>OU611848.1:22500-2522500 GCA_914767755.1 Agrochola circellaris
TTATATAGCCCACTTATATATCCCCTAGAATACAGTCAGACCCCCTAGACCCCCTTTTGACCCCAATTCTTTTCTCTTTCTTTTTCTCTTAAATTTTGTAATAGATCTATTACCACTAACCAGTACATAACTAAATATAGCCCACTTATATATCCCCTCCCCCCCCCCTCCCCCCACACGAATAATACCCCTCGTTTCCCGTCCGCGACCCTATTTTCACACCCCGGGACTTTTACCCCCCGCCCCCCTCCCCGCCCCGACTATTAAGTGCTACCTCACCCCCCCTGGGTCTAACTTTGGAACCAGAGGTCGTGGACCCACCAAGTTTGGGGTCTGTGAGGTCGGGAGGAAAAGACCTTTCTTTTGGCTCCAGTAACATCACGGAAATAGGCCCCACTTTTGGGATAGCTTATGTTTTTAGAAAATTAATCCATAAATTTTGATTTTGTGTTGTGTTGCGGTGTATGCTGTGCTGGTGGAGTGTCTACTTACATTTTATACGGGCCCTACCAGGACTCTGACTGTGAAGTGACTTGACCTTTATGACATTGACTATTTAAAAGTATAAATTGACTCTTTTGGGTGTTTAACCCACTGGACAAGACGACAGATCTCTTTTACGGAGAATTTGTTAAAAACATTGACTAGGACTGATATTATTAATAATTAATTAATAATTCTCAATATTAAATTTTATAGATAATAAATAATTGAATGTAATTCATCTAAATTCTTATACTTTTATACTTTAATATATAATTCTTCTACTTCTTTACAATTTTACAAACTCTATACTTATACATTTTTAAATAATTTAATTTTTACTCGAGTTTAAAATTTTACAACTTATACAAACTTAAACTCGAGATTTTAAGGCGTACCTCGGACAATAATAATAAAAGTAATAATTTATAACATTTTAAAACAAAAATTTAGAATAATAATTTTAAAATACAAACATGTTCAGAACACCAGCGAAAGAAACAACGGGCGATAAAGACCCCGCAAAATCGCCAACGGTAGGAAACATGACTTTTATAAAAAGTACAACACCGAACGGAGGACCAAAAATCCCTTCGACAGTTAGGAGGAGCATTGGAGAGTGGGAGGCTGGGAAAACAGAGACTCAAGCTCAGAAGAAGCCTCAAACCACCTCCAAGGAGGCCTCATCTTCCTCTTCCTCTTCTTCTACTTCTTCTTCCACGGCGGTTGAGGCTAAAAAACCAAAAGCCACGCCCACAATCTCCCAAGAGGAAAAAAGGGCTACACAGAGCCCACCCACGGAGTCAAAGGGAACTTCCCCTGGAGAGGCAGAGTTAACACCGAAGTTTGCAAACAGGACCGCAGAAGCACGAGCCTGTCTCACAAAAGCAAAACTGCATCTGGGGAATTCCCGAAACACAAAGACGGAAATAAAAACGGAGGTTACCCGGGCACTGGAAAGGCTTTTTCAGTTGGTTAAGGAAGCAGAAACTGAAAAAGGAAGGGGAAAAGAACCGCAAAGAGGCACACAGAACGAACACCAGGTGGTGCAGGGCGGTGAAACGGGAGGAAAGGAAAAGGAAGAGGAAGGAAACAAAGAGATTGTGAATCTCATCGGGAAACTGAAGGAGCATGCTGACCTCATCAAGGTAAACACCGAAAGCATGGAACAACTGAAGGAGAAAATTGAGGTTTATGAAAAGCGGACTTACGCCGGTGTAGCAGCAACTTCTATTGGTAAGCGGCTCCCGGCGCCGACCGCTCTACACTCCTTCGTAGTAACCGCAAATGATGACCAAGAAACGGGAGAAGAGGTCATGAACAGGATCAGGAAGGCCGTTAACGCCAAAGAAGGAGGATTTGCGGTAGAGAAAGTAAGAAGAGGAAAAGATAGGAAAATAATAGTCGGCTGTAAAACCAATGAGGAAAGAGAACGAGTTAAGAAGAGAATAAAGGAATCCGGTGAAAGCCTAACAACAGAAAACATCCAAAACAGAGATCCGCTCGTTATCCTGAAGGACGTGCTCAGTTGCAATAGTGACGGGGACATACTAAGTGCTCTGAGAAACCAAAACAAAAGAATGTTTATGGACCTGAACGAGCAAGAAGACAGGATGGAAATTGCATACAAAAAACGCACTAGAAACCCCCACACGAGTCACATCGTGATGAGGGTGTCCCCCAAAATGTGGCAGAGATTGACGGACGCCGAGTCGGTCCTCATCGACTTACAGAGAATAAGAGTGGCCGACCAATCTCCGATTATACAGTGCTCGCTTTGCCTGGGATTTGGGCATGGTAGGCGTTTTTGCCAGGAGACCCAGGCAAAGTGCAGTCATTGCGGCGGACCGCACATGAAAACAGAGTGCCCCAACTGGCTTGCGGGTACTGCCCCGTCTTGCTGCAACTGTGTGCGCTCAAGGCTGGACAAAACGGACCACAATGCCTTCAGCCAGGAATGCCCCATTAGAGCCAAATGGGATGCCATAGCAAGATCGAAGGTGGCATATTGCTAAGGTGGTCCCTGCAAAAAACTCTGTCTCCTATAAAAAGCCATACCTCGTTGCTCAAGCAAATCTGCAGAGGAAGGCCTTGGCTACGAACGAGATCATGCTTGAGGCAACAAGAAAGGGGATGGCCTTTGCACTGCTCCAGGAGCCGTACGTCGGGAGTTTGGGTAGAATGAAAGACTACCGCGGTGCCAGAATATACCAACATACAGGTGATGGAGACGGCGTCATCAAGACTGCAATCGCAGTCTTCGATGGCGATATAGACGTCATCCAGTGCCCAAACTTCACCACGCCCAACATCACAGTGGTGAAAATGAGGACAAGCGCCTGGGACATCGCGGTGGTCTCATTCTACCTAGAACCGAAACCAGCACCGATAGGGCCATACCTGGAGCAGCTTATAAATATAGAGAGATGTTTCGGTCGGAGCATCATCCTGGGTGGAGACGCAAACGCCAAAAATTCCTGGTGGGGTAGCCAAAAAATCGATCCCAGAGGGATTGAAATGGCCGGCGCCCTGGAAGAAATGGGATTGCAGGTGCTCAACATAGGCGACACTCCGACATTCCACACAGTGAGGGGAACCTCACTGTATACCAGCTTTGTGGACATCACGGCATGTACGGCGGATCTTCTCGACCTGGTTGAGGACTGGAGAGTGGACGAGGGCATGACGAGCTCAGACCACAATGCCATTATATTTAAAATTAAACTGGAAAGAGCAAAGGGCTTCGACATTAGTAGAACAACCAGAGTATTTAATAGTAAAAAAGCAAACTGGGAACAATTTCGTGAGAAATTGGGACAGTTGCTAGAAGTAAATAACATTACTAAAATACAATTTGATAGCATCATTAATAAATCCGAATTAGAAGTTAAAGTAGAATCATATATTAAAACAATAGTAGAAGCATGTAATAGTAGTATACCAAAGAAAAAGCCCATTAGCAAAGTAGAATTACCTTGGTGGTCCAACGAGCTCGCCATCCTGAAGAAGGCGGTCGCCACTAGGAAACGCAGAGTCCGCTGTGCAGCGCCGATCCGGAGGGCGAAAGTCGTCGAGGAGTATCTGAAAATAAAAGAAGAATATGAGCAAGCAGCAAAAACGGCTTTAACAGAAAGCTGGAAAAGCTTCTGTGGGAAACAGGATAAGGAGGGACTCTGGGAAGGAATTTATAGGGTCATAGGCAGGACTATGAAGAGACAAGAGGATGTGCCCCTGACAAAGGAAGGGAAAGTGCTGAACCACCACGAATCTGCCACATTGCTGGCAGAAACATTTTACCCCGAGGATAGGAAGGAAGATGATAATGAGGAGCACAGGCGTGTCAGGACAATAGCTGAAAAAGTAAACGAGATGGACCATGGTGAAGAACATGACCCACCGTTTACTCAGGAAGAGCTGAACTCCAGCATACGCAGCTTCAACCCTAAGAAAGCACCCGGGGCAGATGGACTTACAGCAGATATCTGCCAGCAAACAGTAAGCCAAGATCCGGAGCTCTTCCTATCACTGGCAAACAAATGCCTAGAGCTGGGTTACTTCCCGAGGATGTGGAAGGAAGCCACAGTGGTAATCCTGAGGAAACCCGGAAAGGAGAGCTACACAGCTCCTAAATCATATAGGCCAATAGGACTGTTGCCAGTGATGGGAAAAGTTCTGGAGAAAATGCTCATTGGAAGGGTAAAATGGCACATCATACCCGGACTCAGCACACGCCAGTATGGATTTATGCCACAAAAAAGCACCGAAGACTCCCTCTATGATTTGCTAGAACTCATACGGACAAAGTTAAGAGAGAAGAAACTGATTGTCATGATATCGCTGGACATAGAGGGAGCCTTCGATAGTGCATGGTGGCCGGCCATAAGAGCCAGGTTGGCAGAAGCAAATTGTCCGGTAAACATAAGAAGAGTGGTGGACAGCTACCTGGAACACAGAAGGGTCAAGGTTAGGTACGCAGGAGAGGAGGTCACAAGGGAGACAACTAAAGGCTGTGTGCAAGGATCGATAGGGGGCCCGATTCTTTGGAATCTTTTACTCGACCCCCTCCTGAAAGGTCTGGTCCATAGGGGAGACTACTGCCAAGCTTTCGCCGATGACGTGGTACTGGTGTTTGACGGAGACTCCGCAACGGAGGTCCAGCGGCGTGCCAATGGCGCTCTCGAGTATGTTCACCAGTGGGGAGTCAGCAATAAGTTGAGATTCGCACCGCAAAAGACGAACGCAATGGTGGTCACGCGGAAACTAAAACATGACACCCCACTGCTGAGCATGGGCGGGGTCGACATTGGCATGTCGCGGGAAATCAAAATCCTGGGACTGACCATAGACGACAAGCTTACGTTCAACACCCATGCATCTAACGTATGCAAAAAAGCACTTAACTTTTACAAGCAGCTGTCGCGGGCAGCCAGGATCAGTTGGGGACTCAACCCTGAAGTCATACGTACCATCTACACGGCAGTAGTCGAACCAACTATCATGTACGCGGCAAGTGCGTGGGCACCAGCGACCGGAAAGTGCAAGATACGGAAGCAGCTAAACGCGGTCCAAAGGGGATTTGCACAGAAACTGTGCAAATCATATCGCACAGTCTCCTTAAACTCGGCACTGGTGTTGGCTGGGATACTACCTCTAGACCTCCGAATACAAGAGGCAGCAGCCCTATATGAGGCACGGAGGGGGGTACCCCAGCCGGCGCTAGGAGACAAGGAGATCGAGCAACGTACCGCGTTCGACAGAACCCCCCACCCGGCAAAACATATAAGTCCGCAGTTCATATGCCTGGCAGACCAGGAGCAAGTAAACAACCACTGCACCCAAGCTGTACGAATATACACGGACGGCAGCAAAATCGAGGGCAAGGTCGGAGCAGCATTGTCTCACTGGAGCGATGATGTCGAGACCAAACGCCAAAAATTGAAACTGTCGCCCCACTGTACCGTCTACCAGGCCGAACTGTTGGCTATATGCAAGGCCACAAGGGAAATTTTGTGTAGCCCAAAAAACAGTTTCGGTATCTACAGCGACTCCAGGTCGTCGCTAGAAACGGTCGCAAACCACCGGTCTCTCCATCCCCTCGCAGTCGAAATACGCGAAAACCTGCGACAGTGCAAGGATCAAGATAAAAGCGTTGAACTCTTTTGGATAAAAGCGCACGCAGGACTAGAGGGTAACGAGAGAGCCGACCAACTGGCTAAGGAAGCCGCTCTAAAAATGAAAACAAGGCCAGATTACAATCAATGTCCGATCTCATTCGTCAAGCGGCAGATCCGTGCGGACACGCTTGACGAATGGAATCGGAGATACAGATCCGAGGATACAGCCGGTGTAACAAAATTATTCTTCCCGGACGCGATCGAAGCGTATAGACAGGTAATAGACCTAAGACCGACAGGAGCGTTGACACAGATACTGACAGGGCACGGTGGTTTTTCCGAATACCTGAACAGGTTTAAGTGCAAGGAAAGCCCATCGTGCATATGTGACCCTGACATAAACGAAACAGTTGTACATATACTGACAGACTGCCCCGCCTATTGCCTAGATAGATTCGAGATCGAACAGGAAATAGGAATAGAAATAACAAGGAAAAATTTCAATTCACTAATAACATCTAAAAGAACAAGAGCAAGGTTTGTCGGATACTGCACAAAACTTGCTAATAAGGCTATTCTGAGGAACAAGTAAACGGCATTAAGCTTAGGACTCATATTTGTACATAATATAAAACAGTAGCATAACTAAATTGTAAGCCGTTGAAAATGTCCGAAACAGCATAATAGATAAGCCATCAAGTAAACTTTGTGTATATCGTGTGTGTGCAAACTGTATGTGAACGTATAAAACTGTAAAACTGTGATAATAGGATAACTGTGATAATAGGATTAATTGATATAAGGATAGATAGTTATAAGGATAAATAGATATAAGGATAAAAAGTTAAAAAAGATAAATAAGAAATGTTAATAAAAACTTCGGTTTTCCCGAAAATGTTAAAATATAAACATAATAAATAAATATAAGATTGTACTTTTTTGAAAAACTAAAATGTAATGTCAAGTAATATATATTGTAAGCAAGGTCTCAGACAATGTCCGAGGTAATTGTAAGGCAGGAGTTTGGGTTTTAGCCGGTAAGAGTCCGGCACTGCCCAGACTGGCTCACCAGTGAGCCAGTCTGGGCGTCCATGAGGATTTCCCACTCCTGCCAAACCAAAAAAAAAAAAAAAAAAAAAAAAAAAAAACCTAACCTAACCTAACCTAACCTAACCTAACCTAACCTAACCTAACCTAACCTAACCTAACCTAACCTAACCTAACCTAACCTAACCTAACCTAACCTAACCTAACCTAACCTAACCTAACCTAACCTAACCTAACCTAACCTAACCTAACCTAACCTAACCTAACCTAACCTAACCTAACCTAACCTAACCTAACCTAACCTAACCTAACCTAACCTAACCTAACCTAACCTAACCTAACCTAACCTAACCTAACCTAACCTAACCTAACCTAACCTAACCTAACCTAACCTAACCTAACCTAACCTAACCTAACCTAACCTAACCTAACCTAACCTAACCTAACCTAACCTAACCTAACCTAACCTAACCTAACCTAACCTAACCTAACCTAACCTAACCTAACCTAACCTAACCTAACCTAACCTAACCTAACCTAACCTAACCTTACCAGGCTGAGCTCCTGGCAATATGCGTGGCAACAAGGGAAATTTTAAAACACAGTGCGAAATCGTTTGGAATTTTCAGTGACTCTATGGCAGCCCTCCAATCCATACAAAATTACGACCGTCACCACCCACTGGCCGTGGAGGCAAGGGCCAACATCAAGTCCCTGTCGATCCAGAAAAAGGCTTTTACCCTGTTCTGGATCAAAGCCCATGCGGGATTGGAAGGGAATGAGAGGGCCGACGAATTAGCAAAGAGCGCCGCTGAGGGTTCCAAACGAAGGCCTGATTACGACCTGTGCCCGGTTTCCTACGTCAAGCGGTGCATTCGCACGACAACGCTTGACGAATGGAACCGCAGATACAGCTCCGGAGAAACTGCTTCAGTAACCAAATTGTTTTTCCCCGACGCGGTGGCGGCCTACAGGATCATCAGGAAATGTGAAACGAATAACGTAGTCACCCAAATCATGACGGGGCACGGTGGGTTCTCGGCGTACTTGAATCGTTTCAAGTGTAAGGAGAGTCCATCGTGCATCTGTGACCCTGAAATCGATGAAACGGTGCCACATATATTGTTCGAATGTCCGGTCTTTGACAAAGAAAGGATAGAGGCGGAGCACATACTCGAGATAAAACTCAACGCCGAAAACATCTGGCAAACAATAGCGGGTAAAAACAGAGAGGCTTTTTTAAAATACTGCGTTAAGATATGTGAGAGAGTAATAAAACGAAACAAAAGTGCGTAAGTAAACAATGTTTACATAATATTATGTAGTATATTAATGTTAAGCATTGAACAATATAAATGTGTAATAAAATATAAGTAGAAATAAGAACGCTGTATTAATTAAGTAAATAAACCATGTAGTAGGATTAAGACATTAAAATAGTATAGAATAAGATACTAAAACTGTAAGAATAAAATAATATGTGTTGTTGTACCTTCCCGAAATAAAAATAAAAATTCAAATAAACAGAAAGTAGTAGTAGAGCAGAATAGACAAAATAGTAGAAGGGCGTCCTACCCTTAAAGAACAAAAGATGAAAGAATGTAAGAAAGATAAAGTATGCAGAATGAAAGTACGAGAGGAACAAAAGCGAGAACTGGAATGAACGTAATAGCTAGCCAAGCACAGGCTCCGATCATGTTGGAGGTAGCAGAATTAAAAAAAAAAAAAAAAAAAAAAAAAAAAAAAAAAAAAAAAAAAAACCTAACCTAACCTAACCTAACCTTTTTTTTTTTTTTTTTTTTTTTTCCGGGGTGGAAAATCCTCATGGATGTCCTCCGCCCTGGGGCGGGCGGAGGGGTCTGTCAGACTCTTACTGACTAAAAACCACCCCGGTGTTCCGACTCACACCTACGCCGGGGGTCGCGGGAACGAAAGAATCTTCCGCAACCCCCGGCCGGTGCCGGCCCGCCACGGCGGGCCTCCTCTCGGGTCAGGGGGGGGAGTGAGGTGTTTGACTCCCCCCGCGACGTCTCAGAGGGGCGCGCGTGGAACACTACGCGCCGCCACCTCGGGTCCTGATGTGTGGGGGGCGACGGACGTCCCCGAGTCCGTCGCCCCTGGACCCATTTAGGGGGGCCGGAAGAGGGCGTTATCCGCCCTCCGCCGACGCCCGGTGCGCCTGCTGCGGGCCGGGTGAGTGGACGAGATCTCCCTCTCCCTTTCCGCAGCCTCCTTCTGCGAGACGACCGTCTCGCAGAAGGCGACCACCGCGTCCCAGGACTCGGCGCCGCCGACCATAGCGTTCACTACGGCCGGCAGCGACAAGTCACTGCCTACTTCTGAGATGAGGGCACGGCGCGGCTCCTCCCAAGCGGCACACTCTGCCAGCGTGTGCCGCGCCGTGTCCTCCCGGCAGTCGACGCAGTGGTGACACCGGGCGTCCGGCTCCCTGTTTATGCGACACAGGTACTTCCCGAAGCAACCATGCCCCGAGAGCACCTGCGTCACCCGAAACGACAGGGAGCCGTAACCTAACCTTTTTTTTTTTTTTTTTTTTTTTTTTTTTCGCTGAGAAATGCTTTATGCATCCCCGGCTCGTGGGGGACGAGTCGGGGTATGTGGGACTCCTGTGTAAAATACAGTATACCCACTAAAACTCAGCGGTGCTCCCGCATCGCCGTGATGGGAGGGCCATGGGAATCCGGCTCAGCCTTTACGTCCACAGCCCTCCCGGCGCATGCCCGCCTAGCTGGCGGGCCCCACAGGCCCCCCACCTGCGTGGCGGGGGGCTACGGGAATGACCGGGAGCACCTGGCCATTCCCGTCCGGCACTGGTGGAGGCCTGTGCGATGCAGGCGAGGGTGCCCCCGCACCCGTTGCCTGCTGGCCTCCACCTGGGAGGAGGAGTCGGAGATGACCGTCGAACTGACGTCTCCTTCGACCCCTCCTCCGCCTTCGGAGCGGTGCCGCGTCGGGATCGTCCTCCCGCACGCGCTCCGCCGCCTCCTTCTGGGACATGACGTGCTCGCAGAAGGAGGCGACCGCCGCCCAGGACCCCTCGTCCCTCAGCATGGCACCCACCACGCCGGGGAGCGAGAGGTCCAGCCCGATCGCCGCGACGAGACTGCGGCGCGGCTCGGACCACGACGGGCACACCTCGAGAGTGTGCTGCGCCGTGTCCTCCGCCGCGCCACAGTCGTGGC
Organism: Agrochola circellaris; assembly: GCA_914767755.1. Lineage (NCBI taxonomy): Eukaryota > Metazoa > Arthropoda > Insecta > Lepidoptera > Noctuidae > Agrochola > Agrochola circellaris. The sequence goes on from OU611848.1 coordinate 32,348, forward strand.
ACGACGGCGTCTCCTCCCGTCCGATCCGATGCAGGTACGATCCGAAACAACCGTGTCCGGACAGCACCTGCACCAGGCGGAACGAGAGGAACCCGTGCGGCCGCTCGAGCCAGTCCCGCAGGACCGGCCCGATCGCGTCGAGGGTTCGGCGGCCGAAGACCGCGGAGGCGAGGTCCGTCGTCCAGTGGACGACGATGGCGTCCCTCGCCTCCCGCCGGACGGCCTCCCGCTGTTCCGGGGCGAAGGGCTGACCCGCCGCCCTCCGCCCCGCCTTCCACTCGTACACTCTGGCGAGCACCCACGCCTCGAGTTCCCAAGGAGGGGTGCCGGCCAGAGCGCACGCCCCGGCGAAGCTCACCGTGCGGTGAGCCCGCGCCACCCGCTGGGCTATCGCCCGTTGCCGTAACCTAACCTTTTTTTTTTTTTTTTTTTTTTTTCCCGGGGTGGAAAATCCTCATGGATGTCCTCCGCCCTGGGGCGGGCGGAGGGGTCTGTCAGACTCTTACTGACTAAAAACCACCCCGGTGTTCCGACTCACACCTACGCCGGGGGTCGCGGGAACGAAAGAATCTTCCGCAACCACCGGCCGGTGCCGGCCCGCCACTGCGGGCCTCCTCTCGGGTCAGGGGGGGGAGTGAGGTGTTTGACTCCCCCCGCGACGTCTCAGAGGGGCGCGCGTGGAACACTACGCGCCGCCACCTCGGGTCCTGATGTGTGGGGGGCGACGGACGTCCCCGAGTCCGTCGCCCCTGGACCCATTTAGGGGGGCCGGAAGAGGGCGTTGTCCGCCCTCCGCCGACGCCCGGTGCGCCTGCTGCGGGCAGGGTGAGTGGACGAGATCTCCCTCTCCCTTTCCGCAGCCTCCTTCGCCGTAACCTAACCTTTTTTTTTTTTTTTTTTTTCGGTGCTCCCGCATCGCCGTGATGGGAGGGCCATGGGAATCCGGCTCAGCCTTTACGTCCACAGCCCTCCCGGCGCATGCCCGCCTAGCTGGCGGGCCCCACAGGCCCCCCACCTGCGTGGTGGGGGGCTACGGGAATGGCCGGGAGCACCTGGCCATTCCCGTCCGGCACTGGTGGAGGCCTGTGCGATGCAGGCGAGGGTGCCCCCGCACCCGTTGCCTGCTGGCCTCCACCTGGGAGGAGGAGTCGGAGATGACCGTCGAACTGACGTCTCCTTCGACCCCTCCTCCGCCTTCGGAGCGGTGCCGCGTCGGGATCGTCCTCCCGCACGCGCTCCGCCGCCTCCTTCTGGGACATGACGTGCTCGCAGAAGGAGGCGACCGCCGCCCAGGACCCCTCGTCCCTCAGCATGGCGCCCACCACGCCGGGGAGCGAGAGGTCCAACCCGATCGCCGCGACGAGACTGCGGCGCGGCTCGGACCACGACGGGCACACCTCGAGAGTGTGCTGCGCCGTGTCCTCCGCCGCGCCACAGTCGTGGCACGACGGCGTCTCCTCCCGCCCGATCCGATGCAGGTACGATCCGAAACAACCGTGTCCGGACAGCACCTGCACCAGGCGGAACGAGAGGAACCCGTGCGGCCGCTCGAGCCAGTCCCGCAGGACCGGCCCGATCGCGTCGAGGGTTCGGCGGCCGAAGACCGCGGAGGCGAGGTCCGTCGTCCAGTGGACGACGATGGCGTCCCTCGCCTCTCGCCGGACGGCCTCCCGCTGTTCCGGGGCGAAGGGCTGACCCGCCGCCCTCCGCCCCGCCTTCCACTCGTACACTCTGGCGAGCACCCACGCCTCGAGTTCCCAAGGAGGGGTGCCGGCCAGAGCGCACGCCCCGGCGAAGCTCACCGTGCGGTGAGCCCGCGCCACCCGCTGGGCTATCGCCCTTTGAGGTGCCCGCAAGGCCGCGGCGTTCTCTCGTCTGTGGAGGGACTCCTCCCAGATGGGGGCCCCGTAGAGGGCCATGCTCCTCAGGATGCCGGCGTACAGTTGCCGGCATCGCGCGCTGGGCCCCCCCAAGTTGGGAAGGAGCCACGAGAGAGCGCCCGCGGTCTTCAGCAGGCGCGTCGACAGCCCGCTGAAATGCGGGCCGAAGCGCCACCTGCTGTCGAGTACAAGGCCCAGATATTTCATCTGGGCCTTCACCTCAATCCTGACGCCCTCCACGAAGATGTGGGCGCCAGGTGGCGGGGGGCGCTGCCGGGGACCGTGGAAGAAGACGGCCTCGGTCTTCTGCAGCGCCACCGTCAACCCTAGGCGGCGGATCCTCCCTGCGACCAAGGATCCGCCCGCCGAGGCCAAGGAGGCCGCCTCCCTGAAACTCTCCCCCCGGGCGGTGAGGAGAGTGTCGTCCGCGTAGCAGACGACACTCGTGCCTCGGAGGAGAGTTCCCCGCAAGAGCCAATCGTAGCCGACGTTCCAGAGGAGAGGTCCTAAGACTGACCCCTGTGGAACGCCGGCTTCTACGGCGTACCGCCGGACTCGGCCAGCCCTGTTCACCAGGAGGATCGCCCGATCCTCCAGGTAGCTGGCCAGCAGCACGCGCATGTAGCGAGGCACTCCGTGGAATCGGAGCGCCTCTAGGATGGTGGAGTGGGGAACGGAGTTGAAGGCGTTGGCAATGTCGAACGACACTGCCAACAACCCGTCCCCCGCCTCCATCGCATCCTTCACCTGCCCCTTGAGGCAGGCCAGCGCGTCCACCGTCGAACGCTCAGCCCGAAAACCGTACTGAGCGTCCGACAAGTCCGGCCCGATGCACCGCAGATGGCTCTTCAGGCGGGCAGCGATTATCCCCTCGAACATCTTACCGACCTCATCGAGCAGAACGATGGGCCGGTATGCCGAGGGGGAGTCTGCCGGGCGGCCCTCCTTGCGAAGGAGGCACAACTGTCCCTCCTTCCACGGTTTCGGGAACCTTCCAGACGCAAGGCATGCGCTGAAGAGGTCCCGAAACCGCTCCTCCATTTGGGTGGCGGCGATCGCCACCACTCTCGCCGGGACACCGTCGGGGCCCGGAGCCGTCTTCTTGGCGCGGATATGGAGAATAGCCGCGCCGAGTTCCGACTCCGTGACGGGAGGGGTCTCCTCTTCATCATCATCAGCTGGCGGGGCTGGTGGGGCCATCGCTGGTGGGGTGAAGTCGTCCCTGCACGGGAACAGGGACTGAACCACCCCATCCAGAAAGGAGGGCTCCAGGGTCTCGGCCACCGGGGGACCAAAGGGGCGCAGTTTGTTCCGCGCCGCCTTATACGGTCTCCCGTAGGGGTCCGCGTCGAGACCCTCCAGCATTTCTGCTCTCGCAGAGTCTCTGGCGGCGGTGATAGCCCGATCGAGGACCAGTTTTGCCGCCAGGTACACCTCGTAGAGGTGGTCCCCGACGGCCTGGTCCCGTCGACGCCGCCGCCGACTCCGCGTGTAAGCCCTCCTTGCCTCCACACAGGCTGCTCGAAGCCCCGCCAGCTCCGCCGACCACCAGTACACGGCCCGTTTGGGTGGTGGTCGGCCAGACCGAGGCATGCTCGAGTTGCATACCTCGGTCAGAGACTCCCTCAGTTGCCCCGCCACGGTGTCCACATCCGGCAGCCGGCTGGCGGAAGGCGGCGAAAGCCAGTCCTGGACGAACGCCGCCTCCCGCGCTGCCTCCCTGTCCAGGCGGGCGAGGGCCCACCGCGGGAACGGTGATCGCCCCGGGAGAGTCCGCGTCTCTCCGGGGCGACTGGTGGAGATGTCGAACCGCACGTAGCGGTGGTCCGACATGGTCTCCACCAGGTCCACCCGCCAGTTCAGCACGCGCGCGGCTAACGCAGGGGTGGCGAAAGTGACGTCCACCACTGAGCCACCCTGCCGCCGCACGCATGTCTGGACGCTGCCTCTGTTCAAGAGGCAGAGTCCAGAGGAGGCAGCCCACAGCTCGACTGCCCGCCCGCGGGCGTCGGTGGCCGGGTTGCCCCAGGTCACCGACTTGGCGTTCAGGTCTCCCAGCACGGAGACCTGACGCGGCGCCGCCCTGCCGACCACGGCGGCCAGGACTCCGAGATAGTTCTCGAAGTCCTGGAGAGGGCGGTTCGGGGAGAAATACACGCCCACGAGGGCGAGTTCTCCCCACGCGGCGGCCACGTATCCCGGTCCCCTCTCTAATAGCGAGAGGGGAGGGGAGTCTGTGGAAGACCGCGCCGCTAGTGCCACCAAGCCGTCCTCGTCACCCAGCCAGCTGCCGGGGACGAAGTAGGGCTCGGCGACCACCGCTACGTTCACCAACCACTCGGCCATGACCTGCACCACCAGGTCCTGGGCCGCTCTGCAGTGGTTGGCGTTCGTCTGGAGGATGCGGAGGTCGGAAATTATTATTCCGACATCGCACCCTCCTCAGCCGCCGTCGTCGCCGCTGTAGCTACAGCGGCGACGACGGCGGCGGCGGTGGTGGCAACAGGGCGAACCTGCGCCGGCACCACGCCCTTCTTGACGGGGGGCTTACAGCTCCTGCCCGTCATCCGGTGGCCCGCGGGGCGGCCACTGGCGGCACACGCCGCGCAGTGTGGCGCGGTGGCGGTGCACGCGGCCCACCCGTGTCCCTCCTTCCCGCATTGGAAGCACGTCTCCCTCCAATCGGACTTGGAGGGACACGTGGCTCGGGTGTGGCCGAACGCGCAGCACTTGAAGCACCGCGCAGGCTGTGCCTCAAGTGGCCGGACCACCGCCGAGCTGAAGCCGATCAGCAGCCGTCCTTTGGTCGCCGCAAGGACGGCCCCGGCCGCGGCGACCGGGCACTCCACGCGGATGATGCCCATGCCGCGGCGGCCGAGCCTGACGACTCCAGCCTTCACCGCGCCGGCGTCGCAGCCTCCAGCTGCTGCGACGGCTGCGACCACATCCTCTTTGGCGACCGAGTCATCAAGATCGGCCACCTCGAGGGCTGTGGTCTTTTCTGGCCTGGCGACCTTGGCCACATCCGCGACGACCTCCCGCAGCTTCGCTGCGAAGAGGTCCGCGTTCGTGCCGCGCTGCTCCCCTGAGAACTCGAAAATTCGAGCTCCCGTGAGAGTTCGGCGGCACGTTATTTTGCTGATCCCCAGCTGGGAGGGATCAGCATTCGTACGAGCCCGTCTCAGTACGGACTCGTACGTCTCGCCCCGCTCCGCGGCCTCCGGGGTGATGGTCACCACGACGGCCGCGGTTTTGGGAGGAACCAGCTTCCTCCCACCAGCTGGAGCCCGTTTGGCTGCAGGAGCAGCCGCAGCGGGCTTGGGGTCCGGCTTCTTTGCCTTCTTCCCCCTCTTGACGACTTCCGTCCACGACTGGTTGGACGGGGTGGTGGAGGGAAGAAGGGCGTCTTCCTCCTGACTGATCTGGGCTGGGGCCGGGGCTGCTGGAGCGGCAGAGGACCCTGGCACTCCCACCGCGCTCGTGGTGGGGGTCTGAGGAGCCGCCGTGGTCCTCTTGCCCTTGCCCTTGCCCTTTCCCTTTGAGGGCTGCCCTTCCAGTACAGAGCCTGCTTGAGGCGCAGGTTCCGGCTCCCTCGGTTGGCGACTCTTGTCCGCCGCTAGCGGTGGGCGGAGCCGCTTTTCCGGCAGGAGCCGGTCCTCGATACCTGCGAAGCAGGCCCTAATAAACGCCCTCTCCTCCATCACTACCTGCCTCAAGGCTGCCTCGAGGCTGGCAGGGGTGGAGGGGGAGGGGGAGGAGGAGGAGGAGGAGGGGCCTCCTGTCACTGGAGCCGGGGCAGGCAGGGCCGTGGCTTCAGCCAGCTTCTGGTGAAGCTGGCTGACCTCCGCCTGCAGGCGATCCACCTTCGCCTGCAGCTGCCGCGTCTCGTCCGTGGCCGTCCGCTTGACCAGCTCCAGGACAATGCCGTGCATGCTGGCGGCACGGCATTTGAGGGCCTTCTGGAAGGTCCCCTTCAGGTTGGAGGATTTTGAGGCGACCTCCAGGACCTCCTCCCTGTCCTCCTCCGCCATGCGCGCCAGCTCTGCCAGGGAGTGGTCGGCATACAGCACATGGGATGCACCGTAGCCAGCCCTCGACCTGGCAGCTTGCTGCTCCTTGGCAGCGACCTTCTCCTCCAGGTCCTGCTGGAGCTGCGCCCGTTTCGCCAAGCTCAGCTGGCGCTCGGCCTCCACCAGACCCACGTCGTGAGTCGGAGGAGAAGAAGTCGAAGCCTTTTTGGGCTTCGACTTCTTCTTCGCCTTGCTGCGGCTTGCGGTGGACTCCGAGGAGCCCTCGGACCGCTTCCGCTTGAAGCGGTCGCCGCTTTCCGCAGCAGACGTGTCCATGTTGGACTCGTCGTCCGACGTATCATTGGGCCTTCTAAAAAGGCTCCCTGATCTCGAGCGGTCTGCTCTCGGCGTCGAAACGCCGCTGGCGGGGCCCTGAGAAGGGCCGTTGGGGTGGCCCTGAGAAGGGCCGTTGGGGTGGCCCTGAGAAGGGCCGTTGGGGTGGCCCTGAGAAGGGCCGTTGGGGTGGCCCTGAGAAGGGCCGTTGGGGTGGCCCTGAGAAGGGCCGTTGGGGTGGCCCTGAGAAGGGCCGTTGGGTTGGCCCTGAGAAGGGCCGTTGGGTTGGCCCTGAGAAGGGCCGTTTGGGTCGCCCTGGGGAGAGCGACTCGGCACAAAACGGCCGGACGCATCGCGTGCCGGCTTGCCTGTCATACTCGCAAATGTCCGCATAAAATTAAAATCACGATTTAAAAAGTCACAGCGCACTTTAGCCGCCGGTCTGCCACTCCGTTACGGTGGTCAGACACGGCGTTGCCCAGGGGATACTGCGTGGAAGTATGCGCTGTGGGGGATCCCCCGCCGTAACCTAACCTAACCTAACCTAACCTAACCCAGTCTGGCTTCAACCGCCGTCCCGAACGCCACGATTATTCCGCGCTCCGTACTATAAAATCACAGTTGACAGCAAAGTTGCTCAAATATATATGTGTTATACATAAAAATACGTGGAATTGCGACGCGAACACGGTGGTGAAAAAATATTGGTGAAAAGTGGAAAACTGTAAAAGTTATTACAGAAAAAGTGATACAAAATTGAATTTTCGGAACTCTTAAACTAGAAAACTAAATAACTCCGAAAATAAAGCGTTGACATAGTGTTTTTAAATTATCATTAGGAGCGTTTCCTCAAGAAGTACGATCCTGGAAAAGCACAGAATTTTCCCGTGAAAGCGCGCGGAAATATAACGGAAAACCATCTTCTGTAAGCCGAGATCCCGTTTTGGGGGCACAAAGATGTCCCTAAACATTTTCCAGGACCGACGACAAATCCTCGAGAAGGAGAACGAGGCGCGGAACCCGGAGGTATTTAAATAAATTTTATTCAATTTTGGGAAGCCAGTCTATATGAACTACAAAATTGACGTGCGGCCGCGAAAGAGACATCAAAGTTTTCCGACACCGGAAAATCAAAATTTTCCGCGACAACATATCCCGAAATTTTCGGAGAAGACAGCTACAACATCGCTTAACCCGGACACAAAAAGTTAGAATTTTTGGACAGTAATTAAAGGAAATAATCAAGACTTAACAAATATAAGAAAAAATTTCCGGCTGTAAATAAATTTGTCACTTCTTGGTCGGAGGAAAGGAAATATACCAACGTATTGTAATGAAACGTGAGTTGGGCACTTGTGTATTGTATTTTTACTAAAATATCTGTTAAGTATTGTATTGTTAGCGTATAAAGTATTGTGTTATTGATTGTATTTGTTATATTACGTTTTATGCCCTTAGGAAATTGTTCACTTATTCGATTATCGTCATATTATCAATATTATTAACCAGTTTCCCGAAAAACCCCTAAAAACCCAATTATCTCGAAAACGGCTGGGAATATCCAAATTTCGAGTGAATTTCCCCCCCCCCCTAGTACCCCCCCTCCCAACTAGGACACATATTCAGATTAGCCCCCTAGACCCCCTTTTTGACCCCCCTCGTCTTGACCCCCAATTCTCAGCAATTGTATATTGTCACATTCACTTTTACATATTATATATATAGATTTATATCGCCTCTTCAAAAACCCTTCCCCCGCAACCCTTTAGACTATCCTCACCCCCCCGGGCCACAACTTTCGAACTAGAGGTCGTAGACCCACCGAGATTGGGGTCTTTGGAATCAGGAGGAAAAGACCTCTCCTCTGGCTCCGACCAATAATAAAAATTTGCAGCTTTATTTAAATATTTTGTGGACTGATATTACTCTATATACTTACTTATTTTTTATTTTATTTTTAGACTTACTCTACAAAGAGTAAAAATATATTAATTTGAATTAAGACTTGACAAATTAGGTTTCGTTTGACTTAGTATTATTGACGCTATTTACACGTCTCACTAAGCAAGACTATCCTTGTTGTAACGATGTTTGGAATTAGGACCCCGACTAAAAATACGACAGCAGCCTCAGCCTCCCCCAAAAAACACATAGGATCGACAGAGAAGGCAGGTCCTTCGACGGAAACCCAGGACCGCAGTTTAACGGTTCGGAAAAGTATCGGGGAGATAGAGGCGAAGACGAAGACCGTACCGAAAAAGACGGCAGCGACGGTATCGGCGGGTCCCTCTAAGGTGAAAACCCAACCACCGTCGTCTGGCGTCACGGATAGTCCGCCCCCAAAAGCAACTTATCCCACCAGACTTGCCGAGGGAAGGGCATGCCTAAGTAAGGCAAAGCTCCAGCTCGGCAACTCCAGAAATATAAAGACCGAGATACGAGAAGACGTCACTGCATCCGTGGAACGGCTCTATCAGTTACTGAAAGAGTCAGAAGCGGCCAAAGCAAAGGGAACAGCTCAAGGCAGGGAGCGGGATGAGAGGCGAGAGGGGGAAGCTTTACACCCCCCACTCTCCTCTTACCCCGGTGGCCGCCAGGTGGGTGACGAGCTGTTGAGCAAGATGGAGGAGCACCTCAAAATCATGTCTGTAAACACAGAAAAAATGGAGGGTCTGAGAGACACGTTACTGTCCCATCAAAAGGTCTTGGAGGGGACTACCTATGCCAGCGTGGCGGCAGGTGGCAACAGGGGAAAACTCCCGGAGCAAGCCACCATGCACTCCGTAGTGGTCACCTCCAAGGACGAAACAGAGACTGGGGATGAGGTGCTCCAGAAAATACGCACAGCAGTGAACGCCAAGGAAGGGGGAGTGACAATAGAAAAGATAAGAAAGGCCAAGGATAGGAAGGTTATAATAGGCTGTCGGAGCGAGGAAGAGAGGAGGGTCCTAAAGGAGCGAATCCAAAGGGGGGGCGACCACCTTAGCGTCGACGATGTCAAGAACAAGGACCCACTCCTGATTCTTAAAGATGTCCTGACATACAACAGCGACGACGATATCCTTCTCGCTCTGAGAAATCAGAACGAGAGGATTTTCCGCGATCTCGATAAACAGGACAACAGAGTGGAGGTCCGGTATAAGAAGAGAACACGGAACCCACTTATACATCACGTCGTCGTTAAGGTGTCGCCCAAACTTTGGAATAGGATCATGGACGCGGAGACCGTGCAAATCGATCTCCAGCGTATTAGAGTCGCAGACCAATCCCCCCTCGTCCAGTGTTCCCTCTGTCTGGGGTACGGCCATGGCAGACGTTTCTGTAAAGAAACGATCGAGAAATGTAGCCATTGTGCCGGGCCTCACAAAAAGTCGGCCTGTCCCGACTGGCTCGCTGGAGCAGCGCCAACTTGCTGCAACTGCATGCATGCCAGGATGGCAAATGCAGAGCACAACGCGTTCAGTCGGGACTGTCCGATAAGGAGGAGATGGGATGCACTGGCGAGGGCATCAACAGCTTATTGCTAAGGTGGTCACGGACGGACGAGCACATGGAGGTGGAACGCCCACCAGTGAAGCTTACCTCATTATTCAGGCAAACCTGCAGAGGAAGCAACTCGCCACCAATGAATTGATGATAGAAGCGGTAAGAAGGAAAGCAGCCATAGCTCTGCTCCAGGAGCCTTATGTGGGGAGCTCAAGTAGTATGAAGAATTACAGAGGAGTGAGGATCTTCCAGAACACCAGCCCAGGGGAAGGGAACGTCAAGGCGGCCATTGCCGTCTTTGACCACAACCTCGACATCACACAGTACCCGAGTCTCACCACAAATAACATCGTTGTGGTGAGGGTCCGAACGCTGGCCTGGGAGATCACCGCGGTATCATACTACTTTGAGCCCGACCAACCCATAGAGCCGTACCTGGAGCATCTTAATAAGATCAGTGGCAAACTGGGACCGCAGAGAGTAATCATCGGTGGCGATGCCAATGCCAAAAGTAGCTGGTGGGGTAGCGACAGGGTCGATGCGAGGGGCGAGGATTTTTCCGGTGCCCTAGACGAAATGACGCTCCAGGTACTGAACAACGGGGATACCCCGACCTTCGACACGATCAGGGGTGTCCGTAGACTGACTAGCCACGTCGATGTTACGGCCTGCTCAGAGGATTTGCTTAACCTGATAGACGACTGGAGGATTGAAGAGGGACTCACGAGCTCGGATCACAACGGCATAATTTTTAAAATCTTCTTACAGAGATCCAAGGGAATCAAAATCGAAAGAACTACTCGAAAATTTTGCACCAAAAAAGCCAATTGGTCCAAATTTCATGAGAAGTTTGGCCAATTGAAAATAGAATATAAATTTACAGCAACCGAAATAGAAAAAATTAATAACATAGAACAAATTGACACTTTAACTAATAACTTCACAAAAACATTAAATAAATTATGCGAACAAACAATACCGATCAAAAAAGTCAAAGAAGTACTTACCTTGCCGTGGTGGTCCGAGAGACTCGTTGAGATGAAAGGAACCGTCGCTACCATGAAGCGCAGGATCCGCTGTGCTGCCCAAATCCGGAGGTCGAAGGTCATAGAAGAGTACCTAAAAAAGAAAGAAGAGTATGAGTCAGAAGCGGCCAAAGCTCAGACCGAAAGTTGGAAGGAGTTCTGTGGGAGACAGGATAGGGAGGGGGTTTGGGAAGGAATATATAGAGTGATTGGTAGGACGCAGCGTAGGGAGGAAGACCTGCCATTGGAAAGGAACGGTGATGCGCTAGACGCAAAGGACTCCGTGAAATTACTAGCGGAAACGTTCTATCCGGAAGACCTCATAGAATGTGACAACGCGTATCACCGATCCATTCGAATTAAAGCCGAAAATGTAAACTCTGGTGAACAAACTGATCCTTGCGACCCACCGTTTACTATGGCAGAGTTGAAGAATTCGATGGACTCCTTCAACCCAAAAAAGGCACCGGGGTCAGACGGCTTTACCGCCGACATTTGTTGTCACGCCATAAGGAACGACCCGGAAGTATTCCTGAAGTTCGTAAATAAGTGCCTAGAATACCATCACTTCCCCACCGCCTGGAAGGGGGCAACAGTCGTGATTCTCAGAAAGCCTGGTAAAGAGAATTATTCCACTCCCAAATCGTATAGGCCGATTGGGCTGTTGCCTATACTGGGAAAGATTTACGAGAAGATGCTGGTGGCCCGCCTCAAGTTCCACCTTTTACCAAGGATGAGTACCCGTCAGTACGGATTCATGCCACAAAGGAGCACCGAGGACTCCCTCTATGCTCTCATGCAGCACGTTAACGGAAAACTAGCACAAAAAAGGATCGTAACGCTCGTATCGTTGGACATAGAGGGAGCCTTCGATAGCGCCTGGTGGCCGGCAATAAGAGTCCGTCTGGCGGAAGAAGAGTGTCCAATCAACCTTAGGCGGGTCATAGACAGCTACCTCAGTAACAGAAGGGTCTCTATCAGGTACGGTGGGGAGGAATATAGCAAGGTCACAAACAAGGGCTGTGTCCAGGGTTCAATCGGGGGTCCGATTTTATGGAACCTTCTACTAGACCCCCTCCTTAAAGCGGTAGAGAGTAGGGGACACTTCATACAGGCGTTCGCAGATGACGTTCTGTTGATATTCGACGGAGAGACCGCACTGGAGGTGGAAGAATGTGCCAATGACGCTCTCAATTATGTTCTGGCGTGGGGTGTCGAGAATAAACTTAAATTCGCACCGCATAAGACGACAGCCATGGTAATAACCAGGAAACTTAAATACGACACACCACGCCTGAGCATGGGGGGGATCGGCATTGGCATGTCGAAAGAGATGAAGCTTCTGGGTGTAACGTTTGATGACAAACTGACCTTTAACACCCATGTCTCACTAGTATGCAGGAAGGCAACTGCGATCTACAAACAGCTGTGTAGAGCCGCAAAGGTCAGTTGGGGGCTTCACCCAGAAGTGATACGAATCATCTATGTTGCGACGATTGAGCCCATTATACTCTACGCTGCAAGCGTGTGGGCACCGGCTGCTAAAAAAGTGGGTATAAAGAAGCAACTTGGCACTGTCCAGCGTGGAATCGCCCAAAAAATGTGTAAGGCATATCGCACGGTCTCCCTGAACTCAGCACTGGTGCTGTCTGGAATGCTCCCCCTCGACCTCCGAGTTCGTGAGGTGGCTTCACTGTATGAAGCCAAGCGGGGAGTGCCCCAGGCAGCGCTGCTGGGCAGGGAGGTCGAGCAAATGACCAGCGCGATCAAGGGTCCCCATCCCGCGTCACACGACACCTTGCAATTTGTCAGCCTGGTAAACCAAGAGCAGTTGGATAACCACAGTAACCTTGACGTCCGTATTTTTACGGACGGGAGCAAGATCGGAGGAGGGGTCGGAGCCTCACTGTCCATATGGAATGGTGAGGCTGAGACCAGAGCCCTCAAACTGGCTCTATCCGATTACTGCACGGTTTACCAGGCTGAACTCCTTGCAATAGCGAGAGCTACTAGGGAGGTAAATAAGCACAAGGCATCTTCTTTTGGAATTTTCAGCGACTCGATGGCGGCTCTCCAAACAATTATAAATCCTGGTTCGGTCCACCCACTTGCTGTCGAAGCTAGGAATAATATTAGATCTGCATTCCACCAGAATAAGATTGTGAACTTGTTCTGGGTAAAAGCTCACGTAGGACTAGTGGGGAATGAAAGAGCTGACCAATTGGCGAAAGAGGCCGCTGGAAATTCCAAAAGAAAACCTGACTACGATCAGTGCCCGGCCTCATTCATCAAGCGGAGCATACGTATTGCGACGCTTGATGAGTGGAGCCGGAGATACGAAGTCAGTGACACCGCATCCATAACAAAGTTGTTCTTCCCGGATGTGCGCCTAGCTTACGGTGTGATTCGCAAGATGGGGACGAACAGTCTAAACACGCAAATAATGACGGGGCACGGTGGATTCTCCGAGTACTTGAACCGTTTCAAGTGCAAGGAGAGTCCATCGTGCATCTGTGACCCGGATGCTAAAGAATCAGTCCCGCACATTCTTTTCGACTGCCCACAATTCGCAAGACACCGTTACAACATCGAAAATATACTAGGCACCAAAATGACACCTAATAATGTTGAGTATTTAATGAGTACAAAAGCAGAAATATTCCTTGACTATTGCCAATATATTGTAAAGAGAGTAATAAAAAGAAACAAAACCGCATAAGAAAGTATGCTGTCATAATATAATGTAATATATTAAAGACTAGCATAAAAATTAAAAGATGTTAAATAATTATAAGTAAAATAGCAAAGGAGTACAATGTGTTTTATAAAATAGTAGATATAATATGTGAATAGATAAATGTATAAGTAAAAGTTTAATGTATTAGTAAGGATAAATGTATAAGTAAAAGTTTTTAAATCATAAAGAGCTCTCCTATCTCTGTAAGACCACAATAAGTTTAGAATTAAGTAATTGTAAAATAATGTAAGAATAGATAATAGATAAGTGTAAAACTCCAATAGACATAAGCTTAGACTAAGACATGTACACCGCAATAAAAACTGACTCCCTGTTTTAATGTAACACCCGATAAAAATAAGATTAAACATATATAAATAAAAGAAAATAAGATAGATAGATAGAAATCTATAAAGCAAATAGATGGGAATCCCACCCATAAATGATACAAATGTGGATGAATGAAAGAAAGACAAAGTATGAGGAATAAAAGTACGAGAGGCAAAAAAGCGAGAACTGGTATGACAAGTGAATTAGATAGTAGACACAGGCTCCGATCATGTTGGAGGTAGAAGTAAAAAAAAAAAAAAAAAAAAAAAAAAAAAAAAAACCTAACCTAACCTAACCTAACCTAACCTTTTTTTTTTTTTTTTTTTTTTTTTTCCGGGGTGGAAAATCCTCATGGATGTCCTCCGCCCTGGGGCGGGCGGAGGGGTCTGTCAGACTCTTACTGACTAAAAACCACCCCGGTGTTCCGACTCACACCTACGCCGGGGGTCGCGGGAACGAAAGAATCTTCCGCAACCACCGGCCGGTGCCGGCCCGCCACTGCGGGCCTCCTCTCGGGTCAGGGGGGGGAGTGAGGTGTTTGACTCCCCCCGCGACGTCTCAGAGGGGCGCGCGTGGAACACTACGCGCCGCCACCTCGGGTCCTGATGTGTGGGGGGCGACGGACGTCCCCGAGTCCGTCGCCCCTGGACCCATTTAGGGGGGCCGGAAGAGGGCGTTGTCCGCCCTCCGCCGACGCCCGGTGCGCCTGCTGCGGGCAGGGTGAGTGGACGAGATCTCCCTCTCCCTTTCCGCAGCCTCCTTCTGCGAGACGACCGTCTCGCAGAAGGCGACCACCGCGTCCCAGGACTCGGCGCCGCCGACCATAGCGTTCACTACGGCCGGCAGCGACAAGTCACTGCCTACTTCTGAGATGAGGGCACGGCGCGGCTCCTCCCAAGCGGCACACTCTGCCAGCGTGTGCCGCGCCGTGTCCTCCCGGCAGTCGACGCAGTGGTGACACCGGGCGTCCGGCTCCCTGTTTATGCGACACAGGTACTTCCCGAAGCAACCATGCCCCGAGAGCACCTGCGTCACCCGAAACGACAGGGAGCCGTGCCTCCTCCCGAGCCAGCGGTCGAGCACCGGCCGGACCGCCTCGACGACGTCGAGGCCGGCGGTAGGGCGCGAAAGCCTGTCCCGCCATTCCGCCACCAGGACCTCGCGAAGCTGAGACCGATGCAGCTCCACGTGTCGCTGCATCGGTCGCTCGCCTCGCGCCCGCGCTTCCTCGCGCCACCGATACGATGACGCGAGTACTTTCGCCTCCAGGTCCCAGGGCGGGGATCCGGCCAGTGCACAAGCCGCCTCGTAGGAGATCGTGCGATATCCCCGGATGACTCTGACGGCCATCGCCCTCTGCGGTCTCCGCATGACGGCGATGCTCCCGGCCGTCAGGTCAGCCGCCCAGATCGGGGCCCCGTAAAGGGCCATCGATCGCACGATCCCCACGTAGAGCCGCCTACAAGCGGCGCTCGGGCCCCCCAGATTGGGAAGCAGCGTTGAGAGCGCTCCAGCAGCGCCCAGCAACTTGGGCGCCAGCCGTCGGAAGTGGGGCCCGAAGTCCCACCGGCTGTCGAGGACCAATCCTAGGTACTTCATGGTACCCTCGACAGCGATCCGAGCCCCCCCGACCACGATGTGTGAGCCGGGTGACGGCGCCCGCCGGGGGCCATGGAACACCATGGCCTCCGACTTGCTGAGGGCCACCTCCAGGCCTAGGCGACGTATGCGGCTCACCACCTGTGAGACCGCAGCCGTCGCCAGCAACGCTGCTTCCCTGTGCGAGCTCCCCCGGGCAGTGACCAGCGTGTCGTCCGCATAACACGTCAGGTCTACCCCCGGCCTGAGCTCGCCCCTCAGCACCCAGTCGTACCCGATGTTCCACAGGAGCGGCCCTAAGACCGAGCCCTGTGGAACACCGCACGACATGCGGCGCTGGTTTCCGCCATCACGTCCCACGTAGGTGACACACCTCCCAGACAGATAAGCCCCAACGATGCGGCGGAGGTAGGGAGGCACACCATGATAGCGCAGTGCCTCCCGAATACAACTCCAGGGCAGGGTGTTGAAGGCGTTGGATATGTCCAAGGACACCGCCAACATCACCCCGCCCCGAGACACCGCTTCCTCCGCCAGGACTCTAACCCGCGACACAGCGTGTATCGTGGAGCGCCCATGCCGAAACCCAAACTGACTGTCGTCCAGGTCCGGCCCCTCTCTGCACAAGTGGCCGACGAGGCGGGCTGCGATTACTCGCTCGAACAGCTTGCCCACCTCGTCTAGCAGCACTATGGGCCGGTACGCGGACGACGAGTCCGCCGGGCGCCCCGCCTTCCTGAGCAGGACCAGACGACCAGATTTCCACAAAGTGGGAAACTGGCCCTGCTCAAGACACGCTGTGTAGAGTCCTCTGAGTTGGGGCTCGAGCTCCTTCAGAGCGAGGGCTAGCACGCAGCCGTGGATCCCGTCGGGCCCCGGAGCCACGTTCTTGGCCCGGAGCCGCATCACGGCTGCCCTCATCTCTGCCTGTGTCACCTCTGGGACGCTGATGGCGTTCTCCCCTTCATCTGCAGACTCTGCGGCCGTGGGCAAAGCCATCGGCGGCGGAGTGTGCTCCGCTCTGGCCGGGAAGAGGGCTGCAACCACCTCCTCCAGCAGCTCGGGTTGGAGACTCTCCGTAAGCGGAGGCGCCGCGGCTCGAAGTTTCCCTCGAACCGCGCGATAAGGGCGCCCCCACGGATCCCCGTCTAGAGTCTCCAACATCTCTTCCCTGGCTCGCGTCCTCGACTCGCCGATGGCCAGCCACAGAGTCTGCTTGGCCGCGCGGTACACCTCATACAGCGCGGCCTCTTCGTCAGGGACCCGACGACGTCTCCTCCGGTATCGGGTGTACTGGCGTCTGACCGCCACGCACGCGACGCGCAGCTGCGCGATCTCGGCGGTCCACCAGTACACCTGGCGCCTTGCGGACTGTGCGTGGACCCGGGGCATGGACGCGTCGCTGATTTGCGTCATCGCCCCGCGGAACCACAGCGCCTCCCGCTCGACGTCGACGGGTCCGTTCGTCGCCGACTCCCGGCTCCAGGCCTGGACAATAGCGGCCTCCTCGAGAAGTTCCCTGTCTATGCGCTTACGCGCCCAACGCGGACCGTCCGTTCGCGGGGTCGGTGGACCGCGGCCGCCGGTGGTCTGGGCGGAGACGTCGAATCGGATGTATCGGTGATCCGACAACGTCTCCACCTCCACGGCGACACGCCAGTCGCGGACACGGCTCGCGACAGCGGGGCTAGCGAACGACACGTCCACTATAGACCCGCCCCGCTGCCGCACGCACGTGTGTACCGAGCCCCGATTCAGGACGGTCAGGCCAGTCGTGACCGCCCACTCCTCCAACACCTCGCCCCTAGCATCGGTCACAGGGGATCCCCAAGCCGCAGACTTGGCGTTGAGATCCCCCAGCAACAGCACAGGGCGAGGGTGGAGACGGCCCACGACGGCACCCAACTCGACAAGGAACCTCTCGAAGTCGGCGAGACTCTTGTTGGGCGAAAAATACGCCCCAACAGTGCCAATGCCGTCCGCGAGGGCGGCTACCCAGCCGCGACCTCGGGACGGGCTGACAAGAGCCCCGCCAATGATGGCCACCAAACCGTCCAAGTCTCCCACCCAGTTATCCCTGGGGGGGACGAAATACGGTTCGGCGACCACGGCCACGTGAATCGACCACTCTGCCATGCTCTGGAGCAAAAGATCCTGAGCTCTAGCAGAGTGGTTGATATTGCCCTGGAGGAAATGGTACAGCGCCATTAAGCGCAATCCATTCCCTCCAACGCACCATTCCTAGGCCGGGAGTCGGCCGAAGGGCAGCCAGGCTGCGGGGGGGGTAAAGAGCCCCCGGCAGCCATGGCAACCCCTGTCTTCTTCTTCTGCGTGTTCTTCTTGGTGGGTCCGCCACAGGCCTTTCCGCCCGCTCTGTGCCCCGCGGGCCTCCCTGCAGCTGTACAGAGGCTGCAGTTTGGCGCCGCGAGACACTGGGCCGCCTTGTGGCCGGCCTGACCGCAGCGATAGCACTGCTCGCTGCGGTCTGTTTCGGCGGTGCACCGTGCCCTGACATGCCCAATGTCGAGGCAACGGTAGCACCGCAAGGCCCTGGGCTGCAGCTGCTTCACCCTCGCTGCCACCCATCCCACCAAGAGACGCCCGGCGTCGGCGACTTTCTTTGCCGCCGCCACAGGACACCGCACCCAGATCGCGCCGAGCCCGGAGGCATCGACGCGAACCTCGCCCGTGCGCACGTCTGCGGGCGGACACCCACCGGTACGGGCGACGGCCGCCACGACCTCAGCCGCGGTCGTCGAGTCGTCCAGGCCATCGACGCGCAGTTCCGCGGTCTTCATGGGCCTGGACACCCGAACGTCCTCCGGATTGAGGACCTCCCGCAGCTTGGCGGCCAGGATGTCCGCCTTTTCGCCGCTAGAGGCACCCGACACCTCAAGCAGTCGCGCCCCCGTGATCGCCTGCCTCACTTTGAGGCCGGACGGTACACCTAATTCGGGGAACGCGACTTTCGCCTTTGCCTCCATGAGGACCGCCTTGTAGGAGACGCCCCTTTCGATGGCTCCGGGCTGCAGCGTAATGACTACAGCCGCGGAGCGTGGGGCTCTCACCTTTGGCGGCCCTTGAGCCTTCTTGGGTGCCGGCGCTCTAGCGGGTACCGGTGGTGGCGGCGGCGTCTTCTTCTTCTTCTTTTTCCGCTTGACAACCGTCGACCACGAGTCCGCGGTGGACCCGGGTGCGGTCGCCAAGGGAGCGGGCGCCGGTCGCGCGGCCGTTCGGGAAGTGCCCTCCGCGGGCTTTCTTGCCGGACCTGGTGGGCTGGACCTGGGCTTTGTGGGCTCCTCCTTCCTCCGCCTATCCGCAGCAAGCGGCGGCCGGAGAGTCTCTGCCGGGAGGAGCCTCGACTCCAGGCCCTGCAGGCGGGCATTCAGCATACCCCCGCACTGCAGCATGCAGAGAGAGGTGGCCGCAGGACGCCTCTGCTGCCATTCCGCCCTCTGCGCGGCAAGCTCCCGCTTGAGGTCCTCCAGCTCGGATCTGAGACGGCTGTTCTCCTCCCACAGCTTCGCCGTCTCATCCGAGCTTGTGCGACTTAGGAGGACCCCAACTGCCTCCTGGATGTCGCCAGCCGCCTCCTTCAGAGCGCGCGTGAACGTGCCCTTCAGGCTGCCAGATTTCGTGGCAACCTTTAGGACAACGTCCACGCCGTCCAAAACTTGGCGACTGAGCGCCACCGCCGACACACTTCCTCCGGCAGCCGCCTGAGCAGTGCGTCGCTCTCGGGCCAGCCGGGCCATTTCAGTGACCTCGTCAGCTGCTACCGCCTTCCGCTGCGTCCGCTTTGCGGAGTTCGCCTCAGCCTTGTTGCTCTGCAACAAAAGCGGGGACGCAGCGGAGTCCTCGCTTTCCGCGCTCATCGGTACCGGCGTAGCGGGCCGCAGAAAGCGACCCCGTGCGTTACGCTCCGGTAACCGACCCCTCCCTCTCTTGGCTGTCCCCAATCTTGGGGCCGACAGCTCCTCCTCACTTGAGGACAGCTCGCTGCGCGAGCGTTTCCCCCCAGGTTCCTTGTCCTGGTCGGACAAACATGAGCCTCCTCGGCTCTTGTTGCCGTCACTGACGGCAAGCGGCTTCTCTGCGTCGCACAGTCGCTCCAGGCTAACCCGGAGCTCCTTTTCTTGCGACGCAAGAGGTGGTTGACGAAGACCGGCGGTGGTCTGCCGGCCTACGAGGCTATTGTTGCCCCCCCCAGATACGGTGGGGCTGCCTTCCGTAGAAGGACGGGATTGTGCCTCCATGAGGAGGTTGCCCGCCTGGGGAATTTTTCCAATAGCTGACTTTTCCATATTGTCCTTTTAAGGGTGAGGTCCCTGTTTGCGCTAGCTGCCGGAAACCCTCCGGCCATTCATCCCCTCGGCACGCTAGACCTTGGGATTAGGACTCCCCAGTGTACGCCAACTCAACTCCCCTCTGTAAGCAGAGGGCGGAGTAGGCGTACAACCAACTCTAGCCCGGTTCCCTTCACCGACCATCGCGGATGATCGGTGATTGGAACCGTGACCCTTCCCCGTTTGTTGAGAATTCGCCGCCAGCGCCAAGTGTCCACCAAAACCTGGTGGGCACTTGGAGCTGACGTTGCCCAGGGTGCGCCACGAGGAGGCTTCTCAACATGCACCCCAACCTAACCTTTTTTTTTTTTTTTTTTTTTTTCGCTGAGAAATGCGTTACGCATCCCCGGCTCGTGGGGGACGAGTCGGGGTATGTGGGACTCCTGTCTAAATGCAGTATACCCACTAAAACTCAGCGGTGCTCCCGCATCGCCGTGATTGGAGGGCCATGGGAAACCGGCTCAGCCTTTACATCCACAGCCCTCCCGGCGCATGCCCGCCTAGCTGGCGGGCCCCACATGCCCCCCACCTGGGTGGTGGGGGGCTACGGGAATGGCCGGGAGCACCTGGCCATTCCCGTCCGGCACTGGTGGAGGCCTGTGCGATGCAGGCGAGGGTGCCCCCGCACCCGTTGCCTGCTGGCCTCCACCTGGGAGGAGGAGTCGGAGATGACTGTCGAACTGACGTCTCCTTCGACCCCTCCTCCGCCTTCGGAGCGGTGCCGCGTCGGGATCGTCCTCCCGCACGCGCTCCGCCGCCTCCTTCTGGGACATGACGTGCTCGCAGAAGGAGGCGACTGCCGCCCAGGACCCCTCGTCCCTCAGCATGGCGCCCACCACGCCGGGGAGCGAGAGGTCCACCCCGATCGCCGCGACGAGACTGCGGCGCGGCTCGGACCACGACGGGCACACCTCGAGAGTGTGCTGCGCCGTGTCCTCCGCCGCGCCACAGTGGTGGCACGACGGCGTCTCCTCCCGTCCGATCCGATGCAGGTACGATCCGAAACAACCGTGTCCGGACAGCACCTGCACCAGACGGAACGAGAGGAACCCGTGCGGCCGCTCGAGCCAGTCCCGCAGGACCGGCCCGATCGCGTCGAGGGCTCGGCGGCCGAAGACTGCGGCGGCGAGGTCCGTCGTCCAGTGGACGACGATGGCGTCCCTCGCCTCCCGCCGGACGGCCTCCCGCTCTTCCGGGGCGAAGGGCTGACCTGAAGCCCTCCGCCCCGCCTTCCGCTCGTACACTCTGGCGAGCACCCACGCCTCGAGTTCCCAAGGAGGGGTGCTGGCCAGAGCGCATGCCCCGGCGAAGCTCACCGTGCGGTGAGCCCGCGCCACCCGCTGGGCTATCGCCCTTTGAGGTGCCCGCAAGGCCGCGGCGTTCTCCCGTCTGTGGAGGGACTCCTCCCAGATGGGGGCCCCGTAGAGGGCCATGCTCCTCAGGATGCCGGCGTAGAGTTGCCGGCATCGCGAGCTGGGCCCCCCCAAGTTGGGAAGGAGCCACGAGAGAGCGCCCGCGGTCTTCAGCAGGCGCGACGACAGCCCGCTGAAATGCGGGCCGAAGCGCCACCTGCTGTCGAGTACAAGGCCCAGATATTTCATCTGGGCCTTCACCTCAATCCTGACGCCCTCCACGAAGATGTGGGCGCCAGGTGGCGGGGGGCGCTGCCGGGGACCGTAGAAGAAGACGGCCTCGGTCTTCTGCAGCGCCACCGTCAACCCTAGGCGGCGGATCCTCCCTGCGACCAAGGATCCGCCCGCCGAGGCCAAGTTGGCCGCCTCCCTGAAACTCTCCCCCCGGGCGGTGAGGAGAGTGTCATCCGCGTAGCAGACGACACTCGTGCCTCGGAGGAGAGTTCCCCGCAAGAGCCAATCGTAGCCGACGTTCCAGAGGAGAGGTCCTAAGACTGACCCCTGTGGAACGCCGGCTTCAACGGCGTACCGCCGGACCTGGCCAGCCCTGTTGACCAGGAGGATCACCCGATCCACCAGGTAGCTGGCCAGCAGCACGCGCATGTAGCGAGGCACTCCGTGGAATCGGAGCGCCTCTAGGATGGTGGAGTGGGGAACGGAGTTGAAGGCGTTGGCAATGTCGAACGACACGGCCAACAACCCGTCCCTCGCCTCCATGGCATCCTTCACCTGCCCCTTGAGGCAGGCCAGCGCGTCCACCGTCGAACGCTCAGCCCGAAAGCCGTACTGAGCGTCCGACAAGTCCGGCCCGATGCACCGCAGATGGCTCTTCAGGCGGGCAGCGATTATCCCCTCGAACATCTTACCGACCTCATCGAGCAGAACGATGGGCCGGTATGCCGAGGGGGAGTCTGCCGGGCGGCCCTCCTTGCGAAGGAGGCACAGCTGCCCCTCCTTCCACGGTTTCGGGAACCTTCCAGACGCAAGGCATGCGCTGAAAAGGTCCCGAAACCGCTCCTCCATTTGAGTGGCGGCAATCGCCACCACTCTCGCCGGGACACCGTCGGGGCCCGGAGCCGTCTTCTTGGCGCGGATATGGAGAATAGCCGCGCCAAGTTCCGACTCCGTGACGGGAGGGGTCTCCTCTTCTTCTTCAGCTGGCGGGGCTGGTGGGGCCATCGCTGGTGGGGTGAAGTCGTCCCTGCACGGGAACAGGGACTGAACCACCCCATCCAGAAAGGAGGGCTCCAGGGTCTCGGCCACCGGGGGACCGAAGGGGCGCAGCTTGTTCCGCGCCGCCTTGTACGGTCTCCCGTAGGGGTCGTTGTCGAGACCCTCCAGCATTTCCGCTCTCGCGAAGTCTCTGGCGGCGGTGATGGCCCGATCGAGGACCAGTTTTGCCGCCAGGTACACCTCGTAGAGGTGGTCTGAGAGTCTGCTTGGCCGCGCGGTACACCTCATACAGCGCGGCCTCTTCGTCAGGGACCCGACGACGTCTCCTTCGGTATCGGGTGTACCGGCGTCTGACCGCCACGCACGCGACGCGCAGCTGCGCGATCTCGGCGGTCCACCAGTACACCTGGCGCCTTGCGGACTGTGCGTGGACCCGGGGCATGGACGCGTCGCTGATATGCGTCATAGCCCCGCGGAACCACAGCGCCTCCTGCTCGACGTCGACGGGTCCGTTCGTCGCCGACTCCCGGCTCCAGGCCTGGACAATAGCGGCCTCCTCGAGAAGTTCCCTGTCTATGCGCTTACGCGCCCAGCGCGGACCGTCCGTTCGCGGGGTCGGTGGACCGCGGCCGCCGGTGGTCTGGGCGGAGACGTCGAATCGGATGTATCGGTGATCCGACAACGTCTCCACCTCCACGGCGACACGCCAGTCGCGGACACGGCTCGCGACAGCGGGGCTAGCGAACGACACGTCCACTATAGACCCGCCCCGCTGCCGCACACACGTGTGTACCGAGCCCCGATTCAGGACGGTCAGGCCAGTCGTGACCGCCCACTCCTCCAGCACCTCGCCCCTAGCATCGGTCACAGGGGATCCCCACGCCGCAGACTTGGCGTTGAGATCCCCCAGCAACAGCACAGGGCGAGGGTGGAATCGGCCCACGACGGCACCCAACTCGACAAGGAACCTCTCGAAGTCGGCGAGACTCTTGTTGGGCGAAAAATACGCCCCAACAGTGCCAATGCCGTCCGCGAGGGCGGCTACCCAGCCGCGACCTCGGGACGGGTTGACAAGAGCCCCGCCAATGATGGCCACCAAACCGTCCAAGTCTCCCACCCAGTTATCCCTGGGGGGAACGAAATACGGTTCGGCGACCACGGCCACGTCAATCGACCACTGTGCCATGCTCTGGAGCAAAAGATCCTGAGCTCTAGCAGAGTGGTTGATATTGCCCTGGAGGAAATGGTACAGCGCCATTAAGCGCAATCCATTCCCTCCAACGCACCATTCCTAGGCCGGGAGTCGGCCGAAGGGCAGCCAGGCTGCGGGGGGGGTAAAGAGCCCCCGGCAGCCATGGCAGCCCCTCTCTTCTTCTTCTGCGTCCGCTTGGTGGGCGCGCCACAGGCCTTTCCGCCCGCTCTGTGCCCCGCGGGCCTCCCTGCAGCTGTACAGAGGCTGCAGTTTGGCGCCGCGAGACACTGGGCCGCCTTGTGGCCGGCCTGACCGCAGCGATAGCACTGCTCGCTGCGGTCTGTTTCGGCGGTGCACCGTGCCCTGACATGCCCAATGTCGAGGCAACGGTAGCACCGCAAGGCCCTGGGCTGCAGCTGCTTCACCCTCGCTGCCACCCATCCCACCAAGAGACGCCCGGCGTCGGCGACTTTCTTAGCCGCCGCCACCGGACACCGCACCCAGATCGCGCCGAGCCCGGAGGCATCGACGCGAACCTCGCCCGTGCGTACGTCTGCGGGCGGACACCCACCGGTACGGGCGACGGCCGCCACGACCTCAGCCGCGGTCGTCGAGTCGTCCAGGCCATCGACGCGCAGTTCCGCGGTCTTCATGGGCCTGGACACCCGAACGTCCTCCGGATTGAGGACCTCCCGCAGCTTGGCGGCCAGGATGTCCGCCTTTTCGCCGCTAGAGGCACCCGACACCTCAAGCAGTCGCGCCCCCGTGATCGCCTGCCTCACTTTGAGGCCGGACGGTACACCTAATTCGGGGAACGCGACTTTCGCCTTTGCCTCCATGAGGACCGCCTTGTAGGAGACGCCCCTTTCGATGGCTCCGGGCTGCAGCGTAATGACTACAGCCGCGGAGCGTGGGGCTCTCACCTTTGGCGGCCCTTGAGCCTTCTTGGGTGCCGGTGCTCCAGCGGGTACCGGTGGTGGCGGCGGCGTCTTCTTCTTTTTTTTCTTCCTCTTGACGACCGTCGACCACGAGTCCGCAGTGGACCCGGGTGCGGTCGCCGAGGGAGCAGACGCCGGTGGCGCGGCCGTCCGGGAAGTGCCCTCCGCGGGCTTTCTTGCCGGACCTGGTGGGCTGGACCTGGGCTTAGCGGGCTCCTCCTTCCTCCGTCTATCCGCAGCAAGCGGCGGCCGGAGAGTCTCTGCCGGGAGGAGCCTCGACTCCAGGCCCTGCAGGCGGGCATTCAGCATACCCCCACACTGCAGCATGCAGATGCGAACGATCTTTTCGATCTCTGCATCCGCAGGTGCGGGGGTAGGTACGGACGACGGGGCCGGCGGTGTCGTGGCGACGACGGGGGCGGAACTGGTGGCCGCAGGACGCCTCTGCTGCCATTCCGCCCTCTGCGCGGCAAGCTCCCGCTTGAGGTCCTCCAGCTCGGATCTGAGACGGCTGTTCTCCTCCCACAGCTTCGCCGTCTCATCCGAGCTTGTGCGACTTAGGAGGACCCCAACCGCCTCCTTGATGTCGCCAGCCGCCTCCTTCAGAGCGCGCGTGAACGTGCCCTTCAGGCTGCCAGATTTCGTGGCAACCTTCAGGACAACGTCCACGCCGTCCAAAACTTGGCGACTGAGCGCCACCGCCGACACACTTCCTCCGGCAGCCGCCTGAGCAGTGCGTCGCTCTCGGGCCAGCCGGGCCATCTCGCTGACCTCGTCAGCTGCCACCGCCTTCCGCTGCGTCCGCTTTGCGGAGTTCGCCTCCGCCTTGTTGCTCTGCAACAAAAGCGGGGACGCAGCGGAGTCCTCGCTTTCCGCGCTCATCGGTACCGGCGTAGCGGGCCGCAGAAAGCGACCCCGTGCGTTACGCTCCGGTAACCGACCCCTCCCTCTCTTGGCTGTCCCCAATCTTGGGGCCGACAGCTCCTCCTCGCTTGTGGACAGCTCGCTGCGCGAGCGTTTCCCCCCAGGTTCCTTGTCCTGGTCGGACAAACATGAGCCTCCTCGGCTCTTGTTGCCGTCACTGACGGCAAGCGGCTTCTCTGCGTCGCACAGTCGCTCCAGGCTAACCCGGAGCTCCTTTTCTTGCGACGCAAGAGGTGGTTGACGAAGACCGGCGGTGGTCTGCCGGCCTACGAGACTATTGTTGCCCCCCCCAGATACGGTGGGGCTGCCTTCCGTAGAAGGACGGGATTGTGCCTCCATGAGGAGGTTGCCCGCCTGGGGAATTTTTCCAATAGTGCACTTTTCCATTTTTTCCTTTTAAGGGTGAGGTCCCTGTTTGCGCTAGCTGCCGGAAACCCTCCGGCCATTCATCCCCTCGGCACGCTAGACCTTGGGATTAGGACTCCCCAGTGTACGCCAACTCAACTCCCCTCTGTAAGCAGAGGGGGGAGTAGGCGTACGACCTACTCTAGCCCGGTTCCCTTCACCGACCATCGTGGATGATCGGTGATTGGAACCGTGACCCTTCCCCGTTTGTTGAGAATTCGCCGCCAGCGCCAAGTGTCCACCAAAACCTGGTGGGCAGTTGGAGCTGACGTTGCCCAGGGTGCGCCACGAGGAGTTGTTCTGCTGTTCGCAGAACAACTCCTCGTGGTGGTTCGAGTTTTTCGTTTTTCGTGGTTCCGCTGTTCCGGGGCGAAGGGCTGACCCGCCGCCCTCCGCCCCGCCTTCCACTCGTACACTCTGGCGAGCACCCACGCCTCGAGTTCCCAAGGAGGGGTGCCGGCCAGAGCGCACGCCCCGGCGAAGCTCACCGTGCGGTGAGCCCGCGCCACCCGCTGGGCTATCGCCCTTTGAGGTGCCCGCAAGGCCGCGGCGTTCTCTCGTCTGTGGAGGGACTCCTCCCAAATGGGGGCCCCGTAGAGGGCCATGCTCCTCAAGATGCCGGCGTAGAGTTGCCGGCATCGCGCGCTGGGCCCCCCCAAGTTGGGAAGGAGCCACGAGAGAGCGCCCGCGGTCTTCAGCAGGCGCGACGACAGCCCGCTGAAATGCGGGCCGAAGCGCCACCTGCTGTCGAGTACAAGGCCCAGATATTTCATCTGGGCCTTCACCTCAATCCTGACGCCCTCCACGAAGATGTGGGCGCCAGGTGGCGGGGGGCGCTGCCGGGGACCGTGGAAGAAGACGGCCTCGGTCTTATGCAGCGCCACCGTCAACCCTAGGCGGCGGATCCTCCCTGCGACCAAGGATCCGCCCGCCGAGGCCAAGGAGGCCGCCTCCCTGAAACTCTCCCCCCGGGCGGTGAGGAGAGTGTCATCCGCGTAGCAGACGACACTCGTGCCTCGGAGGAGAGTTCCCCGCAAGAGCCAATCGTAGCCGACGTTCCAGAGGAGAGGTCCTAAGACTGACCCCTGTGGAACGCCGGCTTCCGCGGCGTACCGCCGGACTCGGCCAGCCCTGTTCACCAGGACGATCGCCCGATCCTCCAGGTAGCTGGCCAGCAGCACGCGCATGTAGCGAGGCACTCCGTGGAATCGGAGCGCCTCTAGGATGGTGGAGTGGGGAACGGAGTTGAAGGCGTTGGCAATGTCGAACGACACGGCCAACAACCCGTCCCCCGCCTCCATCGCATCCTTCACCTGCCCCTTGAGGCAGGCCAGCGCGTCCACCGTCGAACGCTCAGCCCGAAAGCCGTACTGAGCGTCCGACAAGTCCGGCCCGATGCACCGCAGATGGCTCTTGAGGCGGGCAGCGATTATCCCCTCGAACATCTTACCGACCTCATCGAGCAGAACGATGGGCCGGTATGCCGAGGGGGAGTCTGCCGGGCGGCCCTCCTTGCGAAGGAGGCACAACTGTCCCTCCTTCCACGGTTTCGGGAACCTTCCAGACGCAAGGCATGCGCTGAAGAGGTCCCGAAACCGCTCCTCCATTTGGGTGGCGGCGATCGCCACCACCCTCGCCGGGACACCGTCGGGGCCCGGAGCCGTCTTCTTGGCGCGGATATGGAGAATAGCCGCGCCGAGTTCCGACTCCGTGACGGGAGGGGTCTCTTCTTCTTCCTCGTCAGCTGGCGGAGCTGTCCTCTGCGGAGGGGCCGTCGCTGGTGGGGTGAAGTCGTCCCTGCACGGGAACAGGGACTGAACCACCCCATCCAGAAAGGAGGGCTCCAGGGTCTCGGCCACCGGGGGACCAAAGGGGCGCAGCTTGTTCCGCGCCGCCTTATACGGTCTCCCGTAGGGGTCCGCGTCGAGACCCTCCAGCATTTCTGCTCTCGCAGAGTCTCTGGCGGCGGTGATAGCCCGATCGAGGACCAGTTTTGCCGCCAGGTACACCTCGTAGAGGTGGTCCCCAACGGCCTGGTCCCGTCGACGCCGCCGCCGACTCCGCGTGTAGGCCCTCCTTGCCTCCACACAGGCTGCTCGAAGCCCCGCCAGCTCCGCCGACCACCAGTACACGGCCCGTTTGGGTGGTGGTCGGCCAGACCGAGGCATGCTCGAGTTGCATACCTCGGTCAGAGACTCCCTCAGTTGCCCCGCCACGGTGTCCACATCCGGCAGCCGGCTGGCGGAAGGCGGCGAAAGCCAGTCCTGGACGAACGCCGCCTCCCGCGCTGCCTCCCTGTCCAGGCGGGCGAGGGCCCACCGTGGGAACGGTGATCGCCCCGGGAGAGTCCGCGTCTCTCCGGGGCGACTGGTGGAGATGTCGAACCGCACGTAGCGGTGGTCCGACATGGTCTCCACCAGGCTCACCCGCCAGTTCAGCACGCGCGCGGCTAACGCAGGGGTGGCGAAAGTGACGTCCACCACTGAGCCACCCTGCCGCCGCACGCATGTCTGGACGCTGCCTCTGTTCAAGAGGCAGAGTCCAGAGGAGGCAGCCCACAGCTCGACTGCCCGCCCGCGGGCGTCGGTGGCCGGGTTGCCCCAGGTCACCGACTTGGCGTTCAGGTCTCCCAGCACGGAGACCTGACGCGGCGCCGCCCTGCCGACCACGGCGGCCAGGACTCCGAGATAGTTCTCGAAGTCCTGGAGAGGGCGGTTTGGGGAGAAATACACGCCCACGAGGGCGAGTTCTCCCCACGCGGCGGCCACGTATCCCGGTCCCCTCTCTAATAGCGAGAGGGGAGGGGAGTCTGTGGAAGACCGCGCCGCTGGTGCCACCAAGCCGTCCTCGTCACCCAGCCAGCTGCCGGGGACGAAGTAGGGCTCGGCGACCACCGCTACGTTCACCAACCACTCGGCCATGACCTGTACCACCAGGTCCTGGGCCGCTCTGCAGTGGTTGGCGTTCGTCTGGAGGATGCGGAGGTCGGAAATTATTATTCCGACATCGCACCCTCCTCAGCCGCCGCCGCCGCCGCTGGAGCTACAGCGGCGACGACGGCGGCGGCGGTGGTGGCAACAGGGCGAACCTGTGCCGGCACCACGCCCTTCTTGACGGGGGGCTTACAGCTCCTGCCCGTCATCCGGTGGCCCGCGGGGCGGCTACTGGCGGCACACGCCGCGCAGTGTGGCGCGGTGGCGGTGCACGCGGCCCACCCGTGTCCCTCCTTCCCGCATTGGAAGCACGTTTCCCTCCAATCGGACTTGGAGGGACACGTGGCTCGGGTGTGGCCGAACGCGCAGCACTTGAAGCACCGCGCAGGCTGTGCCTCAAGTGGCCGGACCACAGCCGAGCTGAAGCCTATCAGCAACCGTCCCTTGGTCGCAGCAAGGACGGCCCCGGCCGCGGCGACCGGGCACTCCACGCGGATGATGCCCATGCCGCGGCGGCCGAGCCTGATGGCTCCCCCTCTCACCGCGCCAGCGTCGCAGCCTCCAGCCGCTGCGACGGCCGCGACCACATCCTCTTTGGCGACCGAGTCGTCCAAATCGGCCACCTCCAAGGCTGTGGTCTTAACGGGCCTTGCGACCTTGGCCACATCCGACGCGATGACCTCTTGCAGCTTCGCTGCGAAGAGGTCCGCGTTCGTGCCGCGCTGCTCCCCCGAGAACTCGAAAATTCGAGCTCCCGTGAGAGTTCGGCGGCACGTAATTTTGCTGATCCCCAGCTGGGAGGGATCAGCATTCGTACGAGCCCGTCTCAGTACGGACTCGTACGTCTCGCCCCGCTCCGCGGCCTCCGGGGTGATGGTCACCACGACGGCCGCGGTTTTGGGAGGAACCAGCTTCCTCCCGCCGGCTGGAGCCCGTTTGGCTGCAGGAGCAGCCGCAGCGGGCTTGGGGCCCGGCTTCTTGCCCTTCTTCCCTCTCTTGACCACTTCCGTCCACTGGTTGGACGGGGTGGTGGAGGGAAGAAGGGCGTCTTCCTCCAGCGAGATCTGGGCTGGGGCCGGGGCTGCTGGAGCGGCAGAGGACCCTGACGCTCCCCCCGCGCTCGTGGTGGGGGTTTGAGGAGCCGCCTTGGTCCTCTTGCCCTTGCCCTTGCCCTTTG
Organism: Agrochola circellaris; assembly: GCA_914767755.1. Lineage (NCBI taxonomy): Eukaryota > Metazoa > Arthropoda > Insecta > Lepidoptera > Noctuidae > Agrochola > Agrochola circellaris. The sequence goes on from OU611848.1 coordinate 62,248, forward strand.
AGGGCTGCACCTCCGATGCCGGGCCTGCTTGAGGCGCAGGTTCCGGCTCCCTCGGTTGGCGACTCTTGTCCGCCGCTAGCGGTGGGCGGAGCCGCTTTTCCGGCAGGAGCCGGTCCTCGATGCCTGCGAAGCAGGCCCTTATGAAGGCCCTCTCCTCCTGCACAACCTGCCTCAAGGCTGCCTCGAGGCCGGCAGGGGTGGAGGAGGAGCCTCCTGTCACCAGAGCTGGGGCAGGCAGGGCCGTGGCTTCAGCCAGCTTCTGGTGAAGCTGGCTTACCTCCGCCTGCAGGCGATCCACTTTCGCCTGCAGCTGCCGCGTCTCCTCGGTGGCCGTGCGCTTCACCAGCTCCGTGACGATGCCGTGCATGCTGGCGGCACGGCATTTGAGGGCCTTCTGAAAGGTCCCCTTAAGGTTGGAGGATTTGGAGGCGACCTCCAGGACCTCCTCCTTGTCCTCCTCTGCCATGCGCGCCAGCTCTGCCAGGGAGTGGTCGGCATAGAGCACGTGAGATGCCCCATACCCGGCCCTCGACCTGGCAGCTTGCTGCTCCTTGGCAGCGACCCTCTCCTCCAGGTCCTGCTGGAGCTGCGCCCGTTTCGCCAAATTAAGTTGGCGCTCTGCGTCCACTAAGCCCACGTCATGGGTAGAGGCCGTCGGAGAAGAAGTCGGAGCCTTTTTGGGCTTCGACTTCTTCTTCGCCTTGCTGCGGCTTGCGGTGGACTCCGAGGAGCCCTCGGACCGCTTCCGCTTGAAGCGGTCGCCGCTTTCCGCAGCTGACGTGTCCATATTGGACTCCGTATCTGAGTCCGAAGACTCGCCCGGCCTTCGGAACAAGCTGGCCGCGGATCGTGGGCGGTCAGCTTGTCTCGGCGTCAGAACGCCGCCGGCGTGGCCCTGAGAAGGGCCGTTGGGGTGGCCCTGAGAAGGGCCGTTGGGGTGGCCCTGAGAAGGGCCGTTGGGTTGGCCCTGAGAAGGGCCGTTGGGGTGGCCCTGAGAAGGGCCGTTGGGTTGGCCCTGAGAAGGGCCGTTTGAGTCGCCCTGGGGAGAGCGACTCGGGTTAAAACTCGGGATAAAACGGCCGGACGCATCGCGTGCCGGCTTTCCTGTCATGTTGACGAATCGACCTCAAATATGTTCGCTATTAAAATCACAGCACACTTTAGCCACCGGTCTGCCACTCCGTTACGGTGGTCAGACACGGCGTTGCCCGGGGGATACTGCGTGGAAGTATGTGCTGTGGGGGATCCCCCACCTAACCTAACCTAACCTGAGCGAACCTAACCTAACCTAACCTAACCTAACCTAACCTGAGCGAACCTAACCTGAGCGAACCTAACCTGAGCGAACCTAACCTGAGCGAACCTAACCTGAGCGAACCTAACCTGAGCGAACCTAACCTGAGCGAACCTAACCTGAGCGAACCTAACCTGAGCGAACCTAACCTGAGCGAACCTAACCTGAGCGAACCTAACCTGAGCGAACCTTACCTGAGCGAACCTAACCTGAGCGAACCTAACCTGAGCGAACCTTACCTGAGCGAACCTAACCTGGTGGGGAGTGAGAGAGACAGACTACGGGAGTGGCCGGGAGCACCTGGCCATTCCCGTCCGGCACTGGTGGAGGCCTGTGCGATGCAGGCGAGGGTGCCCCCGCACCCGTTGCCTGCTGGCCTCCACCTGGGAGGAGGAGTCGGAGATGACTGTCGAGTTGACGTCTCCTTCGACCCCTCCTCCACCTTCGGAGCGGTGCCGCGTCGGGATCGTCCTCCCGCACGCGCTCCGCCGCCTCCTTCTGGGACATGACGTGCTCGCAGAAGGAGGCGAATGCCACCCAGGACCCCTCGTCCCTCAGCATGGCGTTAACCACGCCAGGGAGCGAGAGGTCTAGTCCAATCGCCGCGACGAGACTGCAGCGCGGCTCGGACCACGATGGGCACACCTCGAGAGTGTGCTGCGCCGTGTCCTCCGCCGCGTCACAGTCGTGGCACAACGGCGTCTCCTCCCGTCCGATCATCGGATACGATCCGAAACAACCGTGTCCGGGCAGCACCTGCACCAGACGGAACGAGAGGAACCCGTGCGGCCGCTCGAGCCAGTCCCGCAGGACCGGCCCGATCGCGTGGAGGGTTCGGCGGCCGAAGACTGCGGTGGCGAGGTCCCTCGTCCAGTGAACGACGATGGCGTCCCTCGCCTCCCGCCGGACGACTTCCCGCTCTTCCGGGGCGGAGCGTTGTCCAATCGCCCTCTGCCCCGCCTTCCATTCATACACTCTGGCGAGCGGACGCCTCGAGTTCCCAAGGAGGGGTGCTGGCCAGAGCGCATGCCCGAGCGAACCTAACCTGAGCGAACCTAACCTGTGCCCGACCAAACTACAAAGTGATCCAAGCGAATCTGCAGAGGAAGAATCTGGCGACCCAAGAGCTCATGATAGCGGCTAGCGAGCGGAAGGTCGCATTCGCACTGCTCCAGGAGCCATATGTGGGTGGGGTTAAAAGGATGCGAGACTACCGGGGAGCGAGAGTCTACCAGTGCGCGGAACATGGAAGTGGAACTGTGAAGGCGGCAATAGTCGTCTTTGTCTGTGTCTAGTCGACCTTGACGTCACGCAGTGTCCAAAACTCACCACCAATAACATCACGGTGGTGAGGATCCGAACCAGCGTCTGGGAAATCGCAGTAGTCTCGTTCTATTTTGAACCGGACCAGCCCATACAGCCATACCTGGAGCAGCTTCTGCAGATTCGTGAGGAAATGGGCCCTACAAAAATTGTAATGGGAGGTGACGCAAATGCGAAGAGCACCTGTTGGGGCAGTTTGGACATAGACGGCAGGGGTGAGGAAATGTCGGGAACGCTAGACGAAATGTGCTTGCAGGTACTCAACGTCGGAAACCAAAAATGCGCAAACAACAAGTTGGAAGGGATTCTGCGAAAAACAGGATAAGGAAGGAGTTTGGGAGGGAATTTATAGACTTATAGGACGGACCGCCAAGCGACACGAGGACTTGCCATTGGTGAAGGATGGGGTATCACTTGATGGTATGGATTCGGCTTCACTACTGGCAGAGACCTTCTACCCCGAAGACCTGGAAGAGGAAGACAACGATGACCACCGTCGGACGCATGAAGCAGCCAGTCGTGTAAACGAGTGGACGCATGCTGAACACCATGACCCACCGTTTACACTTCAGAAGCTAAAAACCGCGGTGGAAAAGTTTCAACCCAAAGAAGGCACCCGGGGCGGATGGTCTCACTGCCGATATCTGTGCCCAAGCCATATCCCGGGACCCGGGGATGTTTCTTGCGCTGGCCAACAAGTGCCTCGAGCAGGGCCACTTCCCCGGAGCCTGGAAAGTGGCCACAGTGGTGATACTCCGGAAGCCAGGCAAGGACTGTTACACCACCCCGAAGTCCTATAGACCGATCGGCCTCCTACCAGTCCTAGGCAAAATGCTTGAGAAAATGTTGGTAGCAAGGTTGAAGTGGCATCTGATCCCGCGGTTGAGTACTCGTCAGTTTGGCTTCATGCCCCAGAAGAGCACCGAGGACTCCCTCTGCACCATGATACAACATATAAAAGCAAAGCTAAGTCAAAAGAAGCTGATCACTGTTGTATCGCTGGACATAGAGGGAGCCTTCGACAGCGCATGGTGGCCGGCAATTAGGACCAGACTGGCTGAGGAAAGGTGCCCGGTAAATATCAGACGGATGCTGGACAGCTACCTGGCTGGTAGGAGTGTCCGGGTTAGGTACGCTGGAGCAGAGTGTACAAGGAACACAAGAAAGGGGTGTGTACAGGGGTCGATTGGTGGTCCGATCCTCTGGAACCTGCTGCTGGACCCTTTGCTGAAAGGGCTGGAAGAGCGAGGGCATCACTGCCAGGCTTTCGCCGACGATGTCGTTATGATCTTCGACGGTGACACAGCATTGGAAGTTCAAGGACGTGCCAATGCCGCCCTCGAGTATGTTCGGAAGTGGGGCATCGGAAACAAGCTGAAGTTTGCACCACACAAAACCTGTGCAATTGTTGTTACCAAGAAGCTTAAGTACGTCCCGCTCCTGAGCATGGGCGGGGTCGACATTGGCATGTCTAAGGAAATAAAAATACTGGGGCTCACCGTTGACCACCAGCTCACTTTCAACACCCACGCCGCTAACGTGTGTAGGAAAGCTGCAAATATCTACAAGCAGCTATCCAGAGCGGCAAAAGTGAGCTGGGGCCTGCATCCGGAGGTCATACGGAGCATCTACACGGCAGCGGTGGAGCCGGTGGTGATGTACGCGGCAGGCGCCTGGGCGCCGGCTACAAGGAAGGTGGGAGTGCAGAAGCTGCTCAACACGGTCCAACGAGGATTCGCCCAAAAGCTCTGCAAATCCTACCGCACGGTTTCGCTGAACGCGTCCCTGGTGCTGGCTGGGATACTTCCTCTCGACCTCAGAATACAGGAAGCAGCCGCCCTGTATGAGGCAAAGAGGGGAGTGCCCCGGCCAGCCCTAGCGGGCAGGGAGGTAGAGCGTGTGGTGGCATTTGCAGAGACCCCACATCCGGCAAAACATATGGCCATGGAGTTCATGAGCCTGGAGGACCAGTCCCAAGTGGACACCCACAACAGCCAGGCGGTCCGGTTTTTCACCGACGGCAGCAAGATCGCGGGCAAGGTCGGAGCAGCACTGTCACTTTGGGATGGTGTTGCCGAGATCAAGTCCGTAAAGCTTAGCTTGCCGTTGTGCTGCACGGTCTACCAGGCGGAACTCCTGGCCATATGCGTAGCCACGAGGGAAATCCTCAAGCGCAAAGAGGGAACCTTCGGAATCTATAGTGACTCAAAGGCAGCACTTCAAACAGTCACGAACCAAGGTTCCCTCCACGCCCTGGCCGTGGAGGCGAGAGCAAACGTGGGCGCGGCCTTCTCCCAGAGCAAAGATGTCTCTTTGTTCTGGGTGAAGGCTCATGCCGGACTGGAGGGCAACGAACGCGCAGACCACCTGGCGAAAGAGGCTGCACTCAAACTGAAGAAGAAGCCGGACTATGACCTTTGCCCGGTTTCATTCGTCAAGCGGCAGATCCGAATGGGGTCGCTGGACGAATGGAACCGGAGATATAAGGATGGCGAAACAGCTTCCGTCACCAAAATTTTTCTCCCAGATGCGATAGATGCCTTCAAGATTGTCAGTAAGCTCAGACCTACCGGAGTGGTAACACAGATCTTGACGGGGCACGGTGGGTTCTCCGAATACCTGCACCGCTTTAAGTGTAAGGGGAGCCCATCGTGCATCTGTCAACCCGGGACATCCGAAACGGTGGAACACATTATGTCCGACTGCCCGGTTTACGCCCTAAAGAGACTCGAGGTTGAGCACAAGCTTGAAAGAGAAATGATCGCTAGAAATTTTCCAGATTTCATGTCCAATAGAAAACTCGGAGATATATTACTGGAATACATAATAGACATCCTAATTCTTCTTTCGATTCCACAAATTCAGAATATCTTTCGAAGAGTCTACCACAAGTTTCAACCGGCATAAGTTGCGAAGAGTCTGAAAGACTTAACGAAGAAATTGAACACTTGAGAAGTCAATTAAATACCGCTAACAACGAAATAGACAACTTAATCATGGAAAACAGCACGTTAAAAAAACAAACAGTTGAACAACTGAATACCATAACGCAATTAAAAAATCTATGTAGAGGACCAACCAGTAGCTCAAAAAAATACACAACTTCGAAAAAAAAAAATCCTAATATTACTTACAAAAAGAAACTTGAGACAAGTTTAATTATTGATCTTGAGACAAAATCATGTGAAGAAAACATAACAGATGGCGCTGCAGGTAACACGAACCCGAGCAACTCGCAACACAACCATAACTTGAAGTGCGATCAGGGTACAACAGATGGCGCTTTACGAAATCTGCATGAAGTAAACGAAATAAACAATGATAGCAACTTTAACTTGAAGAATTGCGATCAAGGCATAACAGATGGCGCTTTACGAAATCTGCGTGTAGAAACCGAGATAAACAGTGACCAACAATTACTGTCTAACCGAACAGAAAATAAATCAAAATCCCAGTTAACTATAGTTGGAGGTCAACAGTTCACGGGGCTTGCTTCGCTTATTATACAGTCGAGAAAAGACACTAAGTTCAAGAATTATCACATCTCTTCCACTATAAAACCTTATGCCATCACAGAAGATATTCTTAAACCTATTAACGAAATGGAAGATAACGAAGATAATTATATAATTATATGCATAGGAGAAAACGATACTAACCCCAGTAAAGTAATAGTAGAATTAGTAACCACCCTGAAATCCTTAAAAAAAATCAACTTCTTAGTATTTAGTGTTTTACAGAACAGATACATAAATCAAAGTATGTTAAATAACAACTTAAAAACTATTTGTGACAACTTTAAAAATTTCTCATTTATTAATCTAAAATGTAATTACCCGTACAATAAATACTATTATTTATTAGATGTATGTAAATTAATTAACTTCAAAATTGACTCAAATTATTATGACAAAACATTTTTGTGTTATAAAAATCTTACGTTATTAAGGAACAAGGCTATAGTAGTAAGCACTAACATTCCTAGGAAGGGCACAATTCCATTCTACTTTAAGTCGTCTAAAATTGTACATACAGGGGGTATTAATAATTGTACTGCCTCTTTGAGAAACCTGGAGGTGATAACCACCGGAACTCACAAGAAGGGAACCATACCTTTTTATTTTAAAAAATCTGCACCATGTTTAAGCACACAATCTGATACACCGTTGCCGTCACAAGCGAATAAGTGTTTTCGCCCCTAATCCGGAATTCAATTTTAGAATATTTCACCAGAACATTGCCGGTGCCATAAATAAAACTGAGGAATTAACATTTGCAATCCACGAGCTGTCGCAAAATGGTGCAAAAATAGATGTAGTGTGTTTAACAGAAACTTTCATGAAAAAAGGTACAGAAATGCTTTTGAAAATTTCCGGGTATAAAGTAGCTGCATCATATTCACGTGACACTAAACGAGGGGGCGTATGCATATTGATAAATAATTATATAAAATATAAAACTTTGACTAATATTAATGACTTGGCATGTAAATTTAATTTTGAATGTTGTGGCGTAGAAATAAATAAAATTATGATTATTTGTTTATATAGAACGCCTAATAGTAACCCAAACATATTTCTTGAGAAACTTGAACTGGCCGAAGCGGTTAGTCGGCGCCACATACACTCGGCTCATGCGCGTGAGTCACCGCAGAGCTAACACCGGCTGGCGATGTCCGCCGCTGGGTACATAATTATGTTTATTTCGTTTTAAACGCTTATATTATAACACAATAATTTGGAAATTAATCATGCCTATATGGTGTAACAAAACATCAACCAAACAAATTATAGCCAATTGGTTAGAACAACCCTATCCAATTTCCGTGGATTGGTAAAAAATGTTTATCGTATTTAATTCGAATTAAGGCATACTATTAAAATTACACTTGTTTTCGTTTCAGAATTGCAATCAGAAATAAAATGTGTTGCGTAATTAGGCTGCAGGTTCTCACAGAATGAAAAATATGAAAAGCTACCGGGAAAATAAAAAAATGTCTTAAAGTTATCTAAGTTGTCTATCTGTTGTGTTTAGGGTTGCTACCCGTTACTTTATAATAAAGTATTGTACGTTATTTCAGGTATGTGTACTTTAAACTTTATGAGAACAATAAAGTACACGAAAATACTTTATTTCGCATGATTTGATTGCTTTGGGATTTTTTAGTCGTAATTATTTTTTCGTAAACGAAATTTATCGATTGGTGCAGAATTGATGTCGCCACTCGCCAGCGCCATATCACTTAAGAAGCTACTTTTTAAGTTGAGACCACTATCCTATAGTCTTACAAAATGTATTGATGCTAAATGAAACGGAGAATGATATGATTGAAATTTATTTGCATTTTTCTAGTCACTACTTAAATTTATTTAATAAAGCTGTTACATGTCTAGAAGGCAACTGCATAACAATTTTAGATATTTATGGGATTATGGTTAGTCTTAGAGATGGATTAACACAAAGAAAACAAGATCTCTTTTTTGGCTATGAAACAGGCAAAAAAATGAAACTTATCTTCACCAGAACTGACTAGGAAAATTCACAGGACTTTTTTATTATTTATTGACAAAGCCCTGTACCTGAATAAATGGTTTGATTTTAATAACACAAACTGGTTATTTACACTTGGTAATATAAATTTAAAGGGCAATATAGAATTTGATAATATTGTTAACATAATTGAAAATTTTAATCTCCAAAAACTTAATATAGATAATTATGGATAATCTTTATGGAGAAATCGCTTTGTTAAACCAACTCTATAATCATATGTACTTCTAAGGGTTTTGCAGAACTATCGGAACCACTGTACTTTTACACCCGTCGCTTTTTTATAGTAGCTAATTTTTTGGATAGAGTAAACACTTTTTAGTGTATATTTGGAAACCCCAAAGTGCGCAAAACGAGAAAAAAATCGTCAAAAAGTTTATTTCGGTATTAGAGGGATAGTAGTATTTGTTTCCAAGCATAAAGCGTAGTCGACGGTGCCCGCTTCGCGGGCTCCTATTTCTGAACAGTTAAAAAAAAATAACCACGAAGGGGATAGCGGGGTCTTTGTTCGCTCGCTCACTAGACCCCGCCATCCCCTTCTAACCTAACCTGTCCGAGTCGGGGTGCCCCAAATCTCGAGCGAAGCGAGCTCGGGACTTGGGGCACCCGACTCGTACTATATCAGTGATAAAATGTAAAAAGATTAAACTATAGGATTTTTTTTCTCAAAAACTAGGCGTTTTCGCAGTGTGAAATTTTGCGAAAGTGTTTTACATGAAGACATCTATACCCAAAAAAAAATTGAAGCTTCGCACGCGCGGGTTTAAAAGTACAGTGGAGCCGAACTATCAACTGCACAAAAATGGCAGCAATTATTTAAGGCCGGCCTAACCCGAACGCAGTAGGTATTCAACGCTTACCCCAGCCCCCGCAACGAGTAGCGATACGAAACAAATTACGATCCGCGGGGGACCCGCGCGCCAGGCGCACCGCTCATAAGTTCATGAACTCGAGTAGGTCACAGAATAGAGCAATGCAGTAGATCAACTTGTATTGATTATTATAAGTTTATTTTTTTATTAAGTATTTTTTAAGGTTGTAGATAGATTAGGTAGGTATTATATAAACTTAAACTTAATGAATAATAATTAAAAATAGGTATAAGTAGGTACTTATAATTTTTGTGAATAAGGTGGATTTAAAATCTGACTGACACGAAGATCATGAATACGGGTACGATTCAAGAGTGCGCGCAGCGCGCTATTCGACTTTCGAACTTCGACTTTGATGCGACATCTTCGTGCTACAGTCTATAAAATCAAGTAGTATTTAGGCACATTTAATTTATGAGAATTGTATTACAATTTTGGAATAACAATATCAAGATTGTATTGGGGTAGGTGGGGCGTGTATTTAATTAATTTATGTATTTTTTATGGTGTTACAATAACGAGTGAGATGATATTTAAAAAACCAGCCAGGTGCATGTCGGACCACGCACAATGAAGGGTTCCGTAGTTGGGATGAATTTATCCCAAGAACAAACTTAACATTGTAGTTGAAAAACATTTTCTCCCATACGGAATGTATGGGGAGATCATGTTTATCAAACTGCAAATTTAAGTTGGTCGGTTATTACTCGTTATATATACTACAGCTGTAATTTTTTTCACAAATCCAAGTACAATCATTTACGAGTAGCTGGCAGGGACGACGACAGTTGACTCTAACAAAACATTTCAGTTAAAAGCTTTATATTTCGCAAACGGATCCCTTAATCCAAAAATGGTTTTCACAAACTCACAATATTTTTGAACGACCTTTCTAAAGATACCATGGGGTAGATGAGAAAAAAAAAATATCCCCACTTTACGTGTAGGGGAGGCACCATAAAAATAATATTTTTCTTGATTTTATTTTACCTCTTTGTCTTCGTGTTTAATATGTATACATATGCCAAATTACAGCTTTCTAGTACGAACCGTCTCCGAGCTAAGCCGCGGACTGACAGACGGACGGACAGACAGACAGACAGACGGACATGGTGAAACTATAAGGGTTCCTTGTTTACTTCGGAACCCTAAAAACTTACTCGTTATCCACCGAATCATTAGTTGATACATACGCTCTGCCCTTAGCCTGCAACTGCATTGGTCTAAACCATTGAAAACCGACGTAAACATTTCAAGCGAAGTTTCTTTTTTCGCATGTGTACAACGGGGCCCTGTGAAGGAAAAATTTCGGAGCCCCCCCCCTTTTTGAGATATGATTTTTTAATATTCTAACCTAACTTTCGAATTTTCGGAAGGACTTTTTGTATAAGGGTACATATATTTGTGGAGGGGAGTAGGAGATCCCCCCGTCATGGGGGAAGTTTAGTTAACGCATTGTTTTTTTTAACTAAATATTTTGCAATCTTATTTTGATGATTTGTTGGAGGAAGCACTGTACTTTATGGCTATCTTTTTTTTTTTTTTGTCAGTCGTAGTCGACAGAGCCCCGCTTGGCGGGGCTCCTATTTCTGGGTGGTTTAAAAAAAATAACCACGAAGGGGATGGCGGGGTCTAAAGACCCCGCCATCCCCTTCTAACCTGACCTGTCCGTGTCGGTGTGCCCCAAATCCCGAGCTCGCTTCGCTCGCTCTTGCAGCCTACCTTCCCATTGCCTTTTGACTAAGTCGAGATGTGTCGGGACTTGGAGCATCCCGGCCAAGCTTGAGCTTGACAGCAGAGTAACAGATTAAGTGAAGTTGTCAGTAACAACACAAAATGGCGTCGTTTTACGTTTGGTTTCAAATACGGCAATAGTCGGTTAATTATTTTAAGTGTTAATTTAATAGCACTCATTTAAATCAACAAAATATAGGTAATATAATGAAATATGCTTAAAAAGTATCTAAATCATAAATATACGTATTTATTTCATCATTATTATAAAGTACAACATTTTAGTGTGTTGATTTTTCGTAAAACGAAACGTTCAATGTCGAGACAAAATGTCAAAAGTGACTAAATAATGCTAAATTTCTTCGATTTTGTTTTTTTTTTTCTCGTAAACCATTTATCTCCGCAACTTAAAACTTTGCGTGGAGGCTTCTAATAATATAATCTTTCTGTAAAAAAAATATGGACTCCCAACTCGAGGGATGTTAATCTAAAACTTAGCCACAGTTTTCGCGTCGATGTCCCTGCCACCCCGTATATGTACTTTTATTTTATTTATAAGCTTTTCATAACTTGATACAGTGTTTTTAGTAAGGAGTGTACTTCGCATAAACGAATTTGTGCCTAAACGTTACCGAAAATAATAAATCATATTTTTGTAGGAAATGGTCATACTGTACATTTCTACACTATGGCACGAGTGTGTTGCGCGTATTAGGTACATGGCATAGACGAGACCTACACAAACGTTGCAGACACCATAAAATATTATTATTTTTTGTGTTGTGGTGGCAAAAGCAGTGTTAAGCTGGTCTCTTATTCTAATGAAACTCCGTACGTTGGGCCACCTCAAGGTCATAGTGTTATCACTTACCACAGACGCGTGACGTGTGGTAGACAATACAATACCTACTTACCTAGGCTAATAAACATTATAAAAACCACCCGGACCAACTCAGCGGGATGAACTATTTGATATTTGAAAATAGTAAAACATTATAACATTTGTACGCGTGGCGGCTTTATGCTCTGTGATATAGGGTTCAAATTCAACTATTTTACACACTTCATGCGGTTGGTAAATCTATTCCGGGAGAAAAATTAACCATTATAACTTTTGCGCGCGTGGCGTCTTTATTTACATTGGCATAGGGTTTAAATTCAACTGTTTTACACACATATTTGCGGTATGTAAATCTATTGCGCGTAGGTACTTACCTAGTTAATAAAGTAAAATATTATACATTTATATAATATAGGTACCTATGGTAATATTGTCAAAGCATCCTTACTTTTTTTATTTATTCAGCCTTCGTAGACCCAACGACGACAACATTTTTTTTTTAATTTTGCCCATTTTTTTAAATAAAATAACTAAGAAGTACCTACCTAAAAAAAACACTATTTAAAAATTAAACTATAATTATACAGGTACCTATTATTATTTACAAATTTACAATACATTTTTGGCTCAGCCGGTAACAGAACTTAGCGGGGGTGGCGGGTTCGCAAAAATTGGCATACGTCCGACCTCCAAGACGTTCCGCTCGGGACTGAATGACACGGGGCGAGCGCATGAAAAGATGAAAACGCTTGATTTTGGAATTAGTGGTATAAGTATTTTCATATTTCACATTATGACGGCCGTTTTCTATCACATTTTTTACGACCTTTATTATGGTATAAGTTTTATTATTCAAAGCCTAATATAACTCAAATAAAATGATAATTAGACCATAATTTAGACGTGTCTTTGCGATTTAATTGGATGCAGTAAAGTGCACGTAATCGTGTATCGGACGGCCGAAATACCTAGATCGAAGTGTGAAATATATCATATGTTTTTTTCAAAATTTTAATCCGTGTTATCTACGAATAAAATACAATATAAAATGACGTTTTTCGGGGTCACCTCGCCTTAATAAGAGTAATGATAATTTTTTTAACTTGTTTAAATTGATTTCGTTTTTATTGTCTATTCCCGCCACGTCAGCATTCACAGAAAGAGTTTTTTCTGTGATGAATAGCAAATGGCGAGACGAAAGAAACAAAGCGTCTCTGAATTACATAAAAAATTAATTACTTATTTACTTTAATTTAAATATAGCCTGTAAAGATGCTGTGCAATTGTTTAGTAGAGATACTAATTTGATGCAAACTGCAAAGAGCAATAAAAAATATGTTTTTAAATATAATAATAAAGTAAAATAAATTGTACCTTATTTTGATACTATATACTTTTTTTTTCTTACCAATACTAACCAATGTGAATGAATTTTGTTTGAAATTGAACCTAATTCACACAATGACACAAGGTCAGCTTTAGCTTATCTTGTCCGGTTGTGAACTTGTGATATGAGTAGGTACCTACATGACCGAATACCTACGCGTCAAAAAAACTTCATGATTATCAAAATATGTCACATAAATGGCCGTATTTTTTGATTGCGTCGATAGAAGCTTGATTTTTTTAGAGGTCCAAGGCACCATAGATCTACTTATGTAATATTAATTTGATAGATAGATATATTTGATACCTCTACGCATTCCTGAAAAAATGAGTCAATTAACAGTTTGACAGACAAACGGACAACGAAGTGATCCTTCATGGGTTCCGTTTTGATCCATTTGTGGTACTGAATCCAATGAATAATAATAGGCATAGTCCAAGTACTAACATAATATTGTTGTTACACATTACTTTCAACAATGATCTCATTCCAGAGCGAATGGAGGCTCGCGGCAGCAGGGGGCAGGGTGTAACACTCTGCGTTGTTTAAACTAACGACCGACCTAATAATAGATGCGCGTCTGTTGTTACTTGTGTGCGGCCGGACGCCGCTATCTGCAGTCGCGAAGCTTCCGCGGCACAGCTGGTAGGTACATACTGAGCGCCCGCACCTCCCAGCTCGCCACTCATCAGTCCCGAAGTCCCGTCTGTGTGTGTCTATCATCTGTGCACCTTCGCACTCCAGCTTAGTGCTCTAGTGTGCTGCTGTACTCTGCAACTACTGAAAATAGAATAAAGTGATACTCCGCATTAACGTGCATTTTATTAGGTAAGTATCTAGATACATATGTAACAATTACGACTAATCTATTTCATTTGGACAATTCAACAACATTCATAGCGTTATTTACGTTGTTGAGCTGATTTTTATTTCGAACTTATGAAGTAATGGATTATCAATCTTCTCGACCTACGCGATTTTGCGTATCTATGTAACGCAATTAGGGTATAGTCGATCCATTCTGTAAACATCTCACCGTGAAGAGTGAGGTGAAGTTGAAGTGAGCATGAAGTGAGCTGTCCATAGTGTCAATGGCTAGCTTTAGGTGCAATGACAGCTCACATCAAGCTCACTTCACCCAAGTTATCACGGTGAGATGTTTGCAGAATCACGGCAGATCTTCTTAATAAAAATCTTAAATTCATTCACTGACAGACAACGCAATGTCTAGACTGCTGGGTCTTGGTTCTATTAGCATGAAATTTTGCACAGGAGTACGCTATTATGGATGAATCTTAGACGATTTTTTGGTCTGTTTTGATTTATTGCACAAATATTTCGAAAGAAAGATCAGTCTGCGCCACAGAGTACCTACTTTGTAATATGTCTGCGCTGGGTCGCTGTCGTAAGTGGACCCTGTGTTGCCTTTTTGCATCGGCTCGTGTGGAAAAAAATCGCTGTACAAATACAAAATATTCGATAAACCAAAGATACTTGTTACGGTAAGATAATTTTGTATTCGCGGATTTTTTTTTTATAATGATAATTTTATTTCGGTATAAGTAAGTACGGTTTATAAAGGCCTATTCGTCTGGGACTTGATGGAGTGACCTGCAGGTGTACTTCGGTGACTGCTACTGGAACTCAACGAGTAGAACTAGGTGTGCCGAGTTTGGGCTCATTTTGTTAGTTATGATGAGACCTTACCTCCGGACTTGATGGAGTCACCTGAGGGTGTAATTCGGTGACTGCTACTGGAACTCCTCGACGAGTAAAACCTGTGTGTGCCGAGTTTGGGCTCGTTTTGTTAGTTTTGATGAGACCTTACTTCCGGACTTTATGGAATGACCTGAAGGTGTACTTCGGTGACTGCTACTGGAAAATGAAAAACTTCCTGGCAATTATTTGTAATTACCTGATTTCGCATCAGGTAATTACAAATAATTGCCAGGAAGTTTTTCATTTTCACCGAAGGTAAATGTCATCGGGCACGCGGCTTGTAGTTAACATAGCCATAATGTACTAAGTAGGTATCTATTCTATTCTATATCTATACATATAATAAATCTGTAGACAAGGCGTTTCTGCATGTTGGTACCTACATTGAAAACATTTCCAAAAAATTAACTTGGGGTGTTAAAGGATAAAGCTTCGTGCAGACTAGCGCGACGCGACACCGATTATACCGTGAAGTTTTCTTAGAAATTGTATTGTTGGGTCGTGTCACACTGGTTTGCACGAGCCTTTTTAGGGTTCCGTACCTCAAAAGGAAAAAACGGAACCCTTATAGGATCACTCGTGTGTCTGTCTGTCCGTCTGTCACGGCCAATTTGCTCCGAATATTATGGACCGATTAAGGGCGCGTTTGCAAATCGGACAAAATTATGCTGTTTTTCGATACATTTTGTGACAAAACTAAACCGAATCAAATATAACTAATAACTACCACTTATAGGTTGGTTCTTCATCTTCAAATGATAGGAACTTTTTTTTTCAAAATTATTTTTTTTTATATTGTAAAAAGGATCTTCCGTTGCCATGTTCCACAAAATTAACGATACCGGGTTGAGTACATTTTTTGTACTATTATCAAAATATTTTAAGATTTCTATATACTATTAGTAGGCAGACAATCAGACATATTCAATTCTAAAACTTCGAAAAAAAAAATGTTCAAAATGTCACAAATAGTCGCAAAAAAATATATAAACAGAAACTAACTTTTTCACATATTTTGCTATTATGGATGAATCTTAGACGATTTTTTGGTCTGTTTTGATTTATTGCACAAATATTTCGAAAGAAAGATCAGTCTGCGCCACAGAGTACCTACTTTGTAATATGTCTGCGCTGGGTCGCTGTCGTAAGTGGACCCTGTGTTGCCTTTTTGCATCGGCTCGTGTGGAAAAAAATCGCTGTACAAATACAAAATATTCGATAAACCAAAGATACTTGTTACGGTAAGATAATTTTGTATTCGCGGATTTTTTTTTTATAATGATAATTTTATTTCGGTATAAGTAAGTACGGTTTATAAAGGCCTATTCGTCTGGGACTTGATGGAGTGACCTGCAGGTGTACTTCGGTGACTGCTACTGGAACTCAACGAGTAGAACTAGGTGTGCCGAGTTTGGGCTCATTTTGTTAGTTATGATGAGACCTTACCTCCGGACTTGATGGAGTCACCTGAGGGTGTAATTCGGTGACTGCTACTGGAACTCCTCGACGAGTAAAACCTGTGTGTGCCGAGTTTGGGCTCGTTTTGTTAGTTTTGATGAGACCTTACTTCCGGACTTTATGGAATGACCTGAAGGTGTACTTCGGTGACTGCTACTGGAACTCCTCGACGAGAAGAACTAGGGCTCGTTTTGTTAGTTATGATGAGACCTTACCTCCGGACTTGATGCAGTGACCTAAGTTAAGTAAGTGTAAGTGAGTGTCGAGGAGTTCCAGTAGCAGTCACAGAAGTACACCTGTACTTCTGTGACTGCTACTGGAACTCCTCGACGAGTAGAACTAGGTGGCGACGAGTAGAGCCCAAACTTGGCACACATAGTTCTACTCGTCGAGGAGTTATTCTTCTTATTTTCTGTAAGTATATGGGATTTCCAATTTATGTGAGTATCTATAGACAAACCGAGGAGAGTAAATTCATTTACTTGTTCCAGTTTTGCATAATTAAAAATGAAATTTAGTTTTAATGGGGATTTTTGATGGGGATGAAAAGTAATTAATTTTGTTTTGGTGAAGTTAATTTCTAGATTATGGTTATCCATCCAGTTTAAAGCTGTAGAAAGATGGGAGTTTAATTTGGCGTTTATATTGTCATCGTTCTGGCATGAGGTGAGCAGAGAGATATCGTCCGCAAATAGAACACATGGTCCGTTAATAATTTTAGGAAGGTCATTTATGTAGATAAGAAACAAAAGGCAGCCTATCACACTCCCTTGGGGAATTGACGCGTTAACTGCTTTACTGTCGGATCTCATTTTAATTATTTCACTTGTGTTGTTATCAAAATATTCAATTTATACTAATTACGTAGGGGGGGCTGAAATGAATGATAGACCACTGGAATACTCACATGTAAAAAGATTGTTCCTTTTACCAGAAAATTATACGTTCGAACTAGCTATTATTTATTTCAATATATAATAATAAGGCGTCGAGACGTCCGCTTGATAATCGTAATACAGAAAAATTTATCGGAAAAAATTAGAAAAAATATTTTCACAGCGACAGCATTAGAGCTCGACTCGCGAATGACGGCTCCCTCAAAAACAAAACCTCAGTTTTTGCTTCTATAATACCGAATTCAAAAATGTGTCAAGCGTCATTTAAGAAAAAAACATGTTACCTAAGTCATTTTTGGGAGTAAGGAGGTCTACTTGGCAGCGGAATGCTGCACTACTCAATGTATTGCCGTAATCTTTTGATTGCGTAAAAAAAGAAAAAATACGTGTCCAATGTTTTTGATTAATCTAAGTACCTGACGGACAAAAAAATATGTTTCGTCAACATCCCTATAACTTACCACAAAGTATGAGCTCATGCCGCCAGTAATACAGGTTTATCCTAGTACAGGCATCTGACATTATATACCTTGGTAAATTAATTTCAAAGATTTAATTTTATTCTGGTGAGTCGGCGTGGCGCACACGATGGGCGTGAGGCGTTCTTGCGGCGCGGCGTGGCGGCGCGGGCGCTCGCTGCTGCTGGCGGCGGTGGCGGCGCTGGCCGCGTTGCAAACTGTACGTCTGCCCGCTTCCCTCTCATCCGCTCACCACTTCCCTGCGCATGCGCCCAAGGACATCGCGCTATCGCTTGCAGACTTCTCCAACGACCCGGACGTGTGAGTTTGACTATTTCCTTGCAGTTACTCACTGGCCGTCGAACAACGCCCTCAAAATTAAAAAAGGCCATTCAAAAGAAACAATTTACATACGTCGTCGCCTCAAAGGTAGTTGTCAAGGCGCAATTCAAACATGGAATGACGGCCGCGAAGTGCGCACAGCACTTACCCCGCGCCCTAATTAAAGTGCGATTCATCAAATAGTCCCTATGCCGTAATGTTTGCTCCGCTGTTAAACTATATCAACGGACCTATTCGGTAGCGCCGCACGGTGGGCTGAAAACCGGCTTTCATAGACTTAGGAATTTCAATTTGCAAGTGCCGGATTTTTTGCCGGATATCGCTTCTATTAGTTATATTCAAAAATGACACCCGTTTCATATTTGTATAGAAACAGCAAGGAAAACCGTAATATCCTTACAGGTGGTTATAGAACTAATTATTTATGATTTTTTGACATAACGGTTATCGCTGCATTTTTTTTTTTTTTTTTGGTCAAAATATTTTTATTTATTTTTACATATGAAACGGTACACAGACTTTTAACAACACGTAACATAAAATAGCATCACCCCTATATTCCCGAAGGAGTAGTCAGAGGCTTATAGTACATCCACACTTAGACAACTATGTTTGAGCTAGATATTTACCAATACAAAATGAGTTTTAGAACTTTACATACAACCAAAATACCAAATAACAAATTGTTTAGTCTTCTAGTGAGTCTGAAAATAAGTGATTAAGTAATTACAATGATTTAGTCTTCTAATAAGTCTGAATATGTGTTTAAATGATTGTTAATGATTTCTCTTAAGTAAGCTAATTTGTTGATTCGTTGTGTTATGAGTTCTAAGAAATGTTTTGACGATTATAAACTCAAACTCAACTCAAACTCAAACTCAAATCATTTATTTCAATTAAACCATTACAGGCACTTTTGAATTGTCAAGGAATCGGTCAGTCAAAAATATGAAGCTAGTTGCCCATTCCAAAGCGTAGTAGGTACCTATGGAGAAGAACGGGCAAGAAACTCCACGGACACTCTTTTAAATAAAATAAATTGTTACAAAGTATTGGTTACATCATTCATGTTGAAATTATACATGTGAGAACAATGTAGAAAGACGTGCACGTTAGAAGCGTCCGTAATACAAAGATAAAAACAAAGAACAATTAAAAAATTAAAAAATTAAAAATCAGCCATGGCCGCTAAGAGTTGACCAGTCCCAACTGACGGCGCCCGTTCACGAACATGACGTATGGATCAGCACCATTCAGCTCAACCATTTTGAAGGGAGCTAAATGATCCAACACACGCGCCACCATCAGCGAGACATCTGAGTGAGCATGACATACTCACAGCCGCCAGGGCACATTCAAGTCAATAAAAAAAAAAGTATTACCCAGTAAATGGTAGCTCTTTAGTACATAGTACTCACACCTGTGCTCTGGAATTATATAATACAAAGGAGATTGATTTTATACAATGCAAAGATGGTCTTAAAATCTTCAGCAGCTGCAACAGTATTTTCAGATGTTAATTATTAAATTTTCATTAGCACATCTTTTCAAACTCTAATGAGGGTAGTTAACTAATTATCGATGTTTTGCAATAAAAGGGCTAAAATTTAGCTTTATAATTTAGATTGTTCACAACTGCTAACACAAAATTTTTGCTCTGCGACTATAAAATCTTAAAATGGAAAGTTTATCACCAATTTAGACTTGTTTGTTCTTCTAAAAAGTGAGAGTACTTCATTTAATCATGAAGTATTGTTTGGTGCAGTTGTATCCCGCATATCCCGGATTTTATATTTATAAAGATCGTCTGCAATATATCTATTGTTGTCATCTTCACAAGACGGTTGGTGGACGGTTTGGTTACGGTAAAACAATCTTGAAATGTTTTTTTATTATTTTATTGTATTTATTTATTTGTATATAGATACTTACAAGTGGGTACAAACAACTTATATCTAATTAATAGCAAAAATATATACTAACTTAACTAAAACTATAACTATTCACAAACCAAAATATTGCATCTTGAAATTAGAAGCAAGTTATTAACCACCTCTGCTAATGACCTTGTGGGCTAGTAATAGTTAAAACAAAACAATCACGCTGTCATGACTATTGATGACAATTTATCAATCTATTAATAACAGCTTTGCTGTTTAGCTCGATAAATATATGAAATGTCAAAGTTAATATCTCCATACTCTATTAAATTATTTATTAACATTAAACAATCGTCAATGATAAAATATGTCTGTTATCGTAGAAAATAATAATACAGTTTTAATATTATTTTATTTATGTCCAAAGAGTTCGTGGAGCTCGTGGCTAAGTAATAACAGTCGCACGGTTCGATCCATCAGGTTAAGCTACGCTTGCCGGGGTTGGTCTGTGGATGGGTGACCATCTTAACATTCCGAGACTCCTCCATGCCTCTGAAAGTTCGTTAAGCCGTTGGTCCCCCGGCTGTCATTCGTGGATCTTTGACAGTCGTTACGGGTCGTCAGAAGCCCGAAAGTCTGACAACTAGTCTTACCAAGGGGTATCGTATTACCCAGTTACTGGGTTGTCGAGGTCAGATAGGTAGTCGCTCCATGTAAAATACGGTATTCAGCTGCATCCAGTTAGACTGGAAGCCGACCCCAACATAGTTAGGAAAAGGCTAGGCAGAAGGAGATGTCCAAAGAGTTCAATTAATGTTATGTTAATCTCCATGGTCGGAAATTCACGCGAGCTGCTTTACAGAGGTGGCAGAAATCCAACCGATTCCTTGATCACTTCAGAAGACTGTACGGAAATTGGCTGCAAGCAAATATTGATTGGCCAAGTTTTGTGCAAACTTTAGTTCAAGAACCAACTGTTAATGAGATACCAAGAGCACAATCAGACTCTCAAGAACCGTCGCCATCATCTTCCGTTGGAACAATGACAAAAAGGTCCCGAAAACCATTCGAAGATTTGGGAAGTAAACAGAAAAAGAGAAGATCTGATGATCATACAGGCGAAGACTCTAGTGAATTGGCATATGCAGCTGCAGCGCGTTTAAAAGAAGAAGGGCATGAGGATATCACATCTGTGATCGAATACATAATGAAAAATCCTGATGCAGCCGTTAAAATTAAATAAACGCTTAAGAAACCAGTGAAAACAGTCTTATTTACACCAGAGAAAGCGCTTGGATTGCTTCTTTCACTAAAACTGTCAAAGTAGCAATATTGCGAGAGGCTGCCATTCGGGAAGGTGCTAAGAATATTTATCCATCCTACTATAAAGTGCAACAAACTAAGCTTGATTGCTACCCTCCGAAGCAATCAGTTTCAGTTACGGATTCCTCGGCTAGGATTACACTTAAGCTTTACTTGACATCACGGTGACGAAGATCCTTCAAAGTCTTTCTGACTATGCCGATGTGCAAAATAAGCAGCTAAAGCTGATATCCAAGTGGGGATTTGATGGTGCTTCCAACCAAAGCCGATACAAGCAGAAAATGGAGGATGAGCAAGATGATGCAAGCATTTTCATGGTGCCACTAAAACTGATAGATGGAGATAATACTGTATGGACGAACCCAAAACCACGCTCAACTTTCTATTGTCGTCCAGTACAGTTTACTTTTGTAAAGGCGAGCGAAGCAGTTGTCATTGGTCTCAAAAGACAAATGGATGAAGAAATTCAGGCCCTTATCCCCACAGAGTGCAGTAATAATAACATGGTGACTCATCAACTAATGATGACAATGATCGACGCCAAAGTCTGCACGTACCTTCCTGAGGCCAGATCAAATGCATCGTGCTACCTGTGCTTAGCAAAACCTACGGAAATGAACCGCTTAGATGTTGTAACATCAAAGACTGTGTGTGCTGACATATACAAATTTGGCTTGTCATCCCTACACGCACGTATAAATTGTATGGAATGTCTGTTACATATTGCGCACAGGCTCGACTTCAAACGGTGGGCAGCAAGAAGTAATGAGGACAAAGAAATGTTGCAGAACAGAAAAAAATGTATTCAAAATAAATTCAAAGATCAGCTCAATCTGTTGATTGATATTGTGAAACAAGGCTCGGGAACTACCAATAACGGGAATACCGCAAGAACGTCTTTCGAGTTTCCCAATAAAACTGCAGCTATTACCGGGTTGGACGAAGATCTTATTAAAAGATTTTCTGTGATTTTGCAAGCGATAACATCTGGCGATCGACGTAATAAGATTTAGAGATTTTGCCCGCAAAACAGCAGAAAAGTACGTGGAATTGTACGACTGGTACTACATTTCGTCAACCGTACATAAATTATTAATACACGGGGCTGACATAATCGAGAAAAATTATATTGTGCCGATTGGGACTCTCTCGGAAGAAGCCTCAGAGTCTCGAAACACACACACATTTTAGGAGGTTCCGGGAACATCATTCGCGGAAAAGAAGCAGGCAAGATTCTAATCAAGATATCTTAATTATGCTTGTTGTTTCTTCGGATCCTTTCCTAAGTGCACAAAGGCCTAAGTTAGATGCCAAGAGAAAGCAGAGCTTTTTTGCTGAAACTCTCGCCTTAAGTCAGTTTCAGGAAAGTGAGTTCGTGTTTTTAGATATATCCAATCTGGATTCTGACTCAGAATTGGAGTCCGACAACGACAGAATTAAGGAAAATGAATAATATTTGATTAAATTTTTTCTATTTTAGCAATTTTTTTTAAATATTTTTATTTATTTATTTATTTATAATTTATTTCTCAGTACATGGTACATTAAGATCTTAATATTAATAAAAGTTCACATATACTACCGTTACCGGTGTAGAAATATTAAAATTAAAGTACAATTAAAATTAAAATTAAAATCCCCATTAATTATAAATTAGTTCTGAAATGAAATAGGTAATTTTTTATACAATGCCAATTACAATTACAATTTTTTTTTCTTATATTATTTCTGAATTATATGTCAAAATATACCAATTATATAATGTCAAATGTCAATCATTAGTACACAAAAACACACAAAATATTTATAATGTCAAAATTTATAATTAAAAAATTCGTTAACTGAATAGAAACAGTTTTCTAAAAGCCAGGCAAATATTGTTTTCCTGAATTTATTAATGGGCAACACTCTAATGGCTGGGGGTAAATTGTTAAATATTTTGATCGCCATGCAATTGCAATTCCTGCTATACAAATGTAGTCTCTGTCTAGGTGCAAGTAATTTATTTGGGCTTCTCTCATTAACTCTTTTGGAAATGCTTTCATACAATGGGAACATGTGCGAATACCTTTTTATAAATACACAAATTTCAAAAATGTAAAGACAAGGAAGTGGAAGAATTTTTAGTGCTTTATATAATGGCTTACAATGCTCCAAATATTCTGCCCCATAAACAGCTCTGACACATTTTTTTTTGTGCAATGAATGCTCTGTTCACGTCTACCGAATTACCCCATATAACGAGGCCGTAACGTAGCACTGACGAAACATAGCCATGATATGCCTTAAGGGCTGTTTCTTTGCTGGCTATTCGTCTCAGTTTTCTTAGAGCAAACACAAATTTGTCAAGTCGAGTGCAGACTTTTGTTACATGTTCTTTCCAATTTAAACTTTCGTCAATGACTATTCCCAAGAATAAGGTCGATGGTACTGGTTCCAAAACTGAAAGATTAAGTTGTATTTGAGGTGGTTTTACTAACGAATTATATGTTTGGAATGATACTAGCTTTGTTTTTTCAATGTTTACACGTAAATTATTGGATTCCAACCATTTCATTGCACTAAGTAATTCAGTGTTAGTATCAGTTTCTAGGGCATTTCTATTTGAAGTTCTTATCGTCAAAGTAGTGTCATCAGCAAATAGTGTACAATTATGTTCTAGGCTCTTGCAAAGGTCATTTATATATATTATAAATAATGGAGGCCCTAATACGCTTCCCTGAGGAACACCACAACTATTTATTTTTAACTCTGAACTATACGTTTTTCTTGTGTTATTGTCCATTTTTGAAACTACTGTCCTTTGCTGGCGACTCGATAAATAACTTTTAAGCCAGTCATGTGCCAAGCCTCTTATGCCGTATTTCTCCATTTTGCAAAGTAAGCGAGTATGTGGAACAAAATCAAATGCTTTGCTCATATCTAGGAATACTGATAATACCGACATTTTGTTATTGAGAGCTTCAGATATCAGTTTGACCAAAGTAAAACAAGCAAGTGAAGTCGAACTATTCTTCCTAAAACCAAACTGGTTCTCGGTAAGTATGTTGTTTTTATTTAAGAAGTTGATTATTTTTCCGTACATTGCCTTCTCAAAAATCTTTGCTATGATAGGTATCAATGTAATGGGTCTATAATTTGACATATCCGTGCGGTTACCTTTTTTGTATAGCGGTTTAACTATAGATTGTTTTAATCTAGTAGGAAATGTTCCTGTCTCAAACGACAGATTAATTATATAACTTAGCGGTGATGCTATGCCTTTACTGCTTAATTTTATTATTTTTGTGGTAATTTCATCATATCCAGTAGCGTTAGTGTCATTTAAAGAGTTGATAATTTTTATAATGTCTTGTTCATTTACTGGAGTCAAGAAGATACTGTCAGTGTTAGTGGTAATATCAATGTTATTGACTTTATTATAATTGCTGAGGTTAAGGTTATGGGTCATTTCTATAAAATAGGTATTGAATTGATTACATATGTCATTAGGGTCATTAATTGTCTTATCATTTATTATTAATTCTTTGATTTCATTTTTATGATTATCGTCGTTATTTATATTATTTTTTATAATAGACCATGTCGCTTTGCATTTATTTTTAGAATTATGTATATGTTTTTTGTTATTTATTAATTGTGAATTTGATATACATCTTTTTAAAATTCTTTCTTGTTTTATATATTCTTAATATTTGGGTCAATAAAATTCTTCATAATTAACAATGTTCTTAATTTAGTCACTGAACCGTTCACAAACAAAGTTCACAAAGGAACCGTTTCATATGTAAAAATAAATAAAAATATTTTGTCGATAAAAATAAAAAAAATTGCAGCGGTAACCGTTATATGACATGTCCAAAAATCATAAATAATTATTACTATAACCACCTGTAAGGATATTACGGTTTTCTTTGCTGTTTACGAGATAATTAACTTTTTCATACTAGCTTCATACAAAATTTTCGTAAAAAAATTATATTTCCTTCGTTTTTGTGCAGAATTAACTCGGGTGTCATTTTTGAATATAGTAATAACTAATAGAAGCGATATCCGGCAAAAAATCCGGCACTTGCAAATTGAAATTCCTACGTCTATGAAAGCCGATTTTCAGCCCACCGTGCGCCATGGCGTATTCGTGTTCCTACGGTGCTACCTAATAGGTCCGTTCCGCACTTTAAGCCGATCGTCACCCCAATACGTGACCGTCGCGTTCATAGTAATATTGTCACTTTTTGTTCGGTGAACCGGAACGCGTGGACGCGCCGATAGAAGCCATTTTCCGGTTTTTCGAACAAAAAGTGTCTTAAGAATGCGACGATGGCGTATTCGCGCAACGATCTCTTATAATTTTTAAATACCTAGGACGCGTTCTTAGAATTTTATTTGTTTCATAATAGTATTGTAAAGAAAAGTAAGTAAAGAATAAGACAAAACATAATGGTTTCTTTGGACAAGGGTCCATGAAAGATCGAACAACATAATTAGACGGTTTCTGAGTAGGTATAGGTTTTCGGTTACAGTACATCATGGCAGGTGGAAGAGGACCACAGCAACTACACGACGTGGCATTACGCGGTGCAGTTCGAGTGCGGTGCGCGCTGCGCCGGCCGCGCCGCCGTAATAGCGCACGACGAGCCGACAGCGCGCGCGCCGCAGCACGGCCACGCCGCGCGCCTACACCGCGTGTCGCTCGCGCGCCATTCTTGCTCCAGCCTGCCGCTGCTGCCCTGGCCGCAGCTCTGCGGTATGATCCTTATATCAATATGTTTGATGAACTTGTCACTTCAGGTGTAACACGGAAGTTTGAGAAAGTGCACAAAGTTCAGCTTCAAATTATCTTTTTATAAATCATTATCTTTAGCCCGCGGGTTCGCCCCCGTGAATGTCGGAAATTATCCCACGGAAACGTACTATCGGGTTTATAAACCTAATAGCCGAGGAAAAGGTCATTGACTCCTACCTAAGATCATACCTGAAAGATATTAGGTCTTTACCTATGAAATTGCCGTTCTGCAGTAAGGTGACTGGGGGTAAGATAAAAAACGGGGAAAGATAAAAAAAATACAATAACGCCGAATATCAAGGAATTCTTTTACTACTGGCAATATCGTTGTAGACACCATTTTGTCTTGCCCCGCCCCGCAGTCTGCGTCAGTCGCCAAGTGAGAGCGCACGTGTGTTTTTTGTCAATTTTCCGTACGGACACATTTCCCGCGTAAAATTGAGTTTTTCCATCTTACCCCGCTTGCTGTATATTCTTACACAGGTGAGTAACAAACATTTTGTTTCGATATTTATAAATATATTTGAAATTTAATATGCTCTATAAAGTGGTGATTAGTATATTTCACGTATTTTAAGATTTATGGTGCCTTTCAAACTTTCCCCTGCAAAATTTAACGGGTTAAGATGGTAATATAAAACTTTCCATCTTACCCCGTTTACGAAACTCCTAGAAAAGGTCAGAGGTTCTCAAACTGAAATACACGGTGGAATCCCTTCCCCAACATCGTAACAAAAACTTTAATCATGGAATCGGTACATAATTCTAGACATAGAAAAGGTTTGTCGATTTCAAAAAAGTCTGATGTTCTATTCATATGTGCAATACCTACACGATCAAAATGTATGATACAGTAGATTTTTTAAGGAGATGAAAAATGTCTACGCTGGGGTGTCTAGAATCGTGTACTGAATCCATGGTTAAAGTTTTCTTTACAATGTCCCTAAATTTATAATGTTCTATTATAATCATCCTAAAACCATTGTGGTTACTTTTTTACACTAAGTATACCCACCTACTGTTATGTTCTTGTTAATTTTATCTAATAATTTCCTTTGGAAAAGATTTTTTTTACGAAATTATTTTATTTGAGTTCCTTGATGGTCGTCGCACGTGCAGCTGCTGTGCATAAGGTCTTGGGTTCGATGCCCAGGTCAGGCAGAGTTGTTGATTTTCCATTAGGAATCTCTCTGTAAGAGCCGGGAGTGTAAATTAATGCCCGGTTTGTCTCTTATTACATAGGACTTTACACATAGCTGGCAAAATTTGGGTGTACTATACACCTCTGCTATCTAATTGCGTAACAAATTTTCGTAACCGATTCAGTAAAATTGGTTTCATTTTGACAGATCAACAACATGATACTAAATGAAACCGTGTGTTTTATTTATCGACCCGACTACGACTTGACAGTCATGAGCATGATTATTTAATTTTTTAAATATCCTAACCTAATATTTTGAGAACCTCAGACTGCCTGCCGTTGTAACGGGGTAAGATTGATATATTTTATTTGATAAATTATTTTTTCTTGCATTTAGAAAGCGATTTTTAAATGTAACTGATTTTCAAGCTATTTAGGTTATTGGAGCAGAGGGTTTATTGATCACCACACATGCATAATGACCATGAATACGATTCTAGTCACTATTTCAATCTTACCCCTTCGGCATTTCGTCTTTCCCCTACATATTGTTTTTCTGAAGACCAATTTTATTAACCTTTTTTTACATAAAATATTGTTTCAAAAAGATGTCTGTGAACATTATAGAAACAAGTTGACTGTACTTTCTTACCCAAAACATCATTTTATGCATTTCACTTGAATCCCTTTGATTCACAACAGTTTCAAATCAACACTGTTTATCTAATCAAAAATCCATTCCAACTTACCCCCACTCACCTTACAGGCCATTTCAAATCAAAATATTTTTTGTTTGGCTAAGAATTCTAATATCAAATTAATTTTATTTTAAAAACATGGTTTTTTTTTTCCAAAAGTAGTCATTTGTTTATTGATTAGTGTTACATTTTCATCGCATTTCAATCTTTTTCGTCATCATGGATACGTTAAAAATTCGAGTAATTATGGAATATGAGTACCGTCGTGGCAGCAACGCGGCACAAGCGGCACGCAACATCAACGACGTTTACGGAGCTAACACTACAAACCAACGCACCACCTGTTATTGGTTTGCTCGCTTTCGTTCTGGAAATTTCGACCTGAAAAATGAACCTCGCGGTCGTCCGAAGACTTTGGTCGACAATGACGAATTAAAGGCGATTGTGGAAGCTGATGATACACAATCTACGGCTGAATTCGCAGCAGCTTTCGACGTTAGCGTCAAAACAATATTGGTCCATTTGCGTCAAATTGGCAAGGTAAAAAAGCTTGACAAATGGGTGCCCCACGAACTCAATGATCGCCAGCGCAAAGTACGCGTCGAGACGTGCCTTGCACTGCTCAACAGACACACAAATGAAGGAATTTTGAACCGCATTGTTACCTGCGATGAAAAATGGATTCTGTTTGATAACCGCAAGCGCTCAGCAAGTTGGTTGTATCCTGGTTCAGCACCTATACAATGCCCTAAACGAAAACTTACCCCTAGAAAAGTGATGGTCACAGTTTGGTGGTCTAGCGCCGGTGTGATTCATCATAGCTTCTTAACAAACGGGGTGAGCATTACTGCAGATGTGTACTGTGAAGAACTGAACACAATGATGGAGAAGCTGGCACATCTCCAACCAGCATTGGTCAATCGCTCGTCTCCGCTGCTACTGCACGACAACGCACAACCTCATACTGCACAGCAGACGGTCTCCAAGTTGCAAGAACTGGGGTTGGAAGCTCTCCGTCATCCGCCCTACTCACCAGACCTTGCGCCTACAGACTACTACTTTTTCCAGAATTTGGATAACTTCTTGGCGGGAAAAAAATTCAATACCCGAGAGGCAGTACAAAATGCCTTTGAAGAATTTGTTGCCTCCCGTCCAGCTGATTTCTTTAAGAAGGGCATCAATAAACTGCTACTGCGTTGGCAAAGATGCATTGATTGCATGGGTGATTACTTCGATTAATACAAATAAAAAATACATGAAAAAAAATCGTTTAAATTTTTTATACAAAACGGCTATTTCATAGGTAAAAACCTATTAGAAAGGTTAAAGTTCAAGTAAGAGGCGTAAACTCATTAGGGTCTGAAATGGCAATGGGCGTTCCTCAAGGTTCGATATTGGGTCCATTCCTCTTTTTAGTTTACATTAATGATTTACCCCAATTATTCCAAAATCAACCGAAGACGGTGTTATTTGCAGATGACACATCATTGATCTTTAAAATCAACCGACGGTTACAAAATCTTGACGACGTGAATACCTCTATTCTTCAGGTCCAAGATTGGTTTACGGTAAATAATTTGGTACTAAATAAAAAAAATAACAAATGCATTAGATTTAAATTACCTAATGTTAGAAGTAGCGAATGTGACATCTTCTTGAATGGAGAAAAGCTAGAATATATTAATCAAACAGTTTTCCTAGGAATCACGTTAGACGAGAAATTACAATGGGGACCTCATATAACATCTCTTGCGGGGCGGCTAAGCTCTGCCGCTTTTGCTGTTAGAAAGATAAGACAGTTAACAGATGTAGAAACCGCGGGTTTGGTCTATGTTAGCTACTTCCACAATATTATATCGTATGGCATTTTACTGTCGGTTCGAGCTGCTGACATTGAATTCATATTTCGCCGTCCCCTGAGAATAAAATAATAACTACAAAAATTCAACTTTTCAGGAAAAATAAAAAACATGTATTCGTCGATTGTTCCTTAAATACTGAACGTAGACTTGGATGTCAGCTTTTAAAAAAGGTAATTTTTTGTTTGTTCTAAGTGTTTAAGTGAAATACGCCTAAGTATCGAAATAGAGATATTATTTCCAAAATAAGAAGTTAGTCAAAATTAATCATTGTCTAAGTTGTATAATGCCGATTATCATTTTATTACTATCAGAATGTGAATAGAATAAGATCAAAATTGCAGGATTTATAAGTTAACTCACTAAATTGTAATTATGATGTCATTTGCTTAACGGAGACGAATGTTAATTCTGGTATTTTTGATAGCGAGCTTTTTGACCAGCGGTATAATGTGTTTCGAAGAGACCGTGACGGAGGGGGTGTATTATTAGCTATTGAAAAACATTCCAAAGTGATAAGACGTTCCTCATGGGACAGCAGAGTAGAGGATATTTGGGTAAGTATTTTGCCTAACAACTCGCATGAGGATCAGTATAACCTTTGTGTATGTTACCTTCCCCCGGATTTACCAAATAGTGACCTTAAAGC
Organism: Agrochola circellaris; assembly: GCA_914767755.1. Lineage (NCBI taxonomy): Eukaryota > Metazoa > Arthropoda > Insecta > Lepidoptera > Noctuidae > Agrochola > Agrochola circellaris. Next base: position 92,461 of record OU611848.1, read on the forward strand.
TTTTTATACGAATACACAAAGGATTGTAACGGGTTCTCGTGATGATTGTGTCAATCTAATTATTGGAGATTTTGATGTTCCGGGTTTGTTGTGGACACCCACGCCAGCAAGCAGCAAATTGACAAATGCTGTGGCAGCTACTGACTGTAAATCTTCTCTCTTGCTGGATTTGTTGGCCCTTTGTAATTTGTCACAGTTTAACTACATATATACATACCTAACAAAAACTATAGATTTTTAGACCTTGTCCTTTGTACTTCCGAGTGTTCAAGTAATGTTAAATGATGAGCCACTCAGTCGGGTTGATGATCATCACCCACCTTTAAGTGTACGCATAAAGGGCAGCATTCCTACTAAACAGATGAAACCTAATAACATTGAACGGCTAAATTTCCACAAGTGTGATTATGCGAAGGTAAAGGTGGCTATTGCAGAGGTTGATTGGGATACCCTATTACTATCAAGTGATATCGACCAGGCGGTGGATGAGTTTTACATGGCTCTCTACTCTTTAATCAGCAAGTATACTCCCACAACTACATAAATTGGGTGAGCCTGCACAGCCTTTCTGGTACTCACTAGCTCTTAAAAAATGTCTCAATGAGAAATATAAATATCACAGACGAGACGTTACAAAATATATAAAAACCCCCGTGATTATGACACCTTCTCAATGTTGCGTGGTAGGTGCAAGTTCCTAACAAAGAAGTGCTACGGTTCCTTTATAACATCCACAGAGAACTGTTTATCTGATAATATCAAATCATTTTGGAAGTTCGTCAATAGCAAAAAAGGTTCGAATACAAACGATGAAGTTCGCCGGAGTGATTTCATCTGACAGTCAAGTAATTAGCGAATTATTTTCAGACATTTTTAGTTCTGTTTTGAGGATACGTCTGGACTTCCCTTTTGTGGCGAGGTATGCGCAGGTGTTGAATGCAGCTCTTTTATATCGGAGATTTATGTTGAACACGATTATGTTTTGCGTGCATTGAAACAACTGGATCATAATAAATGCGTTGGTCCGGACGGTATACCTTCTGGTTTCCTGGTCAAGTGTGCTGAAGAGCTATCATTACCACTGTATTATTTGTTTAATCGATCTCTAAAACGGGTACTTTTCCAAAATGCTGGAAAAAGGCGCACGTTGCCGCGTTGTACCCATTTATAAACATGGTGACAAGTCAGATTGCGCAAATTATGAACTCATAAGTATATTATCTGGTATAACAAAACTGGCAAACCGCAAAACTTTTCGAAGCGTCTTTGTATCAGCATTTTTATTCTCATTTTAATTCGTATATTTCCCAATCCCAGCATGGATTCATACGAAGTAAATCAACACTCACAAACCTGCTCGAGTACAAAAAGTACTTGAGTACTGCTTTCGCGAAGGGTGGTCAGATAGACTCAGTCTATACAGACTTTCGGAAAGCATTTGATAAACAAAACCATGAATTGCTGCTTTTGAAGCTGAAATCGTACGGTATACATGGTTCCTTGTTCCGGTGGATACAGTCTTACTTAAAAAACAGAAGCCAACTCATTTCTGTCAGGGGATACTTGTCGTTACCGGTTAATGTTAGGTCAGGCATTCCACAGGGATCACATTTAGGGCCCCTACTTTTCATAATTTTTAGTAACGATCTCGTGACAAAATTGACATGTCCCTGTCTGTTGTATGCCGATGATCTGAAGGTATTCACGTCGATAAAAAAACACATCCGACAGTGAATCCCTTCAGAACGATTTAAATATAATTTCTGACTGGTGTACCCTTAATCGAATGAAATTGAACATAAATAAATGCTTTGTTATAACATTTACGAAAAAACGTATAAAGAACACTTATGACTACAGACTCGAGGGTCAATCGTTGACTTTACCTTTACCGCTGCGCCTGGGTTGCCGTCAACCATAATAATTTTGTTACGCGTAATTTTGATATCTGTGATATCTTTTACTATTAATTTAAATAAAATAATAATAATAAAATAAAAATAGTTTATTAGTAAAACAAGTATAGGTCTAAACAATTTTATGATTGGATCCTCCTTTTAGGCAGATAGTGCCTGTATTAGGAGAGTTCGCTCTTCCATAGCAAAACGTGTTATATAAAAAGCAAAACGTATGATTTTTATGCTAAAACTACATAAATTAAATTAACATTAACTTAAATTAGGTAAATCAAACGTGTGTGTATGAGTGGGTGTAAGTATGTGTGTGAGTGAGATATGTAAGTGAAAGTGTAGCCTGTAGGTGTGAGTGAGTACGTGAGTGTGAGGGTGTGTATGTTTCAAGGTTTCAGAAGTGTTTCGGTTTCATTGTAGGTAAGCGCTTGTATCCATTCCATTATTTTATTTTTACTGTCATAATAGTTTTTTGGGTAAATGTAGATGTATTTATTGATTTTATTATATAGCGCAGCAGATCGTTTATTAAATTGCATACTGGCAAAATGATGTCATGTTGTATTATTCATTTAAATGATAAAGTTCAGCAAAACAGTCGGTGTTGGTAATGTCTATCTTCTAAGGATTATTAGGAGGAGAAATTGATAAAAATGTTATTGTTATTTACGAAGCTTTTTTGACCGGTATTATATTAAAATCCTTATCCAATAAAATACGTTATTTAAATTGGGCATTTAATTTAGATTAAAATATGCCTTGACATTTATATGAACAGTTTAAAAAATATCACAGATTCAAAATTACGCGTAACAAAATAATAATGGATGACGGCTACGCAGGCGCTGCGGTAGGAGTCAATGAACTTTTTCTCGGCTATTAGGTATATAATCCCGGTATAACGTTCCCGTGGGATAATTTGTGACATCCACGCGGGCGAAGCCGCGGGCAAAAGCTAGTGTACAATAAAGGTATGATTCCAAACAACGCCGCAAGCGGCATTGCTGCCGCGTCACTACGGTCCCCATACATTTTCTATAGGTTTATATGAGATTACAGTCCGAGCACGGTAATTGTGCCGTGCTCGGAATGTAATGATGTAAGGATATTTAACAGATGAGCTGGAACTGATTGCGGTGGTATGGGGCTCCGTGGTGGAGGGCGCGCAGCTGCAGGAGGAGTTACGCACGCGCTGCAGCGTGCTGAGCTGGTTGAGCGGCGGCTGCACGCGCTGGCTTCAGCTGCAGCGGGACCTGCGCCTCGTGCGGCTGCGCGCCCTGGACCGTGCACCACCTGCGCCGCAGCCCGCCTGAACGACACTCCACACCACTCCCAACATTATTCCTTATCTAATGTATGTTTCAACGAGTGCCTACATACCTGAACGCAATAATATAACTGTTTTGCATTAAAACAAAACAGTTATTATGTTATGAAAAACATAACATTTGATTTGAAGAAAGCTGTCTTAAATTTTACCTATAATAAGAATAAAACGTACTTACGGGTGCCAAAAGTTACCTGTGGACCTTTCACTCAAGCAGGACTCGCGGCTGCGAGCTCGATCTGTCACTCATGTCAAGTGTCAATCATTTTACATTTTTTGGATGAAAAGGACTTTTCTATTCCGACCTCTAATGTAGATGGTTAAAAATACAATTTTATAATGTGAACACAGTTAATTATAGTGGACATAGTTAATTTAATTTATTTTGGACTTTAAAATCGTGACATCAATTTTTATTGTTTATTTCTTACGTATTTTCTAATGAATTTAAAATGACGTGACATGAAATGATTATAATGATACTATTTGATAATTATGTACATATACTGGACATAATTTAATTTATTTTTGACCATAATATACTTTAAATCTTGACATAAATTATTAATGAAATGATTATGAATGTTAATCCAATTAAATGAAATTGTTAACTAATAACTTACAACTTATACCATTTGTACGCCGCTATTGGCAAAACATGGACGCTCACAACAAAATATTAACTCAATACCTTGCATGTCTGCCTTGTCAGTTTATGTATACGCATGTTTGACAAATAAATTATCTTTCTTTCTTTCTTTCTTTCTTTCTTTCTTAGAAGTTCTTAAAAAAATTCAACAGCAAGCACATTGCTCAAATGTTATGTTTTTCATAACATAATAACTGTTTTGTTTTAATGCAAAACAGTTCTATTATGTTTCTTCAAAACATAACATTTGATTTGAAGACCTGTTTGGTATCTGCTGGTGAAAGAGTACCCGAAGGATGTAGACGCTATGTGAATTAAATATTATATGGAATTAACAAATATTTCAGTCTGTATTCATTAAATGTTCCAATAAAACAATTAAAGAGTTTTCAATCTATTTATCTTAGTAGATGCAGAAATGAACACATCTTTCTTATGATGTTAAAGATTAATAGCAAAATTTGCCTTAAGGTGAACATAAATTATAAAGCTACACTATACTGATAACAGAAAATCCATTGATTTTCTGTCCTTTATTGATTAGATTATTATTCAGTTTAGTCCAATGGGACTAAACTGAATAATAATCTCATCAATAAAGGAGAATTGGATCACTCATATCCTTAATTAATATAAGTTTAGTTACTTTTACTTGGAAGTTATGAGATCAATCAAATGTATACACATTTTTGAATGTCATAGTAAGCAATTTTATAAAGATGTGGAAACACAAACTCAATGTCATACATACATGACAAAGTTAAAATTTCATTGAAACTGAAATTTAATTAGGACCTTTAGACCAGGGTAGAAGCCTTTAAAAATAATAAAAAGTGAAAAAAAATTATAGTAGGATGAAACCCATTAGAAAAGGAGGGAAATATTATAAAAATGAAAGGAAAAATAATTTACGGGCGATCTGAGGTCGGGAAGGGGATGGGGGTGAGTTTTTAAGGGTAAAAAACGGTTTTTCTCGATTTCCGGCAAAACTAAAAGTCCTATCGAAAAAAGTCAAATGGCAAAGTTGTAGGTAATAAAAAGATATGAAACTTTTGTATTTACACTTTTTACACATAACCTCAAAATTTATGTGAAAAATTCAAAAAACCAAGTATTTGGTTTTTTATTTTTATCTTTTACAATATTTTTTTTTTTTTTACGAAATTTGGTGAAAACTTACCTTTTTATGTCCCAAATACGCTGTAATTTATTTGATTAAAAATATTTATTTTTTCACCTTATTTTGAATTAATATCGAAAAAACACCCTAATTTTCAATCGAAAATTCACCCGTCAAAATATCAGCTTTTTTCAAAAAGTTGGTATGGTTTCTGTTCGTTGAAATCTCTACTTTCCGATGGTGAAAAAAAAAATATATGTTACTACAGTAAATCTTCTCAGAAAATGCAAAAAACTAAAAAAACTTGAATTCGATTTTTTTTTTTTTTAATTATTATAAATAATTTTGAGCTATTTATTAAAATTTACACTTTAATTACTCGAAAAACGTTAGATTACATGTGACATTGATAACAAAAAAATTGCAAATAAAAATATACTACTATAATTAACAAACAAATAAGTTGATAAAATTAATATTTAATAAGACATCTACAATATTTGGAGAAAGTTGTCGAATCTTCTTTAAATTATATGCGTATTTATAACTATTTTAAGATATATTATATATACTTGAGTGACCTACGAAAAATTGTAGCCCATCAAAAGGTATTTCGTGGAGAAGTGGGGAAGGGGCTAGGCGGTTCTGGGTCTTACTACATACATACCTACTATTATATACTATATATTTCGTAGCAGCTGTTACAACCGTTAGCCTAACCAGTATTCGAAATACAGTACAGTATACAACAGTGGCGAAGGGTGAGTTTATGAGAAAGGTAAGCCGGAGCAAAAACAAAAAAAAAAATTAAAAAAAAAAAAAAATATGCCGCGCCGTCGTAAGACTGACCAACTTACTTATTCCTACAACGATACTGGTCAAGTATTTCTAACAACTGTTTGTATAAAACTTCAGCAGTTCGACTTCCGCTAACATCGTAAAAACCTAGGAATCGTTCTTCGATTCCAGTTTCAGATAAATATCGAAAAATTACAGTCAATTGCTCCGTATTAGAGATGAGAATAATGGTTGAAATTTTTTATTAGTTAATAGTTAATTGTTAAAAATAAATATCGATATTTTTATTGGTTGAAAATATTAGTTAATATTTTTATTCAAGTACCGGCATCGTGTTGAATAGTTGAATATTCCATTAACTAATGCATGTTGAAATTAAACTTCCCTTCATACTTTAACAGGCTTATTTTTTATTTATTTTATCTTGATTATTTTGTAAACAATCTTCACATTAACCAAAACAACGCGACGACGTGACTTTGCTATTCGAATAAAACAACAAAACTAACTAATCACTTTAAATCAACCAATAACCGACCGAAATATTTGTTAAAAATATCACTTACTTTGTTTAGAATAAAATATCCCCAACAGTAAATGTGTTTTATCGTAAGAAAGATAGAGCATACAATTGAATGCACGTAACTGAATAAATATTCTTACTAGATGCAAAACGACACTGACCGAGTACTGACGGTTCGACCCGAGAGAAAGCGCGTTGTTAGAGCGAGATAGAGAAAGTGCGTTGTTATTGTTAATATTTTGCGCCGAAGAAGTTGATAATTTGATATGATATTTTTATTCATTAATGTTAATTTTGTTTATTGAATATCATAGTTAATTTTAAATATTAGTTCATTTTAATGGTTGATGGTTATATTCATCATCTCTACTCCGTATGACTGACATCGGGAGTTTCGTCAATCATTACAGACAGAAATGGAGCTTTATCTATCTCGATTCTAATGTGGTCTCGTAAAACGGATGCAATACTATGTATTATATCATTTTGAATATCACTTGAAAGACCAGAAAACGCGGGGTTCTGAACTGAAGAACATAGTTCCAAATGAGAGTCCATTACGGTGTCATACTTGCTCAGATATAACAAGGTTTCAATATAGTTACCGCGGTTATCAGAAGTCGGACGTTCATCGTGGCCGCGAAAAGCTACTTCTTCTTTACCTAACAAAATAACGGTGTCAATAAACCCGTTTCATTAAATTCCTATTTCGAGCTACTTTCCTATCGTGCTATGAGCTTCAAGCGAATTAGTGAAATATATCCTACTATTCCCGAAGTCATGTAAATCTAAACAGCTACGAATATGCTTTTCAGTCTGCACATGTTTTTTTGATGAATTCGTCAGATTATTAATATCTGTAAAACCCCCTTTATTCCATAAACTACTAGAATCTGAGAAAAGTAAACATGGAAAACAAAACATCTTATTTAATTTACAACTACCAGTCAGCCATTGATATTTATCGTAAAGGGAATCATTAAAATGTTTGAAAAACCCATCACGTCGTTTGTAGTTTATAGTCATATCTGGTCGAGCACGACCTAGCCTAATTATGTGTTTCTTATTTTCAAAACTTAACCTTGAAAAGCATGTTTCCTCACGAAGCAAATAATCTGTCACACAACAATCTAAAACTATTAATGCCGCCATCCTACTAATAACTTTTCAAATCTACCTACTCTAAAAAAGTAATTTCAACTTGCTAATCTATCGACTTACCACAAATTCCTAATTACAACGACGGCGAACGCACAATTTCACAACAAACTCACGATTATCCAATTCTAATTGTTACACTAATACTACACTAATAACTTATATGAATACAACGAACAAAATGCTAATTAACTACAAGTATCAATAAAATTAAAGGTTATAAATTCTATTAACTATTTACGTCAATCGTCAAGCGTCAAAAAACATTTAAAATTATTGCGTGCGTGGAGCGTGGAGCTTGTCCCTCCCCCCGTCCCGAACCAAACCGAACGCTTACGAAATTCAGCGAATGGATTCCTACACTGCTGTACCTATCATAACTCGACTTTTTACGGCTTACTATTGCCTCAAAAAACAGCGTGTCACGTGACCTGAAGTGACGTCATGACGAGATTATTTTGTATAGAAATTTAAGTTTTCATAACCCGGGCGGACAACGAGTTATACTGGAGGCACTAGAGCAAAATTGGCGCGCACTTTAAATGTTTTGTTTTCGTTGGAATATAAAGACAATTTTTTTAATGTAGGTTAGGGTTTTGTAATACTTTAATTTTATGGTGTAAGTATTAAATAATACATTCAGTGTGATTATTAAACACTGCTGAGAACTACTGACTGTCATAATTTCCTAAGGGAAGCCGACAGGAATCGGGTTATTGGTTAGCTGCGCCCCTGGTATACAACATCGTTTATAAAAATACACGTGCACGCTGAGTTTCTTGAAGATAATTGTGACAAGTTTACTTAAAAAAACAAAAACACTTTTCGAATTTACATTGGAAGGTAAATACTATCTCTATTTTTATCTGTATCAATCAACTCAAACATAAAAATTATTATTATTAATTATTTTCATGGGATTAACTAAATTTGTTTGTGCAAAATTAAGGAGATTATTATTTTTTTATCTTGTACTAAAATATCATTTAATTTCAATCTTTAGGTTATGTTACGTTAAGCATACTATTTTTTAAAGAAAATATTACGATTTTTATGTTTGAGTTGATTGATACAGATAAAAATAGAGATAGTATTTGCCTTCCTATGCAGATTCGAAAAGTTTTTTTGTTTTTTTAAGTAAACTTGTCACAAATATCTTCAAGAAACTCAGCGTGCACGTGTATTTTTATAAACGATGTTGTATTCTGTACGTATTTCGAATACTGGTTAGGCTAACGGTTGTAACAGCTGCTACGAGATATATAGTATATAATAGAAGGTATGTATGTAGTAAGACCCAGACCCGCCTAGCCCCTTCCCCACTTCTCCACGAAATATCTTTTGATGGGCTACAATTTTTCGTAGGTCACTCAGGTATATCTACTCAGGTATATATAATTTATCTTAAAATAGTTATAAATAGGCATCTACGCATATAATTTAAAGAAGATTCGACAACTTTCTCCAAATATTGTAGATGTCTTATTAAATATTAATTTTATTAACTTATTTGTTTGTTAATTATAGTAGTATATTTTTATTTGCAATTTTTTTGTTATCAATGTCACATGTAATCTAACGTTTTTCGAGTAATTAAAGTGTAAATTTTAATAAATAGCTCAAAATTATTTATAATAATTAAAGAAAAAATTTCGAATTCAAGTTTTTTTTGAATTTTTGCATTTTCTGAGAAGATTTACTGTAGTAACATATTTTTTTTTTTCACCATCGGAAAGAAGAGATTTCAACGAACAGAAACCATACCAACTTTTTGAAAAAAGCTGATATTTTGACGGGTGAATTTTCGATTGAAAATTAGGGTGTTTTTTCGATATTAATTCAAAATAAGGTGAAAAAATAAATATTTTTAATCAAATAAATTACAGCGTATTTGGGACATAAAAAGGTAAGTTTTCACCAAATTTCGTTAAAAAAAAAAAATATTGTTAAGATAAAAATAAAAAACCAAAAACTTGGTTTTTTGAATTTTTCACATAAATTTTGAGGTTATGTGAAAAAAGTGTAAATACAAAAGTTTCATATCTTTTTATTACCTACAACTTTGCCATTTGACTTTTTTCGATAGGACTTTTAGTTTTGCCGGAAATCGAGAAAAACCGTTTTTTACCCTTAAAAACTCACCCCCATCCCCTTCCCGACCTCAGATCGCCCGTAAATTATTTTTCCTTTCATTTTTATAATATTTCCCTCCTTTTCTAATGGGTTTCATCCTACTATTATTTTTTTTGGTTTTAAAAATTATCGACCCTGGTCTACTTTTATTAAAATGGTCAATAGATTAGTCAAGTGGTGATGCATGTAAATGAAGTCACATCATTTGTTAATTAAATTAACTTGAAATGTGAATCATGTACACAAACATAATTTTAATATTTTCTTAGGGGTTTTAAAATTATCATATAATAAATCCTCTTCCTCTCTCACAGAGAGACCCTTTGTCCACTCACTGGGAACATAATAGCCTGAGCATTATACATTCTCTTCAGAGGTAGCCCTCTCTTTTACTACTTTACGAAAGTAATTTTTCTGTCTCTAGCGGCTCTTCCAGTTTCATTTCATCTGATGATCTATTTTCCAGCCAGCCTCCCGAAGGCTACCACAGACCTTATACTTCCTAGAGGCTCCTCCATCTTAGTTTGTTTAAAAATGAATTTAGTCCATTCTAAGGAGAGGCAGTGTTGTCTTTCAAGGCAGGCTTAACCACACCTGTTATTGCAAACCATAATCGACAAGGATTATGGTAGATTTTAAGTAAACATCTTGATTGTCGGTGTCTTTGAACCCTATTTTGGCCACACTATTATTCAAAATCTTGAAAGCTGTGAGATGTCTTATAATATAAAGTTAAGCATGTAAATCTACGCCAAGCAAGGGGTATCTTTTTATCCCATATGGGTGCCTGGGTAATGCTTTTGAAACTTACAAATGGACAAAATTTGTTTAGATGCGATCAGGTTATTAAGGGCTAATGCCATGCAATCTACACTATGACATTCACCTCTGAATAGGAGCTTTATAAGTAATTAGTATGGATTATCTCCAAATACATTTTAGCAAGTACCTTGTTCCTCTATCGACCACTGCTCCTTGCAACCTGACTGTGAGTGATGTTCAGCTAACTTCGTCGTTTTGCAAGATAGGTTCAGGAGAGCTAGGAAAACGTATCCCTCGCTTATTCTTGAATGTACGACAAATGGTCTGTTGTCGAAATGAATTAAATTACTAGAGTATTTGCACTCTGAAGACTGGCTTTTGTGGCTGCTTATTACTGCGTATATGGCAAACATCTCTCGCAAGTTCGAGTGCCATTTTTTTTCTGGTTTGGTCAAGTTCCTGACAAGAGTAGAATAGAATACTCTTTATAATTTACACCATAAGAATTACAGATATAAATGTAGAAATTGTGCATACGGTGACACAATGGGCGGTATTATCACTAAAAGCATCTTTTGGATGTATAGAGTGGCCCGTTGATGTGGGCTTACCTTTCCTTCACGGCATGTGTGGACAGGAAGTGGGTTACCTTACCATGTGTAGAGGAACTGAGCTGTGGTCAATCAATAGCCTTTGGCCACCACATTAACTTTTGGCAAACCAATGGAGCAACCTTTTTTAATTTCTCTTGGTCTGCCCTTTACAACTATTTTACCTGTAACTTTTAGTCTGTCTAATCCTGATTGAGATTTAGAATTTGCTTAGGAAATTCACTTGTCACCCAAGCTTTTTTAGGACTTCCAGTCTCCGAGACATAGAATTAAAAAATTTACAGGCTCGCAAATTCTCTACCACTCAGTTGGTTGCCACTGCAAATGTCCACTGGAACTGAACAAATGCCAAAAAAGGGCATGATTTCAAATCTAATTTTGTGATGGCCCAGTGGTTAAGGCCTCGACTCTCATGCATGAGGTTGTGGGTTCAAATCCGGGCAAGTACCAATGTGACTTTTTCAATTCATATGTACTTTCTGAGTTTATCTGGCACATTACTGGCATAGGTGAAGAAAATCTGGACAACTATAAGTCCAGATTTTCTCAGACGGGTTGGCGATTTCAGACTTATATTAACTAATATAAGTCTGAAATCGCCAACCCGTCTTGAGCAAGCGTGGTGATCAATGCTCGTGCCTTCTCTGTATGAGAAGAGGCCTTTGCCCTGCAGTGGGACAGTAACAGGCTGGTATTATATTATAAACAAAAAGACCTCACGAGGGAACTATTTCATGAACAGCTACCCTTCATTCATTAATAAAACATTGCTTCCATTTTACTTTTAAATTGTCATAATCTTACTTGAGTATAAACAATAGGCTATTTGATTATAATATCATAATATTAGGCATCCACATAGATTAATATTATGCGTTTAATAGAAATTTGTAGAATTTTCTCAAACTAGAATTGTTCTGAATACTTATTAATATTTTCAACTTTGAAAAACATAGTTTTGTAGATATTGTGAGTGAAACGAAACGTCACTCCTTAATTTATTTTGTGCATATTTTTGAACGAACTTTTATTTAGCATGATGATGTTGGCAGAACCGTTATATTTTAAAATCAGAAATTGTTAGCCGAGACAACACGATGCCACGCAAGGAGGTAAGAATATTGTTATTTTTTTTATTTTTTACGCGTTCTCTGGGAGCATTGCTTGTTTTTAGATACCTAACAAAGGACAAATTTGTATCAAGTGTCAAAGCAAATGTTTATTATTTTGTAAAAAAACTAATCGTGTTTGTGCATGTCAAGGTGCACACTGCCAAGTTATTACAGAATTAGGTGTTGCATATTATGTATGTCAGGATGCATATTGCCATATTCAGGGAATATCATGAACTAGTTTTTGCACCTGCTCCGCTTGCGTGTATGTCAGATATTTCTGAAAAAAAGTAACCTATGTGCTTGCTTATTGTTCTAATGGTTTCCCCAGTGTGGATGTTGAGGAACTATCGGTCCTTCAAGCTACAGGGGACATTATAATTATTCTGTGCTTATGCTTCTTTTGGGTGGTGAATGTTTAATTTTTTTGCAGAATATCATGCGACCAATGACGACGAGTGGGTACCGAGCGAAAAAAATTCCAGCTTTAGTACCCAAATCCGGCCGAAAATCAGATTTAGATGAGACTTCAGATTCAGATACTGAAATACATTCCGTCTCTAAAGCAAGGTTGGACAGTCTTTCATCGTCCAATCCACATTCGTTGCCATCTTTGTTTGAGAATCTCAATTTATTTATATATACTTTATTGTACACCACAAAAATACATAACAAGAAATAATAATTATGCACTACAAAATATACAATGCACGACCTTATCGCTTTCTGCGATCTCTTCCAGCACGCGTAGCATGACGATTTCTATGTCTACGAAGAATAGACACAGCTCTTTCTATACAAAGTGACATTTTGTTTCTCCATTTTTGACATCGCACCGTAGAAATCCTTCTACAATCTGTCATTTTGTCTTTCGTTTCTGGGTCATTTTCAGAAAAAGTGTACACTAGGTATTAAAAATATGCCGAAATTTATTTATTTATTGTAATTCGTTTTTTTTAATTTATTTTTCAATTGTTATTCTTTTCACTATATGAAAATTATAACAAAACCTCATAATCAAGATTATTTACTGAAATACAATTAATTTATTGCCCCTGGGGAACAAAATTTATTCCATTCCGAAACTAATGGCTTTCAGCTAAAGAAATAAAATAAAACTCGTTTGGATTTAATCAAATAGTATAATTGGATAACAATGTTTTTTACTTTAATACAAAATAGATAAAACATAAAAATCAACAATAGCAAACATACTTAACACCATTTTAATTTCCATTACGTTACTCTTTGGACCAAATTAGTTCAATACTTTCTGGTATGTTTCTCAATTAGGATACAACTTAGGAACTCTTTTTATAATTACATAAATCAAATGATTACACTCTAAGGTAACAAAAGCTAATACCAATTAAATAGCGTTTCGCTCTAAAAATTATATTTAAAACAAAATATAAAATAGGACAGTCACGGAATTGACTGTTCCTATAACGGAATAGAATTCTTAAGACTATTGCACATTATCAAGAAAATGAGATCAAATTACTACAAATATTCTAATATAAAATTGAACACAACTCAAAATTTTACACCTTGTTCAACATAATACGGGGTGTATTATTAATTTATTATGTTGAACAAAGTGAAAAACAACCATTTTTACTGGGTAGATAAAGTACCTGAAAAAAATATTCATGTTAGTCAACCAATTAAAATAATAATTATTATGAAAATGAATACATTTTACTAGAACGTGTGTCATTTTGAGTACATTAATTTCAACAATATATTATAATATTTATCAAAACAAAATAAAAAACACTTACTGTCACATAACACTATTTAGCAAAATCTCAAAATTGTATTGTTACAATAAATAATATATTAATATTTGTAATTTTTTACAAAGTGACACCGTAAGAACGTTACGAATTAGATCTGGAAGTCGTCCCTTTTTTTATTTAAAATCGATACTACAAATATAATGTATTATCTTCCTAAGAATTCCAATCCGAAACTTTTGAATTCCATTTCTACGTTACCTGCGTTTTGGTTACGGAACGGAAGTATCGGAAGTCTGACTTTAAACACTTTTGTTTTAATTATTTAAAACTAATACATCTAATCAACAAGCTTGGTATCAATTTAAATTCACTGAAAGCTAATGAAGATATCAAAACAATTTGCAAGAAATACTCTTGTAAACTTACTTTGAAATTGGTCGCGGCTCTGGAAAAGCAAAACTGGACCGCTACCTGAGGTAATGTTGTTCGTCCGCCGGCCGCCGTCAAAATGGTCGAAATACTTGTTTTCACCCGTTGACAGCATTAAGAATGTTGCCGATCGAAAAAAAATACGCGTAAACGGTAGTTTTGATAGCATCATCTCGCAAAAATTGCGGTTTCGGAAGGGAAATTTCCATTTGAACTAGTTTGTGTCCTCACAGAGATTAAATTATTTAAAATATTTTAAGCGACATTAGATTATTGCTGTAATTGTTTAACAAATCGTGCATAACTATACTTTCCAAAATATCAAACAATTTATTATATATACGTCAACAAAATTCATTAAAGTTACGTTATATTAATGAAAATGGTAGTGGGACAGCGCTAAAATAGATACCTTCTATCTTCATTTTTGAAAATTATGATAATATTGCTGTTTTTATAAGCAGCAATATTATACAATATTGTTAAAAACTGACCACAGATTCAAAGCTTTAGTGTTTTTTTTCTTATAAGTAGATATTATTCTTTAAAAAAAATACAAAAGTTGTGGGACACCCAAACTGGAATGTACACTTTTTGTGAAAATGACCCTTCTAACAATCTTTGTCTAGGTCCCTAGATATGTAGACTGTTTCAGAAGAAAGTTTTCTATACCAAACTGTCAAAATCACACTGACAACTGACAGTTGTTTCCACGGCCACAAAGTTTATACGGTTATCTGCAAAATCATGATTTTACAGGAGAGCATTTAAACACAAAACTGTGATAATTAATAGAAGAACAAAGCTATGTTCTCATATTTTACACCATTTCTTTAATAGGAAATATTACCAAGGAAACGGTTAAGGCCAATATTACTGAAATATTTTTTTGTTCTAAAATACGGCTCTTCGACACTGGGAAAATTTGTTGTAACTGTCTATATAAACGTGACTTAATATCAGTAAAAATTGAGAATCAAACAGAAAAATAAATCTTATGACAAATCAAAGAAACCTGAGTCGAATGAATTTCGTAAAATGTGCAGTTAACTCTTTCTACTTTGCTACCGTTGCACTGTCTACACGGAACGTCAGTTTTGTCTACTCTTCCGTCGACAAAACGGTGTTCATGCCAGTGATATGCCTGGACATAAAATGGGGCTGTCGTTGGTGCAAATAATAAGTATACAATATACTAGAATAGATACACAGATAAATACATATCCAATCCAATATATATATTATATATTGGATATATTTTATTTTATTGTTATTTTTTATTTTATTTCGTTTATTTCAATTTCGGGCATATAAAATACATTTTTAAATATTTCTTAAAAAAAATATAAAAAACATTTAAAAATATAAAAAATAGTGTTCCGCCGGTATCGGGAGCAGGGTCCAAGCTACCGGTGGTTAGGGCTGCAGAGACAGGAACCTCCTCACTATGCGAGCCGTATAGAGGAGTACTGCCTTCTGGATCAGGCCCTTGATCCAACCGCCTAACGAGAGCCTCGAGAGATGTTGGTCGAGGCTTTCGGCCATCAGGCTGCTACGACAATCGGCACAATGATAGCCGAGCTCACATTCCACATGTCGACAACCTCGTGTGCTAAGTCGAGATATTTTATTTGTTTCTCTTTCTCAGCTTTCACGAGGTTCCCGTCATGTGGGATAGTAACATCGACTATCATTGCGCGGCGCGCTAATCGGTCTATCACCACTATATCAGGCTTATTGGCAACAATAGTCCTGTCAGTAATGATTTATTTTATTTATTATTATATATATTTATATCCATTTATTATCCGATGAAGAAATAACTCCCATTCAAGCAGCAGTAACCGAGTCTCTACTTTTGCCGTCACCGATTATTCAACAGCCATCACCAATTGTTACACAGCCACCGCCGTCAGTTTTGTTTACAAATGTAGCCTCTCCACGTACACCAGACTTATCATCACCGTAGCGTCGTCTTCTCGATCTAAAAGACCAAGACTTTTAATTACACGCCCGCGGCCTATTCGCCAGAAGCCTTTACAATTTAAGTGGGCTAACAAACGTTTTCAGCATTGTGCAGAAATAATTGACAAAGAGTTTCCAGAAGAAATGCCCAAGACCCCATTGGAATATTTCAAATGCTTTTTTACCGAAGATATCTTAGATAATGATAACCGATCAAACTAACTTATATTCTACTCAAGTTACCGGAAAATCATTTAACATTAGTCGCCAAGATATTCAAGATTTCATAGCTATTAACTTGGTCATGGGTATCGTCAATATGTCAGCTTACACGGATTACTGGTCCCAAGATTTACGTTATGAACCAATAGGTAGTGTAATGTCAATAAAAAAAAATCAGCAAATACGACAGAAGAGACGTAAGACGCAGACGGGGCGCGGACATTTGTCTCTACCGCGTCCCTTTCATACAAAATGTATAGAAGCGTCGCGACGCAAAACATACAAAAGAGACGGGGCACGGACGGGGCGGGGGCGAGGACAGGGCGCGGGGTGGCATGCCTGCCGGGCGGGTCGAGTCTCGCTCGCTCGCAGTTACGTGTACCGTCTTGAGGTTGAATGGTTGCGTCATGTTTTGAGTTGTTATAATTTTTTTCTTAAAAATGCTGACGACCTAGCATTTAATATTCAGTTTTGTGAATTAATTGAGAATCATTCTGTTATTTATGATTACAATAGGTCTGACTATTGTAACAGAAATGTTCAAGACCAAGCCTGGGAATCAACTGCCAGGACAATAAACGAAAACGGTAAGTAAGTAGTATTCTTTATTAAAAAAAAAACCACATCAACTTATCCTCGTGCGTACAGCTGTTCTTTACGTAGTACATTAGAATTTAAAAAAAAAACTGTACTCGTTTGTTTTTAATGGTAAAACAGAAATATTTTAACAGCGTCTTAAATTGGTTTATAGGACTATGGCATACAATAAAAACGTCAAATATCATCTGTCATTATTTTTAAAATGGCGTTGGTAGACGTCGTCTACTAGACGAACATGTGTTTGTGCCCGCGCAGACACTTAAATTGTTAAGCATGTAAATAATGGTTTTGCAATTAGGTATTTTTCATGGTAAAGAACAAGTTACTAGTATAAACTATACTCGGAATTTTAATTCGATTCCAGATTTGACATTAGCTACTGTCATTTTGTGAAATAATGATACCACATATAATAGTGTAGTGATGAACACAAAAATCGATAAACAATCAGTGTGTGTGCCATCAGTGTGCCAATTAAAGACTAAATTATTGATTTTTATTTAAATATATACATAATTATTCATAATAATTATTTATTAATTAGTAAACGCTGCTCTATTTTATAAAAAGTTAATATTTTTGTTTTGATGAGATGAATGCAGTTTGTTTTGAGGAGTGGTTCGCTGGAGTCTTACCAAAATTAAGACCAAACTCAATTGTGGTGATGGATAATGCACCTTACCACTCCCGAAAATTGGAAACGGCACCAAAAATGAGCTGGAAAAAAGCTGCCATTCAAGATTGGCTTTTAAATAAAAATATTCATTACGAACCAGATATGGTTAAAGCTACGCTTTTAGAACTGATTCCACATAACGAGTCTTTTAATAAGTACGCTGTACACGAAATGGCAGCACAACATGGGATCACGGTTTTAAGACTGCCCCCTTACCATTGCGAGCTAAACCCTATCGAATTGATATGGGCGCAGGTAAAGGGGCATGTAGCTCAAAATAATAAAACCTTCAAATTGACAGACGTGAGAAATTTATTTCAGGAAGGCATTAAAAAAATTAGTATCCCATGTTGTCAATGAAGAGGAAAAAATGAGTAGGCTAGATATGTTAATTGACAATATCACAGACACATTTATAATAAATGTTACAGAAAGTGACAGCGATAGCGATAGCGATGACGGCGACAATTTATAAAATCAATTATTACCATAATACATCTATCTGTTTTATTTGTCATGTTCCTTCATGATCACATTTTTTTATTTATTTCACACACAATTATAAAAGAAAAGTCTCAGATCGTTAATTAATCGTCAAAACTAAATTACGATGTTCAGAAATATTTAATTTCCTGATATACTTAGTTTACGAGAGTAAAATTATAAACGAGAAGAATCGATCTGGAAATATTCCATTTCCATATCGAATAATTTCGCAACGTCACTATTTAGTACTTGTCATAACGTTGCAACACTGAAATTGTCAAATCTGGAATCGAATTAAAATTCCGAGTATAAGTAATAGATTAATGTAATATTTTCTTAATCTCTCTCTGCGTGTTGTGTGTGTATGCGTGAGTGTGTGAGTGTGCGAGGGTGCGCATTTCGTGCGTGCGTGCGTGTGTGTTTATACATTGTGTCTATTTTGATACGGAATAGGTGCCCGATTTACAAAATAGTCGGTGAGGTATTCCCTGATACCGTCTGCAGTTTCTCTGTATATTGAATCAATTCTTGTTCCAACCAACGTATTTTGGATGTATGGCTCTGTAAATTTTCCATCGCATCTTCGAATAACATTGTGCAATTTACACATTGCTTGTATAATTACATCAGCTTTAGCAGGTTCACAGCACATGGGCATGCTCAGACCTTGAAATTTAGTTCTTGCCATTCCAAAGGCACATTCTACTGATTTCCGTCCTCTGCTTAGTCTGTTATTGAATATTCTTCTATCATTTGTCAATTGATTCCGCGAGTAAGGTTTCATCATGTTTTTTTTTCAGAGAGATAGCTTCATCTGCCACAAAATAATATGGCATAGGTTGTACTTCTCCGGGCAATGGAGTGTGGTCCGGTAAATTAAGGTCTTCACGCTGCATTGCTTGTCCGAGAGCACTGGCTTGAAATGCACGCCCGTCACTATTTCTTCCGTATTCCCCAACATCTATCGTTACAAATAACCCGTCAGCGTCTACCAATGCTAATAACACAATCGAAAAGTATCCTTTGTAATTTATGTACGCTGATCCCGTGTTAGATGGAGCTTTTATTCTAATATGTTTGCCATCCAGACTTCCCACACAATTCGGTAAATTCCAAAGAGTATTGAAACGCGCAGCTATCTCTAGCCATTTTTCTACATTGGGTGTAGGCATACATATATTCGGGTTGTAATGTTTGCCATAGAACTTGACAGGTATTATGTACTATTTCTCGAATTGTAGATTTTCCGCGTAGAAAGTAAACTGACAGTAATTTAAATGAACAGCCATCTGCGAAATACCTGTAAATAAATATACAAATATAAATTAGGTATATTACAATACTGTGCACTGTGATTTTTTGTTCGCGAAGGCTATTGAGCCAGCAAGTAACATTCTTAATTCTATACATAAGTACTCGTAATAGTGATATAGGCTCAATGGTTTCAGCGAATAAAAACTCACAGTAAGTAATTCACTTCATTATATTTATTTGATGATTTGATTGTTTCAGTACAAGCTTGCAAAGACCGTTGGAAAAACATAAGAAAAAGATATGCAAAATACAAAAAACTTCTATCACTTCCATCTGGCTCTGCAGCCAAGAAGGTAAAAGAATATTACCTTGCCCAGCACTTGAATTTTTTGGATAGATATTTGAAATCAAGACCTTCCAAATCTAATCTACAACCACAATGCAGGTCAGATACTCATACGGACGAAAGTGACCTTGATGAGGAGGATTCAATGTCGCCGTTTCGGCCTCCGTCCCATTCACCCTCTCCAAAGGCTCAAAATCATCCTTCGCCGTTATCATCGGACTCAAGTAAAATGCCTACGTCAATCAATCTGCTTTTGATTATTTTAACAACAGAAAACGACAAAATAGCGAGAAACAAATGCAACCTCTTGATACAGATCTTGCCTTCCTTCAAAGCATGTTGTCTGATATGAAGGCCATGAATCTTGTTCAAAACCGAAGGTTCAAGATGGGAGTAGTGCAGTTGGCGGCGGAAATCTTAGATGGAAACGAGGCAACATCTACATCAGAACCAGCATATTCTACCCACATTTCTCAAAACAACATAGCCACAGTATCTTCGATACAACAGCCGTTTCATAATGTTGCACCTCCATCGTCAATAGAGCAAAATCAAAATGTTGCATCTCCATTAATATCTGGGCAAGATGAGAATACCCCAACGTTCTTCACTCTATCACCCTATTCAACAATTAGTTCAGTTTCGGCTGCACACGTCACCAATACATCTTTTTTGAATGAAGAATCACCTCTGAACTACACTTATAGTTTTTCTTCACCAAAGTAATCGGATGTTTGAGCGTGCACATTTTTCAAAAGTTAAACCTTATTATGTAACACAATTTTCAGTTAATATTAAAGTAATTAATAAAGATAATGTTGTTCACTTACCTTAACGTTATAAGTAATCTTTCTTCGGCACTAATAGATGCTCTCCAATTTGTGTGCTTTCTCTGTAAAGCATTTCTCACTTTGGACATGATAATATTAAAACACTGTGGAGTCATTTTATACACTGTGACAAAACGATCTGGGTGTAGGTCCTCCATTATTTTAAAAAATCGATTGTCTTCATTGCTTAGCTATACCGGATGTACCCAGTAACGTCTAACCCTCTGTATATTAGCGAGATGCACCAATGCTAGTACATCTTCATCATCAGAAGAAGACATGTCGTCGTGTCAAAATCAGACTGTTGAATGCCGAAAATAGTACTGACTGCGCGACTGCGTCGCGTCCGCGCCCCGTCTATATAATTTCAAAAGTCGCGTCCGTGGCTCGTCTCCGCCCTGTCCGCGACGCGTCCTCGTCTTGCGTCTCTTCTGTCTGGCCTGCGCCTTACATACATTTCAATAATAATTTAGAAGATAACGGTGATCGTTATTTCAAAATCCGACCACTGATAATAAAATTACGCGAAAACTTTTTAAAAGTTCCTCATGAAACAAGATTTAGCATTGATGAGATGATGATGCCCTATAAGGGGAAAAAAGCCGGACATCGGAAGCAATACATAAAACCGAAACCAAAGAAATGGGGCTTCAAAATATTTATTAGAGCCGGCGTGTATTCATGTATGATTTTTTTTTATGGGGGTGACGACACATTTCTTTACGAAGAACTTTCAGCATTAGAATCTGGCTTCGGGTTAGGCGCTAAAGTGGTAGTAGCCTTATGTAAGAGTATTCCAGAACCTGCTTGTTCAGTGGTCTATTTCGACAACTTCTTCACTAGTCTAGAATTAATTCATTATCTAAGACAGGAGATGGGTATATTCTCACTTGGAACTGTTCGTTCAAATAGGTTACGGGGAGCTGAGAAAAAGGTGACTACGGACAATGCGTTAAAAAAGAAACCCAGAGGGTCTTATTCCCAGATAGTTTGCAATAGCAACAAAATTTGCATAGTAAAGTGGCATGATGATAAATGCGTGACCACTGCAAGCAGCTATGTTGAGGCACATCCAGTCCCTACAATTCAACGCAACTACAAACAAACAAAGAAGAAGTGTGCAGTCCTGAAATAATCAAGCATTACAACTCGCATATGGGTGGCGTAGACCTTGTGGACATGCTCATCGCCTGCTTTAGAACCAACTTCAAAGGTCACCGTTGGTATTTGCCCCTAGTTTCACAAATGCTGGACATGTGTGTCAGTAATAGCTGGTTGCTTTATCGCAGGCACACAAGATCTGAAAAATCCATGCCTCTAAAAAAAATTCGTTATCAGTTGGTACAAAATTTACTAATGCACAAAAAGGAGACTGCATTAGATGAATTAGACGTGGCAGGGCCCACTCCAGCTAAAACAATTAAAGCCCCTGTTATGCCAAGACCCACACCTTGTGTGAGATATGACCAGATTGGACATTTCCCAATAGTCAGTACCAAGGGGAGGTGCAAGTTATGCATTAAAGGACAAACCACTGCTATGTGTTCTAAATGCGGCTTAAGACTTTGTCTTCTACCAAATAGGAACTGCTTTTAAATTTTTCATACCGGATTTTAATTTGTTTCTGTAAAACAGATTATATTTATTTTTTAATTTTATGTTGAGTTTTATTTTATTTGATTGTATTCTCTCAGATACATTGAGTAATGTGAAGAAAAGAACAGATACTTGGCAATTTATCTCATGAGATACATAGAATATCTCCAAAAGTAAACAGCCTGTATTTTTTTTATTTTTCTTAGTCATCAATACAAAACAAAATTTAAGAAAAAACAGAATTCCATTTTTTTTTTTGCCAAGAAAATGGTTAAAGAACATATCAATAACTACAAAAAACTTCGCGATACTATATGTCCAACCATTATCGTTTACATTTTAAAACTTGATAGAAATACCGAACAAAATTAGACCATTTTAATCATACTTCTGTTTAAATCCTTATCCAAATAAATCATATCGATTTCAAGACTGTTTCAATTAATGTGAATTACTTTTTGAATTGTTCAAATCGGCTATTCCATTCAATAGATATTACGAATTTAAAAAGTCATAGATATAGAAAAGGCGCCGCCGCGCCGCGCCGTGCCGTGGCTAGCCAGGCATTGCAGCGGTGCGGGAGAGGGGCGGGCATATCTATGAAATAGGTAGCCGCGCGGTTCATTCGCGTTTCGCGCGATCGGCTCCCTACGCAGCGGGCGTAATCCAGTATAAACTCTTATAGCTTTTGTACACGACGAAGCTTGCTCTAACCGACGCCGACGAAGCGACGGACGCGCGAATACACGATCGGTCGAACTTTTGTGTTCGGTGAACCTGAACGCGTAGTCGCGCCGGCAGAGGGCGCTTTCCGGTTTTCCGAACAAAGTGTCATATACACGTGACCGATCACGCATTCGAGCGGCAATCGCTTTTAAATCATCAAAATTTTCAAATGCTAAATTAACCGATTCACGAACAGACTCGTCACAAATAGGTACCTACAGGCCCATGAACAACCCGCCCTAACTTCGTAAGCGACGCTACGGGTTGTCCGTATTTACCCTGTCGTATTTCCTGGTTAACTATAACTGCCAATTATCTTGCCCGATTAATATAACATTGGTTTTGCGCACGACATCTCACAACAATCTAAGTCTCGTAGATGTTTATTCATACCTAAAACTCTGGCGGACACACTTTGGGTGGGTAAGTCTAAATTATCGATAGTACGTAATGCGATATCATGACACAAACCGTTGGGTCCGCGTACTAGTGCAGTCACCCTACAAGAATTCTTATCAGTAACAACATGACCGCGTGCACTTACAATTTTCAACGGGGATAATGGTCCACTAAAATTACAAACACTAGAATCAATTAACGACACAGTGGCACCATCATCAACCAATGCATAACAATTATATTCGACATTATTTACAATTATAGTAACAGGCACAATTTTTAAGAATGTTTTTGTGTTCCGACATCGCTCACCCATACTCGTCACTGACTCGGCGTCTGACTGACGGCGGCGGTTGTGCGGCGGCCGCCTGTGCCGTGGCACCCACAGGTGGGGCGCTGGCGCGGGCGGCGTCCGGGGCGCTCGACTTCTCGTAATGGAGAAGTGTGTGATGCGGAGAACGACACTTTTCAGTTTCACACCATTAAGCTTCGTGCAGACCAGCGCGACGCGACAGCACGGCGCGACACCGGTTATTGTTATACCGTCAAGTTTTCTTAGAAATTGTATTGTTCGAGTCGCGTCGCGGCGTCGCGTCGCGCTGGTCTGCACGAAGCTTTATGCGCGACAACGATAACGAGAATGACTTTGCACTAATCATTTAAAACATAGCTTATTTACCTTTACGAAGTCCCACTTTTCTTGTTCAGTTTTATTTACAAATTTGTCTCACTCGGGTAATCGGTGAACCGCACTATTACACAACATGCACACACAGGATGACGACGACGTACACGGCGATGTACTCGATGACGCAGATTCCTCGCTGGTAATGTGTACACGTTGAGTATGTTCCCGTTGGTGACGACTTGACGACGCGCAGGCTCCGCGCGCCGTGTGTTCACTGCGGCTGCGGTAGCGGGGTTGGCAGCAGCGGTGGGCCGGTTACGATGACTATTATTAACCTGGGTGCTTATGTTCAGGGGTAGGTAATAAGCGGATGCCCGTGACAGGTGACTCAGAATTTGAGTACAATATTTATGTTCGGTGATACACGAAGATCTTCTTCTTCTCTATTGATGTTCATTTTCATAACAAACTCGCCGTACTGCGCTCTTTGAACGTGGGTCTATTTACTTAGTATTTCGTGCGTTATTTGCGGGTTATTTATATAAACTTCCGCTTTTATATTTTTTAAGAATGTATACACAATTTCGTATAACGTACGTCATATTTCTCAACTCGACGCCACTGTCGGATACACGTGGAAGATTTCGTATTTTATGAAGTGCTTTTTCCAGTAGTAAATTGGGGTGTCCGAACTCCTCTTCTAGGGCCTTTATTACGTCTGTTGGGTCGGCCCCGGAACGCAGAAGGCCTTCAACAGCACACTTTGCCGCGCCACGGAGCGATGCTTGTAGTCGTACGGTGTTTTCGAACAAGCTATACCTGGATGAAGTATTAGAAAACCGCGCTTACAGTGTTTGTTGTAGCCGTAATAACGTGGATGAGTGGCTAAGCTCAAGTCAAGCCCCATGTGAACACGCGGATATACCGCCAGCGCCCCATGCCCGCCCGAAGGCCTATCTCGAGAGAGCGCGCGCGGTTCCGCGCATGCGCCGTTTGCTACCGGCGTTCGCGCGCTTTTCGAGCCCGCGGCGGCGCGGCGGCGTGGCGTACTCCCCGTCCAATCCGAAATATGTACCTGGGGCTCCGCCCGAAGTCACCAACACCGGCACCGTAGCAACTTCCGACATCATGCACCTAGCCGACGTTATTATAACGAACATGACGACACGGCCTAAACAAAATTATGATCTCCCAGTGTTTGATGGCAGCCCGGTAGACTGGTTGGCGTATCGACGTACCTAAATGTTCTTGATAGGGCGGGATTTCGACACAAAACAAACACAAAGTTACCGGTAATTGAGTACGTATATTACTTTTCGAACAGGTTTACATAAACTCGCACATAGGACAGTTCACATTAACTATAAACAACTAGCGTATAATGACTAAACCGATTTTGGCGGGAACGCCCGAGCGATTAGGTATACGTCCGCGCGCACTGGACATTCGACGGCGCTTCCTCGACTGCACTGCGGAGTCGCAGCGCGAACTCCCCACCCGGTCGGCTGGTGAGCGCGCGAACAAAAAGGCGGCCCCGCGCATGCGTACAAGGCAAGCATGATCGACGATGCTTCTTTGGCGCGGGGATGGCATTTCTCTTCGCGCGTAAAAGCTCGTACAAACTCAAAACTCAAAGCATTTATTTCAAATAAACCAATTACAGGCACTTTTGAATTGTCAAGGGGGTCGGTCAGTCAGAAAGATGAAGCTAGATGCCCATTCCAAAGCGTAGTAGGTACCTATGGAGAAGAACGGGCAAGAAACTCCACGGACGCTCTTTTAAAACATGATATGGTTACAAAATATTGGTTACATCATTACACGCTTTATATTAGCTTCACCTGTATGTTTGTTTGTAACCGACTTCTTTGTGCGCGATTTTGACCCACTTAAAGCTTCGTGCAGACCAGCGCGACGCGACACCGCGACGCGACTCGAACAATAGAATTTCTAAGAAAACTTGGCGGTATAACAATAACCGGTGTCGCGTCGCGCGACAAGTCGCGCTGGTCTGCACAAAGCTTTAAACTGCCAGATTTCGTTCAAACTTTGTAGATTTATTGAGGACCGATGACAATACACTAATTTGATAAAATTATTCCATTTTTCAATTTGCAAAATATGATTTTTGTTAATTTATATAATTTTCATCTATAGTCGATAAGGTAAGAAAATAAAATTTTCTATAATTTTTCTCTACAGTCGATAAGGCAGGACTCTGTGTTAATTTTTATTTCCAATAATTATCATTAGCCGTTTTCTCTAATATTGACAAATTTTTGTATACTAAAGAGAATTTTAATTCTACAAAACAAATAATAGTTTAAAAAAATTAAAAAATCACGCTTTTTTAAAGAAACCAAAGTAAAAAAAAAGTAAAAAATAAATAATAGTTTTAAAAAAACTAAAACTAGGTACTTTTTTTTTTTATAAAATACCAAACTAAATAAGGCGAAAAAAAATTTTCGATCGTAAAGCACTCTCTGATGCTTCGCATCATGAGTCGTGCAATAGTTTAAAATAAAAAAAACAAGCTATTATAAATAATCCAAACTAAAAAGTAGAAAATAAATAATAGTTTAAAAAAACTAAAAAACACGCTTTTTTAGTTTGCGCGTTGCGCGTTGAATGCCGAAAATAGTACTGACTGCGCGACTGCGTCGCGTCCGCGCCCCGTCTATATAATTTCAAAAGTCGCGTCCGTGGCTCGTCTCCGCCCTGTCCGCGACGCGTCCTCGTCTTGCGTCTCTTCTGTCTGGCCTGCGCCTTACATACATTTCAATAATAATTTAGAAGATAACGGTGATCGTTATTTCAAAATCCGACCACTGATAATAAAATTACGCGAAAACTTTTTAAAAGTTCCTCATGAAACAAGATTTAGCATTGATGAGATGATGATGCCCTATAAGGGGAAAAAAGCCGGACATCGGAAGCAATACATAAAACCGAAACCAAAGAAATGGGGCTTCAAAATATTTATTAGAGCCGGCGTGTATTCATGTATGATTTTTTTTTATGGGGGTGACGACACATTTCTTTACGAAGAACTTTCAGCATTAGAATCTGGCTTCGGGTTAGGCGCTAAAGTGGTAGTAGCCTTATGTAAGAGTATTCCAGAACCTGCTTGTTCAGTGGTCTATTTCGACAACTTCTTCACTAGTCTAGAATTAATTCATTATCTAAGACAGGAGATGGGTATATTCTCACTTGGAACTGTTCGTTCAAATAGGTTACGGGGAGCTGAGAAAAAGGTGACTACGGACAATGCGTTAAAAAAGAAACCCAGAGGGTCTTATTCCCAGATAGTTTGCAATAGCAACAAAATTTGCATAGTAAAGTGGCATGATGATAAATGCGTGACCACTGCAAGCAGCTATGTTGAGGCACATCCAGTCCCTACAATTCAACGCAACTACAAACAAACAAAGAAGAAGTGTGCAGTCCTGAAATAATCAAGCATTACAACTCGCATATGGGTGGCGTAGACCTTGTGGACATGCTCATCGCCTGCTTTAGAACCAACTTCAAAGGTCACCGTTGGTATTTGCCCCTAGTTTCACAAATGCTGGACATGTGTGTCAGTAATAGCTGGTTGCTTTATCGCAGGCACACAAGATCTGAAAAATCCATGCCTCTAAAAAAAATTCGTTATCAGTTGGTACAAAATTTACTAATGCACAAAAAGGAGACTGCATTAGATGAATTAGACGTGGCAGGGCCCACTCCAGCTAAAACAATTAAAGCCCCTGTTATGCCAAGACCCACACCTTGTGTGAGATATGACCAGATTGGACATTTCCCAATAGTCAGTACCAAGGGGAGGTGCAAGTTATGCATTAAAGGACAAACCACTGCTATGTGTTCTAAATGCGGCTTAAGACTTTGTCTTCTACCAAATAGGAACTGCTTTTAAATTTTTCATACCGGATTTTAATTTGTTTCTGTAAAACAGATTATATTTATTTTTTAATTTTATGTTGAGTTTTATTTTATTTGATTGTATTCTCTCAGATACATTGAGTAATGTGAAGAAAAGAACAGATACTTGGCAATTTATCTCATGAGATACATAGAATATCTCCAAAAGTAAACAGCCTGTATTTTTTTTATTTTTCTTAGTCATCAATACAAAACAAAATTTAAGAAAAAACAGAATTCCATTTTTTTTTTTGCCAAGAAAATGGTTAAAGAACATATCAATAACTACAAAAAACTTCGCGATACTATATGTCCAACCATTATCGTTTACATTTTAAAACTTGATAGAAATACCGAACAAAATTAGACCATTTTAATCATACTTCTGTTTAAATCCTTATCCAAATAAATCATATCGATTTCAAGACTGTTTCAATTAATGTGAATTACTTTTTGAATTGTTCAAATCGGCTATTCCATTCAATAGATATTACGAATTTAAAAAGTCATAGATATAGAAAAGGCGCCGCCGCGCCGCGCCGTGCCGTGGCTAGCCAGGCATTGCAGCGGTGCGGGAGAGGGGCGGGCATATCTATGAAATAGGTAGCCGCGCGGTTCATTCGCGTTTCGCGCGATCGGCTCCCTACGCAGCGGGCGTAATCCAGTATAAACTCTTATAGCTTTTGTACACGACGAAGCTTGCTCTAACCGACGCCGACGAAGCGACGGACGCGCGAATACACGATCGGTCGAACTTTTGTGTTCGGTGAACCTGAACGCGTAGTCGCGCCGGCAGAGGGCGCTTTCCGGTTTTCCGAACAAAGTGTCATATACACGTGACCGATCACGCATTCGAGCGGCAATCGCTTTTAAATCATCAAAATTTTCAAATGCTAAATTAACCGATTCACGAACAGACTCGTCACAAATAGGTACCTACAGGCCCATGAACAACCCGCCCTAACTTCGTAAGCGACGCTACGGGTTGTCCGTATTTACCCTGTCGTATTTCCTGGTTAACTATAACTGCCAATTATCTTGCCCGATTAATATAACATTGGTTTTGCGCACGACATCTCACAACAATCTAAGTCTCGTAGATGTTTATTCATACCTAAAACTCTGGCGGACACACTTTGGGTGGGTAAGTCTAAATTATCGATAGTACGTAATGCGATATCATGACACAAACCGTTGGGTCCGCGTACTAGTGCAGTCACCCTACAAGAATTCTTATCAGTAACAACATGACCGCGTGCACTTACAATTTTCAACGGGGATAATGGTCCACTAAAATTACAAACACTAGAATCAATTAACGACACAGTGGCACCATCATCAACCAATGCATAACAATTATATTCGACATTATTTACAATTATAGTAACAGGCACAATTTTTAAGAATGTTTTTGTGTTCCGACATCGCTCACCCATACTCGTCACTGACTCGGCGTCTGACTGACGGCGGCGGTTGTGCGGCGGCCGCCTGTGCCGTGGCACCCACAGGTGGGGCGCTGGCGCGGGCGGCGTCCGGGGCGCTCGACTTCTCGTAATGGAGAAGTGTGTGATGCGGAGAACGACACTTTTCAGTTTCACACCATTAAGCTTCGTGCAGACCAGCGCGACGCGACAGCACGGCGCGACACCGGTTATTGTTATACCGTCAAGTTTTCTTAGAAATTGTATTGTTCGAGTCGCGTCGCGGCGTCGCGTCGCGCTGGTCTGCACGAAGCTTTATGCGCGACAACGATAACGAGAATGACTTTGCACTAATCATTTAAAACATAGCTTATTTACCTTTACGAAGTCCCACTTTTCTTGTTCAGTTTTATTTACAAATTTGTCGCACTCGGGTAATCGGTGAACCGCACTATTACACAACATGCACACACAGGATGACGACGACGTACACGGCGATGTACTCGATGACGCAGATTCCTCGCTGGTAATGTGTACACGTTGAGTATGTTCCCGTTGGTGACGACTTGACGACGCGCAGGCTCCGCGCGCCGTGTGTTCACTGCGGCTGCGGTAGCGGGGTTGGCAGCAGCGGTGGGCCGGTTACGATGACTATTATTAACCTGGGTGCTTATGTTCAGGGGTAGGTAATAAGCGGATGCCCGTGACAGGTGACTCAGAATTTGAGTACAATATTTATGTTCGGTGATACACGAAGATCTTCTTCTTCTCTATTGATGTTCATTTTCATAACAAACTCGCCGTACTGCGCTCTTTGAACGTGGGTCTATTTACTTAGTATTTCGTGCGTTATTTGCGGGTTATTTATATAAACTTCCGCTTTTATATTTTTTAAGAATGTATACACAATTTCGTATAACGTACGTCATATTTCTCAACTCGACGCCACTGTCGGATACACGTGGAAGATTTCGTATTTTATGAAGTGCTTTTTCCAGTAGTAAATTGGGGTGTCCGAACTCCTCTTCTAGGGCCTTTATTACGTCTGTTGGGTCGGCCCCGGAACGCAGAAGGCCTTCAACAGCACACTTTGCCGCGCCACGGAGCGATGCTTGTAGTCGTACGGTGTTTTCGAACAAGCTATACCTGGATGAAGTATTAGAAAACCGCGCTTACAGTGTTTGTTGTAGCCGTAATAACGTGGATGAGTGGCTAAGCTCAAGTCAAGCCCCATGTGAACACGCGGATATACCGCCAGCGCCCCATGCCCGCCCGAAGGCCTATCTCGAGAGAGCGCGCGCGGTTCCGCGCATGCGCCGTTTGCTACCGGCGTTCGCGCGCTTTTCGAGCCCGCGGCGGCGCGGCGGCGTGGCGTACTCCCCGTCCAATCCGAAATATGTACCTGGGGCTCCGCCCGAAGTCACCAACACCGGCACCGTAGCAACTTCCGACATCATGCACCTAGCCGACGTTATTATAACGAACATGACGACACGGCCTAAACAAAATTATGATCTCCCAGTGTTTGATGGCAGCCCGGTAGACTGGTTGGCGTATCGACGTACCTAAATGTTCTTGATAGGGCGGGATTTCGACACAAAACAAACACAAAGTTACCGGTAATTGAGTACGTATATTACTTTTCGAACAGGTTTACATAAACTCGCACATAGGACAGTTCACATTAACTATAAACAACTAGCGTATAATGACTAAACCGATTTTGGCGGGAACGCCCGAGCGATTAGGTATACGTCCGCGCGCACTGGACATTCGACGGCGCTTCCTCGACTGCACTGCGGAGTCGCAGCGCGAACTCCCCACCCGGTCGGCTGGTGAGCGCGCGAACAAAAAGGCGGCCCCGCGCATGCGTACAAGGCAAGCATGATCGACGATGCTTCTTTGGCGCGGGGATGGCATTTCTCTTCGCGCGTAAAAGCTCGTACAAACTCAAAACTCAAAGCATTTATTTCAAATAAACCAATTACAGGCACTTTTGAATTGTCAAGGGGGTCGGTCAGTCAGAAAGATGAAGCTAGATGCCCATTCCAAAGCGTAGTAGGTACCTATGGAGAAGAACGGGCAAGAAACTCCACGGACGCTCTTTTAAAACATGATATGGTTACAAAATATTGGTTACATCATTACACGCTTTATATTAGCTTCACCTGTATGTTTGTTTGTAACCGACTTCTTTGTGCGCGATTTTGACCCACTTAAAGCTTCGTGCAGACCAGCGCGACGCGACACCGCGACGCGACTCGAACAATAGAATTTCTAAGAAAACTTGGCGGTATAACAATAACCGGTGTCGCGTCGCGCGACAAGTCGCGCTGGTCTGCACAAAGCTTTAAACTGCCAGATTTCGTTCAAACTTTGTAGATTTATTGAGGACCGATGACAATACACTAATTTGATAAAATTATTCCATTTTTCAATTTGCAAAATATGATTTTTGTTAATTTATATAATTTTCATCTATAGTCGATAAGGTAAGAAAATAAAATTTTCTATAATTTTTCTCTACAGTCGATAAGGCAGGACTCTGTGTTAATTTTTATTTCCAATAATTATCATTAGCCGTTTTCTCTAATATTGACAAATTTTTGTATACTAAAGAGAATTTTAATTCTACAAAACAAATAATAGTTTTAAAAAATTAAAAAATCACGCTTTTTTAAAGAAACCAAAGTAAAAAAAAAGTAAAAAATAAATAATAGTTTTAAAAAAACTAAAACTAGGTACTTTTTTTTTTTATAAAATACCAAACTAAATAAGGCGAAAAAAAATTTTCGATCGTAAAGCACTCTCTGATGCTTCGCATCATGAGTCGTGCAATAGTTTAAAATAAAAAAAACAAGCTATTATAAATAATCCAAACTAAAAAGTAGAAAATAAATAATAGTTTAAAAAAACTAAAAAACACGCTTTTTATAGAAAACCGAACTAAAAAATAGAAAATAAATTTTAATGAATTTAAATAAAGAAAATAGTGTTAAAAATTTCAATGAATATAAATTAATAATAGTGTGAATAAAAAAATATATATTTTATTTAAAAAAAAGCGTGGGGTGCTTTTTAAGATATTATCGAAATGATAATCACTCTACTCATATATGTCAATAAAATATTTATAACTATTGACACCATGCACCCCACGCTTTTTTTAAAATAATATAAACAGGGTGTTTGGCGCATGGACCGACACAATTTTTTCAGGAATTTGGGAGGTCATTAGCTAGGTTCTACCCATACACCCTTTGTCCCAAATGTCACGGTTGGTTACATATGATTATTTTTTTTAAATGAAAAAAAATCCCAAAATGTGTCCTTTAATTTGAAATAACTTTTTTGTTTGTGGGTGTAGTGGCAAAAAACAAATTTTGTTGCATTCTCCAAAGTCTTTTAAATCTAAAAACATCTTTGTTTTATACAACTGGTTTCAAGAAAATTCCTTACAGGCTTCCAAAGTTAATTTTTAAGCTATTGCATAGCTTTTATCGGAGACTCTGAGCGCGGCGACCGAATGTAGAAATTCCGTAACGAAAAACGGGAACCTGACACCCCCCACTCCAACCAATATTATAAATGCGAAAGTTTGTGAGGATGGATGGATGGATGTTTGTTACTCTTTCACGCAAAAACTACCGAACGGATTTTAATGAAACTTTACAGTAATGTGGCTTATATATCAGAATAACACATAGGCTACAATTTATAAAGATTTTATGTGATTTAGCCATAATATAACGATAAGTATCCAGTAAGTCGGAAAAAATCCTGCCCTCTGAGATCTATCTTTGCGTGCGCTGCCTAAACCGCTGGAGTTACATGAAAAGAATGTATTGTGGGGTTGTTTGTCTTAAAGAGTTCTAAATAAAAGTCCGCGACAGCATATATCTACCTTTTATGTGGAAGCCATTATAGCCAAAATAGTGAGCTATAAATACATTTAAATTGAATACTTTTTTTAAGTTGCATATTTTAGAGTATTTAGTTAATTCGTATCAAAATAAATACCTTCATCGCTTTCGGTATTTAATGTAGATAAAATTTGTATTTTACACTAAGTAATTTGGACTAATATTTTAAAAGTTAGAACGATAAGAATGACCTGCGATGAGTCGACGGCGGGCGCGCAGAACGAGGGTGGAGGGGCGGGATAGGCAATGACGCGCGATCGCCGAGTGCGCGACCCGAACGCGGGCAGACGCGTGAGGGCAGACGTCATTGACGGTTGTGTAAATTCTGCGATTTAGGGGGGGGTATAGGGGTATTTTTAAAAAAAAATATTTTAAATCAACAATATTATCTTCTTATTTTTGAATATATGCTATGCAATAGCTTTACCGCGGCAGTCCTCGAGTGCCACACGTATTTTTTTATTTAATGAATGAAATTTTACAACTTCTAAATTAATTATAAAAAAAACTAAAAGCCAGCCAGTGTATGGGTAGAACCTAGCTAATGACCTCCCAAATCCCTGAAAAAATTGTGTCGGTCCATGCGCCAAACACCCTGTATATTTTTTTATTCACACTATTATTAATTTATATTCATTGAAATTAAATAACACAATTTTCTTTATTTAAATTCATTAAAATTTATTTTCTATTTTTTAGTTCGGTTTTCTATAAAAAGCGTGTTTTTTTAGTTTTTTTAAACTATTATTTATTCATGTTGAAGTTATACATGTGAGAACGATGCAAAACATGAAAAGCGTCCGTAACAGAAATAAAAAAAAATTAAACAATCCAAAAAATTAAATTAAATTAAAATAAGCCGTGGCAGCTAAGAGATGACCAGTCCCTACTGACGGCGCCCGTTCACGAATATGACGCATGGATTAGCACCATTCAGCTCAACCATTTTGAAGGGAGCTAAATGATCCAACACACGCGCCACCGTCAGCGAGACATTAGAGTGAGCATGACATACTCTCAGCCGCCATGACACATTCAAGTCAATAAAAGACATACCCTGCACCTAAATGGTAGCTTTATAGTCGGTACATAGCACTCACACATGTTCTATGCAATTATACAATGCTAAGAGATTGAATTTATACAATGCAAAGATAGTTTATTAAAGCTTCAGCAGCTCCAATTGTATTTTCAAATGCTAATCAATTAGTTTATGCGCCCTTGTGGAGCAGGACCAGCGTTGGGCCAAGCATTTTTATCAGCATTATAATCTGCCAATTTATAATATGCTTGGCTGCATAGTGTGCGTTTAATATAAGATTTAAATTTCGTTTCATTCAGTTGAAGTATGTGGGGAGGTATTTTATTGTAACACTTTAAACAGTACCCCATGAAAGACGAGTCCACTTTAGCCAGCCTGAAACCCGGTTGAACTAATTGGTCCCTATTCCAGGTAATATAATTGTGTCTTGCACCTCTTTTACTAAAAAGATGTAGATTTTTCCTTACGTACATAATGTTTTCATAGATATATTGACAAGGTACAGTCATGATGTTAATATCTTTAAACAGTTCCCTTAAAGAGTCGCGCCTGCGGAGGCCATATATGGCTCTGATGGCTCTTTTCTGCAGAATAAAAATAGACTCGATGTCTGCAGCCCGTCCCCATAGTAGAATACCGTACGACATAATACTATGAAAGTAGCTAAAATAGACTAGCCTCGCGGTACCTACATCTGTAAATTGACGGATTTTTCTCACAGCATATACTGCTGAACTTAATCGTCCTGAAAGGGATGTTAAATGAGGACCCCATTGAAGCCTTGAGTCAAGCGTGATCCCTAGGAAAACAGTTTTATCGACAAATTCTAGTTTCTCTTGATTCAATACTATCTCACAATTACTACTTTTGACATTAGGCAACGAAAATCTTATGCACTTAGTTTTTTTCCCATTTAATACTAAATTATTAGCAGTGAACCAATTTTGGACCTGCTGTAGGGCGTTATTTACGTCGTCAAGATTTGATGCACGTCTATTAATTTTAAAAATTAAGGAAGTATCGTCAGCAAATAACACCATTTGTGGTTGAGTTTTTAACAAATGGGGTAGATCATTAATATAAACTAAAAAGAGGAAAGGACCCAATATTGATCCTTGTGGTACACCCATTTTTACTTTTAAACCGATTGAATTGACACCATTTATTTGAACTTGCTGTTGTACAGCTGTACAGACCAGCGCGACGCGACGCCGCGCCGCGACACGAACAATACAATTTCTAGGAAAACTTGACGGTATAACAATAACCGGTGTCGCGTCGCACTAGTCTGCACAAAGCTTTAAGCTTTGTGCAGACCAGCTTGACGGTCGGTATAACAATAACCGGTGTCGCGTCGCGCTGGTCCGCACAAAGCTTAAAGCTTTGTGCGGACCAGCGCGACGCGACACCTGTTATTGTTATACCGTCAAGTTTTCCTAGAAACGGGGATGGCATTTCTCTTCGCGCGTAAAAGCTCGTACAGACCAGCAAACTTGACGGTATAACAATAACCGGTGTCTATGTAGTACATAGATAGAACATAACCGGTGTCGCGTCGCGCTAGTCTGCACAAAGCTTTAAGCTTTGTGCGGTCCAGCGTGACACCGGTTATTGTTATACCGACCGTCAAGTTTTCCTAGAAATTGTATTGTTCGTGTCGCGGCGCGGCGTCGTGTCGCGCTGGTCTGTACGAGCTTTTACGCGCGAAGAGAAATGCCATCCCCGTTTCTAGGAAAACTTGACGGTATAACAATAACCGGTGTCGCGTCGCGCTGGTCTGCACAAAGATTAAAGCTTTGAAATTGTATTGTTCGTG
Organism: Agrochola circellaris; assembly: GCA_914767755.1. NCBI lineage: Eukaryota > Metazoa > Arthropoda > Insecta > Lepidoptera > Noctuidae > Agrochola > Agrochola circellaris. Next base: position 128,586 of record OU611848.1, read on the forward strand.
TCACGGCGCGGCGTCGCGTCGCGCTGGTCTGAACGAGCTTTTAGTCGAAACTTAAAACTAACATTTTTATTTACATGAGGCGAGTGAGTTGCCTACATTAGTCAAGTACTTAGTGATGCAGGTAAATGAAGTCTCATCATTTGTTAATTAAATTAACTTGAAATGTTAATCATGTACACAAACATAATTTTAATATTTTCTTAGGGGATTAAAAATTATCATATAATAAATCCTCTTCCTCTCTCACAGAGAGACCCTTTGTCCACTCACTGGGAACATAATAGCCTGAGCATTATACATTCTCTTGAGTTCTTGAGAGGTAGCCCTCTCTTTTACTACTTTACGAAAGTAATTTTTCTGTCTCTAGCGGCTCTTCCAGTTTCATTTCATCTGATGATCTATTTTTCAGTCAGCCTCCCAAAGGCTACCACAGACCTTATACTTCCTAGAGGCTCCTCTATCTTAGTCTGTTTAAAAATGAATTTAGTCCATTCTGAGGAGAGGCAGTGTTGTCTTTCAAGGCAAAAAAAATATTAAAACGCCCACACGACGACATGGCAATGACGGAAATAACGAGGCTACGAAATCTGTCTTCTGACAATCAAGGGCACACATAGCATTCGACTCAAGTAGCGCAATTTGATGCCGGGATACTACCATTAATCATTTATAGGCAGAGTGCATCTCATGGCGATTCCAATAAGCCCAAACACGGCTAGGATACATTGTTGTATGATGGAGTTCCGGTGCATTCTTCCGGCTTCATCTTCAGATCAGTTCGATGGTACAATTTTCATCAGAATAAGCTTCATAGTCTAATCGAGATATCTTATCGACACCCGTAAAATACTTATCGTTGAGTAGTTCCGGTGGCCATCTGTGGTCTTCTTCATCAGTTCTACTTCACCAAATCATACTTTCTGAAAGCAAATGCTTAACTTGTTGCCGAAAATCGCAAAATCGCTATGTGTATGCCTATAATATTTGAGGAGCTCCCTCAATTCCTCATGGATTCCATCATCAGAACTGAATTTTGATAAAAATGGGATCAATCGGGAAGTATATCCTTTCAAATAAGTAAAATAAAAAAAATCGAAATCGGTTCATAAATGACATAAAATAAAATAAATACAACCGAATTGAGAACCTCCTCCTTTATGGGAAGTCGGTTTAACCGACTTCCCAAAAACATGTGCGTTTCGATGGCGCGGCCACGGCGATATTTAAAAAAAAAAACTATGCCAAGATTTTGTAAAAAAATTTAAAAGTTGATTCCCAAAACCATAAAGTCAAAGTTATGGTTAAAAAGTTATAAGGGTATGAACGTGGCCGCGCCATTGAAACGCGGAGAACCGCGCGGCCTTTTGTGACTTGGTGTGACGCCTACTGTATCTACGATATTGTTTACAAAAAAGATCGTGCTAATACTTACTTTCTTCGATGGATAATCACGACCTATTTCTACGCGATACCGTACTACAGCTCCTGAAATATAAAACTAGGATTTGTTAGAGTATTAAAAAAAAAACGAATTCAAATCTAGGTTTTACAAAAAACTTCAGACATCTGCGATGATTTCTCAGCGAGATATCGGCGATAACGTGTTTTTCACCGTTTCGATGGCGCGGCCATGGGGTTTTAGGCTTACAGCTCCTGAACTATAAACGTAGGATTTGTTTGTGTCTTTTTACAAATATTGACAAATTCTAATGTTGGTTTTACAAAAAACTTCAGATCTCTGCAATGCTTTTTCAGCGAGATATCGGCGATAACGTGTTTTTCACCGTTTCAATAGCGCGGTCATGGGGTTTTAGGCTCACATCTCCTGAACTATAAACGTAGGATTTTTAAGCTATTGCATAGCTTTTATCGGAGACTCTGAGCGCGGCGACCGAATGTAGAAATTCCGTAACGAAAAAAAAACCTGACGCGAAAGTTTGTGAGGATGGATGGATGGATGTTTGTTACTCTTTCACGCAAAAACTACCGAACGGATTTTAATGAAACTTTACAGTAATGTGGCTTATATATCAGAATAACACATAGGCTACAATTTATAAAGATTTTATGTGATTTAGCCATAATATAACGATAAGTATCCAGTAAGTCGGAAAAAATCCTGCCCTCTGAGATCTATCTTTGCGTGCGCTGCCTAAACCGCTGGAGTTACATGAAAAGAATGTATTGTGGGGTTGTTTGTCTTAAAGAGTTCTAAATAAAAGTCCGCGACAGCATATATCTACCTTTTATGTGGAAGCCATTATAGCCAAAATAGTGAGCTATAAATACATTTAAATTGAATACTTTTTTTAAGTTGCATATTTTAGAGTATTTAGTTAATTCGTATCAAAATAAATACCTTCATCGCTTTCGGTATTTAATGTAGATAAAATTTGTCTTTTACACTAAGTAATTTGGACTAATATTTTAAAAGTTAGAACGATAAGAATGACCTGCGATGAGTCGACGGCGGGCGCGCAGAACGAGGGTGGAGGGGCGGGATAGGCAATGACGCGCGATCGCCGAGTGCGCGACCCGAACGCGGGCACACGCGTGAGGGCAGACGTCATTGACGGTTGTGTAAATTCTGCGATTTAGGGGGGGGGTATAGGGGTATTTTTAAAAAAAAATATTTTAAATCAACAATATTATCTTCTTATTTTTGAATATATGCTATGCAATAGCTTTACCGCGGCAGTTCTCGAGTGCCACACGTATTTTTGTGTATTTTTACAAATATTGACAAATTCAATACTAGGTTTTACAAAAAAAATCAGACCTCTACGATGCTTTTTCAGCGAGATATCGGCGATAACGTGTTTTTCACCGTTTCAATGGCGCGGCCATGGGGTTTTATTCTTCCAACTCCTAAAATATTTTTATTCTTCATTCTATATTTTTAATTTTTTTTTACAAAATCAAACTTGTTTACCAAAATTTCAGATCTCTGTAACGCTTAGTTCTAAAGATCTCCGTGGCCGCGCGGTTCTCCGCGTTTCAATGGCGCGGCCATGTTCATACCCTTATAACTTTTTAACCATAACTTTGACAAATTTATGGTTTTGGGAATCAACTTTTACAAATTTTTACAAAATCTTGGCATAGTTTTTTTTTTTTAATATCGCCGTGGCCGCGCCATCGAAACGCACATCCCAAAAACACGTCGAGGCCGCAAACCCTGCGCGCCTCCGGCTCTAAAAAAAATCACGAGTTCTGTTGAATCGTGGATTAGCGATTGTCAATTTCGATTTTAGTTGTATCAAAATTATTTTTTAATTTAGAGAATTTTATTTGTAGAATAGCTCTAAGATTCTCATAGCCAAAAGTAAGGAATTTTAATGATTAGTTTAGTTCGATGAACACATTGATTTTTAGTATATCAATGGGTGTACAAGAGAATCGGCACCAGTATGCGTACTTCGTGGACTAGCTGGAACAGGTATTTGGATCGAGTATTTGTACAGAATTGGACTAGGTGCACCGAGAACAAAATTTACCTAGTCTCATCTCTATTCTGTAGTCAAATGGCAAAAGTATAATTTCGTCCTGTCCCACCACACCAAGGACATCGCCAAGCAACCTCCCTGCGTGCAGGCTGCCCGACCGGCGGCGACCGACCGCTCGCTCTCGGCTCCACGTGACAGGCTAGTAGAATGGCAAACAACAACAAAATTATACGCGTCTCACATTGTTCAAATTTATTCGTTTACAATTAATTATAATTTCACATAACAATCATCCACATTCCCACAGTATCCGACAGCATACAATTAATATTTCACTATTAAATTAGACCATTATTCATTAGTTCATTGTGAAACTTACAATTACACATTGTGAACAACATGCCACCGCCCGCCCGACGACTCTGTGGTCAGCCTCTCATTTGTTAGAGAACTTCCATAGTGAGTAGTGAGCATTGTTGTCACACAGCGAGTCCACTTGCTGACCGGTCACCGCACTCGCCGCAACAGTGACCTTATTGTCAATACATTACAATACAAAACTATGACCGTAAACGATCGACCGACCCGACACAGCGAAAATTAACAATACGCATTCAAACAAACAATCAAATCGTACATTTTAATTATACCGTATTAATAATATTAGATTGTGTTGCGCTCGATTTACAACTATTATCAACAGTTCAACATAACACACAATTCAGTTCAAAAGACTACATTTTAATTCGACAACTCATTTTAACCTAAAATATTTTTGTGACTTCGCAAATTGTGACTCTACAACACAATAAGCCGCAAATACACATGCTTGTTTGTACCTTGCACAAGTGTGCAAGTAGCAAGCGTGCTATTTTGCCATAACAACTTCTCACGACCGGGCCATTACAGTGGGAGCGGACAACGTATGTTGGTAGTCCACAGAGGAACGCCGTCTCAGTTCGTGATGACGGAGCGGCACTACACTCGACACGGCGACACAGGCGTCGTGACTGCGCTCTCGCGACGCTTTATTTATTTGTAAGCACTTAAATCACAACCATTTAAAAGGTAATATTTATTTTATAATCATTTTTCCGCTACACCGTCGTCGTCATAATAAGAATGTATAGGTATCAAATCGTAAATTTGATCTTATTCGCTAGGCACACTGCATATTATATCAGTATTTCGTAATAAATTAACTTTATAAAACCATTTTCACAATACTTTCATCAGTTGCGCGCGTCGCCGCGCCGTTCCTTATACACTAGTATTTACACAGGAGAAGAGCGGCGCCGCGGCTCGGGCACGGTGACGCCCGGCTCGGACGGCCGGGCGTCCGGCTCGCGCTACCGGCGCCGCCGCCGGCCCTTGCGGTACCCCTTGCCGTACCAGCCGCCGTCGTCCTGCGCGGCGTCGGGCTGGCGCGGCGGCGACTCCCGCGCGCCGCAGCACGCGCACAGGTAGCGACGGCCGCGCGCGCGCCGCCACGCGCGCGCCGCCGGCGCCGCCTCGCGCGCCGGCCCGTACCACAGGCAGCGCCGCGCCGCGAAGTGCCGCGCGCACCACGCGCACTCGGGCGGCGCGGGCGCGTGCGGCGGCGCGATGATGGTGTGCAGGCCGGGGTACAGCGAGGCGCGGCACAGCAGCACGGCGCGCCGGATGATGGCGGCCGCCAGCGAGCCCGCCGCCAGCGCGCCCGAGCCCTCCGCGCCGCTCGACTCCGACGAGCTCGCCTCCTCCTTGGGCTCGTGCTTCGGTTCCATCTTGGGACACTTCGCGTCGTCCTCGAGCTTCGGTTCCATCTTGGGACACTTCGCGTCGTCCTCGAGCTTCGGTCGCAGCTCCGCAGGGATCGTCTTGACGTTCTCGGGCTTGTCGATGCGCGGCTCGTACTCGAGCAGTCGCCTGAGCCTCGAGCCGAGGCCGGCGGTGCCGTTGGCGAGCGCGTCGGGAGCGGGTCTCGTGTCAGCCGCGATGTCGGGGGGCCCGTGCCCGTTCACCGCGCACGGCGTGTCCGCGGGCCGTCTCGCCATGCGGAACCTCCGCAGGTCTGCCGTGCGACAGCGCAGCGGGGAGCGCGCCCGCGCCGGGAACGTGCAGGGGGGCGCGGGAGGCCGCGCGTGCTCGGCGCGCAAGAGGATTGTGGCTTCACCAGAGAGCATGTTGACCTGGAATAAGACGAGCCGCTTCAGACAGGCACAGCTTATTGCCGGTGGAGTTGTCGCCAGATGGCGCAGATGCCTTACCTGAAAGGAGTGCAAGAGGTCCGTCGAGCTCGGAGCGTACAGTCCATCCGGCGAGTTGCCGGGCGCACCGGAGAGTGGCGAGCTGGGTGTGCGCGGGGCGGAGTCGGACGGGCCGCGCAAGCGCGCCGCCAGATGGCGCAGCGGCAGCTCCTCGTCAGAGTCGGAGGCCGAGGGCGAGGAGGGCTCCCAGTGTTCGGCGGCGGCGGGCGGCGAGCGCGGCGCGGTGAGCGGCGGGCGGCGCGTGGTGTGCGCCTCGGGCTCCGCCAGCGGCTCGGCGTGGGCCAGCACCGGGTCCAGCGCACCGCGGTAGCGCGGCACGCGCAGGCGCAGGCGCCGCGCCACCTGCTGCATGACGGCGTCGCACCGCGCGTTGATCTTGAGCGCCGCCACCGAGTCCTTGGGCGTCCACTGCAGGTTGACGATATAGAGAGCGGGGCGAGCGCGCGGCGCGTTCTGCATGCGCCACAGGCGCGGGTAGCGGCGCAGCACCTTGAGGCTGGAGCCCAGACACAGCACGACATCGGCTCGAGCGGCGTGGCGCAGCGCGCCGGCCCAGTTGAGCGGCCAAGCGGCGCGGCCGCGCTCGCCGAAGTGCACGATGGAGTCGCGCAGCTCCTGGCCGCACGCGTGGCACAGGCGGCGCGTGCCGTGAGCGTGGCGCGCCGTGCGCTCTGTGGTGTCGAAGGCGCGCAGGTACACGCGGCGGCAGGACGCGCACAGCTCCACGAACATGTCACCGTGCAGCTCGGCCAGCGCGCGGCGCGGTAGTCCGGCGCGCAGGTGCAGCCCGTCGCAATTCTGCGACACCACGAACTTGAGCGCGCCGCGCGCCCACAGCGCCGTCAGCGCCATGTGCGTGAACGTGGGTTGCGCGCGCGACACCTCCACCCGCCTGCACACACCACACACACACACGTACAGTGCCTCTCTCTCTCTATACGTGACGCCGTACCTACTGGGCTGGCAAGCTGGCAGGCTGGCACTCACCCGACAGTCTCACCGCGCTGCAGTCTCGTCCACACTCCGTGCGGCCCACGGTAGTCGGGGATGTCGGCGGCTGTGCTGATGCCTGCTCCCGTGTAAACCTGTTTATTATTGCGCATATTCATTAGTGGCATTAAAACAGATATTTATGATTCATTTTTGAGTCGTGTACTGCTGTCTGTGCTTGCGTCTTACTTGTATTTCTAGTGTAATTCTAAGCGCGAGGACTTGTAATTGGCTTTCTGGTGAATATTGCTTCCTCATTTGTTGTGTATTTGTTAGCTGTAAGTCCTCCATGTACTAAATAAATAAATAAATTATTCAGGCAATCATTTTGCTATGTTTGAAGTTAGCCATATTAGGTCAGGGTAAGCATTGAACATGCACCGCCCGTGCATGTGCACCCCTAATAACCCTAATTGCATACCACACTTGGAATACTAACCACTACTATTACTACTACAACTGATATTTTAACAAAAAAAACAAAATAAAATAATACCAGCCTATCACAGCAAAGCAAAGGCCTCTTCTAATACACAGAAGGCACAGTGATGATCACCAGGCTTGCTCAAGACTGGATGGCGATTTTACGCCTATATTGTTTTTTTTTTTATCTTCCTTACAACTATAATTACAGGTGTAGTATACCTAACATGATAGCGCAGTCTTAAAATTAACTAACTTACAACAAAAAAATAAAAAAAGAGGGGTGGGGGTGTTTATTAATTAGGGAGATTTAAATAAATAAATATTTAACAATAATTCCAGGGTTTCTCACAATTTTTTTCCTTCTCTGATGTCAGTGTAATGTCCAATATAAACTCAGAAAGTACATAAATGAATGCTCCTGGTAACAAAATACACTAGGGACCAAAACATCTGGACAAACCATAGCGAGTGAAGGCAGGCCAGGAAAAGAGTCAGAGGTGATGTTTGATCAATGCTCACTGACCAAACATCACCTCTGTCCAAACAGCAGCAGCATACAGTCACAACTGACATCACTGGCCATGATTCAGCACTTCTTTTTTATCAGTTACAACCAGATGAGTTCATGTAGTTCGGTATCATAGATGTTCTCCGAGAGATATTCTACGACAATGTGTAATTATTGACCTTTTTTGGGGAGTTGGGTTGGATCTGATTAGTCTATTTGGCACCTGCTTTGACCTAGATTTGCGGATATTAGCCCAACTGAGTGAGTTATAACATGTCAGGTCCTGACCATCATGAAACTTCTAACACTGTTAGAAATGCCAGGGAACATTCAAATCTCGAGGCAGAAGTGCTCACCACTAGATGCTTGGCATTCCGAAGAGCGCGTGCGAGGCGGCGGCACTTGTCGCGCAACACTCGTGGACTGTCCTCCACTTCGGCGGCGCGCTCGGCAGCGCGCGCGCGGCGCAGTGCGGCGGCTGGCGTGGTGGACACGGGGCGGCCGCGGCCTGCAGGAGCTTGCGGTGCGCGGCCTGCTGGCGGGGCCGCCGGGGCTGCCGCGCCCGCCGAGCTGTCGCCGCTGAGGCGCGCGCTGGACCGCACTCCACCACGGTCCGACATGTCCCCGGCTACTGGCTGCGCCCGCTCAGCGACTCGTTCCCCCGTTGACGTCTGCCGCTCGTCGGCCCCGGCCTCTTACACATGTCGTTCAGAGCTGACGGTCGATCGCGGCGCTCGTAAACAATCAAAGGAGCCTGTCGTTTTCCGTTCGTGGGATACACAAACGCACAGATTATTAATAATTTTGACGACGCTGCATGTCGACGATCTGTCATCTGTCAGGATAAAAAGATTATTTTTCATAATTAGATAAGAGTATTTTGGCCTTCAGTGAATCGGAAATTATAAAAAGGAGTTTCTCCGAGACCATTAGCTACGCCGCGCCGATTTAGTCACCGGTGCTCAGTGCTAGTCTACAAAATAAGTATATACAACGGGTGGCGTGATTTTACTACGAGTCATTGAATGCAAAAGCGAGTGATACTTTTGACTATTCACACAAGTAATGCAAATTATGTATCCATCTATTATGACAGTAAAACGAATCTATGAGGTAGTAAAACTAATGGGGTTAAAAACTGAAAGCTCGTCATAGGCAGCAGCACTGTTCATTGTCTACAAGCCACCATTGTTTTGTTTATGTTTACTTTTGTGGCGTCAAACATCTTTATGGAGAAGAACGGGCAAGAAATTCCAAGGACACTTTTAAATAAATATAAAATTACAAAATCCTGGTTACATTATTCTTGTGTCCCCTTTCGTCGGTTATTTAAAAAAAATCTGCTCTTTCATAGAAAAGTGCAATACCTACGCGGTCAAAATGTATGGAGCAGCTGTTTTTTTTTTGTCGATGTCCCTGCCACCCTGTATGTGAGAACAATGTACAAATAAAAATGAAAACAATTCAAAATATAAGATTAAAAATAAGCCCTATGGCAGATAAGAGATTACCAGTCACAACTGACGGCGCCCGTTCACGAACATGATGCGTGGATCAGCACCATCCAGCTTAACCATTTTGTAGGGAACCGAATGACCCAACACACTCGCGACCATCAGCGAGACATTTAAGTGAGCATGACATACTCTCAACTGCTGTGCTCTTTCAAGGTAACATACATCTTATAACATAAAATACGGCTCCATGGTACAACATTTACAGAAATTTAAAAAATGCTTCTAAATTATACAAAACTATAGTTTGCAATATATTTGAGAGATTAATAGAATGTGTAGGGTTATCTTATTTCTACATATGACGAATCGAAAATAGATACTTCGGACTCGGATTATTTACAGTCGCTTAGGGATGCTATTAATAAATTAAGGCCACGTCCACCAAGTCATGACAATTCACGGGCATTTTTCGTATCAAACGATCTTAGTACGTGTCAAAGTGTGTTCGTTAGGAATGATTTAATGCGAAAATCACTTCAACCACCCTATGATGGCCAGTATAATGTCATTAAAAGAATAGGAAAAACCTTCTGTTATAAGAATAGGTGACAAAGAAACGACTATTTCTATAGACAGGCTCAAACCTGCCTATGTAATCGAGGATGATAACAGCAGTAACGATAGTTCTAAATTAGATTTTATTGATAGAAACGACTTCAGTTTAGATAAAAACAAGGACACTTCTAGCAAAGTTTTACATTCGAAAACAACGCGAAGCGGCCGAGTAATCAAAACACCGCTACGTTTCATTTAAAACATACCATATCATCCATTGCTACTTCAATAAGATCACTTATGAGACACCTTATACCCTTAAGATTCATTGTTATGTCAAAAGATGTTTTAAAATAAATAAAATGTATTATAAAAATTGTGTTAGTATTAAGGCCCTAGTGAGTAAGTAATTAGATTAAGTATTAGTTTAGTAGTGGGCAAAATTTTTATTAAAGGGGGAATGGTGTAGGGTTATCTTAGTTGTTATTGTAGGGTTAGGTTACTTTAATGTCTATAGGTAGAGGCGGCTGCGCCTGTCATATTGTCTATGGAGTCAAGAAAAATAAATGAAGAATTTAATGTATTACCAAAAAGAATGAAAATCATTATCCATTGGAGTATTCAACAATTTAAACTTGTTATTTAAAGTTCGTAATGTCAGAAAAAATTTAAAGGGGAAGCAACTCTTCCAAACATTAAAATTTTTAACTAGTGAGCCCAAGTGGCTGTGAAGCAGGACCAGCATTAAGCCAAGCATTTTTATCTACGATATAATCATCCAACTTATAATATGCTTGTCTACATAGTGTGCGTTTAATGCATGTTTTAAATTTCTTCTCATTCAATTGAAGAATATCGAGTGGTATTTTATTATAACATTTTACACAGTACCCCATAAAAGAAGTGTGCACTTTAGACAATCTGAAACGTGGTTGATCTAATTTGCTCCTATTTCTATGAGGTAAGCGGTTAAAAACTGAAAGCTCATCCATAGGTGGCAGCACAGTTGTCCGTCGACAAACCGCCTTGTTGTGTTTATGTTTACTTTTGTGTCGATCACAAATTATACGGAAACTAGGTAATTATGTGACTTGGCATATAGCACTGTAGGCTAGCACTATTAGGTTATGGACAGGCGAAGCGTTTACCGCTGGTAAAAAAGTAACTTTAGTGGAAAAGTTAATAAATTATATTCTAAATAACAAATAAATAATTATTTATTATTTATAATATTTAAGTTATTTTGTGTTTTTTTGAATAAGTTATTTTTTTGTTAAAGACTGGAGACGTACGACAGAAATAACTTGATCAGAATTGAAAACAAATTCGAGGATGATCTTCCTGACTCAAAAACTTCAGATATGTTATTTCTAGCAATGCACTAATATCATAATATAAAACACCCACACCTTTACTATAATTTACTTACATATTACATATTATCACAATCACAAGTGCCTGTAGGTAAAGAAAACACACTTAAAATTCTCTTGGAAGCATCACTTGTATACGAATTTCACCCATAAAAGTCTTTAGGTTTCAAAAGGATAGCACATAGTCGATAGCGACGAAATATGGGGTAAGTATCCAATAATTTATTTTTGGAAAGCTTTCATCTACAGTTTTCGTATTTTTACATCTTCTGCAAATACCCCATGTATTTGCAGTTACACAGCTGCGCAAGGGCATACTAATTAAATAAGCGTAAAAGAAGGCACTTGTGTACAAAAAATGTATGTATAATGACAGCTAGCTGTCAAATTCTTAGACGCTGGGTAGTAGCGACATCTGAAGTGAGCAAGTAGCAGTTTTTATGCCCATTGTAACTTTTTAGGTAATTTTTAACATAATAACGCATATATTCCCCAAAGGGTCAAGCAGCAGTTTACCTATAGTACACCCACATTTCACCAGTTATGTTTAAGAGCGTTTATTCTGAAAGTGGGCAACGTCGCAAATATTATGTCAAATGTTTCACTGTGTTTAATTTGGCAAAATTACTGTATGGAAATATGAAATGTACCTAGTGAACTTTATTCATTTATTTTATTATTTATGTATGTACACACAGTAAAATACATAGAGATACGTACGACATAATATTAATAATGAATTGCAATTACAATACTGAATTTGATGTTGTAACCGTTTTATGTGTAAAAAAGGCATTTGGAAAGTTTCCAAATACATTTTTTACAATGAAAACTAAATATTCGGTGTTACAATATTAACATTTGCTGGTTTTCTCTTTTTCTAAGCATCCAATTTTGGACTTGCTATTTACGTCGTCAAGATTTGATGCACGCCTATTTATCTTAAAAATTTGAGAAGTATCGTCAGCAAATAACACCATTTGTGGTTGGTTTTATAATAAACAACGGGACAAAAGGGACAACGGGAATACAACGGGAAAAGGCTAGGCAGATTCACTGCCGGCCTAAAAGACTAAAGTTCAGTTCGTTACCATTCTGTCAATAAAATGTCAAAGTCTTAATTGGGATGGGAATGTCAAGTCATGTTGGCACTTGTCAATGTCATGTCATTGTCAAAAGGTTCTTTTGGAAGTTTGGTAGGTGAGATGTGTATGAATTTTATTGAAATTGTCATAAAATCCAATATAATCTAGCTGAAGACTAGTATTTTCTATAATTTTTAAATCTAATCATAATATAGTGACAGCAGTGTATCGCTTGCAAGTCATATTTAAATTAATACCATCGTTTTTATTCCAGGTTGACTCTGAACATTGTCGTCTTCAACATGGTAAGAAAACAAATATTAGTTGTTCTGGATATTAGTAAATTGTTAAATAATATAGGTAGAATTATTGCATCAGTGGCAATAATACATCATATCAGTAATGATTAAGCGAGTAATGTTGATCCCACGTCGGATTTACGTGACATAGAACCTAATGTTGTTGTTGTGTTACAGCCGCGCGAAATCAAAGATATCAAAGACTTCCTACTCAAGGCACGCAGGAAAGATGCTAAATGTGAGTCATATACTAGGTTTTATTACCACAGTGATTGTAACATTTATATTTTGGATATATATTTATATGTAGTCTAATTTGGGCAGCGTTTAACTCTTCTAAAATAGTGGAGATCTACCTACCTGATTAATAGTTCCGAAATCATATACGATGTGAATTTCAGTGTCGTGCATGACACAGATGCTAGCACCATATATTTTAAACCTGTTTTTCATGTTTGCAGCTGTCAAGATAAAGAAGAACCCTGAGAATGTGAAGTTCAAGGTGCGATGCTCGCGATTCCTGTACACCCTGGTCATCACCGACAAAGAGAAGGCAGAGAAGCTCAAGCAGAGCTTACCGCCAGGTATACAATCAATCAATGGATCAAATAGTCTGCGTCATGTTAAATGCCTTCTTGAATCTTTTATAATCCTAAAGGGTCCCCGAAACGATCAACTATTGCAATTGTAAATTTTTATGTGATTGATACACATTTATGCGAGAAATGATTGTCTACAAAATGCAATTACCTAAGTCAATTGACATTAAACACACAAAACATTGAAAATTGCAATAGGGATGATGACATTTTTTTTTAATGGATATTGTTAAAAAATATTGGATGTGTACTTATTTAATTTTTTTTACATAATCGTCGTTTTTTACGATTACGGCGATACATTGAGTTAAAATGTGCCATGACATCACTGGTATGTAGATTTTATCCTTACTTATGATGTAGCGACCCCCACCCCCCAACTCAAAATGCGTTAAATCTAAATATTTTTTTAATATTATGATAAAGCAAAAAATATGTCTAATATTTTTTTATTATCTGATGGATGGATGGACTAATTAGACTTTTTTTTTTACCCGGGCATCATCTCTATTGATGGTTTTGGGGACCCTTTTAAAAATTTGTTTTTACGTTATTCGGGGCCTTGCCTGTACATACGTGTTTTATTGTTTAATAAATAACCAGCTATGTGCTTGTGCACTTTGTGCATTGATGGCTTGTTAAGAGAACTTAAAGTTAAAATTAATGTACTGTTATTTATATTATTATCACAATAGATATTATTTGTTCTAGGATTTCCATACTCACCATTTTGTCTTTGTTCCCATTTTATTAATGGCTGTTTATAGAGTGCCGGTAGCGGCACTCTATCCCTATCGGTTAAAGTGCCACTAGCGGCATAATAGTGGCGCAGTCTCGGCCCGGCTGAAGTGCCGTAAGCATTGCATTGTCACTTTTACTGAGTCACTGTCACTTGTTATTTTGTTTGATTGTTGAGGTTGGTTCGCTGTAAAACCACATTCCCATTAATGGACCCTGGCACTCGCCGGCCGCTGCCGCGGCACCGTTCACTACGCCCGCTCGGCTCGTGGGTGGTGTGGTCACAGTTCTAACCTAAGCTACCTTTCAGCCATTTTCATTTGCTAAGTCAAGGGATTATGGCTACACTTAAGTTTAGCCGGCTAAGATGAAATAAATTAACATTAGCCTCTCCTCAAAAATAAACTCGTCTTTTCATATACCTAATTATCAAAAACAAATACGATCAATCAATGCAAAGGGCTGCGAACTAACCTCAACAATCACACAAAATAACAAGTGACAATGCAATGCGTATGGCACTTTAGCCGGGCCGAGGCCCACTAAAATAGCGGCACTTTATCCGACAGGGATAAAGTGCCGCTAAAGTACCACTAGCGGCACTTTATCCCTGTTGGATTAAGTAAACTATACACTTCCTTTATTAATTCTTTTACTATGAACAAATCATCATGAGTATGCTCTTTCTACTCAAATGGTGTACCAAGTATGTACCTTGATGTTTATTAGAGATTCATTTGATGTGTAAGCAACATTCAATATTTTAGAGTGAAAAACGGGCATTATGAGCACTTAGTTATTGCTTATTTAATCCATTAAAAACTACAACTTGATGACAATTATGCCCGTTTTCACTAACACTGGGCGGCACCTAAATTAATGCCTAATTAAAAGCGCGCTGTTGAATATTTAGCTTAGAAAATCTAACAGCACTTGAAATTAGTGGCATCAATGTCACCTAAGTTGTAGACTGTTTGTTCACTTTGCAGTAAACCTCAATAAAAAATACCTACCTATATGTAGAAAGAATTACTTATTTGATTTTTGTTTGTTACAGGTCTCCAGGTTAAGGAAGTTAAGTGATGTGACTAGATTTAAATGAATAAAAAAATATTAAAACATTGAATTGTATTTTACTTTCTACCACAGCCAACACGTACCTGTCAGTATCTATCAAATTAGCCTGTAAGTATTGTCCCACTGCAGGGCAAAGGCCTCCCTGTCCCTTTTCCACACAATTCTGTCTATTGCTAGTGTCAGCCAATGCTTTCGGTAGGAGTCAAGCTCGTCCCGCCATTCTTCGTCTCGGCCTGTCGGGTCATCTGACATGCGGCAGACATGACCGGCCCAGTCCCACTTAAGCTTAGCGTCTTTCTTGGTAAAGTCTGTGATCTTGGTTTTGGCGCGCAGTGTTGTGTTCCTTATACAGTCCGAAATTCGAACCCTACTGCGCTCTATGGCGCGCTGGAAAAAACTTCGTCCTTGGACTTCTGCTGAAGTGTTAAAGACCAGGTTTGAGCACCATACGTGAGAATGGGGAGAATCCACATGTCCATAATTCTCCGTTTGAGACATAGTAGTAGATCTATAAGATCTTTCATTGACCTCTTAGGTCCTCCAGGCGCTCTTGGTGCGTCGAGCAACATTTTTTTGTCTTCTCCCGCCTGGAAGAAGGGGACTACTTGGCCCAGATCGATATAGTCTTGGACATATGCAATCTCCTCACCCGCAATGTATAGTCTCCTTTTGATGGTTTGTCATAAATTTGGTCTTTGACATGGGGTTTTTCTCGTCGTTGACGGATACCCCGGTTGAAGTTGTAGGTTGTTAGACAAATCCAGGCCATGGTACGGAGCGAGAGGGCGTGGGAAGCCGTCACCTCCTGCGAAGCAGTAATGCTCGCGAAGGAAGAGGCGGAACGCGTGAGGGAGAGGCAAATTTCACGCCCGGCGGCTAGGGGCGTGAGTCCGATTCCCCGTCGGGAATCGCAGGCCGATTCCCGGCCACCGTAGGCGCGGGCTTGCGGACGGTGAGCAATGGGTAGCTCGCCGTCCGATAAGGACCAGGCCCGGGTCGACGGCGCGTTGTGTTCCACGCGCGCCTCATAGATATGTCAGCACAACCGAAGGGGTCTGCTAGGACCGATGCCTGCCGCCGGGTCGCGGGAAAGTCCGAAAGGGAAACCGTGGGCCCTGGCAACGTACAGGTAACTGAAGGAACACGGGTGGGTTATAGGGGGGTACTACACTATCAAATATCTAGGATCACAGATCTGGGTCATATTTTTTTGATAATGTAATACAAATAAATGAATCAAATCGTCTGATCAAATATTTTTGACATTTGTTGTTAGAGATCATGGAAACAGGTCTTGCCATATTGAATATTATATACCTATTGAATTTTCACATTTATTTTCGTAATTTCCTGATACAAAATCCGTCCATATAATTATGTGGTTTTGCCTTTTCAGTTTTGCTACTGCCACATTATAAATTGACTGATAAAAAGTAAGTACAACGAAATTTTGACGCGCGAATACACGATCTGTCGAACTTTTGTGTACGGTGAACCTGAACGCGTGGTCGCGCCGGCAGAGGGCGCTTTCCGGTTTTCCGAACAAAAAGTGTCATATACACACAACCGGTCACGTATTCGAGCGGCAATCGCTTTTAAATAGTACGCGGCCTAACAAAGATGCTCTACGAAATATGCATCTTTGATGAGGAACAGTATAATCTTCTTTTCATGTGGGTTAGTGTCTTACCTGCACGCGTAGCATGAACACCGTTTTGTCGACGGAAGAGTAGACAAAACTGACGTTCCGTGTAGACAGTACGACGTCAGCAAAGTAGAAAGAGTCAACTGCACATTTTACGATATTCACTCTTTTACATAATTCGACTCAGGTTTCTTTGTTTTGTCATAAGATTTATTTTTCTGTTTGATTCTCAATTTTTACTGACATTAAGTCACGTGTATATAGACAGCTACAACAATTTTTCCCAGTGTCGAAGAACCGTATTTTAGAACAAAAAAATATTTCAGTAATATTGGCCTTAACCGTTTCCTTGGTAATATTTCCTATTAACGAAATGATGTAAAATATGAGAAGATAGCTTTGTTCTTCTATTAATTATCACAGTTTTGTGTTTAAATGCTCTCCTGTAAAATCATGATTTTGCAGATAACCGTTTATTCTCAATTCTTTATTGCGTACCATAATGTATACAGTTGGTGGGAAAAACAGTTACATCAGTCTCAATTATGGACCCTTTATACTTTGTGGCCGTGGAGACAACTGTCAGTTGTCAGTGTGATTTTGACAGTTTGGTATAGAAAACTTTCTTCTAAAACAGTCTACATATAAAAGGACCTAGACAAAGATTGTTAGAAACGAAAGACAAAATGACAGATTGTAGAAGGATTTCTATGGTGCGATGTCAAAAATGGAGAAACAAAATGTCACTTTGTATAGAAAGAGCTGTGTCTATTCTTCGTAGACATAGAAAGCGTCATGCTACGCGTGCTGGTGTTAGAGTTTTAAAGCCGCCCATGGGCCTCTGACTTGGCTTCACATGCCGTCGAGAAATATCTCTCAGGCATGCCGGTTTCCTCACGATGTTTTCCTTCACCGTTTTTGAAGCAAGTGATGATTATACAATACGCACATGAATCTGAAAATTCAGAGGTGCGTGCCTTGGTTCGAACTTGAGACTTATGACTTGGCAGTCTGACGGTCACCACTAGGCTATCACTGCTAAACAACAGTAACATTATAATAATATGTAGGTACACGGATCGAGAGGGTTAATCATATAATAATCTATATAAATAAATAAATTGTCAATAAACGTGTTGCTAAGCGCAAAACTCGAGAACGGCTGGACCAACTTAGCTTTTTTGTTTTAATATTCCTTTATGTTCGAGGAAGGTTCTTAAGAAGTGAAAATTTGGAATAATTGCCCGGACAACGTCAAAAACCCTTCTTTTCTTTTTCCAATACAAACTGTTCTAAAACCAAATCAAAGAAAAGACGACGTCTGTCGGGTCAGCGAGGTAGGTGTATATAGGTAGGTACGTAGTTATGTAAGTAGGTAGGTATGTAGATGTAGGTAGGTAGGAATGTAGGGTAGGGTATGTAGGTAGGGTAGGTAAGTAGGTGTAGGTAGGGTAGGCAGGTGTAGGTAGGGTAGGTAGGTAGGTAGGTAGGTGCGCCGTAGACAAGTACTTAGTGCTACCCGTGCGAAGCCGGGGCGGGCAGCTAGTTTCTAATAATTTTGAAGAAATACCTTGAATATATTGATGAAAAATTTCAAGGCATTCTGCTCATCTCCTTTTTGGTAATAACTTATTTTAGAGCCAGAAGACACTTTGTTGTTGTTAGTTATGAGAATATTATTACTGGTACCTTCTGTTGTCTTACAAACTAGTTTAAATCAGGAGTTGACCACAAGATGTCATCACAAGCCAGTGAGCTCATAGTGAGTGAGGTACATGGAGCCTCCTACGTACAATTTGTATAAATATTTATAGAATTTGAGCTACATTTATTCAGGCTCACCACCTTATTATTAGTACTATTACTAATCATTATGGTGTTAATAACAGAAGACTTCGACATACTACCTATGTCTGAGTTTATATAAAAAGCTAATAGCCTTGCTATTTTGTGTCTAAAACTAACAGGCAGATACACAGTACCCCTAGTCGATTTTAGCGTTTCCACAAAAATGTTGGTGTTAAGAAATACAAGCTTGTCACTGTAATGACTAGGTAACTAAAAAGTGCATATCCTTATTAAGCATATGAATATAATTGTTTTGTCTATTTGTCAATCTTTCAAAATATGGGAAAGCACACAATATTATTTTACTGCAATTTAACTTTAACAACTCAGTTACACAGTCAGTAATTTCTTCTTTTACAATTTTCTTCCTACAAATACAGTAATGTTGGTTTTAGGATTATATAAATTTCCTGTTACTGATGCCATTATTCGTTTATAGGTAGACCCTGCATAGCGTTGCATCGCGTGGTACAGCCGCTGTGTCTTGCGACGAGCTAGTGATGTGGTTGTGCAGATCCACTAACGTAGATTATCGACAACATTAGAGCCGATTTTCTTGTACACCGAACTAAACTAAGACTAAAATTCCTTACTTTTGGCTATGAGAATCTAGAGCTTTCTGCGAATAAAATTCTCTAAATTAAAAAATAATTTTGACAACTAAAATCGAATTTGACCTGTAAAGTTACTTTTACACGCCTGCTTAATATGACTGCAGGGCAGTTCAGTTTTCAAGTGTTTAAATGTCAAAAAGGACTTGAAGGTAGAGCATATAGCAGGTCAGACCACTGAAATGTTGTCACGTGACCACTGACTGGCTTTAGTCACGTGATCGCTACCTCGCCTGTTATTTGACGTGTTCATGGTACAAAATAGCCCGACAGGTCACTTTCCGTCGAAAATTGACCTGTTATAAGAGTTCATGGTAGGCCCCCTGTACCCGTGGTTTGTCCTAGACCGGGTTTTTTTTTTTTTGAGCCGGATGCCCGCTCGGCTGCAGCCTCGTCGTGTTTTATATGGAAATTTTTCACTTTTGTACGCAAAAAAAGAAAAAATATTACCTTCATGTTGAGTTTTAGGGGTTTATGGGTATCGCCCGGAGGACACGGTGGAGCATACGGTGGAGGTCTGCCCGGCTTGGGCGGAACACCGCCGTGTCCTTGTGGAGGCGATCGGCGGCAGTGATCTCTCGCGTCCGGCCCTGGTCCAGGCCATGGTATGGAGCGTGGGAGCGTGGGAAGCCGTCACCTCCTTCTGTGAAGCAGTAATGCTCGCGAAGGAGGAGACGCCCTGGGCGTCGGGAATCGCAGGCCGATTCCCGGCCACCGTAGGCGCGGGCTTGCGGACGGTGAGAAATGGGTAATAATAATAATAATAACCCCACCGCCGTATCTCTACGTTGACGTCGTGGTGGGGCTTGCGCGCTCCAAACTCTAGGTCTGTGCCGGTAGAGCTTACTTTGCCGGAACAGGTCTAGGATGAGGAGTCAGACCAAGAGAGATACAGAAACCCGCAGGGCAGCATGTGGCGAGCTGTTGGGCAGTAGCGACCCCACGGACCCTATCTCCCGGGAGAAATCTTGTTCCTCATCTCTGGCTTGCCTTTATTGGCCGGCTGGAGTGAACACTGACGAGGAACAGAGCTCCCACCTCATTCTTGCCTTAATTGGCCGGCTTGAGTGGAGATTCGCAAGAGCAAACGTGCTCGGAGGAAGGAAGTATTTCAGTAAGTGCTCGTAGGGATCTTGACCATCTTCCGGGCTCTGGGATTGTTCTGAAAGCCGTGGAATACCTCTCCACTCCTCAAGCACCTCAGGACGTGTTGCCCCCTTGTCGCTACGTCACTATGTGCTAGCGACAGTTTCCGGGGGCCCATTATTGAGTGTGCAAGTCACCCCCTGCCATTTTATCCGTGTACATATAAGACATTGATCAGGCAGGGGCCATAGTCCTTCCATAGTTCCAGGTCACCAGTCAACTTTAGCCACCCAAACCCATAGTCCAATATCTTTGTTTCCATTTCCTGCAATAGTCCTACGCCAACCGGGGGTTGTCCTTGGGTGCTCTTGCATAGTGCACACAGGGATAATCGTCGGTTGGTGCCTCATTTCATTAAAACGCCTAACGGGCCTCTGCGAGTTGGCTTCGGCCCCTCGTACGCCTTCCAAAGGTCCGGGACCCCAGGGTCCCGAGAAATGTCAAAGATAATAATAATAATAATAATCATTTATTTGCTTTGAAAGTAGGTACATAAATATAGGTGTTTACAAAATGTTGAGATCCTTGTACAATCTACCAATTAGGCATGCAAATTATAGAATTTAAAACTAGGTTAATGCGAATAATAATAAAAAATAAAATAAAAAATACAATGTCAATAATTACATCTAAAGAGTAGGGTCATTTAAAAAATCATTAATTGAATAATAACACTTATCAAGTAATAGGGCTGTCAGTTTCTTTTTAAACATTTGGATTGGGTGATTTTTAATAATATTCGGTATTTTGTTATAAATGGTAGGACCCATGCCAAAAACACTTTTCGTAAGTAAAGCTGTATTGTAATTACCATTTTGCAATAGGTTCCTATATTGGCTTCTAACAGGCCTTATTCTAGTTTCTGATACTGTTAGAAAGTAATTCTTATGCTTTCTCACAAAAATGGCTATTTCTAAAATATATAATGCGGGAAATGTCAACACTTTTAGGGACTTAAACATAGGTACACAACTGTCTGTCATTTTCAGGCCACACATTGCCCTTATACATCGTTTTTGGGCCTTAAAAACTTGTTCTCTCAAACTACAATTACCCCAGAATACAATTCCATATCGCAGAATTGATGCCACTAAACCATGGTAAGCTACCAATGTCGTAGTTGTACTCACTTTTTTACTTAAATTGAATAGCACATTATGCAGAAGTGCTTAGTTTTTTACACACCTCTTCGGCTTGAGGTTTCCATGTTAACTGACTGTCTATTAATATACCTAAAAATTTGGTCACTGTTACTTGGTAAATTTTTTGTCCGTCGTATTCTATAGTCATTTGTTGTACCCGTGAGCGTTGATAAAAATGCATTATGTTCGTTTTCGATAAATTTATGATTAAATTATTAATGTCAAGCCAATTTACTATGTCCTTAAGTGTATTATTTATGTCAAATTCATATTTTTTTACGTCAGTGCATTTTATTAATGCGGTGCTATCATCAGCAAACAAGATCATTGGATGCTGAATGTAACGTGGCAAGTCATTTATGTAGAGCAAAAACAGTAGTGGGCCAAGCACACTGCCCTGAGGTACACCATATCTGATAATTCTGTATTCAGATGAATATTTCTTTTCACGCTTAGTCTTAACGCAAATTTTCGTTATTTCCGTGTATTGTTTGCGGTCACTTAGATACGATTTTATGAGTATGGTAGCTCGTATTTTATGGTAGCTCGCCGTCCGATAAGGGCCAGGCCCGGTTCGACGGCGCGTTGTGTTCCACGCGCGCCTCAAAGAGATGTCAGCACAACGGAAGGGGTCCGCTAGGACCGATGCCTGCCGGGGTCGCGGGAAAGTCCGAAAGGGATACCGAGGCCCCTGGCAATGTACAGGCAACTGAAGGAACACGGGTGGGTTTTAGTCAGTAAGAGCCTGACACGCCCTCCCGCTCCGCCCAGAGCGGGAGAAGTTATATGATAATTTCCCACCCTCTGCAATAAGTTTAAAAATAATATAACTCATAGAATTACACCATCTATAGTAGAACACGAGAATCCCAATGAAATCTATGGAGCCCTTTTTGATGTTGTGCAAAAAGAGTACCAATCTACTTTCAAGACCAAAACTATTCAAATTAATGGCACCTCCGTTGGTTTTAACCAGTGGGCCACTCCAGGAATTTATAAAAGTAGAGCGAGACTAATATACGAGTTATATGGTTTGAAAAAATACTGGTTTGATACTCCTTTCGTAGAGAATGTCAAAAATTATTCAAAATTATTTAAAAAGGTTAGTGTTTTTGCTAAATCTAAATTTTTAAGCGATACAATTAAAAATTCCAATAATAAAGTAAAAACCACTTCGAACATTATTAATAATGAAACGGGTAAGTCGGTTAAACAAGATAAACAACTTGTTTTTAATTTGAATAGGTACGTCAAAAGAGATCACTTATAACAAAAAGAGTAATATTTTTCATGTTTATAAGTTATTTAATCAATTGGGTATTTAATTTAGATTAAAGTATGGCCTTGACACAAAATATTATATCCTATACGTACTATTAAATGAGAAATATTTGTATATACATGTATTTAATCACGTTCTCGAAAATGGGTCTAACGATTTTGATGAAAGTTCCAATAAAGTGGTTTACGGGAGGCGAAAAATCGATGTAGCTAGGTCTCTTATCTGGGAAAATTCGTTTTCTCTATTTTCTCTCGAGCAGAGCTCGATCACCCAGGTACATTATTTTAAAACTAGCACATGGTTCGGGCCGGGAACACCCAAATACTCCGAAATATTTTATTCCGAATTTCGATGTTCCGATTTTCAAAAGTCCGAATTTCATAATACCTAAGAATTATAATGTCTATTATTAAAAATCACGAAATTTATGTTACCGAAAGTCGTAAACGCGATTTGTTAGTTTTCCGATTTTCATACGTTCGAAGAATCAAATGCTCGAAGGGTTCTCGGTCCGAAAAACGACATTTCGATTTTCAATACTTTGAATAAACATGTTGTGCCACAAAATTTAGTGACAGAAACGAATCGCTGCAAAACCGACTTCACGCAGTCTTGTCTGCCCTACCCTAGAGTGTAATTTAAGCCGGGCGCGGAGGGGTGGGTGGTTTGAAGGTGGTGAGCGTTAAAACCATCTGCGACGATAAGCTCGCGTGGGGCCCGCCCAAACCCCGCAGCGCCAGAGCCGTGACAGAAACAATGCTTGCTGCATGTTGCATGCCTGCTGCATGTTCTCTCTCACGAGCAATTACGTGTTTGTCTTGCTATTCAGTTTTACAAGGCGTTTTTATTTCGGAATTGTATTAATCGGTATTTTAATAATCGGAATTCGTATTTTTGATGTTTCGAATTATCATTAAGTCGGACTTTTTGTTATTCGATCGATTGAAACTCGGTATTTTGAGAATAGTAATTATAAACGTTAGGAATATTGAAATTTAGGAATTATAGAAATAGGAGTAATGATAAGTCGGCGTTGTTATATTCGGAATTTTGAACCATTCGGAATTATGAAAATCGGTATTTTGAAATTCGTATTTGTGACTGACGGAATAAAGTTTTTCGTATTTATGTAGTGTACCCGGTTCGGGCCACTTAGTAAGACATAAATTATCTATTTAATTATGGCTGTCGTTTTTCATCCATGAACTGATCAATACTTTATTGGTCCATCCTCAATAATAGCTTTTTTGTTTCTAAATAGGTAAGTTTATGCTTTGTATTTCGGCGCCAAGCCGAGCATTGAAATCCAACGCCGGCTTTGTTTAGGCATTCATTGTTATGTGTGGCGCGCTATTTTATTTTAAATTATCTGTACATACTTTAGTTAGATTATACACATACATCATCATCATCTACTGGTGGTTCTGGCTATGCCAAGTGCTACTTATTAATCTTCATCGTCATCATCCCATCGGATAGGTGGTGAATTACTTCTTCTAGACCTATTGAGCTTACTTTTTAACAACTGTATTTCTAAATCCAATTTTTGTGTATTTTTTTCATAATATCTACTTTTTAACAACTGTATTTCTAAACCTAATTTTTCTGTTTTTATTTCATAATATCTAGCTATAGCTAAATTTCTTTCTTTAACACCCGTATCCTTTTCATTACCGAATCCTAAAAAAAAAAAGTGAATATCAGATGGATTATGTTTGCAATTTGAATAATCTATTTTGATTAAAATGTACCTACAACATAAAGGCATACAGTACATACCTGTACGGATAAGTAAAATTTTTCCCATTTTGGGAATATGCGGTGAAGCTGCTAAATCCTCTATATTTCTCTTCTTTACTGGAAACCACAAACAATTTCAGCATGTTCTGTTATAAAGTATTGAAATCCTATGCCCATTAAGAATTCTTGCTGCAAGAGAAGAAGGTAATGAGAGAAGCCCTATAGCAGGGATGGCGAACGCCACGCGTATAATAATGGCACACGTGCCATAGGTGGCACTTAACAAAATAATTTGGGCACAGCATTATGTCAGAAACCTAACTCATTTAGTTTGCAACAGCAGAAGTCAAACTAACTTGTTATTTAATTTAAATAAATGTAAAACTGTTGATATTAACATTACTGTATAATAATATGTGAAAGTACCTACTTATTCCAGTCACTAAGTCAAGATTGTTTGTTGGCACGTCATGGCAACATACAATATTTATTTGGAAAAACTGGCACGTAGATGTAAAATGGTTCGCCATCTCTGCCCGATTGGCTATAAGTACCTAGCAAGCCCAAGATTGACCAAGAAGTAATATCAGCCAAACATGAAAATATTGCCAATTTCTCACTCAGTACACTCAGTACTCAGAGCTACTATTCTGGCTTGTGGACAATTGCTTGCTGTTACTATGTAACAATTAGGTATTTTGATTCAAGGTTCACTGATGGTATTGTTAAAGTTACAAAAATAATTAAATTAATCTAAGGCATCCCATCACTAAACAGAAATTAGAACATCACAATTTATTGAATACAGTATTGTATGTACCTTCAGTTGAATGTATGACTGGGGGCTCGTCATCAACAGCTGTACCATGATCCCCATTTGAAGGTCCTAGAAGTGATGATACTTTATCCAAGATTTCATCTGGATGAATGTATTCTGATTTACTTCCCCCATTCTAGTATAAGGAAACTCCAAAAGTATTACAGTTTATTAAATTTATCAAAACAATAACAACAGAAATGTATTGTTTACCTTTAAACTGATCCCTCTTATTTGTTGAGATCGTTTCCGAGCAGCTTTTTTTAAATTGTCCCACTTTAACTTGAGTTGGGTTAAGTTGCGTGGAATGTAACCGCTTGTAGAGTTGAACTCAGCGGCTAGAGTGACCCAAGCCTCCTCCTTTAACTTATTTGTGGCTGCGTTAGTCTCCTTGCTTGTTAATACAGGAATACTTGTAACTAAGTCTACTAGTAGAGCCACCTCATCCTTCGTCATACATTTTTTGAAATTCTGAAAAAAAGGGTGCATACAAGGTACATACCTACAACTCGTAGTGGAACGTAAAATGGCTGCCATTATAATAAAAGCATCTCGTCAAACCCTGGTCCCTCTTATTACTCATGTTTGTAACCTGTCTATCTCGTCGGGCATTTTCCCAAAGGTTTTTAAAAAGGCAGTTGTGCATCCAGTGTATAAGTCGGGTGACAGAGGCAGTTTCAATAACTATAGACCAATATCAGTCCTTTCAGCTCTTTCCAAGGTACTGGAGCGTATACTAAACAAGCGACTAACGCGGTATCTTGAATCAAATAAAATTTTATCTGAGAGTCAATATGGTTTCCGAACTGGTATATCCACGGTGGATGCAGTACCGGCTCTAACAGAACATGCTATTCGGAACTTAGTTATAAAGCAAAAATGCTTGGGCCTGTTTCTAGACTTGGGTCAGGCTTTTGACACTGTCTCTGTCCCTATCCTTCTAGATAAGCTGGAACGAGTAGGAGTAAGGGGTATCCCTTTAAAAATCTTTGCCGACTATCTAAGAGATCGTGTACAAGTGGTGAAAATAGGGGAACATGTTAGTGATGAGGAGGCTATCAACTGCGGCGTTCCGCAAGGAAGCATTCTGGGCCCCACACTATTTATTATATTCATAAATGATTTATGCGATATGCCCCTCCTAAACGGTAAAATCTTTACTTACGCTGACGACACGGCCCTTATTGTGAACGGAGTTGACTGGTCCCAAGCAAAGCAAAATGCTGAACATGCTCTTAAAATTATTATGGAGTGGCTGTCAAATAATCTTCTGACACTTAATATTGATAAAACCCTGTTTATACCCTTTGCAATGCGATCTGACCAGCTGCCCCCGCCGACTTTCAAAATTAAAGCACACTCGTGTCTGCTGCCTGCTCCTGATTGCTGTTGCTTGGGTATAACTAGATCTCCCTGCGATAAATATTTGGGCGTTTCTATAGACCAGAGTTTCCGTTGGCATAAACAAATTGAAACCGTCACTACTCGGGTTCGAAGACTCATATTTATATTTAAAAGACTTCGTCAGTCAGCGGACACAAAAACCCTGCAAATGGTGTACCTGGCTCTATGCCAGTCCCTACTATCGTACTGTTTGACGGTATGGGGTGGAGCACCTAAATCAACGATGCTACAGCTTGAGATCGCCCAGAGGGCTGTACTAAAGGTCATGACAAAAAGACCCTACAGGTACCCTACGGCTGAACTTTACGCTGACTGTACAGTTCTCACGGTGAGGCAACTGTATGTCCACTTGACCATAGCCCGTAAACACAAGTCGCGGCCTCTACTGGAGCCTCGAGGTAGAATTAAACATAGGGTCTTTAAACCCGATTGAACAAGAACCTCTTTTGCGGGTAAACATTATTTTATCCTTAGCGTAAGGTTGTATAATAAGGCAAACAAACAGTTAGACATATTTCACCTTAACAGAATAAACTGCAAAATGAAGGTAAAGGATTGGCTTACTTCTATAACCTATAAGGAAACTGAGGATTTACTGGATAGCAACACTGGCTAAGTCATTGCATTCACACCATACGCAACTCAAAGGCATCCGCAACTTACCAACACACACACATACACTCTCACACTACACTCACACTACACTTACCCTAACACTACTCTCACCCATACACTACACTCATTTCTCCACACATACTATTGCAGAGATAAATTAAGGTGGTTATTCTTTATTGTATTTTATTTTTATTTTTATCTTAAAACTTAGATTATAATTTATTGTCTTTGTGTTATGCAATAGAAAGTTGGGCTTCACAAATGTGAAGGGCAGGAAGGAACGCTGACACCTAAGATACAGGACATGTCCTAGTTTGGGTGTCAGGAGTTTCACACAACGTGCTAATACTTAGCTTATTTAAGGATATAAGTTATGTAAGGACATTATGCATTGTTAACCCGTTTTTTCTCTCCTTATTGTATTAGGCTTATGAAATAAATTATTATTATTTTCGTCTTTGACATTTCTCGGGACCCTGGGGTCCCGGACCTTTGGAAGGCGTACGAGTTTAATGAAATGAGGCACCAACCGACGATTATCCCTGTGTGCACTATGCAAGAGCACCCAAGGACAACCCCGGTTGGCGTAGGACTATTGCAGGAAATGGAAACAAAGATATTGGACTATGGGTTTGGGTGGCTAAAGTTGACTGGTGACCTGGAACTATGGAAGGACTATGGCCCCTGCCTGATCAATGTCTTATATGTACACGGATAAAATGGCAGGGGGTGACTTGCACACTCAATAATGGGCCCCCGGAAACTGTCGCTAGCACATAGTGACGTAGCGACAAGGGGGCAACACGTCCTGAGGTGCTTGAGGAGTGGAGAGGTATTCCACGGCTTTCAGAACAATCCCAGAGCCCGGAAGATGGTCAAGATCCCTACGAGCACTTACTGAAATACTTCCTTCCTCCGAGCACGTTTGCTCTTGCGAATCTCCACTCAAGCCGGCCAATTAAGGCAAGAATGAGGTGGGAGCTCTGTTCCTCGTCAGTGTTCACTCCAGCCGGCCAATAAAGGCAAGCCAGAGATGAGGAACAAGATTTCTCCCGGGAGATAGGGTCCGTGGGGTCGCTACTGCCCAACAGCTCGCCACATGCTGCCCTGCGGGTTTTTGTATCTCTCTTGGTCTGGCTCCTCATCCTAGACCTGTTCCGGCAAAGTAAACTCTACCGGCACAGACCTAGAGTTTGGAGCGCGCAAGCCCCACCACGACGTCAACGTAGAGATACGGCGGTGGGGTTATTATTATTTAAATGTCTTTGACATATCTCGGGACCCTGGAGTCCCGGACCTTTGGAAGGCGTACGAGGGGCCGAAGCCAACTCGCAGAGGCCCCTTAGACAATTTTTAATGGAATGAGGCACCATTATTATTATTATTATTATCATTACTAGGGTTGTAACAATCAAGGAACGTATGTGTTACTTTTATTTATTTATTTGTTAACATAGGTAAAGAAATACAGATCTTATGTTTGGTGAAGAGAGCGCTACGTTATGCCAGTAGGCGTACAAATATTGTGTGTAATCTAGCTGAGGATTACAAATTATTTACTAAAAATATTTGAAAATCATGCATAATTATAGTATTCATTAGAAAATAAATTGAACATTTGCTTATTATTTAATAATCCAATTATGTCAGACCTAAATGAAGAATTATTAAAATGTAAAAAAAAAAAAAAAACATTTCAAAGTAGGTAATTAAAATATCTAAATTATTTAATCTCAATATTAATAATTGTAATTCTACATTAATTCGTCATTTAAGTATTCGTCAATAGTATAATAACATTTATCATTGATTTGTTTTGACGAAGATACTAATTTCTAATATGTATATCGCCGGTAGCGTAAGTATTTTTAATGATTTAAAGTACGGTGCACAGCTGTCATCTGTTTTCAGACCACACATGGCTCTAATGCACCTTTTTTGTGCCTTGAATAGTAATTCCTTATCCGGGGTAGTTACCCCAAAAAATAATTCCGTATCGTAGAAGTGAGGCTACTAGACCATGATATGCAACAAGTAACGCGTCTATATTTACTTTTCTAGCCAATTGAAAAAGTGCATAGGCTGTTTTTTTTTTTATATAACTGTTCTATATGAGCTTTCCAATTAAGGTTATTGTCAATATGGATACCTAAAAACACACTTACTTTTACTTCTGCTATTTCGTTGCCATTGTAATTGACACAAACTTTTGGAGCTTCAATTCTTTGGTGGAAATTCATTACTTTGGTTTTTTTCAGGTTGATTACTAAATTATTCATATTAAGCCAATTAATTATGTCAGTAAGAGATTAATGTCAAATTGATAAGTAATTAAGTCCTTACATTTAACTATAGTAGTGCTATCGTCTGCAAACAAAATCATTTGTTGTTTTGTCACCTTTGGCAAATCATTTATGTAAATGAGAAATAAAGGTGGCCCAAGCACGCTACCTTGAGGCACTCCATATTTTATACTCTTGAACTTCGACACATACGTTCGTTCAGTTTTGGTTTTTGCGCACACTCTTGTGATTTTAGAGCATTGTAATTTATTACTTAGATATGATTTTAGTAGTTTTAAAATGTTCCCTCTGATGCCATAGCAATGCAATTTGTCTAGAAGGATTTTGTGATCAACATAATCAAAGGCTTTACTCATGTCTGTGTAAAAAGCGCAGATGGGAGTCTTTTTATCAACAGCAGACATAACATTATTTAAAAGGTCGAAAATAGCCATATTAATTGTTTTATTTCTCCGGAAACCGTTTTGTTCTTTGCACAAAACATTATATTTGTGAAGATATTGGTATAGCGAGTTATAAATAACTTTTTCAAGGATTTTGGAAAATAGGAATAGGAATTTTGGCTACTGGCCGGTAATTTATTATATGCGTCTTGTCTTCTTTTTCGTGGAACGGTTTTATTATGACTTTTTTCAAGCCTTCGGGATAGATGCCCTCGGTAATACCTAAATTAATAATATGTGCTAGGGCAGGTGCTATAAGCTCAATTAATATTTAATTACTTTTGTAGATATACCTTCAATACCGATATCATTTTAGCCACAAAGACGCTTAAAAATACTAGTACTGTAACTAGTATTTTTAAGCGTCTTTGTGGCTAAAATGATATCGGATTTTAGAACAGGCTGCATAAACATTGATTGCATTGGTAAATTATACTTATTGTTTATTTTAATGTCATTTATTGTATTATTCTCAATGTCACCTATAAAGTAGTCATTAAATGCGTTTGCTATGTCATTCGGGTTTGTGTAGGTCAAATTCCCGGTTTTTATTGTCAGTATCTGTTCTTTAGGCAGGTTAGTTTTAGATCTATTCACTATCTGCCATGTGGCTTTGGATTTATTTTGAGAGTTGTTTATAAAGTAGTTATTTTGTGCCTTCTGAGTTAGTCCAACATTTTTTTTTATACTGCGTATTGTATTTTTTCAAGTCACTTTTACCTTTTTTGGTTGGGTATAGTCTGTAAGCCCACAATAAACGTCTCTGTCTCTTACTACATGTTTTTATGCCATGAGAAATCCATTTAACCAGTTTGTTAGTGTTTATAGTTATTATTTTCTCTGGAGAACAGAGATTGTAAAACAATGAGAAAATATCAATAAAGGTCTTATAGGCTACATTAACATCATTAATTTCGTAGACTTCTTTGAAAGATAAATTTTGTATACATGATTTAAATTTATCAAGGTTCTCTTTGGAGTAATTTTTTTTTAACGTTTTCCAAAATTTTAAGCGACACGTTTTATTCACAGGTATTTTAAGTACCTATTTGTAATGTGTGATCTGATAACATGAGGTCAATAATTTCCGTTTTCCATCCTTTTCTTAGATTATGTGCAAAGTTATCAATGCACGTTTTACTATGAGGCCTAGTGGGCTGGTTTAGAGCTAGAGTCAAGTTATAGTTAAGTAGGACGTGTTCCAAATCCAGAGTAATTTTATTTCTTAATAGTACATTAATGTTAATATCACCACACAACACAATTTTTCTATTCGAAATTACACAATATTTTTTTAATACAATGTCAAGTTTTTCATAAAATGTCAACTAATTATATTTTCGTATTCTATACACATATAACAATAATTGAATAGGATGTCAGTTCTATAGCACAAATTTCAAACATGCCTGATACAGACTGTTTAGCAACATCTGGTAGTTCCCTGTACTGGTGTCCCTGTCTTACAAGAATACAAGTTCCTCCCCGATTTGTGCTTCGTGAAAAAAGAGCGGCTAGGTGGAAATTCGGAATGTACAATAAACTTTAATGTCCAGATGTTATGAAATGATCTGTTAAACAGAATATCGATACAATCACGAGTATCGATACTAGATACGACTACTTAATTACGTTTGGATCTTAATAAATCCGTTGTAACAGATGATGACGATGAAGATGAGTAGGTTTACTTACCTTCCTGCGCTAAGGTAGCCCGCGAAATTATTATTTGCAGGTCAAATTATGATTCGCAACCGTAGCAATTAAGGCTCGTTCAGACCAGCGCGACGCGACAGCGCGACGCGACACTGGTTATTGTTATACCGTCAAGTTTTCTTAGTAATTGTATTGTTCGTGTCGCGGCGCGACGTCGCGTCGCGCTGGTCTGTACGAGCTTTTAGGGTTTTACAGAATTAGAATCAGCAATACAACTCCTTATGTGAGAATAATCCTAAAATGTCATGATTTCATGAAATTAATTAAGATTACATTTATGAACTTACCGAGTTGTGTTGATGATTTTTATGATTATAATTCTATAAATAAATATTTGATTTCGTGGGCTACCCTTTTTTCTTAGACAGAATAAAAAAACTATTTTTACTGCATTAAAAAAAAAACAAAAGCCGCTCGCCCGGAAAGAGAAAGTCCGTACCATTCATTTTTATTTTATCGATATCGATATTAATTCGGAATTTTGTTTGTATCCATGAAATAAAACGGCTGTTGCATAAAATAGTTACATTTTAATAAGAAGAGAAAATGGTGCCGATTCTCTTGTACACCGAACTAAACTAACTAAACTATCACTAAAATTCCTTACTTTTGGCTATGAGAATCTTAGAACTATTCTGCAAATAAAATTCTTTAACTAACATCAAATGTCAAAAATCTTTGATCAAAGACGATTTGATTCATGTTTATATTGCAGGCCTACAAAAAAAAATATTTTTTTGGTGCAGCTTTCTTTGTGTTTATGGTCGATAAAATAGGTAATGTACAATATATTGACATACGTCATTTTAACTCATCAGCTCTAGTCTAGTTACTACCCTCATTTTAAATTTTTTCCCGCCTTGTTCGCAAATAGGTAGTCATTATTACTAGGTATAACATCGATAAAGTTTATGTTATCATTTCATTATGGCTAGTAAGTCCAGATGTTGTGTTAACGATGCTGATTTATTTTGTTATGTTTTTGGTTAATACATACTGAAAGATCAGCGTAAAACGATTACAAACACTGTGAGTCGTTTGTATTTTGCTTACTTCGGTACTGAAATTCGACACCAAGATAAAGTGCGGGTGCCTCATAGTGTATGTAAAATATGCGTTGAACATCTGCGACGATGGAAGAAAGGCACACGTAATTTTTTGAAGTTTGGAGTGCCTATGATATGGCGAAAACAAAAAAATCATTATGACGACTTACTTTTGTATGACTTATATAGTGGGCATCAACAAAAACAAACGCCATAAATGGAAATATCCTAATATTTCCTCGCCACAAAGACCTATTCCTCATTCAGAAAATGTTCCAATACCAGCTTCTCATCAGGTAGTGCAACAATATCAAGAGGATCAAACTGAAACACTGCCATTAAGTCCGCCTCTGTACATTTTTGTGTTTGAAGTATTAATTAAATAAATAAACACCTATTTCTTCACAGAAATTTCCTGGTTTAAGTACTGACAAATTAAAAGCAGGTATGTTTGGACAAATACGTCAATTAATAAAAGACCCCACTAAATTTGAGACTTCTATGAATGATGTGAAAGGCTTGCGTCGAAATCTTTTGTAGCAGTTGTACAAAATTTCCTCGGAAATCATAAGGCTGACAACTATGTAGAATTAGTAGAAGATATTATGCTGGTTCGATTCAAAGATTTAGGCTGTAATATGAGTATAAAATTACACTATTTCTACAGTCACCTAGATCAATTCCAACACAATTTAGGAGAACTAAGCGAAGAACAAGGATAATGTTTTCACCAAGACATAAAAACAATGGGGAATAGATACCAAGGAAGATGGGACACTCATTATGATGGCCGACTACTGCTGGGGAATCATGCGAGATTGCCCAAGACAGTTTCATTCGAGAAAATCACTCAAACTCTTCTTGATGTTTAATGCCAATAAAATATACATATATATTTTGGGAAAATTTTAATTTTATTTATCTCGGGAACTAGAGCTGATAGAAAAAAACCGATTACCTACATTTTTGATATCGCCATGTAAGACATGCTTAAAATCAGATCTAAAATCCCCGGCACCAAAATGGTTGTCGACCAACTATCATATAAATATGACTCATAGATCATCCTAGATATTTGATAGTGAAAGGACATAATCGCATGTCAATTGCGTATAAATTTTGCTGATTTGACTTATATTTTCGTAATGCAAAAGAAAAGTATTTTGATCTTTTAGGCGCGATACGGCACCCGTTAAATGAACCTCGATCCAGTAGTAATAGACGTGTATTATATCACACAGCACAGTATCCAAGCGACAGCGGAAGATTACAATACAACCTTAGTTTTTATTTGATGTTTTTATTTCGTCCACAAGCAGTAATACCGAGACTCCAACTGATCAAGATAACCAGTTTTTTCTATTGTAGACACTTGAATATTGTGCACCAAAACATCGCTGGTCTTTTAAATAAATCAGATATGTTGACGTTGCACATACAAGAGTTGTCTACAAAAGAAAATATAGACGTTGACGTCTTATGCTTAACTGAACATTTCGTTACTTCAGGTCAGGAATCGTTGATAAAAGTCCCTAATTTTAAGCTCGCAGCGTGTTATTCAAGAAAGCAACAAAAGCGCGGAGGGTCGTGTATCCTTATCAAAAATAGATACAAATATAGGGAACTTCCTAACTCGTCTATCTCAGGTTTATTTGAATATTGTGCGATAAAGTTAGTTGAACAAGGATTAATAATTGTTTGTATCTATAGACCACCGAATTTGTCGTGCGTAAACTCATTTTTAGATCATTTAGATACCCTACTAAAGAAAATTTGTACAAAACCTAATAACAAAATTGTATTGTGTGGGGATTTTAATATTAACAGACTGAAAAGAAATAACTTCTCACTAGACTTCGAAAATGTACTACTTAACTATAACCTTAAATTAGAATTGAATGAACCAACCAGACCAAAAAGCGGCAGTTGTTTAGATAACTTTGCTCATAATTCTAAACAAAAATGTGAGAGTAAAGTAATCGATTTCGCATTGTCAGACCATACTGCTCAAATCTTAAAAATTCAAGTTAAAAAAACATGCATACTGAATTCTTGGCACATTCAGAAACGTAATCTATCCAAAGAAAATTTAGTCTTATTTAAAAAGCATCTACAATGTCTGTCTTTTTCTGACGTTTTTGAATCCAATAACCCTAACGAGGCATACGATAGGTTTATTGAACTGTTTCGTTTATTTTATAATTTATGCTTTCCAAACCAATTAATTAATATAAAACCCGATAAGAAAGTAAAATGGATCTCGCGAGGTATTAGAATTTGCAGCAGAAAACAAAGAAACCTACTTTGGAAATATAGGAAAGCACCTTCATGTGAAAATAAAACTACATTTAAAAATTATTCACGCACGCTTAAAAAAATTATCAATCTCACACAAAAAGCTCAAAATAACTACCTAATTCATTGTTCTCAAAATAAAGCTAAGACGTCATGGCAGATAATTAATAATAACAGTCGGTTAAAAGAACCAATATTACAAATTAATAAGGAAGATAAATTAGTAACTAATCCTAAGCAAATTGCTGATTCATTTAATGATTTTTTCGTTGATCAGGTACAAAATGTAAATAGTAAATATCCGAGAAATACAAGTAGTAATCTCCATGTCAGCAATTCATTATTCATGCCTCCAGTAATACCTCAAGACATTTTGCGTATAATAAAACACTTGAAAAATAAAAATAGTGTTGGATGCGATGAAGTTTCTACCACGGTGGTAAAATTTGTTTCGGATGTCATAGCTAAACCATTAGCCCACATAATCAATACATGCATAAGCTCAGGTATATTCCCTGATAAATTAAAGACTGTCATAGTAAAACCATTGCATAAAAAAAACGATAAGGGAGACATGTCGAACTATAGACCGGTAGCTTTAATTTCAGTTTTCTCAAAGATATTCGAGAAAATTACTTATGAATCTATTTACACATTTGCAACTAAAAATAATATTCTATGCGAAGAGCAAAAAGGCTTTCGAAAAAACAAAAATATTAATATGGCGATATTTGATCTATTAAAAGTGATAATGAACAATGTGGATAAAAAAAATCCTGTATGTGCAATATTCACAGAC
Organism: Agrochola circellaris; assembly: GCA_914767755.1. Lineage (NCBI taxonomy): Eukaryota > Metazoa > Arthropoda > Insecta > Lepidoptera > Noctuidae > Agrochola > Agrochola circellaris. Next base: position 164,240 of record OU611848.1, read on the forward strand.
ATGACGAAAGCATTCGATTATGTAAAACATGACATCCTCTTAAATAAACTTCATCACTATGGGATAAGGGGCAATGTCCTAAATTTAGTAAAGTCCTATCTCACGGATCGAAAACAGTTTACAGAAATTTCGAGAATATGTCCCAAAACTAAACGCGAAGTGAAATATCTATCCAATGTTAGAATTACTAAATTCGGAGTCCCGCAGGGCAGTGTACTTGGGCCATTGTTGTTTTTACTTTATATTAACGACCTACCTTGTCAAATACATCATCCTATGACTTTATTTGCTGACGACAGCACAGCTATAATTGAATGTAAAAATAATACTCAATACGAAAGAGAGATAAATGACACACTTGAAAAAATAATAGATTGGCTTAATAAAAATAATCTTGTGTTAAATCTACAAAAAACCAAAGTAATGCATTTCTTCCAACGACTGAGGCCAAACTATATTGTAACTAAATATAAAGACGAAATAGTAGATACCACTTCAGTTACAAAATTTTTGGGAGTACATATTGATGATAAATTGACCTGGAAAGACCATGCTGAAATTGTGTGCCAAAAATTAAGCAAAACCGCATATATTCTGTACAATCTCTCAAAAAAGTTAAATATGAACACGCTAGTGACAGCATATCATGGTTTGGTTGCTTCATTACTAAGGTTCGGTGTTATATTCTGGGGAAACTGTAGTGAGAGAGATAAAATATTTAGGGCCCAAAAACGTTGTCTTCGATCAATGACAGGGCTTAAACCCATAGAAAGCTGTAAACCAATTTTTAAATCACTGAAGATTCTAACACTACCTTCTTTGTACATTCTTGAAGTTGCCTTATTTGTTAAGATGAACAGTAATTTGTTTACATCAATGATTGATAAGAGAATACGCAAAGGACCAATGAGGTCTCAATATAAAAGTCAACTTTATACAGGCGGTTACAAAACGTCCTTACTTAAAAAAAATATTTTTTCCATGGGTCCTCTCATATATAATAAATTACCAATAAATCTAAAAGTATTACCCATCTCAGTATTCAAAAAACATTTAACTAAATTGTTATTAGAAAAATGTTACTATTCAATTAAAGATTTTTTTGATGATAAAAGTTTTTCCTAATGGGAGTTTTGATTGTGGTATATACTATAATTAATATAAATTTATGTTATTTTTTTTATTTTTTTACGTTTTGATATTTGACATTTTCTAATTTTGGTTCTTGACATTCGAATTGTAATAATAATATTGTTAATTGTAATGACATGTCAAATATTCTAATGATAATAATTTATATATTTTCTTTTGTTACACATATTTTTATTTTTTTTTTAATTAATTTGATGATTTAAATAATAATTCAAAAATTATAAATTGATATACCTAATTGTGATAAGAATGATATAAATAATCTAATCTAATTTTGCATGCCGATTGGTAAAATGTGGCTGAGCTATAATTATGTACTTAATTTTAAGACCTGTCTGTATTACCCATATTTGCGAAATAAAAAATTATATTCTATTCTATATTCTATATTCTATTCTATTCTATTATATTCTATTATATTCTATTATATTCTATATTCTATTGAAAAAAAGTCAGCTGTTCCCTACATTTCGACGAGATAGACGAACATAAATGTAGGGAATAGCAAATTTTTTTTTCGCGATTTCAGCGCTGTCGTCTTGGTAAAAGTTGTTCATAATAATGAGTACAATGACCTCTTAAGAGGTTTAGGGTAAACAAAAACTAAGGTTGTATACGAACACAGGTTAATAAACGTTACACAGAGTCTCGTAATAGTATTGAGCTAATATCTTTCTACATTCAGATTCAAAAATCCTGTCGTCTTTTATGAACCATAGACTAACTGCCCTAGACAAACTAGTGTTGTCAGGTTATATATTAGTTGTTTCGCCACACCACCCCCCTACGGAGAAATTCAAGTAAAAACAACTATAAATCTAGGTTGTCCCTAAATTTAACCCTCCTTTCAGTTGTCGTGGTGATAGTGCCTGAAGGGGATGGAGTAGTTGTTGGCGTGGAGGGAGTTGGGCCTGTAGAAGGAGAAACTGGAACGGGATCTGAAACAGGAGCTGACGAAACCAGTTCAGAGTCCAGGTATGCTGGCTTGACACGGTCTATGCTGACCGTAGCCTCTCTTCCCTTCATCTGCAAGGTAAGGGTTTTGCCCCTTCGTGGGATGCGGTATGGGCCAGTGTAAGGAGGTTGCAGAGACCTTCGAACAGTGTCGTCGCGGAGTAAAACGTGGGTCGAAGTCGCCAAATTTTTATACACGAAGGTTGACGGTCGAGCATGTAGTATTGGGCGTAAATTTTCCATCCGGCTCCTCAACTCCTTGACGAAATCTGTGATGTCGTTTGGGCTCCTGGGTTCTTCCGGTGGCATGATTATTTCCTCAAGAAGTCGGAGAGGTTTTCCATAGACCAGCTCGGCGGACGAGGTATTCAGGTCCTCTTTGAGGGCAGTCCTCATGCCAAGGAGTACCAGTGGAAGTGCCTTGCTCCACGTTTGGGGATGGCACGTTAAAGAAGCTTTTAGTTGGCGGTACATGCGTTCTACCATGCTATTTGCACACTGGTGGTAACTGGTTGTGCGAATTCGCTTTGTACACACGTTCATAATGATAATATAATAATCTTTCTTTATTACACAAGCAAGTGGTTACAAAATAGTGTGAAGTCCCTGACTCCTGTGCTAGGTGATATACCTGTGTTACAGGAGCCAGTGCCCTCTCCCAGTAGGAGATATTACAGAATCTTATGCAAAAAGATTATGTAACAAAAATAAAAAGAATATGGTAACAATAAAAATAATATGGTAACAACAAAAAAAAAAGTAAAATAAACTAAAAACGGTTAAAAGAAGCCTGTATTGAGTTTGCGAGTGTTTGTATGTATGTTTGTGTCTCAGTGGAGGGTAAAGGGCTGCGTCTAGCCAAACGTTGAAACAATCGCTCTGTTAATAAATATCAGTTAAAAATACTTATTTGAGCTTTTAAGTGAATAAAAATAAGTGAACTAATAAAACATCACCTAATACTTAAGTGAGAGTGTTATCCACGTATTTCATACATAAACTGTGAAGTTAATTCATAATATACTGTGAACAATAAACTGTGCTTTAAAATAACAAACACGACCATAAAATCAACAATAACAATGAAAATAAATTAATGATTGCAAAATGTATAATATTCTGTGACATAATTCAACGGAAAAAGTGTGTAAAAAAATAACAACAAAGACAAAGTGAAAAAGTGACTCACATAGTGATTTGAATTTAAACTGTCACGCTGACCTGCCTATTTAAAGAAAAAACAGCTGCTGCAATAGCTCGACAAATTTGATTTGCCCATGTAATGTGTAGTTGGCGTATTAGCTAACACCTCAACTTTTGCAGTTTAACTAGCCTCAGATGAGTGGCCGCGGGTTCAAACCTCAGTGACTGCATCACTTTTCGTAAGTTCCAAAATTCACATTTGGAATTTATAAAGAAACTAGTTCAACAATTCTAGTTAGACGTCATTTAACCAGGATATACACACATTACGCACCGAGAGATAACATGTCATCCCAATCTACTTCCTCAAATACTTCAAATAAAGGCCAGAAGATGGCAGCACTAGTAGTATGTTATAAATGTAAGAAAACTGTTGACATAAAAAAAACTGCGTTGTGCTCAGTTTGTAACAACAGATTTGAACCCGACTGCGATGGTTATCCGGAACACGTGTACCGATTAATGAATCAAGAATCTAAAAAACAAATGGCGCTGCAAGATGTGTATTAAGAAAAAGACTACCAGTTCTACAGAGCCATCCAACATAACAATGAGAAAAACACCGACGTATCCTATTACAAAAACGCCTCTACAAACTGGCACAAAGAAAAAGCAGTCGAGCCCTGACCAGGATTCTCATGTACTGACCGATTATGATACATCTTACGAAACTGACACCACACCGAACAAACTCTCAAAAAGTGTAGACGGTACTACAACTAATATATCTTCAATCTCTGAGATGCAAGATATGATAACCCAGTTGACTATAAAACTAGAAAGCACGGAGTATGAGTTAGAAAATACGATATTAGAAAACAATGATTTTAAAAGACAAGTGAACAAGCCGACTCAAGAAATTAATGTCTTAAAGTCGTTATGTCATTCCTCGACAAGCAAGGAAAGCAGCCCTCTAAACAATGACAAAAAGAAAAGACACTCTCGTCTAAGTCAAATCGTGTCTTCCACTCCCTCCTCGCCTAGACTTACTACAAATGCTGAACATAACAATAATCACTTTATATATTTACATCTGCAACAAAATATCTCAGCCCTACAAAAGGAACTAAAAATCGCAGGAAATGAGATAAAATCTCTAAATATACAAATACAGGATTTGAAGCAATCTCTTAGGACTACACCAAAATCAGAACAGATTTTTGCAGCCAATACCAGTAGAACAAACCAAATTGCCTCAGATATAAAAAACCACATATTCGGAAAAGCAATACGGATTTTTGGTGCGCAACAATGCGTCGGTCTGGCAGCTGCTCTTATAAGTTCAAGAAAGACCACACAGTATGAAAAGTATGGAGTCCTCGCCCATACGATGCCAAATGCACAGAGCGACACAATAACAAAAAGCTGTACCAACATAAACTTTCAACCAGGTGACAAAATTGTAATATCTTTAGGTGAAAATGACTATAACATGGAAAATGTATTATATCAGTTAAAAACTATATTACAGACATTTTCTAAGAATAGTATAATAATATTAAACGTTTTAAAAAGTAGCCATTTGGACGTCGACAAATTGAATTATCGCATCAAAAATACTTGTAAACATTACAAAAATTGTCATTTCGTGAATTCCGTCCACCAGAACGTATCTGACATTTGCAAATCAATAAATTACATAATAGATTGTGAATATTACGCCCAAAAATATTTAAATCCAGCCGAGCTCAGGAAACACCTCGCGAGTAGCAAATCAAGTTCTTTGCAAAAAAGGGAGACAATTTTACCCAAAAAAGGAACTATTCCCTTTTATTTTAGAAAGAGCAATAGTACTGGAACTGAACAAAACGTAAACCCCCATCTTCCTTCTGAAGAGCACAAAAAAGGTACTATCCCATATTATTTTCCCACACTTAAAAAGAACGATACATTTTTTCGTTCCTAAGAACACAACACCTACATCACACAACTTTAGGATACTCCACCAAAACATTGCAAGTGTTTTATCTAAACAGGAACTATTGGAGTTAACGTTACAAGAAATGCGTGACTTACATAATGAACCCCATGTGATTTGCCTCTCCGAAACATTTATTAAAAAAGGTCAGGAGAACTATCTCAAATTATCGGATTTTGAAATGGCTACTAATTTTTGCAGAGAAAAACACAGAGGTGGTACTTGCATTTTAGTCAAAAAGGGTCTACAGTACAAAGAATTACAGTTCATAAAGACATATGCCTCGGTAAATACGTTCGAAGCATGTGGCATAGAATTAGATAATAAGAAATTAGTCATTATTTGCTTGTACCGAACACCTCAATCCGATCCTATCGTATTTTTAAATAAGTTAGATAGTATCTTACATGATATATACAAGAAATATAAATCTAGAACGCGCATAGTTTTAACCGGTGACTTTAATATTAATACCTTAAAAAGAAGCAAAATCACCCAAGAATTTCAAGACCTAGCACACACACACAATTTGAAGATTCATATTAGCGTAGCCACTCGCAAATCTTCTTGTATAGATCATATATTAAGTAATGTACCTGACGCAATTGCAAACGTCCTACCACTTCATCTCTCTGATCACGACACGGCGCAAATGCTAAGCTTTCCTTTTCGAATTCAATCAAGAACCGCAATATATCAGATCTACAAAAGAGATTACAGTTTAAATAATACGCTTAAATTTAGAGAATGTTTGCAAAACCTACTTTGGACAGATATATACATGGAAAACGATGCAAATGTGGCATTCAATAGTTTCCATGAATTAATATGTCTGTTTTACAATCTCTGTTTTCCAAAAGAAAGAGTTAAAGTAAATGAAAACAATAAAATTAAACAAACGTGGATAACTAAAGGTCTTAAACTATGTTCTAAAACTAAACGCTCCTTACGATATCAATACTACAAAAACAAAAATAGTACCAACAAGACCAAATACATCACGTATTCTAAACTATTGCAAAAATGCATCTATAATGCTAAGCGGAATTCTAACATCAAGTTTATTAACAACAACAAAAACAAATGTAAAGCCGCTTGGTCAGTTATAAAAAATGAAATACACAATATGGACCGTAAAGACAATATTGAATATTTACAGGTTGATAACACTGTACTCACAAAACCAGCGGAAATAGCCTCTGCACTCAATAATCATTTCATAAACGGTATCACTACACAATATCAAATAAATAGCTGTCTCAATGAAAACGTAATTGCTAACTCGATGTTCCTCACTCCGATGTCTGAAACTGGGGTAAGGCAACAGATATTATCATTGAACAATACAAACTCTGAAGGTTACGATGAACTAAACACCAAAATTATTAAGACATGTACCAATGAAATAAGTCAGGTGTTGACATATTTGATCAACTTGTCTTTTTCACAAGGAGTATTCCCAAAAGCGTTAAAATTATCCATTATTAAACCATTGCTCAAAAAGGGTGATAAACATGATATGAATAATTATCGCCCTATAACATTAATACCCATAATCTCAAAAATATACGAGAAATGTATGCATCAAAAATTAATAAATTACTGCGAGAAATTTAACATTATAAGAAAACATCAATTTGGATTTCAAAAAGGTAAATCCACAACGTTAGCCATATTCTCACTATTAAAAACGATACTGAACAATTTAAACAACAACCGGTTCGTAACGGGACTATTCTTTGATTTATCGAAGGCGTTCGATCTAGTTACACACGCAAACTTATTAAAAAAATTAGAAGCTCTCGGAATCAGAGGACAGCCACACCAATGGATATCGTCGTACCTAACTGACAGACAACAGTGTGTAGCTGTTACCAAATTGGACGAAAATGGGGATATGATACTGCATACGTCTGAATATCAATATGTAAAACGCGGTGTGCCACAGGGTAGTATATTGGGCCCCATCTTATTTCTCCTTTACATTAATGATATAGTTGATATGACTAATCACAAATGCTTTCTTTTTGCGGATGATATTTCTATAATTGTAACTGCTGACAAAAAATGTAATTCAATTACCGACCATGAAACTGACATAAATAATACAATTGACATTCTAATTAATTGGCTAAATAATAATAATCTATCTATTAATCTTGATAAATCTGTATACTTACAATTTAATAAATATTATAATAATAAATTAAATTTAAAAATGGACATAGCAAAAATTACGCATGTGACGCAAACTAAGTTTTTAGGTGTAGTAATAGACGAACACTTAGACTGGAAGGCGCAGGTTGAGAATGTCTGCAATAAAATAAATAAATTTGTATATGCCCTTAGGCAAATAAAAAAGGTAACAAATATAAAAACAGCCGTAATGTCATATCGAGCATACGTTGAGTCCTCGTTGAGGTACGGACTAATAAAATGGGGAAATAGTACCGACCACAACAGAGCATTTATCGCCCAGAAAAAATGTATACGGGCCTTATACGGGATTCCATCCGATGAATCTTGTAAACCGATATTCAAAAAGCTTGGTTTGCTACCGTTTCCGTCATTATATATATATGAGGTGTGTATGTTTGTAAAGAAACACAAAGAATTGTTTAAAACAGCAGCAGAGGTATGTTCACGAAGTCGGCGTGACCAATACACACTAGTACTAGACGAGCTGCCTAGGTATGCTAAATATAATAAAAATTGTGTAGCTATGTGTGTACGTATATTTAATAATTTACCAAAGACATTAAAAGTATTGAATTGTAGACTATTTAAAATTAAATTGTATAACTGGTTGAATGAAAATAATTTCTATAGTATTAAGGAGTTTTTAGAGCACTAACGTTGACATAACAATTTTGCATGCTTCAATTATAAGCAAAACATGTATGAGCTCATTTTGTATTGTAACAACTTTTTATACCGTGTTTTAAGCAAATAAATATTATTATTATTCTTGTTTTGTATACTTTTACGTATCTCGGCGTTGCGCCGGCTTTATGGGATAGTACGGGCCGAAGCCAAGTGCTACCCCTGGAAATTGGTTAAATTATGATGAGATGTTGGTATGTGGTGAGCGTGTCTGTCCATGAGACTGTGTTTGTGCGGTGGTTGCTGCACTCGTGTGAGAGGTGACGATTGATGTATGGTTGTCATTTTGCAGAAATTTTCTGACAATCCTGCAGGTATTCAAAATTGAAGCTTTCTGAAGAGTCTGATATGTGTAGGGTGGTAAATCGAGTGTTTTTAAAGACTGGTGGAGCTGTTTAGGTATTACACCTGTTGTTGACAAGACTATAGGAACTATGGTGACATTGCTAAGTCGCCACATTCTGCTAATTTCTATTTTCAGGTCTATATATTTTGAGAGTTTTTCTGCTATAGTATTCTGTAGATTGTGTGTATTAGGAACGGCTATGTCTATGATTTGTGCAGTTTTGTTATTTTTATCTAATAACGTGATGTCTGGTCTATTGTAGTGTGTTGTTTTGTCGGTGAGGATAGCTCGGTCAAAGTACAGCTTGTGAGTGGAGTTTTCGAGAACAGTTTCAGGTTGATATTTATAATAAGCTACAGGTGGTGTGGGAATTAATTTATATTTTATTGCTAATTTTTGGTGGATTATATTCGCTATCTGGTCATGTCTGTGTTTATAATCAGTCTGGACTATTGCTTTACACGCACCCGTGATGTGTTGAATGGTTTCGGTGGAACTATTGCATCGCCTACATCTGTCTATTGTTTGAGGAACTCGCATTATGTGTTTCTGGTAATTACGAGTTTCTATTACTTGGTCCTGAATAGCTATCATGAACCCTTCTGTCTCAGGGAACAGTTCTCCACGCCTTAACCATTCGTTCGACGCTAACTTGTCGACGTTAGGTTGATTAAGGTCATGACGATGTCTCCCATGCAGTGACTTTTGGGTCCATTCTGCGATTTTAGTCTGTCGGTCAGTCTGTTGTTCATTACTTTGGGCTATCTTCTCAAACATGTTTAAAGGGGTAAGTTTTTTATCGTTAAACGTTATGGCTTTATGTAGAGTTGAAGTAGTACTTTTAGCATTAAAATATGTTCTTAAAATTGTTATTTGCTTGTTATGTAGATTAGTGATATCTATTATTCCCCTGCCACCTTCGTTCCTAGGCAGTGTGAGCCTCTGAACACATGACCTAGGGTGGTGCCTTCTATGTTTAGTCAAAGTGGTATTTATAATGCGTTGCAAATGTTTGAGTTCGGTCTTGTTCCAATTTATGATACCAAACGAATAGGTAAGAATAGGAATGGCATAAGTGTTTATAGCTTTTATAGTATTTCGAGCGTTTATTTGTGTATGACATATTGTTTTTAGCCTGTGTTTAAATTGTTTAGTGAGTGTAGCTTTAATTTCCTTATGAAGAATCTGTTTAGCCTGTATGTAACCTAAATATTTGTAAGTATCGTTTTCGTCTAATGATTCTATTGTGTCACCTGTCTGCATGTGGTATGAATGTGAATAAGTTTTGCCCGCTCTGATTGAATTAATTTTACACTTGTCAATACCAAACTCCATAGCGATATCATTTGAAAATTGTTCAGTAGCATCAGCTAGTTCATTTAAGTCTTCTGGTGATGATGCGTACAATTTGATATCGTCCATATAGAGCAGGTGGTTTATTTTACAACTTTGTTGGTCAGTCAGTATGTCAGTCATTGTATCACTATATTGAAGTTGATACCCGGTCTTTAAAGCATTGAGTTTATTTGAAAGCGGATTTAATGCGAGACAGAACCACAGTGGGCTGAGTGAGTCACCTTGGAATATCCCTCGCTGGATCTTAATGTGTTCTGTCTCTACTATTCCTGTGGATGTATTCAAGTGTAATCGCGTCTGCCATTTGTCTATTACATTTCCTAAAAAGTTGATGAGTTGTGGATGTATCTTGTATAAATTTAAAACTTTGAGTAACCACGAGTGAGGTACTGAATCGTATGCTTTCTTATAATCAATATACATAGAGTATAAATCGTTCTTAGTACGTTGGACATGTTTAAGTATTACTGCATCTATTGTTAACTGTTCTTTACAACCTTGACTGAACTTCCTGCACCCTTTCTGTTCTTCTGTTAATATCTGTTGTGTTTCAAGGTGTTTGTATATGAGGTGAGTAATGCACGATGTCAATATCTTATACAATGTTTGCAGACATGTAATTGGCCTATATTTTGCTGGATTAGATGTGTCGTTATTATTATTATTATTATTATTAAATGTGTGGATGTGTGAGTGTGTGTGTGTGAGTGTGTGTGTGTGTGTGTGTATGTGTGAGTGTGTGTGTGTATGTGAGCGTATGTGTGTGTGTCAATGATTGATCAGGAGGGGTTTTAATGTTACGAAATGGATATGATGATTTTCTCTGTTTCGTCATAGTTCAGCGACAGTAGCCATGGCTTAAGAGTCTGCTTGACTTTATGTAGGGTTAATTTATAAATTGAAAGTTTTTTGTTTATTTTATTAAACATAACTGCGCTTTGGGCACGATAGTGTCGTCGCGCAAGCGCAGTACGACATTGGACAGACTCACAGATAGGAAAGCCATCCCGCCGATTACATAGCTTGCTATCCAGTGGCATCGTGGAATGTCGGCGTAAGATAGAGCGAAGAACGTATAATTTTCTCACCGTTAGTACTTGGGCTTCTGAGTACAACTGAGCTGTAGGGTAGTCCCTTTTGCGGAAATAAATAACTTTGAGAACAGCCCGCTGAGCTCGTTCCACCTTAAGCATCACAGTTTTGAAGGTACCGCCCCATACCGGGATGCAGTAAGTAATTATCGACTCGCATAGAGAACGGTATACTAGTGATGCTGTTTCAGTGTCGGCCGCATGTCTAAGCTCTTTAAATAAATAAATCAATTTACGAAGCCATAGAGCATAGAGTATAAGTATGGGTACGCCAATACGTCATAAGGCGCCGAAACAAAGCGGATTCAAACTGACGACCCTGGTCGGTAGTCACGGTGCTTGGCACCCTGTAACGGGATATCCAACCAGTTACCAGCGTGTCTACCACTTCTTCCGCCATGATAGATATCATAGGCCACGCTTCGGGCCGACGCGTATATCTGTCAACCGCGGTTAGACAACATATGAAATTGTCTGAAGATGGCAGTGGTCCTATGATATCAATGTGGACATGACAGAATCTGTTTGATGAGATCGGAAAAAACATCAGTGGTGCAGATGTGTGCCTGGTTACCTTACTACGTTGGCACTTTAGGCATGACTTCGCCCATTTTCGGCAGTCGGTGTTGATATGCGACCATACGTATCGCTCAGCCACCAATCGTAAGTTTGCTCTCACGCCTGGGTGACTGAGACCATGCAGTCGATCGAAAGCTGCTCGACGGAAAGGTAAGGTGAGGTATGGGCGAGTTCTGCCTGCCGACGTGTGTGACGTGGTTCCAGGAACAACGATTTTTGTCAATTTCAAAGAAGTAGATGAGCTGAGCCCACGTTTTTGAGTTCCTCGTCTCTCTCTTGCGAGTCTGCAAGGGCTTGTTAGCCTCTTCCAATGAAATGGATTCAACCCGTGACATAGCATCTGCGACTACGTTGTCGTATAATATATCGTATGTCGGTGGTAAATTGATATATGAAATAAGAAATAACGTATTTGAGACTTTTTGTTATTTTTATCTTTATGGTAAATAGTATTTAAGTAAACTAGGTATAAAATAATGAATTAGGTCATTCAATTTTGTCATTATTTCAAAACTACAAATGTTAAATATTGTTAAGAATTTTATTGTCCTACATTTAGCATAGTGTGAGCTCATGCCGCCTGTGATACAGGTTTATCCTTGTACAGGCATCTAATATTATAATACCTTTGTAAATTATTTCTAAGTTCTTATGTTAATATTTTACCAATTTTAATACTGAATAAATATTTATTATTTTATTATTTATTAGCTAGGCTCTTCTTGCAGTTATCAAAGCATTGTTCGAGCTCGGACGTCCATGGAAATGGTTTTGCGCCTTTGCTGTTAGTTGCAGCGACTGCGTCAATTAAGGGTGCTTGATACTTGGCGGCGTCAGGTAAAAATCTGCGGTAATAGTTTCCCATGCCCAAGAACCTACGCACGCCTTGCACGGTCTTAGCGGGGGGAGGAGGGGGGGGATCCACTAAGCACGGACGTGCTTCTATAAGCACGGATACGGTCTTCGGGAGGGAAAGTACCTGTAGCATTAATACGGTAACCCAAAAACGTTACCTCGGTTGCCCCAAGTATATACTTCGCCGGGTTGATGACCACTCCATACTGGTGCAAAATTCAAAATTCAAAAGTCATTTATTCAAACTAGGCTGAGAATCAGCACTTTTCGAACGTCAAAATTACATAAGACAGTCCCCCAAAAACGCCCACCCTTCACCACTTCCTAGTGCTTAAGCTGGGAAGAAGAAGTGGCGCAACAAACTCCCCAGCAGTGCAATCGGTTAAACAGGAGCCTCAGGTGTTCAGCATGTTGCCGGGGGTCTCTCGAGTACACGAGGATATCATCGACGTATGCGAAACAGAAATTAAATCCCGCACAACTTCGTCTATAAACCTGTAAAATGTCAGTCCGGCATTTTTGAGGCCAAAGGTCATGTAGGGGAATTCAAAGAGTCCGAAAGGTGTGATCATAGCTGTTTTACAAATATCATCAGAATTTACTGGAATTTGCTGATATGCTTTAACTAAATCTGGGGTACTGAAAACTGAGCATCCGGTCAAGTTGTGGCCGAAATCCCTTATATGGCGGAAAGGGCAGCAGTCCGGAATTATGCGGGCGTTCAGTGCGCGGTAGTCGTCGCACGGACGATAGGTCTTGTCTTTTTTAAGCGCGAGGTGTACCGGGGAGGACCATGCTGAAGCTGATGAGCTGTTGGACGGTCGAGCGGTGCCCACGCAAATCATCTCCTCGAATTCTGTATGAGCGGCTCGAAGCATTTATTTCAATTAAACCATTACAGGCACTTTTCAATTGTCAAGGAATCGGTCAGTCAAAAATATGAAGCTAGTTGCCCATTCCAAAGCGTAGTAGGTACCTATGGAGAAGAACGGGCAAGAAACTCCACGGACACTCTTTTAAATAAAATAAATTGTTACAAAGTATTGGTTACATCATTCATGTTGAAATTATACATGTGAGAACAATGTAGAAAGACGTGCACTTTAGAAGCGTCCGTAATACAAAGATAAAAACAAAGAACAATTAAAAAATTAAAAATCAGCCATGGCCGCTAAGAGTTGACCAGTCCCAACTGACGGCGCCCGTTCACGAACATGACGTATGGATCAGCACCATTCAGCTCAACCATTTTGAAGGGAGCTAAATGATCCAACACACGCGCCACCATCAGCGAGACATTTGAGTGAGCATGACATACTCACAGCCGCCAGGGCACATTCAAGTCAATAAAAAAAAGTATTACCCGGTAAATGGTAGCTCTTTAGTACATAGTACTCACACCTGTGCTCTGGAATTATATAATACAAAGGAGATTGACTTTATACAATGCAAAGATGCTCTTAAAATCTTCAGCAGCTCCAACAGTATTTTCAGATGTTAATCAATTAGTTGTGGTTGTGGAGCAGGACCAGCATTGAGCCAAGCATTTTTATCAGTGATGTAATCCCCCAACTTATAATATGCCTGCCTGCATAGTGTGCTTTTTATACAAGACTTGAATTTTGTCTCATTCAGTTGAAGTATGTGGGGAGGAATTTTATTGTAACATTTTAAACAGTACCCCATGAAAGATGAGTCCACTTTAGCCAGTCTGAAACCTGGTTGAACTAATAGGTCCCTATTTCTTGTACTATAATTATGTCTATCACCTCTTTTACTAAAAAGATGTAAGTTTTTTCTTACATACATGATGTTTTCATAGATATATTGACAAGGTACCGTCATGATGTTAATATCCTTAAACAGTTCCCTTAGAGAGTCACGCCTGCGGAGATAGTACATGGCTCTAATCGCTCTTTTCTGCAGAATAAAAATAGACTCGATGTCTGCAGCCCGTCCCCACAGTAAAATACCGTAAGACAAGATACTATGAAAGTAACTAAAATAGACCAGCCTCGCGGTATCTACATCAGTAAATTGACGGATTTTTCTGACAGCATATGCTGCTGAACTTAGCCTTATTTTATTCACTGTTTTCAGTGAAGAAAAAGCACTTTTAATCACTATTTAGGTGTTTGAATTTAGAACACATCTATATATGCGACCTCCTTCTCAATGCTATACAACCTCCTTGCGAAAACATACTCGATACACAGGATATAAATATCGCTTCATAAGTTGATTATTATTAGTTAACTAAGAAAATTACTCTTAATTTTAGTAATTGTTCCAATTTTAATGTGCATTTTAATGAATTCAACCTTCCTTTTTTCTTCATTAAATGTCTATTTTCGCTTAAATCTTTCTTTTTCTCGTAGTCAAGGTAAGGTTCATCGTATAAAGTATAGTATGCAACTCTTGAATAAATCGGATTTATATCGAGAGCCATGAAATGAAATGAAATGAATCACTTTTACACGTCATATAAAAACATTAAAAATTCAATTCAATACAATTCAAAATATTTTTATTTCACATAAACCTACAAGGGCACTTATGAAACGTCAGAAGCTAGGTGCACGGTTCCAATTGGTCGTTTCCTATGGAGAAGAGCCGGCAAGAAACTCCACGGTTATTGTGATTCACAATACACAATTAATTTATCTTTCGTTGCTTCATTTTTATTAATTCTTCTTTTTACCTATTGTGGTAACGTATTATGTAACTAATGTACGTACGTACATATACAAAATATTGTAACACTTTTTAAAAGAGTAACGGTGGAGTTTCTTGCCCATTCTTCTCCATACTAAAACTACTTTTTGGAAGGGGCGACTAGAATCAATTCAATTTTTTTGTAAACTTTGACGTTCAAAAGTGCCTTACAAGGGCCTATTTGAAATAAATGATTTGACTTTGACTTTCTTACTGCATAGGCAGCTGAACTTAATCTACCTGAAAGAGCTCTAATGTGGGCGCCCCATTGCAATCTCGAATCTAAAGTAATTCCTAGAAATACAGTTTCCGTAATAGCATCTAGTTTCTTGCCGTCAAGTTTTAAATTTAGACCTGCTTGAGGTACATTTGGTAATGAGAACTTAAGACATTTAGTTTTGTTCGCATTAAGTAAAAGATTATTAGCTGCGAACCATTTCGAAAGAACTGCTAGACTATTGTTGACATGTAAGATATCCGTATCTTTTCTATCTATTTAAAAAATAAGAGAAGTGTCATCAACGAATAGAATTATATCTGATAAGTTGGCCATCATGTAAGGAAGGTCATTAATATAAACTAGAAATAGGAAAGGGCCAAGAATTGATCCTTGAGGCACGCCCATCTTAACTAGAGACCCCGAGGACGTCGCCCCGTTAACGTTTACAAATAAGCTAGATGAGGTCGGTGTTTTCTATCCGATTTAGAACTTACGATCTGAGCTCAACTCAGAACTTAAGGAGCTTAACTCGACGAACAATACCAAAGAAAGGATATTTGGGTAGGCCGTATCAACTACTCAAACTGCCAGACTATCATTAAAACTAATTGAGCAAGAAAAAATTAATGAAAGAGAAAAAAAAAAATATCTACATAGTCCTCACATTCACAATAATTAAAATAATATAATACTTTACAAAGTAATCGTGTCATTATGAATATAATTTTCAATAATGTCAATGTGTACATAAAACTGGTTTATGGTGATGAATAATTAAAATGTCATGAATTACTCGCGTCGCTCAGGATTGTAACACTTGAATCACTCGTTACGCTCATGATTCAATCGTCATGAATCACTCCCTACGGTCGTGATTCATCTATGACCCCGGCTGTAAATCCGTCCTTTATTCACTAATTGCATAATATAATATTTTATCACATCTATTCAAAAAGAGCTAGGTTATTCTTCGTAAACAGGGACCAAAATAGCTTTTTAATCCCTACTACTAAAAGTGATTTCAATTTGGAATGTGGCTATTGTTAGTAAAAGTTGCAAACACCAAAGAGATCAATCACGAACATTGTATGAACAAGTAACAGGCTGGCAAGAGAGAGAGAAAGTGTGAATTTGGTCAAAATGAAAATCCAAGATGGCGATTACGAAAATTAAAAAACATTCGTCATGGGTGTCGTTTGCATAGTTTTTGAGGGTGCTAAAGCCGACAATGAGGTCAAAAAGTAAACCCAAGATGGCGGCTTCGAAAATTTTGTATTTGTTTTAAATCATACATGAGAAGGAATTTCCGGGCAAATGTCGGGCTGGCAGGAGGAAGACTTTTCTTCTGCCACCGTTGGTCTCGTAGAGTGTCAAGGTCATGTCTCTGGCAAAACATCATACGAAAGGAGTGAGCTTGAGAAAGCAAGTAATAAACCAAAAAATTTATGGAAAGTTATAAAGGAAATAACCAACACCACGAAAATATGTGCAAGCCCCGTTGAGCTATTAAAAATACGCAATGATCCTAAGGCTTCCGTTAATGAGGTCTGCAATTTCTTCAGTAATGTAGGAAAAAAGCTAGCTGACAACATTATATCACAACGCCACAACCCATTACCTCCGTCTAACGATCAGTCTCATCTAAATAGCACAAACACGTCCCTTGTAAACTCTTTTGCGCTCTTAGAAGTTGATGAAGCAGAAACAGAATCGCTTATCCTACAGTTACGCACTGACTGTGCTATCGGATGGGACGGTATATCCCCTCTTTTACTGAAAAACTGTCGTCACGTACTGATACCACCACTTACCTTCATATACAACCGCTGTCTACAATTGGGCGTGTTCCCGGATGCTCTTAAAAAGGCGATAGTCCATCCTATACACAAGGGGGGGGACAGATTCTGTGTCAATAACTATAGGCCTATATCAGTTTTGCCGACACTTTCCAAGATCCTTGAGAGGATCATAAACAATCGTCTCAGGATATTTTTGGAAAAATACAAATTAATAGCAGACAATCAGTATGGCTTCCGAGCTGGTGTTTCACCAGAAGATGCTGTGCTGGGATTGACTCAAGAGGTAGCTAAAAATCTAGATAAGAAGACAAAATGTTTAGGTATATTTCTAGATCTTTCTAAGGCATTTGACACAGTTTCTGTCCCCATCCTTACCTCAAAATTAGAACACTTAGGTGTACGTGGCGCGTCGCTGGAGATATTTAAAGATTATCTCAGGAATCGCACCCAGAGAGTTAAAATTGATACCCACCTTAGTGAAGAGGAGTTGATTACTTTCGGTGTCCCTCAAGGCAGCATACTGGGCCCCACTTTATTCCAAATCTATATCAACGACCTTTGCAAAATGAACCTCCCGAACACCAAGATATATACATACGCTGATGACACCGCGATCTTGGTTCATGGACCTACTTGGGATACTATTAAATCTACAGCAGAATCGTCATTAGCGGAAATAATGAAATGGCTCAATTTTAATCTCCTTACCTTAAACATAGATAAATCCTGCTACATCCCATTTGCAATTAGGCGAAAGACTGCACCGTCACACAGTTTTGCAATTACTGCCCATTCATGCTCAAACAGATCGGCACCATGCCGTTGTCTAGCACTAACTAGAAGTGACGGCGTAAAGTACTTAGGTGTTCACATAGATGACGGACTTACATGGAAAAAACAACTTGACGCTGTCACGACTAGAACTTTGCGCCTCATTCACATATTTAAATCCCTCCGAAATTCTGCTAATGCCGATATTTTGAAAATGGTATATTTTGCACTATGCCAATCGGTCATAGGATACTGCATCTCTGTGTGGGGTGCTGCAACGAAGGGTTGCCTCCTGAGGGCAGAGAGAGCACAAAGAGCCGTACTAAAAGTAATGACAAGGAAGCCTCATAGATACCCAACAACACAACTGTATGCAGACTGCAAGGTTCTTACAGTCCGTCAGCTCTTTGTGCTTCAATCTGTTCTCAGGAAACACAGCAGCCTTTCCCCGTCTAACCCAAATAAGCGCACAAACCTTCCCGCAGGAACCCAACACAGAACCACGTTCGCGGAGCATCAGTATTATGTAATTAGCGCCTATATTTACAAAAAGATTCATATAAAACTGAATATCTTAGACCTCAACAAACACAACCTAAAATTAAAAGTAACAGAATGGCTACATAAACAGGACTATGCCGCAACGGAGACTTTACTGACCTACATCGCCTAATAATAAGCACACACTCATTTCCATGCTCGCACGAATAACTCTATCATCGCTTTCATTCACATTCGCTCATACAACTCCCCCACTACTTACCCCCACTTACACACACCTGCATACCTTTAATCACATTCATTTAATCTCACATACCCTCACACTCACACTCTCACATACTCACACAAAAATTTAAAACTGTAATGTAAACTATAAGCACTTCTTTTTTTCCCTTCTGAATGTAACTTGACACGGTCCACTCATGCATATTATCAATTGGAACCTCATTGCGAATCCCTGTCTCTTAAGATACAGGATACCCTAGTTTAAGAGACAGAGGTTAATCTATTGTGTACAGATTTCTGCAGCATCCAAATGTTATATGTTAATGTTCTCTATCTGTATTTTTGGAAATAAAGATATTATTATTATTATTTATTATTATTTGACTGGGGTCGGGGGTCTTGGCTTAACCGCCCGGGCCGCGAGGAAGAAAACCTCTATAAAAAATCACTCCTAATCTCCAAGCGGCGGCGCACCGTAAGGGAGGTTGATAGCTTGACTAATGGGTAGCTTAATTAGTCACTAGCGCGAACCACAATTTTTTGGTTGGTTAGTTGGAACATTTTTATACTCGTGGGAACAAAATGGTAAAATCTATATTAAAAAAAAAAGAACCGAAAGGTGAGTGATGCGGGGTCGGAGTCCGACGCTGCATCTAGCGCAGAGGGTTCTGGACAGAGCTCGTAGCGCGTAGTGGAGGGGGCTGCCGGGAGCAACCGGAAATTCCTCCGGAAGCGCCCCAAATTGGGGGATGGCCCAATGAAAAAAAAATGACCGTGCCAGTCCAGCCGAGTTGGACAGGCTCGACACGGAGGAGCACCAACCTGCAGGGACCAACTCCGGGACGGCCCTTACAGAGTCTTCCTGTGGTGAGCCGGACGCCCCTGGCGGCTCCAATTCGGAGCGAGCGGCTAGGTTTCTGGAGGGCGTGGTAGTATCCATTGAAGTACCGGTTTCTTGAAATTTATTTGGACATAGTTCTAATTGCTTTTGTTTGTTTAACAAACCTGCAATGTTTTGGTGAAATAGCGTAGTATTAAATGCTGACGTGGTCTCGAAAAAACGTTTTAATGGGGGTGTCATCAATTTTTATTATTTTAGGGAAATAATACGGAATTGTTCCTTTATTTTGAAAAGCAGTTTCTGTATTTTTACAATCAGTGACAGTGTTTACAGCTACTGGTTGTTTGTTCATGTTGGTAACGGTGTACACAACAACTGGATCTTTGAACGAGTTAGTGGTTAGTGGTGTTAATAACGATTGGCTCTTTGTACGATAGAAAAGTGTGGCTGTAGTAGTTTGTGTCTATTAAGAAGTTAATGTTTTTGTAAGTATCAAATAAATAACGTTTTTTACTAAAATAATGTCTGCCAATATCTAGAAAGGTACAATTTTCAAAGTTTAGTGACATATTTTTCAACAAGCTATTTAACAACTTTTCATTTAAATGACTGTTATGCAAAACACTTAAAATGATAATATTCGTTTTTTTAATAAGTTTTAATATAGTTAGCGTCTATATTAAAATCTATTAAAAAAACGAATCTATTATTATTTTGTTCGGGTTAGTGTCGTTTTCACCGACACATAAAATTAAAAAGTTGTTTTTACAGTCACTTAATTCATAGTTTGTTGACAATAGTTCCTCCGTCGTCGCGTAAGGCTTTATCGTTGATGTAATTATGTATTTTTGATAGTTCGTCTTGTTTCTTGAATGTATGAATACTGAAGCGATGCAGGTGCATTGTTTTCCACCTAATATTAGAATTTTTGGTTTTCGGCTTATTTTGGGAAATCCATTTTGTATAACGCGTCACACTATCGCCATCTAGGTGTTCTTCCCGCGTGAAATCCAATTTAGCGACACTATCATTCCATTTATCCTGATTTACACTTCAGAAGGTTTTGATAGGACGTACATCTTTTCCTATTGTTGGCGTTGACGTTCATGTTGGTGTAGATTGCTTGGTTTTTTTAGGTGTAGAAGTTGTTTGCAGTTGTGAGATAGTATTTCGCTGTTCTATTGTTTGTGTTTTTAATGCACTATTTTCAATGAATAAATTGTCTATTTTGTTCTGGGCTTCTTGTAATTGTCGTTTAAGGTCATTCTGTAGTGTTTCAGTTGATTCATTTCTAGTTGACAGATCTGGTAGACTCTTTGTTAGGTAGTCGTCAGCTGACAGTGTTGACTGGAATTAATCATTTAGCGAATCATGTAACACTGGTTTCTTTTTCCGTATGGTTATATTTTCGTTACCCATTTTTTTTAAATGTAGTACTATTGTAAAAAAAAGAAAAAGAAAAGCTCAAAAAAGAATTGTGTTCGCTAAGGATCAATCTTGGACTCTTTAGCGTCGTCTCCCGAATGCGGCTTCATTTCTAAACTTGCTATTTGTGCTTGGCGTATATTTTTGAAATAGCTGTATAGATACTACGAAATACGATCGTTAGAGAAGCGTAATAAGGCACACCGTTTGAAGTTTTGAAATTGTTTGCACTATTGTTTCACCTGAGTTTATGTAAGTAAAGTTTTTATATTTTTTGACGTACTTCGAGCTTCGAGCAATGTCTTTAATCAATAAACTCTTTACGCTTGTTTGTTTACATAATTTGATGTTATTTTGCAAAATTCTTTTCATAAATTGTTGCTAAGGTTTTCTATTGATATTTGTTCGTTTACGCACTCTTTACACATAACTTTCACCACTTTTACACAGAATTACAATTTTTATGATTTTTTTGATATGGAGAGAAACATGAAATTTAGATGTACCTAAATAAAGAAGCTCTGTCACCAAACCAAACTAAGGTTACGTTTAAAGGTCATTGGCATCAATAAGTAGCCTCATTAAAAGTGAACTATGTAATTGCTGGTGAAATTATAGTAAGTACGTAAACAAACGAATAGCAAGTAAAATACAAAGAATCAAGATGACAATGCACAATTCACTTGTGCCGGTACCGATTCAAATTGAAATATTTAACAAAGAAAGGACAATGACAAGAATAGGCTCGAATCATGTAGCGTCCGACAAACTTTCTGTAATAATGATAATTCATAACAGAAAATAGTAACAGTTATACAATTTATATAAAATCTGTAGAAGCACACCGCTGAAAACTCATTTTAAAAAGTTATTCAACTAATTGTCAATTTAACAACACATTTCATAGCTACAATTTCAAGAAGAAATGTTGCCAATACCAGAATAAAATAATATCGATACGATATTGCATATGCAAATCGATTACAATAATATAAATATGAATAAAGATAAAGTCCTGCCCCTTTTGTGACGTTTTAACTGTCAAGTTAGCGTTTAGCGTCAACGTACAGGCAAGTAAAGGAACACGGGTGGGTTTTAGTCAGTAAGAGTCTGACACGCCCTTCCGCTCCGCCTAGAGCGGGAGAAGTCATTTGATGAAAAAAACGTCATTTATCATTTTACATTTTTTTTATTATTTATCCTTGAATGTCGCATGATACCCCATAGGTGCAAAAGAAAAAACGCACATAAGGTGGATAAGTATGAGATCTAACCCGCGTGACTCACCGTCGTCGATTCGGTGGGGTTTGACGGTTTTGGCAAACTGTCTCCGGTTCGGAGACAAAGAGCCTGTGTGTTCTTTTAATAATAAATACCGTTTAGTTATATTTATGAATTATATTATAAAGTGATGTAATAATTTTATTAAAAATAATCCGATGATCGATATGTACTGTTTAGAATAGTTTATTCCTAATACCTTATAATGTTATTATAGTAGTGGCAACACTTGATGTAAAACAACTTGTGTTTTGTCTGTGGTCCTTGTCATTGTCAAAACTTCTTCACAATCATAAATGTTGATTCACAAAATATAAGTAACTTCCCTCAACTTACGCAGGAAGATTTAATATTAATTGCTTGTGGTACTTACCAAATAAAACAAGCACGGTCTTATTACGGCGAACATATTCGGTACAATGGTTCCTATACTATTGAAGTGTGTAGAGAAGCTCATCTTAGCAACGTACGGGATGAATTGTCACTCTCCCAAAATCACTGGCTCCTTAGAGGAAATATTCAAAGTAGGCATATAAGTCGCAAAATGTATTATGTTTATATTATAATTAATAATAATGAGAGTGGGAGAGAGGAAATTGAGCAATATTGTTGTAATTGCATAGTTGGACGAAGAACGGTAGGTTGCTGTGCACATACAATGACAATATTATGGTAGGTACCTCGGTTGGGCAAGATATCCAACAAATATAACCCCTCCAGCCCAGTTTTCAGACGATTTATTAATTTAATATGATGATGTACTGTTTGATGAATAATAAATTGTTAAAAAGAATAACATGTGTTTTTTTTTCATATATTCTAATCTAAGTATGTTTTATGTATATTTTTAATATAAAAACATTTATATACGACGATAATCTGCTAAAAGTCATTCATTTAATTAATCACTTAATAGTTTATTTCATGTTATCGTTAAAATCAGAAGTATTAAGTGGTCAACTTTAAAGCACTATATCTTTTTTTGGTGTACTTCCAATATAAATCTAATTATATTATCAAATTCTATAATTATTTTCCCTTTTTATGAAATATAGTTCATCTCTGTCGGTTCTGGCCGAGTCTTGTAGGAAACTTTGGCATTCTCCTTTAATATTTAAGATTAAAATTACAAGAGCAAATAAAAAAAGAAGAAACATAGGTAACCAGGTAACCAGGCTAGGTAGGTGGGGATATCATAAAGAAACCTCCACCGCATCACATCACGGTGAGAACTGCGACTTCGGGCGCCGCACCCTTGTAAAGTCGATTATGACCTTAAAGTGTTCACGACGCGTGGAACGTGTTAACAACATAAGTCTATACAAGTAAATAACCTATATTAGGTATTTTTAATTGGTGGTGATAAAATTACCGCATGTTAATACTTATTGCCAGAACAGGGGGATTAAGTGCCAGTGATGACTACGAGTGACAGGCTGCAGCGCGTCGCGCGGGACTCTTAGTTTTGATTAAAAATAAGTGTTACAAGTCAATTAAAGTCTGAAATAAGTATTTAGACACGCTAAATACATCACTGTAAGAGCTGAAGTGTAGCGTGCCACCTACGCCGGCTCGTCTAGTGCGGCACACCAGCACAGCCCGCGGCACCGCGGCGGTCGCGGCCGGCAGTGTTGCCGCGGCCGCTGTGGGCGCTGCATGTGCCGCCACTCTGCGCTACAGCCGCGTGTCACGTCGCGCGTTCAACAGTGTGCTCGTGAAACTTTCGTACACTTTTACTTTTAAAGTTTAGAGTTAACATTATGTGAATGATCGAAGTGCATTTGGACTTTGCTAGTAGATTGTGAGTAAATTGACTACTTTAGAATATCCGCACATTTCCTTTTTAACTAATCTTAAAATAGATTTAAGTAAGTCGTTTTGTTTTCATCCTTAATGAATCTCTTTAGCTAGTCGTCAGGTCCAGATGAGATGGATATCTTCGAGTAGCAATACGTGGCAAGGCTTCTTATCCAACCAAACTATTTATCTGGAGTCTCTTCTTTGGAGTGAGAGTGGCAACAGTTGTGCTTGTTTTGTTCGTATGCAATTATTCCCTGCTGAACACGCGCTCCTCACAGCCCGCTCCTCAAATGACCGATCAGGAAGCTCGCTATAATCATGGTGCTTGGCGAATCATTCGTAGTACATTTGATGTTTTCCTTTCTTCCAATACGTATATGCCTAAGTCAGCTGTAATAAGACGGTCGTAACTCCTAACTCCATATCCCGCGGAGGTGCCCGTGGCGTTAGATGATGGCCTAGTGTTAGCCCCCATTGGCTGAGGTCGCGTGTTGTCTCCTGTGGCCATCATGTCTGAGTACCGGCAGACATCGGTTCACTTAGTTAGACTCAGTGATCACGCACTGTTCGAGTGTTCGTGCTGTGCCTGTGTGTCGACCGGAGTGGGCGAGCGCGGTACCTACTATCTACCTTGTACAATGTAATGTTATTATCCCATTTTTCTCAAAAGTTTGGTGTTAGCAAAGACAACCAGAATCATAAAACGACACACAGTTAGTTTTTGCAAAGAGCGAATTACTTTTGGGCAAAATAGGCAGCATCACCTTAAAGACGGTTGCAGACAAGCTAAGCTAACTAAGCAATCTACATCGAGGACATGGCTGCACTTACATGGTGAAGAAATCCCACAGAAGGGAGTCTTCTAAGTACTGATTATACATACAGTTTATGACTATACATTTAAGTAAATAATACCTGTAAAGTATGTGGGGTCAGCGCAGAACGTCTTGATCTTCCATATGTCGTCATATATCATCTTTTACACAATCCATCCACTCAACCCCCCCGTTTCTTTGTTCTTCCTTTACTCTTATAACCGTACACATTCATACTCAAAACCTTCCTCACGACATGTTCCTCATTTCTCCACATCACATACCCGTACCATGGCAACCGATTTTCACACAATTTATCGGTTACCAGCGCCACATTTAGATGAGGGGATCAAATTAGAAATTAGTTTGTAAGGGGAATTCTACAAACTCATTTATAATATGACCCATTCGCGTAACGCCTCAAATGCCTCCATCTCAGCTGCACGCACTAGCCGTTCAATAGTATGCGTTCATGTGAAGTGTGACAGTGACTGTAGTTCTGTATGGTCCATGACTAGAGATATATCACCAGTGCACGGTAAATAAATGTGAACATCGAGATAGGATCATTCGCGTAGCGCCCCGTAGCGGCCCGTATCGCCTCGTAGCACCTCGTAGCGCCGCGTAGCGCCGTGTTGTATGTCGTAGCGGTATGAGGCACGTAGTTTTGTTCTATTGCCGAAGCACCGGCGATAAATATTGTGGTCGGAATTTATAGATGCATTTTAGAATATTATGAGATGGCACTGAATTTTTAAGATGGGTTTACAGGGAGAAAACTGAAACTGTGTTAGCAAATTTATAAAAAGCTCGATGCCTGAGAAAGCAAACAATGCGTTGTAAGTTTAGGTAAACTTTAGTCAGGCATTGTATCTGATATTTTTTTCCCATAAATACCACCCTGTGCTATTGGACCCAGCGCAGGCGTCAGCTCTGTGTTGCTGGTTCTCCGCCAGTATTCCTGTAATATAATGTACAAGTATTAAAACAAAGAAAATGAATATACCAAAACCTTGAAATTCTGTATTCTAGAGATAGCTTATTGAGGGTTATTTTTCAAAAAACTTGAAATACTTTCAATCCACGATCAAAAAGGGGGAAGTTCTCAAGAGGACGCGTATATTTTTTATGTATCACTACGCATATTTTTTTTACAAAGTAGTCCGATTTTGACCATCCTTTTTAGTTAGTTAGCCACATTTCTTATTTCCATACAGTAATATTGCCAAATTAATCAAAACAGCGAAATATTTGACATGAATTTGCGACGTTGCCCACTTTCAGAATACATGCTCTTAACTAGCGATTAACATTCAGTAAAACTGACTAACAATAACGGTGTATTAACATCTTACAACAATCATTATGTGCTACTAATCAATCGAGTGCAGTAACAGTTTCCTGGAAGATTCTTCTTACTTTTAGTAGATCCGTGTACAGTTTGTAGTATACAATGCCGTCAGGATTATTGTTTTCCTGCAAATTTACATAGTAAAACACAGTTTTTTGTTACCCACCGTTACCGGTGACCTATCACGTACGAACAGCTGATGTTCGACCTGCGGGTTTAAACGGGGAGTATAGTTTACTTTTATTCTATAATTAGCACGCAATCGTCATTTAGACTCTGTAAGACATTCATTGAGTCTTAGTATCAACATTTTTGGTTGATTTGGCACCCTACACTGGGTCTAAGTCACTTTGTTTACATAGATAACGAAACTTAGTACCTATTGTGAAATAGCAAAGTATTGTAATTATATTAGTGTTTTATTGTACATAACAACAATAACGTTGACTATCCGTATTTTAATTGTAATCTTTATGCAAACCTATTTTATTTTTATCTAGGCATCCTATCGAAAAGTAAAATCATAAGACAATAGAATCAATGTGACATTGTATTTGATCTAATTATAATAGTTGCATTTCAATTAGATTCAGCAGCCTTCCTCATTTCTCTATAAACCAACACTAACTTCTCCCATTTTCCCTTTCTTAAGGTGATATTAAGGTGGTTAGCAATAATAATTTAAACTAGTCAGTAAGACAACAGAAGGTACTAGTAACAATGTTGTTTGTCTCACTATCAACAAGCTATCTTCTGGCACTCAATTAGTTCATTACAAAAATATGCTAAGTAGAATTTCTTAAAATTGTTTCATCAAAATATTCAAGGTTTTTCTTCCAAACGCTTAGAAATTGAATTGTTTTTAGAAAAAACAATGTTTGATATTATTTGTATCATACATATCATATTTATACTCAACACTGGTTGAAAGATTATGAAATGCTAATTATTTTGTTCGCTTGAAATGTGAGACATGGATAATTTCATGTCTTTAATTTGGGTTGCATTTTCACGAATCAATTAGGCAGTTTGTTCATTGAATGATTTTAAGTTAATTGAAAGACTTTCTTGCATTTTTATCACGATTTGCTCGTTAGATCCTACGTACTTTTCCAGCGAACCAATACGGGTTAATTCTAACTTAATTTCCCCAACCTCATATGAGCATCCACATTCTTGATCTAACGGTTGTTTTCTCTTACGAAATGTTATTTGTGAATCGACGGTATGCGAAATTTTGACCAATCGGGTTGCGATGCAGCCTGTTGTCGCGGTGGCGATCTCTGTACACAGTACAAGAACAGTCCTTTGTTATGAAAACACAGTATGCGCAATTGGAAAACGAAGGTACAGCTCTGTATGAACACACAATATCTCGATGAACGCAGAGTCACTGTGCAAGCGAGTCAAAAAATAACAATCGTACTACTCACGCGGAGGTGAGGGGGTCGTGAGCGGGGTCGCTGCGCATAGACCGCCGCGCGCCGCACAGTGGTCTGAAAATCAAGCTCCATACTCATAGAAACTTAACGTCAGAAATTAATAAATAAAAATATGTTTTATGTTTAGTATACCTCCCTTTGTTTTACTAATATAGTATGAAGGGTATGAGTAGCTCCATGCGTGAGTTTTTTTTTTTGTATGGAATAAAACACTTAAACTGCTTTTTTTCAAAACTGAATAGAACTGATGGGCTGGTACTCACATGAGCAATAGCTCATGTGAGTACCAGCCCATCAGTTCTAACCGTGCCGAGCCGTGCCGTGCGTGCCGTGTGTGGTGCAATACCACCATACACGGCGATCAAGATGACATACAATTCTTGTGCCTTTCGGTGCCGCTTTCCATGTAGCAAGCTTTGGAAATTTTGAATTTACAGTTGGTGATCTTTCAAATCTTTGATGGTATTTTGTGAAGTTACATATCGCTTTGAATATGAAAATATTATGAAAACTAATACTCATACAAGAAGAGACAAACATACACACACACACACACCCTCACACTCACAAAATGTCGCCTTTATAATATTATTGTGATTATAAAGGCGAAACTTTGTGTGTGTGTGTGTGTATGTTTGTCTCTTCTTTACGCTCAAACAGCTGAACGGATTTGAATGAAATTTAGCACACATATAGTTTATAACCTGGAATAACACATAGGATACTTTTTATCTCGAAATTCCCACGGAATCGAGACTTATGCGGGTGATACCGCGGGGTGCAGCTAGTAAGGAATAAATATGTACTAAGGATGTTTTTACATTTTTATTTTTAAATATATGGTTAAAAGTGAAGAAAGATAAAAACATGTATTAAATAGTTAATGTAAAATACGTTTGGGGGAACTGTTAATGAAATAGTTAATACTAATACATTACAACAAAAATTATGTGCAAGAAAGGCAATAACAATCAAAGTAACGTCAAAATTGTACATTGGTCAATTTAAGACTACAACAACTATTTACAGCTCCTATAACTATGATATATTAAATATTACTGTTTAATTATATTACTAATTAATTATATTAATTAATTATTTATTAATTTAATTATATTCTTATTATTATTTTATTATAATTATTTGCTATAACTACTTATACAAAAACGATTAGCAGTGAGTATCTTTGCTGTCGTCAGTCCTCTAAATCCGAGTCCAGCATTGACGCGTTAATATAATCTATAATAAAATCTATCACACACAGTAATCAACAAAGGCACTCTCCTAATTCCCTTCTACAATCTTCCGTCGAGCCTACTGTGGCTGTTAATAATGCAAATTCTTTTTTTTGTTAACGTTGGAGCAAACCTTGCATCAAAATTTTCTACTGTCACACCGTCAGTTTATTCATCTTCTTCTTCAAAGAGTTAATTGGAGATGTCCAATTAACTCTTTGGTTATTCCACTGGTTGACGAGGCACTTGTAATAAGCACTATTCATGGACTACGTAGTGACTGTGCAGTGGGGTGGGACAAAATCCCAGCAAGTGTAATAAAACAATCTAGCTGCATTCTGGCTCCTCCTATTGCCCATATTTGTAACTGTGCCATCAATTCGGGTGTTTTCCCAAAAGCTTTCAAGCGTGCTATTGTTCATCCAGTGTACAAAGGCAAAGCTAAGGATGACGTTTCCAATTATCGGCCAATTTCAGTCCTTAGCTCCTTATCTAAAATACTTGAACGTATCCTCAACGCAAATCTGACAAAATTTCTTTGTAAAAATAAATTAATTGCTCAAAATCAATACGGATTTCGGTCAGGAATTTCCACAGAAGATGCTGTCTCTGATTTCACCAAAACCCTGATTGATAGATTAGATAGTCGCTTTAAATGCTATAGTATTTTCTTAGATCTGACTAAGGCCTTTGATACGGTGTCTATTCCCAGACTGGTGGCCAAAATGGAGCATATGGGAGTACGTGGTGTGGCTCTAGATATTTACAAAGATTATCTCAGCGGGCGTAGCCAATGTGTTAAAATTGATTCTGTTCTTAGTGACGAAAAATTCATCAACTACGGTATACCTCAAGGCAGTATCTTGGGTCCCACGCTTTTTCAAATATACATAAATGACCTCTGTCAACTCTCCCTTTTCCATTGTGACATTTTTACCTACGCCGACGACACAGTACTGTTGATATCCGACGTGACCTGGGACAGGTGTAAACAAACCACTGAACTTACCTTGCGAACAATTATGGACTGGCTTTCCACTAATCTTCTGACGCTTAATATCTCAAAGACCAAAGTAATTCAGTTTAAACCTCCAAATTCACCTAAACCGTCAATGAACTCGGATAAAATAATAGCACATACTTGTCACGACTCCTCTCCTTGCAATTGCAAGTGCCTTGACATGGTCCCAAGTATCAAATATCTAGGCGTTTATATCGACGAGAGACTGGATTGGCGTACCCATACTGATACTCTATGCTCCCGGCTTCGTAAATTGATTTATTTATTTAAAGAGCTCAGACATGCGGCCGATACTGAAACAGCATCACTAGTATACCGTTCTCTATGCGAGTCGATAATTACTTACTGCATCCCGGTATGGGGCGGTACCTTCAAAACTGTGATGCTTAAGGTGGAACGAGCTCAGCGGGCTGTTCTCAAAGTTATTTATTTCCGCAAAAGGGACTACCCTACAGCTCAGTTGTACTCAGAAGCCCAAGTACTAACGGTGAGAAAATTATACGTTCTTCGCTCTATCTTACGCCGACATTCCACGATGCCACTGGATAGCAAGCTATGTAATCGGCGGGATGGCTTTCCTATCTGTGAGTCTGTCCAATGTCGTACTGCGCTTGCGCGACGACACTATCGTGCCCAAAGCGCAGTAATGTTTAATAAAATAAACAAAAAACTTTCAATTTATAAATTAACCCTACATAAAGTCAAGCAGACTCTTAAGCCATGGCTACTGTCGCTGAACTATGACGAAACAGAGAAAATCATCATATCCATTTCGTAACATTAAAACCCCTCCTGATCAATCATTGACACACACACATACGCTCACATACACACACACTCACTCACACTCACACACACTCACACACACTCAAACACACACACATTTACACTCCACTGAGACACAAACACATATACAAACACTCGCAAACTCAATACAGGCTTCTTTAACCGTTTTTAGTTTATTTTACTTTTTTTTTTTTTGTTGTTACCATATTCTTTTTATTTTTGTTAATCTTTTTGCATAAGATTCGGTAATATCTCCTACTGGGAGAGGGCTCTGGCTCCTGTAACACAGGTATATCACCTAGCATAGGAGTCAGGGACTTCACACTATTTTGTAATCACTTTCTTGTGTAATAAAGATTATTATAGATTATAATATCCGCTGATCCGCTGTTGCAATCGGACGCGCTTACACAGTAAGCGGAAATTATTATTTTGCACCGAGCGCGGCAAATGCCGCTGCCACCATGCGTTCGGAAGAACTTGTGGCGAACGAGGTCCTGGCATTCCTACAGTACCAGCTGGATGTCAAGGACGAGGTCAGTGTGATTCAGATCTGCACATCCAACTTCAATGAAGAGGAGATACGCAGAGCGAAAACACTTCTGTATGAGTCGCTACATATGGCTGACCGAATGCCGTCCCGCAGGAGGGATGAAAAGGGAGGGAGGAGTCTCCAAGACATCATAAAAGTGTTGAAGGAAACAGACCCGGACGACGTGCCGACTTTCGTGGCAAAGGATTTGCGCAAGCTGCCCCCAGTCACATTCGACCACGTTGACGTCACCAGGCTGCTACGGGATATCACAACCCTAAGATCGAGCCTGGTCGAGATGCAGTTGAAGTTGGAAGCATCCCAATCCACCATCAGTGATCTACGGACTGAGGTAGCAGATTTACGCAAGACGGTATGTAGGTCACACGAGACAGCTACCAGCGTCAACACACGGCACGGCGCATTCAATACATCGCAGCTGAGTTTCGAGTCAGCAAAATTTGACTTGTCACCGGCCGCCGTCACTGCAAGCGATGCACAACCGCGCCCCGCCCTACCCGCGTCCCCCATAGTGGGGATGCCGACCAATATTAGCACGTCAACACCGGGACGTGCTTACTCGGCTGCCGTTATTAAAGCTCCCGCAAATCATCAGCGGCAACCTAATAATACGAGGGGTGCTCAGCGGCCCTCCGAAGCAGTTCGAAGCTCGTTGCCGCCGGTAACGAGCCAAGGACAGGCCGATGAAGAAGGCTTCATTCGCGTGCAGAAGAAGAACAAGAAGAAGAAGCCTGCTTGTCGCAATCAGTGCGGTACTGCAATGACTGGTCCAGACATGTTGCTGCGTCCCGCTATTCCAACGACGCAGCTGTACGTGTCACGTCTACATCACACCACGAAGGTAGAGGAGGTCGTGGAGTATATCAAGATGAAGATCAAGTTCACCTTGAGAGTCGAGAAGTTGGAGTCGCGCCATAAGATTAACTTCAAATCTTTTGTGGTGCGGGTTCCGACTCATCACCTGGAGACTTTCATGAAGGAGGAATTTTGGCCGACGGGTGTCGTGTATCGGCGTTTTCGCGGAAGGCTACATGACACCTGGACTCAGCGCAATAATACGTCGCCGACCCAACGTACTAACTAGATTTTTTATTTTTATTTTTTATTATGTGTTAGTTTATTATTATCTATGATTAATTTGTGTATTTTGTCTATGGGCCTTAGTTGCCTGAAAATAAAGCAATTATTATTATTATTTTTTTGTCTTTGACATTTCTCGGGACCCTGGGGTCCCGGACCTTTGGAAGGCGTACGAGGGGCCGAAGCCAACTCGCAGAGGCCCGTTAGGCGTTTTAATGAAATGAGGCACCAACCGACGATTATCCCTGTATGCACTATGCAAGTGCACCCAAGGACAACCCCCGGTCGGTGTAGGACTATTGCAGGATATGGAAACAAAGATATTGGACTATGGGTTTGGGTGGCTTAAGTTGACTGGTGACTTGGAACTATGGAAGAACTATGGCCCCTGCCTGATCAATGTTTCATATGCACACGGAAAAAATGGCATGGCAGGGGGTGACTTGCACACTCAATAATGGGCCCCCGGAAACTGTCGCTAGCACATAGTGACGTAGCGACAAGGGGGCAACATGTCCTGAGGTGCTTGAGGAGTGGAGAGGTATTCCACGGCTTTCAGAACAATCCCAGAGCCCGGAAGATGGTCAAGATCCCTACGAGCACTTACTGGAATACTTCCTTCCTCCGAGCACGTTTGCTCTTGCGAATCTCCACTCAAGCCGGCCAATTAAGGCAAGAATGAGGTGGGAGCTCTGTTCCTCGTCAGTGTTCACTCCAGTGAACTCACTGTTATTATTATTATTATTATAGATTAATATCAATAAATTCAACATTCTCTTTGTCTAGATCTGCATCGTCACCAATGAGAAGAGATTTCATATCATCAGTAATAGATGTATTTACTGATTTTCTCAGCACAGGTCTTATGCTGGACAGGTAGGGATCTGACGAGACAAGGAGACCATTGAAAATGTCTTCGTTTGTCGCTTTTTGGCAAAATTTGCGCGAATGCTGTTCTCGGATTTTCTTGAAGTCTTTGTTTCTGGCTTCCGATGCCTCTTCAGATAATTTGCCAATGGGCATATTATTGAAGTGTTTAATAACTTCAGCACCGTGCAGTAAAAGTTTGTGGACACTCGAAGGCATGTAATACCAGCCATAGAGCTCCACATACAATTCTGCTATTTGGCGCGCAAAGTTTTTAAACGCCTCAACATTTATGGGCTCTCCCCACAGGCCATCCAAGCATGAAGTGTAGATAAACCATACTGATATATATCTGTTGAAACAGGTTTTCTGGAAAGAAAGTGAATTAATTAATAAAAAGATACACAGTATTACGGTAATCTGAAATATATCAAATTATTCAAAACTTACTCTGAGATCTTCTCTAACTTATTCATTTCCGAAGGGGTAGCTTTAGAGATGTCACAAGTCTGCGTTGAAGTATTTGACAGTTGCGAAGTGATTTTACCATCTATCATGGTCATAAGCATTGAGTGCTTAACAGTATGAATTACCATAATAGACGGCTCCAGTGCTGCAATCTCAGCTTCAATCAAAGCCTGTTCTTCCTTAATATTGAATTGGTTTTCATTTGCAAATTTAAAATAGAGCGGTCTGCAGAACATTGTGGAAGATGGCTTTGGATTCTCCCATAACTTTTCTTCACCATAAATTAAGCGCAGAGGCACAAAAGAACACATAAAATTGCTTGAATCATCTTCACCCGCCATAGTTTGTTTGTACAAACTTTACCCTGAAGCACCATTAAAGCCCCACTTGCATAATTATCAATGTTAGCTCTTTGCCATCTAGCGAAGATTCCAAACGTAGGAATTTCCCAAATCTAGCAACAGTTTTGTCCAAAATCGCTTGAAGCTTTACTTTACCCCTCTTTCGGTGATTTCTATGGTGTCTTTTGGTGGGTAACAGTCCTTCTTCGCCTCTAAGATAGCAGTATATGAAGGATATAGTAGTATTCCTTCTTCTTTTGCACAAGCTCTTAATGTTGTATACTGCCATTTCGAAAGCTTCAATGAAGTCAGAATTCCTAAAGCTTTATCAGCGGAATATATGGGCATAGCTTTCTTGGACTTCAACAATTCCTTTATCTTTGTAGCCTCTTCGGGATGCTCTGTGATCAATTTTATTATATCTGCAAAAATTTTGTTATCTGCACTTAAACCAGTTGCATAAGCAAGGCTTTCAGTGCTATGCGTGAGGAGCTCTTTCACTCTTCTTCTCTTCTGTAGCGGGCTTAGCTCCGAGAACACTTTTCTTGGACTCACAACAGTTGATGTTCCAACACTGCACGTCTCCGGTTTGTATGATGTTGATGCACCCTCATTTATACCGTCAAAAGTCAAAACTGGAACATGGTTGCTGATCTTCTAACACTAAAGAAGGTGTCATCTTGTCCTTCATGAACTCAGGCCATTTTATGTCTTCTTGCAGCCATGTCTCATACTTTTTTATGAAAGTATGTCTCGTGCGATTACACGAGATCCATTTGTTCCTCAACAAACACACATGAGTGTGACAGAATTGTTTCAATTCTTTATTTTCGTTTTCTGACAAATCAACGGCATTGACAAAAACTTCATATAATACACTGGGCTGTGAGAAACAGCTATTGTTAGCCACAAACATAAAAATATTCAAATTGGTACTAAAACCTTCCATCATAACACGAAAACAAATCGAACGTAATAAGTACAGTAAGCGCGCACAAGTGCAAAGAGCTACTGAGTGAAGTAAGTTTAAATTTCCTATTTATATTATAACTACCCTCATTAACGCTCGCTGTCCCATAATGCTTAATAAATTAAAATTCAACAATAATGACGGTGATTAACAAATGAGTTATTTCGTGAAATGAATGTAAGTAATCGTGTAGTAAAATGTAAATAATCTACATCGTTTTCTAATATTTTCATTATAAAAGTCATTTATTTATTTTATTTATTTATTTTTACTTTAACATAAAACGGCCAAAGGCCAATTACATTAGTTAAAGACACAACACACTATATTAGTACAAAAAAAAAACAACATCCATTAAGTCATTAGCAGGTTATTAACTAACGACAATATTCTTATGTGGTTCTTGTGCTTCTTGGTTACTTCATTTAATTATGTCAAAGATTTGAAAGATTACCAACTGTAAATTCAAAATCTCCAAAGCTTACTACATGCAAAGCGGCACCGAAAGGCACAAGAATTGTATGTCATCTTGATCGCCGTGTATGGTGCAATAGCTCATGTGAGCCCATCAGTTCTATTCAGTTTTGAAAAAAAGCACTTTTTAGTGTTTTATGCGATACAAAAAAAAAAAAAAAAAACTCACGCATGGAGCTACTCATACCCTTCATACTATATTAGTAAAACAAAGGGAGGTATACTAAATACAAAACATATTTTTATTTATTAATTTCTGACGTTAAGTTTCTATGAGTATGGAACTTGATTTTCAGACCACTGTGCGCCGGTGTGAAGGATTTACGCTCGCTTAAGGAACATTACGCTCCCGTGTCCAGCACACGGGAGCGTAATGTTTTAAATACAAATCAGTTGTTTTGATAAATTTACTTCTTTTTTTAGTTCCGTATAAGTTTTATTTGAAGGCAACTTTGGACGTATTTTTAATAAAAGTTAGCACATGTCTGACTAGGATGAGTGCGAACGACGTATTATGCTTGGCAGCATAGTGTGCGTTTTATACAAGATTTAAGCATAGGTCAAAAGCTTTTGCTTAGTCAAAAGTACTTTTGACTGAACAGGTTGGTCAAAAGTGGTTTTGACTGAAAATTATTGGTTATTAGTAGTTTTGACTGCAAATTTGCGGTTGAAAGTACTTTTGACTGAGCTCTTCGTCAAAAGTAGTTTTAACTGCAATAAAGCTTCAGTCAAATCACTATTAACTCGTTAGATGTGAATAAAAAAGATATTTATTAAATGTGAAATCGTTTATTACGAAAAATTTGGCATTACAATCAAATACAAAGAAAACATACACTTAAAAATTATCATTCAAATAGGTAATCAGAAACTTCACAGGTTATAAAAACACAGTACCTATATTACGTTAATCGCTTTTTTAAATAATTTTTAACTTTAATTGAAATTTAAAAATTTAAACATAATTCGTGATTGTATAATGATAACCTTGTAAATTTTATATGTTTTACTTATTACACATTATTTATGCATCGTAAGCAACATACGTGTTTTATTTTTTAATAACTTTACGAGGCTATCAGTCTACAATGACGAATTATTTATTAATGCAACTCAAACTATTATGGCACTTTGAATTACACAGCAATCCTTTTTTCTTGCATAAACATTTATTGTTTTTACAGCCCGTAGAACATACACATCGTGCATAACCTTGTCCTGTTCCGATAGCAGCGTTCTCTGCAGCTGTTCGTAATGTAATTTTTACGTTGGGCACCTCATCCTGGCGGATATTTTTTTCTTTGCAGCCATCAAATTCGGATCTGGAAAATAAAATGTTTAAAACAGGTTAAAACCTACAGACAAATACACACACGCACACACGCGTACACGCACAGACACGCACACACGCACACGCACACTCGCACACACACGCACACGCACACACGCGCACACACACAAATTCATTTATATTTACAAATTCAGTAAGTAGACGCACATTAAATTTGAATTAGTAGGTACGTACTTGCAGTACAATTTCTTCAAATCCCACTCTTTGTCCCAATCCTGTATAACTGCTCACAAGTAACTTCTAATACAACTCCAATTAAATTACGAAGGTCTGCCTTTCCTTTGTCTACGTCTGGGATTGGTATGACCTCATTGTCTCAGACTTTCAGTGGTGGATGAGATTGATCGCTTGCTGTTTTCATTATCTTTGCTTGTTGTACTAAATTCAAATGCGCTTTTTCTCTTGCTTCCAATATCATTGATTCGTTTCTGTTGTGTTCAAATATTTATTTTTCTCTTGCTTCCAATATCATTGATTCGTTTCTGTTGTGTTCAAATATTTATTTTTCTCTTGCTTCCAATATCATTGATTCGTTTCTGTTGTGTTCAAATATTTCTTTTTCTCTTGCTTCCAATATCATTGATTCGTTTCTGTTGTGTTCAAATATTTATTTTTCTCTTGCTTCCAATATCATTGATTCGTTTCTGTTGTGTTCAAATATTTCTTCTTGTTCTTTGTTTTCTCCTTGTTCTTTGTTTTCTTCTTGTTCTTTACCTGTTTTTTTTGTTTCAATTTTTTCTAGTTTGTCTTGATTCTCTTCATTATCATCGAAATTTTGATTCTTTTCTGTGATTGAAACTTGCAAGTCTTCTTCATTCTGCAATCCACTTATAATTTCCAAAGGTTGATTAGATGTTGTTAGCCCCACTTTAGGTTCCGTTCTAAACATTGCTTGATACGGAGACTGCTTTATCCCTGAGTGAAATGCTCTGTTCTTAATGAATTGAACTTTAAGTCCATTCGACCAATTAGTGGTTTATTGTCTTCCATCCAAGATGCTAGCATATTTTCAACATCTTGATTAGCCCTTTCCACGGAACCTTGACTTTGGCTACCACGTGGTTTCCCGTTTTAGCTCCGGCCAATATGATGTTAATTCTTCTATAACTGAGTTAGTCTCAAACTCTCTGCCATTATCTGAGTGCAAAATACATGGTGGTCCAAAGGTCAAAAAAATATCCATTAATTGATATGCAACTTTAGTAGCCCTTTTTGATGTCAGTGGTCGCAAAATAA
This sequence comes from Agrochola circellaris, assembly GCA_914767755.1. Taxonomy (NCBI): domain Eukaryota; kingdom Metazoa; phylum Arthropoda; class Insecta; order Lepidoptera; family Noctuidae; genus Agrochola; species Agrochola circellaris. The sequence goes on from OU611848.1 coordinate 202,145, forward strand.
CAAATTTAGTCAAATCGCTGGCCCCGGGCAATATAGCGGTAAACACCGGTTACGCCCTTTTTAATGTTATTTGATTGTTGGCTTCTCTGAGTACCAATCTATCACTCTTATTTTATTCAGTTTTTTTAAATAATATTATGTAGAATAAATGACAATAACAGCTTTATTGCATGGAAAATTCTCTTACGACTAAGGTACACTGCACTATAAACAAATTAGCTTCTTTTACTTCTCCAGTTAATTTCGATTTTTGATATTACCGGTTTATTGCCCGGGGCCAGGGAAATGATCCTTATAAACCATAATAAATTTATGCCCGCGATCTTCTTGCGACTGCATGTCAATAAGATCGACTTGGCAGCGGCTGTTAATTTCAGTGTGCAGGATCGGTTTCGAAACCAGACCCCTCCTTTTCTTGCTTTTATTCCTTTTGCATACTTCGCACATTGATTAATATATATTAATCATTTCTTTTGTAACATTAGCGTACTTTTTTGCCGTTTTATTCTTAAGTCTATCGCGACCACCATGCCCTATAGAAATATGAACAGCATCAATAATGTCGTACATTTCCTCAGCCGGCAAAAAATATTTGACAGGTTCTGTGTTTGTAACTAATTTTTTTATACCACAAACTTCAATGATGTTAAAGCGTTTTAGTCCAGTAGACTAAAACGCTATAACATCATTGAAGTTTTCATCAAATTTCGCGTCTTCCACATCCATTGCAAACTTTTCAAATTTTTCTTTTATCATCACATTGAAACGACTATCTTTCATATCTTCTATCGCTAAAATTCTTTGCAAAAAGAGTTTTTTCTTTTCGTAGTCACTCTTTTTTTTCTAATATCAGCACGTTCTCCACTAATAATGAGTAATATAAAAGTTTATATGTGCGTTTGTCGTTATTTTTATCGACCACCTTAACTTTTTAAGAGTTTTCAATGATACAACCAGTCAAAACCACTTTTGTCGGAATCACTTAGTCAAAAGTACTTTTAACCAGCTACATTGGGCAAAAGTGCTTTTAACTGTTATTTTAGTCAAAAGTATTATTGACTAAAGCATACGGTCAAAAGTACTTTTGACTGATTTTGCTAGTCAATAGTACTTTCGACTGGTTAAGAGTTTTGACTGTAACATATATACTACTCTCGTGAATTTTTTCATATATCCAAATCCAACCATTTAGCTGGCAGGGGACGACGAAACTTGACTCTAACAAAAATTTGCATTTTAAAGCTTAATACACTCGAGAGCAATGAATCCGGGTCACTTAAAGAATGTTAAAAATCTCGGAAACTAAAAATGATAGATTAATGCAATAAATTGTATTTAATAGACAATGTAATACTCCTTAAATGAAGGTAAAAAAAATATGAGTCACCATACATTTTATTAACACAAAATTACATTAAAAAAAAAACTGCTGATCTCTCCTTAAAACAAAAATAGGAAACATGAAATTTTTGAACTTTATTACGATTTTCTTGAATTTTAATACTTCGTATTGCCTCCTCGTGCTTTCATTACTGCGTTTACGCGGTTTGGCATGCTGTACACCAAGTTCCTTATACGATTTTGGGGAATATTCTCCCATTCCTCTGTGAGAGCAATTTTGAGCTCACGAAGCGTGATTGGGGGAGGGTTTCGTTGTTTTACGCATCTGCCTAGCTCGTCCCAAGCATGCTCGATCGGGTTGATATCCGGGCTGCGCGCTGGCCACTCCATACGAGTAATGTTCATCTCTTGAAGGTAGTCATTCACAATCCTACCTGTATGAGGTCGGGCATTGTCATGCATAAATATAGCATCCTCACCTAAATTGACCATAAATGGACCAACGTGATCATTGAGGATTTCTTCCACATATCTTACGCTAGTTAAAGAGCCGTTTTCTATGATCACCAGCTCTGTGCGACTTTCAGAAGAAATTCCGGCCCACACAAGTACAGACCCACCACCGTAGGCTACTTTTTCTTCGATGCATGCTTGCTTGAATCTTTCCCCTGGTCTTCGATACACTCTGTGTCTTCCATCGTGCTTGTAGAGCATAAATTTTGATTCGTCGGAGAACATAACTTTTGATCAATCTTCAATACTCCAATTTACGTGGCTCTGGGCATATCTTAGTCTTGAAATACGATGCCCACGCTCCAGTTTAGGGCCGTTTGCAGGTCTAAGGGGTTTTAAGTTAGATTCAGCAAGCCGACGTCTTACTGTCCATGCACTTGGGTTACTTCCTCCGAGGCGTCGAAACTGATTTGTGAGTTCAGTTCCTGTGAGAAAGCGATTTCGAAGCATGGTGTTCACCAAGTATCGGTCTTCTCGTGCTGTGGTACACCTGGTTCTGCCCGTTCCTGGTCTGCGTAGGTTAGAACCAGTTTCTTCGTAACGTCGGAGAACTCTTTGTACTGTTGACAGCGTCACACCGACAGTCCTGGCTGTATCGCGCTGACTCCGGCCGGTTTCCAGCATTGTAAGTATTCTGGTGCATTCTTCAGGCGTAAGCGACATAATTTCAGCTTGAATAATGAATATAGAGCACTATCAACATGGTTTATGTACCCACATAAATGACAGATTACAAACAAAAGCAAAACCAAATGCTGTAATTTCGTAGTTCCATCTTCGAAAGTGGCCCTTTTTCAAATTTGATTTTTTTATGATATAACTTTACAATAACTAAGAAGTTTTAATACCTTCATTTAAGGAGTATTACATTGTCTATTAAATACAATTTATTGCATTAACCTAGCATTTTTAGTTTCCGAGATTTTTAGGATTCTTTAAGTGACCCGGATTCATTGCTCTCGAGTGTATTTCGCGAATGGATTCTTGAATCCAAAAATGGTTTTCACAAATTCACATTTTTGAACGACCTTTCCAACGATACCCCACATTATGGGGTAGATTGGAAAAAAAAGTTCCCACTATAAGTGTAAGTACAGGAGGTACACTAAAAAAAAAAAAAAACTTGATTTTATGTTAAGTACTACTTTGTTGGTGTGATTAATATGTATACCCATGCCAAATTACAGCTTTCTAGTACTCACCGTCTCTGAGCTAAGTCGCGGACAGACAGACAGACGGACAGACAGCCAGATGGACAGAGAGACAGACGGATATGGCGAAACTATAAGGGTTCCTTGTTTACTTCGGAACCCTAAAAAGGGTGGGGAATTGAAAAAAATGTAATACTTCATTATTGGTAGGTATCAAATAAAAGCTAGTAATGAGGCAATTCCAAATGTATAACAATGACACGACAGGGTATCTACTCTGTGCCGTGTCTGACCAGTCTCCGGTGTAATTCTTCATTGTCGGTAGATATAGGTAGTTGGTTTTCAATCACACACAATTCAAACTCAAAGCATTTGTTTCAATTATAACATTTACACTTTTGAGTTATCACTTGTCACATATCATTGTGTATCAGTCATTGTGTTTAAGTTAGTTGGTGAAGCTAGTCGCCCATTGCAAAATGAAGTAGGTACTGATGAGAAGAACGGGCAAGAAACTCCATAGACACTGTTTTAAATCAAAACATTATGTTGTCAGGGTTGCCACTTGTCTATTATTCGCGGATGATCTTAAGTTGCTTATGGCAATTAAAGATTTGAGTGACTGTGCACGGTTGCAGCGTGATATAGATAGTGTGGCAGAGTGGAGCAGGAAGAATAAGCTGCAATTTAATGTTAAAAAATGCTTGGTTATAACCTTCAGCAGAATGAGAGTGCCACATCATCACGGGTATGCGTTAGATGACACGCCAATTGAGCGGGTAGAAAAGGTACGCGATCTGGGGGTGCGCCTGAACACCGAGTTCACATTTCGTGAACATATTATAAATGTTTGTAAAAAATCATATAGAAGCCATATTTCATACTCCGTCGGGCATCGGGTTTTACAAACATTACAGCGGTAACAGCATTGTATAATGCTCTGATACGAACTCAACTTGAGTGTAATGCTGTCATATGGGCTCCACATGAGATTAAATATAGTCTTATGTTGGAACGCATACAGAACAAATTTATCAGGTATTTGTATATGAAATTTTACGGGTTCTACCCCTTCTATCCGTTGATGTACCCAACCTTGTTCGTAATTGGCATGGTTGGGTACAACAAACTAGAGACAAGAAGGGACCTGGCTGACCTGGCACGTATATTTTTAAGCTGTTGCGCGGTAAAGTGTTTAATGCTGGTGTTTTGAAGGAGATATGTCTGAATGTGCCTGATAAGTACGCATTGCGACGCCGACGGCCACGGTTGTTAGCAGTGCCACGCGCGCGAACCAACCTGCTCAGTAAAGTGCCCCTGACGCGAGCCTTGCATACACTGAATGACACTGCTGATAGGATAGATTTATTTAATTGCTCTCTGAATGAAATCACAAAAGTAACATTGTTTGTATTATGTTATGCTAATATATAACTAGTAGCTTTAATTGTAATTTAGAATGTAACTAAAGACCACGCTACCGCATTAGGATTATTGCCTGTAATGATAGTTGTGTTTGTGATAAATAAATAAATAAAAATAAATAAATAAGTTTTGGTATCAAAATCAAGTCAATTATGTGAAATGGGCAAGTGTTATGTCAGATCCATATTCATCATCCCCTGTATTGTTCAACCTATATGTAAATAGGCTGATCGTTGAGCTCAGCAGCATGCATGTCGGCTGTCATATTGATAACATTTGTGTAAATAATCTAAGTTACGCGGATGACATGGTGCTGTTGAGCCCAACGATTGGCGGACTCAGGAAGCTAACAAGTGTGTGTGAGACGTATGCAGCTACCCATGGCCTCAAATATAATGTCACTAAAAGTGAACTTATGATTTTTAAAGCTGGTACCAAGTCACCAGATCGGGTTCCGCCCGTAATTATGAATGGAATGCCGTTAAAAATAGTCACATCTTTTAAATATCTTGAGCACATAGTCACAGAACATCTACGTGACGAGGAGGACATGGACAGGGAACGTAGGGCGCTGGCGAATATGATAGCCCACAGGTTTAAGCGTTGTAATGCTCAAGTCAAAATAACTCTGTTTAGAGCACACTGTACATCTCTATACACATGCAGCTTGAGGGCTCAGTATACGCAAAAATCGTTCGGCGCGCTGCGCGTCCAGCATAACAATGCGTTCAGGGCATTGCTGGGGCTGCCGCGCTGGTGCAGTGCGTCGGGCATGTTCGCGGATGCTCATGTTGACGGCTTCCACGCCGTGCTCCGTAAGCGGTGTCACGCGGCGCTCTGCAGGTTGCGCGCCAGCTCCAACAGTATCTTGTCTGTTATAGCGGATAGGTGGGATACGCGCTACGTCCAGCACTGGGTTAATACCCACATTAGGAAATAAGTTTTATTTTGCTTTTGTTTTTTTCAATACTAACACTAGTTATTTTAAGTTACTTTGTACTAACATTCTATGGATTCAAAACAATCTGAAATAAACGCTTTTTATTTTATTTTTTATTATTATTTCCTTTATTTCATTTCTACACATATAATTTACATTTTTAAATATTTTTATAAAAACAAAGAGAAAACAAAAACATTTAAAAATTTAAAAAATAGTAGCCAACCGGTATCGGGAACAGGGTCCAAGCTACCGGTGGTTAGGGCTCCTGAGAGAGGAATCTCCTAACGATACGCGCCGTGTCAAGAAGTACCGCTTTCTGGATCAAGCCTTTGATCCAGCTGCCTAACGAGAGCCTCCTCAGGTGTTGGTCGAGGCTCTTGGCTATTATACCATTGGCCGTGACGACTATCGGCACAATGACTGCTGTATCCACATCCCACATGTCGACAACCTCGCGAGCCAAGTCAAGATACTTTATTTGCTTATCTTTTTCAGCTTTCACGAGGTTCTCGTCATGCGGGACCGCTATATCAATAATCATTGTGCGACGCTCTAATCGATCTATCACCACTATGTCTGGCTTATTGGCAACAATAGTCCTGTCAGTGATGATAGATCGATCCCAATACAACGTGATATTGCCATTTTCGAGAACTGGGTCGGGCACATACCTATAGTACGGTACTTCCGATTCCACAAGGCTGTATTTCAGAGCAAGTTGCTGGTGGATAATCCTGGCTACAAGGTTGTGCCTATGCAAGTAGTCTCCGTTAGCCAGACGAGAACAGCCAGAAATAATGTGTCGGATAGATTCCCCCGGACGGTGGCATGCCCGACAGATGTCAACCGTGCCGTCCTTCACAATATATTTCCGGTAGTTGTTCGTCAACATAACTTCATCCATAATCGCAAAGACAAAACCTTCGGTTTCCCCAAAGAGATCACCGAATCGCAGCCAGGATACGGACGCTAATAGGTCTACATCGGGCCCATGTAAGGCCCGGTAAAAGCGCCCGTGAAGCTCTTTGCTCTGCCATACCTCCCTGCGGTCTTTAGTATCTAATACTATAGGTTTGCGCCAGTTCTCGTTAGCCAAGGATAGCGGGGTAAGGCCCTTGTCCACTGAGACCACATCTCGGTGCATCCCCACGTCGGCTTCTAGGAAGTATTCCCTGAGACTGCATACCTCACGGTTGTGCAGGGTCTTCGCATTTAAGAAGCCTCGACCTCCACACTTCCGCGGGATATACAGTCTCATCACCGATGAACATGGGTGATGCATCCGATTTACGGTCAGCAGTGTGCGGACCCTCCTATCCAGGGCGTCAAGTTCCGTCTGGGTCCATTTGAGTATGCCGAAAGAGTACATCAAAACCGGCACGACCCAACCGTTGAAGGCGCGCACCTTGTTCCCGCCTGATAAAAGACTATTTAATACTTTATTCAGGCGACCAAAGAAGCGCTCCTTCAGCGATTGCTTCATGTCAGCAGTGTTGATACCTAACGCTTCCGACATACCCAAATACTTGTAGGTTTCGATTGAGGAGAGGGATCTTAGGTGTATGGAGTCCGAGAGTTGGGTTCCCCCAGATTCCACAATCCCCCCTCGCTTTACATGCATGACCGCACATTTGTCCACACCAAATTCCATCCTGATGGCGCTACTGAAAGTTTCGGTAACCTTCAGTAGCTCCACCAGTTGCAAATTGTTGGGGGCAAAGAGTTGTAGATAGATTGTGGGCAAGATAATGTCTGTTTACTTTTTATATTGAAACAATAAGCCAAATCGTTGCTCTGTAATCAAGAGAATTTATTTAATGAAATACAATGGTTAGACCATAACATAAACACAAGTAACTTCTTGTTCACTAACTTAATAATTACATATTAATTACATACCTGTAATCAAGAGAAACAACATTTAAAGCTATTGCTTCACTTTATTCCTTATTAGCGTAGAATTATTAATAGGTTTCAGTTATGACGTTTAATAAGTAATTTCTACATACTCATTGTTTCATAGTCAATCCAGAATGTCTATACCACAAACAATATAGTATTAATTAGAAAAGTAATATTTTAAATGCATGGAGTTTATAAGCAGGAAATTCAAATGAAGGTTTTAATGATCTTCATTTACATCTCCCCCCCCCATAGGATGCTAGATATCATCCGGTGCCGGGATAATTTTTGTAAGGTGGAAAAGATTTGATTCTTTTTTTTTATGACCTGTGTTTACCCTATAAATTGAGTTTGATAATTTTTCCAAAATTTTGTAAGGTCCTATTTTCAATTGATCTAGTTTCTTTCTATTTAATCTATTTCCATTTTCAATATACACCAAGTCTCCCACTTTTAGTTGGCATTCTTTTCTATTTTTATCAAATTGTTTTTTATTATAGTTATGTGATTTTATGGTTCTTTCCAATGCTATTTTCCTATCTTGTAATAATTCGTTATGTGTTGTCTCTTGTTTTAATTCATCAGGTAGAATATTAATATTTTTTCCTTCCAATAAGTATTTTGGAGAAAATCCTGTTACAGTGTGTTCCGTCTCATTATATTTTTGGGTACACTCATGAGCAATACTAGTCCAGGCTGACTTCTGATTATTTTCATTAATCCTACATCTGATTCTATTAACCAACGTCTGGTTAAGTCTCTCATTTAGACCATTAGAAAATGGTGCATTCACTGCTGTGAAAATAATTGGTATGTTTTCTTTTTCCAAGAAATTCTTAAATTCTTTTGAATTGATACCCGGATATTGATCTGAAAGAATCATTTCAATCTTGTTTTCTGTAGTTACTTTCTTTACAAGCTTTATGAAATCACTTGAAGTTTGTGTTTTTGATGTCAATATATAGGCGTATCTTGTGAAATGATCTACCAAAAGATGTAAATATGTTTTTGTAGAACGCGAGCCACCAAATCCACCAATAGTATCTATAGACATAATTTCAAAAGGGTTAGTTGCAGGACCCAGATGTGACATTAGCCCATATTTATATTTAGTTCTAGATTTATTTTGTATGCATATTTCACAATTATCACATATTTTCTTTATATTGTGTGTCAAATTGTTCGCTATATAATATGGTTTAATTTTATTTTCCACTTGTTTTATTCCTATATGACAATATGTAGAATGTATGGTTTTTATAATTTGTTTACTAAATTCCTCAGTTAATAATATTTTTTCTTTTTTCCCAATCTTCTTAAAGTATATATTATCTTTTACTTTTAATTTATTTTTATTCAGTTCAATATCTTCATTTTTTTCTTGGTCATTTTGGATGTCTTTTAGTTTAATGAAATTTAGAATTTTTATAACTTCTTCTTGATTAGTGTGTGATTCTAATACCGGGTTTCTGCTTAGACTGTCAGCTTCTAAGTTGTATTTACCTGGCGAATATATTACTTCAAAATTAAATTGTGATAGATAATATGTGAGGTCTCCTAGTTCTTCATCTGGTCTTGCTTTAATATTCATTTTTTCTAGAGGTTTATGATCAGAGTATACTTTAAACCGTTTTCCTATGAGCCAGTGCTGCCAATATTTTACCGCTTCTTTTATCGCTAAGCATTCCAGATAAACGGCTTTTTTCTTTTTTTGACAGTCATTTAATTTTTTTGAAAAATATGCACAGGGTTTCTCTTCTCCATTCCGTTGTAGTTGTTTCAAGACAGCACCTATGCCTTGTATACTAGCATCTGTATAAATATTTATTTGTAAATCTGGGTCATATATTGCTAGAATTGGCTTTTGGCAAAGTAATTTTTTTATTGTATCGAATGTTTCTTGACATTTTTCTGTCCAAATAAATTTTTGATCTTTACGTAATAAATTGTGTAAGGGATCTAGTATGATTGATATGTTGGGTATATACTTTCCATAAAAATTAATTTTTCCCAAAAACTGACGAACATTTTTCTGTGTTTTTGGAACAGGAAAATCTGTTATAGCAATTAGATTATCCTTCAGTGGAGTAATTGTGTTATTTTTTATTATATGGCCTAAGTATTTCACAGAGTCCTGTGCAAATTTACACTTAGAGAATTTTAATCTAAAGCCCTCCTTTGAAATTGCTTTTAATAACAATGATAAGTGTTGAATATGGTCTATGAATGTTCGTGAAAAAACCAAAATATCATCGATGAAATTCACAGTGAAATCTGACAGTCCGTTTTTTCTAATAATGTTACAAAGTATTCTTTGAAAGATTGCAGGAGCAGTTTTTAAGCCAAATGGTAAACAAGTCCATTGGAAATGATTTTCCTGAGTAACAAATGCCGTTTTCTTCCGGTCTTCAATTTTTAAAGGTATTGACCAGAATGCTGAATTTATGTCAAGTGTTGAGAAATAGGTACAGTTTCTTGTTTTTACCATTAAATCTTCAATTAGTGGAAAAGGCTGTGATTGAGGTTATGCAGATCACATTTGTTTTTGGATCTTCACTCGCTTTTACCACAAATTCAAATTTTAACTTTGACATTTTAGTCAATAGCTATAGAAATGTTGTTTTATAATGTCTGTTTACTTTTTATATTGAAACAATAAGCCAAATCGTTGCTCTGTAATCAAGAGAATTTATTTAATGAAATACAATGGTTAGACCATAACATAAACACAAGTAACTTCTTGTTCACTAACTTAATAATTACATATTAATTACATACCTGTAATCAAGAGAAACAACATTTAAAGCTATTGCTTCACTTTATTCCTTATTAGCGTAGAATTATTAATAGGTTTCAGTTATGACGTTTAATAAGTAATTTCTACATACTCATTGTTTCATAGTCAATCCAGAATGTCTATACCACAAACAATATAGTATTAATTAGAAAAGTAATATTTTAAATGCATGGAGTTTATAAGCAGGAAATTCAAATGAAGGTTTTAATGATCTTCATTTACATATTATTATTATTATTATAATCTATAGAATGTAGGTATTGCAGACGGGGACAATACTTGTGTTTCTCTTTTTGGATATGTGTTTTTACAGTCGGGTTAATTGTTTATTTTAAATCATTTGCTTTTTATCGTCGAAATAGCCCCGTAATACTGTGATTACTGAGCCGATGATTGTTGTGTTTTTTTTGGTAATAAGTTGTTGTTTTTAGGGTTCCGTAGACAAATGGCAAAAAACGGAACCCTTATGGTTTCGTCATGTCTGTCTGTCTGTCCGTCCGTATGTCACAGCCACTTTTTTCCGAAACTATAAGAACTATGCTGTTAAAACTTGGTAAGTAGATGTATTCTGTGAACCGCATTAACCGGTAAAGCCCTGGGTGACCCTCAAGCACGTCAATTAGCACGTTAATTAGTTGTTTATCAGGGCTTTACCGGTTAAGATTTTCACATGCGCGTTACCAAATGTTAGAAGTAGTGAATGTCATGTTGTACTGAATAGGGAGACACTAGAATGTCATGTTGTACTGAATAGGGAGACACTAGAATTCGTCGAAAAAACGGTTTTCCTGGGAATCACGCTTGACTCAAAACTACACTGGGGTCCTCACTTAACATCACTTGCAGGGCGGCTAAGTTCAGCCGCTTACGCTGTTTGGAAAATCCGCCTATTAACAGACGTGGATACTGCCAGACTGGTGTATTTTAGTTACTTTCATAGCATCATGTCTTTCGGTATTTTGCTGTGGGGAAGGGCTGCAGATATTAATTCTATCTTTATACTGCAAAAGAGGGCTGTCAGAGCCATATATAACCTCCGCAGACGCGAATGTATAAGGGAACTGTTTAAGAAAATTAACATCATGACGGTACCTTGTCGGTATATATTATGAAAACACTATGTAGGTGTGTTCGAAAAAATCGACATCTTTTTAGTAAGATAAGTGACCGGAATAATTTTAACACTAGAAATAGGAACAAATTAGATCAACCACGTTTCAGATTGTCTAAAGTGCACACTTCTTTTATGGGGTACTGTGTAAAATGTTATAATAAAATACCACTCGATATTCTTCAACTGAATGAGAAGCAATTTAAAACATGCATTAAACGCACACTATGTAGACAAGCATATTATAAGTTCGATGATAAAAATGCTTGGCCTAATGCTGGTCCTGCTCCACAGCCATTTGGGCTCACTAGTTAAAAAAAAAAATGTTTGGAAGAGTTGCTTCCCCTTTTTATTTTTCTGACATTACGAACTTAATGTTTATTTTGTATTTAAACAAGTTTAAATTGGTAACATTCTATTAATCTCTCAAATACATTGCAAACTAGAGTTTTGTATAATTTAGAAGCATTTTTTAAATTTTTGTAAATGTGAGTACCATGGAGCCGTATTTTATGTTATTAAGATGTATGTTGACTTGAAAGAGCACGGCAGTTGAGAGTTTGACATGCTCACTTAAATGTCTCGCTGATGGTGGCGAGTGTGTTGGATCATTCGGTTCCCTACAAAATGGTTGAGCTGGATGGTGCTGATCCACGCGTCATGTTCGTGAACGGGCGCCGTCAGTTGTGACTGGTCATCTCTTATCTGTCAGGGCCTATTTTAAATCTTATATTTTGAATTGTACTGAGTTTTTTTTGTACATTATTCTCACATATAGAAGCAACAAGAATAATGTACCCAGGATTGTGTAATTTTCTATATTTAAAAGGGTGTCCTTGGTTTACTTGCCCGTTCTTCTCCATTGAGATCTACGTTTTGGAACTGGGCAACTAGCTTGAACTTTCTGACTAACTGACCGACTACATATTTCACAATTCAAAAGTGCCTGTAAATGGTTTAATTGAAATAAATGCTTTTAGTTTGAGTTTGACTTACAGCAGGTACAAAGTATTACAACCTAAGCAATGGCAGATTAAATAATTGTTTGTAGTCGCCTGTGCAGACTGGTCTCTCCGCGTGTAAGAGTGTTAAGCCCCGTGCAGAGTAGCGCGACGCGACAACGCGACGCAACACTGGTCATTATTATACCGTGAAGTTTTCATAGAAATTGTTTTGGCGGAGTCGCGTCGCGCTGTCACGTCGCGGCGGTCTGCACGAAGCTTTATACAACACAGTTGTAAAAATAATGCCAGTAAGGCAAGGGTATTGATTAGAAACAATAAAATGTCATATTTCGGAGGCGGCGCACGTCCGGTGTCAGCGGGTGTGATGCGCGGGGGCGCGGTGCGGGTGCTGCGAGTGGCGGCGGCGCTACTGGTGTGGATGGCGCGGCCGGTGGCGGCGCCCGCGCGGCCGTGTGCACGCGCCGCGCTTTGCGTGTGCCGGCGCGACCAGCAGGCCTGCAGCGACGTGCCCTTTTACCGGTTTCCCGAAACCACGCCGGGCGTGGCGCACGTGTCAGTGGCAGGCGCGCGGCTGGGCGCGCTGGGCGAGTCAGCGCTGGACGGGCGCGCCCTACGCACGCTTGTGCTGGTGGCGTCGCGCCTGCACCACATCGAGCCGCGGGCGCTGCAGTACGTACTCACTCACCTTAAGTGCTCTCTGGTACTTGCACCTACTTGCAATGAACGCGCCGTCTCTTTGCAGGTCCATGGTATCGACGCTAGCGTCCTTAGATTTAGGATTTAACGAGTTCACTGAAGTACCTTTGGGATCTCTCCGCGAGCTGAAAGTATTGAATTGGCTGAATTTGCAAAAGTAAGTGAGAAAGAAATAATAAGTTGGATCGTAGCTTCATTATTTCAATATAATAATTTCTTCGTACTGTTTCAGCAACTACATCAGTGACTTGGAGACGCACATGGACTGGGGCTCCCTGGCGGACTCACTCAGCAGCCTATCCCTCAGTAACAACCACCTGTGTGCCGTGGGCGCGGGCGCGCTGGCCTCGCTGCGGATGCTGGCGCAGCTCGATCTGGATGGCAACCGGCTCCACGTGGTGGCGGGGGGCTCACTGCCACCGGCGCTGGCACTTTTGCGCTTATCCGACAACTTGATGCAGCAGCTTCCGTGCGCGGCTCTGGCGCATCTGTCACGTCTGCGACACCTGCACCTCAGGAACAACATGCTTCACCCGACACATAACCGCACCTGCCGCAGTGAACACTCTAAAATCGATTCCTTGGACCTCAGCCATAACGAGCTGGACGACTTGTTCGAGCTGGAGTTTCAGCAAAGGTTGCAACTTAAGCAGCTCATGCTAGACTTTAATGAGTTTACTTCAGTGCCGTCTTTCGTGCTGGACAGTGCACGACTCGAAAAGTTGTCGATAGCGTACAACAGAGTGAGCCACGTGTCGGACGCAACGGTGCACGCGCTCAGACGAGACCTGGAGCGGCTGGACCTCGACCACAATGAGCTGGCGGCGCTACCGGCAAGCGTGGCGCTGCTGGCGAAGCTGCGGCATCTGTCGCTTGCGTACAACCGCCTGCAGGAGCTGGATGACCTGCCGCCGAACTTACACTCGCTGTCTCTGGCCGGCAACTTCCTCACGGTACTGCCCACGGGACTGCGCGGACTGGCGCCGGCGACACTCTCCTACCTGGACTTGGGTTACAACCAGATCGCGTGGGTGAGCGCCGAATCCTTCGGAGCGTGGTCGGAGGCACTGGCCACGCTAAACCTGAAGGGCAACCGCCTGGCTCAGCTGGCGGGCGACGCGTTTCCCGTGACGCTGCCGCTGCGCGAACTGGTGCTGAGCTTCAACGAGCTTTACCACGTGCACGCCGCCGCCTTCGCCAACCTGTCAGCATTGCAGGTGCTGGAGCTCTCGTCCACTCTGTTTAGTGGAGAGTTTCCGCTCGCCACTCCGAGCCACTCGCTTTCGTGGCTCAGTTTAGATAACAATAACATTCATTACGTTTCCAGAGAAAATATACAAAATTTTCCGTCGCTGGAATATCTTAATTTAGACTTTAATAAAATAATTGAATTTCCAAGTGAAGTGTCCGGAACAAATTGTTCGTGTAGAATCAAAGAACTGAGACTGTCTTACAATTACATAAGTAAGATAAACAGTGAATTTCTCGTAGATTTAAAAGAGTTGCAAAGCGTCGATCTATCATACAATCGCCTGCACAATGTTAGCGAACACAGTTTTGCAAATTTAAAAAAATTGGTTTATCTAAACTTGGCGGGGAATGCAGTCGAGTTTGTCGCGGAGCGAGCATTCAGTCAACTGCCCAAGTTACAAGTGATGGACTTGCGAGACAACCGCCTAGTGGAGTTCTCTGCGGAACATTTCGAAAACGTATCGAGTGAGGAAACCAATTTGTCAGTGAACGTCAGTTATAATAGAATATCGTCACTCGTAGGCGGCGGTCCGTCAGTCCTCATCAATATTCTGGACCTGTCACATAATTTACTGGAAACCTTATCGAAAGCTTTTTTCGATTCTCTGGGACCGTCACTTCGCCAAATCGTTCTGTCGCATAACCATCTGACGCACATTGATAACTTCGCTTTTGGCGCACTGCCGCAGCTTGAGATATTAATTTTGCATCATAATAACATTAGTGCGATAAAGCGCAGAGCATTCGGTGAGGTATCGGCGCTGGAGATCCTCGACCTGTCACACAACCGGCTGGCGCAGCTGTCGGTAGAGCAGTTCAGCAATATGCGGCGGCTGCGGCACCTGCGCCTCGCCGCTAACGAGCTGCGCGCGCTGCCGCGTGACGTCTTCAAGAACACGGTGCTGGAGCACCTGGACCTCGACGCTAACCAGCTCGCCCTGTTCCCGAGCAGCGCGCTGGCGCAGGTGGGTTTCACGCTGCGGCGCCTGGAACTAGCGCACAACCGCCTGGAGTATCTGGACGCTGGCATGTTCCATGCCATCGCCTTTCTGCACGAGCTCAATCTGGCGCGTAACGCGCTCACCGTGCTCTCCGACAATACATTTGTTGGCCTGGCGCGGCTGCGGCGCCTCGACCTGTCGTACAACTTCATCAAGTCCAACTTCAAGGAGTTGTTCCACAATCTGCCACGCCTGCGTCGCCTAGGGCTGGCAGGTGCAGGTCTGAAGGTGGTGCCGCACTTGCCACTTGTCAACCTGACTGAACTGGATCTAAGTGGCAATCACATCCCGTCATACCGCGAGTTCGACGTGCGGCGGCTGTCCAATCTGCGCGTGCTGGACGTGGCGCGCAACAGGTTCACATCGCTGCAGCCGGCGATGTGGTCCGCCACCCCGCGCCTCAGCTCGCTCGATGTCTCGCACAACCCTATCGTCCGCGTCGCACACGGTTCCTTTGAGGGCTTGAGTCGTCTGCTCCATCTGCGCATGTACCACCTCCGCCATATGGAAGCCATAGAGCCGCGTGCATTTCGACCGCTAGTATCTCTACGTTCACTCGGTCTCGAGTCACTCGCGTTTAATGGTCGAGTGGAAGTGTCACTGACTGAAATAGTGGCGTGCACTCCCAGTCTGGAGACACTCGAGGTGTACGTGCGGGAGAGCGTGCTGGACTCCCAGCTGAGCGGGCTGCGCGCACCCAAGCTGCGCGAGCTGTCCGTGCGCGGCGCTGCGTTGCGGCGCGTGTCTTCTATGGCATTCTCCGGGCTGGGCCGGCAGCGCGCGCTGGCGTTGCGCGTGTCGGGCACGGGCGTGCGCGCGCTGCCCGCCGGACTGCTGCGGCCGATGGCGCGCGTGCCGCACCTCGCGCTCGACCTCTCCGACAACGAGCTCGTCAGCTTCGCTCCCACCACGCTCTACCCCAACCTCACCGGGTGGAATCGTCTCGCAACTAAGCTGCTCTCTGGTAAGTACTGCTCGTAGAAGGCGTTGCGTATATTTTGTGGTGTGGTGAATTCTTTTACTATGTTTGTGTTTCCGGCAGGCGGGCTGGTGGTGTCGGGCAACCCGCTGCGCTGCGGCTGCTCGGTGTCGTGGGTGGGCGCGTGGCTGCGGCGCTGGACGGTGGAGGTGGGCGGCTTGTCGGCAGCGGCGCGCGACGCTGCGCGGCGCAGCACGTGCCGTGGAGAGGGGGGCGGCGTGGCGCTGCTGGCACTGGAGGCGGACGAGGCGGCGTGCCACGCCAGCGCGCTGTCGTCGCATGCGCGCTTACTGGCGGCGCCTGCGTGCACCACCGCCGCGCTGTGGCTCGTGCTGCTGCACGCGCTCAGTTAGTGCGCGGTCGTGCACGTGGCGGTGTGTAACAGTGATTGTGATATAATGTATGTGATTATATTGACATGGTGATGTATAGGGAACGTGATCGACAGTGCTGCCATATCTAAATATTCAAAATTCCCTTTTGTACTTTCGTAACCTACCAGTTTAGCGACTTGTCCTACTTCTTGTAAACTTCACAATGCGTACGTATTTGAAACTTGTAAAATGAAACGAGTCAACAAGATTGCACTTTTGTAAATAGTCGCAGGAAATTCTGGCCTTACGTTGACAAACCTAATACATATTATGAATAAAATACGTTTGTATACACAAATGATTTTGTATCTAAATTTGAAATAACAACGAAAGTTTTGATAAGTACAGTACTGTTTACAATTTCTGATAAAATATTGTATAGAGTACGAGTGTGTTGTACATAGTGTGAGGGTGAGTGTTGTGAGCGACCTCAGTGCGCTCTGTAGTGATCGAGTGTTACCTACATTTAGATCGAGTGGAGACATTTGTACATAGCGCGACGTGATACTACCAACAGATATTAAATATTTTTATAAAAGCGCGAGTTTTATTGTAGCACATGGCGTCTCGTACAGTGGGTACTGACACACGCTCGTGTGTCCAGTCCTAGCAGAAACAGATACACGCGCGCCCCCTGGGCGCCGCACATATTGTAGCACATGCGGTCTTGTACAGTGGGTACTGGCACACGCTCGTGTGTCCAGTCCCAGCAGAAACTGATACACGCGCGCCCCTTGGGCGCCACACATATTCACACACATATAGTTTGAAACATAGGGGACAGCGGTGCCGCGGCTGGGCGACAGCGTCGTTCGAGTCAGCAAATCTGTTTCGATTAGGAGAACCAAGTGAAGTACGCGCCAGGCATCTCTTCGTACTGGGCCGAGTATTTAATGTAAAGCTAACTTTTGTTGCTGATTTTTATCTAAAAACACTTCTCTAAAAATCAGCGGTATGTGTTAGTAACTCCTAGAAGCCATAGTGAGTACGCTCGAGCATGATCGAACGCCACATAACTCAACAGGATAGCGTGAGCATGGTCAAGCAGTTGCCGCTCTGTCTACGCTGACCCTAAATAAAATGAATACAAACAAAATGATGTAGCGATACAAATTATTATTGTCACTGAACTTTGATAGCCGAAATTGCTTCAACGAATCAAATGAATAAGTTTCCAATGGAACAAGTTTCATTCTGCTTTTATGTAATGGGCACCTACATCTGTAGTGCACACTGCACAGTGTGTGGGCGTCGTAGCGCGGTGCTACGCCACGCGCGTAGCAGGAGGCCTACTCCCTAAGCGAAATCCGTAGTTTCGGCCATCGTTATGGGCGCTTCCCTCTCCTTCTGACTTACGGTATGTCTATAAGTGAGACAGAGAACGAAGCGCCCGTAACGACGGCCGAAACTACAGATTTCGCTTAGGGAGTAGGCCCCCTGGCACGAAACTCGTTGCTAGTAGCGACACTCGATAAAAGTTCAACGTCTTGAATTCACAGAAGCTTTGTGAAATCCAATTTAAACTTAATAAGAGATTAAAGGAGCTTGCCCAGAAACAGTACTCTTGAGAAATGCCTCGTGTCTCAAAAAGTTGAACAGCTTGAAATATCAACAAAAAAAAAACAGTTTTTTAAATAAGACTTAATTATTATTTATAATGGGATAGTTTTTATAACAATAATTAGTACTTTTGAGTTTCCGACTATGAAGTACGCCATTTTTTTACTATCGTCTGTCATTACTAGGGATGAGACTTACCTACATAAAATATAATAATATTGATACTGTATTGATTGATCTAGTAAAATGTCGCTTGTTTGAAATATACAAGTTCTACGCGTGCGCGTGAGGGTGTTGCGATGGCGCACAATTTCCGCGCGTGTCTAAAGAGCTCGCGATCAGGGGTCCTAAACAAAATCCCTTTTCTGTAAGCGTTAACGCTAACGGAAAGATCAAATTGTATGGAGTTGACATTAGCTTTAGAGATGTCACGTGACTGCTGCTAAATTGGTAGACAAAGTCAATATTCCTCATGCGGAAAGGAACGTTGAAGTGAGCGTGACGTATAGACGCTAAAATATTCATCTAATTGGTAGACAAGTGCCACTTTTGACAAACGCTAATGCTATTTTGACGATTCCGCAACACGCTACATTAGCGGGGGCTCGGAACCTGGCGCTAACAGTGATAAATACTAAATAGAGTCATTTTTGTGTGTGTTTATTTCAAATTCATGAATTAAAATGCATAGTTTGAGATTATTATGGGTAGCGAATAATGAAGGAACATTGCAAAGACGTCAAACAAGACTTAATCTACGTAAAATAGAGCAAATTGTGTAGATGCCGCAGGAATTGGAATTTTTTCATCGTTTTAGGCTAAATAAACAAAGCTTTTGGCGTTTTTGTCATGATCTTCGACATTTAACCTCATTAAAGGGCACTCAGGAAATTCGTTTACGAAACTTGAAGTTCAGCTTGTGGCCTTGAAATATGTCCATGGCTAAAAAAAATTGGTACTGGCATTCTAACACTTATGCAATAAATATTAAGGTATGAATTCGAGTTTATCTTTAGAAGAATAACAAATGTAAGGACCATAATATAAACAAAGACCTCACGTCTTTGTTTATATTATGCATTCCAAACTCTTAAATTTGACAACTGCTACACACTATGCCATAGACTAAATATAAAGAGTTTCGTGCGACGCTGCGGAATAAACGTATCGCGTTCCATGTGTAACTTGTCTACCATTATCTTTACGCTAACGTGAATTCCTTAGCGTGTAAGGAAAAAGCGTGAGCAGAAAACGCTTGGATTTTGTCTAGGCCGATACGTGCGCCTTCTGTACGTAGTACCCACAATACGCGGTGTTCTTTGTAGTACGTGTACCGTGATAACATCATAATATACAAGGCAGGCGTCTGTGTCAGTACTGTCACTTTATGACCGGTAAGCTATATCTGCGTTAATGTTAATGTTAACGGTAAGCCAATAAATAGCCTGTTAAACGATTACATTAATGTGGTCCAGCTCCAAAAGTTTTGCTACAAAGTAACCACGTTCAACATGAAGGTAGACGCTTATGTAGCTTATGCGGTTTGATGCATTATCCAACACGCTAGAACTCTTTAATGTGTCCAAAAATCCGCCACCCGAGCTATCGCTTAAGGTCTAATGACATTAATAAGGGGCATCTCAATAAAATTAATGTATACATATTGGCCACATCAACAACGCTTTTGGGGCAGTAGAATTATAGGTTTAAAGAATTTATTCTCATAAGAACAATATATAGGTTCACTTACACTGAGATACAAAGTAATTGCTTAAATCTAAATGAAATACATTTTGCCTCAGGTGCGTGCTGGTGAAGTTATACAAACAAATATTAGGTAGGTAAGAAGTTGCTAATATTAATTGATAGGTATGCGGTATGACTACATTTTATGAATATGATTTTTTAGTTTCATTTTGAATGAGTTAATGTTGTTATATTCTTTTACGTCATTTGGCAGGTCATTATACAGCTGTGCTGCTTCGAACAATATGGTTTTTTTACCATAGTTAGTACGAGCTTGTCTTCGTTGTAATTTATTTTTATTTCTTAGGTTGTGTGATATTGTTTTTTTGTGTAATTGTAAATTGGATTGCATGCTGTTTGTGGTGATTTTTTAAAATAGGATGCCGTATATGTATAGTTGTGCGAGATTTAATAATTTAGTTTTTTCAAATAGTATTTTAGTTGGAGTAAGATAGTGATAATGGTATAGGGTTTTAATAATTTTATTTTGGGTTCTTTGCAAAGGCATCAGGATAGTTTTCGCGGCAGATCCCATACTTCGATAAGGTACTCGAGATGTGATTTTACTAATGAGTTGTATTTATGATAGTACGTATTTTCCTTGGAATACAATTTGCAATTTTATGTAGTGATGCTAGTAATGACATTAATTTGGTTTTTACATGTTCGGTGTGCAGTTTCCATGTGAGATTGTCATCTACCCTCAGACCGAGGTATTTTTCGTGACTGGATCTTTTTATTATATCAGTGTATATAAAGAGGCGAGAATTTTGGTAATGGTTTATCTTTTGCGGTAAAAATCATGTATGTTGATTTCGAGGTATTTATTGTAAGTAGATTGTATTTAAACCACTCACTGAGTATGTCGAGATCTTTTTGAGCATCGGTTATGATATTATGGATAGATTTATCGAAATAAAAGAGGCATGTGTCGTCCGCGTATAAAGTTAGGTGTCCCGTTAGCCCTATTCTGTTTATGTTATTTATATAGATTAAGAAGAGTAACGGACTTAAAATTGAGCCTTGAGGACAGCCATATGGTAATTTTTTTATGGAACTAGTGAATTTATCTATTTTAACTACTTGTTGTCTATTCTTGATTTCGAGATTTTCTCCGGGATTGCAAAAGAATTATGGATCAATGGCTTCATACTCTCACATACCAAAGATCTTTCTTCTGTAGATATGCACACAATACACGTGGCGTGGAGTGTGCTGATGGGAGGGGTGGGAGGTTCCACAAGCACACAGATAAATAGATGTGCATCAAATTTTGACGACGTAAATAACGCCCTACTGCAGATTCAAAATTGGTTCACTGCTAATAATTTAGTATTAAATGGGAAAAAAAAATTATGCATAAGATTTGCTTTACCGAATGTTAAAAGTAGTAAGTGTTATATACACTCGAGAGCAATGAATCCGGGTCACTTAAAGAATCCTAAAAATCTCGGAAACTAAAAATGCTAGGTTAATGCAATAAATTGTATTTAATAGACAATGTAATACTCCTTAAATGAAGGTATTAAAACTTCTTAGTTATTGTAAAGTTATATCATAAAAAAATCAAATTTGAAAAAGGGCCACTTTCGAAGATGGAACTACGAAATTACAGCATTT
The DNA here is from genome assembly GCA_914767755.1 of Agrochola circellaris. Taxonomy (NCBI): domain Eukaryota; kingdom Metazoa; phylum Arthropoda; class Insecta; order Lepidoptera; family Noctuidae; genus Agrochola; species Agrochola circellaris. The sequence continues at coordinate 223,520 of OU611848.1, forward strand.
GGTTTTGCTTTTGTTTGTAATCTGTCATTTATGTGGGTACATAAACCATGTTGATAGTGCTCTATATTCATTATTCAAGCTGAAATTATGTCGCTTACGCCTGAAGAATGCACCAGAATACTTACAATGCTGGAAACCGGCCGGAGTCAGCGCGATACAGCCAGGACTGTCGGTGTGTCGCTGTCAACAGTACAAAGAGTTCTCCGACGTTACGAAGAAACTGGTTCTAACCTACGCAGACCAGGAACGGGCAGAACCAGGTGTACCACAGCACGAGAAGACCGATACTTGGTGAACACCATGCTTCGAAATCGCTTTCTCACAGGAACTGAACTCACAAATCAGTTTCGACGCCTCGGAGGAAGTAACCCAAGTGCATGGACAGTAAGACGTCGGCTTGCTGAATCTAACTTAAAACCCCTTAGACCTGCAAACGGCCCTAAACTGGAGCGTGGGCATCGTATTTCAAGACTAAGATATGCCCAGAGCCACGTAAATTGGAGTATTGAAGATTGGTCAAAAGTTATGTTCTCCGACGAATCAAAATTTATGCTCTACAAGCACGATGGAAGACACAGAGTGTATCGAAGACCAGGGGAAAGATTCAAGCAAGCATGCATCGAAGAAAAAGTAGCCTACGGTGGTGGGTCTGTACTTGTGTGGGCCGGAATTTCTTCTGAAAGTCGCACAGAGCTGGTGATCATAGAAAACGGTTCTTTAACTAGCGTAAGATATGTGGAAGAAATCCTCAATGATCACGTTGGTCCATTTATGGTCAATTTAGGTGAGGATGCTATATTTATGCATGACAATGCCCGACCTCATACAGGTAGGATTGTGAATGACTACCTTCAAGAGATGAACATTACTCGTATGGAGTGGCCAGCGCGCAGCCCGGATATCAACCCGATCGAGCATGCTTGGGACGAGCTAGGCAGATGCGTAAAACAACGAAACCCTCCCCCAATCACGCTTCGTGAGCTCAAAATTGCTCTCACAGAGGAATGGGAGAATATTCCCCAAAATCGTATAAGGAACTTGGTGTACAGCATGCCAAACCGCGTAAACGCAGTAATGGAAGCACGAGGAGGCAATACGAAGTATTAAAATTCAAGAAAATCGTAATAAAGTTCAAAAATTTCATGTTTCCTATTTTTGTTTTAAGGAGAGATCAGCAGTTTTTTTCTTTATGTAATTTTGTGTTAATAAAATGTATGGTGACTCATATTTTTTTTACTTTCATTTAAGGAGTATTACATTGTCTATTAAATACAATTTATTGCATTAACCTATCATTTTTAGTTTCCGAGATTTTTAACATTCTTTAAGTGACCCGGATTAATTGCTCTCGAGTGTAGTATTGAATAAGGAGAAACTAGAATTCGTAGATAAAACTCTGTTCCTGGGGATTACGCTCGACTCCAGGCTACAATGGGGTCCTCATTTAACATCTCTTGCAGGACGGAAGTCCAGCAGCGTATGTTGTAAGAAAAATCCGTCAATTTACTGATGTAGATACCGCGAGGCTGGTCTATTTCAGTTACTTTCATAGTATCATGTCTTACGGTATTTTACTAAGGGGTGACGGACGAGCTGCAGACATCGATTCTATTTTTATTCTGCAGAAAAGAGCCATCAGAGCAATATATGGCCTCCGCAGGTGCGATTCCCTCTATCTATGAAAACATCATGTACGTAAGGAAAAATCTTAATCTTTTCAGTAAAAGAGGTGAAAGACACAATTATAGTACTAGAAATAGGGACCAATTAGTTCAACCTGGTTTCAGACTGGCTAAAGTAGACTCATCCTTCATGGGGTACTGTTTAAAATGTTACAATAAAATACCTCCTCACGTACTCGAACTTAATGAAACTAAATTTAAATCTTGTAAAAACGCACACTATGCTGCCAAGCATATTATAAGTTGGGGGATTACATCACTGATAAAAATGCTTGGCTCAACGCTGGTCCAGCTCCACAAGGGCGCATAAACTAGTTGATTAGCATTGAAAATATTGTTGGAGCTGCTGAAGATTGCAAAAACTATCTTTGCATTGTATAAATTCAATCTCTTAGTATTATATAATTGCATAGCACATGTGTGAGCACTGTGACCATTACCTTCTACAAAACTACCATTTATTGGGTAAGTCTTTCATTGAGTTGAATAAGCCCTGGTGGCTGAGAGTATGTCATGGTCACTCAAATGTCTCGCTGGTGTTGGATCATTAAGTTCCCTTCAAAATGGTTGAGCTGAATGGTGCTGATCCATGCGTCATGTTCGTGAACGGGCCCCGTCAGTTGGGACTGGCCATCTCTTAGCTGCCATGGCTTATTTTAATGTATTTAAATTTTATTTTAATGTATTAAAATTTTTGAATTTGTTTATTTTCTTTTCATTGCGGACGCTTTTAACGTGCACGTCTTTCTACATTGTTCTCACATGTATAATTTCAACATGAATGATGTAACCAATATTTTGTAAGAATATTTTGATTTAAAAGAGTGTCCGTGGAGTTTCTTGCCCGTTCTTCTCCATAGGAACCTACTACGATTTGGAATGGGCAACTACCTTCATCTTTTTTACTGACCGACCCCTTGACAATTCAAAAGTGCCTGTAATTGGTTTATTTTAAATAAATGCTTAAGTTTGAGTTTGAGTTTGACACTCTACACTTACACCCCACAGACACGCACTGCACTCACATACCTACAACATCCCCACATGCACAACATTAAGCACTTACCTATTTGAATTTTTAAGCTATTGCATAGCTTTTATCGGAGACTGAGCGCGGCGACCGAATGTAGAAATTCCGTAACGAAAAAAAAACCTGACGCGAAAGTTTGTGAGGATGGATGGATGGATGTTTGTTACTCTTTCACGCAAAAACTACCGAACGGATTTTAATGAAACTTTACAGTAATGTGGCTTATATATCAGAATAACACATAGGCTACAATTTATAAAGATTTTATGTGATTTAGCCATAATATAACGATAAGTATCCAGTAAGTCGGAAAAAATCCTGCCCTCTGAGATCTATCTTTGCGTGCGCTGCCTAAACCGCTGGAGTTACATGAAAAGAATGTATTGTGGGGTTGTTTGTCTTAAAGAGTTCTAAATAAAAGTCCGCGACAGCATATATCTACCTTTTATGTGGAAGCCATTATAGCCAAAATAGTGAGCTATAAATACATTTAAATTGAATACTTTTTTTAAGTTGCATATTTTAGAGTATTTAGTTAATTCGTATCAAAATAAATACCTTCATCGCTTTCGGTATTTAATGTAGATAAAATTTGTCTTTTACACTAAGTAATTTGGACTAATATTTTAAAAGTTAGAACGATAAGAATGACCTGCGATGAGTCGACGGCGGGCGCGCAGAACGAGGGTGGAGGGGCGGGATAGGCAATGACGCGCGATCGCCGAGTGCGCGACCCGAATGCGGGCAGACGCGTGAGGGCAGACGTCATTAATAATAATAATAATATTTTTTTTTTTAAATATTTTAAATCAACAATATTATCTTCTTATTTTTGAATATATGCTATGCAATAGCTTTACCGCGGCAGTCCTCGAGTGCCACACGTATTTTTTATTATTTTATTTTTTAAGTTTTAATTTTTCTTACAATTTATTTTTATTTGTTATTGTTCAAAAGAATACTATTGTTCTTTTGAACAATAACAAATAAAAATTTAACCGTACCTATGTAGGGGTTAAAAAATTAACCCCTACTGTATTTTAATCTCTGGAATCTGGAACGCTGTCGCCTCCGTTGACATTTCCGTTGCACAGTTCGTACCAGCCGAAGGAATAACGGTGTACTCTTACTAATGATCAAGTACCTAATGTAAGAGAGTGGCACAAAACCTGATGACGAGTAATTGAATCAGAGCTGACTAAGTTCACCAGACACGTCACAGTGCCGCGATACCCGAGTGTCCTGCTGACGGGCACGCTCAGAGTACAGACACACAATGGTCATTTGAAGGCCGCGCTTAACAAAGGAAATTCGATAAACGTTGAAAACCAAGCAGTAGACTGACTTTTAAAATTAAATATCGATATTATGTAAAACGATTCATACTGAACCGATTCCAACAACTGCCGGCTTTCCGACTGCCTCTAACAAAGCTTAAAACTTATGCGGAGGCTTTGTTACGAGCCTTCAGTAGCGGACAGTACAAGTTTATGTGCTCGCTAATACTTGCGGAATTACTTTCACATTAGGGCCGAGCGAACAGGGCCACGGGGCCGAGGTGGCCACGGTGTTGCTCCCACACTAACACTACGAAGGTGTGGGTCAGCTCCGTGTGTGTGTGGGTGTGTATTACTCACGCGTTTACTGTCAGCTAACTATAGTGCAATCACACGCGTTGTGGCTATTAACGTTATTTGTATGCAGATCACTAGTATCGGCAAGCGTTGGTACTAGTTTTCTGCATACAAATAACGTTACATTGACATTTGAGTTTGACGTGGCTTAGTCGACGTATAAATATGTTTGAAAAAAAGAAAGAAAGAAAGAAAGATCATTTATTTGTCAAACATGCGTATACATAAACTGAAAAGGCAGACATGCAAGGTATTGAGTTAATATTTTGTTGTGAGCGTCCATGTTTTGCCAATAGCGGCGTACAAATTTTGTAAGTTGTAAGTTATTAGTTAACAATTTCATTTAATTGGATTAACATTCATAATCATTTTATTAATAATTTATGTCAAGATTTAAAGTATATTATGGTCAAAAATAAATTAAATTATGTCCAGTATATATTCATTATTATCAAATAGTATCATTATAATCATTTCATGTCACGTCATTTTAAATTCATTAGAAAATACGTAAGAAATAAACAATAATAATTGATGTCACGATTTTAAAGTCCAAAATAAATTAAATTAACTATGTCCACTATAATTAACTGTGTTCACATTATAAAATTGTATTTTTAACCATCTACATTAGAGGTCGGAATAGAAAAGTCCTTTTCATCCAAAAAATGTAAAATAGTGTAATATGCTTTATTAATTAAAAAAATTCTCACCTTATTTTTGAAAAGTGACAAGGGCAGTTCTCTCCAACTTTTAGGCAATTTATTAAATATCATCGGAGCCATACAGAAAATACTCTTGCGCATGAGTGATGTTCTCGCAGCATGAGAGCATATCCTACCGTTGTCACGCCTGTTACGTGGTACAACTTCATTTAATTGTTTAAATCGGTGTGGATTCGTTTTTACAAATACAGCTACCTCTAATGTTGCAAGTTTATTTTTATTATAATAAATTGATTTACATAGATATTTAAATTCAGTTCAATAAGAGGTAGGTGGTATATCATTGGATTCTACCTCCACTAGCCCGCTATGTTTCAATACACATTTTACATAAGATACGATTGGAACCGTTCCTATGAGATGCAGAACAGAACCGCTGCAGCCGGTAACTTAGCTTGGTGTCCGATGATTGGGAGCTGCTCTTACCGTATCAAGTACATAAACCTCATAAAGTTATAATCTATGAACTGCATAAATAGGTAAGATGGTGATAATATTACACGCTGCTTTATCTTTTGTCTGTAAAATAAAAACAGACGCAGTGAGCGATATTCTCCGCGAGCCGGTGCCACGCTGCGCGCCGCCCCGGCGCCGGCGCAGCGGCGCTGGCGGCTGTCTATCTGTGCGAGCTATCTCGCAGGTACCTCACAGATTGTATGCCTCGCAGGTTTCTTAATATTATCTGACGTCCCATGACTCCAGCTGGTCTGCTAATTACTACTTAACTTAGCAGTCAAGTTATTGCTCCCTGGAGACCTAGTTCCCGTTATTATGTCCCACTAAAATATTATAATTTGTGGGCATTCACCTTATAATAGATAGAGTGGATCGCTACCAGTGTTTAAAAGAATATATGTGGCGTGTGTATCGCGAGGCGGCCTGTGTTGGAGAGCGGCGGGTGTCTGACATGCCTCTCACTTAGGAACAGCGCCATAGACGTGCTGCTGGAGCGCCACCCCTCGCACGAGCATCCGCGACGCCGCCGCCGGCGCCGATGATCTGGAAGTGCATTCATAATCCATGTTTCGGTGTAGCGGTGCAGGCGGTGCAGGGCGCTCACCAGCTACACCCGCACCGCTGCGACTAGCTGCCACCAACAATCACTCGATAGTAAATGACAACACTGCACACTGGCAATATTAGTGCATATTAAGAGTATTTTGAAATTTTTATCCTAACATAGAAATATATAAAAAGTTTGTGTTCAAACAATATAAATAATAAGTAAGTACGAGTAGTACTCGCCAAACGGTGTGCGTCTGGATTGAGGAGCCATGTCTCATATTTGAACGAGGGTGCTACCAATATTTAGTAGTAAATTAGCCGATTTTGTAGGCCGGATCCTGGAATTTGTAGTAAAACCCTTAAAAAGTTATACGACATGGTGGCTCCTCAATCCTGACGTCTGGATTGAGGAGCCACCTTAGAACTCGAAAACTAGGAAACAGACATTTTTGAAAATTTTGTAGGATTTAGTAGTACTTATGCGTAGACTGTACAAAAAAAAAGGGTTTTGTAGGGCTGAATTTGAGATAGCTACAATGCTTTGATTTTTCATAAAAATCCATAAACACCGCGCTGTTTCTCGGAAACCAATCACCCAATTACAACAGACTTTTTGTATAATTTAGTAGCAAATGTGTTTTAATTTGTACTGTAAAAATAAAATGGAAAAACTACATAATTTCGCTGATACAACCCATTTTAAGTGGCTCATGAAAATATATGAACGTAGCTACTAAACTAATTGATCAAATGGGATAACAATAGCACCAGTATTTAGTAGAAATTTCTACTAAATATTGGCATAATGTAACATTCTTCACATTCAGTATTTCAAAAGAAATTAATAAAATAAACATTCCATAACAATTTAGTGTGGTACGAGAGCCCACGACCAAAACCATATCACATCGTTTTACGGTTAAAACCATATAAAATCGTTAGTTTAGATGATTCTCAACCTGACTCGGTGAGAACTACCGGTCAGAAACGTACCAGTTTTACGGGAGCCCATTTCTGCTATGTCAAAAAAAATAGGCAGACGGTTTCATCACAATATGTCAAACATTTTACTGTCACCATGTGGACTGAGCGCATTTACAAAAATTTGAAATTTATAACCAATTTGTCAACTCTGGAATTATATAATACAAAGGAGATTGATTTTATACAATGCAAAGATGGTCATAAAATCTTCAGCAGCTCCAACAGTATTTTCAGATGTTAATCAATTAGTTGTGGTTGTGGAGCAGGACCAGCATTGAGCCAAGCATTTTTATCAGTGATGTAATCCCCCAACTTACAATATGCCTGCCTGCATAGTGTGTGTTTTATACAAGACTTGAATTTCGTCTCATTCAGTTGAAGTATGTGGGGAGGAATTTTATTGTAACATTTTAAACAGTACCCCATGAAAGATGAGTCCACTTTAGCCAGCCTGAAACCTGGTTGAACTAATAGCTCCCTATTTCTTGTACTATAATTATGTCTATCACCTCTATTACTAAAAAGATGTAAGTTTTTTCTTACGTACATGATGTTTTCATAGATATATTGACAATGTTCAATGTTCAATCATGTTCACATATAATTATATAGGTAAGTACTTAATTTATACAAAAATTTGTAAAACATTTTAAAACAGTAACAGTGGAGTTTCTTTCCCATTCTTCTTCATACGAAAACTACATTTTGGGTGGGCCACCAGAATCAATTTTTTTTTTTGTATTTTCACGTTCATAAGTGCCTTTTAAGTACCTATTTGAGATAAATTATGTGACTCTGACTTTCACAGACAAACATTCACTGACAAAAATACAAAAAAACTATGTTTTCTGCATTAGACTCGTACACGTTATTTGAAATTATTTAAGAAAAGTTAAGCAAGATAAATCAGCCATTTTTATACTTGTTAGCAGAACAATAGTATATTATGCAATTATGGAATAAAGGACGGATTTAAAGCGAGGGCCATAGATGAATCACGAGCAAGTGAAAGATTCTAACGACTGAATCACGACCGAAGGGAGTGATTCATGATGATTGAATCACGAGCGTAGCGAGTGATTCAATTGTTAGAATCCTGAACGACGCGAGTGATTCATGGCCCTCGATATAAATCCGTTTTATTCATGAGTTGCATACTATACTTTATACCATGACTACGAGAAAAATAAAGATTTAAGCGAAAATAGAAAGAAAAAAAACCGGCCAAGTGCATGTCGGACCACGCACATTGAAGGGTTCCGTAGTTGAAATGAATTTATCCCAAGAAAAAACTTAACATTGTAGTTGAAAAACATTTTCTCCCATACGGAATGTATGGGAAGATCATGTTTATCAAACTGCAAATTTAAGTTGGTCGATTATTACTCGTAAACCTATAAAGCCTAATTAGCTGTGATAGTTTTCCTTTTAATTTCGTTATATATACTACTGCTATGATTTTTTTCACAAATCCAAGTACAACCATTTAGCTGGCAGGGGGGCGGGACACTTGACTCTAACAAAAAAAATCGGTTAAAAGCTTAATATTTCGCAAACGGATCCCTTAATTCAAAAATGGTTTTCACAAACGGCCAATATTTTTTAACGACCTTTCCAACAATACCCCGTACCACGGGGCAGTTAGAAAAAAAAAAAAACTTGATTTTATTTTACCACTTTCTCGGCGTGATTAATATGTATACATATGCCAAATTACAGCTTTCTAGTACTAACCGTCTCCGAGCTAAGCCGCAGATAGACAGACGGACATGGCGAAACTATAAGGGTTCCTTGTTTACTACGGAACCCTAAAAAGGAAGGTTAAATTAATTAAAATATACATTACAATTGAAAGAATTACTAAAATTAAGAGTAATTTTCTTATTATTGTTATTAGGATGGTCAACTTGTGAAGCGCTATAAATTATGGAAATATATTATATTTCCTGTGTATCGAGTATTTTTTCGCAAGGAGGTTGTATAGCATTTAGATGGAGGTCGAATATATTGGTGTGTTCTGCTTCCGAAAACCTGACTTGTCTTTTGTTCTGAAAACAGTAAAAAAAAGTAAAATAAGCTTTTTAGAGGGGGAATGGAATAAACAAATTTATACCATTCCCCCTCTAAAAAGCTTATTTTATTCACTGAAAACAGTGAATAAAAAGGTCTTTTAATCACTATTTTGGTGTTTGAATTTAGAACACATCTATACATATATGCGACCTCCATCTCAATGCTATACAACCTCCTTGCGAAAACATACTCGATACACAGGCAATAAATAACGCTTCACAAGTTGATTATAATAAGAAAATTACTTTTCATTTTAGTAATTGTTCCAATTTTAATGTGCATTTTAATTAATTCAACCTTCCTTTTTTCTTCATTAAATGTCAATTTGCGGCAAAATCTTTCTTTTTCTCGTAGTCATGGTATAAAGTATAGTATGCAACTCTTGAATAAAACGGATTTATATCGAGGGCCATGAATTACTCGCGTCGCTCAGGATTCTAACCCTTGAATCACTCGCTGCGCTCGTGATTCATACGTCATGAATCACTCACTTGCTCGTGATTCATATATGGCCCGCGCTTTAAATTCGTCCTTTATTCACTAATTGCATAATATACTATTTAATACAGCTGGTGACGATTTTAAGGAAGAATAAAATTCTTGGCACGTTTTTTTAATATTCACCTTAGTTATCAACATCGCCATAAGGACCGGAACCTGTAGCTGGGTTTTTACGGACATCCACAATTTATTTATTAAAGAAAAGACTCTGAAAACAGGAAAATTTTGCGTCCCCAGGGTTTTTTTGGGGACACCGGGACGTAAAACCGAAAAAAGGGACGGTCCCGTTAAAAACGTTACGAATGGTCACGTTATGCATACATCATCGATGATCCCGAAACGCCGCGCGCCGCCCGCTGCCCGCCACGTTATTAACTGGGATTAGGGACAGACGCATTACCAGATTACATATAAAGCTGGGAATACACGTCAGATTTTTTCATCAGGTAGTCGGATCCAGTTATTCAGTTATCCAGTTATTTTTTCATCAGGTAGTCGGATCCAGTCACTAGGTAGCGCAGGCGGCATTTTATCTATGGTTGTTTCCGTCTCCGCGGCGGTCATGCTATGCTTGCAGCTGTTAAGGCTCGTGCAGACCAGCGCGATGCAACGGCGCGACGCTACTCGAACAAAACAATTTCTAAGAAAACTTCTTCTTATTCTAGATACATCGTCTTCACATATAATTATATAATTAATGTATACAAAATATTGTAAAAACATTTTAAAAGAGTAACAACGGTGGAGTTTCTTGCCCATTCTTCTCCATAGGAAAACTACCTTTTGGAAGGGGCAACTAGAATCAATTTATTTTTTGTAAAATTTACGTTGAAAGGTGCCATTTATGTGCCTAATTGAAATAAATTGTTTGCCTTTGACTTCTTATAGGTTTTCCTGTAATCTATAAATATAGAACTATTTTATGTATAAAAAAGGCTCATTAGTTTCGGAGTTAAGGGGGGAATGGTAAATTTTCATCTATTTAGTTAAATAACTATAAAACAATTTATTTTAAAATTATAAAAAAATATGTTTGAGACTCTCACAGTCAAGTCCTTTAATTTGATATGTCACACAGTACAGGTTGCAATTTAAAAAAAAAATTAAGTATCTTATTTGGCCCCCAAAAGTGACCCCCATAATCAAAATTAATTTATTCACGTTACACGTTTGGGTTACCGAAATACATATGTGTACTAAATTTCAACTTGAACCTTCAATTAGTAAGCCGGAAATAAATATCTGAAGGAAAACTACGATCCCACCCTGAACTCGGAAGAGTACACTACAGTAAATAGCGGAAGAGTATCCTCTCGTCACATGTTCGCGGACATGTACTATCATCATGCAATGACTTTAATTGTTGTAATTGGTTTTTAACCGTTTAACTTATGTTAAAAAATAATAAATCACCGGTCACGGATGCACTTCAGTGATATCAATAAGCTGGAAGTTGTCACATGCTGCGCCGACTCACAAATTATGAAGACCGTAAAGCTATCATGGTGTAAGTACTAAGTACCCACTGCTTGCAACGTGTTATCATCACAAGTGAGGTGTGCTGCTAACGCCGCGCTATGAATCATTATGCTTATAGAATCAGTTCACCTGATTGTTTTCCAAGTCGTATATCGTAGATTCATAAGCATACGGAGTAATTATCTTTAAATGAGGTAGGACACAGCGGCGTTGCGTTCGTAATTCTTCCAAAGTAAATTAGACGCGGCGCGCGCGTGTGACGCAATAATTAGCGGCGTGACGAGAATCACGAGCGGACGAGCACCACACGAGCGCCAGAAGCTCCACTCGCGCTCACTAGCGACACCCACGCTCGTGGACACAGGCGTCTCGGGACAGAGGCACGGAGTCTCCACTACCAGTCGCAGGTTGCAGATGTATTCTCTACAGTTTGGCTTAGTGCACAGTGCACGCGTACTGAGTGCTCGCGAGTGCGCCTTCTGGCGGCACCTGCGCGGTGTTCTCGCGGCGCAATCAGCGATGCTAATGCTCGCACAACAGCGCCGCGCTGATCAGTATTCCGCGCGCGCGCCGATTAGCTGCCGATGGCGGATGCGGCCTGCCTAGCAATGCGACCTGCTCTCGCTCCGCCTTTCTTACTGGTCTTACACACTCAAAGACTCGGATCTCTGTTGTCCGTGCTCGGCCTGGCTCAACTTCGTGCGGTGCTTTCGTGCAAGTGGGATGACTCATTTCTGTTTTACATCAGTTAGCAAAAAAGAGCCATATTATCGCCAATAAGGGTGAGTTTAGGCACAATTTATAAGAGCATATGAAATGAAATGAAAGGATATTAGAATCACTTTACACGTCATATATAAAAAAAAAAATAGTTACATGAGTTCAGCGTTTCCTATCTGACTACTCTGAGAGTCAGCTCATGTGAGTGTAACAAAGTGTAGTATTAGTGACGAGTCTATGTTGTCTAGTTATACTAACAGCACAGTGAGTAATAATGTATTAACATGTTGTACGAAGGAGGATCCACCTACAATACCAACATACTTGGAGGCCACTACCAGTCAGGTAGGTTATTCTCTTCCTGCTGGAGCTCATACGGGCATTTTAGACTCTTCTTTTGTAGTTGTGGATGTTGCTCCGGATAATTCTTTAAACTAGGCAGTGAGACACCAATTACTTATTATTAGAGAATAATAAAAAGGTATCTTCTGGCAATATAACTTAAGATAAATCAAAGGGAGTACAACATACTTTAAAATTATTTAATCAAAATATCCAAGGTTGCTCTTCCAAATTACTAGAAATAGAATTGTTTTTGGAAAATACCAAGTTTGATGTCATTTGTTTAACAGAGCATTGGTTAAAAGATCATCAAGTGATCTCAATTAATTATGAAAATTATTGTGTAGTTAGCCATTTCAGCCGAAAACGTATGATACATGGTGGGTCATTAATATTAATTAAAAATTCTATTAAATCTTCGATTTAATAGACAGAAAAGACATCATTGGACTATCTGCTGAACACAACATTGAATTGTCCTGTGATGAGCTTGATAAGCATGATGTAGTATGCGTATACAAACCTCCAAGTTACCAGAATCTATCCGTGTTTGATTCTGTAATGGAAGATGTATTAAAGAAACTTAGTACTAGTAGTAAGTCAATAATCATATGTGGCGATTTGAATATTAACTTATTAGCAAATAACTCGAATACTGTCAGATTATTAAGCCTTTATAAGTCATTTGATTTGTCAATAGTTATTTGTTATACAAGAGTGCAAAGTTGCTTTTTAACCGCGTGTTCAATTTTGATGACCGAGCAAGCGAAGGATTCGAAATTAGAATCCTGAGCGTTAGCGAGGGAATCAAAAGAGCACGAGGTGAAAAATCTTTGCACTCGAGTGCAACACGTAACTTTTCATTCCACCTCAGCGAGGAAATTACTAAATGCAAAAAAAAAACGTTTACAATCACAAGATAGGTACACTTTTATTTCAGTTTAGGTATTAATTACTACATTATGACAGGTAAGTATTACAGAATAATCTTTAAATTATAACAAAATAATAGGTACTAAGGTATAATTAAGAAAATTTTAAAGTAACGTTGCTACAGTTATTTAAATTGAGTGTAATATTTTTGTTTGGTACTGTAATATTGGCATTAGTCACTTGTGTACTGTTTTTCGGTAAACTATCTGTCATACTTAATAGTTGTACCGATTCATCGGATTCCCTTGGCGTGAATGTTGGAGAGAGAGGGAGATGGTTAGGTGTTTTATAACGGCTTATTTTTGATGTAGAAGGGCCAGTCCAAGGATCCGATTGAGGCTCTTTCAGTGTAATGGCTCCTACGATGCCTTCACATATTTTAGACTTATTTTGGATGGAATCCTCTATGTATCCCTCTACAACTGCATTGGACTTCCAGCCTCCGTGGCGCTTAACGGACAGGAGATCAGCTCCGGAATCAGCCAAAAGTGTGGCTGAAGTTCGTCGGAAACAATGACCCGTGTACAACAGGGGTTCTGGAAGTTCAAGAAATGTTGCTATTTCTCGTGGGATACTGCCAATTTTATTAGTACCCATAGGCTGTCTAACACACTTTCCATTGCGATACTGTAGAAAAAATCGATTGATTGGAGTGTTAGGCGGGCGTAAGGCTTGATATTTCTTTGTTTTTGTTTTTTTTTTTAATTGCATACTTTTATTGTCGTGATATGTGGAAGAGCGGATTTCACCTAACACAAGCATCTTTTTGCTTAAAAGGTGATCTCCAACTCATGTGTGTCAACAATGTATGTAATTGCAATAAACATTTTTATTTCTCAACAATCGTTACGTATTCGAATTGCGAATGACGAAGTTGCGGTCTCTTTTTGTCTTTGTATTAGGTAAATTAATTAATAGTAAGTCATCTGAATGTTTCTCAATGTTTTTGACATTAAGTTGTGTTAGTTCATTAGTTCGACATGCTCCGTTTATTCCAATAATAAGAACAACCTGTAACGTAAAGAGTATTGTAGTAGATAAATGAATAAAATTGATATGAACGCATAATTATGCCTATCAACATCTACTAAGTATACTATTTAATTGAGATTAATATACTTAAGTAGATACTGAATGTGCAACTGACTTACTTTTGCCGCCAAATATACGGAATCGGGTGCTTCGTTAAGAAACTTTTCAATATCAGATACTGTGAAAACCTTCGATTTTTTTGGTTGATGACCAGATGAGGCTCTTTTTAAAAATGCCACTAATTTAGGATAGGTATCGATATGTTTGTCTTTTTTCATCTTTATTGTTGCTTTTAGCATCGAATACGTACTCCATAGAGTGCTTGCTTTCTTGTTCTCGGATAATTCTATAAAATATGCCAGCAAAACGTTTTCTGAGAAAGTTTTGGCTCCTTTTGCTAGTCGCCACGTGTTGAACATATCGTACTGTTTTAAATACTTCTCGCGTGATTGTTGAGGGAGACAGCTCATTTGCGCATTATTAACAGTTTCAGTCAATTCTGTTGGCGTCAAGCAAACTTCCTCGTCGCTAGAATCACTCATTTTAGTTTTTTCACTTGTTTTCAAGTTTCTTGTTTTTAATATAAGGTTTAACAATGACGTGAAAAAATGCCGCGTAAAGAACCGCGTACAAAACAAATTGAAAAAAGAACACCAAGAAGGTTCCGAGTCTGAGTTTTTAACAAATTAAAAAAAAGTTGTATGATATATTCGGCACCATAGAGGTAGCAGTAAATAGGTTTAATGTTTTTTTTAATTCACAAACTTAGTGCACACGATGTTCTAAATTCAATTTACTTTATCCTCTAGAGAATAAAAACGGCTTTTCCACTCAGATATTGAAGATTAAAAATACTCTTTCCGAGATGGTGGGATGAAAATGTTTTTTATTGTACCAACCCGAGTGACAGCTTCCTCTGCCACCTGTATAGATAACATTTTTTGTAATTGTGATTACTTACACAAACAAATTGTAAACAGGTTGCCATCAGATCACAGTGGACAAACAATAACATTTTGCACCTACACGTTTACAAAAAATTCAAATAAGGTTTAGGTCAATTACATGTAAAAGTTTAGAGAAATTAAACTGCACATGGCCCTATCAACTCAGATGTAGAAATAGCTCAGGAATTCGAAAACTTTTTTGATAATATTCCCATTAAAACGACTGAAGCTTTCAATTCCTCAGCCACGCTTTCTGCTGCCTTACTTAGACAGAATGTCAAGGCATGCCCTTTGGAGTTTAGGTTTCAGCATACAAACCCCCAGGCTGTTATAAAAGCTTTTAAAGATCTTAAAATTTAATCAACAGACGATCTCTGGGGAATGTCTGTAAAAGTCTGTAGATGTATTATCGAAACCATTGCGCCCTATTTAGCTTTCATATTTAACACCAGTTTAGACCGAGGAGTATTTCCGGATCTCATGAAACACAGTAAACTAGTTCCATTGTTCAAATCCGGTGATAATAAAGAACCCAACAATTATAGGCCTGTGTTAATTTGACCAGTTCTCAGTAAGGTGTTTGAAAAGTTGATGCTCAATCAAATGTACGTCACTTTAATAAAATTTCCATCTTTCAAAGTCAAAGTCAAATCATTTATTTCAAATAGGCCCTTGTAAGGCACTTTTGAACGTCAAAGTTTACAAAAAATTGAATTGATTCTAGTCGCCCCTTCCAAAAGGTAGTTTTCGTATGGAGAAGAATGGGCAAGAAACTCCACCGTTACTCTTTTAAAAATTGTTACAATATTTGTATGTGTTACATTCGTTACATAATTATATGTGAAGACGATGCATCTAAAAAAATAAAATAAAAATAGGTTACCACAATAGGTAAAAAGAAGAATTAATAAAAATGAAGCCACGAAAGATAAATTAATTAATGATGTGATAGATGTACGGTTTTCACATATTTACAAACATTGTAAAAGTAGATGATTTTCTTAAAAAATTTACAATTAATAAGTCAGTGTGTGAGGAAGTAATCACAGAATGCAAAATCAATGTCATGTAATACTCGTAAAAATTATAATTTATACAACTTAAATTAGCAACCAGTTTGATTTTGTCTAGATTCTAGATTGTCCTATGGAGCAGGACCAGCATGTTTCCAAGCATTCTTATCTTGGATATATTCCTCTAATTTGTAATAGGCTTGTTTACAAAGTGTACTTTTAATATGAGTTTTAAATTTTCTTTCATTTAATTGTAATATATCACAAGGTATTTTGTTGTAGCATTTAACACAGTACCCCATAAAAGATGAAGATACTTTAGATAATCTGAAAAATGGTTGATCTATTTTATCTTTATTTCTAGTATTAAAATTATGTCTATCACTTATTTTGTTAAAAATATGTAGATTTTTTCTAACATACATAATATTTTCATAAATGAATTGGCAAGGTACTGTCATAATATTAATCCCTTTAAATAGTTCCCTGAGAGATTCGCGACGATGTAGATTATAAATGGCTCTGACAGCTCTCTTTTGTAAAATAAATATGGATTCAATGTCAGCAGCCCGACCCCACAGTAAAATGCCATACGACATAATACTGTGGAAGTAGCTAAAATAGACCAAACGCGCGGTTTCTACATCTGTTAACTGTCTTATCTTTCTAACAGCAAAAGCGGCAGAGCTCAGCCGCCCCGCAAGAGATGTTATATGAGGTCCCCATTGTAATTTCTCGTCTAGCGTGATTCCTAGGAAAACTGTTTGATTAATATATTCCAGCTTTTCTCCATTCAATAAGATGTCACATTCGCTACTTCTAACATTAGGTAATTTAAATCTAATGCATTTGGTTTTTTTTTTATTTAGTACCAAATTATTTACCGTAAACCAATCTTGGACCTGAAGAATAGAGTTATTCACGTCGTCAAGATTTTGTGACCGTCGGTTGATTTTAAAGATCAATGATGTGTCATCTGCAAATAAAACCATCTTCGGTTGATTTTGGAGTAATTGGGGTAAATCATTAATGTAAACTAAAAAGAGGAATGGACCCAATATCGAACCTTGAGGAACGCCCATTGCCATTTCAGACCCTAATGAGTTTACGCCGTTTACTTGAACTTTAACCTTTCTATCTTTCAGGTATGATCTTAGTAAATCAAGAGCTGTATTCCTAATCCCATAGTGCTCCAGTTTCAGCAGAAGTGTCTCATGGTCTACGCAATCGAACGCCTTCGAGAGGTCGCAAAAGATTCCAATGGCATCTTGTGCTCCTTCCCAGGCATTAAAAATGTTCTTTATTAGGGTGACACCAGCGTCAGTGGTACAACGCCCTTTGGTGAAACCGTACTGTTGTTCATGAAAGATGGAATTTTTATTAAAGTGACGTAACATTTGATTGAGCATCAACTTTTCAAACACCTTACTGAGAACTGGTAGAATTGACACAGGCCTATAATTGTTGGGTTCTTTACTATCACCGGATTTGAACAATGGAACTAGCTTACTGTGTTTCATGAGATCCGGAAATACTCCTTGGTCTACACTGGTGTTAAATATGAAAGCTAAATAGGGCGCAATGGTTTCGATAATACATCTACAGACTTTTACAGACATTCCCCAGAGATCTTCTGTTGATTTAATTTTAAGATCTTTAAAAGCTTTTATAACAGCCTGGGGGTTTGTATGCTGAAACCTAAACTCCAAAGGGCATGCCTTCACATTCTGTCTAAGTAAGGCAGCAGAAAGCGCGGGTGAGGAATTTAAAGCTTCAGTAGTTTTAATGGGAATATTAGCAAAAAAGTTTTCAAATTCCTGAGCTATTTCTACATCTGAGTTGATAGGGCCATGTGCAGTCTCTAAATTAAATTCAGTATTTCGCTGTTTTTTCCTACCTGTTTCATTATTTATTATTTGCCAGGTAGTTTTTATTTTATCATCAGCTGATTTTATTTTATTGCTAATATAAAGAGCTTTGGCTATTTTGCACACACTTTTAAAAGTTTTTGAATATTTTGCAACATACTTATGAAAGCTTGTATTATTCATATGTTGCTTTAGGCCATAAAGTTCAAATAGTTTTTCCCTGCTTTTACGAATACCTGGAGTCGCCCAATCACTAAATAAGAACTTGGTGTAAATACTTTTAGTCTTTAGTGGAAAAGTGTCATTAAATTGCGTGTTTAATAGTGAAAAGAACTCGGCGTAGAACTCATTTGGGTCA
Source organism: Agrochola circellaris (assembly GCA_914767755.1). Taxonomy (NCBI): domain Eukaryota; kingdom Metazoa; phylum Arthropoda; class Insecta; order Lepidoptera; family Noctuidae; genus Agrochola; species Agrochola circellaris. Next base: position 241,846 of record OU611848.1, read on the forward strand.
CCTATATTATTAAAACTCTGAGCACATAATTTACTGGCCAAAGAATTATTTAATTTCTCTAAACTTTTACATGTAATTGATCTAAACCTTATTTGAATTTTTTGTAAAGGTATGTAGGAGCAAAAAGTTATTGTTTGTCCACTGTGATCTGATGGCAACTTGTTTACAATTTGTTTGTGTAAGTAATCACAATTACAAAAAATATTATCTATACAGGTGGCAGAGGAAGCTGTCACTCGGGTTGGTTCAATAAAAACATTTGACAAATCAAATGACTCAAAAAGGCTTAATAATCTGACAGTATTTGAGTTATTTTCTAATAAGTTAATATTAAAGTCGCCACATATAATTATTGACTTACTACTAGTACTAAGTTTCTTTAATACCTCTTCCATTACAGAATCAAACACGGATAGATTCTGGTAACTTGGAGGTCTGTAAACACATACTATAACATGCTTATCAAGCTCAACACAGGACAATTCAATGTTGTGTTCAACAGATAGTCTGATGATGTCTTTTCTTTCCTTCGATTTAATAGAATTTTTAATTAATATTAATGACCCACCATGTATCATCCGTTTTCGGCTGAAATGGCTAACTACACAATAATTTTCATAATTAATTGAGATCACTTGATGATCTTTTAGCCAATGCTCTGTTAAACAAATGACATCAAACTTGGTATTTTCCAAAAACAATTCTATTTCCAATAATTTGGAAGAGCAACCTTGGATATTTTGATTAAATAATTTTAAAGTATGTTGCACTCCCTTCGATTTATATTGAGTTATATTGCCAGAAGATACCTTTTTATTATTCTCTAATAATAATTGGTTAATTGAAGGGGTAACTTCTGTTGTCTTACTGCCTAGTTTAAACAATTATCCGGAGTAACATCCAAAACTACAAGAGAAGAGTCTAAAATGCCCGTATGAGCTCCAGCAGGAAGAGAATACTCTATCTGACTGGTAGTGGCGTCTAAATATGTTGGTATTGTAGGTGGATCCTCCTTCGTACAACATGTTAATACATAATTATTACTCACTATGTTGTTAGTATAACTAGACAACATAGACTCGTCACTAATACTACACTTTGTTATATTAGCTACAACCTCAAACCGGTAAAGCCCTGGGTGACCCTCAAGCACGTCAATTAGCACGTTAATTAGTTGTTTATCAGGCCTTCAACGGTTAATATTATATGCTATTAACATAGCAATCAGATGTCTACATTCCCAAGACAGAGATAAAGTTCTCTGAGTTAACTTAAAACCACTAACAAACTTGTTAGTGTCAAAATACAATAATTTGTCACTATGACAACATGTCAGCCTGTGAATAGTATTATTCAACTTATAAATATAGTTATTTTCATCATACGATAAAGTATCAGAATAAGGAAAAGCACACAACATCAGTTTTCCTATATTAGGGTCTGAAATGGCAATAGGCGTTCCTCAAGGTTCGATATTGGGTCTATTCCTCTTTTTAGTTTATTGTTGATTTACCCCAATCATCATCTGCAAATAATACCATCTTCGGTTGATTTTGGAGTACAAAATCAACCGAAGATGGTATTATTTGCAGATGACACATCATTAATCTTTATAATGTGACCGTCGGTAAACCGACGGTCACAAAATCTTGACGACGTGAACAGCTCTATTCTTCAAGTCCAAGATTGGTTTACGGTAAATAATTTAGTACTAAATTAAAAAAAAAAAAACAAATGCATTTGATTTAAATTACCTAATGTTAGAAGTAGCGAATGTGACATCATATTGAATGGAGAAAAACTGGAATTTATTAATCAAACGGTTTTCCTAGGAATCACGCTAGACGAGACATTACAATGGGGACCTCATATAACATTTCTTGCGGGGCAGCTAAGCTCTGCCGCTTTTGCTGTTAGAAAGATAAGACAGTTAACAGATGTAGAAACCGCGCGTTTGGTCTATGTTAGCTACTTCCACAATATTATGTCGTATGGCATTTTACTGTGGGGTCGGGCTGCTGATATTGAATTCATATTTATTTTACAAAAGAGAGCTGTCAGAGCTATTTATAATCTACATCGTGGCGAATCTCTCAGAGAACTATTTAAAAGGATTAATATTATGACAGTACCTTGCCAATTCATTTATGAAAATATTATGTGTGTAAGAAAAAATCCACATATTTTTAATAAAACAAGTGATAGACATAATTTTAATACTAGAAATAAAGATGAAATAGATCAAACATTTTTCAGATTATCTAAAGTATTTTCATCTTTTATGGGGTTACTGTGTTAAATGTTACAACAAAATACTTTGTGATATATTACAATTAAATGAAAGAAAATTTATAACTCATATTAAAAGTACACTTTGTAAACAAGCATATTACAAATTAGAGGATTATATCCAAGATAAGAATGCTTGGAAACATGCTCCTGCTCTATAGGATAATCTAGAATCTAGGCAAAATCAAACTGGTTGCTAATTTTAGTTGTATAAATTATTATTTTTATTATATGACATTGATTTTACATTCTGTGATTACTTCCTCACACACTGACTTATTAAATGTAAAATTTTTGGAAAATCGTCTACTTTTACAATGTTTGTAAATATTTGAGAACCATGCATCATCACGAGATCGGATATTCGGATGCATATTTACCTAAAATTGAGGTGTTGGCTATTATGGAAAGCACTTTTGTGTCGTAAAAATCCCGGGATTCCGGGATTGACAAATTTAGAGTTCTGATTAGAGAATCGAATTTATATTTACTTACGATCAGGTGTTGGCTAATATGGAATACACTTTTGTATCGATCGCAAAAATCTCGCGATTCCGGAATTGATAAATTTTATACTTTTTAACCATATAAATTTTAGCTAATGTTGTAAAGCAGGTTGCCAAATTGGCATAGCACATAGCGACAAACAACTGGGTACCTTGAGTTTCGTTAAATAATGTTTACAGTAGGTAGATTAACACCGCAAAAGTAACCTTTATAAGAGGGCTGATTAGTCGTTTCCATACCATGTATTCGATTAGTTGTGCATTCCCGGATTTTATTGAATTCCGGGATTAATATTAAGATTTTTTTTTATTCAGAAGCCACTTCCATAATTTGTTAGCTAAAAATTCACTTTAGGTAAATATCCGATCTCTAATCATCACATAAGTAATTAATTTATCTTTCTTTGCTTCATTTTTATTAATTCTTCTTTTTACATATTGTGGTAACATATTTTTTTATTTTTTTTAGAAGCATCGTCTTCACATATAATTATGTAACTAATGTAGGTAAGTACCTGAATATACAAAATATTGTGAAACTTTTTAAAAGAGTAACGGTGGAGTTTCTTGCCCATTCTTCTCCATACGAAAACTACCTTTTGGAAGGGGCGACTAGAATCAATTAATTTTTTTTTTAACTTTGACGTTCAAAAGTGCCTTACAAGGGCGCCTATTTGAAATAAATGATTTGACTTTGACTTTGTGGGGACAATTTAGATTAGTGCCTGAAATGGTTTTTTTAGGAAAGAACCACACAGATTTGAGTGGACCTGTTGAGTCAGTGCAAGCATTTTTCAATAATCGTGGAGCTCAATTCAGAACATAAGGAGCTCAACTCGACGAACAATACCAAAGAAAGGACATCTGGGTAGGCCGCATAAATTACTCAAACTGCCCGACCATCATTAAAACTAACTGAGAAGGAAAAAAAAAGTAATAAAGAAAACATAGTCCTTCTCATTCACAATAATTAAAATAATATAATACTTTACAAAGTAATCATGTCATTTTGTATGTAATATTCAATAAGTAATGTCAATGTTTAAATAAAACTGTTTTTATGATTTTACTGAATAATTATATTGTCAAGTTTTATGGTTTTATCACAAGGTTAGCAGAGCGAACACCTCAATCCCAAGCTTTTTTATCTTCTAAATAATCTGAAATTTTATACTACCCTTTTTTACAAAGTTTGGTTTTAATAAAATAAAGAAATCGTATAATGGGTAAGTTTCGAATGTCAATGGGTAGTTTGTTGTAAAAGCGTATACATTGCCCCATGAATGAGTTGCCTACTCTGTGGAGACGTGTGCGGTGTACAGCAAGGTTGTGTTTATTCCTTTTATTTAAACTATGAATATCGGACATTTTCTTAAAATTTGATATATTTTCTTGTGTACATAGGTACAATAAGTTTTCAAATATATATTGCGAGGCTACAGTCAGAATATTTACTTCTTTGAATTTTTCTCGAAGGGAATCTCTCGGACCTCGGTTGTAAATGTTTCGAACAGCCCTTATCTGTAGAACAAAGATAGAGTTAATGTCCGAACAGGTTCCCCAGAGAAGAATCCCATATGACATCAGACTATGAAAGTAACTAAAATAAACAATTCTGTCTGTATCGATGTCAGTTATCTTTATTTTTTTAACAGCATAGGCGGCCGAACTTAGCCTTCCCGACAATTTTTCTATGTGTGGGCCCCATTGTAATTTACCGTCAAAAGTGATTCCAAGAAAAACTGTCGACTCAACAGGGTCTAGCTAACTACAAATGTTCAAGTTATTCCATTAACTTGAACATTGGTAGTTAGCTGCCTGACATTTGGCGTTGAAAATTTGATGAGTTTAGTCTTTTTTTCGTTCAAGAGAACATTATTTACATTAAACATAACATTTAGAGAGTGCATCGTTGACTTGTTCAAAGTTGACTAACTGACGTTTGATTTAAAAAATAACGGAAGTGACTCATATGCCTCAAAGTTACCGTATTGTTACCATATTTAATGACTAAACGAACTTACCTGTACGTGAAGTTCTATCATAATTATACGAGCGCCGAGTCCGAAGAGATTAGTAATTTACACATGTAGTTACCCTAGTTGTCACCACTCATGCACTAAGTTGAGAAAAACAATATTATATTCTACTTTTCTTTATCTATGGCAATTCAATTTGACATACACATTTTTTTTTTTAAATATCTGTACATGTGGGTACTTCGTCCCGTTCCGCTCTCAGACGATGTCGCCAATCATTTAGTTTAGAGTAAAGGATCCCGTGGTTCATTGATGTATTTCCGAGGCACTGTAGATAATTTGAGGTGTGTATGTATAGCACTGGGAGGGTGGGATTACTAATCTCTTCGGACTCGGCGGTCGTATAATTATGATAGAACTTGAATTACAGGTAAGTTCGTTTAATCATTAATTATACGAGCGCCTCAGCCTCGAGATTAGTAATTTACACATATAGAATTTGAGAGGTAAGTATTTTGGGAATATCATCAATGAAAATGAATGAATGTCTGTAAATATCAAAATAATGTTATTGTTGTTTATTTCGGTACAATCAATAAACAGAAAGAACAATTAACAGTAATTAGGCGGTTTTTTTGAGTAGTCACTGGGACTCCAAGGGTAAAATGAATCACAAAAAAATGAATATTGTAATTAATTAAGGAATAATTATTCTTATAATAGCTATCATAGTTAGCTGTAAACAATTATGTATTTATTACAATAAACTAATTATGAATGTATGAAAATCTGCTCTGTGTGAGATTTTAACTAGTCGAATAATTATAATGAATGTTGGTTGATTATTGATTCTGCTAAGGTAGTACTATTATCATAATAACGTTCTGATAGAATTTTGCAAAAGTTGTGGAATTCCTACTCCAGCCTGCCGTTTTACGGATAGTATCTAGGCTAACGCCCAGTGAGTGCGCGCGCGATGATGCTGCATGTCTCGTGCTGTGTGCACTGAACACGCTCGTGTCGACACTCACTGAGTGTTCGCTTTATCCAGCGGCTAAGCGTTTGCGTTCCCACTGGTTTATGAGGTTGCCTAATTCCAACAAATAAATCGTCAGATGTTCTTAAGAGTCACAAAATTCACTCGACAGAGTTTAGGTAAATTCATTGCGATGCTGTTTGTGTGCACCGTTCACGCACACACGCTTAAAGATCGAGCGTAGTGATCGCTTAAACAGTTTGATCCTATAGATGATATTTTATTAAGTTACGTACCTACCGTTAAGAATAGTCTGGAATGTTTGTGTATATTCGTTTAGAATATTTATAACAATCAACATAAAAATGCTACAATTTGGTGTTAGATGCATTTAGATACATTTAGACATTCAATAACATTGAGGTAAGCGTTTTATATAAATACGAGTACCTAGTAGTGCCGATTTTCTTGTACACCGAACTAAACTATCACTAAAATTCCTTACTTTTGGCTATGAGAATCTTAAAGCTATTCTGCAAAAAAAAACTAAATTTAAAAATTATTTTGACAAAATTAAAATCGAATTTGACAATCACGACTCCACGTGGTAGTTGTTTTTCCTTACCCCGTCAATTTTTTTTAGAGCCGGAGGCGCTCACGTCTTTTATATGGAATTTTTCACGTTTTGCATGGAAAATATGAAAAAAAATTACCTACATGTTGAGTTTTAGGGGTTTATCGGTTTTATAAAGGGGGTCGAAATTTTCATTATTTTTGCGATAGGACACACCATTTTCGAGATGAAAGCAAAAGAAAAAAATATACAGCATTTAAGGGTAAACACCGTTGTCACTCAAACCATAGTTAGTTGACTTAGTATAAAAATAAATGAATGAGTAAAAAAATATGAAATACGTTATTTTCATAAAAATATTTTAAAAGATTTTTATCCGACACCTTCCACAAATTTATGGATATTATGCGCCCGAGTGAAGTAGTTACTGTAACGATCGCCGGTCGCCGCCCGTTCTACCTACCTACACAACACATGAATAAATACATAATACACAAAACCTGGGATGCAACTTCCATAGTAACTTTCCCTTCATACTTTTCCTGGCTTAGAACAGGCAAAAATACCTACCTTAGGTGTTGCATGACTTGACGAGTCCAAATGTAAAGTAACTCTATTAAAGTCATATAATTTGTATAATACATTCTTTGAGCCGACTAGAATAACTGCCACTAGTGCTACCTGTATTGACAATATTTTTACAAACTTAAGACCTTCTACCCATTTCATTATAAATGAGTTGGACTCTGATCACTGTGGCCAGTTAGTCACTTTCACTCAGAAAACAGTCAGAGCTCAAAGAAAACTTGTGAGTTTTGTTCCTGTAAGTAAAAGTCGCTTAGGACAATTTAAAAATAATTTTATGGAACAGCTACCGGGTTTGCCTTATCATAACGACCCGGATCAAGCATATGCCCCATCAATTGTGAGTTCAGGAAGGTTTTCACCTCAAAAACATTGCCTGCTTTTGACCGCGTTATATTTAGTGATTGGGTAACACCAGGTATTTACAAAAGTAGGCAGAGGTTATTTGAGTTGCATCATGAAAAAACATATAACCATGTTGAAACTTTTAAAGAGTTTGTTAAGAAATATTCTAAGAGCCTGTTCCTCAGCAAAAGCCATACACATTAAAAATAAAATAAAATCTTCTGGAAATAAAATTAAAACAACATGGAATATTATTAATTCAGAAACGTGAAGAACGACAGTACGGAATCGTGACTTCCATCTAAAAATCAATAATGTAGATATTAAGGCAGACGTGGAGGTGGCAACTGAGTTTGAAAATTTCTTCACTAATATTCCCATTTTAACAACCAAAACTCTGTCATTGTCGTCCTCCACTTCTGCTTACTCAATACTTAGGTAGGTAATAGGTAATACGGGCTGATATCAGCAACTCCACGTCTAAGCGCGTATTATCACCCCAGCTCCTCAAAGAAGGCCTGCAGCGCCTTGGTGTCACTGACAATCTCACGTAGGGTACCTGGGTTACCGAAGTACTTTGCCCTGTATGTGGCGACCACCGGGCAGTATAACAGCACATGCGCTGCTGTCTCGTCGTCCTCCATGCAGGCTCTGCACAGCGGACTGTTTGTGACTCCTATGACAAAGAGGTGTTTATTAAATGACCCGTGGCCAGTTACAGCTGCAGTGACTGTACGCAGCTGTTGTTTCGTTAGTCGGAGAACCTGTTTCGTGAGGCGGCCATCAATTGTAGGGAGCGCTTCCTTAGCCTGCCTGCACTCACCGTGGTCATAACAGATCCTTTATAGAAGAGGGTATCAGTTAACGTTCTGTTTCAAAACAATCAACAAATAAACAATGATTAGATTTTATTTATTTATTTATTTGATTTACACGGCCGAAACCAATTACATAAATCAAAGTACATAATTATAAGAAGTACCAACATAAAAACATAGATGTGCTAGCAGCACGCCTATACACAGCGGTCGAATTTTTGATCTTACTTGAGAAGTTTGTAAGCTTTGTTGTGGAAGAGGGGGTGGCTTAGGAATAGTAAGATAACCACTTGATCGAGCAGCTGGCAGGCCAGCATCTGGCAGAGCATGGCGATTGGAGTCATGCTGATTATGACGTTGCACTTCCCTTGTTGCTGACCTCCAACAAGCAGCACACACTCTTTCCATTCTTGAGACCTAAAAAGTAACAAGTATGTAATACCTATTCTAATTATGTAACACAACATTCAAATGAATATGAAACATCTTCTAATGGGTTATTTGACTTGATAAAAGCATGTAAACTATATAGTTATAATATATTAACTATAATTATGAATAGTTATAGTTGTAGTTTAACTATATAGGTATGTAAACTATATACTGATGATTAACCAGTTTTAATGTCAAAATAGGTATCTAATACCTAAATTATTCTCTAATTATGAAACTGTCATATGAAATATTCATAACCAAAAATATTTACCAAGTGGAGCGGAACATGTCTCATTAAAATGTTTCTCTCTTGTCGATCTTGTCTCACAGGCTATGTTCTTGTTGCCCGCAATATAGAATTGCCATAACAAAGACATACTCTTCTATGACCAAAAGCAGGCAAGGGTGGAGCACTTTCTTCATTGACAGTGTATGCTCGATCTTGTAGTAGTGTTAAACACTCTGTACAAAGCACGCTTTCTGAAGACAGCTGCGATAAAGAAAATAGTGTTTTTAACTTTTATTATTACACGTATTCTGTTTCTAGTTTGACAGTAATTATAAACTAAATCCCTAAGTATCTGCTGTAGGGAATGTATTTTAAATGTATAAAATCTAAAACATGCACAGAAAACTATGAACTCCGCCCCTAAGACGGCCTACTGATTGATATTCAAAGAGTAAAAGAAGATCTGCTTCAGAGTTATCCAAGACTGTAGTAAGTTAATCATTGAAGTGGACGCTTGTTCTAATGAATGCGTACGCAGGTTTCTAGGTATCAACAGAGAACATAATATTATAAGGTTGAAATTTTCAATAACCTACTCTGTATGGACGTCCAAAATAATAAGTATGCATTTTTTTTTGACTCCAACTATGGATTAACATTTGACATGTTTTCAAATATATCAGGCAAATTAAATAAAAATGGAATACAATGCATATTTAGGGACATTATAAATAGAATTAAAGTTGACATAGAATTATTTCCTTATGACTTCACCGGCGACACAAATGGACAAAACTCACAGTTTTTTCTTTTATAATAACATACGTATTCTCCACCAAAACATAGCGGTACCCTAATTACGTAATACATGATCAATTAGAATCTGAATCGTTTTGAAACAGATTGCTAATCCATTGCTTCATAAGTTCGAAAAAAAAAACAGTTCAACAACGTAAATAACGCAATGAATGTTGATGAACTGTCAAAATGAAACAGATTAGTCGTAATAGTATACGAAAATGTGTTGCGTAATTAGATAGCAGGTCTCATTAAGAAATCTGATATCTTGACGGTAAATTTAGAGGAGTTAGCACAAAATAATAAACCCATAGACGTTATCTGTATTACCGAACACTTTATGACCACCGACCAGGAAAATACACTTGACATACACCCAACTTCCGCCTAGCAACAAGTTATTCTAGAGACGTAAAGAGGGGAGGGTCATGTATACTAACTAGATTTGGACTTGAATATACAACACTAAAAATTAACTGTTCTATTAAAGGTATTATAGAATGTAGCGCGATAGAACTATGTAAACATGGTCTCATAATAGTTTGTATTTACAGAGTGCCAAATTCATGTATATCTATTTATTTTACGATAATTTACAGAAATTATTACGCCAGATATTTGACAATACTAACAAGAAAATTGTTCTTTGCGGAGATTTTAACATAAATATACTCAAACGAAACCGCCATGCTCTAGACTTTGAATATCTTTTGGATAGTCACAATTTAAAATTAGACAGCCTACCAGGCTCAGCAGTACCTAAGTCTTGTATTGACAACTTTGCACACAACATTCCTAGATGTAAAAGTGAAATAATTGAAATTGGTTTATCCGACCACACAGCTCAACTGTTACAATGTCCCGTCAAAAAAACCTGTGTGATAAAATCTTGGCGTATTAGAAGACGTGACTATAGCACTGAGAATATGAGTAAATTAAAAAAATGCATAAACAGCTTGTCGTTTAGTGACATTTACAATACTAATGACCCGGACGAAGCTTATAATTATTTTCTAGACCTTTTCTTATGTTTTTACAATTTATGTTTCCCTTTCAAAATTATAACAAAATCGATAAACAAAAAATCTAAATGGATATCCAAAGGTCTTAGAAACTGTAGTCAATTAAAAGAAAAATGTTATGGCAGTATAGAATACATCCAACAAAAACAAATAAAAACATCTTTAGGTAATACGCCGCTAGATTTAAAAAAGTAATATCACTAACTCAGAAGTCACAAAACAATTATTACATAAATACATCACAAAACAAATCGAAAGCGACTTGGTCAATTATAAACAAGTCTAAATTTAACTTTCCCAAAGAGCCTATTACAGAAATACTTAAAGACGATATCAAGATTACAGATCCTAAATCTATTGTGAACAATTTTAACGACTTTTTCATTGACCAAGCTTCAGAATCAGACCAAAAAAATAATTTAAGGAATGACAGTCAAAACAAAACCCGACTAATTCAATTTTTCTTACTCCCACAACACCTATAGAGGTAGACAGAGAAATAAAGCAGCTGAAAAATACTCATAGTGTGGGCAACGATGGTGTCTGCACCAAAGTGATAAAATATTAGGTCTTTACCTATGAAATTGCCGTTCTGCAGTACTGGCATTTCAAAACAAAATAATTTTTGTTTGGCTAAGAATTCTAATTTCAAATTATTTTATTTTAAAAACATGGATTTTTTTTTCCAAAAGTAGTCATTTGTTTATTGATTAGTGTTACATTTTCATCGCATTTCAATCTTTTTCGTCATCATGGATACGAGTACGTTAAAAATTCGAGTAATTATGGAATATGAGTACCGTCGTGGCAGCAACGCGGCACAAGCGGCACGCAACATCAACGACGTTTACGGAGCTAACACTACAAACCAACGCACCACCTGTTATTGGTTTGCTCGCTTCCGTTCCGTGAAAACTTAAAACATTCATTGTCATTCCACTACACAAAAAAGAACACAAACGAAAAATGGAGACCTATAGACCCATAATTCTTAACCCCATTTTAAAAAAAAATGAAAAAATCTTATATAGCCGATTATATAGTTATTTAGAAAAATATAATATTTTGGTAGACGAACAGAAAGGCTTCCGCAAAGGGAAATTAGTAAATATGGCCATCTACTGAAAACTATTTTGGTTACCATGGACAAAAAAATACCAACATGTGCTATCTTTATGGACATGAGTAAAGCCTTTGACCGAGTTGACCATAAAATATTAATGCAAAAATTAAGCATGTATGGCATACGAGGTAAAGCGCTAGAGCTCATCTCTTCATACCTGCATAATAGGAAACAAATAGTAGAAATAACACAAATATGTCAGAAAACACGAAATGAGATTAAACATAAGTCAAACTCAAAAAATATTAAATTTGTAATTGAGTTCCACAAGGTAGTGTCTTAGGCCCTTTACTGTTCTTGATATATATCAATGATCTTCCTAAACACATCAAACAACCAATGGTATTATTTGCAGATGATAGCACAGTGATAATAAAAAGTGACAAAGAAAATGATTACGAACACGTAGTCAATCAAACACTAAATACGATAGTACAATGGTTAACAGAAAATAATCTTAAAATAAATGTGGACAAGACGAAAATTATACACTTTCACCAGAGAACTCAATTGACAAATATAAACGTTAGTTACAAAGACAAAATAATACATCCTGTGACAGATACAAAGTTTCTAGGAATTAATATTGACAATAAACTGACCTGGAAAACACATTTAGAATATGTCTGCAAAGGAATTAATAAATCCTCATTTGCTCTGTACAAACTTTCAAAAATTGTTAAGAAAGAAGTCATATTAGCTGCTTATCACGGACTTGTTGCACCTGTCCTAAGATATGGTATTATATCTTGGGGCAACTCAGTCGATAAGGAATCTGCATTTAAATCTCAAAAGAAATGCATTAGAGCAATGTGTAATATAGACAACACTACCAGCTGTCAACCCTACTTTGAAAACTTAAATATTTTGACACTGCCCTCTTTATACATAATATGAAGTTAATGTTTTTGTGAAATTGAATCCTAATTATTTTAAGACTGCTGCTAAAAGCCACTATAGACAATTACGTGACAAAAAAAGATTACAAATTGATATACCATATGGGAAAACAGCACTAATCAATAAAAGTATTCTTTGTATGGCATCATTGATTTACAACAAGTTGCCTGATGATGTCAAAAAGTTATCTGTTCTTCAATTTAAGTCGAAGCTACAAACATTCCTAGTAAATAAATGTTATTATAATGTCAAGGAGTACTTACAGGGTAAGAATTACAGGTTACATATAGCAAGAGTAATTTATTGACATTGAATAATATGGCAATAACAATAGTGTGACATGCTATAATAATTTAATTTGACATCTGGTTAGTTTTTTTTTTGTTGGACTAATATTTTTAATTTAATTTATTTGATTGATAAGTTTATGACATGTATTATAAATTTATAATTCATCTGACAATCTTTATTCTTAAACCTTTGATGTAGTATTCTGATTTTTTTAGTTTTTATTATAATAATTTTTGTAATGTTATTTTTATTATGATATAATAAGAATAATAATATAAATATTTGCACACCTTATTAGGTAATGATACAGTGTACTTTAAATCTATTTGTAACATCTGTTTATATACCACCTGTATTAAGCAAATAAATGATTTGATTTGAACAATTGATACACCGGTCGGCCCCACGTCTCGACATTTTCACAATACAATAAAAAAAGTTCTACTAACTAACAAGGCTTCACTAAATCAACACGAAACGAAAAACACAGATGTATTACAGTAGCTAGCGCATATAGACATAAAAGAAGAATGTTGCATCAATTTAATCATTGAATTCTACAATAAACCAGACATAATATTATGTTGTCAGAGCTGTTTATGGGGCAGAATATTTGGAGCATTGTAAGCCATTATATAAAGCACTAAAAATTCTTCCACTTCCTTGTCTTTACATTTTTGAAATTTGTGTATTTGTAAAAAGGTATTCGCACATGTTCCCATTGTATGAAAGCATTTCCAAAAGAGTTAATGAGAGAAGCCCAAATAAATTACTTGCACCTAGACAGAGACTACATTTGTATAGCAGGAATTGCAATTGCATGGCGATCAAAATATTTAACAATTTACCCCCAGCCATTAGAGTGTTGCCCATTAATAAATTCAGGAAAACAATATTTGCCTGGCTTTTAGAAAACTGTTTCTATTCAGTTAACGAATTTTTTAATTATAAATTTTGACATTATAAATATTTTGTGTGTTTTTGTGTACTAATGATTGACATTTGACATTATATAATTGGTATATTTTGACATATAATTCAGAAATAATATAAGAAAAAAAATTGTAATTGTAATTGGCATTGTATAAAAAATTACGTATTTCATTTCAGAACTAATTTATAATTAATGGGGATTTTAATTTTAATTGTACTTTAATTTTAATATTTCTACACCGGTAACGGTAGTATATGTGAACTTTTATTAATATTAAGATCTTAATGTACCATGTACTGAGAAATAAATTATAAATAAATTAAAAAAAAAAAAAAAAAATATTCATCGATTATAATCAAAACTCTTGCGTTTGACGGCAATATTGTGGTTGCAGAACACAAAGCCAAATAGCCACAATATGTAAAATGTTTATCCAGTTAAACTTATTTGTTTATTCTATAAATAATAAAAACTGGCCAAGTGCGTGTCGGACCACGCACAATGAAGGGTTCCGTAGTTGGGATGAATTTATCCCAAGAACAAATTTAACATTGTAGTTGAGAAACATTTTCTCCCATACGGAATGTATGGGAGATCGTGTTTATCAAACTGCAAATTTAAGTTGGTCGGTTATTACTCGTTAACCTGTAAAGCCTACTTAGCTGTGATAGTTTTCCTTTTAATTTCGTTATATATAATACTGCTGTAATTTTTTTCACAAATCCAAGTACAACCATTTAGCTGACAGGGGGGAGTATCTTGACTCTAACAAAATTTGCGGTTTAAAGCTTAATATTTCGCAAACGGATCCCTGAATTGGAAAATTATTTGCACACACCCTCCATATTTTTGAACGACCTTTCCAACGATATCCCACACCATGGGATAGACGAGAAAAAAAAACCACCCACCCACTTTACATGTAGAGGAGGTATTGTAAAAAAAAAAAAACTTGATTTTATTTTACCACTTTGTCGGCGTGATTAATATGTAGACCCATGCCAAGTTACAGCTTTCAAGTATTAACCGTCTCTGAGCTAAGCCGCGGACAGACAGACGGACATGGCGAAACTATAAGGGTTCCTTGTTTACTACGGAACCCTAAAAATCGACTAGCGAATAGATTCATCGAAAATAGCAGTGGCGAAGGGTGAGTTTATGAGAAAGGTAAGCCGGCGCAAAAACAAAAAAAAAAAAGCTTACCTAGCCCGGACGTGGCGCACGTTTGAATATCACTTGAGAGACCAGAAAACGCGGGGTTCTGAACTGAAGAACATAGTTCCAAATGAGAGTCCATTACGGTGTCATACTTGCTCAGATATAACAAGGTTTCAATATAGTTACCGCGGTTATCAGAATTCGGACGTTCATCGTGGCCGCGAAAAGCTACTTCTTGTTTACCTAACAAAATAACGGTGTCAATAAACCGTTTCATTAAATTCCTATTTCGAGCTACTTTCCTATTATGAGCTTCAAACGAATTGGTGAAAAATGGTTCTATCCTACTATTCCCGAAGTCATGTAAATCTAAACAGCTACGAATATGCTTTTCAGTCTGCACATGTTTTTTTGATGAATTCGTCAGATTATTAATATCTGTAAAACCCCCTTTATTCCATAAACTACTAGAATCTGAGAAAAGTAAACATGGAAAACAAAACATCTTATTTAATTTACAACTACCAGTCAGCCATTGATATTTATCGTAAAGGGATACATTAAAATGTTTGACAAACCCATCACGTCGTTTGTAGTTTATAGTCATATCGGGTCGAGCACGACCTAGCCTAATTATGTGTTTCTTATTTTCAAAACTTAACCTTGAAAAGTATGTTTCCTCACGAAGCAAATAATCTGTCACACAACAATCTAAAACTATTAATGCCGCCATCCTACTAATAACTTTTCAAATCTACTTTAAAAAAGAAATTTCAACTTGCTAATCTATCGACTTACCACAAATTCCTAATTACAATGACGGCGAACGCACAATTTCACAACAAACTCACGATTATCCAATTCTAATTGTTACACTAATACTACACTAATAACTTATATGAATACAACGAACAAAATGCTAATTAACTACAAGTATCAACAAAATTAAAGGATAAAAATTCTATTATCTATTTACGTCAATCGTCAACATACTATTGTAGTCTTTGATCGTCAACAAGCGTCGAGCGAAGTTTGTCCCTCCCCCCGCCCCGAACCAAACCGAACGCTTACGAAATTCAGCGAATGGATTCCTACACTGTACCTATCATAACTCGACTTTTTACGGCTTACTATTGCCTCAAAAAACAGCGTGTCACGTGACCTGAAGTGACGTCATGACGAGATTATTTTGTATAGAAATTTAAGTTTTCATAACCCGGGCGGACAACGAGTTATACTGGAGGCACAAGAGCAAAATTGGCGCGCACTTTAAATGTTTTGTTTTCGTTGGAATATAAAGACAATTTTTTTAATGTAGGTTAGGGTTTTGTAATACTTTAATTTTATGGTGTAAGTATTAAATAATACATTCAGTGTGATTATTAAACACTGCTGAGAACTACTGACTGTCATAATTTCCTAAGGGAAGCCGACAGGAATCGGGTTATTGGTTAGCTGCGCCCCTGGAAAATAGATATGTCTGAGCCCGATGTCATCGAAAATCGATTCAATTGCGTTCGACATCTCTATGACCGGTGCGATCGGGCAAATAACCATAGATAAAAAATAACACCAGAGAAAGACTGTGCACAAAGGATTAATTATAATAATATAATTAATCATTATTATTATAATTAATCATTTAGTTATTACATACAGTTACATGTTAATTATTATTATTATTTTTATATGATTTTGTGCAAAATATCATGATCAGGATCAAAATGTACAAATCATGTAAAACTGAACGTCATTAGAAGGAAGAAGAAAGTGTTTATGGAAACGTGCATTGGAATACAATAACTTTTAAGCTATTGCATAGCTTTTATCGGAGACTCTGAGCGCGGCGACCGAATGTAGAAATTCCGTAACGAAAAAAAAACCTGACGCGAAAGTTTGTGAGGATGGATGGATGGATGTTTGTTACTCTTTCACGCAAAAACTACCAACGGATTTTAATGAAACTTTACAGTAATGTGGCTTATTATATCAGAATAACACATAGGCTACAATTTATAAAGATTTTATGTGATTTAGACATAATATAACGATAAGTATCCAGTAAGTCGGAAAAAATCCTGCCCTCTGAGATCTATCTTTGCGTGCGCTGCCTAAACCGCTGGAGTTACATGAAAAGAATGTATTGTGGGGTTGTTTGTCTTAAAGAGTTCTAAATAAAAGTCCGCGACAGCATATATCTACCTTTTATGTGGAAGCCATTATAGCCAAAATAGTGAGCTATAAATACATTTAAATTGAATACTTTTTTTAAGTTGCATATTTTAGAGTATTTAGTTAATTCGTATCAAAATAAATACCTTCATCGCTTTCGGTATTTAATGTAGATAAAATTTGTCTTTTACACTAAGTAATTTGGACTAATATTTTAAAAGTTAGAACGATAAGAATGACCTGCGATGAGTCGACGGCGGGCGCGCAGAACGAGGGTGGAGGGGCGGGATAGGCAATGACGCGCGATCGCCGAGTGCGCGACCCGAACGCGGGCAGACGCGTGAGGGCAGACGTCATTGACGGTTGTGTAAATTCTGCGATTTAGGGGGGGGGTATAGGGGTATTTTTTTAAAAAAATATTTTAAATCAACAATATTATCTTCTTATTTTTGAATATATGCTATGCAATAGCTTTTTAACTTAAAATTAAATTCCCTATTCGAAAATCAAATCCCCGACGCAGAAGGTCGTAAAAAAATATAAAAATATTTACTATTATATTAAGTTTATCTTGAGGCGTGAGAAAATTTGGTACCACTTTTTGTCATTGTCCTTTATGTCCAGCATCAGATCAGCACCACCTGCTTTTGTAGGCACCACCTCACCTCATACCGTACTCACTTTCTCCTCCTAAAATTGTTGGTCCGAAAATCATTATCCATAACACGTTTGAGTATAAACTTCAGTAGCCATAAAGTTAAAAAAAACGAAATTATGTTAGACTTAATTATCTTTACTTCCAAAACTATTCTGACATGAATCTCCTAATTTTGCATGAAATAAGGTCATATGTCCCATGTATTGTATTATATAATGTGTATTATTCCGATTGTTCGTTTATAATAAAATTGTTAGTCTTAAAACATTTGCAAAAAAATCGGTTTTAGTGACAGAAACGAATCGCTGTAAATCCGACTCCACGCAGTCTTGTCTGCCCTGCCCCTAGAGTGTAATTTAGAATAGCGAAGGCGCGAATGGGCGAAGCGGCCCGCGAGTTGAGGAGCAGGTGGTTGTAACGCTCGCCGCCGTGGCTGAGGCTGCGGCAAAACCAAGCGGTGGTGAGCGTAAAGCTTTGTCCTCATCTAGGTTATTTTTAATTGTTTTTATATGACGTGTAAAAGTGATTCCGATATCCTATTTACAGAATAAACAATTTCATTTCATTTCATTTCATTTCATTGTGCAGACTAGTGCGACGCGACAGCGCGACGCGACAACGGTTATTGTTATACCGTGAAGTTTTCTTAGAAACTGTATTGTTCGTGTCGCGTCGCGCCGTCGCGTCGCGTCGTGCTGGTCTGAACGAGCCTTTAAACGATCTGCGACGATAAGCTCGCGTGAGACCGCCGGAGCCCCGCAGCGCCGGAGCCCTGACAAAAACCATGCCTGCTGTATGTTGCATGCTGCAGACTAACTTTACCTTCCTCAGATATCTTTTTTTTTTCAAGTGAATTCCGACCAGCTGTCATAAGATTAATCAAACTACTCCATGAGGGCAACAAAGATCGACATGTTCATAATGCTACAATTAACTTTGTGTCTGAACCAAGGAGACAAACCGTCCCGCCGGAGGGGACTTTGTCTCCTTGGTTTTTAAAACATTATTAGGATAAATAACATTAAATAATTTGAATTTAGGACTTATAACTTGTATTGAAAACGGTTCTCGCCGGCCGGTTCACTCGGATGGGTTCTCGTATTGGTAACGGTTCGGTTGGTGGTAACGGTTCGGTCTTTTGTATATTATTGATTTATAATTTATGAAAAACTTTAGGGCATATTGTATTTAGGGATTTAAATTTTATGGCATGTTATATTATGTGACATTAACTTCGGGCATGTTATCTTTCGGACATAATGTTGATTAGGACAAAAAAAATATGGCACTTTAGATTAAGTATAGATAAAAAAGTTAGGGAACAATAGAGAACCTAACGCTCGTGTACGGTGTAAGTACATGGTTTTGAAATATGTATTTTTGATGCAATAAGTTAGTTAGTAGGTTCGCGTATGTGCACTTTGATCGCGACCTACATTTGGAAGTGCATTGACACACGGCGGAGCCTAGATGATGCATTTTTGTACATAATTTAATTAGTGTTCAATTAGACGTGATTTTAGTCGGACAACTTGCATTTTATTTAGATTCATTCCCGTTGAGCATTCATTGACATTCTTTGCATTTTATTGACATTTTCTGCATACTTGCATCTGCATTTGCATTGACTTTAATGTTTGGTTACACCCAACAGCTCGACCGGAGTTAAGTACAGTTGGTCGGTGGCGGTCAAGCAGTAAATACGTGTAGAAACTGTCGCGCGTATTCCGTATAGTTGTGTCGTGTACCTACTGTGTGTGAATTGCTAGTGTAATTAATTTGATCGTAAATTATAATTTGATCTGAACTGCAAACCGTTTTTCTGTTGCGCAATAACCAACGATAGACAACAAACTCAACTTTACGCCAAAGTCGCCGATAACCTTTCTATGGCTTTCCTCCGTAATTCTTAAACTTACAACACAAACCGTTCAGCTATCACCCTCAACGTAGGTGACACTATATGGGAAGAATATCCCGGTCCCTGGGAAGAACCTTAATGATTATTGCGATACTGCAACGTGTCTGTTCACAAAAGGGCGGAAATTTCGTAGAGAGTCTTTTTTATTTCTGCTTCAAAACAAAACCGAATTAAAAAATGTGTCAGTTGTGACAACATTTTACAAAAAAATGTGTCAGTCGTGACAACATTTTACAAATAAAACATGTTCGGCGTTTTTCACGTGTAAAGAGGCCTATTTGGCAGCGGAATGCAGCAGTACGTAATAACCACTGGTACGGTCGAACACAATACGGCCGATAGAGAATCCTACTCGCGTGTTTCCCATAACTTAGGCTTGCTCATCACCACTGTGATCACCGTCTACTTCCACTGCTACTTGACCTACTGGCATCTTTCTTAAAGTAACCTATCGTGAGCGGATTTGTAAGTAACGTTAGAATTTAAAGCTTTTAACATTTAGCGATCACCATACAAAACTTCCGCTACCTTAAACGGACCTCTGAACTTCCGATCTAACTTAGTCTGATTTTGCTCTTTGTTTTCTAATAACACGGAACCGCCAACCAAAAATGTTGCCTTTTTCCTATCAAATCGAGACTTGTCATATTCCGCATTACGTTGAATATTCTCTGACGCAATCTTTCGGACTACATCAATGTTGACTTCGGTCTTCATCAGTTTCCTATATCACTTTGCAAGTAAGTGTCGGGAAGGAAATGTAACAAAATCTCAAGTTGCTGTCCGCATCATCTGCGCCTACGTCCAATACCAGTCAACGCAACAACGTAACTCATTTGCCACATTTGGCTGCACAACTCTCCTTTACTAAGGAGCATTCAGCACCAGACTCTTAAACAAAACAATACAACTCACCTTTGTGTTCTAACGTGCCGTTCACTGCTTGCAACACGTGCTCCACCATCCAATTGGCTGCCACTGTTCATGCACTGGAACGCCATATGTCCTAGTTTCCCACATTTGAAGCACACAAAGGGCTTTGCTGACTGTGACTTTGTTGGCTGTGGGGCTGCTTGGCCCTGGACGCGCATGTCGTACTGAACAAACACGCATAACTTACGAGCGCACTCACAAATAATACGTAATTGTGTACTGCACTCATAGCTCTAACTGAATTATTGAGTTTTATTGCTAGCTCAGAACAGCGCATAGTGATATTAAAAAAGTTTTGAACTCAAATAATTTTCTAATGTTATGGGTAGGGTAGGCTATCCGTCTTGAAAATAGGTTTACAAGTGGGTATAGACAATGCGGGTCATATTTAAAACCTTTGTTTTGTTTAGAAATAACACGTGCTTATGTACAACATCGGAATCGGCGAAGAAAACCCCAGTTGATAAAAGTAATATTTCATTTATGATGATCCGCGCCTCACCGTCGCCGAGGAGCCGTGAGCCGAGGAGCCGTGAGCCGAGGAGCCGTGAGCCGAGGAGCCGTGAGCCGAGGAGCCGAGAGCCGAGGAGCCGGAAGCCGGGCCGCTGGGAGCTTATAAGCACTGATACGTTCTCGGTCGTAATGGGGGATTACTTGGAGGCGCGCTGAGTCGCGTGCGGTCGTGCGTGTTCTAGAGCGGTCGTGCGAGTTCGCTGAAGTTTGCGGTAACAGCTAGGATGTGCTACATGGTCACAGTTATACGAGCAAAGGTCATTAGAATGACCAAGAATGAAACTTCATGATACTAAAATGATTGTTATGCATATTAATTGTTGTATCTTGTTACACAGAAAACCGTAAATAGTTAAAGCGCGTGGATGCGTTAATAATTGCAGCGCTGCTATTCACCCACACAGAGGACACATCATTTGCAAAGAAACAATTTGAACTCGACATAATACTCGAGATGACTGTGTGATGGTGTAAGTGTTCTTTGGGCGTGTCGCTGTGACCAGCAATGCTATTCTCTAACGATACAGCGTTGTTGTGCAGCGCTGCCGCAGCGGTGAATCTCAGTTTAGTATTCACTAAGCTCCGTAAAGCTACACTAGCGCTCAAGGCTGTGACGGCCGTGAGTTAAAACTACCCAACGAAGGTTACGGAGGGCAATATTGACAGTTCTTCATACATTTTGGTATTCCTTTAGAAAAAACAGCCACGAAGACGCTCACAGCCTCGCCCGCATCCTCGCTTCTAACTGTCAAATCCAAAAGCTGCAATATACGCGCGGGTCTTGACAAAAATAATAAACTGTACTTTTAGAATTTAAACTTATTTGAATAAAATGGCAGCTCGGTTAATTATGGAGCTACATGTATTAGAAGAAGCTACGAAAAGTGATGATTTGAAGAAAGCTCGACACAAATAAGAAAATTTAAAACAATATCCCGTGTTAAAGAGTTTATCCATATTTACAGGCTTTCTGAGGATACTTAATTTATTGGAAAATGATTTTTAAGTCCTTATATGCGTCCGCGAGTTCGTTCCAGTGGTTTAACCAAGAGGTTAAAGGTTTGTTTACAGTTAGGTTTCTTGAGATATGATGGGTAAGTACCTAACCACATACCAACAACAGCTTATTGAATTCCTGATGTTTCAGATATTATGCACTCTATAATTTTTGGCTAATGGCAGTTACCAAAAAATCATTGGCAAGAATGTGGACACTTGTATATCTCAGCCTTCTGCGCCTAGGGCAATCCACGAAGTTGTTGATGCTCTGAATAATAAGAACATGCAAACATTGCAAACACTCGCTGTTACAAATAATTATTATACAAATAACGTATGCACCTAAAAGTTTTCAAACTAAAAACACATTCAACTTCAAATGGTTTTGATAGCGTCGCGTCGTTTGTGATTGTTGTGTGTTGTTTTTTATTCATCGTCACGCGTTGATAGGCAAAGTAATCGTCATTCAGCCTCAAAATGTCATAATAAATATGCAAACTCAATTAAATTATTATATTTGTTTAATAGTTTTACTCTATTCCTTAAAATACTTAAAGATAGACCTCTAATATATATTTTAAACCCTTAGAACTCTCAGTCGAGATTTATCGATTATTATTTAAAGAATTTGTTTCAAGCCCTTAGTTCGTCTACGATGATACAGCGACGGGAGGGAACAGCCTACGGTTCGTCGACGAAGCCAAATACGTTAGTGAATACAGTTTGAATCAGCGCTACACGTTCCGTCGATCTCAAGGCTGTCTCGTCGACGAGCTCGTCGCAGCTTACAGCTATGAAATTGTCTTTTAGAGAAAAGCACTGCTGTGCGGCTGTGCCTGACTGCCACTCGGTGTTTATTTATCGTACAAACAGACACACATAGTTATGCACACACTAGGCTGAATTTATGAGTATGCCAAAATCGGCTAATCTTATAGCTCAGTGGTCGCTCGCGGTGACATCACTAGCGTGAGTGTAGTACCGCGACAACGTCTCGAAGCACTCAACACTTCACATGTGATTGCGCGCGCATGCGCTACACTTACTACACTCATTACTCATTACACTGTGCTACATCTGCTTGATTTGTGAGATGATGGTGACAAGCCCGATTCTTTTAGTGTTGCAGTTAGGTTCGTGGTAAGTAATTCCAGTTAATATACCGTAAGTCGGTATTCATTTAAGTTAATACTTAAGTACATGTTAATTTATTAACAAAAACTGTTTAAACTCCGTAAAATTCCACCCAATATTCTTAAAAAAACAATCTTTTTTAATTAGAAAGCTCTTATCTGTGAAGCCTTTGTCTTCAACCTTCACAAAAATGAGTCGCTTTGTAGATAGGTTATCTACGTGTTCAAAGATTTTGTGTAAAAGGGTCATTTTGATCCCTCCCCCCGCCCTCCCGACTGGAACAGTCTCAGTGCCGCTCGTGAAGACTGTTGAAACTTTAAACTGTTGAACTCCTGCCAGCGGAGCGGTCATTGTAATAAATTGGAATACATTGTACGTAATGCGGAGTGTTTAATAAATTTTTCATTTGCAAAAACGGTGCACGTGGTGCTCGGTGGATGAAACGATAACGTCAGTTTATAATGGGAATATGCGGAAACGATTCGATATCTCCGTGACGACGTTGCGTTTCATAGCATGTGTAGCTGTCTCGTAGTACTGCTGAGCTTGCCGTAGTAATCACATAGCAATACATAGCTGAACGTAGTAGTCTTGTAGCGATTATAGCCATTCGTAACCAATCGTAGCAGTCGCTTATGGCTAATTTATTTACATTTTCTTTAGTTAAGTAGCGATTATTTCGAACGCATAAGTATAGTCCATTTGGTTAGTATACACACGACTTAAAAACTAGTATTAGTACTTACATCTACCAGAAAAACAACACAAACTATTCATTAATACACCACCGTGGCATGTAGGCGTAACCAATGTCTCAGTATGGGGCTGTCCCACCTAACAGCTATAGTTTTCAGGATGCTGTTGGGGTCGTTCGTCTACATAACAACCCTGCCTAATTGGTAATGCTGATAAAATATGGTATGATAAGATAAGATAATCATTTATTTGCTCAAACATGAGTACAATACATAGAACACAAATTGTCAGCATGCAAGAGATGTAGTAGAGACAAAAACAGATCATCACGTTTGCCCTAAACAATGGCATGCACATATTAATAAAATAAAGTATGTCAAACCGAGTCTTATTATTTTAAAATGTCATATTTAAATTGATCATTAAAATAATAAATTTGTAAAACATAATCAAAATCTCTCATCAAAATTATAATAAGCTGCTTCCAGCTTTTAAGTAGTTTATTATACATTTATGGAGCCATGCAAAAGACACTTTTCCGCATAACTGCCGTTCTACATTGTTGTAGGCAAGTTTGACTATTGTCACGACTATTACGAGGAATCGATCTGCCATGCGGGACAAGAGATGAGGGTTTGATATTAAGAACGTTGCAGTTTGTAATATATAAAGTGAAGGTAGCATCAAGATTTTGTATTTTTGAAAATAAGGCTTGCAGCTCTGAATCATTTCAAGTTTGAACATCGACCTAATGCAACGACGATCAACCGGTTTATGTACAGACTGAGGAGGCGAGAGGAGGTCAGGCCGCCCTGCCGCACCCCGCACTCCAGCCTGTACATCCGATAATGAGCCTGCTCACCTTACATAATTTGTCTGATTAGTATACCAAAACCGTAGAATTGATATAACTGCTCTATCCACTGAATCAATTCGTACGACACCAGATCAAACGCTTTGGAAAGGTTTAGGAAACACGCATTAACAGGCGTTTTCTTAAACGTATAATACAAGTAGGAATAGTTGTGTTAAAGGGGTGGCGTCACGGACGTTAAGTTGGTCGGTACTCCTTGCTGTTGTCTAAAGTGTTTTAAATAAAATAACCCATTTAAAAGAACAATTATAATAAAGAAAGTTTCCACATACTATAACTCAAGACACGAAACGTTATCTAGTGCGCAAGTGCAGTGTATAAATAGTATTTATAGTATAAACATAAATCTGTACACCAGTGACCAAAATCTACCCTTAACATTAAAACTATAAAAATAGTTTAGTGAATATACTTAAAAACTACCCGTGCAGTGTTGCCCAAGAGTGTGCTTCAACTCTATTTACCCCAGTGTCGGTGTATGGTGTTAACAAACCATTAAACTCCCATCAAACCATAATTCGCATATGTTCAAAACAGCGCCATCTATTGACACTGCGCGGAACGACTAACTGAGATCGATAATCTAAACTCGTTGAGAACGAAGCAGACCAAGATTATGCCTGCAGCGAAGTGCGGCGGTTGCGCAAAATTCTTATCGCCGATAGAGGCCGC
The DNA here is from genome assembly GCA_914767755.1 of Agrochola circellaris. NCBI lineage: Eukaryota > Metazoa > Arthropoda > Insecta > Lepidoptera > Noctuidae > Agrochola > Agrochola circellaris. The sequence goes on from OU611848.1 coordinate 267,380, forward strand.
TAAATGCAGACAGTGCAATGCCTTTTATCATCGCGCTTGCGTCGGCTTGCCTGGTGCCGGCAGTATTGCATCTGCGTGGCGCTGTCCTGAGTGCAAAAAAAATTTGGTCAGAGACAACAAGACGGAGACACCAGTTCGAGGTAGGGTGGATCCTGCCCAGGCAGAGGAGAACAGTAGCCCCGAGGAACTCATGGACATGGACAGTCAATTAAACAGCACTGCCCAGGACGGTACCACTAACTTCTCTTCTGACTTGGCAGACGAGCTGCGGCTATTTAAGGAGGAGCTGCGTGCCGAGTTTCGCTTGATGCATCAGGAGTTCCATCAATTGCGTACGGAAATGGCTCAACTAAAGGATTCCCTAAAGACCTCTGATGAGCGGATGGATAACTTAGAAGCGCGAGTAGGTGCCCTGGAACACAAACTGGAGCAAAAAGTACAGCCGGACAGGCATCCATTGGAAAGCACCATAGCTGAACTGAAATGCCAGTTGAACGAACGCGATCAAGAACTCCTGCTCAACGACATTGAGGTGACCGGAATACCGGAAAGCAAGGACGAGAGCGTCATACACCTTGTTAAGTTCCTTGCTATAAAGCTTGGCGTCGTCATTGATGTGAGGGACGTAGTTCATGCTGAGCGAGTCGGATCTGCGCGCCGTAATCGAGTGGAGACTTCTGACGGCGCCATCTCTGCCAACCCCACTGCACAGCGACCGCGGTGTATATCCGTGCGTTTCGCAAGGCGCGCCACGCGCGACTCACTACTGCGCGCGGCTCGGGTTCGCCGCGGTTTGAGTACAGGTGACCTTGATATCACTGGGCCGCCGCACCGAGTTTATGTTAACGAGCGTCTAACTCGGACAAACCGCCAGCTATTTTATCACGCTCGTCAGGCAGGGATTCAAAGCAAGTGGAAATACGTATGGACAAGGGAAGGGAGAATCTTAGCTCGCAGAGAAGATCAGCAAAAAGCAGAACGAATCAGGTGTGAAGACGATATCTGCAGGATTTTTGTATAATGGTCGGTTTGTACCACATCCGAACGCGTTCTGTAAACTTTTTTCGTTTGCCAATTAGTTTTGCACTTTTTGAGTGTTCCTGGTAACCCCGTCTGCAATTCATCACAACGCACTTTCTTTCAGTCTCATCGGTATGGCGATGATAGCTTCGCATTCGCATTACAACCAGTAACTGCTGATCAAATTCTGCGATACTTCCGCCAGCTGAAATCTAACGCTGAAGGCTGTGATAAGGTGACCCTGAATATGCTTTTGCTTACACTCCCACATTCACTAAAAGCCATCACTGACATTGTGAACAGCTCAATTGTTTCAGCAACATTCCCTGACATCTGGAAAGTCGCAATTGTTAGGCCATTGCCAAAAAAACCAAATCCGACTGAATTAAAAGACCTTAGACCCATTAGCATTCTGCCTTGCCTATCCAAAATTGCTGAAAAGGCTGTATGCCAGCAGCTATCAAAATATCTGGAAGACAAACACATTTTACCTGAGCTACAGTCAGGCTTTCGTAAACGACGTGGTACTTCTACGGCTCTTTTGGACGTGACAGATAACATCCTGTCCGCACAGGATAAGGGCCTGTGCACACTTCTCGTTCTACTTGATTTTTCGCGAGCTTTTGACTGCATCAATATAGATTTGTTTCTATCAAAGCTGAAGTATTATGGATTTGATCAAAATACGATACACTGGTTCCAAAGTTATCTCGCCAACCGTCAGCAGCGTGTGGAAATGCAATTGAGCAATGGCTCTTCCCTTGTTTCGTCAATTACTTCCATTTCTAGGGGAGTCCCGCAAGGCTCAATATTAGGCCCCATCATCTTCATTTTGTATTGTGCGGATATAATAAATACCCTAAAGCAGTGTAGGTACCACATTTATGCGGATGACGTACAAGTGTATATCTCTTTTAAGCCAAGTGACTATGACAGCGCGTTAAAAGACCTTAACGATGATCTTGACAGGATAGCATGTTGGGCTGAAAACAACGGTTTGGTACTTAACCCGACTAAAACTAAATATATGCTGTTTGGAACCAACTGTCAAATCAGTGCAGTGCCGGCAAAAATCAACGTTACCCTGTTGGGTGAGCCGGTCAGTCGAGTCAGTGAGGCACGTAATCTGGGTCTGAACATGGACGCTGGGTTGAGATACGAAACACACGTGGCAGAGTCAGTGCGCACATGTTTTTACCGGCTTAAGGTCCTTTACAAAATTAGGCCTTATCTATCAGAGGAGCTGCGGATCCAGCTGGTTGAGTCACTCGTGCTATCTAACCTAAACTATGCGGACGCAGTTATTGGCCCTCGACTACTGGCAAGAACTGATCGACTGATCCAGAGGGTGCAAAACGCCTGCGCTCGATTCTGCTTCACAATCCCGCCTAGAAGTCACGTAACGCCGTTTTTAAATAAGCACTCAATCCTCAAGATGAAGTCACGCCGTAAGTTGCATTTAGCATGCCTACTATTTGGAGTTATAAAGAACAAGCAGCCGTCCTACCTGTACAATAAACTGAGCTGGATCGCTAGTAAAAGAGAATGCGCAAGTAGACAGTGCTCGCAGCAACTCTCCACTCAATCGCATAAGACAGCTGCCTTCAGGGGAAGTTTTAGATACGCCGCATCCAAATGTTGGAACAATATTCCCCCGCCAATAAGGAATCTTAAATGTCTTGGCACCTTCAGAATCCGACTGCGGCAGTTTCTTATCGCCTCGCAAAAAAAACTGGGTATGACTGTTTCGAATACGTCCATAATATAACTAGCCGGCTGTCGTGTTCTTCTCGATTCATTCTGCTTTTTTGGTGCAACTCAAGATCACAAACCTGTGAACAAAGGGAATATTATTAATTTACTCATTTGTGGATCCATTGTTAGATGATAGTTTACATAAGCTTATTTACCTACATTTATTTATTGAAGCCACTTCTTAATCCAGACTAATCGATTATTTTTTTTTTTTTATTTTTTTTTTTTTTTTTTTTTTTTTTTATCTGTTTTATCTCACATTATGGAATGCAATAAAGTATTGAGTATTGAGTATTGAGTATTTTATTCACACCTACGCCACTATAATTTTTATCATTACTCATTTATACATTATACATTTATTTATTTAAATAATCAAGTACCTATCAAATACACAATCACTATCGAACAAGAACGTTTTCAAATGCTAAACTTTACTGTTATCATTAAAAAATCCTATCATTATTTAAATTGCGGGTATACTTACGTAATTTCATTCTGCACATTTCACTTTTCACAACACCAATAATTCGCTTATTTATCATTACATCAGCTCGACGTCCGTATGTCACTGCAGGGATCCAGCAGAATATCAGCGTCAGGTATATTTGCCTGACACATGCTGAGTTGGACTCCCATTTGGTGCAACCTTGAGACGCACACCGCCCTTTGTATGTTTCACAATTTTAAAGTGTGTTAGCCAATAGTCATCACAATGTCTTTATTTTCTTCTTTATTTTATTTTTTTGTATATTGGCACCTTATATTCATGTATTTAGTTATTATTTAATCGTGTTTTTGTATTTTATGCTGTCTTTTGTGTGCACCAAATAAACGATTTATCTATCTATCTATCTATCAAAACGTCGGTTCGAAAATGTCAGTTTAAAAAAATACAAGGGCTTCTTGCCCTTTACTCGACGATTGCAAGTTCTAGATAAAACTGCAGTGAACATTCACGTCCGTACTGGGTTGTGTAGAACAAGCACGCGGGGTCGGCTGCCAGTGTCCGTATGGATGAGGAGCCATGTCTCATATCTAAACGTGGGTACTACCAATATTTAGTAGTAAATTAGCCATGGCTATATGAGACATGGCTCCTCAATCCATACGGACACGGCTGCCAGTATAACCGAAGGCAGTTGAATACCAGTATTTTACATGGAGCAGCTGCTTATCTGACCTCCACAATCCAGTAACTGGGTAATACGATACCCCTTGTTAAGATGGTCTCGGTATATAAAGATGGTCACCCATGCACGGAAAAACCCCGGCAAGCGTAGCTTAACCTGATGGATCGATCCGTGCAGCTGTTATTACTTAGCCACGAGCTCCTCAAAACCAAACATGAAATTTAATTATTACAACAAGCTTTTACGAACTCTTAATATTTTGGTTGTCTTAAGTTTAATGAACCCGTATTTGTACTAAAGTTAGCGAGTCATAAACTTGCAATTCAAAGACGTTTAATACACGAACTGCACTTAAAAGCTGTCGCTCGAACTCAAGCGGGTATTGTTTCCAAAAACTACAAAATCTCTTGCATTTGTTTAATCCGGCGGCAACTTCTCTACAGGCGGTGAGGGCGGAGTAAGGGAAGTGGGGGGGGGGGGGGGGCTGAGGAAAGAGGGTTGAGCAAGGACGGTTGAGCGCATTCCTGAACAAGTACAGAAGAAGTTGGTGTGGAGTTGATCGCAGGACCGACGGCTACTGTTCTACCAGATATGCTGTTATACCGATGGCTACTCTAACTATTTCAAGATAACTACGGTTGATTCACATATGTTCATAACGCATATTGTTCAGCTGCATCCGGTTAGACTGGAAGCCGACCCCAAGATGATATTGCGTGCGATATCAACGCTACATAACAGCACATACTAGCAACCACAATACAGATCATACTTCAGTCTAGAAGGGAAGATTTCATGGAGTAACGCTGTAAGTGCTTTCCTAACAGTAAGTACCTTCATAGCGGTTCCGAATAATTGAAACTGACTCTACCTCTCAGTAAAGCCATATGAACTAATTTAATGGCCAGAGGGTTGTTAAATTCTCGCATATTCCGAATAGTGAAACCTAGTGGCGAGAGAGCGCATACGTCGCATATGTCTGATGCATGCATGGTTTTTGCAAGTAACATCGTATTTACAGTAATCATGTCCCTAATAAGTTATGTTGAGAAGTAGTTACGAGTATCAACAAGGTGGCGCCAGTGAGACTACAGAAACACTGTTGATCTTTAGCATTGCATTATTGTTGCTGACCTTTCAACTGAAGGTTAATAATACGAGAACATACGACCTTCACTCATTACACTTCGTCGGCTAACAAAAGGTACGTAAACATTCTGTGTTTTTGTCACTACAGTTAGGATTAGTAACCCGACTAAGGCGCAGCAAAAAGGAGGGTTATTCTCCACTTTCTAAATACCACTCAAGTCTCTTATTCTTATAACGGAATGAAAGATTTTACATAAACAGGACATTAAGGAAATAGGTCTTATTGCGGAAGCGGAAGTCAATTCTCGACCTGGTTTGGGGATTGGTACTATGCGGACTTGGCGCCATTGCTCAGGAACGAAATTTAAAGAAAGAAATAAATTATAAAGTTGTATCAAAATATTTTTAGCAAGCTCCAGTACGTTTATAATAACCGAAAAAGAAATATCATCGCAACCCGGTGCGGTATCTTTAGATTTAACACATTTGTTAACCTCCTGTTTTGTTATAGCATATGATTTTTAGTACAAAAAGTAGGTAGTGGGGGCATGTAAAATCAGGAGCTAAATTAAAAAGGACTTGTTCAGCCAACTAGAATTAGCAATTATTTTTAATAAATGTATTGACTGTGGTGTAATTCCTGACTTAATGAAGAGTAGTAAAATAATACCTTTGTTTAAATCAGGCAACACATCAGGCCCCACGAACTTGAGATCTATTTCTGTGCTTCCCACCTTTAGTAAAATATTCGAAAAATTGATGCTAGATCAATTGCAAAGACATTTTAATAAACATAAGTTATTAAACAGTAAGCAATTCGGTTTCACAAGGGGTCGCTCGACTTCCGACGCTGGTGTTGAGCTCCTTTCACATATTTTTGAGGCCTGGGAAAGGTCACATGATGCCCTAGGTATTTTTTGTGACTTATCTAAGGCTTTCGATTGTGTTTCACATGATACATTGGTCAGGAAATTGCATCATTATGGTGTTAGAAACACTGCCTTGGATCTTCTTATTTCTTATTTGGATAATAGGATCCAAAGAGTGGACGTTAACGGCAAGCGATCCCCGGGTTCGCTTGTCACTATGGGAGTTCCGCAGGGCTCAATTCTTGGCCCTTTTTTATTCCTCGTATATATTATATTAATGACCTACCTTGCCTTATGAACAGTCATGAAATAGTGTTATTTGCACATCACTTATATTTAAGCTTAAGCGACAACAAACCGTTATTGACGATGTAAATAATGCTCTATCTAAAATTGTGCATTGGTTTAGTGTTAATAATTTACTTTTGAACGAGAAAACGACTAAATGTATTAGATTTCTGACACCTAACGTTAAGCAGGTGAAAACCAATTTACTGGTAAATGGGACAGAATTGGATCTTGTGGACACCACTGTGTTCTTAGGTATTACTTTGGATTCGAAGCTTCAGTGGGGCCCACATATAACCAAATTGTTGAAGCGGCTAAGCTCTGCAGCCTACGCGGTGTATAAAATCCATCATTTGACTGATGTAGAAACAACTCGATTAGTATACTTTAGTTATTTCCATAGTGTAATGTCGTATGGCATTTTGTTGTGGGGAAATGCGGCCGACTTTCAGGCCATATTTGTGCTGCAGAAACGTGCCATTCGAGCAATTTATAACCTAAGTTGTATGCATTCACTGAGGGATAAATTTAAGGAAATAAACATAATGACGGTCGCGTTTCAATATGTATATGAGAACCTGATTCATGTAAAAAAGAATATAAATCTATATTCTAAACACAGCGACATTCATAGCTTAAATACTAGAAACAAAGTTCGAAGGAATTTTGAGAATTCGTTTTGTAAATTTAACATTACAAGTTGAAAATGTAGCCCATCGAGAATTGTACTGTTCAAGAAACGAGAAAGGCAGCGTATGGCATTAGTATTATTTGATTGACTTAATTGTAGGGCAGCGCGACAACACTGATAGCTCGCTACATAAATCGGTGAAGTAATAGGAGCCGAGTGGATCTGCTGCGGTTCGATCAGTTATGCGCCCATTACGCGGAGCTCCCGAGCTTAAATCCGCTGACGCGGTCAGCAGAAATATGACCAGCACAGGCTGAGCCGCCGCGCTGCCGCGCCCGGAGCACGCCGGGGGTCAGGAGCACTGGTCGTGCGCGTACTTTATGAGCGGCCGGATAAGTCGCCAGTGTATCGGCTCATTGGACGTTAATTAAAGTTTCTCGTTTTATTTGGTGCGGTACAATCGTGTCGATGACAACTACCAGTTAGTGACCCCCTCCCCCCGCTCGCTGCCCGCTCCACCGACTCGGCACAGCTTCCAGCGAGAACATTAATAAAATAAGTGACAGAGGGAAGGATTTACGAGAGCGCGCGATATTAATTAAAAGTTTACGTGTTGTTGGCGACATTCTATTATTTCATTACTCAGCAATTATTACAGGGGAGCGCGCGTGAGTGACGTTACGTGAGTTACGTTTGTTTAAAAAGGTCGGTTTGATTACGAGCCGTGTTCGAATGTCAGCACTTGCGCAGCGTCAGTAGCATCCCACCGTGATTAGTTCCGATAGGGAAGAAGAATAGATTTTTAGGGGTATGAGGAACAGGGTGTAAAGTTCACTCATCCCCCATAGAAAAGGGAGGATCCTCCGACCAGACGGGTGTCATGTCTGGCGGGCAATTGCCCAGAGGTTGAAGTCGTGAGCTTTGTATATATGTCCACCGCGCGGTAAACTCTAATTGCGCGATGCAGGATTTGAGTGACGTCAGGATGTTGTGTGACGTCAAGTCTTTGATGCGTAGTTCGCATGTGGCGGTGTAGATGCCGCCACAGATTTATTTAATTTAATTGAAACGTATAAACGTTAGATCACAGTTTTAGAATGACTAAGTAGTAGTTAGACGTGGAGCAAGAGTGACTCGGGTCGGATGCGGCGTGCTACCGCTCTTACACGACCCACCTACTTATGTTTAGTAGCAAGCGAAGTGCAGTGCGATGCTTGTGTTGCTTGCTTCACCGCCGCCGCGCAGTGCTGCACTGATAAAATTTCATGTTGAACTAAATATAAATAACGATGATCCAGCGTCACATTCTACGACAAGTTTTCAATCATTTGTACGAAGACTGTGTTGTATATATATTACGTATATATGTAGGTAACACATAACTAGCTGGTAATAACTTTTGCCCGCGGCGTCGCCCGCGTTGATGTCGAAAATTATCCCACAAGAAGGAACTACCGGTTTTGAACATTATTTAAACATTAATTTAAAAAAAAAACATGGTTTTAAATGAAAATTTAATAGCGAGTGAATGGAAATAAATGAAAAGTTATCAATATATATGTTTAGGACTTGAAATAGCTCTAAAAGAAATTAAAAAGACTAGATAGTAGATTCAATTATTAGATATATTTGTCATTATGAAGTATTTCCCCGCAACATTTTGGGGATTCCCCTTATTTGAATTGACTCCGTTCTAACTATGTATATAAAGCTAAATTAAAAGTGTATGTGTGTTTGTCTGTATTTAAAGCTAAATTTGAGGTAAAGTTGTCGTTAGGACGGTTAAGCCCAAACGGGAATTAGGAGTCAGTGTTACTGCCAGAGATATTGCTTCTATCATACATGGAGCATCTTCAGCATGCGGGCCCTCATTTGACGCGTGTGTTGGCTTTATTGTACAATCTTTGTCTGAGTCATGCGTATATACCCTCGGATATGTTGAGAACAGTTGTAGTGCCCATAGCTAAAAATAAAACTGGACTATTGACTGATAGGAATAACTATAGACCTCTATTTCACTGGCTACGGTTGTGTCTAAGGTATTGGACAGCGTGCTTATTGCGCAATTAAATAAACATATTCAATTGCATGTCAACCAGTTTGGATATCGACCTAGGTTGTCTACCTATAGTGCCATTTTGGGCTTTAAGCATGCTGGGGAGTACTACACACGCCATAGCACTCCAATTTACGCTTGTTTCCTCGACCTGTCCAGTGCTTTTGGTTTGGTTTCATATGACACTCTCTGGAAAAAGCTTAATGATGCGAAGCTACCGACTGAAATCATAAATATTTTTAAGTTTTGGTACGGGAACCAGGTGTTAAGTGGGACGTGGCTAACTCGAGTACATATGGTCTTGAGTCAGGTGTGAGGCAGAGGGGTCTGAGTTCTGCTACACTCTTCAACCTGTTCATGGACCAGTTGATTAGGGAGCTGAGTAGCACCAGAGTCGGATGTTATATTGATGGCATATGTGTTATCAACATTAGCTATGCAGATGACATGGTGCTGCTCAGTGCATCAGTCTGTGGCCTGAGGAAACTGGTGAGTGTGTGTGAGAGGTACGCCAGTGTTCATGGCCTATTGTATAATGTGAAAAAGAGTGTCGTGATGGTGTTTGGGGCTGGTGGTAAATGCCTTAAGTACGATGATGATATTGAGAGAGCGGAGGGCGCTGTCGGTTAGAGCGAAATGATTTATTTACTATAGCAGATTTTTCCAGTATATTACTGTTGAAATCTCCACAGACTACAACTGTTTTATTACTGTTAGAAGTCTTTATTAATACTTCTTCCATATATTTCTCCAATATATTATAAGAAGCACATGGGGGCCTGTACACGCTCATTACAATAAACTGCTCAAGCTCAATGCAAGCTATATCAATAACTCGCTCAACAGAGAGGCTCACAATATCCTTACGTTCTTTAAATTTCATATTGTTACGAACAATTATTAGAGAGCCACCACGTATCATATTAACTCTGCTGAATGAGCTGGCAACCTGATGGTTGTTAAAGCTGAACATGAACTGGTGGACTTTCAACCAATGTTCAGTTACACATAGGATATCAATATAACTACAGTTCATGAACAGCTCCAATTCTAATTCCTTACCTATCACACCCTGTATATTTTGATGAACAATTTTTTGAGTATTATTATTACATTTATTTAGATTAGAACAATTTGATGGGTGAGATATTAAATAAGAACTTTTTGTAATATTTTGATAATTTAAACCAGTATTTAAATTTTCTTCATTGATTAAGCAAGAGGTTTCCTCTATTGTCCTAATTTATAATTTAAATGATAAATCAATGTCAATACTTGTTGCCAAATTATTGGCAGAATTATTAAAAAAGTCATTGCATTGCTCAAAAGAAGCAAGTTGTTTAGCCAAATTTTTGGCTAAAATAGAAAAAATATATGATAGCGACACAGCTATCTGGCTTTTGTAATAGTTAGAAAGATAGTACATAACAACATTATGTCTATATCAAATGCAAATTATTATCAACATAATAATTGTTAGTATCAACTAACTAACTTACTACTATTTAACTACTGAACTTCTCTCATTCCTCTGTGTCCTTTATCCCCTATTCATATCAGTGGCTTTATATTTCTGCAGCGCGCGACCAGCTCGCCGTGACCCCAAGAGGGCGCGGGCGCGGGGGTCGCGCGTGCTGGTCGGGCTGGGTCACCAGGTGCTCATCGCTATGTTTGAAGTACTCTGCAGCGCCGGCGTCACCAGGTGAGAACTAGTGTTTGACTGGCACTCTTTTAATTATTGCTAAGGAGAGAAGCAGACATTTTGTGAAGAACATTAAGTGCGTATATACTAAAGAAATTGAACTCGTTCAGCACATCTAAACGCGTTCAAGAGCTGTCAGTGTACAATATTCCATAACAATTTTGACACTGACAGCTCTTGAACGCGTTTTAGAAATGCTGATCGCTTTCAGTTTCATTGGTGAAATCAGCCCTAAGACCGTTAACACCGTTCAAAGTTTTATAGTAACTTGTATTATAAGATAGTACTAGTGGTAGTATTTTACTTTTTTCTAAATTAAACTCAAAGCATTTATTTCAAATAAACCAATTACAGGTACTTTTGAATTGGCAAGGGGTCGGTCAGTCAGACAGATGAAACTAGTTGCCCATTCTAACGCGTAGTAGATTCCTATGGAAGAACCGTCAAGAAACTCCACGGACACTCTTTTAAATCAGAATATTGTTACAAAATATTGGTTACATCATTCATATTGTAATTAAATACTAATGAGGCTCAACTTAAACTTCAACCGTTTTATTACCAAAAACTGAAGTTATGTCACAAGTCAAGAAATTATCAGCAACAAATGCCTCTAGATTTATGTCACATGGTTGACCCGTGCTAGCATATTTAAGACATGACAAAATGTATCATGCGTTGTCACAAACGTCTTGGGTACGCCTGCTAGCCGCGCTGGCGTCTCCGCGAGTACACAGCGTATAATTATATCAACAATTATATTATTATTATATCTCTCTATATAAATATATTTCATGCTTCACGCTTCTCGCCACCTCTCACATAAGCACATTTTCACGTCGTTTTTTGCAAAGGTGAGTAGAATTTCGGGAAATATATTTTCACGTACAGAAAATCATAAATTGTAGTGAATGTGACACAACCATTATGTATAGGAACTGTTGGTGACAGAATGTTACGAGAAGTTTATATGTACACACACCATTATTGGTTCTCTGGCGTTTGCTAATGATGTAACTGCTTATGCCACTTATGCCACTTAGGTACAAACATGGATGATCCTCGTTATACTGCAGTTCCGACCGTTGCTCGAGTTACGAACGTAAACACAAGTCGAATCCTAACACATTACTGTTTCGAGAGTGTAACAGGCGACAAAGTAATTCGCTAACCAGACAATCACAAGATCCACAAACTAATTCGCGACCCAGCCAACCACCACAAGCTCCACAAACGACCGAAGGCGCGCGGTGGTGGCACAAATAATAAAACTCGCGCCAATGTTTATCAAACTAAGCGACTAATCGTAACAGCTGCAGTACACACACACACGCAAGCAATGTTATTTATAACAAGTTGCTGGCCTGACCGGGGCAGTACATACTAGGTACTGCTTTAAGCACCTAATTCGAATGACTTGTATATGTTTGTTGAAGCACAAACAAGCTGCTCGAACAGCTAGTGTTACCACAACAATGTGTCGACATGACACGTGTCGTGTGTCCGCGGCACGCCACTTCACATGTGTCACGTACTCACTGTCGACACACCTTATCGGCTGTTATCAACACTATACCGACAATGTTATAAGCGCGCGCTGTCCGTTCTGTTTTTTTTCAAGAAGTACTGGTGCATTAGGTACTTGGTTGTGCTACAACGTGCTTGAAGTTGTCTTTGCGGCAGTGGGGCGAACGGGAATACACGTCGCACCTTTAGAATTATAGAGACGTAATTTGAAATCTTATGAGTCATATTTGAAATTATATGAGTCAAAGTTGAAATCTTAAAATTTCAAATTATGTCTCTATAATTCTGAAGGTGCGACGTGTGAGAAAGGGAAAAAGAATTTAAACAAAACTATTTGTGATTTGAAAAGTCGAGTTCTTTGTTTTGCATGTGGCTGAAAGGGATTTTTCAAATAAGTATAGGATACCTCAGAAATAACCACAGTTAAACTCCAAAACTTATTTATTACTATCAAACCTTAATATTATCTAAACTTATTTCTTAAAATTGATCACCACTGTGCCACAATACTTCGACCGCTCGCTGCCAACCTCACCTCTATCAAAAAGTGCCCGATCTCTGCCAAGTCACCGCAACTGTCACCACCAGTGTGGCCAGTGCAATCAATTCAATATCCCAGTTTTATTTTGAATCCTCATTTTCGCCGTCAGTATGGCCAGTACCAAAAATGCTAACCGTAAATCGATTTGAATAGTCGATTTTAAACCGTGTGTTTTTAGTTATATTAATAAAACCTTACATAAGTTAAGTAAGTATTCATGGAAAAGCAAATATTCACAACATGTTTTCCGAAAAATGACGCGAGACTGACGTTTTATCACTTTATTACAAAAAGCTACTTTTGATTTTGAACATGTAAAAATATCATCAACATCGTTATATGCATGTAGCTGAACCAGTTTTTTCAACTTCGATTCAAAATAATATATATATATATAATATATAGGTAGCAGAAAAATAATGTTGAACAAAGCATATAATTTTTTTAAACCCTATCAGTAGGTAATGTATTTTTTCCTTTTCCTATTATTAAGTAAACCATATCAAGAAATTTAAAAAACTTACTATAGTCTTCAGCTATCCCTGAAATAAAATCAAAATTGTATTTTATGTTTATTTATGTTTATACAATATCTTCATTTTAAATAAATCAATAAACCATATTTTCGAGAGCGCAAAGTGATGCAACTATAGACGCGACTGTCGTGTCCACTCGTCGCGTCCGAGTTCGCAACAAGTCAATCGCCATCCTGAAGATGCCTCGTTGAGAGGTGAAACACGTGTCGATTTCTTACAGGGTTCTTTATGACTCATTAAGAACAGTTACGCGGATTAAGTTACTAAATATACGTCGTCTATTGTATTTTATAATGGATTTCCGCAAAGTCACGCCTGAATCAATTAACTATCTAAAATTTGATTATTTTTCGTGCACGGAACCTTAATTTCATAATCGGAATCTGACTCTGAACTCATTTTGCTCGTCAAATCTCATGTCCGTTGTTTGTACTAGCTAGGCTAGGACGCGAATGTGTCTGTTTATCTACATCGCAGCATGCGCTCGCGGCCTATGTCTGCCTCGCCTGCCCTACCCTGCACAATCTGTACTGTGGTGACCTGCGTCACCTGCGTCTCCGCAATTTATATCAAAATCACGCGGGCGAAGCCGCCGACGGAATCTAGTTTATAATTATTTTGCAATCGAAGCATCACACTTCAATTAAGTGAAAATTTACGTAAAAGAGTACGTATTACGGTTGTAGTACAGCTACGCGTAGCTACGAGCTGGCTACGATCTGGCTACGCGCGAAATACGTAATTAATTTGGACCGTAAAAGTAAACATTTTTGACTAAACACCAGAAATATCCGAAAGATTACTGACATGACGAGGTCATCTATCACGGAACAAGTATCATTTTACTTAAGGGGACTACAGGACCTAAACGTGCCTAAACGCAAGTTTTATAATGCCTAAAAGAATATGATCCACTGCAGTAAACAAAATCAGAAAAATATATGATATTCTTCAGGATATATACTAGTATGATAGTGTGTTGAAAACATAATACAACTAATTTGATACGATAGAAAAAAATCATGAAGATATCTCTAAAAATTTCTTTTAACGATTAAAAATCATATTAATTTACATGCAATCATTCTGATTTTTTGTCAGATTATTCTACAAGCTACATATTAGCATAATAGTGTTTTAATTTTCCAGTCCAATCAATAGATTTTTTGTAAATCGCTAACTGCTTCATATTTTGCAATAAATTACCTGCGTCGTGTCATCGCGCTTCTCTTTCATTTCTATGCAGTCCGACAGTGACCGCGCTTTAGCTGTTGTAAGCCTCTTAAGGGCATTATTTACGGAGTGCGCGCTGCCGCATGCCGGTCGCCGGCTGTAATTAGTGACAGGCAATAGTAGTTGCCCGCCGGACGCCCCCCCCCCCCCGGGCTCGCCTCGCGCGACCCGCACCTCCAAGCTTTGAAACACGATTCTGCGCTAATTGAGTTACAGTTAGACGACTCTTCTCTGAACTTCTTACGGTGGTTTAGCTGCGAGCTGCGACTGTGACATTCAGAAGTATAACAAAGACGAGTTTTATCTGTTAATTCTAAGATATTATTGGTTTCAAGTTGCAGAGATCTGTCAGTCAATGGACGTAAACTTACCTGGAATTAATTGAATAAAATACAAATTTTGGATGAAAATATCGATGGAAAACGTCGGTAGCAAATGTTAATTACCTTCTTAACAGAGGATTAAGTTACTAATAAACGCCAGAAATGGAGATCCAAATATAACTTATTACGTCGAATCCTACTCAATTTACCATTAAGCATTATTATATTTTATTCAGCCGAATCTGAAATTGCTGGTTGTACCTAAACTAGATACCCAGACACCTCGCGGGACTACAGACACGTTTGTAAATATCATAATTATACTTATGTAGTCACTAATTATTCGTGGGACATTTCTACCCACTGTAAGTATTCTTCAGTGTGCTCCCAGGCGACCCAGTTCACGACTCACTGTAGGTAGGAGGACACTACATATGATGTAACCTACATAGACCCCGGTGCACTTATCATATAGGTATTCGAAACCTAAATAGATGTGACATAAATAATTCAAGTCAAACTTGTAAATGCAAATTTAAATTTAAAAAAAAAATCAGGCCGAGGGATCCATATTAGTGTTATTATGAACTTAGCCTATGTTAGTAAACTCAATAGCTTAAAAATACAATAATTATACATTAATTGGCTAGGTACATGAACATGTGCAAGCATATGTCTGCCAGCCCAGAGCCTGATAAATGGTCCATCAACCTTTTCGTCGCCGAATATGAATCGCCGCAACATCGATGCACACCGTTTGCGCACGATGGCATGAAAGTCGTCTATTCGCGCTTCGTACGTCAGTTTTACATTAGTGCACCGCGCAAACCTGGCAAGCATATTGCATCGGGCTGCCAACGCCCTGTGCTTCCTATCTATATCCTAGTCATCTATGAGAGAACCCGACTTTTAATCGTGTTCCTTGTAACGTCACCGCCCAACTGGCAAAAACATGTGCTATAATAGTCGAGACCACGTTACTGTTTCAGCTCATAGTTCAATAATGTAGATCTAATAAGTCGTATAAAAAGGGAGTAAATGTTTACTCAACGCTATTTGGGCGCAAATTATTCAGCTAATAGGGCTATGAAAGTCGTGTTACGGTTGAATAAGGAACATACTTAATTGTTCAATAATTATCGAATAAAAGCAAAACTGGACCAAATTACAGTAATAATAGCAATATTGCTGCCTTTCCATTCCACACTTCTTTCTTTCTTTCTTTAACTTCATTTCTGACAGTTAAAAGCAAATAATTTTCTGTTAAGGCTTGTGCAGACTAGCGCGACGCGACGGCGCGACGCGACTCGAACAATACAATTTCTAAGAAAACTTGACGGTATAACAATAGCCGGTGTCGCGTCGCGCTGTCGCGTCGCGCTAGTCTGCACAAAGCTTTATTCCACAATTTCGCTCTGTATCAGTTATTTCGTCACTATTATTACATTATTTTATGAATATTTCATTCCTTTTGTCGAAACTGAACTTTATGTGTGTCTTATTAGAACATATTGTACAAATATAGAAGTATTGAATATACCTAGTTACTAAATGTAGAATGTAGGTAATAGCAATGTACTGTAATTTTGCATATCTAAACGTAAATGACCATGCAAAGTAAATTTATCGATGAAATCTTAGGAGTTATTTAACATATATTTATGGGCCACACTAATAATTAATAATATAATAGTAAAAATAAATAAGTTAGATAAAGATCCATTAAACAAATTTAAGTAAATATATTGCTATTACATCATAATATATCGATTTGAATAATTGAATAATATTAATTATCTCATTTATAGGACATAATGGTTTGCGTTTGGATCAATATTTTGTAGTAAATTTGCCGATTTTGTAGGCCGGATCCTGGAATTTGTAGTAAAACCCTTAAAAAGTTATACGACGTTAAAGGTGGCTTCTCAATCCTGACGTCTGAATTGAGGAGCCACCTTACAACTCGAAAACTAGCCAACGGATATTTTTGAAAATTTGGTAGGATTTAGTAGTACTTATGCAAAGCCTGTACAAAACAAATGGGTTTTGTAGGGCTGAATTTGAGATAGCTACAATGCTTTGATTTTTCATAAAAATCCATAAATTTCACAGCGCTGTTTCTCGGAAACTAATCAACCAAATACAACAGATTTTTTGTATGATTTAGTAACAAATGTGTTTTAATTTATACCGTAAAAATAAAATGGAAAAACTGTATAATTTCGCTGATACAACACATTTTATGTGGCTCAATCCTGACGGTCTATAGAAAATATATGTACGTAGCCACAAAACTAGTTGATCAAAACGGACAACAATAGCACCAATATTTAGTAGAAATTTCTACTAAATACCTATTGGCATAATCCAACATCCTACACATTCAGTATTTCAAAAGAAATTAATAAAATAAACATTACTTAACAATTTAGTGTGGTACGAGAGCCCACGACCATTTCATTTCATTTCATTTATTTCATAACAATTTTTACATTGTGTCGAAATCACTTAAAAATTACACACGTGCATTTAATTATATTTATTAATAGCGATCTTATGAGCTTATCACTGTCATTAACAGTAATAACATAGAGATTTGAGTCTAAATTATGATCATAAGTCATGCAAAATAATAATGTAAAATAATAGGCAATGTAAAAGAATCATGTAAAATATTAAAGGTCATGTAGAAGAATAATAATGTCAAAACTTAACACGGTCAGGATTATGTCACCATATACTATCATTATTATACAATTTTATTGGCCTAGGTAAACACGTCAGACAGAAACTCATCAATAGCATAATAGCATTTCTCTACCAAAAATGATTTTAATTTTTGCTTAAATTGGTTAATATTGTAAACAGACTTCAAATCTCCTGGAAGTCTATTATACAGCTTGATGGATTGAAAGCTTGCAGCATGAGTAACAACTTTCATATGTGGGACTATGTTATGTTGCAAGTCCTTGCGCCTAGTAGCTTCTCTCTTATTTCTTTGTTCAGTTGTTTCTGATCTGTTAAGTTTCTTTATAAGATCCGTGAGTACAACAAAAATATAAAAGGATGGGACGGTTAAAATCTGTAGATCCTTAAAATACTGCTTACACGATACCCATTGCGGAATTCTGACCATGGTTCTTATGGCCCTTTTTTGTACTACGAAAGCAGTATTCACATTGTACGCATAACTTCCGCCCCATAGAAAAATACTATACCTAAGTCTGGATTCGACAAGTGAATAATATACCAGTTTTAATTGTTTAATGTCGATCTCATCTCTGAGACTTCTAAGAGCATAACAGGCTGAACTAATTGAGCTTTTTAAGGTTGATAGTTCCTTTTTCCAGGTTAATCCTTCGTCAATATAAATACCTAAAAATTTAACGCTGTCAACTAAAATTATATTATTACCATTCAAATTTATGTCAATTGTATCTTTATTTCTTGCCGTAGTTCTAAATAACATTGCATTCGTTTTGTTGGTGTTCAAATTGAGACTGTTCAAGGTGAACTAAGTATTAAAGTGAGTAAGAGTCATATTTACTTTATTAGTCAAGGCTTCTATATTTTCTGCGGTTATTATAGCATTTGTATCGTCAGCGAAAAGAACAAGTCCTATATCAGTTTGATTTGTCATGTAATTAATTAGGTCATTTATGAACAAGATAAAAAATATTGGCCCTACTATTGAACCCTGTGGGACACCTTTCTTTATTAGTTTTAGACCTGATTTGTATACTTTTTCACATTTATCTTCAGCTATTTTAATTTCTACATATTGCTTTCGATTTTCTAAATAAGATTTAAATAGACTTAAAACCTGTCCTCTAATTCCATAATGCTCCATTTCTCCATTTTTTCCAATTTGTGATCGACAGTGTCAAAAGCTGAGCTTAGATCAAGAAATAACCCGGCAACTTTAAGTTTCTTATTAAGTTTGTTAATTACTTCTTCCATTAGTGTGTCAATTGCGTCATTTGTTCCCACAAATCTCTGGTAACCAAATTGTCTATGATCAAGAATTTTATTACGGTTCAAATGCTTAAGCAGTCTAGTTATAAGAATTTTCTCAAATTTTTTCGAAATTATCGGTAATAACGAGATTGGTCTGTAGTTATGTGGGTCTAAGGAGAATGCGCAGCTCCCATACAAATTTACCCCAGCTCCGGCGCAAAAGTTACCTATCTCAGATTATTGTACATTTTATGTGTATCAAGTATCAATATGTGTGATGTCTGCAGTGGCAGTCAAACATAGAAAAAAATTGCTTTGAATATCCTTCCAGGCGCGTATTTTTCATTCGACCATATTAACAAATATTGAGTAAAATATAAAATATTGGATATAGATTTACGAATGTTAGGCATTTGCCTTGATTTTTACTTTCAGGAATATCATATCGTATCATAAAGGGTATCCAATAATAATAAAATAATATTTTAAATCCGATTATTTTTTTAAGCCTTACAAAGGCAGACATAAAGCTAAAATAGCTTTATTTTTTAGTCGACCAGGACAGTTATAGAGCGAAACAAGTGCAGGCGGTGCAGTAAAAGATACCTGGCTTGTAGAAAAGATAGGTTCACAAGAGGCGGCCGTTGCCAAACCTACAAGCATACCTAGCTTAAACACTACTGTCAGTACATAATAGCAAAGGCTATGGCACGTGTGGGATAGGTAACAGATTTCGTGTTGGAAGTTGTGCCCATGTTATCACGATTTTATATTATTTAGGTTGGGCCAGACACAACGAATTTAGCCATCCTGCTGCTTTCTTGGACAATGTGTTAGTAGATTTAGAATTATGATTTTTTACTAAATAAACACATCTAAAATCAATCTTGTTATTATTATTTTACTACCTTATAAGATACGATATGATGCCCCTGAAAGTAAAATCAAATCAATCTTGTTATTATTATTTTACTACCTTATAAGATACGATATGATGCCCCTGAAAGTAAAATCAAATCAATCTTGTTATTATTATTTTACTACATTATAAGATACGATATGATGCCCCTGAAAGTAAAATCAAGGCAATATGCCTAACATATTCGTGAATCAATAGCCACTATTACATATTTTACTCGATATTTGTTAAAATGGTCGAATGAAAAATAAGCGCCTGGAAGGATATTCAAAGCATTTTTTCCCTATGTTTGACTGCCACTGCAGACATCACACATATTGATACTTGATACACATAAAATGTACAATAATCTGAGATAGGTAACTTTTCCGCCGGAGCTGGGGCTTTTTTGCGCATTCTCCTTTACAACCTTTTTTATAAATGGGTAAAACTCTGGCTATTTTCAGTTGTTCAGGGAATATACTCTTATCTATACACATGTTGACAAAATGTGCCAACGGTTCTGCTAATAAGTCAATGTGATCTTTTATTAATTGAATCGGTATTTCATCATGGCCATAAAATTTTTTGTTTGCCATTGCATTGACAATTTTTACTACTTCAAGCGCGGTGACTCGTTCAAATGTCATTTCTACGTTCACTCTGTTTACGTTACTTTGCAAGATTCCAATAGCTTGTTCATAATCAACATTCCCACCTGTTTCAGCTTTGTCAAACGTGTTCGAGAAAATGTCAACTATGTCTTGGGGATTCGATATAATCTTATCACAAATTTTAAGCAGTATGCATTTATTTCCGTCTTGTTTAGGTTCTTTATTTCTATGCCTGTTTATGACCTGCCATAAGGCTTTTGAAGACTCCTTCGCTTTAGTAATTTCTGTCCTAATAGCAATCCGTCTGGCTTTTTTTAAAACTAGTCTAAATATTCTAATGTACCTTTTTGTATAAGTCCTTAATTCCTCAGTGCAAGTCATCTTATTTGTGTTTTGACGTAGGAACCGTTTCATTTTACTAGACACCTTTATCCCTTTAGTTGTCCAGTTTGCCATACGACATTTTTTGTACTTAATCCTTTTTTTCCTCTTTTTGAAACTGTCGCGATATATTTGTACAATTTTCTTTAAGAACCCATTTAAACCTTCTTCCATCCAGTTAATATTTAATAAACTATTTCTAAATTTATTTGAACTTTTAACGCTGAACTGTCTAGCCTCAATAGTTATATAGTTTTGGTTGTCATTGGATGCTATTTTTTCAGTTTTAATGCCACACATTATTGCTGCGTGTCCGTCAGCCAGGCAGTTATGATCAACGAGAAATTCAGTTATAACATTATCCGGTAAATTCGTCAAAAAATTATCCAGACAAGACTGCGCATTATTTCGTCTATACGTGACTTCTTTAAAAATAGGTCTAAAATTATAGGATGTCAGTAGTGTTACGAATTTGGTAGCTTTTAGGTCAGTTTTAAGCAAGTCAATGTTAAAATCCCCGCAAATGATGCATTTTTTGTTGTAAAAGTGTTCAAGTAATTGTTCTAACTTAGATAAGAATATTTCATAGTTCTGATCGATAGGATTTCTATAACAGCAGAAAATGTATATACTGGTGTTGGCATCTCTAACGCCCCATATTTCGAAGCATTCAATTTTGTATATTTTTTTACAAAAAGACACCTCTTCACAGACAATATCATTATTCGCCACTATGAGACTACCCCCCCTAGTCTTATTTTTTCGTGCATTAAATGAGACCATTTTATAACCGTCAATGCTAAACTGTAAAGCCGTATCTTTAGTCAAAAAATGCTCTGTTACTCACAAATATAAATTGTTTAGCTTAATATCTTGTAAGTATAACTACCAAAACCAAAACCATATCACATCGTTTTACGCCCAAAACCATATAAAATCGTTAGTTTAGATGATTCTCAACCTGACTCGGTGGGAACTACCGGTCAGAAACGTACCAGTTTTACGGAAGCCCATTTCTGCTATGTTAAAAAAAATAGGCAGACGGTTTCATCACAATATGTCTGATATTAAAAATGTATATCGGTTTCGTAATTTTATTCCGCAAAGGTTTGTTTTCAGACATTTTGCGTGTCACATATGGACTGAGCGTTAACAGTATAGTGTATACGGTGACCATAAATAATTCAAACTATGATCATAAACAGAGTTTTATTTACACATTAACAATTAATTATTAGCGTCTAAGCAAGGTATCACACCTACTCGATTACGTGAGTTTGAAACTCCTAATGGCGAAGATCTCTGGGTGAAATTTACCTACCGGAAGAGCAGTGTTTATGCATGTGTAGTGTACATAACTCCCAGCGCTACAGACTCTGTATATTTTGATTGGTTTTTTAAAGTTGAGAGTTTTATAAATGACCTTAAAGGAACTGTACTTATTATTGGAGATATCAATTTGAATAGTGCTTCCAAAAATGTATGTAATTATTATAGTTATTTCCTTTCATTTTGTTCTTTGTCTGACAGGAATAACGTTTATAATACGTTTGGCGGTAAATTAGATGTCGTCCTTATCAAGGGCTCTAGTTGCGCAGTGCAAGTAAATAGTTCCGACACTGGGGGCATTGTTAATGTGGACTCCTACCATCCTCCTTTGGATATTGCTCTTAACATTTTATCAAATACTTGTAACGAAAATATTGAGCCTAGTAACTTTGACTCAACCTCTGATTGGAATTTTAACAAAGCTAACTTTTCTCTTTTATATAAGATGATGTCTACAGCGGATTGGGGTTGTGTATTTAATTCCTCAGATGTGCAATCTGCGACTACTCAATTTTAAGAAGTTTTGTATAATATTTTTTATCTTTGCGTACCTAAGAAAAGCAGACAAGCTTCAAGCAGGAAACGCTATCCTGTCTGGTTTTCACATGATATAATTAAAGATGTAAATCGCAAAATTAAACTCCACAAAGAATGGAAACGATATAATAATCAGAATTTCTACAAGGCATTTTCCATACTGCGGTTAGAACTCAAGAGACGCATTGAGTCAGCATACAATGCCTACATAGCAGCTGTTGAAAATGGCATTAAGAAAAATCCAGAATCATATTAGTAGCCTTCGAATTAAGGGTGGCTTTGAGCCCACCGTGACCTATAAAGGCTGTAGTTTTTTCCAATAGTGAAGCCGCAGATGCCTTTGCAAATTATTTTGCTAGTGTCTTCCTACCCAATAGTACCATATTGAATTTCAACAATATATCTAGTACTCCCTTGTCATGCGATGGACAAAACAACTTAGTTATGTGGGTCTATATAAAGCCCCATCTTACATCTTAAAAGGATGCAAGGAGATTGTTGCCCATACTTTCTTATATTTTTAACTTGGCTTTAAAAACCGGCATATACCCTGAACAGTGGAAGATATCGAAAGTCACTCCGATACCTAAAACAAGCAATAAGACCTTGGTTGAAGAGTATCGTCCCATCGCAGTACTATCATGCGTTGCAAAACTTTTTGAGAATATCGCTCACAAAGACATATACGCGCAGGTAAATACGCGACTTTGCGAGGAGCAGCATGGCTTCCGACCGGGTCGATCAGTAGAGACTAACTTGTTATCTCTCGTTGACTATAATATCTCTTAACATGGATAAAGGTCAACAAGTAGACGTGCTATATTTAGTTTTTATAAAGGCGTTCGATACAGTGGATAACGATATTCTACTAAATAAATTATACAGCATGAGTTTTATCCCAAAATTTCTATTTTTTTTTGCGGATTACCTTTCATATAGAAAACAGTATGTTAGCCATGGATCCTTTAGTTCGAAGTCATATCATACGCGTTTAGGTGTAAGCCAGGGTTCAGTTTTAGGCCCCCTTCTCTTTCTCACTATGGTTAACGATCTCATTAAAGTAGTAAAGTATGCCAAATGCCTCCTATATGCTGACGATTTAAAATTATTTCGAGTGATTGATAAGCATGTAACTCCCGAACATCTTCAAAGTGACATCGACCGAATCCATAAGTGGATTATATACAATAAAATTATGTTTAATGCCGGTAAATGTTACGTCATGACCTTTAGCCGCAAATTACAACCTACACATGCCACCTATACCTTAGCAGGTTTTGAAATAAAGCGCGTGTCAACCATTAGAGATCTTGGCGTGACATTTGACTGCGGATTGACTTTCCATACACACATGTTTGCCCTAGCTTCTGAATCTTACAGACGCCTAGGTTTTGCGCAATGCCCGTGATTTCAATAATCCTATTGTCATCAAATTATTGTTTAACTCTCTAGTTACAAGTAAGTTAGAATTTGCTGCAGCCGTCTGGAATCCCCATGAATACACATATGAATTGTTGATTGAAAAGGTTCAGAAAGCCTTCCTGCGTTTTTTATATAAAAAGATTTATGGATATTATCCATTTATGTATCCTACTCATTTCCTGCTGGGAATGTTAGGATATAATTCCCTTTCAGTGTGTAGAGCCAGAGACCAGATTCTAATAGCCATAAAAATGTTAAGGAGCATGGTAGATTCCCCAGAGCTACACAATACTTTGTGTACACTTTATGTGCCTGACAACTACCTGCGTCATAGGCCTACTCGACGACACCGACTGTTCGCCACATCCCATTGCCGCACTGTGTCGCGCGCGCAATCCCCGTTGTGTCGCATGCATGGTGCTATAAACTCCTTAATGGAGACAGTCCCGGAATGTGACATCTTTAATGACACACTCAGGGTGATCATGTCAAATTGTCTCATGTTCTGTGCAGGCTATGTTTGTTAGGTAAATAAGTTGTATGTTTGTTATCACTTTATTAGATTTTATTTTCTTAAAATTATTGTTAAGTATGTTTGATCTCTGACTTGTTATTTGTTTTTGAATTATGTTTATTTATGTGATATGTTTAGTTATAAGATTATTTTTACCTGTTAATTACTGTCATTGGCACAAGCCGTTGTAATTAATTATAATTAAATAAATAAAAATAAAAAATTCTTCATCAATCAGTACTTAAATAATGTACACTATACAGGCTGATAAAGAAATTGCGTGCCATAGCTGAGGAGTAGGTTCAGTATCGATAAAAAAACCAAGGAAAAAAACAAAAAAACATTAAAAAATTATTGCAAGATCAACCTAATTTAGTACCTACTAACTTCAAATAGCAATCGTTTAGAATTAAAATTATTTTATTTGTTTAAATGCTCTAATTACTTACTTTCATTGCGTTCGATAGTAGGTAGGTACTCTAGGAAATTATTAATTAGCATTTAAACAAAATAAAACTTATTTTAAGCAATTTTTTTATCAATTCTAAACGATTGATGTTTTAGCTTGTTTAGTAGGTACTACATTAGGTTCATCTTATGATAATTTCCGATTTTCTTAAAACCTTTAAAAAAAATATCCATTATTTTTTACGGGTTCCTTTTAAATAGACTTTGAACTCACCCTGCAGCTATGACACGCAATTTATTTAACAGCCTGTATATTAAACACAAATAATAGAAAGAAAAAAAAAACACTAAACGTGCATTATCCCAAAATAATGCCATTTTTTAAAATCTCTAATCTCTAAATATTATAAAACAAAGTCGCTTTTTGTGTTTGTCTGTGTGACCGCGTTATTCTTCTGTCACGTTTAACCTGAGCGCATTTTTATACAATCTAGTCCATGGGCAAGTGCCCGCCCGTATTTTTTTGAATGTTTATGAATAATTATTAACAATTAACTATAAAAGGGGTTTCTATCTTTAATATTTTTCATGTTATTCAATTTTTAATTTTATTAGTAGCGTATGCTCCACCGTGTCCTCCGGGCGATCCACACAGTGGTGACACCCGGGCGTTTCCTCCCGCTTTATCCTGAACAGGAACCTCCCGAAACAACCATGTCCGGTGAGGACCTGCGTCAGGCGGAAGGTGAGGATGCCGTGGCGCCTCTCTAGCCACTCCTCAAAGAGGGGACTTATCGCCACAATTGTGGCGTACCCATAGGGTCTACCCCTAAATGTATGTTCCGGATTGGCGCAAAAACGGCTGGGGGGGGGGGGGTATCTTTAAATTTTTTCATGTTATTCAATTTTTAATTTTATTAGTAGCGTTGCCATATCTCCTATGTTATTGACTCGATTTGGATTCTGTTAATCATTTCCAAAAGCTTATGAGTTATTTTATCGGATTTTATTCGGATTTTTAATCAAATTTGTCGACTATGAAAAAAAAACGGAGTTGAAGACATTTTTTTCAATATAAAACAGTATTTATTAAAAAAAAACACGAGTCCACGAGTCCATGAAATCATACGGGGATATTGAAAACAAAAATATATAGAAAAAAGAATATCAAAGTTAAAGATATACTTTTAAAGTCAATTTTCGATAATTTGTCATGAATATACAGAAAAATACGGGCGGGCACATGCCAAACTGTTTCATAGCAATCTGTCTGATTTTCAGAATGTAGTTGAACGATATATTTTAGATACCGAAAACACGATTTTCAGAACCTAGTAGGGTCACACCCAGGAGACAATTTGAGAAAATTTAAAATGAGGCAGAAAATAAAACCCATAGCAACCCGTCTGAAAATCTTGTTTTCAGGTGAACGTTGGTCACTTGATGCATTGCGATGCGAAGC
This sequence comes from Agrochola circellaris, assembly GCA_914767755.1. NCBI lineage: Eukaryota > Metazoa > Arthropoda > Insecta > Lepidoptera > Noctuidae > Agrochola > Agrochola circellaris. The sequence continues at coordinate 293,605 of OU611848.1, forward strand.
ACCGCGCGTTTGCCGGGCGACTCCGAAACGTTCGTGTAGTTTTTGGAGTAAAAGGTGTCATTAAATAAAGTCCGGTTTCAGTAACTCCGGTTACTATACAAAAGATTATAAAAAATTGAACCAAGTTGCTATGAGACAGATTGGTTAAATTTTTTGACATTTTTGTAAATGCGCTCAGTCCACATGGTGACACTCAAAATGTGTGACATATTGTGATGAAACTGATATATATTGCATGGCCACCAGGTTACGACGTCTGTCGCGCTGACGGTTGGTGACGTCTCTTTATCCTTCATTAATTTGAAATAAAGATTATTGTTTTACAAAATGTGTATTTAATAAATTGGCGACGAGGATGTCGACTAATGATATTGAAAAACTGAAGAAAACCCGCGCCTCATTGCGTGGTATAATCACAAAACTAGAAAATTACGTGAACAGCCAAGAAACTATACCATTTGAAGAAACAGAGTCAAGACTTCAATCACTTCAAGAAACATTACAGAAATTACAAGAAATACAACATAACATAGAATTAGAAACTCCAGTCGAAGAACTAGACCAAGAGATAGAAACCAGGTAGGTACGATTCCGAAGAGAAATGTATTATTATAAAGACAAAACTTCTAATATATCAAAATAGAGAAAATCGACGCGTTTGTTTTTCGTTTGTTTGTTGCGGTACAACATACATCAACATCACAGCTAAGTACAAATACGCAACAAGAACGAAGCCCAAAAATTTATTTCCAGCCCTTTCAAGAAAAAGAGACTTGCAAACTTTACTAAAAGACTAACTGTATTTTTCTTACTTAACAAGATCGAAGACGCTAAAATGAAAGTTTACACCTTACTTGCTGCTCTATCACCAGAATTACATGAAAAATTACACGATTTATGCTCCCCGGATGACCCAATTGACATGAGTTTTAAGGAGCTCACACAGATACTAGACGAATACGTTGACCCTAAACCTAGCGTATAGGCTTTACAACACAAATTTATTACGCGCTCACAACGCGAAGAGGAAACAGTGGCAACATATGCCTCTGAATTAAAAAAAGATCCTTGAACTGTGAATTTAAATGTCAAAATTGCCAAAAACCTACATTAGAAAGCTTTCTAGCCCTACAATTTATTCGGGGATTGAAGGACAGTGATATACGAGCAAAAAAATCTTCAAGAAAGGGAGACACTATCTTTTATGAAACTGGTACATAAGGCCACATCCATAGAAATGGGAAAATCGCAGAACCTAAGAATATCCGCAGACATGCACAAACATTCGGACACAGTAAACAGAATTACGAGCTCGATAAAAAGACCTAAGTATCCACGAACCTCATACTCACCACCGAGCAGACTGTCAACTTCTCCATCGTCTTCATCTCCGATAACGATAAGAGATTTAAAGGGAAAATGCTTCCGATGCGGCAAAGACGACCATCGATCTAATGAGTGTGGCGCCATCAAATCTACCTGCCTGAAATGCAAGAAGACTGGACATCTGGCACGAGTCTGTTTACAGTGGAACTTGAATACCAATCAACTAGACGATAATACAAGTAACACGACCAACGAAAGCATGGGAGATATCAACCTTATTAAAAGTGAGATATCTGAATAATATATGATCACAGTAAAAATATAGAACAAACAGGTTGGCATGGAATTCGACACAGGAGCGACCTTGTCCTCAATGTCACTCAAACAATACAAAAGCCTAAAATTAACAAACAAAATGTTCAAAACGGAAATGAAACTGAGAACCTACACTGGAGAAATTATCAAGCCTGCAGGAGTGGCATACGTAAAAGGCACTTATAAAGACCAGACCTTCAACGGGAAATTATACATAATCAACCAAAACGTTGACCCAATATTTGGAAGAAGCTGGAAAAAGAACTGAATGTGAAAATTGCAGACATAAGAGTTTTACAAACTTCTCAACAATCCGACAAACTTGATAAATTATTAGAAGAAATTGCAACAACTGTTTTTAGATCAGATTTGGGAAAAATACCTAACTATGAAGCTCATTTAAATCTTAAAGAAAATACACGACCAATTTTTATAAAACCGCGACGAATACCGTACGCGTTAAAGGAAAAAGTCGATAAAGAAATTGAACGACTATGTGCAGAAGGGGTGATCACCAAAGTAGACCATTCGGATTGGGGCACGCCCATCGTACCGATTGTGAAATCAAATGGGAGCATTCGACTATGTGCAGACTACAAGGTCACCCTTAACAAAGTCATCAGGGGCGAACAATACCCAATTTCTATAATAGAGGATATATTTGCAGAAATGAACGGAGGCAAATGCTTCTGCTCTTTAGACATTACCCAAGCCTATCTAAATTTAGTTATGGACGAAGAAAGCGCTGGCTTACAAACATTAAGTACGCAAAAAGGTACTTACAAAGTCAATCGCACCAAGCCTTTGGCAGAAATTCATGGACCAACTACTTCAGGGACTAGACGGAACAAAATGTTTTTTTGACGACATTATTATTCAAGGAGTATCAGAGGACCAACTCTTAACACGTCTAAAACCAGTCTTGCAAAAACTGAAAGAGAGTAACCTCCGCGTTAACACAGATAAATGACATTTTTTTAAACGTAACATTGACTACCTCGGACATACAATCGATAAAGAGAGTTTACATAAGAACAAAGACAAGGTAAAGGCCATCGTGAACACTGTAAGATAAACTAATATAAACGAACTACGAACCTTCCTTGGTATGGCAAACTACTATAACAAATTTATACCGAACCTTGCCTCTTTAACAAACCCACTAAATGAGTTACTAAAGAAAGAGAAAGATTTTCACTGGACTTCTAAATGCGAAGACAGTTTTAATAACATTAAGAAGGAGATTTTGAGTGAAAGAGTTCTTATTCACGTTGACCCAGGAAAACCACTGATACTAGCTACTGACGCTTCACCAACGGGCTTAGGAGCTGTTCTCTCTCACAAACTACCTGATGGCTCTGACAGACCAATCGCATTCGCCTTCTCATTTAGTGAAAGGAAATATAGTCAAATTGACAAAGAAGCTACAGCGATCTACTGAGCATTAAAAAATTCTTTCAAATCAAATCATTTATTAAGTGTGTTTTTGGTGAGGTTACATGGTCTTATAAAATACAAACATTGTGCACAAAAAACTACCCATTGGGCTCACACTTTTTTAAGAAAATTCGTTCATTATTACTGAAGTATATTATATTATTATGCAAGGTACATGAGGCTATATAAAGTAATGTCAGATAAATAAATAATCAAATTGTCAATTAAATATTTTTGTCATTAAGAAATTCAGTAGTTGAATAATAGCATTTTTGGATTAATAAATTATATAATTTTCGTTTAAACTGCAATAAATTATAATATTTAATAGAATTAGGCAATTTGTTATAGATTTTAGGTGCCATGCACAGTATGCTATTGGGCATGAGTGCGGTTTTTGAAGGCCTTAAGTACAATTCATGACGATTAACTTGTCTTGTTGAAAATTGCGGTTTCATATATTTAGAGACATGGTAATGTTAATATTTTGAGCTCAATAAAATATGGCTTACAACTATCTATCGATTTCAAACTGCATATGGACCTTAAACAACGTTTTTGTGCCTTGAAAACAGAGGTTTTTTCACAAGAGTTGCCCCAAAAAATTATACCATAGCGAAGTATGGAATCAACATAATCAAAATAGGCGGCAACGACTGCTGATCTATTGGCTACTTTGCTAAGTTTATATAAAACAAATGAATATTTACTAAGTCGTGCCATTAGTAGAGCTGCATGTTCTTTCCAACTCATTTTGCAGTCAATTGTTAGGCCTAGAAATTTAGTGCTTGGAACTGCTTCAATTTTTTCCTTATTAAAAATTATATCAGACGCAGTTGAAGCAGCTTTTTGTCGGAAATTTATAATTTTAGTTTTACTTAAATTTAAGATAAGATTATTTTGGTCAAGCCATTCAGTCGATTGTTTCAATGCATTTTTTATTTCTGTCTCGCGGTTATTCTCATCTAGTTGTCTTACTACTAATGTACTGTCATCAGCAAAAATAATCATTGGATGATTCATGTGCCTAGGAAAGTTATTTATATACACAAGGAAAAGTGGAGGGCCTAACACGCTGCCTTGTGGCACTCCATAAGAATTTGTATATACTTCATATATATATTTAATTTCTTTCTTGGTCTTTTTACAAATTCGTCTGATTTCTGTGTATTGTTTCCTATTACTAAGGTAGGATTTTATTAACGAGAGCACATTTCCTCTTATTCCATACATATTGAGCTTATTTATTAACATATCGTGGTCTACTAGGTCGAATGCTTTCGTCATATCCATAAATATTGCACTGGTTCCGGTTCTTTTGTCCATATCTGGCACTACAATATTAAGTAAATCATAAATTGCTACATTCACTGTCATGTTTTGTCTGAATCCTTTCTGTTCCTTTGCTAAAATTTTATGTTTAGTTAGGTAGGACTGTAAGGATCGGTAAATTACTTTTTCAAATATCTTTGATATAACAGGTATGAGCGCAATAGGTCTATAATTTTTTATGTGAGATTTATTTCCTTTTTTGAATAGCGGTTTTATAATAGTCTGTTTTAGTCTTTCAGGAAATATTCCAGACGAAATACATAAGTTAATAGTAGTAGTAGTGTAGTAGTTAGTAGTAGTTAGTATATGGCTGATATGACCTGATATTATTTGTGACACGAATTTTAAAACTTTTGTAGAAATGTCGTCAAACCCGACGCTAGTTTTATTTTTTAGGTCTAGAATAATACGATGTACTTCGTATGGGGTGGTAGGGGCTAAAAACATGGACTGACTAAACAAGGGATGGTCCATGTTTGGGTACTTGTTATATTGAGACTTTGTGGTGCTTGAAAGTATTCGTGGTTGATTTACAAAATACCCGTTGAATGCATTTGCAATTTTACTGGGATTTGTTAATGTAATACCATTTTCCTTTATTTCAGTAATGCTTTCAGTGGGTGAGCGATATTTATTCTCCTTTATGATTTTCCACGTGTCCTTTGATTTATTTGTGGATGTTAAAATTTTATGGTTATTTTTAGCTTTTCGAGATAAATCTATAATTTTTTTAAGTTTTCGTGAATAATTTCTATATTTATTTAAGTTATCGTTATTAGGATTTCTTCTTAATTGCCATAAACAACGGCGTTTGACTTTACTGCAACGTTTTATGCCAGGCGTTATCCAATCAGGAACAATCTTTGACTTAATTTTTACATTTTTTATGGGGAAACATAAATCATAAAACAGTTTAAACAAATAAATAAAGTCGTTGTATGCCATATTGGGGTCACTTGTAAGATAAATATCCCCAAATGATAATGCAGCTATACAAGATTTAAATTTAAAAAGGTTATCATGGCTGTTGTAGTCACGTAATTTAATAGTCCAACTGTCTAATGTACAAGTATTTCTTACGGGAATTTTTAAAGTTTGAGCTGTATGATCTGAAATGTTAAGATCTATTACTTGATGGACACACTTTCGTTGTAAATTATGAGCAAAGTTGTCAATACATGTGTTACTTTTTAGTCTGGTTGGTTGGTGAATTTGCAATTTTAGGTTGAAGCTTAATAAATAATTTGTAAATTCAAGAGAACTCCTATCATTTTTCAATGTATTAATATTAAAGTCACCACATATAATGACACTCTTGCGCGTTTTATAACAAATCTTTGATAGAATAACATTTAATTTTAAGTAAAATGTATCAAGATTACTAGATTTAGGTACTCTATAGATACACACAATGATGATACTATGCTGCTTTAGCTCGATTGCGCAACATTCAAATACACCTTGGACTGATAATTTTTTGATATCTTCTAGCTCTTTATATTCATGGTTGTGTTTTACTAATATGCATGCTCCTCCTCTTTTTGTGTCTCTGGAGTAGCAAGCTGCTAACTTATAATTAGGAACATATAAAATATCTTCATGTCCAGCTTCTATGAAGTGTTCATAGAAGCTGGACATGAAGATATTTTTTCTTTCACTACTGTTACGGCAGAAAATTCACATTAGTGACGGACCATAAGCCCCTTACCTCAATTTTTCATCCCCACCAGACATTACCAGCATTGAGCCCAATGCGATTATTTCATTACGCACATTTCTTATCGGGATTTAACTACGACGTGGAATACAGAGCTTCAACGAAACACTCAAACGCTGATTACTTATCAAGATTCCCAGTAGAAATTGCAAAAGAAACCTCAATAGACCAACATTGTTCATACCAACTACAGCAGATTAACGTCCTAAAAATTCGACCAGAAGTTATAGCCAATGAAACTAGAAAAGACAATGAACTTAAAACATTACTGGAAGCGCTACAAGCAGGTCACTCATTACGTCAATATGTCTACGGTGATAATGAATTAACACTTCAAAACAACTGCATATTGAAAGGAACTTGAGTGGTAATACCCAAAAGTCTACACATACGTGTACTAGATGAACTACACACCGGACACATTGGTATAGTTAAAATGAAATTACTAGCTCGCAGCTACATAAACTGGAAAATATAGATAGAGATATCGAGAACAAAGTAAAATCCTGTAGAGCATGCCGATTAGAACAAAATGAATCACCAAAAGCACCTCCACACCATTGGGAACAACCTACAGGGCCATGGCAACGCCTTCATATAGATTTTGCAGGTCCTATTTTAGGACATCAACTTCTAATAGTCGTGGATGCATTTTCAAAGTGGGTGGAAGTCTTCCCAACCAAGACCACAACAAGTGCTTGGTGCGTTGTTAAGTTGAAAGAATTATTCTGCACATTCGGCATACCATACGCACTTGTTTCGGACAACGCACGGCAATTTGTATCCCAAGAATTCAAGAGCTACCTTTCCAAGTGCGGTGTAACACACTTGACGTCAGCCCCGTACCACCCAGCCACTAACGGTCAGGCTGAACGTTACGTGCAAACAATTAAGAAAGCACTACGCGCAATGGAGGGGGAGAGGGGCGATCTTACGGATCAGCTCCTTGTCCTTAAGACCCGGCTCAGATGCACACCAAACCAGACAGACCCCCTATGAATTGATGTTCAGTCGGGATGTGAGAACAAAGTTACATGTGATGTTTAGGGACTCATCTGCCCCATAGGCGTTCAACTCAAACAACACACCGCCTCCCATCAGGGTTTACTCCGTAGGTGATCGAGTCCAGGCTAGAGCCTACTCCGACCAGAGACGAAGATGGGAGTTCGGCACGATAGTGCGTCGCCTAGGCAGGCTTCATTATGAAGTACAGACAGATGGGGGCATCGTGTGGCGTAGACACCTGGAACAGTTGCTCTGGAACAGGCGTGAGACAACCAGGAATGGCGGCGGAGGACTGATATATACTGGCCACCAGGTTACGACGTCTGTCGCGGTGACGGTTGGTGACGTCTCTTTATCCTTCATTAATTTGAAATAAAGATTATTGTTTTACAAAATGTGTATTTAATAGAAAATGTCTGCCAATTTTTTTTGACATAGCAGAAATGGGCTCCCGTAAAACTGGTACGTTTCTGTCCGGTAGTTCCCACCGAGTCGGGTTGAGACTCATCTAAACTAACGATTTTATATGGTTTTAGCCGTAAAACGATGTGGTATGGTTTTGGTCGTGGACTCTCGTACTACACTCAATTGTTAAGGAATGTTTATTTTATTAATTTCTTTTGAAATACTGAATGTGAAGGATGTTGGATTATGCCAATATTTAGTAGAAATTTCTACTAAATATTAGTGCTATTGTTATCCGATTTGATCAACTAGTTTAGTAGCTCCGTACATATATTTTCTATAGATCGTCAGGATTGAGGAGCCACATAAAATGGGTTGTATCAGCGAAATTATATAGTTTTCCATTTTATTTTTACAGTACAAATTAAAATACATTTGCTACTAAATTATACAAAAAATCTGTTGTATTTGGTTGATAGTTTCCGAGAAACAGCGCGGTGAATTTATGGATTTTTATGAAAAATCAAAGCATTGTAGCAATTTCAAATTCAGCCCATTTTTTTGTACAGGCTACGCATAAGTACTACTAAATCCTACCAAATTTTCAAAAATATCCGTTGGCTAGTTTTAGAGTTCTAAAGTGGTCCCTTAATTCAGACGTCAGGATTGAGGAGCCACCTTTAACGTCGTATAACTTTTTAAGGGTTTTACTACAAATTCCAGGATCCGGCCTACAAAATCGGCTAATTTACTACTAAATATTGGTAGTACCCTCGTTCAAATATGAGACATGGCTCCTCAATTCAGACGCACACACATAATATGTAAACAATTTTGGGGTTCCTTAATTATTTTATTTTTTTCATTTCCATAAAATATTTTTCCATTAATTGTAATCCCCTTAAGTAAATTGTTAATATTTTTCAAAAAAATACTGGTACGCTGGATGAGATATGATATAGCTTGTAAAGTAATTAACAATCAGTTACACAACACCTAATTCAATCAATGTGTTATAGCAGCATTCATAACGATTCAATTTTAGTGACTGCATTATAAACACTTACATGCGACTAATCGATTTAGCATGCTATTACAGACATTAAGATACTTTTTAGTAAATAGGCAGCTTTTATTCGGCGAATTTGCTCTAAAATAGTAATGTCGCGTAGCAGCCATAATTATAGTAGCTTCTTAAACATGAAACTGGGAATCGACAACTCTAATAGCGCTATTACTGCGCTCACATAGGTATGAACGAGAAGTGGTAGCTACTTGGAGACTATTGAATAACTGCACTATAAGAATATCGAGTAAACGTTTATACGGTAAGGGTAAAGCACTTAAAAGCGAAAAAAGCAAAAAAGTCCTAATAAACGCTTTTACACTGCATTGCGGGTACTACGTAGCGACTACTCAACATTTATTCGATCTATAGCCGAATAACTCATTCATTATTCGACTGTTTTGCTAGTTGGGCGGTGGTATATTCGTGGGTGTATTATTATTATGTACTTTAAAAACCACCACCTCACTTTTAACCAGTATCCCACTTAAAACTACTGAAACCTTAAATTCCTCGCCCTCGCTCTCTTTTGATTTAGTAAGGGCGAACGTTTCAGCTTGCCCGATTAAATTTATCTTTAAGCATATTAAACCTATAACAGTGATAAAAGCTTTTCAGCAAATTAAGATCAAATTAACCGAAGAGCTTTGGGGAATATCCATTAAAGTCACACACAGACAGACTTACATGACACATGATTACAGACTTTAATGGATTATTCCGCCTAATGGATTAATGGGCGCCTTACTTAGCCTTAATATTTAATTTGTGTGTGGACCAAGGAGTCTTCCCGGATTTAATGAAATACAGTAAGGTAATACCACTTTTCAAATCCGGGGACAGTAAAGACACCAATAATTATAGACCCGTATCCGTGTTGCCGGTTTTCAGCAAGGTGTTTGAAAAGGTAATGCTTAATCAAATGCTCAATCATTTTAACACAAATAAATCCTTCATGATCAACAGTATGGTTTCACCAAAGGACGTTGTACGACCGACGCCGGTGTAACCTTATTAAGACACATTTTTAACGCGTGGGAAGAGGCCCAAGACGCAATAGGAATCTTTTGTGACCTCTCCAAGGCATTTGATTGCGTCGATCACGAAACCTTACTCTTGAAACTTGAGCATTACGGACTTGCAAAACTTGCACTCAATTTAGTAAAATCTTATTTAAATAATAGACAACAGCAAGTCCAAATAAACGGTATCAATTCACTAGGTTTAAAAGTAAAAATAGGTGTGCCACAAGGCTCGATATTGGGTCCATTCCTCTTTTTAGTGTATATCAATGATCTACTCCATTTATTAAAAAATCAACCACAAATGGTGTTATTTGCTGACGATACTTCCTTAATTTTTAAGGTAGATAGACGTGCAACAAATTTTGACGACGTAAATAACGCCCTATTGCAGGTCCAAAATTGGTTCACTGCTAATAATTTAGTATTAAATGGAAAAAAAACTAAGTGTATAAAATTTTCTTTACCAAATGTCAAAAGTAGTGATTGTGAGATAGTATTGAATCAAGAGAAACTAGAATTCGTCGATAAAACTGTTTTCCTAGGGATCACGCTAGACTCAAGGCTACAATGGGGTCCTCATTTAACATCTCTCGCAGGACGGCTAAGTTCAGCAGCATATGCTGTCAGAAAAATCCGTCAATTTACTGATGTAGATACCGCGAGTCTGGTCTATTTTAGTTACTTTCATAGTATCATGTCTTACGGTATTTTACTGTGTCTATTTTTATTCTGCAGAAAAGAGCGATTAGAGCCATGTACTATCTCCGCAGGCGTGACTCTCTAAGGGAACTGTTTAAGGATATTAACATCATGACGGTACCTTGTCAATATATCAAAACAAAACTTTTGAACGCGACTGTACGGACAACAGCTTAGGTATAATACGTCCAATAAAGAAGGTCATCGATATGTATGAATCCGTCGCTTTTTAGTAGTCATTCATATTTGGTCGGATAGCCAGCCGTTGCTTACATATTTAGGTGTTTTGTTAATATTTACTTAATGCGAAACATTCCAAGCTGAATATTTTCACCATATATTTTTGACTAAAGGCACAAGATTTTGGTTTACACCTACACATCTGGGATTGAGCCGGTTCCTTGTATTTTGCCGTCAAAGTTATGACACCATCGTTTTGACTTTTAGCAAGATTATTCAAAAACGCATGCATGTGCAGTTTTGAAACTTTGTATGGTTATTATTAGCGTCAAGAAGGACCGAATATAGTTTTCAGTGAACCTTGTCTCATTTAAGCGCTGCGATGTTTTTTTGGGTTTTCATAAAACCGCGATAACTTGAAAACTATAATATTTTCTTAAATCTAATTGGGGCAATAAGGGGCACACATTAAGAGCTACTCGTGTATGTTTATTCTACAGGGGCACATGCAATGGTTTTAGAGATATACGATTCATCAAAACGTTACTCCAGCAGGAAATGCAATATCTCGAAAACCTGAAGGGGCACAGATTTTATTTTTGGGGGCACATTTTGGCACACAAATAAGCTCTATGGCCATGCATAATTTTTCTCTCTCCGATCATTCGTTTAGAATTTTCCTGCTAGAAAAACGTTACCCCAGCAGGAATCGTTTTTTCCGTTTTTTTCCAAAACGACAGGGGGCACACATTTTTTATGTGGGGGCACATTTACAGCAAATAAGGCACAAATTATACGTTCTACTCATATAACTCTAGGAGACACTTTCTTGCTGGGGTAACGTACACCTCTAGGGGTAGGGCAGACAAGACTGCATGGGTCGGTTTTGCAGTGATTCATTTCTGTCACTAACTTTTGTAGCACAACATTTTTGACTTTTTAAGACTATATTTTAATTTTAATTTAAGGTTAGAAATGCTATGTTATAGAAATGGCAATATGCCTAATATAATTATTCCAAATAAAATTCTGCCATCTTAAAAGTATGCCATTGTAAATTCGAACATAAATATTCAGCCAAACAATAATTATATTAAATATTTTTTATGCCTTTGAAATATTCGTTTGAAGAAGATTTTGCCAAATAAATTTCGGAGAATCAAGATTCTGCCCTTGGAACCCGTTTAAAATTATTACAATTATCCATTTTAGGAAAATGCAATGTTGTGTAGGTCCGTGCGCATTTTTTATCAAAGAGTATAACGTAGCTTTCAAACGATGAAGCAGACAGTTCAGGCTTGAGAACGTGAGACGTATAGTAGGTAGTAGCGACAGACGAGAGAGAGGTTTCTTACGACGGTCACTGTAGATTGGCACCGTTTCAATTTGTCCAATGGTGGCCGGTCACCAATACATTCCCGCAGTAATATAAAGAAAAGCAGTAAACGTCAGTGAAGTTCTAACAGTACGTAAGTCAAAAATGGCTACTTTACAGGAGAGTGAAAAAACTCTATGAAATGAATGTAACTAACGCTTAAGGCCTTATTGTGTTCAAATATTAATACAAATGAACTCTGTGATGACTTGAACCCGTGAAAATCCCTACAATCTTTTACATTGAAGGAATTTGGTGAATTTCACAGTGTTGTCAGTAAAACACTCATAAAATGACTTACGCACTGTTAGAACTTCACTGACGTAAAGTAAACAGTCGGTACAGTGCGGCGGCGGTGTAACAGGCGGCCGTATAGTGCCGGGTCGTGCGGTGTCACAACTCACGCCCACCATGTTTACCAATGTCACTCTATGTTACCCGATGTTGCCTGATATTTGCCGACAGCTCGCGCTGTGACTTGAATCCATGTACAATTTTTGGATTTAAGTTTCTTATAGTTTTGTTAATTCAGCAACGGTGTTACTATCTTGGTATTCCAAAAATGTACAGTTGGGAAGTAGGAAATCTAAGAAATGTATTTGGCCTTTATTTGACGTTTATTGTCCTATGCACCAAAATGTAATCAAACGTGCACTTATGCACAGTAGAGAACATTGTAATGTAAATTTTATATCAATATTGTAAAACGCTGATGTTATTCCCAGGTGCGGCATAATGTTTTTTCTCCGGGTGTATCCCACACAGTCCTTGTTGAAAAACTTTATTGAAATATGTTCCCAGGCGACCGCCGCCCGCGCCTCCTCACGGCCGTGCGACCCGCCACCGGGCTCCTCCAACACCCAGAAGCTATTTAAAATCCTTGTTTGTAATCTAGACACAAATCTTGAATCAGTCTGAGACGCTGAGAATTCCTATCGGTATTCTACGCAGAGGTGAAACGCTCTTCTGTTGTGAAATCTGTTCGACTTGAACGAGAGTTTTTACTTTAAATTATTATGTCTGTCTATTATTATAGTCTATTATTATACGTAAAACTCAAAGATCTTAACGTTTTCAAGTAGAAACCAATATGTAAGCTGTCTCGGTTGACGAATTATTGATAAATCTTTCAATTTCTTTTAATAACAGCAATAGATTATCTTTTTCCAAAACTAAACAATCTATTTTTACAGGTATTCGAAAAGTTAGTGCTATTATTATTATTCAACTTTATGTTGATAACTAAGTAGCTGCGCCCCGCGGTTTCACCCGCATAAGTCTCGATCCTGTGGGAATATCAGGATAAAAGGTATCCTATGTCCTTTTACAGGTCATGGTTTACTCTTGACTCTTGTGCCATATTGCATCTAAATCCGATCATCCGTTCGAGCGTGAAAGCGTAACAATCAAACAAACAAATTCACCTTCAAATTTATAATAATAGGAAACCTTTACCTATGAAATTTCCGTTTTGTATGAAAAAATTTAAACGAATTTTTTTAATGTATTTTTTATTTGTATTAATCGAAGTAATCACCCATGCAATCAATGCATCTTTGCCAACGCAGTGGCAGTTTACGAGTATTGATGCCCTTCTTAAAGAAATCAGCTGGACGGGAGGCAACAAATTCTTCAAAGGCATTTTGTACTGCCTCTCGGGTATTGATTTTGTTTCCCGCCAAGAAGTAATCCAAATTCTGGAAAAAGTAGTAGTCTGTAGGCGCATGGTCTGGTGAGTAGGGCGGATGACGGAGAGCTTCCAACCCCAGTTCTTGCAACTTGGAGACCGTCTGCTGTGCAGTATGAGATCGCGCGTTGTCGTGCAGTAGCAGCGGAGACGAGCGATTGACCAATGCTGGTTGGAGATGTGCCAGCTTCTCCATCATTGTGTTCAGTTCTTCACAATACACATCTGCAGTAATGCTCACCCCGTTTGTTAAGAAGCTGTGATGAATCACACCGGCGCTAGACCACCAAACAGTGACCATCACTTTTCTAGGGGTAAGTTTTCGTTTAGGGCATTGTTTAGGTGCTGAACCAGGATCCAACCAACTTGCTGAGCGCTTGCGGTTATCAAACAGAATCCATTTTTTATCGCAGGTAACAATGCAGTTCAAAATTCCTTCATTTGTGTGTCTGTTGAGCAGTGCAAGGCACGTCTCGACTTGTACTTTGCGCTGGCGATCATTGAGTTCGTGGGGCACCCATTTGTCAAGCTTTTTTACCTTGCCAATTTGACGCAAATGGACCAATATTGTTTTGACGCTAACGTCGAAAGCTGCTGCTAATTCAGCCGTAGATTGTGTATCATCAGCTTCCACGATCGCCTTTAATTCGTCATTGTCGACCAAAGTCTTCGGACGACCGCGAGGTTCATTTTTCAGGTCGAAATTTCCAGAACGGAAGCGAGCAAACTAATAACAGGTGGTGCGTTGGTTTGTAGTGTTAGCTCCGTAAACGTCGTTGATGTTGCGTGCCGCTTGTGCCGCGTTGCTGCCACGACGGTACTCATATTCCATAATTACTCGAATTTTTTACGTACATATCCATGATGACGAAAAATATTGAAATGCGATGAAAATGTAACACTAATCAATAATCAAATGACTACTTTTGGAAAAAAAAAACCATGTTTTTAAAATAAAATTAATTTGGAATTAGAATTCTTAGCCAAACAAAAATTATTTTGATTTGAAATGGCCAGTACTGCAGAACGGCAATTTCATAGGTAAAGACCTAATATTAGTTAGGAGATCAGTGTTAGGTACTTATTCAGACCGCTCAAGTCAGTACGCAATAAACACAGAGTACCGCTTTCTTTGCAGAAGGACAAACGAAAGCGTCGACACTGCGAAGCCCTAGCTGAGCCGGCGCTCGCTATACGTCGCAGTGACGTGAGTGCATTACTGCACAGTTTCATTAACACGACGAGAAAGTATTTGGAAAAATGTTTCGCCGAACCGCCGCGTGCTCATTTCCGTAGCTTACAAAACTAACTTACGTTTCCAAAGATATACAATATTACTATTGGCCGAGAATCACATTTTTAAACATGACTGTTAAACTGAATCCCGCAGAGACATTTAAAATACAAGTGATATTAATCGTGTGTGAGGCGACGATAGCGGTATTTGTTTGTGACTAGTGGTAGGTTCACGTGCGCGGCTCACGAGCCTGTAATCTATAGCAGGCGTCGAAAGGCTCAGCGATGCAGAATATCATTTATTGGAGGGAAAATAGGCCGCACGAGGGATCTGAAACGAGGAGGATTTTTTTTATGAGCTCTGGTTGTCGGGGTGTGCCGGGCGTCGGGTACCGGTGGTGACCGGTAGGGTCGGGCGGCACCAACGGCTCTGCTAACCGGCGGCTAACGAAGTGTGTGAATCAATCGCAGCGCGCCGCAAAAACTGCATTTAGTATCGCAGCAGCGCTCGCCCCCCTCCCCCACACCTCGATCGCCCCTGCTGACGCCTGCAGCTTGACGAATGGCCCGCGTCGCATGCACTACCCATTGAGCGCGGGTCCATTGTACGAAGACTAGGCAATTTTAAAATACCGACGCTCGTTGGAACGTTAAACGAATTTGAGAGGCGCTTGATTGAAACTTCAACGTGCACTGTATTTTGGATAGGTAGTCTCTAAAACGATGATAAAAACTTTAAAAAAAACCGGCCAAGTGCGTGTCGGACCGCGTACAATGAAGGGTTCCGTAGTTGGGATGATTTTTTCTCAAACACAAACGTAACAGTGCAGTAAGAAAAATAAGGCAGTTGACTGATATAGCCACAGCTAGGTTAGTATACTTTGCTTATTTGCCACAGTATTATGTCTTATGGCGTTCTGCTGTGGGGATCGGCAGCTGACGTAGATTCAATTTTCATTTTACAAAAGAGGGCAATCCGCGCTATCTATAAAATGGGTCCTCGCGAGTCCTTTAGAATCAAATTCAAAGAAATTGATATACTGACTCTGCCTTCTCTTTATATCTTAGAAAGTATTATTTATGTATGTTCGCAAAAACTTAGGACTTTTCAAAATGAAGCGATTTCCATAATATAAATACACGCAGTAGACATGAAATTGTGATACCCTTTAGATTACCTAACTAAACAAGTACCTAAGTCATTTCTTATAAACAGTATCCGCTTTTGTACCAAGTTGCCAAAGTCGGTTACAGAACTTAGCGATGGGAAGTTCAAAACCCTCATCAAACGTGTCCTTATCAAGAATGCATATTATAAAATTAAAGACTACGTTGAAGACAAAGAAGTTTGGCAATAATTCCTTCTGCACATGTGGCTTCCCTGGTAGATCATTAATGGCATATTATGTAAGAGTCTACATATAATTAACTGCTCCCGAATCAGCATGTTTATTTTTTAAATTTTTCCTTGACATAATCATCCTTATATTATTGTAGGTATATAATATTTAACATTATATACCTACAATTTAATTTCAACACTATTTTTACATTTCTCCATAGGAAACGACCAATTGGAACCGTGCACCTAGCTTCTGACGTTTCATAAGTGCCCATGTATTTTTTTTTTTTTTTAATAATTATAATAATTGTCGCTACGTCACTATGTGCAGACAGTTTTCGGGGGCCCATTATTGAGTGTGCAAATCACCCCCTTTTTTTTTTTTTTTTTTGAGGGTCGGAAATTATCAAATAACTTCTCCCGCTCTGGGTGGAGCGGGAGGGCGTGTCAGACTTTTACTGACTAAAACCCACCCGTGTTCCTTCCGTTGCCTGTGTGCCGAGGTCGCGATATCCCTTTCAGACAAACCCGCGACCCCGGCAGGCATTGGCCCTTCCAGACCCCGTCAGTTGGTGCTGACATCTCTATGAGGCGCGCGTGGAACACAACGCGCCGTTGACCCGGGCCTGGTCCCTATCGGACGGCGAGCTACCCATTGCTCACCGTCCGCAAGCCCGCGCCTACGGTGGCCGGAAGTCGGCTCGCGACTCCCGACGCTCGGGGCGTCTCCTGCGGCGACTAGGGGCGCGAGGGCGCGCATTTTGCCTCTCCCTCGCGCGCTCCGCCTCCTCCTTCGCGAGCATTACTGCTTCGCAGAAGGAGGTGACGGCCTCCCATGCACTCTCGCTCCGGACCATGGCCTGAACCAATGCCGGACGCGAGAGATAGCCGCCGCCGATCGCCTCCGTGAGGACACGGCGGTGCTCCGCCCAAGCTGGGCAGACCTCCACCGTATGCTCCACCGTGTCCTCCGGGCGATCCACACAGTGGTGACACCCGGGCGTTTCCTCCCGCTTTATCCTGAACAGGAACCTCCCGGTGCAAGTCACCTCCTGCCATTTTATCCGTGTATATCTTAACATTGATCAGGCAGGGGACATAGGCCTTCCATAGTTTTAGGTAATCAATCCACTATAGCCACACTACGTCACTATGTGCTAGCGACAGTTTTCGGGGACCCATTATTGAGTGTGCAAGTCACCCCCTGCCATTTTATCCGTGTATATCTTAACATTGATCAGGCAGGGGACATAGGCCTTCCATAGTTTTAGGTAACCAATCCACTATAGCCACCCAAACCCATAGCCCAATATTTTTTGTTTCCATGTTCCGCAATAGTCCTGCACCAATAGGGGGTTGTCCTTGGGTGCACTTGCATAGTGCATAGAGGGATAGCCGTCGGTTGGTGCCTCATTCCATTTAAAATTGTCTAAGGGGTCTCTGCGAGTTGGCTTCGGCCCCTCGTACGCCTTCCAAAGGACCGGGACCCCATGGTCCCGAGATTTGTTGACAAATAAAAAAAATAAAAAAATGTAGCGGCATGTCGTGTAGCTCACGTCAAATTTGCAAAAGACTAGAGCTACACGACCGAAACCAGCCGTACCAGCTTGGCAGTGCAGAATTGAGCACTGTATTGGTGGGGCCAGAGCGCTCATCGGCAAACATATCTGCTTCAGGGAGGGCAATACTGGACCTAGAGTGATGCGCTTTGGGAGGCGGGCGTTCTCAGGGACTGATATTAGCCCTGAGGACTATAAGTTCCGTGTCACAGAGCGCATCGACTTCCTGATAAAGCAGAAAGTGTATGCATGGGCGAACCGTATTTGTAGGTATAGGCGGCGAGTGGAGCGATACACTCAGGGGGGTTATAGGGCTTGGGAGCGACCGGACCAAGGTGTGGCTGACCCGCGCCTTCCGGATAATGATGCCATGTGTTATTTCTGGCAGTGTCTGGTCGGCGCCTGTCAGCCGCACCGAAGGTGATTGGACTCGGGAAGTCGAGCGAGCCTGCGATCCAATACTACAGAAATGGGGGCTATTACCATCTGCCCCCAAGATGTAGCTCGTGCAGTCCGTCCGTTGCCCAAATGGAAGTCTCCAGGGCCGGACGGACTGCACAATTTCTGGATTAAGGTGATTAGTAGGCTCACTGACCTTGCGCATGTGGGCGGAGCTAAACACCCTACCCCTGGAATAGGTAAAACGCGCGCGGTGGCGCGCTAAACTAAAACGACGGTCAAAGAATATGCAGGAGCGCAGACATGCGCACGTAGGTCGCTATTTTTGCCTATGATTCCAGAAGGGAATAGTGGATGCAAGGCTGATATTTGTATTGATAGATCAGGGCGTGGAACCGATTTTGAAATACTGGTTAATATTTTTCATAAACCGAATACTGTTAATTGATTAACCGGTTAATTAAAAAAACGATTTTGTATAAACCTAAATAATTTTGTTTACCGGTTATTACATAGAATAGAATTTTAAAACTCGCGCTAACCTGAGTAAACCGGTTTTACACACGCCCGCCGCGCCGCCGCCGGTTGTCACATTCTCACGCGCCGACTTGTTTGTGTTTTGTTTTCTTTCGTCGTTCGCCGCAGAGAGAATTTGGTTCGTTCGTTGTACTAGAGACATTAAAATAACTGTTTAAAAATTAGCGCATCCCCCGATGCGCTAAGGTAGCCCGCGAGATTCAAATTTTCTTTATTTTTTTGCATTTTGCAAGTCAGTGTCAGGTTTTATGTTTATTAAAATATGAATCGCGACCGTAACAAATATGGCTTTACATAATTATAATCATTACAATCAGCAATACAACTCCGTAAGTTTGCATAATTGTCAAATATCATGATTTCATGAAATAGTCATTCAATGGGGTTACATGAGCTTAGAGAGTAAGTAAATAAATTTAGTTCGTGAAAACTAACAATGGTGCCGATTCTCTTGTCACAAATGCCTCGAAACTGGACTAAAAATCACTAAAATTTAGTTTAATCCTGTCAAACGACGATTTCCCATTCTGAAATAGACTAAACTGACACAACTTAACTATATTTTAGTTTGACAGCACTAAGATAGTACTGAGTTTTTGTTTAGTGAAAATGGCAATTTTGCTATTCTGAATTTGACGTTTTTCACCTAAAATTTTGATTGCAGTTATCCAAACCAGACTAAACCTAACAATTATTAATCGCGTTTAAAAAGGTGTGGGGTAAAATAAGTTGTCATGAACTAAAATTCACACCAACATTTCGACTTCATGTGCAAAAACAGTACTTACTGTATTTATTTTTTATTTTGCTTATATCTCGAAAATGGTGCGTCCTATCGCAAAAATAATGAAAATTTCGACCCCCTTTATGAAACCCTTAAACCCCTAAAACTCAACATGTTGGTAATATTTTTTCATATTTTCCATACAAAAAGTGAAATATTCCATATAAAACACGTCGAGGCTGCACCCGTGCGCGCCTCTGGCTCTAAAAAAATTCAATTTCATTTTAACTTCACCATTGGTACCCTCTAAAACCACGAAAACGAAGCCCATGACGAAAAATTTAAAAAAATAATCGCAGTCGCGACTCGATCTTGGACTTTTATTTTGAACCCCCAGAAAAAAATATTACTTTCACATGGTCATCATGTGAGTCATGCTAAATAAAAAGGTTTATCTTTTTTAACAATTCGTGCATTGTTGATTTTTTCATGGATCAATTCAAAAATATGTTTAGGAGCGCAAAAGTTAGAGGTTCCATTAAATATATGCCGGTTTGTAAATAAACCAGTCTTGTCATTTTAAAATTCAATCAATTTTAATTCTCGTTCATAGTCTCTATTGCAGTTCTTGATACGCCTTGGCATTTTTTAATACTTATTTACACAATATTTTATGTCAACGACTGCCTCGTTGGCCTAGTGGTCGCAAGCGCTATTGCTGAGCATAAGGTCCTGGGTTCGATTCCCGGGTCGGGAAAAGTGTTATTTCGTTTTTCCATCTGAAATTGCTCAGTAGCAGCCCGGAGTCTGGATTTGTGCCCGGTTGATAGCAATAGGTTCGCCACGACATGGAAGTTGAACATAATTGAAATGTGGGTGTACTATAGGTACACCTCTGCCTAACCCTTCGAGAATACAGGCGTGATGTTATGTTATGTTTTATATATACTTTTTTTTGTTTATATTGTAAATTGTTAATTTGTATGTAACGTGTCAATGAAAATTAAAAAAAAGTATTCATAATTGCACATAAAAAAATACTCAACAATAAAGCACCTACGCGCTCAATCCATTTGGACTCTCTGCAGCGAGCTAGTCTATAAACGCACACTAATACAATAAGTTCGTAAACATTCGCACTAACACATACGTATGCGCATAGTCGGTCGATAGCCGGAGCGGAGCAGCGAGCGACACAGCCACCCCGTCTCGATGCTAACGCACGACTGCCGCCCGCGTCCCGCGCAGAGCACCTCTGAACCTTTATCTCTAAATGGGGACATTTTCTTTGCAAAAATTGATTGATTTACATATGCTGTTTCAAATCTTTAGTACCTTTAATCATCAAATTTTCAGTGTAAAAATATTTCTAAACATCAAAGCCGTTTAGAAGTAGTTAGGAATTTTAGGCAAAAATAGCGTTTTTGTAAATATTTTTTTAAGACAAAAGTATTAGTCATACGAAAAAATCCTGTTTCAGAAATATTGTACATGAATCTATAACAAATATATATTTTTTTCAAATCTTTTAACCAAGCCGTTAATGAGAAGACAGCTTTTTAAAGTGACCGTTTTACGGTACTAAACGAGAGTAAGGCCCTTAAATGGTTCAAAAGGTCGCACGCTCGCTTGGCGGCTCAGTACCAGACTGCTTTGGAGTCTGGTTCGCTACCCAAGTTCCTAACGACAGGTGTTACTCACCTGCTCCATAAATCTGGTAGCACCGCGGACCCCAAAAATTATAGGCCGATCACGTGTTTACCGACGGTCTATAAAGTCCTTACATCAATTTTGAGAGCTAAAATTAACAAACATATAGACACCAACTCCATCATGTCTGCCTCTCAAAGTGGATGTAGGAATGGGTCCCGCGGTACTAAGGAGCTACTCTTCATTGATATGGCCATTAGTCAACAAGTTCGCCGTTACCCAGAAGATCTGTCGACATGCTGGATAGAATAGGCCTATGACTCTGTGCCACATACATGGCTCATGAGGGTGCTGGAGTTATATAAAGTAGATGCAACTCTGCGCACCTTCCTATTGTTGTGTATGGTGCAATGGAGGACGGTCCTTCGCTATCCAGGATGTCGAAATATCCAGAGGAATAGCGAACCGATAAGGATAGAGCGAGGCATATTTCAGGGCGATAGTTTGAGTCCGCTTTGGTTCTGCTTAGCCCTGAATACGGAATGTATGGGAGATCATGTTTTTCAAACTGCAAATTTAAGTGGGTCGATTATTACTCGTTAACCTGTAAAGCCTATTTAACTGTGATAGCTTTCCTTTTAAATTCGTTATTTATACTACTGCTGTGATTTTTTTCACAAATCCAAGTACAACCTTTTAGCTGGCAGGCCCCCCCTGCCAGCTACACACGACACACACGTGACTCTAACAAAAATGAGCACTTTAAAGCTTAATATTTCGCAAACGGATTCCTGAACTCAAAAATGATTATCATACACCCGCAATATTTTTGAGCTACCTTTCCAACGATACCCCACACTATGTGATAGACGAGAAAAAAAAACATCTCCATTTTACGCGTAGGGGAGGTACGATAAAAAAAAAACTTGATCTTGACCACTATGTCGGCGTGATTAATATGTATACCCATACCAAATTACAGCTTTCTAGTACTAACCGTCTCTGCGCTAAGCCGCGGACAGACAGACGGACATGGCGAAACTATAAGGGACGGATTACTACGGAACCCTAAAAAAGTAATGTCCGTTTTTGAGGCATTTATTATACTAACTGTGCATCGTCACCCTCCGCGCTAACTGTCCTAACTAGCAATAGTTTTTCGGTCGGCGCTACAATCATGTTACTGTAGTTGCGTTCGCTGTGGCTTTATAAATGAACTAGCTGTTGCTCGCGACTTCATCTGCGATCTAGGATGAGAAATAGCCAATGTCATTCTGCAGGTTAAGGACTACCCATGTGCCATAACAAACAAACAATAAACAAATCACTTTCGCATTTATAATTTTATAGTTAGGATTAATAACTTTTACATATTGCTCTTGGCCAAATTTCAAAAATGGCTTCATATTCGTAAAAAAAAGCTTTGATCTGTACGAAGTAAATGAAAAAAACAGGTAACATTTTAAACAAAATTTTAGTTAAGTGCTCTATTTACATACTTCAGTCATGTTGAATGGAGACGAAAAAAAAAAAAAACTCACTAACTATAGTACAAATACAAAATATGTTCTGCCTAAATACGACAGGTAGTGAACATACTTTTTCCCTCCTTTTGCACATACGCGAAACAAAATACGTGATTATCTTCTAAACACTCAACGACACAGAAAAGATCAGAGAGAACTTAAAAAAGAAAAAGTTATGAACACGTAGGTCATGTTAGTGCTCATAGGTCAGGCTGTGAGATAGGAAATTTAGCGGGGAGGGTGATGATATGTCAGGTTTTCTTATAACGGATTGCTTTTTATGATGGTATGTCAAAAACTGCTTGAGTAGTTCTAGCTCCTCAAGAAATTCTGTAGGTATTTGTTTTACTACCTAATCATCATATTTTACATTAGACATGGCCGGGTTGTTTAGAAAACAAAATACACTTCTGAAGTAGATACTAGCAAGAAGCAGTTTAGAAGTTTATTGATAGTGTTTCTGAGTAAGGTTAGTGATATAATGTAGAAATTGTGTCATGTTAACACTCACTTGGCTACTCATTCAATTGTAAATGCGTAGGTCCGACTTACAGAAAATCGTTTCGATCTCTTTGCCGTTGTTTGGCGATGGCAAAAGGTGTAATGATTAATTAATGAATGAATGAAATGCACCGATCCCAGCGTGGTTTAACCAGACTCGATAAATAGAATGAACCCCAAGATTTGCATCTATGTGTAATAATGAAAATTTCGACCCCCTTCTAAGTTTCTAAGTTTAGGGGGTTTGGTTTCCGCACTTAGTCCTACAGTGGACCATTGTGCGTGGGCCATAGCGGCCGTTGGTGGTTACTCCAACCAGCCCACCTCCCTCCAGAAGTCTATTAAGTCTCTTGGTCTGTTTAGAACATCTGTGAAAGATCTGGGTGTCCCGAGGGTCTGTGTTCTAATCTGGGTGACGCCTGTGCATTCAAAAAGCACGTGCGCGACGGTTTCCTCAGCCTCCATGCACGCCCTGCACAGAGGACTGTCCGTTATGCCTATTGTGTGAAAGTGTTTGTTCAGCGAGCAGTGGCCCGTGATGGTACCCGTCACCAGGCGCAGGCCGTTCCTGTCCAGGCGTAGTAAACGCCGGGTTAGCCTGGTATCCAAGGATGGCATGGCTTCCTTGGACTGCCTGCAGCCCGGTGTCGAGGTCCACCAGTGCTCGGCTTGAGTGTGGGTGAACTCCTGTAGCCACCTGCGTATCTGGTTGAAGGGGATGGGTACGATGGGCTCGGGTCCACAGACTGCCGTGCTGGATCCTCGTCTGGCAAGCTCGTCAGCTGCATCATTACCCAGCGAACCGCTGTGTCCTTTTATCCATTGCAGTGTCACCGTGTTGCGGCTAGATACCGTTATTTGTTCTAGTGCATTGTGACATTCTAGTGTTAGCTTTGAGGTAATATGTTTTTTCCGTAAGGATTGAAGAACGGAGGCGCTGTCGGAGAGTATGCGTATGTTTGTGTCCGTAACTCTCCTAGCTTTTAGGGCGTGGACCGCTTGTATGATGCCCACACACTCCGCCTGATAGACGGTGTTGAACATTCCCAGCGGGCTGGATATCTTTATGTTAAAGTCGTGTGAGAAGACTCCAACCCCAGTCCCGGAGTCGGTCTTCGATCCGTCTGTGTATACTCTCATCTCTTTCGAGCCTGAGTAGTCACACTGTTCTTCTGTAAGTATTATGTTGTAGTGCCTATGAAAGCGGTGTGTTTTCGGGGCTTTATCACAGGGTGATGCCATCATTGGTCGTCGTTTGATCGCATCTTCCTTTATACGTGTGTGCTTAACTCTAGAGTCTTTGTTTAGGGTTCCTGATACATGGAGCCTAAAGGCGGCTAGAGTCGCCTCCTCCCGCACGATGAGGTGCAGAGGAGGCAGTCCAAGTATTGCCTGTAGGGCGGCAGTGGGTGTAGTTCTCATACTGCCAGTGATTGCAACACATGCAAACCGCTGTAGTTTTTCGAGGTTCCTTTGGGCTGTGCTCAGGACTGTCCTGGGCCACCAGACCAGTGAGCCGTATGTGATGATTGGTCGGATGATTGTGGTATATAACCAGTAGGTGACCCTGGGGCTAATTCCCCAGTTCCTGCCAAGCAGTCGCTTGCACTGCCACAGGGATATGCTGGCTTTTGTAATAATATAGTTGTTGTGTTTTGCCCAGTTCAGCTGTTTGTCTAAAAAGATGCCCAGGTATTTAGTTTCAGTTGATAGGCCCAGGTATTTAGGGTTGTCCCGAAGAATCGTGGTAGCTGTAGTGTTGTCAGTTTCCTCTTTTTTGTGAAGAGAATCAGTTCGGTTTTTGTAGGGTTCACTGAGAGTTGGTGCCTGTTGCACCATTCCTCTACTATTTTTAGGGCTTGACGCATGAGATTGCATAGGGTGTTTTCGTGGGTGCCGTTTATTATGATGGTTATGTCATCGGCGTAGCCTACAGTGAAGTAACCTTTGTCGTTGAGTGTTTTGATGAGGCTGTCTACTACAAGGTTCCACAGGAGCGGCGAGAGGACGCCCCCTTGCGGACAGCCCTTCGCAACGATGGTCCTCGTAGTATCATTGACTGTGACTTGTACAGCTCTCAGTTTGAGCATGTTGGTGATCCAGCCACTCAGGGTCGGGTCTATGTTGTGACTGTTGAGTGCCATGTTGATGCTGTTGAACATGGTTTTGTCAAAGGCGCCCTCGATGTCAATGAAGGCGGCCAGTGCTAAGCATTTGTGGTCCACTGCGCATTCGATTTTGGAAACCACGCTATGTAGCGCGGATTCTGTTGATTTGCCCGTGGAGTACGCATGCTGGTGTTTGTGGAGTGGTTTCCAAAGAGGTCCATCTCGGATGTGCCTATCACAGAGTCTCTCGAGGGTTTTCAGTAGAAAGGATGTGAGGCTTATAGGTCTATAAGCCTTGGGTTGCGTGTAATCGGTTTTTCCTGGTTTGGGTATGAAAATGACTTTTACCTCGCGCCATGCGAGAGGTATTTGTCTAAGTGCTATGCAGGCTCGGTAGATCTCCACCAGCCACGGTGTCAGATAATCTACCCCCCACTGCAGCAGGGCTGGGAAGATGCCATCCAGCCCTGCCGACTTGTATGGCTGAAAGGTATTCATAGCCCACTTTGTTCGGTCTTCTGTTACTATGTTGCGGGCTCTTGACCAGTCTTGATCCGTTGGGGTCCATTCTGGTTCAGCCTCCCATGTCCTGTCCTCCAGGATTTTACAGTCTGGGAAGTGAGTCTCGAGAAGGACCTTACTGGGTTCAAAGTCAGTTAGTGTGTATGAGATATCGGGTTTTTTCAGCGCGCCAAGAGTTCGGTCCTGATCAGCTGATAGGATCTTCCTTACCCTTGCGGCTTCATTATTAGTTTCGATGGATTCACAGAATCTACGCCAGGCGGTTCTCCTGGCGGTTCTGATCTGCTTTTTGTATGTATATTGTGTTTCTTTGTATATCTCCCAGTCGACCGGGAGCCTCGTGTTTTTTGCTCTGTTAAATTGCTTACGTAGCGCATCTCTGAGTTTACTAAGTTCAGCGTTCCACCAGGGGCTTCTCTCGTTCTTGCTTCGTGGCGCTCTTAGTTTACAGCATGCGTGGTATGCTTCAGTTAGGTATTCAGATAGTTTTGTCACGGTGTATTCTAATTGTGCATGGTCCCTTTTAGTTACTTGTGCCAGATGTCTAGCTAGAATTGAAGCCAGAAGGCTTTTGTACTCCGGAACATTGGTGCGCCTCGGGTTTCGCCTCGGCGCGGGTTTTTTAGTGTTTGTGGTTAGTGAAAAGCGGATCCTTCTGTGGTCTGAGCAAGAAGGCTCGTCCGATACGTGCCAGTTTGTGATAAGGTTTGTCGCGTTTTCTGTAGCAAGTGTCAGATCTATGATTGTTTGTCCGCGGGCTGTGACCCAAGTGGGTTCTGAGCCGCGGTTATCTATGTGTATCTTTATATATTACTTAAGTTTTTTATTTTTATTCCTCAATTTTACGTAAGTGCACCTACCACTGTTTGTCTCTCCATCACCCAAAGGTTGACTGGTAGAAAATGCCGATGGCATTAAGTCCGCCTCTGTACATTTTTGTATAAGAGCAAAACAAAAGCATAAAGAAATAAAAAAGGAAACAAAAATATTATTATAAAAAAGGTTAGTTGCTGGTCGCTGGGAGCTGTGGGCCCTACGTGTAGGCTGAATATTGACTGCATTGGAGGATTGAGTACGCAGGCCGACGTAAATTTTGTTGACATCAAAGTAAAGGGTCGGCATGGTGTGGACAGTTTTGACATAAGAGCGCGATCCATTCCCAACTTAAACAACCCGCGGCCGCTCGCACCGCGCTAGGGTGGGTCCTCTTCGGATATATTTGTGGGAGTTCTAACGCTATCACATCCGTTAACCATATCTCCATTGGTCTCGACGACGATTCTTCGCTGGACGGCCTCATCAAGGAATACTTTCGACTAGACTCTATAGGGATAACGAAGGTAGACCATCGTAGCGCTAGCGAACAACGTGCTTTACAGATTCTAGAGGACACTACTAAGCGTCTAGATTCTGGCAGGTACGAAGCGGGCCTATTATGGCGTGATAATATCACTACCGTCCCTAAAAGCCGCGACCTAGTCTTATCTAGATTTACTAACCTTGAGCGCAAAATGGCTAAAGATGGTGCGTATGCTGATGCCTACAAGAAAAATATTCAAGGTATGATTAGCAAAGGGTACGCTGAACTTTGTTCTGGTCCACCGTCCGGTCAGGTCCCGTGGTATCTTCCACACTTTGGAGTTATCCACCCACACCAAAAGAAGCTGCGAGTTGTCCACGATGCAGCGGCGAAGTGTGCAGGCGTCAGCCTCAATTCGCTTCTGCTGACTAGACCCGATCTACTTCAGCCGCTTCTTAGCATCGCTATGAGGTTCAGGGAAGGCCCTATTGCCATGACGGGAGATATCAGGGAGATGTTCCCACAAATTAAAATTAGACCCGAGGATAAGGACTCCCAACGTTTTTTGTGGAGAGATAGTCCCGATATGCCGCTTCAGGAATTCCGTATGTCCTCGATGATTTTCGGCGTAGCTTCCAGTCCGTGTACCTCGCTATGGGTGAAAAAAAAAAACGCTAGTCAATTTCAGTCACGACACCCGGACGCTATGCGGTCTATCGTCGAAGACCATTATATGGATGACTTCTTGGGGAGTTTTGACAGCATCAGTGAGGCGGCACAGCGAGCCTTTGAAGTATTCAAACTGCGCACGATTACTTTGTAAAGTATCATATTATTTTAATTATTGTGAATGTGAGGACTATGTGGATATTTTATTTTTATGTTTTCTCTTTCATTTATTTTTTCTTTCTCATTTAGTTTTAATGATGGTCTGGCAGTTTGAGTAGTTGATGCGGCCTAGACAAATATCCTTTCTTTGGTATTGTTCGTCGAGTTGAGCTCCTTCAGTTTTGAGTTGAGCTCCACGATTACTGACAAATGCTTGCACTGACTGGACAGGTCCACTCAAATCTGTGTGGTTCTTTCCTCAAAAGACCATTTCAGACACTGATCCACATGGTCCTCATATGACTTGACCAAGATTATGTCTGGACTTTAAAAGGGACTACGACCTCTGAGTTTGTTTCGGCCTTTCTTCTCAGAGTAGTCACATAGGAAACACCGACCTCATCTAGCTTATTTTTAATATTTTTTTTAATATGACGTGTAAAAGTGATTCCGATATCCTATTTACAGAATAAACAATTTCATTTCATTTCATTTCAATTTCATTTCATTTCATTTCATTTCATATGGTCCATACATAAAGCGGCCTGCTTCGAGATGCTTTCTTGGGTTTCTAATTGCAAGGAAGCCTTATAGACCAGGGTCGATCATTTTTAAAACCAAAAAAAATAATAGTAGGATGAAACCCATTAGAAAAGGAGGAGAATATTATAAAAATTAAAGGAAAAATAATTTACGGGCGATCTGAGGTCGGGAAGGGGATGGGAGTGAGTTTTTAAGGGTAAAAAACGGTTTTTCCCGATTTCCGGCAAAACTAAAAGTCCTATCGAAAAAAGTCAAATGGCAAAGTTGTATGTAATAAAAAGATCTAAAACTTTTGTATTTACACTTTTTTCACATAACCTCAAAATTTATGTGAAAAATTCAAAAAACCAAGTTTTTGGTTTTTTATTTTTATCTTTTACATTTTTTTTTTTTTTTTTAACGAAATTTGGTGAAAACTTACCTTTTTATGTCCCAAATACGCTGTAATTTATTTGATTAAAAATATTAATTTTTTCACCTTATTTTGAATTAATATCGAAAAAAAACCCTAATTTTCAATCGAAAACTCACCCGTCAAAATATCAGCTTTTTTCAAAAAGTTGGTATGGTTTCTGTTCGTTGAAATCTCTACTTTCCTATGGTGAAAAAAAATATATATGTTACTACAGTAAATCTTCTCAGAAAATGCAAAAATTCAAAAAAAACTTGAATTCGATTTTTTTTTTTTAATTATTATAAATAATTTTGGGCTATTGATTAAAATTTACACTTTAATTACTCGAAAAACGTTAGATTACATGTGACATTGATAACAAAAAAATTGCAAATAAAAATATACTACTATAATTAACAAACAAATAAGTTAATAAAATTAATATTTAATAAGACATCTACAATATTTGGAGAAAGTTGTCGAATCTTCTTTAAATTATATGCGTAGATGCCTATTTATAACTATTTTAAGATAAATTATATATACCTGAGTAGATATACCTGAGTGACCTACGAAAAATTGTAGCCCATCAAAAGGTATTTCGTGGAGAAGTGGGGAAGGGGCTAGGCGGCTCTGGGTCTTACTACATACATACCTACTATTATGTACTATTATATTTCGTAGCAGCTGTTACAACCGTTAGCCTAACCAGTATTCGAAATACAGTACAGTATACAACATCGTTTAAAAAAATACACGTGCACGCTGAGTTTCTTGAAGATAATTGTGACAAGTTTACTTAAAAAAACAAAATAACTTTTCGAATCTGCATAGGAAGGTAAATACTATCTCTATTTTTATCTGTATCAATCAACTCAAACATAAAAATCGTAATATTTTCTTTAAAAAATAGTATGCTTAACGTAACATGTACTAAATCTTAACTAAAATTTATCTTGTACTAAAATATCATTTAATTTCAATCTTTAGGTTATGTTACGTTAAGCATACTATTTTTTAAAGAAAATATTACGATTTTTATGTTTGAGTTGATTGATACAGATAAAAATAGAGATAGTATTTACCTTCCTATGCAGATTCGAAAAGTTTTTTTGTTTTTTTAAGTAAACTTGTCACAATTATCTTCAAGAAACTCAGCGTGCACGTGTATTTTTTTAAACGATGTTGTATACTGTACTGTATTTCGAATACTGGTTAGGCTAACGGTTGTAACAGCTGCTACGAAATATATAGTATATAATAGTAGGTATGTATGTAGTAAGACCCAGAGCCGCCTAGCCCCTTCCCCACTTCTCCACGAAATACCTTTTGATGGGCTACAATTTTTCGTAGGTCACTCAGGTATATCCTCTCAGGTATATATAATTTATCTTAAAATAGTTATAAATAGGCATCTACGCATATAATTTAAAGAAGATTCGACAACTTTCTCCAAATATTGTAGATGTCTTATTAAATATTAATTTTATTAACTTATTTGTTTGTTAATTATAGTAGTATATTTTTATTTGCAATTTTTTTGTTATCAATGTCACATGTAATCTAACGTTTTTCGAGTAATTAAAGTGTAAATTTTAATAAATAGCCCAAAATTATTTATAATAAATAAAAATAAAAAATCGAATTCAAGTTTTTTTTTAATTTTTTCATTTTCTGAGAAGATTTACTGTAGTAACATATATATTTTTTTTCACCATAGGAAAGTAGAGATTTCAACGAACAGAAACCATACCAACTTTTTGA
This sequence comes from Agrochola circellaris, assembly GCA_914767755.1. Taxonomy (NCBI): domain Eukaryota; kingdom Metazoa; phylum Arthropoda; class Insecta; order Lepidoptera; family Noctuidae; genus Agrochola; species Agrochola circellaris. Next base: position 324,107 of record OU611848.1, read on the forward strand.
AAAAAGCTGATATTTTGACGGGTGAATTTTCGATTGAAAATTAGGGTTTTTTTTCGATATTAATTCAAAATAAGGTGAAAAAATTAATATTTTTTATCAAATAAATTACAGCGTATTTGGGACATAAAAAGGTAAGTTTTCACCAAATTTCGTTAAAAAAAAAAAAAAAATGTAAAAGATAAAAATAAAAAACCAAAAACTTGGTTTTTTTAAATTTTTCACATAAATTTTGAGGTTATGTGAAAAAAGTGTAAATACAAAAGTTTTAGATCTTTTTATTACATACAACTTTGCCATTTGACTTTTTTCGATAGGACTTTTAGTTTTGCCGGAAATCGGGAAAAACCGTTTTTTACCCTTAAAAACTCACTCCCATCCCCTTCCCGACCTCAGATCGCCCGTAAATTATTTTTCCTTTAATTTTTATAATATTCTCCTCCTTTTCTAATGGGTTTCATCCTACTATTATTTTTTTTCACTTTTTATTATTTTTAAAGGCTTCTACCCTGGTCTATTAGCGTTAATACCTGCCGACTTATATGCGACCGACGCCATTACTGAGGTGACCTTAGGCCCGACATCTCCCTCACAAATTCGCGTACTAGGCCTTACGTGGAACGTTAGCGAGGACAAGCTTCATTTCATCAAGTCTCTTCCAAAGGTACCTACTAAGTACACAAAACGTACAGTCCTGCCCCTGTTGATGTCTATTTACGATCCCTCAGGTTTTTTAACCCCCGTTATTATGAAAGGCCGCGCACTATTCCAGAAAACCTGGAAGTTGGATATTGACTGGGATCAGACTCTGCCGGCTAACTTGATCGAAGAATGGAAAAGTTGGTTTCTCGAAATTCAAAATTTAAACAACAGTTCCATTCCCCGATACTACTTTCGCGGCACCGGGCGGATTAAGGATGCCCAACTTCATATTTTTGCCGACACTTGTGTGGCCTACTGGCGCTTCACACGATGACAACGTAAGCCTATCCCTGATAGGCGGAAAAGGTAGGCTGGCGCCTCTAAAACCTGTTTCAATCCCGAGATTGGAACTCCAGGCTGCCCTGATCGCTTCGCGCTTTAGCACCTATGTGATTGAAGCGCACAGACGAAAACCCAATCAAGTTTATTTTTGGACGGATTCGCTAACCGTTCTGAAGTGGCTCCGTAGCGACGCCTGCACATTTAAAGCCTTTGTCTCGTTCCGTGTGAGAGAGATAGCTGAGAAAACGAACATTCAGAGTTGGAAATACGTTCCCACGGCTTTAAACGTCGCAAATGACGCTACGCGAGACATTCACAATTTCACAACCTCCTCACGTTGGTTCACGGGTCCCACATTTCTCCTGTCTCCACCCTCTGACTGGCCATGTGAGCCAACGTGTGCCGTCCCTCCGGTAATCGAAGAGCTGAAACGAGATTCGGAATCGGTGGGACTGATAATTGCTCCACCGCGACAGCTACCTTTACCGGTAGTTGCGGACCACCAACGTTTTAGCAGTTGGACTCGGTTCCTTCGCGCCACAGCGCGAACCCATCAGTGTTTAGAAAAGTTTCAATCAGTTTTGCGCCAAAATTCCAAATTTTCTCTAAATGCACTTCGAGATGCTCGCAACCTTTTTACCCTTTCTGTTGAAGATCTCAACGTTGTGGAGGTCCATTTGTTTCATAAAGTTCAACGAGATTCCTTCCCCGAGGATTTGATGCGCGTTCTAACAGCACGGCCCCTTTCGAATGATGGTAGGCTTCGGAACCTTTCGCTTTTGCTCGGTGAAGACGGGCTTCTTCGTCTTTCTGGTCGCACTGCCGTCGCAGAGCATATGGAATCACGCCCGATTCTTTTAGACGGCCGACATCCTATCGTCAAGCTTCTGATATCCTCCTATCACGCCAGGTACGCCCACGGATATAACGAACTAGTTGTTAATGAACTGCGCCAGAGGTTTTACGTACTAAGCCTCAGACCAGCTATCAGAGGAACTTCGCAGAGATGCTAGTTTTGCCGCAATCGGAAGGCTAAGCCAGAAATACCACTGGAGGGAGATTTGCCAGATGCCAGGTTACCACATCACCAGCGCCCTTTCACCCACGTAGGGTTGGATTATTTTGGCCCCCTGAGCGTCTCTATTGGCAGACGCACCGCCAAAAGATGGATTGCACTTTTTACATGCATGACGGTGCGAGCCGTGCATTTGGAGATCGTGGAGAGTTTGTCGTCCGACTCCACCCTGATGGCACTCAGACGGTTCATCGCTAGAAGGGGATGCCCGACAAGGATTTACTCCGGTAACGGAACCTCTTTCGTCGGCGCGGCAAAGATGCTGCCAGAGCTCTTCAATTTTTGCGCAAATAGAAGAATAGAATGGAGATTCATCCTCCCATCCGCACCATTTATGGGGCGCTGTTGGGAACGGCTGGTCCGCTCGGTGAAGAGTGCCATCGCCGTGACCTTGAAGGAAAGGACGCCTAAGGAGGAGGTATTAAACACCCTGCTCTTAGAGGCGGAGTCCATAATTAATTCGAGACCCCTGACACACGTTTCAGTGGATGCTGACGCGGAGTACGCCCTGACTCTTTTCACCTTCCTAATTGGAAACCCAAGCGGTGAGCCTGAGACTAATGCTTTTGACGACACAGACTTGATCCTACGTGCTAACTGGAGAAAAGCGCAGAGGCTGGCAGACCACTTCTGGCAGCGTTTCGTACGAGAGTACCTGCCCACGCTCACACCTAGGAGGCGGTTGTAGGAGGCTCGTTCGCTGAGCGTGGGTGACCTAGTCTTTATCGCAGATGGCACGCTGCCCAGGAACCAATGGCCTCGAGGGCGAATCGCGGCAGTGCACCCGGGGACAGATGGGGTAGTGAGAGTGGTGGACGTCGCAACAAAAGGGGGCGTGCTGCGTCGACCCACTCGCAAGGTGGTGTTGCTAGTCGGGCCATGTTGGCGACCAGCAACTAACCTTTTTTATAATAATATTAGGTCTTTACCTATGAAATTGCCGTTCTGCAGTACTGGCCATTTCAAATCAAAATAATTTTTGTTTGGCTAAGAATTCTAATTTCAAATTAATTTTATTTTAAAAACATGGTTTTTTTTTCCAAAAGTAGTAATTTGTTTATTGATTAGTGTTACATTTTCATCGTATTTCAATCTTTTTCGTCATCATGGATACGTTAAAAATTCGAGTAATTATGGAATATGAGTACCGTCGTGGCAGCAACGCGGCACAAGCGGCACGCAACATCAACGACGTTTACGGAGCTAACACTACAAACCAACGCACCACCTGTTATTGGCTCGCTTCCGTTCTGGAAATTTCGACCTGAAAAATTAACCTCGCGGTCGTCCGAAGACTGGTCGCCAATGACGAATTAAAGGCGATTGTGGAAGCTGATGATACACAATCTACGGTTGAATTAGCAGCAGCTTTCGACGTTAGCGTCAAAACAATATTGGTCCATTTGCGTCAAATTGGCAAGGTAATAAAGCTTGACAAATGGGTGCCCCACGAACTCAATGATCGCCAGCGCAAAGTACGCGTCGAGACGTGCCTTGTACTGCTCAACAGACACACAAATGAAGGAATTTTGAACTGCATTGTTACCTGCGATGAAAAATGGATTCTGTTTGATAACCGCAAGCGCTCAGCAAGTTGGTTGGATCCTGGTTCAGCACCTAAACAATGCCCTAAACGAAAACTTACCCCTAGAAAAGTGATGGTCACTGTTTGGTGGTCTAGCGCCGGTGTGATTCATCACAGCTTCTTAACAAACGGGGTGAGCATTACTGCAGATGTGTACTGTGAAGAACTGAACACAATGATGGAGAAGCTGGCACATCTCCAACCAGCATTGGTCAATCGCTCGTCTCCGCTGCTACTGCACGACAACGCGCGACCCCATACTGCACAGCAGACGGTCTCCAAGTTGCAAGAACTGGGGTTGGAAGCTCTCCGTCATCCGCCCTACTCACCAGACCTTGCGCCTACAGACTACTACTTTTTCCAGAATTTGGATAACTTCTTGGCGGGAAAAAAATTCAATACCCGAGAGGCAGTACAAAATGCCTTTGAAGAATTTTTTGCCTCCCGTCCAACTGATTTCTTTAAGAAGGGCATCAATAAACTGCCACTGCGTTGGCAAAGATGCATTGATTGCATGGGTAATTACTTCGATTAATACAAATAAAAAATATATGAAAAAAAATCGTTTAAATTTTTTCATACAAAACGGCAATTTCATAGGTAATTATTTAAAAAAAAAAAAAAAAAATCGTAAAGACCTATTATTTTTGTTTCCTTTTTTATTTCTTTATGCTTTTGTTTTGCTCTTATATGTCAGTTGTGAAAAATAAACGGCTCACCAAATTCATGCAAGAAATCTTCGTGTTACCATTGTATCTCCAAGCCCATCTTCATCTTCAACAGTAACTATGAATGATAGGCTGAAGAATAACGTGATATGGCAACGGTGCGGTTTAAACGCATATGCAATGATAACAATCTAAAAGATTATGAGAGGAATAGAATAGAATATATTTATTTGCTTTAAAACATGGTAAATTAAGGTCTTATAATACAGCAATGAGCTTACATGTTTCACCATGGACTGGCATACAAATATTTAAACATGTTAAATTTATAAATTTTATACAACACATTTTTTTTTACACACGTTGATTATTGGGGTTTCGTATCTATCAGGGACCGTAACCGGTATGATCAATACCGGTATATTTTCGTATATAACATTTATTGATAATACCGGTATTTTTAAAGGTTACCTTAATTCTTAAATTGAGTACAACCGGTAGTAATACCGGTTACCAAAATAAAAATTACCTCTATCTTACACGTATTATGTATTACGATGTTCAAACAAGTGTTTCTCTAATGGCAAACATCCGCTACCATTTTTTATTTATAAACCAAAATAAATCGGGGAACAGAGCTTCATAGAATGTCAAAGTATATTGTCAGTGTCGTATGTTGTTACTACTCGTCACTAAATGACGCTTCTACATTGAGTTCAGCTGTATCAATCGAAGAATTTTTATTTGTTTTTAACTTTTTTTATAACAAACACTTGCTTTTTCCAACGCACTTTAGACATTGGCAGAATAGTCGACATCGGCTTTGCTTGCCATTTATTAAAAATAGAATAGAATAGACGCTGTTTTCATATTTTTGTTTGAAAAGTTTCGTGGAAGAGGTTTCAGAGGTTTATGTTTTAGGACGCCAAATTTCAAAACAAACAGTTTTAAGGATTGGATTTTAAAATGTTATAGTTTTGTCTAGCTTTCACCTACATACTTGGATTATTTTATAACACTTTGCACTTTATTCACAGTTATTAGTCTAATCATGAGTTTTGAACTTATTAATTATCAGCGAAATTAGAAGTTAGTTAGATACGAAACTTTATCAAAACGTTCGAGTAGTTCGATTTTATTGTTATTATGCACAGTTTATTTCACAAACGTTTTTTATTAACTATTGTTTGTACATGCATGTTACACAATACTTTAGTCACTTTTAGAAGATATTACTATTTTTTATTATGGAGCTATTGTTTACACTGAATTCGAATGTGTTGGTCACCGTGAGTGAAATGATCATGGCGGTGTAGCGAAGGTTATCGGTCCTCATTCACGTGTTCGGATACGCCGACCGCGCGCATCACTAGCACGGACAGCTAACTAATTACGTTTAGTAACTTAGGACGTCCCTAATATTATTACGTCTATGGTTACACTAGACACTTTATTATTGTCATTATATAATAAGAAAGTAACGATACAACGTTACAGAGTATCTAAGGATCATAACAAGGTGAAGTCCTTAATTGCCGCCGTTTATGTATGTATCTAACATAGAAATATAAATAATAGGAGAAGTGGCATGGGGGCGTGTCTGTGTCCGCGTGTAATGCTAATGACTTTATAAATCATAGAACCACGTATTATATATTAGCACAAGTATTTTATTATATTTATTTGTGTTAAAAATAATGAAAAACAAGAAATCGTAATATATTTTTTGCCTTTACTACGTTATTTTAGTTTTCATATACCACAGCGACTGTACTATTATTGCAGTAAATACGTTGCTTTTTTACCATTACCTAAGTATGTAGCTAAGTGACTGGACAAGCAATGTAAAAATCACAAAACTATATTTTCTTTAAGCGGTTACGTCGCGTGGTACAGCCGCTGTGTCTTGCGACGAGTTAGTGATGTGGTTGTGCAGATCCTCTAAATTAGGCTATCAACAACAATGTCGATTGTCGTATGAAATTATATTACTATTAAAGTTTATTTTCAATTTGTCACCAGTTATAGCCTGATTGGAAGACCGATGTGAAATCTTGTTTTATACTCATTTTATACTCTCTTAATGTTGAAATTTTTGACGTATTTTTTTTTTTAGCCAAGTTTTGTTTATTTATATCATCTTATTATATGCATATCGTTTTTTATTTATTATTTATTCAGGAACTCCCAAAGATTTTAATACTTACAATAATAAATGGGAGAATCGATAACTTTCCGATTTAGTCAATCACTAGCGTATATGTAAAATAAATGGCTTTTGCACAGCACAACGATAGCGATCGATGTTTTCGTGTGAGTGAGTTGTATGGTGCATGGTAAATGCACGCTGTGTTTGATGGGATAAGGTTTATAATTGATTGTGTGGTAAGTTCTGATTTATAAATTGCAAGTGTGAGCGCGACCTCGTATTTATTGGGTTTACTGATCTGCATGTGTAGTTGTGGCAAAGTAGAGGGGATCTAGTGAAGACATTGGGTTTCAATACATTTTCAACTACCGGGCATATTTATTTATTTATTTATTTATTTAACACTTTAAGCACAGAAATGTACAGAGGCGGACTTAATGCCATAGGCATTTTCTACCAGTCAACCATATCTCCCTCTTTCTTATATCTATGGTATCTAAGTACTATAATAAACATACAAGCAACATTATTACTAGTAGGTACGGGTTCACAGTTCAAACTTGCACTCAAACACAAGTAGCAAACAGTCTGCAAGTCACGAGTTTAATTAAAAACTTCAGCAAACAATAATAAGTCGGTAACAGTCGGTTGCATGCGAGGCTAAACTTACAACTTACATAAATCTGTGGCGGCGCTTACAAATCATGTCGTCGTCGAGTACAGCGTGTACGTCACTTTAACTTATATTGTTATTCACTTAGGCCAGCGCAGCGGACTTGTGTTATTATAATGTGTCGCGGGGTAAGTAGGTGATTGTGCTGGTAATTACAATACATAGTAGGTAGGTGCGCTTGTGCCTCGGGCTTGTGCTGTGTAACGTGCGCGCACATCGTTTCCGCTGCTTTTGGCTGATCGCCGATACGCGGCATTAGCCAACACTCGCCAGCAACCTGGAGTACAGTACTCCAGGTTGCTGGCATGTAACGGTAATGTATGCAGGATCGCAGGCTATATTGAACATGTACCGCCCACGAACCTATTTAGAACTAAGTGAAGGAACCGTTCTTATCCTGCCATTTCACATGATAGCTGAGACGTTGACAACACAAAACGAAGTCGATCTTCTGCGCGATCCTCTGTATGATTGGCTGTCACTTGCACCGACTCAGTAGCGGACCAGTTTATATTGTGCGTCTACTATTATTATAGTTAGTGCCCGCCGCTTACGCGGGGTATGTCGTCTGGACGTATGACTAACATGCAGTAGTAATAACAATCGCGTCGGAGCGTCGGGTGTGGTGTCGCGAACTATTACCGCTACTGCGTCCAATTGCTCGGCACTTAATTGACACGTCCCAGTTATTTGTGTAGCACGATAATTACACACTATGTTAATCTTTACTTGGAACCGGGAATTGCACAGTCGCACAGAACCAGAACACTTATATTGTTCGATTATAAAACGAGTGTAATACTTTATTCCTCGTATTTTTATTTCGCTAATGTCGAAGTGTTGACGGAAATGCACCTCACACACCTTTATAATGACCGTGTGTATGACACTTAATTAGATTCTTTTTACAAAAAATAAAAAATAATTACGATACCTTCGGGGTAGAGAGCCTTGCGTATGTGCGGGTCGCTTGCCGGAATATTACTATGTATTACTGAATAATAATAGGTACGTAATGTACCAAAATAATATCTATATTTCTTTGAACTTTATGTTTACTTGCTTTTCTTTGATTTTGTTTTAATTTTGTTAGTCTTTCAAACTTTTGCTATACCAATAATATCTTGACTCCACTGTTTTGTAAATTAACATGTCCTATCTAAGAGAGCCGGGTGATCTTTAACTCAGGATCCTCCTACCTCAGACACCTTTCTCTATTTAAGATTGTGCATTTTATTAACCAGTGCCTGTAATATGATGTTGAGATAAATAAAGATTTATGATTATGATTTATGATTAATATCGAACAGTGAATCTTTGTTTTAATACTGCTATGACTTTACTAGCCGCCAAATAAATACATTAATGAAACTGTATGTAACCCAAACCATACTAAAAAAAAAAAAAACCGTACCATATAATGATAACGAAAAATCTAAAAGGAGAAAAGGTTTAGTTGTCCAAGTTCCCTAAACTAAAATGAGAAATTTCATGCAAGCAATTCAATAAACGCTCTACTCAGCTCTATAACAAAATTAACAAACATGTTTGTATTGTATAATAAAAGTTACCACGACTGTAAAAAAGGTATAATAGACTGGATAAAACCACTTACCTATGAGGAAACCGAGGCACTCCTGGAACACGTTGAGTAGCCGAAATATATAATTATAATTATATTACCTATCATAATTTTAACATCACACACCATACCACACCACACCTTATCACACACACCACACACACCACATCACACCACACCTCACACCACACCACGCACCACGCCACACATCGCGCCACACATCACGCCACATCGCGCGCCTCTCCACATACCACACATAACACCGCACTCCTTACGACACCACACTATACACCTCATCACATGCATTAAGAATAAGTTTTTTAAGTTTAAGTTTTACTCTTACTGTTAATAATTTAAGTTGCAACTTTACTACTAAGATTAGTAAATAAAAGCTTAGCTAAATACGGAAAAATGTAGTTACATTGCATATTTACCCTTAAGGTCACAGTACACTATATTAACTTAATATGGGTGTACGACAATGATGTGAAAGAGCGGAGCCTTCTAAAACAGGCATTGTTTGCTTAAAAGGAGGCTCCAAACACGTTTCAAATGTAATTTTCTATTTACACTTTAAACTATTTTGTATTAATATATACAGGCTGTTCGACAGACGGTTGAACATACGAAAATGTCGGATCCGTGGGACTGTCTGCTACGTGTTTAGGCCCAATAACAAGACCCAGGCTACAAGGTTTGTTTTTAATAATAATAAATAGATAAATAAAATAAAAATCTTTTATTTCGGACCCATAACTAGTCCATTTGGTTAGTATACACACGACTTAAAAACTAGTGTTAGTACTTACATCTACCAGAAAAACAAAACAAACTATTAATTAACATGCCACAGTAGCATGTAGGCGTATCCAATGTCCCAGTATGGGGCTGTCCCACATAGGGCTGTCCCACCTATCAGCTATAGTTTTCAGGATGCTGTTGGATGGCTGGCGCGTACCCTGCGCATAATGGAAGCGGACCGCTTGCGCATGATGGCGTGAAAGCCATCTATTTTCGCCTCTGCGAACATGCTGGAAGCACTGCAGTAGCGCGGCAACCCCATCAACACCCTGAACGCATTATTGTGCGCCCTATGCGTTTAGTTGACTGCATGTATAGAACGACTGACAGTACGCTGTAAATAGTGTAGCCTTTACTTCAGCCGTGCAATTCGCAAATCTGCGTGCCAACATATTGCAGCGGACAGCCAACGCCCTGCGCTCACGCTCAATATCCAGACTGTTTTTTAAGTCATCGGAAACCCAGTGGCTCAGATACTTTAATGATTTTTGTTTTATTTTATTCGTAATTCGTCGTTGCTCAAACTTAGAACGTAATTATTGATAATTACATTTAAAAATAACAAAACTGGCTACATTTTATTTTTATTTTCATTTAGTGTAACTGTAGAATCTTATAAAATTCGTATTTGACGCAGATAATTACTAGAAAATTAAATAGGAGCCCTTAAACTACAAACAAATTAAAAATAAATACCGAAAGCCCGACTTTGAACTGCGTTAAAAAAAAAATAACAGTGATAGAGCAAGTCTAATTTTAGGAAAACATCTTTGGTTCATGTCCGTACTAGAACGGTATGCAATATGCACAATTTCTTTTAAAACAACTAGAACACTTCGCCAATTTTAACTGCCTCGGCCTTTTTTTCACGAAACTCTACATTTGCGAAAAGTGAAATTAATTATATTTTTTTTTTTTTTCAGCCATTTTCGTATGTTCAACCGTCTGCCGAACACCCTGTATATAATCTTAAATCGTTAATTAATTCATGAGTGGATCTCATAATAAATCCATACATCGTATATGCTGTATTTACAATTCGTTCGACTAACTTTAAACTATAGGTAATACATGTGTGACATGTGTGTGCAGTGCAGTGTTTCAAAACTATTTGGGTTTGAACCATCCTGGCGGAAAGAGTTATCATGAGAGACTTGATTAACCACGCTAGGAATAAACCAAGACAAAGTAAAATGCATGAAATGTTAGACGGAAAAACCGTAACCAAGCCAGCTGACCCATTTACACATGTAATGACAACCTAAAACGGGACATGACTTAAGTACTTCGACAAAGAAATCATTTTAGGATGGACACGGCTGAAGACCGAGATAAGATTAAGAAGACTGCTAGGGAGATTTACAAGAAACCTTAAACGGATAGCAGCGAGAACTCAGACGAAGACATTGGAAACAGCAAAGAACACAACAGCAGAGATGCACCATGATGTCGTAAAAAGATGCCCATCCATAGATAAATATCGCCCGTCTCTCAACTATTTCGTTGGCTACTCAAGGATGCATATCCGGTGCGGCTCGCAAATTCTTCCTTAACCTAAGGGCACGTCTTTCCTACCATTCCCATTTTCCTACCGGCCCCCGGTCTACTACTTGAGATGCAATGGCCTCTGTAGCCCCATGAAGCACGAGGCTCCAGGCAAATCTCGGGGTTCATTCGATTTATCGAGTCTGGTTAAACCACGCTGGGGACGGTGCATTTCATTCATTCATTATAAATTATGATTTTTCTGCGTAAGCGCTTGATTTTAAAGTGTTAACTCTCTAAAGCATAAAATTCTGCTAAATATAATAACATCAATAAAAAAAATGGCCACATATATAATAACATCATACGACTTTGTACACCTACATTTTGGCAAATAAAGTATTATCTTATCTTATCTTATAGTTCATTTAAGCAATAATAAAATTTTCAGTTCTTTTATATTGTGAAGGAAGAGCAGTGGTCGTGGGTTCGAACCCAGGCAGGCACTTTACTTTGTGTAAATTATTTTGATCACCACTGCTCTCAAAACGGTGAAGGAAAACATCGTGAGGAAACTAGCATGTCCTAGAACCAAAAATTCGAGCGCATGTGACATCTACCCGCACTGGGCCTGCTTGGTGGATTACAGGCCACTCTCTCTCACCGTGAGGAGGCCTGTGTCCCAGCAGTGGGAACATTATAGGCTCATTATGCTTATTATGCTTATGCTTGTATATTGCGAAATGTAAGCAGATGTGACAAGTATCCGTGTCACACAGCCAATAGCTCTGCAGTACTACGTATTAATTCGCCTGAGCCTGACATGACAGACACATGACAGCGCTGCATCGCTTGCGTCGCTAATCTGGCAAACATACACGCCGCGTGACGTCACAGCGTCGAGACTCAGTGCAATCCATCGTTTGCGCAGCTAATCTGGTGCACAGATACGCCGCATGACATCACAGCGTCGAGAGCTCAGTGCTAGCGGGACATGTAAGGGTTTCACTTTAATCACGTAACACATATACCTACACGCCTCCTTTCTTCGAGGAGTAAGCAGAGAGATAATTCAGCAAAATTAAGTAAGTACAACTGCCGTCTTATAACACCTGTAAAATAGATAAGAATAAACTGATATCTGTAGAGGAATTATATTTAAACGTGATCAGTTCGTAACGTACAATAACATTATAAACTGTGGAACAAAACATTGAAATGCCACAAACTTTACATATAACTCAGTCAGTCACCTTGTCACAAATAAAAACCAAGAGAGACTGCTATTCTATTAACAGTGAAGTGAAGCCGGTTTTGTAAACATCTGTGCACTTTGTGTGGTGTAGTTTGTTGTACTGTCATTGTAAAACGTTGTAAATATGTGCGTGTGAGCGTGTATGCACAGAGCGGCGGTGTAGTTTTGGCATGCTTCAATTTATTGTTCGCAGCGCTCTGACTTGGTTTTGTATTTGAACTGAGGCCGTGAACAAAACAAATCAGCTAATAATTGAGGGTAGTTTGTCATTTTAGTATATTTGTGATAGTCGCGAGTGGGCGTGTAGTGGCGCACGCTAACGGGCGCGCGGCACGCAGGCCAGTAATACTCACTCGCCTCGCACGACGCGTCGCTCACTTGGGATGAGGTCCAAACTACGGGTGATAGCTCACAACACAGAAAACTTGACTCTATTCAATTAAGAATAGAATTTATAACAAAATAAAAACCGGGCAAGTGCTTGTCAGACCACGCACAATGAAGGTTTCCGTAGTTGGGATGAATTTATCCCAAGAACAAACTTAACATTGTTGTTGAAAAACATGTTCTCCCATACGGCAAAATTCGTCGGCATCGCTATCAGTGGGAAAAGTGCCCAAAACTGCTGTGAATTTTTCACAAATCCAAGTACAACCATTTAGCTGGCAGGCTTTTAGTTAAAAGCTTAAAATTTCGCAAACGGATCCCTGAATCCAAAAACTGTTTTCATAAACTCACAATATTTTCCACAACATGGGGTAGATGAAAAAAAAGACATAGGTAGGTACCCACTATAAGTGCAGGGGATCCTAAAAAAAAAAAAAAACTTAATTATTTTACCACTTTGTCGGCATGATTAATATGTATATATATGCCAAATTACAGCTTTCCAGTACTAACCGTCTCTGAGCTACGGTTAGTACTGGAAAGCTGTAACCCTTATAGATAAAAGATAAAGATATCTTTATCTTTATCTTTTATCTATAAGGGTTCCTTGTTTACTACACGGCTAAGTTCAGCAGCGTATGCTGTCAGAAAAATCCGTCAATTTACTGATGTAGATACCGCGAGGCTGGTCTATTTTAGTTACTTTCATAGTATCATGTCTTACGGTATTTTACTGTGGGGACGAACTGCAGACATCGAGTCTATTTTTATTCTGCAGAAAAGAGCGGTTAGAGCCATATATTATCTCCGCAGGCGTGACTCTCTAAGGGAACTGTTTAAGGATATTAACATCATGACGGTACCTTGTCAATATATCTATGAAAACATCCACCAAATTCGTAATTTAAATAGTCATATTTGTAAGACTGAAATTTGTAAGTTTCTTAACTCACTGAATTATGATGATACTGAAAAAATACTTAAAATAACAAGTTCATAACATAAATCACCACAACGCATAATACAATATACATTACACATCTCACGTCACTTCACACACACCATACACTTTCTACATATTTAAACAAGATAAACGGTATAATTACGATCAAATAATTCAATTTTAACTTTAAATTTACTCTGCAACTGGTTTTAATAATAGACACACATTTAATAAAAGTACAACCAAACACTATGTAAACAAACTTAACTTCGAAATATTTTACATATACTATGTCAACTTTAACATCCAGCTACAAGTTGATAAAAATCAAGTTCACGATTTTATGTTTACCTTCCCTTATTTTACTTTTGCTGTACTTTGCATTGTTATCAATAACCAAAATCCTTTTTGCAATTAAAATAATCATTTTGTCACAAGTCTGCTACTATAAGTAAATTTACAGAGAACGAGGAAAACTGTTCCACCGTAATACAGTTTAAACTAGTACGGGGAGTAGAGTGAATCAGTTCCGTGTAACAACCATAATAAGCACCGATACTTACCAAACAAAAATGTCACCTACCTTTACTGCTTATTTGTAACTTAGTGAATTGTGCAAGGTTGTTGTGTTAATTTGAGTAAATAAAAGTTTTTTTTTTTTTTTTTTTTATGTAAGTAATAAAAAACTTACATCTTTTTAGTAAAAGAGGTGATTGACATAATTATAGTACAAGAAATAGGGACCTATTAGTTCAACCAGGTTTTAGACTGGCTAAAGTGGACTCATCTTTCATGGGGTACTGTTTAAAATGTTACAATAAAATTCCTTCCCACATACTTCAACTGAATGAGACGAAATTCAAGTCTTGTATAAAACGCACACTATGCAGGCAGGCATATTATAAGTTGGGGGATTATATCATTGATAAAAATGCTTGGCTCAATGCTGGTCCTGCTCCACAACCACAACTAATTGATTAACATCTGAAAATACTGTTGGAGCTGCTAAAGATTTTATGACCATCTTTGCATTGTATAAAATCAATCTCCTTTGTATTATATAATTGAAGAGCACAGGTGTGAGTACTATGTACTAAAGAGCTACCATTTACCGGGTAATACTTTTTTTATTGACTTGAATGTGCCCTGGCGGCTGTGAGTATGTCATGCTCACTCAGATGTCTCGCTGATGGTGGCGCGTGTGTTGGATCATTTAGCTCCCTTCAAAATGGTTGTGCTGAATGGTGCTGATCCATGCGTCATGTTCGTGAACGGGCGCCGTCAGTTGGGACTGGTCAACTCTTAGCGGCCATGGCTGATTTTTAATTTTTGAATTTGTCTTTGTTTTTATCTTTATATTACGGACGCTTCTAACGTGCATGTCTTTCTACATTGTTCTCACATGTATAATTTCAACATGAATGATGTAACCAATACTTTGTAACAATTTATTTTATTTAAAAGAGTGTCCGTGGAGTTTCTTGCCCGTTCTTCTCCATAGGTACCTACTACGCTTTGGAATGGGCAACTAGCTTCATATTTTTGACTGACCGATTCCTTGACAATTCAAAAGTGCCTGTAATGGTTTAATTGAAATAAATGATTTGAGTTTGAGTTTGAGTTTGACTACGGAACCCTATAAATTGAGTAAAATGTAATTTTGCATGAAATTGCTATCTATTTCAACATAACAGACGATTTGCATTCAGGGTGAGTTATCGGGCCGTCAATTACTTAGTTTCTGTCGAAAAGTGTCAAAATTGAGACGAATGAAAAATGTAAGTTTTATATAAGCCAGAATGAACAAACACAATGTGATGTATGTAATGAGAACATTACTACCGATGCTTATCGGTAGTAGCTCCTCATCAGATCCGGATGTCTTTCATCCGCTCACGTCTCTTATCTTTCCTTACTTATTACAATGTCATGCGGCGGTCGGCATCCGCGTCCGTCGAGTTTCACTTCATATAAATTACATCAAATAAAAATGTGTTCGAGTGGAATCGTGAGCGGCGCTGGAATAAAGAGCTCGTCGGACATTGAGGCGTCGTGCCACTTCCGGCCCGTAATACGCGCGCTTCCGGCGCCCACGTCGCCGCAAGATGGCGCCCGCGTCACTTCCGGGACAAGATTTGTAGGCGCTGCAGCCTGCTTGCCTTCCCTTCCCACCGCTAACACATACACACCCTGAACTTACACCAACTTGGACAGAATGTACCGGATGTACGGTACACGATGGCTACAATATATCTAATTACATTATTAATCATGCGCTATGAACCCGCACCACCGAATCAAACAATCAAACAATATTTATTTGTTCAAGTCTTAAACCTATTTACAATTTTACCTTAGATCAAACTTTATAACTGAGTGAGTAAGATACAAGACATGTGCAACTGGGCTTAAACTAGGAGGACTCCTGTGCTATAAGCACCAGTTACTTTCGAGATGATGCCGTCATACATGGTCATACACATCAGACGTGTCAGTGAGTGCTGACATGTTTGTGGTTGCAGTGTCGGTGACCGATGCCGTGGTGTGGATGTGCACACTTACGGCCATATTTAGGTTTAGGTTTAAAGAAACTTTATTCTTAATAAAGACAATTACTTGAGAACAATACTAAAACATACAAAAAGTTCGTCGTCATCAGTTACAAACTAGATACCCATCCAATGCTTTTATTTCTCCAAAAGTGATCGATCCGCAATTATATACTGTCCAAGTTGAGTTTTAAATTCATTGAACGAGTGTAGATTTCTTATGCTAGAGGGTATTCTATTATAAAGTTGTGCTCCTTTAAAAGTAAGCATTTTTTTGCCATCGTTAGTTCTATTTACCACTTGCTTGCCGTTTGCGACAGCTAGTTTGGCGCAGCTACATTTTATTGAAAGTTACTTTAATCAAGAGAAACTAGAATTCGTTGATAAAACTGTTTTCCTAGGGATCACGTTCGACTCAAGGCTACAATGGGGTCTTCATTTAAACTCTCTTGCAGGACGCCTAAACTATTTTAGTTACTTTCATAGTATCATGTCTTACGGTATTTTACTGTGGGGACGGGCTGCAGACATCGAGTGTATTTTTATTCTGCAGAAAAGAGCGATTAGAGCCATGTACTATCTCCGCAGGCGTGACTCTAAGGGAACTGTTTAAAGATATTAACATCATGACGGTACCTTGTCAATATATCTATGAAAACATCATGTACGTAAGAAAAAACTTACATCTTTTTAGTAAAAGAGGTGATAGACATAATTATAGTACAAGAAATAGGGACCTATTATTTCAACCAGGTTTCAGACTGGCTAAAGTGGACTCATCTTTCATGGGGTACTGTTTAAAATGTTACAATAAAATTCCTCCCCACATACTTCAACTGAATGAGACGAAATTCAAGTCTTGTATAAAACGCACACTATGCAGGCAGGCATATTATAAATTGGGGGATTACATCACTGATAAAAATGCTTGGCTCAATGCTGGTCCTGCTCCACAACCACAACTAATTGATTAACATCTGAAAATACTGTTGGAGCTGCTGAAAATTTTAAGATCATCTTTGCATTGTATAAAGTCAATCTCCTTTGTATTATATAATTCCAGAGCACAGGTGTGAGTACTATGTACTAAAGAGCTACCATTTACCGGGTAATAATTTTTTTTATTGACTTGAATGTGCCCTGGCGGCTGTGAGTATGTCATGCTCACTCAAATGTCTCGCTGATGGTGGTGCGTGTGTTGGATCATTTAGCTCCCTTCAAAATGGTTGAGCTGAATGGTGCTGATCCATACGTCATGTTCGTGAACGGGCGCCGTCAGTTGGGACTGGTCAACTCTTAGCGGCCATGGCTGATTTTTAATTTTTTAATTGTTCTTTGTTTTTATCTTTGTATTACGGACGCTTCTAACGTGCACGTCTTTCTACATTGTTCTCACATGTGTAATTTCAACATGAATGATGTAACCAATACTTTGTAACAATTTATTTTATTTAAAAGAGTGTCCGTGGAGTTTCTTGCCCGTTCTTCTCCATAGGTACCTACAACGCTTTGGAATGGGCAACTAGCTTCATATTTTTGACTGACCGATTCCTTGACAATTCAAAAGTGCCTGTAATGGTTTAATTGAAATAAATGATTTGAGTTTGAGTTTGAGGTAACTTTTTGACATCATCAGGCAACTTGTTGAAAATCAATGATGCTATAGAAAGAATAATTTTGATCGGTACTGTCCGTTAAGGGGGGTGCGCTAAGGTAGCCCGCGAGATTCAATTTTTTTGAGTTTTTTCCATTTTGCAAGTCAGTGTCAGGTTGTATGTTGATTAAAATATAATTCGCGACCGTAACAAATATGGCTTTACATAATTACAATCAGCAATACAACTCCATAAGTTAGCATAATTGTCAATGTCATGTAGATCAACATAGAACATGATACTGACCTGCAAATTACAAAAAACGTAAGAAAATTTGAATTTCGCGGGCTACCTTGACGCTTTCGCCTTAAGGCATAGCAATTTCTAATATTTTTTTGTCACATAATTGTCTATAGTAGCTTTTAGAAGCAGTCTTATAATAATTAGGATTCAATTTCACAAAAACATTGAGTTCATATATGTATAACGAAGGCAGTGTCAAAATTTTTAAGCTTTTAAAGTAGGGTTGACAGCTGGTAGTGTTGTCTACATTACACATTACTCTAATGCATTTCTTTTGAGCTTTAAATACAGATTCTTTATCGACTGAGTTGCCCCAAGATATATTACCATATCTTAGGACAGGTGCAACAAGTCCGTGATAAGCAGCTAATACGAGTACGGCTTCTTTATTAACAATTTTTGAGAGTTTGTTCAGAGCAAATGAAGATTTATTAATTCTTTTGCAGACATATTCTAAATGTGTTTTCCATGTCAGTTTATTGTCAATGTTAATTCCTAGAAACTTTGTATCCGTCGCAGGATGTACTATTTGGCCTTGGTAACTAATGTTTATATTTGTAAGTTGAGTTCTCTGGTGAAAGTGTATAATTTTCGTTTTGTCCATATTTATTTTAAGATTATTTTCGGTTAACCATTGTATTATCGTATTTAATGTTTGTTTGACTACGTGCTCGTAATCATTTTCTTTGTCGCTTTTTATTATAACTTAATATTATACATGATCTTTAGTTTGTGATTTGCCATGATTGCGATGTACTAGCTAGGTATCTGGCATATTATGAAACTTGCCAGTCCCATAGAGATAAGTGAGGGTGCTTTGAGTCGAGCAGGTTTGGCGTTAGGATTCGTCGCCCATGATTAACTCAAAGTGCCGTGCCGCTGCCTATGACGGAGTGACGGCAAAGGCTGCCTCACTTCCCTCGGCAATAGACATGACCATAGATTGAGTGAGAATGTTTGAACTGGGTAGCATTGGCGTATGGACTGGCCGCCCATGAGTATTTCAAGACATTGCGGCTGAAGCGATGTGAAAGTGAAGGAAGTAGCTTTCACATCGGTCAAGCTATAAAATAAAAGAAAACA
This sequence comes from Agrochola circellaris, assembly GCA_914767755.1. Classification (NCBI taxonomy): domain Eukaryota; kingdom Metazoa; phylum Arthropoda; class Insecta; order Lepidoptera; family Noctuidae; genus Agrochola; species Agrochola circellaris. The sequence continues at coordinate 343,221 of OU611848.1, forward strand.
CATGATTCATCTAGAATATTTTTATTTCGTAAGAATTACTAGTAAGAATTACTAAAACTGTAATATATTATTTCTGTTAAATAATACCTAACCTAATAATGTACAGGTGTAATGATCGATAATTCAGTTAGCAAATCCAATACTAGATGGCGTTACTAGGTTCGCCACAATAGTTAGTAATAACAAATTTGAGACGATTGACAAGTGAGAGTGGCGGAAAAATAAATGATACCGAAGAGAAGGCAAACGGTTGCTCCGCAACTAGTTGCTTAATTCCTAGAAATTAGAGCCATCGTTGTTTGAAAATTGTGTACGTATTGTCGTTGGGGCAAATTGTGAATTTGTGTGCGACTAGTGGAAGTAACGGGGTAAGTGTTTGCGTCTATTTAACGAAGTGTAGGTTGGATAGTAAGAGATGTTTTGCAAGACTGACTGTTCTTACTTTGTCCTCAGCTTGCGGAAACGCCCTTATCGTCCAGGCATCTATATTGTTTACTTTGTTTATTTTGTTTTCCGTCGTTACAATTTATGTTGTCCGGTAGGGCACTTGCCAATTAATGAAGGTAATTTTAAGGTGTAAGCATATATTGTTATTGCAAATGGCTTATTTGAATTAAATTGTATAAACTACCTTTTTTTTTTTTTTCTAGGCTGGGAAATTAACAAATAACTTCTCCCGCTCTGGGCGGAGCTGGAGGGCGTGTCAGACTTTTACTGACTAAAACCCACCCGTGTCCCTTCCGTTGCCTGTGTGCCGGGGTCGCGATATCCCTTTCGGACAAACTCGCAACCCCGGCAGGCATTGGCCCTTCCGGACCCCGTCAGTTGGTGCTGACATCTCTTTGAGGCGCGCGTGGAACACAACGCGCCGTCGACCCGGGCCACTGCTCACCGTCCGCAAGCCCGCGCCTACGGTGGCCGGAAGTCGGTTCTCGACTCCCGACGCCCGGGGCGTCTCCTGCGGCGACTAGGGGCGCGAGGGCGTGACTCTTGACTCTCCCTCGCGCGCTCCGCCTCCTCCTTCGCAAGCATTGCTGATTTGCAGAAGGAGGTGACGGCCTCCCATGCACTCTCGCTCCGGACCATGGCCTGAACCAGGGCCAGACGCGAGAGATCGCCGCCGCCGATCGCCTCCGTGAGGACACGGCGGTGCCCCGCCCAAGCCGGGCAGACCTCCACCGTTTGCTCCACCATGTCCTCCGGGCGATCCACACCGTGGTGACACCCTGGCGTTTCCTCCCGCTTTATCCTGAACAGGAACCTCCCGAAACAACCATGTCCGGTGAGGACCTGCGTCAGGTGGAAGGTACGCCGTAGCGCCTCCCTAGCCACTCCTCAAAGAGGGGACTTATCGCCACAATTGTGGCGTGCACAGCTGGGCGCTGGGTTGCGACAATCGCACTCTCCATGTCACCATGAGATCCCGCCGGAGCTCTTCAGTTACGCCCCGGCGTTTCGCCTCCTCGCGCAACTCCCACATGTGCGCGAGGACTTTCGCCTCCAGATCCCATGGCGGTAGTCCGGCAAGGTGGCTCGCCGCCTCACGGGAGACCGTGCTGTATCCTCGTACCAGCCTGATGGCCATGACCTTTTGGGACGCGTTCAACCGCTGGGCCGGTCGTAGCCTCAATGAACGCGCCCACATCGGTGGCCCGTAAAGGGCTATGTCAAAAAGTCAAAAGTCATAAGTCATTTATTCAAACTAGGCTGATAATCAGCACTTTTCGAACGTCAAAATTACATAAGACAGTCCCCCAAAACGCCCACCCTTCACCACTTCCTAGTGCGTTAGCTGGGAAGAAGAAGTGGCGCAACAAACTCCCCAGCAGCACAGCTGTCTGTTCAGTTAGAAAGAAAAAAAATGACTCTATATAATAGTATTCAACATACTTAATTAACCTAATTTAAATTATTATCCATATGTTAGCTAGCACACGCCAATATACCAAACAAAATCATCGAGAACTATACTCGGGCAGAAATAAAAACTAAACGTAAACAAAACTTAACGTCTTAATAAAAGCCTCCAGGCATAAAGGGCGTGCCCGCTTACATAAAGCTGTAACTGGAAGTTATAAATGATAAACTAGGACCATCGAGGTAAAATAAATAAACAGTTAATTACTAATAACAATAAATAATATGATCTATTGTCGAGGTCACTAGTTACATATTGCAATACAACTCATTAAAAAAAAAACATTGTAATGAGTAGATTATGTCAACAATAAATTAAAATTAAATTAAAATAAACAATTATATGAACTCATATAACCTGTCAGTAGGTAAGCTAATTCTGGTGAAAGAACATAAAAATTGTCTTGAGTTAATCACAGCGACCAACTATTCTTATCATTTAAGTAGTCGTTGATAGAATAGTATGCCTTTGAACAAAGGTTGGATTTTACTTTCGTTTTAAACGCATTAAAAGGCAAATCTAGCAAAGAAGAGGGTAACTTGTTATAAAAGGTTATACCAAGCCCAACAAATGAGTTATGAACCTTATGAAGCCGGTGAAAAGGAACTCTTAGTTTTTCCTTATTTCTAGTGTTAACATTGTGAAAATCACTGTTCTTACTGTATAAATGTATATTTTGCCTAATATATAAGATGTTGGCGAAAATGAATTGAGATGCCACTGTGAGGATACCAATATCTTTGAAAAAATCTCTCAGAGAAACTCTGGGGCCTAGCTGGTAAATAGCTCGAACAGCTCGTTTTTGAAGGACAAATATATTTTGAATATCAGCAGCTTTGCCCCACAGCAGAAGACCGTAGGACATAACGCTATGAAAATAACTAAAATAGACTAATCGAGCTGTATCGACGTCAGTGTATTGTCTTACTTTCCTGACGGCGTAGGCGGCAGAACTGAGCCTTCCCGCTAAGCTCGATATATGTGGGCCCCACTGAAGTTTGGCATCTACTGTTATGCCCAGAAAAACTGCCGAATTTACAGATTCAAGCACCTCTTTATCTAAGACGATGTTGGGTCCTAGATTTCTAACATTTGGTAGGGCGAACTTAACACATTTCGTTTTCTTGGCATTGAGAACTAGGTTATTTGTCGTAAACCAATCCGTAACCATTGAGAGTGCACTGTTTACATCGTCAAAATCTTGTCTATTCCGGTCTACTTTAAAAATAAGAGAGGTATCGTCTGCAAACAGTACAACTTCACAGATACCCTTTAAATAGAATGGTAGGTCATTGATATACACTAAGAACAAGAATGGACCCAGTATTGAGCCTTGAGGTACACCTAACTGAACTGGTAGGCCGGAAGATTTCACACCATTAACATCTACACATTGGGACCTATTATGTAAATAAGAATTTATAACGTTGAGAGCTTCGATGTGCACACCGTAATGACGCAGTTTACGCAAAAGCGTGTCATGGTGCACGCAATCAAAGGCTTTGGAGAAGAGATCACAGAAAACCCCAATAGCATTTTGCGAGTTCTTCCACGCGTTAAATATGTGTTTCAGCAGAGCAACACCCGCATCTGTAGTCGAACGACCTTTTGTGAATCCATATTATTCATTATGAAGGAGGCTATTTAAATTAAAATGTCTTAGCAGCTGCTTGAGTATTAACTTTTCAAATATTTTGCTAAATGCTGGTAAGATAGAAGTAGGCCTGAAATTGCCAACGTCATTTTTATTACCTGATTTAAATAATGGTATGACTTTACTATTCTTCATGAGTTCAGGAAAAGTTCCTAAATCAACACATTTATTAAAAGTAACAGCTAGATGGGGGCTACGATGTCTATTATATTACTTAAAAGTTTAATGGAGATGCCCCAGTAATCACCAGTGTTTTTAGACTTGAGTGTGTTAAAAACATTAACTACATCACGAGGCGTTACATGTTCGAAGCTAAATAAGCGACTATTTTTAGACACACTACTAAGCAAAAGGTTTTCAGCTTTAGACGGTGATGAATTTAAGGAGCGAGTCGTAGTTACAGGTATGTTTGCAAAAAACTCATTAAACGCCTCAGCTACGTCAGCTGCTTTATCAACTAATTTATTGTCGACCATAATCTCAAGTTGTTTATCTTGTTTAACCGACTTACCCGTTTCATTATTAATAATTTTCCAAGTGGTTTTAACTTTATTATTGGAATTTTTAATTGAATCGCTTAAAAATTTAGATTTAGCAAAAACACTTACCTTTTTAAATAATTTTGAATAATTTTTGACATACTCTAGGAAAGGAGTATCAAACCTGTACTTTTTCAAACCATATAACTCGTATAGTCTCGCTCTACTTTTATAAATTCCCGGAGTGGCCCATTGGTTAAAGCCCATGGAGGTGCCATTAATTTGAATAGTTATGGTCTTGAAAGTAGATTGGTACTCTTTTTGCACACATCAAAAAGGGCTCCATAGATTTCATTGGGATTCTCGTGTTCTACTATAGATGGTGTAATTCTATGAGCTATATTATTTTTAAACTTATTGCAACGAGTAGCTGTATAAGGCCTGCATTCTATTTTATGCGGCTTTTTATGTAATGGCATGGGGAAGCTAGCTAATATACCACAGTGGTCAGACGTTAAGTCACTTAGCACTATTTTATTTTTGGCATCACAATCACTAAATATATTATCAAGACAAGTTGAAGAAGATGCCATGATCCTAGTAGGTTCAAAAAACAAGTTAATTAAATTATAAGACCTAAACAGATTAAGAAGTCTAATGCTTAATGGAGTAACATCTAAAATATGAATTAATTTATTAATTAATTAATTTATTAAAGGCAAACCAACAGCTTCTGTATACAGCATTACATAAGAATAATAGTAAAAAAGCATGAGACTTATACAGTCGCCAATAATAGGTCGACCAACATTCTTAGTAACTAAAATAACACTTAATTGTTATTAGCTGTTTAGAATCTTGATAAGGGAAAACTTAATTACGACATAAAATTACATAAAATTACAAATAATCAAATTAAAGTTAAAAAGAAAACACAACTAAGAAAACTATTAAAGGCACGAATATTGGGTACAGTAGGAGCTAACGAGATCAAAATGACTACAAACTTAAAATAAAATAAAATAAAATCAAAAATCAAATTCAAAACAAAATTTAAATAGAAACTAAACAAGACAAAATAATCACAGTTATCAGAAAATTATGACATATTTTTTTTTTTTTTTATTAATATTAAAATCTCCACATAAAATTATACTTTTATTACTTGATTTTAACCTATTGAGTGAATCCTCCATTACCGATTCAAAACTAATAAAATCACCTGAGGGGGGCCGATACACGCAAATTATAACGTATCGCTCGAGTTCAACACAAGACAACTCAATAGTGCGCTCGATGGAAAGATTAACTAAATCTAAACGTTGTTTACATTTCAACTTGTTTGAAACAAGAACTAAAGATCCACCGCGAATGGCGCTTTTCCTTACAAACGCACTTTGTACAGTAAAATTATCATCATTGATAAACACTACTTCATGTTCTTTCAACCAGTGTTCAGTCAAACATAACACCTGAACACCATAGTTCATCATCTATAAACAAACATAACTCTAGCTCTTTGCCGGACAGACCCTGCATATTTTGATGAACAACATTCAAAATATGCGGCTCACCCGTTGTCGCTCCTAATAGTTTAAACTATAAGGCGTATCAAAAGTAGTGTTAGTACCACTACTAACAATAACCGGTGGTACACTACAGGTACCAGTGTCACTGTGTATATTGTATGCTAAGAGATTAGCTATTTGTCTTCTACAACTAGGTGGCAAATACATTGTATAATTTGTCAGTTTGTAATCAGTAATAAATTGATTACAATCAAAATATAAAATAGCGTCATTGTGACGACATGTCCTATTATAAATTAACATATTTAAATTATAAATGTGCCTATTTTGCTCATCAGACAAATATTTAGAATAAGGCAAGGCACAGAAAATAAATTTGCAACTATTGGTCTCATTGAGATGTAACATCAAATGGACACATTCAATTATGTCCTTTTTTCTAGCAGTTAAACTATCCCCGAATAATAAAATAACAGTGGAACTGGGGTTTATTTTTGTCAATTTAATATTATGAATTAATTGGCTAATACTGGCACCGGGTAAACAATTATTAATTACATATTGTTGCGAACACTGATTAAATATACTACCAAAACCTTGACCAAATTTGTCAGAGAATACATAAGTTGTGTTAGCCAAATTATTAATTCTATTGTCATCCAAACAGCTACCTACAGGCTGAGCCACTGAGGGTGTAGGTGGAACCAGTTGAGGTTGGGGCTCATGGGAGCAGGCACAGCTAAAAGAGAGGTTATTTGTCAGAGACTCATACCTCTCTGCATTGTATTTGACTAGGTCTGCCAACTCATTAGCCTCCTGCAAGCGCTTACTCAGGTCTTGTTGAGAAGCCTCATATTTACTAAAGATATCCTTTAGAGCATATTCCCTGACAAACAATTCATCCTGTAGGTGCTGAGTGTCAGTATCATACATAGTATTAGATAATTGTAATTCACTATTACACTTCTTTAATTCTTGAATTAAATTTAGATTTTTTTGCCTAAGTTTTGTATTTAATTTGTTAACTTTTTGGCGTTTTAATGATTTTTGAATTTTTCGAATGAATCTATTAACTTTAATATATTTTTTTAACTTATTATGGCTAGTAAACAAATTGCACTTAGTGATAGTATCATTTGTTAAGTCTATTGTTACAATGGGCTCAACACATGTGGGTCCAGACCCGCTACCAACCAACTCATCATAAAGACTGCAGGTGATCGCAGACTTTTCCCTGGCTTTGAGAGATTCCAAACCGGTTATTGTGTTGAACAATATATAAATATGCCTGTGACAAAAACAATTCCATACCAGCGCAGAAGATCAATTCACTGTACTATCTATTGACTGAATAATGTTACCAAGCACAAAATTAGTTCAGTACGGCAATTGCATGTCATGCCGAATGATGGATCCACAGGGTCCTTCATGCAGCATGATAATTCACGGAGTCTAATTCAAAGAATTAGACTCCGTGCAAGTCATGCCGCATGATCGTCTAGGGACCGCTAATAGCACACCTCTTATGCAACGATAGGGAACGAAGGGACTCGCTCTTGAAAGAAGGCTTACTGTAACAGGACTTATCTCTGTGAGGGTAGATTTATATTAGTAATATCATATTGAACAATCCAAGGATATGTCTTGTTACGTTTGTGTCATTTTGAAACGTTGAAAAGTCACTGTCAGTTATCAAATCATTTTGACAAAGACAAAGACATTTATTCGTCGGATATGGTACGTACAAGTTGGTTAGGTATAGTTATGTTCAGGACACATCCGCCGCTAAAAGCGGCATACGAATATTTACATTTACATGGTTATAAAACCTAACTACCTACTACATAAACTCTAATAACAATACAAAAAACTTAGACTATAGACATAACATTTAGATTCTATTATAATATAAAATTATGATAAAACACAACAACAACAATTTTTGTAAGTATTATAGAACTAAATAAATCTATAGTGTATTACCCTTATATTCAAAAAAATCTTTTAATGTATAAAAATTATTTTGGAGAAGCCATGTTTTTAGATTTCTTTTATAGTAATTAAATGGTAGTTCTCTAATTACTTTTGGAATATGGTTGTAATTTTTTATGGACATAAGGTAGCTGTTTCTGTAGTGGAGAGCGCTGTTACAAAATAGGTTTTTTAGCTTGGTGGGTGACATTGAAGTGAATTGTCAGTTATAGAAGTTGCCGACAGGATTCAGTCTTGAATGAGGCACCGGAATGACAAGTTTAAAGGTTAGTAAAACAATGTAAAATGTACTGAACTATGTTGAATAAATTATAATAAATATTGTTATTGCGTTGATTTATTAGTTGTTCTCCCTTACTTGAATCGATATATCAACTTTACGAACAATATACAACGTACAATCGGTAACATGAATGTTACGAGTGAACTCGTGTAGCGGCGACCTGTGACACTTTGTTAACAACCCAGTGATGCAGCACACTCGTCCCGATGCGGGTGTCGCAAATATCGCGTGTTGCTGCACTTAATGTCCGCAAAACTCACAACAAAGTGAACTAATTAAAGAAGTACATTCACTTCATCCTCAGATTTGCAGTAATCCTTTACGCGAATAAGATTTAACATTGAACCCATATCACAGGTCCGCGAGGTCGTGATTAAGTAACAAAGGGAGATGTATCGCCCCGCTCCGTCCCACGTATCCCAACCAGTCCCGCGTCTCGCGGCCCCGAGCTAAACGCTAAGATGAAAGTAGATTAAACGCGCGTCCGGGACACACGGCTCAGCGTTACGCACGGACGTAATAAAGTCGCGGTCATTTTTTTTCGTACACTGGGTTTTCAACTCTCGGTATTCAGCCGTGCATTGAAATTCCAACAGAGCGCATCCAGCGCGTATCCCAGCGCGTCAAGAAAATACACTGTTGGATATTCAACTCTCGGCGATAAGCAGAGCGTCGAAAATCCAATACGGGAAAAAAAATCGGTGTGATAAAACACGCCCGTGCAAACCTGGGCGTACTCTTGTTTTAATAGAAATACATTTGCTTTGTTTTCCTATAGCGAAACTTAAATGACTAGCAGTATAGTGGCTTTTCAACTTTTTAAAATTCAAAATTCAAAAGTCATTTATTCAAACTAGGCTGAGAATCAGCACTTTTCGAACGTCAAAATTACATAAGACAGTCCCCCAAAAACGCCCACCCTTCACCACTTCCTAGTGCTTAAGCTGGGAAGAAGAAGTGGCGCAACAAACTCCCCAGCAGCACAGCTGTCTGTTCAGTTAGAAAAACTTGATTCTATATAATAATGCTTTAATGCAAAAATAATTTACATAAGCACAAATTGCAATCAACTCATAAAATAAAAACATTTTAATGAGTAGATTATGTCAACAATAAATGAAAACAAAATTTAAAATAAATTGACTTACAGTCAAATAAAATAATCCAAACAATTATATGAGCTCATATAGTATCATGTAGTCTTTGATTCTAAAAACACTTGTTTGTTGCTTGGGGTACATTGGAGTAGCTTAATTAGTCCCAAGCCTTTTTGTCGTCTAAGTAATCTTTAACTTTATAGAAACCTTTTTGACATAGTTTCTGTTTAATAAATGATTTAAATTTATTGAGGCTCAGTTCTTTGACATGGCTTGGGAGTTTGTTGTAAAAACGTATACTGTGGCACTTAAATGAATTACTAATTTTTTGGAGCCTAGTCCTCGGCACAAGAAATAAATCTTTGTTTCTAGTATTTAAGCTATGAATGTCGCTGTGTTTAGAATATAGATTTATATTCTTTTTTACATGAATCAGGTTCTCATATAGAGACGAACTTCGTGTTAGTAACTGACAACTGTAGTGAAAGACAAACACGACGGGATCATTTTAAAAACAAATGTGCTTACACAAACCTCACGATCAATACGATAAACATCCTGCCTAAATCGACGACAATCTAAGAAGCCCGATTTGACGTTTCGATCACTTTGTACGAACGTCTACGTAAGAAATCGAAATATTTATTTATTTTATTTATTTATTTAGTTATTTATCACAAACACAACTATCATTACAGGCAATAATCTTAATGCGGTAGCGTGGTCTTTAGTTACATTTTAAATTACAATTAAAGCTACTAGTTATATATTAGCATAACTTTATACAAACAATGTTACCTTTGTGAATTCATTCAGAGAGCAATTAAATAAATCTATCCTATCAGCAGTGTCATTCAGTGTATGCAAGGCTCGCGTCAGGGGCGCTTTACTGAGCAGGTTGGTTCGCGCGCGTGGCACTGCTAACAACCGTGGCCGTCGGCGTCGCAATGCGTACTTATCAGGCACATTCAGACATATCTCCTTCAAAACACCAGCATTAAACATTTTACCGCGCAACAGCTTAAAAATATACGTGGTAAAAGCCAGGTCCCTTCTTGTCTCCAGTTTGTTGTACCCAACCATGCCAATTACGAACAAGGTTGGGTACATCAACGGATAGAAGGGGTAGACCCCGTAAAGTTTCATATACAAATACCTGATAAATTTGTTCTGTATGCGTTCCAACATAAGACTATATTTAATCTCATGTGGAGCCCATATGACTGCATTACACTCAAGTTGAGTTCTTATCAGAGCATTATACAATGCTGTTACCGCTGTAATGTTTGTAAAACCCAATGCCCGACGGAGTATGAAACCCAGGCTTCTATATGATTTTTTACAAACATTTATAATATGTTCACGAAATGTGAACTCGGTGTTCAGGTGCAACCCCAGATCGCGTACCTTTTCTACCCACTCAATTGGCGTGTCATCTAACGCATACCCGTGATGATGTGGCACTCTCATTCTGCTAAAGGTTATAACCGAGCATTTTTTAACATTAAATTGCAGCTTATTCTTACTGCTCCACTCTCCGTCAACCGTGCACAGTCACTCAAATCTTTAATTGCCATAAGCAACTTAAGATCATCCGCGAATAACAGACAAGTGGCAACCCTGACAACCTCAGGCAAGTCATTTATCATAATAATAAAATTCAAGGGACCCAGATTGCTTCCCTGGCTTACTCCTGACCTCGTGTAATAAGGCTCGGATTTATAACCAGCATATTCTACAAACTGCTGTCGATCTCTTAAGTAGTTAGCAAAAAACTGCAATCATTTGGGAGTACAGCCAACTGCTGCCAGCTTCTCTAATAATATGTCGTTATCGACCAAATCGAAAGCTTTTTTAAAGTCAAAATAGGCTGCGTCGACTTGTACTCCCGCATCAACATTTGGAACCACGTACGTCATAAAGTTAAGTAAATTACTGGTCGTGCTGCAACCCGGTCTAAATCCGTGCTGGGCATCCGACATTAAACAAGATACTTGGTCCAAAATGCACGTTTGTACGGTCGACTCAAAGACCTTTGCTGGTGCTGACAGAATTGCCACTGGTCTATAGCCACTCACGTCCGAATCCATCCCACCCTTAGGTACTGGGATCACACGTGTGATTTTCCAGCATTCAGGAAAATAAGATTATTGTAAACAGAATAATAATATATAATAGGTCTTTATCTATGAAATTGCCGTTTTGTATGAAAAAATTTAAACGATTTTTTTTTCATGTATTTTTTATTTGTATTAATCGAAGTAATCACCCATGCAATCAATGCATCTTTGCCAACGCAGTGGTAGTTTATTGATGCCCTTTTTAAAGAAATCAGCTGGACGGGAGGCAACAAATTCTTCAAAGGCATTTTGTACTGCCTCTCGGGTATTGAATTTTTTTCCCGCCAAGAAGTTATCCAAATTCTGGAAAAAGTAGTAGTCTGTAGGCGCAAGGTCTGGTGAGTAGGGTGGATGACGGAGAGCTTCCAACCCCAGTTCTTGCAACTTGGAGACCGTCTGCTGTGCAGTATGAGGTCGCGCCTTGTCGTGCAGTAGCAGCGGAGACGAGCGATTGACCAATGCTGGTTGGAGATGTGCCAGCTTCTCCATCATTGTGTTCAGTTCTTCACAGTACACATCTGCAGTAATGCTCACCCCGTTTGTTAAGAAGCTGTGATGAATCACACCGGCGCTAGACCACCAAACAGTGACCATCACTTTTCTAGGGGTAAGTTTTCGTTTAGGGCATTGTTTAGGTGCTGAACCAGGATCCAACCAACTTGCTGAGCGCTTGCGGATATCAAACAGAATCCATTTTTCATCGCAGGTAACAATGCGGTTCAAAATTCCTTCATTTGTGTGTCTGTTGAGCAGTGCAAGGCACGTCTCGACGCGTACTTTGCGCTGGCGATCATTGCGTTCGTGGGGCACCCATTTGTCAAGCTTTTTTACCTTGCCAATTTGACGCAAATGGACCAATATTGTTTTGACGCTAACGTCGAAAGCTGCTGCTAATTCAGCCGTAGATTGTGTATCATCAGCTTCCACAATCGCCTTTAATTCGTTATTGTCGACCAAAGTCTTCGGACGACCGCGAGGTTCATTTTTCAGGTCGAAATTTCCAGAACAGAAGCGAGCAAACCAATAACAGGTAGTGCGTTGGTTTGTAGTGTTAGCTCCGTAAACGTCGTTGATGTTGCGTGCCGCTTGTGCCGCGTTGCTGCCACGACGGTACTCATATTCCATAATTACTCGAATTTTTAACGTATCCATGATGACGAAAAAGATTGAAATGCGATGAAAATGTAACACTAATCAATAAACAAATGACTACTTTTGGAAAAAAAAAACATGTTTTTAAAATAAAATTAATTTGAAATTAGAATTCTTAGCCAAACAAAAATTATTTTGATTTGAAATGGCCAGTACTGCAGAACGGCAATTTCATAGGTAAAGACCTAAGTGCATTCCATATTAGCCAACACCTAATATAGAAAGTCCTTGATCTCTTCTAGCAAGTTGAATTTGGGTTCTGTCACCGGAGATTCCGTGTTCTTTATACGACTTCCTCACTGAGTGTTCACGTTGCTGCTGATTGAAGAAGTGTCTACTTGGCCAGATTTTCTGCTAACAGGTGTATCAGCATTGCGACTAAGCTTGCGTTGAGAGCAGACACACTCAGGACATACCCATTGATCCTTATATTCCTGAGTAAACGTAACAAAGTTTTCCGTAGGAATTCCAAGGCATTTTAATTCATACACATTGTTGCAAGTCTTTTTAGAACACTCAATATATAGCATGTTAGAATTATGTCCACACCACAACCAGTACAATTTCACGACATTATAGCGAGATAAAACAATTAAATTTCGGTAACGAACACACAAGACATCCGCTCTGTTCGCGCGCGCGCGTCAAGTTTATATCAAATTCATAATGCTAATTAATTAGTATGTTATATCCAAACACTACTTACTATGTTATATACACCATGAGTATCATTCGTAAGCACCAAGTTTCACTTTATTTTGGAAAAATACACTCAAAAACACGAATTAATAATCGTTGAATAATATTCCGACAGGACGTTATTATGGGTTACTATAATAATGTCCAAGTCATAATAATGTCCAAAAATTAAAATTGTCTGGAAATTAAAATGTCCAAAAATTTAAATTACTAAAAATAAAAAAATCCAAATCATAATAACGTCCAAAATTTTTAGAACGAAGTTCTAAGGAACTCGCGCGCGCGAGGAGGTTCGCGCGTTGTGAAAGGGGGCTAGACGGAAAAAATTCTCACGAAAAGTTGTAACGACACTTTTTGCTATAGTAAGCTATTGTAAGCTGTGCGGCGTGCGCATGTTTCTCTGTCTGTCTCTCTCTCTCTTCGAACTTCGTTCCATCCGGGTGTCCCTTGACACCTCTCAAATTTTTTTTTTCAAGAATTTAAATGAGAAGTGTTTAAGATGCCGCTATCTATATGTAGGGACTTTATCCCTTTATTACAATGTCTAGTGTTGTGACCGTTTTATTTTTAAAACGAATAAAATCGATGTTTAAAAAAATCGATAGGTACTTTTACGAACATTACATTTAGAATAGAGAAAAACGTATAATTACCTACTATATGAGTAAATGTTTAAACATAAAAACAAAATCGATCGAAACAAAATTATAACGGAATACTTTCGAAGAGACGACATTTTGACTACCTATATGATTGAAAATTAATCTATATATATAAAAGAAAGTCGTGTTTGTTACAACAATTATAACTCGAGATCTGCTGGACTAATTTTCATGGTTTTTGATTCGTTGGATTTGTCTCCGCCCCGAATAGCAGAATACATCTTAAAAACAAGGTAGGGTAGGTAGGGTAGGTAGGGTAGGTAGGGTAGGTAGGGTAGGTAGGGTAGGTAGGGTAGGTAGGGTAGGTAGGGTAGGTAGGGTAGGTAGGGTAGGTAGGGTAGGTAGGGTAGGTAGGGTAGGTAGGGTAGGTAGGGTAGGTAGGGTAGGTAGGGTAGGTAGGGTAGGTAGGGTAGGTAGGGTAGGTAGGGTAGGTAGGGTAGGTAGGGTAGGTAGGGTAGGTAGGGTAGGTAGGGTAGGTAGGGTAGGTAGGGTAGGTAGGGTAGGTAGGGTAGGTAGGGTAGGTAGGGTAGGTAGGGTAGGTAGGGTAGGTAGGGTAGGTAGGGTAGGTAGGGTAGGTAGGGTAGGTAGGGTAGGTAGGGTAGGTAGGGTAGGTAGGGTAGGTAGGGTAGGTAGGGTAGGTAGGGTAGGTAGGGTAGGTAGGGTAGGTAGGGTAGGTAGGGTAGGTAGGGTAGGTAGGGTAGGTAGGGTAGGTAGGGTAGGTAGGGTAGGTAGGGTAGGTAGGGTAGGTAGGGTAGGTAGGGTAGGTAGGGTAGGTAGGGTAGGTAGGGTAGGTAGGGTAGGTAGGGTAGGTAGGGTAGGTAGGGTAGGTAGGGTAGGTAGGGTAGGTAGGGTAGGTAGGGTAGGTAGGGTAGGTAGGGTAGGTAGGGTAGGTAGGGTAGGTAGGGTAGGTAGGGTAGGTAGGGTAGGTAGGGTAGGTAGGGTAGGTAGGGTAGGTAGGGTAGGTAGGGTAGGTAGGGTAGGTAGGGTAGGTAGGGTAGGTAGGGTAGGTAGGGTAGGTAGGGTAGGTAGGGTAGGTAGGGTAGGTAGGGTAGGTAGGGTAGGTAGGGTAGGTAGGGTAGGTAGGGTAGGTAGGGTAGGTAGGGTAGGTAGGGTAGGTAGGGTAGGTAGGGTAGGTAGGGTAGGTAGGGTAGGTAGGGTAGGTAGGGTAGGTAGGGTAGGTAGGGTAGGTAGGGTAGGTAGGGTAGGTAGGGTAGGTAGGGTAGGTAGGGTAGGTAGGGTAGGTAGGGTAGGTAGGGTAGGTAGGGTAGGTAGGGTAGGTAGGGTAGGTAGGGTAGGTAGGGTAGGTAGGGTAGGTAGGGTAGGTAGGGTAGGTAGGGTAGGTAGGGTAGGTAGGGTAGGTAGGGTAGGTAGGGTAGGTAGGGTAGGTAGGGTAGGTAGGGTAGGTAGGGTAGGTAGGGTAGGTAGGGTAGGTAGGGTAGGTAGGGTAGGTAGGGTAGGTAGGGTAGGTAGGGTAGGTAGGGTAGGTAGGGTAGGTAGGGTAGGTAGGGTAGGTAGGGTAGGTAGGGTAGGTAGGGTAGGTAGGGTGGGTAGGTAGGGTAGGCAGGTAGGTGCGCCGTAGATAAGTACTTAGTGCTACTCGAGCGAAGCCGGGGCGGGCAGCTAGTTTATTATAAGGGTAACCGACGAAAACAGTTCAACTAATGATCATTTTTCCAGATCATCAATCGACGAAAGTGAATAAAAATGTTACAAATTTAGTGAATTTATTTATTTACCTGATGAAAATAAAACGATATAGGTACTTCAAGAATCAGTTTTAAGCAATGTAGATAAATTCTCGATTACAAACTCTAAGTATGATAAATCGATATGTCTCGAGAATCGGTTTTTAAAGCAACCGTTTTTTTTCCCTTCACACAAATTATTTTGATAGGTGTCAAATCGTGCTTTTCAGATTGTCGCGAGATTATTAACAAATGAACCGATAAATATTCAAAACAATCAGTGTTTAGATCAACAATTCAGTGCGATGGAAATACCGCAGCTAATCAGGGGTGTGTAATCAGGGCGATTAGCGAGCCACGCCAACAATTCCGTGCGGCGCACTACATAAGGGACATTTAAATAATGGCGGCGCGGTCACTGGTCGCGGCATAGCGGCTCGCGCAAGTAGCCGGGCCAGTCGGCATGAGGCGTGAGTGCAATGATGAGTGCTGTAATACAATATGCATTGAGATACTGAAGTGTGTAAGTAGCTTTGTGACTGAACAAGTACTTACTTGACGTTTTAACAAAGTAAACGAGAATTGATGATTGTGAACACTTGTAGCATTAGATCGCGAGTTTTGTGCTTGTTTAGCAACGCGCTATTTTGGCTCAAAGAATGCAGTAATCGTGGGGGAAAAAAAGCACCATTCAAAACTATAAGAAAACCACATGAATGTGCCCTTAATTATAACAAGTTCACCTCGCTTCCAACCCCACCCGGCCGCGGCCGCAAATAACAATAAACTGTGGACGATCGCGCAACGAGCGCGTGAGTGTAATGTAACATCTATTAGCTAATCACACCGCAACACGCTGCACCACCGGACTGACGGTTACGATACACTATATACCTGCGCCAGTAATACGATATTATTGTAAGTGGGCTCACAAGCACATGACAATTACCCGTTATAATTGTCATATTCCTGGGAAATTATTTTGGGTGGAAATAATTTCCCTGGTTAGAGGATCTTTCTCTTATGTCGAAAAAAACACACCAAGTTTATTTATTTATATTATATATTCAAAATGTTTATTAACAATAACAAGTTCCTAAGTTAAGTTCCTTCACACTCTAAAGCAGACTTTTAGGTTTCTGGTCATTTTGGAGTACGCATTGCTTGCTGTATGTATAAAAACTTACACGCAAAGTGGAAACACTAAGGAAACATGGTGTTGGACCTGAGAGGTCAGAAGTGTTCATACACTTATTCACAACACAGTCGGTACAGTGCACATTGTGATTGTAGGTGGTGAGAGTCAATGTTATCGTGGGTTGTGTGTGACGACGCCACGTCCTCTGCACAGTGTGGGTAATGTCAACAAGTGCGTTTGGCTCGTAATGTGTACAATTGACGTTACTTAGGGCCTATTTTTAATCGTCAGATAACTTTATCTAAAGAAGAAGTAAGGTGGTTTGATACATATAAGCTTACAAAAAAAAGTTATCAAACCGTCATATCTATTCCTCAGTAAAACAATATCTGATGATTGAAAAATCAACCCTAAGATAATTTAGGTTATGTAGTTTATGAATAGTCTCGAAAAATGCTTAATTGACCTTGAGTAGGAGCATGATGCCCTCGAGTAACGTTCCAGGAAAGGCAAACGAAATATCGTCGATACTTCCTGTTTATTTTTATGTCAATATAATATTATATTTGTATTTTTTTTAAATTAAATTACTGAGAGGTAAGTCACAATATAATCGTAATTTTAGTAATTGTTACATTAAACAAGTTCGATGTTGTTATTTAATTCAGTAGACACATCAACACTGACAATTGATGTCTGAATTACGTAATCGCTACTATATGAAGTCGCCGACGTCGGAATTAGGTGACTCTACTCCAAGAAGTCGCCGACGTTGCAGTTACGCCAATATAGACCTTGACAATATCAAATCGCCGATGCAGCATTGACGTCAATCGATATTGCGAACCAATAAATTATAATGATGATTGTTGTTCTTTCGTTTTCGTGTTTCTAATGCATCTTAGAAGTCCTGGCGTTATCCAGGGTTTTAGAGTAGTTTTATTTCGTGGCATCCTAACGATCGACATATGTTTTAATATTAGATTAGACAATAATTCGATAAACTCACTGATTGCCAGATTTAAGTCACATTCAGCATAAACTTGACTAAAATCCAATTTTGAGCAGTCGGAGATGATCTCGGTCCAGTTCAGCTTCCTGATTTCTCTACTATTTAAGGGTTTTTTTGAACCCCCGTGCATGAGACAAAATAGAATAGCATCATGATCAGTTATTGAGGTGTGAAGGTTGAATGTATAAGCCTGTAACTTACTCTTCACTAAAACATGATCTAGGCAACTATTTCCTCTAGTAGGTAGGTTGTGTGCCGGAAGTAAACCGTGAAATGAAGTAATATCTAGATATGATGAAACATTTGAATCAACGTTCAATATATTTACATTAATGTCACCCACAATTATTATATTTTGGAATTATTGTAGTTGTTCAAGAATGATAAGGCATCCAATTTTTTAAAAGACGGTGACCTGTAGATTACCACAATAACTATGTTAGTCCCAAATTTATTTAGCAAACAGTTGCATTCATAAAGATGTGGTTCTTCTACTGTGTAATAATGTTCGTTACTGACCATGACTACTACTCCATCATTTTGATTAAAGGTTCGGTTCGTTTTATAAGAGTTAAATCCATTTACAATAGGAAGATCTGATACCTGACGGAGCCAGCATTCGGACAACACTATAACGTCACATTTGAAGCCTAATCTAGACAAAAGCACTGAAAGTTCATTGAAATTGCAATTACCTTGACAGTCAACTGTATACAAAGTATGTACAAAGGTATGTTACAAATGGCGCGAGATAGCGCCCCCTGAGATAGCGGCGCTGTCTGACAGAGCGGCGCGTCATCGAACCAGCGATCACTCCGCGTCACACCAAAAGCCTTATTGATGGCCGTCGACAAGTGATTTTTGCACTTTAATGCGTGAATTTCTTCTTTGGGTTAAACTGATAATTTATGGCGCGCTGTCGTACCCCTGATAACATTATTGATGGTGCGCAGTCGTGCCCCTGATTTAACTTAATTTAATATTTCTGAAGTTTCAGGTATTTGTACTCTATAGTGACTCTTTTCGAACTTGTTTGTATGATGTATTTAGTACGACGTGCCTGCTCTGTGAAGGTTTCAAGTTAAATACCTAACTACGAAGAATGCTTATCAACTTTGCTTGCTTGTCCTCTTAATCCATAGTAGTACAGTTGGCATCACCCAGGCTACGCGATCAACTCCTAGCGTCCGTTAGTAAACACAACCAGAATAACCCGCAGGACAAACTAACTGTGAACATTTTGGATTTGCCGTTCAGAAAGCACCTGTATATGTGGTTGAACATCTTTCGCCTACCAACAAAATTCTTCACGCTGCGGCTAGGATTAAGGTTAAGGAAATGAACTATAAGTACGTCTGCGTCAGAAATGGCAAAATATTTGTAAGAAAAGTCGACTGTGCAGCAGAATACATACTCATCAAAAACATGAATAGTTTAAGTAAAATCATATAATATTTCATATTATTGTAGAACCATACCTCAGTACCTAACTATGTTTTAAAATTCAACAAGTTAACAATCTACTATCAAAATTGTAGAGGTTTGAGAACTAAAACTAACACCTTTTACAGTAACCTTTGTTGTATGGATTATGATGTAGGTATTTATTTTAACCGAAACCTGGCTGAATAGTAGTGTACTTAGTAGTGAACTGTTTGATGATAGGTATGTTGTTTATAGAAGAGATAGGGAGATAACAGGTTTCCATCCCAATAAAGATGGAGGCGGTGTTCTGATTGCTGTTTCAACCAAAGTCAGTTCGAAGTGCATTGATAAATGGCATAGTAAATGTGAAGATCTTTGGGTTACCATCGATATTTCGGCTGCACACAAATCACGACAGCGAGCTCTCTGTGCAGTCTATCGTCTGACGCCTGTATGTCTTTCAACAATTGAGCACTTTATAGAACACTTTAAAATAACGTGTTTGAGACAACAAATATGTCTATTTGTGTAATTGGGGATTTTAATTTGGGCAATGTAGATTGGGTTCCAGGTGCCGTTAACAGTTCACTAACAATTTAGAAAAAAAAAAAAAACAAAGACCCGGCTGCAAAAATACATACTTAACTGAAAAAATAAAAAACAAGCATTATAATCTATAGAATTTTCTTTTTTCAGTTATCTATTTTTGCACTCGGGATTTTTGTTTTTTTTAATAATTTTCTATATTTTAAGCTTTTTGGTTTTATTATATAATATATATATATGTATGTATGAATTGACGCATTACTAGTTTTTATTTGATACCAATATTGCTGTAATTTATTTTAAAAATATACCTTCCCCTCACTTTTTTTGTATTTGCAGATGCAATATATAAATATTATATAGCCTATGTCACTCCCACAATTAAGACGAATCTATCGACACCTCATATATTAAAATCCATCAAACCGTTTAGGCTACAGAACGTCCAAAGAAATAGACATACATACATACATATATGTTCCTTAACCGCTGTTGATAAACTACACTCTCCGCTTGATCTTACTATATCATTATTAAATCTAAATAAATACATAAATAAATCAAAAACAATAAAATTAATACCCTCTCTCCGACACTGGTACAGCAACATGTCTGCTGGAACAATGCCGAATGAAGGGGCAGTCCAGCCTTCCCGCAATCATCGCCAGTACGATGTTGCGCATGGTCGCGCGTGAAAGCAATCGGCGCGCGCCTCTGCGAACATACCCGAGGCGCTGCAGTATCGTTGTAGCCCCATCACCGCCCTGAACGTGTTATTGTACTGGACGCGGATGGCGGTGTAACTTCTATTAGAGTAGTGAGCCCACAGACTGCATGAGTACAGCGATGTACAGTACGCTCTAAAGAGCGTAGCCTTAACCTCATTAGAACACCTCGCAAATCTGCGGGCGATCATGTTAGCTCTAACAGACAACGCCCTCCGCTCCCGTTCCATGTCTGCGTGATCTTTGAGGTCGACAGTCAAAACATGCCCCAAGTATGTAAGCTGGTCAACCCTTTTCAAAGGAACCCCATTGAGTTTGACCGGAAGTATGGTTCCCGGACATTTTGCACTGGCGGTCTCGAAAATCAAACACTGGTTCTTCTTTATATTATACAATAAACCGTGACCACAAGCATATTCCTTGCATATATGTAACAGCTTCCTCAATTCGTTATCGCGCATTAGCACCAGCATAACTTACATTAATCACACATGTACTGTCAATGAGACAGCCAAAATGCTGACTACTGAGCGCCACGATCAGCCCGTTAAAATACAAATTAACAGTTTAGGTTTAGGTTATACATTAACAGGGTAGGACATGTTAGGCCACCCTGCTTGACTCCTCACTCGAGCTGATACGCATCCTACATTGCCCCTGCTCACCTAACACTATTAGACTGGTGCGCATACCAGTACTGGAACATGCTGATGAGTTCCGGTGGCAAATCTATGCTCCTCAGCTTATTCCACAATAGATCATACACTACAAGGTCGAAAGCCTTTAAAAGATCAAGGAAGTACGCATACACGGGTGTTTTACGGTCTGTGTAGTATTTGACGGTATGCTTAAGACACAATATAGCACTTTCAGTGGACAGCCGGGGACCGTCAAACACTTTAGCAGTTACAGTGGCAAGAGAAATAGGCCTGTACTTACTCTTATCAGTAAGGTCACCAGTTTTATTCTTCACTACAGGCACTACCACTGTTTTCATAAAATCAGCTGGCAAGTAGGAATGGTTCACGCACAGCGAGTAAAACATAGCCAATACCCAGCAATGTGTGGTCCGGCGTGTTGTAGGTGCTCAATGCTGACCCCATCATGACCCGGGGTCTTACCTCCCGATAAGCCTTATAGCTTTAGCTACATCCTTAGCCCATAAGGCAGCATAATGCACATTGGCATAATGTCGATATTTAAATAAAACTGGTATATTTTGATGATTTTACTGAATAATTATAAAGTTTTATGGTTTTTTCACAAGGCTTAGCAGAGCGAGCAGCTCAATCCCAACCAATCGCCCGTCTGGGGCGGTGCTTCGAAGACGAGTATGATACAATTGGAAAGGGTAACCTTTAAACACTATCGGCATAGTACGACTCAATTGTACAAATAATGCAAAACGTCGTTTCAGAATCCTTGGTAGTCGAATATATAACTTTGTGAACAAACAATGTAATATCTACACGTTTAATAGATTTAATTGTAAAGGTAAAGTCTGTAAATGGATAATAACCCTTACCCCGACCGACACACCCTTGAATACTCCCACCTTCCAACACTACATAACATGACATGACATAATACAACACAACAATACGTAACACAACACAGCATAACACAACAAAACACTACACATCACAACACAAAAAACACACTCACAACACACACTATACAAATGGTTTTTCTCTTAAATTAATTTGTGTTAATTTCTATAAAATCTTTATTTTCTTTATTTTCTGTCGATAGTACTTACACAGAGAAATTCCGAATTTTTATTTGTCTTACTGGTGTTAACTTGAGAGCCCTGACACCCATAACACAAGTTTAATCTTAGCTTGGGAGTCAGAGGTGTATAACTCTGCATTTACCTACAATTTATATGACAAATTTATTATGTTATATCAAGTGGCATAATTATGTAAAATTGTTAAACTGGAAATAAAGTTAAAGATATTATTATTGTTTGTGTTTTTTAATGTTTTTATAATTTTAAACACCTTGATTAGCAGACATGGGCCCAGAAAAAAAGAATCTTTTCTTTTATGTACTCGTATCAATGACGTACATTATTCCCAGATCCTGTTATAGGATTAATTTTGTGAACGAAGTAATTATTGAAGGCATCTGCAATGTCCTTTGGGTTAGTGATAATGTCATTGTTCACACGAATTTTGTCAATGCAGATTTTCGGAATGTTGAATTTTGAGTTAAGTATTATTTTCCAAGTAGCTTTTGATTTATTATCTGAAATATTTATTATGTAGTTATTTTGTGCCCTTTGTGTGCACAAAATAACTGGTGATGATCAGGCCAAAAGTGGAAACGAGCTTCACCCGGAATCCTCAACAACAGAGAAAATACATAACATGGGTAGAAAAAAAAATGTTTTTTTCATCATAATTTTTCTGCTATATCTTGTATCGAAATTGAAAAAAAGTGGTTCAGCCACATGCAAGTAGACCATAATAACGATGTTGATGATATTTTTAAATGTTCAAAATCAAAAGAAGTTTCTTGTAAAAAAAGTGATCAAACGTCAGTCTCGCGTCCTATTTCCGAAAACTTAATGTGAATATTTGTGATTTTCCATGAATACTTAACTTATCTGAAAAATCCCTTTCAGCCACATGCAAAATAAAAAACTCAAATTTTCAAATCACAAATAGTTTTGTTTAAATTATTTTTCCTTTCTCACAGAATTTATCAAAATCAGTCGATTTCGTGCACGGCCTCTTAACATTGTTGTTATGGCGCCAGACTTAGATAAGATGTTGACCCTACCACCAACCAAATCGAGCATAAAATGTTGCACCCACTGGGACTCGAACCCGAGTCCTCTGGGTCTGAGACAGGTTATCAAACCACTAGACCACAGAGGCGGTTCAAGTTTATCTATCTTTGTCTGTTTTTTACATACAACGAGTACATTGTTTTTCAGTATTGTTGTTTTCGGTAATCTTTACGTAATGACCATGGAAGTGCAATAATGTATTTGAATTACTATTGAAATAATTAATTATAATATAATTTACTATTGAATAATGTATTTATATCGTGTATATTTAATAATTGTATGAATTTATTTAAGCCGTTGCAGCCGGTGTCGGTTACGAATAGCACCAAGGCCTACTTCTCGGCGTGTCGTATAAGTCGACTAAAAGACTAAGATGAGACTTAACATTCAAACGGCGGCAATAGAGAAAGAGTTTCGCAGACAAGCGGCGAATAGTGGGTGGTGGATAGTTGATTTGTGACAATCGGCCTACCCCTATATGGGCGAATATGGGCATGCGTATATGTATGTATGTATTTATATCGTCGGGTAGACCCATACCAAAGATAATCTTAAAGAAAAAAATCACCCCTGATGAAAAACAAATAGCAATATCACACATTTTGTCATCGAATCTCATAGAAATATTTCAGAACGATATCATTAAATATCACTAAAATTCTGAGCTACATGCTGTATCTGTTTGCTTTGGGTGCTTTGACCATTCTCCTTTGTCCTTAAACAAATAAACAAAAGGAAACTTGTTTTCTTTCTTTCTCTTTCTCACATAGTACAGGCACATTAGCGTGATTTATTTATCAGTAAGTCGTCAATTACTTGTGCTTAGTCAAGAAGTAAGTATTTACTCTGAGCGCAAGCAGTAAGATTTACATTGTCAGTGCCTGAAAGATGCCAGACAGCTTTTGATACTCATCCACAATTATTCTAAGGAAAGTACAACGGTAAAGTACGGAATTGTGCCACATGGACGTCCGTCAACTGCCTCAGTAGCGACTGTACCGAGTGTCGACACAATGGTGGACGGCCGCGCAACTGGCCCACACTAAGTCGCACTTTATGGCGATTGCTGCGTTCAACGACGATTTAGAACCACAAGTACATCCACCGCAACGATTTAGTTAACTACTGTTGACAGAACAGCAGAACTGTAGTAATCTTCACCTCACTGCACTGAGATGCGTATTTGTGGTAGCTAGTTAAAAGTTATCAGGCGTTTTATGTTGTTCACAGCTATTCACGTATAAAGTTGTTTGTTTTTAAACAAATATAATATATTTATAATAAAATAAATAATATCTCAGATAACTTTCAGACAAAAATACAGCCGGGTTGAACAATATGTTGCGTCAACGTTGCTGTAAAGTGTCCTTATAGTACCTACGTGCCCACAAAATACGATAACGTTATCGCCGACAAAGTTCCACGTATGTGCTACGA
The DNA here is from genome assembly GCA_914767755.1 of Agrochola circellaris. Lineage (NCBI taxonomy): Eukaryota > Metazoa > Arthropoda > Insecta > Lepidoptera > Noctuidae > Agrochola > Agrochola circellaris. The sequence continues at coordinate 367,574 of OU611848.1, forward strand.
GCCGTAGGCATGCGAGCTACGCGGTGCTACGCAGCGCTACGAACAGCTATGGTAGCTATTGCGATATAATCTTTGTTTTAGTCATTTTAACGAAAACTAGGTTATTTTTATCTTAACGGTACAATGCTTATAACTTAATTATAAAGAAATGGAGCCGTTTACTACATGAAAACTATGTAAATCTAAAGTATGAGTCCGTATCAGAACAATAATATGTTGTTCCTTCCGTTTCCAGGCTGAAGTTACAATGATCATCCGACAATTACAGTGAGATGGCAACGTGGCATGACCGCAGCGGCGTCAGCGCGCACCTGCTAACGAGCCATTGTGCCGCCACGCCACCGCCACGCCGCAGCCACACCGCGTGAATGCGCACTAATCGCCGCTTTGTTGACGCGCGCCCGACTGAAGACAGTTCACAACTACTGTCATTATCACAGGACAGGCGAGTGTCAGACCGACCGACTGACATAAAGCGCCGGCCGTTTAGCAGATTGTTCACATGATTGACTATTGTTTTACAACCTAACCAGTGTTTGTGGGCAAGGCGATCGTTTTGATGAGTCCTCCATGAACACAACAATAATAAAACCAATTTAAGTCGTTTAAAGCTACCGAGGCGCCATAATGTGTTTAATAATTAAAATGAAAAATGAACTTAAACCGTGTCACACAGAATCGCGTTGTATAATAAAATGTAACCGTATAACTCCATTAGACGAATCATTGAATGTTATTGTGAGCGACACACGCGTCGAACAACTTTTTACTTCTAGGATTGACAATAAGTTGGCGGTTTCTTTGAATACTCAAAGGGTAATATGAAACACAAATTAATATATCTAATTAAGGAATGAGTTTTCTTATAATAGCTATCACAGCTAGCCGTAGACAATGATGTATAAATACTATCAAATAATAATGAGAGTACCTTTAAAAACGTGCTTTGTGCGAGATGTTTGTGTCTCGCGCTGTGTGCACTTAACAGGCTCGGGTCAACCCCACACTACATGAGTCTGTGCTTGATCCAGCGATCAAGGGCTCCGTTCCTACTGGTTTATGAGGTTTCGTTATTCCAACAAATAAATCGTCAATTTTCCGAAGATTGCGTTCTCTATAACACAGTAATTTAGTGGCTGGGCATATGGCTGCTTTTTCGATAAAAAGGTTGTTGAAATCCCCCCTAGAAGTCCGAAATATAGATAATATCAGAGATTTTAATTGTAATACTAAGAAAGGTTTTGAAGATTGCTCACTTTTATCTAAGAGAGAGTTTGAACTCTGTGTGCGGTCGACAGAGCCAGTAAAAGAATGGTTTTAATGTAAGCTTATCTAAGGCTAATTCCTCATAAGGATGCCAAGAACTCAATTGATAGCCCAGGTAACGTCATAAAACATTTAACGAATTAATTTCACAGAAGTTCCATCATTTCCTCAAGTGAATGTCGTAGTGTTTCATGGAGTTAGGCGCTAATGCAATTAATGGTTAGATCTAAACACGGGGTACCATGGCTGTGTTGGCCAGAAGGGTACGACCATGGTACCCTGTGCCTTGTCTGCTATTATTTTCACAAACAAATTCAGAAAATAATACTGTATGTAAAGGCTTTTTGCTTTAATTATATATTACCTTTACAAGTTCAAATATTATCACGAGTTATTTTTGTGTAATGAGGGTATTCAATTCCCCCATTTTATGTATGTATGCTACTGCTGTTAAATTGTCAACGCGATGTAATTTTGATAATTAAAGAAGTATTTAACAAAAAATTAAATGCAACAAATGGTGGCAAGCAGTTCTAATTAATTTACGTGTTGTTGTCGTTCAGTATTCGACCACTGCCCGCTCGCAGACCTTCTCCCTCAGGCGGCCCCCCACCCCGTCGTTGATGCGTCAGGAAATATATTTCAGCTTGGTAAACATCATTTTTATTCGATATTCCGAACGTTCTATTTTATTTAGCCACCAGTCAAAGTCAGGTTGCAATGATTTAGATTAGATTTAATATAAACACACCTTTCGAGTTGATATAATTATTTATATCTTTCCGTTTCTTTATTGTGCCGCCATCCGTATTCGATATCTTTATGCAAAAGTTACAACGTTTAGTTTTGAAAATAATGCGAGTTCCGCTATAATTCGTAACCTTTTATCCGTTTTTAAACTTATCTGAAACTCATGTGAATCTATAAAATCATACCTGAATCTGCATTTATTCGAAGGAAAAAGTGCAAATTGCCTATTTTTTTATTAATAATGAAATCAAGTGAAAATAATCATCTTTAGTTAGATCTATGTTACTTAGACATTCGAGGCGGGAATATTCAAACAATAGCTAATCGTATAAACAAACAGTAGAAAGCTAACTATAGGTTTACATTATATTGCAAAAAACTTATGGGGCTGTATTTAACACAAATGGAAAAAAAACTAATAATAATTTACCGTCGAAGCAGAATCTTAGATATTTTCGAGATTCTTTGTGCATTTTAATAATTAAGATATACGCGACTTTGGGGTCAATCGATGCCATTTCACAATAAAATAATAGAATACGTTACAATTCTAATGCACTTCTGAAATCCCGTACGTTTTACCGAATTTATTAGGATTTTTTAAATGAAAATAAATTAAAATGAAATGCTGTTCGTTGGTAAGCGCATCACTTGAGAATGGCTGGAACGATTGTCTATTTTTTGTTAGAAAAGTTTCCCAAATTTTGAAAATTGGGGAAAACTAAACGTACTTTCTATGGGATTTTTATATGAATGGTTGAAATTTCGACAGAACAACGTAGATAGAATTTAGATAAACGGCCTGCGTACTTAACTGTATCTCTCTGCGTACCCAAATTGAGGGGCTCGTGGCTAATTAATAACAGCCGCACGGGTCGATCGAAGGTTAAGGTACGCTTGCTGCGGTCGGTTCGTAGATGGGTGACCATGCATTACATATCAAGACTCGTCCGTATCTCGGACAGCACGTTAAGCCGTCGCTCCCGGCTTTCATTCGTAGATCTCTGACAGTCGTTACGGGTAGTGTCAATAACTGGGTTGTGCTGGTCAGATAGGCAGTCGTTGTATGTAAAATCCGGTGTGTTCCGGTTAGACTGGAAGCCAACCCCAACATAGTTGGGAAAAAACCTAATTATAAAAAGCTAATACGCAGATTGCATCCTTGCTGACTGCAATGTTTCTGCGAAATTTTCATCGAACAGAAAGGTATCTTGGGTACACATAGGCCCGGGTCGACGGCGCGCCCTCCCGCTCCGCCCAGAGCGGGAGAAGTTTTTTTACCAACAATCAAAAAAAATAAATAAGTATACATAAAAACACATTTGGTGTTTTTATGTATATATATTTTTTTTTTTTTTGATTTTCCTTCATGTCATTTTTGAGGTCAAATAAAATGAATTTTCTACGTGTCATGGAATCTGCATAAAATTCTACTATTTCATTGGAAATCTATATGATGGCGGTCAAACAAGCTATTGCACTAAGACATTTGTATTTTTTTATTTGCCTGTATCGCGTTTAACTTCGATTTTATCATCGAGGATGAAATTTTTAGGTAATAGATATTTTGAGATTAAATTTTCGGAACGCCTTGGACAATGTGTAATAAACGGTTGGCAAGTTTGTTGCGTATTTCAGACGATTATTTGTCTGAGTTAGTAGGACCATCGCCTAAAATTTCTAGAAACCCGGATCAGGAATATTACCGTGATGAGTAATTTACTCTTCAGGGGTATGTCCGTGGAAGTACTAGAGCTTGGGTGGAATAATCACATTTTTTTTTTTTTTTTTGGCATTCAATAAAGTATTGAGTATTGCCATTCCAGTAACCAATATGTGATCACAGTGCCAGTGCGTAGTGTCAGAAAATTATCATAGGTACGATAATTTTAATACGCAGGTTAAAAAGCTTACTTAAAGATGGATTAAAAGTGGACTTGAATAAGTCCATGACTATTTTTTATTAATTTCATGAGCTTTTATCTTTATACAAAGAATGTAAAAACCTACATAATTATTGAATTATTTTGCTAATATTGTTCGTAAATTAGTCATAGTTATAATACGTTTTAGGTTAGGTTACAATCCCCAGCGGAAGGATCTCTGATACACTTTCAGAAGCACTAATTTGTATTTCACGATTTTGTGTTCCAAATTCTTAATGTCTTCTTCACGGTACCTAGAATTCTTACATTTCGGTATTTTTTTTATAACAAACGAAGACGCTAAATAGATGTTGAGTGGTTGAGCACTAGAATGCGAATGACTGATGACAGTCGTCTGAGAGCGGAACTGGAAAAAATACCGACAAAAAAGAAAAAAAAATATGACAAATTAAATTGCCATAAAGAAAAATTTAATATACTTACCTAATATTTTTTCTCGACTTAGTGCATGAGTGGCGACAACTATGCGTAACTGCATTACTAATCTCGAGGATGAGGCGCGAAGTATAATTTGAATATTTTGGAAGACGAAAGGGAACGGTCTGGTGTGTCTCGTAATGTTTGGGTCATCATAATTCTGTGTTGGTGTTTTCCTTGCACTATTAGTCATATGTAGTGTTACTTGTACAGTTTTGTTATATTGTAAAACGTCTTTCTCTATGTTTTCTTTTTTTTCTGTAATGACTGGACACACTAAATGTGTGTCCAGTTTCATATTAGTAAAATATATACTTCGACATTACAATCAGCATAACTTTAATATAATCAGCACAACTAAACCTGCAAGTAACACAAGCTATTCCTGCTTTTATTCATATCATTGACATTGTAGCTTGTATTAATTTTTTATTTAATTTATTGAGGGATAATAAACAACCGACGAAACAATAAACACCGACCTCATCTAGCTTATTTTTAATATTTTTTTATATGACGTGTAAAAGTGATTCCGATATCCTATTTACAGAATAAACAATTTAATTTCATTTCATTTCAACTACAACATATATAATACTCTTGCAAACTAGATGGCAAGTAATTTTTCAAAGCAAATATTCACAGCTACAACACAAATTTAATCAATCAAGCAACAATTTGGCAACAATATTAAGAAAAACAATTGTCGGTCGCTACGACGACGTGTAGATGGGCCGATGGTTCTCGAGCGAAAAAGGCCACGCGGAGCGATCGCGCTCCCTTATATACGGAGTGGTTTCTTGAATGCTTCTGATTCACCGCAATACATAAAATGATGTTGCAGTCTGCATTTTCCGCAGATAAGACATATTAAACATCAGTGGTTGCTACTAGACGAGCATTACCATCATCTGCCTAGCCTTTTCCCAACTATATTGGGGTCGGCTTCCAGTCTTGTCGGGTGCACCTGATTACTAGTATTTTACATGAAGCGACTGCCTATATGACCTCCACAAACCAGTTACTGGGTAATACGATACCCCTATGTAAGACTGGTTGTCAGACTTTCGGGTGCTTTCGGGCTTCTGACGACCCGTAACGGCTGTCAAAGATCTACGAATGACAACCCGGACCAACGGCTTAACATGCTTTCCGAGACACGAGGCACTTGGTATGTAAAGATGGTCACCCATCCACAGACTTAGCACGGCAAGCGCAACTTAACCTGATCGATTGACCCGTGTGGCGGTTATTAAGTAGCCACAAGCCCCTCTACTAGACGATCATTACCAAAATTAACAAAAAATTCTTTAAAATAAATAAATTACTTACCATTTACTGCTGGTGTCACGACGCGCTACGACGCGCTACGTCGTGCTGCGATGTGCTACGAAGTGCTACGAGACTGTCTACAACCTACGTGATGTAAAAGAACAAATAAGATCTTTTATTGGAGTATAATTTATTTATTAAATTCAGATACAGTGATCCATATTTATGTTAGTCATCAAGCAGTATAACATTTTACATTATATTAACTAAGTAAAAGATGCCATTTGTTTTTTTAATTCCGACTTAAGTTATTAATGTTCTTACAGTCCTCAATACAATAACTAAGTATACATATAATAAAATCGTAGCGAAATAAAAACTGTACATGGAATATATAAAAAAAGTAATTGCTACGAGGTCTGGGATCGATTTTAATGTCGAAAATATAGTTTTTAGAATTTTTGTCTGTTTGTCTGAATAAATGTTCCAACATCACGCAAATTCTGCCGGATAGATTCTGTTCAAATGCATGATATTTCCTATGAGTCTGGTCAGTCGGTAGGCTTATTATCACGCCATTTGCTATGAGGATGAGCAATATTGCATTATATTTGTATTCCTCTATAGTTTACAGCAAATTGTAAAAAGAAGAGCCAAACGGTTAGAACATTGCAGATAGTTACAGATTCAACCTTTCAAATGATTATCATCACGCTATATCTTTATGGAGCTAATCAGTCAATCATCATGACATATACAGGATGGATAAAATATTGATTGCAATGGATCCTGTTTCATAAGAGGATCAAAAAATTATATCGGACCAACTGAGGTTTGAGTACTAGAAGAGTCAGAAATCGCAAAAAGCTTTTCAGTTTAAACATTTTAAACTATTTGAGATCCTAATTATTTTTTAGAATGTCAGAAATCACAAGCAACACACTATTTAAGTTCTGTTCCCAAATAAAATAAAATTATAACGCATATTCGCTAGAAATTAGAAATTTAAAAATTTTGGTTTTCTGCCAGTCTTCATTGTAGCGGTCAGTCTAAATAAATCTAAGGTGACTGCTAATGAGAAATGCCGAGTGTTTACAATACAATCTACGTTATATTATTTTAGTGATAGCTGTTCGTCAGGAATAAATAATCTGTAAGAATGCGTCAGTCAGTATATCGATGTTGGACATTAAGTAGTATAAAACACACCTCACATACACTAATACACTTGTCACTCACATTCACACTCACTCTCCGCAGAACGCAGTTAATTTTAACTCTTTTATAATTATTTCATATTTTTTTTGTATATAAGTAAACATTCCTATCATTGCATGCCATAACTGTAATGAATTATTTCATTTTTGTGTATCGCGTCTTGTACCATATTCCCTGTAAAATGACAGGTCTGGCGCTTGTCATACAGGAACTCCTAGAACAAGAGCCAGGGCTGCACAGATGTTTGTGATTAATGCAGCAACGCAGGCGTTCAGTAATTCCCTAAAAACGAAAAACTTCACAAGCAATGGAAATTTGCTACTGAAGAATGTGGACTAACTGCTCCTCACACGGACAACTGTACGCCGCTTATTCCCGCGTCACCAGTCCTGAGTCTCTGTATATTTTGGCTGCTGAGACCAAAACTACAAACGTAGTATACAGCGAAGTTTTATAACAATATCATAACATCACGCCTGTGCTCCCCGAAGAGTAAGGCAGAGTACCTCTAGTATCTTCACCCACATATCAGCATGTTATGGTTAGGTCCAATGTGATGTGAATCGGCCACAAATCCAGACTTCGGACTGTTACTGAGAAATTCCAGATGGAAAAACCAATAACACTTTGCTTGATCCAAGAATCGAACCCAGGACCTTATGCCCAACAACAGCAGTAGCGCTTGTAACCACTACACTAACCAGGCAGTTTTTTATACAAATGTGTGGCTGTTGTTTTAGTGTATTGTAGTGTCTTACGACTTCCACGCGAACGAAGTCACGGGCAGAAGCCAGTAATACAATAAAACACATGCTTATTCTCAAGCTTACTACATATCTTCGACGATGTGTGTTGGCTAGTTAGTCCTCAGTATCCTGACAAGGGCCGCCGCGGTGAGCCGCATTGTATCGGTACAATGGCGGCGGTGGCGGCGGTGGCGGCGCCGGCGCGGGTAATGCGCGGGTGGCGTGCCCGGTGGCGGCGCAGCTGGGCGCTCTCACGCCTAATACGATTTAGATTATATCCACACCAACAACCACAACATTCACACAGAAGGTGAGGAGCAATTTGACAGTGACGCGACGTTATAGTTAGCACAGGTTAGCGAGGATGGAATATCTTGACAAGAATCTTATTGTATTCTACATTTATGTATTCTTAGTTGGTAAACTTGTAATAAGATCATATGGACCCTGTCGGGCACGAGAGAGGAAGCATTTGTTAATTATATAACATTACTTAGCAAACTACTATATTATAATAATGATGTAGGTATTATATGAGATAAACTCATAGCTATACAACATATAAACAGGTATCTATTGACAGATGTAATAATAATTAATAAATAAAAATAAAAATCAAGGTCTCAGGTACTTAAGTTATGACTTTATAAGTATATCAGATAGGTATTCGTTTACAGATAGCAGCTTTTATTTAGCAAGAATTGTCTAAGTTTTATTTTATTTTATAATTGTTAATTTTCTCTTTTTTTTTATTGGTGCGGGTAGATTATATAATTATATATTTATGGACATTACGTAGGGATTTGTAGAGTACATTTTTCATCAAGAAATTGGTAAGTTTAGCCTAGATCGGTGTCTGAGTAGATAGTGTGTCTGAATGTCTGTCTTCACGTTTTGAAAAAAAATCTTTACTCTATGTACCTTCTCAAGACGTTATGTTAGTGATCTTGTTACAGCGCACTTGTGGGTGAACTTTCTGCCGGTATCTACGTGGTTGCAAGTGCTAGAGGAAGCCTGCCTATTTGTACTCACCATCAAACAATTCACTCCTGCACCAGCGACACGCGAGCCCGCCCCACTCCCCGCGCGGCTCTATCTGTGTTTCACCCCCGCGCTGGCCTACTCGTATAAATTCAACCAAATATAAAAATCCTAAACATGTCAAAACAATTCGGCGTCTTCCAACACTTTAGCCAGAACGACAGCACGACGCGAAACAGAGTTCACGTCGAGACAATGGGAAACATATACCTACGAGCATTTCTAGCCAATATTCGCAGCGATATTTGTATGTATAATAGTGTCTAGATATTTAATTACTATTAATAGTCGTCTTGATACTAGTAAAACCCGTTTTACCAAAAAAAAAACCGGCCTAGTGAGTGTCAAGGTTCTATATTTGGGATGAATTTATATCAAGAACAAACTTAACATTGTAGTTGATAAACATATTCTGCCATACATTCCAACTGCAAATGTAAGGTTGTACGCACAATATTGAGAGTTACTACGTTATTTTAAAACCATAAACTTCTTCTTTTTTTATACCTTTCAGCTTAATTGGTCCATTACATTCGGAGTAAATTGGCTTTAACAGACAGGTGTGCGATACCCCAGCAAGAAAATCTTTTCGTTATTAAAATTTTTCTGTTTTCAAAATCTAAATGAAACACTAAATAATAATTGAAAAAACTTATTACACAATTGACTACTTCCATAATGATGAATCACTGACTGATTGACATACTATTTATTTTTATTTTTATTACTGCGAGCTTGTTGACATTTGACATTTACTGTAATTCGAACGATTTGACATTAATTTATATTTTGTAATAATATTATTTCCTACTTGATAATTCAAATTATAATGTCTTTAAGTTTGATTTGTATGCCCAAGTGACGGTAGAACATGGAGGACTTTTATAATAAAACATCTACTTATGTACTAATTAAACGTGCGACAATCTAAGAAGCCTGATTTGACACCTATCAAAATACATTGTATAGTGATGGGAAAAAACAAAGCGGTTGCTTTAAAAACCGATTCTCGAGACATATCGATTTATCATCCTTAGAGTTTGTAATCGATAATTTATTTACTTTGCTTGAAACTGATTCTCGAGGCATATCGTTTTATTACACGTCATCATCATCATCATCAGCCCAGCCTATAGCAGTCCACTGCTAGACATAGGCCGTTCAGTTCGATTCTCGGCAACTCATATCCATCTGCTACCAGACACCCTGCGAAGATCGTCAAACGTCAGTCCACCGACTCCGACCTTTATTTCCTACATTGTCCTATTAAATATCAAAATTAATCTAAAAATATATTGTGATTCGATTTTGTTTTTATATGTTTTAACATTTAATAATACAGGAATTATATGTACGTTTTTCTCTTTTCTCGATTTTTCAGCACATCGATTTTATTCGGTAAAACCGGCCAAGTGCGTGTCGGACCACGCAAAATGAAGGGTTCCGTAGTTGGGATGAATTTATCCCAACTACGGAACTAACACTTAAAATTGTAGTTGAAAAACATGTTCTCCCATAAGGAATGTATGGGAGATCTGTTTTTCAAACTGCAAATTTAAGTTGGTCGATTATTACTCGTAAACCCGTAAAGCCTACTTAGCTGTGATAGTTTTCCTTTTAAATTAGTTATATATACTACTACTGCTGTGATTTTTTCCAGATTTCCAAAACAAACCATTTATGTAGCTGCCAGGGGGGGCGACACTTGACTCTAACAAAAAAAATCTGTTAAAAGCTTAATATTTTGCAATCGGATCCCTGAATCCAAAAATGGTTTTCACAAACTCGCAATATTTTTGAACGACCTTTCTAACGATACCCCACAACATGGGTAGATGAGAAAAAAAAAAAAAACCCACATTACGTGTAGGGGAGGTACCCTAAAAAAAATTATTTTACCACTTTGTCGGCAAGATTAATATGTATACCCATGCCAAATTACAGCTTTCTAGTACTAACCGGAGCTAAGCCGCGGACAGACAGACGGACATGGCGAAACTATAATTTTTTTAGGGTTCCGTAGTAAACAAGGAACCCTAAAAAAATGGATTAAAACGGTCGCAACACTGCGGCAATAAACCCAAAGACATGACATTGTAATAACGTCCTGTCAGAATAATCATCAACGATTAATTCTTGTTTTTGAGTGCATTTTTTCCAATATAAAGTAAAAATTGGTGCTTACGAATGATACTCATTGCTATAGTGCACGTATAACATCGTAATAAATTAAGAGTATGGATTTGATTTTTCGATTTCTTACGTAGACGTTCATACAAAGTTATCGCGACATGTTTATTGAGAAACGTCAAATCAAGCTTCTTAGATTGTCGCGAGATTACTCATGTTTGCGAAGTAATAAATGATTTGATTTGTATCTTGCGATGCTTGCCAGTGCCAGTTGAGGTTCCAGTGAGTCGAAACCGGTGCCGCATAGTTCGCGGTGAGTCGGGACTGTCTGCGGTGATTCCCCCGTGAGTCGGGGTGGCGCTGCGTTACGGGCTTAAACCAATAGGGATATTTGGCTTATTCATGTATTGAAAATAAACTACTTAGAAAATCTTATAACATACTTGTATCAAAATGAGCAGTATTTTAAACTCTATCAATAGGAAATTGAATAACATTCTAAATAAAATAAAAAAGGCCTTTATAGAAAGAAAGAAAGAAATCATTTATTTGCTGATAATGTAGGTATACATATAAGTTGGATTATTTGTTAATTGTCCCGATACATTTTGCCTTTCGGCGTGCAAAATATTAGATTTGAATTTAATAAGTAGTTACAACCATTAGAATTATTATTAACACTACTCAGAATTATACTTATCAGAATTAATAGGTAGGTACAGACAAGCCAAAAAAAAAAATACAAATCTCTCGCATATTACAATGAAGAATTTATATGTCGTAATGTGTATTGTCAAAAAGCTTAATTTCAAAATGTTTAGTGTCAAAATATTCAAAAAAATTAACAAAAATCACAATTAATAAAGAGAATATAGATAATGTCATAATGTGTAGGTAATGTCAATATCTGTAATGTCAAATTATATTTAATGTCGACATAGTTATTCTAATATAACAACAATCATAAAAAATCACTAATATGTATAAAAATGTCATTATAATAATCATAAACATTCGAAATTGCAAAGATAACGTATTTTTATTTTTTTACAAGCATCAACATTTTACCTTATAGAGTATTGTCATTTAAAAGTCTTTAATTGTGTAACATCTATATATATATAATAGGTGCCATAGCAAAGCAACATACATAGCATGGGTGCATAGGTGCATCCTTTCCATAGGGAAAGGATGTTATTTTTGATAAAGACTGTTTTATGACCACCTGTGTACAATTGGTTTTTATACTGGGATCTTATTGGTACTGTGTCTTATGTCAACCACTGAGGTAAATAGGTGTTTGTTTAATATAACGAATAGGGCCACTAGTAAATACAAACAAGGTAATGTCAGAATTTTCAGGGATTTAAATACAGGTTGATAACTTGCAGTAGACCTGAACTTTAGACCTTATGACTTAAGACCTGTCATTGATCTAAGGCATCGTTTTGGGCCCTAAATATTCTTTCTCTTTCACTGCAGTTGCCCCAGAATATGACACCGTATCTTAAAAATGAAGCATCTAATCCATCATAGGCTATCACTAAATTCACTAATCTATGTTTACTTTATTTCAGAGGTTCAAGCTCAAACTCTACTCAAACTCAAAGCATTTATTTCAATTAAATCATTTACGGGCACTTTTGAATTGTCAAGGAATCGCTCAGTCAGAAATATGTATTTATTTATCTAACACTTTAAGCACACAAATGTACAGAGGCGGATATACATATACCTATTAACCTATATATATAATACGATATAAATAAATACAAGAACAGATAAATACATATTATAAATACACGAATATACTAAAACAAATAAGACAAACAATGGGAAAACATTACTGTACTGATGATACTGCCAGCTTCTTACGAATGTACTCGCGAACTTTTATTTTAAAGGATAATCGGTTGGTTGCCATCCTGATTTCTTGGGGGAGCGCATTCCACAAAGAGATAGATTGAATGAAGAAGAAGGAAGAGTGAATGACGTCAGTGCGGTGAGTGGGATATTGAAGAAGACGATTGTGTGATGAACGTAGAGTTCTATTGTGGTTTGCGCAAATGTACTGAAAGTGGGGGGCTAGATAACTAGGGGAAGAGGAACAGTCAAGAAATGAAAACAAGGTGGTCAGTGCCCTTTGCTCTCTGCGGTGCCGTATAGGCAACCACTTTAGAAGGGACCGTTTTGCAGAGACGTGATCATATTTAGGAAGATTGATAACGAATCCAATGCAGTTATTGAGAAGACGGTCAAGTTTGTCGAGAAGATCTGCATTCAGGTCATAGTAGCACACATCACCATAATCGATGATAGGGAAAATTAAGGACTGCACAAGCATTGTCTTGGTGCTTGATGGTAATACATTTTTCAGTCGGTACAGAGCCCGCAGCGTTCCAGTAACCTTCTGGCTAACCCTAGCGACTTGAGTACGCTAGTTCAGAGTGCCATCGATCTGCAAGCCTAGGTTCTTCACGTCAGTGCTAAATGGAACGATCGTACCGTTCAAGAGAACTAGTAGCAAGGTTGACCCATCCACCTTACTAATACTACGAGGACTCCCAATTATGATTGTCTGACACTTTTTAGGGTTTACTGCAACACAAAATCTATCAGCCCAGGTTTTTATTGCAGCTAAGTCCCTATTTAACTTGTCGATAGCGTCAGGTATTTCATCAACCTTCCCTTGACAGTACAACTGCAAGTCATCCGCATACAGATGATACGCACACTGAAGCTCGGATGTTATAAGATTAATAAAAATAAAGAAGAGAAGAGGAGAAAGAATACCGCCTTGGGGAACGCCAGCTTCCAAATCATACCAGCATGATGAAGAATCTCCAATATTAATGAACTGCTGACGCTCCTGAAGATAAGAGGAGAACTATTCCAATATGAAGCTAGTTGCCCATTCCAAAGCGTAGTAGGTACCTATGGAGAAGAACGGGCAAGAAACTCCACGGACTATATTTTAAATAAATAAAAAATTGTTACAAAAAATTGTTTACATCATTCAGGTTGAAATTATACATGTGAAAACAATATAGAAAGGAAGCGTCCAGAATAAAAAGATAAAACAAAGAACAATTCAAAAATGGCAGCTAAGAGTTGACCAGTCCCAACTGACGGCGCCCGTTCACGAACATGACGCATGGATCAGCACCATTCAGCTCAACCATTTTGAAGGGAGCTAAATGATCCAACACACGCGCCACCGTCAGCGAGACATCTGAGTGAGCATGACATACTCACAGCCGCCAGGGCACATTCAAGTCAATAAAAGACGTATTACCCGGTAAATGGTAGCTCTTTCGTACACAGTACTCACACATGTGCTCTGCAATTATAAAAAACAAAGGAGATTGATTTTATACAATGCAAAGATGGTCTTAAAATTTTCAGCAGCTCCAACAGTATTTTCAAATGTTAATCAATTAGTTGTGGTTTTATCAGCGATGTAATCACCCAACTTATAATATGAGGCGCCTGCATAGTGTGCGTTTTATACAAGATTTGAATTTCGTCTCATTCAGTTGATGTATGTGGGGAGGAATTTTATTTTAACATTTTATACCGTACCGAGTCCACATTAGCCAGTCTGAAACCTGGTTGAACTAATAGGTCCCTATTTCTTGTACCATAATTATGTCTATCACCTCTTTTACTAAAAAGATTTATATATTTCACTAAGCGCTCTAATTTTTGGTTTAAACCCAACTGGCTGTTGATTCTGTTTAGACGTCATAATTAGTTAGGTTTGATTTTAACTTGAACTGATATTATTCAAAAACGCGTTTATACTTAGTCTGTAAACATTTTATGGATGTTAAAAATAACAAGAAAACCGAATACCATTTTCAGTGAGTTTACGTTGTTCATTTAAGCGCTAGATGTTTTTTTTTTTTTTTTTTCCATAAATTCTTGATTACTTTAAAACGGTAAACATTTTTGAAACCTAACTAAGGCACAAATACGCTCAAATTAAGAGCTACTGATTTACGTTTATTCTACGGACGCGCAATCATTGGTTTTCGAGACACAAGATTCTGCAAAACGTTACTCCAGCAGGAAATGAAACTTCTCGAAAACCTTAAGACAAACAAATTTCATTGTCGGTGCAAATTAAGGCACAAATATAAGCTATCCACCCATGTACTTTATTTCTCTTTCCAGTCATTCGTTTAAAATCTTCCTGCCGGAACAACGTTACTCCAGCAGAATTCGTTTTGCCGTTTATTTTTCTAAAACGACAGCACGCACAATTTTTTTATTTGGCGCGCATTTACAGCAGATTACGTTCAAATTATTCGTTGAACTCAATTCATTCTAGAAGAGATTTTCTTGCTGGGGTTACGCAGACGACAGACGGACGGACAGATAGACAGAAACGCGAGTGATCCTATAAGGGTTCCGTTTTTCATTCGAACGTACGGAACACAACTTTTACTTATTTACTACCTTATTTATTTTTACTTCGATGGTCCTAGTTTATCATATGTGACTTCGAGTTACAGCTTTATAAGCTATATGTAAGCGGGCACGCCCTTAATGCCTGGAGGCTTTTATTCCAGTATTAAGTTTTGTTTATGTTTTGAGTTTTTATTTTCACTTGAGTATAGATTTCGATTGTTTTGTTGGTATATTGGCGTCTGCTAGCTGTCATTATGGCAAATAATTTTATTTACTGTTTTGTGTTGAGTAGCTGCTGTAAATTATTTTGCATACTATTGTATAGAATCAAGTTTTTTTTTCTAACTGAACGCTAAGCAGTGCTGCTGGGGGTTTGTTGCGCCACTTCTTCTTCCCAGCTAAAGCACTAGAAAGTGGTGAAGGGTGGGCGTTTTGGGGGACTTATGTAATTTTGACTTTCTAAAAGTGCTGATTCTCAACCTAGTTTGAATAAATGACATTTGAATTTGAATTTTCTTTATTTATTTATTAAAACTTTTTGCACAAGTAAAAAAAAATACCGTACAAAGGCGGACTTAATGCCGGAGGCATTTTCTACCAGTCAACCTAAAGGGTGATGCAGAAACTAAACATGGCAGGTGCAACATAAGGGATAGATAATAAAATACAAGAATAAATGCATACATATATAGGTACATACATACATAGTATAAACAGAATAACTTTGTCAGTAGAAATAACGATCGGTAGAGGAGAAATAACGGTCAGTAGAGGAGAAAACGAATCCAGCAAATCACCGCTGGGATGTTTCAGCCAACTTCTTGCGTATATGCTCACGTACCTTCACTTCAAAAGGCATCCGACTGGTTGCCGTCCTAATTTTGAATTTGAATTTCTAAATAATTTGCCGTCAGCATCCATGCAGTTTGGCAAAATCCTGAAATGTCACATCTATCTTGTTCCGGGGTGTAGAACATTTTTGCAGCGCCTAAACTCAGTGTCGCCCGTGTTTGCACTAGTTGTACCACGGCAGGGGAGGGGAGGAGGTGCGGGGCACAAACGTACGCCGCTCCAACTTCTTAACGTACGTGAACGCGGCGGTAAATAACTCCATCCGCGCTTCAACTACCACTCGATAGCTGTACTTTGTTAGAGCAAGTCACTCTGAAATATCGGCGCAACTTCTGTGCAGCAGTTTGCAGCACAGCAAGTTTACAGTTTGTTTTAAAATAACAATTTAAAACCATTTTGTAAAATGTTATCGAAAGGCTCGTAAATATGGCGAGCGATACATTACCCAAGTCAAACAATAGTAGGTCGTAGTCATAATAAGAAACTACATCTAGCACTATATACAACTGCATCTAGCACTATATACAACTACATCTAGTACTATATTTAAGATCTTTGTATATAATCACCTATGTTTGACAAATAAATTATTCTATTCTATTCTATTCTATTCTATATACAACTGTCTTTTATAAGTGAAATACAAACGTTGTGCTCCCCAGTTATGTCTGTACAAATAATCAACATGATAAACAAAGAAAGTCTACAACTTATTATTTTACTGAGAGTACACATTTACTTTGTCACCGATAGTGTTTCTACGAAAATTAATCAAGGTAATAAAACACACGCATTGACACATGTTAACCTCACCCCGACGTGTTGAGACAGGTGTCATATGTCACCAGCGTAAACAGCGTGTGTAACATATATTACAGGGTCCGGTCTGCTTTCTACCAATTTAAAATCGTCCTGAACCTTGAAAGAGTTAAAAAAATATCTTTAGTAAATCTCCGCTAATATTTAGCGCAAACAGAAGTGTGAGTTGTACGTGCGGAGTGTAGACATATGAAGGGCGCATATTGTCCGGCTCGAACGAGGCCGGGCGCGGGCGCAGGGGAAGCGCGTCGTTAGGCACACTTACATCACGTCGCCCACCCAAAGCCAAGAGTAAATTAGTTTAAGGCGCAGTGCTGGCAAGAGTCCAGCCTGCCTGCACCACCGGCGGCGCGGCGGCGTCACTCCACAGACGGACACAAAAGGTACATCGCTTAACATCTGCCACTGGTCATTCAGTCTAGCTCTGGATTGCTGAATGATGTATATGTACAGGTGACAAGGCAGATCGCAAATATTGCTCTAAGTAAGCTGATGGACTTAGAGATTACTGGTACCCATACTATTAAAAATCTACATGGGTTACAACCCAATTTAAGTAATGCCGTAACATACACACGTGATATTAGTCAAAACCAGACGTCATAAAAGATATGTAACAAAACGAACGACGACTATTACATAACAGAGAGTTTACAGATTCAAATATCTTGGTCATATATTGACTCCCGACCTCAAAGACGATGATGACATTGAACGAGAGCGGAGGGCGCTGTCGGTTAGAGCGAACATGCTGGCTCGCAGGTTTGCATGATGCTCACTACCTGTTAAAATCACGCTCTTTCGAGCCTATTGTATTAATTTTTACACGTGCAGCCTGTGGGCTAGATATACGCAAAGGTCGTACAACGCTCTCCGCGTTCAATATAACAATGCGTTTAGGATACTGGTGGGGCTGCCCCGTTTCTGTAGTGCGTCAGGGATGTTCGCAGATGCGCATGTAGATTGCTTTTACGCAACAATGCGTAAAAGGTGCGCTTCCCTGGTGCACAGGGTGCGGGGCGGCTCAAACATTGTCTTAAGCATGGTTGCAAGTCGCCTGGACTGTTTGTACGTGGGTCACTGTTGTGCCGTCTCTCATGGGATATCGCAACGGTGACCAACCATTATTTCTTGTTACGTTTTGTATAGTTTTCCTTGTTTTTGTTTAGTGTCTGTGCTTACTAATTTTAGTACAAGATTGTTAGTAAAACTTACGACTATGTAGTCGTAAGTTTTACTAAAAATCTTGTTGTTGAGTCTTAGTTACTCTAATAAAGAAAATTCTATTCTATTCTATAACACTATCTTCTGAGAAGTGAGCCTTCTGCCCCGCCGTCTGTTCCCCACCTTAATCCGAGTGTCTGGCGACTCGCCATCCGCCGCGCCATTGAAATTATACAAAAATCATTCACATTTGTTTAAACTCGCGCTCGTTTTCGTGCCGGCACAACTTCAGACCGAGCTATTTAACGGTTCTCGAGCCGCACCAGCTGCCGCTAAAAAGATATATTTCGTCGCTAACTTTTTGGTTATTTAATAATATTATTACCTAACTTGGATATCGTTTCGCCGTCCAAGGAGAATAAAATGATAACTGCCATTATTTTAGTTTTAGTGTTTTGCCATTTTTGGTATCTGTGGGTGCTAATACATCTGCTCAATTTTTTTCGTAATTTTTATACAGTTATTTACGAAGTTACAAAATATTACAATAGTATTCAAATATTTAAAACAGGTCTTAAATTACGAGAATAAAGTGCTATCATGATATCATCAAAATGTATTCTCACTTGTTAGTCAAACAGTCATACAATTATGTTCCCGTGAAAAAATATTCGACTAGATAATGATAAATGCAGTTATCATTTTATTCTTGTTCTAAACCGTCCAGCCGCTTTGTATAAGATGTTAGTCAAAATGCTGTTGTTTTTTACTATCATTTTGAATAAAACTAATGTTGATCACCATGTCGTAGTTTTATTAGGAAGCCAAATTCAAAGTCCTTACCAAATTTTTGTTACAATATTTACGAGAATAAGACGATATTAAAATATTATCAGTATCATTTGCTCCATAAACCCCGTAGAATAAAATGATAAGTGAAGAGTACAATATTTGATTCTGGTCAGGCTGTACGGGGAATAAAATGATAATCGACATCATACAACTTAGACGATGATTAATTTTGACTAACTTCTTATTTTCGAAATAATATCTCTATTTTGATATTTAGGCGTATTTCACTAAAACGCTTAGAACAAACAAAAAATAATCTTTTCTAAAAACTGACATCCATCTGTCTACGTCCAGTATTTAAGGAGCAATCGACGAATACATGTTTTTTATTTTTCTTGCAGCAAGTTCAAATAAACGGTGTAAATTCATTGGGTTTACAAGTCAAAATGGGTGTACCACAGGGCTCGATTTTGGGTCCATTCCTCTTTTTAGTATATATAAATGATTTACCGCATGTACTGAAAAACCGACCACAAATGGTGTTATTTGCTGATGACACATCACTGATTTTTAAGGTAAACAGACATGCACAAGAGCTTGACGAAGTAAATAACGCTATGCTTAAGGTCCATAATTGGTTTACTGTAAATAATTTGGTATTAAACGAGAAGAAAACTAAATGCATAAGATTCGCGTTACCAAATGTTAGTGATCGTGATAGAGTGTGTTGGATCATTCGGTTCCCTACAAAATGGTTGAGCTGGATGGTGCTGATCCACGCGTCATGTTCGTGAACGGGCGCCGTCAGTTGTGACTGGTCATCTCTTATCTGCCAGGGCTCATTTTTAATGTTATATTTTGAATTGTTTTAATTTTTTTATTGTACATTGTTCTCACATATAGAAGCAACAAGAATAATGTACCCAGGATTGTGTAATTTTCTATATTTAAAAGAGTGTCCTTGGAGTTTCTTGCCCGTTCTTCTCCATGAAGATCTACGTTTTGGAACTGGGCAACTAGCTTCAACTTTCTGACTAACTGACCGACTATTTGACAATTCAAAAGTGCCTGTAAATGGTTTAATTGAAATAAATGCTTTGAGTTTGAGTTTGAGTTTGATGCCGACGCAATGCTGAAACTAGCCGATCCGTTGCTCGAACAAGGACAGTCGCACGGATTCCGCAGGGAAAGCCGCTTCGTCACGTTTATCAGTTCGAAAGAACTGCTAGGGACCATGACTCCAAAAGAGCATGATGGCGACGCAATGCGTCACTTATGGAAGTGTTGCTCTGAGTATTCCGAGTGCAGATGTGAGGTATCGTGTGAGTAATGACTGACCAAATACCTGTTACGCTAACGTAAGGGTTACTCACAGGTTTATATAATAATATACTTTGCATCCCTAAATCATTTATTAGATTTCTAAAACCACTTCCAATGCGATTTCACAACTATGAATTCTTAAGTCTTATTTACAATCTCATTCAATCCTTTCCTTGCCTTAATAATTGGACAAGGTATCGGACTTCTTCTTATGGGAATTCATATCTTTCTTATCACGGTGGGAGAGTGTCCAGTCCGGAGACGAGCTCTACAGGGCCGTACGGCGGTGGAGTGCGGCCCTTCCCCCTAAGGGGGGAACCGACTTAAACACTAATATTAACATAATTAGGAAAAACGAAAATTTTATCAGCCTAGGGTAATTTAGGTACAGTCACACGACTTTACTCCAGATTTTGTTTGTCCCTCGCAGCCTACTTTTAATTTCAATAATCCAACGTTGGAGCCACCAATTTCAATGCCAGAATTAGTCAATTATATTAAAACCACCGACACAGCTCCTGGGTCAGAACAAATTTCCTTTTCGATGATTAAAGACCTTCCGCCTTCCGGTAAATATATGTTACTTATAAAAATATAATAACAATGTTTTTCAGTCGGTTTTGTTCCCATGCAATAGCGTCAAATCGAAATAGTTCCAATTCCAAAACATGGTAGTTCATCTTTATCTTTACGTCATATTTCTCTGTCATCTTATATTTGTAAAAAAATTCATGCTATTTTGGGCAAACGTATATAGTGGTTCTTTGAAAAACAATGTCTTTTTCCTGAGGACATGGTGGGTTTTCGCAAGGCACGATCTTGTATGGATAACCTTTCGAGGTTGGTTTCCGAAATCCAACTAGGATTCTCTAAAAACTTGGTTACAGCGGCGTGTTTTATAGATATCGAAAGTGCCTATAACAACGTTGATATTTCTTGCCTGATACGTATTTTAGATCAGTTTGGGGTTGGGTCAAAGATCTGTATTTATTTGGGGTCGTTTTTATCAAATAGACATCTGCAAGTGGCGACGTACGATTGTGAGATTGTTAGATTTACTTGTCGTGGGTTAGCTCAAGGGGACCCATTAGCTCCACTTTTATTTAATATTCTAACACTACACATATGTAAGAACGTTGGCCAGGTTAATATATCTCAATATGCTGATGACTTTGTGTTATATTCAACAAAAAATAATTTAGATTCAGCGTTTGAAGAACTTCGGTCTGCTTTACGATACACCAAAGTGTTAATTGATAGGCTGGGCTTAACTATGTCTCCAAAAAAAACTAAGATTTGTGTTTTTAAAAAGGGTTGCTTTAGGAGGTCTGTAGACTTTGTTTTTAATGATGGTTCAATGGCAGTCGTTAATAATGTGAAGTATTTGGGTCTGTGGCTGGATAGCTCATTGAGATGGGGTAAACATATCAATGTAACCTCACAAAAAGTAGTGAAATTCATGAATTTGCTTAAAGTTTTATCCGGTACGGGATGGGGACTCCATCAAAAACACCTTAGACGTTTATATATTTCTATAATTCGTGTATTGTATAAGTAGAAATGATTATGCCAGTTTCTTGTTCGACTGTAGTTGCAATTCTAAACTAATCAAACTGGATAGGGTCCAAAATCAGGCATTACGTGTTATCGGCGGATTTATAAGGAGCACCCCGATGTTATGGAAATCGAGTTATGCCTACCGCCACTTCATATTCGTCGGAGATACTTAGCTAGCAAATTTATGTTAAAATCAAAATCTTTTCTACTAGAAAATCTTTCACTAGTTACAGGTTCCAATTATTGGCAGAACAAGAGGCTGCCATTACTTATTGACATCTTTTCTCATTTTAATTCTGTTCCAATACACTCAAGCGGTCAACTCGGACCGTTTTCACTTGATAAGTGGATATGTAGTATAAATATGTCTCATATAGTCTTTGATAAAATTCCTACAATTTCTAAAGCTAAACGCCACTACAAAAAACTTATGTATTTCATATATTCAAGAACAATATTCAGGTTTTCATATTTTTTTTACTGATGGTTCGAAAGATAAACATTTGGGAGGCGCAGCCTTTTTGGATCCCATTCTTCTAAACCACATGAAGCTTAGGATTGATTCAGATATTTCTATTATGCACATTGAATTGATTGCGGTATTAGAAGCTTTGTCCTATATTCTATCAATTGATGGCGATAAATTTGTGATTTTGACAGACTCCAAAAGTTCGCTGCAACATTTGGCTCGGCACTTTTCTCACGTGCGAGGTATTCCGACAGCCTACGTAATATATGAATTGCTCTTAAAGCTTCAGTCTAATTCCAAAACGGTATGTCTTCAATGGATTCCGTCTCATTGTCAGGTAGAAGAAAACACCAACTGACGGGGTCCGGAAGGGCCAATGCCTGCCGGGGTTGCGAGTTTGTCCGAAAGGGTTATCGCGACCTCGGCACACAGGCAACGGAAGGAACACGGGTGGGTTTTAGTCAGTAAAAGTCTGACACGCCCTCCCGCTCCACCCAGAGCGGAAGAAGTTATTTGATAATTTCCCAACCTCAAAAAAAAAAAAAAAAGGTAGAAGAAAATGAAAAGGTTGATATGCTCGCTAAACAAGCGTGTGTTGATGGAGTTCCCATGAATATTACTCCACTGTATTTGGACTATTTTGGAAAGGCTAAAAGAAAGTGTTTAGATCTTTGGCGGGAGTATTTTGATGAAAGGTCAAAAGAAAAAGGTATACGGTATCGAACTATTCAGAGATTTCTCGGGTTCCGTGGATTGATTGTGACCTCAATAAAAACGTAATTACTATAATAGCCTTAAGACTTCGTTCCGGACATATTCCATCAAACAAGTTTTATTACTTAATGAGGAAAGCTTTGTCTCCAAATTGTGACGACTGTGGAGTAGTTGATGATGTCTTCCATTTTCTGATGGAGTGTCTCCGGAATGAAAATACTAGAATTAACGATTTCGGACGATATAAAAGGCTTGACGTTGGTTTTTGTAATACCATCCTTGCTTTTCCAATTATTATTATTATTCATTTATTAAACAAGTTATGACTCATAGATACAATACATTACACATACAACAAACAATACTTACATTAACAATACAATACACAAAGCCCAATATGGTTGATTTTTATTATATTTACTTACAACTATGTTAGGGATACAATTACACAAATACACACAACAAAATAAATATGTAACTGCTACAGCATTCCAGCTGAGATACGGGAGCAACGACTCACTATACAGCAGTCCAGCCTGTCAGCAATAACTCCCAGGATGCTGTTGGAACTGGCTCGCACCCTGCGCACCAAGGACGCACATCTTTTACGCATTAATGCATAAAAGCAATCAACACGCAAATCTGCGGATTTGCGTGTAGCGCATCAGGGATGTTTGCGAACATCCCTGATGCGCTACAGAAGCGATGTCCAATGTCCAATGTCCGATAAGGCTAAACAATTGTACAATTTAGTTACATATAAGGTAGATAATTACCAACAATTTTGTGTTTTTCTGCACTGGGCGATGTGGTCGACAAGCGACAAAGAGCTTTAAAAAAAAAAAAAAAATGTTCTGTTTATGTTTTGAGTTTTTATTTTTGTTTGAGTATATATTTCGATTGTTTTGTTGGTATATTATTGGAGTGTGCTAGCTGTCATTATGGCAAATAAATTTATTTACTGTTTTGTGTTGAGTAATGTAAATTATTTTGCATACTATTTTATAGAATCAAGTAATTTTTTTTTACTTTTCTAACTGAACAGACAACAGTGCAGCTGGGGAGTTTGTTGCGCCACTTCTTCTTCCCAGCTAAAGCACTAGGAAGTGGTGAAGGGTGGGCGTTTTGGGGAACTGTCTTATGTAATTTTGACGTTCGAAAAGTGCTGATTCTCAGCCTAGTTCGAATAAACGACTTTTGAATTTGAATTTGAATTGTGCCCCACGTGCCCCATGCCCCATGCCCCGTGCCACATGCCCCGTGCCACATGCCCCGTGCCACATGCCCCGTGCCACATGCCCCGTGATGTAGTGACGGAAGGAGCCGCACAAGGTCAGTGGCACCACGTAACGCACCTCACGGCACACCCGCAAACCGTGAGATCGACGTGGACTTGGAAATCATAAGCTGGATGCAGCACACTTATAGGCTAAACTTTTAAGTTAATGCTTATTAAAATATTCAGTAAACTCAAATGACACACATGAATACCTAACAAATTCAACTTAAATACTTCCATGTCTCATAAAGGAAACCTATAGCCGATGAAAGACTGTCGAGTAAAGAGAGTACTGGATAAGTGAGAGCAATGGCCGCAAACATGAAATAGGATATTACTGTCGGGGCCTGCAACTAGGGCACTGATGGACGATCGTACTTTTCTCAAATAATCCGCGGAATTTCAAACTAAGTAAATTAATTATAAATTTCAGGATCAATGATGAACAACGATAATAACTTTTCACGCGCCTATATACAGGGTGATTGGAAGATGGGTGCAAAGCTTTAAGGCGAAGATAGTACAGACAATTTAGAACCATTTAAGCCATGGTTGTCTTAGACGAAGTCTTACCAAATATTTTTAACCAAATTTTTAAGTTTTTTTTCGGAAATTCTCAAAATTTAATGTAAACTGCATAATTATGGCCAAATTGGATGATAAATGAATTCATTTTTTATTTATTTAATTAAAGTAATGTGTAAGCAATCAAGCAAACATGTTTTAGGCTTCTGTGTCATTAGAATTTTTTTTTACAGACATTTAAAGCTCAGAAAAAATAAAAAATTTGTACAATAGGTACGTCTTTTAAACCTTATTAAAAAAAAAAAAATTGGTAAGTCTTCGTCTAAGACAACCATGGCTTAAATGGTTCTAAATTGTCTATACTATCTTCACCTTAAAGCTTTGCACCCATCTTCCAATCACCCTGTATATTTGTTTCTTCTTTACTTTAAACAGCTCTATTTGCTAACCAAATCGAAATTAGTAAGTTACCTCCTTGATTGCCATGTGTTGAGTAGAAAGTTCGTTCCATTCTTAAATAAAACGACAGAATGAGTTTTTATAGTAATTTATTTGGCCGCTAAACACGACAGATACGAAATTTCATTTAAACATTGCCGGCCGGGCGCTCGCATGTATTCGACCAGTACAGAATTTTCGACTTATCTCGAAGGAGGTTGTCAAAGTAATGCTCGAATTTCCAAGCATGTTTGATAATAAACCTTTCGGTCGACATCGAAACCTTTAAATAGAACCACACTTTTTGTTTAATAAGATTCATATCCACAAAAACTCTTATATTAGGTCCCCACCTATGAAATCAGCGTTTTGTATGGAGGATTTTAAAGAAGTTGCTTTTTTCATACTAACATTTTCTTAATTTATATAACAACCATGAACACTAATGTTTTAAAACTTTTCTGCGCTAATGTTTAAAAACTAAGATAACGTAATATACCACTAGATTAAGCGACAAAAATAAGTTTTGGCTAAATTAAAACAAATAGTGGTCATTTCTGCTAACAAAATGAGGAGTCATTTTTAAGGTATTTTTTATGTTTATAAACTATAAGTAATAAGGTTTTTTTTACTATTGGTAGTTGTCTATGATGGTCATTATTCGATATAATACCAAGCAATTGATGAATATTTTAATTCATAGAAGTGACAAGGTTCTCTATTTGTGAGAAAAAAACGCCAATTTCATAGGTGGGGACCCAATATTAACAGTGGATGACTACAGGCCGAAGGAAAACACAGATACTATATTACAATAGATTGGTCGATTCCTTTATGTGTGTTTATAAAACGTAGGGGTGCTGGGAGCGATCGACAGGCGATCCAAAGAGTACGTAGCACAGACAAGCGATCGCTTCATGGTAACCGCGCGAGCACACACGAGTACCGCGGCTAGTACAGTTCGACACAACTCTTAAATGTTGTATCGCTGTACCTCTTCTACCCAATAAATGTTTTATTAACAATCGCTTGTTTTTGCTCCACTGACCGAGTTATTATCTACCGTTTTTTTTTTTAAAACAGCCCTTAATTTCATTATATGGCGTATGTCAAAAAATCATAAATAAATAGTTACCTCACCGTGTGCAAGGATATAGCGGTATGTGTCGATCGTGTTTGTTTGTGCACTCGCGACCGGCAATACCCGGTATTACCGATAGTGATCTACCGCCTGTCACTACACTGTGTGCTGCACTCACACAAGCTGACTGCGACTGATGGACACCTTGTATCTACTTAAAACTAGTCACGTAGCATGTTATGTTTTATAGGTGATAAAAACTAAGCGCAAAATTCCTTAAATGCTAAAAGGATAATTTCTGTTAAATAAAAATTATCGCACATCGACGTAAGCAATGTGTACCTAATGTATTTCTCTATACTTAGGTACTCCAAGTGCAGGCGTGTTTAAATACTAGCAGTTGTTTACGGTGTTCTATGCATGACCGGCCTGCAAAGATCAAGATCACTGAGTTTGTTAAACATTCTCAGAACAGAAGATTCTTAAACAAAGTTTCCTGTTGACCTAAACTCCCTAATAGAGCCATTGTAAGATTGTTTTTTTTTTAACCACCCGACATAGTTTCCTGAAAATGGACTTCCGAAAAATAAATGAATGTAGTACACAGTGTGTGTGTGTGTAGTGACACATATATGCCGCTGTTACAACTGATTTATAGGTTCTTGAAGGATTTACTTCTCCATAGCTCTATTATTATAGCTAGTAAAAACCCTCCAAATATTAACGTTTTTGTTTGTTTTGTTAGTCTATATTGTGTCCTACGGCTGGGCAGAGGCGTCCCGTTTTTCCTTTCAAATCTCTCTGTTTTATGCGATTTCTGGCCATATAGACCCAGCAAACATGACTTCGCACCTGACGTCACACCACCTTCGCCTCGGTCTACCTCGACGGCGATGTCCTCCTTCAGGCGTACAGTGAGTGACGATTTTTGCCGGTGGTTTCGTGCGACGTGTCCGGCCCACTCCCACCGCCGCGGCTGCGGATGTTTTTTCTCCAACATCCTACTTGAGGTATGGAGCGCAGGGTGGCGTTGCTAACGCGGTCCGTTCGCTTGATACCTATTAAGCTGCGTTCCATTGCCCGCTGGCAAGTCTTGACCGTTGGACTTCTGTTGTTCAATAAGTGACCAATTTTGTGAACCTTTGACGGACAGAACGCACATGTCTATGAGTTTTCTTTTAAATGTTATAGGGATTCACGTTAAAGAAAACAACAATCTTTTTATCTTTAACCGAACATCCAACTGCACTTTATAGGGTTATAGACCTAACATGTAGCACATCTCTTTGTTGGTACATATTATATTAATGACACGTATGGAGTGGTAATTAGTAACTGTCGCGCAGCCGTCGGTCAATCGGGCCAGTCGCACCGGGTGGTGCCAATCACACGCGCGTTGGCTCGCCTCATTACCCACGCATTTTGCACGCGCTCATATCCACCTAACGCTGTCCAGGTCACAGATGGATTATTATATAAATTAACAATACGAGAAATTTTTACTTCTCTCGCTGTTAAAAATCGTGAACGTTATATTCAGTAGGCGAATGCGCATGCGTACTAAAACAGGTGTGGATGTATAGTGTCTATGTATTGTTTTGTTCTTAAATTCTTCAACTCAAATACTTATCTAAACATTAATAATCCTGAATAAGCTGATCATCAGCCCATATGACAGATTTAGATTTTTTAAATTTCTTTATTTTAACATAAACAAAACAGATAAATGACATTCAGATCTTATTCGAAAAGCATTAAACAGTATGATTGGGTATTTTGTGCAGACTATGGCGCCTATATAAAACATTTACGTATACACAAATTATGTAATGTACCTATATGACTTGTTGTTGATATGAATCAGAGGTATCATATTACTTACGTTGAATAAATATTGTACTGGTACAGCGCGATGATTAAACACAAACGCACTTTATAACACTATAAACTATTTTATAAAAGATTGTTACAAATAACATTGATAAAATTAAATTTCACTTTGACAGAACTATAATATTTAAAATGCAAATAAACTTCGTGTGATTCGTTGTAAATCTACCTACATTAAGACCGAACGTAAAAAAAAGTCCGGTCATCTAGTCGCATAGCCTTTGTTAGTCGTATAACAGCAAGTGATGTGGGAGACGGTATCGATGATATGTGTCGATATATTTTAAGTTTGTAGATCGGGTTCGGCCAATAGTAGAAATAAGTGGGTTATGATGTTTAGGGTTAGTTACCAGATAAAACTTTTTAGTAACTTTTGTAATGAATTGTTTAATGTTGGGAAATTTATTTGTCCTTACGGACAAATCTTAAATTGGGTGTATTGAACTCAAAATTCAAAAGTCATTTATTCAAACTAGGCTCAGAATCAGCACTTTTCGAACGTCAAAATTACATAAGACAGTCCCCCAAAACGCCCACCCTTCACCACTTCCTAGTGCTTTAGCTGGAAAAAAGAAATGAAGTAACAAACTCCCCAGCAGCACTGCTGTCTGTTCAGTTAGAAAAAAAAATAACTTGATTCTTTACGTATGCAAAATAATTAAGATTACTCAACACAAAACAGTAAATATATTTATTTGCCATAATTACAGCTAGCATATACCTACCAACAAAATTTTTTTTTGTTTGTATTTATTATTTTATTCTAAGTACATTATAATTAAGTATATATATTTTAGGGATATTTATTTTAGTAGTATGTATGTAAGTTTATTCTCATAATGTATGTTTATAGTTAATATTATAGTTAAATTAGTGAATAATTGGGTGTTTTATTTTATGTATTTTATTTTCTCTTCTACTCTTACACACGTTGTCTACATCTCTTTAACTACTTTCCTATCGCAGGGATGCTGGAAGAGATTTCTTTAGAAATAAGCATCACCTTTGTACGTATTTTTCTGTTCTTTTTTTCTTGTCTGTTTATATGTGTGTACATAAACCGTTAAATAAATAAATAAAACAATCGAAATCTGTACTCAAGCGAAAATAAAAACTCAAAACATTAACAGAACTTTATACCAGAATAAAAGCTTCCAGGCATAAAGGGCGTGCCCGCTTACATATAGCTAATAAAACTGTAACTCGAAGTCACTGATAAACTAGGACCATCGAAGTAAAAATAAATAATCAGTTAGACAAGAATAATTATGATCAATTGTCAAGGTCGCTAGCTAACCATATATTGCAATAAACTCATTAAAAAAAAATTGTAATGACTAGATTATATCAATAACAAATGAAAATAAAATAAAAATCAATTGTCAATTAAAAATAAAAAATGATTATAACTCTTATAACCTGTCAGTAGTTAAGCTACTTCAGCAGAAAGAACATGAACATTGTCTTGAATTAATCACAGTTACCAACTATTCTTATCGTTTAAGTAGTCGTTGATAGAATAGTATGCCGTTGAACAAAGGTTGGACTTTACTTTGGCTTTAAACGCATTAAAGGTCAAATCTAGCAAAGAAGAGGGTAGCTTGTTATAAAAGGTTATACCAAGTCCAACAAATGAGTTATGAACCTTATGAAATCGGTGAAATGGAGCTCGTAATTTGTCCTTATTTCTGGTGTTAATATTAGGAATATCACTGTTTTTAGTGTGTATATTTTGCCTAATATAGGTATAAAATATTGGCGAATATGAATTGTGATGCCACCGTGAGAATACCAATATCTTTAAAAAGATCTCTTAGAGAAACTCTGGCACCTAGCTGGTAAATTGCTCGAACATCTCGTTTTTGAAGAACAAATATATTTTGAATATCAGCGGCTTTGCCCCACAGCAGAATAACATAGGACATAACGCTATGGAAATAACTAAAATAGACTAACCGAGCTGTATCAACGTCAGTGTATTGTCTTACTTTCCTGACAGCGTAGGCGGCCGAACTGAGCAAACTCAAAACTCAAACTCAAATCATTTATTTCAATTAAACCATTACAGGCACTCTTGAATTGTCAAGGAGCCTTCCCGCTAGGCTTGATATATGTGGGCTCCACTGAAGTTTGGTATCTACTTTTATGCCCAGAAAAACTGCCGAGTCTACAGTTTCAAGCACCTCATTATCTAAGACGATATTGGGTCCAAGATTTCTAACATTCGGTAAAGCGAACTTTATACATTTCGTTTTCTTGGAATTGAGAACTAAGTTATTTATTGTAAACCAATCCGTAACCATTGAGAGTGCACTGTTTACGTCATCAAAATATTTGCTGTTCCTGTCTACTTTAAAAATAAGAGAGGTATCATCTGCAAACAGTACAACATCACAGATATACTTTAAATAAAATGGTACATAAATCATTAATATATACTAAGAATAAGAACGGACCCAGTATTGAGCCTTGAGGTACACCTAATTGAACTGGTAACCCGGATGATTTCACACCATTGACATTTACACATTAGAACCTATTATGTAAATAAGAATTTAATACTTTGAGAGCTTCGTTTTGGACACCGTAATGACGTAGTTTACGCAAAAGCGTGTCATGGTGCACGCAATCAAAGGCTTTGTTGAGATCACAGAAAACTCCAATAGCATTTTGCGAGTTCTTCCATGCGTTAAATATGTGTTTTAGCAGAGCAACACTGCGGGTGTTCTGTGGTCGAACGATCCTTTGTAAAGCCATATTGTTCATCATGAAGGAGGCTGTTTAAATTAAAATGTCTTAGCAACTGCTTAAGTAAATAAATTAGAGGATTATATCCAAGATAAGAATGCTTGGAAACATGCTGGTCCTGCTCCATAAGATAATCAAGAATCTAGACAAAATCAAACTGTTTGCTAATTTAAGTTGTATGAATTATTATTTTTATTATATGACATTGATTTTACATTCTGTGATTACTTCCTCACACACTGACTTATTAATTGTAAGAAAATCGTCTACTTTTACAATGTTTGTAAATATGTGAGAACCATGCATCTATCACATAAGTAATTAATTTATCTTTCGTTGCTTCATTTTTATTAATTCTTCTTTTTACCTATTGTGGTAACGTATTTTTATTTTTTTATTTGCATCGTCTTCACATATAATTATGTAACTAATGTACGTACATATGCAAAATATTGTAACACATTTTAAAAGAGTAACGGTGGAGTTTCTTGCCCATTCTTCTCCATACGAAAACTACCTTTTGGAAGGGGCGACTAGAATCAATTATTTTTTTTTGTAAACTTTGACGTTCAAAACTGCCTTACAGGGGCCTATTTGAAATAAATGATTTGACTTTGACTTTGAGTATCAATTTTTCAATTATTTTGCTAAATGCAGGTAAGAAAGAAATAGGCCTGAAATTGCCAAAGTCATTTATATTGCCTAATTTAAATAATGGTATGACTTTACTACTCTTCATGAGGTCAGGAAAAGTTCCAAAATCAACATATTTATTTAAAGTAACAGCTAAATGGGGGGCAACGATGTGTATTATATTACTTAATAGTTTAATGGAGATGCCCCAGAAATCACCAGTGTTTTTAGACTTAAGTGTGTTAAAAACATTGACTACATCACGAGGTGTTACATGTTCGAAGCTAAATAAGCTACTACATTTAGACACACTACTATGCAAAAGGTTTTCAGCTTGGCTTTCAGCTTGAATGAGGTTTTATTTGCTTTGTTTTGGACTACTTGAAGTTTAGTGTAATTATGTACTTTCGCATGTGCTATTCCAGATCGGTGCCGCGTAGGTAATGCAGGGTCTTACAAGGGTTGAGTAGATTTTTAATTTGGTAATTGAGCTGACTTTAGATCGTCGTTTTAAGATTGGATATAGGCAGTTTAGAGCTTTTATTCCTTTAACGCGGAAGTACTCAGTATTTTTGGTCCAGTTCATTTTATTGTCCAACAATAGTCCAAGGTAAACGCCATGGCAAAGTGTAATCACCTACTGTTATGCGTTTTTTAGGGTATGATCGGTTTCGTGTGAACATTATGACTTCAGTTTTCGTGGAATTTAATTTTTTTTCCATTGGGTAAAATAGAAACTAGAAGCTGTAATGATAACTGAAGCCGTTCGACTATCAAATCGGTGTCTTTACTTGAAGTAAATGATGCTGTGTCATCAGCAAAACAAGCAAGATGAGTGTGAGCCTGCTTGAGCATGTCGTTTATGAACAGTAAGAATAAATGTGGCCCTAGAGCACCTTCGCAGGAATCGATCTTGGTTTAGACACACTATCGCCAATATGAACACAAAACGACCTACCCGTCAAATACACCTGGATAATTTTTACAATTCCAATCGGTACATCACATAATGCTTATGTAAAAGGCCTGCATGCCAGACGGCATCAAAAGCTTTTTCTACGTCAAGCAACATCATGCCCGTAGATTCGCCCATGTTTAAGTGGTGTGTGACATGCTCTGTGACCCTGGCCAGATGCTGGGCTGTAGAATGAGCCTTTCTGAATCCGAACTGCTCAGGCAATAGCAAGTGGTTTGTAGCTTTTGCTAAGCGCGATGAAATTATTCCTTCGAGTAATTTTCCCACGGACGGTAGGACACTTATAGGCCGATAGCTAATTGGGGTACTTTCATATTTTCCTGGTTTCTTGAAGGTTATAATTTTGGCTCTTTTCCGAGCAGAGGGAAAGTCGCCAATACCTAGGCAACCATTAAAAATTTTGGTTATGAATACTATGCATTTACATGATAGATTCTTTAGTTGTGTATACCATCGACGCCCTGAGACTTACGACATTTGAGATTTCTAATTAATTTCAACACTTCTCTAGGACGCACGAGATTGGGTGGAATAAAATCATCAGCGTTTACGAGTTTACTTAATGAATCTTTGACGACAGTCTCTGTAAATTTATCACTAGTCCAGTTCGTAGTTAAACCCATGTAATCATAAAAAGTATCAGCAAGTACTTCGCACTGTTCCGCAGGGGACGTAGTAAATTGGCCAGTTTGACACTTTAACGGTGGAATTACTGCAGGCTTATAAGTCAGAGATTTAACAATCGGTAAATGGATTATCAATTTTAGCCAGTTTGTCGTTCCATATTTTGGCATTATAAATTTGGATAAAGTATTATTTATTCTTATTTTAGTTTTTAGGTTGTTTATATCTTTGTTTAAGACGCACTTAATTGCAGGATTTATTTATTTTAGAGCCATCTGCCGTAGCCTGTTTTTTGTAGAAATTAGGACTTTAATTCGTCTCGGCAAAGTGTACCGCTTAGCAGAGGACGGGCCTGAAGGAACGTTTACTTCGCGACTCGTTATGATGGTATTTTGAAGTTGGCCAACTGCAGTATCAATGCTTATTATAGAATTATAAGTTTTTGATGATAGTGGAATATTCATATCCAAGTAAGTACTCAGCCCAATTAGCCTCCAAGTATTGGTATTGTTTGAAGCTATGACGGGTAAAATTAAAAAAAAAAACAAAATTTAAAAGTCATTTATTCAAACTAGGCTGAGAATCAGCACCTTTCGAACGTTAAAACTACATAAGACAGTCCCCCAAAAAAGCCCACCTTTCACCACTTCCTAGTGCTCAAGCTGGGAAGAAGAAGTGGCGCAACAAACTCCCCAGCAGCACAGCTGTCATTTCAGTTGGAAAAACTTGATTCTATATAATAATGCTTTAATGCAAAAATAATTTACATTAGCACAAATAGCAATCAACTCGTAAATTAAAAACATTTTAATGAGTAGATTATGAACAATAAATGAAAACAAAATTTAAAATAAATTGACTTACAGTCAAATAAAATAATCCAAACAACTATATGAGCTCATATAGCATCATCCAGTCTTTGATTCCAAAAACACTTGTTTGTTGCTGGAGGGGGGGGGGGTACATTGGAGTAGTAGTAAAATTATCACCTACCAAAAAAAAAGACTGGAAAGTGATTGGAATGTTGGAGATGCAGCAGTAGTGGCGACCATTATCATTTGGTTTAAATAGGTTTTTATTTTTATTAGGAATTTCATTTGTCTTTTATATAGCTTATTTTCTTTAAAATTTTGTGGATGAGAGAACGTTGTAGACATAACAGACTGTAGATCTGTGAACCATTTAATATTTTGCTAAGTACCTGGTACTTGTTGATGGGCTTACACTGTCCTCTCATACCTTTTAACACTGTAACTTGGAAACATTGTAAAAACCATTTACTTTTAAAACAGTAACCGTGGAGTTTCTTGCCGGCTCTTCTCCATAGGAAACGACCAATTGGAACCGTGCACCTAGCTTCTGACGTTTCATAAGTGCTCTTGTAGGTTTATGTGAAATAAAAATATTTCGAATTGAATTGAATTGATGAAGGCCCAAATACTTGATAATCATGGAGTACCATATGACCAAACAATTAAGACCACACCACGAGAGTTGTTTTGATAACAATGATTCATGTTTGGCATTGAGGTCACCCATAATTAATACCTTTGGCCCTAAATTGAATAAATATCCAAATCATTAGAAGCTAACGGAAGGTCTGCGAATTATATGCGGATACGACAATTATATTGCTCTCAGGTGATGTTAAGCGGATCCCTACACATTCAAGATTATACGTAGGGGGAATAAAAATTGATGTATGAGGAATATCGTTCTTAAGCTTGCGACTCTCTGACAAATACCTACCATTCGATCTCTTATCACATCGGTAACAAGTGTATCCAGGTGGATTTAACGTATAATTTTCACCTAATCTTGTTCACATACTCGTAGTAAGATAATGTCGAAACAATGTTCACTAGTCAGATTTTAAAATTCTGATAGTTTAGAACGAATCCCGTCAGCAATCCAGTATAGAAAAAGAAGCTCACTTGCATTATTAAACATATTGACCAAGCTTAGTAAGTATAAGAATAACTTTGTCCCTCATGTTATCACAGGAACTAAATTGGGGTTTTATTGATTTTATGATTTTAAGGATATCTAGCATTTCTGAAGTAGTATGATCATGTGGAGCACCGTGCACAGGTTGAGCTTTATGATCTGCTTTGTCATAGTAGACGCGATTGTAGCCCAGGAGCGACCATCGAGTTTGGAGTAAATTTTGATATGATGCTGTTCTTGTGTTGCTTTTATTTTATCTAGACGAGTTTGTAAAAGTTGTGGATAGTTCTGACGCTCTTTGCAATGCCCGAAGTTAGCCGGGTGATTTTCGCCACAATTACAGCATTTGGCAGGCTCCATGCGATTACTCTTTGGGCATTCGGAGGTAAGATGGGCTTCAGGACACTTGACGCACCGCGGTGTTAAGTTGCAGTTTTTAGAAGAGTGGCCAAATGCTTGAAATCTATAGCACTGGGTTCCATACATATTTTTATTCCGAAATTTGACGATGCGAACAGCACAATTACTTAAATATTTTATAGATTTAAACTTGGAGACGTCTGCACCGGCCTGAAGTTAAGATATGGCGGACATGATGCATCTCTGCCCTCAGCAACTTTCAATTTGCGAACCTTAGCGTTTGGGAACCCAATAGATGATAGCTCTTCCGAAAGGTGTTCTTCAACAAACTCGGGCATGCCAAAAACTACGGCCCTAGGCATCCTTTCATCTTTGCGAAAGAAGGTGTGATAAGGAATACTTTCTGAGCAGAGATCCTCCTTTAGTGCTTGATAACCTTCAGATAAGTGAGGCTTTATAGAATTTTTATTATTACCCTTGTACTCCAGATGAAACCCTTTGGTGTACCGGGAAATCACCATCTTTATGTATGCGTGGGTCCATCAACCCATATGAATAATTTCAATTGCTGCACTATTGTCTCCGTACTATGAGGGATCGAGTCGGAGAGAGTCGTTGCTCTCAGCAGGCACCGTGCCGGGCTGGTGCCATGCCGTGCCGGTGTCGTCCCGGTGCCAAGCCGACTACCGACCCCGGCAGGCTGCGCGCGCGAATTTCTACAACACTCAAATTAAACTTAATTAAATGGAACATCGGCGACTCAACACGAATCCTCCGCACTACAGCCTCACCAGATTAAATCAGTCTGGACAAGAATTACGTAACATATAAATTACGCTCATGGACCCAGAAAAAATATTTGTATGGCTTACCATATCCTCAATATATCTTCGACAGAAAAATCCAATTACCGTTTGTTCAACTTGTGAAACGAATCCAGGACCTCATGTTTGGTAGCGTCGCAACGTTTGTAGTAGGACAACCATAAAGAGGACGCTTCAATGTTAGCCTTATCAATGTTGCCTGCGCCCTTCAGTAGTAAAGGCTAGATGACATGTAATGTTTTCCTAATTACTCTGATTACAATAGTAATCAATCAATACAATTGAGATTCAGGTTACTAAAATTAAGTACTAAGTAAGTAACTAGTAAGTTTAATGGTACAAAATGTTTTCAAATTAAGTCATTCATTAACATGACAAGTTAAAGGTATCTCAAAAAAAAACCATTCGTATCCACATTTTATCCATTCCAAGCGGATCTGCCACCTCAAAGAAACAAAAGTCTTGCGAAGCTTTGGTACAGTCGCACAGAGCGAGACGCGAGTGTTTGCACGTCGTGTCTCCAGGCGGCGCTGTGTGCCACTATACCAACTAGTTACTGCTTGTTTCGTGCTGATGCTCTTTGTGGCGAGATTAGCGGCGCGCGTGTTTTGTGTGTGTGTGTGCGTGTGTGGGTGTGCGGCTACAGCGACTTGATTAACTTTGTGTAATGAAAGATTTTACAAAGCTTAGATGTGTGCTGTTACATAAGCTCAAAGTTGTAAATTATTGTGGAAAAACGATAATAATGAAAATAAAATACTGGTTACTGCTAACGACTAGACGAAACCCTATAGTAATAGTAGGCACATAGGTATAATAGTACTTGGTAGAACCAATTTAAATCGCAGATTGTTCGGCTTCGACTGGCTCTTATAAGAGGCGATGTCGTGATTAGTGCACCCACCTCCCCCCTGCACCGCCCCCGCCCCCCGCATGGCTAATTAATTTATTCCGCGATTGATGTTTCGCTATATTTTTATTTATTTATTTTATTATTTATGTAACTGCTTTGCATTTTAAACAGTTAAACTAACTTTATTTGTAAAAAAAAGATGGGAATAATTTCTGCTTACAGAACCGTATTCAGCTTACGGAATCTTTAATAGGTTTCAGTAGGAATAACTAATGTGATAATACAATAATACAACGTATTTCACACAACATATTCAATAAAGAGCCGCACACACGTTCCTGAACACACACACTTACATAATTACTTGTATAAAATTGTATATCTGTAATTTTATTCTACATTACACTTTTGCTTTTGCATTTCGTAGCAATCGTAGCGCATCTACACCGCTACGTAGCGCAGTCTCGTAGCAGCACTACGACAAAGAGTTTATGCTACGAGCGGAGCAGAGTTGCGAGCTTTATCACGTACTTATGTACCGTTACTGAGAAACTAAGGAGCTTTAATTTTATTTTAAAACTATACTCTCCCGAGGTCGCGATTTCATTTATTTCGTGTTCACTATCAAGAGGACTAACCAGATTCGTAGTTGTAGTTCATCAATTTTCCACTAAGATTAACGAAGACCACTGCTAGTTACAGATTTTCTGTTTGGATGGAAACAACATAATTAAATATTATAATATTAATAGTGACTCTTTCATGCTTAACAATATACTCACACTTTCTAAAAACTTATCATACAAAGAAAATGAACAAACTCACAGCCGCAGTTTCGATATTAGGAAGTATAACTTTGAAAGTAGAGGTTTAATTTTATAATATTTATTAAATGTCTTGCCCGACGGTCGCAGCGCGTTACGTAATCGTAGCAAGTGGTGCGATGGCGTAGTGGCGTAGCAGCGTAGCGTGTAGCACCGTATCGGGCTACGCTGAATGGATTTCAGTATGAAACGGGTGTTGAATGATGAACTTCATAATATTCATTGCAGTGATACTTGTTAATATAATAAGTATGAATAGAATAGAATCTCCTTGTTCTCCTCTTCGAGTCGATGGTAAATACATGTATTATGTTAGACGAGCTGGGCCCAGTAGGCCACTTGGCTACGCCAATCGCGGAATAGAATAGAAAATGTTTAGTTGCATAGAATGTAGGGATATTATGTAGATGAGTTGTTATAAAATAATGTTTTTTGCCAGGTTTAATTCATTTTATCGTTTGGCATGCAAAAATTTGTACTTGTAATTAACTAAAATAACTAATTTAAGAGGTTTTGGTATAAAATTTAAATTCTAAATTCTAATGAATAATTTAAAAATAAATCTAATTAATTTTCTAATTGCCTTCTTCTTTTTTCACTGATTTAAAAAAAAAAAATCATTTTTATTGATTATTTTATTTCATAAGAACTAATTAAAAATAAAATAAAATAGTAATGACTTAGGTACTTAAAAATAAAATAAAATGTCTAAAATATAAATATACAAAAATGAGACTATAGTTTACCGGCTTAAATATAAACACGCCAATGAAACGCGTCGTCCTTCACAAGTGTTACAGATGTGTACACAAATTGTTACGTTATGGCTAACATAACGAGCTGCAAATGTATTTCATGCCTCCTTTTTGTAAGTATTTTTAGTTTTTAAATAAAAAACGTGCCTCATTTTCCCTGTCATTTCCAATTTCAGAATTAAGCCTACGAGCTAGGAACTAAAAATAGAATGCAGGGCACAGATTCCTGAAACGTAATATGAAATAAAATACAAATGAGCCGTCCAAATCTATGCTATGCAACATGAAATGTAGCACAATAACTATGTGAATTTGTTTCAACGTGTGTTTCAGTCATGTTACGTTTCACCAATCTGTACCAGGCCTAAGAACATTCAAGTAATCCAATCGTAGCAATTATCATTCAGATAGTTATCAATAAGCAAAACGCGCTACTAAGCTGTGCTACTATCGCACGCCACTATACACATTCACTGTCGGCCAGTGCTCGCTCAACAAGTTGCCGCGCTCTAGTTTAGACTCGCTAATAACGCCCCCCACCTCTACCCTCACCCCCGCTGTGGGGGTCGACCTTATGCTAAACGGTTCAAGAGCCCCTATCCCCGGGTTAGTGACTTACTTTCGAGTAGCTAGTGCCCTACAAGCAGTTATTTTCTCGACTGTTGCGGGTACTACTACAGTTACAAGCGCAGCGTATTCTCATGGTGGTAATATTTAAAACGCGATCACGAACGTATGCCTTATAAAAACAAGAGGCTGAAAATAAATGCGGAGATTTGTATTACAGAAAATAAACGAGTTTTGATCAACTCAAATCGTCACTCTCAACGTTCATATTAGCTACTTTTTTATTACTATAGCAATTAAAGAGACAGTGATTCTAATAAAGTAAACATTATGAAAATGAAAATAAAACAGAGAGTATATACCAAACTGGTCATTCGTACATATGTACACAGACACACACGCGCACGCGTGCGCGGCGTGACGCACACAGTTCGCCTTTGTTTCGTTTTCATCTGAATTTTTCTATCGCTTTTATAATTTGGTTTGCGGTCTGTAAATACATGGAGAATATTTCACCATGAAATAGTCATGACGGACGAGGATTTCGTTTGTGAGTCTACAGAGGGAGCTATATTAACAATTTTTTTAGGGTTCCGTACCTCTAAAGGAAAAAACGGAACCCTTATAGGCTCTCGTGTGGCTCTCGCACTCGTGTGGCTGTATGTCCGTCTGTCACAGCCGATTTGCTCCGAATCTAATGAACCGATTAAGTTGAAAGTTGGTACACATAATATCAATGTCTGTGACCCAAACACGGATCTGTAAGGAAAATAAATTAATTTTGAAAATTAGGGTCAGTTTTTAGGGGCATTTTTGTTTTTAAGTTTTTTTAACTTTTCTATAGAAAGGGAAGAATGAAGGATTCTCTAGAAAGGGCTTGCTGTGAGGATATCAAACATATTTTTTTAATAATTTTAAAATTAATAATTTAAAATATATTTAAGAAAAAAACCAAGTGCATGTCGGACCACGTACAATTAAGGGTTCTGTAGATGGGATGAATTTATCCCAAGAACAAACATTACACCTACATTACAACAACAATATTGAGAGATTTACTATGTTATTTTAATATATACGGAATGTATGCGAGAACATATTTTTCAACTGCAAATGTAAGTTGGTTGATTATTACTCATTAGCTTGTAGAGCCTACTTAGCTGTGATAATTTTCCTTTTAATTTCGTTATATATACTACTGCTGTGAATTTTTCCACATATCCAGAACCAACCATTTAGCTGGCAGGGGACACTCGACTCTAACAAAAATTTGCACTTTATAGCTTAATATTTCGCAAACGGATTCCTGAATTGAAAAATGATTTTTACACACTGTGGCGGTATCTACATCGCCACATGCGAACTTACGCATCACAGACCTGACGTCATACAAAACCCTGACGTCACACAAATCCTGCATCGAGTTTACCGCGCGATGGACATATTTACAAGCTCCCGACATCAACCTCTGGGCAGTTGCCCGCCAGACACGACACCCGTCTGATCGGAAGATCCTCCCTTTCTATGAGGAACAGGGTGTAAAGTACACTCTACTTTACACCCTGTTCCTCATACCCCTAAATTAGTGACCCCGACGTGATGAACGTCGACGCAGCCTTCGTGCAACTACTTCAGCGTGACGTCATCATCATCATCATCAGTCCCGCAAGCTTTCGTGAGGCGAGTCACACAGCTAGCACCCATGGCTTCAACGGGTATCCTGACCACCAGCATGCAGCGAACGCGCATTCCTGGTCATCACCGACAGCGTCATCAGCAACCTTGGCACAGCACCTGCACTTTCGGCCGGTCTCACAAGCAGAGCCTTTTCTACCCTCTCCTGGTCGGCGCCAGCAGTGAGCCACAACCCGGCACTGTACCACATCCGACGCACTGGAGCATAACACAGCGCCACCCCGACTCACTGGGGAATCACCACAATCACCGCAGACAGTTCCGACCCACCGCGAACTATGCGGTTCCGACTCATTGAAACCACAGCTGGCACTGTGAAGCATCAAAGTCAAACAATTTATTTCAATTAGGCACATAAGAGGCAGTTTTGAACGTCAATTTTACACAAAATAGAATTGATTCTAGTCGCCCCTTCCAAAAGGTAGTTCTCGTATGGAGAAGAATGGGCAAGAAACTCCACCGTTACTCTTTTAAAATGTTTTTACAATATTTTGTATACATTAATTAAAAAATTATATGTGAAGACGATGCATCTAGAATAAGATTACTGTACCACGATAGGTAAAAAGAATTAAAAATAAATAATAATAAATTAATTAATTATGTGATAGATACATGGTGCTCACATACTTACAAATATTGCAAAATTATACGATATTCTTAACATTTTAACAAGTAATACTAATAAGTCTGTGTGTGAGTTCAAGTAATCACAGAATGTAAAATCTGTGTTATAAAAACAAAATAAAATAACAAAATATATAATTAACTTAGCAACCAATTTGATTTTTTCTAGACTCTAAATTGTCCTATGGAGCAGGACCAGCATGTTTCCAAGCATTCTTATCTCGGATATAATCTTCTAATTTGTAATATGCTTGTTTACAAAGTGTACTTTTAATATGAGTTTTTTTTTGTTTTTCATTTAATTGCAATATATCACAAGGTATTTTGTTGTAACATTTAACACAGTACCCCATAAAAGATGTTTGTACTTTAGATAACTCGTCTAACGTGATTCCTAGCAAAACCGTTTGATTAATAAATTCCAGTTTTTTTCCATTCAATATGATGACACATTCAGTACTTCTAACATTAGGTAATTTAAATCGAATTCATTTGTTTTATTTTTATTTAGTACCAAATTATTTAACGTAAACCAACCTTGGACTTGAAGAATAGAGCTGTTCACGTCGTCAAGATTTTGTGACCGTCGGATTATTTTAAAGATCATGGTTGTGTCATCTGCAAATAACACCATCTTCGGTTGATTTTGAAGTAATTGGGGTAAATCATTAATATTAACTTAAAAAAAGGAATGGACCCAATATCGAACCCAGAGGAACGCCCATTGCCATTTCAGACCCCAATGAGTTTGCGCCGTTTACTTGAACTTTAAATTTTCTATCTTTCAGGTATGATCTCAGTAAATCAAGAGGTGTATTTCTAATCCCATAGTGCTCTAGTTTCAGCAGGAGTGTCTCATGGTCTACGCAATCGAACGCCTTCGAGAGGTCGCAAAAGATTCCAGTGGTATCTTGTACTTCTTCCCAGGCGTTAAAAATGCTCTTTATTAGGGTGACACCGACGTCAGTGTAGTACAACGCCCTTTGGTGAAACCGTAGTGTTGTTCAAGAAAGATGGAATTTTTATTAAAGTGTCGTAACATTTGATTAAGCGTCAACTTTTCAAACACCTTGCTGAGAACTGGCAGAATTGACACAGGCCTATAATAAATTGTTAGGTTCCTTAGTATCACCGGATTTGAACAAAGGAACTAACAAACTACTTTACTGTGTTTTATGAGATCCGGAAAGACTCCTTGGTCTACAGTGGTGTAAAATATGAAAGCTAA
Source organism: Agrochola circellaris (assembly GCA_914767755.1). Taxonomy (NCBI): domain Eukaryota; kingdom Metazoa; phylum Arthropoda; class Insecta; order Lepidoptera; family Noctuidae; genus Agrochola; species Agrochola circellaris. The sequence goes on from OU611848.1 coordinate 410,337, forward strand.
ATAAGGCGCAATGGTTTCGATGATAGATCTACATACTTTTAGAGACATTCCTCGTAGATCTTCTGTTCATTTAATTTTAAGATCTTTAAAAGCTTTTGTAACAGCCTGTGGGTTCATCCTGAGGGCATTGTAAGATACAAGACTCAGCCCATGACACGGATTTTAACAGCTAATAACAATTAAGTGTTATTTTAGTTACTAAGAATGTTGGTCGACCTATTATTGGCGACTGTATAAGTCTCATGCTTTTTTACTATTATTCTTATGTAATGCTGTATACAGAAGCTGTTGGTTTGCCTTTAATAAATAAATAAATAAAAATAAATAAACCCGACGTACAGGTGCTTTAAAAATTAATTACCTAGATAGTGACATTGAGGAAACAGAAGTAACGAAATTTCTAGGACTACATATTGACCACAAACTTAACTGGAAATTTCATATTGAGCACGTTTGCAAAAAGCTGGGACAATTTTCATATGCATTGTATAGATTGGGGAAAATAGCGAATCGGAGTACTTTGCTAACAGCTTACCATGGTTACGTTGGTTCTATTCTCAGATACGGCGTAATATTTTGGGGCAACAGTACCGAAAAACAGCGCGCTTTCATTGCTCAAAAACGCTGCATTAGGGCTATATTTAATTTATGTGAAACTGACTCCTGTAAGCATTTCTTTAAAAATAATAAATTATTAACTCTACCATGTATATATATACTTGAGGCAGCAGTATTTGTTAAAAACAATATCCACATGTTCAGCTTCTACACGCGTATACGGCGCAAGGACAAATTACGTACACCAGCCAGTAAAACTCATCTAATGCATGAGAGCATCTTTTGTTCAGCTTCTCGCATCTTTAATAATATACCGGGGCCTATTAGAACGATTGTCAAAAATGAAAACTTTAAAAGGACTCTCCATGATCTGTTGGTAAACAAAAGTTACTACTCTGTAAAAGAATTTCTGTCCGACAAGTCTCTACTTAAATATAGTACCCAGTCATGATGCGTTCGATGACCTACAATTTTACCGTAAAATCTATTTTTATTTATGTTTAATTTTATGTATGATTTTTGCAATTTGACATTTTAATTTGTTACGATTCTTATTATTTAATTTTTTTAATTTTATTTGTATAATTTGACATGTACCTACCTATGTTAATTAGTGATGTTTGACTCTGTTTTAAATTTTTTGAATCATATATGTAAATTAATTTTATATTCTACAAATTGAATTTAACATTTCCCTTAATGTTCCCTTTTGGTTTTTTTATCTTTTTATTTATTGTGCTAGAAGGAAAGTGAAAATAATTAGTAATAATGTTAATTTTATTAGTCGCTAATTTATGTTTAATTATTGTATGCCCTACGGGCGGGACATAGCTGAACGAGATTTCTCAAATATTTAAGAACTGTACTGTACCTACCTATGATCCACAATAAATAAATATATTTGATTTGATTTGAATTGATTTGAAACAGTTGCGCACAACAGCCTGTATGCCTGACCCGCTGCCGCTCAGTCTTCACTCAGATCACGGGGGGGGGGGGGCTATTTATTGTCAACTTCTTTCTATTTCAATTGAATAACTAAGTGAACACGTTTCCTTACTCCATTTAGTTACGTACGTAGAGTGCTGCAAATGCTAATGACAATGTGCTGCCTTTACTAATATTTATTATGTTTCCCAAAATTCTCACGTTATTGTTAGAGTATTCAATTTGAAGATGATTAATACATACTAATAATGCAGTCTGGATACATAATCTCTGACGCCCGCTCAGCGCATGGTCGTAGGCTCGCTGGCACACTCGCAGGCGGTGCGGCGTGGCCGAGCTTTTTAATATTCGTTAATGGCATCTGATTAATGAAACTTTCCGATGAATTTATACGAAATTGTGACGTTCCCGATCCTGAGGGAGAGTAGAAATATACATTTGTATCATTATGAAGTGTGACGTCTGTGTCAACTGGAAACCGACCTCGGTATTGTTTAGCAAAATACCAGAGTTTGCTAACAAAGTCTGTAAAGCAGCTTAGCCACAACTTATTTACTTACAACTAATGAATTTATCTAACTGGCTCATCCGTATACTATATACGTATATATTCTCGTACAACCAAACGGTTCTTGGTGTTTAAGTATGACGCCGATTCTAGGTAAGTGAAGTAAAACGAATCAGATTTAAATATTTACACAGAAACAGTGTAGTTTTGAGAGTTTCCATGAAACAATAACGTTCAATGCGCACCGGCGCCGGTAGGGGGCGACACTGTGCGCTAACGTGTACCGATCATATACAGAAACACGCTCATCAAAAACATATTTCTAAGTAGAAAAGTTGAATTGCTTTTGAAGTCTCTTTCATACCAAAAACATCTTGTCTCCATTCTCAATGTAATATATATTTTAAACCTTATTCTTTTAAGATAAAGTTGAATTTAGCTTGATGTAGATTGCAACGAGAGACGAGGTGTTAGTAAGTAGGTAACAATCTGGAGTCCCGAAATTCTATGAATAAGAAACACTTTAGGGGCGCTTTGCGATGAGCGCTCGCCTCCGTCGTTTATACACATACAATTACGTTCCCAGGCCGACACTCCGACACTACGGACACTGACACTCCGACACTACGGACACTGACACTCGCGACGCTGCGGCGCTGTCTTCACTAGTGCGAGTGTTCGGTGTGTTTATCATTCTCGGCCGGACGACCACCGATAGTTTATTTAGAAATAAATTCCGCGCAAATATTGGTATCCCGTGATATACGATTATAAAGTGACCCGCGGTACGTAATAACTTATTTTTATGTGTGAGGGGTCTTTTTGATAAAATGTACCGTCGGCCCGACCCGTGGAGTCTGGCGCTATCATATTTATTTATAGTTTCAATCGTCGCTCCTAATACATTACGAGTGGAATAAAGTGTTGACTGATTTCGTTTATTTCGGCTGATGGTATTTCTTTTCAGAACAGATTTTTTTTTCTCTAAAATTGGAACAACTAAATGACGGAATTTGCTTATCGTTTAATCTAAGTGTATAAAAGAATAAAACTGTTAGAGACAGCATTTACCAAGCGGTCCACACTGCAGAAGCCCGCATAGCTTGGAGACGCATCGCCTGTGGTCGCGATCGTCAGCAGGGACGATCGCGACCACTTGCGACGCTGAATGTTCCCTCAATGCTGAGGGAATGACGAAGAAGAAGAGAATTCTAAAAATGCTTAATATTTTTCCTGAAATAGGTACATTTTTAAAGCGCCACTTCTCACATTGACAGAAGTATTCATTGAGTGGTTCGTCGGCACAGCTCGGCCCTCTCGGCCCTCTCGGCTTTATTCAAGTTGACATTTCTGTTTTATTTGGCGTGTCCCACATTTCGGATCTGTATGGTTGTCCATACATTACCAGCAGTGCTATTCTGTAACCATCTCACCGTGAAAACTTAGGTGAAGTGAGCGTGGAGTGAGCTGTCATTCCACAGGGATTGACACTATTGACAGCTCACTTCACCCAAGTTTTCACGGTGAGATGTTTACAGAATAGCATGGCTGATGTATAGAGCGGAGTGAGTGTTACGATGTTACACTGACAAGCAATTAAAGGGATGTGCGCAGGTGAAAACGTAGGCAAGTAAAAAAATCCAGTAAATTCTCGTGACGTAATAAATGGCGATCGGTGTGGCCGTGAAAAGCGCGAGTGCTGTTAAGTCTCAAATGTTTATTAAAATTTCCGTCGTTATTGTACGGTAACGTGTAGGGAATGATTAACGACTTTATATTTCATTCTTTTGTAGATCTTGGCCTTAACAAAATCACTCGCTTCAAAGTTAACGTTTAATAAAAACGTCTGAAATACTGGCGAGGCCTACTTCATTTCATTTTCTGATTTGACGTTAACTGTAGGTACTCCAAAGCGACTTTAGTTCAGTGCTATAACTTAGAGCTTACCTATTGTTTATTTCAATTCAGATAATAACTAACAAACACGATCAATATACAAACGGCGAACCAAGTTGAAATTCATTTACAATGAGCCTTGTCGTCATCGCTAAGAAATATGCAACTCAATAAAATAATATGCACTGTACAGTGTACAGTCCTGTTCTGCATTGTTACTATTACGGGCACATGTTTTCGTTAAAGATTAAAATGTTACATAAACCCGGTTTTTGGAATTCCCTTTGAATTTATTATAATTGCAGCTACCTACTCGCACAGTGGCTCCTCAGCATGTACGACAGCCTCAAAAAAATGTGTACATCGACAATCATTTAATTGTGTACAGTCGAAGTTCCGGAATATTGTAACACATTGATACAGTATTATGGAATGCAAATGAATGATGAAACTTGTTTGGGGGTAATGAATCAATTGATCCAATGAAGTGTTGATCGGGATTAAAAAACATTGGTAGACATTTCGCTTTATTTATATTGTTTGTAACTGTACAGAAACCGCGGTGTAGTGTCCTTCATCGTCAACGACACTACCGGTAGTGCAGCTGGTAGTGCAGCTGGTAGTGCAGCTGGTAGTGCAGCTGGTAGTGCAGCTGGTAGTGCAGCTGGTAGTGCAGCTGGTAGTGCAGCTGGTAGTGCAGCTGGTAGTGCAGCTGGTAGTGCAGCTGGTAGTGCAGCTGGTAGTGCAGCTGGTAGTGCAGCTGGTAGTGCAGCTGGTAGTGCAGCTGGTAGTGCAGCTGGTAGTGCAGCTGGTAGTGCAGCTGGTAGTGCAGCTGGTAGTGCAGCTGGTAGTGCAGCTGGTAGTGCAGCTGGTAGTGCAGCTGGTAGTGCAGCTGGTAGTGCAGCTGGTAGTGCAGCTGGTAGTGCAGCTGGTAGTGCAGCTGGTAGTGCAGCTGGTAGTGCAGCTGGTAGTGCAGCTGGTAGTGCAGCTGGTAGTGCAGCTGGTAGTGCAGCTGGTAGTGCAGCTGGTAGTGCAGCTGGTAGTGCAGCTGGTAGTGCAGCTGGTAGTGCAGCTGGTAGTGCAGCTGGTAGTGCAGCTGGTAGTGCAGCTGGTAGTGCAGCTGGTAGTGCAGCTGGTAGTGCAGCTGGTAGTGCAGCTGGTAGTGCAGCTGGTAGTGCAGCTGGTAGTGCAGCTGGTAGTGCAGCTGGTAGTGCAGCTGGTAGTGCAGCTGGTACTGTCTACAGTAAATGTTATTTAAGACATTTTTTATTGAGAATATTTAAAGCATCATTATATGGACGTAACAGAGCCTCGTCGCCAATATTAATCAAAACGTGATAGATGCCTACCTACCTACCTACCACCCGTAGTGTCCGGTAGACGCCACTACCGACACAACGACACTACCGCAGGAAAACGCGCTCAATGCAGAGCACCGGCAAGTTGCTCAGACGCGATCAAGAATGCTGTTGGAGGCAGCATTTACCAAGCGGTCCACACTGCAGAACACCGCATAGCTTAGAGACGCGTCGTATGTGGTCGCGATCCTCAGCATTGAGGGAACGACGAAGAAGTCATCTTCTGTTGTAATTCCGTTATCATCAAGTGCCTTGTTGTTGTCGCATTGTAAGTATTGACCGAGCGAGCGAAGCGTCTCTGCTTCAAGTCTGGCAAAAGTTTCTTTCGTGTGTCAGTTTGTTGGTACTCCTCTACAGGTCGTATTTTACAACCGATCTGGACGAAACTTGGTATACAGGTTTTAGGACTTTGTGAGCTATCGTAATTTCATATCTAATGTGTTTTTTTTTAAATATCGGCAGAGAGAGCGTATTTAAAAAAAATTGCCACAGCACCTCGATGAAGTCCCGCAGGACTCTGAGCGCGGCCGATTTAGCCTAATTTACTATTTTTGGGTTTATTAAAAAAAAAAAAACCCTCTAAAATACGATTAGCTCATCGTACATGCAATTTTCATATTATTTTGTGCTGTAATTAGAAAAGAGATGAAAAATAGTTTTGAAATCAACCCTGTTTCGGATTTTTTTTTTATCGAAAAAATTACAATTTATCGTGTTTTGAACCCTTAATTTCCCTCAAACAAGGATGTATCTGTGATTTTTTTTTTTTCAGGATCTAAATACATTAATTTGACTATTTAAAGTTGATTCTTAAAAAGGCAAATTCGAATAACCTCCCGTTAAACTAGTTATGTCTAATTCTCAATGTTAAAACTAGTTTTAACTCAAATTAAAACATGAATATCAGTCAATCCTAGTTATAACTAGGAAATTCTAGTATTAACCAAGGCATCCAGTAAAGTTTTAACTAGCGAAAACGCGCTTTAACTAAAAACGTGTTTTAACTGTAACATATTATTATATACATATTTTTGAGACTGACTGTACCTACAGTCTGCAGAACGCACGGTATTGTTGTTCGTTACTAGTGCGGTGCATCTAGGATGGCGGCGCTACGCGGCACCCTACGGTGCTACGCGGTTACCTACGGTGCTACGCCGTAAGCTACGGTGCGTGTCACGCGGGTAGCTATTGTGGTACGCTATAAGCTACGATGCTACGCGGCCGGCTACGGTACCACACGGTAGGTTACAGTGCTACGTGGTGATCTACGCGTTAAGTTTTTATTATAACTAACCTTGTATGACGAGGGGCACATTGTTCACCACACGACAATGTTCAATGAGATGCTAATGAGCGCGGACACTTGGTGATCACTGAAACAAAAGCACTCGTTTGGTAATCACGTTTATCATAAACGGATTGATATGATTATGTAGGCACCTAAGTAAAAGAAAGCGGCGCGCGGAACATTATTCCTGCACAGAATCACACCGCGCTCTGTTTGTATACATATGTAAGTATATTACGTGCTTCTAAGGGCGCCGCGTGCAGACCGCCCCAGGGAAATTTCACTATCGGCCTACGATTTATATGTAACGCAATTTTATTTAATCTAACTAAATATTCTGCATCGTTACTACATCAACATGAACTTTATTTTATACTCTGAACATTCGCGTCAAAATGTACACTCCCATTATTTTGTAGAATGTAAACACTGCACTCGCTATATTTTTTACAAAATGCGAATAAATCCAGATTGTCTGTTTTTATATCGCACAGTTTCCAGATAAGAATGCTCATGAGCGACAGATTTTTATTATTTTACACTTAAAAAGTAAGCGAGAGCAAAACAAACGCTACGGTGCGCGGTGGTTCTATTAACGTTACAAATGATTACATAAATAACAAATAATTGCAATTTATTTTAATTTATCTTGAGTGAGGAATATGTTCGTAGCTTTGCGCGGCTAAGAGTGTCGTGTGACGCGCGTGTGATGTAGCGCGCGAGGAGGCGCGCGTGTGATGTAGCGCGCGAGGAGACGCGCGTGTGATGTAGTGCGCGAGGAGACGCGCGTGTGATGTAGCGCGCGAGGAGACGCGCGTGTGATGTAGCGCGCGAGGAGACGCGCGTGTGATGTAGCGCGCGAGGAGACGCGCGTGTGATGTAGCGCGCGAGGAGACGCGCGTGTGATGTAGCGCGCGAGGAGACGCGCGTGTGTAGTAGCGCGCGAGGAGACGCGCGTGTGATGTAGTGCGCGAGGAGACGCGCGTGTGTAGTAGCGCGCGAGGAGACGCGCGTGTGATGTAGTGCGCGAGGAGACGCGCGTGTGATGTAGCGCGCGAGGAGACGCGCGTGTGATGTAGCGCGCGAGGAGACGCGCGTGTGATGTAGCGCGCGAGGAGACGCGCGTGTGATGTAGCGCGCGAGGAGACGCGCGTGTGATGTAGTGCGCGAGGAGACGCGCGTGTGATGTAGCGCGCGAGGAGACGCGCGTGTGATGTAGCGCGCGAGGAGACGCGCGTGTGATGTAGCGCGCGAGGAGACGCGCGTGTGATGTAGCGCGCGAGGAGACGCGCGTGTGATGTAGCGCGCGAGGAGACGCGCGTGTGATGTAGCGCGCGAGGAGACGCGCGTGTGATGTAGCGCGCGAGGAGACGCGCGTGTGTAGTAGCGCGCGAGGAGACGCGCGGAAAACTTTGCGATACCTCGTTACGATATTATGCGGGATGTTAGTGGAGCGGGCACCGGGGGGGCGGGGGGCGAGGCATAAACGAACATGATTATCGTGTTCACGAAAGAATCCACTCATACATATGTATGAAATTATGTTACGTTTGTAGCGAGCCGCTCCATGTATCTTATTTTATATTTAAATGGCGTCCGGCGCAGCCGGGCCGGTGCGAAGCGCGGGGGGCGGGAGGGGGAGACGGCCCATTTTTAAACGTTTTATTTAGTTTTACCCCGCCGGACGCCGCGCCGCATCGCACCGCACCGCACGTGTCCGCATTGACGCGGACGCGTTCGTCCGCTTCGCTTAAGCCGTGCCTATGTGCAGAAATTCCACGTCTGTGCACATACAACGTTGACAATATCACGATCGGCACAAAACGGATTATAGTTAGATGTGCAATGTTCTAAATATTTGCTTACTTACCCGACAGCAATACAGGAACGCTGTAAGTGAGTGGCTAAAAGGTTTCTCCTACGAAGGATCTTGGAGACTTATACAATTAGTGGGTTGACTGGCTTTTTCACCAACGAATACGCACCTGCACAACGCCACACCTGCACAACGCCACACACTCATATACACACACTACAACACATATACACACACACACTCCTTTTGTTTCTATCTTTGTTTGTATAAGTTAACTAGCTACGCCCCGCTCTTACCCCGCATAAGTCTCGATTCCGTGCAAATATCGGGATAAAAAGTATCCTATGTCCTTTTCCAGGTCTAGGTGTAGACCTAGACCTGGAAAAGGACTTAGGATACGGATTTGGATGAAATTTGGCACATGGGTAGCCATGTGCCAAATTTCATCCAAATCCGTTCAACCGTTTTAGCGTCAAAGCGTTACAAACAAACAGCATTTATAATATTAGTTAGGATTGTATTTTTGTTTAGAATTAATTCAAAATTAAATTGCATAAAGAACTATCCTAGTTGGTCCTGAGGAAGGTGATGACATTCGTGATACAGGGTAATCCTAGTACCAGTGCCAAAGCACTGCTTTGACAGCGAAGTACACATTCAAATCTCCTGAGATTTCCTGTTTACCCATTGTTCTAGTTATAAATATTTTTATTATTATTATTAATTAAATCTGCTCCTACATAATTTTTAGCTTTAATCACAAACCTTCTATGGTAACTGTGCATGTATGTAAGAAGAGGCTAATCCTACTAACTACACTTCATCGAATATAATAACACTCTAGTATTATCACTGCACTGCACAAACAGTCAGTATTTAGCATGTACATTGAACGTGATATTAACAATATTAATGAGTAATTAGCTGCGCGATGCCGTCATCACAATTAGCGCGGCGCGGCGCGTCACGCGGTATTCTGTCACATATTGACTGTTATTGGTAACTACCACGCGCCCAGAGCGCGCAATCAACTGTGAGATATTAATTACAGTCACTATTACTAACATACATTATCAACATAACGGTCAGCTTGTAAACTCTTTATTGAGTTCAGTCATGTACACGAGCGCCGCCTCGAGAGCAGCAAACACTGCGGGGTAATTGCGTAACACTCTAACAATAGCAATGGCTTTCGTCTTGACAGCTCAACAACACATTGATTGCGTTAATATTATATAATGTACGTTGTTTAGCAGATTTATTTTTCGAAGTTCGAACATAGCAATGGATTATTAGCAATATCATTCACATTGTAATTGAAAGTGTTTTAGCAATTAGGGTACTTACTGGTCGTGAGGAAATATTTCCGACATCACAACGCTCTGACAATTGGTTTCGTGATTGCATCATATTGTCACATACAGCCAGAAAAAATCAAATGCTTGATATTCAATTCTATACGAAGAAACAACAACGGTCCGCAAACGGTGAATTTAGGGACTCCAAGGCACCGAGCACACATCATCAGGCCTCAGTCGGACCGGCACAACGGCACTCCTGCATAACGGCACACCTGCACAACGCCACACCTGCACAGCGCCACACCTGCACAACGCCACACCTGCACAACGCCACACCTGCACAACGCCACACCTGCACAACGCCACACCTGCACAGCGCCACACCTGCACAACGCCACACCTGCAAAAAGGCACACCGGTACACTGTTCACAGGTTTAGCAGTCGCTTTGACACTCACAACAAACAATCTGTCTGTGACTCACATGTCCACTATCGTAGGGACGGGTCGTGTGTGTCCAAACTATACCTAAATGAAGAATATACTACATCTTGGTGATAGGTAAGTACCTACTATAAACTTATGTTTTACATAAATAAATATTAAGAAATACTGTAACAACAGTAGACAAGTATGAACAAATAAATTAATACTTAAGTAATGCACCGTAACACATGAGTGGTCTTAGCGATTCAAAATGTATGATTGTGTCCTACGCTCAAGCAGACAGTTTCATGCCCTAGTTACAGATAGTTGAAATCTATTCGGAAGCTAACTAGGTTATTATTATACACAGGTAAAGGAATATACACATATAGGTAAAAGGTAGACGTGATAGAGATTATAAAAAAAACTGGATTTTATGGTTTACTAGCAGTGCCCCGCGGTTTCACCTGCATAAGTCTTGATCCCGCGGGAGTATGGAGATACAAAATATCCTATGTGTTTATCCAGGTCAAAGTCAAAGTTCAAGTCAAACAATTTATTTCAATTAGGCACATAAGAGGCACTCTAACGTTTTGAGGACAGCGTTGGTGCTACCACGAACCCTGCTTATCATCGATGCAGTTCTTTTCCTCATTACTGCAAAGAAATCATCGACAGATGCATCCGCAAATATTGCGGACGCACTGCAGTTCCGGGGCTTTCTTAAACCTGCCCTCAAAGCGTCGTTGTACTGAACACGCAGCGCGTTGTAAGCCCGCCGCGTAAAGTTTATCCACGTGTAAAAAGACTGACAGAAGGCTCTGAAAAGTAACAGTTTTACATCTGTGGTACATCGTGCAAATCTGCGGGCCAACATATTGCAGCGGACTGCCAACGCCCGCCTTTCCCTCTCTAGGTCTTCATCGTCCTGTAGCCGATAGCTGTCAGCATGTAACCCAAATATTTTACTTTAGACACCCTCACAAGTGCCGAGCCACTTATTTTAATTGGGGGCACGTTAGAGGGTGTCTTGTTCCCTGCTTTGTATACGATGAGAACACTCTTACAATCATTATATTTGAGTCCATGTGACACGACATATGATTCACATACCTAGTAGTCTCCTGATCGCACTTACTGACGGGCTCAACAGAACCATGTCGTCCGCATAACTAATATTGTTGTCAATTTTTCCATCTATTGAGCAGCCGACCATGGCTCCGCTGAGCTCGCCGATCAGCTTGTTCACAAACAAGTTACCTTACTGTTTGTTTCAGACGCATAATTGCCATTTCCGTTGACAGGTTGGGTCTGAAGCCAAACTGCAAATCATGTAATCATGCAATCAGCGAACACCTTCAGAAGGTGTTCGCTCAGCTGTGCGTCCATGAGACTGTCAAGGACCTTCGCCATGGTTGTGGCTAAATTATATTGGCCGGTAATTATGCTTATCAGATGGATCCCCGGTTTTGTTTTTTATTATTGGAACTACTACTGTTCTCATCATATCATCCGGAATAAATGAATGACCTATACAAAAATTTAACAATAAACTCAGTACTCCAGTACGTCTATTTTATTTTGGTGACACCGGCGTCAGTGGTACTACGCCCTTTGGTGAAACCGTACGGTTGTTCATGAAAGATGGAATTTTTATTAAAGTGACGTGACATTTGATTAAGCATCAGTTTTTCAAACACCTTGCTGAGAACTGGCAGAATTGACACGGGTCTATAATTGTTAGATTCCTTACTACGAGTATCACCGGATTTAAACAAAGGAACTACTTTACTGTGTTTCATGAGATCCGGAAAGACTCCTTGGTCTACAGTGGTGTTAAATATGAAAGCTAAATAAGGCGCAATGGTTTCGATGATAGATCTACAGACTGTACAGATCCCCCCATAGATCTTCTGTTGATTTAAATTTAAGATCTTTAAAAGCTTTTATAACAGCCTGAGGGTTTGTATGCTGAAACCTAAACTCCAAAGGACATGCAAGAGCAAAGCGCGGGTGAGGAATTTAAAGCCTCAGTAGTTTTAAGGGGAACATTTGCAAAAAAGTTTTCATATTCCTGAGCTATTTCTACATCTGTGTTGATAGGGCCATGTCATTGTGCAGTCTCTAAGTTAAATTCAGTATTACGCTGTTTTTTCCTAAATGTTTCATTATTTATTATTTGCCAGGTAGTTTTTATTTTATTTTATTGCTAATGTCATTTGCCAGGTAGTTTTTATTTTATCATCAGCTGATTTTATTTTATTGCTAATGTAATGAGCTTTAGCCATTTTGCACACACTTTTAAAAGTTTTAGAATATTTTGCAACATACTGATGAAAGCTTGTATTATTCATATGTTGCTTAAGGTCATAAAGTTCAAAAAGTTTTTCCCTGCTTTTACGAATACCTAGAACTTTGTGTAAATAGTTTTAGTCTTTAGTGGAAAAGTGTCAATAAATTGCTCGTTTAATAGTGAAAAGAACTCGGCGTAGAACTCATTTGAGACCATCGAGATATAAGTACTAACGTACTATCTCGATGTTTGGGTCACATATATTATTAAAATTCTGGACACATAATTTACTTGCTAAAGAATTTTGGCCTAACCTTTATTTGAATTTTTACCAGGTTACTTATAAACTATCTGTGTTCTAAATTTCATTCAAACCCGTTCAGTAGTTTTTGCGTGAAAGAGTAACGAACATCCATCCATCCATCCTCGCATCGCGTTTATAATATTATATAGTAGGATAGGACCCAGTAGCTACAAAAAGAAAGAAATTCATCCACGCGCAATACGCCGATCATATTACAATTCCACGAAAAAAATTGTGTACGGTACGCTTCTAAACGAGTTGCCGATCAAATTAAATATTCTGTTTACATCCGTGTAAAACACATAAATAGCTATGTACCGCAGCAGGTAACACATAGCCCCGCATAGAGTAGGTCTCCTCGACAGTCGACAATCGCGCCCAAACTACTGATATCATATGTGATGGGCGCGGATATTATATGTTTAACAGCGTTATCTCTTACGCCTTATGGTATGGTACAGAAATAATAGAGGTCCTCGTACTTAGTCCAAGTACTACGCACACTAAGTACATTGTATGAGAGACTGTTTCATGAACCTGAACAACTTATAACATATATGTAGTTATAGAAACAAAGCAGTACAGCTACAAAAGAACATCTACATACAATAATAATAGCAATGGAAGAAAAAATAATAAAATTCTACCGTTTGTCTGACTCTTGAAACAACACCAAGCGGGAAGTGCGCTACACTATTATAATGATGAAGCCATATGTCCAGCGCGGACGAGACACTATCATACATACGACCATACGTCCGTATGGCTACATTACATTACACGTGTTAACGGACTTACATAAGCACGTTGAACCTTACTTGGTTTATGACGTGACGAACTGGAAATAAAAGAATTCACTTGTAAGCTACCTGTGTAGCGGAAGAGACGAGAATATCGCCGGTAGAGACATCGTCGGTCGATCGTCGGTCGTCGGGCCCGCTTGCTAATTGTAATGCGGCCGTAACACGACACGACCGTCCTTCCGGCTGTCCGACGCAGGCATTAGGGACGACACACATCAAACGTATTCACATTTCATGAAAAGGAACAAGAGTTTTGATGGTCCTCAAATAGAAACAAAGGTTTTAAGGTTGAAGTTTTTTCTTATTTAAGTAGAATTTCGTAAGAATGTATCATATTTTATAATGGTTATGACACTCATCGGCGACATGTGTATCAAGCATGCACGATTGGAATGCTGGTGTCATGCAACATAAATATAATTGCTTCATAAGTTTTGGAAACTTTTTTGGCCAAAGCCTGAAATTGGCGTCTTTTTTTTTCTCGCGGCATCAACCAAATCTTATATTTCTAGTACAGAATAGTGTAACAAACAAAACTTATTTGACATGCATATCTACTCAGTCCAAGACCAGCATAACAGCAGCAGCACACAACGAAACTATGCAAACGGTATGGAACCACCTGCGAGCGGACGGTTTGACATGTTGCAGACCGGCGCCGGCGGCGGCGCGGCAAATAATTATTAAAACTGGGAATCTATGAGAGATGCCTGTCAGCAGTAGGCGTCCTACGGCTGATATGATGATGAAATATAATTATTAATACATAAAATATCCATTAATGGTATTTATTAATTACGGATCATCTTGAGAAAGTGTAATATCGAAAATCACCGCCGACTTATCGTAATACACTCGAGAGCAATGAATCCGGGTCACTTAAAGAATCCTATAAATCTCGGAAACTAAAAATGCTAGGTTAATGCAATAAATTGTATTTAATAGACAATGTAATACTCTTTAAATGAAGGTATTAAAACTTCTTAGTTATTGTAAAGTTATATCATAAAAAAATCAAATTTGAAAAAGGGCCACTTTCGAAGATGGAACTACGAAATTACAGCATTTGGTTTTGCTTTTGTTTGTAATCTGTCATTTATGTGGGTACATAAACCATGTTGATAGTGCTCTATATTCATTATTCAAGCTGAAATTATGTCGCTTACGCCTGAAGAATGCACCAGAATACTTACAATGCTGGAAACCGGCCGGAGTCAGCGCGATACAGCCAGGACTGTCGGTGTGTCGCTGTCAACAGTACAAAGAGTTCTCCGACGTTACGAAGAAACTGGTTCTAACCTACGCAGACCAGGAACGGGCAGAACCAGGTGTACCACAGCACGAGAAGACCGATACTTGGTGAACACCATGCTTCGAAATCGCTTTCTCACAGGAACTGAACTCACAAATCAGTTTCGACGCCTCGGAGGAAGTAACCCAAGTGCATGGACAGTAAGACGTCGGCTTGCTGAATCTAACTTAAAACCCCTTAGACCTGCAAACGGCCCTAAACTGGAGCGTGGGCATCGTATTTCAAGACTAAGATATGCCCAGAGCCACGTAAATTGGAGTATTGAAGATTGGTCAAAAGTTATGTTCTCCGACGAATCAAAATTTATGCTCTACAAGCACGGTGGAAGACACAGAGTGTATCGAAGACCAGGGGAAAGATTCAAGCAAGCATGCATCGAAGAAAAAGTAGCCTACGGTGGTGGGTCTGTACTTGTGTGGGCCGGAATTTCTTCTGAAAGTCGCACAGAGCTGGTGATCATAGAAAACGGCTCTTTAACTAGCGTAAGATATGTGGAAGAAATCCTCAATGATCACGTTGGTCCATTTATGGTCAATTTAGGTGAGGATGCTATATTTATGCATGACAATGCCCGACCTCATACAGGTAGGATTGTGAATGACTACCTTCAAGAGATGAACATTACTCGTATGGAGTGGCCAGCGCGCAGCCCGGATATCAACCCGATCGAGCATGCTTGGGACGAGCTAGGCAGATGCGTAAAACAACGAAACCCTCCCCCAATCACGCTTCGTGAGCTCAAAATTGCTCTCACAGAGGAATGGGAGAATATTCCCCAAAATCGTATAAGGAACTTGGTGTACAGCATGCCAAACCGCGTAAACGCAGTAATGGAAGCACGAGGAGGCAATACGAAGTATTAAAATTCAAGAAAATCGTAATAAAGTTCAAAAATTTCATGTTTCCTATTTTTGTTTTAAGGAGAGATCAGCAGTTTTTTTCTTTATGTAATTTTGTGTTAATAAAATGTATGGTGACTCATATTTTTTTTACTTTCATTTAAGGAGTATTACATTGTCTATTAAATACAATTTATTGCATTAACCTATCATTTTTAGTTTCCGAGATTTTTAACATTCTTTAAGTGACCCGGATTCATTGCTCTCGAGTGTATTTATACTACCTTTAAATTTCAGACATTTTAACGTATTTAAATCTATTATTGTCCTAGAAACTGTTGGTATTAATTAAAATACTGTTCCCGATACCGTTGGGTTACTATATTTTATATTTTTAAATGTGTTTATATTTACATTCATATTTCAAAATGTAATTCATATGTGTATATAACTGAATAAACGAAATACTTGATAATATTTCATCTTCAAAACTTTCACAGCATATTTAGCCATATTAAAATAAGTCGGCGGTATTCACTCCGCCCATTGTTTATTATATAATTGTAAAAAGATGCAATGGTATGTTCTAAATATATTGTTGCATTTATAATAAAACATATTAACTTTGATGTTCTTTTATTTTTAATTATAAATACTTATTTAATTTAATTATATATCTAAAATTGGTTTATTTATTTAAACTATTTTAAATAAATAAAACCATTTCTTAACAAAAATTATTCTAATTGCTTCAGCTTAAATCGCAAAAAGAATCACCACTTCAGAAATACGAACTCACACAGAAGTAATCAGGTATATAATGCTTATTCGTTGGGCTACGAACGCTTTAGTTTTCGATGCGAAATTATGTTACCTATAGTATCATGTAAAAGGCGCCTGCAACGATGTGCGAACTTGCAGAAAGCGAAATAGCAATTATGACCACTACACTGTCTCTGCGGAGATGAAGACTGCGCGTGCAGGGCAGGCTCGCGCCGCCGCCGCGCGCCGCTAGCACTTACACTATGCTATGTGTGCGTGGCTATCATTGTACCCACAATAGGTAGTACGTAGGAGTACGTAATGAATCGTTTACAGGTAGCGAATAGTTTTGTAGTGTGCGTGATTGGTTACTTAACTCTTTTGGCCTGTGTACGTACGAAATATTGTAACATCCTGCATGCTTAATTTGCATGTATACGCATGTTTTAACAAATAAAAATAGCTTTATCTTTATACACCCTAGCGAATTTCTAGTGTAATCAAAAGCCAAGAAAAAGCCAGCCAAGTGTGTGTGGGACCACGCACAATGAAGGGTTCCATAGTTGTGATTAATTTTATCCTAAGAAAAAGGAGAACGCCCAAAATTATTGTAAAAACTCAAAGAACTCGTTTAAAAAAATCTTATGTGGGGTAAAAGGGCATTAATTGTAGATAACAAATGACAAACAAACTTTCTTTTAAAATTGTCCCCATCATTGGCTATGACATTTTTATTTTCATTAATAATTATTTTCTTGCTCTTTTCATGTACATAAAGTTGGTAAGCACTAAATAGTATGCAGAAAAAGACATGTAAAATTATTGCATTTTAAATTATGGCAAACATTAGTAAACCCCAAATTTTATGTCTATTAGATGCGGAACAAATTGACTGTGACAGGTGGACAGACAGGCAGACACACGAATGATCCTATAAGGGTTTCGTTTTATCATTCGGAGCTCGGAGGTACGGACCCTAAAAATAAAAAAAGTTACTTCAAATCCCCAATTTAAGAACAGCTAAAACTTGATACGCATCTATTTGCAAAGAAATAAATGATTTCATTTTGGTTCGACAATCAATCTTCATCTGAGAATTTCAGAATTTTACAGATCATGTAATTAGTATAGGTGCTACTAGTTACTTAACCCTCTAATTTTTTAATCGCATCTTCAACTCTTTCGCGAAATAACGTACGTGTTAATGCATAAATAATATAGCTGTAATTCTCTCTAATAAGTAATTTAATTAGTAATAGTTATAATTAGTAATTTAGGACATTCACTCGTCTGAGGCCGGGACCGGACCGGCCAGAGACGGGACCGGGCGAAATCAAACGCAAGGGTTCAACCGGGTTCCCGGGTAATTGAGTTTACAAGTTAAAAATCCTTTCCGTTAGCAATAGTCGAGAGGGCACTAACACGCTGACATGACAGCACAGTCTGAAGATTACAGAGTTGCGGTAAGAAGAGTTCCTAGCAGATCGTAGTTACTAAACATCTGGTTTGATCCTCCGGTACAACAGATATACACACACAGTGGTACAAAATGAATTTACAAATTAATACAATTACATGCTATCTCCAACTTTGGCGCTAAAACACTTGGAATTAATACGGCCCCCCTCCCCCCCGACTACCTAAAAAGGGACAACACACGCGATATAATGGCTGCAACCAAATTACTCGAGGACCGGTAGGTATCCCGACGTACTCGTGGTACTTGTGTGCGCACGACGCTTGCATACTAATGCCGTGCGGTGCGGCGCACAGTGGGCTGAAAATCGACTCTGATAAACACTTTTTTCCCAAATTTCCACTTTTATGACTTGAAAATGTTTTGGGAGACTAAATACATGCCTAAAAATATCAACATTATGGAATAGCATTGCAAACAACGCAAACAGATTTTTTTTATTAATTACTACGGAGCTGGCATGAAAAAGTCGTATATCTCCGCCAGCGTTCAATTGGCCCTAATTCCCTTGCAGGTAATTAACACTTGAATTATTTAAAAAAAAATGACATTCTTTCCGAAGCACCCAGTGCCGTGATACTTTTTTCAAATGTTTAACTCAATTTAAGCTTAAAATCTACACGGACTACTTAAACGATGAACCCGACCACTACTTTGTATAAACACGCCACATGATCATAAAATAATAAGTTTCAAAGACCTAATTATGTAACGATCTTAATTATCGTCGTTATTTTATGAGTTTAAGTAATATTGTTATTCATATCTATTCTATGAGTTAGCTAATGAGGGTAGTGAGTAAATGAGTTTAATGATCGTGGCTCAACTTAAATGGGACTGGGCAGGACATGTCTGCCGCATGCCGGACAAACTGTGGGCCCAAATAGCACAGAACTGGTGCCCTGAGACAGTGAGGCGGGGTCGCGGCAGACCACGTAGGAGATGGCGGGACGAGCTGGATAGGTTCCGTCAAAACTGGAAGGAGGACGCACGGGCTCGCGAACGATGGAAGGAGTGGAGGGAGGCCTTTGCCCAGGAGTGGGACAGCGTAGGTTAATAAAAAAATATTGTTAATTAACTTACATGAACATTGTAGTCTGTCGATCTTTCACAAGAAGTGGTCTGATTATCAATCCATTTTACAATAATGGCAGAGCTTCCGCTATGCAACATGATATTTAGCAACTTTATATTACGGACATGGACACCACTCAGGGTCTGTCCTGTAAAAGTCGGAGGTCTTCTATCGTCCAACAGTTTAATCCAAGTCCCTTTAAAATTGGCAGTCACCCCATCTTAAAACCTCTCAATCTTACCAATCCCTCAAGCATTGCCGCCCATTCTCCCGCCATTTTAGACGAATCGTTGATGGTCATACATAAATGTTAAATAACTTCTAACCAAAGTAATAATTAACAAATCTTATGTAGTGGAACTATCTTAAAACTTAATAACATTATTTAGCAATATATTATGTATTTATTTGTAATCTTTATGTAAAATGTCATAATATTATAACATCAACTGGATGTTCCGAAAATCGTTTGAAACACCATGTTACTTTAAAATTGCAGTATAAAATCGTGATAAATATTATTCGTATCATATTAATTATTACTTATTCAATATTAATCATATATAGTACTGACAATTTAATTACTCATTTATTTGATTACTCATTGATCTTCATAAAACCACAAATCATAACTTGTTCGAAAACTCTAGAATCTTTATTTATGAAACAGCCTTTTGAGCCACATTCAAAACTATTTATATAATACATCTGTCTATGAAATATCAATTATAAAAATGCAAATCAAACATTATAACCTTTCTATTCATTAAACATTAATTTACGTTTATTAAAATATTATTGAAATGGAACGTTTACATACGTCAATGTCATGTATCATTCGGACAGCTGACGTTCATACTGTGATTTATTGTTGTAAACAGTCAATAATGTGATCAATAGAATTAAATATTCTCCTATAAATATGAATAATCTTACACGCGCACAGACTGCATTAAGACCGCGGCGCGTGAGTCGCCGACGGTATGAAATGTTACCATTTTAAATATTATATTTTATATAAATATTTAGGACTAAGTATTGTGTTTATTCATTTTATTTTTGTCTTATTTTGTTATTTCACTATATGCTGCACCGGTTGACGTCATCACGTCAACGCCGGCTGTCGTTGAAAACCAGCGTTGGGGCTCTGTCTCGCATGGGGTCGCAGCATTATGCTGAGCGATGGCCGTTTTGCGTGGATGTGACGTCATGTGTACCGCAAATAAACGTATTTTCTTTCTTTCTTTTTAAATTAAGTTAAACATTTGATAAAAAATATTTTTTGAAAATATTAAATCGAAAGCGATTTAGAAAAAAAAGTATCGCGGCGCTGGCCGGTTCGGAAAGTATGTTATTATTTTTAAATAGTTTAAGGTTTAATTACCTGCAAGGGAATTAGGGCCAATTGAACGATGGCGGAGATATACGACTTTTTCATGCCAGCTCCGTAGTCATTTTGAATGAAAAAAATCTGTTTGCATTGTTTGCAATGCTATTCCATAATGTTGATAGTTTTAGGCATGTATTTAGTCTCCTTAAACATTTCAATTTCAAGTCATAAAAGTGGACATTTGGGAAAAAAGTATTATATGTCTATCAGAGTCGATTTTCAGCCCACTGTGCGGCGGGGCGGTGGCGGCGGGCGCTGGAATGACTTCATGTAATAGATATTTATGTGCACACGAGTATCTCGCATCGCAGGTAATGGCCTACGCCTGTACACACAGTGGTGCGCCAATATGGAAACCAACTGTAATGGGATGCTTTTGCAACATTGTCATATTGAAATTTGTAACTGTACACTCGCATACATAGACTGTTCGTGTAGCTTGCACTACCTACGAATCTCTGTAAATGTGATGTTCAATGTCTACAAATAAATAATAAAGACGAGAGATTCTAGCTACACATTATGTCAAGTCTATAAAAACAGTTTCTTTCTTTTTGAAAAAAAAAGAAGTTTCTTTTGAACAAAAATTATAGTACATTTTGATACTAGTGAGCAAAGTTTATCATTGTAATTGAGGCGAAATTGCGATACCGAACCGAAATGCGTCACCAACCAGCGGGGTAATTGCATAACACACTTATAGTAGCAATAGCATTCATTTTGACAGTTCAACAACATTCATTGCGATATGGGCGTTGTTGAGCAGATAAATTATTCGAACATATGAAAAATTCACTAGAGCGGGAATGCAAAGTAAAAATCACGCGTGATAAAAACACTGCATTGTGAACTTCACTAGTAAAAGTATTGAAAAAAGTAACGTTTCCTCTTCACTAGTAAGGGTTCCTCAATGAGCGCTTCGTAAAATTTATCTCAACCTTCAAAGGAGCACGAAATGTGTTTTTGTGTTTGGTGTTGCGACTGCACACAATTTGAAGGCGCTCACAACTTCGCCTAATTAGTACCTCCGGTGCCTATTCCAACCACCTGCACGTGCATATTTCACCGCCACTATTTCACGAACAATAAGGCTCAACACCGCATGTGCCAGCTGCACGTGCAGTTGGTAATTATTACCGGAGGCACGCAGAGTTGCGTCGGTTACTGATTGTATTCACACGAACAGCGTCGTTTGTTAAATAACTTCGTGTTCTGCAAAGTGCTGTCTCACAAAATCACTATGAAATTCATTACAATTTCCAATTGCTTCATATTTTGGTATTGATATAGGTACATGGAATATGTAAAACATGCAATACAATACTCAGGTGACTTTGTTACTTACTTGTTTTGTGGATAGGTGCTTATGTATGTATGTACATTAAAGCCGTATTGATAAATGTTTTATGCATAACCACAACATGGACGATTCTCTATAATAGAGCTATCAGCAATAAATTGGAGCTATGAAAGTAGCAAAGACTTTAATTGTATGAGCTTTCATCAGACCTGTCTCTTGCCCAACATGAAGAGACTACCTACTGCTAAGCAAATTGGCCAATGATTCATTGTGTGCACAGGTAAGCATAAAAAAACGAATATCCTTACCACTTTTTACCCGCCATCGCAATTAAAAACCTTCATAGATATAGCTGTCTCAATAAAGCATAAATTTGAATTACGTTTGATGATTGCGTTTCCCAGCGAAGATTTACAGATGATATCTCGAAGATATTTGCTCGCTCGCATGTTTCCGGCAGTCATTACAGGAAGCCACTACCCCGGCGCTGCACCGCGCCTCCGAGAACGGTATCTATGTAATGTACCTGAGTGTTACGAGTACCTTGCGGTATCGGCTGGGCATTAACTCAAGACAACGAGTTTTAGGAAAACTTCAACTTTGTAGTGCGTCGTGTCTAGACTCTGCCAACCATACTTGTGACAGTCTCATTATAATTATAAAACTTAAACAAAAACATGCTCTACAAGTTTGTACTGTGTTAGTGCATGTAAGCCTGTAGGTAAGAGTCAAGTTGACCATGTGCGTCTCCAGAGCCATCAACGACAAACTATCACTGATAGAGGTGACCGCACGGGCCGCACGTCACCGCGCGGCCCTGAGCGGCTCCGCAAGGCTCCGGACGACACCGCCACACGCTAATAGAGGTGACCGCACGGGCCGCATGTCGCCGCGCGGCCCTGAGCGGCTCCGCAAGGCTCCGGACGACACCGCCACACGCTAATAGAGGTGACCGCACGGGCCGCACGTCGCCGCGCGGCCCTGAGCGGCTCCGCAAGGCTCCGGACGACACCGACACACGCTAATCTCACTTATCTGATGGAAATAGGGCGGCCAGTTAGTTTCAACTAGCAGGATGTGCTTACAATACAAACTGTGTGAGCAGGGAGCTTCTCGTGTCACAGTGCCGCCGGCTGGTAATAGGATGGGTCCTGCTTGTAAATTTCGTTATCAAACGATGCTCTTTCAGTTCATATGTAGCCTACTACTGGATTATTATTAATATTACCGAAATAATGCGAAAGACTAGAAGCTAATAATGTTGGCCTTTAAAAATACGTCAATTTAAAATATTTTCTAAGTAACTAACTAAATGAACCGCTCATCATTGCTTCTTATAAGATATAGTAGTTACTGTCAAAGGCCAGGTAATTCGAAACAGTTCCTACAAACTTGAGAAACAAATAAGATGCCCAAGAACAAGGAACGAGAAATAAAATAAACTTCTTATTCCGCTAATCTGAACGCCAAGTCTAATGTCACTTTCATGAGATCGACTCCACTCTCATTTGAATTTTTATAACAACAGACGCTTAAGTCCCAAACGTTTCATCTTTACTTGGAAAATACAGTTTTATACGCCAAGCCGAAACAAATGTTTTTCAAATGTGCCTCCGGGCACAGTACTGCGGGCTAGACGCGGGCTAAAAACTAAATAGAATGGGTTGGAATATCCATTATGCATAGTACATAGGATTTTCAATAGATTTGCACACAAAGTTGAATATAAACCTATTTGCCTAAATCATTTGACCGTTTACTATATACATGAAAAAATTCAAACAAAAACGCGAATGTGTTTGTTTGAACGCAAACCGTTTTAAGTTTAAAACCAGTGCGAATGGGAATTACCAGTCATGGCTGTTTGTTGTGAACGAGCGAACAGACACTGTAGTGTCACAAGTATCCAAGAGTGAGACGAGAAAGGATCACGAAACGAATGTTTTGGTCGATTGCAATTCGCTACTGCTAGTGGCTCGGTACCTAGCTTACGCTACAGCGGCCCAGCACCGCCAGCGCCCCCTCGCGCACATTTACATGCAATCTCATTTCAATTTTACCGAATGCGCCTTTCGCGTAATCCTCATACTCTCCAAATGGAACTTATTTCGTACGAATTCCGTAGGTACTAGTAATATTAAGGCTTTAGGCAAATATACCCGCGCTATAACTTCGGAGACGAGTTTTTATTCGACGGAATAATTGAGTTCATCTCATTCTGTTGTACAGTCAGCTGCAGAGAAATCTCACCCCCTAGCAATTTATAAATATATTGCTAGGGGGTGAGATTTCTCTTCAGCTGACTGTACGTACTGCTGTACTGTGTACACTGAATGTATTTAATAATTCCGTGAGCGCGGAACAAAGACGGACCGCAAGACAATGGAATATTTCTCAGTAGTACTGTTGAGCCGATACCTGCTAAATGTTTAATGAATCGATCTCGTCCCGCACCGCGCCGCACCACGCCGCACCGGCTCCCGAGCCAGTCATTCAATCTATTTACTTTGTCATTGGCGTACTGTCACCTACAGAAGGAGATTTTAGTCGATTGAGGGAACAGTGTTATGAAAGCTATTTAATTTGAATCATTGGTCACAGTGCGTGGATGTACAACCATGGGCCCGGAAGTTTACCTGGGCGTCACGTCGGTGGTAACAAGTTGATCTTGACCCGCCGAGCGACAGCTTAGTACGGGAGTTAACAATAGAATCCGATGCCAGCTTTGACTGGTTTTTACCAATGCCGTATACTGCACCATATAATTTTACATTAGGTACCATACCTACATTTAAACATTTCCTTATAAGTGGCCCCTGTATCTTATCGTGTATATAAGGCAAATGAAATCGGGACGTAATACAAAGTGTGACCATTAGCAAGTTTTATTGATGTCAACTAATTCGTTCTTAATCTGTCGCATCAACTTGTTGCTATGGGCTCTGGTACCGGACTGCCGACTTGCCGAGGGACAGCAGTTACATACCGGGAAACTTGTGTTGGTGAATTATATTGATGCAGGGGTCTATAGAATGGGCACGCCACAATTGTGGCGATAAGTCCCCTCTTTGAGGAGTGGCTAGAGAGGCGCCACGGCGTCCTCACCTTCCGCCTGACACAGGTCCTCACCGGACATGGTTGTTTCGGGAGGTTCCTGTTCAGGATAAAGCGGGAGGAAACGCCCGGGTGTCACCACTGTGTGGATCGCCCGGAGGACACGGTGGAGCATACGGTGGAGGTCTGCCCAGCTTGGGCGGAGCAACGCCGTGTCCTCACGGAGGCGATCGGCGGCGGCGATCTCTCGCGTCCGGCCCTGGTTCAGGCCATGGTCCGGAGCGAGAGTGCATGGGAGGCCGTCACCTCCTTCTGCGAAGCAGTAATGCTCGCGAAGGAGGAGGCGGAGCGCGCGAGGGAGAGGCAAAATGCGCCCCCTCGCGCCCCTAGTCGCCGCAGGAGACGCCCCGGGCGTCGGGAGTCGCGAGCCGACTTCCGGCCACCGTAGGCGCGGGCTTGCGGACGGTGAGCAATGGGTAGCTCGACGTCCGATAGGGACCAGGCCCGGGTCGACGGCGCGTTGTGTTCCACGCGCGCCTCAAAGAGATGTCAGCACCAACTGACGGGGTCCGGAAGGGCCAACGCCTGCCGGGGTTGCGGGTTTGTCTGAAAGGGATATCGCGACCTCGGCACACAGGCAACGGAAGGAACACGGGTGGGTTTTAGTCAGTAAAAGTCTGACACGCCCTCCCGCTCCGCCCAGAGCGGGAGAAGTTATTTGATAATTTCCCATCCTCAAAAAAAAAAAAAAAAAAAAGGGGTCTATAGAAAACGTTACAATTACAACAATGATTAAATCGTTTTGAAAGGTATTTATTTTCTTCTGCTGGTAAAACTCTCACATAGCTGCGGACAGCCTTGATTATTCAATGAAGATGAAGCCACTTGGTAGCAACAGCCGATGATAAACTCTTCTACACCCTACTCTCAACCCTCAGGACGTTACTTCAGTCTCCACGCCGGATGTTTCAAAACATCGGTTAGGATACCTGGGTGTTGAAAGCCACCTATTCCTTCTAACGTTATATCCCCATTGAACCTCCAAATGGGCCACACTCAACCCCCTATCTGCAAACGAAGTCGGTATGAATGAGTAATAGGAGACATAGTAACAGCTATTTTAGCTGGATCACCTGTCCCTGTTCAATAAATATGGAGTACACCGAGCTAATTGTCGTAATACATCGCTTTGGGTGGAGTGCACACGCGCGGACTCACTTCGTCTCTGTCACGCGCCGCTGTCCTCCCGCTGGTTTTATTGTGTCACCGTGACGTACAGCCCCAAACGTGTATTCAATACTCAAACAGTGAACCTAAGCCTTACCTATATAGAATTGTCGTGCCTGAAATGTTCCTACAATAATACTTTCTACACAATAATATCTCGAAATACCAGAAATTCCCGAGCGTGCCCTCTGTTTTCAAAAAAACATAACTTTGCAGGAACATGTACGTTCCCAGTGAGAATGTTATCCAGCTCCGAGTGTCGCACTAAATCATTTTTCACGAAAACATTTTTGGGTCACGTCGGTAGTGTCGGTACACGGCGGCGTACCGTCGGCAAAATATCTGGATGCGTGCGGCCGCAGACCACACGTGCTAACGTGCATACAAAGTGACCGCGCGCACTACCCCAGCGACAGCAAAACAAGCTGGCTAAAAGCCACCACGCATGCATATAGAGCAAGCAGCGATGGAGCTACAACAACATAAGGTAACTAGATTCTGCTGGCGACAAAAAGCATGAATGCATAAAAGGCGAGTAGCGATAGCAAAGTAAACGGAGACCTAAGGCGATGACCACGCCACATGGAAATTAATAGTGAGCGATGCGTCCGCAGCTTGCCTTATGAGTATTCATAAGGCAAGCTGCGCGATGTACTTCTCCTGGAAATTAAATAAACGAATACGTGTGAAGTCCGTTCACTAAATCACGTAATACGGAGCTAGTGACCGCAAACTAATGGGGTTAAAAACTGAAAGCATAGTTAACAGCACTGTTGTTAGTCCAGAAACCGCCATGTGTTTGTGGTTACTGTTGATTCCATCACAAATTAAACGAAAACTGGATAAAAATGTATGCGAATCAATATATTAATGTACTTGCACCATAAGAGCCTGTAATGAACAGACATGGTCCTCTGTTTTATGAAAAGGAGCATCACTTATTTACCCATTTCTGCCATAAAAGTCTTCAAGTTTAAAATTAATTCACGGGAATCGTACTGGATAGCACATAGTCTCGATGAATTATTGGGTTTCCAGTTTTTCTTCGGAGAGCTTTCCTCCACAGTTTGCGTCTTTTAAGAGTTTGGGAAATATGGGTTCTCGTAATTTTGCAGTCAACAGCTGAGCAACGAGGCATATTAATTAAATAAGCGTAAAAGAAGTTGCTTGTGTACAAAAAAACTGGCCAAGTGCGTTTCGGACCACGCACAATGAAGGGTTCCGTAGTTGAGATGAATTCATCCCAAGAACAAACTTAACATTACAACAACAATATTGAGAGATTTACTATGTTATTTTAAGACCATAGACTTCTTATATGGTTTTCCTGTAATCTATGAGTAAAGAACCACGGTCTGCATTTATTTCAAAATTTTGGCTCAATAGTTTCGGAAATAAGGGGGGCAATTGGTCAATTTTCATACATTTTCTTAAATATCTTTAAGTGTTTAGTTTAAAATTATTAAAAAAAAAAACATTTGAGATCCTTGCAACATGTCCTTTCATTATCAAATGAAAGGACACGTTGCCACACGGTTCAGTTTGCAAAACTTTTTATTTTCTTATTTGTCCCCCAAAACTAACACCAAAATTCAAAATTCATTTATTTACGTTACACGCCCGTATTTGGGTCACAAAAATACATATGTATACCAAATTTCAACTTAATCGGTCCATTAGATTCGGAGCAAATTGGCTGTGATAGACGGACAGACACACGAGTGATCCTATAAGGGTTCCGGTTTTTCCTTTTGAGGTACGGAACTCTAAAAATATGGATAATGACAGCTAGCTGTCAAATTCTTGGACTAGTGATAGTAGCGATATCTGAAGTGAACAAGTGGCAGTTTTACCCCCATTTCCAAGCACAACAGCACAAATAATGAGACCCTTACAAATCGTGAAAGTGATTGACCCAGAACCCCTTTTGAGTGAATGTCTCTGGGTGATTCTAGGAAGTACCTTCTTCTGTTTGTCGTAAGGTTTCGTATTTACTCTCTACAGCTTATTAACAGCTACATACTCTAGAGTTACAACAGCGAGGCGGGGCGGCGCCTGCAGGCTGTGGCGAAAGGTTGAACAGAAACTAACGTAAAGGAGAGCGGTGCACGGTAGCGACAGCGAAACAAAATAAGGCTGGGCACAAACAGGACGCGGGTGAGGCTTTTAGCGGTCGGCTGCGTGCGGCGGCTAGTGGTGGCAGAAGGGTGGCAGGGTGGGCACCTCGCCTGGCGGGCCTCCTACGCGGAAGTACTAACGATACGTGTGTACGTATCGTTAGTACTTCCGCGTAATTAATTGGCGAGGAAGGCTTTAAACTGTTTTAAAGTGAATGTTGATTTAGGCGACAGATTTCACTTATTTGTATGATGTCCAGCTGTACTTTTATGGCATCAATCAATAGAGCCAATCATATGGATCAAATCTCTCTAAAAAACATGATAAATTAAATGAAAGAAAAACCATAAAATCTAAACTGTTAAATTCAATGGGACAAGATTATGAAGCACTCATCAGCTTACGTACTGTATAACCTATCACGCCAAAGGTACTTGGTCTCCCTGCCTCCGTCCACCACGTAAGGGTAGCTTCGACTTTCCCCTCAATTTTGCTGCCGTCTGTGTGTATTTGACAACCAATCATCCAACCTTTCGCTTGGAGCCCCACAACACTGTCTTTTAGTCGGAAATGTACGCACTATATCGAGCAGTCAGGATGGTGAGAACGTCTAGGATGATCTCCGTCAACATATTAAGTGATTCAAGATCTTCGCTGGATTTGTTGAGGAGCCTGTCTGTCAATCACCCTTTAGCACTCGGCATAAAGAGATTGGTGCGCGAGATCCGAGAGGAGGATAGAGATGTGGGGCTGTTCTGGTTGAGAGCACACGTGGGTACTACCGGAAATGAAAGAGCGGATGAGTTTGCAAAGAAAGCAACAGTCACCAAGAAGACAGCCCCGGACTATGATAAGGTACCAATATCGTTCGTCAAGGGGCAAATACGTGAGGAAACTGTAAACACACTGTTCTTCCTCTCTCCTTATTTTGCTGTGCCCGACAGGGTCCATATTGATCTCTTACTTATTAAACCATCTATGTAATACATATGGAATGCAATAAAGAATTGAGTATTGAGTAACGAATGGCAACATCGCTACGAATGCTCCAGTAGAGACTCGGTGACCAAGTTATTCTTCCCCACCATCCAGGTGGCAAGTAAGGTCCTCAAAGGCATGGTACGATCACCCACCCATGTCCAAGTCTTTACCGGACGCGGAGGATTCGGGGTTTATCTCCATCACTTCCACCTTAAGGACAGTCCCTCATGTGTCTGCGATCCCAACTGCGAAGAGACGGTATGGCACGTGCTCACTAAGTGCCCAAGATTCGACCGTGAAAGAATGGACCTAGAAACTGACCAAAATCTAACCATATTACCAATATTGTACTAAATGTAAATAATAATGTAACCATAATTAAAATGCGTAATATTGTATTGTGTAATGTTGTGACTATACAATTGTGAATGAGACAGGTTGGTGGTGCCCGACTAGCATCAGGAATAAGGACATACTCACTCAAAGGACTCGCTGATGGTGGCGTGTGTTGGGCCACTCCATTCCCTATAATATGGTCGAGTGGAGCGGAGTCAATACATATGTCAGTTTTCAGGAACGAACGCTGTCAGTAGAGTTGGGTCACATTCCCTCACGCCCCTAGCCGCCGCAGGAGACGCCCTGGGCGTTGGGAATCGCAGGCTGATTCCCGCCACCGTAGGCGCGGGCTTGCGGACGGTGAGCAATAATATAATAATAATCGTTTATTTATAAAAGGAAACGTTTACAATAAATACCTTAACAATTTAAAATAGAGCACAGTTGCTTATTTGCCTGAACTAGGTTGAACCTGTGCTTGTTTTTTTTTTTTTTTTGTGTAGGGCATCTCGCATTTGACCTCTGAGGAGGTCGTAGCTGCTTAACCGGACTTTCCTGTGGATGCCTTAAGCTACTAACTTAAAGCCTCCAGCCAGGGCGTAAACTAAACTTATATACTAGGCGAGCGCTCGCTAAGGGCACCCCCTGTGGGGTACGGACCTCGGCTTAGGGCGTCGCTGGGGGGAGGACAGCAAGCTGGGACAGGCTGGATCAAACATATATTATTATTAAAAATCGGGGAACCTGTGCTTGAGGCTAGGAAGTGCTTATATACTTATTCCCATAAATTAACAATGAGTATAAAGTAAAAACTAAATTAAAATTTTGGTAAAAAATAGCATGTTAGCGGTTCTATTTGCAAACAACAAGTAGATTTTCTGCATAATCTAATGTTAGTAAATAATTAAGTATATTTTTTTTACAACTAAAATAATTTAAATTATATATATGTACTAAGTTTTCTATTTAATCTATTATACAGAAATCGTCGTAAGAATGAAAAAAAAATATTTCTACAAAAACATGTTTTGAGGTTGCATTAGATGTGCATACTATATCATTCCGTCTCTTGTTAGTATTGTCAGCATTGTAGGTAGGCATGGTGTGCTGTATGAATACTAAGTGCATAATGAAAAGCTGGCGAGCCGTCAGTAAATTGCAGGATTTATATAGCAGAACTGTGGGAAAGAAGAAGGGATGGAAGTTTGCTACCTTTAAAATGGCTCTCTGAGCTCTTTCAAGAGGAAGTAAATTAGTTTTTGGTGCACCACCCCAAGAAGTGATACAGTACTGAATTATAGATCGACATCGGGCCAAATACTACTAACTTGTGTGATTAATTTTAAATCTGCAAATGATCGCAATTTTTTTAAACATAAATTAATCTGCTCACTCTTATAACTAGATTTTCAATATGTTTTCTAAAAGAGAGTGTGTCATCTATTATTAACCCGAGGTATTTTAATTTGCTCGTTTTGAGGATAAAAGGACAATTACACTTGTTGACTGTACAGTTTCCACATTCTGCCCCCGATAGAAAAAAAGACGCATTTAACATTTTTTTCCAGATTGATGTAAAAATATAGGCAGATGCGCCTTGTTTTTCTGATTCCGGCAATATATACAGGGTGATTGGAAGATGGGTGCAAAGCTTTAAGGCGTCAATTTATCATTCAATTTGGCCATAATTATGCAGTTTACATTAAATTTTGAGAATTTCCGAAAAAAAACTTAAAAATTTGGTTAAAAAAATTTGGTAAGACTTCGTCTAAGACAACCATGGCTTAAATGGTTCTAAATTGTCTATACTATCTTCACCTTAAAGCTTTGCACCCATCTTCCAATCACCCTGTATAAATCAAATCAGGAAAAAATGTCAGATGCGTCTTTTTTTCTATCGGCATTGATATAAAGATATAAATGAGGGTTAGTAATGTTAAGTGGAGGTTTGCGCATGGAGAAGTGAATATAATTTGTCTTGTCAGCATTTAATGTTAGTGAATTGATTTGAAGCCAATTAGTCACAGTATTGAAACCTAGTTGAGCGATTTCGAACAGTTCGCTACTGGTTTTAGTGATAAATATTAACGCCGTGTCGTCGGCATAAGATATTATTTTGGCGCCTTTTATATTAAGACCACACAAGTCGTTAATATAAATCAGGAATAGCGTAGGGCCCCGAATATTCCCCTGAGAAACACCAAAACCAGTATTTTTCTGCTCATCGCTCGTAATATTATCAATTATAAATAAATAGCAATGGGTAGCTCGCCGTCCGATAAGGACCAGGCCCGGGTCGACGACGGCGCGTCGCGCGTGTAAGATTTATCATATTTATAGGAGAATATTTAATTGTATTGATCACATTATTGATTGTTTACAACAATAAATCACAAGAATAAGCCCTTTTCTGTAGAACAAAGATAGTATTAATGTCCGCACAGATTCCCCAGAGAAGAATCCCATAAGACATAAGATTATGAAAATAACTAAAATAAACAATTCTAGCTGTATCTACGTCAGTTATCTGTCTAATTTTTTTAACAGCATAGGCGGCGGAACTAAGCCTACCTGACAATTTTTCTATGTGTGGGCCCCATTGTAATTTACCGTCAATAGTTATTCCAAGAAAAACTGTTGACTCAACAGGGTCCAATTCTATTCCATTAACTTGAACATTGGTAGTTAGCTGCCTGACATTTGGCGTTGAAAATTTGATGAGTTTAGTCTTTTTTTCGTTCAGGAGAAGATTATTTACATTAAACCAATGCACAACTTTAGAGAGTGCATCGTTGACTTGTTCAAAATTGACTAACTGACGTTTGATTTTAAAAATGAGGGAAGTGTCATCCGCGAATAATACGATCTTGTGATTATCCCTTATGTGGTAAGGTAAGTCATTTATATAAATTAGAAATAAGAAAGGACCTAGAATTGAACCCTGCGGAACGCCCATGGTGACCGCAGATCCTGCAGATCTCTTGCCATTTACATCGACCCTCTGAATTCTATTATTCAGATAAGAAGTCAGAAGGTCAAGAGCCTTGTCACTCATACCATAGTGGTACAGTTTCCTGATGAGAGTATCATGATGTACGCAATCGAAGGCTTTGGACAAGTCGCAGAAAATGCCAAGAGCATCTTGCGACTCCTCCCAGGCCTCGAATATGCTTTTCAGTAATTCCACGCCCTCGTCTGTTGTTAAGCGACCCTTAGTAAAACCAAACTGTTTCAGATGGAGTAAATTATGTGCATTGAAATGTCCTAACATTTGTTTTAAAATTAATTTTTCAAAGATTTTGCTCAATATAGGTAATATCGAAATAAGCCGAAAATTTGTGGGATCAGTTGTGCTGCCAGATTTGAACAGTTGAATCACTTTGCTAAGTTTCATCAAATCAGGAAATACACCAGATGCAATACAAGAGTTAAAAACTATTGCTAAAAAGGGTGAAATAACATCAATTATTGAAGACATGGTATGTACTGATAATCCCCAAAGGTCAGCAGTTTTTTTTACATCAAGTTTTCTGACTTCTATAATGACTTTAGCATTAATAATTGTAAATTCAAAAAGTTTGTCACATTCTGGTACACATTCTTTAAGTATTGAGTAAGCAGAAGTGGAGGACGACAATGACAGAGTTTTGGTTGTTAAAATGGGAAGATTAATGAAGAAATTTTCAAACTCAGTTGCCACCTCCACGTCTGCCTTAATATCTACATTATTGATTTTTAGATGGAAGTCACGATTCCGTACTGTTGTTCTTCCCGTTTCTGAATTAATAATATTCCAAGTTGTTTTAATTTTATTTCCAGAAGATTTTATTTTATTTTTAATGTGTATGGCTTTTGCTGAGGAACAGGCTCTTTTAGAATATTTCTTAACAAATTCTTTAAAAGTTTCATCATGGTTATATGTTTTTTCATGATACAACTCAAATAACCTCTGCCTACTTTTGTGAATACCTGGTGTTGCCAGATCACTAAATATAACACGGTCAAAAACAGGTAATGTTTTTGAGGTAAAAACCTTCCTAAACTCACAATTGATGAGGTTAAATAATGAAGCATATGCTTGATGCGGGTCGTTATGATAAGGCAAACCCGGTAGCTTTTCCATTAAATTATTTTTAAATTGTCCTAAGCGACTTTTATTTACAGGAACAAAAGTCACAAGTTTTCTTTGAGCTCTGACTGTTTTCTGAGGGAAAGTGACTAACTGGCCACAGTGATCAGAGTCCAACTCATTTATAATTAAATGGCTAGAAGGTCTTAAGTTTGTAAAAATATTGTCAATACAGGTAGCACTGGTGGCAGTTATTCCAGTCGGCTCAAAGAATGTATTATACAAATTATATGACTTTAATAAAGTTACAAGTTTATTTACTACTGCAGATTTTTCCAGTATGTTAATGTTGAAACCTCCACAGACTACAACCGTTTTATTACTGTTAGAAGTCTTTATTAATACTTCTTCCATATATTTCTCAAATACATCATATGAAGCACATGGGGGCCTGTACACGCTCATTACAATGAACTGCTCAAGCTCAATGCAAGCTATTTCAATAACTCGCTCAACAGAGAGGCTCACAATATCCTTACGTTCTTTAAATTTCATAGTATTACGAACAATTATTAGAGAGCCACCACGTATCATATTAACTCTGCTGAATGAGCTGGCAACCTGATGGTTGTTAAAGCTGAACATGAACTGGTGGACTTTCAACCAATGTTCAGTTATAGATACATAGGATATCAATATAACTACAGTTCATGAACAGCTCCAATTCTAATTTCTTACCTATCACACCCTGTATATTTTGATGAACAATTTTTTGAGTATTATTATTACATTTATTTAGATTACAACAATTTGATGGGTGAGATATCAAAGAAGAACTTTTTGTAACATTTTGATGATTTAAACCAGTATTTAAATTTTCTTCATTGATTAAGCAAGAGGTTTCCTCTATTGTCCTAATTTCTAATTTAAATGATAATTAATGTCAATACTTGTTGCCAAATTATTGGCAGAATTATTTAAAAAGTCATTGCATTGCTCAAAAGAAGCAAGTTGTTTAGTATTGAAGCAAGATTAATATTGAATAAGTTATAATTAATATGATACTAATTATATCCAGTTGATGTTATAATATTATGACATTTTACATAAAGATTACAAATAAATACATAATATATTGCTAAATAATGTTATTAAGTTTTAAGATAGTTCCACTACATAAGATTTGTTAATTATTACTTTGGTTAGAAGTTATTTAACATTTATGTATGACCATCAATGATTCGTCTAAAATGGCGGGAGAATGGGCGGCAATGTTTGAGGGACTGGTAACATTGAGAGGTTTTAAGATGGGGTTACTGCCAATTTTAAAGGGACTTGGGTTAAACTGTTGGACGATAGAAGACCTCCGACTTTTACAGGACAGACCCTGAGTGGTGTCCATGTCCGTAATATAAAATTGCTAAATATCATGTTGCATAGCGGAAGCTCTGCCATTATTGTAAAATGGATTGATAATCAGATCACTTCTTGTGAAAGATCGACAGACTACAATGTTCATGTAAGTTCCCTCCCGCTCCGCCCAGAGCGGGAGAAGTTATTTGATAATTTCCCACCCAAAAAAAAAAATTGGTTCAGGATACCAGCCGGGCGCCAAGGGTAACTAGGGTGACTATTAGTAAAAATATAAGCTACGATACAAAGTAACAACTTATAAAACTGCATGTGCATGGACCTATAGGAATAGGTAAGATATAAAAAAAATATTGTATTTGTAATGGACTCACTCTAGTTGATAAGAATATATAAATAAGTATATTGAGTAAAGTTGTACTCTGAAGTCATCACTTGTACGTGGAGCTTATAAGGCCAAAAATGTATAGGACCAAACAAAGGCTTTTTAATTGTGGTTTAACTGTAAACCAGGAGTGCGGATTTAGCCGGTAAGAGACCGGCACCGACACACCAGACTGGCTCGTCTGTGAGGCAGTTTGGGCGTCCATGAGGATTTAACAATGCTGTAGAAAAAAAAAAAAACACAATGTTAGCAATGATACACTTCTACTAGCTTATCATGGGTTGGTTGCGTCAGTGTTAAGATTTGGAATCATATTTTGCGGTAACTGTAGTCAGATGAGGAGATTTTTAAGGCCCAGAAACGGTGTATTAGTTAGATCTATGTCCAACATTAACAGCACAGACAGCTGTGAACGGTCTTTGAGGATACTGACTTTTCCATGTTTGTACATAATGGAGGTGGCAATTTTTGTCTATCCAATCTAAACTTATTTCCGTCACTGGCCAATATAAGAACACGTAATCGCCCCTTGAAATCCCAATACAAGAACTTGCTACATTCGGGTAATTACAAAACAGCACTGTTAAAGAAAACTGTTATGACACGGTATTAATAAAATACCTCATGGTTTTAAGGATTATTCTGTAAATATTTTTAAAACTAAGGTAACTGCACTACTTTTAGGCAAACGTTATTACTCAGTGAAAGACTTTCTAAATGATATGAATTTATCCAGATTATTGTTATAATTGATTGCAAATTTGACCATGTAAGACTTATGTACCAGACTATAATAATATTAATGGACTTTACTTTAATTTCTGTTTTGTTTTGTTGACACTATTTTGTTTGTATTAATTTAGATTTATGTAATAATTTGCATGCCGTAAGTACACCGTAGCCGTTCTCATTGATGTATGTACCTGTACCTACCTGTACCTACATTCATAGCAAATAAAGTTCGGATTCTGTTTCTGATTCAGTGAAAGCATAACAAACAAACTCACTTTCGCATTTATAATATTAGTTAGGATTCAATTATGATAGCCCGTTCTAAAGTCCACCATGACCTACGTGCTGCACCCAGGGATGGCTCCAGATGAGGGAACTCTTAAACGGTCAACAACACAGGCAAGAAATTTTGTATGCGCATTCAGTTAAGTATGGCATGGCTTGGATAGTGCGACTCGTTTGGCTTCAAACCAACACTTGTGTCAAGGCGCGTTTGGGTTCGTTGGATTTGTCTTTATAAGTACCTTTTAAGTGAAGGTGATAGAATATGCAGATATTTAAACAAATTCTAAGGCAAGCTATGCAAGCTGCTATTGAACTAAAAAGTACCTACTTAATAAAACTTACTTAACTTTAATATTTTCTTAAAAGCTTGAGGCTTATCTGAAAGTGTAAGAACGTTTCACGCCTAAAGCAAAATAAAATATTAAAGTTAAGTAAGTTTTATTTAGTACTTTTTCGTTCATTAAAACCTTATAAAAAAAAAGTTTTACTAAAATTTTATTGTCATAGTCCAATCTTTCAAAATAATGTTCTTTTCAATCACCTCGTCGTCATCAACGACGCATCAAATAGAGGACCCATCGTACATGGATGTATAATGCGATATTGAGGAAAAACGAGGGCAGCGCTCTGTTGAATACTATCTCCGCGAGACGAGCTCTGAGCAAACAGCGCGCTATCAACATTGCATCAGCACACATGCGGCACACAGCGGCACACAGCGGTTCACGAGCATGCGGCACATTTACGCTGACATCATTGTGAGACACACTGACATACACACGTTCAATGATGCTGCGTGCTTGCTGCTCGGGAATTCATTTACATTGCGATAGCATCCTGTCATCGTTAACGTGATTATTTTCTTGCTTGCTCTTTATAGAGAACATTTTAAATATTATATTTTATATTAACATGTAGATTTAATATTGTATATTTATTATATGTTATTTGTAATTCTACTAGCTGCCCGCCCCGGCTTCGCTACCTACCCTACCTACCCTACCTACCCTACCTACCCTACCTACCCTACCTACCCTACCTACCCTACCTACCCTACCTACCCTACCTACCCTACCTACCCTACCTACCCTACCTACCCTACCTACCCTACCTACCCTACCTACCCTACCTACCCTACCTACCCTACCTACCCTACCTACCCTACCTACCCTACCTACCCTACCTACCCTACCTACCCTACCTACCCTACCTACCCTACCTACCCTACCTACCCTACCTACCCTACCTACCCTACCTACCCTACCTACCCTACCTACCCTACCTACCCTACCTACCCTACCTACCCTACCTACCCTACCTACCCTACCTACCCTACCTACCCTACCTACCCTACCTACCCTACCTACCCTACCTACCCTACCTACCCTACCTACCCTACCTACCCTACCTACCCTACCTACCCTACCTACCCTACCTACCCTACCTACCCTACCTACCCTACCTACCCTACCTTTTCATTGTTTTTAAGATGTATTCTTTTATTATTCCTATTCGGGGCGGAGACAAATCCTACTAACTTTATACAATAGCAATAGAGCTCAAATTGACTCAACGTTTTAGTTAGAAAACGTTTGTATGAGAAAAAGAAAAGAGCTGTTTTTACGGTTTTTCCTTCAATTATTCAAAATTTTCGTAAAAACCATCCTTGAACTTCAACGAACATTTAAAAAAAAGAATTGGCCAAATTGGTCCAGGCGTTGTTGAGTTATGCGCTTACCAACACATTTTGCGATTCATTTTTATATTATAGAAGATAGATTTATTGTATGTTGCACCGGTCGACGTTATAACCTACCTTGTCAATATATCTATGAAAACATCATGTACGTAAGGCAAAATCTTAACATTTCAGTAAAAGAGGTGAAAGACACAATTATAGTACTGAAAATAGGGACCAATTAGTTCAACCTGGTTTCAGACTGGCTAAAGTAGATTCATCCTTCATGGGGTACTGTTTAAAATGTTACAATAAAATACCTCCCCACATAGTCGAACTAAATGAAACTAAATTTAAATCTAGTTTTATACAAAAACGCACACTATGCTGCCAAGCATATTATAAGTTGGGGGATTACATCGGAGATAAAAATGCTTGGCTCAACTTGATTAGCATTGAAAATATTGTTCGAGCTGCTGAAGATTGCAAAAACTATCTTTGGGTTGTATAAATTCAATCTCTTAGTATTGTATAATTGCATAGCACACGTGTGAGCACTGTGACCATTATCTTCTACAAAACTACCATTTACTGGGTAAGTCTTTCATTGACTTGAATGAGCCCTGGCGGCTGAGACTATGTCATGCTCACTCAAATGTCTCGCTGGTGGTGGCACGGTTTATTTGAAATAAATGTTTTGAGTTTGAGTTTTGAGTTTGAACGTCAACGCCGGCTTTCACTGAAAATCAGCGCTGAGGTTCTGTCTTGTATAGGGTCGCAGCATTATGCTGAGCGATGGCAGTTTTGCGTGGATGTGACGCATATTTTTCTTCAACTTGTTCTTTTTTTGTTTTATGTTCTTTCTTTGCGTCATGTTTAGCACAAATAAACGTATTTTCTTTCTTTATCTTGCCTGCTATCCAAAATTGCTGAGGGACAGGATATCATTATAGGTGTTGTAACTGCTAGATTCAAACAAATAACATGTAGCTAGTACGGAATCGTATCCACATGCTCAAATCGGCTGATGCCTGATGGCCCCAAGTTCCAAGTTCCACTATTTTAAGAGTAATTTTCGTACTGACCCATATTATTTGTTTGCGAGTGTATTACTTAATAATTTATAGTAATAACATCTAAATGAAATTTACAAGATACATATGTGTTATTTTTAGGTAAACACAATACCTAGTCAAATTAGGTACTTACTCTAAATTGGTCCCAAGCTTCGTAATTGTGACAGATGTCATTACCCAACAAACAATATTTTAATATTATAATAACCTCAAAATCAATTATCTAACAAGGCCATTTAGTAATTAAGTACAGCACAACGTCGTTTGTTATCTGTTACTTAACAGTATTACTTAATGTTAGTAATTTTAATAAATTAAGAGGGCGCATAAAGCAAGCAAAAATTCAAATTTCACCCGCGCAACCCTTACCTATCCCTCTCATCAAACACGACGAAAACAATACACAATCCATTCCCGCCGGCAGAAACTTTTCTCCCGGCGTTTATATACCTTTTTTTTTTTTTTTTTTGAGGTTTGGATTTGATCAAATAACTTCTCCCACTCTGGGCGGAGCGGGAGGGCGTGTCAGACTTTTACTGACTAAAACCCACCCGTGTTCCTTCCGTTGCCTGTGTGCCGGGGTCGCGAAATTCCTGTCGGACAAACTCGCAACCCCGGCAGGCCACCTCCACGTCTGCCTTAATATCTACATTATTGATTTTTAGATGGAAGTCACGATTCCGTACTGTCTACCTAAAATAGAATTCGAATTTGAATTTTCTGTAGTAAGTACCTATACGCAAAATAATCAGATGAAACGGCTCTATTCGATTTACCTAAGTATGATCGCTGTGTACAAGTAGGTATTATATCATTCAATATTATCTATTACCGATGCTGGTGGGCTACTATTTTCTAAGTACTCTAAATTTTTTAAGAACTCTTGTAAGACAGCTAAAGCCTTATACATTAGCAACAAGGTTAAATCAGCAGACAATAAAATACAGACGGTTTGGAAAATTATCAATAACGAAACGAACAGGAATAAAAAGCATAATTCTGATTACATACTGAAGACGTCATGTGGTGGTCTCATTTGCGATAGCAAAGAAGTTGCTCAAGAATTTGTAAATTTCTTTACCAGTATCCCACTTACAACTACTGAAACCTTAAATTCCTCGCCCTCGCTCTCTTTTGATTTAGTAAGGGCGAACGTTTCAGCTTGCCCGATTAAATTTAACTTTAAGCATATTAAACCTATAACAGTGATAAAAGCTTTTCAGCAAATTAAGATCAAATTAACCGAAGATCTTTGGGGAATGTCCATTAAAGTCTGTACTTCCATAATTGAGACCATAGCGCCTTACTTAGCCTTAATATTTAATTTGTGTTTGGACCAAGGAGTCTTCCCGGATTTAATGAAATACAGTAAGGTAATACCACTTTTCAAATCCGGGGACAGTAAAGACCCCAATAATTATAGACCCGTATCCGTGTTGCCGGTTTTCAGCTGTTGTGATTAAAACCTCATTGTCTACATATTATGTCAAGTAGACCTTTTAGTTCTTTTTAAACAGTTGTCAATAAACTGATGTCTTAGCATGTGCAAAAATGTCCGAATAAAATTAATTCCTTTTCTCCATTTGTATATATTGAACACCCTCTCATATCAGGTTATGGGACCAGCAGACCTACTCAAGTAAGGTTTTTTGATTCATTTCGAGACAAAAGTTATTTTTAGTAAGAAGAAAAAAAAACGATCGGCAGATCGGCACATGTTTTTTTTTTCTTTTCCATGAGTTTTTTCTATCTGGTTTAAACTAATTAAAAATGACCAGCGAAGCACATAGTTCGACAGGAATTCCAATCGAAAAGCTGCAGGGCATGGAAAATTATAATAACTGGAAATTTTCCATGAAGATGCTCCTGATGCACGAGGACCTACTCGAATGTATCGAGTCCACCGACGGAAGCAAAGATATTAGAAAGAATCAGCGCGCGCTTGCTAAAATTTGTCTATCTGTGCATCCCAATGCTTTTTCGCTTGTGCGTAACGCAAAATCAGCTTATGAAGCATGGACAAGTTTACAAAAGGCTTATGAGGACAAGGGTCTGTGCAGACGCTTAGGATTACTGCGATTGCTTTTTGGAACTAAGCTCGAAGAGAATGCTTGTAACATGGAAACTTACATTACGAAAATAACGGAAATTGCACAACAATTGAATGACATAGGTTCTCCACTAGACGATGACTTCATAGCAGTCATCATGTTGAGCGGACTCACATCCGATTACGACCCGCTCATTATGGCGTTGGAGAATTCCAGTGACAAGCTTGTAAGTGAAACTGTAAAAACGAAATTATTACAGGAGTTTTACAGAAGAGATGATAAGACAGAGACTGCATCGGCTTTGACTACCATTAAGAAGATCAAATGCTACCGATGTAAGAAACCAGGACACACAAAGAAGAATTGCCCGAAGAATGCTGCTTCTACGACTCCAGTGAGTAATGTCAAGGACAAGAAGAAGGTGTTATTGTCAGCATTGTCGGTAAATCTCAAGAAGGATGTCTGGTACGTGGACTCTGGTGCAACCAACCATATGTGCAACGACAAGAGTGTTATGTTGGAGTTCAAATCAACTAAGGACCTCTCTGTGAACATTGCAAATGGTGATCAATTATGTACTGCAGGATTAGGTAAAGTTAGAATTAAGTTAGACGGCGTTTTTAGAACAATAACTAATGTTTATTTGGTTCCTCAACTGTCAACTAACCTTTTATCAGTGAGTGAGTTAACAAGAAAAGGTTATAAAGTCAATTTTAATTCTAAAACCTGTAGAATAATGGACGGGCATGAAACCATAGCTACTGCTAGTTATGTGAATGGTATTTTTCAATTAGATTCTATAGGGAATAGCAGCAGAGCTGATGTTGT
Source organism: Agrochola circellaris (assembly GCA_914767755.1). NCBI lineage: Eukaryota > Metazoa > Arthropoda > Insecta > Lepidoptera > Noctuidae > Agrochola > Agrochola circellaris. Next base: position 452,184 of record OU611848.1, read on the forward strand.
AGTGCAGCCTCAATGCATGGTGTCTGACAGCAGCAGTAAAACACTACTGGACTGTGATGTGTCAGAGCAAGAGCAGAGCAGCTTGGTGTCACAGGAAGTATGGCATCGCAGGCTGGGGCACCTCAACGCTAGGAGCATGAATATCATGAGACAAGGTATGGTCTTTGGTGTTAAATATGATAGTACTCGTTTTCAATCATGTATTGCCTGTATTAAAGGAAAACTTACAAAATTAGCTTTTCCAAAAGTGTCTCATAGTAGGTCTAAGGAGATTTTAGGCTTAATACATACAGATTTATGTGGTCCAATGCAAAAGAAGTCATTTGGCGGTGCTTGTTATTTTCTTACTTTCATTGATGACTGTTCAAGAAAAACATTTATTTATTTTTTGAAAACAAAGAGTGAAGTTTTTGAAAAGTTTAAAATATTCAAAAAGCTTGTTGAAAATGAAACTGATAAGAAAATAAAATGTATTCGTAGCGACAACGGTGGCGAATATATTAATAAAAACAAAATATGCTACTCAAATACTGAACTACTACTGAACTATTACTGAACAAAATATGCTACTCAAATAAAAAAGTTATACTTTGTGGTGATTTTAATATTAATAGATTAGAATGTAATAATGTATCGCAACAATTTGAACAATTACTAGCAAGTTACAACTTAAAATTAACTATAAATCAACCGACCAGATTAAGCAGCATGACTTGTATTGACAATATCGCCCATAATATTAGAGGGTCTAAATCTGGTGTTCTGGAACTTTCGCTTTCTGATCACACCGCACAAGCGTTACGGTGCCCAGTAAAGAAAAGCTACCGCATTACACACTGGTTTAAAATGAAACGAGACTATTGTGAGAATAATATTATAAAATTTGCCAACTGTATTAAAAGTCTTAGTTTTACGGAATGCTTCATAGAAAACAACCCTGAAACGGCTTATAATACCTTCCATGATTTGTTTAAGCTATTTTACGACTTGTGCTTTCCTACCATTAAAATTAAAGTACCTATTACTAAGAGACCTGTATGGTTAAGTAAAGGTATTAGGTCGTGCTCTAAACGTAAACGTCAACTACTGTGGAAGTACCGGTTAAATTCAAATCCTAAGGATAAAATGTACTTTAAAGAATATTCCAAAAGACTAAGAACAATTATTAAAAAAACGCAAAAATCACAAAACAACTACTTTATAAGCTCATCTACTAATAAAAGCAAAGCGACATGGAAAGTTATAAACAACTACAAAACAGTAACACCAAAGGAGAATATTAGCCAAATAAAAGTAGCTGATAAATTAGTAACAACGCCGACAGAAATAGCTCAAGCATTTAATAATTACTTTATTGACGATATTAAGCCGACGCCAAAGGAGAATAACTCTATTGTAAACACACTGACATATAATAACTATAATTCAATATTTTTAGGACCGACAAATCCACATGACATTGACCAGATAATCAAAATGCTTAATAACACAAACAGTACAGGTTATGATAACATAAATACTAAGATAATTAAAAGGGTTTCTCATATTATCGCGCCCGTTCTTAGCCATATTATAAATCTTTGTCTTGAACAGGGAGTGTTTCCTTCAAAGCTGAAACTTACAATTATAAATCCCTTATTTAAAAAAGAAAACAAAGATGAGATGAAATATTACAGACCAATCGCTTTAATACCAGTCTTTGCCAAAATTTTTGAGAGAGTTATTTATAATAACCTCTATGGATACTTCGAACATAACCACATATTTGCTAACGAACAATTTGGTTTTAGAAAAGGTAGATCTACAGGTGATGCATTGATTAATTTTCTAAAGACAGTAATGACAGGGCTGGATAACAAACAACACTTAACAGCGATTTTCATGGACATGTCCAAGGCCTTTGATCATGTCGATCATGACATACTTATGACTAAGCTTGAGAAATATGGAGTAAGAGGCAATGCACTAAAGCTTATAAGATCATACCTCACAAATAGATTCCAAATGACACAAATAACACGGATAACAAAGAATACAAGGTTAGAACAGACTTTTATATCAGATCCGAAAATTGTTAAGTATGGAGTGCCCCAAGGAAGCATCCTTGGACCTCTTTTGTTTATAATTTATATAAATGATCTCCCAAAAATTATAAACCAGCAGATGATATTATTTGCGGACGACAGCACGGCCATTTTTACCGACATAGACAAAAATGAATATGAGACAAATATTAATAAATCATTAGATGCTATTATAAATTGGTTAAATCAAAATAATCTTAAAGTTAATCTTGACAAAACAAATTACATGACATTTACGAATAAAAACACAAAACCAAAAATACTTCGCATAAGTTACAAAGTTGAAACAATAAAGGAAGTCGAAGTAACAAAATTCTTAGGTATGTACATTGACCGTAGTCTGAACTGGAAACACCATATTGATCACGTCTGCAAAAAATTAAACCAATATTCGTACGCCCTGTACATGCTAAGGAAAGTGGTGAATGAGAGTGCACTATTAAACGCATACCATGCGTATGTGGGCTCCACTCTAAGATATGGGCTTCTGCTCTGGGGGAACTCTTCTGACAGAGATTATGCTTTTAGAGCCCAAAAAAAATGTTTGAGAAGCATAACTGGTCTCAAACAGACAGATTCATGCCTAGAAGTGTTTCGAAGGTTAAAATTTTTAACTCTGCCTTCATTATATATTTATGAAGCGGCTGTAATGATAAAAGGCGATATTAGTAAATATGAAACACTTAGAAGTGCACGACACAAAAATGAGTTATCGGGTATTAGATGTAGAACTGTTAAATTTAAATCCAGTATATTTGGAATAGGAATAAAGATTTATAACAAATTACCAAACTATGTGAAAAGTAGTTCAGAGATCAATAGTTTTAAACAAAAGCTAAAGGATTTTTTGCTAAACAAAGCGTACTACTCTATAAACGAGTTTTTTAACGACAAAAATTTGGGTTAGTCTAATTGTTTTTTCCTTTTTATAATGACTAATGAATGCAATGTAATTATGACTTTTTTATTTTATGTAGTAAAATTTTACATGTATAATATTTTTGATGAATAATTTTTAAATTGACTAATGTATAATAACTTTAAATAATGTATAATTTTGACTAATTCGAATTAAATTTTACAATAATTTATTAAGTTCCTAAGTAAGAATTAAATTTATAAATATTGTACACCTTATAGGTATGTTACATTGTTACTACAATTATAACCATAACATCTCTATTGACATGTAACAAACAATAAATGATTTGAATTTGAATTTGAATTTGAAAAATTTCAGGAGTTTCTGCAACAGCAAGGAATCCGTCACCAAACGACTGTCCCGCATTGTAGTCAACAGAATGGTGTGGCAGAAAGAGCAAACCGTACCATCATGGACAAAGCTCGCTGCATGCTGGAAGATGCTGGTCTTGACAAACGTTTTTGGGCAGAGGCCGTAAACACTTCAGTGTATTTGAAGAACCGCTCACCCACAAAAGCTGTCATGGGCATGACACCACTGGAGAAATGGTCTAACACAAAGACAAACGTAAGTCATCTTCGTACATTTGGTTGTTTGGCTTATGCTTTGACTTCAAATCACAAGAAACTGGATTCGAAGGCAAAGGAATATATATTTGTAGGTTACTGCAACGATACAAAGGGTTACAGACTCATTGATCCGGAGAACCTTGAGCATTGCATTAGAGCACGCCATGTGAGGTTCTTAGAAGATCGTTTCTGGAAAAAGGATCTGTCAGATGTTGATGCTAACCAAGTGGTTCATGTTGTTTCACATACAGAACAGACATGTAGGTCAGACGAAAACACTGGGGATGAAAGTCCACAGGGTGTGTCTGAAAACTGTCCTTCTGATGACAGAAATAGGAACAGGGACACAGTATTTAGTATCAATGACAGTAGTATTTCATCTGAAGCAGATAACTCGTCGGATGAAACCTATATTCCAGGGAGTTCAAGTGAAGACTCGACGTCTACAGACTTCACTGATGCTGTAAATGAAGATCTTTATGCACAACTGGTAGCTCAACAGTACAGGGATCCAGGCGATCCTGAGACTGTTAAGGAAGCACTTGGTGGCAATGAAGCTAAAGAATGGAAGGAAGCCATGGAAGATGAGTATAAATCGTTTATCACCAATAAAGTCTGGCGCCTTGTGGATCTACCTAAAGATCAAAAAGCAATAAAATGCAAATGGATCTTTAAAAAAAAAAGGAATTTAGATGGCAGTCTCCTCAAATACAAGGCACGGCTGGTGGCTAAGGGATTCACTCAAAGGTATGGCATTGACTATGATGAAACTTTTTCGCCTGTCGTCCGTTACTCTACTATCCGTTTGTTGTTAGCACTAGCTGCAGAATATGATCTGGAAATAAATCACCTAGACGTCAAAACAGCCTTTTTGAATGGTGATCTTAAAGAGCATGTGCTAATAGAACAACCACAAGGTTTTGTAAAGAAAGGACAAGAACATAAGGTGTATAAGTTGGAGAAAGCTGTTTATGGATTAAAACAGGCTGCAAAGTCATGGTATGAAAAGATTAATGGAGTATTAATAAACAAACTCCATTTCAATAGGATGCCTTCAGAACCATGTGTCTATTATAAAGGACAAAAGGGGGAAATGGTTATAATTGCTCTTTATGTCGACGACATTATGTTATTTTCTTCACCAATATCCAAAGAAAGAGATATAATGAAAGAAAAACTCATGTCAGAGTTTGAGATGAAGGATTTGGGGCCTGCTCATCAAATATTAGGCATGAGAGTATGCAGGAATAAGGAATCGATTACTTTAGATCAGTCACATTATATTGAAACTGTTCTACGTAAATTTAATATGACTGAATGCAAACCGTCTCCGACCCCTATGGAAGTAGGATCGAAACTGAAGAAAAGTGAAGTCAAGGATACTCGTTACGACTACAGAAATCTCATAGGTTGCTTAATGTATATTTCAGTTTGTTCCAGACCAGATATCTCGCATGCAATAGGTGTTTTGAGCCAATTTAACGAATGCTTCGATGAAACACATTGGAAAGCTGCGAAAAGGGTCCTGCGATACCTCAAAGGTACAAGTCATTACTTTCTTAAGTATGTTAAGAGCGGATTGGTCGTAAATGGCTACACGGATGCTGATTGGGCATCCAATGAGGTTGACCGTCGTTCATATACAGGGTATGTATTTAAATTAGGTGATTCTATTATATCTTGGGAAAGCCGTAAGCAGAGGACTGTGGCTCTCTCGAGTACTGAAGCAGAGTACATGGCTATTTCAGATGCTTGCAAAGAAGCGTTGTTTTTACGTACTTTCTTGAATGAATGTCTTCAAGTTCATTGTAAGGTAAATTTATACAATGACAATCAGTCGGCACAAAAACTATGCTCTAACTCAATGTTTCATGCTCGTACCAAGCATATAGATATTAGACACCATTTTATAAGGGATATTGTAATTAATAAACTAATTGATGTCTGTTATATGCCTACAGGTGACATGGTAGCTGACTTGCTCACTAAACCGCTGACTAAAGAGAAACATGTTAAGTTCTGTTTGTCTCTTTTATCAGTGTAATATTGTTATTCTAATTATTACTATGTAATGTAATATTTCTTATAATATTTTAGTAATAATTAACTAGTTACATTTGTGTTTTTATAAGACAATAGTTTAAGGGGTAGTGTTGTGATTAAAACCTCATTGTCTACATATTATGTCAAGTAGACCTTTTAGTTCTTTTTAAACAGTTGTCAATAAACTGATGTCTTAGCATGTGCAAAAATGTCCGAATAAAATTAATTCCTTTTCTCCATTTGTATATATTGAACACCCTCTCATATCATCAGCAAGGTGTTTGAAAAGGTAATGCTTAATCAAATGCTCAATCATTTTAACACAAATAAAATCCTTCAGGATCAACAGTATGGTTTCACCAAAGGACGTTGTACGACCGACCGGTGTAACCTTATTAAGACACATTTTTAACGCGTGGGAAGAGGCCCAAGACGCCATAGGAATCTTTTGTGACCTCTCCAAGGCATTTGATTGCGTCGATCACGAAACCTTACTCTTGAAACTTGAGCATTACGGACTTGGAAAACTTGCACTCAATTTAGTAAAAAAAATATTTAAATAATAGACAACAGCAAGTCCAAATAAACGGTATCAATTCACTAGGTTTAAAAGTAAAAATAGGTGTGCCACAAGGCTCGATATTGGGTCCATTCCTCTTTTTAGGGTATATCAATGATCTACTCCATTTATTAAAAAATCAACCACAAATGGTGTTTTTGCTGACGATACTTCCTTAATTTTTAAGGTAGATAGACGTGAAACAAATTTTGACGACGTAAATAACGCCCTATTGCAGGTCCTAAATTGGTTCACTGCTAATAATTTAGTATTAAATGGAAAAAAACTAAGTGTATAAAATTTGCTTTACCAAATGTCAAAAGTAGTGATTGTGAGATAGTATTGAATCAAGAGAAACTAGAATTCGTCGATAAAACTGTTTTCCTAGGGATCACGCTAGACTCAAGGCTACAATAGGGTATTTTACTGTGGGGACGGGCTGCAGACATCGAGTCTATTTTTATTCTGCAGAAAAGAGCGATTAGAGCCATGTATTATCTCCGCAGGCGTGACTCTCTAAGGGAACTGTTTAAGGATATTAACATCATGACGGTACCTTGTCAATATATCTATGAAAACATCATGTACGTAAGAAAAAACTTACATATTTTTAGAAAAAGAGGTGATAGACATAATTATAGTACAAGAAATAGAGACCTATTAGTTCAACCAGGTTTCAGACTGGCTAAAGTGGACTCATCTTTCATGGGGTACTGTTTAAAACGTTACAATAAAATTCCTCCCCACATATGTACTTCAACTGAATAAGACGAATTCAAGTCGTGTATAAAACGCACACTATGCAGGCAGGCATATTATAAGTTGGGGGATTACATCACTGATAAAAATGCTTGGCTCAATGCTGGTCCTGCTCCACAACCACAACTAATTGATTAACATCTGATAATACTGTTGGAGCTGCTGAAGATTTTAAAACCATCTTTGCATTATATAAAATTAATCTACTTTGTATTATATAATTCCAGAGCACAGGTGTGAGTACTATGTACTAAGGAGCTACCATTTACTGGGTAATACTTTTTTTATTGACTTGAATGTGCCCTGGCGGCTGTGAGTATGTCATGGTCACTCAGATGTCTCGCTGATGGTGGCGCGTGTGTTGGATCATTTAGCTCCCTTCAAAATGGTTGAGCTGCATTCAGCTCAACCATTTTGAAGCAGAATGCAGATAGCAGCAGATTTTTTGCGTATGGATCAGCACCATTGTGCTGATCCATACGTCGAACGGGCGCCGTCAGTTGGGACTGGTCAACTCTTAGCGGCCATGGCTGATTTTTAATTTTTGAATTGTTCTTTGTTTTTATCTTTGTATTACGGACGCTTCTAACGTGCACGTCTTTCTACATTGTTCTCACATGTATAATTTCAACATGAATGATGTAACCAATACTTTGTAACAATTTATTTTATTTAAAAGAGTGTCCGTGGAGTTTCTTGCCCGTTCTTCTCCATAGGTACCTACTACGCTTTGGAATGGGCAACGAGCTTCATATTTTTGACTGACCGATTCCTTGACAATTCAAAAGTGCCTGTAATGATTTAATTGAAATAAATGATTTGAGTTTGAGTTTTGAGTTTGAGTTTTTAAATGTTTTTATTTACCTGAACATAATTATTATCTAATTTATAAAACATCCGATGTTTATTTGTCAGTTATAGGCGTTGATTAAAAAACCGCGCAAGTACGAACATATCATAATCAAAGAATTAAGTCATGATGAAAACAAACTTAATAAAATTGCTTTTTCACGATATGAAAGCGAATATAATCGTATCACTTAACTACCCTTTTTTACTTTGAGGAATGATGACATCATAAAGGTCATATTAAGGACGAACATACTTAATTGTACAAAAATATCAATAAACTTAGAATATTTGTTGGACCGCAGTGATCAGCAACCCTATTCCCCGAAAGGGCTTTTCAATTACAATATTTAAATGAAATATGATCAATTGCCCATTCCCATTATTATCAATGAAATTCTTCATTTGATAAAAAATAAAAACATCTGTTTATCTTGCATAAACGCTAAGCTTGAATTCAGAATCTTATATTATATCCTATTCAAGTTTTGAAACTAGAAACTCAATGTTTACGTGACAAGGTTCAAATTCAAACGTAACCCAATTTTATTTAGGACCTCGTACTATTTGTACTTCACGACGTCTTCGTGGAAAACTGTGATAACCAAGTAAAAAAATATAATGCTATATCGTGGATTTTGCTATGTAGGATCATGTAAAGTCAATTAGCAACAGTGTTACCCAAGTGAAAAATTATATTGGTATAGAGAATTTTGCACTGTATTGTGCAATGACAAATGGCATGTGTCACGAAAACCTTTCCTGCGCGAAGCACGAGTATAACCCCGCCGAAAACATTTGTGAACATAAAAAGAAAATTTAAGAAAACTAAAACCTGACTGCGTAAAAAGTGAACTTTAAAAAAAATGGAAACAAGATGACCTATTACTGTCTCCAAAAAAAAATAGTTTTATATTTTACACTTTTCAGTAAGGATTTTTTTTATAGTCCGAGAAAAATATAAAATTAATTGTTGATATTTGAAAACTCAACATGACATACATTTTATTTGACAGACTTTTGACTGGTATAGTACAACTAGCGCCATTGTTCTGTATTTCGGTCAATTTTCTTAAGGAGAATCCGGAATGGTAATTTTTCTCCGTAAGAAAATTCTTGAGTTTTCAAATACCAACAATTAATTTTATATTTTTATTTAGCCTAGGTATTTATTTAGTTTATCAATTCTTAACGCTTATAATAATCGTTTCGGAAGTAGTTTTGGTATTTTTTTTTTTCATGTTTTCTATTCACAGTTTCTCTCCTAGAATGTGATAAATTATGTAAATATTATTTACGCAAATAAATTAAATCACAGGGAAGCCAAAAATTTGAGCGCAGTCCTCTCGTCTCAACAGCGCGACGGGGACTGATTTGTGAAAAAAAAATATGCTTGAAGTTCCCGCAACGTGCGACGGAAGATGACTTCTTCCAAGAACGAAGTCGTTATAAAACCAAAACTAAAAAAAAAGCCTGCATATTTTTTTTCGCCTTGTATTAATACAAATAATCATCAAATTTTTATCCAATAAGTCATTAGCATATTAAGTACAAATCGAAAAAACTGAAAAATTGGAGGTAACTTCGTGATGTTAGCCTACCTAGATTTTCGAATGGCGTTCAACACAGTCGATAATGATGTGTTGCTGTTGAAATTGGCCAACATGGGTTTCACACTGCACACAATTCAATTCTTCGCGCATTACCTGCGCGGCAGACGTCAGTACGTTGACTGTGGCGGCCGCTTTTCTCAATACTCAATACTTTATTGCATTCCATAATGTGAGATAAAACAGTTGGTATGTTAGACATTGTATCAATCATGGACCCTGTCGGGCACAGCAAAGTTAATTAAATGATAATAGGAGAGAGGATGAAGGCGCTTTTTGTTTAGAAGAATTAAATGAAAACATATTACATTAAAATGTTATGTAGCTTCTTTGGTTCTGAGATACATTACACGAGATCGGGCGTCAGCCAAGGAAGTAATCTTGGGTCGTTCCTTTTTATTCTCATGGTGGACGACTTGCCGAAAGTAGTCAATGAGTCAACTTGCCTACTCTTTGCTGATGACCTAAAGCTGATTCATGTAGTGAAGCAAAACGCTAATCATGGCATACTGCAGCAGGATTTAGATCGAGTCACTAAGTGGAGCCAGGAAAATGAACTATATTTCAACGTGGCGAAATGCTCTGTACTTTCGTTCACCCGCGCCCGCGCCCCGCTTCACCATGAGTACCTCATAGAAGGTAAACCGCTGCAGCGTGTCATGGAGGTCAAAGATCTGGGCGTTCGATTCACACGTAGAGGTTTGCAAAAAGGCATACCGTAACCTAGGTTTTGTTTTGCGACAGGCAAATGAATTTTCAAATATGAGTGCTCTTAGAGCCTTGTACGAGGCATTGGTAAAGAGCCACTTGGAGTACAACGCGGTTATTTGGAGTCCTAGTGAAGCCAAATACAGTACAATGTTAGAGAGGATACAAACTAAGTATATTATGGGGTCCATGAATTTGAGGTTACATGGAGTAGGTATATCCGGGATACCTATTGTCCAACCTTATTCATTTTGGGAATGGTTGATAAATTAGAAACTAAGCGAGAACTAGCACTAGCCACGTACGTGTTCCATGTAATAAGAGGTACTTAAACTTTCTCATTTTGCTATACTACAGTCAATTCGACTGTGCGTACCAGACGAGTATGTGAGCAGGCGGCGGCGGCCGCGGCTGCTGGTGGTGCCCACCGCGCGCACTAATCTGCTTCAGCGCGCGCCGCTGACGCGCGCCCTGTGCACGCTCAACGCAGTAGCCGAAGGAATAACGAGTTTACTCGGGCAAATTGGGAATTTATTTTATAATAGTATATTTTTTGTTTAACTATCGCATTAGGGTAACCTGTAAAGATAGATTTAAGGGTTGTATAAATAAATAAATGCTTTTATATCGAGCAAAATTTTAATATTAGGTCTTTACCTATAAAATTGCCGTTCTGCAGTACTGGCCATTTCAAATCAAAATAATTTTTGTTTGGCTAAGAATTCTAATTTCAAATTAATTTTATTTTAAAAACATGTTTTTTTTTTCCAAAAGTAGTCATTTGTTTATTGATAAGTGTTACATTTTCATCCCATTTCAATCTTTTTCGTCATCATGGATACGTTAAAAATTCGAGTAATTATGGAATATGAGTACCGTCGTGGCAGCGACGCGGCACAAGCGGCACGCAACATCAACGACGTTTACGGAGCTAACACTACAAACCAATGCACCACCTGTTATTGGTTTGCTCGCTTCCGTTCTGGAAATTTCGACCTGAAAAATGAACCTCGCGGTCGTCCGAAGACTTTGGTCGACAATGACGAATTAAAGGAGATTGTGGAAGCTGATGATACACAATCTACGGCTGAATTAGCAGCAGCTTTCGACGTTAGCGTCAAAACAATATTGGTCCATTTGCGTCAAAATGGCAAGGTAAAAAAGCTTGACAAATGGGTGCCCCACGAACTCAATGATCGCCAGCGCAAAGTACGCGTCGAGACGTGCCTTGCACTGCTCAACAGACACACAAATGAAGGAATTTTGAACCGCATTGTTACCTGCGATGAAAAATGGATTCTGTTTGATATCCGCAAGCGCTCAGCAAGTTGGTTGGATCCTGGTTCAGCACCTAAACAATGCCCTAAACGAAAACTTACCCCTAGAAAAGTGATGGTCACTGTTTGGTGGTCTAGCGCCGGTGTGATTCATCACAGCTTCTTAACAAACGGGGTGAGCATTACTGCAGATGTGTACTGTGAAGAACTGAACACAATGATGGAGAAGCTGGCACATCTCCAACCAGCATTGGTCAATCGCTCGTCTCCGCTGCTACTGCACGACAAGGCGCGACCTCATACTGCACAGCAGACGGTCTCCAAGTTGCAAGAACTGGGGTTGGAAGCTCTCCGTCATCCACCCTACTCACCAGACCTTGCGCCTACAGACTACTACTTTTTCCAGAATTTGGATAACTTCTTGGCGGGAAAAAAATTCAATACCCGAGAGGCAGTACAAAATGCCTTTGAAGAATTTGTTGCCTCCCGTCCAGCTGATTTCTTTAAAAAGGGCATCAATAAACTACCACTGTTTTTTTCATACAAAACGGCAATTTCATAGGTAAAGACCTATTATTTTGTGTTTCTGTTCCCCAAAAATTTGGAAATGTCATGTAGTTACTCGTATTATTTTTATTTAAACATTAAACAATACGTACGTAAACGTTGATTCAGCGACTTTACCATTCTCGATTTCGGTCAAGACAGAGCCGTGCAACTTTTAGTTAATAATAAAAGTTTTGAGGAACTTGGAACTTGGGGAGATCGGGCATCACCCCTCAAATCAAATCAAACCTCTTAGTTGCCCGAACTAAAGCATAGCAATACTTGACCCGTTCATTAAAATTTTTAATAAGACCCCAGAGTACCACGAAATCGCACTATCCCAAACTGAATCCGAGCGGGTCGAAAAGTGCACAACATTGTGAGAGAGCAATTGATTTCATTATAAACAAGTGAACGTAAGGAGAACTTAATCTGTTAAGTGTTTTGTTGTGTTAACACGTTCGTGATCTGATTCCAACCAACGTGAACCGGTTGCAGCCGGTTCGAACTGCCGCAAATAGGGATATCTGGTGCACATAACTAAATTTGTGCTTTTCTGCTTTCCTGATTTCCTGGCAGACGGTTCAAGGATCTATGACATGGTGAACCTATCTTTTCGAATTGTTGATAGTTTTAACGGCTATGATTCCCCATCTTGAATGACTTTATTAAAGTTATTTACAAATTATAAATGCCTAACTAGAACCTGAATTGTAACAACATACAAAAACATATTTTTAGTTTTTGTCGTATTTCATTTGTACGCTGTCAGTAAAGAGTGATAATTAGGATGCCTAATTAATTGGTGTCTCCGCTCCAAGACAAAGGTTCGACTCAGCCGGCGCGGTGCGCGGCGCGCGGCGGGCGGGACAGTAGTCGGCGCTCACAGCTCGTTATTTTTGTTTCCAAACATTCTCCTAATTTGCCGGCCATTAGCTCAGCCTCATTACTAACTTGTATTGTTCTTTGAAGGAGTTGTCCCGCGCCGCACCCCGCCCCCCGCGCCGCACCCCGCTTGCGTCCATCCGGAACGAAACAATCGCGCCGTTGTTTTCCACTTTTATTGAAAAGGCTGTGAAAAAGGCCCCCGCGCCGGAAATTATATTAATTAACAAGTATTGCCTTCCGGCACTCTACGGCTTCCGGGGTCGTTTCTCGTTTTGTTAAAGTTTTATTTTGTTATTTTTTTATTGTGACAAAATATTATAATTGAGTTGGTTGTTAAAGTGCTTTCAAATTAATTTGTATAATTGGGTGCTCTGACATCCTACAGTTTTCCCTGTCTATTAACATTTTTATTCCGGAAAGCAAAACCAACGCAATATTTACGAGACAAAACTCCAACAAGAATTTAAATGAAAACAAACTAGTAATGGCCGATTCCTATACTTTAGGGACCGTTATTGGTTCAAATTAAGACTCTTGTACCAATAATGAAGCAAAGACCTCGACCTCGAGTTTTGTATAGTAGACCCTCCCATATGGAACTAGCTATCACAGGTACGAATCTATTACGAATCTATTTATATTCAGTTTGGCAATAAAAACTCCACAATTGGTAAGCAAAACGATTCATTTTTGTTAATCGGAACCGAACATAACGTCGTCAATATAAGCGAAAAACTGATGGGCAAGTGGGAAGTTATATTATATGCTGATCGCGCGGTAAAATCTGCTTACGCGATGCAGAATTTTGCGGGACGTCATTTAGATGCGTAGCTCGCATGTGGCGATATAGATGCCGCCACAAAACTGCGTATGTTGCGAGGTTTTTTTTCCAAAAATGTAATAAAATAAAAAGTTAAAGTTGCATTTCCGAGCTTTTCACTCTAAGGCCACGATAAGTAAAGGTACAATTCCGTAGCCGACTGCAGGCAGCCGCAGCAGGCGACGTGTCGCCGCGTCACTACAGGTGTCTATGTATTTCTATGAAATCGAATCGAATTTCTATGAAATCACCTGCTGCCTGCTGTCGGCTACGGAATTGTACCGATACAAACAACTTCAGGACTTTGTCGACAAGCTAGCTTTCTGATAAGTGAATCATAGTTTAGTAACTAATTACATATAATTACGTCATTATTTTCCTCCATTTTCTTTAACGAAAAGCAAAAAATATTCCCTGACCAGAGAGAGAGTGACCAGTAGCACATTACAGTCAAGCCCAACTAATGAACACGTCACACCGCGTCCACTCGACCAGTAGGAGCGCCACACTGTTGCAGCGGATCAGCTGCCCTAACACTGACACACAGACTAGTTGAGACGAGGACCATTAACCCCCTGTTAGCATCCTGTTAGCCCTGTGTCAGACGGTAGTGTACACAACACGCGCTACTCGTGTACTCCTAGGACACAACGTCCTCTGTGATCATGTCTGTTAATATTAATATAGGTTTCACTACTGATACAGCTTTTGACGGATCATCAAATAACGTCTCAAACCAATAACAAAATCTATCGTTATTTTGATTGAATTGTTTTATTTATTCCCAGTAAAATATCATTTTAACATTAAATATGTAAATCCTAACGCAATTCAAGTCAAATTTACCGAAATAGGATTATCTCGTCTGTACGTCCTTTGTCGGCATTCAAAACGTAGGCATTTGGTTGGTTACGCAGATCGCAGGAACGCGTCAGTTCGGTGACAAAAGGAGAGTGATCTACAAAGAGAATGCTCAAATACACAGTTACTAGCGAGTGTCATGGGGATTGAACCCGTACACATTTTTCAAAGATGAAAGGCTTTTATTTGCAGTCCCCCAGTAATTGGGTCGTGGATGCCAGATGGCAGTCGCTCCACATTGAATACTGATTGAAACGCTTGGAAACCACTGTCCCACATCAACTCGCATACCAGTGATCATCACGACGCAATGAGAAATCCAAAAGAAATAACGATCAATCAATCTGCCTAGCCTTTCCCAACTACGTTGGGGTCGACTTCCAGTCTAACCGGGTGCACCTTAATACCAGTATTTTACATGGAGCGACTGCCACTGGGAAGAAATGGCAAAACATACTCAGGGTTCAAAGTCTATTTCAAAGTCCAGGCATAATCCTGGTCAGGCCATTAGTAGATTAGTCTCTGAAATGGTATTTTGAGCAAAGAACCATTTTAACAGATTAACAGATTTGAGTGGATCTGTCCAATCAGTGCAAGCATTGGTCAGTAATCGTGTAGCTCAACTGAGAACTTAAGGAGCTGAACAACTCGAAAGGTCATTTAAGTAGACTGCATCATTTCAGCCAAAACACGTCCACTGCTGAACATAAGCCTCACCCAAGCGCCACCACTTCGAGTCGGTTTTGCAGTGATTCGTTTCTGTCACTAACTTTTGTAGTATAATATATTGTCTTTATAAGACAATATTTTTATTTTTATTTAAGGTCAAAATTGCTATTTTATAGAAATGGCAATATGCCTAATAAAATTATTCCAAATAACATTCTGCCATCCTAAAAGTATGCCATTCTAATTCGGACAATTATACCAAATATTCTTTATGGCTTTAAAATATTCGTTTAAAGAATATGCCACGTGTTTTTTTGTGATACGTGTTCCAAGTGGAATACTATAACACTTTCGACTCCACCCACTTTTCATAGAGCTCATACGCCATGCCGCCATACATATTGCAAGTTGACTCCAGGAGGCTCACCGGCATTACGTTTGCGCTAAAGTTAACCCTCGAAGAGTGTTACCGGCATTCCGTTTGAAATCTTGTTAAAATATACAACTGATTTTATTTTCACAGTTTATAATGACGAATTCGCTAAGAAAAACCTACATATAAAATGAGCCCTCCGCGAGGGCTCCCGGCTTCCCATATTCGACTTGAGTGAACCCTCCAGAAGGGCTCCCGGCACTGAACGTGTTAACACCATGATTTGAAATCAAGTAGGTACCAGTTTAACACTAAGCTCAGCAGGCATGATATTCCCTCGCCTAGTGTGCGTCAAAGCTTCCATTTGCTCACCTGCCACTCAGTGGCCACTACAAAGGAGAGCAAGCCGACTGACACAGAGCAGCGCCGCGGGGCACGCGCTGTATCCGCTTTACGGAAAGAGGTGAGTTGCAGACACCCTGAGGTCTACGATGAAGATAATTTAACATTTACGAGTATAGTCCAGTCAAATTAGGTTTCACCTCGGAATGAGTGATATATACTATACATATACCTTCATTTTGGCGTTCTAAAAGTTGTCTCAAAAGTCTCATAAAATCACGTGCTTACGTCGTAAGTTTTTCAAGGTCAGAGGTCCCAAAAATCGGTTTTTCGCGATTATCTAGGTTTCTATAGCTCAAATAATACGAACATGTCCAATTATATTACAAAATTATTGCGACAAGTCTTGTATTTGTATCAAACATTTTTTCATGCGCTTAATCATTTTTAACCGACTTCCCAAAAAGGAGGAGGTTCTCAATTCGGTTGTAAATTTTTTTTTTTTTTTTTTTGTTTTTTACCTCATAACTCCGCCATTTATGAACCGATTTGGAAAATTATTTTTTATTTGAAAGGATATACTTCTCGATTGGTCCCATTTTTATTAAAATTCAGTATCAGATCATAGCGAGGGGAACACTTAAATACTCCGAAATATTTAATTCAGAATTTCGATGTTCCGATTTTTAAAAGTCCGAATTTCATAATACCTAAGAATTATAATGTCTATTATTAATAATCACGAAATTTATTTTACCGAAAGTCATAAATGTGATTTGTTAGTTTTATGATTTTCATACGTTCGAAGAATCAATTGCTCGAAGGATTCTCGGTCCGAAAAACGACATTCCAACAAAATTTTGTGACAGAAACGAATCGCTGCAAAACCGGCTTCACGCAGTCTTGTCTGCCCTTCCCCTAGAGTGTAATTTAAGCCCGCGTAGGCGCGGAGGGGTGGGGCGGCCCGCGAGCTGAGGAGCAGGTGGTTTGAAGGCCAGCCGCGGCTGAGGCTGGCCGGCTTAGCCGGCCAGCAAGCCGAAGCTGCAGTGGTGAGCGTTAAAACCATCTGCGACGATAAGCTCGCGTGGGGCCGCCCAAACCCCGCAGCGCCGGAGCCGTGACAGAAACAATGCTTGCTGCATGTTGCATGCCTGCTTGCATGTTGCATGCCTGCTTGCAAGTTGACAAATTCCGATTTATTACTGCCCACACGTAACCGCTCGTTCAATAATTTTTACCGCCCATTTAATTATTTTTGTTTACTTTACTGCTTAGTTTTAACTGCTTAACTAGTTATTAAACGTGCCATTTATAATTTTTAACTTACCAAAACCACTATTTACAACTGCCTCTTTAAATCAGTGCCTTTTTATAATTCCAAAACTTCAACATTCCTAACGTTTATAATTACTATTCTCAAAATACCGAGTTTCAATAGATCGAATAACAAAAAGTCCGACTTAATGATAATTCGAAACATTAAAACTACGAATTCCGATTATTAAAATACCGATTAATACAATTCCGAAATAAAAACGCCTTAACGAACGCCCTAATCTAACCTAACGAAACGCCCTAACCTAACCGAAGTGATTCAAAAATAATACAGGGGATTTTCAGCATGCAAGCAGGCATGCATCGTGCAAGCAGGCATGCAGCGTGCAAGCAAGCATGCAGCATGTAAGCAGACATGCAGCATGCAAGCAAACATGCAAGCAGGCATGCAACATGCAAGCAGGTATGCAGCATGCAATCACGCAAGCACCAAGCAAGCAGGCATGCAACATGCAGCAAGCATTGTTTCTGTCACGGCTCCGGCGCTGCGGGGTTTGGGCGGCCCCACGCGAGCTTATCGTCGCAGATGGTCTTAACGCTCACCACCACCTGCTCCTCAGCTCGCGGGCCGCCCCGCTTTGCAACCATTCGTTTCTGTCACAAAATTTTGTAGCACAACATGTTGACTTTTAGTTTATTCGAAATATTAAAAATCGGAATGTCGTTTTTCGGACCGAGAACCCTTCGAGCAATTGATTCTTCGAACGTATGAAAATCGGAAAACTAACTAATCGCATTTACGAGTTTCGGTAAAATAGATTTCGTGATTTTTTTAAATAGACATTATAATTCTTAGGTATTATGAAATTCGGACTTTTGAAATTCGGAACATCGAAATTCGGAATAAAATATTTCGGAGTATTTGGGTGTTCCCGTGTTTGGAATTGCCATGAGATGCACTCTGCCTATAATTGATTAATGGTAGTATCCCGGCATCAAATTGCGCTACTTGACTCGTATGCTATGTGTGGCCTTGATTGTCAGAAGACAGATTTCGTAGCCTCGTTATTTCCGTCAATGAGCCTGTCGTCGTGTGGTCGCTTTAATAATTTGTTGGCGTCCAAATCTGATAACACTATGCCTTCCAAACTTCTGACACATATAAGCACGACGTATATTTGCGCTTTTGCAAAAAAAAAATACGAAGGTCGATCACAGATCTTTCGAGGGTGGTACCCTGTTTTTGCCACCGACTTTCGAAATTAAAGTTATTTTTCACTTTTAAGTGTATTTTTGTGGAATTCGGTGGTTTTTGTTTTGTGAAAAAGTTATTTTAGTCTTTTTTTTGGAAGTCGGTTGTTTCTTGTGTAAAAAAGTTTTTTTGAGATAGAGGATAGAGAGCGTGCAGCGCTCAGCCACACATACTGTAATGCAAGGTCAACTGTGAATCTCGGTGAATACTCGTAATACCTGGTCTAAAGTTATAAAATCATTAAAATATCAATGAATTATTTGTATTATGTCCACACATAACATACCATCACGCTTGCATTCCCCGAAGGGTTATGCAGAGCTGTACCTAGTCCACCATTAATCTACTTTGACTACAGACCCTGTTCTAATAAATAAAAACACATCTACATGGACTGGCTTGACTTGCCGACCTTTATTTATAACCCGCAACTGAATGCAAGACTTTTCAAACAGAATTCTCTATTCGTGGCAACGTGACCTGTGAAACGCAACACAGGCCTGAATTCATAAAATAATCCGACACTTACTGAACAAAGCAACATGTAGAACTTACTTTAACAACAAAATTCTATTCTTTTTTACTACATCTGTGTGTACCTATTCCTATCTTATATTTCCATCTACCCTGTTGTATAATTTATTATTTTTATGACATTGATCACTGACTTATTATTTCTTAAAAATTTAGGAAAGTCGTATACTTTTACAATGTTTGTAAATATATGACCACCATTTTTTTTTTTTGAGGTTTGGAAATTAGCAAATTACTTCTCCCGCTCTGGGCGAAGCGGGAGGGTGTGTCAGAATTTTACTGACTAAAACCCACCCGTGTTCCTTCCGTTGCCTGTGTGCCGGGGTCGCGATATCCCCTTCGGACAAACTCGCAACCCTGGCAGGCATTGGTCCTTACGGACCCCGTCAGTTGGTGCTGACATCTCTTTGAGGCGCGCGTGGAACACAACGCGCCGTCGGCCCGGGCCTGGTCCCTATCGGACAGCGAGCTACCCATTGCTCACCGTCCGCAAGCCCGCGCCTAGGGTGGCCGGAAGTCGGCTCGCGACTCGTGACGCCTGGGGCGTCTCCTGCGGTGACTAGGGGCGCGAAGGCGCGAATCTTGCAACCCCATGGGGAGTGCCCCCTCCTCCTTCGCGAACATTACTGTTTCACAGGAGATGGCCTGAACCAGGGCCGGACGCGAGAGATCGCCGCCGCCGATCGCCTCCGTGAGGACACGGCGGTGCCCCGCCCAAGCCGGGCAGACCTCCACCGTATGCTCCACCGTGTCCTCCGGGCGATCCACACAGTGGTGACACCCGGGCGTTTCCTCCCGCCTTATGCGGAACAGGAACCTCCCGAAACAGCCGTGTCCGGTGAGGACCTACGTCAGGCGGAAGGTGAGGACGCCGTGGCGCCTCTCTAGCCACTCCTCAAAGAGGGGACTTATCGCCACAATTGTGGCGTGCCCAAAATATATGAGTCCCATGTATCTATCACATATTAAAGGAGACTGTTCAAAAATGTTCTATGGACCAATAGCGATATGGTTTTGATATTTGTGTAGGGATACCTCATCTTAACTCTTGTGCAAAAAAAAGGGCATCAAAATCTGAACCGGGAATTGAAATAAAACAACACTCTTTCATAACACATTTCGATTTTTCATTCGATTCAACCATGATTCAATATAAAACGTAGCATGAATCGAGTATTTTCCTCACATTGCTTCTGTGACGTCACCGAGTATCGCTACATCTCATTTGTATCTTCATAAAGATCAAAATAGTTTTCTTTTGCATTACGCAAATATACGTCAAATTAAGCAAAATTTACACGAACTTGACATGGGATTATGTCCTTTAGTAAAAATGTTAACGAGACTACCGTAGGGTTGAGGTCATGTTTGAAACCAAAATTGACATGTCGATAATTTCTTAGTAAAAATTACTTAGTAATTATTTTCGTTTATTTTTTTTTATTGTTCTATGTTTTATAACTTTTATATGTATATCGAAGTGGTTTTAAATATACAGGGTGTTAAAGTAATTGCGTGCCATAGCTTCAGGGTGAGTTCAGAGTCGATAAAAAATAAATAAATTTTAAAAAAAGTGTAAAAAAAAATCGAAAATTATCATAAGATGAACCTAATGTAGTACCTACTAATTAAATAGCAATCGTTTAGAATTGATTAAAAAATTGCTTAAAATCCGTTTTAAGTTATATTAAGTTAGTAGGTACTAAATTAGATTGATGTTGCAATTTTTTTATAAATTTTTTTCCTGGGATCGTTTCCTTTTAAGTTTTTAGATATTTTTTTTTTTTTAAGTTTCTCGTAATTTTAATATATTTATTTTTTCCTGGGTTCCTTTATTGACTCTGAACTCACCCTGAAGCTATGGCACGCAACTACTTTAACACCCTGTATACAGGGTGTAAAAAGACACATCACAAAGCCGTAAACTACGCATACTGTACGTATAGCTAAGTAGCTTTGCGCAAAAATTATTGCTGGGAACCGTAATTTTTTTTTTTTTAATAAAAAAAAACTAGTTTTTATTGCGCGCAATGTAACGCGAACCCACGCTTGAATGAACGGATTCAGTGTTAGTTAAGCTCCGCCCCTACGCTACGTAGGTAGGTACTTGTTGTTCATTGCGTTTTTGTAACTTCAAATGCGTAATCTGTTAAGATAAATCTAAAATTCAGGTAATGTTTGTTTGGAAAAAAGTTTCGTATTATCGCATAGAATTCATTTTCGTGAAAAAGTAAAAAAGAAAAATGCGACTTTGACCTTCAATATCTCCAGAACCAGTGGATTCCCAGGTATGGTCTAGTGGAAAAAATTATGCAAATAATGGGTAGAATATGTGGCTTTCGGCTTCGGAAAGTGTCTTTTTACACCCGATATATATTTTTTTTAACATGACCTAATTTACTATTGAGATTACTTACTTATTAACTACAATTAAATAAAAGCAACTAAATTTGTAATTTTGTTGCTTTTATTTCATTGTAGTTTTTTTCTCTTCTTATTAAAATGTAACTATTTTATGCTACAGCTGTTTTATTTCATGGATTCAAGCAAAATTCAGAATGAATATCGATATCGATAAAATAAAAATTAATGGTACGGACTTCTCTTTCCGGGCGAGCGGCTTTTGCTGTACGACCGGGTCCCCCGCTAAAAGTGACAGACTTTTTTGTTTGGAATATTGTGCATAAGACTTCTCCAGTGTTATATACTCTAAGGTAGTGTTCAATCATCTTATCCACGATCTTTTATATATGTCACCGTATAAATATAAAATTATGAACTTCGTTTGTTTATAATCTATCGGTATTAATTCCGTTAAGTATAACGTAAACAAAATTAAGTAAACTGTCGAAAAATTGTGAACTGCAACAAACCATTAACAATTTAACGCATTATTTTGCGGGAGTTTATAACCTACCATGGGAAACCGACAAATTGTGAACTTGCTTGTGACGTCACGCACCTTGCGTTAATTAAATAGCCCGCCTAGTTGCGAGCAACTTGGAAGTAGTTGTAGTTTACAAACTTGCCAACCCATACGATCATTTGACAAATGGTACGACGACGTAAGAATGCTGAAAAAATTTTTTTTGTTACATTAACGTATTTGTCAGACAAAAACAAAAAAAAAACAATGTCAATTATCAAGAGTATTGCCAACCCGTACGATAATAACGGGGGCGTTTGATAATGTGGCCTATCAGACGATGTACGATAGCCTGTCTTCTGTATTCTAAATTAAAACAAGAAAACATTCTACGGAGACTCCCTTTAACTTTTTTAAACACATCGTTCTGAATTTACAGACTTTGAAAAAAAAATACAGTCAGCAAGATTATGAGCAATTTACAAAATAACTTTATTTTGTTGCCAATCAATCCTAGTTCTCTTAAAGATCGATAAACTCAATGGGCCTAGTGTAGAGAACAAGAAATATCACAAATGGCAAAAACTTTTCTCAAAAACGGTTCGTAGTAATCAATCACATTATCCACGATTTTAAAACTGATTTGCATTACATTTGTTTAAACAAATCTTTATTTATGTATTTTTTTAAATTAATGAATAATCAATGGATTTAAATCGCGTCTATGAGGAGGTCATAGAGGTCAGTATTTTTAAACTATCAATAGTATCTATTCAAACTACTTTTTTTATCTCTATGCACGATAATTTGTTACGAATTATACTTGATGGGAACGTTTTTTTTATTTGCGACTTTTCTCAAAATATTCAAAAGTCATTTATTCAAACTAGGCTGAGAATCAGCACTTTTCGAATGTCAAAATTACATAAAACAGTCCCCCAAAACGTCCACCCTTCACCACTTCCTAGTGCGTCAACTGGGAAGAAGAAGTGACGCAAAAAAAAATCTATATAATAGTATGTAAAATAATTTACATTACGCAACACAAAACATAATTGAAATTATAAGCCAATGTCAGCTAGCACACGCCAATATACCAACCAAAAACTTCGAGAACTAAACGTAAACAGAACTTAATATCTAAATATAAGCCTCCAGGCGTACCCGCTTACATATAGTTATATATAGCTGTAACTGCAAGTCTTCATCTTTTCGTGTGGTTAGTGACTAACCTGGTGTCAGAGTTTTAAAGCCTATGGGCCTCTGACTTGGCTTCACATGCCGTCGAGAAATATCTCTCAAGCATGCCGGTTTCCTCACGATGTTTTCCTTCACCGTTTTTTAAGCAATTGATCATTATACAATATGCACATGAATCGGAAAAGTCAGAGGTGCCTTGGGTTCGAACTCGAGACCTATGACTTGGGCAGTCCGACGGTCACACCACTAGGCTATCACTGCCCAAAACTAGAAGTTAAAAATAATAAACTAGGACCATCGAAGTAAAATAAATAAACAGCTAATTACTAATAACAATAGCAAAACCATGATCAGCAAAACGACCAGTCACCACAACAAGCAATCCTTCACGAGCATAACGCAAAGATCAGCACAGACGAACTTGCTGCCGCTTGCTCAGGCAAGTAATAATATGATTAAAGCTTACGACATATTGCAATAATAAAAAAAACATTGTAATGAGTAGATTATGTGAACAATAAATTAAAATTAAATTAACATAACTTGACTTATAAAGTCAAATAAAATAATAAAAACTTATATAACCTGTCAGTAGGTAGGCTAATTATGGAGAAAGAACATAAACATTGTCTTGACTCTATCACAGCAACCAACTATTCTTATCATTTAAGTAGTCGTTGTTGTAGTTTGGCTTCGAACAAAGGTTGGATTTTACTTTCGTTTAAAACGCATTAAAGGGCAAATCTAGCAAAGAAGAGGGTAGCTTTTTATAAAAAGTTATACCAAGCCCAACAAATGAGGTATGAACCTTATGAAGCCGGTGAAAGTGTTGTGTATTGTCTATTGCTTATGACATTAAAACAGTTGTCATCCAGACTTGTCTTTGATTACATTACATGGTGGCAGCGGTGAACAATTATTCGATTTAAATGGTTTAGGTCGCTAATAAAGCCTCGTTGTGGATTTTAAAAACGTCGGGGACGGTACAAGAGCGCTATGGAACATGCGCGACCACCACCAACAGAATTGTGTTTGGAGGGCAGCTCCGTCAGCCGGGGTGACGCATGGCGTCGTTGGAGGTCGCAATTTATACTATTTTCAAAAGCATCGGGGGTGCAAAAAGCCATAGATCAGTATGTTACGGCATTGCGATTACTGAGCAAAAATTGTAACTTCAAAAATTTGGAAGAGGAATTGATTCGCGACCGTATTGTTTGTGGGATACAGAGTACTGGAGCAAGAGATCGTTTATTGAGAGCAGAGGACCTGACGTTGGAAAAAGCTATTAAAATTGTCCAGGTTGACCAAATTTCAATAGATAATCGACGTTTATTAGAGACGCGTGGTGCTGGTACTTCTGGATTGGTACAGGTCGATGCAGTTGGCGTGCGTGGTGTAGGCGGCCGTGGTGGGCGTGGCGGCTGGCGCGGCAGTGGACGTCGACAAGGGCGTGGTGTGCCAGTGTTACTGCTGGTTCCAACACAGCCCGAAGACTTTTTCATTCGAGCGAGACCGAAAATTGTCTCAGATGCGGAGGCCAATGCAATGAACCCAGTCTATGTCCGGCTATTTCTGTGCAGTGTTATCTGTGCGAAAATCATGGACATTTTGCTAGAATTTGCAAGCTGAAAAAGGAGTTAAGAAAATGTACGATATAGGTTTAACTGAAGCAAAAGACAAAGAAGAAGATGATTGTGAGTCATTTTTTATATCAGTTTTGTATAATGTCTCAGAGATTAACTCTTCGTCAGAGGATTGGTATGAAACACTTCAAGGGAAGTGCGGTTCCGAAACATTTAAATTGGATACGGGAGCAGACATTAATGTTTTATCGTATAATCGATTTTTATTGTTAAGCTATGACGGTAATCTAATTAGTAGCAAGCAAGGTGTTAGATTGCAATCTTATAGTGGTCATTTTATTCCTATAAAAGGTATTTGCAAATTAAAATGGTGGTACCTATAAGGGTGTTTTGTATGAATTAAAATTTGCAATTGCGGTTAGTGATTGACAGAGTGTGCTGGGGTTGCAAGCTTGTCTAACTTTAGGATTAGTTAAAAGAATTCATAAGGGTCTAGTCTTACCCATGTCTCAGAATAAGTTTACTCTCGTGAAGCGGGAAACTAGTAAGGATGAGTGTTTAAAATTGTTGCACAAATATATTAATCAAGGGTGGCCCGCTAGGTTTAACATACACAATGATTTAAGATACTACTGGTCTATAAGAAATGAACTGTACTGTGTAGATGGTGTCATATTTAAAGACAAACAGGTTTTGATTCCACGTTCTATGCATATGGACATGTTAAAGCTTATTCACGAAGGGCATTTAGGGATTGATCGTTGTAAGAGACGTGCTCGTGAAGTAATATTTTGGCCGGGTATAACAAGAGATATTGAGGATTATGTGAGAAGATGTAAAATATGTCAAGAAACAGCAAACAAACCGTGAAGGGAACCTATGATTCCGGTAGCTATACCAGAATTACCATGGAATAAAATTGGAACAGATATATTTGAGTATGGAAAGCAAAGTTATTTAATATTAATTGAATATTATTCTGGTTTTATTGAGGTCGCGTATTTGAGAGACACTTTCTCAAACTCAGTAATATTTAAAATGAAAGAAAATTTTGCACGGTATGGTATACCGGATACTGTCATCAGTGACAATGGTCCACAATATTCTTGTCGTAATTTTATAAAATTTGCTTTAGAATGGGGTTTTAAACACGTCACATCATCTCCGTATTATGCTCAATCGAATGGTAAGAGCGAAAGGGCAGTTCAAACTATTAAAAATATATTGAAAAAATCAGTAGACAGACAATCCGATTTTTATTAAATTTGCTAAGTTACAGAAATACACCGCGGGAAAATTTTAATTCTCCTGCACAGTTAATGATGGGCCGGCGTTTAAATTGTAGACTACCAGTCCATCCAGATTTATTAAAACAAACAAATTGTGATAACTTACAACATAAAAAAGTATTGGAAAAACAAATAAAAATTAAAAATTACTATGATCAGCATTGTAAACCATTACCTGAGTTGAATGTGGGTGACTTAACTCCACGTTCTTATTATGTTAAAAACAAAAAAGGTATTTATCGCCGTAATCGTCGACATTTGATAAGACCAGCAAAGGATCCCGCCGACAATATTTTGTCTGATATTGATGACGAGTATTTTTCGGGGGATGATCGGGATGATGATTATGTGCCAAGTACCAAAATAAATGTATCGTCATCTTACTCGCCACCTCATACCCGTAGTAAGATTTAGCAATGTGTAAACGTATTTTATTTTTAGAACGAATTATTATTTTAAGTTGGAATTAATGATATTAAGTTTGTTTTTTAGTTATTTTATCTTAATTAAGGGGAAGGTGTTGTGTATTGTCTATTGCTTATGACATTAAAACAGTTGTCATCCAGACTTGTCTTTACATTACGCATGGCGGCGTTGGAGGTCGCAATTTATACTATTTTTAAAAGCATCGGGGGTGCAAAAAGAAGAACCTGGTATTCAAGCCAGCTTAATAATAAATTTAATCGGATCTGAGGGGTTTGAAGTCTTTGAGACATTTTCTTTTGACAAGGAGAGCGATAGGGATGATGTCAAACTATTGCTTATGAAATTTGATGAATATTTTGGAGTCAAGCAGAATATAACATTAGCAAGGTATACCTTTTTTACAAGGGGTCAGGAAGTAGGAGAATCCATAGATCAGTATGTTACGGCATTGCGATTACTGAGCAAAAATTGTAACTTCAAAAATTTGGAAGAGGAGTTGATTCGCGACCGTATTGTTTGTGGGATACAGAGTACTGGAGCAAGAGATCGTTTATTGAGAGCAGAGGACCTGACGTTGGAAAAAGCTATTAAAATTGTCCACCTCGGAGCTTGTGGTTTGTCGACCCCTTGACAATTCAAAAGTGCCTGTAATTGGTTTATTTGAAATAAATGCTTTGAGTTTGAGTTTAAGTCCTTATTTCTAAAAATCACTCTTTTTTTGATTATAAGGGTATATTTTGCCTAATATATAAATATTTTGGCGAAGATGAATTGAAATGCCACTGTGAGGATACCAATATCTTTGAAAAATCTCTCAGAGAAACTCTGGCATCTAGGTGGTAAATAGCTCGAACATCTCGTTTTTGAAGGACAAATATATTTTGAATATCAGCAGCTTTACCCCACAGCAGAAGACCGTAGGACATAACGCTATGAAAATAACTAAAATAGACTAATCGAGCTGTAGCGACGTCAGTGTACTGTCTTACTTTCCTGACGGCGTAGGCGGCCGAACTGAGCCTTCCCGCTAGGCTCGATATATGTGGGCCCCACTGAAGTTTGGCATCTACTGTTATGCCCAGAAAAACTGCCGAGTTTACAGATTCAAGCACCTCTTTATCTAAGACGTTGGGTCCTAGATTTCTAACATTCGGTACAGCGAACTTTATACATTTCGTTTTCTTGGTATTGCGAACTAGGTTATTTTTCGTAAACCAATCCGTAACCATTGAGAATGCACTTTTTACATCGTCAAAATCTTGTTCGTTTCAAGATAGATTTTGCCAAAATTTGACTACCCAAACAAATTTTAGCAACCTTTTTTTATACCAATGCAGTGTTTGGAATGATTTTAGTACGCACATTTTCATTTGGTCAAATTTTTACTTGGCAGAATATTATCAAGGAATCAATGTCATTTAGGCATTTGGTCTTTAATCAAATGATTTATTACAGCAAACAATCTTTAGACAATAAACGTTTGGTCAAATGATTTGTTATGACAAAAAATATAACGGCAAAAGTAAGATTTTTTGGGAATTATATTATAATAAAAAAATGCTATTTTATTTTAATTTATAATCATTTATTTAATACAAAATATTTGTAACTTACAATTTTTTTTTTTTGCAATGGATATTAGCAATTTCATTTCGGAGATTATTCAGACTAGTGTTGCAGAATTCGATTTAAGCTTCGTGCAGACCAGCACGACGCGACGTCGCGTCGCGACTCGAACAATACAATTTCTAAGAAAACTTGACGGTATAACAATTACCGGTGTCGCGTCGCGCGACAAGTCGCGCTGGTCTGCACAAAGCTTAATTCTGTCGTTTTTATCCACATATTTTTTTTCTTTTTTTTTGTGGCGGTTCACCTGATAGTATAATCTCAATGTCAGCTAAATTTGATGAAACTTCATTTATTAATTCTTTATTCAATTTATAATAATTTATTCTTTAAGCGATACACTCCCGGGGGTTGTTTATCAATAACAATGTTTATTCTACGATGCCACACGCCTCAGCAGAGTTTGAAGTTCTAGGTATTTGCTTTTCGTTTACAACATGGCAACTCCAAAAACTTGGTGAATACTTCGGTTGTGTGTTCCATGATCCGCTAAGATAATTTTCTTCAAACCAATTTGCGCTTCCAATCAGAATCTTCTATACCTTCTATTAGCTTGTTAAAATATAGAATGATTTCATTTTCTGGCAAATAACTTAAAGCTAATAAACATTCCACTTGATTGTTAAATTTGATGTCATTTGCTTACTTATTTGTAAGTGTATGTGCTTGAATTTATCTGAAACAAGTCAAATTTATTGTTACTTATGAAACTAGTTAGAGTAGGTTATTTTTATTTTTTTATGTTTAGGTTAAGCAGCCGACGAGTGCCAGCAACGACTATATTATATAAAAATAAATATGGAAAAAAAAACGGGCTACCCAAAACTGAACTAGTTAGACAAGATTAATTATTTTAAACTAAAAAAATTCTACCAGAATAGTTAATATTAATATTGACTGTTTAGATTTTGTCCCAACTGGAAAAAACACCGTTTTAATAAAACGTCTTCAAAGTTCGATCATAAGCTTGAAATATCTGCCTTTTCGAAACATAACAGACTTTTGGCGTCATGTCAATATTATTTTTCCGTATTGCATTATTTATTCGAACATTACATCAAGATTGGCAAATTTTATTTTGCGTAAAATTAGTTATTTCAACTGAA
Organism: Agrochola circellaris; assembly: GCA_914767755.1. NCBI lineage: Eukaryota > Metazoa > Arthropoda > Insecta > Lepidoptera > Noctuidae > Agrochola > Agrochola circellaris. The sequence continues at coordinate 481,223 of OU611848.1, forward strand.
ATATTTGACTACGAAAATTGGTAAAAGTACTAGTTGGTAAACAAGTTATTGTTTGCGTTACAATTATTTGTGAGGAGATTTTTTGCTAATTAATAATTTGGCAAATGAAATTATGCGGAAAATTGTTTGGGAAGTGATAATTTGGCAATATCTTTTCGACGAAACAAGGGAGACCAATATAAAATCTGTAAATGCAATTAGCAATAGCTCAAAAAGTTAAGGGAAGTCCTTTTTTTTTTTTTTTTTTTTTGAGGATGGGAAATTATCAAATAACTTCTCCCGCTCTGGGTGGAGCGGGAGGGCGTGTCAGACTTTTACTGACTAAAACCCACCCGTGTTCCTTCCGTTGCCTGTGTGCCGAGGTCGCGATATCCCTTTCAGACAAACCCGCGACCCCGGCAGGCATTGGCCCTTCCGGACCCCGTCAGTTGGTGCTGACATCTCTTTGAGGCGCGCGTGGAACACAACGCGCCGTCGACCCGGGCCTGGTCCGTATCGGACGGCGAGCTACCCATTGTTCACCGTCCGCAGGCCCGCGCAGATTTATAAACTTCAACTGACCTTCGTTGTCAGGTACTGACTATCCGGAGCATTTAAAAAAAAAAAATCAGCGATGTTTGGTGAAAATACTTTAGATTTCGTATTTTTGATAATAATTAACCAAACAACGAAAACTTTAACAAATATTTGTGGGCAGTAGCAAAACCGACAAACAGCCTATATAAAAAATATAAAAAACACAACATTATGTATTGAATACGCAAAATACGGTTAATATGTAGTAAAGAATATATAATTTGATAAAATATTATGCTAATTATCATATTTTATTTATTTACATAATAGGCATAAGAAGGCATACGGTGAAGCATACGGTGGAGGTCTGAACGGCTTGGGCGGAGCACCGCCGTGTCCTCACGGAGGCGATCTCTCGCGTCCGGCCCTGGTTCAGGCCATGGTCCAGAGCGAGAGTGCATGGGAGGCCGTCACCTCCATCTGCGTAATGCTCGCGAAGGAGGAGGCGGAGCGCGCGAGGGAGAGGCAAGATTCGCGCCCTCGCGCCCCTAGTCGCCGCAGGAGACGCCCAGGGCGTCGGGAGTCGCGAGCCGACTTCCGGCCACCGTAGGCGCGGGCTTGCGGACGGTGAGCAATGGGTAGCTCGCCGTCCGACAGGGACCAGGCCCGGGTCGACGGCGCGTTGTGTTCCACGCGCGCCTCAAAGAGATGTCAGCACCAACTGACGGGGTCCGGAAGGGCCAATGCCTGCCGGGGTTGCGGGTTTGTCCGAAAGGGATATCGCGACCCCGGCACACAGGCAACGGAAGGAACACGGCTGGGTTTTAGTCAGTAAAAGTCTGACACGCCCTCCCGCTCCGCCTAGAGCGGGAGAAGTTATTAGATATTTCCCACACTCAAAAAAAAAAAAAAGGCATTAGAAGGCATGAAGTCTCTTTAATGAGATTTAAAAAAGCGCACATCTCTGCTCGGGTAAATAGAGAATGCTCATTTAATAGTATAGGATAGTTCATACTAATTCCATGTATAGTACCTACATACTAATTCCATGCTGCCATAATAGTACAAACTAATTTAATGCTGCCATGATAGTACATACTAATTCCATGCTGCCATGATAGTACTTATTAATTCCATACTGACATTGTCATTACTCCGACTAGTAAATCGTTATCTTTGGCGCACATTACCGCACTAGTGCGGTTATATAAAGTAAAATAAACACGTGTTTAATACTCTGCATTATGAACCTAAAAGCGGTTCAATAAGAGGCACTTTACAAGCAAATGAGTTGAAAAACATTCTAAAATAAGTTACACAAAATAATTTACTGGAGTTTCTTGCCCATTCTTCTCCATACGAAACTACCTTTTGGAAGGGGCGACTTCAATTCTATTTTTTCTCGTAAGTTTTTGACGTGTCAAAAGTGTCTTCTATTTAAAATAAATGATTTGACTATTATTATTATACGTACCTACACCCTAGAGGTATGTTGTGGTGATACTATTTTATTTTAAAACTTTTGTTAACCACCTGCAGCAACAATAAACAATATTCTATTCTAAAACGAAGGATTGTACACAGTGAGTCAGAGCTGTCTATTACCGTAGTTGTCATCCGATACATCACTGCGGTACATGAGCCAACATCCCACTAAGCCGGTGTCGGAGTTAGCGCGTGAAGTTGGCGCCACTCGAATCAATCTCTGTCGCCCCCGCTAATGTTGATATGCACCATATTAATAATACTAAACTGATATAAGCCCAGCGATCACTCCCAGCATCTACATGACTGCTCAAACTTCAGCTACCGTCGTCTATCACTCCCAGATTCTTCTAACTCGATGTTGATTAAGTCAGGTTCTTAATGTTGATGAGTTTAGGAGATTAAAAAACACTCATTACTTTAACATTAATCGAAGACATCTTTTTTATTCATGTAAACCACAGACTACCATCGTATTTGAACCACAGAGACATATTACAGATTTCATAGATTAAAAAACATTAACGTTTTCCACATCCTCCACACGCAGAAAAGAGATCAAGTTATACAATAATAATACAATTAACTTGTTATGTCGCTACTTGCGGAACCCTAAATTCTTATGACTAATACTGCAGCACTGCGGTAGGTACTCATTGTCAATGCGGTAGCGCATGACAATGACTACCTACCGCAGTGCTCTGCGCCGTGAGATTCGCCTTCTCAGCAATCCGATGGCGTGGGATCGAAGATTGTGTAATACCAGTGATTAATATTGATTTGGTGTATTGGTGGATCACTCTTGTTTCTCATATCGAACATTTGTCGCGCATCTTAGTTTTACCGATCAAATAGAAATATTTTTTTTTATTTTTTTGTTTTTATTATATCGGTTTTCTTTGCATCCTCGCCTGCAGCCGAACGTAATTAACTTATCATCAGTTTAAGAGAATGTGACATATTGTGAACATCAGTGCTTGACCAAATTATTGTTAAAATTTTACTACATGACATATTTTTACTATAATGTTACATTTTTAATAAAATCTTTTTGGTCGACAATGACGAATTAAAGGCGATTGTGGAAGCTGATGATACACAATCTACGGTTGAATTAGCAGCAGCTTTCGACGTTAGCGTCAAAACAATATTGGTCCATTTGCGTCAAATTGGCAAGGTAATAAAGCTTGACAAATGGGTGCCCCACGAACTCAATGATCGCCAGCGCAAAGTACGCGTCGAGACGTACCTTGCACTGCTCAACAGACACACAAATGAAGGAATTTTGAACCGCATTGTTACCTGCGATAAAAAATGGATTCTGTTTGATAACCGCAAGCGCTCAGCAAGTTGGTTGGATCCTGGTTCAGCACCTAAACAATGCCCTAAACGAAAACTTACCCCTAGAAAAGTGATGGTCACTGTTTGGTGGTCTAGCGCCGGTGTGATTCATCACAGCTTCTTAACAAACGAGGTGAGCATTACTGCAGATGTGTACTATGAAGAACTGAACACAATGATGGAGAAGCTGGCACATCTCCAACCAGCATTGGTCAATCGCTCGTCTCCGCTGCTACTGCACGACAACGCGCGACCTCATACTGCACAGCAGACGGTCTCCAAGTTGCAAGAACTGGGGTTGGAAGCTCTCCGTCATCCGTCCTACTCACCAGACTTTGCGCCTACAGACTACTACTTTTTCCAGAATTTGGATAACTTCTTGGCGGTAAAAAAATTCAATACCCGAGAGGCAGTACAAAATGCCTTTGAAGAATTTGTTGCCTCCCGTCCAGCTGATTTCTTTAAGAAGGGCATCAATAAACTGCCACTGCGTTGGCAAAGATGCATTGATTGCATGGGTGATTACTTCGATTAATACAAATAAAAAATACATGAAAAAAATTCGTTTAAATTTTTTCATACAAAACGGCAATTTCATAGGTAAAGTTCAATGAAAGACCTATTATCATATAGTAATATTGTCGTATTTTATACGCAATTATAAATTTATTTTATTTATTTGTTTTCGGAAGGCTTACAGACTAATAAAATTATAGTAACAATAATATTTAACTAAATTGCTAATTACAAGCCCCCACAGATAAATACAGAGTTAAAGATAAGATATAACCTAGACCATGAGGGAGTCTCATAGTCTCAGTTGCATCTCATCTGTATACCTACATTATAAGCAAAATAAATTATTTGTATTCCATTCTATTCAGACAATAATTATGGTAATTTAATTTTTATTCAATCTCAAGCCAATTTGTTCAAATTTTAAGCAAATCCGGACAACAGACGGTTCAAGTGCATGCAGGTGCCTCCTGTACAAAAAATGGATTTGCTAAGAGCTTCCTTAGCGTGCTTGCATTGGTGCAGAAAAGATCAATGCCTTGATCACAAAAAATTTCGTTAAAACTGCGACTGGCTGTAAGAAAGTATGCATTACGCCTATAATTAGCGTTTGCATAAGGTACATGTAGAATTGGTCGCTGTCGCAGCCCCATCTGATTAGTGCGTATCATCAATTTTGAAACAAGTTCAGGACAGTCAATTGAACCATTTGCGATATTAAACAAGTAACATATACCATTAATATGACGTCTACGGTCAAGCGGCAGAAAATGGTACCTTCTACATCGGTGATTGTAATCAACAGATACTTGTTTTGCCCTATAATCCAGGTACTTTAGAAACTTTCTCTGAATGCCCTCAATACGAGATATGTAGATCCCATACTGAGGGTTCCAGACTTGTGATGCATACTCAAGGTGGCTGCGTACGAACGAACAATATAAAACTTTGATCGGTTTTATTGATCGGAAACATGCTGTGGCTCTCATTATGAAACCAAGTGCTCTCGATGCTTTATTTACTATGCCATCGATATGCTGATCAAAGAGCAGTTTGCTGTCTTGTATAACCCCAAGATCCCTAATGCTATTAACTTTGCCTATACTGATATTGTTCAGTTTGTATGTGGAGTCAATTGTCGATTTCTGGCGCGTAAAAGTCATTTGAAAACATTTAGAAACATTCAGTTCAAGCCTGTTCCGTCTACAGTATTCTTCAAATCTATTCAAATCAGCTTGTAACAGGTGCATATCAGATATGTTTCGGACAGTTTTATGAATCTTCCTATCGTCAGCATAAAGTAAAATATAACAAGTTTCAAAACAGTGCTATACGTCAGCAATAAAGATAGTAAATAAAAGGGACCCTAATATATAACCCTGAGGAACTCCTGAGGGGACAAAACACCACCCAGATGTGTACCCCTGAAGCACCACAGCCTGCGTTCTGTTATCAATATAAGAGGAGAACCAACGATACAAATCTCCATGTATTCCGGCCTTTAATAGCTTCTCCATGAGCAGTGCGTGGTCAATACAATCAGTATAAATAACGTCAACCTGTGCATGGTGTTCCATACCCTCGGATATAAATTCATGGGACAAGATTAAGTTAGATGTAGTGGAACGCTTCTTAAGAAAGCCGTGCTGCTCATCACCAAAGTTGCATTTCATAGCATCGTATACGTGAGTAAACACAATGCGTTCTAGGATTTTGGAGAATAGACATATCTTCGATATTGGCCGATAATTAGAAATATCCGACTTATTACCTTTTTTGAAAACTGGAGTAACGAATGCCGATTTCCAAATTTTCGGAACTACGCCTTCTGAAAGTGACCGCCTAAATAAAATACACAGTGGCACAACTAGGCTGTCAGCACAATTTACGATAAATACTGGGTTCATGTGATCAGGACCGCCAGATTTGGAAAGGTCCAAGGTCTTTAATAACTTTAAAACTTGAGAATGAGACACACCAATTGAGCTGATGCATGACAAATTATGTTCAACGGTAATGCCACCGGAAGTAGCGGCCACAGGATTGGGTTCTTGGAATGTTGAATGAAAATAGGCTGCGAACAAATTGCTGATCTCCTCACCTGCACTCACGAACACATTACACTACAATAATTACATATATTTCTTAGATCTAAAATAAGCGGCTTATAGTTATTGTTCACACTCTTTAAAGGTAATTACGGGATAAAATGGAAAGTCAAAAACATTTTTAGTACTTCCCGTTAAAAATTGCGAAGCAGAAGCTATGATTAAGTATTGTTTTTTTGAGAATTATGTTGCGCAAGTTTTACTGAATTTATAAATACTTCGTAATTTAAATCTGAATTTTTGTAAATCTTACTATCTAACCTTAAATCATGAACATTTATCAATTCCAACTACGACCAGAGGGCAGAAACTGGCTATGTCCTTTAACTTTGAAAATTTTAATTTTATCGGCTAAAATGACTTTTAAGCTATTGCATAGCTTTTATCGGAGACTCTGAGCGCGGCGACCGAATGTAGAAATTCCGTAACGAAAAAAAAACCTGACGCGAAAGTTTGTGAGGATGGATGGATGGATGTTTGTTACTCTTTCACGCAAAAACTACCGAACGGATTTTAATGAAACTTTACAGTAATGTTGCTTATATATCAGAATAACACATAGGCTACAATTTATAAAGATTTTATGTGATTTAGCCATAATATAACGATAAGTATCCAGTAAGTCGGAAAAAATCCTGCCCTCTGAGATCTATCTTTGCGTGCGCTGCCTAAACCGCTGGAGTTACATGAAAAGAATGTATTGTGGGGTTGTTTGTCTTAAAGAGTTCTAAATAAAAATCCGCGACAGCATATATCTACCTTTTATGTGGAAGCCATTATAGCCAAAATAGTGAGCTATAAATACATTTAAATTGAATACTTTTTTTAAGTTGCATATTTTAGAGTATTTAGTTAATTCGTATCAAAATAAATACCTTCATCACTTTCGGTATTTAATGTAGATAAAATTTGTCTTTTACACTAAGTAATTTGGACTAATATTTTAAAAGTTAGAACGATAAGAATGACCTGCGATGAGTCGACGGCGGGCGCGCAGAACGAGGGGTGGAGGGGCGGGATAGGCAATGACGCGCGATCGCCGAGTGCGCGACCCGAACGCGGGCAGACGCGTGAGGGCAGACGTCATTGACGGTTGTGTAAATTCTGCGATTTAGGGGGGGGTATAGGGGTATTTTTTAAAAAAAATATTTTAAATCAACAATATTATCTTCTTATTTTTGAATATATGCTATGCAATAGCTTTACCGCGGCAGTCCTCGAGTGCCACACGTATTTTTTTATTGTATTTTTTTGATACATTTTGGATAAGTTCTGAACAAAAATACAATTAATTTATACAAACAAGGAAATACACAAAAGGAGAATGTGTGTATTTGTGTGTATGTGTGTTGTATGCGTGTGTGTGTGTTGGTAGTGTGTGTCCAGAAGTTCAGAAGGTATGAGTGACTATGCGTTGGTGAAAAAGACAGTTAACCCACTAATAAATCACTGTATAAATCTCTCAAATTATTCGTAGGTGAACCCTTTTAGCCAGTTACTTACAGCGTTCCTGCATAGCTGTCTGGTAAGTAAGCAAATGTTTAGAACAGCATTAATTTTATTGTAAGCCTGTGAATCCGTGTTTATTGATACCCAGTATCCAATAATACCGCTGAGCAAGAGCAGTTCTATGTCTGTCCGTGCTACACAGTCTCGTTCTTGTGAACAAATATGTGAGAGACAAACAATCTCACAATACTTGTGAACAAATTTTAATATGCGAAAGACAAACAATCTCACCAGAGTTATGAACAAATATATGAGAGACAAACAAGCTCACAAGACTTGCGAACCAATATGTGAGAGACAAACAAGCTCACAAGACTTGCGAACAAATATGTGAGAGACAAACAAGCTCACAAGACTTGCGAACCAATATGTGAGAGACAAACAAGCTCACAAGACTTGCAAACCAGTATGTGAGAAACAAACAAGCTCACAAGACTTGCGAACAAAATATGTGAGAGACAAACAAGCTCACAAGACTTGTTAATAACATTCAATATCACTGAAAAAAAATTACTCGCTCAGTAAACCAGTAAAGTTCTCAAGGGTAAAATTATTAAATCTTATTCAGATTTTAAAAACATCTTTTTGAAAGTCAAAGTAAATTCTTATTCCGCGCACAATATGAAACCAATTGTCATAGCAAGCACCTCAGTGCACACTACGCGATATTTCAGCCGACACGGCACGTCGCTATCCGCGGATAAGCTGTCGCGTTCGATACGGCGGGCGGCGGCGGCGGCGCCGTCGTGACATATATCCCGCCATTCGTCTCACGACTGCGGCGTTTGTATGCACGCTCTCAAATAAGTCGCGACTCGTTCTCCTGCTTTGAATAGAATGTATCTAAGTTTTATATGGCCTTGCAGTTGTTTAGCAATTTGGATTGCAACAATATTCTAAAAGAAAATCTAAAAAGAAAGTTTATAAAAGAAGTCTGTTAAGAATACTACTACACTTATGGATGGAACTAATACTACACTTGTGGATGGAACTAATACTACACTTGTGGATGGAATGAAGCTGGTATTAAGTCGACGTCATGATTATTCATAATTCCGTAGTTCCACACCGGCCTGGCCGGCAGCCGAGCGCGCAGCTCGCACTCGCTCCACAACATTCATTTATCTTCGTCTCACGAGTTCAGCTCGGCGTTCCATAATATTCGTCTGACGTAACAGTCCCGAATATTAGGTAGAACAATGATATGATACCTACTGATATTAGATACTATTCATTAGTCTTAAATATTTTTCCAAATGTCATGTTCTGAGTAGCACATAACATTTTACATTTATTATACCAACAAAGTTTTTATGTGTAAATGTTGAATTTGGGAGAAAAAGTGATTAGAAACCTAATCACTCTTTTCCCAAATTCAAGATTTGCAATGCTTACGTAATATTGAAGGCAGGCGATCCCGGCTGGCGGCAGGTATCTGTTATTAGTAGGCAATTAGAGACGCCTCGTGATCTAATCATCATTTTATTAGTAATTAGCTTTCGCCCGTGGCTTCTCCCGCGTGGATGTCGGAAATTTATTATCCCACAGGAACGTACTACCGGGATAAAAAGTATCCTATATGTTTATCCAGGTTATAAAGTATCTGTATGCCAAATTTCATCTAAATCCGTTGAGCCGTTATTGCGTGATTGAGTAACAAACATCCAAACATACAAACTTTCACATTTATAATATTAGTAGGATATATACAATATTATATTATTATAGTAGGATTGCTAGATTTATTTCCTTAAACGTAAATAAAGTGAGGTTTTGAATAGTACACACGAGTGTTTTAATATAGGTATTAAAACACTCGTGTGCTATGTGCAGTTTCATAAACTACTTTATCTACCCTCATACATTGAGATTGAACCTACTAAATAAAATACCAAAGTTAAAGATCAAGAAAAAATAAATCTCACGAAATTCAGTACAACTTCACATATGAATGGCGCCTGCACCCAGCGCGCATGCGCTAGGGCGGTGCTGCTGTCCCTCGCTAACGTTCCATTACACAAGTTGATGGAAACTCCTTGGTAATATTAACTTCTTGGATTTGCCCTGTATCGTAATAGAAAATAAAATTGTTTTATAGCATTATTTGGTTAGGGAAAAAGTGTATTATTATGATTCTATTTTTAAATTTCAGTATTGTGTTTATAAAGTATGTCAATATAAACTCGTTTGAAGTTTATAATTCGAATATTACGATATGAGAGTAGATCAAATAAGTTACAGTAGCATGTATCGGCGGCTGACGGACGCTTCTGCGGCGACAAATAGCGGCCCCCGCGGACGTGTCATTTACTAGCCGATTGCGAAGCCTGTTGCTACACACACACTCGTAACAACTACCAATCGCTCCACGGCCCAGGGGAGGCACAAGCTACAAAGAACCTACTAGTCACGCTAACTCGACCAGTTCAATGTATGGATACCACCTCCTGTAGGAATATGTGTTCCTTGTAATTTTACAGCTGATTTGAACAGACGCGTGATATAAGCGCTTGCCTTACTATATTTGAACAGACGCGTGATATAAGCGCTTGCCTTACTATATTTTAACAGACGCGTGATATAAGCGCTTGCCTTACTATATTTGCACAGACGCGTGATATAAGCGCTTGCCTTACTATATTTGTACAGACGCATGATATAAGCGCTTGCCTTACTATATTTGTACAGACGCGTGATATAAGCGCTTGCCTTACTATATTTGCACAGACGCGTGATATAAGCGCTTGCCTTACTATATTTGTACAGACGCATGATATAAGCGCTTGCCTTACTATATTTGTACAGACGCGTGATATAAGCGCTTGCCTTACTATATTTGAACAGACGCGTGATATAAGCGCTTGCCTTACTATATTTGCACAGACGCGTGATATAAGCGCTTGCCTTACTATATTTGTACAGACGCATGATATAAGCGCTTGCCTTACTATATTTGTACAGACGCGTGATATAAGCGCTTGCCTTACTATATTTGTACAGACGCGTGATATAAGCGCTTGCCTTACTATATTTGAACAGACGCGTGATATAAGGGCTTCAAAATCAAATCAAAATCAAAAATATTTATTTGCTAGAAAATACATACAAATTCAAGGAAAGATCTTATGTCCTAAAAGTCTTTGTATTCTGCCTGCAAGCAAGCGTGCAAATTATTTACTTACGTCTATTTATGTAATTATTATCATGCAATTAATATTATTACGATTATTCTAAACTCAATTATTCATTTTCATTCAATAGTACATACCTAACATTAATTTTTAAATTCCATAGTTTCCTTAATGCTATAGAAACAACTCTCTTGTAGCCAAACGGTCAATTTTTTTTTTTATAGATTACCCTGCAACAATTTTAAATCATTTGGAATGTTATTATAAATCAGTATACACATATTAAACACATTTTTTTTATAAATAAATTTATGACTTGGTGTTTGATACAATAAGTTGTGAAACTTAGCCCTTTTTTGTCTTGCTTGCCTTACTATATTTGAACAGACGCGTGATATAAGCGCTTGCCTTACTATATTTGAACAGACGCGTGATATAAGCGCTTGCCTTACTATATTTGAACAGACGCGTGTTATAAGCGCTTGCCTTACTATATTTGTACAGACGCGTGATACCTATAAGCGCTTGCCTTACTATATTTGTACAGACGCGTGATATAAGCGCTTGCCTTACTATATTTTCCTTTTATCTTGACCAATGAACAATGCCATTCTATTACTGAAACCTCAGCAAAAATACCTGTTTATATTTCCAGTTGTATTGGAGTGAGTTCAGCTCCATTTGTCGATGGCAATATTGCGGTAGAAAACAATAAAGCGTGCACTAACTCAATAATTCCCCAGGACGTGATTTTTTGAGCGTCTGCCAACATGACCGCCGACGTGCGCGCCTGTCACGCAGCAGGCAGCTGCCGAAGATCCAGTCTTCATGATGAATGTTAACTCGCCACGCATCATATCATATGACTATTTAAACAAAATATTGAACCAACATTATCTAACAGCAAATTCGACTCCGTTTCACTGCAAAAGTGATATTAATGTTTGAGTTTGTTACCGTGCGGTAGGAACCTTCTGTCCCTTCTTATTTCACGGGTATAAGACCTCAGTCGCGCAACGTCGCTTGAAAGGAAGCCAAATATAAATGGAGGTAAGTATATTATTAATAGTTAGCCGGACCCGCCGGCGGCGGCGGTTATAAAGAAAATCGTTCGGGAAGCGAGGAAGCGAAATTGCCGTTCGATTGAAATTCAAGTCGAGTAGCAAAATCTAGCAGAATAGCCGCCGTAACCACTACCACGAGACTTTATACTAACTGTGAAATTTGTGCCGATATGAGCGCCTTGTGTTCCTATCGGCTTACTGACCCCGAGACGCCCCGAGCTCACTAGAAGTATGATAACTATGATATCGGAACTTCTGCCGTGAAAAATTGTGGTGCAAGTGATGCACGATTTTTTTAAAATTGTGTACGTATTGCATATCCATAATTGCTGAGTATGCAACATTGGCTCTGTTAGGAGCCACTCAGTGCATTTTGATTTGGTAAAAGAGCATGCCTCTGTTCATGAGCTAAACAAATATAGCAAAGTTTATAATAGTGTTCAATTGGTTTCAGCAGACCTGAGTCAGTTTGGCAAGAGGCGGTATAAATCATTTGCGTGGGCAGAACGCGGGCGGGGTGCGGGCAAAGGGGGCAAAGCGTGGATATCGCGTGGATGTCTCTGGAGACGAAGCCGTAGTACATCACCAGTATTAACCGGATGAGCGCCATTCGTTGCGCTAACTGGACGCAGCTGCGACTTATACATATGGAAGTGCTAGGGCCCACTACAGACCGCGATGCGCGTGTAAACGTGCAGAAGGACGAGGAAGGATGACTGGCATATAATTGAATCCATGCATTAAACTTCGTTTCTCAGTAGGGACGGTTCAGGTGGATGTCCATGTTGCACGTCGATATACTTTACTAGACAGAGAAAGAGACAAGTTAACTTAGAAACACGCAAAGCAGCTCACTGATTCTCAAAAAATGAAAGAAGTCAATGGTATGACACAAGGTGTTAGCTGAAGCGCAGCGGCGCGAATTCAACTTTCAATTCAATACAAGTTGCAATTAAAAATTTCCAATCGGGCACTTTCAGGGAGAGCGCGGGGGCGCAGGGACGCGGAGGTGCGGGGGGCAGGCCGGGGGCGCAGCACCGCCGCGCCGACCACCGCACTCACCGACCACAGTTTTACATTGAGAAAAGGTAAGAATTCTAAAAGGTAATCCGAAGTAAGTTTGACTACTATATTGTATGGGTTCATTCAGAGAGATGCTTGCAAGCAGGCGGACAATTTTGTAAGAAGGAGCGCATTACAATGCACACAGGGAAAAAGTGAAAACCGACCAAGTGCGAGTCGGACTCGCTCACAAAGTGTTCCGTACCACCGTACAATAGTTAACACTACATTTTCTTTTTAAAATAATTTAGTTAAAAAACACGTTTCTTGTATGGAGAGTAGAGAATAAAAGGGGGTCTCCCCTTTAATTTTTAGCTGTACTTATTTTATTTCTTACAATGTTTATATTAGGTTGCTTCGTTCGTGTTTCCAGTTACTGCCACTGTCATACATTTTTCAAGCACTTCCTGGCGTTCGATTGAGCTGAAACTTGGTATACTTATTTAACTACGGAGACAACACAAAAATATGATACCATGGCTCTGGTCTGATGCCATCATCAGATCTCAGACATCAGTAGATAGCGAAGAATCAATCTTCTTCGCTATCTTTATGAACGTAATTGAAACTGCATTGTATTTTATTTCAGTCTTTTGGCAGTGGTACAGCTCGCAAGTTTTTTTATAATCATTTCTTGTTTTTTTCACCGTAGCCTCGTTCAACTCACCGTGGCGGAGTGGAGTACACCGTCATCATCGATATAACTGTAAAATAACGTTTTAAGTATTTCAATTTTCCGTGCCACTACCCGCCATGGCGATAAAATCCTTCCGTAATGCTGGCAACTCCTTCAGTGCTCGACTTCGCTAATAAAGTCGCGACTTCAACTATTCCCATTACATTGCTCACGGTTATTATACGAGAGAGTTAATTACCCAACTTAGATCGCCTCCCAAATGAACCGAACTTCGGCTTCCGTACGTGCCGATATGTAAAAGTCGGCGTTATTCATTACATAGAGCTGTGCTTTGAGTAGGAATACGACAGTATAGAGCGCATGGAATATCTCGTTGTGTATTTGTGTAATTGTCTGACATTGTGGCGGCATAGGTCATATCAGGATTGGTGGCAAAACCCATTCGGTTCGGGGTGTATATGCAAGTATGATTTGAATCGGGGGCCTACTCCGTAAGCGAAATTTTTAGTTTCGGCCATTGTTACGGGCGCTTCGCTCTCCGTCTCACTTACAGATATACCTTAAGTGAGACGATATACATTAAGTAAAACTACGGATTTCGCTTATGGGGCCGTGCACGAAACCGACTGATTTTGATCAATTTTGTTCATTCGTTGTGAGAAAGGGAAGCAGAATTTAAACAAAATTATTTATGATTTGTAAAGTCCAGTTCTTTGTCTAGCATGAGGCTGAAAGGGATTTTCAAATAAATTAAGGATTCATGGAAAATCACTAATATTTGCAACAAGTTTTCCGAAAAATGACGCGAAACTGACGTTTGATCGTTTGGTTACAAGAAACAGCTTTTGATTTAGAAAATTAAAAAATCACATCAACATCATTATATGGTCTACACAAGTTACAAGGTGAAAAAAGTGGTTCAGCATGCATACGCTGAACCACTTTTTTCACCTTCCATACAGAATATAGCAGAAAAAAAATGTTGACATAACGTAATTTTGTAAAAACTTCAAGAATTGGTCTTGAAGTTTTTACAAAATTACGTTATGTCAAATTTTTTTTCTAATACTTAGAAACACTTTTAAGATTTTTTTAAAATTACATATTAATCTTAAGATAACCATTTAATAGAATCTAAATTGTATTTTATAAATAAACAATAACTTAATTTCGAAAATAAATGGCAAAGTGAACTATATTAACGACCGCGGAAAACCCATCCCGTCAGTAGCGAACGGGCCTTCTCAGCGTGAGGACATATCACTTTGCGTCGTAGGCGCGCACGTGTTATATGTAAACATATTCCAGCAATTGTACGCCGACTACCACATTTTGACCCGTATTTTATTTTAAGTGATTTTTGGTAGGGGAGAAACTTATGGGTTCGCGTCACCGACATGCCCGCGCCGATATGCTGTAGTAGCATTAAGTGAAGTATTTTTTGGAACGAAGTTCTTTAACGCTACTGAAGACTTCTTTAAGTCTAGAAATAAAGATCCAAGATAGCGGCTGCGAATATTTTCAAATGTTTCGTCATGGGTGTGGTTTTCAAAGTTTCCGAGGATGCTAAAGCCAGTAGTGAGGTCAAAATGTAAATCCACTATGGCGGCTGGGAACATTTGCAAATGTTTCGTCATGGGTGTGGTTTTCAAAGTTTCCGAGGATGGTAAAGCCAGTAGTGAGGTCAAAATGTAAATCCAAGATGATGGCTGCGAAAATTTTCAGATTTCTTCATAACATCACGCCGTCCCAATCCTTTGAAATTGATCTCATTTCTGCAACTTTATCGCGCAAGTGGGTTCGCGTACATGTCTTTCGCGGTAATGTCTTTCACGCAAATGCCCCAGATCCATATATGGATCCAATGCCAATTCCAATTCAATGCCAATTCTCTTGTCACAAATGCCTCTAAACTACACTAAAATTCACCAAAATTTACTTTATTCCTGTCAAACGACGATTTTCCACTCTGAAAAAAAAACAACAACAAAAGACAACGAAAGTGACAACTAAACAATATTTCAATTGGACAGCACTATGATGGCACTAAGTTATTAATGTAGTGAAAATGTGGCAATTTCGCTATTCTGAATTTGACGTTTTTCTCCTAAAATTTTGATTATCAAATAAAAATATCGCCCCCTTTATAAAACCCATAAACCCCTAAAACTCAACATGTAGGTAATTTTTTTTCATATTTTCCATTCAAAACGTGAACAATTCCATATAAAACACGTGCGAGCCTCCAGATCTAAAAAAAATTCAAGGGGTAAGGAAAAACAAGTACCGCGTGGAGTCGCGATTGTCAAATTCGATATTAATTTTGAAAAATTATTTTTAAATTTAGTTTTTTTTTTGCAGAATAGCTTTAAGATTCTCATAGCCAAAAGTAAGGAATTTTAGTGATAGTTTAGTTCGGTGTACAAGAGAATCTGCACTACTGCTCGTATTTATATAAAACGCTTACCTCAATGTTATTGAATGTCTAAATGCATCTAACACCAAATTGTAGCATTTTTATGTTGATTGATAAAAATATTCTAAACGAATATACACAAACATTCCAGACTATTCTTAACGGTAGGTACGTAACTTAAGAAAATATCATCTATAGGATCAAACTGTTTAAGCGATCACTACGCTTGATATTTAGGCGTGTGTGCGTGAACGGTGCACACAAACAGCATCGCAATGAATTTACCAAAACACTGTCGAATGAATTTTGTGCACGGACTCTTAAGGAGTAGGCCCGCTTCTTTTTTTTTTTATAGGGTGGGAAATTATCAAATAACTTCTCCCGCCCTGGGCGGAGCGGGAGGGCGTGTCAGACTCTTACTGACTAAAACCCACCCGTGTTCCTTCAGTTGCCTGTACATTGCCAGGGGCCACGGTATCCCACTTTTTCGCACTTTTCCGCGACCCCGGCAGGCATCGGTCCTAGCGGACCCCTTCCGTTGTGCTGACATCTCTTTGAGGCGCGCGTGGAACACAACGCTCCGTCGACCCGGGCCTGGTCCTTATCTATCCTTCCGTCTATCCGTCCGTCCTCGGACGGTGAGCTACCCATTGCTCACCGTCCGCAAGCCCGCGCCTACGGTGGCCGGGAATCAACCTGCGATTCCCGACGCCCAGGGCGTCTCCAGCGGCGGCTAGGGGCGTGAGGGCGCGACATTTGCCTCTCCCTCACGCGCTCCGTTTCCTCCTTCGCGAGGATAACTGCTTCGCAGAAGGAGGTTTACGGCTTCCCACGCCCTCTCGCTCCGTACCATGTCCTGGACCAGGGCCGGACGCGAGAGATCACTGCCACCGATCGCCTCCACAAGGACACGGTGGTGCCCCGCCCAAGCCGGGCAGACCTCCACCGTATGCTCCACCGTGTTCTCCGGGCGATCCACACAGTGGTGACACCCGGGCGTTTCCTCCCGCCTTATGCGGAACAGGAACCTCCCGAAACAACCGTTTCCGGTGAGGACCTGCGTCGGGCGGAAGATGAGGACGCCGCCGTGGCGCCTCTCAAGCCACTCCTCAAAGAGGGGACTTATCGCCGCAATTGTGGCGTGCCCAGCACGGGGTTGCGACAATCGCACTCTCAATGAGAGGAGTAGGCCCCCTGACGTGACCACAATACATTCGTTATTCTCATGTAAAGCATTGAGTTAAGCGAATAAAAAGTTATTTTTTAAACCCTCAAGTCATGTTAAGACATATTTAAGGTGCAGCTACAACATTTGAATGTGCTTGCTACTTGAGCTACTGCCGATTCGCGCCCGTAACATACGCACTCCTCTACCAATTCATACGGTAAGGCAGACTGTCTCCAGTCTCTCGTTACCATAACGAGTGCGGCACATAGTTACCAAGTTATCTGAAGTTAGTGGAGGCGCGCACAGATATAAAGACGGCCATCTTCGAAAGGAATATCAAGTTAAATAGCACGCAGCTTCTAATTACACGATCGCTCTGAAAGAACAGAAATGTGCTGCCCCTGACTCACGCGGCGAACACTTCCGTTCTCATTAACAGTTCTTGTTCCTTCGCCGGCCCATGTCCCATGCTACTTGTCCTTCCATTCTATCTTGTTAGACGTAATTTTATCATCCACTCCGTTTTGATTCATCTTAGCCCTCACTCAATCCATCTAGAGATAATTTTCTCATCTTTAACACTAAGACTTTCATGTTTGTTTTAGATATAAGTTGTAAGTAGGAATCCAAAATGAGCACATAATATCGCCATCGTCCTAATAAAGGACGCGGTAGATCCACGAACAAAACTAGTTAGCTTTTAATTATGACGATCGTAATCAATATAATTAAATATTTCATTAGCTTGACGCTTAGCTATTTAGCTTTGGGCGTTCGTTGACCGACACTCAATTAAAATTGAAGTAATTAACGTAACATTTGAACAGAATCAACATGATTCCCACTCTGATGAACTGGAGCGGAAACAAAATTCAGGATCTTAACAGTAACTGCTGTAGTAATGACAATAAATACTACGACATTTTCTTATTAACAATTTCGTGTCATAGGTAATTAACATAATGTAAAGACCGTAGTCGTTATCCGGCCGTGCTGACTGCGGTCATTGAGACTCATTCCTCGTCCATTAAGAACTTCTACATTAACTCTCAGACAAATCTCACAGATTCCATTACCGCCGATTCTTTCGCTTTTCAAATTCAATTTTGACCAAGTCATCGTGAGGAGGGAGATACTTCGTTTAGAAAAGTTGAACAAAGTCAATTTGTTTAGCGCAAGTTTGAGTGTGCGGTACGAGGGGCGTTGTGGGGGGTGCGCAGGGGGAGCTATCAGCGTTTGTCGCGTAAGATTGATGGCACTCTCCTCGTGCCGCTCACCTCACGGAATACAAACACCGCGCACGTGCGAGGTACACACGACGCATACTGGAACAGGCCCATCAAGCAACACAATACAGAAGACCTAAACTATTGAAATGACCTTGCAATCAAGATGACAGTCCTATGATTTTAACTATGTAGGATATGTGTATGGATTAACATACCCAATACTTTAGTTTGTCAGAACATTATGATATCGAGGGAAGGTAGGTACCTACTTAATAAGCTGAATGAACCGTGAAAAATCGCTGCGACAAAATCTCACCTTGCACCCAAACTACTTACTTTTACACACGTTCGTTTTCATTAAATTGGGTTACAATTCCGTATCCATTATTATTACGACTCTATGTAGACCTTCTGTACCGCGCCGTAACATGATGGTACTACCTGCCGGCTCCTAGTATAGCAGCCGCCGCACGAGAATGTTTAGGAACAGAATACAAGATAGTGATAAGTTACCGACTTGTAATTATAACAAGTCACTTGGTAAATGAAAATCAAATCAAATCATCTATATCTATATAAATAAAAGTAGAAACTGACTGACTGACATATCAACGTAGACCCGAAACTTCTAGGACTAGGAACGTGAAATTTTGCACACAGCTTCCTTTTATATCCACGTTCCTAGTCCTAGTATCGTTTGTATAAAAAATCTTATTCCTTGAGTTAATAAACTTGAAACTTAGCACAAAAAGTACTAGGCTTGCATGAATTCAAGATAGTATTTCAATCATTAGACGTTGTGCACAATTTCTGAGCAGTCACCTATCAAAGAGTACTAGGCTTGCTTGAACAGTTGTTTGCGTGCACCATGACACGCTTTTGCGTAAACTACGTCATTATGGTGTCCAAAACGAAGCTCTCAAAGTATTAAATTCTTATTTACATAATAGGTTCCAATGTGTAGATGTCAATGGTGTGAAATCATCCGGGTTACCAGTTCAGTTAGGTGTTCCTCAAGGCTCAATACTGGGTCCATTCTTATTCTTAGTATATATTAATTGAACCATTTTATTTAAAGAATATCTGTGATGGTGTACTGTTTGCAGATGATACGTCTCTTATTTTTAAAGTAGACAGAAACAGACAAGATTTTGACGACGTAAACAGTGCACTCGCAATGGTTACGGATTGGTTTACAATAAATAACTTAGTTCTCAATTCCAAGAAAACGAAATGTATAAAGTTCGCCTTACCTAATGTTAGAAATCTAGGACCCAACATCGTCTTAGATAATGAGGTGCTTGAAACTGTAGTCTCGGCAGTTTTTCTAGGCAAAACTGTAGATGCCAAACTTCAGTGGGGCCCATATATATCAAGCCTAGCGGGAAGGCTCAGCCTACGCTGTCAGGCAAGTAAGACAATACACTGACGTTGATATAGCTCGGTTAGTCTATTTTAGTTATGGGCATAGCGTTATGTCCTATGATATTATGCTGTGCGACAAAGCCGCTGATATTAAAAATATATTTTTGTTCTTCAAAAACGAACTGTTCGAGCAATTTACCAGCTAGGTGCCAGAGTTTCTCTCTTCTCTCAGATCTTTTTAAAGATATTGGTATTCTCACGGTGGCATCACAATTCATCTTCGCCAACATCTTATATATTAGGCAAAATATACACTTATACACTAAAACAGTGATATTCACAATATTAACACCAGAAATAAGGATAAATTACGAGCTCCATTTCACCGGCTTCATAAGGTTCATAACACATTTGTTGGACTTGGTATTATAACCTTTTATAACAAGCTAGCTAGTTGTGCTAGATTTGCCCTTTAATGCGTTTAAAGCTAAAGTAAAATCCAACCTTTGTTCAAAGGCATACTATTCTATCAACGACTACTTAAACGATAAGAATAGCTGGTCGCTGTGATTAATTCAAGACAATTTACATGTTCTTTTTCCAAAATTAGCTTACCTACTGACAGGTAATATGAGTTACATATATAATTGGTTATTTTTATTTGACTGTTTAAGTCAATTTATTTTAATTTTATTTTCATTTGTTATTGACATAATCCACTGGTATTGCAATATATGGTTAGCTAGCGACCTCGACAATTGATCATATATTATTCTTGCGTAACTGTTTATTTATTTTTACTTCGATGGTCCTAATTTATCATAATTATGTGACTTCGAGTTAAAGCTCGTACAGACCAGCGCGACGCGACGCCGCGCCGCGACACGAACAATACAATTTCTAAGAAAACTTGACGGTATAACAATAACCGGTGTCGCGTCGCGCTGTCGCGTCGCGCTGGTCTGCACGAAGCTTTACAGTTTTATTAGCTATATGTAAGCGGGCACGCCGGCATTAAGTTCTGTGTATGTTTTCAGTTTTTATTTTCGCTTGAGTATAGATTTCGATAGTTTTTTTGGTATATTAGCGTGTGCTAGCTGTCATTATGCCAAATAATTTTATTTATTGTTTTGTGTTGAGTAATGTAAATTATTTTGCATACTATTGTATAGAATCAAGTGAACAGACAGCAGTGCTGCTGGGAAGTTTATTGCGCCACTTCTTCTTCCCAGCCAAAGCACTAGGAAGTGGTGAAGGGTGGGCGTTTTGGGGGACTGTCTTATGGAATTTTGACGTTCGAAAAGTGCTGATTCTCAGCCTAGTTTGAATAAATGACTTTTGAATTTTGAATATCGCGGCGGGATTTTAACGCGCACTGAATTTTCAATTCTCTGTGTTGAGCCGAGCGTTGAAAATCCATCGCGCTGTGACGCACTCTCGTCCCAGCGCGTTGTGACGCATTCTCGTCCCAGCGCGTTGTGACGCACTCTCGTCCCAGCGCGTTGTGACGCATTCTCGTCCCAGCGCGTTGTGACGCACTCTCGTCCCAGCGCGTTGTGACGCACTCTCGTCCCAGCGCGTTGTGACGCACTCTCGTCCCAGCGCGTTCAAAAACACACAGTTGGATTTTCAACTCTCGGCGCTGAGCAGAGCGTTGAAAATCCAGTGCACGAAAAAACATCATCGCGGGAAAAAGTCGTCCGTGGGTACCTGGGCTAAGTTCGCAGAAGCGGTGATGCAGCCGCGGGCCGGTGTTCAAGTATATATAACAAAGGTGCGCCGCTGTCATAAGCCACCGCTTTGTGGCGCCGCCGCTCTTTGTCACAGATAATAGTTGTTTATAGTACAGCCGCACACCGGTGTCAGTGCCTGCAGCGAGGAAATTGACATTTTATTTCTGTTTAAGCGCCGGACAAAGGTGCATAGATATAGGTACATGTTCTGTTACTGAAACTTTGCATAGGTACATTTTACATAGACACAGTATTTTCGTATTCCGTGAATAGGATCATTTTCATCGCATGCCTACTTTATTAATCATAATATTCTTATTGTTTTTAGTTGTGCAAAGAGAAGACTCTTAGAACAAATCTCTTTGCACAACTAAAACGAAACAATTTATATCGGTTAAATAATAAATTAAGTTGTAGTGCAGTTTCGGTGAATATTGTTTGATAGTGATGCAGCGCTGAAGCAACGCGATATTTAACATAGTCTGCGCAGCCGGCTGCGAGTCTGCCAGCAGTCCGCGGCGCTCGCGGTCTCCGCAATACTTTCTGAAATAGGATAATGTTCAAAAATAATATCAGTTATCCTTAGCTTGTTTTTATTTAGGGTTCCATACGTCGAAAGGAAAAAACGGAACCCTTATAGGATCACTTCGTTGTCCGTCTGTCTATCTATCAGTCTGTCAAGACCCATTTTCTCAGGAACGCGTGGAGGTATCACGTTGGAATTAATATCAAATACTTAGATCTACGGCACCTTATGTTGATCTACGCTCTAAAAAAATCAAAAATACACCCATTTATGTGACATTTTTTTTTATTTTTTTTTATTTGTAAATATTGTTTAAGAAATCAGTTGTCCAAATAAAACCAGTAATTGCAAGAACTCATGCCGCCTGTGATACAGGTTTATCCTAAAACCCAATCCGATTTTTATTTTTGAATAAATCTATACATAATAATAAAATCGTAGCGAAGTCAAAACTGTACATTGAATATTTTTGAAAAAAGTAATTTCTACGAGGTCCTGGATCGATTCTAATGCCGAAAATATAGTTTTTATATTTTTTGTCTGTTTGTCTGTAGGATGTATGTTCCACCATCACGCAAATTCTACTAGACAGATTCTGTTAAAATTTTGCATACATATTTCCTATAAGTCTGGTCAAACTGTAGGGTATAAACTATCACGCTATTTGCTATGGGGAATGAGTAATATTAGATTATGTTCGTATTCTTCTCCGCAAATTGTAAAAGGACGCGCCAAAATGTTAGGATATTGCAGATAGTTACCAATTTAACATTTTAAATGATTATCATCACGCTATACCTTTATGGAACTAAGCATTCAATCACGAAATATAAGATTGGCTATTTCAGCTAACTTTCAACAGCAACAAATAAGTAAGATGTTACACGACTTCATTCCAAAGTAGTGGTTGTAAGATCGATTCCCAACTATTGGTATTTTTGTGATTCTTTTTTTTACATCAACAATTGTTTTTTTTTTAAATATATTTTTTTAAATTTTTTAATACTGATATATTTAATAGTTAGTAATTAATTAATACTTAATTCACTAAAAAAGGTAAACTTGGCTAAAAAGGTAAAGGTGACTTAAGCAATAGGAAATTGCTACAGATTTGTCCTAGCGATTTTAAAATAATGTGTGTGGACGTGAAATTTTGAAGTGGCTACGAGTGTAGTACCTAGCTACGAGTATATTAACCAAATTTTAGGCTCTGTAAAAATTTACTAAAATAAATAAACGATCACAATTTTTAATATTATTTGCGGTTATTACTTCACACAGTACAGGACCCATTGTCGTTTGCGCTCCTGAGGGCAGTTGATGACGCAGGGTATCCCAAAACCGCGCAGCCTGCGTAGGACGTCACCTTTTTGACGGTGACCAAAACCGGGAGAAGGCCAGCATCAGCGACAATCCCAGTAGTCTGTGGCATTTGTTTCCCATCATTTTAGTGTTTTGTGGGATCGCAAACCCAGTTCTGTTATGGGAGAAATATCAGCATCACTTATCCGAAGACTTTTTACGAACTTTGCGGCGTACGTAGGTGACATTGAACACAATGATGAACGCGTTCTTAACAGCCGTCTTAATTCACATAACAACACGTGGTAATTTCCATCGGTGGCAATCCACTGATTGAGTATGGGTTACCGGCTCCGCAATCATGGGCACATCAAGACCGCGGAAATTGGGAATACGCCGCCGAAAATAATTCTGATCCTGGCGCAATGAGTACCATCTTCTACGACAACCACGTATCTATGTTCACCTCAGAGCAAAGGGACCTTTTTAACAATGTTCTCCAAAGTGTTGGGCTCAGTCAGTGTAAAATGTTTTCTTGGATGATCCTGGTGGAACAGGAAAAACATTTACTTAATACCACTTCACTACACATCCTTGTAGAGGTCAGGAGGCAAGGCAAAATTTTAATCGCGGTAGCGTCTTACGGAATGGTTGCTAAACTGCTTCCTGGTGGCAAAACAGCGCACACCATGTTTAAAATTCCCATCGATTTAGAGTGCAACGAAACGCCTGTTTTTGAGGTGTCACGCCAACATTGTCAAGAGGCGCGTGCTTAGAGATTGCGCTTTCATCGTATAAGATGGATTGATTATGTTAAATAGGAAAGCAGTGGTAGCTGTAAACAGAACCCTGCAGGACTTCCGAAGAAACCAGAGATGATGGGTGGTGTCACAGTTCTGTTTAGTAGCGATTTCCGGCAAACAATACCTGTAGCTACGTGCCACTCCCATTCCCAACGACTGGTACTTTTTGTGTTGTTTTTTTTACATTCTGTAATACTAATATGTATATAAAAGTTCGTAAAACGTATTAATTCAATAAAAATTAAAATTTCGTAAGCAATGTATGTAAGCGAACTAGAGCTGGAAGGGCGAATGCTTCGTTGAAAAGGTCGACTCTATGTTTGCGAGTTCATAGACTGCGATTGACCATCAACATGCGAGCTCGGCTAGGCTTAAAAAAATCCGATGTTCTTCTAAAAGTTGGTGAAGGCACTCTACCAGAGACTCTTGGTAGAGTAGTTTCCACCTTAGAAAGTTTGATTCGTCTGGTGTACGGGGACATCAGTCGCATACTGTAGGTACCAAGAAAATTCTTGGGTGCGTGAACGGGCCATTTTAACGCCCAAAAATTATGAAGCTGCAGCGATCAACCACAGTATTCTCTTGCAAATTGAAGGGAGCAAAGTGACATACTTACACCTCTATCGGTTAACACTGTTGTGGAGCAAGATGATGCCCACACATTACCTCGTAATTTCTGAATTCGCTAACGGCAAGTGGAGTTCCAGCGCACATCATTCAGCTGAAGGTCGGTGTCCCGGTTATCCTTTTTCGGATCTTAACTCCACCGAAGCCGTGTAATGGAACCCGGCTCAAAGTCGTGTCTTTGCAAAGAAACGTCATCGAGGCGAAAATTCTAACAGGTTGTAGCATTGGCGAGACGGCGTTTATACCGCGTATACCACTAATTCCCCACAGTTCCCTTCCAGTTTGTGCAGTTCCCTGTGAGTATTGCTTTGCAATGATCATCAACAAGTCACAGGAGCAGACACTGAAGGCTGCGGGTGTCGACCTCAAGACAATCTGCTTCTCCCACGAACAACAGTACGTCGCTTGCTCCCGCGTCACCAGTCCTGAGTCTCTGTATATTTTGGCTGTTGAGTACAAAACTACAAACGTACGTAGTACCTATACAAGGAAGTTTTATCATAAAAATGTGGCTGTTATTGTAGTATATTGTGGTGTATTACGACTTCCATGTGAACGAAGTCGCGGGCAGAAGCTAGTAACATATGTATAAGTCAACACTAAACGTAGATAGGATTCCCAAGTTTTTGTCAGCGAACGATATGTTACAAACATTTTTTTTTCACATTCTTGGAGTAGGTACCTGCGGCGCGACAAATGGTTGGTAAGAAATAGGTCCTTGTTACATGAAACGAATATCGTTATAAATTGAACATCAAGTAAGGAACCGAGTTTTAATAACTTCATCGAAACAAAAATTTTAGGAACATTTTCAAGTCTAAAGTAAATTCTGTAGTATTTTCGTTATAAACCTGCCATCCTTGGCAGGTGGGCGTGTGGCGGCGGCGAATATTCCATTTGGAGCGAAGGAGGCAATATCCCGCGCCTCGTTCTATGAGATAGTGCCCCAACCTCGCCACGGCACACCGCTAGGAATAGCTGAATACCGGATTTATTTAGCTAAAGATTCACGTTTATTTGGAGCTGAAGGATGGAGCGACGGGGTCACGACACGAGCTCAGTGCGAAATAGTAACGTGTTAGGAATGCTACATTTTATTTAGCGTGAAGTAATAAACACGTCGAATCGCTACTTGTGAAACAATTGAGCTCGATATGTAGTGTCAACCGGGTTTGCACTGATCCGTCTATAAAGTAAGGTTAGTTTAAAACCTAGTGCATATAGGTATTATAAGTAATATGAATAAGTATTCCAGGCAGTTGCATCAAAATCGGTATGAAATACTTAAAATATGCTCGCGCAATGCTAACATTTTACTCTACGTGCCTCCACATTTCTCATACATTAATAATAAAAATATTTCAGTAATGTTTATATTCAATTCTGCGACGTGTGACACAATAAGCAGCAGTCGGGCGCCCCGGGGCGAGTCTCGGCGAGCGGCGAAGAGCGGCCGTAACACAATCAAAATACGAGCCGCGCCGTCTGCGGCGTAACCGCTCATGAACCGAGCAACCAGCCAACCGAGCCAACCGAGCCAACCGAGCCAACCGAGCCCCTCGGCACAGATGATATCTATGAATGTAGGTACTAGACATGGGTTTACGCAGATAGAAATAAGAGCAAAGCTTGAATGTTATTCTTTTATTTTGTGTAGTGTTTAAACACTACGTTTACAAGTGAAAAAAATATGTCTGCAGTTATTTACTCTTATAAGTACTGAAGATAGGTATCCTGCAGTAAATAGTTGACATTTCTGTACCACTTACGGCAATATCCTTGTGCGACTACATGCATGTCTGTCACAACAACCTCTATTTATCTCCACTCGCTGAACACCTTACTTTGTCCCACACTCTGTTGTAGTATAAATCCTAAAGTATTGCCCTATACTCGCAACATCTTTCACGGCTTATTGGTTGAGCTCGCAGTATCATGTAAAGTTGCGAACGGAGCACAAACTAGATGGATCGTATACGCCAGCAGCGCGCGGGTCGATAGCCGCCACTTAATATTGAAGACCAAGCTCTCGTCAAGCCTATCGCGCTATCGAAACACTGAAGGTGCCTTTTGTAAAGGTACTTATAAAACTACTCACACAACGCTACGAACACTGTCCAAAGCTATGAATAGTTTAAGTATTTATTTCTTAGCCATTTTCTAAAAATTATAAATTTGTAACAATAATCACCGGCTGAATGTTTCGTCTGTCTAGCTTCTAGCGAAGGCTATTTGATTGCGACTGCTCGCTATTCTCCCGAGGTAAGTACTTATTTACAACAAACTTGTTAATTACTTTCTCCTGCCTTCACTCTTGCTGCGCTTCGAGTAGGGACTCTCCATGCCACCATTCCGTCAGGAAAACGATTGACGAATGCAGTTCTTTTCATCAATTTTGTGATGACTCGTGAAACTGTTCACAATTTCCAGCGCACCTGCTCCGGCTTGGCGACAATATGGTGAGTCGACACATTGCGCCGAGCGAGTCAGCGCGCTCGTTTCACGGCTTCCAAACATTAACAGCTACCAGCCCTGGGCCCGCTGTGCATGCCAAGAACACTACATAGGCTTCGTAGACTTTCCTATGAAAAGTGCACACGATGCACTTCGTAAACTGAGACTTTTTCGATGTTTTGATTATTTACCAAATAAATTTTTACTTACCAAAATTATTTACTAACGAATTACGTTCGGCTGTAGGTGAGGATGCAAAGAAAACCGATATAATTTACTTAAAGGATTTAATTAAAATAATTATTACAATTTGATCGGTAAAACTAAGATGCGCGACAATTGTTCGATATGAGAAACAAGAGTGATCCACCAATACACTAAATCAATGTTAATCACTGGTATTACACAATCTTCGATCCCACGCCATCGGATTGCTGAGAAGGCGAATCTCACGGCGCAGAGCACTGCGGTAGGTAGTCATTGTCAATGCGGTAGGTATTCGTCAAAAGAATTTAGGGTTCCGCAAGTAGCAACATAACAAACGCAGGTCGTAAACAGTTATGTTTATTTAGCAATCTTCTCTGCATATTCAGGTGCACGACAAAATGCCATCGTGTTCCAATCGTGAGATAATAAGAAAACACAGCACAATAGATAGTTATCTAAAAGCAATTGCATGCAGATTACATTCGTGCTCGGCGATGTTACAAAACAAAGAATCTAGAGCCAGCGTATAACGCGAAGCGACGTAATTACTTGGCAACAGAGACACGCCGCTATAACTAACTGTATTGGGCTCGAACAGTTAAAGTTAAACTTTCGTTTAGATCGCTATCTCGTGCGCGCGGTTAGTGCACTGCGGCACGGAAACGTAAACGATGTCTGTGGAACGGAAAATTAATACTACAAGTATTATTGTGTTTACAAAAGAATATAGAAAGAATTATTCAGAATTATAAGTAGGCCCTTTTATTTTTAAATAAACCCGTTATGAGTAGGAAGGTAAACGATTACACAATTTTCGTCCAAAGCTTCAAAGGATGTGTGAAAGTGTTCGTGCCTAAGGACTAAAGAACCCTATAAGTTACAGTACGAGACACGTCAATGTACTACTTATATAATCCGTGCAGTCACACTGCTAGGTACACAACAGCACAATATCGAGCACGTAGCTACCTCGCCCCGTTAATGGATTTCCGATATAAATATTATTTCGGCGGCGAATTGAATTCCGATTGATGTCGATTGATGGGCTGTGTGGAGCCCGATGTGCACACAGTACGGTGTACACGTACACACGCATTCCTATAATAAAATACTATATCAACACGTTACAGAGGGATATTGTTGTGTGATAGATTTAAATGGGCTTTCGAACGATACTTACATATAAAAATTGAGTTGGTATGTAACTAGTTATTCTTGGCTTATGTTATGTAAAAGCACTAGAATTTTTTGATCTATGAAATAGAACGCTGCTAACCTGAAATAGTGGGGAAGAAGTAATGAAGAAGTACGTAATAATTATTTAAATAAAATTGCCAAAATGCAAAACAAAATGCAATGCATACCAAAATTGGATGTAGTTAAGCAGAAAGGATCCAACCCACACCATGGGTGAAAATGAGTTATGTATACCAAAACACTCTTTGTAGTCAAAACTTTAATATCACAAAAACAATCCCAACGCATCATGTCATCATGACCATAATACGTTACCAACCCGTATGTATGGCAGGTCATACAATCACATAACACAATCTGATCTTAAAACTTGAATATCTCAAAACTAACTCTGTGTGGGTTGGATCCTTTCTGTTTAACTACATCCAATTGTTGAACAACGCCGCGGACAGGAGTGAATTGTAAGATTGTGAAAAACCATGGGATCAGTTTCAGTTGCAGATGTAGGCAATGATAGCCTATTGACTCGATACCTATGACTTGGCAGTCCGACGGTCACACCGTCGGACTGCCAAGTCATAGGTATCGAGTTCGAACCCAAGGCACCCATCTCTGACTTTTCGGATTCATGTGCGTATTATATAATTATCACTTGCTTTAAAAACGGTGAAGGAAAAAATTGTGAGGAAACCGGCATGACTGAGAGATATTTCTCGGCGGCATGTGAAGCCAATTCAGAGGCCCATGGACGGCTTTAAAACTCTGACACCAGGCTAGTCACTAACCACACGAAAAGAAGAAGTTGCTAGTTGCTATAAAATATGTGAACACGGTTTCCATTTGAAATAAGTCGAGTGTTCACTTCAAATCAAATCAAATCAAATCATTTATTTGCAATGAATGTAGGTTACATTTAAATACAGGTGGAATAGGAAGGAGTGAGCCATGTACATTCTGCCTGGAAAGAGGCACGCAAAAATTATAAAAATTGTTACAAATTAAGATGTCACAGTTAATTATTGCAATTATACATATACATTAAATAATATTGAAAAGTGTCAAATTAAAATGTTACTTTAGAATTAAATTAAAAATTAATGTATTAATGTTCAAGATAATAATAATTATATTTATTTTACACGATGCTGATTAAAAAGTTTTGTCCATTAAAAAATCATTTATCGAATAATAACATTTTGCTGTTAAGAAGGCTACTAATTTATTTTTTAAAATTTTAATTGTATCGTTTTTCATTACATCTGGCAATTTATTGTATATTGTAGGACCCATACAAATAACACTTTTCTTCATTAATGCTGTGTTACAGGACTCGATTTGTAATAAATTTTTGTATTGATTTCTGACAGGTCGTTTTCTAGTTTCTGTCATCGTCGGAAAAAGGTTTTTATTGGTCTTTACAAACATGGCCATTTCCAGAATATACAATGACGGAAATGTGAGCACTTTTAGGGACTTAAACTTTGGTTCGCAACTGTCGGTGGTCTTCAAACCACACATCGCTCTAATGCAACGTTTTTGCGCCTTGAACATGTACTCCCTTGAGCTGCAATTGCCCCAGAAGATAATACCAAATCTTAGAACTGATGCAACCAGACCATGATAAGCTACTAATGTAGTTTGAATGTCAACTTTCTTGGACAACTTTGAAAGGACATATGCCGCTGTATTCATCCTTTTGCAAATTTCCTCTGCTTGTGGTTGCCAATTTAGTTGCCTGTCAATGTAAATCCCTAAAAATTTTGCTACTTTAACTTGGTAAATTTTTTGTTTATTGTAGTGTACCGATACTTCTTTTAAATTTGTGCGTTGATGGAAGTGCATTATGTTAGTTTTTGCTAAGTTTATCATCAAGTTGTTTTTGTCAAGCCAATGTACGATGTCTTCCAGGGTTTTATTTATGTCCTGTTCATAGCTATTACTATACACATTATTACACACTTAAAGGTGCTTTACATTGAGCGAGTGCGCGGCACATTAGTCGTCGTCGTAGATCAGCGCGCCGCAAATGAGCCGTAAAATTGCGTCGCCCGGTCGGCGCTACGTACATCATGCGACACGATACATCGATTCTATCGGTGACTACTAGCGCCATCTGACTACCCCCTACTCTTTGGCACCTTTCTAGCAAAAATAACAGAATATCTCTATAGGAAATTGAAGGACACGAGATATTATAATTCAAGCTAAAACAAGAGCATCTTCTTACCTTCTGTTGACCTAAACGAACAAAACTGCTGCATTCCGTGGAAGACTTAAATTTGCTGCCTCTCGCTGCTGGAACGGCTTGCCACCTTCTTTTCGTGTTATAAAAACAGTTGGTACTTTGAGTTCTAAATATAAACAACACTTGATACGAGTACAAAACAAAACCAGTTTCTAAACACCCCCGGGGACTGCACGCAGTTGGTATTGGTGACCTTAGCGGAGTCTTATTATTTTCCTAGCAGCATGATTTGCTTAGTTCTATCAATTTGTTTTGTTAGGTGATTGAATCATTTTCCTTAAGGTGTCAACACACCAGAGTTGTTACGGAGCTTCGATTCCGACTACGAAAAAGTCAAAGTCAAAGTCAAACAATTTATTTCAATTGGACACATAAGAGGCACTTTTGAACGTCAATTTTACACAACATGGAATTGATTCTAGTCGGGGATCCAAAAGGTAGTTCTCGTATGGAGAAGAATGGGCAAGAAACTCCTCTTTTAAAATGTTTTTACAATATTTTGTATACATTAATTATATAATTATATGTAAAGACGATGCATCTAGAATAAGATTACTATACCACGATAGGTAAAAATAATGAAAAATGAAGCAATGACAGATAAATTAATTATGTGATAGATACATGGTGCTCACATACTTACAAACATTGCAAAATTATACGATATTCCTAACATTTTAACAAGTAATACTAATAAGTCAGTGTGTGAGTTCAAGTAATCACAGAATGTAAAATCAGTGTTATAAAAATAAAATAAAATAACAAACTATATAATTAACTTAGCAACCAGTTTGATTTTGTTTGTACGTCCTGTGCGTAAAAAAATAAAAATATTTTTCTTTCTAATACTACGACGAAACAATGCAAATTGACAACCTACCTAAACAAAATCAACCAGTTTATGCGATAAGTTACAGATCTTTCCATCAGTATAATGACCAACTACAGTGGGTTGCCAAATTAATAGGGACAGTCACATTTTTTATCAATTTCTTACTTTGGGCGCACTTGACTGCAGTTTTAAGTGGGACAAGCATTCCAGGAATGTATTATTTATTTTCGTCATGTCTCCGTAACTCAAATTTTAAGTGGATGTTGAGATTTAAATCTTAATCTTTTCAGTAAAAGAGGTGAAAGACACAATTATAGTAGGTACTAGAAATAGGGACCAATTAGTTCAACCTGGTTTCAGACTGGCTAAAGTAGACTCATCCTTCATGGGGTACTGTTTAAAATGTTACAATAAAATACCTCCCCACATACTCGAACTAAATGAAACAAAATTTAAATCTTGTATTAAACGCACACTATGCTGCCAAGCATATTATAAATTGGGGGATTACATCGCTGACAAAAATGCTTGGCTCAACGCTGGTCCAGCTCCACAAGGGCGCATAAACTAGTTGATTAGCATTGAAAATAATGTTGCGAGCTGCTGAAGATTGCAAAAAAATATCTTTGCATTGTATAAATTCAATCTCTTAGTATTGTATAATTGCATAGCACATGTGTGAGCACTGTGACCATTACCATTTACTGGGTAAGTCTTTCATTGACTTGAATGAGCCCTGGCGGCTGAGAGTATGTCATGCTCACTCAAATGTCTCGCTGGTGGTGGCGTGTGTGTTGGATCATTAAGTTCCCTACAAAATGGTTGAGCTGAATGGTGCTGATCCATGCGTCATGTTCGTGAACGGGCGCCGTCAGTAGGGACTGGTCATCTCTTAGCTTCCATGGCTTATTTTAATGTATTTTAATTTTTGAATTTGTTTATTATCTTTTCATTGCGGACGCTTTTAACGTGCACGTCTTTCTACATTGTTCTCACATGTATAATTTAAACATGAATGATGTAACCATTATTTTGTAAGAATATTTTGATTTAAAAGAGTGTCCGTGAAGTTTCTTGCCCGTTCTTCTCCATAGGTACCTACTACGCTTTGGAATGGGCAACTAGCTTCATCTTTCTGACTGACCGACCCCTTGACAATTCAAAAGTGCCTGTAATTGGTTTATTTGAAATAAATGCTTTGAGTTTGAGTTTGAGTTTGAGTTTTGAGTTTAAAGGGTATATTTAATTACTACAATTTTTTAAGTTACGTGAGAGCCGTAGTGCACTTAAGACGCTAATCAGTGAAAGATGAATTTGAATATTATAACAAAGTTCTTTTTATATTTGTGCTACAAAATTTTGATTAAATGTAAGTATTGTTATTATGTTATTATAAAATTCAATTTTTTATTATATGATGGTAAAAGTATTTTTTTTTTTTTTTTTTTTTGCTTTCAGTATGGTTCTGGGGTGCGAAATGACCCAAAAAAAAAAACAACGAATAAAATCCTACCTCTGTACACCAGTCATTCCCAAAGGAAAATAGCAGACTTTACTAGTGTTTCTAAGTCGGCAGTCACTAAAATAAAAATTAAATTGGACCTAAATCAGCCAATTTCGCCTAAGAAAAAAGGCAATGGCGGCAGAAACCGCATCACTACCCCATGTTCGGATAGGAAAATTAGAGATATCTGTTTGCAAAGCAGAAATAAAAGTGCTTTACTGTTAACTCAGTTAGTCCAGGAATCGGGAATACCAGTCTCCAAGAGAACTGTGCAGCGTAGATTGACAGAGGAAGGCATCACATGCCATCGTCCTGTGAAAAAACCACGGTTGACTGATGCAATGAAGAAGAAACGCCTTGCCTGGGCTCGGAAACACCACCAAAGAATGGTTAAGGACTGGAATAAGGTCAGTTTGCATTATTACTGGTATTTTACACCACTTAAAATAATAATTTTCAAAATAATAAACCACTTTCTTTTTTTTTTCAGGTGTGTGACGCGGATGAGTTAATATTCGAGATTCTAGCCGACAAGAGCAGCATTGTCAGGGGACGTCCAGGAGAAAAATACCACCTCACGACTGCATCGTGGAGAGGGTAAAACACCCTGTTGAAATAATGGTGTGATCTGTTATAAGCGCCAAGGGGGCTGGGCGCCTGTACATTGTCCAGGGAACCATGAAACAAGACCAGTACTGACAAGTTTTACAAACTCGCCTGGTTATATACTTGAAGAATGGTTCCCTGATGCTGAGGAATTTATGTTTATGCCTGATTCAGCGCCATGCCATAAAGCCAGAAGCTTTACCAAGTTCTTGGTAGACCACAACATTCCAGTTTTTATCTTGACCTGGTAATTCTCCTGACATGAACCCCATATAAAGTTTATGGGAGATTACCAAGGCCTAAATTGCCAAAGAAATAACCACCAAGGTCAAGCTGATAGAAAAGCTTATTAATGTTTTGCATCACAACCCTAAGATATAAGAAAGTGCCAAACACTGCATAGAAAGCATGCCCAGGCGTATAGAAGCACTAATTGAGGCGAAAGGAAATGTCACAAAGTACTGATTACTACTAAGTAACATTTATTTTCGCCTATTTATGTACTTAATTATTATTATTTATTGTTATTTTGCTCTTATTTTACTTCCTTAATAACAGTTTTGTATAATTAAAGCTTTTATCTTTAAAAAAATGTGTTTTCCTAATTAATTTAAGACTCTTACTTCA
Organism: Agrochola circellaris; assembly: GCA_914767755.1. Lineage (NCBI taxonomy): Eukaryota > Metazoa > Arthropoda > Insecta > Lepidoptera > Noctuidae > Agrochola > Agrochola circellaris. The sequence goes on from OU611848.1 coordinate 515,433, forward strand.
CAAATACAACATTTTCGTGACTGTCCCTAATAATATGGCAACCCACTGTATAATCATAACAAAAGCGTGTGTATTTGTGGTCGGTAACGTCGGGCGAGCCTAATTGGTTGATTATTGGTCCGGCGAACCCTCATCACAGAGGACAGATTGCGAGCCACGGCATTTAAATTGAAACTAATGCGAATCCCGTGTTCATTAGTGTTTGCAAACGACACGGGGCTGTTCTACATCGCCCTACATCGTCGGATTACATTAGCATGAGATCGCGACAAAACCGCGAGACGCCACACAATGTACCTACACAGTTTGCACACGAAACACTGCTTGAGTTGTATAAATACAAATAGCAGTAATACAATGAATAATTCAGCTTAGGTTTAAGTTCATGCTAGGTTCTGAGTTAACAGTGAAATAATCTCATGAACAGCTGCCATTAAAGATTGAGACATTGATAATAACGTGTTTGAAATCTTCGATACGATAACAAAAAAAATAAAAATATTGATGCTGAGATGTCCGTGTATCCTTTTGCTAAAGAAGAGCTTACTAGCGGCACAGCGAGCGGTCAGGACGCGCACCCGGGCGTCCTGCTCAGCGGCACATAAATCAAGCCTCTCGTTCAATTTCCTCCGGTCGCAGCTCGGTACAGCTCTATCACCTCTTTCGGCTTCACAGCCAATTCTGAACTTTTTATCCGACTGCGACTGCTCCAAACTTTGACAGTGTAGTCTTATGGTTCACGAACTGTAAAATACTAATGTTGCACTACCTGTTTCTTGCTCTTGCACGAGTTTCGTGTTCTATCTATTCAAACAGTTTGGACAACACTTATTTATTTATTTGTTCGGCTCTATATAAGGCGTGCGTATTTATATCTGCCTGGTCAAGGAAGTAACGCAGCCTGCTGATAGTAACCCGAAGAGATAATAATAAGTGTATATTTCGCTATTAAGTGACGAATATACTTAAGTATGTCGCTCATAACTACGCGTTGATCTGGATCATACAAAGTGATGGCGTCGTAAAGCCGCCCCGTGCGGATGGGCTTTATACTTTAGTTATCGAAACGAAGCAGTTATAGAGGGTTGCCCAACATTGGCGCCCCATTGCTGCCGATATAGGGCACTTGACTATATCCTCTGATGTACTGATACACTTATCCACTGTATAATCTTATCACGGGTATGAGAAGGTACTTGATATGTGGTTTACTAGGCTAAAACGTGACACTGAGGTGTCAAGAAGATCTAAGGATGTAATAAATCGCTCGAGACAGAATGGAAACTCATTCATTTGAAACAAACTACAGCGGGATGTTATAAACTACAGCGGAATGTTACAATCTACGGCGGGATGTTACAAACTACAGCGGGATGTTACAAACTACAGCAGGATGTTATAAACTACAGCGGGATGTTAGAAACGACAGCGGGATGTTACAAACTACAGCGGGATGTTAAAAACTACAGCGGAATGTTACAAACTACGGCGGGATGTTACAAACTACAGCGGAATGTTACAAACTACGGCGGGATGTTACAAACTACAGCGGGATGTTACAAACGAATAGATATTTGCTAAAAGTTTAACCTGACAGAAACATAAAGGTGAGTATACACTAGAGTATTTTGTCGAGCATTTCTATGTAATGTAACGTTCCTGCGATACTCGATGCTGTGTTCGACGTAATACGCACGATTAGTGAGCATATACTTGTAAAATTTATTTCATCCATGCGTTCATTGTAACGACCTGCCCTCGAGCCGCGCACCTCACTCAGTGTCGCCCGTGCGACATCGAACGTCGTGTTCGAAGTGCGGTTCGATAAAATTTAAAAATGGCGAATGCTCGATGTTCTGTTACAAAGTAAATCATAGCTCTAGTCTATACTCTCCTTAAAGCTAGAAAAGTAAAACTACGCCACGAGTTATGAGAAGTAAAGTTGAAGGTCTTAGCAGAGTACATACTGTACCTATATCAAAGTCACTTTCTGTTTCACCCAACAAATCAAAACCACCTCGGAGGCCACACTTAGAAGCTTTACGTCAAGTAAGCGCACCGTGCCAACTTGTAGAAACCTTACAACTTACCGCGTCCTCTCCCGCGTCTCATTCCCCCCGGGCGAATGAAACTTTAACCGACACACTCGAGAATGTACGAACACACCTAAGCAACAACACGCGTTTTATTTTTAAGTAGCCAATCAAAGACGCCCTGATTTCCCTTGACGTGCTGCGTCAAAAATTAGTTTGCAGCGCGACCTACGTGAACGCGAGGCAGCAGGCCGCAGTAGGCGGCAACCCTCGTAAATCCGCGATGGATATAGATAAAAAACTGCAAGTTAGTTCCGTAAGTTGGTGTAAAGTTATACACAGATCTGATAGCGAGTTGGAAATAAAAGCGGGTCGCATTCCAGCGCTTATCTTTATGTCTGACACCAAGTGGCACTTGTAAGTGTTTCTGTATGATGATTTCTTCATTGTCATTTACGACAATGTTACTTTGAGTGTAGTTTTATGGAGTTTTTCGCCATTCTATGTAATAATACCATAATATTTATGATTTACGCAGGCTGCGTTCTGTTTTATTTGCGCTGTCATCAGAACGGTGGAACTTCGTGGAGCACTTCCGACGTTTGGCTCCCAAACTGCAGAGGGCAGGGGCTGCTTTGAAGCGGCTTCTGCCCAATCTAGGGGGTCCAAACGCCTCCTACCGGAGGCTCTACGCGGGGATCGTGCGGTCCATGGCCCTTTACGGGGCACCGGTGTGGGCGCGTTCATTGAGGCTGCGACCGGCCCAGCGGTTGAACGCGTCCCAAACGGTCATGGCCATCAGGCTGGTACGAGGATACCGCACGGTCTCCCGTGAGGCGGCGAGCCTCCTTGCCGGACTACCGCCATGGGATCTGGAGGCAAAAGTCCTCGCGTACATGTGGGAGTTGCGCTAGGAGGCGAAACGCCGGGGCGTAACTCCGCTGCCGGGAGAAATCGCGGCACAGCGGACAGAGCTCCGGCGGGATCTCATGGCGGCATGGAGAGTGCGATTGTCGCAACCCAGCGCTGGGCACGCCACAATTGTGGCGATAAGTCCCCTCTTTGAGGAGTGGCTAAAGAGGCGCCACGGCGTCCTCACCTTCCGCCTGACGCAGGTCCTCACCGGACATGGTTGTTTCGGGAGGTTCCTGTTCAGGATAAAGCGGGAGGAAACGCCCGCGTGTCACCACTGTGTGGATCGCCCGGAGGACACGGTGGAGCATACGGTGGAGGTCTGCCCAGCTTGGGCGGAGCACCGCCGTGTCCTCACGGAGGCGATCGGCAGCGGCGATCTCTCGCGTCCGGCCCTGGTTCAGGCCATGGTCCGAAGAGAGAGTGCATGGGAGGCCGTCACCTCCTTCTGCGAAGCAGTAATGCTCGCGAAGGAGGAGGTGGAGCGCGCGAGGTTGAGGCAAAATTCGCGCCCTCGCGCCCCTAGTCGCCGCAGGAGACGCCCCGGGTGTCGGGAGTCGCGAGCCGACTTCCGGCCACCGTAGGCGCGGCTTGCGGACGGTGAGCAATGGGTAGCTCGCCGTCCGACAGGGACCAGGCCCGGGTCGACGGCGCGTTGTGTTCCACGCGCGCCTCAAAGAGATGTCAGCACCAACTGAAGGGGTCCGGAAGGGCCAATGCCTGCCGGGGATGTGGGTTTGTCCGAAAGGGATATCGCGACCCCGGCACACAGGCAACGGAAGGAACACGGGTGGGTTTTAGTCAGTAAAAGTCTGACACGCCCTCCCGCTCCGCCCAGAGCGGGAGAAGTTATTTGATAATTTCCCAGCCTCAAAAAAAAAAAAAAAAAAAGGACAACATGATCGATCTCAGCACTCAATTTCCAGACGTTACAATGTTCGCTGTGTCGATGATACACCCGACGTTACTAATTTTCGGTGTGTCGATGATGCGGCCGACGACGACGTTACGTTACTGATGTTCGCTGTGTCGATCATGCACCCGACGTTACGTTACTGATGTTCGCTGTGTCGATCATGCACCCGACGTTACGTTGCCAATGTTCGTTGTGTCGAAGATGCAAACGACGAAAAATAAAAAATGAAGCTCTTATATACAGTATTCAAAAAGTGACGTTTTATTCAAAGCATGGTTTACAGCTGATTGAATTTATTATAGATACCTACGTAAAACCTATTTTAACCGATACACTGATACCAATCGGACATTCCGTAAATAATTAAAGAGTAGTTGCCAATCGGCCGGGACAAGTAATCTAGCACTAGTGATGTACGAGTGACCGATCACTCGATACGTATCGGTACTCGGCACATCGATACATCGTTATATGCAGCGTGTCGCGCCACATAATCTATCGACGTTTACTGCTGCCGGAAACTTTATTAAACTGACTATGCATATTTTGTAAAAGGTTTAAAAAAAAAGGCTTTTATTGGCGTAGTGCACGGGTTTTGCGTTTGACGTATTGGAGTAATCAATTTTTGATTCCGGTTTGGTAAAACAGTTAAAGGCCGCTTCATACGTCGGTAAATATTACTTCTTTCAGGATCATTGAAAAACCCTCGTCTTAGAACTTGTAATCTACGGATTATTGGCACTAAAGTCAGATAATATGTCAAGTAAGTAGACACCGATCGAGATAGTTGCCTTCAAACAAAAGACATCGTATAACTTTACGATACAAGTATTACCACGAAGAGAAGTCTCACACGCCTCAACGTCACTTCCACGTCCACTTGAGCCCTCTCAGTGGTTACTATCCGCCATCACAATAGTATCACACTCGCTCGTCGCCTCTCTATCAATATTTGGCAGGCAGTGTTGTAAATTGGCACATGACAGGCGGGAGTCCATTTGCGCATTATATTGGACTTCAGCTCAAATTGGGTGGTGTGTGGATTAGCCAGTGCTGACGTCACGGCCAATGTACGAACTGCTCCCGGTGGTGTCCCGCATGCCATCAGGGCTGCCATGTCTGTGGACAGCGGACATGTTTGAATATTTAATACTTATTTGCTTATACATAAAAGAAGACATGTGTGTCTTCTTTTATGTGTAAGCAAATACCTGTTTAGATTTGCTCTATCATTGAAATCTATCAAAATAATACAATCTTTCCAAAAAAAAAAAATATATTATTCATCATCGTTGCATCCACAAATCTTTTCCGTCCCTCTGTATGAATACATAGATAAATGCCATTTTCCTTTTCATGTATCTATTTTTTTTTTAAACAACAAAATAATTCTAAACTCTGCCAAATAATCCGAAAATCACATTCGTATCCATCTGCTAGTTGTATTCGATGGCAGCCCTGCAAGCGATGCGTAACATTATCTACGGGTCTTACTTGTGTGTGGTCAACCATAGATCTGCCTTTATGAAACAGCTAACATGCTCACTTAACTTAAATAACAATATTTCATACTTTGCTGAAATTGACACATTATTATGAGGATAACACAAAACTCAAGAGGCATGTAACAGGAGAGCGCTGCAGTGCAGCACGTCAGTGGTTCTCGGTTACCGCGCTAGTGCTTGAGCGAGTTCTCAGGCGTGTCGAGTCAGCCACTCGCCTAGAGTGCTCTCCGTCCGGCGGGTGTGAACAGTTAGCACTCAGCGCTGGTACAATGTCGCAGAGTGAGGTTACTTGGAGAGTGCATCATAGTTCTAGTGCTAGAGGGTACAGCTTTGTTCAAGTTCAGATGAACAAGATACATTTTAACTTTATGACTCGGGCTACAATTTTAGTAGCTGTTTATAAGTAATGAGTAAGACGCTGCACCAATCCGGAAGGCGACTACGAGTATTCGATACTATTCACTAGCTTACGAACACAACATAGTTTACATCATAAAATACCAGCATCTTGGAGCAGAGCTTAATAAGTTGTTCGTCAGAGTATGCGTCGCATCAGCACCGCATCACCGCTCCGCCGCGGGATATGTATCAGCGTCGGCTCGCATAAGTAGCCCTCCCGCCTCCGCCCCCGTCACCTGTACAGTGTGCCGCACCCCCCTCGCCGCGCACTATAAACAACATCCAACCTTAACTATAAATCCAATCCCAGAAAGATTTAAATTCAATCGTACAGAACAGGCACACTAACTGTCGACTGTTTAAATAACTTTAGTTCAGTGCAGTCTGTCGCACAACTGATTGTATTCCGGTTACGACAGTAAAATATCTGGTTATCTGAGAACGCTTCGTCAAGCAAGCTAGCAAGCAATCCCCCGCCGAACACATATCACCAAAATTTTTCTACATTTGTACAAAATGCACAGTTTAAGAAAACTGCTGCTCGTGGAGCAGCGACGCGAGCACGGAGTCTAACTTGTGCAATAATACATTGCCGGTCAAGCAGCTATCGTCAGGCGCGTCCGGTGCGGACCGGCGCGGCGTTGTGCCAGCCGGCGTCGGGCCTCGTGAATAATTTCCCGGCTAGTGCGAAGGAGCGCGTTAATACAGTTAACAAAACGGAACGTCCGACGGTGAATTGAAAGTTGTGCCGTTAAGCCGGCAGCTATTGTTCTAAATGAATCTTAACTTTTCAATTTAGCACGCGGCAGTAGCCATTAAACTCTTCAAGAAGCGAACTCAACTTCGATTGCCTGTTAACGTTCATGAAGGGGATTTTAGCGGCTCGCCGAGAGTGCCGCCGCCGCCGCCGCCGCCGCCGCCGCCGCCGCCGCCGCGCCGCCGAGCGCCGGACGGTGTCCTTTACACGGCGCGAGCTTGAAGCAATCTTCACCTACACTATCACCATTTCCTCTTTGATACCTTTAGGTATTTTATCTAAAACGTTACGCGCTAATGCTTCAGTTTTGTTGTTTGTGGTTAAATGTGAACAGTAGTATTCTTGACAAATCTCTAATTTATGAGGTTCATTTTGTGCGGTATGCCAAAATGTAACTGGAAGACTTTAGTGAAATACAGAGGCATCTTCGTATTGCTACAACTCTGTGGCACGGTGTATATGTCGCAGGTTTTTCATAAAATTAGGTTTTTGATGAAAAACCGGAAGATGACACATTTTAAACTCAATTTCATCATAAATTGATTTATTTGTCATAAAACAAAGCAATCCCGTGATTTTGACAAGAACTTTATCATAAACCAAACTAGTTCAGGTTTTTTATCATAAATCTGGATTGTTACAAGTTTATGATGAAATTGAGTTTAAAATGTGTCATCTTCCGGTTTTGGTTTTTGATCAAAAATCTAATTTTATGAAAAACCTGCGACATATATACATAAGTCGTACGCAGTAAACACCGCCGCATCTGCATTTGATTCAAGCGGCTCCTGGCAGACGCTGGCACTCGCTGCTCTCGGAAACATTATCTCTCATCTACGTCAGTATGTTTTTGTACTAACAGTGGATCTACCCTGTATAGCAGAACTTTTTATGACCTAATATTATTTTGCATAACAGCGGATAGCATAAACTTCATTTCGCAGAAATTTGTTTCGCATACACTCATTTATCATACATTCAAAACTCATAATTTTGTAAATCAGAATCATCTTTAGGCATAAATTTAATAACCATAATAATTAAAAAGAAGAACCATCATATCGCAGAAAGTTCACACAAACATGCAGACATGCAGCAGGCATGGCTTGTGTCTCGGCGCTGCGGGACTCCGGTGTCCCACGCGAGCTTATCGTCGCAGATGGTTTTAACGCTCACCAACGCAGCTTCGGCTTGCTGCCTCAGCCGCGGCAGCGAGTTTTAAGAGCACCTGCTCCTCAGCTCGTGGGCCGCCTCGCACCTTCCGTGTTTACGCGGGCTTAAATTACACTCTAGGGGTATGGCAGACAAGACGTGGAGTCGGTTTTGCAGCGATTCGTTTCTGTCACTAACTTTTGTAGCACAACATATTGACTTTTTAAGACAATATTTTAATTTTAATTGGTTGGTAGGTTAAAAATGCTACGTTATAAAAATGGCAATATGCCTAATAAAATTATCTATACTTATAATAAATCTGTAGAGAGGTTAATTCTGTACATGATATATATTTTCAAAATAACTATCAGGGGGTAATTAGTGATCGATACTGATGCCAAAAATGCAATCAGTAAAATTTTTGTCTGTCTGTCTGTCTGTCTGTCTGTCTGTCTGTCTGTATGTTCCTTATAGAAACAAAAACTACTCAACGGATTTTAACGAAACTTGGTACAATTATTCTTCATACTCCTGGGGAGGTTATAGTATACTTTTCATCACGCTACAATCAATAGGAGCAGAGCAGTGAAGGGAAATGTTGGGAAAACGGGAGAAGTTGCTCCATTTTTTAAGCTTCCGTCGCGTGTGAAGCCTTAATGGTTAAAGCTACATAGAAATCATTTATGACGGAAATGTTCTACATAAAATTATCTAAAAAATATCCCACAACAGCATATGTCTCTTTTATGGTTGACTCACAATAACACGTGTAACTCCCGATAGCTTAGCAGTTCGGAGCTTTCTGATTATATTTGTTTACTCTTACGTGTATAATACTCTCACTCATCCCTAATTAAAAGAAGTTAATATTATTACCTATTCAATAAAAAAAGAATCATAGTAATCGGTATAGAAACACCAAACTTATACATGAAATACCTACGCTAATAAGCCATCGCGCCGTCGCGCGTGAATATTGAATCATGCCATAAGGATTATTTTTGTGTAACGGTTGCCGCGCTCGACGCGGGTCGTGGCGGTAGGGTATAAAAAGGCGGGAGGTCTGAGCGCGAGCTTCATTCAACATTTGGCTGTTGATGCGTTCAGAGTGTTCGACCTTATTGACAGACAATAATTGATATTAACAATCAGCGCGACTTTTAGTCTTTAAATAGTTTATTTGAATTTATTTTGTTGTTATTTTATAAAATAGGTATTAGTTGTTTTGGTAGTGTTTAAATATTCGTTCAAATTACAAATTATTATTAGTTTGCATTTTATTTCTTTTATGGTGAAGTAGTAGTAGAAGTAGAAGTAGTACGCATAGATTTTTAGATACCGATAGGTAAGATTTGGCTAATTTATGTTCAATTTTATTTTTGTATTAAGTAGGTAAAAGCGTAGATACTTTTATTAATTATAGTAGTTATAGGTATTTATTAGGCATCTGAGATTAATAATTAAATACTGTCGGATATCCAGGGGGAAAGCAAAGTTTATACTTAGTTCAATAAATAGAATGGTCGATGAACAAGAAACCTCTAATTACCCGATAGAATTTTTAAATTCTTTAAATATGCCCGGACTTCCTTCTCATGAAATTTGTTTAAAAATTGGCATTCCGATTATTCCGCTCCGAAATTTAAGACCACCACAACTTTGCAATGGAACTCGGCTAAAAGTAACCCAGTTGCAACAAAATGTAATCGAGGCTCAAATTTTAACAGGCTGCGGTGCAGGAGAGACCGTCTTTATTCCCAGAATTCCCATAATACCAAATAATTTTCCATTCCAATTTAAAAGAACGCAATTCCCAGTATCGGTGTGTTATGCAATGACAATTAATAAGGCTCAAGGGCAGACTTTTCGTGTTGCTGGAGTAGATCTCGGTGTCAGTTGTTTCTCGCATGGTCAGTTATATGTCGCTCTTTCCCGGGTTAGCAGTTCTAGAAATGTTTATGTTCACGTGCCGGACGGGTCAACTTTCAACATAGTTTACCCGGAAGCTTTGCGCTGAAGTATTTTCGTTCTATACTTAGGTACTTAAGCCTCATGTGAAAGTGATCTTAACAATATTACCAATACATTAACTTAATAACATAAAGGAGTTACACGCTGACGGAGTCGCGGGCACAGCTATTAGTAATAATATTCTGCGGTTCCTTATTGCGATATTTTTCAACAGTATTGTGGATTGACATATTATATTTCCCTACTAAAATACGAAAGTTAATCTGTCTGTTACATCAAAACCACTGAACCGTGAGGAAGGACATAATATATGGTACTTTTTTACGAAAAACGACGGAAACGCGGACGAAGTCGCGGGCAAAAGCTAGTTCCAAATAAAATTCTGCCATCTTAAAAGTATGCCATTGTAAATTCGAACATTTAAACATTCGGCCAAACAATAATTTAAAAAGGCATACATATTATATTAAATATTTTTTATGCCTTTGAAATATTCCTTTAAAAAGAAGATTATGCCAAATAAGTTTCGGACCATCAAGATTCTGCCAGATAGCCAGAGAACCCAATAACAGTAGCTCCTACAGTTCTATTGCGCTCGCACCCCGCTTGTCCTCTGAAGAGAATTCCTGTGAGAACAAATCAGAGTTTTTATCACTAAAGGAATAACGCATTCCGTCTAAACCTAGTATCTTTCACGTACACTAAACGTTGGATGGGAGTATTTCGTAGGTTATAGTCGGCATCAACGTAGTCGACATAATGTGAGCATCATTATCGATAAACCAAGGTATTGGCAAGGGACTTTTGTGCACTTTAGAATGACTTTGTAATTCGAATAGCTGATGTTGTTCCTATTTACTCCTAGCTACGTCCGCAACACTGGCTAGCAACACGTTACGTTGTTTACTGAAGGTAATTATACTCAGCTTCGTCCTCGAGATTAGCATAAACACAATGTAGTAACACGTACGGTGTTGCCTTTGCGCACTGAAAGTAAAAAGCCCTATACCTAAAACTAAAAAAAAATGCATTTTTTTTAAACATTTTTAGGTGAGGGTAGACATATTTCATTTGTTCGATACCTACCGTGTTCTATTGCTCATTCACAGTTCAGTGCTCTGCCGGAGCGTACATTATTTCTCAAATAATTATAATCAGTGTTGTTAAAGTTTAAAAAGTGTCATGGGGAAACGAAAAAGTAAACACGATTACGAATATATTACAAAAAAGTTAAAGAAATGGGAGAAGAAACTTCAGCGAGAGACAAGATCGACGTCGCATTCCAGAGGTTAGTCAAGTGTCAATCATATATTGCGTAAAATCGTTGAATTAATAACGTTGCATAATCACATCAACGTTTAAACGTTGTCATAAGTCGTTGCGGTTAACTTTTGGGGTTAACACTTCGGACTAATAAACCATAAGTACCTACTTAACTTCTTTGGTTTTTATATCACGTGCAAGGCTAATATTGCGATCAGTTATAAGAACTGTTACCTTGTTAGTATACGTGAAGCTATATGGGTGATGCGGGCAGTCTTTGGGATTGTCACTTCACCGTAGATACTAAGCCACACGCGGTACATATCTATATCCATAGATATACCTGCCCACCTGCGTGCGCTTATCTTATTGTTGTAAATTAATTATCCATTCGTCCGTTTCATTTCAATAACAATGTGGATTGATTATCTTCTTCTTAAATAACTAAAGAAATATACACATTACAGAGGATACACCCTCTCCCCGTTGTCGATACTACGACGAAGAGTATTTTGAGGAAGTAGTGGAATTGGAACCAGAATATCATGATGAGCCACCCATGAGCGCTGGAGATCCCATTCCTTCGAACAGTGCCTTGGACCCAGTTCCCTCAACTAGCGCTGCAGATCCAATTCCATCCACAAGTACTTCAATGCAACAGGTCCCTTCCTTGGAGACTGAAGTCCTTATTGCATCTGACATACCTTCGAGCATCGAGCTGGACTCGAAAATTTTAGAGATATTTGGAGAGGATCCGTCTGTGGAAAAGATCCACGGCAAAGAAATTCAGACCGACCTGGCTGTTCGGCTACAACATCTGGCTACTAAGGGCTTGTCCAGCGAGCTTCGTAAGGAGTTGATAGAAAGATACTTACCTCCTAGTAATTGCAAGCTAGTTGACTCGCCGGAACTTAATTTAGAAATAAAAGCAGCCATATCAGAAGTTGTCTTAAAAAGAGATAAGGGTATTGAGATGAAACAAAAACAGTTAGGTTGTGCCATTTCATGCTTAAGTGATGTTATTACCCTTATGATTGCTAAAGAGGACAAGGACACAGAATTAATACAAAAGATGATGGACACTGTACGCCTTCTTTGTGACAGTCAACACTCGGACTCAACACTCCGCCGGAACTTTATTTTACACAACTTAAAAAAGGAGATGAAAGAACAACTACAGAAAACAATAATTGACAAACACCTTTTCGGATCAGATTTAGCTGAAACATTAAAAATGGCAAAAACAATAACAAAAACAGGAGCAGAATTAAAATCAATCTTAACTCGGCCACCCATCAACAGAACGAAGACAGCGCCGCCTCCGCCTCAATCGACGTTCCAACAACGGAACAATTTAAACTGGCGGGCTCCTCCCCCGAGTCGCAGGCAAACGGGGACTCAGAGGACGAGGGAGCCTGCACAGAGATATCCGCCCGTGAACACCTCGCGCGGGTCTTATCGAGGTCGACAGCAGACAACGCCCGCAACACGGGCGAGCTACCGCAGTCGTCGCTAGATGTTACCGGGGTAAGCAATTATGCTGGTAGACTTGCACTTTTTTATGACACTTGGTCAGAACTAACTTCTGATCTGACCGTTCTATCATGGATTTCTGGATATAAAATACCTCTTTCAGGTCGTGTTATACAATATACTACCCCCAATAAAAGAATCCACTCAACATCAGAAAAACAAAATTTAAAAAAATGTATTGACGAATTGTTATGCACTGGTGCTATCTCTCATTGCAACCCTTGTGAAGGGCAATTTCTATCAAGCATATTCTTAATACCTAAGCACAACGGTAAACATAGATTCATACTTAACTTAAAAAATCTTAATCAATTTATAGAAACCCAACATTTTAAACTCGAAGATTTACGAACAGCAATTAAACTTGTATCGGAAAATAATTTCATGGGAACGGTAGATTTAAAAGACGCATATTTTTTAATAAAAATTCATGATGATTATAAAAAATACCTTAGATTCGAATTTGACAATGTTTTGTATGAATTTAATGTGTTACCATTCGGCCTAAATAGCCGCCTTTAGTATTTACTAAGATAATGAAACCGGTTGTCGGACTGCTCAGATCCTGCGGTTATATGTCTAGTATATATTTAGATGATTTGTTGCTTATTGGTAATTCTTACGACGTTTGTTCAGAAAACTTAGCGGTAACTCAGCGATTATTGTCAGCTTTAGGGTTTATTATAAATAAAGATAAATGCAACTTATTGCCTACGACATCATGTAAATATCTTAGTTACATAATTGATACTAAAAAATTTCAAATCAGTTTACCTACAGAATTATCGAATAAAATTAAAAATAAATTACAAACCTTTCGAAACATGTCACGATGTAAAATAAGAGATTTTGCAAGTTTAGTGGGTCTATTGTGTTCTGCTTGCCCTGCCGTCGAATACGGATGGCTATACACAAAAGAATTTGAAAGATGCAAATTTTTAAACTTAAAAAAAGACCCATTAAACTACGACAATTATATGAACATACCATCATACTTGTCGTCAGATATTGATTGGTGGTTTAATGCATTAGATAACCCTATTAGTAAAATTAAATATGATGAATACTGCCTGGAAATTTTTAGTGATGCTTCGACTACGGGGTGGGGCGCGGCGTGTGGGAAAGAGACAGCTAGTGGGGCATGGACAGTTGAAGAACGATCACATCATATAAATTATTTAGAAATCGTTGCCGCCTTTTTTGGCTTAAAAGTTTTTGCTGTAACAATGAAAAGTTGTCAAATATTACTTCGCATTGACAACACTACGGCCATATCCTACATAAATCGGATGGGAGGCATACAATACCCCATCTTACACGCATAACAAAAGAATTATGGAAATGGTGTCAGTCTAGGAATATTATTGTGTATGCATCATACATTCGTTCGGCAGATAATACAATAGCCGACGCGGAATCACGTAGAATTCATCCAGATGTTGAGTGGGAATTGAGCGACTCAGTTTTTTACAATATAACAAACACGTTTGGTTTCCCTGATGTAGACATTTTTGCAAGTCGTGTTAACAAAAAATGTCGGAACTATATATCCTGGTTCAGAGATCCTGACGCTATGGCCATAAATGCATTTACCTTATCATGGTCACAAATTTACTTTTACGCATTCCCTCCTTTTTCAATGGTCTTAAAAACGCTACGAAAAATTGTTAAAGACAAAGCTACAGGTATTGTAGTGGTCCCCTTATGGCCCACCCAACCTTGGTACCCTCTATTCAGGAAACTTCTTGTATCATCTGTTTTGTATTTTGATCCAAATAAACAAACAATTTTATCACCTTCCAGCAACAACAATGCACACCCTCGGTTTACCCTGGCTGCCGGTCTCTTGTCCGGGACTCGTGGCTAAGAAGAAATGTTCCATCACCTGCAATTGACATAATGTTGGCTTCCCTCTCCGGTACATCCATAAAACAATACGACACCTGTCTTAAAAAATGGTATAATTTTTGTTTGTCTAAAGATATCGACATTTTCGGGGCATCAATCAATGATGCGATCCTATTTCTAACGACATTGTTTGATTCAGGAGCACAATACGGGACTTTAAACAGTTGTCGATCGGCTTTAGCCTTAATTCTGATTGAAAAAGTCAGCGATAGTGAAGTTGTAAAACGCTTCTTTAAAGGTGTCTTTAGACTTCGGCCACCCTTACCGAAATATAATACAACTTGGGATACGTCTAAAGTCCTAAACATTTTGTCCTCTTGGTATCCTAACGAAAGCTTGGGTTTAGATAAACTTTCACGTAAATTAGCCACTTTATTATCCTTGGTTACTGCACACCGAATGCAAACTTTAGCTAAAATTTATATAAATAACATCCAAATTCATGCTGACAAGATCACTATTAAGATACCTGATATTATTAAAACATCAAAGATAGGAACCGTGCAACCAAATCTAATTTTACCATTTTTTCGCGAAAAACCGGAAATCTGTCCAGTCCTGACCCTTTTAGCTTATCTAAATTCGACTAGTTCACTTCGTGGTAATGTAAATAATCTATTTATCGGTGTGAGGAAACCACATAAATTAGTTTCGGCACAAACGTTGAGTCGGTGGGTTAAAACTACGCTAGGAGAGTGTGGTATAGATATATCTATATTTACAGCTCACAGCACCAGTCATGCTGCCACGTCTAAAGCCCACAAATTAGGAATTAATTTGGAAACGATTAGAAAAACCGCGGGATGGAGCGGTTCGTCTCAGGTTTTTATGAAATTTTATAATAGAAATGTACATATTACAGAAGAAGATGATTTATTTGCAAGATCAATACTAAACAATTGTAATAACAATTAAGTAAGTGTATATTATTACGTTTCATGATAATTTGGTATTTATGTTAGATACTCATCATTTCAGCCGAAAGACGTCCACTGCTGGACATAAGCTTTTATGTTAATTAAGTTAATCTCAACTTAAATTTATATTGTAAGCAGAACTATTAATTTATTTAATTACTGTCTTAAACGAATGTGTGTTACTTTATTTAAATAACCATCATTTATGATTTTAAACTCATACCAACGGATTAAAATTGAATGCCTTGTTACACAAAAGTGTTTAATTGATATTTCAGTAGCTCTCAATTTCTACATTGTGTTTATGCTAATCTCGAGGACGAAGCTGAGTATAATTTATGATTAAACGAACTTACCTGTACGTGAAGTTCGATCATAATTATACGATGGCTTCGTCCGAAGAGATTAGCAACCCACCCTCCCATATTTTTTTCCCCAAAAAGAAATATTCCCTACCATTTCCTGAAATATCAAAAACAGGAATCGAGGATTTAGGCTCTGAACTAAATGAGCAATAGAACACGGTAGGTATCGAACAAATGAAATATGTCTACCCTCACCTAAAAATGTTTAAAAAAAATGCATTTTTTTTTAGTTTTAGGTATAGGGCTTTTTACTTTCAGTGCGCAAAGGCAACACCGTACGTGTTACTACATTGTGTTTATGCTAATCTCTTCGGACGAAGCCATCGTATAATTATGATCGAACTTCACGTACAGGTAAGTTCGTTTAATCATAAAATGCGCTGTCGTTTACATTGGAAGCAGCTCGTTTAGATCGCGCGACTGTTGTTGATAAACGCGCACCGTTCACTGTGCAAGCGTTGGTGCGCTGCGCTAAATGTTTGAAACAGAACAAAACTAATTATACTCAACTGTACGCTATAATAATGTCAGCACAAACAGCAGATAAATCTATCCACCAATAGCGACTGCAATTTTTTGTACCAAACCGCGATTCATATTAAACGTTAAAACGAAGAAAAACGTCCATAATTTATTTTTAAATCACGTGCAGTATTTCCACGGCGGGATTCCACCTGCAACGTTATAATTTGTCCGCGTCCTCTCCGCTGCCGCGCCGCACCGCGCCGCACCGCGCCGCACCGCACCGCACCGCTCCGTCCCGTGCTTTGAGATTGGTTTTCTCTCATAAGGCTTTTCTAGTATACGGGGATTACCATTTTTCTACCTTCCTTTATATTTACACTAGCATTTCACCCTAGATTTGTGCGAGAGCTATATATTTTAGATAGAAGACAGAATTCGGCTCTCAACTTGCTCTAACATCTTCAACATGCGAATAACGAGAACAGATTGAACCAAGGAATACCTACGAGCATAGAGTCAGTTCGATTTGTACCGCAATAAAAGCAACACAAAGTAAACCACTCACCATATCATAGGTATCGAACACACAGCACGCTACTTACTCCATTACCTGAGTCAACATAATTATAACAAAGAAGGTCGATAACGCTATTTTAACGTGGTCTATTCTGTTAAAATGGTTAACATTAATATTTAATAACAAAGTAAAGGAATAGGTAACCAACTCGCCAGCCGGTGTGTTATAATGGCAACTGTACCTTTGGAATGGTCACTAGCAGTTAATAGCGTGGCGTATGTGCATGAATGATCGATTGGGGAAACAACACTCGGACACTTTAAGTATGATCTAACAGTAAGAGCTGACCGATACACGGGGTAGAGGTGCACATACTGTATGTAACGAGCCTCAGCGGGGCCGAGGGTGCAGGAGGTCCGCCTGGGACAAGCCATTTCCAAATGCATAGAACTTCCGTGATGTACCTACGTGCGGTCTCCGCCCGATGGTGCTGTACCCCGGCCCGGCCGGCTCCCGGTAGTAACACAACTACCATATCATTTTATTGATAGGATCCGCTCGGTACCCTCCCAGATCACTATCAGTAAGGCATGCCTCAATTTTATGAGTATTTTACTTGTGAGGGATGTGTACTTGGCATTATATGTTCTTACGACTTGATTTCGGTACGGTGCGGTATGGCAAGGAGCGGGCAGCGCCGGGTACACAAGTACACACGGGTAGGAATTGAGGAATAATACCGCACGTGTGATTTACATTTACTACCTACATACAATACATATATACTAAGGTACGTGCACGATATGGCCGAGTAATTTTATTTGCAGATTTTGTGTATGAAATATATTGTTTATAGCCGACAATAGAGATGAATCAGTTAAACACTGCTATTTACTGTACAAGCAGCTAATGTATGGTATTTAAACAACTTCAGAACATACACCAACTAATCAACAGGCGCTAGGCGCTCAACATCCTTTGCATAATGCGATAGAATAATGACTCGTAGCACTTCTGTAGCAAGCGTAAAGTTACGCTACGCCGTAGCACCAGTGCGGACCTTTTTTGCTCGTTCTAATGATTACTTTTTACTTGTGTCAGGCTTGCGTTGTAATACGGAGAGACAGTCTTCATCTAACATTCATCACGAGGTTTTCGATAGACATCTATACAAACATCGTTATGGATCGGTAGGCAATATTATAAAAATATATCCGCCAAAGCAACAGTAAAAAAGCTGCAAGCTGGTTGTTAATGGCGACTGTCACCAGAAGTGACGCAACAGCTCAACCGCGCCGGAAGGCTGCCTTCCAGGACCGCTCCGTATTGAGATTACGTAATTTGCTATAGACGGATGAGTGATGGATGTGCAAGCTTCGATTGTGGAAAAGGGCATAAGTAACTAGCACGTACGTACTGTAGATAGTCATGGACGGCGAGACTGTATACCAGCGATAGTCGACGTAGTTTGAATAAGTGTTTTGAGGCACTTTAGGTGGTTTGTAAGAAAAAAAAAACTTTTTGAATACTCTCAAAACTTGTCATTTACAGAATGTCTGCATATAGCGTCACTATACATATACACGTTACAGTAGACACTAATACAACTAATTGTAGTACACAAACGACTGGCACGGAACGCGGGGTGCGCAGAGGAACACAGGGGCATGAGTACACAAGTACACATGAGGGTATTTAGACAACACTGTACGGAACAGTCGCCCATACCTCAGAGCGGAGCGCTAAGCTGATTACGTCACAACACTTGTAGACTCATAGATGCTTCGATTTCTTGACCATTTTGTTCTACATTTTGTTCCACCTGGTACGAGTAGTTACTTGCTGACAGCCTACACTGTCCTGTTATACTATTAATAGTAAATTGAAAACATTGTAAACCCCATTTATTTCTAAAAGCGTTAATTAACTTTGGAGTTTCATGCCGGCTCTTCTCCATAGGAAACGACCAATCGGAACGATGCACCTAGCTTCTGACGTTTCGTAAGTGCCGTTGTAGGTTTATGTGAAATAAAATATTTATAATTTGAAAACCAAAAAAAAACTTTTCCCAAAAAAAAAACAATACAAAGTGAACCTACCCCACGCAAATTCAAATAACACTACCTGCTATGTAAATAATAGTGACAAGAAGTTATTATAACATCATCCACAAAGAGTAAATGCGAAAAATACGTATTATTGAAACTAACTCAAAAACTACCCAAGCAAAGTTAAAATATAATTTATTATGGGACCACAGCGCTAGTGTAGCATCCTCTACAAAATGAAAAAAGAATTTTCGAATTCGGTCCACAATTGACGTAAAAATCAATTGACATACAAAAAATTAAATATACGGACGAACATAGAACCTCCTCCTTTTTCGAATTCGTTTAAAAAGATAGTACGAAATATCAATTTGAAGCAAGGCACATGTACATATATAAGTAGTGTACCTACTATATAACTCCATGCTGTATTGTCGTTAATCGATAAGTCTGTTATAGAAGGCTGGTTTTGTTACTTGTTCAATTCGACTTCCAAGATTTTTATAAAGTACCTAATCTATTGTGGTCCTTCCACACAAATCCATAGTATACAAATTCATTGTACCGAACTTTTACGTGGTGTCCATTGGCTAAGGCTTACCGACTAACTTGTAGGCGCGAACCTCCAAGTTGTCGCAGTTGGTAGTTTGTTATCGATAACAGACAGTTGTATCACTTTCGAAGTGAATCTGTGCCGTTTTATTGTGGCGACGGATTACAGAACAAAAGATCGAAATAGAGGACACGCTAAGTAGTTACACGTGTAAGTTGTTAGGTATGTAGGAGCTATCTATCTAGTTGACATTGTTTCAATGACATCGATAACTTTTCCGGATCCTGTTCGGTTCTGTAAATATACGTCGTCTATTGTATTATAATGGATTTCCGCAAAGTCACACTTGAGTCAATTACAACTAACAATTCTTTAATTATTCAAAAATATATTTTTCAGTAAAAACGTTTCAATTCCGATTTAAAACTCTGTTTTGACTTTTAAATCAGCTTGCGGATCATTGTTTGATGAATTTCCGCGATCGGACGCGTTTCAAAGGATTAGAGCATTTGAATCAAATATACATGTAAATGATTGGCATAAGAGGCAACGCAAATACATTACAATCGGATTGCGGTCGGCTTATCTATTCGTTCAGCGCACTCTTTACAATCGAACATTCATTGATTTTGTGTTTACCTCAGACACACACATGCGGTTACATGTTGGATAAGGAATACTTCAACTGAATCAGACGAAATTCAAATCTTGTATAAAACGCACACTATGCAGGCAGGCATACTTATTATAAGTTGGGGATTACATCGCTGATAAAAATGCTTGGCTCAATGCTGGTCTTGCTCCACAACCACATGTAATTAATTAACATTTGAAAATACTGTTGGAGCTGCTGAAGATTTTAAGACCATCTTGGCATTGTATAAAATCAATATCCCTTGTACTATATAATTGCAGAGCACAGGATGTCTACCATGATCTAATTAAAAACGATTAAAAAGCAAGGCATTTCAGTTTAGGTTATTAAACTGCATCGCTTCAAATTCGTCGTACCATGACGTCCAATACGCTCAGCGCCATTTGGATCGATAAAAATGAATGAAAGATCGCAATTTGTGGCTGAACCGCGTTTGAAACGTTTTAGGTGAAAAAGAGAAAATGCTATTATTATCAAATAAGTTTGTTTCGCGCAAATTTTGTGTCAGACACGTCCAGAAGCAAGTAACATTTTATTTGTTCTTAACTCAGTATCATTACTTTAAAGTAAAACAAACACTCAACAGTTTTTTTTAAGAGTCCATGTTAATACGGCAACTATTGTTAAAATAATTCTTAGTCAGTGTGAGTACTATGTACTAAATTCAATTCAAATTCAAAAGTCATTTATTCTAAATAGGCTGAGAATCAGCACTTTTCGAACGTCGTAATTACATAAGACAGTCCTCCAAAAACGCACACCCTTCACCACTTTCTAGTGCTTCGCTGGGAAGAAGAAGTGGCGCAACAAACTCCCCAGCAGCAACAAACTCCCGCAGCACAGCTGTCTGTTCACTTAGAGAAACTCTATACAATAGTAGTTGATTCTATACAATAGTAGTTATGCAAAATAATGTACATTATGCAACATAAAACATTAAATTAAATTATTTGCTATATTATGTCAGGTAGCACACACCAATATACCACCAAAAAAATCATCGAAATCTATACTCAAGCGAAAATAAAAAGTAAACAGAATTTATTACTTGAATGAAAGCCTCCAGGCATAAAGGACGTACCCGCTTACATACAGCTATTAAAGCTGAAATTCGAAGTCATAAATGATAAACTAGGACCATCGAAGTAAAAATAAATAATGTAAATAAACAGTTAAAAACTAATAACAATAACAAAACCATGGTCAACAAGACGACCAGTCACCACAAGCAGCACCCGTTCACGAGCATAACACAAAGATCAGCCGTTACCCCCCTCGGCATATTTGGGGGAAGAAGGCAACCCGCCCCCGACGCTACCGCAAGCAGTGACATCTAAGGGAGCATGACGAACTTGCTGCCGGTTGCTCGGGCAAGAATAACATGATCAATTTTCGAGGTCGCTAGCTAACCACAAACTGCAATACAACTCATTAAAAAAAATTGTAATGAGTAGATTATGTCAATAATAAAATAAATTGACTTATATGTGTCGTTAGATTTCAAATCGCATCAAGTCCACTTTTGACATAAAGTTATCTTTTATTCTTATTTAAAAGGCAGGGGAAGTATCTTTTACAATATTTTACCGAATTGAACCAAGTCCCTGTAGTTTTCAAGCAAAATAAGTTTAAAACACATCCCTTTTTTCAAATTGAACCAAGTCCATTTGACATGTTATATCAAAACGCAGCAAGTCGCATTGAGCCAATCAGAGCGACGCGATCGTTCAAAATGGCGCCAATTTTGAATCATATTTTAATTCAAACTGCACTAAGTCCAGTATTATGTTAGATCAAATGAAGCTAAGTCCGAAGGACTTGGTTCATTTTGACAAAATAAACCTAAATCCAAATTAGAAATTCGTTTTTCTCGTAATCTAGAAACATTTTATAGAAACAATGATATTAAGGATGATAGAGAATCTGATTTTTGATAGTCACACCACCCTCAAAATGAGATAATAAAAAGCCTTACTCGAACAGAAAAAAAACCGCTTCTTATGAATTAAATCATTTTGGACTTACTTCAATTTGAAATCTACATATAGTCAAATAAAATAAACTAAGCAATTATATGAACTCATATACAATAGTGTCATTTAGTCGATAATTATTAATTTTTTGGAGACTAGTCCTGGGTACAATAAATAAATCTTTGTTTCTTGTATTTATGCTATGAATGTCGCTGTATTTGGAATATAGATGAATATTCTTTTTTAGATAAATCAAGTTCTTAGCCGCTTCGACAATTTGGTTATATGTGGGCCCCACTGAAGCTTCGAATCCAAAGTAATACCTAAGAACACAGTGGTGTCCACAAGATCCAATTCTGTCCCATTTACTAGTACATTGGTTTTCACCTGCTTAACGTTAGGTGTCAGAAATCTAATACATTTGTCTTTTTCTCGTTTAAAAGTAAATTATTAACACTAAACCAATGCACTATTTTAGAGAGATTATTATTTACATCGTCGGTAACTATCTGTTGCCGCTTAAGCTTAAATATAAGTGATATCTGCAAATAACACTATTTCATGACTGTTTTATAAGGCAAGGTAGGTCATTAATATATACGAGAAATAAAAAAGGGCCGAGAATTTAGCCCTGTGGAACTCTCATAGTGACAATAGAACCCGGGGATCGCTTGCCGTTAACGTCCACTCTTTGGATCCTATTATCCAAATAAGAAATAAGAAGATCCAAGGCAGTGTTTCTGACACCATAGTGATGCAATTTCCTGACCAATGTATCATGAGAAGCACAATCGAAAGCCTTAGATAAGTCACAAAAAATACCTAGGGCATCATGTGACTCCTCCCAGGCCTCAAAAATTTGTGAAAGAAGCTCAACACCAGCGTCCGAAGTCGAGCGACCCCTTGTGAAACCGAATTTTTTACTTTTTAATAATTAATGTTTATTAAAATGTCTTTGCAATTGATCTAACATCAATTTTTCGAACATTTTATTAAAGGAGGGGGAGCACAGAAATTGGTCTAAAGTTCGTGGGGTCTGCTGTGCTGCCCGATTTAAACAAAGGTATATTTCACTACTCTTCATTAAGTCCGGAATTACACCACAGTCAATACATTTATTAAAAATTCAGGCGCTATAGTGTTAATTATGCATTTTGCAACCTCTACGGAATTTCCTGGTGAACCTGGTGATTACTGAAATTAAACATGAAATAATGGTTTTTTAACCAATGTACCGTAATACATAAAATATCAATGTTGTTACAGTTCATGAATTCAATTTCAAGGTTTTTTCTCAACATACCTTGAATATTTTGGTACACCAGGTTAACTGTGCTAGAACTTATTGTGACATTTTGATGATTTAGAAAAGTATTTAAATTTAAATTATCTACATTAATTATGCAAGAGATTTCCTCTATTGTCTCAATTTCTAATTTAAATTAATGTCAGCTGTGTAGCCAAGTTATTGGCTGAATCACTAAAAATATCAGATAATTGCCCAATAGAAGCAACAGTTTTATTAGCCAATTTCTTGGCTGATAAATCAATAAAAAAAAAGTATAGCGATAAAGCTATGTGTCTTTTTAAAAATGTTGCTAAATACAATTTGTATTTTGTCACAGAAAAATATTTACTAACATACTTGTTAATATCAATAACATGAAAATTATCAGTGTTTAACATTAGATTGAATTTGTGCCTAAAATTATTTTCTCTCTGTGTGAAACTGTTACTATAAGGAAATGTAAACATAACAATCTGTCTTAAGTCTAGCTCACAAAGTTTGTTATAGTAATGAGGCAGACTGTGGTGATTCACATTTCCTCTGTTACTAATCAATAATATCAAACTTGTGTCCCGGTGAAAATTTAAACTAATAATCTTTGTCACTATCTCAACATAATTTAAGCCAGGCATACAATAATTGGTAACTGACTTTCCCGTGCAAATATTTGATACTAACTGGCCCATGTCTTTCCCAATTTCATCACTAATATCATTATTTATTTGGGTTTTTACACAGTTATGGGGTTTTACACTAACTTTAGTTTTTTTATGGGAACCATTAATGGTATAACTTGGTTGAAGCAATGAAATATTACATGCTGGTGCCAAACAGGCCGGTGAGGACTCACTATTGGACAAGCTGTTGTTGGTCAATGATTGTGATCGCTCTCAGGAACATGAACTAGAGGTCACTATTAACTCATTCATCGCCAGCATGTATTCCCTAATTTGTTTTTCAGAGATACTATATTTGTTTGTCATTGATATTAATTTTTTATTAAGTTTTTCAATTACAAAATTTAAATTTTGTGTGTCGTTTTCATTATGTTAAAGTGTTGTTTTTACATTTTTCAGAAACGTAATCTAATTTAATGTACAGTAATGATTCCTATTTAATTTAACATTTTTTATGAAAAATTTCTGTCTATGAACTAATTTTTGAGTTTTTAATTTACTAATTATTACATATTTTTTCAATTTATTTTTACTACATTTGACCACCCTTGTTGAGTTATTAAACTTAATATTATTTTTGTTTGTCAGATCTATAGTGACTGTGGGTTGAATGTCAATTGCAGCAGAAACCATACTTGGGGCAATGACTACCAGCTCATCGAACAGACTTTGGTTCAACGGGGCAGTGATGTTATGTTGAGTGCATTCTAACTGTGAAACTTTATTGTTTGCCTCATGAAGCTGTTTTTCTAGTGTCTGTATGCGGTTAAGAGCAAGCTCATACTCAGAACTGCACTGTTCGAACCCGTCAACAATGAGCTGGAGCCTGTCCCGGGCATCAATGGCATCAGTGTTTTGTATACGTAGCTGAGCCATTTCTGATTTCATGTTTTGGTTCCTTTTTATCAAGTTCATTACTTTCTTTTCATTGTCATCAACTTCCCTCGTCAATCGGTCACACAACTCCTTAGCAACCTTGAGGTTGCTTAAAGCCAGACCAAGTTTTCCTCTTCTTGGCGAGCATAGGCTTTACGGGTCATAATCATGATAAGAAAAGAGTAGGAAACAGACCGAAAGAGTAAAAAAGAATATAGCTAGAATAGGATTAACGATTAACAGCGATAAAGTTGAAAATTAGTCATATAAGGTTAAGTTTACGTTTTACAAAGTGAAATAATGATGACTAGTACAAGTTCAAATATGTTTAAAACGATAACTAGTGAGATAAATTGTAGGAAATAGTATATTATGCAATTAGTGAATAAAGGACGGATTTAAAGCGAGGGCCATAGATGAATCACGAGCAAGTGAAGGATTCTAACGACTGAATCACGACCAGCTTTTTAACTGTCACCGAAGCACATTAGATAATTACACTTTAATACCACTTATAACGTTGTTTTTATTTCTAATATACTTTAGTTACCCTTTCTATTTAGTGATTAATTGGAATTAGGGCTTAAATAAACTATTAATCTAATTATTTAAAATAAAAATTACGGGACCAAATTTAAGTCAACTGTCAGCTACAGTGTAAAGAACTACCATTTACCGGGTAATACGTCTTTTATACCATTCCCCTCTAAAAAGCTTAATTTTATTCACTGAAAACTGTGAATAAAAAGCTCTTTTAATCACTATTTTGGTGTTTGAATTTAGAACACACCAATATATTCGACCTCTATCTAAATGCTATACAACCTCCTTGCGAAAAAATACTCGAAAGACAGGAAATATATAGCGCTTCACAAGTTGACCATCCTAATCACAATAATAAGAAAATTACTCTTGATTTTAGTAATTGTTTCAATTGTAATGTACATTTTAATTAATTTAACCTTCCTTTTTAGGGTTCCGTAGTAAACAAGGAACCCTTATAGTTTCGCCATATCCGTCTGTCTGTCCGCGGCTTAGCTCGGAAACGGTTAGTACTAGAAAGCTGTAATTTGGCATATGTATACATATTAATCACGCCGACAAAGTGGTAAAATAAAATCAAGTTGTTTTTTTTTTTTAAGTTACCTCCCCTACCCGTAAAGTGGGGATATTTTTTTTTCTCATCTCCCCCATGTTTTAGGGTATCGTTAGAAAGTACGTTCAAAAATATTGAGAGTTTGTCAAACCTTTTTTGGATTAAGGGATCCGTTTGCGAAATATTAAGCTTTTAACTGATTTTTTTTGTTAGAGTCAAGTGTCCCCCCCCTGCCAGCTAAATAGTTGTACTTAGATTTGTGAAAAAAATCACAGCAGTAGTATATATAACGAAATTAAAAGGAAAACAATCACAGCTAACTAGGCTTTATAGGTTAACGAGTAATAATCGACCAACTTAAATTTGCAGTTTGATAAACATGATCTCCCCATACATTCCATACGGGAGATTTTTTTTTTCAACTACAATGTTAAGTTTGTTCTTGGGATAAATTCATCCCAACTACGGAACCGAGGCGTGGTCCGACATGCACATGGCCGGTTTTTTTTCTTAATTAAATGTCTATTTTTGCTTAAATCTTTCTTTTTCTCGTAGTCATGGTATAAAGTATAGTATGCAACTCATGAATAAAACGGATTTATATCGAGGGCCATGAATCACTCGCGTCATTCAGGATTCTAACACTTGAATCACTCGCTACGCTCGTGATTCAATCGTCATAAATCACTCCCTACGGTCGTGATTTAGTCGTTAGAATCCTTCACTTGCTCGTGATTCATCTATGGCCCTCGCTTTAAATCCGTCCTTTATTCAGTAATTGCATAATATACTATTATACCATCCCCCCTCTAACAAGCTTATTTTATTCACTGTTTTCAGTGAATAAAAAGCACTTTTAATCACTATTTTGGTGTTTGAATTTAGAACACATTATATATGCGACCTCCGTTTCAATG
This sequence comes from Agrochola circellaris, assembly GCA_914767755.1. Classification (NCBI taxonomy): domain Eukaryota; kingdom Metazoa; phylum Arthropoda; class Insecta; order Lepidoptera; family Noctuidae; genus Agrochola; species Agrochola circellaris. The sequence goes on from OU611848.1 coordinate 542,132, forward strand.
CTATTACAACCTCCTTGCGAAAACGTATTCGATACACAGGAAATAAATATCGCTTCACAAGTTGATTATTATTAGAAATAATAAGAAAATTACTTTTAATTTTAGTAATTGTTCCAATTTTAATGTGCATTTTAATTAATTCAACCTTCCTTTTTTCTTCATTAAATGTCTATTTTCGCTTAAATCTTTCTTTTTCTCGTAGTCATGGTATAAAGTATAGTATGCAACTCTTGAATAAAACGGATTTATATCGAGGGCCATGAATTACTCGCGACGCTCAGGATTCTAAGAATCGTCATGAATCACTCCCTACGGTCGTGATTCAGTCGTTGGAATCCTTCACGTGCTCGTGATTCATCTATGGCCCTCGCTTTAAATCCGTCCTTTATTCACTAATTGCATAATATACTATTATTGACTTGAATGTGCCCTGGCGGCTGTGAGTATGTCATGCTCACTCAGATGTCTCGCTGATGGTGGCGCGTGTGTTGGATCATTTAGCTCCCTTCAAAATGGTTGAGCTGAATGATGCTGATCCATGCGTCAGATTCGTGAACGGGCGCCGTCAGTTGGGACTGGTCAACTCTTAGCTGCCATGGCTGATTTTAATTTTTGAATTGTTCTTTGTTTTACCTTTTTATTACGGACGCTTCTAACGTGCACGTCTTTCTACATTGTTCTCACATGTTTAATTTCAACATGAATAATAAAACCAATATTTTGTAACAATTTTTTATTTTTATTTAACAGAGTGGTGGAGTAGAGTGGGTGTGGTGGTGGAATGGAGTTGTGGTGGTGGTGGAGTTTCTTGACCGTATTTCTCCATAGGTACCTTCTACGCTTTGGAATGGGCAACTAGCTTCATATTTCTGACTGACCGATTCCTTGACAAGTGTGCCTATAAATGGTTTAATTGAAATAAATGCTTTGAGTTTGAGTTTAAAGGCGATTTTCTGAAAGATGGATTGAATCAGTGGAACATTATTATTTTGACGTCTGCAATGATGAGAGAGCAAATTATTTTGCAGGTAATTATAATATAATACGACGTGTTAAATTAGAATTATCTGCAATAACAAGACGTGAGGCGTCATACATAAACACCGTAGTTAGCGAATGTTGGTGTTCAACACGAAACATTAGCTGTTCAACACAGACGTCTGTACCTGACGCGTAGGTAGGTAGGTACCTGTCATCACTACGCGACATGATCACAAATAAGAACGTTGTGATAACAGACCAAGTTTCAGCCGATACTTGCGAGTTCGCAACGTTCAACAAAACTATCGACGCTGGTGAGTTGCTGTCAGTTATTTTTTTTTTTCTTTTTTTTTTTTTTTTCTTTGATTCTTATACAAGTATTACAATATTTAGATATGACACTGAATCTCGCACTAGGATACCCTGTGTCGCAGGATCCAGTCTCTTTCGACAGATAATATGAATTATAAAAGAAAGGTTAATAAATGCACCGGTTTTAGTATAATTAATCAAACTTAGGACCAAATACGTATATTATATATGTGATGAGTGTATGCATGCATGTGATGACTGTTAGTGAGTATGAGATGATGAATACTTTGATATATGAAAGATAAAAGATTTTCCGTTTTAGCATAATTAAGCCCAAGCAGCCAACCCTGAACCAGTTTTCTGCACCCAAACCTTGTCAAGGGGAAGATTTAAAGCTTTTTGTTAACTTTTTCATACAGGTATGGTCCAAAACGAGAGAAAACTTTATTGGCAAATTTAAGTTTGCAGCAAACTGTGTTCCTCTTAGGATTACTACGTGTGCGCTGATCCGCTAGCACTGTGGCAGCTGTGTAAAGTTGGCGCACCTTAAGCACTCTCGTTTCTCGGTATAACATATCGGCAGGGTATCGGATTCCTAATCTTAAGGATAGGTATCTCTTTGTGTACGTTCCGCAGTAATAAGATAACTCTTACCAGCGAAACCCCAAGATATTATGCAGTAACCAAGCACAGACTGACATAAAGCCAGGTAAGTCATGTTGAGTGTATCTTTGTCAGCTATAGATCGAAGTCTTTTAAATATGTTCAAAGCTTCCTTACGCGCGAGGTAACCGATTGGATTTGCTTTCCCCATGTCACGTGCTGGTCTATGTAAATACCAAGATACTTGATGCTATTAACATGTTCAAAGACAGGGCAGCTGCAGTAGCCCCCTATATTGTAATTGCACTGGTGAGATTTGAGTGTAAGTTGTTTTGGTGCAGCTGTTTTTATACTTATACCGAAAAATTAACTATATACCTTGGTTTTACGAACATTAAGGGTGAGCAGAATGTGTTGCAGCCAACTGGTAAACTTCTGCATTCCAGCCTCTGCGGCACTACCTATAGGTTTCCTTCCAAGAGCCTCCATGGAAAATAATAGCTGTGTCATCAGCGTACGCAGATATTTGCGCATTGTCCAAATTGAGTGAGCTACCTCATATTAATCTAGAACACAGTACCTTACTATATTCGTTAGCGTATTAATAAGGCCTTCACGCGGCGGGGCGCTTATTATTACTAATTAATTAGACTAACCGGCGCTAATAGAGAGAACTTCCTCTGCCCCGTTTGTTGTCACACTGCCCTATCTCATCAACCGAGCGGCGAAATGTAATCAATTAGTAATTAACTAAGAGCACAGAGAGCCAGCCTGCTGTACTTCGTGACGTGTAAGAGCGATCGGTTACAGTCGCTAGACATAACCAAAAGTTATTGCGTTCCCAGTAAGTTGTCGAAGTCGTTCAACAACATATTACCTATTAGTGTTTGGTACGTAAGGCTGAGCTTTTGCACACGGAACAGCTTGCTCCAGCGACAAATTAGTTTATTAAGTAAGTAAACCGTTTTATAAAAAAATAAAAATAAGTTGTGTTGAGCGTAGAGCGTATTTGTAATTCAGTTCACACAGATCTGCAACTATTATATGTGAAGCAAGTTTCGAGGAGACGACATGGACGTAAGTAATTTGTACGGAGCGCGGCTTCCAGCACCAAAGGCAGCTGTGCTACTGAAAATGTAAGGAAATCTTCCTGCGAATGTGAAAATTCGAATGCAAATTGCATTAGAATTTTCAATAATGATTATACATATATAACCTTACGTTTATAGAACACTGAAAATGTATTAATAATTGATTACCTACGTAAATCCCACATAACGCACAGTGTAAGCATAGACTATGGTGTTTTCTGGTCGGACCACCTGCCTTTGACTGTTGAGTGCATTCTAAATACTTTTTAGTCTTTGCTAATGGCATATTTTAAACATTTATTTTAAACATTTATTTTAAACATTTATTTTAAACATTTATTTTAAATAGACGAATGAGCCCAACATTTAGGTCCGAGTAGAGGAGCAAGGCTACTTACAACAGGGTTTCGCCCGGTTCCCTGAGGTGACGCTAGCGACATGACATTGTAACCACCCTCATGCCATTCAGCCCTCGGCACGTTTCTCACCTTGGCTTGGGTGGGATCTTTAACAAGCTACTACCCCATTTACACGTCAATATACATCGTATGCTAATATCCATCATGAAGTTCCAGTTCAAATCTTCCGGCATCATCAGATCAGCTCGATAGTACCATATTATTGTATTCAGACCTTGAAACCTAATCGTGGTCAAAGTTCATTTCGTGGTCAAAGTTTATTACAAGACCTTTCTAACAAGTCCAAACACGGCTATAATACGATCATTCATCATGAAGTTCCAGTTCATATCTTCCGGCTCCATCATCAGATCAGCTCGACAGTACCATATTATTGTATTAAGACCTTGAAACCTAATCGTGGTCAAAGTTCATTACAAGACCTTTCTAACAAGTCCAAACACGGCTATGATACGATATTTCATCATGGAATGCTAGTGCCTATCTTCCGGCTACATCATCAGACCTTGAAACCTAATCATGGTCAACGTTCATTACAAGACCTTTCTAACAAGTCCAAACACGGCTATGATACGATCATCCATCATGATGTTCCAGTTCATATCTTCCGGCTCCATCATCAGATCAGCTCGATAGTACCATATTATTGTATTCAGACCTTGAAACCTAATCGTGGTCAAAGTTCATTTCGTGGTCAAAGTTTATTACAAGACCTTTCTTTTCTAACAAGTCCAAACACGGCTATAATACGATCATTCATCATGAAGTTCCAGTTCATATCTTCCGGCTCCATCATCAGATCAGCTTGACAGTACCATATTATTGTATTAAGACCTTGAAACCTAATCGTGGTCAAAGTTCATTACAAGACCTTTCTAACAAGTCCAAACACGGCTATGATACGATATTTCATCATGGAATGCTAGTGCCTATCTTCCGGCTACATCATCAGACCTTGAAACCTAATCATGGTCAACGTTCATTACAAGACCTTTCTAACAAGTCCAAACACGGCTATGATACGATCATCCATCATGATGTTCCAGTTCATATCTTCCGGCTCCATCATCAGATCAGCTCGATAGTACCATATTATTGTATTCAGACCTTGAAACCTAATCGTGGTCAAAGTTCATTTCGTGGTCAAAGTTTATTACAAGACCTTTCTTTTCTAACAAGTCCAAACACGGCTATAATACGATCATTCATCATGAAGTTCCAGTTCATATCTTCCGGCTCCATCATCAGATCAGCTTGACAGTACCATATTATTGTATTAAGACCTTGAAACCTAATCGTGGTCAAAGTTCATTACAAGACCTTTCTAACAAGTCCAAACACGGCTATGATACGATATTTCATCATGGAATGCTAGTGCCTATCTTCCGGCTACATCATCAGACCTTGAAACCTAATCATGGTCAACGTTCATTACAAGACCTTTCTAACAAGTCCAAACACGGCTATGATACGATCATCCATCATGATGTTCCAGTTCATATCTTCCGGCTCCATCATCAGATCAGCTCGACAGTACCATGTATTGTCATCAAAATCACATACAACTGCCAATTTTCATAACGCTACGATCTTTAGAAGATGGTTAAATTAGTTTTCTTAGATTTGATTACAAAGTTACATACATACAGGTCGACCTAATAAAAGCGTGTTAATATTAAATGTAGGGTATCGCCACAAATGAAACCGCTGCATAAATATTTGATAGCCAAATACAGCTTGTGGTCAAATTATATTTAGTTGAGCCACGGACGACATCAGAGCTCGTTTAACAAACAAATTAATAAAAGTCAGACGAAGGACAATTGTGCCCGTGTCCGCGTGGCCAGACGGCCCGGGACTAGGGCGACAGCCCTCGTTCCGAGTATGAATATTGTACGTAAGTATGAATATTCATGGACGGTCTATGGCAGCTTTTTTCGCTAGCATTGGGAACGATGTGGAATCGGATTGGGTCAGTAATGCTTGCTGGTGGGCGCAACGAGTTTACCGACGTTCCGTGATTATGTCGCAGCGTGTAGCTAACTTGTCTGATCATGATTTAGGAGATGGAAACTGGCCAAATAACTGCTTATATTACACTCGGAATGAGAAATAAGCTTTCAGAATATAAAATAGACGCGGCTGGATACTGGACAAACTAAAAATAACTCGGGTTTCTAACTTTGTTTGGTAGTAAACAAACAGAGTATGAGGAGTTGTTGAAAAGCCCACAGCTCTTCATACCTATTATATTTTAATAAAAACTTGTGTTTTTAATAAATCAGGGGTGAAATACCATGCTGTTTGTTTTGTTTCTGTTAAAAGTGTGTTGGACTCCGTATCTGACGGCAGGACACAGATGGATTAAAACTATCGACTTTTTATTAAATGCGTTTGTGTAATGAAATAGATTGAATTTAGGAAAAAAAATTGGTGTACAATTTCACGAGATTTTGTATTTCACAGTGATGGCAATTATTCAGTAGCAAATACATTTTGAGCTCGCCTAGCCCCTTCAGGCCACATTGCGACATCAGAGACGAGTTCCGTATCGTACAGGAGTAAATGCTATACATATTTTACATAACAAAATAATACCCGGGCGCCGAGCTCTGCTCTGGTGAAAATAGAGGATACTCTTAAACGGTATAGGAAAGTTCATACTAATTCTATGGTATTGCTATTCTATATATTTATTCTATGGTAGCCATCTTTTTGTAATGCTTTGGGAGATCGAGCTCTGCTCGGGTGAAAATACGGAGAAAACGAATTTTCCCAGATATGAGACCTAGCTAGATCGTTTTTCGCTCCCCTAAACCCCTATATTGTAACTTTTATTGAAATCGTTAGAGCCGTTTTCCAGAACGTGTTATTCAAATATATATATATACAAATATTGCTCATTTAATAGTATAGGATAAACAACTAAGTACAGTCCCCGGAGTAAATATCCGACACAACACACAAACAAAACAAATGGCTTTATAATTCAATCTGCAGACGAACACACTCAATGCATCGCTCAACAAAAACTGAACGCCTCTGCTGACTGTACATACTCACACGAAATGAAATTCCAAGCGATAAATCCGCGTAGGTACCTGGCTGTACAACACACACGAAAACGAACCTTACTGCATCTAAGTATAACATCTATTCGTTTGTAGTCATGTTATAGTCAATTAGGAAGGTAGAATAGATTTGTTCTGGTAGGAACTGGTCCTCCTCTCCACGCGCTCGCCACGCGCAGGTGAGCGAGCGCGTGTGTCGAGCGTGTGAGCGTACGAGCGTGCGAGCGACGAGCACGTGAACGAGCAGCGTGTGAGCAGCCATTTCGCTTGGTTATCTATTTACACACGTTACGGGCCCTCTCCGTAATAATAGTGTTTGTTAAATTTGAACGGTAAGAGTGAAGGCGATTTGTCGGGACATCTGTTTCGCCAGACAAATAACATGGCTCGTTTAACTGTCGCCTCGTGGTGTTTTTCAGATTAGTTTGGCTTTGAAAACTTTTATAGTACCTAGGTATAGAGTCACTGAAACACATTGGCATTTTTGTCCAAGATTAATGTCTGGCACATTAGCACCAAGTATGGAAGAGCAGTGGTGGCCCAATGGTAACGGCCCTGACTTACACGTTGTAGGTCGTGGGTTCGAACCCAGGCAGGCGCTTTACTTTGTGTTAATAATTTCATCACCACTGCTCTCAAAATGGCGAAAGAAAACATCGTGAGTAACACTAACATGACATCTGCCATAAGTGAAATAATTTGTTATTTAAAATTTTATTCCACAAATTGTACCTACGGATCAGTACGTACGAGTACTAGCGTTGGGACGTTTTTTCTTTTTCAGGACCTCAAAATCGAAAAATCGATTAAAATCAGTAGAGTTTAATAACATGATAAAAATATAACTTCTTTGTTAAAAACAATACAGGTGAGTAGGTAGATAGGAGTGAGCCGTGGGCACGCAAAAATTATAAAAATTTGCTTTAAAGCTTTTAAGCTATCTAGAAATTACAAAATAAAATGTCACTTACAATTGTACCACATCACTATTAAATAAATTATTATGTTAAGTGCTGTTTTTATTAGCTACATATTGCTACGTACGGGTTGAAACATATAGAACACAGCCTCACCTTCCCATCCGTTGCCTACTTCAATCTACTTTCGAATGTAGCAGATTAATGATTTATTTCGTGAAATAGAGTGACCTTCCGCACAAGTTGTCAGATCTGTAGGTCTATTGGTAAACGAAAATCTAAACATTCGGTTGTAAAAATCGGAGCTTACCAAAATACGTCTAAACTCTTAACATGCGGCGTACCACAAGGTTCTATTTTGAGTCCCTTATTGTTCCTAGTGTATGTAAACAACTTACACCCAGCAGGTTTATAAGGTCACCTTGCCCTTTATGCAGACGATACATGTCTATTTTATTTTGGAGACAACCAATATGGTATCACAAAAACGCCCAAGATGATTTAAATATATTACAAGAAAATTGGTACCATTGCAATCTTTTAACTATTAACGCTTCCAAAACCTCATATATAATATTCAGAGCAAAAAATAAAAACTCCCTAAGCATAAATAGAGAAGTACTGAAAAGGACTGATTAAGAAAAATACCTTGGACTAACTCTTGACAGCAATTTGATATGGAAAGCACACCTTCAACACATTAAAAACAAACTTTCATCATTTGTGGGCTCACTGTATAAAATTATTAGATGTATTCCAAAAAAAGTTCGTCTAGTAATATACCTACAACTCCCTTGTTAAGCCACATTTATTACATATTATCGAAGTATGGGGTAGTTCATCTAAAACTAGTCTAAAACCAATCCAAATTCTACAAAATAAAATAATCAAAATACTACACAATTATGATTTCTTAACACCGTCAAAAACCATTTACAAAGACGAGAAGCTATTAAACATCAAACAACTTTATATATAACACATGCATACTTATCTATAAAATCATTCATAAACTTATATGCACAGCGGAGCACAGCTCTATAATAAACTACCAAAGGATGTCAAAAAAGCGACTTCATTTAACATATCCAAAAATAAATTATTAACTTTAATTCAAAAAAAGTGTATTAGGTCTATATGTGGGTTACGCCAAACGGATTCATGTAAACCACATTTCGTAAATCTCAAGATTTTAACACTCCCTGCTCTATTTATGTACCTGGCCTCAATTTTAGTTAAATCAAACATTAAAGAAAGAAAGAAAGAAAGAAAAAGTATTTATTGAGACTCGCACAGGAAATCACACATTTAGCTTAAAACACACTAAACATAAATAAAAAAGTAACATTAAAATTTAAAGAACAAGCTGCATTACAAGCTATGATACGTTAAAAAGCAGAAGACTTAAACATACCTTAAGAGATAAAACGTCCCACACTAGAGCGTACAGTAATAGTGTTTTCTGTATGAGCACAAAGATTTATAACAAGCTACCTATGGACATTAAGATTATAAATTCAATTATTATTTTTAAAAGAATGCTGAAAATTTTCTTAATTAAAAAGGCCTATTACTCAATAGCAGAATTTCTTGACGAAAAATAATTTTGTTCAATAAAGTATATCACTAAAGTGAATATAATTCAGTAAAATATTTTTAAAAGGATTATGATAATTAATATTAAATGATTACAATACTGTGACATAATTGAATGAATGAATAATGGTAATTTTTAAATCAGGTAACTCATGACATGTGTATTTTTATTTAGGTATGACTTTAATAATTTATAATTAATATGATGTAAATGATAAAATTATATTATGTAATTAAAACGATGTCCTATATAAAATTTAATATTTATAACGTTTTTCTTTTTAATTAATGAATGCAAATAATGCATGTTCAACTGTTACTGTTACAATTATAAGCATACATGCATGATGAAATTGCAATGCCCTAACAGGGCCACTATGTTCTAAGATCCTCCTCCTCCTCCGTTCTGATATCCTCTGTTAAGAACTTTATTTATGTACACATAGTTAGCAATAAAGAATTTGAATTTGAATTCAAAATTCAAAATATTTTATTTCACATAAACCTACAAGGGCACTTATGAAACGTCAGAAGCTAGGTGCACGGTTCCAATTCGTCGTTTCCTATGGAAAAGAGCCGGCAAGAAACTCCACAGTTACTCTTTTTAAAGTAAATGGTTTTTACAATGTTTCCAAATTACAGTGTTAGAAGGTATGAGAGGACAGTGTAGGCCCATACATATTCTATATCCTGGTAGGATATAGAATATGTAAAAAAAACGAAATAACCTATAAATCTAGCCAGAGAACTGTATCATATGGAGTTCCGCAGGGCAGTGTACTTGGGCCTCCCCTATTCATTATCTATATTAATGACTTTCCAACGGCATCAACTTACCCAATGACAATGTTTGCAGATGATAGCACTTTACTCTTTAATAGTGACGAATTAAGCACCCTAGAGACGGAAATTAATTCTAACATAAAATCGGTCGTCGATTGGCTGCAAAATAATAATTTAATAATAAACTTAGACAAGACAGTAATCATGAAATTCCAACAAAGACCAAATCATAACTTAGTATTAAATATTAGATATAATGACAAAATTATTAATGAGACCACTGTGACAAAATTTCTCGGATTAAATATAGAAAACACTTTAAAATGGCATACGCAGATCGATAAAGTATGTAGTAAACTTAACCAATATTCCTATGCCTTGCATATGTTAAGCAAAACGGCAAATAGAGCAACAGTCTTAACAGCATATCATGGTCTAGTTGCCTCAACATTGAGGTACGGCATTATATTTTGGGGCAATGCCACAGGCAAAGATATCGTGTTTAAGTGCCAAAAAAGATGTATAAGAGCCATTTGTAATCTGCAAACCACCGACAGTTGCAAGCTTTATTTCAAAAACATGAAAATCCTTACTATGCCCTCATTATACATATACGAAACAGCTATGTTTGTTAAAAATAATATGAATAGATTTTCTCGAGTATCAAGTCAGCGTCGATGTGACCAGTTAAATTTAGTTGGATCTAGAACCGCATTATTTAAGAAAAGCATTTTTGTAATGGCTCCAAAAGTGTATAATAAATTACCAAAATGCATGAGAAGTGTAGAAAATGTTGGCCAATTTAAAAGTAAATTATTCTTATTTCTAGTAGAGAAGGCCTATTACTCCATAGAAGATTTCATTTTAAATGATAATTTATGACATTGACATTTTTTTATTTTTATTTTATTAACGGCTATTGACATTTTTTGACATTATAATATTAGTAACTGACTTAAGACTTTTGAAATCATTTAAATTAATCTTCTTCAATCTAATTATTATTATTGCATGTTCCAAATCATTAGACCTACATATTAAAATGATATAACAAATTATTTGTATACCAATTGCATTGGTAGAACATATAGATCTCGCGAAAATGTATATTTTAAGACCTTTTATGTACTATGTTCACAAATAAAGTTTGATTTGATTTGATTTGATTGATTGGTACTTAGCAAAATATAAAATGGTCCACAGATCTACAGACTGTTATGTCTACAACGTTCTCACATTCACAAAATTTTAAAGAAAATAATCTATATAAAAGATAAATAAGATAATAAAAATAAAAACCTATTTAAACCAAATGACTATTGTGATTATTTTTGTTTAAAACAGCTACATCTTTTAACTTGAGCCACCGAATGCAGTGAACTCGCTTCCAATTTTGTTGACAATGATCATACAATGTTTTTGCTTTTGTTTTCTTCTACCCGTACTGATATAATATAATTAGTAATAAGATTTAATATTCTCATGTAAGTGACGATTGTCTTAATGAGAATAAAGTTCTTTAAACCAAAATCAAGTTTCCGAATTATCTATCCAAGTATACCTAAAGGTAAAATTTAATACCCTCGCAACTCACTATGTCCTACCACAAGTTTGAAAAATGGCACGTCTGTCTCTTTAGAGCACGACCGGATAAATACGCAAATGACATAACTTCACATAAGTAATAGCATACAAGTATAAACGTAGGCTCGTTTTACAGCCCCCACAAAGGGCCGCCTGTCCGAAAGCGAATAAAACTGAGTAACAGTTCTAATAAGCCATATACGTAAAATACAAGCGGAATCTTTTCACTTTTTTATGACAAAACCTATATTACGAAAGGTTTTATGACGCAAACAAATATGAGCATTCATATGCTGATCTGGGAATAAAAGAATAACATGTATTAGATGCATAATATCTCTAGCGAATTGTGAGTCGTAACACTGAACGTTGTACGATATAGGCTGGCAAGCAAGCCGACGATATGATAAGAAAGGACGAAGGGTTAGTTTTAATGCATTATGAGACAAATATCAAAATAAGAAACGTGACATGTGCTTGCGCCTTAACACCAAAACCAGAAAGCAAACCAGAAATAGATACAGCGGTAGGTACTGCCTCGTATGATGTCTGTCTCAAAGAGCTCCACCTGGATGTCCTTGAATGTCGCTCGTGAATCATTCCAACCGAGCGGTAACTGCGCCGCATGGGGGACATGCATGCAATGACGGCAATGGATCAAAAATACTGGGCCCATGTAGGTAGCACCTGCAGTGCAGTGCAGTGGCGTGGAGGTATGCAGCTATCGGGTCTCCTGCGAGGTCACGCGATCCGGTGCTGCCAGCACTGTCGATAACAAAGGTTACATTTAATTTATATCATAAGTTCCTGTAACCCCGGACCTGACGAGGTGCTAACCAAGCGTGTGAAAATTTCAGTCTGGAGCGGAAAACAATAGGCATCAGGCGCAATTATAAATTTTATTAATTTAAGACTACGTCGAAGCTATTTGATCAATTCTTTTATTTTGGGATTGATGTTACATTTGCTATATGAGAGAGATTTGATGATAATGGCATCAATCAATAAAACAGTCAGATAGGCCTTAATACCAGAAATATGCCTATCTGACTGTTTTATTGATTGATGCCATTATCATCAAATTGACAATACTAGTTGAGAGTTATTAAATAAATAATACAAGCAAATTGTTCGATGAATGTATAATAGAACTGAAGAAAACAATACTGTTGGTACCTCAATACTATTGTGCCCTGCAGACTATCACTCGCTAGGCCGAATGTTGCTGTTACCGTGCCAGACTATGTGGCTGTATACCACACATCATTTATAGCACATATAATACAGTGGTATTCATAACATCACGCCCTTATTCCGAGAAGGGGAAGGCAGAGGTGTTTAGTCGCCAGTTTTGTTTACTCATGTCCCTTGTTTAATGTCAGTCCTGCGCAGACGTCGGGCTGTACTGAGAAATTCCGAATACACTATTTATGATGTCAATGAACCACGCTAACTATGTAGGTACATAAATAGTAATGAGTAGATAAGGTATGGCATGCCAGTGGGATCCTGCCGTTTTGCCGAAAAGATTTTGCCAAATTTTCATTACCCAAACAAATTTTAGCAACCTTTTTTTATACCAATGTAATATTTGGAATAATTTTAGTACGCACATTTTCATTTGGTCAAATGTTTACTTGGCAGATTGTTACCAAGGATAATGTCATTAAGGCTTTTGGTCTTTAATCAAATGATTTATTACAGCAAACAATATTTAGACAATAAACGTTTAGTCAAATGATTTGTTATGACAAAAAATATAAAGGCTTTATTTATTGGGAATTGTATAATTAAAAATGCAATTTTATTTTAATATAAGTAATCATTTATTAACGCGAGTACAAAATAGCAAAAGCTAGTACAAAATATTTGTAACTTACAATTTTAAATTTTTTGCAATGGACATTAGCAGATTTATTTCGGAGTATTCAGATATATTAGATTCAAATTATAATCAGAATCTTCTATACCTTCTATTAGCTTGTTAAAATATAGAATGATTTCATTTTCTGGCAAATAACTTAAAGCCAATAAACATTTTATTTGTTTGTTAAATTTGATGTCATTTGCGTATTTCTTTGTAAGCTTATGTGCTTGAATTTGTCTGAAACAAGTCAAATTTATGGTTACTAGACATTAGGTTATTTATGGAACTAGTTACAGTAGGTTATTAATTAAAAAAATATGGTTAGGTTAGGTTAGGTTAAAACTGTGACCACCTACGCACGAGCCGAGCGAGCGAAGCGAGCGGTGCCGCGGCAGCGGCCGGCGAGTGCCAGAAACGACTAGATTATATAGAAAAAAATATGGAAAAACGAGATTATTTTTAGGAGGCTATCGAGAGAAATAATATAATTATAATGACATTATTATTACCTGTTTAGAATTTGTCCCAAGTGGAAAAAGCACCCTTGTAATAAAACGTCTTCAAAGTTAGATCTTATGCTTGAAATGGCTGCCTTTTCGAAATCTAATATACAGACTTTTGGCGTCTACAAAATAATATATCGTAACAATCTCAATAAACTTCCGCTACAAAACACAGTGATAGTGTTTTGCATGACTTACCCACATCGCGCGACATTTGTGATTTACCATCTACTCACTTATTTACACATTGTAATTTAATTTGTATAATCTGTGCAACTAACATATACAGGGTGTAAAAAGACACATCACAAAGCCGTAAACTACGCATACTGTACGTATAGCTAAGTAGCTTTGCGCAAAAATTATTGCTGGGAACCGTAATTTTTTTTTTTTTAATAAAAAAAAACAAGTTTTTATTGCGCGCAATGTAACGCGAACCCACGCTTGAATGAACGGATTCAGTGTTAGTTAAGCTCCGCCCCTACGCTACGTAGGTAGGTACTTGTTGTTCATTGCGTTTTTGTAACTTCAAATGCGTAATCTGTTAAGATAAATCTAAAATTCAGGTAATGTTTGTTTGGAAAAAAGTTTCGTATTATCGCATAGAATTCATTTTCGTGAAAAAGTAAAAAAAAAAAATGCGACTTTGACCTTCAATATCTCCAGAACCAGTGGATTCCCAGGTATGGTCTAGTGAAAAAAAATGATGCAAATAATGGGTAAAATATGTGGCTTTCGGCTTCGGAAAGTGTCTTTTTACACCCGATAGATGCAAAATTTTTGTCATTGGCTACGCAATCGACTAAACAGAAATGGTAAGTTTAAAATTGACGACACCAAATATTTGGCTTATTTAATTTTGCGTAAAATATGTTATTATACCAACTGAAATATTTGACTAGATAAAAAATGGTAAAAGTACTAGTTGGTGAACAAGTTATTGTTCAAACGTTCACTTGCCTAACATAGGTTTTCGTAACAATTATTTGTAAAGAGATTTTTTGGTAAGTAATAATTTGGCAAATGAAATTATGCGAAAATTTGTTTGGGAAGTGATAATTTGGCAATTTCTTTTCGGTAAAACAAGGGAGACCCCATGCCAGTGTTTGTATAATACCGCCGAACTTCCATAATGTAGCAAGGTTTCGTTAATCGTGACGTGCGAGACGCGGGCGCTGCACAGCGGATCGAAAAAAGGCTCCCGAATACAATAGGAGCTTAAATCCTATAATATATCTATGCATGATATTGCCTATTAGAAGTTATTTCAAGCAAAAAACCGACACGTTAACATTTAAGCTCCTATGTCTTCGAGAGCCTTTTTTCGACCCACTGTGTGCCACGCCGGCCGCACTAATTGGCTCGTTTCATAATGAGCTTCATTTAAATTAAAAGGGCTGCGTAACAGCACCCTTCTCTGCTGCGAACAAATCGAGACGTTACGCTGATTGCATTCAGATTACGATTCAAGTGATATTGTCTAATGTGTTTAAATCTTTCGTTATCAGAAGTAGTAGGTACTAATAATTTAAGTAGGTACTTACTTATGTGTTAATCGTGTATTGTTTAGTTATCCCATACACACGTACTTGTCAGTTTAACACAGAGCCCCCAAGTCAATAATTTCTATGTTTGCAACTGAATAGCGCTTCCGATCGTAATGTACCATACTCAGAAATAATAGTAGATTATTCATTAAGGGGATAAAGCAGTGTCTTAGGTCGTGAGCGCTATTTTGAATCCCTAACATAACGGAGGCCTCTAGGGCTTCCGATCGCAGCGAGGTAGTGAAGACTAGAATTCTGAGTGCAGCAAGGGATTCAAACTCACCCACGACGAATACACCTTTATCCTTAAGGATAATAGTTACTCTCCTTTTCGCACCTACTGTAATAAAACTAACTTGATTTTCGAATTAGTAGTTTATGAAACTTTTAAACAACCAGGAAATACCTAGTTATGTGAAATGTTTACATTTCGATGTTATGCCGCCATAACCGCCACAAATTATGTAGAAACAGCGTTTGAGTGGGTCAATGTCTACGGGCGAGTCCATAGAAATATAAATAGCAGGAGAAGTGGCGTAGGGCCGTGTCTGTGTCCGCGCGTCGTGATCGACGATGCTCAATTGCTCATGTCTCAGGCTGTCTCCGCTAACTAGTGCGCTTTCGAATTTATTTTAATTTTAATTGACTGTATATGTCAATTGATTTTTATTTTATTTTCATTTGTTATTGACATAATCTACTCATTACAATTTTATTTTTAATGAGTTTATTGCAATATATGGTTAGCTGGCGACCTTGACAATTGATCATATATTATGTATGTTTGCCTAACTGATTATTTATTTTTACTTCGATGGTCCTAGTTTATCAGTGACTTCGAGTGACAGTTTTATTAGCTATATGTAAGCGAGCACGCCCTTTATGCATGGAAGCATTTATTCCGGCATTAAGATCTGTTTATGTTTTGAGTTTTTATTTTTGTTTGAGTATATATTTCGATTGTTTTGTTGGTATATTGGAGTGTGCTACCTGTCATTATGGCAAATAAATTTATAAATTATTTTGCATACTATTGTATAGAATCAAGTTTTTTTTTTCTTTTCTAACTGAACAGACAGCAGTGCTGCTGGGAAGTTTATTGCGCCACTTCTTCTTCCCAGCCAAAGCACTAGGAAGTGGTGAAGGGTGGGCGTTTTGGGGGACTGTCTTATGTAATTTTGACGTTCGAAAAGTGCTGATTCTCAGCCTAGTTTGAATAAATGACTTTTGAATTTTTTTAATTTGAATTTAAATTACAATTAATATTTATTCTTCAATTTGTCAACAGCTATTATAGCCTGGTTGGAAGACCGATGTGAAATCTTGTTTTATACTCATTTAGACTTTCTCATAATGTTGTTTTTTTTATTATTTAGAAACTTAATATATATTTTTTTTACCTACGTATTGTTTCTTTATATCATATTATTATGTGTATATCGTTTTTAGGGTTCCGTAGTAAACAAGGAACCCTTATAGTTTCGCCATGTCCGTCTGTCTGTCCGCGACTTAGCTCAGAGACAGTTAGTACTAGAAAGCTGTAATTTGGCATGGGTATACATATTAATCATGCCGACAAAGTGGTAAAATAAAATCAAGTAAAATATATATTTTTAGGGTACCTCCCCTACACGTAAAGTTAGAATGTTTTTTATTCTCATCTACCCCATGTTGTGGGGTATCGTTAGAAAGGTCGTTCAAAAATATTTGTTGGTGAAAACCATTTTTGGATTCAAGGATCCGATTGCAAAATATTAAGCTTATAACTGAATTTTTTGTTAGAGTCAAGTGTCCCCCCCTATATCGCGACCTCGGCACACAGGCAACGGAAGGAACACGGGTGGGTTTTAATTTCCCATCCAAAAAAAAAAAAAAAAAAAAAAAAAAGTGTCCCCCCCTCTGCCAGCTAAATGGTTGGTTTTGGAAATCTGAAAAAATTCACGGTAGTAGTATATATAACGAAATTAAAAGGAAAACTATCAGAGCTAAGTAGGCTGTACAGGTTAACGAGTAATAATCAACCAACTTTAATTTGCAGTTTGAAAAACATGATTTCTCATACATTCCGTATGGGAGAACAGTTTTTCAATTACAATGTTAAGTTTGTTCTTGGGATAAATTCATCTCAACTACGGAACCCCCATTGTGCGTGGTCCGACACGCACTTGGCCGGTTTTTATTTAAGTATTATTTTTTCAGGAACTCCCAAAAATTTTAATACAATTTACCGATTTAGTCTATCGCGTATAAGTAAAATAAATGACTTTTCCACAGCACAACGATAGCGATCGATGTTTTGGTGTGAGTGAGTTGTACGGTGCATGGTAAATGCACGCTGTGTTTGATGGTCAAGTGCACAATTAGAAAAATCGAGTTATACAATATTATTGCCCGACTTAGAGCCTAGGTCTTAAACACGTTCAGTGCCGGAAGCCCTCCTGGAGGGTCCACCTAGTCGCATGGGATGCCGGGAACACTCGCGGAGGGCAAATTTTTTCTTAGCGAATACAGCATTATAAACCGTGAAAATAAAATCAGATGTATATTTTAACAAGATTTATTAGTAATATGCGTTGGTTATAAAAATCCAACCCCTTTTTGTTTTGTTCACCAGTTACAAATATTCATTAAAAATGTAAAGGGTTGGAAACTACTTATAGCGACAACACCCCCTGAAGACACAATTTTACTTCGTTTTACAGTGTTTTATAACACGGTTTTAAACCTAATGCCGCTGACCGTCCGTGATGGTTAACTTTAGCGCAAACGTAATGCCGGCAACCCGCCCGAGGGGTTCACTTCCAATATGTATGGCGGCATGGCATATGAATTCTATTAAAGTGGGTGGAGTCGAATTTGTTAATGTCTTGCTTTAGGTTAGGTTGGAATGACATATAATTTGACATTAGCGAGCGGTTGCTGCGAAAATGATAGTATATAATATTCTATTCTAATATTCCTAGCATTGCTTTAAAATAAAAATCTTTTTAACGATGAACAATGTACTTCTGAACGAATTGATTTTGTTAACTTATTGTGGGCCCATTACCTTAGTGATCGCCCTTTTTAAGCGACTTCAAAAAAAGAAGGAGGTTCCCAATTTGGATGTTTATATATATTTGTCGGATCCGGTCATTAGTACGGTCGCTAAACGAAGCGCAGCACGTAAAGCTTTGTGCAGACCAGCGCGACTTGTCGCGCGACGCGACACCGGTTATTGTTATACCGTCAAGTTTTCTTAGAAATTGTATTGTTCGAGTCGCGTCGCGGCGTCGCGTCGCGCTGGTCTGCACGAAGCTTAATTCGAGTAGTGGCAGCACTAACACTTGGCTAACTTCGTGCTACGACGGAGCTTAGCTAATGGAGAGGCGCCAGGGCGAGCGCACTTGCCTTCCAACCGTTCTCGAGAACAGAACCTCCAGTCTAGGAACTGTCACGCGTTCGAATAATTATGTCGTGTACGTACAGTATGTGAAATGCTAGTGTAAGTAATGTTATTGTAAATTATAATTTGATCTGAACTGCAACCGTTTTTCTATTGCGCATAACCAACACTACCCATTAGTACGCCCACAGTAGTTAAAATATACCTGATAACGAGAGAGATTCATACCATCTAAATCCGACATCAGAATTGGGATTCGTGTTGGTTCAGGCGCAAAATTAAAACGCTAAAAGTGACCGTTGGTTTGCCGTATTTTTGAACAATATAATTCGAAGGTAGAACTGACAAATAAGTTTTTTTTTGTGGATTAAGTATTCTTATCCTTTTCGTGGGGTTTATAAAAGGGTAATAAAAATTGGTTATTTTTGAGCTCAGACGCACAGTTTCTGAGATATTTGCAAAATACCCGGCAAAACGTTTCATAACGTTTTTTGTGTAGTTTTGTTTAGTTTACCAATTCTAACCCATTTTTTTATTTCTGTTTTATGAATTTCGAAACATGCAAGCGATTATGCGTGATCATGGTGCGCGATAGCCATTGACAGCAGAAGAAGATCTACGACGTCTTCAGTATCGAGCCAAGCAGCCCCGCAGTAGTCAGCGAAGCCCTTCGTGTGCTTCACGTGTGGGAAACTAGGACATATCGCGACCCGGTGCATGAGCATGCAGTGGCAGCCAATCGGATGGTGGAAGCACGTGCTGCAAACAGTGAACGGCGAGTGGAAGTTTGCCCTCAGGCACGTTAGAACAAAAAGGTGAGCTGTATTGTTTTGTTTACGATTCTGGTGCTGAATGCTCGTTAGTAAAGAGTTGTGCAGCCAAATTGAGTGGCAAACGAGTTAATACGAGTAACGTTGTTGCATATGGGTCAAACACGTGTATTCAGCACAGAACAAAACTTATGTAACGTAACGATTAGCGAACACCAACTAGAGGTTTTGTGTTTTGATTTTGTGATGTGCTTCCCGACACTTATTTGCAAAGTAATATTTGATAGGACAAAGGCAGATTTCGTGTAATTAGAAAACAAAAAGCGAAATCCATCCACTGTTGCGAATAGCATATTCTAATCTGAATTTGTCTAGGGATCGAATTCGCGACCCAGTGATTACCAGGAACTACCTACGCTACGATGATAAAACACATAGCTTTAGGATTAGGATACATAGCTAAATCATAATTATTACTAATATTAATCATTTATACTTAGTAGTATAGACAACTAACTCAGTGTCAGTTTTATCATCAATGCCAAGACTTTCGTACTAGCGTACCATTCAAACAGTTTTTCGAATCGGCGTGTTCGCAACAACGTCATTCGATATAGCGGTTTTCGACTTAATGTGTTTTCGAACTGGCGTACCACTCTTAATTTTTCTCGAAATAGCGTGCGTGTCAATAACGTCATTCGAATCATCATATCACTCCCGTTTAATAATGGTAGCTGCAGTTTTTAATGATGATCGCTATACGTTAAAGTTAAAAAAAAAAAGATGCCAGTAGGTCGTGTACCAGTCGAAGTAGATGGTGATCACAGTGGTGATGAGCAAGCCTAAGTTATGGGATCCACGCGAGTAGGGTTCTCTATCGGCCGTATTGTGTGTGACCGTACCAGTAGAGACTGGCGGAGGTCGGGGTCTAGAGAGACCATAGTTTGATCCAAGCGCTGGATGTGTGAGAGCAATGCGATTGCTGGTCGGCTGGAGAGCCGTGGCGTTAGAGTGGTTTACTCGTGTGTGGGTTTCCAAGTGTCTAAGGATCTTAATGAAAAAGATGATTGTGTGGAAAACGATGGTACATGGCTCTGGTTGATGATTTTTGCTATGATGAATCAAAGTTTGTTTAGTTCATTGAGAAGTAGAAGTATTCTTTTGTTAAAAGAATAAAGTGTTGAGGATTAAAGTTTCCTAATCTCAAAATTTAGAACCCGTAAATGGTCAGAATTGGCCGAGTCGAAAAGGCACTGTTGTTGAGTTTTGCTTAAAGGTTAACACACGAGTTTGGGGAATTTTGTGAGAGTAAAAACATTAAGCTTCATTTAATAGCTACGGGATCATCGTGAGGTAACGGTCAAGTTGAGCACGCGTTAATCACAGTGTTTTTGCACAATGAGCACGTTAAAATCTATGCTTTCCGCGGTTGAAGTGAACGAAGATAGGTCGTGGCAGGATGCCTTAGGAGATTTGCAGCTGGCACTAAAGTGTACAGTCAATAGGGTAACAAAAGCAAGTCCACTCGAATTACTAGTCGGTAAAGTAGCGTGTCCCCTTAGTCTAATAGCTTACGACGATGATACTGACGCAGATCTCGAGCAAGTTAGGGAAAACTCAGCCCAGTTAATCGAAAAGTCGGCTCTATATGACAAAAAAACGGTTCGATGGGACTAAAGCGCGACTGGATAGGTTTTCGGTGGGTGACTTTGTGTTGCTTCAAAACGAAGAACACAATCAGACTAAATTAGACCCCAAATATAAGCGACCATTCAGAACTGTAGAATTGTTACCGATCGCTACACATTGAGAGCATTAAGTTCTAAGCGAACTTACAAGTACGCTCATGATAGATTAAGATTTAAAAGAGTGTCCGTGGAGTTTCTTGCCCATTCTTCTCCATAGGTAGCTACAACGCTTTGGAGTGGGCATCTAGCTTCATCTTTCTTACTGACCGAACCCCTTGACAATTCAAAAGTGCCTGTAATTGGTTTATTCGAAATAAATGCTTTGAGTTTGAGTTTAAGGAGAATGCCCGAGGACCAAGTACCAATTGAGATTGTAGATGAAATAGATGATGAGTTGCTATCACTTTAGATTGAACAAACAGGTTCTGGGTTCAGTGGGTCGGAGACTATACCAGAGTATCGTAGCCGTAGCCCGTTGGAAATCGGTATCTGCTCAATGAGTAGTCCGTGGGTACGCGGTAGGCGGTAGCTCTGGGTGGTATAGTCGGGTCTTGCCTAGAAGCGAAGACCATAGAGTCAAGGGTTGACTCGGTATTCCCGTGGGGAATAGTGTGTGACTGTGTGTGTGTGTCTGTTGTGTGTGTGTTGACCATGAACGAGATACCTGAAGTTCTGTTTTCTTTGATCAAATTTAATGTGGAATCTTTGTGCTTGGTCTCGGTTATCTCGAAACTAGATAGTTCAAATAGGAAAGATAGCCTAGATTTTAGTTTCTAATTTTTAGTTCCAAATTGCTTGTAAATTAAAACAGATTTTAAAGAGTCAAGTCCCTTTTAATTATATCATCAGTTTTCATATGAGTCAGGATTGGACGAACAGATACTGTGGCGAAATTTTGTATTTTCCAGATTAACAACACACGAGGACGTGTGCATCGCAGGATGGCCGTGTCGGATCCGGTCATTAGTACGGTCGCTAAACGAAGCGCAGCACGTAATTCGAGTAGTGGCAGCACTAACACTTGGCTAACTTCGTGCTACGACGGAGCTTAGCTAATGGAGAGGCGCCAGGGCGAGCGCACTTGCCTTCCAACCGTTCTCGAGAACAGAACCTCCAGTCTAGGAACTGTCACGCGTTCGAATAATTATGTCGTGTACGTACAGTATGTGAAATGCTAGTGTAAGTAATGTTATTGTAAATTATAATTTGATCTGAACTGCAACCGTTTTTCTATTGCGCATAACCAACACTACCCATTAGTACGCCCACAGTAGTTAAAATATACCTGATAACGAGAGAGATTCATACCATCTAAATCCGACATATTTTTAACACGCTATTATTAGGTCGACCTGTATGTATGTAACTATGTAATCAAATCTAAGAAAACTAATTTAACCATCTTCTAAAGATCGTACCGTTATGAAAATTGGCAGTTGTATGTGATTTTGATGACAATACAATAACATGGTACTGTCGAGCTGATCTGATGATGGAGCCGGAAGATATGAACTGGAACTTCATGATGGATGATCGTATCATAGCCGTGTTTGGACTTGTTAGAAAGGTCTTGTAATGAACGTTGACCATGATTAGGTTTCAAGGTCTGATGATGAAGCCGGAAGATAGGCACTAGCATTCCATGATGAAATATCGTATCATAGCCGTGTTTGGACTTGTTAGAAAGGTCTTGTAAAGGTGCAAGTAAAAGCGAGTTTTTTAGTTTTTTTTAAACTATTAATTTATTTAATGTATGTCCGGGCATAACTCCGTCGTATATAGACTGATTTGCATACTTCTTATATCGGTTGAAAGGCTATGCTCTTTTGTAACAGGGAATAATTTTCTTGAAGAGGTGCGTACTAAGGTATAAGTACTTCGTTTGCTTGTCCTAAATAATAAATCTATGGATACGCCCGCCACTGTAGTAACCGAATTCCTGTATTGCTTTATTTCCCAGTGTACTTCAGAATTGTTCACCTATTTCCGGAATAAATCTGTGGCGAAACAATGCGTTTATGAACAATTAATAGGAAGGCGACAACGCGGAAGCCGGCGCGGCGCGGAGCCGGGCGGGCTGCGAGTAACATATACACAAGCGCAGCGAGTGCCACCCTCTCAGCGAGGGGCCGAGTGTGCACTTGTGCACGGTACTGCATTATAATTCTAGGAATGAGTACTCATACGTAACACTTTAGTTTGGCCGCGATCATTGGGTAAAAATTGCCATTATTTTTACCTAAAAAATTAAGACGCCTTATGCAAAGGTGTAGTAAGGTACCATAGGGCCTCAAACTTCATTTATTTACTAGCCAGATACATTGCCAATAGAAACGAATGATTTAAAAATAATTTACTTTATAATTTGCACTAAAAAGATAAATTAAATCAATGCAAGACAGTACAGAGCTATAAAAAAGAACACCTTTTCTAAACAAATCCAAGTAAACAGCTTCTAGCAAAATATTTGTACAACAAAATAAAATGATTGATATGATGAAAGCCTCACCCGTAAAAAAACGAAGAAAAAGTTAATTAAAGTTAAAGCCTTTCCTTGTAGTGATCTGTGCTGTGAGGCAGATCAAACGCACAGCAGCGCCCGCGCCGGGCGAGCCTAGCAGCGCGACGCCGACTCTTCACAACACATCATTAACATTGTTTGAAAATAAACAAAGCGCACGAGCAGAACACACTGCACTAGGTAGCAAACAAGCAGCACCACTGTACCCACACATGCGCAGTGCACCACCTATACATTTACACACCACAGGAAACACATAAATGGCGATTACGTGTGGCGTATTCCTACATCCCCATCGCCATCTACACTGCACGCACGTGCAGTGGCCGGCGATGTAGGGAGACATGTTTCTGACAGGGTTTATATAGCGAAGGTGCCTCGCACACGCCGAGGCACCTTCGCTATATATACACCCGTGCAGCGTGCAGCACGGCGGTGCGGGGGCGGCTGGCAGCCCGCCAGCCCCGGGCGCCTCTGCCTTGCAAATTATAAACGAGTCTGAAGCCCCGCCCCTCCTTAACGCTTAAGAAATGCACTCAGCTCAAGAGCTTTACTCCTTGTGAGTGTAAGAATATACCCTCGTTAAATAGTAACGCTCCAAGCTTCGTACAGCTTTGCAGACTGTTCAATATTTAATGTAACTGTACTGGAGCCTTCACTAACGGTTACCAGTTCTTGCTTGTAAGCAATAGGACGTACAGCGTAGGCCGACTGCCGAAACTAAACACGATGGATACCCAGTACAATGCGACGCTAAAAAACTCGTATTCAATTCACACCGCGGTTGCCATGCAGTTACTTAACGTACAAATTACAATCCCTGGGTTTTTTTTACTCAAAGTTACAAGATATTGCGGAGGTCGGTATCCGAGATATTAGCTCTTCGGCTTATGGCAATTTAATCCGTGACTGTGATATCGGCACCAGAGTCCGGGAAGCTCACTGTGAAGTTGCGAGGATAGCCCGTGGTGGTGTCGGTCATGAAAGGGTCTAGGCAGAGCAAGTGGTCCCGCAAGTCTTTCCAGCCCCCGTTGCCCCGCGGGGGGGGCTTCATCCCCGTGTCTACGCGGCCGTTATCACCGTACAGCATCGCCGCCTTCACTTTAAAAGGAAACATCTTAGCATCATCCAGCCACAAACTGATCTGGTCGAGCGCCGCGCGGCCGCTCGGGAACATGCTAGTGGACAGCACGCGCGGTGCCACGGCCGCCACCATCTCTGCGCACCCGCCGTGGAGCTGGCTGAATACGTTGAGCAGCGAGTAGCTCCAGCTGAGGTCATCGTACGTGCAGTAATACGAAGACGCCAGGGCGATCTTCTGCCACAGAGTCTTATTGAAGGCCAGTCCTTTGTCGTACGGTGGCCGCCACGCGGTCACAGACAACAGGTCATAATCAATTTTTTTTGCGTACGGCCCCCCAAAGGACATGACGTGAATTCCTTGCAGGTATATCTTAGAGCGCGTAGTATATCGTAGCATATACAGTAAGTCCGGTAAAACATAATTGTCCTGTTCTAGAAATATAACTGTTCCCTTGTAATTGTCAGACCAGTCTAAGTCATTGAAGATGAAGAAAGCCTTCCACCACCAATGGTGTTTGTGCTCTGTGAGCCGCCCGTCGCGATTGCTGCAATCCGCCTTATCGATGGCACTCAGGCAGTCCTCGGGGTCGGTGCCGGGAAACCTGTTAGGATACAGCTGAACCGAGTAGGGGTAAAATATTTGCATGACCCTGCAGAAAGTGATGCTGGATACGAGCTTATTGATGATTTCATCGTAGTAGCTATGCGAGAACACGAGCAGCACGGACTGGATGTAGCGCACCTGCCCCAGCGACATGATGAGGAACTGCAAGCGCTCCACGTCGCGGTGCACCTGCACCACGATCATATTGGTGTCGGAGCGCACGGGGCCGTAGCGCCACGCCATCAGCACCTCGCGCTCGTAGTTCAGCATCTCTATGGTGATAGTGAGCCTGCCAAGCTCCGCGCTGTTCAGCGCATGTGTCGGGAATCTGAACGGATGGTCCTTCACATATTGTTGCATGTACTCCGGCACGTGGTCGGGCTGTGGCGGCCTCGAGTTAAATGTAATATACACTAAGTATGTCAGAAAGAGAAAACAACAACAAACTGGTACACCGTTACATCGTGCCCTAAATATGAGTAATTTTAAATTCATTTTGATTATTAAACTAAAATGCCCGCCAGCGGAGTGACATGTTGGTGACATGGGAGTGACTTAATATGATGACGGATGGAATGTCAGCGGTGTATAAATATCTTCTTTAACTATAAATATTATAAACTAGCTTTTGCCCGCGGCTCCGCCCGCGTGGAGGTCGGAATTGATCCCACGGAAACGTACTACTGGAATACGTAAAGTATCGTACCTAACCTAACCTTTGTATTAATCCAGGTTATAAACTACATATCTGTGTGCAAAGGACAATGCCGATTTTAGTATGGAAGGTGGCCATCTTTTTTTGTTTTCTCGCGACTTTCAATCAAATCTTGTTTTTCTAGTACAGAATAGTGTAACAAACGAAACTTATTTGACATGCATATCTCTAAACTCAATCAAGTTCAAGTTCAAAATATTTTATTTCACATAAACCTACATGGGTACTTATGAAACGTCAGAAGCACGCGAAGCACGAAGAAGTTAGGTGCACGGTTCCAATTGGTTGTTTCCTATGGAGAAGAGCCGGCAAGACGGCTCTTCTCCATAGGAAACAACCAATTCCAAACTCCACAGTTACTCTTTTAAAAATAATTGGCCTTTATAATATTTCAAATAACAGTATTAATAAGTATGGGAGGACAGTGTAGGTCTTTTAACAAGTACCCGGTACTTAACAAAATAGAAGATGGTCAATAAATCTACAGTCCACTAAGCCTACAGCGTTCTCACATTCACAAAATAGAAAAGAATCTATATAAAATATGAATAAATTAATAAAAATAATTTTAAACGAAATGACATGATTGCTATTACAACTGTAACAAATCTGAATATTTATCATGTACACAAAAGCCACTAATAAAGTATTGAAATTAAATGGTAGGTATATAATGTCAAAGATTAGGATGATTATGTCATTTATAATATGCTTTCTTGATAAGGACACGTTTGATGAGGGTTTTGAACTTCCCATCGCTAAGTTCTGTAACCGACTTTGGCAACTTGTTATAAAAGCGGATACTGTTTATAGGAAATGACTTGCTTGTTTTAGTTAATCTAAATTTGGGTAGCACAATTTCATGTCTACTACGTGTATTTATATTATGGAAATCGCTTCTTATTTTGAAAAGTCCTGAGTTTTTGCGAATCTGAAATGAGATATAGGAGTAAGAAGTTTGTACGTACTCGTATTTATTAGCTTAGTAGGCAATTTTTTACTCCTAGGTGTTAGTGTTAAGTTAACACAAAATAGATAGCCGCTAAATGCTTTTGGACATTGAATAGTCGGTACACCCGTGCATTTCGCGCGCCCCCGAGCACGAACAGCTATCTAATTACGTAACACATTTTTGTAAAAGATTACGACTAATCTGTTAAACATTCATACAAACATTCATTACGTTATTAATGTTGTAAAGCAGATTTTTTTTTCAAACCTATGAACCGACCATAGATTAGCAATCTGTTTCAAAATGCTTCAGATACTGATTGATCGTGTATTACGCAATTAGGGTACATGTTTGTATTATATGGGTCTCCCACTCCCACGCACGCAGGGGCTTACTTCGTCATAGTACGGTCGGACCGATCACTCATCGCACTTTTTTCGAGCTGTGAGTGTACTATATTTTATTGGAATTTCTGTGCTTAAAACAACCACTCGACTTGTTATGGACTCTATGATAAATGATAAATGATTTTTATTTCTGTAAATAGGTTGGACAAAACACTTTTACACGTCAATCATATTATTTTTAAACTAGATGAGGTCGGCGTTTCCTATCTGACTACTCCGAGAAGAAAGGCCGAAACAAACTCAGAGGTCACAGTCTCTTTTAAAGTCCAGACATATCTTGGTCAGATCATGTAGATTGTTGTCTAAAAATGGTCTTTTGAGGAAAGAACCACAGGGATTGAGTGGACCTGTCCAGTCAGTGCACGCATTTGTCGGTAACCGTGCAGCTCAACTCAGAATTTAAGGAGCTCTAAATATTGTTAACGTACCTGTGCAACGATTCGGCTTTTTTTTCTGGACTCAGATTGCTAACCTATTTTTGGACTATGGTGTAATACGCCTGCTTGACCTTAACAGTTAATGGACCCATGTCTACAAACTGTGACTCTTGAAAAGTCATCACGAACCATCTCGCACGCAGTTTTGACGACTTCCAGCCTCCCTTTAGCACCGTAGACCACATACATACTCTGCGGCAGGTTATACAGAAGACCGAAGAATATAACCTGCCTCTCTGCTTAGCGTTTGTGGACTACGAGAAAGCCTTTGATTCGATCGAGACATGGGGTGTACTGCAGTGTCTTCAACGGTGCCATCGGACCAATGGACTATCGGTACATCAAGGTGCTGAAGTTTCTGTACGAAAACGCCACTATGTCAGTCCCCCTCCAGGACCAGACCTCGAAACCTATCCTTCTGCAATGAGGTGTAAGACAGGAAGACGTTATCTCTCCAAAACTATTCACGCTGCACTGGAGGATGTCTTCAAGGTTCTGGACTGGAAACGGCCTGGAAACCTTCGGTTTTCTGACGACGTAGTTGTCATGGCGGAGACTATGGAGGACACATACAATGCTCGATGACCTCAGTAGAGCTTCCAAAAGAGTGGGTCTTAAAATGAACATGGACAAGACAAAGGTCATGTCAAATGCCCATGTAACACCCACTCTCATGAAGATCGGGGACACTACTCTCGAAGGTGTGTACAAGTATGTTTACCTAAGACAAATTGTCCAGTTAGATAGGGCCAACTTTGAGAAAGAGGTCAATCGTCGAATCCGACTCGGCTGGGCAGCGTTCGGGAAGCAATTATCTTCTTTATTCTTCTAACAATATATATTATGTATTGTTAGAAGAATATAGTAGTTGGAAGGAACGAGGGGCGTGGTCAAGACAGCTGCATGAAGAGTGGGGGTAGTTCGCGGCAACTGCAGACGGCGAGGAGCACTCGTCCCTTTTAGGATCGACAGCCAACGGTGACGGACGTCTCTCTGCCTCAGTATTGCGTTTTCTCGGTGTCAAGTGATTAGCTCATTAATTGCTCAATAATTCTATCAGTTTGTTAGGTTTTCCTACAGTAAGTTTTGTTTGCTAAAAATATTAAATACAGTTGATTGGTTGTGCTTATTTTTTTTATAAACCTGCTTCTGACAGATAATAATATAATTATGTGTCGGAAATACGTTACTGAGTTGACTAATCGGGACGCCAGCGACGCCCAGTGGCGTTCGATAGAGTCTACAACATAACGCTCGGATTGGCTGGTGCTAAGTTAAGTTCATCGATAGCGGTCAAGCAGTTAATAGCTCCGTCATATATATATATTTGTAATCACGTTGCGATTTCGATGAAAGTTTCAATATAAGATTTTACGGGGGCGAAATATTGATCTAGGTAGGTCTCATCATCTCTCATCATCTCATAGTCGCCCAGGTATTAATAATAATAATAATCTCCCCACCACCGTATGTCTACATTAACGTCGTGGTGGGGCTTGCGTGTTACGAATTCTAGGTCTGCGCCGGTAGAGTTTACTTTGCTGGAACAGATCTAGAATGAGGAGCCACACCAAGAGAGATACATAAACCAACAGGGCAGCATGCATGTGGCGATCTGTTGTGCAGTATCGACCCCACGGACCCTATCTCGCGGGAAAAGTCTTATTCCTCATCTCTGGCTTGCGTTTATTGACCGGGTGGAGTGAACACTGACGAAAAACAGAGCTCCTACTTAAATCTTCCCTTTATTGGCAGGCTTGAGTGGAGTTTCGCTAGCTCAAACGTGCTCGGAGGAAGGAAGTATTCCAGTAAGTGCTGGTAGGGATCTTGACCATCATTTGGGCTCTGGGATTGTTCTGATGGCCGTGGAATACTTCTACACTCCTCAGGATATGTTGCCCTCTTGTCGCTACGTCGTCACTACGTGCTAGCGACAGTTTCCGGGGACCCATTATTGAGTGCGCAAGTCACAAGACTTTTTTTCATTCTGCTCGGCTCCTAAGAGTTGTAGCGTAATATAACATGGCCTATAACCTAGCTCAATTGGGCTTTCAAATACAAAAGATTTTTTCAAATCCGACTGGCAGTTTATTTATTTTTTTGTTGAACAAACAAACTCTCTTCTTATTAAACGTACTTAAATAGAGAAATATTGATGATTTGGTAAGTTGTTAACACCGTGCGAAGCGGGTTGTTAGTAAAGATATACTGCATAGAATTAGTAAGTACGATAACTTGATATAAGTAAAGTCATTGAAAGTGCCAATGAAAGGTACAAACACACTTGCTCGTAAAGTGGCTCTTATTGAACCGCTTTTAGATTCATAGTGCAGTGTATTAAGAAACACGCGTGCTTTTTAGTTTTTATTAATACCGCACAAGTGCGGTGATGTGCGTCGTGCGCCACAGATAACTATTTACTAGTCGGAGAAGTGCAATTTTTTGAATCTCATCAAAGAGACTTCATGCCTTAGATTATCATATTTTATAATAAAATATTATAAAATAACATAACATTTCATCAAATTATATTATATTTTTCACTACATATTAACACGAATGTGCGTATTCTTAATAATCCTTATCTCTTTCTTTATATAGGGCTATTTAGTGGTTTTGTCTGTGCCTTTATTTACACCTGCGCACGCATCGCTAACGCGGCTCGCGGAAAAAGCAAAACCAGCGCGCCATTTTCCATAAATGTTTGTGTGGTTAATTATTATCAAAAATACGAAATCTAAAGTATTGTCACCAACCAACGTAGACAAGTTTTTAAAAGAAGCTGCCTCCGGATAGTCAGTGCCTGGCAACAAAGGTCAATTGAAGTTAATAAATCTAAATGTATCATCTCTATAATTACATTATTGTAGCATAAGTTCTTGCTTGCTGAAACGCGTGTGCATTGATCATTACACACTCGTTTCCCTTACCGCCTGCGGCTCGTGCGAATAATACCGCCTCGAGTTTAAAGACCAACATAGTACACTAGTATCATAATGTACTATAATATTTTTACGTCAGTACTGTAATAATGACATTATACTGATAGTGTGTGGAACACAATCATTTCGCCCGTCAGTATTCGACCACCTTCGTTTTAAGGGTTCCGTAGCCGAAGGGTGCCAAACGGAACCCTATTACTAAGCCTCCGCTGTCTGTCTGTCCATCTGTTCGTCTTTCTGTCAGTGGGCTGTATCTCATAAAATATAATAGGTAGACAGGTGAAATTTTCACAGATTGTGTATTTCTATGTAAAAATAAAAGGATAAATACAATAAACATTTGATTTTGAAAAAAATATCTTACCCTGGCATGTCCGTGTCATTGCCTTGCAGCAGGCGGCAGCAGGCGGTAGCAGGCGGTAGCAGGCGGTAGCAGGCGGTACTCACAAATTCTCCTTTTAAATATAAATCAGGCTAATACTAAGTTACAACACGCACACCAGCTCTTCGACCATGGGAGACTTCCACTGACTAGCAGATCCATTAGGTACTACAAATTAATCGGCTTGTCCCTACTTGGTAACCGATACTTATTATATATTAGAACTCCACACTTAATGGAAAATTAATGTAAGTTGTATACAGAAAAAAAAGACTCATGAGTCGTTCCTAGGAGCTTAAAAGTTTGCGTGGACCGCCGCCAACCGAGCCCGCGTCGCCCGACGCCGAAACAAGGAGATACAACTTCCAGATCTTATTTTTTTTTGGCCGGAATAATTCGTTTGGACTCATTATATCGCTTAAGTATATTTTCATTATAGAGTTACAATTTCCTCTTGTTCTTTACGACCTTAAATAAAGTTAGGTGGTGTTGCCGATGGGGATTCGGAGCTCATCCTGCGACTGTTAATAGAATTTATATTGACAGTTATTTAAAAATATAACCAGCCAGTGAATAGCACAACACTCGTAAATTATAAAGAGCCAACAACCGGCGCCATTATCTGAGCCGACGACCTCTTTGATTTTCTCTCCAGTCTCGACCAACTTTTCTAATAAAATTCTAGTTCGGAAGTATTTTAAGTCCTTTTGCTTGAACAGTCTGAAAGCGGCGGAGAGTACAAAATACTATTGACATTTTTATCAAGCGCTATAAAGGCACTTCCACTTTATAATTAAGTATAATAATAGGTCTTTACCTATGAAATTGCCGTTTTGTATGAAAAAATTTAAACGAATTTTTTTCATGTATTTTTTTATTTGTATTAATCGAAGTAATCACCCATGCAATCAATGCATCTTTGCCAACGCAGTGGCAGTTTATTGATACCCTTCTTAAAGAAATCAGCTGGACGGGAGGCAACAAATTCTTCAAAGGCATTTTGTACTGCCTCTCGGGTATTGAATTTTTTTCCCACCAAGAAGTTATCCAAATTCTGGAAAAAGAAGTAGTCTGTAGGCGCAAGGTCTGGTGAGTAGGGCGGATGACGGAGAGCTTCCAACCCCAGTTCTTGCAACTTGGAGACCGTCTGCTGTGCAGTATGAGGTCGCGCGTTGTCGTGCAGTAACAGTGGAGACGAGCGATTGACCAATGCTGGTTGGAGATGTGCCAGCTTCTCCATCATTGTGTTCAGTTCTTCACAGTACACATCTGCAGTAATGCTCACCCCGTTTGTTAAGAAGCTGTGATGAATCACACCGGCGCTAGACCACCAAACAGTGACCATCACTTTTCTAGGGGTAAGTTTTCGTTTAGGTTATTGTATAGGTGCTGAACCAGGATCCAACCAACTTGCTGAGCGCTTGCGGTTATCAAACAGACTCCATTTTTCATCGCAGATAACAATGCGGTTCAAAATTCCTTCATTTGTGTGTCTGTTGAGCAGTGCAAGGCACGTCTCGACGCGTACTTTGCGCTGGCGATCATTGAGTTCGTGGGGCACCCATTTGTCCAGCTTTTTTACCTTGCCAATTTGACGCAAATGGACCAATATTGTTTTGACGCTAACGTCGAAAGCTGCTGCTAATTCAGCCGTAGATTGTGTATCATCAGCTTCCACAATTGCCTTTAATTCGTCATTGTCGACCAAAGTCTTCGGACGACCGCGAGGTTCATTTTTCAGGTCGAAATTTCCAGAACGGAAGCGAGCAAACCAATAACAGGTGGTGCGTTGGTTTGTAGTGTTAGCTCCATAAACGTCGTTGATGTTGCGTGCCGCTTGTGCGGCGTTGCTGCCACGACGGTACTCATATTCCATAATTACTCGAATTTTTAACGTATCCATGATGACGAAAAAGATTGAAATGGGATGAAAATGTAACACTTATCAATAAACAAATGACTACTTTTGGAAAAAAAAAAACATGTTTTTAAAATAAAATTAATTTGAAATTAGAATTCTTAGCCAAACAAAAATTATTTTGATTTGAAATGGCCAGTACTGCAGAACGGCAATTTCATAGGTAAAGACCTTATAATATACAGTGAGGAGGAGCTCGTAGCTAAGTAATATCCATCAGGTTAACCTACGCTTGCCGGGGTTGGTCTGTGAATGGTTAATGATAATTTTTAATGGTACGTTTTTTAATGATAATTTTTATTGATAATGTTTTTACTACTTATTTATTGTTTTTTTTTGTATATGGGTATTTTGTCTGAAATAAAACACTTTTTTTTTTTTTATATAAAAATCTCCCACATTATAATAGTGCTCATTTAGCTTGGTTTATAGAAATCGTGAAATGAGGTAATTTATTAAGAATACATGCAAGGGAGGATGTATGTGAATGTATATGAAAGCGTGTGGGGTGAGTTTGTGTGATGTGGAGTGAGTGTGTGTGTGTGGTTTGGGATGCTTGTATATGCGTTGCAAAGGGAATTGAAGCTCCAAAAGTTTGTGTCAATTACAATGGCAACGAAATAGCAGAAGTAAAAGTAAGTGTGTTTTTAGGTATCAATATTGAAAATAACCATAATTGGAAAGCTCATTATAGAACAGTTATGTAAAAAAAAAAAAAAAACTGCCTATTAGATGCACTTTTTCAATTGGCTAGAAAAGTACCTAAATATAGACGCTTTACTTGTTGCATATCATGGTCTAGTAGCCTCACTTCTACGATACGGAATTATTTTTTGGGGTAACTCTCCGGATAAGGGATTACTATTCAAGGCACAAAAAAGGTGCATTAGAGCCATGTGTGGTCTGAAAACAGATGACAGCTGTGCACCGTACTTTAAATCATTAAAAATACTTACGCTACCGGCGATATACATATTAGAAATTAGTATCTTCGTCAAAACAAATACCAACCTTTTTGAAAAAATAACAATGGTACGAAATGTTCCAATTCGTAGTCAGTACAAAAATTCTTTGAGTAAAAAAATAAATAAAAAAAAGATAAATGTAATACTGCATTAGTAAAAGAAAGTTTTCTGGGTAAGGCTCCACGCATTTATAATAAAATTCCAGACGCCATAAAAGAATAAAATTTTACACAATTTATGAAAAATATGAAATTGTTCTTAATTGATAAATGTTATTATACTAGTGACGAATACTTAAATGACGAATTAATTCAGAATTACAATTATTAATATTGAGATTAAAGAATTTTGATATTTTAATTTCCTACTTTGACGTCGTTTTTTTTTTTTTGTCATTTTAATAATTCTTCATTTAGGTTTGACATAATTGGAGTATTAAATAATAAGCAAATGTTCAATTTATTTTCTAATTAATACCGTAATTATGCATGATTTTAAAATATTTTTAGTAAATAATTTTTAATCCTCAGCTAGATTGCACACAATATTTGTACGCCTACTGGCATAACATAGCGCTCTGTTCACCAAACATAAGATCTGTATTTCTTTACCTATGTTAACAAATAAATAAGTTGTCGGTGTAATCAACTTGTTTTGTTAGAGTAGTCAGAGTAGTAATATTGCTGCCTTTCCTTGACCATTGATGGAGTTAAAGCTGTTTCGCTACTATTAATCATCAAAATCATGGAGTAAATGTTGCCGATCTGTTTTATATTGTCGTTTTTGTCAGTTAAAAGCAAAGAATTTGCAATTACTCCACAATTTCGCTGTATATCAGATATTTCGTCACTATTATTCCATTATTTGATGAATATTTCATTCCTTTTGCTGAAACAGAACTTTGTATGTGACTTATTAGTACAAATATGGAAGTACTGAATATACCTAGTTACTTAATGAAGCGAAATAGCAATGTATGTACTGTCTATAGAATTTTGCATATGTAAATGAACATGCAAAGTAACTTTATCGATGAAATCTTAGGAGTTATCATTAGTTTGGCCCACAAATATAGGTATATTAACCTATATTTGTGGGCCAAACTAATGATTAATAATATAATAGTACTAATAAATAAAGTTTATCAAATTTTGACAAGATATTAGACCAAGATACATTAAATAAATATAAGTATAATATTGCTATTACATGACAACATATCGGTTAGTAGTCGAATAATTTTATAATGTTAGGTATCTAGTTCATAATGCACCTATATATTCACAATTTTGGGGTTCCATAATTAAAATATTTTTAGGCAATTCCAAAAAAAAACCATTTATATTTGTAATCCATCAAGAATAATATAAATTATTAATATTTTTTAATAAAAGCAAGCTATATAATATCTCATCGATATTATATACATAGCTTGTGAAGTAATTAACGATCAGTTATACAACACCTAATTCAATAAATGTGTTATAACAGCATTCATAACGATTCAAGTTCAATAACTGCATTATAAACACTTACATGCGACTAATCGATTTAGCATGCAGATATTAAGATACTTTTCAGTAAATAGGCAGCTTATATTCGGCGAATTTGCTCTAGAATAGTAATGACAAGTAGCAGCCATATAGTAGGTTCTTAAACATGAAACTTGGGAATCGACAACTCTAATAGCGCTATTACTGCACTCACATAGGTTTAAACGAGAAATGATAGCTACTATATGACTATTGAATAAATGCACTACCAATAAGAATATCGAGTAAACGTATAAACGACACGGTTAAAGCACTTAAAAACGAAAAATGCAAAAAAGTCGTAATTAACGGTTTTACACTACATACATTGTGGTTACTACGTAGCAACTACTCAACATTTATTCGATCTATAGCCGAATAACTACATTATTCGACTGTTTTGATCACCACGACGCAGACACGAGATTCTACTTTTAGAACGCCAAAATGAAGGTGTATACGAGCTTATTATCTCTCATTCAGTCTAGAATGGTACACTGAGAGGGGAAAAATATTATCACCACTCAACATTGGTTTTAGAAAGTCCCTGTAGATTCTTTGAGTCGCCTAGTTACTTATGTGCAAAATGATTTTTCTAAAAATATACCTACGACGGTAGCGTGTTTCCTGGATATAAAAAATGCATACAATAATGTATCTGTTGATGCAGTAGTTAAAATCTTGGATGAACTTCAAATTGGATCAAAATTTTGTACTTATATATGGTCATTCTTGAATGAGAGACACCTTAAAATTAAAACAGAATACAGTGATTTAATAACAGATCGATGGAGTAATAAAGGTTTAGCTCAAGGAGACCCTTTATCCCCGCTATTATTTAATTTAATTACATTTAAAGTATGTCAACAACACCTTAATACAGTAGTAGTGTCACAATATGCAGATGATTTTGTTATTTATGTTAAAGATAAAGACATTGTGAAATGTGAAATGTATATTCAAAATGCGTTAGATCATATTGTTACGTCTTTAGCCGAACTTGGTCTCGAATTATCACCCAATAAATCTACATATTGTGTATTTAGTAGAGGCAGACGCAGAATACTACCTTCTCTTAAAATCAATGAACAGTCGATAACATTTTCACCATGTATTAAATATTTGGGTATGTGGTTAGACCAAAGTTTGCGTTGGAGTAAACACGTAAATAAAATCATCGCGATAAGTTCAAAATTTTTGAATATTTTAAAGCTATTAACGGGAAGCTCATGGGGTATACATACTAAACATATACGTAAACTGTATATCTCCTTAATTAGAAGTCGACTGGATTATGGTTCGTTCCTCTATGACTGTAGCGCCAAAACACATTTATTGAAACTGGACAAGCTGCAAAACCAAGCGCTACGAATAATAGGGGGCTACATTAAAAGCTCCCCTATTCATGTGATGGAATCAGATTTATGTATCTCACCTTTATATTTAAGAAGAAAATATTTAGCATACAAATACTGTCTCGTGGTCAAATAATGTCACAATTGGTCTTATATCCGAGTTGAGCGACTATTGTCTTACTTCTTATTGGCAAAACAAAAAAAACCATTACTTGTAAAAGTATACAATGACGTTAGGCATTTAGAAATTACAGCATCAGAATATCTGAAAATGTTTAGTTTAGAAATCTGGACATCCTATATTCAAAAAAATGTTATAAGTGAACTCAAAAGTTTAAATACCTCTAAACGTAATTATAACCCAAATGTGTTACTGTAGCAGTGATATTGTAGCAGAACTGAACACAATATATTTCGGATGGCATAAAATTTACACTGATGCATCTAAATGTGCTCAGGGACAAGGAGCGGGGTTATTTGACCAGATTTTAGGGAACAGTTTTGGATATAAAATTAATTGTGATATATCAATTATGTCGCTGGAGCTCATAGCAATTTACAAAGCAATTAATTACATCTTAAATCAAAATTTTAATAAAGTAGTAATTTTGTCAGACAGTAAAAGCGCACTTCGGCATATCGCTCGATGCGCCTCTGGCTACAGCAGAGGTACATCGATAGCGTATGATATTTTAAAACTTATAATTATACTTAAAAACAATAATATAGAATGTAGATTGCAATGGGTTCCTGCACATATTGGACTAAGAGGTAACGAGGAGGCTGACCGTATATCCAAATCAGCGGTAATAGACGGATGTGTAACTAACTATGTACCTGATTACTGGGAATATACAGCTAAATTTAAATCGGCATGCTTTAATTCCTGGAAAGAACATTTTCTCAAAATATCTCTCGATAAAGGCATTTGGTACAAAAGCATACAAGGTCAACCATCTCGTTTTCCCTGGTTCGAGAATACTAAATTAGATAGAAATTATGTTAAATTGATATTAAGACTCCGTTCGGGGCACTATCCATCGGCAAAATTCGCATTTCTTATGAAAAAGGTTGACTCTCCTAATAGCACAGTTTGCAATCAAATCGAAGACATACAACATTTGCTGATGGAGTGTGCTCGGAACAGAGTAGAACGTGAGTTATTCGTGAATGATTGTAAGATAAATAAATTTGATGTAGGCATAATCCAATCCATCTTATCTACACTATCCTCGGAGATTATTAAAAAGTTGTGCCATTTAATTATTGTCCTCCACGAATAACTCTAATAAAATTGTTGTCTATTAGTCTGTAAGATTAAAACTACATAAACTAATTAAATAAATTTAGTTTATTTAAATTAAGTAAGCCAATTAATGTAAAAGGGTACGATGGGGCTGACATATCTTTGATAAAAGCCCCTAAACAAAATCTAGATAATAAAATTAAAAAAACTCTCATTCCGAGGTGAAACAGTAATTTGGCTGGTCTTTAATAAATAATTTTGAAATTAGATAATGAGAAAGAAAGTCGCATGGAGGGGCATAGAGCTTTATCGTTACGTGACGATTCCTACCAGTCAACTCCTACCGCAAGCCGCTTTAAGGTTTAAGGTTTAAGACATTTATTTCTCAAAAAGAATACAATTCACTTAATATGAGAAATACAAGTTAATCTTAAAACTAAATATAAGAATTACTTATGAAGAAGGTAGGTATTCGTAAATAAATAAGTTATTTAGTAGACAGTGTTGTGGGTAAAAGGAAAAAGTGAGGATTCTATTACATACCAATTAATACTCAATACGTTTATTGCATTCCACAATGTGAACTTAGGTGGTAGGTACATAAAGACATACATTCGTTTTGGAGCATTGTGGGCCCTGTCGGGCATAACAACATAAAAATTAGGAGAAGGGCTATTATAGATATTTGTTAACAATTTTAATATTAATCTACTCTTTCGTTTTGTGTAGGTAGGTAGGCTGATAACTAATTGTGTACATATAATTTTTACCACTCATATATTGGATTTAAACATTAATATTTATTTAAATTATACATATATTATTATTATCATTGGTAATTATAAATAAATTATTATTGCGTTTTTTGATATTATTGTTTATTTATTAAATTTATCATTTAAATATTCATGTACATTATAATAACATTTACAGATTAGAAATTGTTTTAATTTATTTATAAAGATATTAAATTTTTGTTCATTTTTAATTTCATCAGGTAGTTTATTATATATATTTTTAATAATTCTTGAAGGCATTTCGATAGCAATTACACATTGAACTATTTATATGTACTCGTACTGTAATGTTTCGGAAATACAGATTAGGTATTCTAGTAATCTTTG
Organism: Agrochola circellaris; assembly: GCA_914767755.1. Lineage (NCBI taxonomy): Eukaryota > Metazoa > Arthropoda > Insecta > Lepidoptera > Noctuidae > Agrochola > Agrochola circellaris. The sequence goes on from OU611848.1 coordinate 581,432, forward strand.
TACTTAGCAAATTAGTAAATTATGTATTAACAATTGATACAGATGTAAATTAAATGAGGTGTGGTGGGTTAAATTTAAAACCTAGAGAAATCTTTTAAGATGTGGTGTTTTATGGTTTTATGAAGTTCTTACAATCATTTCAATGATTTATAAAAGAACACCAAAATAAACTGTACCATTTATACTTACTATTAGTTTTACTAAAAATAAAAACGTAATAAAACACGCATATTCATTGAACAGTATAGATCTTGCAAGAGAGACAGTGGTTCGTGATCTTGGTGTTTTGTTAGACGACAAACTCCATCTTGATGCTCATATTACTAAAATTGTGAACAATGCTTTTCGTATGTTCGGTTTTGTGATGAGATCGGCTCAGGAATTTAAGCGCCCTGGTACTTATTTATACCTTTATAAAACGTTGGTCAGGTCTCAGTTGGAGTACGCGGTCTCGGTGTGGAATCCCTTTTATGAAAAATATTCTAATATGATAGGAAAGGTACAACGCAAATTTTTAAAGGCTATGCATTACCGTTGTTTTCGTACGTTTGCATCTTACAGCAACTTACTAAATGAATATAAACTTCAAAACCTTAAATCTAGACGTGTAATGTTAGAATCGACGTTTCTGTTTGATTTATGTAACAATTTATATGATTGTATAGACGTAAGCAATAGAATAAGTTAAGTACCCAGAACAACTATAATTATGTCGAGGTGTGCGCACGCGACCGCTGTTTGCTGTAACAGCTTGTCGATCAAACGCAGGCTCGCGAGCACCCCTGCGACGTCTTACCACGCAGTTCAATAAGATTTTCCAGGATATCGAGTTCGTGGCTGCTTCTGCTGGAAAATTTAGAAGTATATTACGCTTAGAATTAGGTACTTAAAAATCCTAAAATCTTAATGTTTATTTTATATATTCTATTATAATATCTTCTTTCTCTTTTTATTATTTTTACTTGTATTAGTCTCAGATTAGTTTTATTTTTGTATTTAATCATATTCTATAAAATCTATTTTATTTATATCGCATCGTTCGTGTGGAAAATGTTGTTGGCTACACATTTATACACCCATTATAGTTTCAAGTTCTATACCAGAATATTGTAACTGTTTATTTTCCAAAATAAAATAAAATAAAATAAAATAAAATAAAATAAAATAAAATAAAATAAAATAAAATAAAATACTTAGAAGTGTACCTATCTTAAGTATTATAAAATTACCTACGTTCACAACTACATAATTATATTATACTAGGCTTTAGTCCATCTGTCGGTCGTTTGTTTTTGCGATGATTGATGATGCGAAGTATCGACTCCCTGTAGCTGTTGAATTTCACGCTCTTACCGACCCAGGCCGGGTAGGTACGTGTAACCAAGGTAATATGATGGAGAAAATCATATTTTAGGATAGGTCTACTTTTGATAAAGTATTATGTTAAAACTACTTAGATTGCGATCAGAAATCCTCCTGCTTGACGACGATTTGATATACAGTAGGTAGGTAGGACTAGGTAAGTTCTCACTAGACACGTATTGTGACAGTATAATAAAGTAACAGTATTATGTCTAGGCAGTGACCTTGAAAGAATTACCTACCGCCGCTCGTTAGATAAACCTTCAGGCTCCCGCAAACAGGCGCGACGCGACAGCTCGATGCGACTCTAATAAAACAATTTCTAAGAAAACTTCACGGTAGACCAATTAGCGGTGTCGCGTCGCGCCCATCTCGCGTCGGGCCTGTTTGCCGAGCCTTTCCGCGTCCGTGCGTAACTGTCACGCACTTGAGACTGTTGCGTATATATCACTGAGATTTCGAAGCGCGTCGTTTCGGCATAACATAATACTGTTACTTATTTATACTGTGGTATTGTACCAAAAAATTAAATTGGGAATAAGTATGTGAATCTATAGGTACTACTTACTTGCGTAATATGAAGCGTTGCTATAACTGCAGTGCTATTCTGTAACCATCTCACCGTGAAAACTTAGGTGAAGTGAGCGTGGAGTGAGCTGTCATTCCACAGGGATTGACACTATTGACGGCTCACTTCACCCAAGTTTTCACGGTGATATGTTTACAGAATCGCATGGCTGCTCTGAATACCAAAACACAACGCGATCGCACTAAGTTATTGTAGCATAGTAACGTTATCAGTGCGCTGTCACCGGATATCTATGTCTGTCACCGTCAGCGTAACGTTACAGCCCCGATTTGTAACAACAAGGGTGGCCGAAGAGCCGCTATATTTGAATACAAGTGTGTTGTAATTCTTTCACAATGAATTGACGTCACGCAAGTATTTAGGTCGGTTGATGGCGCGGTGGCTCCCGTGTGCCGGTGTCACAGGTGGCAGCAAATTGTCGACCCTCGTCAACGCAAGGCAGATTAAACCCTCCTACATTACCTGAGCCTGAGGGTTACCCGCACTGTTATGTATGGCTTGATAGTCTACCTTCGACACGCTGTACACGCATTTTTTATACTCGACATTAATTTGCTCGGTTAGAGAAATGTGGAGTCATGCAATAGGTTTAAGAAAAATGTGGGGTACGTTCACTGAATAACTGCTTCGCAGCAGCTGTAGCTACGCCTGCTCCCACGGCCCAAGAGTGTGAGTAGGTACTACTCCTGTATGTAGGGTCAGTAACGAAAGTCAGATTTTGAAATCATCATTATTGACCAATTAACCTAGCTAGTAGCTACAATATTTATTTTGAGTGCTTTGTTCTGAATGACCTGGAGTTTTTTGTAGTAAGTGTCACTAATACTCGAGACAGGGGATGCGTATGTCATACAAGGACGAACCAATGTGAAATAAATGCGTAATTTGGTTTGAGGGCTCAAACTAGATTTACGATTAAGGATTGATTTTAAGCTGTTAAGGGACTTGACGCCTTTTAAACAAAGCTCTTCTATATTTTTTAACCAGCTTACTTTATCATCTCAAGTTGTGTAAAGAGTTTGGTGAGGAGGACTACACATTTTTGTGATAAGTTTTGAGTAAGCAAAGAGTTGTCTATTCCGTCCATACCTGGAGCCTTGCGAGTTTTCAAGGCATTCAACAGATTGTGAATTTCTTTGGGTATCACTGGAAATCTTAAATCATTAATTTTGTACCTGTTCAGTATATCAGTCGAATGTCTAAAAGCAGCATTAGTTTCTGGATCACTATTCCAGTCTCCAGCGTCTCATAGCGTTTTCCAGAAAAGCGTCTGCTAATGTTTCGCATTGCTCCTGAACTAATGTTTCGCATTGCTCCTGAACTAATGTTTCGCATTGCTCCTGAACTAATGTTTCGCATTGCTCCTGAGCTAATGTTTCGCATTGCTCCTGAGCGAATGTTTCGCATTGCTCCTGAACTAATGTTTCGCATTGCTCCTGAACTAATGTTTCGCATTGCTCCTGAACTAATGTTTCGCATTGCTCCTGAACTAATGTTTCGCATTGCTCCTGAACTAATGTTTCGCATTGCTCCTGAACTAATGTTTCGCATTGCTCCTGAACTAATGTTTCGCATTGCTCCTGAACTAATGTTTCGCATTGCTCCTGAACTGATGACGTTAGGGCATCATTTGAAGACGTGGGGGAATTACTGTAGGTTTCAAGTTGAGTGATTTGACTATACGCCATAAATCCGAGGCAGGGTTATCCACTTTGGAAAGTTTCTTATTCCACATCTCATTATTGTGATTAAGTAATAAATGTTTGATGTTTTTATTAAGTAAATTGAGTTTGCCAGAGATAATCGTTTTCTCCATAGGGTGTTTTTCTTTCAGAGCAAGCCTACGCCACATGTTCTTAGCTTTGATCATGGTTTTCCATGATAAAAACACATTCACATTGAAGAAATTCCTGTACCTAATTGGTTTATTTGAAATAGGCCGCGTCAAAGAACTTCTTTCCAATAAATAGTTTTAGTTTGAGTTCGATGAAATACCTACTAAAAAGCAGCGTATCGAATAATTTTGTGTGAAGGTATACTCATCTGAAAATGATGATTGTTAATCGGCTTTCGTTCAGGCGTGGTCCCAGGGGTCATAGGGGTCATGAACCCCCCCCCCCGCAAATCATTCAAAGTGTCCAGAGCCTGAATGATTAACATGAGCCTCAGCCACGGAGACCTCGATGGGCATAAGTATACAAAAACATTAATATAATAGGCAGTTATTGGGACTGCCGACAGAAACGAAAACTTAAAACTACGAAATAACCGTGTTTTTTTTGTAGTGACAAAAATTTTAATTTCATAATTTGTAAATGAAATAATTTATTAACAATTAATTCTGGTTTTCACATCTATCGCCACTCCAAGCAACAACAAGCGAGACAACACGTCATGCTCATAGCTACAGATATACTGTTAACATAAGCATGTCGATGACGCGAACCCAAGAAATTCCTCAACAAAAATCGCTCAACGCGCCTAAAGAAGTTTTCTCTTCAAAAAGTTGAATCTGGCCTTATCCTTAGCTTTTCGAACCTTAAGTACGAGCGAGGTGCCCAAATTCCCGAGTTTGCTTCGCTCGCTCTTGTATCCTAGTTTCTCTATTTTAAGGGGGATGCGCTAAGGTAGCCCGCGAGATTCAAATTTTCTTTAGTTTTTTCCATTTTGCAGGTCAGTGTCAGGTTGTATGTTGAATAAAATATAATTCGCGACCGTAACAAATACGGCTTTACATAATTATAATCATTACAATCAGTAATACAACTCCATAAGTTAGCATAATTGTCAAATGTCATGATTTCATGAAATAGTCATTCAATGGGATTACATCAACTTAGGGAGTTGTATTGATCATTTTTATGATTATAATTCTATAATTAAACATTTGATACGGCCGCGAATCATATTTAGATCAACATAGAACATGATACTGACCTGCAAATAGCAAAAAACGAGAAAATTTGAATTTCGCGGGCTACCATGACGCTTTCGCCTTAACATCAGGATGTTCGAAAGGATAAGGCCCGATTCCAAAACTTAAACTGCTGTAAAATTGAGTTTAAGCTTTTCTTCATAACTCGACAAAGTAAGTTCTCTTTCTGTATAATGAATGGTCAAAAGAAAATTATCAGGCTCGTTTCGCTCGCTCTTGCACTCTTTATTCCCTTGATTCTTGAGCTATTCTTCATAAGTAAAACCAAAATATTTGATTTCACATAAACCTACATGGGCACTTAAGAAACGTCAGAAGCTAGGTGCACGGTTTCAATGGATCATTTTGTATGGAGAAGAGCCGGCAAGAAACTCCACGGTTACTCTTTTAAAAATAAATGGCTTTAACAATGTTTTCAAATTACAGTGATAATAGGTATGGGAGGACTGGTAGTCAGATAAGAAATTCCGACCTCGTCTAGTTTTTAAAATGTTATTGACGTGACGTTGGAATGGGCATCTAGCTTCATCTTTCTGACTGACCGACCCCCTTGACAATTCAAAAGTGCCTGTAATTGGTTTATTTGAAATAAATGCTTTGAGTTTGAGTTTGTAAATTATTTCAAAGAAATAAATATGCTAAATAAAAATCTACCAATCAATTATTCGTTCAAATGAATAATTATACGAAATGACTTTATTGTAACTAAAATTAGCCGGAGCGATTTTCGACAAAACGTTGTTATACCAAACAAGGGTGAACCGAATCCACATATGGTCTGAAGGAATTATTGCCAAAAGGCTTTGGCTGAATCTATGGGTAACTGGTGCCTTTTTTTTTTATGACACGCTCATCCCATCTTGTTACATGTGTAGAGTACTTCCATACAAACAATAGTTACTATCGCAGTTCAGCTATAAAGTACATCCGTCTCGAGTTATGTGCCCTAATCTATAACGCGTATTTAATAAGGAAAACTGAAATTATCAGTTATCTAGGTACTATTAATGGTCCTTTATTATTTATTTCATAGTACAAAGGACTCAAGTTGCATCATATTGGCATAAATGACATAGTGTGACATCTAGTTACACTTCACCGTAACTGTCATTTTTAACAAAACTGAAAATATTTGTGCTTCTTACGTATCTTGTCTATTTTATAGTTTAAACACTATCAGACAAGATCGTTTAGACAAGATCAGTCGGTCGATTCTGTAAAAATATCAACGTGAAACATAAGTGAAGTGAGCGTGAAGTAAGCTGTCACTGTCACAAATTAACCGGCAGGATGCTAGGGATTAACACTATTGACAGCTCACTTCACCTAAGTTTCACAGTGATATTTTTACAGAATCGACCGGCTGGACAAGTTACCTTGGCGTGAGCGGCATAATGCGACATCAAGTCACACTTCACTATTGCAATGTTAGGTACGACTATTTTATCAATAAAAATGAAAAAAATACTTTTTTTATGGCCTTGTTTATTTCATAGTGTAAACACTATTTGGACTCCATGTTGCATCAACAACAGCAACTAATTCCTAGTTCTTTTGGAATGATCAAAAGGAAATATAACCTGTACCCTAATTACGTAATACACGATCAATCAGAATCTGAATCGTTTTGAAACAGATTCTATTTATATTAGAAATCTGTTTTCGATTCAGATTCTGATTTCATTTGATTTCTGATTTGATCCATTGCTTCATAAGTTAGAAAATAAAATCTGCTCGACAACGTAAATAACGCAATGAATGTTGTTGAACTGTCAAAATAAAACAGATCAGTCGTAATCGCTTACGAAAATGTGTTGCGTAATTAGAAAGCTGGATAGGTTTGGGAGCTCGAAAATTTTGCACACTCTCGGATGAAAGTGTGCAAAATCTTGCATTCTATATTCTCATGGCATAGGCTTTCCTGCAGAAGTCGTACATACGTAACAACATACGTAACTCCTATTTCTGTTTTTAAACAAAACCTAATCTATCCGAGGCAGGTTGTTAACATTTCCGAGCTAGCTCGCCCTATACCACGCCCGCAACATGAAGTACCCCCCCCCTGAAGTACCCCCCCCCCCCCTGGAAAAAGTGCGTCCCTGAATAAAGTAAAGTGGAGCTGGGGACAAACATTAACATAACATCACGCCTTTAATCCCCGAAGGCTTAGGCAGAGTTGCACCTGCATAAGTATAGTTAGATATGTTTTAAGTCCCATGTCATAGGGGGCGAGTGTACTGCCATCAACCGGTCACAAACCCAGACTCCATGCTGCTTCTGACAAATTCCTGATGAAAAAACCCAATAACACTTTCCCCATCTGGGAATCGAACCCTGTACCTCATGCTCAGTCGTAGCGTTTGCGACTACCTAAAAATATTCCTCGGCACCCATGTAGACCCTCCCTCAGAATCTTGGGCTGAGAACGCGCCTGCTTTCGTTCTGACCGTACTACTAGGCACTACGTGTTTATCGAAGCACTTGTTATCAGCAGGCACAAGGCCACGGGTGCTTCCAGTTTCCAAACAGAAAAATAAACCAGCTAGACTCAAACAAAAACTGAACTGGCCTTGTGGTGACCAATCCAAACCAAACAATCAGGGCTTAGTAAATCGCAAACTTGTACTTCTTTCAACTTGTACACTTTGTAATGTTTCTCTACATAAAGTATGTTGTTCTACGTTGAAACCAAAGCAAAACCGAGCTTTTCAAATGGGTTATTAGGCTGTAGCTGAGTGTAGCCACCTGCTGAGTCAATGTTTCTTCGTCACCGATACACTCTAATTATTTATGCGTATAATAATCGAACGATTACCTATAAATAACCGTAAAACTTACATATGCAAAAAAACAGGTGACCACCATCAATGTACCTGTTTAATAGTAGAGGTTCAATTATTTTAATTATTTATCAAATTACTTGCTTGGTAGGTAGGGACTGATTACGCCATCTATTGCACAAGTCAGACAATGTTTTGTCGTATTACTTCAATACCACAAAATATGTGAAAGTATTGAGGAAAAATACTGTATAAATCCTAGACACAATAAACATAACAACCGATAACATCAATATCTCAAAAACATCACTATGGCAAAATGTAATTTATTATTATGTTCTAAAAGGCTCGTACTCCAAGCTCAAATTAATTTAAACTACATTAGTCGTGCAGAAATTTGATCGATTAGTCATGTCACTTCAATCGTGTTAAAATATATTATCAAACAAAATTGCCAATGAATAGGAAAATGTTAAACATTTTTTGTTTTATTATTAGTATTTGGAGGGATTTAAAGTTATGTAGTGTATTATAATGTGTGTTCGGATATCAATAATACCTTTCGTTCAGAATCTTGAATTGAATGGCCGCCTGTCAGCTGTACAAGTACTTTGGTTGGGAAGCTGTCAAATGGTGAATAGCAAAGCAGGAGCGGTAGTGAGAATATTTTCTAATAAATATGTCTTTTTATTCGCAATATCAAAGTAATAGGTAATCGCCGCGCCTAGCCATAAGCCTTAGCGTAAATACAAACGAAAACCAAAACCGGCATCGTCGTAAAATGAGTTCGAGAGACAGGTCGCTGCAAGACAAGTTGAAAGTGCTCTTCAAAAAGGGTGCATCGGGTGAGTATTGGGGCTGGTTCTGTTGGGTGAGATAACGTGTGGTCTGTGTGCTCGACGAGCGGTCACTAGTGCATGTTCTGGTTGTGTGCAGCGCCACTGCCGGCGCGCAACGAGCTGGTCGTGAGTGGCGAGGTGGAGCGCGAGCTGAGCGCTGACACGCCGCTGCACCGCCGCTTGCGCGCGATCAAGGAGCTCGGCGAGAAGGCGATCCACGTCCGCGTGCAGGAGGTGAGCTCACACCCCGAACTTATTATTTTAGTACCCTCATAATTATATTCTGCTGATGCAACATTACAATGCAATTTCTTTCCTTTCTTCTTCTCTGTGATTTAAACTCCTTTTTGGGTGCATTTTCACATTGTTTTATTGTCAAGCAAAGCTATGATAAAAATGTTTTATCATTTTCATTATCTGAATATAAATATCTTGGTGAATTGTTTGTTTTGATATGATTTATTTACAAATTTCTTTCACTTTTGTAAGAACAGCTGTTTATGTTGGATATTACTTAGACCATCATATTTTTTCATGACAAAAAAATAAATACCAATATGCTGTTTTGATTATTGAGCTCTCTAATAATTTTTAACTTGTGCTCAAACTACTGAGCATAACAACTCGAAGGTAGGCGCTATTCTAACTCTCCACACCTAACCAGAACCATTCTGACCAAAACCTACTCCTTAAGTATTAGAAAAAATAGTAAATTAGAAAAAAAAAATACAATTAAATATCTGCATAAATAGAACATCTTCCACTTCAATGAACATGCAGCCAATTGTATTTTCTTTTTATTAAACAAGTGCTTTGTTTTCTAACATATCTGTCTCCGTCCAAGTTTACATTATTAAGTTAACAAAACCATAATTTATCATGATAACAAACATTTTTCAACATTAACACTTTACTGTATCTAGGGTGGAGTTGAAAAGCTTTGGTCATTAACAAGAGATCTGCTAGAAGAGAGTAATGTGGAGGCTCGGCATGCCGCGCTGTGGTTCCTACGGTGCCTGGCTGAGGGGCAGGCGGACTACCTGCAGATCATGCGCACTATCCTGTTCCACTACCTGCGAGACACACATGCCCGCCACCCACCCGAGGACACACAGTTACGCTTCAAATTACTGCACACGTTGACCAATAGCGGGAAGAATATTAACTGCTTTGAAGAAGAGGTTAGTTTGATTTTCAACCCAACATTTCTATGTTGCACTTCAGTCTAATAGAATGTAATGGAAATCAGACACAGTGAAGCAAATGACACATGTAAACAGTCTGCTCTTGTCTATCGTGAAATATACTGCATAAATCAATTACACATAAAGTTTATTGAACTCTTTGACAATTGAGCTTTGTTGGTGCCCAGTTTGTTTTGGAGATTTTACACTTCTTTTGTTATTTATTTACTCCCAAAGTTGCGTTAAAATTAGCAAGAAAAAGGAATCTTTGTTGGCTCCTAACTTTTTAATCGCTTATTATTTTCGAATTTTGATTCTGCACAGACAAAATGAATAATGAGACAAAACTTTGGATGTACAATGTGAAACAGTGGAGTAAATAAATAAATAAATATTGCAATATGCAACATTATTTAATTTCTCTTACATAGTAATTGGAACAGTGCCCTGTGTTGGTTTCAGATTGGTCCATTCCTGCTGGAGTGGCTACCGCAGATCCAGCCGCCAGCGCAGCTGGTGGAGTTTCTGCAGCTCATCATCAACGTCGTCAAGTTCAATGCCACATACTTAGATGAGCAGATTGTTCATGGAATTGTTAAGTAAGTATTAATTTGTTTCAATAGTATCATACATATTATATTTGCGCATAATTATTTGTGGTATGGTTTATTACAACCTTATTCAAGTGACCCTTAATCCGTTGTTCTGTGAACCTCTAAAAAAATCGTGTACAGCTATGAACTTCTTCTGACTTTCTTCTATTTCTTTTAATTATTATTTGTTCCAACCTCAATAATTTTGTATTCGTTTTTTTTGGTCATCACATCATTCATCTTTAAAAAATAATAATTACTATTACAACCTAGCACAAGGAAGCCTGTCTTCTGAGTATAGATAGTAAACACCTGTGTAGGTATCAGTATTGTGAAGACTCACTCCACACAGTACATACTGAGCTGTTTATTTACAATACCTTCATCTTCAATATTTAGTTATTCAATTATATCCTACCATAACAATCCTTGTTTCACAATATACAGGATACTTGTTCTATTTTCACATGGCAGCTTATTTAAGGTTAGTTGTATGTTATCAAAGTATCGTTAATTTCCCAATACATAAGTGCTTACTTATATGTTCATAGTTTTGATGTTAAATAAAGGTCACCTCGAAGGTGATTTAACAAAATCTTTTTTTTTTTTTTAACACAACTCACTATTTACTCTAGGTACTAAATTAAAAGACTAACTAACTGTATAATAATACAAAAACAAGAGGACACTTATTAGCAGCGGCGCCAGCACAGCACGCCGTGCTAGGAACATGGGATGGCGCAAGGGTGTCGACACAGGTTGCGTCTTTTTCAATTCAATTCAAAATATTTTTATTTCACATAAACCTACAAGGGCACTTATGAAACGTCAGAAGCTAGGTGCACGGTTCCAATTGGTCGTTTCCTATGGAGAAGAGCCGGCAAGAAACTCCACGGTTACTCTTTTAAAAGTAAATGGTTTTTACAATGATTCCAAGTTACAGTGTTAAAAGGTATGAGAGGACAGTGTAGGCCCATCAACAAGTACCAGGTACTTAGCAAAAAATTAAATGGTCCACCGATCTACAGTCTGTTAAGTCTACAACGTTCTCTCATTCACAAAATTTAAAAGAAAATAAGCTATATAAAAGACAAATGAAATTCCTAAATAAAATAAAAACCTATTTAAACCAAATGATAATGGTTGCCATTACTGCTGTAATAAATCAAATTTAATATATTGTAAATATACAATGTCAAATAATACAAAGATTATGTCATTTGTAAATTAAAATAAAATAAAAAAGTAAATTAAAATAATTATCGTAATTTGGGAGCAGTTAATAGACATTTACATAGTTATGCCGTTAATGAGGCACCAGAGAAGCCACATGTGCAGAAGGAATTATTGCCAAACTTCCTTGTCTTCAACGTCTCACACCAGAGGCCTACCCACCCACCAAGGCAACAACGCCATCCCGTCTTGCCCATATTATTTACTTGCGAACTTGGGTACAGTAAAGTTAGCCTCACGTGCTTGGTAACAGTTTGGGTAAGGGCAGTTTTTGTAGTTCAAGTGTAACGTGCGGTTGACTGTACTATAGACATGGGCATTTTTTTATTTTTACGCAAACGGTTAAATATCCGATTGCAGATTTTGAAATCCTTTTTAAAATCCGTTTTTAGAAACGATTTCAGGAGCAGCTCCGGCTCAGGCTCGCAGTTTCGATCGTCTCTAGTAATATTATTCGGTTGTGTAAGTGCATCGAACAAAACTATCCAAACATAAACAAAAAATTGCTTACGCAAATCTACTGTTGCCGTGGTTTTGTGAAATCGATTTGTCTAGTTCGGATTATCGATACGATACGATTTGTGACTGATCGGATTTCAGTTACGTTTTGACATATCTGACGTACCTATATCAAACTCAAACTCAAAGCATTTATTTCAATTAAACCATTTACAGGCACTTTTGAATTGTCAAATAGTCGGTCAGTTAGTCAGAAAGTTGAAGCTAGTTGCCCAGTTCCAAAACGTAGATCTTCATGGAGAAGAACGGGCAAGAAACTCCAAGGACACTCTTTTAAATATAGAAAATTACACAATCCTGGGTACATTATTCTTCTATATATCTACTGTACAATCAACAGATCATGTTAAAATAACAAGGTTTGTTTAATACTGACTGTGATTGAAAGACTATTAATTTGGGCACCTATTAGTCTTCAATGACAATCTTCAACAACTTTTTTCTATGGAAGCTGGCTGTCACCACATCGCTTTTGATCTTTCTGCAAAGTTGTAGCGCACATTGAAACTGTTTTATATGAGTTGAGGATGCGATGGGTTCACTATGCCACTTCGGTTCTATGCCCTTTCCATGGTATCTCGCGATCTGCGTTCGATAAGGGGTTAAAACGCTTATGGTTCGTGCGCTGTGTTCCAGTAACGCGTGCCACCTGTGCGTGTACTGCGCCGACGTGTCCGTGGTGCAGTGCTGCCTGTCGCTGCTGGAGGCCGTGGTGTCGTACTCGCTGCTGCCGCGTGCCGCGTTGCGCACTTTCGTCAGCGCGCTCTGCCGAACCGTCATTCTGGAGCACTACTGCCAGAACAGTTGGAAGGTATGCTCTCTGTTCTTTAGTCCATATATACCAAATGCTGAGTGGGTCTTCTCGATTGCCTGCAATTATTCCCAGTCTTGGGCGGCCTGCATGTAAGTCTTTGCGGCTACTTTTACCGATAAGTTGCAAGACTTGTGCAACAATTTTAATTTGAAAATCCACATTTATGTTCCTACACGTAAACTGTCTTGTATCGACCATATCTTGAGCAACATTGCCAATGCAACTGCAACTGTACTACCTCTGCACCTTTCAGATCATGACACAGCACAAATGCTAAGCTTTCCTACTAAAAATAAACCATATAAGGCACCAATATACTACATTTTTAAAAGAGATTACAACTTAGATAATATCCGGAAAAAAGATTGCTTGCAAAACCTTTCTTGGTCCGATATCTATCAAAATACTGGTGCAAATTCCGCATTCAATGATTTTCATCAATTGGTGTGCCTATTCTACAATCTCTGTTTTCCCAAGATAAGAATTAAAGTGAACAATAATAATAAAAACACCCAAAAGTGGATAAGCAAAGGTCTAAGGCAAAGTTGCAAAACTAAATGGAGACTGCGTTACCAGTACTTTAAAACAAAAAATTCTAATAATAAAAATAAATATAATAATTATTCCAATCTGTTAAAGAAATGTATTTACGGTTCAAAAAAGAATGCAAACATAAAATATATTAACACACAGGAAAACAAATGCAAAGCTACTTGGACTGTCATTAAAAATGAAATAAATAAGAATACCCCCAAAGGCAACATAGAAATTATAAAGTTAAATGACATTTTACAGATCCTGTATTCCATATTGGGCTGCCTGGCTTCTATATTCAACGACCACTATGTAAATTTAACGCATGTACAAAGTCAACTAAGTGCTGGTCAAAGCTTTACAAAAAATATAAGTGTCAACTCTATGTTTCCCAAACCTATGCTGAAAAGTGAGGTTCGACAGGAAATAATGTCTCTGCGGAACACCAGAGCAGAGGGCTATGATGAAATAAGCACAAAAATTATAAAAGCCTGCTGTAATGAACTGACTGGTATCTTAACCCATCTAATCAATTTGTCATTTTTAGAAGGAGTTTTTCCCGATAAGTTAAAACTGTCCATTATAAAGCCGTTATTCAAAAACTTGATATCAATAATTATAGACATGTAACTTTAATACCTATTTTGTCTAAAATATACGAAAAATTTATGTATAAAAGACTTACTGATTTCTGTTATAAGTTCCAAATAATAAGTAACGAGCAGTTTGGATTTCAAAGGAACAAATCCACATCATTAACCATTTTTTCTCTTATGAAAGAAATACTTTCAAATATTAACAAAAATCATCTGACTACTGGTCTCTTCTTTGATTTTCGAAAGCCTTCGATCTGGTGTCTATGTTCTATGTTATGGGGTTTGGTTTCCGCACTTAGTCCTACAGTGGACCATTGTGCGTGGCCCATAGCGGCCGTTGGTGGTTACTCCTCCCTCCAGAAGTTTATTAAATCTCCTGGTCTGTTCAGAACATCTGTGAAAGATCTGGGTGTCCCGAGGGTCTGTGTTCTAATCTGGGTGACGCCTGTGCATTCAAAAAGTGCGTGCGTGACGGTTTCCTCAGCCTCCATGCACGCCCTGCACAGAGGACTGTCCGTTATGCCTATTGTGTGAAAGTGTTTGTTCAACGAGCAGTGGCCCGTGATGGTACCCGTGACCAGGCGCAGGCCGTTCCTATCCAGGCGTAGTAAACGCCGGGTTAGCCTGGTATCCAAAGATGGCATGGCTTCCTTGGACTGCCTGCAGCCCGGTGTCGAGGTCCACCAGTGCTCGGCTTGAGTGTGGGTGAACTCCTGTAGCCACCTGCGTATCTGGTTGAAGGGGATGGGTACGATGGGCTCGGGTCCACAGACTGCCGTGCTGGATCTTCGTCTAGCAAGCTGTGTCCTTTTATCCATTGCAGTGTCACCGTGTTGCGGCTAGATACCGTTATTTGTTCTAGTGCATTGTGACATTCTAGTGTTAGCTTTGAGGTAATATGTTTTTTCCGTAAGGATTGAAGAACTGAGGCGCTGTCGGAGAGTATGCGTATGTGTGTGTCCGTAACTCTTCTAGCTTTTAGGGCGTGGACCGCTTGTATGATGCCCACACACTCCGCCTGATAGACGGTGTTGAACATTCCCAGCGGGCTGGATATCTTTATGTTAAAGTCGTGTGAGAAGACTCCAACCCCAGTCCCGGAGTCGGTCTTCGATCCGTCTGTGTATACTCTCATCTCTTTCGAGCCTGAGTAGTCACACTGTTCTTCTGTAAGTATTATGTTGTAGTGCCTATGAAAGTGGTGTGTTTTCGGGGCTTTTTCACAGGGTGATGCCATCATTGGTCGTCGTTTGATCGCATCTTCCTTCATACGTGTGTGCTTAACTCTAGAGTCTTTGTTTAGGGTTCCTGATACATGGAGCCTAAAGGCGGCTAGAGTCGCTTCCTCCCGCACGATGAGGTGCAGAGGAGGCAGTCCAAGCATTGCCTGTAGGGCGGCAGTGGGTGTAGTTCTCATACTGCCAGTGATTGCAACACATGCAAACCGCTGTAGTTTTTCGAGATTCCTTTGGGCTGTGCTCAGGTCTGTCCTGGGCCACCAGACCAGTGAGCCGTATGTGATGATTGGTCGGATGTTTGTGGTGTATAACCAGTAGGACTGTGACCCTGGGGCTAATTCCCCAGTTCCTGCCAAGCAGTCGCTTGCACTGCCACAGGGATATGCTGGCTTTGTAATAATATAGTTGGTGTGTTTTGCCCAGTTCAGCTGTTTGTCTAAAAAGATGCCCAGGTATTTAGTTTCAGTTGATAGGCTTAGGGTTGTTCTGAAGAATCGTGGTAGCTGTAGTGTTGTCTGTTTCCTCTTTTTTGTGAAGAGAATCAGTTCGGTTTTTGTAGGGTTCACTGAGAGTTGGTGCCTGTTGCACCATTCGTCTACTATTTTTAGGGCTTGACGCATGAGGTTGCATAGAGTGTTTTCGTGGGTGCCGTTCATTATGATGGTTATGTCATCGGCGTAGCCTACAGTGAAGTAACCTTTGTCGTTGAGTGTTTTGATGAGGCTATCTACTACAAGGTTCCACAGGAGCGGCGAGAGGACGCCCCCTTGCGGGCAGCCCTTCGCAAAGATGGCCCTCGTAGTATCATTTACTGTGACTTGTACAGCTCTCAGTTTGAGCATGTTGGTGATCCAGCCACTCAGGGTCGGGTCTATATTGTGACTGTTGAGTGCCATGTTAATGCTGTTGAACATGGTTTTGTCAAAGGCGCCCTCGATGTCAATGAAGGCGGCCAGTGCTGAGCATTTGTGGTCCACTGCGCATTCGATTTTGGAAACCACGCCATGTAGCGCGGATTCTGTTGATTTGCCCGTGGAGTACGCATGCTGGTGTTTGTGGAGTGGTTTCATCCGAAGAGGGCCATATCGGATATGCCTATCACAGAGTCTCTCGAGGGTTTTCAGTAGAAAGGATGTGAGGCTTATAGGTCTATAAGCCTTGGGTTGCGTGTAATCGGTTTTTCCTGGTTTGGGTATGAAAATGACTTTTACCTCGCGCCATGCGAGAGGTATCTGTCTAAGTGCTATGCAGGCTCGATAGATCTCCACCAGCCACGGTGTCAGATAATCTACCCCCCACTGCAGCAGGGCTGGGAAGATGCCATCCAGCCCTGCCGACTTGTATGGCTGAAAGGTGTTGATAGCCCACTTTGTTCGGTCTTCTGTTACTATGGTGCGGGCTCTTGACCAGTCTTGATCCGTTAGGGTCCATTCTGGTTCAGCCTCCCTTGTCCTGTCCTCCAGGATTTTAAAGTCTGGGAAGTGAGTCTCGAGAAGGACCTATCTGGTTTCAAAGTCAGTTAGTGTGTATGAGTTATCGGGTTTCTTCAGCGCGCCAAGAGTTCGGTCCTGGTCAGCTGATAGGATCTTCCTTACCCTTGCGGCTTCATTATTAGTCTCGATGGATTCACAGAATTTACGCCAGGCGGTTCTCCTGGCGGTTCTGATCTGCTTTTTGTATGTATATTGTGTTTCTTTGTATATCTCCCAGTCGTCTGGGAGCCTCGTGTTTTTTGCTCTGTTAAATTGCTTACGTAGCGCATCTCTGAGTTTACTAAGTTCAGCGTTCCACCAGGGGCTTCTCTCGTTCTTGCTTTGTGGCGCTCTTAGTTTACAGCATGCGTGGTATGCTTCAGTTAGGTATTCGGATAGTTTTGTCACGGTGTATTCTAATTGTGCATGGTCCCTTATAGTTACTTGTGCCAGATGTCTAGCTAGAAGTGAAGCCAGAAGGCTTTTGTGTTTTGTCGATCTGGTGTCACACGATATATTGCTATAAAAGTTAGAGACTGTCGGGATTAGGGGACCCGCACTTATATGGATATCATCCTATTTAAGTAATAGACAACAACGTGTTATCATCAATAAAATTACTAGAAATAAACACATGACTCCCTACTCCTCGGAATATAAATATAATAAATATGGTGTTCCACAGGGAAGCGTACTAGGCCCAATATTATTTATTCTATACATAAATGACATTACAAAAATAACCAAGCATAAATGCATATTATTTGCCGATGACATATTATATATTATAGTGACATCTGATAAAAAGAATAGTACCATTACAGATCATGAGTTGGATATTAATAATACAATAGACACATTATTGCATTGGCTTGACATGAACCATTTGAAAATAAATTTAGATAAATCCGTTTACATTCAATTTAATCAATCGAATAATAATAAGTACAATATCAAAATTAATATAAATAAAATTAATGAAGTAACACATACAAAGTTCTTAGGCCTAATAATATATAAAGATATTAACTAGAAAGAACACGTAGAAAATGTTAGCACTAGAATGAATAAATTCGTGTATGCTTTGAAACAAGTAAAAAATATAACGAACGTAAAAACTGCTATTATATCATACCACGCGTATGTAGAATCATTATTACGCTATGCATTATCTTGTAATGTGGGGTAATAGTACCGATCTAAACAGAGCATTTGTCGCTCAAAAAAAGTGCGTAAGAGCAATATGTGGCCTTCAACTTGATGACTCATGTCGACCAGTGTTTGAAAAGCTTGGTTTGTTACCGCTGCCATCTCTGTACATTTATGAAATATGTGTGTGTGTAACTACGAGTTATGAATAAAACATTATTTAAGACAGCGAATGATGTAAATCCTCCTAATAGACGACATCCATTTAAATTAGTGTTTAATGATTTGCCAAGACTTGCCAAATACAAGAAGAACTGCCTGGCAATGTGCGTGCGTATTTTTAACGAGATACCAAATCAATTCAAATCATTAAATTCTAGATTATTTAAGATAAAGTTGTACAAGTGGTTGAATGAGTGTAGCTTCTATTGTTTAAAAGAAATTATGGAGAAGAAATGTTTATGTACGTTGTAATTCTTAAACACCCTGAAATTTTGCATGCTATGTTTTATCTTAGCTAAACATGTTTGTGCCATGATAATTATATTTTTACACCATTTTTATGCAAATAAATGATTTATTATTATTTCCTTTATTTCATTTATGTACATATAATTTACATTTTTAAATATTTTTATAAAAACAAAAGCGATAACATAAATATTTAAAAATATAAAAAATATTAGCCCACCGGTATCGGGAACAGGGTCCAAGCTACCGGTGGTCAGGGCTCCTGAGAGAGGAATCTCCTGACGATACGTGCCGTGTCCAGAAGTACCGCTTTCTGGATCAAGCCCTTGGTCCAGCCGCCTAACGAGAGCCTCCTCAGTCAGGTGTTGGTCGAGGCTCTTGGCTATTATGCCATTGGCCGTCACGACTATCGACACAATGACTGCTGTATCCACATCCCACATGTCGACAACCTCGCGAGCCAGGTCAAGATACTTAATCTGCTTATTATTATTATGTACATTCCGTTCATTCAAGGACGAATTGGAGGAGTTATCAACAGCATTTTACTATAACATAATAGTTATGTTTTAATTTAGCTTTATTTATTGATTATAATGTTTTTATTACTAATTAACCAGAAATTATAATTTTATTAGAATATTTGTACGCCGTCGATGGCAAGACAGAGCGTCGATTTGATTAATAACAACATCTGTTTCGTTTCGGTCGACATTTTAAATTTTTATTAGAATGCTCTCAGTAACTCCTCGATGCAATTTTTTTCTATTCTCCACTGTCAAATATGGCCAGCTATATCTCCGACTCGTCCGCCAAGTCGCGATCATGCAATGTCTGTAACGTTTGCAGCTGATGCGCAACGTGGTGGGCGCGGACATGGGCCACGCGGCGCTGCAGGAGATGGTGGAGCTTCTGCGGGGCGGCGCGGGCGCGGGCGCGGGCGCGGGCACCGGCGCGGGCGCGGGCGAGGAGGGCGCGGGCCTGCTGCGCGGCGCCGTGTTCTACATCAACATGGCGCTGTGGGGCCCGTACCGCGTGCCCACGCTGCGCGTGTCCTTCCTCGCCGTGCTGCCCGCATTCCTCAAGGTGACCGCTTCGTCACTACTATTCCGCACACACATATTGCTGCATTGTAAGAGGCCAAACAATGGAGTAATACGACCAATCCATGATACTATCAAGCACAAAAAATCCTATTTCTTGTTTCCTACTATGTATTTGAAATCGTGTTGAAAAATAAATAAAAAGTGATAATCGTTAAATAGAAAAATAAAATTCTTCCTCTAAAAAGCTGATTTTATTCACTGTTTTCAGTGAATAAAAAGCACTTTTAATCACTATTTTGGTGTTTGAATTTAGAACACATCTATATATGCGACCTCCATCTCAATGCTATACAACCTCCTTGCGAAAACATACTCGATACACAGAAAATAAATATCGATTCACAAGTTGATTATTATTAGTAATAATAAGAAAATTACTTTAAATTTTAGTAATTGTTCCAATTTTAACGTACATTTGAATTAATTCAACCTTCCTTTTTTCTTCATTAAATGTCTATTTTCGCTTAAATCGTTCTTTTTCTCGTAGTCATGGTATAAAGTATAGTATGCAACTCTTGAATAAAACGGATTTATATCGAGGGCCATGAATTACTCGCGTCGCTCAGGATTCATCTATGGCCCTCGCTTTAAATCCGTCCTTTATTCACTAATTGCATAATATACTATTTTATACCGGGTTCAAGGGAATGAATAGGGATAGATCGGTGGAAGGGAACATCGGTATAGTCAACCTCGTAATTGCTTGTCCGTGTGTCCTACAACTTAGATACATGCGACTCATGCGAGATCTAGGATGTAAGGCAAAGCCCTCCGCACACTAACAGGGTGCATTTAGCTCCTTACTTTGAATAATATTCTACCGGAAATTTTTCTTGTTTTTAAAAAGTTACTAGGGTTCCATACCTCAAAATGAAAAAAACGCAACCCTTATAGGATCACTTCGTTGTCCATCTGGCTGTCTGTCAAAACCCTTTTTCTCCGGAATGCGTGGAGGTATCAAGTTGACATTAATATCTGCAAATACCATCCACGCCATGCCGAACCATGCTGGTCTATGGTCCATTGGTGCTCTAAAAGAAACAATCTTCTAAGTCAACGCAATAAAAAAATACGACCATTTATACGACATATTTTGATACTCGCAAATAAATCAAAACATACACTGGGTACTTCCCATTGACAAAGATTGTGGGTTAGTTCTGTATATGTATTTAGTCGGTAAACCTTTTTAAATAAATAGATAAATGACCCTTGTCATGATGTGCAACTAACATTCAACCTTATCACCCTTAGGTTGTGTGTCAGTGTCAATTGCACATCAACTAATTACGAGGTCTAGACAAAACGGATGTTGATTTTTGAGATCCGATGCCTTCTGTACTAAATTTTACTAATGTTCTGATCCCGGTGTTGGTAGGCCCTGGAAGGCAACCAGCCGGTTGTGACGTACGAGGTGGTGGTGAGCGTGCAGAGCGTGGTGTCCAGGGTGCCCCTGGAGCTGTGCGAGCCCGCCTGGGACGTGCTGCTCAGCATCCTGCGCGCCGTGCTGCTGCAGGACAGTAAGCTAACAAACATCTTACGTACGAGGTGCTGGTGAGCGTGCAGAGCGTGGTGTCCAGGGTGCCCCTGGAGCTGTGCGAGCCCGCCTGGGACGTGCTGCTCAGCATCCTGCGCGCCGTGCTGCTGCAGGACAGTAAGCTAACAAACATCTTACGTACGAGGTGCTGGTGAGCGTGCAGAGCGTGGTGTCCAGGGTGCCCCTGGAGCTGTGCGAGCCCGCCTGGGACGTGCTGCTCAGCATCCTGCGCGCCGTGCTGCTGCAGGACAGTAAGCTAACAAACATCTTACGTACGAGGTGCTGGTGAGCGTGCAGAGCGTGGTGTCCAGGGTGCCCCTGGAGCTGTGCGAGCCCGCCTGGGCCGTGCTGCTCAGCATCCTGCGCGCCGTGCTGCTGCAGGACAGTAAGCTAACAAACATCTTACGTACGAGGTGCTGGTGAGCGTGCAGAGCGTGGTGTCCAGGGTGCCCCTGGAGCTGTGCGAGCCCGCCTGGGACGTGCTGCTCAGCATCCTGCGCGCCGTGCTGCTGCAGGACAGTAAGCTAACAAACATCTTACGTACGAGGTGCTGGTGAGCGTGCAGAGCGTGGTGTCCAGGGTGCCCCTGGAGCTGTGCGAGCCCGCCTGGGACGTGCTGCTCAGCATCCTGCGCGCCGTGCTGCTGCAGGACAGTAAGCTAACAAACATCTTACGTACGAGGTGCTGGTGAGCGTGCAGAGCGTGGTGTCCAGGGTGCCCCTGGAGCTGTGCGAGCCCGCCTGGGACGTGCTGCTCAGCATCCTGCGCGCCGTGCTGCTGCAGGACAGTAAGCTAACAAACATCTTACGTACGAGGTGGTGGTGAGCGTGCAGAGCGTGGTGTCCAGGGTGCCCCTGGAGCTGTGCGAGCCCGCCTGGGACGTGCTGCTCAGCATCCTGCGCGCCGTGCTGCTGCAGGACAGTAAGCTAACAAACATCTTACGTACGAGGTGCTGGTGAGCGTGCATAGCGTGGTGTCCAGGGTGCCCCTGGAGCTGTGCGAGCCCGCCTGGGACGTGCTGCTCAGCATCCTGCGCGCCGTGCTGCTGCAGGACAGTAAGCTAACAAACATCTTACGTACGAGGTGCTGGTGAGCGTGCAGAGCGTGGTGTCCAGGGTGCCCCTGGAGCTGTGCGAGCCCGCCTGGGACGTGCTGCTCAGCATCCTGCGCGCCGTGCTGCTGCAGGACAGTAAGCTAACAAACATCTTACGTACGAGGTGCTGGTGAGCGTGCAGAGCGTGGTGTCCAGGGTGCCCCTGGAGCTGTGCGAGCCCGCCTGGGACGTGCTGCTCAGCATCCTGCGCGCCGTGCTGCTGCAGGACAGTAAGCTAACAAACATTTTACTTGATGATCTAAAAAAATCGCTTTTGATCGGTGCACCGTCCTCCCATACCTATGTGTAATTTGAAAACATTATAAAAGAGTAACCACAGTTTCTTCCCAGCTCCGTTGGGACCGTGCACCTTCTGACGTTTCATAACTGTTTATGTGCAATCAAATTTAATTGATTGTAATTTGATCTGTTATATACGGACTTTTTTTATGCTTTTATATCTGCGGACGGTTAAGTGGTAAGCATGTACTCTACGTAGTGATCTATGTTCGTCAGAGAACTACGACCCGCCGAACGAGTTGATCCACAGCCGCGTGCACGCGCTCATCACGTGCATCGAGCAGCTGCACGACGCGGGCCAGTACTACGGCGACGTGGACGCGCTGCTGGACCTGGTCGACTACTGCGGGCACGACCGACCGGTGAGGAACGATTTATGCTCTGTTCCAAAAGTATCTGATGAAAATTTAAACCAATGAATCCGAAAACGTACCTGGTGTAACGACTAGGGCTTCGCAAGTAGGCTGCGCAGGCGGTTCACTATTAGGTTAGAGTATAGATTTATTAGAAACTAACAAGTTTGCTTCATAAAAAGTCTAGAAGTACGTAGTACACAGCTAGGTCATAGGTAAGGGTCGTGTAACATTTGAAGAACTCTCCTAAGTGTGCTCATAATTTTCCTCTTTTCAGATAGAATTGATTCTCTTTTATTCTCTTAGTATTTTGTGGGTGTACCGTATAGGATCACTTCGTTGTCCGTCCGTCAGTCTGTGAAGACCTATTTTATGCGGAACTCGTGGAGGTATCAAGTTAAAATTTATAACAAATACGTAGATCTATGGTCCCTTGGAGCTCTAAAAAATTAGGCTTATAGTCAACGCAATAAAAAAATACTGCCATTTACTTGACATAATGTTGATACCTAAATAAATCAAAACCTACAGGGTACTTCCCGTTGACCCAGAATCATGAAATTTGGTAAGAAGCAAGGTCTCTCACAACACAAGTAAAGGAAAAAGTCCAATAATCGTTAATTTGTTGCTATATCACATAATTTTATTTTTTTTGCTACTAGAAACTTACATTTGCGGTTGGAGAATTGACCGTGACGTATATCGATGTAAGGGAGAACATGTTTATCAACTACAAAGTTAAGTTTGTTTTTGGGATAAATTCATCCCAAGTACGGAACCCTTCTTTGTGCGTTGTCCGATACGTACTTGGCCGGTTTTTATTTTTAAGCACCAGTAAAAGTGCAATAGCAATCAATGCGTCGTCGTCCATGTTAAACGTGCTTTCATGACAGCGACAGTACCTAGTGGCTGTGTAAATTTGTAATACAAAAAATCGAACGTCTTTCTAGTCTCACGGAATTCCGAATCAGGAAACCCTACGTATGCGGCCAGCCTTAGGTGGACGTCGGCAACGCTATGATGTATCTCATGTTTGTTTCGCATCGTACTGTATAACGGGCCGGTGCCCGCAACTCACGTCCGAGCGCGTATTTTACATGCGGGTGGAAAAATCGATCATCCGATCCACCCCGTTTCCTCGAGGAAAGCCAGCAACGCCTCGCGACGATCTGTCGGAGGGTAGCCGGTGTCATGCGCTAGTCCCTCGGCCGCAGGAGGCGTCGGCGATGCGCCTGGTGTCGGCGCGCGCGGCCGCGCTGTCGCCGCTGGGCGCGGCCTGGGTGCCGGCGGCGCTGGCGCTGGCCGAGCGCTACCTGCGCCACGAGCCGCGCCGCCAGGTGCGCCTGCACACGCTGCAGGCCATCGGAGCCTTCATCAAGCGGAACAGGTCAGGGTTTCTATTACGACCGCAGTATATCGACGCCCACGGCAACCGTGGAAATGAGACGAAACTTTTACTGGCGTGTCAGAAGTACCGCGAGAGGGATTCATGATCGTTACTTTGTGTCTCAAATACAATAGACTGAGATATATATTTAGTAACCTATTCCGCTTAACTATTCCTAAAGAGTCATAAAAAATCTTGTACGAAATCGACACGTGCTTCACCTCTCAACGAGGCATCCTCCGGGTGACGATTGACTTGTCGCGAACCCGAACACGGCGTGTTGCCACGCCGAGCGCCGGACGCAAAGGTCTATTGTATTTTATAACGAATTTCCGCAAGTTCACACCTAAATCAATTAACTATTTTTTATCTCAACTTTATAATTTTATGTTTTCTCTTTTATGTGCATCTGTATACAGGTCGATTGATAATTGGATGCATTCTTGGAAAAGGGTGATACTATAGCTAATTTGCATATCATTGTTGACCCCGTTAACTTGGGAAGCAAAAGTGTTGAAAAAAAAATCTTATCTCTAAGATAAGTTATTTTTTTGGAAATTTCCCACTTCTCGACCATAAACTGCTAATTTTGAGAAATATACTTGGCTTTGCCAGGTACCTATACGGCGAGGAGTTGATCGAGCTAGTGGGCATCCCGGTGCTGAGCTCGTGCGCGCTGGACGCCGAGTGCGCGCTGCGCGCCGCGACAGCTCGCTGCCTCACCGAGCTGGCGCGCACGTCGGCCTCGGACGCCTGCACCGACCTTATCGACCTGCTGGAGAAGGTATGTGCCCGTCCAGATGTAATACGTAGCAAAACCTCAAACCGAAGCAGTCCCGCCGGGTCACAATACTGCGTTCTTCTTGCCGGCGAGCCAACAAGACCGCAATAAAAACCCGACTAGTAGATCAGGCCCTTTAGACGTCCACAAAGTGGGCAACTGAAACATTGCTTGACCTGAAAATTTATTGTAATCACTGTTATTTTCATTAGAACCTGTTCAATACTTAAGGGGCCGTGCACGAAATCACCTGATTTTGATCAATTTTGTTCATTCATTGTGAGAAAGGGAAACAGAGTTTAAACAAAATTATTTATGATTTGTAAAGTCGAGTTCTATGTCTAGCATGTGGCAGAAACGGATTTTTCAAATAAATTAAGGATGCATGGAAAATCATTAATATTCGCAACAAGTTTTCCGAAAAATGACGCGAGACTGACGTTTGATCGTTTGGTTACAAGAAACTAAATTTGATTTTGAAAATTAAAAAATCTCATCAACATCATTATATGGTCTACTTGCATGTGGCTGAACCACTTTTTTCAACTTCCATACAAAATATAGCAGAAATAAGATGTTAAAATAACGTAATTTTCTAAAAACTTCAAGACAAATAAGTATTCTTTTGTAATACTTCATTCACGGGTACCACACCCCGTGAATTTTTTAAAGCCGGAGGCGGGCATGTGGAGAGGCAGCCTTGACGTGTTTTATATGGAGATTTTCAGTTTATGTATGGAAAATATGAAAAATGATTACCTACATGTTGAGTTTTAGGGGTTTATGGGTCTTATAAAGGGGATCGAAAGTTTCATTATTTTTTCGATAGGACACACTATTTTCGAGATATAAGCAAAAGAAAAAAAAAAGATACAGTACTGTTTTTAAACCTGAAGTCAAGGTGTTGGTATGAATTTTAGTTCATGACAACTAATTGTATTCCACACTATTATTAATCGCGATTAAAAAGGTGTGGAATAAAATTAGTTAAACATAAACCCCTAAAACCCAACATGTAGGTAATAATTTTTCATATATTCTATACAAAAAGTGAAAAATTCCTTATAAAAGACGTCAAAGCTGCCCGACGTGCGTGGCTCCGGCTCTAAAAAAAATACCCGGGGTAGGAAAAAACAAGTAGCACGTGGAGTCGCGGTTGCCAATTTGGATTTTAGTTTTGTCAAAATTATTTTTAAATTTAGAGGATTGTTTTTTTGCAGAATAGCTTTAAGATTAAGATTCTCATAGCCAAAAGTAAGGAATTTTAGTGACAGTTTAGTTTAGTATACAAGAGAATCGGCACTACTACTCGTATTTATGTAAAACGCTTACCTCAATGCTATTAAATGTCTAAATGTACCTAAATACATCTCAAACCAAATTGTAGCATTTTTATATTGATTGTTATAAATATACTAAACGAATAAACATAAACATTCCAGACTTATTCATTAACCATTATTTCTTGTTACGTTTTGTATTGTTTTCCTTGTTTTTTGTTTAGTGTCTGTGCTTACTAACATAGTCGTAAGTTTTACTAACAATCTTGTTGTTGAGTCTATAGTTACTTTAATAAATAAAAATTCTATTCTATTAACCGTACCTACGTAACTTAAGATAATATCATATAAAGGATCAAAACTGTTTAAGCTCTACTTTAGGCGTGTGTGAACGGTGCACACAAACATAGCATCGCAATGAATTTACCTAAACTCTGTCGAGTGAATTTTGTGCACGGACTCTTAATGATATTTGATTACTCTTTTATTTATTTATTTGGAGAGAGTTATATATCACTCTGAAACTGTTACTTATCCGTCACTTGTACCTTAAGGTTCATTAGATCTTTTTTTTTTTTTTTTGAGTGTTCGAAAAAATTAATTTAAATCAAAAATTCAAAATGTAATTCAATAACGGGAAAACCGGAGGTAACTCCAGTTTTGTGTCTAAACCCCGTTTTAAAAAAATCGGTAAATTTTGTCCGGTTTCCGAACCGGGTTTGCATGTCCTAATTAAGGTTGAACTAGTCGCGGGCTCGAACTCACTGGTGCGCGTGTCCAAAAAGCACGTTGTCTCACCTGGCATAGTATAGTATAAGCGATGAGCAGTTAGACGCTGGTCTACTTGCACAACGTCTAGTTTGCACGCACATAAACACCGTTCCGAACAATTTTAGTCACAACGAGCGTGTAAAAAAAATACGAAAATTCCTTTGGACAATCGAGTTTTAATAAAACACCAAAAATAATTATCAAAAAATCAATCTTTTTTTTTTTTTTTTTGAGGGTGTGAAATTATCAAATAACTTCTCCCGCTCTGGGCGGAGCGGTAGGGCGTGTCAGACTTTTACTGACTAAAACCCAGCCGTGTTCCTTCCGTTGCCTGTGTGCCGGGGTCGCGATATTAGATCTATCTGGCATTAAGGTTGCACTAATCGATATTTTCTCCATACAAATGATGGGACGGTATTATTCCACTGTTCAACATTGTATATCCAAAGTTAAACATGGTATCGTTTTGTCTCATTATTAATTTTGTCTGTGCGGAAATAGGAAAGTAAAATAAAAAGCCATTATAAAGTTATGAGCCAACAAAGATTCGTTTTTTTTGCTAATTTTAGCGCAACTTTTGGCGTAAATAAGTAATAAAAGAGGTTTAAAATCTCCAAAACAAAGTCGACACCGACAAAGTTAAGTTCTAACACCGGTTTTCGGTTTTGGGCCTTCAAAACCGAAATTCAAAACCGGTTTCGAAGACTTTCCGGTTTTGCACGCCCTAACCTTAATGATAGCGGATAACCTTTGCGGCGCAGCCGTGAATCTGAGACATTTCAGGTTTTTTATATTATTTTCGTATTGCGTTCCACGAAGTGCTGCCTAATAAATGTTATTGTTCCCGCTCGTAGATCCTGAACCGGCCCTTCGAGATGTACGTGACGGACGTGGCCATCCCGCCGGACGCCGACGTGTCGGACCTGGCGCTGGCGGCGGCGGGGCTGCTGGAGCTGCTGCACGCCAAGCTGCTGGGCGCGCCGGCCGCGCACGCCGCGCGCTGCTTCCTCGTGCTGCTGGACCATCTGGACAACCACTACCGGCGGCACGCGCTCTTCGTGCACCATCCTGATATACGGATAAAGGTGTGAGAACACTATTAAGTTCTGATACTGACTAATATATAATTATTCGATTCGTGAAGCGTCACGAAATGGCTCCTTGGTCGTCCCTCTAACTTATACAACATACGACAACGATCCGTGAGGGCGTTGACGTAAGTGTCGTACTGAAACTATATTTATGTGGTAATTTTCAGGAAAAACGAAAATAATAATCCCCACTTTTTTTTTTTTCAATGGGCAATTTCTCGTGGTTATTTACATGAGACGCGGGTGGCCGTCGTCGTTTAGTGAGTGTCTACAACAAGTCATGATTAATGAACTATAAATTTGCAAATTTTATACATTTTGGTACATACTAAAACTGTGAAATAGCAATAACTTTTTTACTACGGTTCCGTAGTAAACAAGGAACCCTTATAGTTTCGCCATGTTGTTTTGTTTGTAGTTTGTTTTGTTGTCTGAATATAATGGAATAGAAATAATTTATTTTGCTTATACTCGTAATGTAGGTATACAGATGAGATGCAACTGAGACTATGAGACTCCCTCATAGTCTGGGTTATATCTTATCTATAACTCTGTATTTATCTGTGGGGGCTTGTAATTAGCAATTTAGTTAAATATTATTGTTACTATAATGTTATTAGTCTGTAAGCCTTCCGAAAACAAATAAATAAATAAATGTCCGTCTGTCTGTCCGCGGCTTAGCTCAGAGACGGTTAGTACTAGACAGCTGTAATTTGGCATGGGTATACATTAGGGTGTCCCTTATAAGACGACTTTTTTTTTCAATTTTGAAATGCATACCCACCATATCTTTTATAAATGCAAAACCATACTTAAATATGAAATTTTACCTATCTAGCATGATTGCAACCCGTGCCGTGAATAAAAGACAAAATGAAATAAGAGAAATATTTATCTTTATTTAAACATAAAATAACAACAATCACCAACACATAAACATGATGGCGACAAGCCAAAAGTAGGTAACAATTCTCTTTATAAATTCTGCTCCAGAGGAACACAAGCCCCATTGAAACGGCCAGTATTCGAAGCTGTTACGTCGCAACGCATTCTTTGTACTAAGGCTCCAGTCCTAGAGGGCAGTTGAGACAGCTTTAGCTTGATATTTACCAGAAGAACTCTCTAGTTTGGGTACTGCTAGAAGCTGTTCTCTGTCGGCAAATGAATTGATAATCGGCAAGCGTTCTTCTTTTGAACTTCGGATATTCAAGTCTGAAGCCTGGTTATAATGTTTCATCTCAAATAGACTGTGACTACGTCACGTACATCCTGAAAGTCAGTTTTATTGCTTCTAACCTAGATTTTCTCGTCTGAGTATGAATTTGCTGGATCGAGGATTTGATAATGAGGAAATCTTCGCTGCTCAGATCAAGCGGTTCTACAACCGCATGAAGAATATAAACGAAGAGTCTCTAAAGCTTAGCTGGCATCGATCTAAAGCTGCAACAAGTTTATGTGTTATCAGATTATTTCTTCCTTTTCGAACTTGTTTCAAACTCAAACTCAAATCATTTATTTCAATTAAACCATTACAGGCACTTTTGAATTGTCAAGGAATCGGTCAGTCAAAAATATGAAGCTAGTTGCCCATTCCAAAGCGTAGTAGGTACCTATGGAGAAGAACGGGCAAGAAACTCCACGGACACTCTTTTAAATAAAATAAATTGTTACAAAGTATTGGTTACATCATTCATGTTGAAATTATACATGTGAGAACAATGTAGAAAGACGTGCACGTTAGAAGCGTCCGTAATATAAAGATAAAAACAAAGAACAATTAAAAAATTAAAAATCAGCCATGGCCGCTAAGAGTTGACCAGTCCCAACTGACGGCGCCCGTTCACGAACATGACGTATGGATCAGCACCATTCAGCTCAACCATTTTGAAGGGAGCTAAATGATCCAACACACGCGCCACCATCAGCGAGACATCTGAGTGAGCATGACATACTCACAGCCGCCAGGGCACATTCAAGTCAATAAAAAAAAGTATTACCCAGTAAATGGTAGCTCTTTAGTACATAGT
This sequence comes from Agrochola circellaris, assembly GCA_914767755.1. Lineage (NCBI taxonomy): Eukaryota > Metazoa > Arthropoda > Insecta > Lepidoptera > Noctuidae > Agrochola > Agrochola circellaris. Next base: position 611,466 of record OU611848.1, read on the forward strand.
ACTCACACCTGTGCTCTGGAATTATATAATACAAAGGAGATTGATTTTATACAATGCAAAGATGGTCTTAAATTCTTCATCAGCTGCAACAGTATTTTCAGATGTTAATCAATTAGTTGTGGTTGTGGAGCAGGACCAGCATTGAGCCAAGCATTTTTATCAGTGATGTAATCCCCCAAATTATAATATGCCTGCCTGCATAGTGTGCGTTTTATACAAGACTTGAATTTCGTCTCATTCAGTTGAAGTATGTGGGGAGGAATTTTATTGTAACATTCAGGGCAGGAACCTCTGGCAAGCTGACATCACAATTCAGAATCTGTCCTTTGTCTGAATCTTAATATTAATATTCTAGTTCGCTAGTTAGCCATATTTCTTATTTCCATATACTAATATTGCCAAATTAATCAAAACAGCTACATTTTTGACAGTTATTTGCGACGTTGCCAACTTTTAGGATAAACGCTCTTAATAGTGAACATGTCAACTTATTTTTATTAGCAACTACCTACCTACCTAATACCCGCCTATAACCACCTATACCTACCTACCTACCTAACCTAACAGTGATAAAAAAGAAGAAACATATTTTGTTTGGGACACGCACAGGAAATACAACAATAAAAAATATATTTTGATTTGAGATGGAACGTACGTGTATATTGCTAAAAGCACCAACTTTTTATTTCAACGTCAATCATATAGCCATCACAAGTTTCGGAACCTTTTAAAGCCATTTGTTATTGTAACCAGTGACGGCTATATAATAGACGTAGTGAATCCTTCCCGGGCTCCAACCTCTGATGCGAAAATTATACAATTATGATGAATGAAGAACATCCATTGCATTGGTTTTTAAACAGTGGGGATGTTTTCATAGTATACAAGGGGTTTAGAGATGAAGAATGATATCGAATCGTGTAACTATGAAGCCCACATTCCACCTACAAAGGGTCGGAATGCTAGTCAGCTTACAACAGACCAGGCAAATAAATAGAGTAAGAACTAACTACGGTAAAAATAACCTAACCTATGGGGGAGCACAGCTCTATAATAAACTTCCAAAGGATGTCAAAGAAGTGACTTCACTAAGCATATTTAAAAATAAATTATTCACTTTTATTTACAACGACGAAACACTATATTAATTGTGTTGTGATTATTTTTGTTTAAAACGGCAACATCTTTTAACTTTGGCCACCGCCTTATCTTAGGAATGCAGTGAACTCGTTTGCAATTTTGTTGACAATGATCTTTTAATGTTTTTTGCTTTTGTTTTTCTTCTACCCGCACTGACATAATATAATTAGTAATAAGATTTAATGTTCTCATGTAAGTGACAATTGTCTTAATGAGAATAAAGTTCTTTAAACCGAATCCCGATTGATCATGATTTGTAGGTACTTGTAGCGGCGGTGAAGGGAAAGTTCGAAAATAGGTTTAGGCTGTTGCGACAAACATTTATCAACCGAGCACTATATCACATATTTTGTCATTTTAAAGTCGCAGCAGCCATAAGAAACGCCTTTTATTTATTTATTTAATACTTCAAGCACACAAATGTACAGAGGCGGACTTAATGCACTAGGCATTTTCTACCAGTCAACCTTCGGGTGATGCAGAGACAAACAGTGGTAGGTGCAATTACGAAAAATTGAGGAATAAAAAAAAAAATGTAATATATAAAGATACACATATACCTTATATCCTTACCTTTTATCGTGTCGCTGTTGACAACAGAGTCGCTCCTGAGATTGTAACCATAATTCGCTCTAGAATGAATACGGCAGTCTATTGCACGATTACGTGCATATGAAAAAGCTTAACAGGCAGATAGTGGAAGGAAATCTTCCTCAATTCGAAGACTCCACGTTTGTCTGAAGAGGACGTATTTAATTTCTGTTTTGCGCTAGAGAGCTATCGTATTAAGCTCGCCAAGTCATACTGCGCCGAAAATATTCACAATGGCCTTTACAGTATCGAACCATATCGAGATCATGAGTTAAATGATTTACCGATATGTGCAACTTATTGATGTGTTACATCTTTCCTCTCGCTTTCTTGCAAATCTTTCCTCTCACTCTCTTGCAACCTGTGGGAGTGATTTCGAGAAAAGCGCCTTCCTGTTACACACTTTCGATGTGTAACAGAAAGCACGCGCTATTTAATTTGACCAATGAGTGCTCACGGTGCTAGAGTTTGGCGACCCACCACCTGTGGATTGCAGCTGTCGCCAGCAACACTGCCTCCAAAAAAAATTATGTCCGGTGTACTAACCAAACATTAAAGTCAATGCAAATGCAAGTAAGCAGAAAATGTCAATAAAATGCAAGGAATGTCAATGAATGCTCAACGGGAATGAATCTAAATAAAATGCAAGTTGTCCGACTCAAATCACGTCTAATTGAACACTAATTAAATTATGTACAAAAATGCATCATCTAGGCTCCGCCGTGTGTCAATGCACTTCCAAATGTAGGTCGCGATCAAAGTGCAAATACGCGAACCTACTAACTAACTTATTGCATCAAAAATACATATTTCAAAACCATGTACTTACACCGTACATATTGGCACCACAAAGAATGGTGACAGTAACAAACTGCAAGACATGTAAACAATTACAGACCGTAGAAAAACCAATTTGTAAATGCAGAGCAGTAATAAATGTAAAATGTAAACTATATAATTAATAAGTAAGAATGTAAACTAAATTCCTATAATATGTAAAAATGTAAACAAAAATCTGTAAATAGAATGTCACACTTAATTAGCACACGTCGCTATGTCTATCAGTGTCAAAATTCATTTCACTAGAGGAGGGGTTAACCTTTGTCACCGTATTCACTTTGCAATTGGTTTGCTGATAATAGGTGTACGTCCATGTGAGCTCCCCCGACCGTGACAAGCGTGTCGTCCGCGTAACATGTGGGTCTACTCCCGGTTGGAGCTCGCCCCTCAGCACCCAGTCGAAACCGATGTCCCACAGAAGCGGGCCCAGGCCCAAGCCCTGTAGAACACCGTACGACATATCGCGTGGCACCCACCGTGGCGTCCCCTGTAGGTGACACACCTTTCCGCCAAAAGCTAACCTTTTTTTTTTTTTATTTATCTCTGAAAAATGCGTTACGCATCCCCGGCTCGTGGGGGACGAGTCGGGGTATGTGGGACTCCTGTCTAAATGCAGTATACCCACTAAAACTCAGCGGTGCTCCCGCATCGCCGTGATGGGAGGGCCATGGGAAACCGGCTCAGCCTTTACATCCACAGCCCTCCCGGCGCATGCCCGCCTAGCTGGCGGGCCCCACATGCCCTACGGGAATGGCCGGGAGCACCTGGCCATTCCCGTCCGGCACTGGTGGAGGCCTGTGCGATGCAGGCGAGGGTGCCCCCGCACCCGTTGCCTGCTGGCCTCCACCTGGGAGGAGGAGTCGGAGATGACTGTCGAACTGACGTCTCCTTCGACCCCTCCTCCGCCTTCAGAGCGGCGCCGCGTCGGGATCGTCCTCCCGCACGCGCTCGCCAAAAGCTAACCTAACCTAACTTTATCTAACAGTGATCAACTTACTGATCTTGGATTTTCAAGGATAAATTGGATTTTGAATGATAATGATGAGGATGGATTTTCAAATGCTCAAAGATGAACAGCATTACCGTATTCCTGTGATTGCGTAATTGTACAAAATATCAAAGAAAACTGCTGGTTAGGAGGGGTCTGTCAGACTCTTACTGACTAAAAAACACACCGATGTTCCAACTCACACCTACGCCGGGGTCGCGGGAACGAAAGAATCTTCCGCAAAGGCTAACCTAACCTAACCATTGACGAGAATATCCGTCAGGCCATAGAGTGAAACAGCCCAACAGACGATATTAGCCATTATTTAGCAGTAAAAATAGTGATTAAAAATCAAGATTATGGTTTGCAACATGTTATTTTGTGCCAAAAATTTTATTAACATTTAAACATGTTTTTCTAGGAAAATCCCGTATTTTTGAGAGATGTCGTCATAGTAAAAATGTATCACTTTACCAAGATGGTTTGACTGAGATACATTTTAAATCTGTTGGTAAGGTTTGGGGGGCGTTTTGACGCATCGTCCTTTGCAGTTTGAAAAACATGATCTCCCATACATTCCGTATGGGAGAAAATATTTTTCAACTACAATGTTAAGTTTGTTCTTGGGATAAATTCACCCCATCTATGGAACCTTTCATAGTGCGTGGTGCGACACGCAAATGGCCGGTTAAAAAAAAAAAATAGATTTAGTATTCGTTTTGGTAATGTGCTTGCAGTACTTATGTGCCCCTTTCGGATCGCATAGGGTTTTTTTACACATTGTATAAATTATAACGATCACACGTCACTTAAGAGTTTCCTCGGCCACTCACGTCCAGCTCTCGCGGCCGACCTGCGACCTAACCTGAGAGTTGTACGACTAATACGGTCGGCGTATTACCACTTCACCTTGTTTATTATGCAAGTTCGTGTTCCCTCAGATATTCGAGATGCTGTTCGGTCTGCGCGCGAACCAGTTCAACTGCGTGGGCTTCTGCTACGACGGCGCGGGGGCCCCGGTGTCGGGCGCGGCCGCGGCGCGCCTGCGGCCCGTGTGCTCGCCCTTCCTCATGGCCGAGCCGCCCGCGCAGCGCGGCCACGTGCCCGCGCAGGCGCCGCCCAAGGACCTGCCGCAGGTACTGCTCTACTGCTCTCGCGGCCGACCTATTGGGCTACATTTTAATCGCTAAAAGTATTATTGATTTTCAGACAACAATCCGTTTGTTTAGGGGGTACTGTTTAATAAAAACCGACAAGAATAAATAATCTTATGTTATATTGTGATTATTTTGATAGTCAAATCATAATATAAAATAAATATTGCGAATGCATAATGCGCTAAGGATCGTATTTCATTTACTGGAACGAATCGTCGATATTTATTTATTTATTTAGTACATGGAGGACTTACAGCTAACAAATACACAACAAATGAGGAAGCAATATTCACCAGAAAGCCAATTACAAGTCCTCGCGCTTAGAATTACACTAGAAATACAAGTAAGACGCGAGCACAGACAGCAGTACACGACTCAAATTGATAAAGACAAAAAAAAATATAATAACAAAAGTAAAGTAAAAATAGAACTGCTTAAAATAACTGCTGTCAGTAAAAAAATTGTAGGCTTAAGCACCTTCTTGCAGAGTTCACACTAGTTACAAAAGGATCCAAATCATGTCGCTTGCATATCTCATTAAAATGTCTGCTTGCACGCACAATATAGCTGTTCTGCCTATAATTCGATGATGAATGAAGAACACAAATGGGAGAGTTATTACGTAATTTTTTTCTGGGCACATTAAAGTAAAATTTGGACAATAGTTCAGGACTATCAATATCGTTGTGGAGGATATGGATATGGTTTTGGATTTGGATATGGGGTGAAAGTTCCGATCCATATCCAGCAGGGCTCACATGACACATGAGCCTGACCCTTTAGGTCCTGGTAGTCCTTTGTCAACGCTTGGGAACGAAGAATCTCCGTACTAGCTGAATAAGTTTTTGCACTAAACGAATAGGAATTTCGATAAATTTTGAATAATAGAGGGTCGTGCGCAGACACCTGCCCTCGCGATGTGATGTCATAGGCAAATTATAGCCTGCCTCAAAATTGTTATAAATATGACCTATCTTTTACGTGCGCAACCATTACTTTAGCATTAAAAATCTTGTGGTTATTAGCGAGGGAAATCTTACATGTTTTTGCCGGGCAGAAATATTGAACTTTACGACCAAAACTTTACTCAGAGCGAAAAGACGTTGTCACGTGGATGTAAAATCAATATATTTTCTTAAGTTTTTTTTCGAAATTCGAGCATTATTTTGACAACCTACGAGATAAATCGAAAATACTGTGCTGGTGAAATACATGCGAGCGCCCGGTGCGGCGTAGGCCGGTAGTTTTAGTATGAAAATCCATATCTGTCGTGATCATATAAATTGTGTATAATGATCATCAGGTTATAAGTTATAATTAAAATTATAAAAAAGAAATTTTAATTTTCTTCTTTTTAGAGCATTTAAATAAAAGCTTTAAAAAAAAAAGGTTTTATTGTTTTTAATTTTAAATTAGATAGAAAAGATACAGATATCTTACATGTCAACGATAGTCTGGCTGTTCTTTCGAAATGGTTCGCAGCTAATAATCATTTAGTTAATGCGAACAAAACTAAATATATTAGGTTCTCATTACCAAATGTACCTCAAGTGGGTATCAATCTAAAACTTGATGGCAAAAAACTAGATGCAATAACGAAAACTATATTTTTAGGAATTACTTTAGATTCAAAATTGCATTACGGGCCATAATAGAACTCTTTCAGGTAGATTAAGTTCAGCTGCATATGCAGTAAGAAAAATAAGGCAGTTGGCTGTTATAGCCACAGCTAAGTTAGAACCTCAGTCACAACCCAGCACTGTACCACATCCGACCCACTGGATCATGAGGCAGCGCCACCCCGACTCACTGGGGAATCACCAAAATCATCTCAATCACCGCAATCACCACAATCACCACAATCGCCGCCATCACCGCAGACAGTTCCGACTCATCGTGAATTGTGCGGCACTAGGTTCCGACTCATCGTGAATTGTGCGGCACTAGGTTCCGACTCATCGTGAATTGTGCGGCACTATAGGTTCCGACTCATCGTGAATTGTGCGGCACTAGGTTCCGACTCACTGGAACCACAGATCGGAAACGTCGACCTCATCTAGTTTTAAAAATATGCTTGATGTGTAAAAGTGTCTTTTCACTCCTACTTACAGACATTAAATCATTTATCATGATCATTGATGATAAAAAAATATTTGTTTTTAACTTGCTACATCGATCTCTCGTCGCGAGATGTCAAAGTGCTTTTTCGAGTTTACTCGTACATGCAGTTAGATGTAACTGGTCGTGTTTGATGTGGCAGGGCGCGTGCTTGCTGCCAGTGGGGCGCGCGGCGCGACTGCTGGCGGCGGCGCTGACGCGCGAGAAGGACTGGGCCGTGCTGGCGCGCGTGCTGCGGGCGCTGCCGCTGCTGCTGCAGGCGCGCGCGCTGGCGCTGGGGCGCCGCGCGCAGGACCTCGACATGCTGGCCTCCACGCTCTGCTCCATGGTAACTAGCGCGACCTGCTCACACACACATGTCACGCGCCACAAGGACTGGGCCGTGCTGGCGCGCGTGCTGCGGGCGCTGCCGCTGCTGCTGCAGGCGCGCGCGCTGGCGCTGGGGCGCCGCGCGCAGGACCTCGACATGCTGGCCTCCACGCTCTGCTCCATGGTAACTAGCGCGACCTGCTCACACACACATGTCACGCGCCACAAGGACTGGGCCGTGCTGGCGCGCGTGCTGCGGGCGCTGCCGCTGCTGCTGCAGGCGCGCGCGCTGGCGCTGGGGCGCCGCGCGCAGGACCTCGACATGCTGGCCTCCACGCTCTGCTCCATGGTAACTAGCGCGACCTGCTCACACACACATGTCACGCGCCACAAGGACTGGGCCGTGCTGGCGCGCGTGCTGCGGGCGCTGCCGCTGCTGCTGCAGGCGCGCGCGCTGGCGCTGGGGCGCCGCGCGCAGGACCTCGACATGCTGGCCTCCACGCTCTGCTCCATGGTAACTAGCGCGACCTGCTCACACACACATGTCACGCGCCACAAGGACTGGGCCGTGCTGGCGCGCGTGCTGCGGGCGCTGCCGCTGCTGCTGCAGGCGCGCGCGCTGGCGCTGGGGCGCCGCGCGCAGGACCTCGACATGCTGGCCTCCACGCTCTGCTCCATGGTAACTAGCGCGACCTGCTCACACACACATGTCACGCGCCACAAGGACTGGGCCGTGCTGGCGCGCGTGCTGCGGGCGCTGCCGCTGCTGCTGCAGGCGCGCGCGCTGGCGCTGGGGCGCCGCGCGCAGGACCTCGACATGCTGGCCTCCACGCTCTGCTCCATGGTAACTAGCGCGACCTGCTCACACACACATGTCACGCGCCACAAGGACTGGGCCGTGCTGGCGCGCGTGCTGCGGGCGCTGCCGCTGCTGCTGCAGGCGCGCGCGCTGGCGCTGGGGCGCCGCGCGCAGGACCTCGACATGCTGGCCTCCACGCTCTGCTCCATGGTAACTAGCGCGACCTGCTCACACACACATGTCACGCGCCACAAGGACTGGGCCGTGCTGGCGCGCGTGCTGCGGGCGCTGCCGCTGCTGCTGCAGGCGCGCGCGCTGGCGCTGGGGCGCCGCGCGCAGGACCTCGACATGCTGGCCTCCACGCTCTGCTCCATGGTAACTAGCGCGACCTGCTCACACACACATGTCACGCGCCACAAGGACTGGGCCGTGCTGGCGCGCGTGCTGCGGGCGCTGCCGCTGCTGCTGCAGGCGCGCGCGCTGGCGCTGGGGCGCCGCGCGCAGGACCTCGACATGCTGGCCTCCACGCTCTGCTCCATGGTAACTAGCGCGACCTGCTCACACACACATGTCACGCGCCACAAGGACTGGGCCGTGCTGGCGCGCGTGCTGCGGGCGCTGCCGCTGCTGCTGCAGGCGCGCGCGCTGGCGCTGGGGCGCCCCGCGCAGGACCTCGACATGCTGGCCTCCACGCTCTGCTCCATGGTAACTAGCGCGACCTGCTCACACACACATGTCACGCGCCACAAGGACTGGGCCGTGCTGGCGCGCGTGCTGCGGGCGCTGCCGCTGCTGCTGCAGGCGCGCCGACATATGTTACATTCTGACATGAAAGGGAATCGGTTGAATACCTTTAAGGCAAAACTGAAGGCGTTCATTGAATGTGTTACAGATATCAGACCGCAGCCTCAACTTCCCCGAGTGCCTCCGAGTGGGAAACGGTCAAAAGCTATTAGTGTCCGAGTTCCACAGCACGGCGCTGCCCGGGCTGGCCGCTCTGGCGCCCTACCACAGCTACCTCGAGCCGCAGACGCAGCAGAGGATAGTGCGCTGTCTGCTCAAGTACGGCATGGGTGAGTACAACATAATTCTACAGTTCCCTTTTTCACTAATTGAAATATTTGATACCAAACCTCAGGCGTCTTCACGTCAGCCGTTTGCCTACCTTGCTCAACCTGAGCATAGACATCCTTTACCGATTTCCACACCCATTCATCACTACCGCTACCTGTATCGTGTCTGCCCACAGTGCTGCGCACGCCGCAGCCGTACATCAACGCGCTGACGATCTTCACGCTGGAGACGCGCGAGACCATGGTGAAGATGCTGCCGGAGGTGCTGCTGGACCTGTCCAAGATCTCCGACACTAAGGCCATCGCCAGCCCCATGCTCGAGTTCTTGTCCAGTGAGTTGGGTCTTGACCAGCAATCATCGCGGTGTGGTTATAGTAGTATATGAATATTGATAGCACACGGAGTTTTAGGAAAAGTTCGGTTTTTTTGTACATTTTCTTGGTCACTCATTTCTGTACGACACGCGTGTAATTTCATATACTTTCTTAACGATACTGCTGCTGTATTTGTTGTAATTCTTCTGCATCCATGCTTGAGCCTGACGTAGATGGCTCGTATGGGACTCACTATTTAATTTAATACTTTCGTTTTGTCGTGCTGGTTCCTTTTATATCCATAACTGTGTAGCCCTGACGCGGCTGCCGAAGGTGTTCGCGTCGTTCGTGGAGGACCAGTACATGTCGGTGTTCGCCATCCTGCTGCCCTACACCAACCCGTCGCGCTACAACCACTACGTGGTGTCGCTGGCGCACCACGTCATCGCCGCCTGGTTCCTCAAGTGCCGCCTCTCGTACAGGCGGAACTTCGTGCGGTTTATTATACACGTGAGTTTCACTTGGCATTTCTGTACCCTCATAATATTATATCTGTCCCAACAAAGTGATACATATAAAATAACACTAGCTTTTACTTGCGTTTCGCTCCCGTGCACACTTTTCCGAGTTCAAAAGGAGCCTAAGGCCAGAACCACGACGTAGGGCGGTGCGTCTTGCGGCGCGGGACGTCCTGCGGCGTACGTCGCCATGCCACGAGCCAGCAGAAGCGGCGGCGACCAAAACCACGTCGGGCGTATTCAAAATGTCTTTACCAAAAGTGGCACTCGCCGGTCGCCCCGCTCTGAGCCGTGGCATGCCCGCTGTGCTCCAGTGCCTGTCCGCGCCGGCCGCGGCCGCTCGACTGGTTCCGCGCCGCAACACGCGCCGCAGGTACCGCGATGACTCATGGCACGCTCTAAATAACTTCTTTAAGTGCCCCCGAGACGGTCAAACAGTTTGATTCAAACCTTACGTATTTGATGAAACCGTTTGATGTCGGTTTGAAATCTTGTTATTCTAGTACAGAATAAACGAAACTGTAGTAGCACCTATAGCGTCGCAGATAGCGACCGACACCGATATCGGCACGACCGCGACGTCTAGCGGCGAAGACACAGTGCGGGGTGAGAGAAGGGGGCATTCTTTCACTTTAACACACTTTTTCGCACTACCGACTTTGAGACGTCGCCGTCGATACTTAGTACGTGCTGTGGTTGTTGGATGTGTCGCGATGATCATCGATAGTCACCAATATCATCGGGCCGATGATAATTATATCGGTATCGAATTGATGTCGGTGTCGCTGCCGACATATCGGTGTCGGGTCTGTGTCGTTATCTGATAATGTGAAAACGACCTTAGGTCGGTTGACTTAGGTCTCATGGCGGCATGGAGAGTGCGATTGTCGCAACCCAGCACTGGGCACGCCACAATTGTGGCGATAAGTCCCCTCTTTGAGGAATGGCTAGAGAGGCGCCACGGCGTCCTCACCTTCCGCCTGACACAGGTCCTCACCGGACATGGTTGTTTCGGGAGGTTCCTGTTCAGGATAAAGCGGGAGGAAACGCCCGGGTGTCACCACTGTGTGGATCGCCCGGAGGACACGGTGGAGCATACGGTGGAGGTCTGCCCAGCTTGGGCGGAGCACCGCCGTGTCCTCACGGAGGCGATCGGCGGCGGCGATCTCTCGCGTCCGGCCCTGGTTCAGGCCATGGTCCGGAGCGAGAGTGCATGGGAGGCCGTCACCTCCTTCTGCGAAGCAGTAATGCTCGCGAAGGAGGAGGCGGAGCGCGCGAGGGAGAGGCAAAATGCGCCCCCTCGCGCCACTAGTCGCCGCAGGAAACGCCCCGGGCGTCGGGAGTCGCGAGCCGACTTCCGGCCACCGTAGGCGCGGGCTTGCGGACGGTGAGCAATGGGTAGCTCGCCGTCCGATAGGGACCAAGCCCGGGTCGACGGCGCGTTGTGTTACACGCGCGCCTCAAAGAGATGTCAGCACCAACTGACGGGGTCCGGAAGGGCCAATGCCTGCCAGGGTTGCGGGTTTGTCTGAAAGGGATATCGCGACCTCGGCACACAGGCAACGGAAGGAACACGGGTGGGTTTTAGTCAGTAAAAGTCTGACACGCCCTCCCGCTCCACCCAGAGCGGGAGAAGTTATTTGATAATTTCCCACCCTCAAAAAAAAAAAAAAAAAAAAGTACACACGACATTTTCCGCGAAGTGGTCGACGGCGCATCGGAAATAAATACGTGGACCTGTAATTAGGGGAGGCAGAGGTAGTGTTTTAAAAGCCAACAGACCTAGAAAACCTCGCCTTAACTGCATTATGGAATTTGATGCGGTTTTAACCATCGATAAGAGAATTTATTGAGCAAGGTTTATGTGTTTAATACATTAATATTTAAGTTAGATATAGCACAACAATCTCAATGTTTTAACATGATAGCTAGCAGTGGCGAAGGGTGAGTTTATGAGAAAGGAAAGCCGGAGCAAAAACAAAAAAAAATTTAAAAAAAAAAAAAAATCTGCCGCGCCGTCGTAAGACTGACCAACTAACTTATTCCTACAACGATACTGGTCAAGTATTTCTAACAACTGTTTGTATAAAACTTCAGCAGTTCGACTTCCGCTAACATCGTAAAAACCTAGGAATCGTTCTTCGATTCCAGTTTCAGATAAATATCGAAAAATTACAGTCAATTGCTCCCTATGACTAGACATCGGGAGTTTCGTCAATCATTACAGACAGAAATGGAGCTTTATCTATCTCGATTCTAATGTGGTCTCGTAAATCGGATGCAATACTATGTATTAAATCATTTTGAATATCACTTGAAAGACCAGAAAACGCGGGGTTCTGAACTGAAGAACATAGTTCCAAATGAGAGTCCATTACGGTGTCATACTTGCTCAGATATAACAAGGTTTCAATATAGTTACCGCGGTTATCAGAATTCGGACGTTCATCGTGGCCGCGAAAAGCTACTTCTTGTTTACCTAACAAAATAACGGTGTCAATAAACCGTTTCATTAAATTCCTATTTCGAGCTACTTTCCTATTATGAGCTTCAAGCGAATTAGTGAAAAATATCCTACTATTCCCGAAGTCATGTAAATCTAAACAGCTACGAATATGCTTTTCAGTCTGCACATGTTTTTTTGATGAATTCGTCAGATTATTAATATCTGTAAAACCCCCTTTATTCCATAAACTACTAGAATCTGAGAAAAGTAAACATGGAAAACAAAACATCTTATTTAATTTACAACTACCAGTCAGCCATTGATATTTATCGTAAAGGGACACATTAAAATGTTTGAAAAACCCATCACGTCGTTTGTAGTTTATAGTCATATCTGGTCGAGCACGACCTAGCCTAATTTTGTGTTTCTTATTTTCAAAACTTAACCTTGAAAAGCATGTTTCCTCACGAAGCAAATAATCTGTCACACAACAATCTAAAACTATTAATGCCGCCATCCTACTAATAACTTTTCAAATCTACCCTAAAAAAGTAATTTCAACTTGCTAATCTATCGACTTACCACAAATTCCTAATTACAACGACGGCGAACGCACAATTTCACAACAAACTCACGATTATCCAATTCTAATTGTTACACTAATACTACACTAATAACTTATATGAATACAACGAAGAAAATGCTAATTAACTACAAGTATCAACAAAATTAAAGGTTATAAATTCTATTAACTATTTACGTCAATCGTCAACAAACATTTAAAATTATTGCGTGCGAGGAGCGTGGAGCTTGTCCCTCCCCCCGTCCCGAACCAAACCGAACGCTTACGAAATTCAGCGAATGGATTCCTACACTGCTGTACCTATCATAACTCGACTTTTTACGGCTTACTATTGCCTCAAAAAACAGCGTGTCACGTGACCTGAAGTGACGTCATGACGAGATTATTTTGTATAGAAATTTAAGTTTTCATAACCCGGGCGGACAACGAGTTATACTGGAGGCACTAGAGCAAAATTGGCGCGCACTTTAAATGTTTTGTTTTCGTTGGAATATAAAGACAATTTTTTTAATGTAGGTTAGGGTTTTATAATACTTTAATTTTATGGTGTAAGTATTAAATAATACATTCAGTGTGATTATTAAACACTGCTGAGAACTACTGACTGTCATAATTTCTTAAGGGAAGCCGACAGGAATCGGGTTATTGGTTAGCTGCGCCCCTGATAGCTAGTTTAGTAGGATCGCCATCATCAAACTTTCTGATTATGGAACTATTCGGTCCCATTTCCGCCGAGCATGAACCAGCGCACGACTGGATCGCCAACTGACTGCTCGCTTGGTCGCAGGGCTTGCACAACTACATCATTATGCCGTTCGAGGAGCAGCTGCAGTACAAGAGCAACCACTTCCAGAGCGCCAACGAGGATTCCTCCAACAGGCAGCGCAGCTCGAGTCTGGTAAGTCATTCTTAGTGTACTTGCAGCTAAACGTCTTCAGACACTTGAGGGGATATTCCCGTATTATTTTTTTAAGAACATTTTCTCTCGTCCAGTTTCCTTGAACCGATGAATAATTATCGCACCTTTAAAGTAAAACCGTTACTAGACGAAAATTTTCATGAATTGAGTTATCAGATTTTATTGACAAAAAACAGTGAATTTTTTAATAATATAATTTCGTTTCTAAATTTTATAATTTCGTTTAGTAACGGTCTTACTTTAAAGGTGCGTTATGTGATAAGGTAATAATGGTGCGGTTTAAAAGAAGATGTAGTACAATATTTTGTAGATGGTTTGGTCATTTTGAGAGGATAAATGAAGGACACCTAACAAAAGGGGACGCCCTAGAAGGACATACAGTGACCTTATTGCTCTTCAGAAAGGTCAGGTGCGTAGTCTCAAAGAAGAAACACCGATTCAATCTCAGAGGTCCAGACTCAGGGCCAGAGGGGGGGACTCAGGGTTCTCTGAGGTCTTTTTAAAAGTCCAGACTTAATCTTAGTCAGATATAAAGTAATCATGGTAAACAAAGTTAACGCAACAACGGCAGGTTCTTTTGTTTTCTATGAACACTGGGCTTTACAGGCGAGCACGCAATGCTTAGACTAACATTATTCTTTAATAAGTACGTATATTGTACACCAGATGAATTACAGATATAATTCCCTTCTCGCTAAAAGCGATCGTTTTAAGACAACCTTTGGATGGATTTAAAGGGAGAAGGAGAGACACTACTGCAGTCTGAGGAGTACAATTTACATAAATACATACACATACATCTTCTATTATTTTCTGCAGCCTAATCTACCTGTGTTCTTTAACAGCTGTGTTGTCCGTAGGGTTCAAAAGCAGTGTCCCGCGCGCCGCTGGGAGGGCGTCCGGGAGGTACGTCGGCCTCCGCCTCGGCCTCCGCCACCTTCCACGTGGAGCTCACCGAGACCTGCCTCGACCTGCTGGCGCGCTATACGTCTACGCCCTGCAGCGTCAAGCCGCACAGGTGAGTACTTCCACGTGGGCCTCACCGAGACCTGCCTCGACCTGCTGGCGCGCTATACGTCTACGCCCTGCAGCGTCAAGCCGCACAGGTGAGTACTTCCACGTGGGCCTCACCGAGACCTGCCTCGACCTGCTGGCGCGCTATACGTCTACGCCCTGCAGCGTCAAGCCGCACAGGTGAGTACTTCCACGTGGGCCTCACCGAGACCTGCCTCGACCTGCTGGCGCGCTATACGTCTACGCCCTGCAGCGTCAAGCCGCACAGGTGAGTACTTCCACGTGGGCCTCACCGAGACCTGCCTCGACCTGCTGGCGCGCTATACGTCTACGCCCTGCAGCGTCAAGCCGCACAGGTGAGTACTTCCACGTGGGCCTCACCGAGACCTGCCTCGACCTGCTGGCGCGCTATACGTCTACGCCCTGCAGCGTCAAGCCGCACAGGTGAGTACTTCCACGTGGGCCTCACCGAGACCTGCCTCGACCTGCTGGCGCGCTATACGTCTACGCCCTGCAGCGTCAAGCCGCACAGGTGAGTACTTCCACGTGGGCCTCACCGAGACCTGCCTCGACCTGCTGGCGCGCTATACGTCTACGCCCTGCAGCGTCAAGCCGCACAGGTGAGTACTTCCACGTGGGCCTCACCGAGACCTGCCTCGACCTGCTGGCGCGCTATACCTTCTCTCGCGGTATACCTGTAGCGTCAAACCGCACGTCAACTACATTCGATTAGGATACAAAATCGTCACTTTTTGAACGCCAAGACATACAAATGACAGCTCCTGGACTTTGAATACTTTCTTTTGGGCTACAATCTCAAACTGGAACTGCGACAGCCCACCAGGCTGGCCAGTAGTACTTGTTTGGATAATTTTGCATGTAACTCTAAATTAAAATGTAAATCCGAAGTATTAGACTTTGCATTGTCTGATCACACTGCTCAGCTATTAGAAATTAAGGTTATAAAATCCTATAGAATAAATTCCTGGCGGATTAAGAAACGCGACCTATCGAGTGAAAATATGGCTAGATTCAAAAACTTTCTAAAATGTCTCTCTTTCTCTGAAATCTACCAAACCGAAAACGCTAATGAAGCATACGATTATTTTCTGGAGCATTTTCGCATGCTGTACGATCTTTGCTTTCCTTACAAATTAATAACAGTTAACTCTAATAAGAATATTAAATGGGTTTCCAATGGCATCCGCGTGTGTAGTAAGTTTAAAAACAGCTATAGTGAAGCCACTTTTAAAAAAAAACAATAAAGAAGATCTTGCAAATTATAGACCAATTGCTTTAATACCCATTTTTTCAAAGGTTATAGAAAAACTAATTTATGACTCGGTTAATAACTTCTTAACCAAATATAATATTTTAAGTGCGGAACAAAAGGGTTTCAGAAAAAATAAAGGTATAAATACGGCTGTTTACGATTTGATAAATGTCATATTGCAAAATGTGGATAAAAAAATACCAGTTTGCGCAATTTTTACGGACATGACGAGGGCTTTTGATTGTGTCGATCACGAAATTCTTACAAAAAAGCTAGACATCATAGGCATCAGAGGAAATGTACTTAATCTCTTAAAATCATACCTTAATAATCGTAAGCAGCACACAGAAATATTTAGAATATGTCTAAAAACTAAGCGCGAAGAAAAATATTTATCTAAGGCTAGAATTATTAGGTTTGGCGTACCACAGGGTAGTGTGCTGGGCCCTTTATTGTTTTTGCTGTATATAAATGATTTACCTCGCCACATTGAACATCCTATGGTCTTATTCGCTGACGATAGTACTGCCTTGATTAAATGTATTGACAAAAAAACATATGAATATGACATAAATGATACTTTACTAAACATTATACGCTGGCTTGACCAAAATAATTTAATGATTAATTTAACAAAGACTAATGTAATGCATTTTTATCAACGGATTCCACCAGGAATCTTGCATTTACACTATAATGGACAAAAAGTTGACCAAGTATTAGTTGCAAAATTCCTTGGCATTATGATAGATAGCCAATTAACTTGGAAGCCACAAGCAGAAGAAGTGTGCAAAAAACTTAGTGCAGATGCGTATGTACTCTTTAATTTGTCTAAAAAAGTAAATATGGGCACAAGGTTAATTGCATACCATGGGTTAGTCGCGTCGATTTTGAGATTCGGCATAATATTTTGGGGAAATTGTAGTCTGAAGGATAGGGTGTTCAAGGCTCAAAAACGCTGTATAAGGGCTATGTGCAATTTAATAGTAACAGATAGCTGCGTACCTATTTTTAAGTCTCTAAAATTACTAACGTTCCCATCTCTTTATATCTTGGAGGTGGCTGTTTTTGTTAAATTGAACATGCATCTTTTTAATAAAGTGTCTGAAAATAGGAACCGGCCAATCAGGAGGCAGTATAAAAATTTGTTAATTGTTAGTGGTTCCGATACCGCCCTATTAAAGAAAAATATAATATGTATGGGTCCGATCATATTTAACAAAATACCCGATAAAATAAAAAATGAGACAGTTCCACGTTTCAAAAAGAATTTGACAGATCTACTAATTATTAAGTGTTATTACTCAATTGGCGAATTTTTGACCGATAAGAATTTAAATTGATAATATGACATCTCTGTACTCTTGACTTTTACTAAAACTTTAATTTTTAATTTAAATGTATTGACTCAAACTTGACGAAATTATAATCCCATTTTATTAAACTTGACATTTTATGTTGTATTGCCTAATTTAATTTTTTTTTCTGAATTTCATCTTGACATGTTAACTTGTACCTATTGATTTGATTGAATTTGTTAATAATATTTGTAAACTGTTTGCATGCCTTAGTTAAGGTAGTTAGTATAAGGATCATTTTAACCTTAACACCTGTAACCTGTACCTACTTTCTGTGCAAATAAAGAACTATTCTATTCTATTCTATTCTCTTAAAACACTTTACGACCGAACCTTAACTTGCCCTCATATCAACCACCCTACAAAAGACTATGTAAGCAATGGTGCGGCGCCTAAACCTAGATGTATGAATGTTCTCACCATAGGCTAGTTGACCGGTTTTGAGAAACCGATTAATAATGTTCCTTTTGGTGTATCTCCCTCAAAATATGAATATATCAGCAAAGTCAAATTAACAAAACTATATTTTTTTTCTAACGCAATTTAATTTGTACACAAAATTGTGACGGCAGGCGGCTCGAGTGACCTCGTTCCTTTTAATTCTGTCAAAGATATGAGGTTTTTTAGTGTTGCCGGCACACAAACTTTGATGAAACATTTATTACTTTTGTCGGAATATTATAATATTCGGTAGTCTTATAATAAAAGAATAATATGTAAAGCCAACACTGTCGCAAGCGCTACTGCGGAGCATGAGTCCCCGGTTCCATACTCAGGTCGGGCAAACTATTATTGGGTTTTTCTATCTGGAACTTTTCAGTAGCAGCCCGGAGTCTGAATATGTCCCCGGTTGATGGCAATAAGCTCACCCTCTATTACATGGGACTTAAAACATAACTGGCGAAATGTGGGCGTACTATATATAGGTACAGCTCTATTCAACCCTTCGGGGAAACAAAGCGTGGTGTTATGTTATTCAAAGCAAACAACTCATTATTTATGTTAATGCTTACTTTGACTGTTGTAGTGAACGATGTCATTCAGTAGATTCATAATAAACAATGCCTCATTGTGCAAGAGGAACATGCTGCCAATGAGAGTTGTTTCTTTCAAGAGCAGTCAGTCCTCTCGTACGTGTATTGGTAACGCACACACTATGCGGTAGTTCACAACCATACTACAACACAACATTCATAAGGTATTGTCCTCACTGCCGACTAGCCTATTCGTGTGCTGGTTTCAGGAGCGACACGGCGGAGTTCCTGTTCAGCGGCGGGCAGTCGATGACGTGGCTGGTGGGCCACAAGCTCATCACCATCACCACCTCGGGCTGTCTGCAGAACTCCATCAAGCAAGGACTCTGCGACCGGTCAGTGAGGGGGCCGAAACACTGTGAGAAAGAGATGGAGCTATACGTTCTGTATAGCTCCATCTCTTTCCCACTGTGAAGTAATCTTAAAATAATACTGCTATAAGAGGTGGTGCCATAACCTTATTAAGTGGTCCTGTGATAAGGTTATGGTTATAATATTGTAAAGTGGACATGAGAATTTTGAATTAATTGCGTGCGTCTCTAGCATAAGATTCAACCTTGCCACATAAAATGGGAAAGACAATTAAAACCAAACAGGATGATGTTATAAAAGAGATTGCTTTAATAAAAAAGAGTTGCTATCTTCTAACAGAGCGCAGATTGTGCACTAAAATACCAATTAATAACTAACGCGCGATTGTTCGTCACTCGTGTTATCCTGTTATTTCACTCTCGAGTTTTCTTTGTAAATCTCTATTTGTACAACAATGTGTGATTTCTTACAGATGTGCAGTCCTGTGCAAACAGCACGCGGACAGCGTGTCGTCGCCGCTGCCGCCGCTGACCGCGCCCAGCAACAACAACAACTACAACAACAACTGCAGCGCCTCCAACAACGGCGTGTCGGTCGCCAGCGATACCAACGACAGCGCTATCGTTAACTCCGCGCCTGTCACCGTACAGGTAATATAAAAACACATAATACAAGTTTTGGAAAATATACTTATGACTAATAACGAAGTACATTACTAGCACATTATAAAGAAGTTTTGTTTGTTAAGGAGCTTGTATCAGACGCTTATAAAAGTTATCATACTTATAAAGGTTGTGTGTCTATAATTGTACGACCCATTATACTTCTCTAATGCTATTACACGTACATCATAGGAGTTAATAACATTCTGTAAGTTGATTATATGATTGTTAAAAAAAAAATGCTCCTATAAGTGTGCCCAAATCCAGGGTTGTACCAAGCTGTAAGTATCTTATTAGCATTAAATAAAACAGTCTTTTAGATAGTTTTAAGCACATATTTTGCTAATTGGTTATACATCGTTATCGAGCGTGGCCTTGGGGGCAAATCGGCCGACGAACTGCGCTAGTTGTCACACGCACGTCGCGTAAATATAAATTATTGAAATATTTATTGGTATTGTCTTCACTTTCATTATTTTAAGCCCAGGTACGCACGGGCCCCCGGGCGTCGGGAGTCGCGAGCCGACTTCCGGCCACCGTAGGCGCGGGCTTGCGGACGGTGAGCAATGGGTAGCTCGCCGTCCGATAGGGACCAAGCCCGGGTCGACGGCGCGTTGTGTTACACGCGCGCCTCAAAGAGATGTCAGCACCAACTGACGGGGTCCGGAAGGGCCAATGCCTGCCGGGGTTGCGGGTTTGTCTGAAAGGGATATCGCGACCTCGGCACACAGGCAACGGAAGGAACACGGGTGGGTTTTAGTCAGTAAAAGTCTGACACGCCCTCCCGCTCCACCCAGAGCGGGAGAAGTTATTTGATAATTTCCCATCCTCAAAAAAAAAAAAAAAAAAAGGTACGCACGGGCGATTCTTTTCCCGCGACAACTTTTTTTCGTGCACTGGATTTTCAACGCTCTGCTTAGCGCTGAGAGTTGAAAATCCAACTGTGTGTTTTTTCAACGCGCTGAGACGAGAGTGCGTCCCGTCGCCATGGCTTAGGGCCTACCCCTAAGCTATGGCACGCAATTTCAGTATCGATAAAGGAACCCAGGAAAAAGAAAAAAAGAAATTGCAAGATCAACCTAATTTAGTATCTAGGTATCTACCTACTAACTTAAAATAGCAATCGTATAAAATTAAAATTATATTATTTGTTTAAATGCTTTAATCACTTACTTTAATTGCGTTCATTAGTAGGTTATTAAGTTAGGAAATGATTAATAAGCATTTAAACAAAATAAAAACTTATTTTAGGCAATTTTTTAATAAATTCTAAACTATTGCTATTTAATTAGTAGGTACTACATTAGGTTCATCTTATGATAATTTTCGTTTTATTTTTTTTAAAGGTTTTATTTTAATTATATTATTTATATTTTTTTTAAGTTTTTATTTTTTACGGGTTCCTTTATCGACTCTGAACTCACCCTGAAGCTATGGCACGCAATTTCTTTAACACGCTATAAATAATATTAAAATCCCATCCAGCAAAGTAAATGCGACACTCTACGAAATGTATTTATTGGTACTGAGCTCGATGCAGAATGTTTATGTAGGTATGTGTGTGCTACCGCCAAATAATATCTCAAGATACCTTTGCATATGTCGTAGGTATAATTTGAGGTTTTACTGCTCTTCTTTACATGTACTGTATTATCATCAGTCATCAATCGCTTAGGCGCTTTAGACGCATAAAAGTAGCTACCTACGAGTAGGTACCGATTAATATTAGTGATGAAACGGATACTCGTTTGTCTGGATACGGATGTAAACTCATATACAAAATATACTTACCTCTAATATAAAAACCAGACCAAGAAAAACATTTTATTTTTTGGTGGGCTGAGTTTAAAAATATGTAAACAATTAGTAGCTAATAACTTATTAGCTACTAATTGTTTACATATTTTTATAATAAGTTAAATAGGTACCTAACTTATATCATTGGGTAACTTGTTGTGAGATACATCCCCAACGTTCGGAGTCCATGAAAACGATACACGTGAAAATATACGCAGCCGCCATCTTGGATTTACATTTTGATCTTATTATCGGCTTCAGCACCTTCGAGATCCAAGAAAACGATAGCCATTATGAAAAATTTGAAATTTTGTGCAGCCGCCATCTTGAATTTTAATTTTGACCAAATTCACACTTTCTCATAGATGTCGCATGGAGGGGCACGACGACGATTTCTAGTTTACTCCCGTTCCTATAAAAATAAATGTTAACCCCTTTCGAGACACCTTTTTGGTGATTGTTTTTTTTTATTCTTCCACAGGTACAAGTAAACGACGGAGTGAGCGAGAGCCAAGCACACGCAACGAGCAATCAGTTACAAGTGACGCCAGCGCCCGCGCAGGCCAACCCGCCCGAAGTCAAGCGGTAAGTACACTATGCGACCACAATGTCCAGCCGGAAATACGGCACATCGAGGTTTAGAAACAGACGGACATGTGTGTGTGACAGAAACACACATGTATGTGTGACAGAGACGGCACTCTACAAGGCCGAACTATTCTGACACTCGATGTGACGTAACAACCGCGTACTGTCATGTTGCGAGTTTGAGTGAGTGATGAAGTGACGGTGATGACTGTTGAATGTATTGTTGAGCCTGTCAAAGTTTAAGATGATTTGCGATATTGATAAACTCTGACAAGATAATCTAAGTAAAGGGCGCTACCTTCTTTAGTTTTCAACTTAAAATTCGTTTCGCAATATCTATTTCCACATAACATTTCACATGGGTGATATTTGGAGGGCTGGTGACTAAACGAATTATTGGAAAGGGAAAAAAAATCGCTGAGATAGTTGTTCGCGAAATCGCCTCTAGTCATCTACCTACTAAAAGTGACATGCGACAAGACGTCGCTCCCCATTAAATAATTATGTATCTAGCAGTCCCTCAAAATCTGTGGAGAAGACTCCCCAACGTCGATAAAATCAGTCTGAATCAGTCCCACTTGTCCGAATAAGTCGTCGTTCGGCGTTGGAAGGTTATCAACAATACATTCAAGCGGTCTGCTGGACCAGCGTGTTGGCAACTCGTACAAGTGACTGCAGACTACAGTACCGATACAGTGCTGTGACTAAGGCTTCGCTCTTCTTACTAACCTGGGGTTACTCGAATGATAAGTCTTTATTACTGAGAATGATTTCTCTTTCGGTTTTACAATAGTGTCTTTGCGAAAAAAATACTTTATGCATCAAAACTTTTCGTAGCAGCTTGTACTTTACAAGGCTTTCAAAATTGTTTCCCAAATTGTAGTCGAATACTCAATACTCATGACTGTTGTTCGCGGAACGAATTCGCTTAGATGTCACCTTCCCGGCCCTCAATCATGTAAACTTGAATTCAGAATCTCCGATCAGTATCAGGTTTCGGAACCATGCTCAATGTCAATATTACAAACTTAGACTACATAACGATAAGTAAGATGCGCCGGTGGCAATGGCATGAAAGATTCTGAATTGAAGAATAGATAGTGTGATGAGGATCACGTACGGTAGCGCACGGCACGTGTCATTCGAGTAGCCCTGCCGCGCGCCGCGCTGTGACTCCCTGCGTGTGTGCAGCTACAGCAAGTACTCGCTGCAGCATTCGCGCTCCACGGACACGTCGTGCTCGTCG
This sequence comes from Agrochola circellaris, assembly GCA_914767755.1. Lineage (NCBI taxonomy): Eukaryota > Metazoa > Arthropoda > Insecta > Lepidoptera > Noctuidae > Agrochola > Agrochola circellaris. The sequence goes on from OU611848.1 coordinate 634,545, forward strand.
CTCAGCATGTCCGAGTCGCTGCAGCCCAGCGGCCACGCCTCCAGGTGCCACGAGTGCCGCGAGCACACCCGCCACACCACCGCACACCACCGCACACCCATCGCATCTCTTCGCTGCCTTGTTCTCTTTGAGTTTGTCTAGAGTTGCCAGTAGGGTGCTGTTTTATCATCTGAATGTTCTGAACCTCATTGTCTGTTGCTTTTTTAGGATTTTGTTTCAATCATAGTATTATTTAAATAGGTAGCGCCAACTGTATGCGCCATAATTATTTATATCAGATAGTGTGTAACTACTTAGTAGCATGTTTTATAGTACTTGTAAAATAAATATTTGTATATGTTTTAGAGAATTGTTTTACATTATGACAATGTTGCAGTAACATCACTTTTTATTATGCCCCATATTATTGAATGCTAATATTTTGGTACTTATTTCCACCATATAGCACGTCCACACATATACATTGCACGTAGTCCTATCCCGGTCCGTCACATAGTAACGCGTCCATACAACGGTTTCAGACAAAACTCGTCGGAGAACAACAAGACGAACGACCCGCTGGTCGCGGTGCTCAACCAGTTCTCACAACATTTCGAGAGGATCTCCAAAGAAGTGGTGAGTTGTAGCTAATTATCTTTTTTTTTCAATTTCATTTAGTTCAATGGCGTCGGTAGACATGGAATACATTTCTAGCTCCCGGTTCACAACTGAACCCACAGTAGGCTGTAGAAGTTTAATGAATGAGTTCAGTTTGTGGTGTAACGGAATGGACAGTTCTCTTAAAACTTGTTTAAAGTTCTCTTAACTTTAAAAGCTCCTATTTAAAAAGCTGCCATAGCTTATTTTAATTACTTTTTTTTTCTTTTTATTAACTTTTTGCTCTGAGAGCTTTTAATGTACACGTCTTTCTACATCGTTCTCACATATGTATAATTTCATCAACGATGACGTTATTTTGATTTAAAAGAGTGTCCATGGAGTTTCTTGCCCGTTCTTATCCATAGGAACCTACGCTTCGCTAACTACGCTTTACAGTGAGCAACTAGCTTCATATTACTGACTGATCGACTTCTATGAAAATTCAAAAGTAATTAGTTTAATTGAAATAAATGGTGTGAGTAGAGTTTGTTTCGTCTGCCGCAGGACACGGACGAGGCGTCGTGGTCGCGCGTGGGCGAGCTGGCGGCGGCGGGGCAGTGCCCGTGCTGGTGCGCGCACTGGGCCGAGGTGCACGTGCGCTCGCCCACGGGCGACGTGTGCTGGGTCATGCGCATGCAGAACCAGGTCAGGCAGATGTACACAGTGACGAGACAAGTGTCTAAAACCTGACTTTTATAATATTCTTCATCATTTATTGCGTTCCATAACGTGTAAAAGATGTTACAACAAGGCAACTAGGTACAAATTATGAACCCTTTTAGGGACATCATAATCAGCCTATAATGTTCCCACTACTGAGATACAGGCCTCCTCACTGTGAGAGGGAGTGGGCCATAATCCACCACGCGGGCCCAGTGCATGTTGGTGGATGTCACATGTCTTCGAATAACAGCAATACGATAGCAACACGTGATATAAAGGACAACAATACGATAAAAAAAATATTAACACCTTAAATCTATCATTACATGGTGCCCTAACGCGATCGATAAAATCAAACAATTACCAATTTATTTAAAAAAAACCTATGCCTTCCTGCCTTGTCTTCTAAAAACTTCAAGACAAATAAGTATTTTTTTTCTAATACGTAGAAACACTTTTAATTTTTTTTTTTAATTACTTATTAATCTTAAGATAACCATTTAATAGAATCTAAATTTTATTTTATAAATAAATAATTACTTCATTTCGTGTACTTTCATGGCAAAGTGAACTATATTAACGACCGGAAAACCCATCCCGTCAGTAACGAACGGCCCCTTCCCAGCGTGAGGACGTATCACTTTGCGTCGCAGGCGCGCACGTGTTATATGTAAACATATTACAGAAATTGTACCGTCCCGACTACCACATTTTGACCCGCGTTTTGTTTTAAGTACTTTGCTTGTTTTTGAATAATATAAAAATGTTGCATGCCTGGCAATAAATAAAATACAAGTGTGCGTGTGTTCGTAATTCTTCATAACCTAAACGGCTTGACTGATTTAGATGTTTTTTTTTTTATTGTTTTGTGTCATTTGGATGGTTCTTAGCTATGGTTGGACCCGGGTCGCGTTGTTGTCGCAGGGCAACGTCTGCCTACCGGGTCCGCTAGTTATATTTTTACTGTAGGCTTCATAATAGTTTTAAAGTAATAACTTTTTTTAGTGCGTTTAGTGATTGAATTGATTTTTGGTAGGGGAAAAACTTATGGGTTCGCGTCACCGACATGCCCGCGCCAATATGCTGTATAAGCATTAAGTGAAGTATTTTTTGGAACGAAGTTCTTTAACACTACTGAAGACTACTTTAAGTCGAAATAAAGATCCAAGATGGCGGCTGCAAAAATTTTCAGATTTTTTCAAAACATCACGCCATCCCAACCCTTTGAAATTGATCTCATTTCTGCAACTTTTTCGCGCAAGTGGGTTCGCGGAAATGTCTTTCACGCACATGTCCCAGATCCATATATGGATCCAATGCCAATTCCAATTCTCTTGTCACAAATGCCTCTAAACTAGACTAAAAATCACCAAAATTTACTCTATCCCTGTCAAACGACGATTATCCATTCTGAAATAGACTAAAGTGACAACTAAACATTTCGGTTCGACAGCACTAAGATGGCACTAAGTTATTAATATAGTGAAAATGGCAATTTTGCTATTCTGAATTAGACGTTTTTTACCTAAAATTTTGATGGTCTAACTAAATCAGACTATTTTCAATCGCGATTAAAAAGTTATGGAATAATTAGTTGTCATGAAGTAAACTTGACACCAATACGACTTCAGATGCAAAAACAGTACTGTATATATTTTTTTTCTTTTGCCTATGTCTCGATTTTCGTGAGATTTTCGGTGTGTCCTATCGCAAAAATAATGAAAATTACCGACACCCTTTATAAAATCCTTAAACCTCTAAAACTCGACATGTAGGTAACAATTTTTCCGGCTCTTAAAACCGGTGTGTTGAAAAACGTCGTATGAAACGCGTGTGCATTGATCATTTCACATTTTGATACAAGTGTGCAATGATCAATGCACACGCGTTTAATGTACTATTTATAAACATCATATATTTTGTGATTACTACGTTATAGCAAAAAAATGCTGATTGTGGCTACACACTAATACAGCACCTGCTGGTCATATCCACACCATACAATATCCTTGCTCTAACATCCTTGCACCGGAGCTGCTCGCCTGTCACATGCGGTTCTTATCCGAATCAATTCGGAGTCGCTGCGTGTATTCTTCTTCCATACACTAGCCGCACCACATCACACGTGCAACAGCAGCAACAATCATGTCTGTTCTAAAAGTATCTGATGAAAGTGTTACCATACCCGACCTATACCTGATGAAAGTGTTCAGATTAAATTCTTACGTAATCAGTCACTAAAGGGAAGTAACACATTCATATAAATGTGGTAGGTTTCAATCAACTGTATATCTTTTGAATAACATTATTAAAGTGTGATTAAAAAAACATCGATGAAAATTGAGGTTGTAAAGTTAACCTCAATTGTCAAATGAAAAACATTTTTAAGGTATTTTAAAAATAGAATTTCTAGTTTAAGTATTCAAATAATCAAATCGAAGCACTCAATTTGTAAGCGACACTACAAATTGGCACGTTACGATACGTTAGGTACGATGTAGACTTCATTAGTTAAAATGTTCATCTCATACTTTTGGAACAGAACATGCCACTAATCGAGTGGCTCTGCCAATTTTTCTGAGATTGAGTATTTGTTTTGATTCATAACAGCATGTTTCGTAACGGGGATCATATGCTGCTTGCAGATGAACTGGGACTACCTGCTGGAGTCGCCGCTGCAGGACGTGGCGGCGCTGCTGGCGCCGGGCGCGCCCGAGCCGCGCGCCGACGTGGTGAGCCACACGCGGAGTTCCTTACCTCCTACACTTTGCAATCGACACCTAGCTTCATGTTTCTGACAGACGGACTCCTTGACAATTCTAAAGTGCCTGTAAATGGTTTTATTGAAATAACTGCTTTTGATATTAGAATCTATGACAGTGGGCCTTGAATCAATGTGTTATAGTTGTATCAAAGTGTGGTTCATTTTGTTATTATTTTTATTTAATGACTTTTATTTGACACTTATCCGGTACAATTACAGTGCAGAATTTGCTCGTTACCGAAAGCACTATCTCTGGGTACAACAATACTTGTCTTATACACGTTATAAATAAAAACAGGTGTTTCGTACATTTTGACCGTGTAGGTATTATACTTTTGTGTGAAACAGCAGATTTTGATTTTAATTACCGACACAAAATTTCAATGCTGGTTTGTTTAGATGCTGAACTCATGGAATCAGTTTGCGTGTGTACGTCCCTTCACCTTGCATAAACATGATAAATGCTAACTCGCAGGGTTCAGACTGCGAGCCGCGCTCCCGCAGCGGCTCGTCGTCGTCTGTGACGCGGCCGCAGCCGGCGCACGCGCAGGATCTGCACAAATCTAGCTCTGACACTGTCGTCGGCAGCGACAGGAAGACTCAGCACGTGCACTCACACAACATCATGCAGCCGCAGAAGTAAGTTTCACAATTACAAGACTGGTTAATAAAGAGAAGGTATTATTATGTTTAAATATTTAGATGAAAGGCAGACCTGGGTTAGGACATAGGATACTCTGAATGCCGGTAGCATGTTCCTGTGGGATATTTTCCGACATCCACGCGGGCGAAGCCGCGGGCAAAAGCTAGTATAGCCTGTGTCACCCGGACCATTATTACAAATTTATTGATACCTCATTGATCAAAATTGGTTCAGTAGTCTAGGCCCTACGGTGAACACACGTAAATACAAACATACATACCTACATAGAGTGCTAAAATAGTCGAGTAAAAAAGTAGTTTCTTGCCGGCTCTTCTCCATAGGAATCGACCAATTGGAACCGAGCTTCTGACGTTACGTAAGCGCCTATGTGAGTTTAAGTGAAACAAGATATTTTATATTTAAACCACGTTGACACTGTAAAGAATGCTATATCTGACAACGACGCCCTTAATATAACGTAATTGTTTGTTCAGCAGTGTGGCTGGCAGTAGGATGAGCACGCAGCCCATCAACATCCCGGGCTCCCCACAGCGACAGAGCTCGTCCTCGACCACCGACGATGACGACATGCTGCTCATAGTACCTGAGGTGAGTACTACCCGCGTTACGTCACTAAGAATGCACTTGGCAACACCATGTCAACATGCAGCTTACACCTTGTTTGGGATAGCCAAACTAGGTCTGAGCCACGTGTCGCTATTTATAACGGGTGTAAAAAAACGCTTAACGAAACCGAGAGTCACGTGTTCTTCTCGTCATTGTGATATTTTTTTTGTACCAGACCATACCTGGGTGCGTACCTTCTGGCTACGGATATACGTAGGTCGAAGTGTTTTTGACGTTTTTTTGCGAAAACATGACAAAACATTAAAATGTTATAACTTAACTTTAAATACTCCCAGGATCCCTGTAGCGTTCCATGCACTCATAAGCACAATGTTTTCCGTGCGTTACATTGCGCACTACCATAAACAGCGAATTTTCACAAAATAAATAAAAGTCATTTCCCAGCAAATATTTTTGTACGACGTCACTCAGTTCGATGTTCCGAATGCGTAGACGACGGCTATGCGACGGCTCTTCGCACACCCTGTACAGAGTGCAGTGTAACGTATGGTCATCCACTCCACCTCGTCACAGGGCAAGTCCCGCCACCCGGTGCGGCGCTCCAACTCGTCGCCCGAGATGTCGTCGTCGTGGAAGGCCGGCGTGGCGCCGCGCGCGCCCGCGCCGCCCGCGCCGCCCGACGAGCTCGGCGTGGACCCCGACGAGATGATCCTGCTGCCTAGCTGCGAGCCCACGTCAGTATACAGCGGCCTTTTTTCATTGGAAACAAAGTTGAGATAACATTGTTTAAGCGCAATGTCACCGATACTGCAACGTTCCACGTTGCCTGCGACATGTTGCCGTTGCCTTTACAAATGCAATCTTGTTACGCACCTGCTCCATACGACAAGTTGGACCTGAGATGAAGCGTCATGCAATAACCGTATGCGGTGCAACTGGTAACTGTGACATGTGGCAAATAATTTAATTTAATGTTTTGTGTTTCTTTGTTTTGAAATGTAAATTACTTTCCATACTATTATCTAGAATCAAGTTCTAACTGAACAAACAGCTGTGCCGCTGGGAGTTTGTTGCGCCACTTCTTCCAAAGTATAATACTAGCAAGTGGTGTAGGGCGGGCGTGCCGGGAACCCGGCTTATGTTATTTTGACTTTCATAAACTATTGATTCTCAGCTTAATTTGGATAAATGCTTTTTGATAAGGTCGTAAGTAAAACGTATAATTACCCGGTACAGTAGCAGCAGCACATCGCTGTCGATGCACGCGACGAAGAAGGCGGCGAAGAAGAGCGACATGCGCGTGTCGTGCGAGGCCATCCCCGAGGAGATGTCGGGCACGTCGCCGCACGCCGCGCACCCGCACCTCATGACGTACAACTCCGACCCCGGTACGCGCACGCGCACGACGAGCCCGCGTCCTCTCCGAAGCTCACTGTCGCGCGAGTACGCGATGTCTATGAATATGCATGTTTTATACGACTTGACGAAATCCCGAGGTTGCTTTATATTAAAGGGGTTTTTATGGAATAAATTAACTAAACTAATAGCATTACGTGGTTTAGAAGAACAAAGCGATCACACAGACAAATATAAAAAGCGATTTTAAGTTATAATATGTATAGATGACGTACTCGCGCAGTCAACCGAGGCGCGTGTGGCCGTCCTGACTGATGGTAACGATTGCATACTCGCGCGACACTCGCTTTCGGCTAAGACACAGGGTTACATACTATACGAACGTTTCATGTCAAATGAATATTCTCAAGCTTATTTTGTCAAAAGTTAAAGTAATTTATGTGCCAGAAACATGTTACATCAATATGATGTTCATACATTTCACAGTAGTTCTTTGTACATGTGAGAAAATAAAATCGCAGAATTAAAAGGTGCAAGTAGATTGTCGTCGACCTGTCGATATTGTTCACGTCTCGACATATTTGAAGGCTCCACACTAAACGAGTCCGCACGGTCGACGTCACGGATCGACGTAAGTAGCCGACAGTCTACTCGCAGCTCCCGGGAAGGCCTGCGCTCGGCGGCGGACGCAGTCACACGGAGTGCAGAGTAATGGCTCCCAGGATGATGATGAAACGAAATAATTACAAAAACACAAAACTCTTGGTTTGATGCATCTTTGTAAACATGAATAACGAAACTAATAATTATTCATTGAATTCTGCTTATCATGAAGCAAAGTTAATCCATTGTAACAAAACGTCTTCGTCAATAGGGATGCTACTGGTAAAAAATAAATTATTTATTCCGTCAGACAGACAATAAAAAAATATTAGACACGTATTTTTTGCTTTATCATATGAATAAAAAATGATTTACATAAAACGCAGTAATTCATAGACTGGGCTCGCTACGTCACAATTCAGTATAAAATCTACCGAAGGTGACGTCATGCCACATTTTAACTCAATGTATTGCCGTAATCTTTTTATTAAGTAAAAAAAGAAAAAATACATGTTCAATATTTTTTAATAATCTATCTGACGGACAAAAAGAACTTTATGCAAGAATCACTACGAAATAATGTCTCTAACACACGACAACCCGACATAAACTGTACATCAATAATAATATAGAAACATAACAGTGGGAATAACAACATAGATGATATGTAGACTAGATCACCTTCTACGAGCGTTTATATAGCACACAGACACCATACCGTCCGCTAGTCGGTGGGGAACGTTTGTAGAAGGTGCGCGTCTACGGCAGCCGTGTGTCTGGAAGTATGGCGTGTAGAGAGCATTAGAAGCGGAGCAAACGAGCTGCAACTCGCGACAGCGCGGCAGCTTACATGCTATGTGTGTCCCTTGACTCGCCCTCACATGACGCCGCGCCGGCGCCGGACCACATGTTTGTGTATGCGACTGAATATCACGCATGCGGCGCACCGGCGCCGGACCGCAACATAAATAAAAAAACATAATATCTCAGAATGAGTGTAAAGTGTACGCGGCGCCGGTGCGGCTGCGGCGTCGTGTTCGGGAAGCCTCAGGGAGCGCGGCACCGAGTGACTGCCCCAGTAGCAACAGGCACACGAGGAGAGCTTCTCTTTGATGTACAGGTCCTATTACAGTGGTTAGCGAACAGACACGTGCTTTTGTTTGATCATGTTTAGATGTCGGTACCAGCGCGTCGGGAGGCTCGGTAACTTATGTAATAAGACCTTGTATTTTGACATAACTAACTGTAAGCATGACGACCGTACCAAACCTTCACTATAACACCACCTGGCCGTAGCGACTGGTGCTTCCCACCCGGTGCCGTAGTGGTCGCTGTAAACTGTCGCTGCTTAGTCGCGTGCTGCAGTAGTGTCGTACGGTGAGCGGAGTGTGGGCGAGTGTGTGTGTGACGTGTGCGTGCTGTGCAGCTATAAGAACGCGCACGTGTGCAGGCACGGCCGACGCGCCCGCGCAGCCCGCGCCGCAGCACAACCACCACCACCAGCTGCAGAAGGTAAGCACTGTTTATTTATTACGTCTCTTTTCTTTATTACATCTACAGCGCGATGGAAAAGGTTAAGGTAGCTCAAAATTCGAATTTACTTACGTTTTTTGCAATTTCTGGGGTCAGTGTTAATCATTAGAATTATTAATACCTGTACATTGCAAAAACGTAAGAAAATTTGAACTTGTCGGGCTACCTTGCCGCTATCGCCTTAATAGAATTTATTTGACTCTGCCTTTAAAAAAAGCAATTTGTTATAAACCAAATCCAACAATATTGAAGTAACGTTACAATAGCTTGTTTCGGAGACTAGAAGTTAGTCATGTGTGTAACTGATCATGTTGGCCCCTCCCGGAGCGCAGACGGCCAGCGACGGCACGGTGCCGGAGGGCCGCGGGCCGCGCGCGCACGCGCCGGGCGGGCCGGGCGGGCCGGGCGGGCCGGGCGGGCCGGGCCGTGACGACCTGCCGCCGCTGGCGCGCTCCAAGCGCTCCAACACCATCTCCGTCATGAGCCCGACGCGCCGCCACAGGTGCGACACGTCCTGAGGCCCGCGAGCGCCGCCGACCGCTGAATGCATTTAACGCTAACCGTATTTAGAACATCGTCAGACACAGAATTATGTTTTAAATATGTTTAGCGCTAAACACATTTACTGATTAGTGGGGCGAGCGAGCCTAAACTTATGTAATTTTGGAAAACTTACCTTAATTCCCCACACGTACAGTTTAGATTCCGCTGCAATATTAATATCTTTATGACCGTCTCTATTGTCCTAGTGATTCTGAATTTACAAATGAGTAAAAATTGCATTTGTTTTCAAGGATTCTAATACTGAATTCCACCGATAACTAGCTGCCTCCTTCGTGCGGGCACGAGCACGAGCCATTTCACAAAGGAATAGCAAGCCATAGTACTTGTATCTTAAAGACTCGGTTTCTCAATTTTGGTGAAAATGCACGTTTCTGCTGGAATGCCACAAAACGTAAATCTATATCTACAAATAATAAGGCAACAAGTGTAACAGTTCGGCTACAGTCGCGCTCGCACCAATGAGTCGTGTGCTCTTAGTGTTACAGAACTAATTGTATTGTGCATGATCTTTTAATTTGTTGCTATTCTTTGCTTAACAACTAAGTTCTTTCCTTTTAGTCCTAATGAATTAAAGAAACCAGCGGGGTGATCACGGCCTACTGTGACATGGCTTGAGTCACACATTTTACTATAGTTAGCTATAGCAAACTTTGAAAATTTTCGCTGCCGCCATCTTGGGAGTTATAGTGAAAATTTTCCCAGCCGCTATTTTGGATTTTCGTTTTGACCAAATTCACTCTTTTTCTCTCTCGCTCTCTCTCTCTATCGAATTAGAAAAAGACAGTCGCAAATATATTATTATATAAAAAAAAAGTATTATTAAGCCGCGTTAAAGAAGTTCATTCCAAAAAACCTTTTACTATGTCACACTCTCAAGTCAGCAACAAGAAAGACATGTCGTGTCTCTAGATTATGTCACATGGTTGACCCGTGATAACATTCAAGACAAATTGTGAGACATGATATAATTTATGATGTCTTGTCACAAACGTTTTGGGCACGGCCGTGCTCGCCGCGCTGCTATAACAAATGAAATGAAAATAAAATAATTATCGATAGCAATCCATCCATCCTTTCCTTCGTTTTAGTTGTGAGTGAGTTATATTATTTAACCTCGGCTTGTTGTTTACGCTTGGTGTTTTGTTGTGTTTCGTTTGGCCCCGGTCGCGTGATCAGTATGTACGCGGGCAGGGCGGCGGGCGCGGCGGCGGCGGGCGCGCCCGCGGGCGGCGCCGGCGGCGGCGTGACGCCGGCCTTCGTGTTCCTGCAGCTGTACCACAACATGAGCACCTACCCCATCACGCCGCCCGTGCCAGGTACCAGCGCGACTACACGAGTGCAGACTGGCGCGACGCGACTCCAACAAAACAATGTCTAAGAAAACTTCACGTTCTAACAATCACCGCTGTCGCGTTGTGCCAGTCTGCTCCAAGCTATACACGGTGGATTTATAAGACGGGGCAGTAGGGGCAGGCAACTACAGGAAAATGGTCCTAGGAGACTGGCCTTAATTTTTTGAAACATTCTGATGAGCGATCACAGTTTTGAAAATAGGATAATAAATCAATCCTGTTTCTTATAGGATCTTAAAACTCTACCGGACCAACTAAGGTCTGAATACTAAAAAAACGCAAAAAGAAATTCCCATACATTTCGTGGGAAATAATATTCCAACCTACTTTTTTACGATGGAATAGATTGGCCTAAAATAAACAAAAACGCTTGACCCGTTGGTACTTTACCTGTTGGTAGTTTGTTGCTTTTTCCATACAAAGATTTTTTTTTCGTTTTCTGACTTTTGTAGCGGACAGTCTTGTTTACCGTTTCCCATACAAATCTGGAAGTTCTAAATTATTGGAACTAATTTTTTTCTCAGAACGTCGGAAATCACAAGCAATAAACTATCTTGTTGATTAAGCAAATAAAATTACAAGTTTAAATCGTTTGTTATTTTCGGCTAGTCTATTGATCATAAGAAAGTAAGTTGGTAGTTTATTTCTTACCAAAAATATGAAAAAAAAAATTGCGTTTTCTGTCTTTCTAGTACTCAAACCGCGGTTGGTCTGATAAGAGTTTTTGATCCTTATAAGAGACATGATCGATTCGCATCAATAATTTTTTTTTTTTTAACTGCTCATTTTCTTTCTTACTGTATTTTCTTTTTTCAAAATCTCTGATTGCAGATCTAAATGTCTCTAAATTGTAAGGACAGTCTCTTAAGACCGTTTACTTGTCGCGACAACGGTTAGGGTACCTGTTGTTACTGCATCTCATAAGTCCACCTGATGTTAACGCGATGAGCGTTTTGAACACTAATTTCCTATCAGTAACTTAATATCCAAAGCCGTGGCTTGCGCACGATGTAGTTGACCGACTACGGCGATTAAACAAACTTATTTATCAAGTAATTAAAGAAATACGATGATGATGTGGTCATGATTCCACCAAGAGGCGTGCAACAGAAGGCGGATCTCTTTTCCGCAACTGACCGCGATAGAGGTCATCCGGCAAGCATCGGCGTCGCGGTCGGTTTGTCCTCGTGCGTTATTGCGTAATTTCCATACGTAATCTCGTCGTGAACAAGTCGTCCGCGGACAAATTGTCCCTAGTCTGCTCAGCGTCCAAAAACGAGCTATAGAGCTAACTAAGTCCTGTACAGGTGAGACGCCAACAATCCTGGACCCGCTGGCGGAGCGTCCGCTGCGCGTGTCCGGCGTGCAACACGAGCGGACCATCAAGAACCTCGACCTCGTGCCGCCGCTAGAAACATATAAAGTAAACATATTTTTTAACCCATATAGTCCTATTGTTAGGCAAATATCTCCCCAACAGAGCACGGAGACCACTATGGAAAATCGAGGTCTGTTTCGGATCAAAAATCGATAAATTTTTATTTCTGAATATTATGTCATGAAATTAAGTAAAATTTAAAAAGTATGTCAGTAGCGACATTGGTAAAACCATTTTTGATGTGCCGTTGTTCTACCATTTTCCATAGTGCGCCGCAGCGGCCGCTGTCGGATGTCAGCATTGTTCATACTAACGCAGCGGCTCACTGCCGACAGCACTCGTCACGTAAACCTTGTTTGACGTTCAAAACTGCCTTTGAAGGGCCTATTTGAAATAAATGATTTGACTTTAAAACAAACTGGCGGCTTTTAAGGTGGTCCGTGACAGGAATTGTGCGCTTAACGCGCTTTCAACGCCACAAATTTTATAAGAACTGCCGTCTCTAGAGGTGGCCGGCGGCTGCGCTGCGATTCCATGCTCTGCGATCTGCCGCAAGTGTTGTCAGTACACATATCGCACGTCGCCTGTGACCAGCCCCTTGAAGCGGCCAATTCACCTCGCCAACCCTTTCTTCGTACAGTCAACCGCACAGGCCTCGACGACACCATACATTAAACCGTACATCAGTGTTAACAATGGCACTACGAAAATCGCCCTTACAGCTACGACATAAAGGCGTTGTCAATGTCAAATTGTTACCACTGATGTGCTCCTGGAAATATCTTTTCTCAAACATGCAGGAAATTCGCAGCATTATTTTGACAACCTTCTTCGAGATAAATCGAAAATGTTATCGTTATCGAAATGGTCGTTGTTCGACATTGATTTTGGAATTTATAATTAACTATCTTCTGCCCGCGACTTCGTTCGCGTGGAAGTCGATAAACTACAGCCCATTTTACCTACTCGCTGATAATGTAGCTTTCTATAGGTAAAATAATTGTTTAAATTAGTTAAGTCCTTTTTGAGTTTATCCATTACAAACAAACATATAAAAAATCAAATCTTTTCTCTTTATAATATTAGTTTAGATTTACTTAGTTTGAATTTCCGCGCATTATTTGAGAAAAGTACCATACTGTACTAAACAAACCTTGGCCGCAGCCACGCACTGATGGACTCACGTGTGTGTGCCTCGGCTTTTCGTCCATCAATGTGATCAATGCCCCTGTTGCAGGCCGCGACAGTCACGGACTATCGTCTACGTATGTTATCACTATAATATCGGTAAAGAGTTTGATGCCGTCCATACCGTAACATTGTACGCATGTGTTACAGATCGGAGTGTTGTACGTCGGGCCCGGACAACAAGATAACGAAGTGTTAATATTGAAGAACGAGTACGGCAGTGTGAGGTACGTCACAACGTTAACTGCACTATCATTACTATCACGTCCTCACCTTGCATCATAATAATTATGTTAGCACACATATTATACTCACACACAAACTTGTTTACACACATTTCGCAACTTCACACACACTCATACACTCACACATATACTTACACACTCACACATATAATCGCACAATCACACAAATACTCACACAATCACACATATATTATACTCACTCACTCACGCAATTAGTGTATTTTGTTTTTCTATTTTTTATTTTGTTAATTTTTGTTAATTATTATTTTTATCCATTAAGTATCCGGTATGGAGGAGCGGAGTCTCCCAATACAGGCATTACTTGCTTAAAGGGAGGCTCCAATCACTAAGTTGTTTAAACTACTTTATGGTGGAGAAATAAATAATTTTTGAATTTGAATTTGAATTGTTGTATGCAGATTGATACATTATTCTTGTATGTGTGTGGGTTTCATCGGGTCGGCCAAAACGTTATTTTGTATTTCTTTTAGGATTTTTTTGTAGCACCTTATAGATTGAACTGGATTTGTGCCCTGTTAATAACAAATGGACGTAGCAAATGTAGATCCACTATTAAAGATGAATGATTCAACTGAGGAAGACGGAAAAAGGCGATAGGCTTACTTCTTACATGGGAGTTCTACCATAACGGGCGTATAGAGTATTTCACTGGATTTTTTAATTAGATATCTCGAAACCTAGAAAAATACATTGTTTAAATATATAAAAAATGGCAATTTTGTACAGTTCGCATCAAATAACTGCCGCTTTGCAGTTAGGTTGGTTGTGCATGCGCGCTACTATTTGTTTAAGTAAGATTGACTACTGCACAGTCATTTATAGCCTACTTCGGAGCGGCAAAGTTATTTGGCGCGAACTGTAAGCGTTTTAAAGTCCATAGACTTTAAAACGCTTGCAGTTCGCGCCAAATAACTTTGCCGCTAAAATAGGCAGAGACAGCACTGCTAGCAAGTGACGTCACAACACAGAAGCGCCACAGTAACTTCTTGCCATTCAGTACAATGGTCGTTTTGTGTGATATGATAGTCAAAAAAGTCACAAATTTTAATATTGTTTTCATTAATCTCTTTTTTCGTAACATCTTTAAAATTAGTATGAATACATGTATATTTTTGCACATGCACCTCATCAGAGGTATTCGGGGAATACTTGCTTGCAGGTACGCAGAGTTCCTGACGCAGCTGGGCACGCTGGTGTCGCTGGAGGGCGGCGACGACGACCAGCCGCACCTGTTCCTGAACCTGGAGAAGGGCGGCAAGGACGGCCACTACACCTACGTGTGGAACGACGACATCATGCAGGTAACAGCCACTAGGAACTATTGCAGCTACCCCCTGGGAGTCTTCGACATTCGACTGACCTGGGTACCTGTAGGCGAGCCTAAATATTATTTCAAAATACAACAAAAAAAATCTCACACAATATACGCCTGGCTATGCGTCCCTTACACTGACACCTGCCATGCTATTCTGTAAACATCTCACCGTGAAAACTTGGGTGAAGTGAGCTGCCAATAGTGTCAATCCCTGTGGAATGACAGCTCCCTGTGGAATGACAAACTTAGGTGCTTAGGTGAAGTGAGCGTGGCTCACTTCACCTAAGTTTTCACGGTGAGATGGTTACAGAATAGCACTGCTGATGTATCAGTATAAGGGACTACCGTTTCTTAGCATTATTTGAATACAGAATCAGTTGACCAGATTTTTTTCGTACATTATTCAGTCGCAACTTATTTATTTAAGAATTACCAACGAGATACATTACAATTTTATTATCTTTTACAAAATTAAAAACTTATATAATATCCCTTATCCTCTAATGCACACTCAATTACAGGTAAGCTTACACATTATCGAGTACACATGCTCTGCATAAGAATACATTTTAAACAAATACAAAAAGAAGAAACAATATACATGCTACTATAAAAGTTTTCTAATACAATACAGTAAAACCAAGTATTTACTTGATTATCAATATTATGTGTAATTGATTTAATATCAAAATTTGTAGAATTGAAACGACCAAATAAAAAAAAAGGTTTAAAATTGAATCATAAATTAAATTAAAATAAATTTGAAAAGTATACATTATTTAATTATTGGAATGATCAGTCAAATGTCGTCTAACCGAAAGTGTTTATGTAATTTCTTTTTAAAAGTGATGAGACTGTCATGATTGATATCAATTTCAGCTTTGCGGCATACAGCATTATACAATTTGGTAGCCCTCGTAAGGGGAGAGTTGTCACCTAAGTTGGTTTTGTGAAAAGGTTGTCTGAACAGATTGTAGGTAAGTAAATTAGTACAACCAACTGCAAGTCCATAGTAGCAGTTTGAATTTAGACCTTATTTTATTAACAGTAATAATCTATTCTTTTTCTTACTAGCTGCGCCCCGCGGTTTCACCTGCATAAATCTCGATCTCGTGGGAATATCGGGATGAAAAGTATCCGTTTTAGCGTGAAAACGTAACAAACAAACAAACTCAATTTCGCATTTATGATATTAGTTAGGATTGTGGCAAGCAAATCGGATGTCGACCATCCTGCCAATGTCTAAAGTGAATCGAAAAGCAAGTCGCATAATATATTTTTTAAAGAGGAATAAAGTTGCAACTGATAAAAGTGTTCGATGATATACGACGGTTGAGTTAGTTGAGGTGTGACGCGGTGTGAGTGTGGCAGGTGCTGTTCCACGTGGCGACGGCGATGCCCTCGTCGGCCAAGGACCCCACGTGCAACGAGAAGCGCAAGTACATCGGCAACGACTACGTGTCCATCGTGTACAACGACTCCGGCGCCGACTTCAACATACACACCATCAAGGTAAACTGACTCGTTACAATCTCGCTGATCTCGGATAAGTGACGAATGTCGAGACATGTGTGTCACCTTAGGCTACACTATTGCACTGAATAACTTTTATTCGCCCTGAATATCCTTTTAAAAATTGCCCATATCTGAGTTTTCAAACTCGTCAGATTTAGGGAAAGCCCACAATGACTTCATCAGATTTGCCTATTTAAGTCGTTATGAGTTAGGCCGCACACGATCATACCAAAACAAAGGCTCTGAAGATCACTTTATTTTTGGCCCATATCGATATCTGAAAGTGGACTCCTGACCACGGGGCTCCTATCTAAAACTTTTCAAATATATTATCGGTGTTCTCTCGTCATGCCGCACCTACTCGGCCATCAACGTTTCGCTCTGCATATGCTGGCTCAAGAACCCTCTGAGCGGGCCTGGCATGTGTAGATGTAGGTGTGTGAGTGTGTGTGTGTGTACTCCGAGTCTGTCCACTAGGTACTCGTAAGATTACTAATAAGGTTTTCAGTATCATCGTAGTTATAGCTTTCAAGCCAAAGTAGGATTTCCTTTTTTATCAAGAAGTTGCTCACTTCTCTAACTAGTTAGAACTGGCTAAATTTGCTGTAGAGGCGCTGTGCTGTTGAAGTGCTTTCTGGCAAACTTGCTCCTTACTAACAAACAAAAGAACAGTAGAAGAGTTGTTTGTTTTCGGCAAGTTGTGGACTGTGAGCCGGCGATATCTCCGCAGGCACTCTTATATAAATATTTTTCTGACGCTTACCACCCGCGACTGCTCATGTACCAGAGTGGTAGGGGTTCTGTAGTTTAGAGAAAGCAGCACCTTCAGGACTGCTCGCTGGGAACGCTCTATTTCAATCATGAGTCTTTTCAGGACCACCCCATGCACGGACACCGTAGCCCAACACGCAGTGCCGCAAGGCTTTATACATTTGTATAAGTAGTTTATGGCTGGCGACATATCTCAGGGCTTTCAATATATATATAAGTTTACGAGTTTGTTTTGCTGTGACTGAGATATGTTGGCTCCACTGTAAATTATCATCGATTGCAACACCGAGGTATTGTATACTGCGGACTGTCTGAAGCCTAGGACAGAGCGGACAGGAGCTGTTGTTGGATGTTAGTGTGAGATTTGTCTTGGGTTGATACAACTTACTCAAATTTTCAACGCCAAATGTCAGGCAGCTAACTACCAATGTTCAAGTTAATGGAATAGAGTTGGACCCTGTTGAGTCAACAGTTTTTCATGGAATAACGATTGACGGTAAATTACAATGGGGCCCACACATAGAAAAACTGTCAGGAAGGCTTAGTTCTGCCGCCTATGCTGTTAAAAAAATTAAACAGATAACTGACGTAGATACAGCTAGAATTGTTTATTTTAGTTATTTTCATAGTCTTATGTCTTATGGGATTCTTCTCTGTGGAACCTGTGCGGACATTAATACTATCTTTGTTCTACAAAAAAGGGCTGTTCGAGCCATTTACAACCTCGGTCCAAGAGACTCCCTTCGGGAGAAATTCAGAGAAATAAATATTCTGACTGTAGCCTCACAATATATTTTTGAAAACCTATTGTATGTACACAAAAATATATCAAAGTTTAAGAAAATGTCCGATATTCATAGTTTAAATACCAGGAATAAACACAACCTTGCTGTACATCGCACACGTCTCCACAGAGTAGGCAACTCGTTCATGGGGCAATGTATACGCTTTTACAACAAACTTCCCATTGACATTAGAAACTTACCCATTAAACGATTTAAAAACTGTATTAAAACCAAACT
This sequence comes from Agrochola circellaris, assembly GCA_914767755.1. Lineage (NCBI taxonomy): Eukaryota > Metazoa > Arthropoda > Insecta > Lepidoptera > Noctuidae > Agrochola > Agrochola circellaris. The sequence goes on from OU611848.1 coordinate 652,705, forward strand.
TTGTAAAAAAGGGTACTATAAAATTTCAGTTTATTTAGAAGATAAAAAGCTTGGGATTGAGCTGCTCGCTCTGCTAAGCCTTGTGAAAACCATAAAACTTGACATTTTAATTATTCATCACAATAAACCAGTTTTATATACATATTGACATTGTTGAAAATTATATTCAAACTGCACACGATTACTTTGTAAAGTATTACATTATTTTAATTATTGTGAATATGAGGACTATATGGATATTTTATTTCAATTTTTTCCCTTTCATTTATTTTTTCTTTCTCAGTTAGTTTTAATGATGGTCTGGCAGTTTGAGTAGTTGATGCGGCCTACCCAAATATCCTTTCTTTGGTATTGTTCGTCGAGTTGAGCTCCTTCAGTTTTGAGTTGAGCTCCACGATTACTGACAAATGCTTGCACTGACTGGACAGGTCCACTCAAATCTGTGTGTTTCTTTCCTCAAAAGACCATTTCAGACACTAATCCACATGGTCCACATATGACTTGACCAAGATTATGTCTGGACTTTAAAAGAGACTACGACCTCTGAGTTTGTTTCGGCCTTTCTTCTCAGAGTAGTCAGATAGGAAACACCGACCCCATCTAGCTTATTTTTAATATTTTTTTATATGACGTGTAAAAGTGATTCCGATATCCTATTTACAGAATAAACAACTTCATTTCATTTATTAGTATTATGAGATCGAGGGGCATAGTAGCTTGTCGCTTGCTGAAAAAGAATCTTATGCTTGAAAATAAATAAACATGATTTCAAGATATAGATGCACGGTAAAGTAAGTATCTGATATTTTCTAAAGAAAGGGCGACTAGACTCTATTTGTTTCAGCCCAAATATAGCTATTAAATACTTATTGTTGCATCACGAATGCTTGATCAATTTGCAAAGAATGATACCATACCGCACAATGGGGGAAATGTATAGCCGTGATGCGTTTCGAGATATCTCGCAGCTAGTACGCCTCAGAGGGCAGACAAAACTATTCATTCCACCGCAAACGTCATTTACATGGTTTCTCCAAGAGCAAAATGTATCTAAAGATATCCCAAGAAATTGTAATGAGTCGATTGCAGAGGGACAATAATCAATCAGATTCATTATCCGCGAAACAGAGCAATAGTTAAACAATCGCCATTAATCAAATGTGGTCAAGGGCCAGGTTCAGTCGCATAGTCCAGAGTCACCTCTGCACGGCGCGCGCGTGGCTACAGACACAGTGATCGCTATTGTTGCACTCGCAGGGGCAGCTGAACTTCTGCATCGTGGTGGTGGAGCCGTACGAGCACGGCATGAACCGCGTGTTCGTCAAGACCAAGGACGAGCGCATCCGCAGCAAGTTCCTGGCGCACCTCGACACGCACTGCGTGTCCGACACCAACGTGGCGCTGCTGGCCCGGCAGATGGCGCTGCACTGCGCGGTGAGTACACTGTACCGGCCCTCTCGCGGACCGGCCTGCTCTGCGGCTAGGTGGCAATTTTGAAGGAACACTTAAATATGTATGCTGTGGAATAGGAAAAAGGCCAAAAAGACACTTAGATTCTCTTAAGGCCTTTTTCCTATCATGCACATTTGTGTCCGCGTGCGAGCCGGTCCGCATGCGCGCCGCCCGTTGTTTGGCGCGAATCTTTGTCTGCGTGTAACAGGAAAAAGGCTCTTACAATTTCCATCTTTTAAGATGAATATAATGAGAAAGACTGCATCGTTTATCTAGTCGTCGCAAACGCTATTGCTGAGCATGAGGTCCCGGGTGCGATTCGGGTTATTGGGTTTTACCATCTGGAATGTCTCAGCAGCAGCCCGAAGTCTGGATGTGTGCCCGGGCGATGGCAATAGGCTCGCCCTCTATTACGTGCGACTTAAGATAACTGGCGCAATGCGGGTGTAGTATTAGGTACACGTACACCTCAGCCTAACCCTTGCGTGGTGTGATGTTATAATAACTCGAGCACGGTGTGTCCCGCGCAGCTGGCGTCGCACATCTCGCAGTCGCTGAAGCTGGGCGGCGCGCCGTACGCGTCCAACTCGCTGGAGCGCCTGCGCCTCATCAAGCGGCTGCGCGTGCGCGCGCAGGCCGAGCGCCTGGCCGCGGCCGCGCGGGCCCCCGAGCCCTACGCTGGGCCCCCGGACCTGGCGCACCGCGTGGCCATCGACGACTTCAACGACTACACCTAGTGCGGGAGGCAGCTACGACCAGAATGAACTCATCGGCGACAATGAATACCTGATTTCTTGCGTTTTGAAGAATTGAAGGATTCGATGAAATTGAATATTTTTTGGTATTTTTTTATGCTTCTGACGCGTGATTCCTACGACTTTTGAATTTCGCTAATTTGAACGACGATTACGAAATTCAGATTATTCATTTTCATATTCATTTATTTGCATTACTCCTATGTTATATGAAATTGTAATAAATAAGAATAAGAATCATTACCCTATATACTTTAACAGATCACAAAAGCTAACATACGCAGTAGAGTTCTCACTAGATCATATTCGTAAGAATCATTACAACACTATAATGTAGGTATAGGGGTTCCCTAGCCTCACTAATTGTATATAACTGTATATCCAAATTAGCGAAGTTCAACCTCACTACAATGTACTGTAACTATTTTGTAGGTGTTTATATAATGTATTACAAGCTGGTCGCGGACGCACTACACCAGCGACACTGGTCGCACGTACCGCCGGGAACTAGCAGCGTGCGGGTTCCAGCGTATCGCTTACTCGATGACGTCACTGCTGCACACATATTTCTAAATAATTCGTTGATCTCGGTGTAGTTCCTGCGACGATACGACATGTTCTACAAACTTAGGCTCCTTTGTAATCGGAGCGATTTCTTGTACACTTTTGTCATGACGACAAAGGTGAATTAAAGTTAAATAGGCGCTACATATTTACCTGTTCACGATCAATGTCTGTGCACCTGCACTCGCATAGCAGCGACAGTAAGCGGTACGCGGGAGTGCCGGCAGTACCAGCCGCCTGCATGTGTCGCTCGCGAACTTGTCGACGTTATAATATTATAATTGTGTATCTCATTCAATTTTTTTACAAAAAAAAAACTTTTTGTGAGATGTGATAGTAGCGTAACAATTAAATACGAAATAGAAATACGAAAAATATATTGAAAGCGGCAAGTTTTGTACAAATCGCTTCGCTTACGGGATCCCGCAACTCTATTAGTGGTTTAAATTAGGACGAATACCGCCTCAAGTATGAGGGGACAGTTTCGTTCCCGCGCGACCCTCCCGACCGGTCCACTTGCGGGATCAGTTGGCCGCATCCTGTTATGATATTCCGATGGTATTACTGGTGTATACTGTGTACTGTGTCGAGTAGACCAACCCGCGGCGCACACACAGAGCTTACACCAAGCACTCGCTACTAATTCATTTTACACAACCAATGTATTGCGAAACGATGAAATCTTTTTGTTTATTTATTCGATTCTACCGATACATGTGTTTGTCTAGGTTGTCTGTGGCTTAAATAGTTTAATTTCTTATATAAATTTAGATTTTGAACTGAATAATGTAAAAGTTAATGTTAAGGATTTTTAGTAAGTACATATTTTCACAAAATATGAGTTTGGCAGTAGTAAGCGGCGCGGCGCGGCTGACGCGGCGTGACGTCACGTGGTATGACGTCATACGGGCGAGCCTCGCCGCGCGCGCAGCAGTAAGTCGTTAAACAGTTGAGGCATTTCTTGTTTATATATATTTTATGTAGCAATTTATTTCCTGACAAAAGATTTTGTAATCAAATAAATGATGGCTATTTTTTCGCATGTTTTATTATTAACAACTCTGGCAATCCATAATTGAGAGAGTCTGTACTTCCATAATTGAGACCATAGCGCCTTACTTAGCCTTAATATTTAATTTGTGTGTGGACCAAGGAGTCTTCCCGGATTTAATGAAATACAGTAAGGTAATACCACTTTTCAAATCCGGGGACAGTAAAGACCCCAATAATTATAGATCCGTATCCGTGTTGCCGGTTTTCAGCAAGGTGTTTGAAAAGGTAATGCTTAATCAAATGCTCAATCATTTTAACACAAATAAAATCCTTCATGATCAACAGTATGGTTTCACCAAAGGACGTTGTACGACCGACGCCGGTGTAACCTTATTAAGACACATTTTTAACGCGTGGGAAGAGGCCCAAGACGCCATAGGAATCTTTTTAGTAAAATCTTATTTAAATAATAGACAACAGCAAGTCCAAATAAACGGTATCAATTCACTAGGTTTAAAAGTAAAAATAGGTGTGCCACAAGGCTCGATATTGGGTCCATTCCTCTTTTTAGTGTATATCAATGATCTACTCCATTTATTAAAAAATCAACCACAAATGGTGTTATTTGTTGACGATACTTCCTTAATTTTTAAGGTAGATAGACGTGCAACAAATTTTGACGACGTAAATAACGCCCTATTGCAGGTCCAAAATTGGTTCACTGCTATTAATTTAGTATTAAATGGAAAAAAAACTAATTGTATAAAATTTTCTTTACGATATGTCAAAAGTAGTGATTGTGAGATAGTATTGAATCAAGAGAAACTAGAATTCGTCGATAAAACTGTTTTCCTAGGGATCACGCTAGACTCAAGGCTACAATGGGGTCCTCATTTAACATCTCTCGCAGGACGGCTAAGTTCAGCAGCATATGCTGTCAGAAAAATCCGTCAATTTACTGATGTAGATACCGCGAAGCTGGTCTATTTTAGTTACTTTCATAGTATCATGTCTTACGGTATTTTACTGTGGGGACGGGCTGCAGACATCGAGTCTATTTTTATTCTGCAGAAAAGAGCGATTAGAGCCATGTACTATCTCCGCAGGCGTTTACTCTCTAAGGGAACTGTTTAAAGATATTAACATCATGACGGTACCTTGAAACATCATGTACGTAAGAAAAAACTTACATCTTTTTAGTAAAAGAGGTGATAGACATAATTATAGTACAAGAAATAGGGACCTATTAGTTCAACCAGGTTTCAGACTGGCTAAAGTGGACTCATCTTTCATGGGGTACTGTTTAAAATGTTACAATAAAATTCCTCCCCACATACTTCAACTGAATGAGACGAAATTCAAGTCTTGTATAAAACGCACACTATGCAGGCAGGCATATTATAAGTTGGGGGATTACATCACTGATAAAAATGCTTGGCTCAATGCTGGTCCTGCTCCACAACCACAACTAATTGATTAACATCTGAAAATACTGTTGGAGCTGCTGAAGATTTTAAGACCATCTTTGCATTGTATAAAGTCAATCTCCTTTGTATTATATAATTCCAGAGCACAGGTGTGAGTACTATGTACTAAAGAGCTACCATTTACCAGGTAATAATTTTTTTTATTGACTTGAATGTGCCCTGGCGGCTGTGAGTATGACATGCTCACTCAAATGTCTCGCTGATGGTGGCGCGTGTGTTGGATCATTTAGCTCCCTTCAAAATGGTTGAGCTGAATGGTGCTGATCCATACGTCATGTTCGTGAACGGGCGCCGTCAGTTGGGACTGGTCAACTCTTAGCGGCCATGGCTGATTTTTAATTTTTTTATTGTTCTTTGTTTTTATCTTTGTATTACGGACGCTTCTAACGTGCACGTCTTTCTACATTGTTCTCACATGTATAATTTCAACATGAATGATGTAACCAATACTTTGTAACAATTTATTTTATTTAAAAGAGTGTCCGTGGAGTTTCTTGCCCGTTCTTCTCCATAGGTACCTACTACGCTTTGGAATGGGCAACTAGCTTCATATTTTTGACTGGCCGATTCCTTGACAATTCAAAAGTGCCTGTAATGGTTTAATTGAAATAAATGATTTGAGTTTGAGTTTGAATGTAGGCATGTGAGAATCAGCAGAATAAACAGCTCAAGTTTACCCAGCCAAGTTGAGCCAACTTGTAGACATAAGAATAAACGTTCCTCAGCCCAAGATCTCGCACTTGATAACAATCTTGAGGTCTCAACCGTATTAATAAACATAATAATTTAGATTATTGATGACATCAAATTAAGCATACAGGTAAAAAAGGTTTTAATGTGTTCAAATGTATGATAGCTTTCAAAATAAAACATAAATGAGAAGAATAATTTTTTACTATTTTAATTGTGTCCCACGATTTCGGACGTGGTGGGAAATTACACTCTGTAACCGTATTTCCTGCACAACTGAAAAATAAACTGCCAAAATCTTAGCACATTTATTTTCCTGGCAACATTATTCATCGATTCCGCCATTTTATTAGGTTTGCAAGACAGGTGCTATTAAAATTATTCGTGTCTTAACTTGCAAAGCGTTACCATCTACGTGTAATTCATCCACTTTGTTTGAGGCATTTCTGCTTTATAAGTTTTATTTTTTGTTATTCTAAATGATAATAAAATCATCGTAAAAATGATGCGGTTGGTCGACTCTTCATGTGACCAGAAGGCTGGCCTATTCTTCGGCCAGAGAATCAGCATTGCCATACAACGTGGCAATGCTGCCAGCCTTTTGGGCACTTTTCCTGTTGACAGTGATGCGGACGAATTTTTTGATGCCCTATGACTGATTTTTTATTAACTATGTGATATAAGCTTAACGTTTCCGTTTTGTAACCACCACCATTCAATTTTGTAACTGTCCCATTTTTTTAAATATGAAAATAAATTAATTTTCCAATTTTTACAGGACAGCAGCTCATTATTTGTTTAGTTTTTGATAAAGTATCGTTATAAATTTAAAAATATTCTAAACTTGTTAACTATTTCCCACAATATGGAAAATAGAAAATAACAAAGCTCAAAAGTAACAAAGTGTATGTTGTGACAAAATCACAAAACAAACGCATTTACAAGTTGATGAATATATATTTTTTAAAGAAAGAAGCGTTTTCTATGCAATAAAAAAATTTTCTCCGCAATCTTTTTTACATGTAGTATATTTTATTTTATTGCAAAAAAATTACAAAATGGAAATCAGAAACCTTGTCCCAAACAAATCATATTTTCTCAGAAGATGGGTATTCTTTTGTTATTTTGCATTTTAAGATAATAAATCCCAAATTAATTAAAAAAAAAACAAGTTTTTCCATTTTGTAACCTTTTTTTTTTTTGAGGGTGGGAAATTATCAAATAACTTCTCCCGCTCAGAGCGGAGCGGGAGGGCGTGTCAGACTTTTTCTGACTAAAACCCACCCGTGTTCCTTCCGTTGCCTGTGTGCTGGGGTCGCGATATCCCTTTCGGACAAACTCGCAACCCCGGCAGGCATTGGCCCTTCTGGACCCCGTCAGTTGGTGCTGACATCTCTTTGAGGCGCGCGTGCAAAACAACGTCACAGGCCGTCGACCCGGACCTGGTCCCTATCGGACGGCGAGCTACCCATTGCTCACCGTCCGCAAGCCCGCGCCTACGGTGGCCGGAAGTCGGCTCGCGACTCCCGACGCCCGGGGCGTCTCCTGCGGCGACTAGGGGCGCCAGGGCGCGAATCTTGGCACTCCCTCGCACGCTCCGCCTCCTCCTTCGCGAGCATTACTGCTTCGCAGAAGGAAGTGACGGACCATGGCCTGAACCAGGGCCGGATGCGAGAGATCGCCGCCGCCGATCGCCTCCGTGAGGACACGGCGGTGCCCAGCCCAAGCCGGGCAGACCTCCACCGTGTCCTCCGGGCGATCCACACAGCGGTGACCCGGGCGTTTCCTCCCGCCTTATGCGGAACAGGAACCTCCCGAAACAAATTAAATTTGACCCTGTACATGAGATAGCAGACGTTTCTACGGAAAAGCCCAAAACGAACATTCGTGAGGGACTCCTCACGAATGTTCGCTTTGGGCGTTTCGTTTGGGCGCTTTGGGCGCACCAGGATGATGAGTTGACTAGTCGATGAGCCAAAGGACATAATACTAGTTCAATAACGAGTTTTATTTTAATTAAATAAATAAGACCAGCCAATATTGACTGTTATAATCATTTTTTAATGCCATAGGATTTGTAATGGGCGCAGTGTCCTACAACGCAACTTTGGGTGTAAATAAGTAAAAGGAGTATGAAAACGTACAAAACAAAATTCGTACATGCGTGAGGCAAAGTTTAATATTTATTATTCACGAATTCAAATGACTTTAATTTGAATTAATACCTACATTCAAAAGTGTTTTACAATAACACCCAAAAGTCTGTTCATTCCGTTCTTCGGTTTAAATCATCGTGCTCCTCGCCTACTTACGTCCGAGCCTATACTTAGGTAGCCAGGTAGGTACAAAATAACTTAGACATGCATTTTTTTTGTAGGTATCATAATCATGATTCAATGAATTTTCAATCATCATATTCAGACTCTTCAGGCACGGCGGCAAAGAGTAAACGCGGTGATCAAGGTGTCTGCAACATAACTTTTTACAACACCGGGCACACTGGCCGAAAAATTCGAAACACGTATAACATGGAGCGTCTGTCATTCAGTGAAATTTTCGAGGCCCCAAATAATGTGGCTCAAGATCGTTTGTGTCGTAACGATAGTGACCGGCGCATTTGCCAAGAAAGACGAGCTGTTGGACGCGATGCATGGACTGGAGGGACGGAACAAGATGTCGATATGCGTGGCGACTGCGAGCAGCTGGCGACACTGCGCCGGCGTGCTCTATAACCGCGAGTGGGTGATCGCGCGCGCGCAGTGCCTTGCCACCGCACCCCTCGCCAACCTGACCGTCGAGCGCCCGTCCGCCGGCGGCAACTGCGAGCGCTTGGGCGCGGGTGAGCAGGATACCATACTTAGCAGATCACATGACTAGCACAAAAAGATATTGACAGAAGTGAGAGTAGGTACATTAGGTACTAATTATTGTGTTCCTGTAACTAAATGTTGAAATTGAACCCAGTGTTTTTCGAAACAAATTTAAAAGACACGTATTTTTTTTTAAAGGTCTGACTCAGCCCTAAAGGCGGATCTAGGTTCACTAATGTTTCACCAAAACACTATTAACAAATTTTTAGTTTACAACCAACGTTTCGTATACCTACTATCTTCTATAATATAAAAATGAATCGCAAAATGTGTTGGTAAGCGCATAACTCAACAACGCCTGGACCAATTTGGCCAATTCTTTTTTTTAAATGTTCGTTGAAGTTCAAGGATGGTTTTTACGGCGAGAAAAATATGAATAATTGCCGGAAAAACCGTAAAAACCATCGAGATATAAGTACTAACGTACTAGAGAAGACACCGTAAATTCCTACTTTGTCTCGCTCGTTCAACTGCGGCGATCGCGCCGCAGTTTGTCGAAGAAAACGCGTAAGTGCCGTGATTTACATGGCGCTTAAGACCTTTTTGCCGAGAATAAATACACTTCCGCAGCAAATCTAGCGCTGTGGTAAATTACGGTTTAGACGAATTGTTATTATTTTAGCGCTGCAGCGAACTAAAGATTCAAATTACGAAGAATAGGACAATTCAGTTATTTGACGTAGCTTCTCTAGTACGTTAGTACTTATATCTCGATGGTAAAAACAGCCCTTTTCTTTTTCTCATACAAACGTTTTCTAACTAAAACGTTGAGTCAATTTGAGCTCTATTGCTATTGTATAAAGTTCGTAGGATTTGTCTCCGCCCCGAATAGCAGAATACATCTTAAAAACAATGAAAAAGTAGGGTAGGTAGGGTAGGTAGGGTTGGTAGGGTAGGTAGGGTAGGGTAGGTAGGTAGGGTAGGTAGGGTAGGTAGGGTAAGTAGGGTAGGTAGGGTAGGTAGGTAGGTGTGCCGTAGATAAGTACTTAGTGCTACCCGTGCGAAGCCGGGGCGGGCAGCTAGTTTATTTTACAAACAACTTATTCCGCAAGTATTTTATTTAATAAACACTCGTTAACAAACATTTATTCAGCAAATGCTTCTCTTTATAAATGTTTTACATGATATTTAATCATTTATACATTTTTCAATTAATACCTATTTGATTCTTTTGGAAAAATCACGTTTTAAGAGGCATTCGAAGAAAAATTTCACCTAAGGAAAAAGTACTGACACAAACATTTACGAACAATTTACGAGACTTTCTTATTCTCTATTGAATGCAGTATTTTTTTAAATGTATTCAAAATGTATAACAGAGTCAATTGTCGCTAATTTAACTGATTAAAAATAAGAAGGAAAACAGGCAATTTTAGCGTGTCACACATGCTGTCGCTTAGGTCCTTTAACTAACCGATGTTCATGGTTTTGTAAGACACACCTCAGCGTTTTTTGTGAGGTTTAAAAGAATACTGTTTTTTTTTTTAATTAAACCATTAATTTTCCCCAACACGCCAGTTCACAGGAGACACATTTTCAAGGTCAATGTCATACGACTTGAAGGTCAAGGTCAAACATTTTAAGTGAATACCTATAAATTTTTTGAAGTAGGTACCTAAGTAAGCATAGTCGACGGAGCTATTTCTGTCTGCAGGGTTTAAAGGAACCTAAAATTAATCCCAAGTCCCGAGCTCATTTCGCTCGGCTAAGTTCTCGCTGCCTTTTTACTAAGTTGAGATGTGTCGGGACTTGGGGCACCCCGACTCAGACAGGTTAGGTTTGAACGTAACCTGTCCGAGCGGGGGGCCCGTGTCCCAAGTCTCATGCTCGCTCTTGCATCCTAAATTCTCATTGCGGCTATACTACAGCTAATGTCAGTGCCACCGACGAAATTTAGAGGTACCAAAGTGTAAAGGGGGTATTACACTAGGTATCAAAATCTAGGATCACTTAACTATGAGTCATATTTATATGATAATGTAATACAAACATTGAATCAAATCGTCTTTGATCAAAGATTTTTGACATTTGATGTTAGATAGAATCATAGAAACAGGTCTTGCCATGTTGAATATTATGTATTGAATTTTCATAATTTCCTGATACAAATACAGATAAGTGGTACGTAGTTTACTTCCAGTTGATATACCAACATTTTAAAGGTAAGTATAAAATGAGTTCGTTCATGTTGATATATGTTTTCTTGGGATTTTATTGGTGTTTTCCATTGTATTGTAACCTGTGTTAGACGCCATATTTTTTGTGTTTTGTAGAATGGGGCTTTTTGGTACAAGTATGAGGCTATTTGGAACAGGATTCCAAATAACCCCTGTTTTATGTGTTTTGGTTTTACTAAGGGGGGTATTACACTATCAATTATCTAAGATCACAGTCATATTTATTTGATAATGTAATACAAACATATGAATCAAATCGTCTCTGATCAAAGATTTTTGACATTTGTTGTTAGATAGGATCATAGAAACAGGTCTTGCCATATTGAATATTATATACTGAATTTTCACATTTATTTTCATAATTCCCTGATACAAAATCCGTCCATAAAATGATGTGATTTTGCCTTTTCAGTTTTGCTACTGCCACATTCTAATTTGTCGGTTTTATTGACGGATAAAAAGTAAGCACAACGAAATTTTGGCGTAAGTTTACAATACGCTTTGGAATTCTAAAATAATTTTTTGGCAACACTGCTGTACAATTTTTTTTTAGTACCTACAGCAGTGTTGCCAACAAATAATTTTAGAATTCCAAAGCAAGCTGCTGCCGGGCAGCCGGGAATTCATTGTTTTGGCTTCATTAGTGTTATAAGTTCTATTTGTTATATTGTGTGCCGAAAGGCTTCAGTATTTTGTTTTAATAGACGATTGCAACCACATATTATGTCAAAAAAATAGGATCCTAGATACATGATAATGTAATACACAAATATGATCCTAGAGGTCAAATTAATATGTAGGATCAAAGATAGGATCCGATATAGGATCCTAGATAATTGATAGTGTAATACCCCCCTATGTTTAAGATCGCTGTCTTATATAGCCCCAAATGTATATTATGTATAAATTTAAGGGGAAGAAAATAATTTATTTTAATTTTAAATTACAGTTCCAGATATATGGTGCGTACCTACTTATTAAAGAATGTACACTTATTCCAGAAATGTTAAATCTTTTGCTCCATATCATAGTTATTCGAAAGAAAATTTGGAAAATGCGAAAGAAAATTTGGAAAATGCTGTAGAGTCTGGAAAACTACCGATGCAGCCGACAAAGCAGTAGTTTTCTGTTTTCATAAGTGACGTTGCCGGTATTGTGGTTTATTCCTTGCCAAATATTTAATTTTCAATGTTTGTTGATTTAGTAATATTTTTACCTAGATATTTTTTTTAAAGATGTATGTAATTGTTTACGTTTATTTTTAGCTTACCATTAATTGATTAATTGTTCCAAATATTGCCTTTAATTCATATATAATTGTAAGAAGACAATTACTTTAGATTCCAAATAGCCCTTTAGTGGCGCTTCGCTTTTTTCATATTAAATTTAAAACTTTGTTGTTTATTTAAAATTAAACTTACAAAATTGTGCCGATTTTAAAAAGCCCCAAACGAGCGGTATCAGGAATGGCAATTTTGAAAAAAAATATCTCCTTTTCTCTGAAAGGTATTGATTAGGGAAGTCGTAAAAACAATCTAAGCTCATATCCTTAGTAGTTATTGTGCACTAGACTGTTTTATAAAAAAAAAACTAACTACTAAAAAAACCGAATTAACACTTTACGGTATGTACTTACCTACTTACTTATACTTAATTTTTTTCTCGAAAACTAGGCGTTTGCTAGCTGTGAAATTTTTCAAAAGCGTTCTACATGAAGATGAAATTTAAGCTCGGTCCATAGAGTACAGTTGAGCCAATATTAACGTTAATAACCTAAAAAAAAAAAGGTTTCAGACGACCCTCTCGAACCACCAAATAGCCTCCTTCTAGCGAATCGGCACGTTTCTAAACCCAAACCGAATCTAGTTCTTACTGATTTTCCTACCCTAGTTTGAATATGACTTTTGATTTTGAATGTCATGGCGAATTTACTTTCTAAATTCGCCTCATATGACTTCAAAGAGTACTAGGGACTACTTAGAATACAGCAAGCGCCACAATCTGACCAATATCTCGATCGGCGCGTGTCATCTTAGTATATTTGCGAACAGGCAACTGGGGCACGCACAGCACGCGTCCCGCGCTGTACCTGGTGATGCACCCGTGGTTCGACCTGGCGCTGGTCATCGTGAGGACCCCCTACAACGACGTGGACAGCCTCGCCAACGCCACCAAGACCCGCAACGAGCTGCTGCGCCCTCACGGGTAACTAACATAACATACTAGGCTAAACCTTGCTAGAGGGCTAAATATCCAAGAAAGGCAACCTTCATTGTTCTTGTAATTGACTGAAATTTTGGCGATATTTTGTTTATTGGTAAGGTGTTTATTGATTTTATGTCTCCTCACAGATTAATAGACATTTTATTAGTACCTAAGCTGCATCTTATATCCACTGTAATTATGACAATGAGAAATGGTCATTCACATTATATTTAGTTTTCTTTATATTACACAGCCAATGATCAATGAATGGTGATGCAATTACAAGAACTGATTCCATGAAAGACCTGGGAGTCATATTCGACCGTAAGCTCACTTTTCACGACCACATCACATCAACTGCAAAGGAGTCCTTTAGGCGCCTTGGCTTTGTTTTAAGGAACTGTCGTGTCTTTCACAACCCCCACGTTATCAAGCTTGTTTTTGGGGCATTGGTCCGTAGCAAACTCGAGTCTAGTGCGTGTGTATGGAACCCTTTTGAGAAGCAGTATGCGTTAGCTTTGGAAAAAGTTCAGATAGCATTCCTTAGATACCTTTACAAGCACTTGTACGGGTTTTATCCTCTGTTGTATCCCACTAAATTCCTGTTGGGTTGCTTAAGTTTCAATTCTCTAGAAGTATTCTCTAGAAGATGGTCGCGTGATCAGATGACTGTAATATTTAAAATTCTTAGGGGGTTTATTGATGTTCTTGATCTGCATAACGAAATCTGCAATCTATTTGTCCCAGACAATTACTGTCATGGCAGGAAACACCGCTTACTGGCTGTTCCAACTTGCTGTACTGTTGCACACTCAAAGTCACCTATTCCTCGGACATTAGCCGCTATTAACGCTCTCCTGAACTCAAACACAGATATTGATGTTTGCCGATGAATGGAAGATGATGCTGTCAGAATGTTTGAATTTTTGTGAGAAGAATGCATGACTGTGTTAAATAAATTATGTTTAAATAGTGTAATTGGCTTCGGTTGTTCTATTTAAATAAATAAATAAATTAGTCAAATTTTATTTGTTACAGGGTGTACAGATGGATGAAATATTATTTTGATGCCTTTGCCTTGACCCGCAACCATACTCATCACCAAATAAGACTAGCACACACTCAGAAAACACTCAGACACCCCCTCTGGTACTTCTTTGTGACAATGCTGCTGCCCTCTGTGCTATTCATATTGTTTTTCATTTATGTTACATCCTCCAAGAGTAATGAAATTCCTTATAATAAACTGTGTTATTCTAAAAAAATAACACACATTTAGTTGTAGTTTTATTTTAACATAGTTGTTTAATTAAATAAAAGTGTTTTATTTACAAACAATAATTACAGTATCACCTACTAAATAACTACACTAGCATGGGCATTTCTAATAAGTGACAAACATGACAGTTAGTACCATCCATCAAACATGAGAATGTATCATTCTCACTAACTTTACACTAACATTAATACTAAACTGTTTTGTTGTTACATAGCTCATGATTTGTAAGAAACAATCAAACTTGTGGCATAGCTCTATCAGAAATCTGTACTTTACTCAGTCTTCTGGTCGAGCTTCCTCCTCCACACTTTGACTTTGCCCCGGAGCTCCCGCAGCCTCTTCATCTCATCCTTGAAGTCCTGATGCTCATCTCGGAATAAGCCGTACTCTCGCAGCTTCAGCATCAAGCTATGAGTCTCAACGTGTCTCGGGTAATAGTGAATGATCTCCTCATTAGTATGTACCGGCCGTTCAGAAAACATTTTGACGACTTTCATGGACTTAGAATTGGTGGGTATTGCGACCTCGCCGAAGATCCTATTGGATAGGCGCTCCATACGACGCGCATAGTTCGTCGAAGCCTTTATTAATTGAGAATATTTAGCGTAGTTTGTAGTCATTGTTTACCTGCAAATATGTTTTAGGTTATACTAATAATTCTGTAAAGCTGATATTTATATCAATCTTGTCACTTTTAAAGTTTAATTTAACTGAAAAATATATAATTCCGCAGAACCAAAACAATTCGTAAAATAATAACCTCACACTGAATTTACTCTTACTGACAGAGACAGATAAATGCTTTTTTTTTTTTTTTTTTTTTAATTTTTATTCATGACCATAGATACAAGTCTTTCAGTCGTAAACTTAAACCTACAGCGCTCTCCGCGTTCAATGTGTCCGTTACCCAGGCCAGATGTTGTCGAAAATGGTCATTTGAATCTTATAGATAATTAGTTGTGCGGCTTCTGTAAATGTTGCGCACATTTTTAAATTTGTTGCGCTTATAGTTTTTTAATTATTTCACAAAAACATTTCCTGCTGGCGTAACGTTACCACAGCCAGACCTTTTTCTTTCTAATGGGAATATTTAAATAAATACTAGCTATAGAATTAGTTGTCTAGATGAAGTAAATGTTGTGCCTTATTTTGTATTTGTTCTTTCATCGGTTGCGAAGTTATTCGAGATTTTGCTGGGGTAACGTTTTTGGTTTTGCTAGATCTTTGAAACGGTTAAGCGGATTCTTATCATATTTTGTACAAGACTTCTTAGGGATTAGTTTAAATTTGTTCTGCAATAAAAATACCAAAAAAATGCATAGCTTAAAGGTTATTTCATTAAATAGAAAAACACTTCAATCGGTCCCAGCACTCTCAATAAGAGGTCTAAAGACTTACTTTAACGTTATTTTAAAGCTTGTAACTGCCTTCAAATGTATGTGAAGTTTCATTAGTATCCTGTAAGTATTTAAAAAGATATGATGATATTCAGTTCTTCACGAGCACGGTCTTGATGCGGGCGGTGTTATTTGGCCACTGGATTGGATATATGAACTGAATGTTATGTCAATTATTAGTTGTTTAGTTCAGTTGTATATCAGTAAAATTTCAGCGTAGTACATTGGATAATTAATGAGATAATACGATTAAAGTCATTAGGAAGTGAATGATCGAGGTAACCCGACCAAGTTTAGGTGGTTACGAAAAAGCGAAAACTCAGAACATTATGCTATCTTTTGAAATGTTCAGTATAATACACCTTACAATTTCGGTACAGACGCGTACACTGTTAAATACATAATAATATCTGTACTATGAAAACATTGTTATTATCTTCCAGTTGCACATACTTATCAAAAATCACCGATATAACATGTCGTTCGGTGGGACGCGGGAGGGGTGGGGTGAAGGGGTAATTCATTGTTTGATTTATTCCCTTTATGTCGAGTCCCGTTAAGTCGAGCCGAAAACCTTGTCTCGCTTCTATTACCCCTATGTCGAGTTTAGTTTTCTGTCCCGTTTCTATTCCCTTTATGTCGAGTTTATTTACCACGCTTTTATTACCTTTATGTCGAGTTTAATAATATCATATTTTACAAGTACAGTCACGTCCAATTTAATGTATACACGCACATAATTTAGAATCAATTTTTACACAAAAAAGAATTTAAAAATAACTAATGACTTTAACCTTACAGTACTATGTACTATTATATTTTTAATTAACCATCAAAGTATGTCATAATTTCAGTGTATTTTTTTTAATATTCGAAATTATGTGCATGATGAAAAAGTACCTATCTTTTAAAATATTAAGTTCATTTATTATAAATGAATTAATAATGCAAATGTAACTATTACGTTAGTACCTACCTACATATCAAAATATAAACAATCAAAAAACATAAAACACAGTATAAAAATACATAAATACGTAATGATACAATGCACATGTTTTCAATTTATGGTTCAAAATATATAGGTAAGTAGTACCTACCTAATAAATTTCGAATAATATAATCGTTATAAAGTATAGCTATTAATCGAAATCCAAAGCCGAAAAGACCCCACGTTCAAATGCTTTTAATTTACATCTCTGACTGTACCTGTTCACCAAACTCGACATAAAGGTAATAGAAAGCGTAAAATATCAATACTTTGGAGAACAATAGACTTCCAGGCTCGATATAACGGGACTCGACATAAAGGGAATAAATCCATTGTTTGCATAACGCACTAAACATCTATAATAAAAGGTAATAGAAAATTTCAAAATAGCAAAATTACTATCTGTAATTTTAATCTGTGATTATTTTTAAGTATAAGTTTATAATACTTTAAAAGTTCAATTGAAATGATTATTTTACCTGTTAATAAAAATTCTTTAATAAACATGTAGTTTTTTTTAAAACTTGTGTACATGTCTGTACTAAATTTGTAACACTATCCTACATATTTTAGAAGGTACCATAATGTTCTGAGTTTTCGCTTTTTCGTAACCACCTAAACTTGGTCGGGTTACCTCGGTCATTCACTTCCTAATGACTTTAATCGTATTATCTCATTAATTATCCAATGTACTACGCTGACTTTTTACTGATATACAACTGAACTAAACAACTAATAATTAACATAACATTCAGTTCATATATCCAATCCAGTGGCCAAATAACACCGCGCGCATCAAGACCGTGCTCGTGAAGAACTGAATATCATCATATCTTTTTAAATACTTACAGGATACTAATGAAACTACACATACATTTGAAGGCAGTTACAAGCTTTAAAATAACGTTTAAAGTAAGTCTTTAGACCTCTTATTGAGAGTGCTGGGACCAATTGAAGTGTTTTTCTATTTAATGAAATAACCTTTAAGCTATGCATTTTTTTGGTATTTTTATTGCAGAACAAATTTAAACTAATCCCTAAGAAGTCTTGTACAAAATATGATAAGAATCCGCTTAACCGTTTCAAAGATCTAGCAAAACCAAAAACGTTACCCCAGCAAAATCTCGAATAACTTCGCAACCGATGAAAGAACAAATACAAAATAAGGCACAACATTTACTTCATCTAGACAACTAATTCTATAGCTAGTATTTATTTAAATATTCCCATTAGAAAGAAAAAGGTCTGGCTGTGGTAACGTTACGCCAGCAGGAAATGTTTTTGTGAAATAATTAAAAAACTATAAGCGCAACAAATTTAAAAATGTGCGCAACATTTACAGAAGCCGCACAACTAATTATCTATAAGATTCAAATGACCATTTTCGACAACATCTGGCCTGGGTAACGGACACGCGTTCAATAAAATAACGTGCTGAGGGCACTGCTGCGGCTGCCTCGCTTCTGCAGCGCATCGGGAATGTTCGCAAGCGTCCGTATTGACTGTTTTTATGCCAGCATGCGCAAGAGGGCGATCTCGATAGCGAGTAGAGTGCGGGGCAGCAGCAACAGTCTTCTTACCGTTGTTGCCAACAGGTTGGACGGGCGGGCCTTTTATGCGGCTTGGGGCAGGTAAATCTTTTATTTATTTTGATTTTGTATATTTTTATTTAATTCTACCAGTTGTCATTTTATTTTATTTTATATGAGTATGTGTGTAGTGAGTTTTTATGTGAGTGACATATTATCACAAATAAAATAAACATTAAAACTATCGAAATAATGAATAGCGCCTAAAACTATCGAAATAAAAATATCGATATTTTTCTACAAGCCTATTAAGTCTGAGTGTCTGACTGGTCTGTGACCAACGATTATAAATATTACATCATGACACTGACACTGCTGTGCTGATAACAGTACGATAGCACGGCTCAGTTGTTAAAGAAAAACAAAAACAAAGTGCAATAGCAATAGGAAAATTAACAATATTTTACCACAATAATTTACCGTACCGCCGGAGCTGGAGTAAGTAAATAGTGTTCTGTGTACTATAGTGCACTTACGAAACGAATAAAACATAAACAAATATATTTTTTTGTATCGATTACTTCTACTTTAGGAAACAGGAGCTATAAAATAAAGCTATCAGCTTCAGTTATTCTCTGACCTAAGGTTTGTTGCATTGTACGAGCGACCAGTGGTGTTTTGTAGCAGTTTTAAACAAACTCCCTAAATTTATTCTGAATGTCTTACTTCGTGGCGGAAGTGCCGGAGGTCGTCGTAAAACCGGTGAGTAACTAAACATACACTTTGGTTATTGTTCTAAAAATATACGTAAATCAACGATGAACCCAGTTAAGTCATCTCTTGTCCCTTAGCTATTGCTACTAAAACGACGATGCCAGTCATAAGTACACCTTCATCCAATTATTCACATCAAATGTTTGTTTATTTTCAGTACTTAGTAATGCTATTGTAATGTTGTCTAGAGTTACCCTAATAACATCCCATCATTGTATTTTTTCATCTGGAATTTCTCAGTAGCATCCCAGAGTCTAGATTGTGTCTGGTTGATGGCAATAGGCTCGCCCCCTATTACACGGGACTTAAAGATATCAGGCCAAATGTGGGTGGACTATGGGTGTACCTCTGCTTAACCCTTCGAGGAACACAGGTGTAATGTTATGTTATGTCATTGTATTTTCATCTTTATATTGTTGCTGAATTTAATATCCAATGATGTTTATTTATTGAACAATGTTGCAGGGCAAGATGATCAACCTTTCAACTTCAAAGATGAAAGCCATCCTGGCAGCAGTAGTTCTTATTTTATATGTTTATGTCTTATTATATTTCAAAACAATCTACCTAAGGAATAAAAGACTTGATGAGATAATGGCTGTGGTAAGCAACACTTATTAACTTATTTATTTTGAATAAAATGGAAAATAATAGCCAAAAATCACTCAAGAACTGTAATACAGCAGAAAAATATCAATCTATTACTTATATTTGAAACGCGCGCCTGGAGGGTCAAGGACGAGTGTCAAAAAAAAGTATGAAATATATTAATAATATATATATGAAATATATTAATAACAATAATATTTTCAAAATCCATGCTTCGCGCTACTAATCACTATCTCAAGTCACGTACTACACTCAGGTTTTAGCATGTTGAGTACACTCATATATTGTATACAGAACATCACTCAAAACTCAAACATTACTTATGACTCGTTTAAAGCCTTTTGATTGTAATTTTTTTTGTTTTTTTTTTTTTTTGTTGAATCTAGTTTTATGTAATGCTTGAGTCTTGAGTGAGGTTCTGTAATACGGGCCTTAAGTATCGAGTTTCGTTTATTAATCAGTCCATAACTCGGCTGATAACGTAAACCCAAGCTGTAACTTGAGTACATCAATTCTTATGTTTATTAATACAGTCGAGACGTCAAGATTGTTATCAAGTGCGAGCTCATGGGCTGAGTAACGTTTATTAATACGGGCCTTATAGAGTCTAAAGAGAAAGATTCCTCGAGACCTTATTTAAGAGGCTGTAAGAATAAACGGGGCAGTCACTAGACAGCTCCCTAACCAAACCAACAAAAAAAAAGTAGGAGGTTCTCAAGTATTTATTACGCATAGTATTTATTTTTTATGTGTGACCGCTCATAACTTTTTACTGAGTAGTACGATTTTAAGACTTCTTGTTTTATTGGGGACGCTATACCTCGAAGTTGGTCCCATGTAAATATGAAAACTGTCGACTCAACAGGGTCCAACTCTATTTCATTTACTTACTTGAATATTTGTAGTTAGCTTTGTGACATTTGGCGTTGAAAATTTAATAAGTTTAGTTGTATTTTTTTCGTTTAGGAGAAAATTATTTGCGGTTGATTGACGGTAAATTACAATGGGGCCCACATATAAAAATATTGTCTGGAAGGTTTAGTTCGGCCGCAGCCTTATAGACAGGTAACTGACGTAGATACAGCCAGAATTGTTTATTTTAGTTATTTTCAGTCTTATGTCATATGGAATTCTTCTCTGGGGAACCTGTGCGGATACTATCTTTGTGTTGCAGAAAAGGGCTATTCGACCCATTTACAACCCAGGTACAAGAAATTCCCGTCGTTAAAAATTCAAAGAAATAGATATTTGGACTATACCCAATACATATTTGAAAACTGACTCCCTCGGCGGACTACCTCGTTGGTCTAGTGGTCGCGAGTGCTACTGCTTTTTTAATTAAAGCTTGCAAATGCAAAGCTTACTACACGATCCAAGATTTTCTTAATAATTAGTACCTACTACAATGTGTCACCATAGGTACACCTAATTGTTAGTTTGTAAGAATTGTTTTATATGTGATAACTAAGAATTGTTTTCTACATGTTGACATAATTATTGTATGCCTATTACCTATTACTGTGACCTGTGAGTTTGTTTCGGCCTTTCTTCTCAGAGTAGACTTTATTTTTAATATGACGTGTAAAAGTGATTCCGATATCCTATTTATAGAATAAACAATTTCATTTCATTTTATTGATATCTCATCATATTCACAGGCATTGAAGACAGAAAGAGAGTTGCTGAATGTTCACACCTTAGACAAGAAACTGGCAATGCAGATGGCGCACATTGACCGACTTTATGAAGACTACTAGAATCTGCAAATCATAGAGTTTAATGTGTAAATAAATCATGGAGAAATCCATAATGTCTCGTGGCATTATTTGCCAGTCAACCTTTTTATATTGCAATTTATTCTGCAGTTTCTGACCATGGTTAGGGCAGCAACAGAGGCATGAGCAGTTCCGCGTTTTAACAACGTACGCTATCATCACACTGCGCCGCTAACGCGAGCCTACAGCCTTATACAAATCTAGTAGGTACTTAATTGCGAAAAAAATCTGGGTATCTGGCAACTCAAGTTAATGGATGATAAAATAATACTTATTAATTGATTTGTACTTACATTAAGTTTAATATTGAATTACTCATCACTGTATTTTTTACAGCAACACAACTTTAAAAAAAAATATCGTTTGCTTATGTACCGCAACTAATATTTAAAAAAAATGCTGTTTACTTTTTTTTTTTAATATGAGTTGTTCATGTTTTTCTTAATTAATTATACATACATAGTTTAAGTAATACTAACAAATTATGGGTAAAGTACCTCAGTTAAAGATGAATAAATAAATAATATTTAAAATCATGTAAATGAGAGGTCTCCAAACTTTTTATGTTGTCGACCACTTTTCGGCATGTTTTTCGGTTTTGGGTAGACCTCTACTTAACTAATACTGAAGTGTAGAGTGGAAAAAGAAACATTTTCTTAGATCAAGAAAATTTTCTTACCTCAAGAACATTTTTACTTCGTCCAAGATAATTTCGAGCTTACTAACTTTAGGTATTCTTTATTTTATTTTTTCGAGTTCATAGTTGTTTTTCTTGAATTAAGTTTATACTACAGCTAAGATTTAATTTTTTATTCTTTTATAATGAAACCATTATGTATATACTTATATACTTAAGTAAATATTATTTTTATATAGGTAATGTTTTTTTTTTTTTTTTAACAGATCTAATATTATAAACTTTCATTAACAGCTGTAATACATGTAGGTATGTATTTAATGTGATAACCTCATGCTCACTCTATTTTATGTAGTTCTAAGATACTTAAAATTCTATAGGTAATAGTAATAAGGTATTACCTACCCATATTTATCACCAGTCTTATTGAAATAACGTCGGAATCTCCCTAAAATACTCTAAACTAATAATAAATTATTGCTAAAATAATTTTACATCAGTATTCATAAATATATTCTATAAAAAATGCTAACAAGTTACTAAACTTACAACATGAACGTATTGAGCGAGCCTTAGTGTTAAGTTTAACGCACAAGTAAATGGAAAGTGAGTGTTCGAACTGAGTGCACGCTCAACTCGAGCGTCCGGCTGAGCGGCGCGTGCGACGTTCGTGTTAAACACTTGCAACAAACACTCGCGAGTGTCCTGGGTACCCCTGAGTGGCGGCCGAGCGGGTGTACGTTACCCCAGCAGGAAAGTGTCTCCTAGAGTTATATGAGTGGAACATTTAATTGGTGCCTTAGCTGCTGTAAATGTAAAAACACATAAAACCACATAAAAAATGTGTGCCCCCTGTCGTTTTGGAAAAAAACGGAAAAAACGATTCCTGCTGGGGTAACGTTTTTCTAGCAGGAAAATTCTAAACGAATGATCGGAGAGAGAAAAATTGTGCATGGCCAGATAGCTTATATGTGTGACATTTACAGCAGCTAAGGCACCAATTAAATGTTCCACTCATATTACTCTAGGAGACACTTTCCTGCTGGGGTAACGTACACGCCGAGCGGCGCGAGGGAGCGTACTTGTTTGCCGTGAGCGGGGGGGCGTCGAGCGTGGCGTCATGTGCAAGTTCAAACCAGTGTTTTTGCAGCGGTGACGGAAGCGTTTGCGTCATTTCATTCGAAGATATTGTTATAGAAATTCAACTTAAACGAAGCGTTCACTAAGGCCACTGGGCGAACGCTCTTTCGCCGCTTGCACGCAACGCTGAACGCTCCGCTGGACGCTTTTTCACTCAGGCCGTACACTTAGGCCAGCTCAAACAATCAAACCGCAGTCACCATGGTGTGTGCCGAGTGTGTATCAGACAGGCTCGGCCATGTGTTGGTGCATATCGTAAACTAGGCACGGCCTACAGATCTCATTGGCAAGTCCTTACCTAAGTATAAGGATTTACAAAAAAAAACGAAGAATTTACCATAATTTATACAACAAAAACGTTAAAAGGGTCAGTAAAACTGAACCATTTGTTATTTAATTGTTTTGGATTATGGCTTCAGCCAAATCTTAGCAATTAGCACAAAGTGCTATTCGTGATAGAGTAAGCTTCCTTTCATATCCGTTGAATTATATGGCATGTGCAAATTATTATCGTACGAATCATGTACACATACGGAAACTGTCAGACCTACTTGTCTTGTATTATTGCTCGTCTGGGCTGGCTATGCACTAGTCGTGTTAATATTTGGTCGTAGTTTACAAGCGACATCTCTGTGCCTATTGTTAAGTTAACTTTAAATACTTATACCTATACAATATGTATACAAAATTGTATCATTAATTAAGTTACTAATTTATTCATTTTAGTAATAATTCTCTAAATGTATTTAAACCAGTGGCGTAGCTACAGAAGGCCTTCTAAGGATGACCCACAGTAACCATTATTATCTTACAGAATTTGATTAAAAAAATATTGTCATTTCCGAAGCTATTTTGACCGGCATTAAATTAATCCAACACCAATAAAATATGTTATTACTTATTTAAATTGGGATTAATTTACATTAAAATATGCCTGACATCAATCACGCGGGCTAAGCCGCGGGAAAAAGCTAGTTTATATACAGGGTGGCCGAGGGTGGTGATCGACGCGAAAACTGATACCATGGATTCAGTAGGTACATGATTCTGAACCCCTGCGATGAAATTTTTCTTCGGGTATTGCAATACCTTCGCGGTCAAAATGTATGGAAAGGCTGTTTTTTTTTTAAAATAACCGACGAAAAATGTCGACACAGGGTTTCAGAATAATGTACCGAATCCATGGCATCAGTTTTCGCGTCGATGTCCCTGCCACCCTGTATATTTATAGTTTGACTTGATAAAATCTCAGTTTACTTAGGGCCCCCCAGTTCTTTTTTGCACCAGGGCCTTTGGTTACCTAGCTACGCCTCTGATTTAAACTAGTATAAAATAAAGTTGCTCTTTATGTGTGTCCTTAGTTCTGCTAAAGTCATAAGTTATTCCGCAAGCTTTATGTAAAGATATTATAAGTAAACCGAGGTACCTAGTTACCTATCTAGGTTATACGCGCTCCGCAAGTGACCACGCCAAAACTTGGCGAATTAGCCAAGTTACTTTACATAAATCGTCTTGTCCCTTTTTCACTGCCGATAATTTCCGTCATACTTTCACGTGTCATCGTGGTATTGTGCCGTTTTTGAAGATCGTATGTTGGCCCAGTAACCATCTAATCTCTTTTTACTTGTAATACCATTGGGTTTTTGCGCATATATTTAACTTACATTATTATAATAAAGAAATCTCCACGCTTAGTCAAATCGTAAAAACTATACGAAGGAGCGAACCGCTCGTAACGAATATTATTTGACTGATTAATACATTATATTCGTTATTCGTATGTTCAAAGGAGATAATAAAAAACTAGGTAGGTATTCAGAGCCCAGACAAGTTGTACACGACAGGCAATACATACCTACTGAGCTATGTTCATTTGATAAGGCTGCCTGTACTTATTGTATTAAGCCTCGTGCAGACTGGCGCGACGTGACTAACTAAATGATTTCTAAGAAAACTTCACGGTAGAACAATTTCCGGTGTCGCGTCATGCCAGTCTGCTTGAGGTTTTATTGTTTAATGTCTTATGATTCCTAAATGTATTGGCATTAATTATTGTTCTCTCAATTATGGGTTCAAATAAAAACAGAATGTTGATTGTGGAATTTTATTCATTTTATAATGTTTGCTAGAGTTATGTTAAACCAACTTATATCTCGTAGGTTTTGTTTTCGGGATGGCGACTTCAGGGCGAAACCCGAAATTATGATAAATGAGAAAAATCTAAATGCAGTCAACAGTTTCTCTTGAAATTGACCTGTAGTCCCAATCTTCAAAACTCAGTTTATGTACCTACTGGTAAGTAGTGAGTAGGTACTTAAATATATTTTTTGCATTACACAGGATATCTGCACCCTAATTGCGTAACGCACGATCAATCCTAATCTGAATCATTTTGAAGGATATAAATGTTATAATTGTAATTTCTAGTTCGCTAGTTAGCCACATTTCATATTTCCATTCATTTATATTGCCCAATTAATAAAAACAGCGAAATATTTGACACCTATTTGCGACGTTGCCAACTTTCAGAATAAACGCTCTAATACCTACAGAATAGTACCTAGTGAGTTCGAAATTATATCGATAAAGCACTAACTATTTATTTTTTAACCTACAGTATGTTTTTCATAAAAAGTCTATACCGTAAAACTACAATACAGGAGTTTTATTTTATCCCGCTTTGTCCTTTAAGACAGAAATCATAATGATATGTTTCACAGTTTCGGCGTTGAATCCACAATTCAATACAAAAATCGATAAAACCAAGTCAATACTATCACAGCACTATGTTCAATCTTGACGTACTTTCTTGTCACCTTATGATGACAGTGGCGTAGCTGGCACGGCTTTTTTAATTTGCTCGCCTCTGCACTAGAGGTGCGTCTGCGTAACCGATAGGTAGGTACTTATTAATAATATCGAAATAATAATAGGTTTTTTTTTTTTATAGTTTCGTATTTTTCGTTAGTTTCGTTTCACTGATATTCTGTTTCATATTGTGGAAAAACTTTTGTAAATATGAGAAATTTAATTTCAATATTATTATTTGATAATGCAATAAATAAAATGAGACATGAACCATCGGTTTTTTGTAATCGTATTTTTTATCAAAAAAGAATTTATAACAGGTAAATATCTATTAAAGGGGTTTGAATTTTTTGGCCGGATTAACGTCCGCCATTTTGACTTTTTTTTAAATAACGGCCGCGCATTAGGGGGTATTACACTATCAATTATCTCGGATCCTAGATCTCTGAGTCATATTTAAATGATAATGTAATACAAACATATGACTCAAATCGTCTTTAATCAAAGATTTTTGACATTTGTTGTTAGATAGGATCACAGAAACAGGCTTGCCATATTGAATATTATATACTGAATTTTCACATTTATTTTCATAATTTCCTGATACAAAATCCGTCCATAAAATTATGTGATTTTGCCTTTTCAGTTTTGCTACTGCCACATTCTAAGTTGACGGTTTTATTAACGGATAAAAAGTAAGCACAACGAAATTTTGGCCTAAGTTCACAATACGCTTTGGAATTCTAAGCACAGCTCGATTAGTATGCCTACTTTAGTTATTTCCATAGTGTAATGTCGTATGGCATTTTGGTGTGGGGAAATGCAGCCGACTTTCAGGCCATATTTGTGCTGCAGAAACTTGCCATTCGAGCAATTTATAACCTAAGTTGTAGGCATTCACTGAGGGATAAATATAAGGAAATAAACATAATGACGGTCGCGTCATTATGTTTATGTAAAAAAGAATATAAATCTATATTCTAAACACAGCGACATTCATAGCTTATATAGGTACTAGAAACAAAGGTTTATTTATTGTGCCGTGGACTAGGCTCCAAAAAATTAGTAATTCATTTAAGTGCCAAAGTATACGTTTTTACAACAAACTCCCAAGCCATGTCAAAGAACTGAGCCTCAATAAATTTAAATCATTTATTAAACAGAAACTATGTCAAAAAGGTTTCTATAAAGTTAAAGATTACTTAGACGACAAAAAGGCTTGGGACTAATAAGCTACTTCAATGTACCCCCCCCCCCCCCCCCCAAGCAACTAACAAGTGTTTTTAGAATCAAAGCTCTACTATATGAGCTATAATTGTTTGGATTATTTTATTTGACTGTAAGCCAATTTATTTTAAATTTTGTTTTCATTTATTGTTGACATAATCTACTCATTAAAATGTTTTTATTTTATGACTTGATTGCAATTTGTGCTAATGTAAATTATTTTTGCATTAAAGCATTATTATATAGAATCAAGTTTTTCCAACTGAAATGACAGCTGTGCTGCTGGGGAGTTTGTTGCGCCACTTCTTCTTCCCAGCTTGAGCACTAGGAAGTGGTGAAGGGTGGGCGTTTTTGGGGGACTGTCTTATGTAATTTTGACGTTCGAAAAGTGCTGATTCTCAGCCTAGTTTGAATAAATGACTTTTGAATTTTAGAGCTACAAGGTTAAGGTTGAAACGTCAGGCTAGCCCGCGAAATTCAAAATCTTCGTCTTCTAGAACTTCCGCACTGTCTTCCATGATAAACGTGTCAGTGTCGACTCCTTGCAGTATATTTAATAAGGCTTCACTACTCATATTATAGTATCCATTATTAATAATATTGAATAACAGTAAACGAACTACATACTCTATTTAAAAAAAAACCGCGTTTTACGTCATGGGACTGTCAAGCATAGACGACTGTGGCGTTCCCGGCACTGACAATACAACAGTGTGATAGAGATGGGCATTACAGTCATTACAATTAATCGATAATCAACTAACACTCGACCTATAGAGACTGCATAGTTCAGTATTATAAAACTTTCATGATTTCTCAAACATAACAGTTCAGTATAAAATGTTTTATTTATTTACTAGTGCAGAATTCAGAGTAAATTAAATATAACGTAGGTTGCCGTTGAGGTCGATGTTCTTGTTATATTGACTGCTACCTGCATCACTACGTGTCCTGTTATGGTGACTGTGGCGTCGAGGGCACTATGTTTTTCGAAATTATATGACTGGTTTTCGTTTTAGTCATCTTACGTTACTAAAAATGAAATCTAAGGAAAGCAGTTCACTTCAAATAAATTAAGAAGAGTCAAGGTACATAATTAACAAGGGAAATAAACAAAACAATGCTGTTTTATGACATTTATTTACGTATAAAATTCTGTCACGCAGTCGCGACCGTGGCGTGCTGGGCACATTTTGGTTTGTCGTCTATACACGACTGTGGCGGTCAGTGGCCTCAAAAGGTTTTATAAAACACCCATAAATTACAGAATTGAGACTAATAAACCCATGCCAAATTACAGAATTACAGCTTTCTAGTACTAAGAGTCTCTGAGCTAAGCCGCGGACAGATAGACAGAGAGACAGACATGGCGATACTACATCGGTTTCTTGTTGACTATGGAACCCTAAAAACGACCTAATGCGGCAAGATCTATATATGTATATTCACTATACAAAATTATAATCTATTCTGAGAAATAGCATTGATACCTACCTAATTTATGTACTTTATTTGCTTTAAAATCCAAACACCAACATTATCTAAAGATCTAATTAATGTTTGCACTAAGTACTTGCCGTATTTGTCCAAATATTTGGCCAACCCAACATAATTATCCTATTTCATTTCCAATAAAATTTATTTTTTATACCCTACCAAATTAATGTAGGTAAGTAAATGTTGTACTTGCAAATACGCCAATTGTACTGTTGGTTTTAGGGCACGTCCTCGACAGTCAAAAGCGCGGGTTGGATCTATCATTTGGCAGTTATGGGAGTAAAAGGGGTTCAAGCTGGTAGGAGTTGGGTCCCTGATTATAACGGTACCACTTTTTATTAAAAGGTAATGCGTATTTTTCGAGTAATAAATAAAAATTGTTTCTAACCTCAAATCACATAAAAAGCGAAAACGAAATGTTGAATTCGAATGTAAGTGACCGTGACGCTACCGTTGGACAGTTCTCAGTCATCGAATGTACCTATAAAAGGCAATATACTACTTTTATTAGGAGAACTTAGGATGCAAGAGCGAGCATAGTGAGCTCGGGCTTGGGGCATCCCGACTCGGACAGCTTAGGTTCGAAGGGGATGGCGGAGTCTAGTGAGCGAGCGAATAAAGACCCCGCTATACCCTTCGTGGTGATTTTTTTCTAACCATTCAGCAATAGAAGTCACGCGAAGCGGGGCTCCGTCGACTCCGCCGTATTATTGATTGGAAACAAATTTAGACCCGCCACATGATCTTCCCCAACTAATTAATACTCCTACTCCCACAAAACCCGAAAGATACTTCGGCGATGTTTTCCTCGGCACCTATAATTTTGTGCACTTTGGGGTTTTCAAATATGCACAAAAAAATGAATAATCCCTTAAAAAAAAATACTTCTATAAAAAAGCAACGGGTTATAAAGTTTCGCAACATTAAGTATTTTGAGGTTAAGTTACAATATTTTTTTTTTCTCAAGAGCGCTGTGGTATCTTTTCATAGGAGTGGTGCCAGGGGCGCCGGGACCCTACCCACTCCCCCCCACCCCCGTCCTGCCAAACGATACTAAATTTTTACTCGTCATAACATAATTCATCCAAACGTTCACGTACTCGCGCGACGATCGCTACTGGTTAGGACTTAGGACGCGGAGTGATGTAAAGAGTATTTTTACTTAGTTATTGAATTTCATGTGATGCAATACGATACTGGTCAGGGATTTACCAAATGCACCTACCCTACGCTTGCAGTTCTATTTTAGAGAATGCGTTCTGAATACTACACGTATCACGTCGGCTCGCTCGCACCTCAAATACTACACGTATCACGTCGGCTCGCTCGCACCACAAATACTACACGTATCGCGTAGGCTCGCTCGCACCACAAATACTACACGTATCACGTAGGCTCGCTCGCACCACCAATCACTAAATGTTTTTACCGCTAAACATATTCAAACCATCATTCTGTCTCTGTCATCTTCGACCCATTGTCTGCAATACCTACTTTGTTTTAATACGTTTAGTGATTTGTGTTGCAGGTGGGCATTTAGCATTTAGTATTTAAAAAAGTTTTAAATAGGGTACCTACATTGCAAATAGTCTCCGATTTGATCAATATTTAACAAATAATATTTACTTCATAATCAACCATTTATGATGGATGACCTACTAGACACTACCTACTACTACGACTACTAGACATGTAAAATGTGATTCTGTACTCCTTTCCAAACGATGTCACCCATTAGCGTGCAGGTTGCAGCAGGTTGTCGAGGCCGCGGCACTGTGCGCGCTCCAGCACGGCGCCGGGCGCGCAGCGCCAGGGGTCGGCCGTGGCGCGCTGCCAGCGCCGCAGCCGCGCCTGCAGCTCCACTTCCACTTGCTGCAGAGATGGCTTGCCTGAAACAATTGTGTTCGGTTAAAGTTGTTGTTAGGAGAGATGAAAAAGTAAAAGACATTCGAATATCGAGCTTGCTCTTAAATAAAGCTAGGTTTCAAGGTACCAATTTTATCAATTAAATAATTTATGGTAGTTTTACATACTCGAAATTTTTCTTTAAAGCAGAAATCTGTAATTCAATCTGCCTAGCCTTTTCCTAACTATGTTGGGGTCGGCTTCCAGTCTAACCGGATGCAGCTGAATACCGTATTTTACATGGAGCGACTGCCTATCTGACCTCCACAGATAGATCTGATACCCCTTGGTAAGACTGGTTGTCAGACTTTCGGGCTTCTGACGACCCGTAACGACTGTCAAAGATCCACGAATGACAGCCGGGACCAACGGTTTAACGTGCTTTCCGAGGCACGGAGGAGTCTCGGTATGTTTAGATGGTCACCCATCCACAGAACAACCCCGGCAAGCGTAGCTTAACCTGATGGATCGAACCATGCGACTGTTATTACTTAGCCACGAGCTCCTCCGGCAGAAAAGCAGAAATCTGTATTGAGAAGGAGAATTCATTCAGCTTTATATAAAAGAGTAACGGAAATCTGTTTAAATCAGATGACAGTCATACCATGCAAGTTTCTGCTCTCAGTTGGGTCGGCGCGGATGTCGTAGAACTCCCACTGCGGCCGGTTGTAGTACTGCGTTAGAGTCTTGTACCACGGCAGCGGCTGCTTGTTGCGCGTGCGGTTCAGCACATCCTGGAATCATAACCATCCTGACTGTACCAAAGGTCCCAATTCCAATAAATACAAAAATATGTCAGTATATGGAGTTCTGGATCTACTAGGCTCTAGGAGTCTAGGCTGTATGACTACTTACTTGGAAGGTAGGAGACACGTATAGATCCTGGTCTATTGGGAAAGGCATTCCAAAATTGAGGTTGTGTATCAGTTTGTAACGCCGCGTGCGCACTGCTCGCATCGGGTAGTACATCGTGATCTCATGGTGAGTCTGTGACGCGAATATCGCTTCGTCTTCGGAGTAAGGTGGTTCTAGAAAATAAATAGGTATTAGGTAGTCGATATGCAATTTTTAATCGCACTGTAGTCGATGCTACATAAGTACCTACCTTTTTCTAAAATAGGAAGCAAACTTTTTGGTTTATCAGACTGCAGTATATCATTGCTGTCCTGTCCAAATGGGATGTTGAACCAGTCCATCACGGTCGGCATGACGTCCAGCAGGCTGACCATGGCGAAGGATGCTTCGTTCTTCCTCGTGTGAGGCTTCGGAGAGGCGATGATCATGGGCTCGCGGAGACCAGGGTCGTAGAAGTTCGTGCGGCCTGACGGGAATGGAATACCGTTGTCTGACGTGTATATGACCAGGGTGTCATCCAAGTGTCCAGCGTCTTGCAGCTCTTTGAGCACCAGCCCTACACCTGTGAAATATTTTTGTTTAGATTGCCACTAGGTTCTTAAAAGTCCATTAGCATGTAGGTACGTACCTTGATCCAGTCGCGACATGGTAGTGTACTGCGCTGCGATGTCTCTTCTTGCTGCTTCTGTGTCCTGGGCATTAGGAAAAATTCATTGGGTACTCTATAGTCTACACACGCCGATCATTTTTGATCGTTTTATCTCTCTATTTAAGTACCTGAACGAAATAAGGCAGTTCCACTTGCTCCCACTGGTAGTATATCGGATGCCAGTCGGGGATGAGCCCCATGCCCTCCTCGCCGGAACCGAACCGCTCGCAGAACGGACCGAACTGCGGCTCCGTGTGCCCGCACCGGTGCGGGTCGTGGAAACTCACGTACAGGAGAAATGGCCTGAAAGTTATGATGAGAATAACGTTTCTAATTTCTCTTTGTGGGTCCCGTAGTCAACAAGGAACCCTTATTATAGTCTCGCCATATCTGTCTGTCTGTCCGCGGCTTAGCTCAGAGACTCTTAGCACTAGAAAGCTGTAATTTGGCATGGGTATACAAATATACATACTAATACAAAATGGTAAAATAAAAATAAAATGTAGTGTTCCTCCCCTACACGTAAAGTGGGTATGTTTTTTTTTCTCGTCTATCCCATGGTGTCGGGTGTCGTTAGAAAAGTCATTTGTTTGTGTGATAACCATTTTTGGATTCCCGATCCGTTTGCGAAATGTTGAGCTTTAAAGTGCTAATTTTTGTTAGAGTCAAGTGCCCCCCCCCCCCCTGCCAGCTAAATGGCGGGTTTTGAAAATGTGAAAAATTTCGCGGCAGTAGTATCTAACCGCTTAGCTTCGGGGACGGGCGTCGCGAAAGGCGGCGCGTCTTGCGGGGCAGCAATCCATGCGGCAGAGTTTACACGCCACGACTTAGCGTTCAACGCCGCGACCGTAGACCGAGAGCAAAATTTATTTCAAAGTTATTTCAATATTGCTTGGAGAGTAGTAGTAGTTTGGTTCAAGACATAATATTTAGAATACAGACTACTTATATACAGATATTTTTTTCGATATATCCGAATCAGTGGCGAAAATATTGTTATATTGTTATGAATATTCAACCACAACTGTAGAGAAAGGTCAATGCAGATAGGATAGCTGGCCTATCAATTTCGGCAAAAAAAAAACAGTATTCATTATTTCGCGGCGAATATAACTAAGTTTGATTTCTGCATTATTCACCGCGTCTGCCGCTCGACCCCAGTGCTGTGAAACTCCGAACAAATTATTTTTTATGGAGCTTGGGACCTTCTTTAGCCAACATTCAGAAACACACGTCAGATTGTCATGATTCCGGGGTTGCGAGTTTGTCCGAAAGGGATATCGCGACCACGGCACACAGGCAACGGAAGGAACACGGGTGGGTTTTAGTCAGTAAAAGTCTGACACGCCCTCCCGCTCCGCCCAGAGCGGGAGAAGTAATTTGATAATTTCCCACACTCAAAAAATAAATAAAAAAAGATTGACATTATTACCAACATTACATCGAAATCATTATAAATTATACTCAGTGATAATATTTGTAGCATTCTACTGGTGATTTTTTTTTTTAAATCGGTCTCCTAGATTTACAGTTTATTCATTACTAGCTGGGCCCAGCGGTTTCAACTTTCACCCGCATATCTCAATCTCGTGGGAATATCGGGATGAAAAGTATGTCCTAACCCAGGTCATGGTCTATGTGCCCAATTTCACCCAAATTCGTTCAGCCGTTTTAACGTGGAAGCGTAACAAACAAACATACAAAAAATCAAATCTTTTCTCTTTATAATATTGGTGTAGATAATTAATAAATCTCTTATTTCATGCTTAGTCCCTGACCAGTGAAAAATTGCACACATCACGCCAATCTTTAAATCTGGTAGTGTTGATGATGTTGCAAATTATAGAGCAGTGTCCATTCTATCTGCTTGTGGTAAAATAATTGATCGCTTGTTCAGAAAAAAATGTTTTCTCACTTTAAAAATGTGCTGGATGATAACCAGCACGGCTTTCGCCCCAAAAAATCGACACTATCTGATCTGGTCGAGTATGTTTCATATAATATATCATCTGCAGTAGATGACGGTAGAGAAGTTCATGCAATATACACCGACTTTAAAAAGGCCTTCGATTTGGTAGATCACGACTTACTAATTGCTAAATTGGAAAGTATGCGGGATTAGCTGCTTCCGAACATTCGGAATAAAACCATTCGCTGTGATAATAGGTTATACAATTTAATCAGCCAGGAACGCTCACAAAATTCTAGTACGCAGAATAGATTGATACTATCAGGAAAACAAGTGATAGGCGCACAATAGGAATAGTGACAACCAGGATTAATAATTTACCAAACACCAGAAAAATAATCGTCCAAAAACCGTAGTGACGTGTCACTATCGTAGGGATGTTACATAGTAATTTTAGGTGAATGATGTGTTCATCGCCACAAGTATGGGTGTTCATGGGTCATTGCTGCGTTGGTGCGAATCGTACTTAAAAAATCGCTCTCAACTGGTGTATATCGAGGGTTTTAAATCCAAACCATATTACATCCCATCAGGGGTGCCACAGGGGTCACACTTGGGGCCTCTATTTTTCTTAGCTTTTATAAATGATTTGGGGTGCAAAATTGATTCGGAATATAAACTTTTTCCTGATGATTTAAAAATATATCGAACTATAAACAACGAATCCGATATTATTCAGCTTCAGCTAGATTTAAATAACCTACACAATTGGTGCATACAAAATAAAATGTCATTAAATCCATACAAATGCTACTTCATTAAATTTTGCAGAAAAAGGAAAACTTGTGAATATTATTACTCAATTAATAAAAGCCCGCTCCAAGAAGTAGATACTATTAGGGATCTTGGAGTTTTATTAGATAGTAGTTTAAGTTTTAGGAGTCATTACGACCAATTGATTAGTCGGGCATCTAAATTGTCAGGCTTCATCGTCAGGGAAATGAAAATGTTTAAAGAACCAGTTCTGACTATTTCCATTTATAACAGCGTTATTTGAAGTATTCTGGAGTATTGTAGTACGGTATGGAACCCATTTTATCAAGTGCACTCGGATCGGATAGAACGCGTTCAAAAAAGGTTCTTATACCACTTATGTTTCTCGGATAACAGGGTGTCGTAGTCTGAACTCGTATAACTCCAGGCTGAGTCATTATAAAATGAAATCTTTAAGTGCACGTAGGAAATGTTTAGATTTTATGTTTTTATTTAAGCTGATAAATGGTGTAATAGATTCTCCTGAGCTTTTAGAAAAAGTGAAATTTAGTATCCCACGTAGTAGTAGCCGCTTAATTAATCGCAGGACTTTCTTCCTGCTTCATAGTCGAACTAATATAGGTAATTCTTCACCCATTTGCCGCATGCTTTCTCTTGCCAACTCCATTCGTGGTGAAATAGATATCTTTGCTGGTTCTGTAGCCTCAGTTAGGACTAAACTTAAAGTCTTAATTGTATGATATTTTAATTGTTGTATATTTTTACATATTTAAATTTTTCTTTCCCAAAACTTTTTCATTATTTATGGAAAAGTTTCCATACGTTTTGTTTAACTTTTTTTATATGATGGTAAATAAGTAAATGTTTTACATAATAATGCAAGTTATTATCAAGTGTATTTCCAATAGATGATGAGATCTTACCTGTTGTCCTGGTTAGCTTTAGCGAGGAACTCTCTGGTGAGCAGCTTGATGTGCGTGATGTTCCGGCCGACCTGGTTCACGTGGTTGTTCTCCTCCGTCTGCTCGTAGTCGAACTTGTACGTCGCGGCGGGGCCCACGTCCTTCTTGCCTATAATACCTGTAAATATAAAATTCCTTATTGAAGAGATCGTTGTGACGTACACGAATCTGAAAGTAGAACTGACCATATACGGTAGCCTTTAGCTACTAGTTGATTTAAATGTCATGCGAGAACTTCTATCTAGCAGTTAAAGAAATCAAGCAATCAGCTGCTCACTTACCAGTCATCACATCGTGTTTACTGAGCACATTGGGCATGCTGGCGACGGCGTCGAACGAGTTGAAGTGGTGCTCGGCGCGGTGCAGGCCGTACATGCCGTTCTGGTGGCTCGGCGCGCCCGTCAGCAGCGCCGCGCGGCTGCGGGCAGGGAACGTCACGTCCGGTTACCGTGGTAACTTTAGCTCAAATGCAGTACCCAGCCGCTATATAGCGCAACGAGTTTAAAAAAAGATCCGGCTTTGTAGATGTAGAGCCTCTTACTAAACACGATTTCTCAGTCATATTTACGCTCTGATAAATAGGTAGGTCTTGGTACTTATGTACCTACTGTTATGTGGGCGAGGGTTTTTGGAATTTAAGGCCGCGTCCTAACCAACAGCGATCGTCGCGCGAGTAGGTACGCATCGTCGTGGTCTTTAATATGAATATGATATACTCGCGCGATTACTCACGTCGCGTTTGTACACCCAACACTATTATCGTTATGATGATAGCATGGCTGACAGTTCCAACTTCCAACCTCTCGGAAAATGGGTTGGTATCATGTGACGGCTAGCTCTAACACCCCGCGCGCTCATTGGTCAAATCAAATAGCGCGCGCTTCCCCGACTTCCTGTTACACACCGACCCTTTTCACAATTAAGTAATCTCAATAATAAAATAAGGTCAAGTTCAAAAAAAAAAATATAACCACTTCAAAGGACATTATAAAGGTTATAAAACATTGAACAATCAAAAAAAATGATCGACAAAAACTAAGAAATTATCGACATGTCAATTTTGGTTTCAAACATGACCTCGACCCTACGGTAGCCCCGGTAATATTTTTACTAAAGGACATAATCGCATGTCAAGTGTGTAGTGGTATGAAACCCACACATGCACACAACCTGCGAACTCAAGTACCCCGTTTGTGAGTTCAGACAGTTCGAATAGACAGTTCCAATACGACACGTCACATAAGCAGTCACTATCTGCGTCCCGCGTCATTCGCGTTATTTTATATTATCCTACCTAATCTTAGTTACTTCTTTATAAACCGTGTTTAGTTCTATTAACTTCATATTAAATTCATTATGTTAAACTGAATGAACAACTTCATTTCATATACTATAGAACCTCTAACACACTCTAACAAAAGTTCTATATTGGTGACCCCGACGAAAAAATACGGTTCCCTAGTAACTGTGACCCGCGAGTGCTACAGACTTTCATAAGTGTTGTTACTGTGAACTATTATCTTACAAGATTTCGAGATGCCCAACCCTAACACTGCTGCTGCCGCTGACTATACCGTCGTTACCGTCGATGCTGCGCACACAGCCGCCACGGCTGGCGCCGCACCTGGTAGCGTCTACGCACCTCAGCAAGCTGGTCCGAGTTATACCGTAGACGTAGACCAGCACCAGCCGCCAGAGACGGGACCGACCACCATCAACTCCCGCATCGCCGACTGCTAGTCAGCACGCCCGCGACTATGGTTCCACCAATTCGAGGCCATAATCGGTGCACAAAAAGCAGGTGACTTAGATAAATATCAATTAGTGACATTCTCGAGAACCCACCTGAGAAGGGTAAATATCAAGTTCTAAAAGATAGGTTAATTGCGGCATATGAAGAGTCCGAGTCCAAGCAATTACATACGCTGCTTACGAAAGTCGAGCCAGGGGATCAACGACCCACTCAACTTCTTCGTAAAATGCGAGAACTCGGAAGGAACAAAATACTCGAAGACACCATCAAAATTTTGTGGTTTGATCGCCTTCCTCAAACAGTCCGCGCAGTAGTCACCGCCTGCGATGTTACGTTGGACAATGTCGCAGCAATTGCTGATAAAAGAATGGAAACATCACGGCCATCCGAAGTTTGTTCGCTTAATCCTGTCACTATCCCAGGACCATCAATTGATCAACAATTTAATTATTTACTTAAAGGAATTGCCGCGTTAAATAGTAAAATAAGTGATTTAAAAAACACGCAGCAGATCAACAATAGGAGTTGTAACAATTATCGGTCACGATCACGGTCACGATCGCGCTCTCGGTATTTTGAAAATCAAAATAAATACAGGCTTCAAACAGCGCAACCTGGAGACAACAATTTCAAGTATTTTTATCACTTTAGATATGGGGATATTTCAGTTATTGCGTACAAAAACGCCAACCCGCTGATTTTACGTTATTTGCTGCCAATGGTACAACAATCAAAACATATGGATCTCAGAAAATGACTTTAGACCTTGGTCTGCGTCGAGCTTTTACCTGGGAATTTGTCTTGGCCGATGTACAGCGATGCATTATTGGGGCAGATTTCCTAGCCAAACATCAATTACTTGTTGATCTTCACTCAAGAAAGTTAATAGACAAAGTCACTCTACTCTCTAGGAACACTAACGTAGAAGAGGCCTGAAATATTCCTACAATTAAGGTCATCGACGCGGATAATAAATATCACCGCATTTTAACGGAGTTCCCAGACATAACTAAGAGCGAGTGTTTTAAGGATCCACCCAAACACAATGTTATGCATCATATTTGTACCCGCGGCCCACCTGTTTTCGAAAAAGCACGTCCACTTAACGCTGCAAAATACGAAGCGGCAAAGGATGAATTCCAACGGATGGTAGATGCAGGCCGTCATCGAGCCCATGGGCAAATGCGTTACACGTCGTTCAAAATAACAACGGTGAATTGTGCTCGTGCGGAGATTATCGTCGTTTACACGCAATCACCGAGCCCGACCGATACCCGATTCCTCGTTTAACGGATTTTACATAGATCCTCAAAAATAAAAATAAATCTATCTAAAATTGATATTCGACGTGCTTACCATAATATATAAGCGTTGCACCTGAGGACGTACCGAAAACCGCCATAATAAATCCTTTTGGTATGTTCGACTTTACAAAAATGAGCTTCGGTCTGCGAAACGCTGCACAAACGTTACAAAGATTTATCATTGAAGTTTTAAAAAATACTCGCACTACATTCAGCTACCTAGATGACATACTTATTGCTTCAGAATCAGAAGAATGTCACATACACGATCTAAAAGAGTGTTCAAGCGACTTAGTGAATTTGGCGACACAATCAATATGTCTAAATGCGAATTCGGAAAAACCGAACTTACATTTCTCGGGTATCGCGTTAGCTATGATGGCATACGGCCGGACGAGGAAAATGTTAAATCCATCATAAACTATTGAAGAACTGAGGCGCTTCCTCGGTCTTATAAATTTTTACCGAATGAGCATTCCTAAAGCAGCTGACACTCGAAACTATTGTAGACAAATATTTGCACAATGCCAAGAAAAAAGACAAAACAAAAATCGCTTGGACCGAAGAAGCAATCACCGCATTTAATCAGTG
Organism: Agrochola circellaris; assembly: GCA_914767755.1. NCBI lineage: Eukaryota > Metazoa > Arthropoda > Insecta > Lepidoptera > Noctuidae > Agrochola > Agrochola circellaris. The sequence continues at coordinate 692,263 of OU611848.1, forward strand.
CAAACATCATATAAGTGAAGCTGTCACTCTCGCGCATCCAGATTCGACATCAAAACTGATCTTAATGACTGACGCAGCGAATACTTGCGTTGGCGCAGCACTCCATCAACCAGTCAACAAACGGTTAGAGCCACTAGGATTTTATTCAAAAAAACTAAGTAGCGCCCAGACAAAATACAGTACCTACGACAGGGAATTATTAGCTATAAACTACTTGGAATAGAAAAGATTAGGACTACGGCATACACTCCAAAAAAGCGAATGGACACGTCGAAAGGATGCACCGAACGCTAAAAGCTTCCATCATGACACGTTGCGATAGTAGCAATCAATGGGCACAACAATTACCAATCGTGTTATTAGGAATGCGCAATACTATCAAAGAAGGTGCAGGATTCAGCCCCACTCAGATGACATTCGGTAAAAGTACGCGTCTTCCTGGAGATTTTTTTGTTCCCACTGAAGCAAACATCAACACGACAGATTATACACGCAAACTCATGGAAACATTAGAGAACCTTTAACCGACCACCAGGAAACAAGCTGATAACAGAAACATTTTCGTACATAAAGATTTAACTAGATCTGACTATGTTTTCTTAAAAAAAAGGTGGTTAAACGTTCTTTAAAACCGCCTTACGAACGTCCGTATAAAATCCTTAACCGAAGCGATAAACATTACGTCGTTCAAGTAGGTTCTCGAAAAGTCACAATTTCGCTCGATCGTCTCAAACCTGTACTAGCTCTGTACTTGAGTCACCACATATGCAGTTTTCGTTTCGCCCGAAACCACAGCAAAAACTCCGGTTGCAACCCAACCCAATCGACCCCACTCGGCAAAACAGAGCCACTTGTCTAAGATCGGGTCGAGTCGTTAAAAAGACCGAGAGATTTGCCATTAAAATAAAATTGTGGCCAGTCCCAAAGTAATAAAGATGAATCAATGGAAATGTGAAGTGCGGTGAAGTGTTCTGTGTTTTAAAATAGACCAACAGAATAAACATTTCTGTGGCGTTCTCACACTAATCATGTCAACTTATAATGTATTTAGTCATAAATTATCGTTACCACTTATATAAATGGTTAAGTTTTAGAATATTTATTATTTGTAATTAGAATATACATATTTACAAGTGGGTACAAACAACTTATAACATTAGTTATAAGTTGTTTGTACCTAAGTTAGTATATAATTTTGGTACTTTTTATACCTAATTAATAAAAGTAGCAAAATTCTACAGGGTGTCAGGGACATCGACGCGAAGCCGGTTACCATGGATTCAGTACCCCTAGTGTGAGTTTCTTGCCGTATCACGAAATACGTGACGATCAAGTTAATCGAGCTAACTAATGAGCAATGGTATTTAAAAATGATGCGAGTGTGGGTTGAAGTATGTCTAACTAACATCAGTTCGTATCGTCACTTGTCCGATAGTATGCCGAAAGTTTTGTTATTTTTTTAATGTTGCCTATCTTGAACTTAGAATGGTTTCGGCGAAATAATACGGCTAAAATACAAATGTTATCGCAACCATGTTAACAAGCGTTATGCGTGCCCTACGTAATTTAGACGAATAATATTGTTATTGAATGAGATATTCCTGTTTCGTTTTAACAAGCAGTGAGTAAGGGAGATGTAAAATTAGGTGTGTGGCGTCAAATTCAAGTGGCGAGCGCGCCATGTCTATAAAACATTTCTTTGCCTTCAAAGTTTTTTCGCGCTTTTGTGTTACATTAGTAAACTTATTCCATTTCGATTATTTACTTATCACAATGAAGACCAGTGCATCACAGTTTGAAATGTTAGTTAACTTCATGGAACAGTAAGTACAGTTGAGCTTAATATTGAAAATAAAAACTTAGTTGTGAACCTTTCATATAAAAAAAAATATTTTCTCTAAAATTTACAGACACGGTGATATAAACAAACTGAATAAAAACGCAAAAGGTAGAATACAGACGATCCAAGATTGGGAACGCCTAACAAATTTATTAAATAGTGATCCCACTGGGGAAACTAAGAATACAGAGAAATGGAAGAAGGTATGTACCTACCGCAGTATAATTATTAATCTTATCCTTTAAAATTTAAGTGAATATTTAATTTTGGTCTAATGTATTCCCAAATATACCTAGCTACCTAGAATATTTTTATATTTGACTGTACTTATTAATTCATTATCATACTACAATGGTAATATTGTCTTTCAAAGGTTTGGAGCGATTTAAAAAATAACACCAAGAAAAAGGCAGCCAGAATAAATAGGGCTGCTGGTGGTACTGGTGGTGGGCCTGCACTTAATTTACAGCTTACTGATTTGGAACAACGTGTCCTCAACATAATTTTACCTCAGGCAGCTACAGGCTTAACAGGTGTAAGGGAAGCGGGCTTTTCTGAGGTTGGTTGTGGTGCTTTCATATTTTACTAAATATAGGTATATAAGTACTTCAAGTACCTACATCTGTAGATTTTTAACAAAAATACTTTTTCTAATTTTCTAAAAATTATTAAAATTTACTTTTAAAATGTTTCAGAACCGAATTGACAGTCCCAACAGAACTGTCACTCTGTCACCAACACCACCTGTGCCTGTGCTGGCTGCCAGTTATGAGGTTCCAGTTGTTGAAGAAAGTCCAGTTATTAATTTAAGTAAGTACCTACCTAAGTGTCTTTGGTTCAAAATTGAGACCTGTGACTTAACAGTCCGACAGTCATATCTATTAATGCAGATTTTTCATTTATTATTTTCTATTTTAGTGGATTTTGATACATGGAATGAAGCTGGACCATCCCACATCACAACACCCTTACCATCACCAACCACCAACACCTACCAAGCACAAGTAGAAGAGGAAATTGTCTTGGACAGTCCACCACCAGCAGGCTCTCTAAGACCAACACAAGCGGGACATACTCCACAACGTCGGCGACGTGGTATAACTTCACGTCGAATAATATCTCCACGACGCCGGGTTATTAGACAACCCAATCAGATGGAACGAGCAACAGAGCAGTTCCTGAACTCCGATGAGGAATGGAGGAATTTTTTAAGAAAAAAACATTGTGATGACTGCAATATTGAGAGGGAAAAGCTTCGCATAAGGGAGCTTGAGTTAGAAACTCATAGGAAATGGCAAGATGTTGCATTGGTTGCCGTAGAAGCATTAAATAAGGTTATCGATTCTAGATTATGCAGAGATCAATGATTTATTATCTTAAGTTATGCTTCTACATTGTGCACAGCAGCATTTTGCCATTTTTTTTATGAGTGTTTTCTTTTCGTGTGTAATTTTATATTGTTAATTTTTTAAATAGTTTCACACTTTATGCCTGGAGGCTTTTATTTAGGTACCTATTTTATTTTTTATTTCGAATTAGTATAAAATTCAATGTTTTTGTTGGTATAGTGGCGTGTGCTAGCTGTCTTAAGGCAAATAATTTAATTTAATGTTTGTGTTTCGTAATGTACTTTGCATACTATCGTATGGAATCATGTTTTTCTAAATGAACAGACAGACAGCTGTGCTACTGGGAAGTTTGTTGCGCCACTTCTTCCCAGCTAAAGCCTTAGGAAGTGGTTAAGGGCGGGCGTTTTGGGGAACTGTCTTATGTAGTTTTGACGTTCGGAAAGTACTGTTTCAAAGCTTAATTATAAATGACTTGATTTTGGTTGTAAATAAAAGCTACCATTATAAAATAAAAATTCTATTTGACATACATAAATGTTTTATTATTGTAATGGTTTAAATGTGTTATGTATGGACTAAGAAGTAAATAAATATAGTTCATGTATACACATGGGTAGATTTAAACAAAGACTCAGAATTCAAAAAATTCAAAATATTTTATTTCACATAAACCTACAAGGGCACTTATGAAACGTCAGAATCTAGGTGCACAGTTCCAATTGGTCGTTTCCTATGGAGAAGAGCCGGCAAGAAACTCCACGGTTACTCTTTTAAAAGTAAATGGTTTTTACAATTTTTCCAAATTACAGCGTTAAAAGATTCGATCAATTAGCCGACATATGTATTTTATTATGGAAAATTAGGAAATTAATTATGTAATCGTCGGGCTACTTGATCACGTAAAGCTCTTCCTCGGATTAAATCGGTGGTTGCTCTTTGATCTCTGTCATCATATCTGATAATACCTGTTTCTGGTTGTTCACATTCTATTTGACCTGAAAATAAAGATGAGGTTGTAGGCATAATGAATATGATAGTGACTGAATTCCTTGGCAATCTTCTAAGGGGGTACTCATGAATATGAACATAAAAGTTATTTGAATGGGATCAACCCTGAAATCGCTTTTGTCAAGATAATGTGAACATAAATCTATGCAACAGCAGATGTTTTTTCAATTTCAATGAAATATTGATATTCTTACCAAAATCATCTGGTTCAGGTACACCATAATCTAATGCAATGTTGTAGAGCACACAACAGGCTTGAATAATTTGTGCACATTTTTGAGGCTTGTAATGTAGTACTCTGTCTTTACATAAACAACGCCACCGATTTTTCAGTCGACCAAACGTGTTTTCAATTAGAACTCTTGCTACTATATGTTTCTGATTAAAAGCTTCTGAAGATTCGCTAGTGGCTTCTAAATATGGGGTCATTAACCATGGGCGCAATGGATATCCAGAATCACCTGAAATAATAAAATTGTATATTTTACTTAAAAAAGCTTATTTTCCCTTATTAATGTACGAATCAGACATAATATTATTAAAGCACAAACACCCCTACTTGGAACAAATGTCACTCATATAGATATTAAACAATCAACAGGCGTACAATATTTAATGTTTTAAAAATAAACAGAACACATACCCAGCAGCCAACATATTTCACCTTGTGCATGTAAAGAATGCATATAATTGTTGACTTGACTGTTCTCCCAAATAAATGAATCATGGTTAGCACCACCAAATTTAGGATTGACATTTATTATTCTACAGTCACTATCACACACCTAAAATATAATAATTAAAATTAGTTTTTTAAATGATTGAATACTGGCTCATTATTGCATTTCAGAATAAATTGGTATAAGTAATTATTGCTTACATACCATTTGTACATTTATTGAATGATAATGTTTTCTACAGTAGTATAAATGCTCCTCTTCTACAGGCGGGCCATGTATTCTAAAATGACTCCCATCAATACACCCAATTACCCCAGGTATTCCAAATTTTGAGTAATATCTGTAATAAATTATTAATAATATAACTCAAATTATTATTGTTGGGTTCTGTAATAGAGTAGGTACCTATGTGCCAAAATAAATACTAACCTCTGACTTACTGCCTGTCGAGCAGCACGAGTTTTTGGAAATTGTATATACTTTTCCAACACTAAATCATGAGTCAAAGCTTGGGTCACTTCATGAATGTACACACTGCACATCTTTTGCGACAGACCTTTGGCCACCCCCACAGGACGTTGATACGAGCCTGTCGCATAAAAGAACAGAGCGACGAGTACCTAAAAAATATGAACAAAATGTTAAACATTTACCTAAGAACGCCTACAAGGAATTCATTACGTATTTCATTATTGCCAATTTTTACAATACCTTGGTTTGAAGTTTAACTCGTTGGGTCGGACTTAAATTTGTCAATTCTTCTAGTTCTTGACAAAGAAATACAAAGGCTTCCTTTGACAAACGATATCTATTCCTGAATTCAGTATCGTTGAGATCTTCCAATGGATTAAAACAGGCACGAAAAACGGCTCTTTGTTTTCGGAGACGAGTCCGTTCATCTTGCTGATGCGCAGTCATCATCATTTTCCATGCGAAATAATTACGTGCTGCCATTATATCACAATTTGCCACAAAATTATACGCAAATATTACGAAAGTAACTAATATAAACAACAATTCACTTGTCTCACAACAAGTGAGTGAGTTTACTACAAAGTTTACGTTTTCAGACGTTTGAACACCGCTCGGAAACGTCAAATTTTAACTGACACTCGCAATAGCCCGCAAAATGTTGTCCGAAACGCTACTTCGTGAGTCACGTTTAAAATACCGAACTATTTTAGTATCGTTAAAAATCTTACACTCGCTGTTTCGGTTTACAATACTTTCCGCCAGGGGCGCTTTTTACGTTTTCATACATTTTTTACTCAATACAGAAACGCGGTAGTAGCGTTTTCTATGTGACAAAACTCACACTCGACGTACAGTACTTACATGATTCTGAGCTCCACTGCGTTGAAATTTTTCGTCGGTTATTAAAATAAAAGTCAGCTGCTCCATACATTTTGACCGCATAGGTATTGCACTTTTCTATGAAACAGCAGATTTTTTTTTTAATAACCGACGAATTATTTCTACTCAGAGGGATCCAGAATCATGTACTGAATCCATAGTAACCGGCTTCGCGTCGATGTCCCTGCCAGCCTGTATACTAACTTAAGTTATCCGATTTAGCCCGATTTACAATTTTTGGGTTTATTTAAAAAAAATATATTAAACTCAAAAATCCCTTCTTTAAATTCCCTCTAAAATACGATTACCCCGTCGTACATGCAATTTTCATATTATTTTGTGCTGTAATTTGGAAATGAGACGAAAAATGGTTTTAAAATCGACCCTGTTTCGGATTTCTTTTTTATCCAGAAAATTACAATTTATCGTGTATTGAACCTTTAATTTCTCTCAAACAAGGATGTTATTTTTTTCAGGACCTAAATACACTAATTTGACTATTTAGAATTGATTCAAAAACAGGAAAATTCGGATAACCCCCCGGGGGTCGCTACGTCACAAGTAAGTATAAAATCTACATTCTCATGGCAAATTTTAAGTCAATGTACCTATCGCCGTAATCTTTTGATTACGTAGAAAAAATACGTGTCCAATATTCTTAATAAGCTACCAGACGGACAAAAAATTTTTTTTTTGTCGTCATCCCTATTCTAGCATAGGTTTTTATCTCTCAATATTACTTACTGTACAGTTCGATATTTAGGTACCTATTGATGTATTTTGGTGAGTAGGTACCTACAGCTTGGAAGTGAGCTACTTACTTACCTACTCCTGCAAATCTAAATAAGATTCTTAAACAAGGTGATTACTGAATAATTAGGAGCTTAGTGCACACAAACCATAGATATAAAAAACCGGCCAAGTGCGTGTCGGACCACGCACAATGAAGGGTTCCGTAGTTGGAATGAATTTATTCCAAGAACAAACTTAATATTGTAGTTGAAAAACACTTCTCCCATACGGCATGTATGGGAGATAATGTTTTTCAAACTGCAAACAGCCTACTTACTGTGATAGTTTTCGTTTTAAATTGTGTTTTTTTTCACAAATCCAAGTACAACCGTTTAGCTGACAGGGGGGGACACACTTGACTCTAACAAAAATCAGCACTTTAAAGCTTAATATTTCGTTTTGAGTTTGTGAAAACCATTTTTAGATTCAGGGATCCGTTCGCGAAATATTAAGCTTTGGTTGGTTTTGGAAATGTGAAAAAATTCACGGCAGTAGTATATATAACGAAATTAAAAGGAAAACTATCACAGCTAAGTAGGCTTTACAAGTTAACGAGTAATAATCGACCAATTTAAATTTGCGGTTGCAAAAACATGTTCACCCATACGGAGAAACGGAACGGGAATGTATGGGAAAACATGTTTTTCAACTACAAAGTTAAGTTTGTTCTTGGGATAAATTCATCCCAACTACGGAACTAAAAAAATTTTAATACGATAATAAATGGGAGAATCGATAACTTTCCGATTTAGTCAATCACTAGCGTTTAAGTAAAATAATCCACCAATGTTTTCGTGTGAGTGAGTTGTATGGTGCATGATAAATGCACGCTGTGTTTGATGGGATAAGGTTTATAATTGATTGTGTAGTACGTTCTGATTTATGAATTTCAAGTGTGAACAGGACATCGTATCTATTAGGTTTACTGATCTGCATATGTAGTTGTGGTGAGGTGGTAGGGACCAACTTCTTCTGTGATTACTTCCTCACACACTGACTTATTAATTGTAAAATTTTAAGAAAATCGTCTACTTTTACAATGTTTGTAAATATGTGAGAACCATGCATCTATCACATAAGTAATTAATTTATCTTTCGTTGCTTCATTTTTATTACTTAATTCTTCTTTTTACCTATTGTGGTAAAGTACCTATTTTTTTTTTTTTTTTTAGTTGCTTCGTCTTCACATATAGTTATGTAACTAATGTACGTACATATACAAAATATTGTAACACTTTTTAAAAGAGTAACGGTGGAGTTTCTTGCCCATTCTTCTCCATACGAAAACTACCTTTTGGAAGGGGCGACTAGAATCAATTCAATTTTTTTTGTAAACTTTGACGTTCTCAAGTGCCTTACAAGGGCCTATTTGAAATAAATGATTTGACTTTGACTTTGACAACTAGGCAACTGGAGAAATTGGGTTTCGGTATATTTTCAACTACCGGACATATCTCCTTCTTTCTTATATCTATGACAGAAACCTTGGCGAGCAGCTGCTGACCGAAGTAAAGGCATTGTTGAAGAGCAGCCCACGCTTTGCTAGCGCGTCGATGTTCGGAGTCTGGCATATCTTGTTCAAGTACGCGCCTAGCTCGAAACCTCCATCGTCCGCTGCAACATAAACAATACTTATTGTTAACTCTCAACCTCAACCCAAGGTCTTCAATAAAACTCACAAACCACTTTACACAGTATAATAAAGTTTCACCCTTAATAATACAGAACTTCAACACACAAAAATACTCGAGATGTCGCTACGCCCCCGCAAGGGGGCGTGACGAGCGGGGTCAGGGCTTCGCCCTTCGCCCGCGGAGGCCATACGTTGGCCCGCTAAAACGGGCCCCTCAATTTGTGCGCCTATTGCGGCTTATAGAAATGACGCAGCAATGTGCGTCTGTGTGATTGGTTGCTATGAATATTTCTGTAGGCGCGCCGCGACGCTATATCCTTATAGCATCGCTTCTTCACGACATCTCCGGCGGTCTGTCCCCGCCAGGTGAGACCCCCAGTTACCTGGGGGAGGCCCAACAAAGACGACCAGCGACATAGATGCCGACTTGACGCACCTACAGGTAGATATGTAGCTTTCCCTCGCCCCGCTTACAGATCTAGCCGTTTACGGATTGAGGGATAAGCAATCGTGTTTGTGTGAGCGGCTTGTGTTGTAGTGTAACACCGCTCAGTGTCAACGTGTTTCGCGGCCCGCACCGCGCTCGCACGTGTTATGTAGATGCTTGTATAGTTAAGGTTGTGTGTTAGTTACGGCGTGCCTATATTAACCTAGAACGCGCCGCGCAACAGATGTGTACATCTGTAAAGTCTTATTTTACTTTTTTTATTTATTCAGCCTTCGTAGACCCAGCGATGACAACTTTTTTTTTTTTTAATTTTGCCCGTTTTTTTTATATATAAAATAACTAAGTAGGTACCTAATAAAAACTAACTATTTAAAAATTAAACTATAATTATACATTATATAAATATAAACTATAAACCTATTATTATTTACAAATTTACAATAAATTGTTGGCTCAGCCGGTAACAGAACTTAGCGGGGTGGCGGATTCGCAAAAATTGGCATACGTCTGACCTCCAAGACGTTCCGCTCGGGACTAACTAACTAGGGATGTGATAAAATTATCGATTATGGAAAAAATCGATTTTTTGCCCCAAAATTATCGATTTCAATAAGTGATTTTTATATTACGAAAAATCGATTAATAATCGATTTTTGTTTTTAGCGACGCCGATTTTTTTTTTCATCCGCTATCCCCCGAAATTACTTCGGACTGCAGAGCTAGAATTACTATTAGGCCCATCACTATTATATTAACGCCATCTGTGCCTGTACATGGCAGTCCTTGTGTGCTTTGAAAACAGTAAGTTATTTAGTTGTTTCTAATTAACAATGTCAATGACCAAAAGGCCGACGAGTAGCTGGCGTCAACATTTTAGGGTGTATTGACAATAAATCTGGCAAAGCTCAGTGTATTGCCTGAAAATATTGAAAACGTGTAGTAATACTACCAATTTAACAGCACATGGAAAGGAAACATTGGTGTCATCAGTAATATTGAAAATAACCACGTAAGTACCTACAATTTGTGTTTAGTTAAAATATATATCAAAAATGTATTTAGTTCATATTTCTCGAGAATTCGTCCAATTTCCATACATTCAAACAGTCATCAGACATGCTGTAACGTCATCAAAGTCAAAAGATACAATTCTTTAGGTACATAAGTACTCTGTGGTAAAAAGTAGAGTTGCCGCGAATAGTGTTTATAGCGAATAGTCGAATACCGATTAATCGCCATTCACTTTGGCGAATAGTCGAATAACTCGACATTACTATTCGACATAAAAAAAAAACATTAAACACATTAAAAATATTTCTAATTTCTAATAAGGTTATGAGAAAAGAAAACAATAAAGTTAAAGAAATCTGTTTCATGTTATACATACCTACTACTACTACTACTACCTACGAACTACATAGCATTAGCAAAGGCTGACAGAAAAATAAACCCATATGAATGGTGAGCTTTGAGTACCAATAAGAATAGATTTCCTATTTTAAGTAAGCTTGCTAAACGATACTTAATCACACCAGCAAGCTCTGTTTATTCAGAAAGACTATTTTCCGAGGCAGGTTTAATTTACGAGGAAAAACGAAACCGACTTGCTCCAGAACGTGCAGAAAAATTTGTTTTTTTGCACCACAATCTGCCTCTGTTGGATTTTAAATATTAATTAAAAAGCCTTACTAATTTAATTTCATGAATATGATAGGCATAGGCACATATTACAGATAATAATTGATATTGTGTATTGTTTTATTAAGGAAAATAATTAAAAAAAAGATTATTTTTAACTCATTAGTTCTTTTGTTCGTTAAAAGTTTATTTTCGAAGACTATTCGCCGAATGTCGAATAATACTAGCTATTATTCGGTATTCGACAAATATCAAAGAAATGAAGAGTAATGCCGAATACCGAATAATAGCGAGTAGGTATTCGCGGCAACTCTAGTAAAAAGACAGCTTTGAGCGTTTTATCGGGACTTCGGAATAATAGATATTCAGCTAGGTACTTTTGTAAGTTATATTTTTGTCACATGCGTAATAAAGCTGTTATTAATATAGTTTTTATTCTTTAATATAATTAGAAAAAAATCTATTAATCCAAAAAAATGATTATTTTATAAAGAAAAATCGATTATTTATTAATGGATTTACCATGCTACGATAAACAATCGATTAATTAATACTTAATCGATTTTTTATGTAGAATGTCACATCCCTAGGACTAACTAAATGACACGGGGCGAGCGCAAGGAAAAGGAAAGATGAAAGCGCTTGTTTTGGAATTAGTGGTATAAGTATTTTCATTTTTCACATTATGATGGCCGTTTTCTATCACATTTTTTACGACCTTCATATGGTTTTATAATTGAAAGCCTAATATAACTCAAATAAAATAATAATTAGACCATAATTTTGACGCGTCTTTGCGATTTAATTGGATGCAGTAAAGTGCACGTAATCGTGTATCGGACGGCCGAAATACCTAGATCGAAGTGTGAAATATATCATATGTTTTTTTCAAAATTTTAATCCGTGTTACCTACGAATAAAATACTTACAGTACAAAATGACGTTTTTCCGGGTAACCCCGCCTTAATCAGTGCAAACATATAAGTGAAGCTGTCACTCTCGCGCATCCAGATTCGACATCGAAACTGATCTTAATGACCGACGCAGCGAATACTTGCGTTGGCGCAGCACTCCATCAACTAGTCAACAAGCGGTTAGAGCCACTAGGATTTTATTCAAAAAAAGTAAAGAGCGCCCAGACAAAATACAAAGTCAAAGTCAAACAATTTATTTCAATTAGGCACATAAGAGGCACTTTTGAACGTCAATTTTACACAAAATAGAATTGATTCTAGTCGCCCCTTCCAAAAGGTAGTTCTCGTATGGAGAAGAATGGGCAAGAAACTCCACTGTTACTCTTTTAAAATGTTTTTACAATATTTTGTATACATTAATTATATCTGAAGACGATGCATCTAGAATTAGATTACTATACCACGATAGGTAAAAAGAATGAAAAATGAAGCAATGACAGATAAATTAATTATGTGATAGATACATAGTGCTCACATACTTACAAACATTACAAAATTATACTATTTGCTAACATCTTAACAAGTAGGTAATACTAATAAGTCAGTGTGTGAGTTCAAGTAATCACAGAATTTAAAATTAGTGTTATAAAAATAAAATAAAATAACAAACTATATAATTAACTTAGCGACCAGTTTGATTTTGTCTAGACTCTAAATTGTCCTATGGAGCAGGACCAGCATGTTTCCAAGCATTCTTATCTTGTATATAATCTTCTAATTGGTAATATGCTTGATTGTACAAAGTGTACTTTTAATATGAGTTTTAAATTTTCTTTCATTTAACTGCAATATATCACAAGGTATTTTGTTGTAACATGTAACACAATACTCCATTAAAGATGTATGTACTTTAGATGATCTGAAAAATGGTTGATTTATTTTATCTTTATTTCTAGTATTAAAAATATGTGGATTTTTTCTTACATACATAATATTTTCATAAATGAATTGGCAAGGTACCGTCATAATATTAATCTTTTTAAATAGTTCCCTGAGAGATTCGCGACGATTTATATCATAAATGGCTCTGACAGCTCTCTTTTGTAAAATAAAGATGGATTCAATGTCAGCAGCCCGACCCCACAGTAAAATGCCATACGACATAATACTGTGGAAGTAGCTAAAATAGACCAAACGCGCGGTTTCTATATCTGTTAACTGTCTTATCTTTCTAACAGCATAAGCGGCAGAACTTAGCCGCCCCGCAAGAGATGTTATATGAGGTCCACATTTTAATTTCTCGTCTAGCGTAATTCCTAGGAAAACCGTTTGATTAATAAATTCCAGTTTTTGTCCATTCAATATGATGTCACATTCGCTGCTTCTAACATTAGGTAATTTAAATCGAATGCATTTGGTTTTTTTTTTATTTAGTACCAAATTATTTACCCAATCTTGGACTTGAAGAATAGAGCTGTTCACGTCGTCAAGATTTTGTGACCGTCGGTTTATTTTAAAGATCAATGATGAGTCATCTGCAAATAACACCATCTTCGGTTGATTTTGAAGTAATTGGGGTATACCACTAATATATACTAAAAAAAGGAATGGACCCAATATCGAACCTTGAGGAACGCCCATTGCCATTTCAGACCCCAATGAGCTTACGCCGTTTACTTGAACTCGAACTTTTCTATCTTTCAGGTATGATCTCAGTAAATCAAGAGCTGTATTCCTAATGCCATAGTGCTCTAGTTTCAGTAGAAGTGTCTCATGATCTACGCAATCGAAAGCCTTTCGAGAGGTCGCAAAAGATTCCAATGGCATCTTGTGCTTCTTCCCAGGCAATAAAAATGTTCTTTATTAGGGTGACACCGGCGTCAGTGGTACAACGCCCTTTGTTGAAACCGTACTGTTGTTCATGAAAGATGGAATTTTTATTAAAGATACGTAACATTTGATTGAGCATCAACTTTTGAAACACCTTGCTGAGAACTGGCAGAATTGACACAGGCCTATAATTGTTGGGTTCCTTACTATCACCGGATTTTAACAAAGGAACTATTTTACTGTGTTTCATGAGATCCGGAAAGACTCCTTGGTCTACACTGGTGTTAAATATGAAAGCTAAATAAGGCGCAATGGTTTCGATGATAGATCTACAGACTTTTACAGACATTCCCCATAGATCTTCTGTTGATTTAATTTTAAGATCTTTAAAAGCTTTTATAACAGCTTGAGGGTTTGTATGCTGAAACCTAAACTCCAAAGGGCATCTTTAAATTTTTTCTAAGTAAGGCAGCAGAAAGCGCGGGTGAGGAATTTAAAGCTTCAGTAGTTTTAAGGGGAACATTAGCAAAAAAGTTTTCAAATTCCAGACCTATTTCTACATCTGAGTTGATAGGGCCATACAGTACCTACGACAGGGAATTATTAGCAATATACTGTTAGCAACATGAGCTGTGCAGGCAGCCTCGTGACGTCATGCAGGGAAGAAAAGGCCGCGGTGTGCGCCCACGACCCGGCAGTTCACCCCCCTCTATAAGAGTGACGGACGTGCTCTATGCGATTTGTAGCATTTGTGATTATGCGTGGTGATTTAAGTATAAAAAACTATTTCATTGATAACACAGCGGTGGGATAACATCCATAAACTGTTTCCGAAGTGAACTTAGTTAAGTGAAAATGACACTCAGTAAACTTAAAGTGAGAGTGATAGACACTTGCTGAAAATGTCGCGATCATCCCGTAGTCGTGGAAGGTCCGAGTCGGAGTCGAGTGACACTCCTCCAAGAAAATTACGAGATCCAGAACACCAGAGCTAGGCTCTGTTCCGGGTTTCGATCCTAGCAAGGAGGGAAGGTACGTGAAAAGAGTGGATCCAGCAGGTCGAGGACATTGCGATTGCTTGCAATTGGAGTGACCGAAGAAAATTACATCGCGTAACTCAGGCTCTGGAGGGCTAAGGTAGGGCATGGCACAATCTTTGGCTACCTTAAAAGCGATCTTGGAAGCAATTCCAAAAAGATCTACTTCTATCATATCCCAGAGAAGCTAATCTCTTCAGCGCCATAGAGGATGTTGTAAATTTTAAAAGCAACCAGGCGAAATCTTTAGTCCTATATGCAATGCCGGATTAACCACGTAGCAAGAGTAGCAATTGCTACGGGCCCCGCGCTAAAGGGGGCCCCCCGTATTCAAACCCGGGCCCCACCTCCGCCTGAGCATAATTTTTGTCAGGGTCAGGATGACTGGACCAAGAGCGATTTTTGAAGTTTGAGCAATACCAAGTTTTAGTACCTATTTGGTACTATTTGGTACCAGAGATCAAATAATTGGTACCTCGCTAAAGAGGGAAAACTATTACGAGGAAAGTGGCCAGCCATTCTGACTTCAGAATGGCTGGACCAAGTCGACTTCACCTAGTTGTAGGTGTTATAACTAGTTCATCTTTTCATTAAAATTTAGTACCTCATTGGTACCTCAACATATGTTTTTCTTAATTTTTTTCGTTAAGCCAAAAAAAGTTACACCTACAAGAAGTTTTGCACGTAATCTGGAGCACGTTGATTTCACCTAGTTGTAGGCGTTATAATTAGTTCATCTTTTCATTAAAATTTAAAACCTCATTGGAACCTCCACATATGTTATTCTTAGATTTTTTCGATAAGCCAAAAATAAGTTACACCTACAAGAAGTTTTGCATATATAATAATGTTTATTTTTGTACTAAGAAAATTACCGAAAATAAATCATAACACACATAAATATTACGTATTACGTTTATTATATAAATATTACGTTTATTCATTGATTGACATATTAATATTTTTTTGCATATAAATAGCAGTGTGCATACATTTTGTTTTTACTAATTGTGATTCTACTTGACATGTCGTCGTAACATTTCCATTTGGACCCTCTGCGGCAATGTGATTTGTAATGTCCCACGCCTTTCGGAGTCGGAGGTGGTACAAATTCTATAACAGACAAAAGGTGGTACTCTATTCCTTTTAATGTTATATTTTTAGGTAAAACTAATTAAACCATTAATGCAAATTTCGACGTCAGACTTGGGCTCAAAAGCAGCAATATCTTTCAAATTATAATCTAAGCACCTTATGCCTTGACAACCAGAAAGTCTACAACTCGACATATTTCTGCCACTGTTTAGCATTGAATTTGCAGACTCACTTAAGAGCGTTTATTCTGAAAGTTGGCAACGTCGTAAATAGCTGTCAAATATTTACCTGTTTTGATTAATTTGGAATTAATACAGTATGGAAATAAGAAATGTGGCTAACTTAAGCGTTACTTAAAACTAGTTTCAACCAATCAAAAGGCTTTAAACGAGTCATAAGTAACGCTTAAGTTTTGAGTGGCGTTTCAGTATTCGGGTGTAAGTTACTAGAAAATTGATTATGATATGCAATAATTAATATTGGTGCCGATTCTCTTGTACACCGAACTAAACTAACTAAACTGTCACTAAAATTTCTTACTTTTGGATATGAGAATCTTAACGCTATTCTGCAAATAAAATTCTCTAAATTAAAAAATAATTTTGACACGACTAAAACGAATTTGACAATCGCGAATCCACGTGATACCCGATTTTTTTTAGAGCCGGAGGCGCGCAGGGCGTGCTGCCTCGACGTATTTTATATGGAATATTTCACTTTTTGTATGGAAAATATTAAAAAAATATTACCAACATGTTGAGTTTTAGGGGTTTAAGGGTTTTATAAAAGGGGTTGAAATTTTCATTATTTTTGCGATAGGACGCACCATTTTCCAGATATAAGCAAAAGAAAAAATAAATACAGTACTGTTTTTGCACATGAAGTCGAGATGTTGGTGTGAATTTTAGTTCATGACAACTTATTTTACCCCACACCTTTTTAATCGCGATTAAAAATTGTTAGGTTTAGTCTGGTTTGGTCTTTTACAATCAAAATTTTAGGTGAAAAACGTCAAATTCAGAATAGCAAAATTGCCATTTTCACTAAACTAAAAACTCAGTACTATCTTAGTGCTGTCAAACTAAAATATAGTTAAGTTGTGTCACTTTAGTCAATTTCAGAATGGGAAATCGTCGTTTGACAGGATTAAACTAAATTTTAGTTTAGTTTAGAGGCATTTGTGACAAGAGAATCGGCACCATTGTAACACCGAATATTTAGTTTTAGGCGTAAAAAAATATTTGGAAAGTTTCCAAATGCTTTTTTTACGCCTAAAACGGGTACAACATCAAATTCAATGTTACAATTACATTACATAATCAATATTCCAGTAACTTAGTTAGCCACATTTCTTATTTCCATACAGTATTAATTCCAAATTAATCAAAACAGGTAAATATTTGACAGCTATTTACAACGTTGCCAACTTTCAGAATAAACGCTCTTAAGTGTTAGATAACAGAAGTTTTGTGGAAGTAAGGATAAACTAATGAACAGTAAATACAGGACTATTTTGAAATCATTAACTAAATCACAAGCTGTTCTCTTCACATCACAATTAGTAAAAACAAAATGTATGCACACTGTTATATATATGTAAAAAAATATTAATGTGTCAATCAATGAATAAATGTACGTAATATTGATGTGTTATGATTTATTTCTTAGTACAAAAATAAACATTATTACCTATATAATTATGCAAAACTTCTTGTAGGTGTAACTTTTTATTGGCTTAACGAAAAAAATTAAGAAAAACATATGTTGAGGTACCAATGAGGTACTAAATTTTAATGAAAAGATGAACTAGTTATAACACCTACAACTAGGTGAAGTCGACTTGGTCCAGCCATTCTGAAGTCAGAATGGCTGGCCACTTTCCTCGTAATAGTTTTCCCTCTTTAGCGAGGTACCAATTATTTGATGTCTGGTACCAAATAGTACCAAATAGGTACTAAAACTTGGTATTGCTCAAACTTCAAAAATCGCTCTTGGTCCAGTCATCCTGACCCTGACTAATTTTTTTAGTGAAACTTATTAAGATATTGAATTTACTTGATGTTTTAAAAGCGTGATACGTACTACCTTTGCCGACTATATGGGTAATACAATTTCTAAAAGTTGATTGCAAATAGACGTATTGAGTATTGTTTTTTTTTTTACCACTATATTCATAAGAACCCATAGCAGATCAAGGGCCCGTCTATAAAATTTGCTACGGGCCCCGCGCTTGCTTAATCCGGCACTGCCTATATGCAGGTCGAATGTCTGCTATGATCAAACGGCTTGGCGTAAAATTGACTGAACGTCAGCAGATGGATTTAATGCTTGGTGGTATAGTCGATAAGAATATAGGTATTGTGCTGGAAGTTGCGAAACAATGCAAGACATGGTAACACAAATGTCACGAAGATCAATGGGCGAAACACGTAGTCGTGCCCGCCTTGATAACGCTTTAAGGCTTTTACAAACAGGCGCGACACGCGACGCGACACAAAGACACCGCTCGGCGCGCGACGTGCGGTGTCTTTGAGTCGCGTCGCGTGTCGCGCCTGTTTGTAGGAGCCTTTACCATCTACCAAGAGTTGGAATAATAAGAACAAATCTTGTTCGTCGCGTCACTCCGAGGAAACAAAGGGTACTTGTTTCAATTGCGGAATGCCAGGCCATCGACGATTTGAATGTATGTCAAAAGTAAGCAATACGGCGACGTCATTTGTAAAGTTTAATTAGTGTCATTTGTCAGTCAACAAACTTTTCTTGTCAAGTTGCTCTTTTTAGGGTTCGTTCCAAAATGGTAAAAAGGAACCCTTATTGTGCGACTCAGTCTGTCCGTCTGTCTGTCACAGCTGGATATCTCAAGAACTACTAATCACAGAACATACACATATACTCATAGGTTCTGTGATAAGTAGTTCATTTTGGTACGAACCCTAAAAAGAGTAACTTGACAAGACAAGTTTGTTGACTGACAAATTGAGAGAATACCTACCTAGTTTATCTGTACCCCAGTATCTTTTGGCGCATGGCCAAAATCAGAACTAATGCCACCATCTTGTTTTTATACAATTTATTTCACAAATGTTTACCAACAACGACACTTCCCATTCAGGCGCCAAAAGATCTTTGTAGCACTCTTGCTCTTAATAATAATTATCAACCTACAACCTGATACTGACCAGCAAATTGTAAAATACGTAAGAACACACATACACTACACAAACAACCCTGATGCATTATGTACTAATTAGATTGAAAAAACAATATACTGCAGAATCAGCAAAAACGCTCTTGACCAGCCGTTATCCGTGAGGATAATAGTATTCTGTGCTCACAAGCCGCGTGCTTGTTTCATCGATAGCTGAGAATCGGTAATTAAGAAATAGGACACGTACCTACTAGCTGTCAAATTGATAATAACAATGATTAAACTTGAGAACTTAATTGAAGGAGTGTTACTCACCAAATAGTATAAGAACATTTCCCGAGTTAGCTGTATTATCAGATAACGCGGTTGCAGTGACAAATACACACAATAACAGTACGTAAACAGAACCCGGCGCGCTCGCCATGTTGTCCGCCCGGCTGATAACAAAGCAGTTATTTGACGTGTCTCAGTGAAGTGTTGGCACTTTGCGACCGCTGCCGGTGCCCTACTTATCGACCGCTTTGCCTCCAAAATTCAAATAATTTTCTATCAAAAATACAATGGCTACTCGGAAATCCATTTTGTATCTATTCGATGTGGACGGCACCCTCACCAAGCCACGCCAGGTCATCACAGAGGAACTGAAGCACTTCTTGTTAGATAATGTAAAATCTAAAGTGGCCGTAGGACTCGTCAGTGGATCCGATTATATCAAAATAGCTGAACAAATGGATGGGGCTGAAGTGGCAGCCAAGTTTGATTATGTGTTCTGTGAAAATGGTGTGGTGCAGTATCGAGGCGGTAACCTTATCAGTTCAGAAAGTATCCTCAGTCATCTGGGAGAGAAATTGCTACAGAGAGTCATCAATTTCTCACTTGGGTTTATGTCCAAGATCGAATTACCTGCCAAGCGGGGCAACTTCATTGAGTTCAGGTCAAGCATGATTAACATCTGCCCGGTGGGGCGGTCCTGCAGCCAGGCAGAGAGAGAAGAGTTTGTGAGGTTTGACTCTGTGCACTCAGTAAGACAAAAATTTGTGGATGCATTACAAAGTGAATTTGCAAGTTCAGGCTTGACATTTGCACTCGGAGGACAGATCAGTGTTGATGTGTTCCCTACTGGCTGGGACAAGACGTACTGCCTAAACCATGTAGCAGACCAGAAGTTTGATGAAATCCACTTCTTTGGAGATAAAACTATGCCAGGAGGTAATGACTGTGAGATCTACAATGACTCACGGACTATCGGCCACAAGGTCACATCACCTGATGACACCAAAGAACAACTAGTGAAGTGCCTTAATATTTAGTAACATTGTATAGTATGAATTATTATTGTAAATAATTTTATTAATTATGCCAAGTACATGGAAACAGCATTAGTAATATTATTATGATAACCTTGTAGATAAGTGTATCACGATTATTCTTGTTTTCAATGATATGAAATGAGTACTTATTTCTTACTAACACTTTGTCCATTCAAATTGTATACTAATTTCATCATATGGGGACATCCAACTGCCATGTTTTTCTTACGGAGCAGTTAATTGCTGTCATATATATGTTTTACAAAACAGTCAGGATTAGGAAAACAAATTAATAAGAATTTTCAACAATTTATTTAATAAAAAGTATGTAACTATAAAAGATTCAAAATCCCTTTCATAATATATAACTATCAAAAATATGTACTCTGATTTACACAACATCATTAAAAAACCGGCCAAGTGCGTGTCGGACCACACCGAAGGATTCCGTAGTTGGGATGAATTTATCCCAAGAACAAACTTAACTTTGTAGTTGAAAAACATGTTCTCCGATACATTCCAACTGCAAATGTAAGTTTGTATGCATAATATAGAGATATTAACCACGTTATTTTAAGACCATCGACTTCTTATAGGTTTTCTTGTAATCTATAAGTAAAGAACCAGTATCTGCATTTTTATGGGAGATAATGTTTTTCAAACTGCAAAGTTGGTTGATTATTACTTGTTAACCAGTACAGTCTACTTAGCTCTGATAGTTTTCCTTTTAATTTCGTTGACATGGGACATTTGACTCTTAACAAAAAAATTCAGTTAAACGCTTAATATTTCGCCAATGGATCCCTGAATCCAAAAATGGTTTGCACAAACTCTTCTTGATTTAATTTTACCACTTTGTCGGCATGATTAATATGTATACATATGCCAAATTACAGCTTTCTACTACTAACCCTCTGAGCTAAGCCACAGACAGACAGACGGACATGGCGAAACTATAAGGGTTCCTTGTTTATGGAACCCTAAAAATTATATCATAACACTTATTGATATGTTGGATTAGCTTACACCTAATAATATAATTTGAGCATCAGTGGCCCTCATAGATGGGTTTCCTTTTCTCCATAAAGGATATCATGCCTTCCTGTCGGTCTTTTGTGGGAATGTTAATCTCATAGCACTTCTGTTCCACTTCATAGCCATCCTTGATGCTGAGCTGGATGCCTTCGTTGATGGCTTGTTTGGCACATCGGAGGGCGATCGGCGCATTGAGTATGATCTCCCGCGCTATGGTTAGTGCCTTTTCCAGTGCTGCGTTATTTGACCTGCTCTGTGGCACCACATGGTTTACTATGCCTGCAATTGATTACAAAATGTTTAATAAGGAAATCTAAAAGAACAAAGTTTTATCTTCTATGAGTGATCTTCAACACCTACCTAAATCCTTAGCTTCCTGGCCACTGACTATTTTGGAAGTGTATATCAGTTCTTTAGCAATATTGATATTGACTGCTCTGGGCAGTCTCTGAGTGCCTCCAGCGCCAGGGATCAGGCCTCGGCCGGTTTCCACCAGACCCAGCTTGGCTGTTTCAGACACCACCCTGATGTCACAAGCTAGGGCCAGCTCCAAGCCTCCCCCAACTGCTACACCTTCAATAGCTGCTATGGTTGGCATAGGCAGATCTTCTATTTCTATGAATGTGGCTCTCAGTCCTTTGACAAATCTGGCTACTTCATCATCTGCCATCTTGAAGCGTTCTTTCAAATTGGCCCCTAAAATAAACCAATGCAAATTTGATTCAATAGACAGAAGTTTGAACTAAACAGAACTATGGGAGCCTACATAAATATATTTCCACTGTTGCACACATATTAAATATGAGATGTGTCATTGACATACAAACCTATTGTATTTAAATATGTTTCAATTTTACAAGCAGTTGGTAACAAGCATTACATTATCAATTTGATGGTACTAATTGGCTCAAAGTCATAATTTTTTGGAAGACAGAACTCGCTAACTTACACAAGGTAATTTAAAATCTTGTATGATTCTTACCAGCACAGAATATGCCAGGCACCATGCTATGCAGTATGACAACAGAAACCTTGGTGTCCTCCCTGATCAACTGGTTGACTTCTCTCATGGCTTCGATCATGTCGAAGCCCAGCGCATTGCGGTCCTTAGGGCTGTGCAGGCCGTATAGCGCGATGCCTCTGTCCGTCCCCAACAACTTCTCGTACACCACAGGACTCACATTCTCAGTAAACTGTTGCGTCTCAGTCGCTAATAAACGCACCGACCCATTTTTTAATAATGAACTGTATTTATACAGCCTTGGAATCAACATTTTCATTTAGGATTCACTAGCCAAAACAGTTAACTTCCAAACTGTTATCTAGACCAACCACTACCTATCGCTAATATATCACGAGAGCAAATAATTTTGAGCGATTCTTGAATAATCTTATCACCGTACAAGATAAACATAACTTCGATTCGAATTCCGTCCGTCAGTCCGTCAGTCAATTAATTCTTAATGATTCCATGCAGACAGAGTTTATTTTGACATTTCAACATCTATGTACCTACTGATTGTTGTTTGTTTTTTCAATTTGGAGTTTGACATTTGCATCTGTCAAATTAGTGTACGAGATTACAAAACAGAAACTAGGATAGGTTTTATGTCGGAAAATAAAGACTTGTATATTTTTGAATTTTAACATGTCAGTAAAGCTACGGTTTCCTAGGAGAGCGGTGACTGCTCACGTAGCGTCCGCAATTTATGGGCGAATAAAGTCACTGAAACGTTGATTATGAAAGTAAGTGTGGTTTCCTAGAAAGCGTTAAACGTTCACCGTAAAGCAAACCCCGCCCCCCAAAGATTTAAATCGCTAGATTTGACCTCACCGGTCACAAGAAAAAGTGTCCATACTGAGAAGAGTGAGCTCACACTTTATTAAAATAGCGTTTCCATGACAAACAAGTGTAATCACTGCGTCATGTGCTACGTTGTGTGTCAGAGGTGTCAAAACGAAACAGAAACCCGACGTCTTTTGACGCGGTATAGCGAATCTAACGATTTAAATCTTTGCCACTCGGCGTCATCAAGTGCGGCCACCGCTTTTTTAGACAAAGATTGTTAGAAACGAAAGACAAAATGACAGATTGTAGAAAGATTTCTACGGTGCGATGTCAAAAATGGAGAAACAAAATGTCACTTTGTATAGAAAGAGCTGTGTCTATTCTTCGTAGACATAGAAAACGTCATGCTACGCGTGCAGGGTGTGGACTTGTGGAGTCACAGTGACACAACACAACAATGACCACAGAGCATGTAACTTTAACAATGACGAAATGCTCTGATTGCTGATTGCTCTTTGGACGACCGACAGTCGCAGTCGACGTCAACCAAACCGCGCGATCCACAAATAACACATTGATTTGTTAAAAAAGAAAATAGTAATTATTGTAATTAATGGATGGAGTTCAAGCAAGCAGAAAAACAGTGAGAAACAAATACCGGACGGCGCATTGTTACTTACTCGTATCGAAATAACATTCGATTCCCAGCGGTGCGCGACGATTATCTTAAAATATTTGTGGTTTATTTATTTCTGTTTGAGGTTGGTACCGATTTAAATTGCTTTCTTACTTCGTATCAAAGAATACTACTTCTTTTCGCTATATTATCTCAACACACAGTTTGTCATCAATTTTGTTTATTTCAGTTACTACCATGGCGCGTGAGCCCTATGTGGTCAAACTAGATCCAGACACGAAAACTACATTGAAGATGTACTTATTCCAAAATGTTGAGAATGTAGAAGCGATAAGGAATAACATTGTCCAAGGTGTTTGGAGCTGTGCTGCAATCAAGCCCCAGTTAATAATAGAGCCCTTCCAAGTAGCTGTTGCAGCAAATAGGGCTGTGCTGTCTCAGAAACACAATGTTATGGTCACCAGAACTGTGTTTTCTGAAATATTGTATAATTTATCAATTTCAAAAAACATCACACAGAGTTTGAGCAAGTTTGGCATAGAGAAGGACACAAAACTGTTGATTTGTTTTCTAATTACTGAAGAATCAGATGCAAGTAAGGAGATATTACCAAAAATTGAGGGTGAAATGCTAGCTATGAGTGACCTGAAAGAATTTACCTCTAAGAAGTCTCTGAAAAATGTATATAAATTGAATAGTATACCCACTGATCAAGACTTAACGGATGTTATTGTTAGTAGAATGGTTACTAAGAACTTTGTAACCCATTAAAATATAGATATTATAAAATATATATTACAGGCAAACGGTTTAACTGAGACGGTGCCTGAAGTAAGCTGCATGATGTGTGACGTGTCGCGAGAGTTCAGTCATTCATCTCAGTTAAACAGTATTCCTTTAGTTTTTATCAGTGAAACCCTCTGCTTATCCTCTCTAAATATCATCTTAATGTGTACTGTGAGAAAAAAATGCCAAATCTGCTTGGAACCTTTTTAGTAGGGATGCATTGATAGACATCTTGGCTGATAAGATACAAATTTTGGGTTATTAACACCAAAATGGTTAGTAATAATAATAAGGTGGTGAGCCTGGATAAATGTAGCTCAATTACTATAAATATTTATACAGATTGTACAAAGGAGGTTCCATGTCCGTCACTATGAGCTCACTGCCCTGCCTGATGATGACATTGAAGTCTTGGGGTCAACTCAAGATAGTCATTTAAACTAGTTTGTAAGACAGCAGAAGGTACCAGTACAATATTCTTATAACTAACAGCAACAAGGTGTCTTCTGCTGGCTCTAAAATAAGTAATCACCAAAAAGGAGATAAACAGAATGCCTTGAAATTATTTCATCAAAATATTCTATTTCTTCCAAATTATTAGAAATTGAAAAGTTTTAAGAAAAACCAAAATTTGACATTGTTTTACTAAACATTGGATTACCAAATGCTAATTAATCATGAAAACTTTAGTATGGGCAGTAATTTTAACTGTAAATCTATGCTGCGTGGAGGTTCTCTAATATTGATAAAAAATTGTAATAGGGGGGGCCATGATGCTAAATGGGGAGTTACTCGAGCGTCTTGGGGACCTATTGTATTTTGAAGATTAGATGGTACAAAGGAAAAGAAGTTTAGAGGCTTTCAAAAATGTAAAAAAAAACAGTCGCATGGAAATACTTGAGCGCGTCAGAAATACAGTAAAAGGAAAATAACTAGAGGTGGGTAACTCCGGTGGTACTGATCCAAAGGTGCCGGTTCCGAATGCGGATCCGGAAACCTTATTGACTCCTCACAATCCTTATCGGCACCGCGGTACCAAATGAATCCGGTCCCGAGAGACGGAGCGGCGGAGCGCAGGTTCGGACTCGTTCACTTCTCTTCAAAAGTTAGAAAGCTTCTATTTTTAAATCATAACATGTAAAGTAAAGTAACCAAAACAATTTTTTTATTATAAGAAAGATATAGAGAGAAAAAAAGAACTGATTAAAAAGTAGTACTCATAATATAGACTTATTTTAAAATTATTTTTATTTCATTTCTTTCTTTCCTAACAATTTACGCTGTCCGAAATTTAAATCGTATGAATAAAATAAAATGTCCTACTGTAAGTTCTGTAATGTAAACTGTTCAATTCAAAATGTGCCAAATGATCCAAAGTATTCCAAAGATCCGAATGAATAAAATGTTCTGGTCGAACCGCGGAACCAAAATAACCGAGTGAGTCCCGGTGCCAAACGGAACCGAAGGAGCCAATAAGGTGAACCGGTACCGGAGTCGGAGTCGGAATAAGTGAATCAATTCACTTGTCGGAATAAAGATTACCTATCTCTAAAAATAACATGCCAGTAAAAAAAAACAAATAAAAAATATTTATTTATATATTTCCACCTTCATCCGTGGAATCTACATAGAGCAAGTATACATGATATACATAGATAGAATGATGCTTGCCTGCAGAGGGAATGCATTCCGGATTATCCGTAATCCGAATATTCGCACATTTTTTCATCGAAACGCGCGTAGTTTCTCGCGCTTTTTGATAGATCGTGCTGTTCGTGCGTCTCCCGATTGCAGTCTCTCGGCTCTGGGGGAGCGAGCGGGGCGCGGGACGCGGGTTGAGGGTCCATTGCACGCCACGCCACTTTACCCGGTCTTGGGCCGTTTCCGCATTGAACTCTTGCCTGTTATTTTGACTGGGTCATCTATTCACCTAGCTGCTGGTCCTTTGGCCAGTTTTGGGTCTCCGCTCCAACACCTTATCCCATCTACCACCGGGTCTGCCGCATATGTGGCCTGCCCATTTCCACTTCCGCGCTACCTCCAGGGCTGTCGGTTAGTTTCCTTCTTCTTAAAATCTCTGTATTTCTGATATGATCACGAAGAGAAATCCCCAACATTGCCCTTTCGTTGAGTTTGGTGATCGCCTGTTAAGTGAGTCACCATGTTTCAGCCCCATACACCATAACGGGGAGGAATAATTGTTCAAAAGTGCGTCGCTTTAGTTTCAGTGGTATGGTGCCCTTGAGCATATCGGACAAATTCCCAAAAGCCCGCCAGCCCAGTTGTATTTGGTGCTTCAGTTCGCGTTCCTGGCTGTTTTTGTCCAGGCTGATGGTTTGTCCAAGGTAGACGTACTTTTCCACTTTGTTTATACGCTGGCCCTCAACTTCGATGCAGCCTATGCTGCACGCTTAGCGGAAGAATAAATGACAGATAAACAATCACTTCTATTCTTCAGTCGGCAAAACCCGTAGAAAACCCCTTTTCTATGGTTTTCATGCTACTCGTGCTGGTGTCCGTGCACATGAACATATTTTTCGAATGGTTAATCTTCAATCCCACCTTTAGCGACCTATCGTACAGCTCTTCGATCATGTCATAATTATTATATGACTTAGTAATTACGTGTGACTCCGACTCCGAAAAAATATCGATGTCTTTTTTTATACCAACATTTGGCGTTTTTGTTGTAGTTGTGTTAAAGTTTTTAACTTTCTTTACATAGTGTGAGACCTAGAAAACTATAAAAAAAAAAAAAAATATTTAGTAATGACACAAATATTCTCAGTTAGTTATTTTTTTAACAAATCATTCTCAATGCGGAGAAAGGCGATTTCACAAATTAAATCCATTTTGAATGAGGCCTACTATAGAAAATAGTCTCTCGGATGTGAGTCATGCGACAGAAATCACGTGGAAAGTACTTTTGCGCCAATTAGTGGAGCTCCTGGGGACCTCGGGTTTTACAGTGAATGAATTTTTAAGAACGAGGTGGCATTAGTAGTTTAAGATTCTTTGAAAAAAGTCCCAAAATCACGGTCAAAATGCGTTGATTATAAAAAAAATATATATATATATATATATAAATATAAACATAAAAAATAAAAAAAATACAGTAATGTAGCCCTTTCGGTAACGCTTCTTTCGATTCCATTTTCATTCCTCTTTCTTATCTTCTTTTTTTTTCAAATGAAGATAATTTTTTTTGAATAGGTTAACTTTTTATATATACAACGTGCCGCTACAATGGCACGTTGTAGATGTTGCCGCTAGTGGACTGACTACTAGCCCTACCCGTAAATACTTACATAAATAAAAAAAACATTTGAATTTGAACCAACATTATTCATTTGTGAGTTCCTCATTTGTCATTGCTGACAAAACAGGTAAAATGAAAGACCAACATTTTAAACATGTTTTATTTAACAACAACAATTATCATTATTATGTAAAATGTACATTTAAATTACATATGTAATACGTAAAAGCAAAAATCGATCACTTCATAGATGAAATGCAAGTTTCAATATATTCAACAACCGATTGGCAACTTGTCCATTTGTTCATTGTATTGACATAGTTGAGGTTTGATCACAACTGGTGACAACCGCTTACAACTAACTATAGTTTTCTATGGCCACACATTTCATAAGTGAATTCTGTAATACATCTCCAATATTAACAAACTCTTGTTCAATGAAAATCAACATAATCATCACATATTACAAACTATTCATCATTACAGTTAAATGCTCGTTATATCACTTAGCACTATAGCTACCGGTATCCCTCATTCATTGCGGTAGAAATGTGACATGATAAAAATTAAAATCCTCTGAACTACACATGGGCATATTGTAACATTATATCTATTCTACAAACGAACACAAAATCGTTA
Organism: Agrochola circellaris; assembly: GCA_914767755.1. Lineage (NCBI taxonomy): Eukaryota > Metazoa > Arthropoda > Insecta > Lepidoptera > Noctuidae > Agrochola > Agrochola circellaris. The sequence continues at coordinate 720,483 of OU611848.1, forward strand.
ACTTATTACGTAGTGAACAAAACCTTATATATATTTTTTTAATGGCAGCTAGTAATTATTGAGTCTTAGGAACTTTCTGTAAATCACAAGACAATTTAAATCATTTGGAACAAAAAACATATACACATACATACCTCGACTTTTTATAGAAAAGAAGCTTACTAATATGAACAAATACGAAGTAGGCGTTGGAGTACTTGTGTATATATAAGTAACAACTAATATTATTTGTATGACAACGTCGTATGTATGTAGCACCTCGTGAACACTTAAGTGGCGTGTTACTGTGGCGTCTGTGGCAGGCCCGCCATAGGCGCGAGGCCTAGGGGTGGCATGCGAGGGGCATGCTGCCATGTGTGAACACAAACTGGGAACTAAACCAAATAATACAATCATAATTTTACATCTCCTTTATTTCACTTATAAATTATATTTTTAAATATTTTTTATAAAAAAAAAAACAACAAAAACATTTAAAAATATAAAAAATAGTAGCCCACCGATATCGGGAACAGGGTCCAAACAAACGGCGGTCAGGGCGCCAGAGAGAGGAACCTTAACCTCCTCAGGTGTTGGTCGAGGTTCTTGGCTACTAAGTCATTGTCTGTCACAGCTATCGGCACAATGATCGCCGAGTCCACATCCCACGTGTCGACAACCCCGCGAGCCAAGTCAAGATTATTAGAGATTTGTTTATCTTTCTCGGCTTTCACGAGTTTCCCGTCATGCGGGTCCGTCGTTATGTCAACAATCATTGTGCGCCGCTCTATTCGATCCACCACCACTATATCAGGCTTATTGGCAACAATAGTCCTGTCAGTGATGATGGATTGATCCTAGTACAATATGAAATTTCAATTTTTACGAATTGGGCCGGGCACATACCTGTAGTACGGCTCTTTCGATTCCACAAGGCTGTATTTCAGAGCAAGTTGCTGATGGATAATCCTGGCTACAAGATTGTGTCTATGCAAGTACTCTTCGTTAGCTAGACGAGAACACCCGGAGATAATGTGTCTGATTGATTTCCCCGGACGGTGGCATGCCCGACAGATATCATTACATTATTATTACAATAATCAAATTTAAAAAAAAGTCTTAGGATCTCATTTTGTCAATTAAATTTTTAGCAAATGTTACAAAATTAAATGATACAAGTCTAAAATTGCGTCCTATTAAAGAAGTAGCAAAACAAGGGAGGTGCTAATTGAGTCAGTAATGTCATGCTACTAGCCGCGCTCCGCATTGTAGGTATTCTATTAAACATTGTTATAGCGAACCAATTTGCACGCCTCCCCCCTTAAGACCTAGGTCAAATATTTTTTGTATTCGGATAGCTCATGAGTACTCATAACCTAAAGAGGTGCCATTAGAACAAGAATTTAACAAAAAAAATATATACACAGGCTGGATTTTTTTTACCTCACCTGGAGAGAAAGTACTCCTAATACTGGAGATAGCAAATTTTACTCAAAGGAACCATTCCTGTTTTTAAAAAAAGAAACAAATCTGCATTCAAAGAATTTCGAAAATTCGCTTGCCACACTTGGGAATCGAACCGGCTAAAATCCGAAAAAATCATTATTCGAGCATTAATCGATAGGGTCAATCATAAGGATCAAATCTCTGTAATAAATAACATGATAAATTAAATGAAAGGAAGCTATAAAATCTTACTTACTTAATTACTCGTACTCTTACTTTTTCTTACTTATTTATACTGAATAAAAAAAAATGTAAACTAACTAATTAATTGCTCGAAATGAGCTCTATTTTGTTGGTTGGAGTTGGATTCTACAGCAAGATGATGCTCCGGCCCCTAACAGCAGAATCACCCGGTAAGTTAATAACCATTTCAATAACTGGATTGGTACAAACGGTACAATCAGATGGCTTGCAAGATCACCAGACCCTTTAAAGTTTTTTAATGGGGATAAATATGTTAAAATCAAATTTACCAAAAATCGTATGGAACTGTAAACGAGTTAAGAACTGATTTCACACTACTATTTTCAATATTCATCACAACTGGCTATTAAAAAATACTGGATATGAATTCCATAAAAGAATTTTGTGTATCCAACAAAATGGACTTCATTTAGAGCAACTAATTAGTTAGCCCTATTTTTTCGTTCTATTAAAATAAGTTAAGATTTTATGGTTTTCCTTTCATTTAATTTATCATTTTTGTTAGAGACATTTGATCCTTATGATTGACCCTGTAGCTGCTAGCTGCTGCGGAGGCTATACGTTGGCCCGCTAATACGGGCCCTCAATATGATGCCTATAGCGTCTGAACACTGACCGTTGATGGAACTCTGAGATATTTATATGAGCCCGCGTCACTAAACGGACTCACACGGACACTGCACGCGGCCGAGTACACTGGTCAATAATATTAAAAGTACTTCTTCTGTTCATGTGGCTAGTGACTAACCTGGTGTCAGAGTTTTAAAGCCGCCCATGGGCCTCTGACTTGGCTTCACATGCCGTCGAGAAATATCTCTCAGGCATCCTCACAATGTTTTCCTTCACCGTTTTTGAAGCAAGTGATAACTATACAATATAAAATTAAAAGTACTTATCATATCATTGACGTTTGTGCTATAATGTGCCATGTGGTATCCGTAGTTTCGAAAATATCCATATGACAAAATCGTATGTCTCGGAACAAGCGCCTACACGTACATAAACTATTAAACATTGCATTAGTGGTACATTAGTTTATGACCTAGAATAGCTTTAACCCTCGTCTCTTTCGCCTCTCTGATGCAAGTACACGCTTGAGGCGTCATAAGCTTCACTTGTAGTGTTCATTTATCGAGTTTTTCAAACTGACATATCGTCCGTGTACTGTAACGGCACAAAGGCAGGTATGCAACTAACCAGCAACTTGCGGGAATATGTCATGCCAGTAGTAAGTGACTGGGCACAGCTGCAGGCCGTCCATCAAAGCAGATATCGCTAGTTTCTTGCACCTTGTTCGCCGTCCGTACATGTCAAAACACACGAGTTCACATAGTACAGCTGGTATATTGTCCTATCTTATTTACACGATAATTACATACTTACTTAAAGCGTTACATTTTGTGAATAATTTAATAACAATACAATATGAATATATTGTTGTATTATTTGGCTAAATTTTCTGCAACGCGTTGCATTTGCTGCGGCGTGCGTTCAGTGTATGTTTGACACACCAATCTGAACAACACACTAATAATTATGTACAATTTCAGATAACTTGACATGTCTGTGGGACACATTTTATAATGTGATGTAGTATAATACTCCAATATAGCGCGCAAACACTGTTCTGTTACAAACATTTTCTAATAAAATTATGATGTAAGAAATGAAATACATAAGACAATTTCCGTAACGTGAGGTAGCTCTGGATACAAACGTGTAATTAATTGTATAAGAAACTCGTATCCACTAGGAGCTTATCCCTCCGACAGAAGGCACAACCAATTATAATTATTTAGCAATATAGCGTTACAAGCCCACAGACACGTGCGCGTCGCTCGGCGGTGAGAGCAGCGCCGCGCCTACTGGCGGCTGCGGTCTTCATCAATAACAATAAATTAATATTACAGTATCGGTATAGTGTAGCACCAAATATTCTTACTATAGGCGTTCGAATTCACACCAGCACATACGAATGTGTTCCTATTGCTGAAAATATACAATTTTACGTCGCGTTATTAATAAAAATTAACTGTAATATAATGTTCCTAATGTCGAAACTATTAACTATCTATCTATTTTTTATTCGGAGTATTTTTTTTGGTAACTTTTTGTTTACACTTATAGCGTGCACTCGAACGCCGTTAGATCTACAGGGTACTTGTAGAAGGACCGACACAATTTTTCGAGGGAATGGAGTGTCATTTGCTTTATTATTTATTTATATAATGAATTTTATAATGTTCGTAGTTTGTCACCATTTTAAGACTGGAAATATATAATTAAGGCATTTTCTAGAACCAATTGTAGGTATATTAAGTGTGCATTACAAATATAACATCGAAAGTTATTACGCTCTATTAAAAGTACAGTCGCCGTCAGATATATTGAAGCAGGCAAGGTGACCAAATATTTCTGAACAATTTAAAATGTCAATACATTTCCATTAATATCTGAACATTCATTAATATCTGAGCAGATGCTTGTCAATCATTTCTGTTATGACTGAGTGAGTTGAGTGGAGTTATGTCCGAACATACTTTAAAAAAAAAAAAATATATATATATATGTATAAACATCCGAATTGTCAACCTCCTCCTTTTGGAAGTTGGTTAAAAATACTAAAACCTAGATCTATTTTCTTTCAATAGATTAAAATATCAGTTGTATCCTATACAAATGACTTTCCATACATTTTTATTCCCTTTTCATCGTATTTATACTACAGATAGTTAGCGTTTATTTCTGGTTCCTTTTTATCACGCAGTAACGAATTAGTTAAGCTCAGTGTTTGTCTGAGTAGACACACTTGACGTAGTAAGTGTTCAGATATTTTTGGTTAGTTGTTTGTATAGAAATGATTGACAAGCATCTGCTCAGATATTAATAAATTAATGAATGTTCAGATTATGAATGGTAACTTGTAGTCTATGGAACTTATTGACATCTTAAATTGTTCAGAAATATTTGGTCACCTTGTCTGCTTCAATATATCCGACGGCGACTGTACAAACAAAAAAGATATGACGATATGAACAAAAACATCTCAATTACCGTGCCACTTAAAACACAACGGGACAATTTATAGCATATGACTCCCCCTATCCCTAAGAAAACTGTGTCGGTCCTTCTACCAAACAACCTGTATATGTTGTCGGGTACTTACGAATATACCCACAAATGAACATAAATGATAATTGTACGATTAGACTACCATTTATATCGACTTGTAGGACAACCCTAGGACACCTATACACTAAATAAGTATTCAATGACATACTGACGAACAAAACAAATATTTAAATGAATCATTTAGATTAGACATTCTAAGGGCTGATTTTCAATCGTCAGATAAGTTTTATTTGAGTAATAAATATGACAGTTTTTGTATAGAAAATATGTCAAACCGCTAGTTTAATTCTTCAGATAAAAGTTATCTGGCGACTGAAAAATCGGCTCTAAGTGGATAATGTATCGGAGACTAGATAGAAACCATTACCGGTACGAAGTCGCTTAGGAGTAACCTAAGCTAGGAGTAGACCATGTCAGTGAATAGATACTTGTATATAGCTATGTACATGTGTCGTGTGGCAGCAAGTCGCGCCGAGCCCGCGTCGCGCCTGCGAGCTGCGGGCGAAACGATCCGTTTTATTGAATGAAACGCATGTGACTGAGAGTGATTAATACAATTTTGAAGCATTGATAGAAAGAGGGAGACAGAAAATATGGATGAATCGTGTAAGGGACGGGCAAACGAAGACTGGAGTATTATGGTGTAGTATGTGAGGAGGTGGTCACCTGGGGCGTGTGCTCACGCTCACTGCTGGAAGGGCAGCGGCAGCGCCAGCGAGTACAGCGAGGGTCACCGCCGCGCCTCGGACACGTACACCGACACCGTCGAGTCCTTGGAGCCCACGCCCATCGCGCATCTGTCACGAGCAAATCATTTTTTAGGCTAATAAAAAGCACTTTTGAACTAAAACAGTAATGTATAAGTTGATTGCCCGGTAAACTTTGGTTGTGCGATGCAGGATTTCGCGTGACTTCAGTGTGATGCGCAGTTCGCATGTGTGATGTAGCCGCCACGTCACCTGCCTCCGGAGGCCGGCAGTTGATAGTGGGCTGAGTCTTGTTTCTTGTGATGCTTGCCAGTGCCAATTGTGGTTCTCGTGAGTCGGAAACGTGTGTCGCATATTTCGCGGTGGGTCGGAACTGTATGCGGTGATTCCCCAGTGAGTCGTTCCATGAATGGAATAATCCATATTTATACACAGATAATAAGGTACATATTAACTTCCATAATACTTTCTTATAAATATATGTATAAATAAACACAGATATCTATCTATATCAGTGGCGAAGGGTGAGTTTATGAGAAAGGTAAGCCGGAGCAAAAACAAAAAAAAAAAAAGCTTACCTAGCCCGGACGTGGCGCACGTTTGAATATCACTTGAGAGACCAGAAAACGCGGGGTTCTGAACTGAAGAACATAGTTCCAAATGAGAGTCCAATACGGTGTCATACTTGCTCAGATATAACAAGGTTTCAATATAGTTACCGCGGTTATCAGAATTCGGACGTTCATCGTGGCCGCGAAAAGCTACTTCTTGTTTACCTAACAAAATAACGGTGTCAATAAACCGTTTCATTAAATTCCTATTTCGAGCTACTTTCCTATTATGAGCTTCAAACGAATTGGTGAAAAATGGTTCTATCCTACTATTCCCGAAGTCATGTAAATCTAAACAGCTACGAATATGCTTTTCAGTCTGCACATGTTTTTTTGATGAATTCGTCAGATTATTAATATCTGTAAAACCCCCTTTATTCCATAAACTACTAGAATCTGAGAAAAGTAAACATGGAAAACAAAACATCTTATTTAATTTACAACTACCAGTCAGCCATTGATATTTATCGTAAAGGGATACATTAAAATGTTTGACAAACCCATCACGTCGTTTGTAGTTTATAGTCATATCGGGTCGAGCACGACCTAGCCTAATTATGTGTTTCTTATTTTCAAAACTTAACCTTGAAAAGTATGTTTCCTCACGAAGCAAATAATCTGTCACACAACAATCTAAAACTATTAATGCCGCCATCCTACTAATAACTTTTCAAATCTACTTTAAAAAAGAAATTTCAACTTGCTAATCTATCGACTTACCACAAATTCCTAATTACAATGACGGCGAACGCACAATTTCACAACAAACTCACGATTATCCAATTCTAATTGTTACACTAATACTACACTAATAACTTATATGAATACAACGAACAAAATGCTAATTAACTACAAGTATCAACAAAATTAAAGGATAAAAATTCTATTATCTATTTACGTCAATCGTCAACATACTATTGTAGTCTTTGATCGTCAACAAGCGTCGAGCGAAGTTTGTCCCTCCCCCCGCCCCGAACCAAACCGAACGCTTACGAAATTCAGCGAATGGATTCCTACACTGTACCTATCATAACTCGACTTTTTACGGCTTACTATTGCCTCAAAAAACAGCGTGTCACGTGACCTGAAGTGACGTCATGACGAGATTATTTTGTATAGAAATTTAAGTTTCCATAACCCGGGCGGACAACGAGTTATACTGGAGGCACAAGAGCAAAATTGGCGCGCACTTTAAATGTTTTGTTTTCGTTGGAATATAAAGACAATTTTTTTAATGTAGGTTAGGGTTTTGTAATACTTTAATTTTATGGTGTAAGTATTAAATAATACATTCAGTGTGATTATTAAACACTGCTGAGAACTACTGACTGTCATAATTTCCTAAGGGAAGCCGACAGGAATCGGGTTATTGGTTAGCTGCGCCCCTGATCTATATACACTCACAATTGCAACAATCCAAGTACCTGTCATTGTAACCCAATCACCAGAACTAAGTCCATAAAATATCTCGGTGTGATAGTAGACCAAAACTTAAACTAAAGTAAGTCATCGCGCAAGAAAGTTAATTTATATTTTTTTAACTACTAGAAATGCACGTTACATTAAGCTACTAATAAAATCTATAGAACAGCCTTTAGAAGACTCTTTTGATATCGAACGGTTGTGAATACATGCAGATCAGATTTTTTCTGTTCAGAGTGGACCTCCTTACCTTAAATAAAAACCGGCCGAGTGCATGTCGGACCAGGCACAATGAAGGGTTCCGTAGTTGGAATGAATTTATCCCATGAACAAACTTAACATTGTAGTTGAAAAACATGTTCTCCGATACATTCCAACTGCAAATGTAAGTTTGTACGCGTAATATAGAGATATTAACCACGTTATTTTAAGACCATAGACTTCTTATAGGTTTTCCTGTAATCTATAAGTAAAGAACCAGCATCAGCATTTTTTACAAAATTTTCTCTGGCTCATTCGTTTCGGAGCTATGGGGGGAATGGTAATTTTTTTTGAATATCTTTAAAGTATTCATTATAAAAATATAAATAAAAAATACTTCACAACTAGCCCTTCCATTTGATATGTCACACGGTACGGTTTGCAAAACTTTTATTTTTAATTTTCCGATTTGCCCCCGAAAAGTGTAAAATTACCCCCATATTCAAAATGCATTTATTTACTTTACACGTCCGTGTTTGGGTCACAGAACTTCATATGTGTACCAAATTTCGACTAAATTGCAGTAGATTGGAGCAAATTGGCTGTGACAGACGGACAGATAGACAGACAGACACACGAGTGATCCTATAAGGGTCCCGTTTTTTTCCTTTTGAAGTACGTAACCCTAAAAAGGTCGTTTTCGATTGTTTGTTGCAAGCCTGATCTAAACTGTCTGATGAGGTTACCTGAGCGGGTGGAAGGTGAGGCAGGAGACTGGTCCGATGCGCGCGCCCATGAACCCCTCGTGGAACTTGATGGTGTTCAGCGGAGCGCCCTTCAGGTCGTAGATGCTGATGCTCTGGTTCACCGACCCACTATACACACAAGTTTTATTAATAAATTAGCTGTTGCCCGCCACTTGTGTACTTTGCCTGTACTTATAATATTATAAAGAGTTACATTTGTTTGTATGTATGTTTATTTGTAAGTTTGTATGTAGGGGTAATCTCCGCACAACCGGTCGGATTTAAAAAAATCTTTCTGCATTGGATAGCCCAATTCTTGAGGAAGGTTATAGGCTCGCGGACGAAGTCGCGGGCAGAAGCTAGTAATTCATAATGTTACATAACATGCCCAACCCTCACGCCTTGTTTCCCACTTGGTACACCCACATTTCGCTAGTTATGTTTAAGTCCCATGTAATAGGGGGTGAGCCTATTGCCATCAAATTACAAACATCCAAATCCACAAATATCCAGGATGAAATGTAGCTTATGGCCTTTCCTAGGTCCCAGGCTACCTATCTATCAAGTTCATAACGATCGGTTCAGCGGTTTAAGCGTGAAAGGGTAACAGACGTACAGATAGACAAAGTTACTTTCACATTTATAATATTAGCATGAGTATGGGTTATAATTAACCAGTAATAACGTGGCATGTGTCTAGTATTTACAGTCACTTCCAAAATATGTTCGCCAATTTTAGGGGCTATTGTTGTCTGCTCATTGCACGATAGAATCTGCTCTGCTGACTAAGCATTCTATATTTCGTCCTAATGTCAATACCGCAGAATGACATTTCGTCACTTTCTTTACAAGTCAGACCGAAATGCAACATTGATAGACTATGACAATGAAATTATATTTTTTTTATATAGATTTCATAAGAATACATAAGACTAGTGTACGCACCAGGCGACGAGGTTGCACAGCGGGTGCACGTCGATGGCCGCGAGCGGCGCGGGCGCACGCACCGTGTCCAGCACGGCCATCTTGCGCGTATCGTAGATGCGCACCTCGCCGTTCATACTGTAAACGAGACACGGGTTACATGACTGTTCATGTACAGTCTTTTCACATTTATGTTACCTCTGATTTTGCTTCACTATCAAAACCGCAGTGATCTTTATTTTTGTTCCAATAAAGTTGTTTTTGGGTTGCTGCTGTCGAGGTAAAATAACCGCGAAAGGACTGTAGTAGTGAACTTGCTGTTAAACAATGTAGCAGTAACGGTTAATGCCGTTTTTGTAGAATTCTGACCAACAAACTAAATCGCTTTTTATTCGTGAAAAGTCTCGATGACAACGATAGGTATCAATTCAGAACCGTTAACGGATTTTATTTCTGTTTTGAATTTGAACGTGCGCGCGCCGTGCCTCACCAGCCGGTCAGCATGCTGGCCAGGTCGGCGCGGTGCGCGGCCGCCAGCACGGGCGCGGCGTGCTGCTGCAGCGCCCACAGCGCGGCGCGCGGGCTGCGCTCGTCCCAGGCGCGCACGCTGCCGTCGCCGAAACCCAGCACCAGCAGCGCCGAGCCGTCGCCCGCTGCGCCGCGCCACATTGAAGTCGCCGCTGCCTCGCATTCTGTACGCGTACATTACGATCAAATAAAATACTCTTTGTTATGTGCACCACATAATTTATACATATTAATGTAAACATTTTACATAGGATGACACGACGAGCGGTCTTATGGCGAACCTCACTCGAAGCATTTATTTCAATTAGACCTTTTACAGTCACTTTTCAATCGTCAAAGAGTCAGTCAGTTAGTGAGAAAGTTGAAGGTCATCAAAGGAATTGCCCATTACAGAACGTAGATTTCTATGGAGAAGAAGGAGCAAGAAATTCCAAAAACACTTATTTTAAATCAAGATATTACAAAATCCTGGGTACATTATTGTTGCTTCTATGCGGGAATAAATAAGCCCCGGCACTTAAAAGATGACCAGTCTCAGCCGACAGCGCCGTTCACGAACATGACGCGTGGAGCAGAACCATCCAGCTCAATCATTTTGTATGGAACCGAAAAATCCGACACACTAGACTCCGACCACAAATAAAGTAATTCCTTGCAGCCAGCATACATACCGGTGTCGATGTCGGTGAGCAGCAGCTCGGTGCTGGCGTCCCACAGCCGCACGCGGCCGGCGCGGCCCGCCAGCGCGAGGGTCCTGCGCGTGTCGCACCAGCGCAGCAGTGTGGGCGGGCATACATACCGGTGTCGATGTCGGTGAGCAGCAGCTCGGTGCTGGCGTCCCACAGCCGCACGCGGCCGGCGCGGCCCGCCAGCGCGAGGGTCCTGCGCGTGTCGCACCAGCGCAGCAGTGTGGGCGGGCATACATACCGGTGTCGATGTCGGTGAGCAGCAGCTCGGTGCTGGCGTCCCACAGCCGCACGCGGCCGGCGCGGCCCGCCAGCGCGAGGGTCCTGCGCGTGTCGCACCAGCGCAGCAGTGTGGGCGGGCATACATACCGGTGTCGATGTCGGTGAGCAGCAGCTCGGTGCTGGCGTCCCACAGCCGCACGCGGCCGGCGCGGCCCGCCAGCGCGAGGGTCCTGCGCGTGTCGCACCAGCGCAGCAGTGTGGGCGGCGGTGTGGGCGCGTAGGGCGCCGCCCCCGCCACGGCGTGACCCACTGCAACACAACACACCGTCAGCCCCAGGCTAGCCCCGAACAGCATAGCTATTCACGACTATTCGACAGGCTTCAGAGTCGAAAATTACACATTTTCGCTTACCTGATTTGCCTAGTTCCCGACAGCGACGGACTAGGCAAATGCAAATTGTCGGAAGAATAATGGTCGTCTATTTGGTTTAAACTGACAAATTGTCGGGGTTTTGTGAACAGCGTCTAGAGGACTCATTCGATAACATTGATTGATTTTTCATTCGGCACGAAAGCGTATCGAATAGTTGATAACTTTGCATGGTCCGTTCCCCAAACAGTACACGGTAAAAAAACGTCGCGTTAAAAAGCCTAGTAAAAAAAAAAGGTGAAAAAAAAAAGTTCAAACAACATGACGCAAAGAAAGAACACAAATACAAAATGAACAATTTGAGGGAAAATATGCGTCACATCCACGCAAAACGGCTCAGCATAATGCTACGACCCTATGCTACGTTTACAGCGACAGCCGGCGTTGAGGTGATGACGTCGACCGGTGCAGCGTACAATGAGATAAAAAATAAAACAAATACACAATACTTCATTCTAAATGTTTATATAAATATCATATTTATAATGACAACATTCCATTCCCGGCAACGACGCACGGGGCGCCGCGCCGGCTACGAGTAATCTGTGTGCGCCGCTGTCAGAAAATAATAACTCTTTGTTTGACGTTTTGACAAACTGGTTACGTAGTAATTACATATCATGGCGCACTATGTAATGAATGTTATGATGGAATTATATTAATAACAACAAACACAATACCTACACAATCACCCAATACATCCCGTATTGGGTGATTGTGTAGGTATTGTTTTTGCAAGTCTTCACGTTAACTAGTGCCGTGACGGTTTGTTGCTTTAGATCCAGATAGTACTCTTTATGACCCGGTAGTTTAGTTACATTTACGAAATCTTTCCCTGGCTGTATCTTTCAATGTCGACATCAGCCTGATGTTTTCAGTTATCCATGGAGTAGGGCGGGTTTTAAATGTCTTTCTTTTTAAGAGGAGCATGGACATCGAATTACTGGATCATAAATGAGTTTAATGTTTGCACCATAGAGTTGACATCACATGTCCCCAATAATCGACCGCGGTATCATTAATAACATCACATAACATCACGCCTTGTTTCCCCGAAGGGTTGGGCAGAGGTGTACCCATATTAGGTACACCCACATTTAGCCAGTTATGTTTAAGTTCCATATAATAGAGGGCGAGCCTATTGCCATCAATCGGGCACAAATCAAGACTGCGGGCTACTAATGAGAAATTCCTGATGGAAAACCTAATAACACTTTGCCCGAAATGAGAATCGAACCCAGGACATCATGCTCAGAAGTAGCGCTTGCGAAACTAATGCGGCACAGCGGCAGTCAAAGTATAATTTTTATATCTATGGTAAAAAAGTACAGATAGTGCCATCCACGAAGACGCGCCGCACTTGTCCTAATCGCGTACAGTGCTAGTGTGCATCCTTTCGCTAGTGTTGTAGTGCTGTCGATACGTATGATGTATTACACAATCAATTATAAACCTTATGCCATCAAACACAGCATACATTTACCATGCATCGTACAACTTACTTACATAAAAACATCGATCGCTATCGTTGTGCTGTGCAAAAGCCATTTATTTTACATATACGCTAGTGATTGACTAAATCGGAAAGTTATCGATTCTCCCATTTATTATTGTATTACATTTTTTGGGAGTTCCTGAAAAAAACGATATACCTACATATGATGATATAAATAAAAAATATGTATAAATAAAAAAGTAAATAAAACAATTTCAACATTATGAGACAATCTTAATGAGTATAAAACAAGATTTCACATCGGTCTTTGACAAATTGAAGAATAAATTTTAATAGTAATATAAACTCGACAATGTCGATTATTGTTGTCGATAGCCTACATTAGTGGATCTGCACAAGCACATCACTAACTCGTCACAAGATACAGCGGCCGTACTGCGCGATGCACCGCTTAAAGAAAGTATCGTTTTGTGATTTTTACATTGCTTGTCCAGTAACTTAGCGACATAGGTAGTAGTTAAGAAGCAATGTATTTACTGAAAAAATAGTACAGTCGCTGTGGTATATGAAAACAATAATAACGTAGTAAAGGCTAGACATATTTTATGATTTGTTGTTTTTCATGATTTTCAACACAAATATAGTAAAATACTTGTGCTGATATATGATAAGTGGTTCTATGATTTACAAAGTTTCTAGTTTCCAACACGGCATTCTTAAATGTTGTCACGATCGCGTTCGATAGCGCACTAGTTAGCGGAGACTGCCATTTGCCTGAGACATGAGCATCGTGATCACGACGCGCGGACACAGACATGCCACTTTTCCTGTTATTTATATTTCCATCAATAATACCAAATTCATTCTGATTAGTCCGCAGAGGCCCGCATTTAGTAGACCAAACTTAATACATTTACTAGAAGTCATTTGAATTTGTCATCTGTGTGTATGTATATTTATAGTGAGTATGAGCAAGTATATGTAGAGGTAGAAACTATGTTCAACAGTGGGGTGCAATGACCTTAAATGATGGAGTGATAATAATTATACTGTAATCGTAATTAGCGTAGATTAGAATCATTGTAAATAAATTGATTGTATATATTTTTTGGATATTATTAGGGTATGTTGTAATAAGTGTTTTAAGTGTATTGTTATGTAGAACAAATATATAAAATAGTATTCATGGTATCACACTTGCCAAACTGCGGTCAAATACCCGATAGAAACAGTTGGGACGCATATCCTCCCAAGTAGAAATAATTAACATAAAGAAAAATAAATCTAGAGAGTAATCATGCCGGTTCCTACAGGTCCAAAAGTACCTACAGCCTGTCAAGAAACTCATGAAAAAAATGGAGCCTCCATAATCATATTATAGTATAGGCAAAAGCTGTAGTTCCCAAAAACATTATTTTCATTGGTTTCTAAGAAACTTCTAATTTTAAGCGTTTTTCCTTTTTATGAAACTCGGTATCGTTTAAAAACCGAGTACGTAAGTAAAATTAGAAAAAAAAAAATTTGTGAAACATTTGAAAAAAATAGTTTGTAAAACGAAATGAAACTAGAGTGATTTGATGTCTTTCTTAGAGTAATAGCATTTAATGTGGACAAGTTTATAATGGTGGTGAACTAAGCATATCGGGGGCCCGGGGGAGCATACTAAATGACTCCGAAATTTTAGCACACTACCTCGAAAAGGTTCCCTTTTGACCAATAAAGAAATACTCGATATCGACTTATTCAGAAAACTTGGAGCATTAAACGAATACAGGATGCGAAAATTCTTGCACTCTGGATAGGTAAAATTTGGACGAGTAGTTCTCAACTTTTTGAGATATTTTGATCTCCTGATATTTGAACTGATTTTGAAAAAAATGTACAGCCAGCAAGAAAATGGTTTTCACAAAAACTTTTTTTGATGCCAATCGATCTTGTTTCTTATAAGGATCAAAAAACGACTGGACCAACTGAGGCTGGAGTAGTAGAAAAATCTGAAATCACAAAAATCTTTTTCCATACGTAAGGAAATAGGTTCCATATTTTGGAAAAAAAATCCAACAAACTTTTTTTATGATGGACAGACTCGCCCAAAATAAACAAAAAAATCCACATTCCAACTGCAAATGTAGGTTTGTACGCACAATATTGGGATATTTACCAAGTTATTTTAAGACCGATTTATTTACGTAACACGTCCGTGTTTAGGTCACAGATATTGACACGTGTACCAAATTTCAATGTAATCGGTTCATTAGATTCGGAGCAAATTGGCTGTGACAGACGGACAGACAGACACACGATTGATCCTATACGTGTTCTGTATTTCATTCGGACGGAACCCTAAAAGAAGCAGAGGAAACGCAAATGGGCCAAACCCTGGCTGCTGAAGAGAGGAACTAGGACATACAAATTTATTGCGTGAATTGTCCCTGGAGCCGGCAGATTCAGAATCCGCATACTACAGTTTTTTAGAACTAGTGGCACCTTTAGAACTTGCCACAGACAGGCACATTCTTAAAATTTTTCTATAACCTCCAATACGAATTGATTTGCAGACGTCATAACGGTACGCTATTAATTACGACGTACTCCGACGGCTGCGTACTGCCAACTGAGCGCGAAATGGATTGTTGTATCGGTCACAGACGAGCACCCGCGGCGTTGAGTGGCCGCACTCCACGTCAGTGGCGTTCCTTTCATTAAAGCCGAAAAGCCAGGCTTGCCTTAAAAAGTGAGCCCACCAACAAAAAAAAATATCTACACCTGTAAACTTGTAAAGCAACCAAGTCAATCATTCATGTCGCAAGAATTGATAAGATTATTAACATTAAACTCCGCGCTGCACTGTGTCAGCCGCGCGCTATAAAAGCTACGATGCCAGGTTTACGTCCTCAATGATTAATATTTAACTGCGCCGTTTTGCATCACGCACTGTTGCCAAACTATTTCGGATGCCGCAGTTGCGATCTCGCTCTAACACTATAGCGATACGCAGGACGCGAGATCGCATCAATGAATGAAGACGTCAATTCTGTGGTGTATTGTATTGCATAGCTTTCTCGCTCGCACAAACTGGCTTCTTATGAGGCTTCTGGACCTCTCATCTTTCACATAGAAATTGTTAACTTTGTTGATACCATTAGTTTGTACTTATTTTGCAAATTGTTCTAATTGTTAAGCCCGACTTTTGATTTATAGGGTTCCATAGTCAAAACGGAACCCTTATGGATTCGTCATGTCTGTCTGTCTGTCCGTCCGTATGTCACTTCCACTTTTTTCCGAAACTATAAGAACTATGCTGTTGAAACTTGGTAAGTAGATGTGTTCTGTGAACCGTATTAAGATTTTCACACAAAAATAGAAAAAAAACAAAAATTTGGGTGTTCCCCATACTTAGAACTGAAACTCAAATTTTTTTTTTCATCAAACCCCTTGTGGGTTATCTATGGATAGGTCTTCAAAAATTATATTGAAATTTCTAATTTTTTTTTTTTAAACTGAATAGTTTGCGCGAGAGTCACTTCCAAAGTGGTAAAATGTGTGTGTCCCTCCTGTAACTTCTAAAATAAGTAGTAAATAAAATATAATGTACTTTACCATGTAAACTTCCACCGAAAATTGGTTTGAACGAGATCTAGGAAGTAGTTTTTTTTTTAATACGTCATAAATCGTAAACCGCAATTTACCTTACATTCAATCAACTCAAATATAAAAATAAAAAATATACATTAAATTTGATAAACATAAACCTTCCGGTACCTTTAGGTACCCAATTATAATGTTTACTTATCAATAACTTAATTTAAAAATAAATACACTATTATTAAAACATCGATCAAAGTTACAACGAACTACAAGAACTTTTATATTATGTTACTTGCTGCTACGGAACGCTTCATAGGCGAGTCTGACTCGCACTTGGCCGCTTTTTTTTATGAATGGAACGAATCATGTGTTTGATTATGAATAGTAGGAGTAAAGCAAATAATTATGTCGTTGCAAGACGCTGCGCAGTGCGTGAATTTCTATAGAATGATACAACTTCAATCAAAATAATTAGTTCAAATTTGTTTTGAGCGGCTACCACTTTTTCGCTTTGATATTTTTTGTGAATTTAAGTGTTGTGATTAGTTTTTGCTGTGATTTTGAAGTGATTAAAAAGTTTCTTATCATTAAAGTGAATTTGGTAACGCATGCAATTGTTCCTTGAGAAGGACTCTAAAGTGTGTGCAATCCTTACTCGGAAAGGATTGCACACACTTTAGACGACTTGAAACGAAAACTTTGAGTTTTACAGACAATCTGTGGTAAAGAAGCGAAGAATTATGAGTTATGGCTGTTCACATTGTGAGTAATTATAAATATTATCAACATCGCAAACAATATGTAGTTGGAAATCACAAATCAATCAATTATTTGTGCGCCATCTAGTAGCCGGATTCATTGTCATATTTTGCCCATAGCGACTGTTGCGCGACCCTACATTACACTACCTATTCCGATGTGAGCGATGAGTAGCGTGCTACAAGGATCTCGTGGCGCCTAAATGACATTGACAGCCCGGCCTTGTTGGTAAACATTTGTTATATTAACAAAACAAGATGGCAACCTTGGTTCTGATTTTGACCACGCGCCGAAAGAACCTTGTAGCGTTGAATGTGTGAGATGCCGCGACATGTACTCACGGCTGGCGTCCTGCTTGCCCTTGCTGGCGGCCTGCTTGTCCTCGGCCGACGCGAACTGCTCCGACACCAGCTGCGCTAGACCTGCTCCCCAACACGACACCCAACGTCAACACATGACAATCGACACAACTCGCTTACTATACGAACTGTGGCTCTGATTCTGCGTGCACCGGCTTCACGGTAACTAAATCGCAGGTAAAAAATATTCAAGGTCAAATTCAATTACTCCGTAGACGAAATAGTTATCGATATCTAAACATGATAAAACAAAAAAAATGATTTGATGATTTTGTGGGGTCAAAGACCTCAAGTAGTTTTGGTAGTAGTCAGCGGTTCAGTAAGTAGTCGGTGCGTCAAAGAATCAGCGCCAACACTGTTCTACTGTGTGAAAGCTTGCACGTTGAAATAATCTAACTAAGAAACTACAAACGAAAGACTGTTTGTCCAATTACAATTGCCAATATTTGTTAGATTTCAACATCTACTTTCAAAGCAAGAGTGAACAGGCATCTTCTGGGCACGTTCGTTCTACCATAGACTTCATCCATCGCTTTTCATCAGGCGTGATCGAGGTCAAGAGCAGGCCCATTCAGCAACATATATATTTGATTTTTTTAATTTTGTGGACATGAAGTTATGAATGAAGTCGAATGTTGGTTTAGTCACACGAATGACATGCAATTGTTAGTTACGTTCGTAAAACAGTTAACAACTACGCTGGCCAAGTTATGTCAAACACCGACAACACGGACATGTCAGAAGACCTCCACCTTGCTCTCTGTTGTGATATGTTTACTGTACCACAACAGTTATAGTTAACAAACTCAAACTCTAGGTGCACAGAGAGGGGCGTATCATACGGCTAGAGTCATTTCTACGAGGTGTAAGGGATATCCACACGCCAATTGTTGAATTCAGTACATGATTCTAGACCCACCACCGTTGAAATTTTTGATCTGTTGTTTAAAAAATTGTCAGCGATTCCATAAATTTTGTTTGCTACACATTTGTGTGACACAGCAGATATTTTTTTGAAAAAAGTTTCTAAGGTGGGGTCTAGATTCATGTGCTAAATTCAAGGTAACAGTTAGCGCAGCGCCGTGTGTAGCGGCGCGTAGTGCGGCGCGTGGTGCGGCGCGTACGTACTGTAGACGGCCTGCGCGGGCGGCGGGCGCGGCTCGGCCTGCGGCCGCACGTCCAGCGCGCGCCAGGCCGCCAGCAGCGCCGGCTCCATGCTGCTGCCCGACGGCCTGCGGGCACGTGCGCGCGTGGGTCAGAAAGGATTCTATTATCAAAACTGCGACATTTTTAACAGCTATTTGCTGTGAAGGAAAACATCAAGAGGATTCCTGAGATTATAGTTAATATAAGTGTTGAAATTGCCACCCGTCTTGAGCAAGCGTGGTGATAAATGTTCGTTCCTTCTCTGTCTAAGAAATAAGAATAGGTATTTACCCTACAGTGGGACAATAATAGATTGATATAAGCTGTACCTGTAGATGGCGAGGTTGCCGGTGTGCGAGGCCACGGCCAGCAGCGCGTGCTGGTGCGCGTTGAGGTAGGCCAGCGCCGTGATGCGGCCCCACGCGCGCCGCCACGAGCCCACGCACAGCTTGGCCGCCGTGCCCCAGTCCCAGATCCTGCCAATAGTACAAATACAAATCATTTATTTGCTTATAAACGGGACTAGCTTTTGCGCGCCGCTTCGACCGTGTAGATATCGGAAAATATCCCACGGAAACGTACTACCGGGATTATAAGAAAGCAAATCATTGTCGCATACCTATAGCATCACATTCATTTAAATGATATGATGTCAGAGCATATTTTAATCTAAATTAAATTCCCAATTTAAATAACTTATTCTGTTGGATAATACCGATCAAAATAGCTTCGGAAATAACAATGATGTTTTTATCAAAATCTGACAGATAAAAATGGTTACTGTGAGACATGCTTAGTAGATTACAATATAAATCCAAAATTTCGACTTTCTGTGAGCTATACTTTAGAAGATATTCGTTACTTAGACAAACGTGCAGCTAGCGGGCCGCTTTTTCAAATACTACTCTTTTATATCATACAATAGCAAAGTATAGCTCACAGGAAGTCGATTTTTTATGATACTATTATGTATTGTGTGTTGTGTGTTCCTGTGAGCTATACTTTAGAAGATATTCGTTATCTAAATAAGTATTCAACCAACGGACCTAGTTAAATTTGCGTTTGCCAAATATAATGATGTCTTTGCTCGCTATGCACATTGCATTACTAAAAAAAAATTATCTTTTATTTTTAAATTTTTTATCTTTGCGGATTGTTTTACAGGAAAAGGACAAAATAAGTATTTATTTGCTGTAATTTACTTACAATAATAAGTACTTTATAGTAAGTGTAGTTACTCCTTATTCTATTGTATGATATAAAAGAGTAGTATTTAGACAAAAACCCATTGGCAGGACGTTTGTCTAAGTAACGAATATCTTCTGAAGTATAGCTCACAGGAAGTCGAAATTTTAGATTTGTAAGGTACATAATAGTTTCTAACTCCGAGCACTACTGGGCGATCTGAAACTATAATAACAATAAAAATAATCATAAGGGGCCCGCTAGCAAGACACTTCATAGAAACGTTATTTTAATCAAAAACTGTCGAGGTACAAAATATATCTTATTTATTTTCTATAGTTAAAAAATAATGTCGTTATCTAAAACTATCATCTGTTGATAAATCTCGTTGGGGCCTGCCAGATAGACCCACACCATGTCACTCTTGGTATAGTTTGCCCACTTGAAATGACGACCCCACTACCGCATTGTGTGCGCAAAATGCGGTAGTGGAGCGCGTCATTTCAGAATCGACAAGCTTTATATACATATACCAGTGAGTAATCGTTCGTCACCGTCACGCATTCGCTACCTACTCGCATTTTTTGTATATCCGTCTCTGTCGTGACCCGTTGTAGGCCTAACTAATTTGTTTTGTGGTTGGAATTCAAAGCTACTAAAAATAGTCTTTGTTATTTGAATGTTATGGAGAGCTACATACCCGTAGTTCTACTATATTTGTTGGTCAATAGTAGACACTATTGACTGTGTTTTTTTTTCAATAGGTAGCGGTAGAGCTGTCGTTTCGAACCTCGCGAATGGAAATCGTTAGGAATCGATCAGTATGGACCTTTCGCCACTTGCACAGTGCAGTATCGATCTAGAGTCGTCCTTGCAGGCGCGACAGGCAGGCACAGGTACTGACCCGAAGTTGTCCTTGGAGGCCACGGCGGCGTGCTGCTCGTACGGGTGGAACAGCACCACGGCGGGCGGCAGCGGGCAGCGCGAGTGGAAGGCTTGCGTCTCCAGCCGCGACACGCGCGCGCGCAGCAGGCCTGCGCCGACAAACAGAGTGAAGGCGACTTGGCCGACGGTGAGGAGCTATTTATTGTATAAGAATAATAAAAAAGGGCGCGGCGCGGCGCGGATAATGAGACACGTCGCTTTCAAAAGTATCGTCCTCTGTTAGTCCCTCACCCGCGGCCTCCTTCCTGAGACTGCGGTTGCGCGCGTAGCGCCACACGCGCTCGTGGTGCGGCCGGCTCTCGCAGTCCGAGCGCCACGAGTCGCCGCCCTCGGGCCGCGCGAACGCCGACGACGCCCACTCCACGAACTGCGTCGTCACTATCGCCTTCTTCACTGGTTGACCTGCACAAAATTAAATAAAAAGCATTCATTTGAAATAGACCGAGCATGAGCACTTTCTGAACGTCAAAAGTTACGAAACACGGGCCCATCCGACACAAACGCTCGAATGCGTCGAGTATATGTGAAGCCCACACGAGGCGAGTACCGACAAGCCGTTGCCCATTTGCAGCGTCTCGTGAGGCAGCCCGCTAGACCCGGCTATCGGCTTCCGATTTAGTACGTCTTTCAATATATTTTCAAAAGCACGTAAAGTAATTACGCAAAATGTTTTTTGGGGTTAAGTATTATATTTTTTAATACGTGGCATAATAAATAAGGATGTTTTTCACTTTTAATTATGTACAATACGGATAAATAAAAAATTATAAAGAATGCAAATAAACACAGAATACAGGTTCCCTATTTTTGATAAGTAAAAGTAAACAAAATTTTGTAATTTCGGAGTTGCACAGAGACAACTCCGAAATTTACAAAATTTTGTTTCCTTTTACTTATCAAAAATAGGGATCCTACGTTCTCGATCTATTTACTTCAGTACCTACTTTATCATGAGTTTTTACGGTTGACATTGCCAGCGATTTAATTTAGATTAAGAAATAAAAACAACCAATACTTTAAAAAAAAAGTATGGACATATAGATGTCTTATAATTAATTTACACATCACACACACCATGACCTTCTTGTTATTCACATTTATATTGATCCCTTTCACCTTATATGCTTCATCCACCACAGTCACCATGTCTTGCAACTATTCTGCTGACGATTCAAGTAGAACTTGATCATCTGCGTAGAGAAGGCATTTGACAACTTATTCATCCTCAATCCGCACTCACCCTCTTTCAAATCTGTCAGACAACTATCCATGTCCAAGTTGAAGAGCCACGGTGACGCTACACAACCCTGACTTACACCCCTTGAGATGCAGAAACAGTTCGTGTATGCTCCATTTATCCTAACACAAGCACTGGAATCCTTGTATAAAGATTTTGTGCTCGCACCAAGCGCCAGTCAATACCGTGCATGGATAGTGTAGTCCACAGTACTTTCCTCCACACTCTGTCATAACATAGGCCTGCTCGAAATCGACTAAAGGACAGTATACTATCTTGTGCTTTCCCAGATGGTTTTCGGCTATGCACCTTCGGGAGAACATCTGAACCAAACAGCCCATTCCCTCTCTAAATCCTGCCTGCACATTTCACATGTCACTCTTATCACTCTATTTGTTAAAACCTTCGCATACAGTTTGCCGACAACTCTCAAAACGAATGCTGCGGAGCTTTTTCTCCTGCTGAGAGCCTTTTCCCTTATACAGGGTGGAATTTTTAGATGGGGCAGTAAGGGCAGCTACCTTAACTGTTGTAGCTTCAGGAAAACGGGCTTAGGAGACTGTCCTTAACTTTTTGACAGTAAACATCCATCTTCTTCTCTTATAAGATTCAAACTCGATGTTCCTGTCACTCCGCGAGCCCATCTTACCTGCTTCCAGAACAACTTAACATTGGCCCTGAAGTGATCAGAGAACTTCCTGTTATACTTTTCATCCTTCATTTTTACCATCTCTTTCACTTTCGTTTTATTCCGGAGTATTTCTTCTTCACTCTTTCCAAATCATCAGTCACATTCGTTGCCCCGTTCATCCTATTTTGAGCCTTATATAGGCGTTAGCCTAGAAGAAGAAAGAGGCCTGGCTTAATGTGTTAACATTAAGCCAGGCCTCTGAATTCTTCCTCACAACCTCTTTTACTTCACCATCTACCACATTTCCTCTTCGCCAGACCACATACTTTTGTGGACCACGTTCTTTTTTTTCCTCGGCCAAAATTGCCATTGTTCTTGACGTTTCGCCACTGGTGGACTGGTCTTCATAAAACATAATATAACAAAAAGTGATATTGATTTTGTAATTTTAAATGTAAGTAAATAAAATTGGACTCACTAGAATTAGAAGAGGTGCTATCTCTGTCGCGCAGGTCTCTGTCGCGGACGGCCACCGGGTCCTCGGAGATGGTGTGCGGCAGGCCTGCCTTGCCGCGCCGGTTACCTGCCACACACGTTTGTATCATGAGCTATGAGCGTAACGCTGCAACATTCGCAAAATAAAATAACAATAGAGGTCTGTACTATCTATCAAATGTCGTTACGTTTAGTCAGAAGCCCGAAAATCTGACCAAGCAGTATCGTATTACCCAGCAACTGGGTTATGGTGGTCAGCTAGGCGGTCGCTCCATGTAAAATACTGATATTCAGCTGCATCCAACTAGACTGGAAGCCGACCTTATCATTCACATGATCTCCTCACACAGTTCATTCTTCAGTTGTGGTCATCAATAGTAAATCACGACCTTTGTGACTTCTTGCTAAATAAAAGCTACTACTCGCTAATCGAATACCTAAGTGATAGACTATCAAGTCATAACTTAAGTACCTGACACTTTAAATTTTATTTAGATTTATAAAAAAAATCTACATCTCTCAATAGAAACCTAATTATATTTTGAATTAAAGCTATTAATTGATCTTATTAAATACCTACATCATTATTTATAGTAGTTTGCTAAGTAATGTTATATAATGAACAAATGCTCCCTCTCTCCTAACTCACTTATTTAGCTGTGCCCGACAACCATATGATCTAATTATAAGTTTACCACCTAAGAATACATACATGTGGAATGCAATACAAGTATTGAGTATTGACTTTATCGTCATTAAACCTCATGGTTTAACGCATGTTTGCAGTGTGCAGCACGTGAGTGATGTATTCAAAAGTGTCAGATGAAAATGAAGACTAATGGGTCAGAAAACGTATCGGTGGATACCAGTTTGTAGTGCCACTTACAAATTAAGTGCTTTGATTAGATTATTTGAATACTTACACTGGAATCCTAACTTTAAATCAATTTTCAATGTTATTCAAACAATAATTGTTGGTAAAATGTGGCCGTTACGGGCCAACCGGCAGATGTGAAAAGAGCGGCGGCGGAGAGGTGACATGACGGCGTACGAGTCGGTCTTCCCCCAAGGCGCGCCAAACGATGTTTCACACAAAAGTTAAGTTGAAACCTTCTAAATACAGATGAATATGTTACAAATTCCATTTTGTGAGTGATTGCGTATGAACAGGGTTTGTTTAGACCATCGTCAGACATTTGGAACAGACAGTAGTACCTGCCGCTGCGAGGACTGGCTCGTTGGTCTTGTGGTCGCAAGCGCGACTGCTGTGCGTGAGGTCCTGGGTTGGATTCCCAGGTCGGGTAGAGTGTTATTGGATTTTTCCGTTAGGGATTTCTTAGTAGCGGCCTGGAGTCAGGAAGTTGGCGGTGTGACAGCCACGTGCCTCGGTGAGCACGTGGCGCCCCTGGGCCTGCGCCTGCTCGAGCTGTGCGAGCGTCGGATTGCCGTCCCAGCCGATAATAAGAGAAAAGGAACAGAGAGTGCCCTGTTGAGACTGGCCGCCGTGCCCAGAATTCGGTCAAGGGGATATTTTTATTATTATAGTACCTGCTGGTAAGGTCCTGGTGTGGTCGTGGTGCGCGAGCGGCGAGGAGCGCGTGTTGGGCGAGGGCGGCAGCGACGACGGCTCCTTGCTGCCGCTGCGGGACAGCTCCAGCTCGCGCCCCACGCTGTCCACCTGCCACAACACGTACTTACATACAAAAACACATTACACTTACGCAACATTCAAAAGCGATTATCTCCAAAAGTACTGATACAATTTGATGGTGTTAGGCTCAATGCACTGTGATGACCGAGGTTCCAGTAAACTGATTATTGAAAGATGAACATAGGTAGTTTATACAATTTAATTAATAAAGTACACCATTTGCAATAAGAATATATGCTAACACCTAATTACCTTCATTAATTGGCAAGTACCGTACCGGACAACATAAATTGTAACGACGGAAAACAAAATGAACAATATGCAGATGTATGACAAAACAAAAAGAAAACAATATGCAAATAAATAACAAAATTAAAAAAAAAAGTATATCTCCGAGCCGGGATCGAACCCGAGAACTAGAAACCTCAATCCGACGCTATGTCCCGAGACCAGAGGGCCTAGACAAATGGCGTTCGCTTCGGAGCGATTCTATTTCGACAATCGCTATCGCTTCAACGATAACGAAGTTCGATTGGCAGACAAAGTACACTTCGTTTCGCTATCGTCTCATCCAATGGTTTGTTTGATAAAAATTACATTTTGTCTCTGGTCTTTCGCGAGCAAACGTCATATTCCGCGCTGTCGCTGTCAATTTTTGTTGTCAGTTGAACTCCGATAGTACGAGAGCGCACGACCAAAACCATGTCGCATTGTTTTACAACCAAAACCGTATAAAATAGTTAGTTTAGATGATTCTGAATCCGACTCGGTGGGCAGTACCGGTCAGAAACCTCACAGTTTTTATGGAAGCCCATTTGTGCTATATCAAAAGAAATAAAAAATTTGTTCAACACATAAGAGACACACACTTTCTTCTGAAAATAGTATATTATGCAATTAGTGAATAAACGAGGGCCATAGATGATCACGAGCAAGTGAAGGATTCTATGGACTGAATTACGACCGAAGGGAGTGATCCATGATAATTGAATCACGAGCGTAGCGAGTGATTCAAGTGTTAGAATCCTGAACGATGTGAGTGATTCATGGCCCTCGATATAAATCCGTTTTATTCATGAGTTGCATACTATACTTTATACCATGACTACGAGAAAAAGAAAGATATAAGCGAAAATAGACATTTAATTAAGAATAAAAACCGGCCAAATGCATGTCGGACCACGCACATTGAAGGGTTCCGTAGTTGGGATGAATTCATCCCAAGAACAAACTTAACATTGTTGTTGAAAAACATTTTCTCCCATACGGAATGTATGGGGAGATCATGTTTATCAAACTGCAAATTTAAGTTGGTCGATTATTACTCGTTAACCCATAAAGCCTACTTAGCTGTAATAGTTTTCCTTTTAATTTCGTTATATATACTACTGCTGTGATTTTTTCACAAATCCATGTATAACCATTTAGCTGGCAGGGGGGGGACACTTGACTCTAACAAAAATTTTCAGTTAAAAGCTTAATATTTCGCTAACGGATGTCTTAATCCAAAAATGGTTTTCACAAACTCACAATATTTTTGAACGATCTTTCCAACAATACCCCATATCACGGGGTAGATGAGAAAAAAATATCCCCACTTTACGTGTAGGGTACAATAAAAAAATTAAAAAAACTTGATTTTATTTTACGAATTTGTCGGCGTGATTAATACGAGTATGTATACACATGTAAATTACAGCTTTTTAGTACTAACCGTCTCCGAGCCAAGCCACGGACAGACAGACGGACATGGCGAAACTATAAGGGCTCCTTGTTTACTACGAAACTAATTACTACTAAATTAATTAAAATGTACATTACAATTGAAACAATTACTAAAATTAAGAGTAATTTTCTTATTATTGTTATTAGGATGGTCAACTTGTGAAGCGCTATATATTTCCTGTGTATCGAGTATTATAGTTTTCGCAAGGAGGTTGTATAGCATTTAGATGGAGGTCGAATATACCGCATGACTTTTTTTACCGTCTCGAAAAAAATAGGGTATAATAGGTGAACGGAGTAGAAATTTTAATGTTTTAATTTTTTTCAATAACCTAGAATGAAATTGATTTATCGATAAATACCAAGCATATAAAGTGAACTTTTCATTCCAGAACATTAAAAATAGAAAATAAAAAAGAACCCTACCCTCATACGCACCCTACTAGATGCGCGGAATTTATCATGATATATGATGGATAGTTTTCATGTTTTTTTAAGGATATTTGGAACTTTTGTATCTCAATGGTACTAAGCAAATATTACCGGGTATGGCTTCTGTTCCATTTACACAACACACCATATTATTCTCGAGACGGTAAAAAATTTCATGCGGTATTGGTGTGTTCTAAATTCAAATACCAAAATAGTGATTAAAAGAGCTTTTTATTCACTGTTTTCATAAATGATTTATTCGCATCAACTGACCAATGTTCACCTGAAAACAAAATTTTCAGACGGGTTGCTATGTGTTTTATTTTTTACCTCATTTTTAACTTTCTCATTAATGGTGTCCTCGGTACGTGCGACGTTACAGGATTCTGAAAATTGTGATTACTCATAGTATGTGTAGGCGATCGGTTTGCGCCCCCTAAGACCCTGCGCCTGGGTGCTACGCACCCCTTGCACCCCCGGGTAAAGACGCTGTTAGACACTGAAACTGCTCAACACTTCGCTGCCATTTTCGAAACCATACTATTATGAAGTAGATCTTTTCTTAGAGTTGCAATCGTTATTTCGCGCGAAAATCGCTTTTGAATTTTTCGTAAGTTAAGGTATTTAATATTTATGGTCGTGACTGTACATCAGCATGACGTCATGCCAGTATTCCACGAACTGATATTTCGTCACATTTTACCGTCACGTTTAAGTCTCATGTAATAAAGCCGGATGTACATTACGAAACTAGTTGCGCAAACTTAGTTATTCTTGATAGATTCACGTGTAAAATACGTGAATAGCATAGTACTAGTCATTCTGAAATCTACTTAATTAATCCTTAATGTGATATAAAGTGGAAATACGTCAATTGGGAACAAGGATTTGAACATATTTTTGAACTCATATTTTGGGCCATTACCTCTGAGCCACACCGAGCGATAAGTTGAAGCTGTCTCATGATCCTGTTTACACGTACCTGGTTAGCGATATAGTTGATGATGTCGGTCGCCATCTGCGATATCTGTGGGTGCGGCTCGCGCGCCATGGTCGTCAGGATGTTCCACAGCTTCATGTACACGGAGCCGAAACCTTGATTACAGTGGTTTAGTAAACTTGATGACTTATAAAACAACATGGTTCACTACTAAAATAAAATAAAACTTAAATTCGGGATTCGTGTAAGGAGGATTCACTGCACATGATTGTGTTAGAGTACGAGTTTAAGATAGATTGTGATTTTTAAGTAAGGGTACTAGTTTAAGTGCGAGTTTAAGTTGGGGAAAGAGTTTAAGTTACAGTGCGAGTGTAAGTTAATGTATTAGTGTAAGTTGGTGGCATTTAGAGTCAATAAAAAATCACTTTTAAATATTAACAGGCACTTTTGAGCGTCACAAATTACAAGTCCATAAAAAAGAATTGATTCTAGTTGCTCCCTACAAAAGGCAGTTTCGTATGGAGAAGATTGGCAAGAAAGTACAAACTAAAAAATAAAAAGGTTCTACAATATATATTTAATTTCACATAGTATGAATGTGGATGGTTATAAAGCCGGCGCGGGCGCCAGACAGTCACATACTTGAACACTTATTTCAACACTTGTTTTAACTCTTGCGAGGCACGGGTATGAATATGTGATACAATTTTGAACAAA
This sequence comes from Agrochola circellaris, assembly GCA_914767755.1. NCBI lineage: Eukaryota > Metazoa > Arthropoda > Insecta > Lepidoptera > Noctuidae > Agrochola > Agrochola circellaris. The sequence continues at coordinate 749,047 of OU611848.1, forward strand.
TACACAAATACTGTACCAAGACATTTGTGTATTTGTTCAAAATTTTATAGTGTTCAAACAAGGGTTCAAAGAGTAGGGGAGGACCAAAGAAATGATGGATGGTCTGTGTGAAAGATGATAAGGCTAGAAAGGGGGTGACTGCCGAGATGACGCCCAGTAGAGAAGTATGGGAGAAAAAGTTGTCGCGCCGACCGAAGATAAATCGGGATAAGGGCAGGAGAAAGATGAGTGTAGTTAGGCATACCGATGGAGGGCAGCGACAGCGCGGCGGCGTTGCGCACGAGCGCGTGCGAGTGCGCGTGCGCAACGCCCGCGCGCGCGTCCGACAGCGCGTCCCAGCCCTGGTCCACGCGCCCGCCGCGCCCCGCCTCCCTGCACGCAGACATTATAGTGCGCACACACAGGTGCACTCTCTCTTCCCGCACTCTCATGCGTGTTTACAAATGCAACAAACACAATGCAGTTAACATGCCACTCTTATGTTTTCAGGCACGGCCAGCCGACACTCGCGGGCTCTGCCCCGCGCCGGGCACGCGGCTGCCCGGCGCCCACTTGCTGACTGCGGGGCTACATCGGGTTCTACCGCGCACTGGCTTTTTCGTAAAACTTCATTCTACGAAATAAATTGGCTGCGACCATTCGGCTTTGACTTTTTGTGTATTTTAAAACAATTCAGAATAACGTAGGTCGTCCACATCATGAATTTTGGAATTGCACGATTCTAAATAATGTCATAACAATGCTCTCACCTGTCACTTTTTCGTACTCTCTCTTGTATGTACACGGCGATGAAATGCTGTTCAAATATTAACACCATCCATTGTATGGCTGCAAACACAAGAAAATCTTATTATATTGGGAGTTCTGACGAAATATGTAGTCAAGGAAGTGGATTGCTTGGCAAATTCACATACATTCCTGTAACTTGTGCACTGTAACATCTCCAGCGTAACTGGCTAATGTTTGTTGTGATAGGTCCCCGTGACCGACATTCGGTCGGGAGGATATTATGTATACCTGCGAGTATCTCGTGGCGCACGAGCGGGCTGGCGTCGGGCTGCAGGCGCGCGGCCAGCTGCACGCCCACCTGCTGGTCCAGCGCGTTGGCGTGCTCCGTGCGCGCGCCGCCCGCCGCCACGAACGTGCCCAGCGCGAACGCGCACGCCGCGCGGACCTGCACACATAGATTAATGTCAGCTCCAACAGTATCAGATGAAAGTGACACACCGCCCACTGCGCCGGCCGCGCCGCCCCGCCAGACGCAGATCACCGAACACACTGACCTCGGGGTGGTGGTGCTGCAGCAGCGGGTAGAGCTTCTCGTGCGCCAGGTCGCGCACGCCGGCCCAGCGCGCCGCGTCGAAGCCGCGCCACAGCCGGCCCAGGCACACGCACGCCCACTGCGCCGGCCGCGCCGCCCCGCCAGACGCAGATCACCGAACACACTGACCTCGGGGTGGTGGTGCTGCAGCAGCGGGTAGAGCTTCTCGTGCGCCAGGTCGCGCACGCCGGCCCAGCGCGCCGCGTCGAAGCCGCGCCACAGCCGGCCCAGGCACACGCACGCCCACTGCGCCGGCCGCGCCGCCCCGCCAGACGCAGATCACCGAACACACTGACCTCGGGGTGGTGGTGCTGCAGCAGCGGGTAGAGCTTCTCGTGCGCCAGGTCGCGCACGCCGGCCCAGCGCGCCGCGTCGAAGCCGCGCCACAGCCGGCCCAGGCACACGCACGCCCACTGCGCCGGCCGCGCCGCCCCGCCAGACGCAGATCACCGAACACACTGACCTCGGGGTGGTGGTGCTGCAGCAGCGGGTAGAGCTTCTCGTGCGCCAGGTCGCGCACGCCGGCCCAGCGCGCCGCGTCGAAGCCGCGCCACAGCCGGCCCAGGCACACGCACGCCCACTGCGCCGGCCGCGCCGCCCCGCCAGACGCAGATCACCGAACACACTGACCTCGGGGTGGTGGTGCTGCAGCAGCGGGTAGAGCTTCTCGTGCGCCAGGTCGCGCACGCCGGCCCAGCGCGCCGCGTCGAAGCCGCGCCACAGCCGGCCCAGGCACACGCACGCCCACTGCGCCGGCCGCGCCGCCCCGCCAGACGCAGATCACCGAACACACTGACCTCGGGGTGGTGGTGCTGCAGCAGCGGGTAGAGCTTCTCGTGCGCCAGGTCGCGCACGCCGGCCCAGCGCGCCGCGTCGAAGCCGCGCCACAGCCGGCCCAGGCACACGCACGCCCACTGCGCCGGCCGCGCCGCCCCGCCAGACGCAGATCACCGAACACACTGACCTCGGGGTGGTGGTGCTGCAGCAGCGGGTAGAGCTTCTCGTGCGCCAGGTCGCGCACGCCGGCCCAGCGCGCCGCGTCGAAGCCGCGCCACAGCCGGCCCAGGCACACGCACGCCCACTGCGCCGGCCGCGCCGCCCCGCCAGACGCAGATCACCGAACACACTGACCTCGGGGTGGTGGTGCTGCAGCAGCGGGTAGAGCTTCTCGTGCGCCAGGTCGCGCACGCCGGCCCAGCGCGCCGCGTCGAAGCCGCGCCACAGCCGGCCCAGGCACACGCACGCCCACTGCGCCGGCCGCGCCGCCCCGCCAGACGCAGATCACCGAACACACTGACCTCGGGGTGGTGGTGCTGCAGCAGCGGGTAGAGCTTCTCGTGCGCCAGGTCGCGCACGCCGGCCCAGCGCGCCGCGTCGAAGCCGCGCCACAGCCGGCCCAGGCACACGCACGCCCACTGCGCCGGCCGCGCCGCCCCGCCAGACGCAGATCACCGAACACACTGACCTCGGGGTGGTGGTGCTGCAGCAGCGGGTAGAGCTTCTCGTGCGCCAGGTCGCGCACGCCGGCCCAGCGCGCCGCGTCGAAGCCGCGCCACAGCCGGCCCAGGCACACGCACGCCCACTGCGCCAGTCGCGCCGAGCCGTCGCTCAGCTGCTCCAGGCAGACTGAGATCATCGAACCCTAATACAAAAAAAAATATCTCAAATACAAAAAGGGACATATTTTATTGATTGATTAACACTATTATTGATTTTCATATTGTACGATTTTTATTTACAAAGGATGTTTTTTTTTAATTTCTGGCTTTTTCTTGGCAAAGAGGTCTTGTTGTTGTCAGCCCGCCACTTCACCACTCACATCGCCACTGCTGTCGACATTCAACTGATGATGATTACATCGCTTTAGCTTTCGTTACATCGTTCCTTACGCAGCAGTATTACAATTGCTGACATCGCAATAATTTATAAATATTTGCAGATTTCAGCTCGTGACTTTATGGGTACATTATAAATGATCGCGGAATAAAAAGCACATTTAAATTACACATGTGCGCGATATGCGGGCAAAGAATGTATTTAAACGCTTGACTTTCTTATATCTCAATTTATTTATTTTTCTGTATTGAGTCGCACGCTAAAAACATGAACTCTAATGAATGTGTCCAAGTAAACGATCACATACCTGTAACGCAGCTTCTTGCCCTGCTGGGTAGTTGTCCACAATGCCAGCCAGCACATACGCCGCTAACGTCCTGTGTTCACTCTGCAATACGTATCATAAATTAACACTACGATCATGAGGTAAGTGCACGAAATCGACTATTTTTTAGGTTTCTCATAATTAGATTAGAAAATGACAAAAGTCTCGTGCATGGACCCATAAAAATATTCGTCATTTTGTTAGTCTAATTCTGTACTTACGTCAACTGAAGGATCTTGCAGAACTGATAGGAAATATTTGTGTCCCTTCGCATTCACCAAGTCAACTTGACAGCTCTGTAACAAGAGCAGGACAGTGTAAGATGAAGTGCGGGGCGTAAGGTGTGAGCGTGTGGGTGCGGTCAGGGAACTGGCTTGTTTAGCAGACACTATAGTCTGTTCCAGAAGTGTCTACTGAAAATGTAAGCAAATGGATCAGAACGTACCTGTGGATGTCAATTTATAGTGCCACTTACAAATTAAGTGTTTTGACTTGATTATTAGCATAATTAAACTCGAAATTCTATTTTTAAATCACGTGAAATATGGTTTTCTTTTGACATTAATTGAAGTTAATTTTATAACTTAAAATTTTTGTTGATGATTTTTCAATTACAATTTAATAATATTTTTCAAACAATAATATTGTTGGAAAAACTTGTGCGACATACAGTTGAAACATTCTTGATACTTATGAATGTATTACTAATTCCTTTGGTGTATGATTGCGTAAGAATTTAACCTGAACAGGGTTTGTTTACACTTTCATCAGATATGTTGGATCAGACCATACGTAATTTAGCCGTGTTATAGCTAATTCATACGACTGTAAAAAAAACAACAGTTGTGATTTGAAATTACGGTCAGTTAAATTTGATAGTCGATCGGCTTTACAAGTAGTTTCCCAGAGTGTACACTCTGACAGTACATCTTAAGGCGAATTCCCGTAATTAAAAACGTTCAAAATCTAGTCATAACATCATCTCAATGTAAAAAACTTGTCAAAAATGTATAAAAATTTGAGGTATTTTGACAGAAAAATACGTAGAGTGCGGCATAGTTAGTTAGTAGCCCATTGCCACACCCGGTATAATCTCCATGGAGTAAATAAATTAAAGGAGAATGGGTGTTTCTGCCCTGAAGCCCAATAGCGTTAATATATACAGGGTGGATTTTTGAGATGGGGCAGTAAGGACAGCTACCTTAACCGTTGTAGATACAGGAAAACGGTACACTTATACACTAAAAACAAGAATGCATATCACATTCACAATGTTAACACTAGAAATAAGGACGAACTACGAGCTCCCTTTCACCGGCTTCATAAGGTTCATAACTCAGTTGTTGGGCTTGGTATAACCTTTTATAACAACTACCCTCTTCTTTGGTAGACTTGCCGTTTAATGCGTATAATAAAATTTAATTTAAGTTTAAAGGCATACTATTCTATCAACAACTACTTAAATGATAAGAATACTTGGACGCTGTGATTAACTCAAGACAATGTTTATGTTCTTTCTCCAGAATTAGCTTACCTACCTACTGACAGGTTATATGAGTTTATATGATTGTTTATTTTATTTGACTTTACATGTCAATTTTTTTAAATTTTATTTAAATTTATTGTTGACATAATGTAATCATTACAATGTTTTTTATGAGTTGTATTGCAATATGTGGTTAGCTTGCGACCTCGACAATTGATCATATTATTTTGTGCCTGAGCAACCGGAAGCAAGTTCGTCATGCTCCCTTATATGTCACTACTTGCGGTAGCGTCGGGGGTCGGGTTGCCTCCTTCCCTCAAATATGCCGAGGGGCGTAATGGCTGATCTTTGCGTTATGCTCGTGAACTCGACGACCAGTCATGGTTTTGTTATAGTTATTAGTAATTAACTGTTTTTGTATTTTACCTCGATGGTCCTAGTTTATCATTTATAACTTCTATTTTTTATTTCTGCGTGAGTATAATTCTCGATTTTTTGGTGGCAACATATATTGGCATGTGCTAGCTGACATTATGGCTAATAATTTAAATTATGTTTTGTGTTGCGTAATGTAAATTATATTGCATACTATTATAGAATATTTTTTTACTAACTGAACAGCAGGACAGCTGTGCTGCTGGGGAGTTTGTTGCGGCACTTCTTCTTCCCAGCTAATGCACTAGGAAGTGGTGATGGGTATTTTGGGGAACTGTCTTATGTAATTTAGATGTTCGATAAGTGCTGATTCTCAGCCTAGTTCGAATAAATCACGTGTGTTTTTATGGAATGATCTCATCAAAGAGAATATTTCTTATTATGAAGACTTGTATTAATAATAATAATAATACTTTATTTATCGGACAACAATAATCCATTGTGTTAGTAAGCAATACAAAAATAACTTATTTCTAGTGTTAGTAGCTGAGATACATTATAAAAGGCACAGTAACTAATAGTATTGATTGTAAGTACGTAAGGAGCTACATAGCTCTAATTATGAGTAATTAAGTATTATTGAATTTCCGGTATTTCGTTAATTAATTAACTTTTACTTATTCAGTGCCTTGCAAACATCATTTGCAAGGCAAGGTCTATAAAGAAACTAACATTTTAAAACATTGGTCTCCTATAAATGCCGTTTTAGGATCAATGTTTTTATGAGTTGGTCCGCCGGACAGAACGTTAAGGCTGCCGCAACCCCCAATAGCGTTAAGATAAATATGCCTATGGAAAGTTGTCTTCAAGGGAACTATTTCGTGATATGACGCTTCTCTCGATAGTTAGTCAGTGAGGAGCTACAGAGCTCTAAATGTGAGTAAACCGATAAAACCCCACCGTGTATAAATATACACGACAAATTACCTATTTAGGTCATTAACTCCGACCTGACTAACAATAGGCAAGTCATGTTTGTAGCAAAGGTTCTCATCGAAAAACTCTTTCCATTGGGCTTCACACTTATTTAGGTTATTAGCTGCGCCCCGCGGTTTCATCCGCATAAGATTCGATCCCGTGAAAATATCGGGATAAAAGGTATCCTTGTGTCCTTTTCCAGGCCATGGTCTACTTATGTGCCAAATTTCATCCAAATCAGTTCAGCTGTTTGAGCGTGAAAGCGTAACAAACAAACACACTTTCGCATTTTTAATATTAAGTTAGGATTCACTCGAAACTGACAAACTTCGAAAAAGTCGTGTTAGTAGGAAAAGTTCTCCTCGAAAAGCTCTTTCCATTGGTGTATATGGCCATAAGCTATTGGGCGCCAAGCATTCCTTAACTCTGGTGCCTAAGTTGTTACCTATTTAGGTCATTAACACCGAACTAACTGACAATTGGCAAAAGTCGTGTTAGTAGCAATGGTTCTCCTCGGAAAACTCTTTCCATTGGTGTCTACCTTATGGCTATTGGGCCATTAAAATTCCTTAACTTCGGCGCCGAAGTATTCACGTATTTAGATCATTAACTCCGAACAGACTAACAATTGGCAACAGACATGTTAGTAGCAAAGCTTCTCTCATTAGTCTAAAGCCATTAATGCATATCTTATGGCTGTGGTCAAGAAAATTCCTTAACTTCGGTGCCCAAGTAGTCACACTTATTCAGGTCATTAACTCCGAACTGACTAACAATTGGCAAAAGTCGTGTTAGTAGGAAAGGTTTCCCTTGAAAAGCTCTTTCCATTGGTCAATACCTTATTTCTATCGGGCTTCAGGGCAGCCATTTAAGCGACATATTTTGATACTTGCAAATAAATCAAAACTTACAGGGTACTTCCTGTTGACCTAGAATCATGAAATTTGGCGAGAAGCAAGGTCTCACAGCACAAGTAAGTCACAAGTAAGTATAAAAAGTCTGAAAATCGTAAATTTTTAGTTTTATCACACAAAAAAAATTGATTTTGCGATTACAAACATACATTTGTAGTTGGAAATTGAACGTAATGTATGGGGAACATATTTTTCAACTACAAAGTTAAATTTGTTTTTGGGATAAATTCATTCCAACTACGGAACCCTGCATTGTATGTTGTCCGACACACACTTGACCAGTTTTTTTGTTTTAAAATCTTTGTAATAGTCTAAATAGAGTTTTAGGGAAAGAAAAATTGGAAAAGTTGCTGTTATTTTTTAGTTTTTCATAATTCAACAATATTTGACCGATAACTTGTATGTGTGGAGCAAACTATAAATATAACTCGGTTAGTAATAAATAAATAAAATAGTTACGGGATCGACGGCGATGATCTTGGCCCAGATGTAGACCATGGAGGCGCGCAGGTCGGGCGCGGACGCCTGCAGCAGCTTCAGCATGTAGGGGAAGATGCCCACGTTGAGGACCGCGCGCGCGGCCCACGCGCCCAGCGCCAGGAACCGGCACAGCAGGCGCAGCGCGCGCACGCGGTGCAGCGTGCTCAGCAGCACCTGCAGCACCATGGGCAGCTGCGCCGGCGGCGGGCGCCAGCCGCTCCCTGCGGGCGGGGCCGGGCTGTAGCGGGCGCGCGCGCAGGCGACGGCGCCCGCGCCCGCCCAGTACTCACACTTGCCGAGGTCCAGCCACACTTGGAAGGCGGTGAGCTGGTCGCGGAAGAAGGGCGAGTGCGTGTAGTCGGCGGGCTCGGGCCGCAGCAGGCGCGGCAGCTGCGCCAGCGCCAGGTCCAGCGTGTGCTCCCACGCCGCCCACAGCGGGTGCGCCGCCAGCGACGGCAGCGCGGGCAGCGACACCGGCGTGCAGTTGTACGACCTGAGGCCCAGTTACATAATAATTATTAAAAGGGTCTAAGGGGCCTCTGCGAGTTAGCTTGGGCACCTCGTACGAGGCTCCAAAGGGTCGGGAGGTCCCAAGATATATGCAAGACATTTATAATTAAATCATTTATAGTTAAGTTTTTTTTCTCTGTTATTCACTAAATTGAAGTGTAAACTTGTAATTGACTTTAATTCTACTAAAAACTGTAACATTACAGTCGGGCCGTCGTCGAGAGATTGCGTTCCTAACCTGTCAGTTGGACAATTTCTAGTAGTAATAAGTACTCAAACCTCAATTGTTCCAGTAGAGATTTTTGATCCCTATAAGAAAAAGACTGATAAGCATCAAAATTTTTTTTTTGTGAAATTTGCCCATTTTCTTGCTAACTGTAATTTTTTTTCATATTATTCTGTGAATGTAGATCAAAAAGTTAAGGACAGTCTCCTAGGACCGTTTTCCTGTAGCTACAACGGTTAAGGTAGCTGCCCTTACTGCCCCATCTCAAAAATCCACCCTGTATAGATAGATGACAAAGATCAAAATAACATACACTTTGATTTGACTAACGTCGAGTTGACATTTTATAAATACTAAACTTAAAAAATTGCCGCTGACAAGAAACCGTGAGTTTTTATATGTATGTAAATATAAAAACAAAGAAAATATAAAGAACTAGAACAACTTTCTTGTTGTACATGAGTTGTGTGTATATAACAGAACACACAACATACTACCTACACTAATCTATATTAAAAGATGAAATAAATAAGTGTCCTTGCGACTTGACTCAAATGACATGTGAATACATTTTTGACATGAAGTGTATTAATGATACGAATTGCCGCAGGTGTTTAAGTGAGTGGGTTGGTCCTGTCGCACGGCCTGCGCCTGCACCATACAACTCAAGCGATGCAGCACTCCTGGCTTATGCTTGATGCCACGAAGTCATTTTACCAGATACGCGACAAGTGTAAACTCCCATCGCGCGTCGCATACCCAATACAAATGGAGTGGGGTACATCTCGACGGAATGTATAATGCCGAGTCGGGAAAGCAGATTCTATCGTGAAATGAGCAGACAAAAATAGCCTTTAAAGTGTGGAACATATTTTGGATTTGATCGCACCTCATGATCCTGTCGGCCAGCAGGAAGTTCCTGCACAGCGAGGCAGTGAGCAGGTCGGCGCGGAACAGCTGCTGGAACAGCTCGGGCGGCAGCGAGCTCCAGGCGATGGTGTCCGTGATGGCCGTGAATATCCAGTTGAGCTCGCCCAGCATCGTGCGCCGGTCCGTCACCTGCCCGGGGATCCTAGGAGGAGTAGCAATTTCTTCTTTGTTAAATTAATGGATCATCCTAGTTTTCTTTGTTTCTGTTGTGATAACTAACCCAAATAGTTGTTTTATTACTAAGTTAATTAGTTAAATTAGTTTGTAAACGAATATTTAAACAATAAACTATAACTGCTATATTATTTAATAAGTACCTGTATGGTATGTATATCAGTCTTATCTAAACACATTTTATTTCTTTTTTACGTATACTCAAAGGTGTTACGTTATGTGGAGAGCGACGGCCTGTTAGGATGACGAACGAACTTTGTTCTCACAGCAAAACCTGGGCAATTGTTTCAAACACGTAGCTAATGTCTATTAAATGTCAGAACCTGTTTATGACCAGTACGTTGACATATTATCTATATCTATATATAAAAATTAATCCCTATTTCCCTTGGTAACGCCATCACGCGTGAACGGCTGGACCGATTTCGCTAATTCTTTTTTTGTTATGTTTGTTATTGTCAGGAGAGGAATCTTACGTAAAGAAAAATAAAGAAAATTGCTCAGAAAAATGGAAAATTTCACAAAACTTAACGACTATTTTAACTTCGCGCGTTGGACAGTTAACGCATCTGATGAATGTGAATTTAGCAGAGTAGAGTAGGTAGGTAGATAGGTAGGGTAGGTAGGGTGGGTAGAGTAGGTAGGGTAGGTATATAGGGTAGGTCGGTTATATAGAGTAGGTAGGGCAGGTAGCGTAGGGTAGGGTAGGTATATAGGGTAGGTAGGTTATGTAGAGTAGGTAAGGTAGGTAGGGTAGGTAGGGCAGGTAGGGTGGGGTGGGGTAGGGTAGGTAAGTAGGGTAAGGTAGGTAGGGTAAGGTAGGGTAGGGAGGTAAGTGCGTCGTAGATAAGTACATAGTGCTACCCGTGCGAAAGGGTACGGGCAGCTAGTGAGTTGATAATTATTAATACAGAAACTATGTATATATATTTGAAAATTCATAAATATTAGAAAAAACTCTAATAACATTCGTTAGTTAAGGATAAGTTAAGTTTTTAAAGCTTGCTTCTATTTTGCTGTGCCCGCAGGGTTCATACTGATCACATTACATTTTAAGTTACCACCTAAGTAGTACACATTGTGGAATGCAATAAATGATTGAGTCTTGAGTTAGCAGATTCTCTCCAATGTCTTTTTTCTTTGAGTGGTACGTCAAAAATTTGTTGAAAACTTAAAAGTAATACCTAAAAATACTGTTTTAAGCTAATGTTATACTGTTGATGTTGTGTTTAATGAAGTAAATACAAAAAACTTTAAAAATCTATAAATTTCTAGCACAGATTTTCGATAAAGCCGATCAACTACCAAATTTTTCTAGGCTACTAATAACATGAACGTACTTATCGATGAGATCGTGCACGTCTGAGGGCGCGACGCGCGTCCTCTCCCGCAGCACGAACCACTTCATGGCCATCTTGACGGGCGTAGTGAGGCAGGCCGTGAACAGGTCGGCCGGCAGCTCGGGGTTCATGGGCAGCGCCTGGCCGGCCGCGCACGCCGCCAGCTGGATGCAGTTCTTGTACGACACCGCGGCCGGCAGCGCCGAGCCCTCTTCAGACTTTGAGGTCATTTGGGCCTGGGGAGTGAGGTGCTTTGCCTATTAACAAGCAGAAACTGAACTAGATTGTTTATAGATATTTTTAACATGTCTGTTTTTATTGAAATTGAACTGAGCAATAACTTGGATTTGTGTCTGTGATGTTGTGCATGTTTGAATGTGAAACATCTACTAGCACGCCTTGCAGGTAAGACCGACCTCCGCCGCCGCTCTTTTCGATGTTCACATCCGCCGGGCGCCCCGGGACGGCCACATTTTTTCTCAAATAAATATTTCAGCAAGAAAACAGTGTGCAAGGGTGTGGTTACATTAATTTACCAAAACGTGAACCACGAGAACGTGAATTTTATTAAATTAGGGTAAACATCTACCTGTATTCCTAGGGGATTAGCAACTTCGCTACTTTATATTGTCTTGTTTTCGGCCTCTAACACTGTCCGTACGTAATAACGCTTTTCAAGGGCAAACCTCGTCTATAATCTGCTTCGACCTTAGCCTTACCGTTGAATTGAACTGTTTCTGGTGTGGAGAGCTTGCCTACCCTAAAGTATAACGGGTGTAAAGGCGCTTAACCAAGTCGGAGAGTCGCTTATTCTTGCCGTAATACTGATATATTTTTTGTACTGGACCAGCTGCTGTGATTAACTGAAGACAATGTTTATGTTCTTTCTCCAGAATTAGCTTACCTAGTGACAGATTATACGAGTTTATGTAATTGTTTATTTAATTTGACTTTATAAGTCAATTTATTTTAATTAAATTTTAATTTATTGTTGACATAATCTACTCATTACAGTGTTTTTTATGAGTTGTATTGCAATATGTAGTTAGCTTGCGACCTCGACAATTGATCATATTATTTTGTGCCTGAGAAACCGGCAGCAACTTCGTCATGCTCCCTTAGATGTCACTGCTTGCGGTAGCGTCGGGGGTCGGGTTGCCTCCTTCCCTCAAATATGCCGAGGGACGTAATGGCTGATCTTTGCGTTATGCTCGTGAATGGATGCTGCTTGTGGTGACTGGTCGACTTGCTGATCATGGTTTTGTTATTGTTATTCGTTTTTTTTGTTTTTTTACATCGATGGTCCCAGTTTATCATTTATAACTTCCAGTAACAGCTATATATAACTACACATGTTCTCGATGTTTTTGAACTACCGTAAACAGTGATTTTGTTACACCAAAAGTAAAAGTCGATTCCCAGCAATATGATTTTCTCAACGATACTTAGTTTGATGTACACAATGAGTAGATGACGGCTATGTGAACGATCTTTTATGCCGTGTGTAAGAACAGCTCAGACAGCTTCGTGAGGAGAGTTTTGAGATGAATGTGGATCGCTATAAGTGTAGGGGCAGACCAAACAAACGATGGATGACCTGTGTGAAAGATGATATGCCTAGAAAGGGGATGACTGCCGAGATGACGACTAATAGAGAAGTATGGAAGAAGAAAAGGGCATGTTGCGCCGACCACTAATACATTGAGGGTAAGAGAATGATGATAAGAACAGGTGAGACAGCTAGAACATTACCTCATACTCGCGCTCGTGCTGCTCGGCGAAGTGCTTGAAGTTGTCGACGATGACGCCGGCGTTGGAGCAGTCATACACGTAGAGCGACGGCGCACCCATCCACGTCTGCAGGTCGTACATCGACAGCGGGATGTACTGCGTGTACGCCTAGTGGGGAAATACAAGTTTAATAGTAGTTTATGAAACTTACTTATCAGGGGTTATTAAACCACGAGTATCCTTACATATTATAAAACAAAGTCTCCCGCCGCGTCTGTCTGCTGAACGCGATAAACTCAAAAACTACCAAACGGATTTTCAAACGGTTTTCACCAATGGACAAAGTGATTCATGAGGAAGGTTTTGGTGTATCATTTCATTAATGTTTTGTTTAAATTGGCTGAAATATGACGATTATTGTTAAACATTTCGGAAAAAATCATGCCGACTGGGAGCTTTACTGGCGTGCATACCATAACAATTATGTTCTACAAGATTGTTCATCCTAAAAAGTTCAACAAAAACGTCCGCGAGCATTTGGCTTTCTTCTAAGGATGACCCACAGTAACCATTATTATCTTTCAGAATTTGATAAAAATTTCATTTTTATTTCCGAAGATATTTTGACCGGTATTATATTAATCCTTGTCCAATAAAATATGTTACATAAATTGGGCATTTAATTTAGATCACAGATTTTATCAGATTCAAAATTATGCGTAACACAATAATTATGGTTGACGGCGCAGCGGTAGTATAGTTAATGACCTTTTCCTCGGCTATTAGGTATGTAATCCCAGTAGTACGTTCCCGTGGGATATTTGGCGACATCCACGCGAGAGAAGCCGCGGACAAAAGCTAGTAAGTTTATAATAGAGAGACAGAGAGAGAGTTTCAATACCTAGTTATATGCAGTTTCTTACCCTACTTTATCTAAACTCATACAATTTCATAAGTCATAAGCTCATAAGTAATTTATTTTATAACAAAATACATTGTGTTGAAAATATTAGTGATGATAAGTAAAATAATAATAATAAAAAATGTAACTGAAACATTCAGTAGCGCCATCAGGATGGAATTTGGTGTGGACAAATGTGCAGTCATGCATGTAAAGCGAGGGGAGATTATGGAATCCGAGGGAACTTAACTCTCGGAATCCATACACCTTAGATCTCTGTCCTCGTCCGAAAGCTATAAGTATTTGGGTAAGTCGGAAGCATTAGGCATCAATGTTGCTGACATGAAGCAATCGTTGAAGGAGCGCTTCTTTGGCCGCCTGAAGAAGGTATTAATTAGTCTTCCTTCAGGCGGAGCCGCCTTCAACGGTTGGGTCATGCCGGTTTTGATGTACTCTTTCGGCATACTTAAATGGACTCAGACCAAACTCGACACCCTGGATAGGAGGGTCCGTACACTGCTGACCGGAAACCGGATGCATCACCCACGATCATCGGTGATGAGATTGTACATCCCGCGGAAGTGCGGGGGTCGAGGCTTCTTAAATGCGAAGACCCTCCACAACCGCGAGGTGTGCAATCTCAGAGAATATTTTTTGAAAGCCGAAGTGGGTGTGCACCGTGACGTGGTGGCAGTGGACAAGGGGTTCACCCCACTCTCCATGGCCAAATAGAACTGGCACAAGCTTGTGGTACTTACTACAGATGACCGCAAAGAGGTATGGCAAAGCAAGGAGCTTCACGGGTGCTTCTATCGGGCTCTTCATGAGCCCGGTGTAGATTTTCTAGCGTCCGTATCCTGGCTACGTTTTGGGGACCTTTTCGGGGAAACTGAAGGTTTCGTCTGTGCAATTATGCACGAAGTTATCTTAACGAATAACTACCGGAGACATATTATGAAGGACGGGACGGTTGACGTGTGTTGGGCATGCCACCATCCGGGTGAGTCCATCAGACATATTATCTCTGGCTGTTGTCGTCTGGCTAACGGCGAGTACTTGCACAGGCATAACCAAGTGGCTAGGATTATTCACCAGTAACTTGCTTTGAAATACAAACTTGTGGATTCTGAGGTACCGTACTACAAGTATGTGCCCAACCCAGTTCTCGAAAATGACCATGTCACGTTGTACTGGGATAGGTCTATCATTACTGACAGGACTATTGTTGCCAATAAGCCTGATATAGTGGTGATAGACCGATTAGCGCGCCGCGCAATGATAGTCGATGTTACTATCCCACATGACGGGAACCTCGTGAAAGCTGAGAAAGAGAAACAAATAAAATATCTCGACTTAGCACACGAGGTTGTTGACATGTGGAATGTGAGCTCGGCTATCATTGAGCCGATTGTCGTAACGGCCAATGGCCTGATGGCCGAAAGCCTCGACCAACATCTCTCCAGGCTCTCGTTAGGCGGTTGGATCAAGGGCCTGATCCAGAAGGCAGTACTCCTCGATACGACTCGCATTGTGCGGAGGTTCCTGTCTCTGCAGCCCTAACCACCGGTAGCTTGGACCCTGCTCCCGATACCGGCGGAACACTATATTTTTAAATGTTATTTTAAGGATTTTATTTAAATATTTAAAAATAATGTAATCAATAAGTAATAAGATGAATAAACGAAATAAAAAAAATAAAGAAGCATAAACATAACATTCATATTTAAAATTCATTACGCATTTAAAATATATCAATATCACATCAAAATTTATTATATTCATCAAAAACAATACCCTAAAGACAGACTTTATCCACCTGAAATAAAAAAGTTTTATTGAAACACTTTCCCTAACAAAATAATGCTTCAAAATACCCTTTGTTCTATTAAAGCATAGTTTTTTATGATTTTAGTGTTATTTGTGGTGGAGCGGAGGTACTGCGGCGCGTACCCACGGGTAGACTGTTGGTGCGTACTACATATATTTTATTTATTGTGTATTTGATGAAACGTATGACTTTAGATATGGTGTATAAAACTGCACATAACTAGGTAGGTATTAAACAATCGTTTTGATACTATTATAAACTCATGTTTTAATAACCACTGATATGCAATAGCTTCAGAAACTACTAAAAGAAAACCAGGCAGGTACGAATCGGAGTCGCGCAGAGTTCCGGAATTTTTGAGGTTTCTTGCATAAGAACACACTAGGATTTTAGCTATTTACTTTATCGTGATCGAGGCCATAATATGTATTACCAGAGACTCAGAGCCTGTGATAGACTGATAGCGCAGCGGCAAAAGAAGCATATATTCCAGTTTACCCTGTTGAAGACCCAGATCTCCCCCTGCGTGGTGGGCTTGGGCACGCCATGTCCGTTGTAGTGGAACAGCACTCGCTCGTCCTTGGCGTTGCGGCGTAGTGAGCAGCACAGCTTCTTGACCTGCTCACACAAAGACAACTGATTGTTATTGGTCGCACACAAGGACAACCTACAATTAATTCTATTTTCTTGTAAATAATGTTGACATTCAAAAGTACCTTTTAATGGCCTACTTGAAATAAATTATTTGACTTTGACAACATTTGCCACCAACCCGGTACGGAACAACGGGAAGGAACAGAGACCTATGGCTTACGTAGTAACTACATATTATCTAAACCTAGTCGTCATTGCGACTAGGTTCATACAACATACTATTTTCTTTTTTCAGATTTTCCCAGAACAGTTGTAGTCAAGTACTCATGAGGTTGGTAATCAATGTATAAGATATTCACTTAGATTTGCTTTTGTGCATAGAGCGACAAAATGCTTTTCATATAAATTGGTATGATATTGGTCTGTAATACATTGTCATAAACTTGTTTTAAATAAAAAAATTATGTAAATGACCCTGGTTTTTGATGCTATATCGGCTTACTTGTGGGTAATTAAAGAAACAAACTGATAAATGATGAGTGCTGCACTTTGAACTCTGGCCTTCGCTTGAAAGATAATGTTATAAAGTTTATTTCTTTTTGAAAAATACATACCCCCGTACCTACAAACAATCAGCTATATTTATATTTTCACTATGTCATATGCTATCAATATAATTACTATGCATAATGACTACATTAATTTAGTCAAAATATATGACCATGTTCCTGTATGAGTGTGATGTTCGAGTATCACGGGACATGTACACATAATAACTAAGCACAGAAAACCCACTCCTAACCATACACAACTATAATGGAATGCATCTCATAGATAAACGATAGCTAGCGCTTGGTAAAAATCGTTTTAGTTAGTCTATTGAACAATGAAATCCACTGGAGCTTACTAATGTTGTTTTTTTCGTGTAGGTCGTAAACAGAGTATAGCAATAGACACGGCACTAAATAATAATAATAATCAGACGAAGACACACTTCTTTTTAGATCCAGTAGTAAAAGTAAACGTGACAGACATATATTTTCTCTACCACCTTCGCATAATTAAACTTTTTACAGCAAAACGGCTATCAGGGTAAGATTTCTTTGCAAAGTATTACCCGACTAGTTTTTGTACATTAGATAGTACCAGTAGGTATGTAAGTGGCTGTCGAAGACTCGCTATCTCATTGAGATATACTCTGAGAACGAATCTATACTATACTCTTTCCACGGTGTAGGTATGTTGAAATGGACCTTCTTTGTTGCATGTGCGCGATAGGTGTAACGCGACAATTATCTCAAGGTCGAGCGCGTAAGCCGGAGGTCGCCTGTCGCGCCCTAAACTAATTATTGCGTTAATTTCCGCGTGCCTAGCGACGTCACCCTCATTTTTGTAGGCTTCCTACTGAAACCTATTTCGTTGATACGCATCACAAATTGTCTCATAATTATATTTCCCAAGAGCGACATTCTTGTTAAACTTAGGCTTCACGTTGGTTTCACCAAGGTGTCCGCATAAAATGGGATTTAACCGGATCCCATGACCAAGATTTGGTCGAGTAGTCGATGTTTACATATAAATAAAATGCCAGTATTGGTTTTATTGCCTGATATGAACTTTTACGACAACAAATCAATCCAGACACAGCTTCGCAAGGCCTAACTGTGAAGATGTCGGTTACCTCATCACTGGTTGGGTCGAGGCTCTGCTTGTAGCGCGCGCGCGGCTGCCAGCGCTCGTACTGCGACTGGAGGGCGTGACCGATGCTCTCCAGCGCCTTGGTCGGAGACAGCGACTGAGGATCTGCAGAACAAGCAAACAATACTTAGCACCTAGGACAAATGCCTCTTAGATCTAATATGAACAAATTGCTTCTAACTTAGAGAGATGTGACGAGCTACCCGTGATGTCGTCTGCGATCCAGGATGAAAAGTTCCTATGTCCTTACCCAGGTCATGGTCTATAATAATATGTGTGGCATATTTTATCCAAATCCGTTCAGCCGTTTTAGCGTGACAGCGTAACCATCAAACTCACTTTCGCTTTTATAGTATTTTAGGATTTTAATGATTTAATTCCGTAAATATATATTTGTTTATTTATTTATTTAACACTTTAAGCACACAAATGTGGCACACAGAGGCGGACTCAATGCCATAGGCATTTTCTACCAGTCGACCTTTGGGTGATGCAGAGATAAACAGTGGTAGGTGCAAAATCGAAAATATATTATGTTTTATTATTATTTATATGGTGGTGGTGATATATTTGTTATGGTCGCGAATCATATTTTGATCAAGATACAACCTGGAACTGATCTGAAAATTTGAATTTCGGGCTACCACTGTGCATCCTCCTTAACTAAACTTAATGGAGCATGGTACAAAACTTCCTGAACAGGTAGTTCAGGAAGTTTTGTACCATGTTCCGTTTTGTAACAGTAGATAAACTGTCAGCATACTTAACGTAAAATAAACCGTGTTTCTAGATGGACAGTTCCTCACAGGTTTAACGAAAGTATTCCTATGGTCATCATATAATATTACAGATGTCTGAAATAACATTGTATCATCATATCAGTAAGATGCCCTAAGGTTATCATTCGAAATAGCATTAATTATAATTGTTGCAGAGTACGAGAGAACTAATTTTATCCATACATGATTACCTACAGCACACAATATTCAAGTCTTATAAAATTTAATCCCAATACCTAAACTATTAAATCGACAGAGGTAAACCTTCGCTATTCTAGTACAGAGAGCTTTTCCTGCGATATCCAAAAATATAACTATTTAATGATAACGTTTTGTTCGCGCTACGCAATATTACCGACGGAACGATCATCTGTTTGCTGTGTTGTCTGGCGTTTGACCTCAAAACGTTCCACATAGCTGAGTCATCACTTAACGCAAACTTGGCTGGTCTTATCTATATATGTATATGATGCATAACGCCAATATATCTCATCTCTTTAATTATGTACGTCCTCAAAGCTCAAGAGCGTAATCATTGTTTTAATCCCGCTTCAGCAAAATACCAACCGAAATTTAAAAAAAAACAGTGATACAAAAGCGAAAGTCGCCTAGAATGAAAACTGTGGAAAGTTAAATGATCCAACTTAGGAGAACTAATTCCCTGACAAGTACTCGGAAGACAAATATTGTGGAATCCGATCGGAGCCCATCTGTGCCCGTACAGAGTCCTACCCAAAATCGCTCTATCAATAGTAATGAAATGAACATAATGTGTAGCGCAAAGGAGATGTTTCATTTTCGACCATAAAATGTACGGTAATGAAAAAAGAGGAAAACATTCCACGAATTGAGGAAATATTATTTCCTGAATATTCCCATGATTACCTACATCGGCACAAAAAATTACAGTTTATCAGATTATTGCCATATTCTATTGATCATGGCGTCGCTTTACTTGCACACTGCTTTCGTCCAGAAATCACGTAAAATTAAAACAATAATATACGTTATTTATATAAATATGAAAGGCATGTATTTCTGTGATAGGATAATAATATAGCTGTCTTAGACAACTATTTTGATTAATTTAGAAAGGGTGAATCATCGTTAATAAAATACAGGTGGATTGTTGATAAGGGGCAGTAGGGGCCTTAACCGATATAACTACAGGAAAACTTTTTTAGAAGCCAATTAATCCTGTTTCTTATAAGGAAAAAATAACTCTATCGGACCAACTGAGGTATGAGTACAAGAAAAGTCAAAGAAATCTCAAAAATCTTTCTCCATACTTTAGGGGAAAAAAAATCGATACTGATATTCAGTGCAACTTGTTACTGAACATACATACAAATACAAAAATATCGAACATCGCGATCTAGAAAATGGGGCCCACCTTGAATCGTTATTTAGGCACACCACACGACACGAAGTGTTAATAAATTAAGTCATAAAGACTTTATAATTAATTTCGCAAGCCAGGGCGAACCTACGGCACGAGTTATAGGACATAACACGCGATCAAGTGTTGTCAGCGTGGGAATCATTAAGGTCCAGACCACGGGATTCCAGAAGAAAAACTGATCGAAGATCATCCGTGCGATGGCAGCACTGTTGTAATGTTAGTAATTCATCTGTCATTATTGGCTAATATAACGGCATAATAGCTAAACGGATTTGGATGAAAATTGGCACACAGATAGTTTATAACCTGGATTAACACATAGGGTACCGGTAGTACGTTCCCGTGGGATATTTTCCGTCATCCATGCGGGCGAAGCCGCGGGCAAAAGCTAGCATTGTATACAGAAGCTATTGGCACAGTCTATACATCATACAGTCGTTCGACGAAGACGTCTAGACAGGGCAATCTTACGGGGCGTGAGGGGCAAGACGGGGGAAGCGCGCTCCCGAACTGCTTACGCTACCGTGTTAGTAGTTCGGGAGATAACTTTCAGGGTTATCGTGTTGAATTCGTTTTGGATGTTGCTCCGGATAATTGTTTAAACTAGGCAGTAAGACAACAGAAGTTACCCCTTCCATTAACCAATTATTATTAGAGAATAATAAAAAGGTATCTTCTGGCAATATAACTCAATATAAATCAAAGGGAGTGCAACATACTTTAAAATGATTTAATCAAAATATCCAAGGTTGCTCTTCCAAATTACTGGAAATAGAATTGTTTTTGGAAAATACTAAGTTTGACGTCATTTGTTTAACAGAGCATTGGTTAAAAGATCATCAAGTGATCTCAATTCATTATGAAAATTATTGTGTAGTTAGCCATTTCAGCCGAAAACGTATGATACATGGTGGGTCATTAATATTAATTAAAAATTCTATTAAATCGAAGGAAAGAAAAGACATCATCAGACTATCTGTTGAACACAACATTGAATTGTCCTGTGTTGAGCTTGATAAGCATGTTATAGTATGCGTTTACAGACCTCCAAGTTACCAGAATCTATCCGTGTTTGATTCTGTAATGGAAGAGGTATTAAAGAAACTTAGTACTAGTAGTAAGTCAATAATTATATGTGGCGACTTTAATATAAACTTATTAGAAAATAACTCAAATACTGTCAGATTATTAAGCCTTTTTAAGTCATTTGATTTGTCAAATGTTTATGTTATTTGTTTTTATATATTGGAAATTAGTTGCATCGTCTTCACACAGGGCCGGATTTAAGGCAGGGCAACAGGGGCCATGGCCCTGGGCCTCCACAAAATAGGGGCCTCCACAATTTGATTTTTTATGTTAAAAAAAGTATAGTTGGTCCAATACGCTAAATTTACCGTTTTGTATAAAAACGGTTGTCAAAAAATCAATCTAAGGAAATCTTCTATTAGCAAATACTCGAAAATTCAGAGCTACATTTCCAAATGTTGAAATTATGTTGAGAATGTACTTGGTGTTGATGGCATCGAACTGCACTGGAGAATGCTCATTTTCGAAAATGAAATTATAAAAAATAGACTTCGAACTACAATGACACAGAACCGCCTATGAAAGTTATCCCTACTTAGTATTTAAAGTGATTTACTCCGAGAACTGGATTTCACCAAAATTATGAATTATTTTTCGACGAAAAAAGCTCGCAAAGTTCCATTCGCCTAACGTTTATCTTTTTTTCTTTTGTATATTTTTAGCACAAACAGAAACAAAATCGGTGCCTCCACTTCTTGGTTGCCCCAGGGCCTCCACACCTTTAAATCCGGCCCTGTCTTCACATATAATTATGTAACGAATGTACCTACACATACAAATATTGTAACACTTTTTAAAAGAGTAACGGTGGAGTTTCTTGCCCATTCTTCTCTATACGAAAACTACCTTTTGGAAGGGGCGACTAGAATCAATTCAATTTTTTGTAAACTTTGACGTTCAAAAATGCCTTACAAGGGCCTATTTGAAATAAATGATTTGACTTTGACTTTGAATTTATTATTGTTTTTATTTATGTATAATAATTAAAATGGTGCATCCACCCGTGTGTTGTGAAAGATTACAAGTCGTCATCTTACATTAATAAAGAACTGCGATTTCATCAATTTCCGCGCACGGATGAAAGGTCAACAGATGAATATTGTTTATTTAATAGGGAAGGTGCGTATTTACGCGACTAGGTATTTCCATTTTTATACCAGATTTTTACTTGCAAGTACGCCGACTAAGTGCCGACCCGAAATACATGCAAGACTACAAAATATTTTACTATCTTACTCAGTTACTCACTCCGTCGACGCTCGACGCGATTGTGCTCCTTATTTATATTTAGTTACGGATCAATGTTCTATGCAAGCATTTTATCTTCCAACAAGGCTTGGTAACTTCATCAAAATATTTTACCCGGCTACTCGCTCCGTCGACGCTCGACGCGATTTTGGTCCTTATTTACCAAGATCAAAAGATCAAAGATCAATGTTCTATGCAGGTATTTTTCTTCCAACAAGGCTTGGAAATTGGAAGTATCATTTTTTACATAGGCGATTGTAGTCCTTATTTGTATGAATTTACGGATCAATTTTAGATGCAGAAAGATAATACTTGAAAGTATTTCGAACCCTGGTTTTTGGCGCTAGTGGCGCCAAAAATCAACGTAAAAGGTGAACGTACTTAGTAGCCCTGGTACTCGATTTTGCAAGTACGACCCATGTGATAGGTCAAAATATTTTCCATTTTGTCATGTCATGCCAACTTGCCAACGTAAACAAAATGACGGAAGCTCAGACCAAATAAAAAACCAAGACAGAGCGCTGCGAACAATACAGTGAAGCATGCCAAAACTACAACTAACTACTAAAATAAATGAATAAATATTGTTTACCTGGAACAACTCTAGCTGTCGCGACAATGCTTACACGTTGTCGGCATTTACCACGAGATCAAAGGCGTCGTCCTACTGTATCTTTTTATACTGTGCTATTGGTAAACCTTTATTAGTAAATAAATAAATGTGCCTGACTAGTGTCTAGTGACCCATTAAAGATGAGTTAAGCAAAATAAATGTGTCTACCATTAATAAAAGAGCATATTTAGTGGTGGAACAAAAAATTACTGGCTTTCCAATTTATTCCTTGCAGAGCTTTCTCCTATAGTTTTAGTACTTTTAGTCTATAAAATATTTGTGAATTAATGTATCCCCGTATGTATGTATTCGTAAGGCTCAATTTACATTGTCGCGGAACGAAATAGAAGCGATTTTTTGTAGCGAAATGGTGTAAAGCATAATTAACTTTATGTCAATCAAGTAAAGTACAAACTATATAGATAAGAGCCAAAAAATTGGTCGCGTGTCTTCCGGAGAATTCTCGCGCATTCTCAGAAATTCCCGAATCCCGCAGCAAGCAGCTCGTATCTAATTTATAAGTTACACCATTAACATAAAGTTCATTATGCTTTGTAACATTTAGTTACAAAAATGGAGGCGGCGCAACAAGTCTTTTATACTTCTCAGTAGTCACCCCCTTTCTTAGCCCTACTAAATTATATGTATAACTAAATATGTACCTAAGATAAGATCATAATCTAATTTATGGTCATTTATAAGGCATTGCCTCTGCCCACGGCTTTGCCCGCGTGGAAGTCGGAAATTATCCCGCAGGAACTTCTTACCGGGATAAAAAAAATCCTATGTTGTTGGGGCATAGGATACCAGGTGGTTTACCCGTGTGCCATATTTCATACAAATCCGTGGAGCCTTTAAGGCGCGAAAAGGTAACAGACAGACAGACCGATTTACTTTCGCATTTATATAAAGCTTTGTAGGCTAGCTATTTTTATTAAGTAGTTGGTAGTGCATTGCATCGTATCACATTCTTTAATATGCGCAGTGCGACTGGTAGGACCAAAATAGGTAGGCATCGTGATCACTAGGCATGTCAGCATGTGTGATGTAATTCATTCACGACACTCGAACAAACCGCAAAAGGCGTCAATAGTGAATCATGCGGCGCATTTCAGCTGGTCTCTATAGTTACTAAAGACCACCATTTTATGTTCACTTAAAACCTTTAGGTACTATGCAATATAAGTGACATAAACAAAAATATGATTCACCTTTGTTTTGGTCACCCAAGTTTAATGGCCTAGTTTCTAGAACAAGATACCTACTTCAAAAAATACCAGTGATCAAAAAGAATGTTATAAATAATAATTTTAAAAAAGCTAATGCATGTTAGTGAAGTGGACACGGGGGACAAGGGGGCACCCAATGGTCCACTAGCGCCACTTCTTTAAAAAAATATTATCTCGTGATTGAGAAGGAATTATGAATAACGGCTAGTAAGGACCCTCGGTAAGTGTGTCTAGAATTTGCATTTATTTCAATTAAACCATTACAGGCACTTTTGAATTGTCAAGGAATCGGTCAGTCAAAAAATATGAAGCTAGTTGCCCATTCCAAAGCGTAGCAGGTACCTATGGAGAAGAACGGGCAAGAAACTCCACGGATACTCTTTTAAATAAAATAAATTGTTATAAAATATTGGTTACATCATTCATGTTGAAATTATACATGTGAGAACAATGTAGTAAGACGTGCACGTTAGAAGCGTCCGTAATACAAAGATAAAACAAAGAACAATTCAAAAATTAAAATCAGCCATGGCCGCTAAGAGTTGACCAGTCCCAACTGACGGCGCCCGTTCACGAACATGACGCATTCTCAGTCACGAAATAATTTTTTATTTTTTATGTGGCACTAGTGGACCATTGGGCACCCTCTTAACTAGATGTGCCCGGTGGTTTCACCCGCATAATTCTCGACCCCGTGGGAATATCGGGATAAAAAGTATTCTATGTCCTAATCCAGGTCATGGTCTACCCATATTTCATCAAAAAATCTGTTCAGCCGTTTTAGCGTGAAAGCATAACAAACATTATTAGTTAAAATATTCATAAAGTACATCTTACAAAAAAAAATTACAGCTGTATGAGCAAAATGTGTCTTTGTTATAAGGATAAATGTTGAATCCCACTATAGACTAAAGGAATCTATTTCTCTTCTCAGATTTCATACCAAAAATAAAAGGGTTAGAACTTTATTTTATAAATTAACTAGCTTTAGAAAGTTTAGAATGTACTACTGGGATTAAGAGTACCCTACCAGGTTCTAAACTATCAGTGTGGCACATTTCTGCCAAATTATTGCTGCAATCAGGAACATACATCCAGATAATTGTATCATCATTAAATTGAAATGGTTACATACCAATCCAGCATTCAAGTCGTGCACATGGTTGTGTCTTCACCACGTCGGGGGGATCCACTCCAACGTTAAGGCACAGCACCAGGGCCACGCAGTGCGTCTTGTACTAAACAAATACAAAATTATTAAAAAAAAAAAAAAAAAATTGATTAAGTAATACTACAGCTGTAATATTGCAGGAAAATTATACAATGATAACTAAGCAATGTTATTATAACCATAATAAGTTATACAAGCACTAATAAGAAATTCATAGTTAGCAACTATGAATTTCTCAGCTTATAATGTTCCCACTGCTGGGAAACAGGTCTCCTCTCGGTGAGAGGGTGCCTGTCGTAATCCTCTACGCGGGCCCAATGCGGGTGTTGGATGTCACATGTATTCGAATTTTTTGTTCTAGGACACATGCACAATGGTCCATCTGATTGACTAAATGCGGAGACCAAACCCCATAAAATAGAACATAGAGTTCTAGGACATGCCGGTTTCCTCACGATGTGGTTTTCACCGTTTTGAGAGCAGTGGTGATGAAATAATTTAGACAAAGTAAACTGCCTGTCAGGGTTCAAACCTACAACTTGTAAGTCGCGGCCGTTACAACTGGGCTACCATTGCTATGCAATCCATAGTTGATAATTATTAAATATGCTAACACAAATTAGAACATACAACTAAAATTGGTTATATGTAAATGTTTCTATCAGGTGAACCTAAATAGTTGACAAACTGATTTACAACTTAGATATTATGATATCAGTCATTGATAAGCTTCAAATTATATATATAGAGTAAAATACTAGCAAATAAATTAAAGTATAAAAAGATGAACTATCACTTTTAAATCCGTCACAAATATACTAATTGCTCTCTGCACTATATTACACAGTTGTTTCAGTTATTAGATCATGCAGACAATGAATGGGTCCAAACCAGGATAGTAGGTATTTTATTATTGTATTATATTTTTGGCAACACAAGAAGAAACTTTAGATAACATCAAACAATATTAAATAATATAGGTACCATGTTAGAAATAACTTTAATAACAAACACTACATTAATTAGCAGTATAATTAAGTTCATATAAGCTAAGCCAAGTATATTACAAGGAGAAATTATTTGAGACAGTAGTACTGTTGATTTGTTGTTGACAAATAAAAAAAAATTTTTTTTTTTTACTTTGTTGTTTTTATTGATTATTATTGTTTACATCCAAATGTTAGTAAATTCATAAATATTTAAAGACGCACGTATAAGCACAAATGCACGCAAACAACTAGGTACATAAATCATGAATGGAGCAGGCACGGAAAAGTCACAATCGTATTTACTACAAATACAAAGTTGTTTTTTTATCGACCAAAGCTGAGCTAACGACGCATTCATTCAATCAACCATGTGCGTTTGTTTTCATCGCACTTACGTTACACTCAGCTACGCAGTAACGTACACAGAAGTCATCAATTGAAAGTCACTGTGTTACCTTCTCTTTGACTCTCCAAGTGTGCTCCACTCGCTCAGCGCCTTTTATAGGCTCAAGGTGCCTTGGTTTATCGAAACTCAGAGGTAAATCCCAGTCGTCTACGTCTGAAGAAGTATCACTGTCACCCTGACCACTGTTTTTCTCCTCATCTTTGACCGCGAGATAAGGAGGCATTTCTGTCATTTTCACACAACACTTTGTCACAAATTTGTCAATTTTTACCGCTCAACGAACGCGAACACTAAAGGAAAACATTTTCAAAACCTCACAGAATCATGTGCGCGTCCATTTTTCCACCACATGGGAATAAACAATAAATTTATATTTCATTTCACGTTAGTGCTTATTGGGGATTATTACATCGAGAGTACAAAAACTTCTGAGCTATTGCTCAATAAAGTAAAAGAAAAATGGTACTATCATAGAAAAAAAAAAGAGTATTTTTTTTGTAGATGTTTCTAAAAAAATTACCCCATTTCATGAACAAGGTAACGAAAAGGAACGTCATTCAACTGCGTTCATTATTTTGTTGAACTTGATCACTCTTGGGGATAAAAACTGGCACTTGCTCACTTCAGATGTCGCTACTACCCGTTGTCTAGGAATTTGACAGCAAGCTGTCACTATCCGTAATTTTTTTGTAAGCAAGCGACTTCTTTTACGCGTAATTTTAAGTATCGTTGCGCAGCTGTGTAACTGCAAAAATACGGTCACCCATGTATTTGTCAAAGATGTTAGAAGACGAAAACTGTGGAAGAAAGCTCTCCGAGTAGTGCGTCTCATCAAATATTTCCAAATGAAAAACATCATAAATTGATTTATAATTAGAATTTCAGAATTATTTAAATACCTATTTCATTTAAATAATCAAATAAAAGTACTCAATTTGTAATTGGCACTACAAATTGGCATCCTCAGGTACAGTCACGAGCATAATATTAGGTCCCCACCTATGAAATCAGCGTTTTGTATGGAGAATTTTAAAGAAGTTGCATTTTTCATACTAACATTTTCTTTATTTATATAACAACCATGTACACTAATGTTTTAAAACTTTTATGCACTAATACTAAGATAACGTAATATGCCACTTAGATTAAACGACAAAAATAAGTTTTGGCTAAGTTAAAACAAATAGTGGTAATTTCTGCTAGCAAAATGAGGAGTCATTTTCAGGAGTCAGGAGGTATTTTTTATGTTTAGAAAACTATAAGTAATAAGGTTTTTTTTACTATTGGTAGTTGTCTATGATGGTCATTATTCGATATAATACCAAGCAATTGATTAATATTTTAAATCATAGAAGTGACAAGGTTCTCTATTTGTGAGAAAAAAAACGCCAATTTCATAGGCGCCAAAAATATGAACACAGCTTTCTGAAACATTCTATGACTATAATAATATAGTCCTACATTGCATTAATTATAAATTGACCCGTGACGCGATTGGTGGCACTGAATTTTGCAGTCAAGTGATTTGTAGACAGTTCTGTCAGTCGCTATGTTGAACTCTTTTGCTACCAATCGCGTCACGGTCAAGATAGATTGAACGCACTGTACAAGGATCTTTTGGCGCCTGAGTGACAGTGACAGGACGTTGTTGTCACTGAAATTTTGTGAAGTTGTCACTGTAGCAACAAAAGCAAAATGTTGGCCCCAGTTCTGTTATTTATTGGCAACGCACTGTATGGTTCTAGGTATTCTGTATCTTAGAATTGATCATTTCATGAAGTATTCGACCATTTCATGAAATGGTTGTTGTAGTGTATCTATAAATTAGTTACGTAAACACTATCTCATGCACATCACGTATAAAATATAAGGACTAGAAATACCTACAAAAAAAGGGTGAAACATAAAATTGCTGCCATTTCTAGGGTTGTGTCAATCAAGGAGTATAGTTGTTACTTTATCGAGTCGATACTAGACACGAGTATTACTAGTTAACACGTTTGGATCATAATAAGTCCGCTCAGTCCGCTGTAACAGAAAAGATGAGTACCTAGGTAGATTTACTTACCTTCTGTGATCTGAGAATAAAATTAAGGTTGAAGGGCATGCATGCGCTAAGGTAACCCGCGAAATTCAAATATTCTTAGATTTTTTGCAATTATTTGCAGGTCAAAATATGATTCGCGACAGTAGCAAAATAGTCGCATGTATAATTTATTTTAATTAAATTAATTTTATATAAGTAGTATCATATTATATGATTTAAACAATATTCATGATAATCGTCATCGTAATAGCCATCGTGATCAGCATCGTCATCGTCATTGCCATCGTCATCGCCATCGCCATCGTTATCTTCGTCATCACCATCATCTAATTTGTAAAACTTTTCACAAATCAAATAGCAATAGTATAGGTACCTAATATGCAATTACTGAATAAAAGACGGATTTAAAGAGAGGGCCATAGATGAATCACGAGCAAGTGAAGGTTTCTAGCGACTGAATCACGAGCGTAGCGACTGATTCAAGTGTTAGAATCCTGAGCGACGCGAGTAATTCATGGCCCTCGATATAAATCCGTTTTATTCAAGAGTTGCATTCTATACTTTATACCATGACTACGAGAAAAAGAAAGATATAGGTATAGATATGTTCTAAATTCAAACACCAAAATAGTGATTAAAAGTGCTTTCGATACGAGGGTAATGGTATAAAAAGATTTTTTATACCATTCCCCCTCTAAAAAGCCTTTTTTATTCACTGTTTTCAGTGAATAAAAAGCACTTTTAATCACTATTTTGGTGTTTGAATTTAGAACACATCTATATATGCGACCTCCATCTCAATGCTATACAACCTCCTTGCGAAAACATACTCGATACACAGGGAATAAACATCGCTTCACAAGTTGATTATTATTAGTAATAATAATAAGAAAATTACTCTTAATTTTATTAATTGTTTTTTGTAATTAATTCAACCTTCCTTTTTTCTTCATTAAATGTCTATTTTCGCTTAAATCTTTCTTTTTCTCGTAGTTATGGTATAAAGTATACCTAGTATGCAACTCTTCAATAAAACGGATTTATATCGAGGGCCATGAATTACTCGCGTCGCTCAGGATTCTAACACTTGAATCACTCGCTGCGCTCGTGATTCAATCGTCATGAATCGGATGGGAAATTATCAAATAACTTCTCCCGCTCTGGGTGGAGCGGGAGGGCGTGTCAGACTTTTACTGACTAAAACCCACCCGTGTTCCTTCCGTTGCCTGTGTGCCGAGGTCGCGATATCCCATGAATCACTCCCTACGGTTGTGATTCAGTCGTTAGAATCCTTCACTTGCTCGTGATTCATCTATGGCCCTCGCTAAAACCGTCCTTTATTCACTAATTAATATACTATTAACATTGCCACTCGAAAAAGAGCATTTTATTCATCGATAACACTGAATGAAACTCTCTTTTACTCACAAGTTTTTGAATTTGGAACAAGCACGAACTATACAAACTATGTACAAATGAAATGTACTGAAAGAACCTACTGGCTGGCTAGATGGAGCTATTCCTGGCCACAGCCAAGAGCGGCGCGGCAAGCGGTGAGCGGCGAAAATAAATGGTAGACAACCTATGAAGTATGCCACAGCTACCGGCGACGCGCACTGCGGCGAGACTTGCGGCGCGGGGAGAGTCGCGCGGCACGCGGCAGCGACGGGCTGCGTGGTGTAAGGCCTCTGCCTCGAATTTTGCGGGCAGCGGGGCGGCGGCGGCGGCGGCGCGGTTGACTGGAGTGCACCGCTCGTTGCCCGCCCCCGCGCCGCTGCCACGCCGCTGTTTTCGAGAACCGGTCCATTTGATTTTACGCATAAGATCCTGCCGCTCCCGCGCCGCCGCCGCTGCCGCCCCGCTGCCCGCAAAATTCGAGGCAGAGGCCTTAGAGTGAAACAAATGTACTAGCCACACTAGCCAGTATCGAGGCACCCAGAGCCACAGCTCAGAGCGGCGCGCGCGGCGGCATCGGTGAACGCGTTCAGGCATCGCGCGACCGAAACAAATAATTTAGTTTTTATCGCGCGTTGAGCTTATAAAAATAATGGACATGAAACAATTTATTAGTGAAATACTGAAATTTTCTTTAGCTTTCAAGTCTTCATGTACGTGGCCGAGTATATAATCAAAAGTTTCTATGCTTGCCCTCGTATATTCAAAAAAAATATCGGGATGGTTCCTATATTCATAATAGAGAGTGTGAAATTCGCCAAGTTCTCTCCTTTTCTGGTTCACTGGGTGCGCTCCTATTCTTGACTGAATGATATCTTGAGCGAAGAACGCACTTGTTTCAAGGCAATACCGTGCCACTTTTGATAGGGCATTTTAATAGTTTAGCCGTTCTCTAAATACGTCCACCGCTGACGCCGCCGCGGTCGCAACTAGTCTGCCACATTGCCACAGCTAGACTAGTAGTCTAGCTGTGGCAATGTGGCATACCACCGCAACTCACGCCGCCCGCCGCGCCTGCCGCCGCTCCGCGCGTCGCACCGCCAGAGACTGCGGCCAGGAAAGCTATACAATTAAATTTAAAAAAATATCCCGCCAACTTTAGTTAGGTTCTTTCAATCTAAAATCTCAAAATAGAACTGTTTTGCATTAAAACAAAACAGTTATTATGTTATGAAAAACATAACATTTGATTTGAAGAAGCTGTCTTAAATTTTACCGATAATAAGCATAAAACGTACTTACGGATGCCAAAAGTTACCTGTGGACCTTTCACTCACGCAGAAATCGCGGCTGCCAGCTCGATCTGTCACTCATGACAAGTGTCAATCATAGAAGTCTTCAAAAATTCAACAGCAAGCAAATTGCTCAAATGTTATGTTTTTCATAACATAATAACTGTTTTGTTTTAATGCAAAACAGTTCTATTATGTTTCTTCAAAACATAACATTTGATTTGAAGACCTGTTTGGTATCTGCTGGTGAAAGAGTACCCGAAGGATGTAGACGCTATGTGAATTAAATATTATATGGAACGAACGAATATTTCAGTCTGTATTAATTAAATGTTCCAATAAAACAATTAAGTGTTTTCAATATATTTATCTTAGTAGATGCAGAAATGAACACATCTTCCTTATGATGTTAAAGATTAATGGCAAATTTATTTGCCTTATTTAAGGTGAATATAAATTATAAGGCTACAGTATGCTGATAATAGAAAATCAATGGGACTAAACTGAATAATAATCTCATCAATAAAGGAGAATTGGATCACTCATATCCTTAATTAATATAAGTTTAGTTACTTACTTGGAAATTATGAGATCAATCAAATGTACAGACATTTTTGAATGTCATAGTAAGCAATTTTATAAAGATGTGGAAACACAAACTCAATGTCATACATACATGACAAAGTTAAAATTTCGTTGAAACTGAAATTTAATTAGGACCTTTTATTAAAATGGTCAATAGGTTAGTCAAGTGGTGATGCATGTAAATGAAGTCTCATCATTTGTTAATTAAATTAACTTGAAATGTGAATCATGTACACAAACATAATTTTAATATTTTCTTAGGGGATTAAAAATTATCATATAATAAATCCTCTTCCTCTCTCACAGAGAGACCCTTTGTCCACTCAGTGGGAACATAATAGCCTGAGCATTATAATAATAATAATTCTTTATTTTTCGGACAACATACATACTTGTACATTATACATTCTCTTGAGAGGTAGCCCTCTCTTTTACTACTTTACGAAAGTAATTTTTCTGTCTCTAGCGGCTCTTCCAGTTTCATTTCATCTGATAATCTATTTTCCAGCCAGCCTCCCGAAGGCTACCACAGACCTTATACTTCCTAGAGGCTCCTCAATCTTAGTTTGTTTAAAAATGAATCTAGTCCATTCTAAGGAGAGGCAGTGTTGTCTTTCAAGGCAAGCTTAACCACACCTGTTATTGCAAACCAAAATCAACAAGGATTATGGTAGCTTTTAAGTAAACATCTTGATTGTCAGTGTCTTTGAACCATATTTTGGCCACACTATTATTCAAAATCTTGAAAGTTGTGAGATGTCTTATATTATTAGGTTAAGCATGTAAATCTACGCCAAGCAAGGGGTATCTTTTTATCCCATATGGGTGCCTGGGTAATGCTTTTGAAACTTACAAATGGACAAAATCTGTTTAGAAGCGATCAGGTTATTAAGGGCTAATGCCATGCAATCTACACTATGACATTCACCTCTGAATAGGAGCTTTATAAGTAAGTAGTATGGATTATCTCCAAATAAATTTTAGCAAGTACCTTGTTCCTCTATCGACCACTGCCCCTTGCAACCTGACTGCCCCCCTCCCCCAACTTTCCAAGCTAGGAGTTGCAGCTTGTCAGGTCTAAGAGGTTCTTACATGGATCTTGTACTGGTACTGGGTCTAGTATGGGGCGATTTATATATAGTACGTCCCCATCCCATTACCGAGTTCAGATGGCTGAACACTCGGTCTTAAATTGGGCGAAGAGAGAACACCCATGCTAGTCAATGCTGTCACCTCTGACTAAAAGCATCGTAGAAGCATCGCAGAAGCTTGCCAAGCCATCGTTTGAGTCCCATGTGACGTACTGTCGCACAACGGCCGACTTATCTTACACGAAAAGGTCGTAAACGTCGAGGACGCCTCACTTTGAAACATGGCCTCCGAGGCCTGGGGCCTGGAGCAACAGGAGCCAATCAGGCTGGTCTGTTCTTAAAAGCGGTCGGCTAAGCCGTTATAACACTTAACCTCCCCGGGAGGTAAACCGCTGACAGAGTGATGTTAAGCTAACTTCGTCGTTTTGCAAGATAGGTTCAGGAGAGCTAGGAAAATGTATCCTTCGCTCATCCTTGAATGTACGACAAATGGTCTGTTGTCGGAATGAATTAAATTACTAGAATATTTGCACTCTGAAGACTGGCTTTTGTGGCTGCTTATTACTGCGTATATGGCAAACATCTCTCGCAAATTCGAGTGCCATTTTTTTTTTTCTGGTTTGTTCAAGTTCCTGACAAGAGTAGAATACTCTTTATAATTTACACCATACGAATTACAGATATAAATGTAGAAATTGTACATATGGTGACACAATGGGCGGTATTATCACAAAAAGCATCTTTTGGATGTATAGAGTGGCCCATTTATGTGGGCTTACCTTTCCTCCACGGCATGTGTGGACAGGAAGTGGGTTACCTTACCATGTGTAGAGGAACTGAGCTGTGGTCTATCAAAAGCCTTTGGCCACCACATTAACTCTTGGCAAACCAATGGAGCAACCTTTTTTAATTTCTCTTGGTCTGCCCTTTTCAACTATTTTGCAGACAGGGCCTTGTGACTAGTATCAGTACACAAAAAGGCCTTTTATAATAAAGTAAAAGTTTTTTATAATAAAAATCTTCTAAATCCTGATTGAGATTTAGAATTTGCTTAGGAAATTTACTTCTCATCCAAGCTTTTTTAGGAGTTCCAGTCTCTGAGACATAGAAATAAAAAATTTACAGGCTCGCAAATTCTCTATTCAAACAAAAATCTAATTTTGTGATGGCCCAGTGTTTAAGGCCTCGACTCTCATGCATGAGGTTGAGGTTTCAAATTCAGGCAAGTACCAATGTGACTTTTTCAATTCATATGCATTTTCTGAGTTTAACTGGCACATTACTGACATTGGTGAATGAAAACACTGTGAGGAAACCTGGACTTATAGTTATTATAAGTCTGAAATCGCCAACCCGTCCCGAGCAAGCATGGCGATCAATGCTGGTGCCTTCTCTGTATGAGAAGAGGCCTTTGCCCTGCAGTGGGACAGTAACAGGCTGGTATTATATTATAAACAAAAAGACCTAACAAGGGAACTATTTCATGAACAGCTACCCTTCATTCATTAATAAAACATTGCTTGCATTTTACTTTTCAATTGTCATCATCTTACTTGAGTATAAACAATAGGCTATTTGATTATAATATCATAATATTAGAAAACCACATAGATTAATATTTTGCGTTTAATAAAAATTTGCAGAATTTTCTGAAACTAGAATTGTTCTGAATATTAATATTTTCGGTCTTTGACTTAGCAATAGAAATTTGTGGAATTTGCTAAAAATAGAATTGTTCTGAATATTATTAATTTATTTATTCGACTTCTTGTTAGGATCTTATCATTCCCAAGCTTTTACATGGTTCTTTAGACGGCCTGAATCTTGTCAACAATATGAATCTAGGCCTAGTTATTCTTGCTATGATCCTGTTTATCATGTCTTTTAATATAAAAGAACTAATTCTTATAAAACCAGCTTTAACTAAATATACATATTGTGAGTTTTAAATTGTTTAGTGGCTGTATTTGTTCCATTTCTAATTTTGATAGAGCAAGCTAGCTCCTGATGATCATAACTATAAGATTTTCTTAATTATTACAAAATACAGCAAAGAAAAATACAGTATTAACATTATAAATTATAATGTTGTTTAAATATTTAGTATTTCCTAATAGTTATAGAACTTAATGTCATATTTAATTAGTAATTTTAATGTTCTGAATGCAAATTAGAGTTCATAAGAGGTGCTGAACCTCTTTAATGTAACAACTGCATACCACATGAGAGTATTGCACTCTATTTTAATTTAAATACACTTCTGGATGGGTGTGTCCGGACTATTTCCAAAATGGAAAGAAGGATACTATCTCAGTGGGTAGGTTGCTGCCCAATTAACAAGTCCCTGTGGACGTTGCTTTAGCAGCTAGCTCCATTTGCACTAGACCTATATTAGAGATCCCAGCCAAAACCCCTTCCGCAGGGGCTAAATAGTCTTTAGTTTTATTTAGTGGCATAAGTACTCATTTACTTCTAATTCAGTGTGTGAAACACATGGGCTGGGTGAGCATACCTACAGGTCTTCTTATAACGGATTGTTTTATAAGATGGGATGTCAAAATAAAAATAAAACTGCTTGAGTAGTTTTGCCTCCTCAAGACAATCTGTATTTGCGTTAGGAATTACCTAATCACAATATTTTACACTGAAACCTTTAAGTTGTAGTGTTTCAAGTCTCTTTAGACATGACCGGATTGTTTAGAAAACAACAATGCGCTTCTGAAGTAGATACTAGCAAGAAGCAATTTAGAAGTTTGTTGATAGTGTTTCTGAGTAAGATTAGTGATATAATGTAGAAATTGTGTCATTGTTAACAGATTTAACACTTACTTGTCTACTCGTTCAATTGTAAATGCGTGGGCCCGACTTACAGGAAATCGTTTCGATCTCTTTGCCGGTGTTCGGCAGTGGGAATAGGTGCCTTCTTCCTCCGAGGATAAAGAGCATTCTTCACCACTATCGCACTTAGGAGAATCCGCAGGCACCGGTGACAATTTAGATTTAATGTGACCTTTCGATCTCCATTTCGGCATTTCGCTGGCTCAACTATCAGCGTAACACTATATATCACTTACCACAAGCACTATTATTCACTTTCTATAAGTTTTTTCTGAAACTTTACAATTTTCTTTAAAGAAAATTATCGAAAGAAAAATTTTCCGTACGTTGGCGGCAAAATTTTTAGACGCTATGATTGACACTTGTCATGAGTGACAGATCGAGCTGGCAGCCGCGATTTCTGCGTGAGTGAAAGGTCCACAGGTAACTTTTGGCATCCGTAAGTACGTTTTATGCTTATTATCGGTAAAATTTAAGACAGCTTCTTCAAATCAAATGTTATGTTTTGAAGAAACATAATAGACAGTTATGGTGGTTGTTTTAATGTCATTGGAAAATCTAGTGGTCAATGGTCAAAAGTAGAGTACATACAGAACTCGTGAATTTTTTTTTAATCTCCGTCCTTGCATCCCTCGCTCCGCTCAGGATCCAAATCTAGAATCCTTCGCTGGTCTCGGGATCCAACTTAGTCCTTCGAATTAAATTCCCTTTTTTTTTTTCACTTGTTGTATTATCTACTATTGCGTCGCGCGTCGGGCTGACGACGGAGGTAAAAATAATAAAAAAACTGAAAAGTAAAAAGCACTAGTGTGTAAAAGTGGCACTTTCCGCCTCTTAACTTTCTTTTCAATTTGGCTGCTTGGAAAACGCTCTATTGGAGCCCATGCATTGTATAGTCATTTTCAATGCGCCGCGCCGGAAGATCATGGGTCCATGAATTCTGTGGATTTTTTTTTACATAATGCAACCTATGATGATGGCACTACTTTGCCAACAAGTGCTAGTAGGTTTTGATTTCAGTCACCCACAGGCAGCGTTTTTTGTTGCACATTTACTTTAATAATTTATTTCCCATTCGAAGTGACCTAATTGCGATAGTGGCGCCCTCATTTTCATTTTATTCTTTTTTGAAAAGCTGTAAAACAATTCGATAATTTTGTTGTAGGTTTAGGTAGGTATGTACTTTTGTTGCTTTAAATAGCATTATTGAAATTATAACAACGACATATTTCAGTTTCATTTTATTGGTATCTGGGGTAGGGTAGATAACTAATACGAGGAAAAATAATACAAGCCACTTCATTATAAAAGCACCGAACATTGATAAACATTTTTAAATAATTAGTTTGATTAACATAATTATATAAGTTTATAATGGAAAAATATTGTTTAATCATTATTCATTATACATAATATATACAGCATCTATCTAAGAGTTGAGCTTTAGTGATTTGGGTCACATTTTGACGGCGCTGCACACCGTACAAGTCTGGCACTGTACTCCCTCGGGAAGGCACTCTTTATGGAATGAATGCCTACAATTGTACACCATCAAATCTGAGGCATTCGATAAGTCCCTAATAATGATCCGTCCTTGGCACGCACAACACATGAAGTCATCCGTAACTGATATACCTCTTTGCTGATTGATGATTAGCTTTTGATGTAACTCGAAGTAGTTCCGCAAAGTGATAACTTTACATGCTTCCTGCACTGACAGCTGAAGGTGATAATCACACATCATCTTTGCTAAGGAGTCCTTTAAATCCTTTATCTCACATCCGGACTGTATGTTTTGTATTAATATTCGCGGATCCACGTAGTTTCCTATTCTCTTGAGCAGTAACGTCACATACTCAGGCTTGTCCACTGTCCGCTTGATGAGGTCCATCCACAATTCCTTATCATTGTGTTCTTGACAGAAATTGATAGCTTGGTTTATATCCTTCAGCTGCTCTATAATGATTTGCAGAGCTTCTCTCGTGTTGCCAATACGGCCCAGTAGGAACACCATCTCAGGGTAAAATTCATTGTTCTGGCACACATCCAAAGCTTCTTGAATTGGGTAATTATCACTGCATTTTAAAAATGGAAGAAGTTTGTCCCTTGCATATTTAGCGTAGAGTCGAACTAATTTGCCGTGATATCTACCATTTGGTTCAATTTTGCTGTAAGCATCTAAATATTTAAACAACAACATGTCGTTGCTTGCAAGTTGCTTTTCTACCACCTCTACAGGTACCCTGGGCTTATCTAGAAGTATTGATATTGCCTTATCGCAGTCGAGCGTCATCAGGTCCAGTATCTTGTCGTGTATCACGTTGTGCATGTTGTGCTTAGTGATCAAAGTGAACACGTCTTTGTGCTGGAGAGTCAAGTACGTTGTCAAAGCCTTGTCGTATTTCTTTTGGTAGCAATACAAAAGAGCCAAAGCTTCCAAATAAATATTTTTGTCGACCTCAGTGTTCAGCAGATGTTCTAAGACTTCCTTGACGATGACGCCAGTCTTGTATAAAGCGGGGTTCCACTCTTGAACTAATTTCAGGAATCCCTGAGAGTCTAATTTCAGATACTCATAAAATATTAACTCGTATATGTGAGAACTCAATGCTTGTTCAAGAGATTTAGGCACATACGGACTGATCGCTCGCAACTGGTTCACTTCAGCAAATTTCAATATCTGTGTCTCCCACAACACTTTATCATTCTTACAAATTCTAGCGCACAGTATGGCCGCTTCCTCGTGCAAGTGCTCAGCCATCAAGTGGTCCAGGTACTGCACGCCGACGGTCACCACTGAGTGTTTCGACGTCTTCCCGCCAACTTCTTCAAGAACGGTAATTGCTTTTTCGAATCGACCTTGTTCTGTGAGCCATTTAACTCTATCGTCGATATCATATGGACTAGCCACTACTATGTCCTTGGGAGACACTATAAAAAATCTGTTTTCTTCTATAAGCATATCTAAATAATAGTCGTTACATGAATATTCCTCATAACCACGAATGTTGAGACTGTCTGTTGATATTTCACAGAATTCACAGTCTTTATAGTCAGCAACGGTGAGCACAGGTCTTTGCGCCTTACCGGTTTCAGGGTCGCACTCCTTATGTACTCCCAGGACTACTAACTGGTCATCCAAGGGACCTAAGCCACTGATGAAGTAGTCAGTCTGGAAAGTGTACACGGGATCGACTAAATACTCGGTGACATCTCGCGTTTGAAGTTCGATTTGACTTCGTTTTCGTATGATGCAGATCCTGATAGTGTCGACCCACCCGATCATGAGCGTTTTAGGGGCGCACCAGAGCAGGTTGCAGCGATAGTCTTCTATGGATCGGTTGGGGACCTTCTCCCACTGGATGAGGCCGAGCGAGCAGCGCGCCACCAGGTCGTACACGCGCACGCCCACCTCGCTTGCCCACGCCACGAAGCGCTCGTGCCACGACATGGCCTGCACGTAGCCTTCGCATTCGCACAGAACTGTGCTACGAAGGCGGTTCAGGAATGTCTTTTCGTATAATGTTAATTTGTTGTCGCCTGTAATAGAAAAACGGAACACTTAGTAACCTAACAATTAAGCCGTTTCCAGTTGTCTGGCGCTCTGTACTGAAACACACTGTCAATTTCAAATTCAAATATTTTATTTGTAGAACATAAGTAAACAAAAAAGTACAGATTTCAATGTTAATAAACCGAACGCTTTGTCTTGCCAGCGCACAAATATTCTAATTATATTTTTTAAATGATTAGTAATAAATACAACAAAACATTTAAACTAATAAATAAAACTAAATTAAAACAATTCAAAATTAATGTATTCAAAGTAAAACCTTCGTTATTTCATTCAATTATCCTAACAATATATTAAACCAAATAAAAGCATTAAAATTTAATCTTATTTAATAAAAGATTTAAATTATTAACTAATTAAAATACAACTAATAAAATAAAAAATGTTAATAAATTATAATTGGTCGTCTAGGTACTCATTGATTGTGTAATATGCCTTTATATTTAGTAAATTAAGAATGGGTGTATGTCAAGATCTTTTATTGGATTGGGTATCTTGCTATAGTATATTTTGTGTGCCATTCCTAAAAAGCTTTTTGAATATAGCACAGTTTTGTGTGGAATAGCACATATCTCTTTGTTGCGTCGTTTTGATCTCAATGTTTGAAACAAATGCACGTTTAATTTTACAAATACTGCTGTCTCGTATATGTATAAACAGGGCAAAGTAAGAAGTTTATATTTCTTAAAAAAGGGACAACAACTATCAGTTCTAACCGACTTTTAATGATTTTATGCTGAATCATCATATCACGTCTAAACGAGTAGTGTTAATGATTTGGAAAAAATATGTTAAATTAGAGCTTTTTATTAATAACTTAATCTGTGAACATTTTAGATTATGTTTATATTACATAGCGTAATTAATTTGTAAAGTTATGTCTAACGCGGATAAAAAACTGAGAATTACGCAAAATCTATCAAGCGTATTTTTCTGAAACTTTCACCATTTTAAAGATAATTTAATTATGTATATTTTAGTATACGTGTTTTATTAGAATACCTTTTGTTACGTATTTAATTCATAATGCGTCTAATTTGGGACAGCGCTCCTTGATGAGCGAGTCCTATTACTGGCTGGACGTACGACGCGTTGCGTGACCTCAGCACAGAACACGCAAGCTAACCAGTCAAGGCCACTGGCATATATCTGCGTCTTAAACACAGCACGTACACACTTTTTTTTAGCTTTGAAAGAAATTTCTTGGTCAGTGGAATTCCCCCAATATATTATTCCAAAACGTAATGTTGAAGAGGCGCCCGTAGTTTTGATAGCTTTGTATGCTATCAGAACTACGGACGCATTTGCTATTTTTGCAAGATTATAAAGCGCATATGAATACTGATTTAGTTCTTTACACACAGTTTCTACATGACATTTCCAGTTTAGATGACTATCCAAGTAAAGTCCTAGAAAACTAACCAGTGTTGGTTATACATATTATATATTTAAATTTTGTTTTTTTGTTCTTTGTTGGAACGTCATACATAACCTGTATTTTTCCAAGTTTCTTTATAGCTTATTTGGATTAAATTTGGCACACAGATAGTTTATAACCTGGATTAACATATAGGATACTTTTATCCCGGTAGTACGTTCCCGTGGGATAATTTACGAAAACCACGCGGGCGATGCCGCGGGCCAAAGCTAGACGTTTATAAATATGAGAAACAGCAAGGGCCCAAGGACCCCTTGAGGTACACCACAACTTTTATACTTAATGGACCAACTATGAGCAACATCTATCTTAGAATTAGGACTAATTTTATTTAAAATCGTGATTTGTTTTCTTCCACTTAGATAAATCTTGATTATATTTCCTCGGACACCATAACGTTCTAACTTACCCAGTAATATTTTATGATCTACGTGATCGAATGCCTTAGACATGTCCATAAGTACTGCAGCAATAGGATTTTTTTTCGTCAACATTACTAACAATTTCAGCAATTAGCTCAGACCGTGCTGTTAATATTAAAATTTTTTCGATAACCGTATCGTTCTTTAGCAAGTATATAATTTGTTTTAAAGAATGAGTTTAGGGATTTATAAATTATTTTTTCAATGACTTTTGATAATACCGGTATTAAAGCGATAACTAGAAATGGTTACTTTATCACCTTTTTTATGAAGTGGCTTAATTATAGTCGCTTTTAATAATTTTGGAAAGTGACCATACTCTATGCATAGGTTAATTGTAGAACTCAGATGCAATTATATGCGACACTAAATTAAAAATCTTAGTAAAAACATCAAATCCTGTGCTCTTTGTATTTTATAGCCAATTAATAATTTTAAATATTTCCTTAGCATGTGTGGGTGCCATAAAAAGAGTTTTTAGATAGTGATCAATATTGCATTACCGTTATCATAATTTCTTGCAGGAATCTATAAAATAGTCATGAATGCGGCAGCTATGTATTTAGGTTTTTTTTAAAAATCACGAATACGTATTTGTTTTACAGATTCTGGGGGTTTACACCGATTATAATATTAATTAATTTCCACGTAACTTTGGTTTTAATTTCTGCACTATTTATAATACGACTGTTTTGAGACTTTTGTGTCAATTGTATTACTCTTTTCAATCGTCTTGAATATTGTTTAAGTAATTATTTGTTTTCAATATTCGGTGATCGCCTGTACAACCATAAAATTTATCTTTTCCGTTTACTAAAGTTTTTGATATCTTTAGATAATTATCCATCGCGGAGTTACGAGTGGAAACCTTTTTTTCACGGTAGAGAAGTACAAGTCGTAAAAAGTT
Organism: Agrochola circellaris; assembly: GCA_914767755.1. Lineage (NCBI taxonomy): Eukaryota > Metazoa > Arthropoda > Insecta > Lepidoptera > Noctuidae > Agrochola > Agrochola circellaris. The sequence goes on from OU611848.1 coordinate 791,206, forward strand.
TAAGCAGTTCGTAAAACGAATTCAATGCCATTTCTGGGTTTGTGCTATTGAATACTTCAGCAAAGCTTAAGTTACTAATGGCTTTAATGAACTTATTTTTTTTCTCAGAGTTATAATCTCGACTTAACACATACCAGTGATCAATTGAACACGTCTTTTTATGGGAAACTTATTCGTTGTTTTATGGGAAAATAAAAAATATTCTCATACGAGAAATTGAGAATTGTTCACGTATACGTCAAAGGAATCGGATTCCAAAGACTCCACCGCCATCGCCATCGAGAAAGACCAAGACGCCCTAGCTTTGATTTGTCTACATGTGGAACCCACAGTGTATGCGTATGTACAAGATTGAAAGCATGCCAAAGATGCTTGGGATAGCTTACCGAAAGCGTTTGAGGGCAATGTCGTAAATCACAGAATCACCCTCATGAACGCGTTGATGGATGAGGTAGAGACACTCGCCGATTCATGAATATGTTGCTGCACTTATGCCTCTTTCTCAAAAGTTGAAGCCACCGGATTTGAAGATGATCTTGTAGCTGTCGTGTTACTGAGAGGAGTACCAGAAGAGTACAGGCCTATGCGAATGGCATTGGAACACTCTGGGATGAAGTTGACATTCAGAGAGCGTACGGCTGAAGTTACTATAGGTGGATTCAGGTCAAGGTTCGGCTTGGCTGTGAGTAAGAGTAAGAAGAGGAATGGGAACAAAGATATGAATATGATCAAAGTTAAATGCTTTAAATGTGGAAAGAGTGGACATAAGAAGCCGGACTGTCCCAAAGGAGGGAAAGCGGGTTCCATATCCAAACTAAGCGACGTCGCGGACGTGAGCTTGTCTTCGTTCGGCGCCGAGGACTCCTTCAATCCGACGGAGTGATACATCGACAGCGGGGATCTTCACATATGTCTTTCCAGAAATATTGGTTTTGAGATTTGGTTATGAATGTTGGTATGAGTAATGTGACATCTGCGAATAATGATAAGATTGAATGCAATGGTAAGGGTGATATCGTGGTGTGTCTAAATTAGTAGAGAAGGGATGGAAGGTGAGTTTTGACGGACATGGGTGCAAGCTAGTTCTCCATTTGGGTCCAGGCCATTTCAAGGGAAAGCTTCTGGCAACCGCAAGTAAAGTCTCAGGGATCTACAAGCTTGAGGGTTGTCAGGCGGTTGTTGATGGGACGTTGGCGTCAGTGAAAGCAGGCAATCCTCACCGGCGGATTGGACACGTAAATGAGCTAGATTTACGTAAGCCTCCGAGTATGGATTCTGGAAAGAGCGTAATGTAGCCTTCCGTCGCCTGTATTAAGGGGAAGGCACATCGTTTATCTTTTCCAGTTGTTGAGACTGAGAGGGTAATCGAGAGGCTGAAACTGGTTCACGCAGATATATGTGCTCCATTGTCTGAACCCACGTACGGTGGATCTCGGTATATGCTAGTTATTTTAGACGATTTTACACGTAAATCAAAAGATCAGGTTTTCGATAATTTTAAAGTTTTTCTAGCTAGTGTAGAGGTTGAAACCGGGTTGAAGGTAAAGTGCATACGCACGGACAATTGAACAGAATTTGTGAACAGGAAGTTTGATGGGTTTCTACGCCAAAAGGGTATAAAACATCAGTTGACTGTTCCCCACACTCCAGAGCAGAACGTCGTAGTGGAGCGAGCAAACCGCACTATTGTGGAGATGGCTCGTGCTATATTGGCGGAAAAGGGTCTGAGTGTGAGACTGTGGACAGAGGTATGTAATACGGCTATTTATACGAATAACAGGCTGCCTCACAGTGGCAATAATGGTAAGATTACTGAGGAGTTGTGCACAGGGAAGGCTCAGTCGTTCGATCATTTCAGAGCTTTTGGAACGAAGGCGTTTGTGCACGTGCCCAAGGAATCTCGAAAAAAAATGGAGCCCTAAAGCGGTAGAACATATCTTTGTTGGTTATTGTGAAGAAACCAAGGGATATCGTTTCATAAATCCTAGTTATCCTCGCGTCATTATTAAAGCAAGGATATCGTTTTCTTGGAGGACTCTACAGCAGCAGTTTCAGAGGATCCTAGTCAGCTCGTAGGTAGCGGTGACAAAGGTGCTGAAGTAATCTGGGAACTTGCAAAGGTAAAAAGCCAGTCGGGTTCGTCACCTGGTAGTGCAGAAGCTTCTCAAAGGCCGAGTTCCACAGACGGGGCTGAAGTATATGAAAACGTGGAAATGAAGGTGGGAGAAACGGGTGACAGCGGAGCAGAAAATGTCGTGGTGAGAAGAGACTGTTAATAGAGGAGATCCAAGCGAAGGTGAATGTGGTTATCCTCATAACCACATTCACCTTCGCTTGGATCTCCTCTATTAACAGACTCTTCAACTTCAACGTTCTCCACCACGGATTATTTCCTCCTCTGATTCTACTACAGTAGAGGTACTGTAGTAGAATCAGAGGAGGAAATAATCATGGACTTGCATGGTATACAGAATAGCTTTTGACAGTTAAGGAAGCCTAAGTCGGGAAGATACGGATAACTGGAAGGAAGCCATGGATTCGAAGTTTGTTGCGTACTATATACACTGTCATTTCGAAGCGCATCGTTTCGGCCGTTTTCTATGAAGATACTATACTAATACTACTAGATACTGTTACTTATTTATACTGTGACATTATGTTATCTACCTATTGTAATAACATGTTTAACAATGAATCACAAAAGTAACTCATTTCCTACAGCTCTTGGCCTCTTTTGGTTTAAATAAACATTACAAATATTGTAACATTAAGGGGGAAGCGCTAAGGTAGCTTCTAACATTAAAATTTTCTCTGCCTACATTCTACATTCTAAGCAAATAAAGACCTATTCTATTCTATTCATAGCCACCAACCACATCAAAACACATGAAATTAAATAATATTGAAGTTGCTATTTGATGAGCAAACCCCAATTCTTATGCACTTACATAAAACCATATGTAAGGTCATAGATAATATAATACTACGTACAGATATCCAATCCCATACAAAGAAATGACACCTCCCTAAGTCTGACTATTGAGCTGGCTATTTTTCTTCCTTCATTTTTTCAACAGATGGCAGTATCAGCGGCTCACTAATTGCCAGAGACTGTAGTTTCACAACGCCATCTAGGAGTCGACTTAGATACTTATGGCGTTGTTTTATCATGGTAGATTCTTTAGATCGCACATGGCACGGTGCGTTCAAGGACAAGTAATAAGAATACAATAAAAATATCTCGAGTTGGCGGAATAGTTTCATTCCTGTGTGAGTGAGCTAGCAATTGCCACGCTGCTGCGAATGCTTCTTTATGGGTTTTTAGTATTTCAATGCTTAAATCTAGATTTTTATCACCTCGTTTATTTTGGATTCAGGGATCCGTTTGCGAAATATTAAGCTTTTAACTGAATTTTTTTGTTAGAGTCAACTCCCTGCCCGCTAAATGGTTGTACTTGGATTTGTGAAAAAATTCACAGCAGTAGTTTATATAACGAAATTAAAAGGAAAACTATCAGAGCTAAGTTGGCTGTACAGGTTAACGAGTAATAATCAACCAACTTAAATTTGCAGTTTGAAATACATGATCTCCCATACATTCAGAATGGGGGAACATGATTTTCAACTAAAATGTTAAGTTTGTTCTTGGGATAAATTCATCCTAACTAAGGAACCCTTCATTGTGCGTGGTCCGACACGCACATGGCCGGTTTTTTTATAAAAAGCTTAGTAGATCAGAAAAATTAAAAAATAAATGTAGGTAGGTATGTACTTGCCAAAAACATGTTGATAGATTTCTTTAAATTCTTATATTTCTATGTAATGTAGGTACTAGATAAAAAAAATGTTTGATTTTCCTACTAAACGTGATGACAAATTGAGTAAAACGTCATCTATTGCGAAGAGCTCTACACAAAATGATTAACAGAAGGCTACTGTATCATTCTATGGGTTGGAATTGAAGTAAAAGGTTTAATTTATGTTTTTAGTTGAAAATACAAAATTTATGAGTTTAAATAGATAAATCAGCAATAAACAAGGAAGTTTAGATTTTTACTAATCTTACTTCAGCCAAAATCTGCCGTTTATCGCTTTTTAGTGATTGTTAATTTCATAATTGTTACCTATGCTGCTATTTATGATTCTGTTTCAAGACTAATTATAATTTGTTCGAATTGAGACCCCATGGTAAGGTCATTTAATATTTTTTTAATTATTTGTTTATACAAATGTTAGTTGATTGATGTGTCAGGATTCAGGGAGTTATGCACTCATGAATATGGGTATTCGTTTTAAATGTTTTAATGAGTTCTTTGTTAATTCGTAAATAATGTTGTAATAAGAATTTATCAGTAATTGGTTTGTTTATTTTAGTTGATTTATTTATTCTTGTTGGTCAGTAATTTCATTAAACTCTAAACACCTCCAGCACTATGAGCGGTGGGATCAATAAAATTATGAATTGACCTGTGGTGAAGAATAAAAATTATAAGTTTATTGTTACATCACATGTTTTATTCCCAGCCAAAACATACATGTCTTGTGATTTAATTATTTTATTTTAAAAATGTTTTTGGTAAATACTACTCCACTCATTTTATTTTTCCTACTAAAAACATCCATGCATTTTATCTGCAATTAACATTTCGGCTTGATTTTATTGACAGTTATAGCCTAGTGGCGTGACCGTCGGACTGCCAAGTCATAGGTCTCGAATTCGAACCCAAGGCAGGCCTCAGACTTTTCGGATTCATGTGCATATTGTATAATTATCACTTGCTTCAAAAACGGTGAAGGAAAACATCCAACATACAGTCTGAAAAGTCCAGAATTTAATAAGGAATAAACTGACTCTTGGGTCCTTTGACAATCAAATATGTTATTACAGGCACAATATCATATGGGACTTTTTTCACACAATATTCCTAATTCCTGAATTAGATAATCCTGATGATAAATTTTAAAACTAGGATTTATTTAGCAGATTAGCCTTTAATTTATTTTTCTGGACTGTATAGCTTTTTCCCGCAGCATGGTAGAAATTACACCACAGGAGTTTACTACCGGGATAGGAAGAAAGAGTTACTGTCACATATGTAATATTACTATGGATTTCTTGGTAGAATTATCAATATTGCATTATTCATTTACCTGTCAAAAATCTCCTCCCAGAGCCGGACTTGAAATAACAAGGATCTAAGGCGATAGACTTGATCACTCTGCCCAGTGTGAGGTTGTGGGTGTTGTCGTCCGTGTACAGCCCGTACACCAGCACCTTGCCGTCGTCCGAGCAGCTGGCGATGTAGTCCCCATTCAGGTCCACCGAGATTCTGTTCACAGCTATTGTATGAGCCTGCAGCTCCTTGTTCTTCCCGTCTTGCGATATCGGCACTGTGTTCCCTTCATGGTCCAAAAGATGTATCACCCCCCATTGTGTTCCTAGACATATAAACTTGGTATGGACACATATACAACTCACTGCGTCTTTCAACAAGATATTTTGAACATCGTTCTCCAGTCTATCGTACTTTAGTTTGGGCTCCTCGTCGGGAGGCAAGCTGTCACAGCTTTCAAAATTCACAGCCATGATTGCTTATTTTTGTCCTAAAAAACAGGTCACATTATAGATTTTATAATTCTGGATTTTCCTTCCTTGTTTTACAATACGAATAATTTGTGAATGAAATTGTGATTTTTATTGTGACTTCTGTCACACCTGTCACATCATTCAAGTGACATTTAAAGAAAGAGTATTGCCATCTGCCAAACTACAAAGCCTATTTATCACAGAGTAAAATTAAAAAATATATATCTCTATCTCCTGCCGTCAGAACTCAAACTCATTTATTTCAATTAAAATAAGTCAGACTCAGACCATTGAATAGGTCACGAGTAAGTAGATACTAATGCGGGCGGGCATAGGGTTGCCAGGCCCAAAAATAGAAATGCCGGACGCAGATTCATATTTAGTCGGATATTTTGCCCTGAAAGCCTGACACAAAGAAAGTTTTTCTTTTTTTTTCTTTTAATGGCCCGTCTATTAAAAGAAAAAAAAAGAAAAACTTTCTTTTATTTGTGTATTATTACTGTTATTCATTTGAGACTCATGAATGAAATGAAAGAATTTACAAATTACTTTAGTAAGAACAAAATGGTTCTTACTAAAGTAATTCGTAAATTCATTACATTGAAAGTAACTAAAACAATCAATAATCAGGCATCTTTTGGCGGGGCGTGGTTGCCCAAAAGCCTAACAAAAGCCGGACAGGCCGGGCTTGCGTAGATTTGGCCGGACACGATTGTAAAAAGCCGGACACCTGGCAGCCCTAGGCGGGAAGCACATAACCGGTGGAAGTGGTGGTGTTCGGGGAAGGCCCATGTCCAGCAGTGGCCGTGTTTCTGCTGAAATGATGATGAAGTAGGTACTGTGAAAGGGTTCTTCTGGGTGCGCTCATTTCATCTTAGGGTGCAACCAGACCCCGGTCGCGCGGTTGGACTACTCCGATAGTTGAGTACTTAATCTTCAATGACTTCTTCTTCAGCCAATGCTCAAGCAAGACGCTTTTTGTGGAACTAAGGAGATGTTGCATGAATAAAAAAACTTTTAGAATAAATTATTGCTGTTTGGCTGAATATAACAACATCTTTCACGAAACCGTAAATTTAAAAAAAAATAAAAAACCGCGCTTTTTCAAACATATCGCTATTACATACCTACCTGGAATATTATTAATAATGGAAAAAAAATATTATGTGCGATTTAATCACAAAAGATATGAGCAACATTTGTCGCCTTTTGGGAATAAAGTACTCTCAGCTCTCATGAAGCAATGGGATAAAGCTGATAAAGGTAATAAAATAATATTAAAGTTGTGTAAAATTGCAGATGATTCAGTGAATTAGCAGTGCTACTAAATATTGCTTTTTATTTTTTAGCACGTATCTTAGATAACAATGATTATCAGCATAATCAGTATTGCCAGTTTCCCGCTCTTAATAAAAGGGTGTTAAGGTGAGTATCAGAAGAAAATTATATTTATGTATGTAATTGTGCGTTTGCACTGGCGAAACATCGCAACAAAACATGTTGAAATCTCTAGGTCCTGTCAAAAGTTGTAGGGTAAATTGACAGTAAATAGAAATTACAACATGTTTTGTTGTGAATGTTTCGCCAGTGCAAACGCACCGTAATACTTTCTACTAAATATGTCGCGGTCGCCTTCTTTTTTTTTTTTTTTGAGCCTGGGTAATTGTCTATTAACTTCTCCCGCTCTGGGCGGAGCGGGAGGGCGTGTCAGACCACCCATGTTCCTTCCGTTACCTGTGTGCCGGGGTCACGATATCCCTTGTGGACAACTCGCAACCCCGGCAGGCATTGGCCCTAATGGACCCCGTCAGTTGGTGCTGACATCTCATTGAGGCGCGCGTGGAACATAACGCGCCGTCGACCCGGGCCTGGTCCTTATCGTACGGCGAGCTACCCATCGCTCACCGTCCGCAAGCCCGCGCCTACGGTGGCCGGAAATCGGTTTGAGACTCCCGACGCCCGGATGTCGCGTTCGCCTTGGAAGTGAAGCGTCTCGAACTATATAAATAGACAAATAATAAGTATAAACTACCAATGCTAATATAAAAAATGTTCAAATACCTAGGTCACTATGTCCCTGAGGATCTTGATGACCCAGTTGACATTGAAAGGGAGCGCAGGGCATTGGCGGTTATAAGTAATATGCTGGCACGCAGGTTCGCTCGCTGCAGTAAACAGGTAAAGATTACACTTTTTAAAGCTTACTGCCAAACTTTTTTCACAAGTAGCCTGTGGGTCAGCGGTACTCAGAGCTCGATCAATGCCTTGCGTGTCCAGTATAATAATGAATTCAGGATGGTGCTAGGGCTGCCCTGTTTTTGTAGCGCTTCGGGTATGTTTATGGAGGCTCGGGTTGATGGCTTCCATGCTATAATGCGCAAGCAAACCGCCTCCCTACTAAGCAGAGTGCGGGGCAGCACTAACAATATCCTGCCAGTATGTAATTGCTGAGAAGTATGACTCGGCAGTCATGAAGGCTTTCGTTCGGATTCTGGTAAGATAGCGTAGCAATCTATCCCGAACTCGAGCGAGCGAGAGGTTTCATGACTACTCACTTTTTATGTAGTACCTACCTTTTTGTAATATGTCTGTACTAACGTAGTTTGTAAGAATTTTGTTTGTGAATAACAATTATGGACTTTATCTGAATAAATAAATAAATAATAATAATAACCCCACCGCCGTATCTCTACGTTGACGTCGTGGTGGGGCTTGCGCGCTCCAAATTAGTAGAGTTTACTTTGCCGGAACAGATCTAGAATGAGGAGCCAGACCAAGACAGATACAGAAACCCGCAGGGTTGCTTGTGGCGAGCTGTTGGGCAGTAGCGACCCCACGGACGCTATCTCCCGGGAGAAGTCTTGTACCTCCCATAACCCATAGCCCAATATTTTTTGTTTCCATGTTCTGCAATAGTCCTGCACCAACCGGGGGTTGTCCTTGGGTGCACTTGCATAGTGCATACAGGGATAATCGTCGGTTGGTGCCTCATTCCATTTAAAATTGTATAAGGGGCCTCTGCGAGTTGGCTTCGGCCTCTCGTACGCCTTCCAAAGGACCGGGACCACATGGTCCCAAGATATGTAAAATATATACAATAACAATAATAATAATATGGCGCTTCTATGGGGCTCGTCATGAGCCCGGTGTAGATTTTCTAGCGTCCGTATCCTGGCTAGTGGCTACGTTTTGGGGACCTTTTCGGGGAAACCGAAGGTTTCGTCTGTGCAATTATGGACGAAGTTATCTTAACGAATAACTACCGGAGACATATTATGAAGGACGGGACGGTTGACGTGTGTTGGGCATGCCACCATCCGGGTGAGTCCATCAGACATATTATCTCTGGCTGTTGTCGTCTGGCTAACGGCGAGTACTTGCACAGGCATAACCAAGTGGCTAGGATTATTCACCAGCAACTTGCTTTGAAATACAAACTTGTGGATTCTGAGGTACCGTACCTACTACAAGTATGTGCCCGACCCAGTTCTCGAAAATGACCATGTCACGTTGTACTGGGATCGGTCTATCATTACTGACAGGACTATTGTTGACAATAAGCCTGATATAGTGGTGATAGACCGATTAGCGCGCCGCGCAATGATAGTCGATGTTACTATCCCACATGACGGGAACCTCGTGAAAGCTGAGAAAGAGAAACAAATAAAATATCTCGACTTAGCACACGAGGTTGTCGACATGTGGAATGTGAGCTCGGCTATCATTGTGCCGATTGTCGTAACGGCCAATGGCCTGATGGCCGAAAGCCTCGACCAACATCTCTCCAGGCTCTCGTTAGGCGGTTGGATCAAGGGCCTGATCCAGAAGGCAGTACTCCTCGATACGGCTCGCATTGTGAGGAGGTTCCTTTCTCTGCAGCCTTAACCACCTGTAGCTTGGCCCTAACCACCGGTAGCTCCCGATACCGGCGGAACACTATTTTTTATATTTTTTAATGTTTTTTATTTAAATATTTAAAAATGTAATCAATAAGTATTAAGATGAATAAACGAAATAATAATATACCGAATAATGTTTTAGCTTTATTGATGACAAAGTTGTTGATTCACCGTTCACGCTGCCACCGCCATTGATTCTACCTACTCCTTGCGAACAAATATATCTGGAAGAAAAATCATTTAATTCTAATTTAACAGACAAAACTGTACCAGAAATACCCCAGTCTGTAGAATTAATCAACACAGTACCAAAAAATAATTATAAAGAAGATGTCCTTCATCCAACCATCGCTGCTAATGAGAATCTAGTGTACAAAGACTCTGATGATGATACGCCATTTGTGGAAGAAACTCAAACTGACAGTACAAATAAAAATAAAAGTGAAGAGATTATTAAATGGGATGACATTCTTGATTCTGAATTGTTTCTTTTTAATATGACTTCGAATGAAGAAGAAAATAAAGACACTAGCGTAGATAAAATATTTGTTAATAGGTTTCCAGACAAAAATATTTCAACGAATAAAAACATAGCTAATGGAAATAAAAATAACATGACCAAAGGTGAAAAACGTAAGAATAAAAAAATACCTGAACCTAAGACAAAAAAAATTAAAACCACCGGTAATGTAGGAGAAAACAATCAAAAACTAAAGGAATCTGATAAGCTACCGAACAAAAAGAATAATTTCCGTAAACAAAAGTATACGAAGGCTGTTAAAAATTGGCTCAATAATGTTGACCCGCATCATGCAGTTGATGAAGACTTAGGTAATATTGTAAGTACGAACGATATTGAACCAAATACAACTAGAGATAAAGGTAAATCCGATTTAGAAAATATTGATCAAAATGTGCCTTTGAAGAAAACACATATTGAGAAAATTGTTATTGACAAAACATTGAAGACTACCAAGAAAGTAGTCCAAGCACAATTAGCTAATAAAGACGGTGTCATGAAGTTCAGTAAACCTAAACGAAATGGTGTAGAAACCAATTTTTTTTCAAATGTTCTAGAAAATAAAGCAAAAGACAGTAAAGAAAAAAAGTTCGTTACTCCTATTAAATCTCAAATACCCGTTAAAGATGTTATGTATGAATTACTGATGATTGATGAAGATAATATTGAAAACAACCGAGAAAATCTTCGCGAGATTAAGAATAATGAAATCATTGCTGAATTAATTTATAGGTAGGTCCGTTCTGGTCTAAATGATTATGTATCCGAAATAATTCAGTGTTCATGACATTTGTTGCGTAGGTATAATTTTAATATAATTGAATTGTAAATGAACCTTTCGTTTCATTAAACGCGTCAATAGCGCAAGCCGAGCTCATTATCATTGACTATTTTTAATTATTTTCAGCAGGTGTTTTCCTGTTATTTCCTTAAATATTATTGTATTTACTTTATTTGTTGCGCCTGTGTTTTGTAGCAATGGTTTCTGTCAGCTTAATAGTCATCACACTGACGGCACGTGCGCTCCTGACGGCCTCGTCATCAATAATAACGATATGTTCTACTGTTTCAAGAGTACTGGTCAGAAGCTCAAGTAAGTTAAGATTTGTTAATCTCAAAATATAGGCAAGACGTAGAGATAGGAATAATACCCATCACCGTCTGCTTAGTCTTTTCCCAACTATGTGGCGGTTGGCTTCCAGTCTAACAGGATGCAGCTAAATAGCTGTATTTTACAAGGTCAGATAGGCAGTCGCTCCAATTGCTTGTAGAGCTCAGTGACGTCTATACCCCAGTTACTGGGTAACACGATACCTCTTGGTAAGTCTGATTGTCAGACTTTTGAGTTTCTGACTACCCCCGTAACGATTGTGAAAGATCTACGAATGACAGACGGGATCAACGCCATCGTTATTTCCGAAGCCCGTAGGGGTCTCGGTATGTAAAGATGATCACATCCACCAACCACCCCCGGCAAGCGTAGCTTTATTTAACCGATCGAACCGTGTGGCTGTTAATAGTAAGCCACGAGCCCCTATATAATAATACTCATGTACTAAATACCAATAAATAAAAAGTTTTGTTTTAGGGAGACACTAAAAAACTTGTTAGAAAATAACAAAGTGGTATGTTACGAGGCCCGGAGCATCCTCATTTACCTGGCGACCCACTTACAAATGGAAATTAATTCGATCAACATGTATGATGCCAAGGTAAGTCACCTTAGACTACCTACAATTTTTATTGATATGAAAGTATTTTTTTCGACTCCACCTCTAAGGAGGTTCAATTCGGATTGGAACGCAGGCACGAACTTAGCAATGTTGAGCTTGAGTCATCCCTTCTGCAAGTCTACATTTAATCATTTTAAGATCGGCGCCAGTTTACTGGACCCTGACAATTCCCCGGAGAACTTCACGGATCTTCAAAAGATGTTGTCCTTCACTGCTCCGTACGCAATAGCGACAGAATACACGCTGCAAAAATGTGCCTGGTACATGTCCCTCTTGAAAGAATGCTGGGCCAAACTGCATGCGATGCTTGTGGCAGACTCTCTGTGGAAGGTCTTCGTTGAGATTGAAATGAAATTGCTACCTATTATTGCAGGTCAGTGTCTTATATAATATTACATTTCAAGGTTTAAAAATAGGTAGATATTTTATTTTATAGTAGGTATAAGGCCAGTGCAGCGGGCGCAGGGAGCGACGACAGTTCCATATGAAACTATGCATTTTTACGCACCGCTCTCGCGCCGCTGCCGCCGAGACTACGGCCTAAAAGATGAGATAATTATAGAATTAGACACTGACATTAAAGACTATAAAAACGGTTCCTTAAAAATTGTAGACATGGAGCGTCGAGGCGTATGTATCGATATGGTCAAACTAAATGCGATGGAAGAGGTTCTGCTAACTAGAATGAAGTTAGTAGAACAGCAATGTTACAAGGCAGCCGGGAAGGTGTTCCAGATGAACTCGGCCGTGCAAGTGCGCGCGATAATATACGATGAGCTGCAACTTGACACCAAGTGCAACGTCAAGATCAGAGAGACCATAAGCAAAGGCGCTAAGTCCACGTCCGAAAGTATGGTGAGCTTATACCTGGTATCAGGTGTCTTATCTTCTTATGAAACTTGCGATGATAAAATCGCTTAAAATCTAATAAGGCAGCTACTTGCCTCATCCCATATTTCAAGTGGTATGTTTGTCGTGGATGGATTGTCATTGATGGATGGATTCGACAATCCATCTGCGACAGTTGCGTAGGTAACTTGAAGGACCTTCCCGATCCGACGACCATCGCTGCCAAATACATATGAACGTCGTATATTGTTTTAGTTGCGCAGCCTCGTTTCTGAGCATCCATTGCCGAAGCTGATCCTGGAGTACCGGCACTTGCACAAGGCTCACGCCACCTTCCTCACGGGTATCGCTCAGTATGTTAAAGACGGAGTTGTTAGACCAACGTGGTGAGTCAGGTGATCTTTTAATTATTAGGACTTTCATCCTCCACTACAGGAAGGCGAAAATGTATGCTTCACTTTCCATAAGAACACCATCACCGCCACCACGGTTGCCGTTTGCAACACTAGCGGCCCCACTTTCAATAAAAAAAATCTGCTCAACAACGTAAATAACGAAATGAATGTTGTTTAATCTGTTTCATTTTGACAGTTCAAAACATTAATTGCGTTATATACGATTAATCGTGTATTACGCAATTACAGTACAGGTTCACCTCTTGTGTACCACGTCGAGAAACTCGTCGCGAGGGGGGGAATCACAATTCGTCTCCTCCTTAAACTTCGCTAGCTTCTAGTCGTCTCGGGGATCGCTGCTCAGTGAACGTCCACTGAGCGATCTAAGGCCCGTATTACAGAACTCAAGCATTACTTAAAACTCGTTTAAAGCCCTTTGATTGGTTGAAACTAGTTTTAAGTAATGCTTGAGTCTTGAGTGACGTTCTGTAATACGTGCCTAAGTCTCCTCTCCGTGCGTCCGCTGACCCATATCCTGAAGCGGGATTGTCCTTCATTCACTCAAACAATATTTCTATCGCTGCAGGCAGGATAATCCACGTAACTGACACAACAATACATTAACCCATTAAAATAAAGGTAAGGCTGTGGTATTATTGCGTGTGTACTTACTTACATAATGAAACGATTTGCCTGTAGGGTACAGATGGCGGCGGCGACAGGTCGCATCGCTTCCAACAACCCCAATCTGCAGGCGATACCGAAGGCTCCCTTCAGTCTCGTCATGTTCCCCAGTGCAGGCGATGATGGTTATCATGTTTTTTTATTTCGTACTTAGGACCAGCTGTATTCTAATAATTTCTTAAGGGGCCATCCATAAATTACATCACACGATAAGGGGTAGGAAGGGTCTACAAAATCGAACATCATGTGGCAAGGGGGGAGGCATCCTAAACTTCGAGATGTCATAATATGTATAAATCTAAAGTATTAAAAACGCTCTGCGCCACGCGGTTTCACCCGCATAAGTCTCGATCCCGTGCGAATATCGGGATAAAAGGCATCCTATGTCCTTCTCCAGGTCATTGTCTACCCATGTGCCAAAGGACCATGCATCATTTTGGACCCAACTATCAACAGTGATGAAAATTATGTCATGTGAAAGCTTTTGGGGTGTTATTTAATTTATACTATGGCAGCTAAGTCGAAATCGAGCGCGAACTTGGTGTTTTGGAACATTAAAAAAGGTTAGGTGTATAAATTAAATAATACCCCAAAGCTTTCACATGGCATAAGTTTCATCACTGTTGAGAGTTGGGACCGGACTCCATACAAAGTTGCCCATGGTCCCTTCATCCAAATCCGTTCAGCCGTTTTAGCGTGGAAGCGTAACAAACAAACTCACTTTCGCATTTATAATATTTGTTAGGATGTAAACTTCAACTCTAACGGAAACCTTTAAAATATTACACGTTGTATCAATATTTATATTAGTGCCCAGTAGCGGATCTAAGGGGCTCAAGCCGTTTGTAGGCTTTTAATGCGCGGCAATAATGTAGGCAGCTATGCATTGTACAGGGTTATTGGTTGTATGTCGGAAATCCATTAAGGGGTAAAATTTCAAATGACAAAATTGTTGACATTTGCATAGGAGTTAAAAGGTGTCATTCGGTTGTAAATGACCTCTACATCCTCTTAAAGGATTGCCGACATAATAATTATAACCAATAACCCTGTATATTATCGTACCTAAAGGTTCTGTAATTCGGGCCCTAAGGCAAACCATCCATTTTCTTATGACGTAAGTGTCAAAGAACTGACTGAGTGAAAGGGAGATGTTATAGCAGACGAGTCACAGCTGATGTTCCGTTCGGTGTACGTACCGCGCGCCGGCCGCTCGTTCTTGGCGGCCGACTTCCAGCACGTGGAGTGCCGCGTGTTCGCGCACGTCGCGGGCGACAGCGGCCTGCTGCGCACGCTCGCAGGTTCGGACGACCTGTTCAAGGTGCTGGCTGCACAGTGGTGAGGGCATACTCCTCTAGCTCTAAACTTTCTATCCCAACTAAACATTAGCTCCAAATCCGAGTTTTGTTTAAACCGGAGACATAGTCACAGATTACCTGTGACATAGTCTCGATTCTCGATAGCGTTGTAAGCACCTAAAAACAGTTCCGGTTTTATCTGACTGGGTTAAAGATCAGATTAAAGACACAAATTGACAAGCACCAGCGCAAGCTGTCTATTTTATTGTCTCCGACTTCTTCGAGCACTTTCTTGTCCATTATTATACCTACAGGCTGAAGAAGCCAGAGGCCGACATCGTGGCCGAAGAGCGCGAGCGCACGAAGCGGCTGGTGTACGCGAGCCTGTACGGCGCCGGCACGCGCAAGCTCATGGAGATCCTGGACGTGAGCTACCAGCAGGCGCTCCAGGTCGCCGCTAGCTTCAACAGTAAGTGCTGTTGAGGCTCACGTACACATGTAGACTACACTTCAACATAATTTATGTTTTTGTTCTATTTTGAACACGCTTTTATTAGCTTCACCTGTTTATTGGATCTGTCTCTCTATGTAACGGAATCTTTCAACGTAATTTTCACCAACTTCAAGACGTTCGTTAACTTGAAAATTTGCACATGTAACAAAGAACGATAACAATACAATAATTTTGTATCTTGGAACTGATTTGATGATGGAGCCAGGAGGTGGATGATGGAACTCTTCAGTGACTCCTAGTAAACCGTTCAAGTCATAACTTCTTGACTGTCGACTTATTAACTAAATGAAAAATATATTTACTAGACGAAAGTAAATAATAAAAATATGAAGTTTATCACGCACTTAAAATGATAAAATATGTACTTCAAATATATTTAAATTAATTAAAAGTACTTACACACAACTAAAAAGCTCTCCACGCTTTTTGGGTTCCGTAGTCAACAATGAACCCTTAAGGTTTCGCCATGTCCGTCTGTCTGTCCGTAGCATAGATATAAGAAAGAAGGAGAAATGCCCGGTAGTCGAAAATGTATCGAAGCCCAATGTCTCCAATTCATCCTTAATACCTAGCCACAACTACACATGTAGACCAGTAAACCATGAGTAAACCCAATAAATACGAGGTCGCGCTCACACTTGCAATTTATAAATCAGAACGTACTAGACAATCAATTATAAACCTTATCCCACCAAACACAGCGTACATTTTACCATGCACCGTACAACTCACTCACACGAAAACATCATCGCTATCGTTGTGCTGTGCAAAAGCCATTTATTTTACATAAACGCTACTAAATCGGAAAGTTCTCCCATTTATTATTGAATTAAAAATTCTGGGAGGTCTTGAAAAAATTCTAAATAAAAAACGATATAGGTACATTTAATAAGATGATAGTGATAGTTTATAAACTATATATATACCTACTTGTGTACTTATTTTATTTATAATTCATTGTTGTCTTTTTAATATTTTTTATTATTATAATCTCCTCTAAATCGGAGCACCTGCCATCTTATCTCTTCACCACCCTTGGTTGACTGGTAGAGAATGCCTAAGGCATTAAGTCCGCCTTTGTACCTTATTGTGTGCGAGAAGTTTAAATAAATAAATAAATATTAATACCTAAACATTAAAAAAAAAATAAGTAAGTACCTAAATAACGACGTAACGATACGATTGAAAACCTAACAAAAGAAAACCAGAAACTAAAAAAAGAAATTTTAGATATAAAAAACAGGAAAGATACCCCAACCGCGATTTGCACTGAAACAAACACAAGGAAAATAGTTCTCTACGGATTCACTGAATATTACAAGGAACCGGAATTTGACCTACACAACAGAATCATTGAACTATTCTACAGCACGATGAACGTAGACCTGACGGGATATATAGAAGAAACTCACAGAGTGGGTAGATACAACAACAACAACAATAGGCCACTTGTCATTGAATTATTAAGCAAAAAAATGGCTAAGTATGTAATAAATAATGGCCAATACCTTCAGGGTACCCGGCTATTTATCTCAGAGTTCCTGGATACCAACGCGCGAAAGGAAAGGCAATTAATGCGAGAAGAAATGCTTCAAGCTCGAAGAAACGGATTATTTGCAATCATCAAAAACAATCAATTGTTTATTGAAGGACAGAAAGTTACCCAAAAAAACGAAACATATAAAACGGCACAAGACAATGACTCGAAACGAACCACATATAAATACAATGTAGACCGAATCTGCGACCTACCTACCACCAACGAAGATACAACGAATCACTCCTTTCGAAAGCATAGACCTACCTTGTAAAATTCTCTTCCAGAACATGCAAAGTATTTGTAACAAGCAACACATTATAGAATCATTTTTAACAGAAAACCCTATCTATCAAGCTATATGCATATCAGAGTCCTGGCTATCCGAAGACAAAATTTCCCTTATCCAAATTAGTGGCTACAATATTGCATCGTCATACTGCCGGAAAACTCGAGGAGGAGGAGGCGTATGCATCCTCTTACAAGAACAAATTGAGTATAAAGAGAAAAATGATATCTCAAACATGTCTACAGAATACGTACTGGAAGTCTGCGCTACAGAGTTACCTAAACAAAACCTTTTATTAATTACTATGTACTGGAATAGAAGAGAGGAAGACATATTTACTGATAAATTAAAACAAATTCTAAACTATTTAAATACTAAGTATAATAAATTTAACATTGTCATAGGCGGAGATTTTAACATTAATATTTTAGGCAAAAACTTAAAAACTAACCAGTTTCTGGATCTCATGCTAGAATACAAATTCACTCAACATATAAAGAGGCCTACGCGTATTACAGAAACATCTTCAACGTGTCTTGATCTAATATTTACGAATTTCAGCGACAAAAATATGTTTACAACCGTAGAAAATTTCGGACTTTCGGATCACAGTGGAACAATTATAAATCTAAGCATACCTCAACCAACAAAAATAATTACCTGGTACACAAATAAAAGAGTATTTAACAAAGCGAATATTGAAAAATTTAAATCTATACTTAGTACACAAAACTGGCACGACATTATACAAACTAACAGCAATATAAATGAAAATTATAATTCTTTCAACAACCTCTTAATAAAAAGTTTAAACCAATGTATGCCTACACGTAAAATGAAACTTAAAACTAACTATAAAAAATACTGGCTAACTACAGGCATTAGAGTTTCCTGCAAAAACAAGAGACTGTTAAAATTACTCTCCACTAAAACCAAAAACCAAACAATTACACAACATTATAAAAAATATGAAAAAATATTAAAAAGTTTAGTCACCACTGCAAAAAAAGTTCAATACATAAACAAAATAAAGAAATCAGATAACAAAATAAAAACGATGTGGAGCATTATAAATGAAAGAACAAACAAAAAACCAAAAAAGGAAAAGTGTAACATACAATTGCAACACAATAATACTTTTATATCCGAACCCAAACAAATTACGAATATTTTCAATGACTTCTTTGCGTCTATAGGAGAAAATAGCAACAATCCATCTGGCAGTGCACCGGGCGGCATGTCCACACTAAATCCCACGGAGAACACCATGTTCCTTAGCCCAGTAGAAGCTTGGGAAGTAAACAAGTTTATCAAAAGCCTAAAAAATAAACAAAGTTATGGTTTAGATGAAATTCCACCTACGTTATTGAAAGAATGCGCAAATGAACTCACCTTACCATTTTATCTATTAGTAAATCAGTCTTTTACAGAAGGCACTTTCCCCGAATTGTTAAAGAAATCATTAATTAAACCAATTCATAAAAAGAACACAAAAACTGATCCAAATAATTATCGCCCAATATCTCTGTTGCCCTCAGCCTCCAAGATTTTTGAAAAAGCCATGTGTGATCGAATTTATACCTTTTGCGAAAAATTTAATTTATTGAGCGATTGTCAGAACGGTTTCCGAAAAAATCGTTCCACCACATTAGCTGTTTATAAATATATTCAGGAGGCCCTAAATATTATAAATAAAAAGGAATACGCCGTAGGGATGTTACTAGACATGACCAAAGCGTACGACAAGGTACAATTTAAAATACTGCTTAGTAAACTGTATGGAATAGGAATCCGCGGGAAAGCCCATGAATGGCTTACGTCATACTTAAAAAATAGAGAACAAGTAGTTGAAATTGAATACTTTAACCACAAAAATAGAGAAATAGAAAAAATCCGATCAAAAAGCAAAATAACTAACGCTTCAATCCCCCAAGGAAGTGTCGTAGGCGGCCTATTATTCCTCATTTACATCAACGACTTACCGAAAACCATAGAGGGGCCATGTGTTTTATTCGCGGATGACATATCTTTGTTAGTCTCATGTCAAAACAACACAAACATAGAAGAAAAACTCAGTTCCACACTCACAAAAACATGTAACTGGATTACCTCACATAATTTAGAAATTAATTATACTAAAACAAAATTAATGACTTTCCACCCTTACCAAAAAGCTCCCCTACACATAAATTTCTCATTTAACGGCTCAAAATTGGAAACTGTAGATGAATTTACACTACTTGGACTAACAATAGATAAACATATTAACTGGAAAGCACAAATACAAAAAACCAGTTCAAAAATTTCAAAATTCTCATACGCTCTCCGCGAAATAAAAAAGACAACCAATTTACAAACTGCCCTCACCACCTATTATGCGTATGCCAATGCATGGCTTAGCTACGGCATAACTCTCTGGGGAAATAGTACAGATGCACTAACACTCTTTACCCTACAAAAGAAATTAATTAGAATCTTAGTAAACATTGATCAAACGGACAGCTGTAAACCCTATTTTCTAAAACACAATATTCTAACCCTTCCCAGTATATATATTCTAGAAATATGTAAATTTGTCCGTAAGCATCAAGAGTTCTACACAAAACGCGAAGACATCCAATCACAGTACACACTTAGACACCGATCTAGGCTAAACATACCAACATCCAAGCTAAAAATGCATTCTACAAGCCCCTACGTAATGTCTATTAAAGTATACAACAAACTACCTGTTATAATAAAGAAAGAAGAAAAGTTAAATATATTTATAAATAAACTTAAAAAACTACTGATAAACAAATGCTACTACTCCTTAGATGAATATTTAAATGATAAACATAAATAATAAACAATAAAATGATAATCACGGAGTTTATACGTATCGTTTAAAATATATCAATGATACGGTAATATAATTCATGCATAATTTTTAATAGTAATCATTAATCAATATTATAATAAAAATAAAATAGCAATAATAATAAATTAAACATTATAGTAAATTAAGTAGTATAACAGAGCTTCCTCTCTCCTACCCTTTTGCTGTGCCCTACAGGGTCCATAATGATCAAAATTATACAGTTACCACCTAAGTACACATTATGGCTAAAGCAATAAAGATATTGAGTATTGAGTATTGAGTATAAAAAAAAAACAACATTATGAGAAAATCTACATAAGATTTCACATCGGTCTTCTAACCAAGCTATTACTGTTGACAAATTGAAGAATAAACTTTAATATTATATAAATGTATACGACAATCGACATTGTTGTAGGCTATGGACTACGTTAGTGGATCTGCACAACCACAAATCACTAACTCGTCGCAAGTTACAGCGGCCGTACTACGCGACGCCATGCAACCGCATTAAGAAAGTGTAGTTTTGTGATTTTTACATTGCTTGTCCAGTTACTTAGCGACATACTTTGGTAGTGGTAAAGAAGCAATGTATTTACTACAATAATAGTACAGTCGCTGTGATATATGAAAACAAAAATAACGTATTAGAGGCAAGATTTTTTTACGAATTATTGTTATTACTATATTTGTATTGAAAATCATGAAAAACAAATACTTGTGCTGATTTATGATAAGTGGTTCTGTGATTTATAAAGTTTCTAGTTTGTCTTCGATTTTTACAAGAAACCACTGAACAACACAGTATCACGATCGCGTTCGAAAGCGCACTAGTTAGTGGAGACGGCCATTTGTCTTAGATATGATTATCGTGGTCACGACGCGCGGACACGACGCGCGGACACAGACACGCCCCTGTTTTTTTTTTTTCGATCTAGGGCATCTCGCAGGTGACCACTAAGGTCGTAGCTGCTTAACCGGGCTTTCCTGTGGCTGCCTTAAGCTTCTACACTCAAAGCCTCCAGCCAGGAGCAATAAAACTATTCTAAATTAAAGCTAGGCGAACGCTCGCCAAGGGCACCCCCTGTGGGGTACGAACCTCGGCTTAGGGCGTTCGCTGGGTGGAGGACAGCAAGAGGGACAGGCTGGATCAAAATTTTATCATCATGATTATTAATCGGGGAATTTAAAGCTACTGGCTCAGCATCAACGCGGGCTGGCGCATCGTTGTCGAGCAAGGGTCGGGGGGGGAGTATTATTTACTCGTGAGGGTCGCGGTCGCGATCGCGGAGGACCTCGGCGGCGAGGTCGGTATGTCGGGTGTCGTTTGTGTTTGTAAACTGTACTTGTGGCCCTATTGCTTTCCTGAAGGAGGGTAATGGGGTCGTCAGGGTCGGAGAGGACATGCCTTGGGCGGCGGAGGTGACTGATTCTAGAGGGAATGTAACTAGCTGCCTCGACAACCAGAGGGTTGCGATGTTTGACGGCTGAAGTTATAAAAATCACATAATAAGCAGAGTTGTAAATGCCAAATTCCTAGGACTAACCATTGACAAAAAACTTGATTGGAAAGATCACATTGACGTAATTAGTAAGAGAATTAGCAGTTCTTCCTTCGCACTGTATAAACTCGCCCCAATAGTAAATACGGACACATTGCTTACTGCCTATCACGGACTTGTTGCATCGATCCTTAGATACGGAATTATTTTCTGGGGAAATTCCACACATAAATATATTATATTTAAAATCCAAAAACGATGCATAAGAGCTATGTTTGGTCTTCATATAACAGACAGTTGCAAACCATATTTTATTAAATATCAAATTCTCTCACTTCCTTCTTTGTATATATTGGAAACATTGTTGTTTGTTAAGAAGAATCCCCAACTGTTTCCGAAGTATTCCGATGGTTCCGTAAGAAGTCAACGCGATAACCAAAGACTTCGCTCTCATATTGCTAAAACAGCTCTCATGGGTAAGTGTATTCTGCATGGCTCCAAACCTATACAACAAGGTACCAAAGGCATACAAAAATTTAAATATTGACAATTTTAATAAAACTATGAAGAATTTTCTAGTAAATAAATGCTACTATAATGTTGCCGACTATTTAAATGACGTTATTTAGACAGTTTTTATTATTGTTGTATAAATTTTCAATGATGCACTATGGACATTTTTTTCATTTTGTTATTTTACTTTTGACATCTTTTATTTTATTAATTAGAATATTAATTTGAATTGTTATCTTACTTTTGACATATTTTTTTTTATTAATTAGAATATTAATTTGAATTGTTATCTTACTTTTGACATCTTTTATTTTATTTTATTAATTACTGTATTAATTTGAAATGTTCTATTAATTTAATGTAACTACTGCATGATTTCATTGTTTCAAGCTAATATTATTGTATTTGTACGGCTTTCCAGGCAAAACATGTTGAAACTTTATTTTTTTGAACATACCAACTGTAAACCTACACATGTTTTTGACAAATAAAAATTATCTTATCTTATCTGAATCGAAATAATGCTTTGACATGCGTTTGAGAAGCTGGTGAATAGTCGGGATTTTAAGGTCGAGATGGAACGCCCCCATGCCACTTCTCCTGTTATTTATATTTCTATGGTCCGTGGCTTAGTTAGGCTAGGGGAGCTAGGCTCACGTCCGTCGCCCCCCACTCATCAGGACCCGAGGTGGCGGCGCGTAGTGTTCCACGCGCGCCCCTCTGAGACGTCGCGGGGGGAGTCAAACACTTCACTCCCCCCCCTGACCCGAGAGGAGGCCCGCGGTGGCGGGCCGGCACCGGCCGGGGGCTGCGGAAGATTCTTTCGTTCCCGCGACCCCCGGCGTAGGTGTGAGTCGGAACACTGGGGTGGTTTTTAGTCAGTAAGAGTCTGACAGACCCTTCCGCCCGCCCCAGGGCGGAGGACATCCATAAGGATTTTCCACCCCGGAACAAAAAAAAAAAGAAAAAAGGGGAGCTAGGCTCGGATACCGGTTAATATTTCAAACCGTTATTATGTACTAGACGCAAAAATCTAGTTCGAAGCAAAACCGAAATAAAACGGTACTAACCGGTATATTTTTAACCGGTTCCGAGCCTTGGCTCGGAAATACTTAGTACTAGAAATCTGTAATTTGGCATGGGTATACATATTAATCACGTCGGCATACCCAGTGGTAAAATAAAAACATGAAAATGATGACTGAATGAAAACTTGGGATAGTTTTCATTCAGTCATAATTTTTTTTTCATGTTTTTATTTGGAATCTCGTTGGAAAGGTCGTTCAAAAAATTTGTCAAAAATATCAGAGTTAAATAAGCTTTACAAGTTAACGAGTATTAATCAACCCGTTTGCAGTTGGAATGTACTTATGGGAGAACATGTTTTTCAACTAAGTACAATGTTAAGTTTGTTCTTGGAATAAATTCATCCCAACTACGGAACCCTTCATTGTGCGTGGTCCGACACGCAGTTGGCCAGTTTTTTAATTAATCATTGGTATAAAAGAAGTGACAAGCTGCATAGGTACGCATGTCGTAACTAATACAAGACAATTTATATTTTTATTATTTTTGGTGCGTTTTGTTTTAATGTTTTTTTTTAAAACTACATTTTTTTTTTGTTGTACTTAATGGACAAGTTTACACTATTCTAGTAGCATTCCATTAATCCAAGTTATACATTTTAAGTCCTATTTCATGGGACTTATATACCTACGACGACGACTACGACTTGTATACCTACAATCATGTGCAGGCACACCTCTGTCTGTCTTTGGGGAGCACGGCCGTGATGTAATGTTGTCGTAACAATGTCAGGAACGTTTCCATCGCTGAAGTCGTTCGGTCGCGGCGTTGTGTCGCACTGCGCGGCGCGCGGGCGCCTGGCCACGCTATGCGGCCGCGTGCGCCGGTTCCCCAACATCGCCAGCGAACACTTCAACGTGAAGTCGCACGCTGAACGACAAGCTGTCAACTTTGTCGTCCAAGGTTAGACGACATCTGAAACTGTGCTTGTGCAGCTGTTTCACTTTTTTGGTAAATCTGTAGGTATAATCTTCTTCTTCTTCTACTAATATACGTGTAACAAAAATCCTGTCCGATCAGTGAGGGTGTTGTGAATCGTACTGAGAGTCTATATGTTGCAGTCAAAACCCTTAACCAGTCAAAAGTACTATTGACTAGCAAAATCAGTCAAAAGTACTTTTGACCGTATGCTTTAGTCAAAAATACTTTTGACTAAAATAACAGTTAAAAGTACTTTTGCCCAATGGAGCTGGTTAAAAGTACTTTTGACTAAAAGATTCCGTCAAAAGTGGTTTTGACTGGTTGTATCAGTCAAAACTCTTAAAAAGTTAAGGTGGTCGATAAAAATAACGACAAACGTACATATAAACTTTTATATTACTCATTATTAAGGTTTTCATTATACAATCACGAATTATTAATTATTGTTTTTAATAATAATTGTTTTGATTTTTTTAAATTTTAATTAAATTTTAAAATTATTTAAGAAATGCGATTAACGTAATATAGGTACTGTGTTTTTATAACCTGTGAATTTTCTGATTACCTATTTGAATGACAATTTTTAAGAATATGTTTTCTTTGTATTGATTGTAATGTCAAATTTTTCGTAATAAACGATTTCACATCTAATAAATATCTTTTTTATTCGCATCTAACAAGTTAATAGTGCTTTTGACTGATGCTTTATTGCAGTTAAAACTACTTTTGACGAAGAGCGTCAGTCAAAAGTACTTTTAACCGCAAATTTGCAGTCAAAAGTACTAATAACCAATAATTTTCAGTCAAAACCACTTTTGACCAACCTGTTCAGTCAAAAGTACTTTGGACTGATTTTGCTAGTCAATAGTACTTTTGACTGGTTAAGAGTTTTGACTGCAACATATATATGAAGTAGTATTCAGGAAAAAGAAAAAAGAAATTCGGCGCCATTATTTTCAATCGGGAATTTTACTGGTTTATGACACGGGGCTCGGGGGGCCGTCGTGTAGTGGGTGTCTACAAGTCATGACTTATGACTTCTGTTGAAAATTTACCAATTTTTAAGAGCAGGCTTAAATATTCTGAACCAGTCACGCATAGGTACTTATAATCAAAATGGAACTTTACATGGGCGTACCCAGGGGGGGCAGGGGGGGCAGCTACTCCCCCTGGATGTTGTGTGCATAAGTACTGTTGTCGATAAAAAATATGTTACAGTCACGTTAAGACTTACTTTACAATTATAATAAGAATATGCATTAATTTAGGAAAAAAACCACCACGGCCTTTCGTGTTGAACCTATCATGCATAACAGACTTTAAAAAAGGAGGTGGTTTTATGTTCGGCTGTTTTTTAGGGTTCCGTAGTAAACAAGGAACTCTTATAGTTTCGCCATGTCCGTCTGTCTGTCTGCGGCTTAGATCAGAGACTGTTAGAAGTAGGAAGCTGTAATTTGGCATAGTTATACATATTAATCACGGCGACAAAGTGGTAAAATAAAATCATGAAAAATACAGGGTGGCAAGGACATCGACGCGAAAACTGTTACCTTGGATTCAGAACATGAATCTGAACCCCCAGCGTTGAAAGATTTCATCGGTTTAATAAAATAAAAAATACTTTTCCATAAATTTTGACCGCGTAGTTATTGCACTTTTCTATGAAACAGCTGATTTAAAAAAAAATACGACTAAAACTTATAACGCAGGGGACTTAACTTAACTTCAGAATCATGTACTGAATTCATGGTAACAGTTATCGCGTCGATGACACCCTGTATATTTTTTTAGGGTCCCTCCGATACACGCATAGTGGAGACTTTACCCGTGTATACGGAGGGACCATCATTTATTTATTTGTTCGCTCCGTTCCCTTGGTGTGGGCTGTCGTTAGAAAGGTCGTTCAAAAATATTGTGAGTGTGAAAACCATTTATGTATTCAGGGATCCGTTAGCGAAATATTAAGCTTTAAAGTTCTAATTTTTGTTAGAGTCAAGTGTGTGTGCCCTGCCAGCTAAATGGTTAGTTTTGGACATGTGAAAAAATTCACGGCAGTAGTATATTATAACGAAATTAAAATGAAACTATCACAGCTAAGCAGGCTTTACAAGTTAACGAGTAATAATCGATCAACTTACATTTGCAGTTGCAAAAACATGTTCTCCCATACATTCCGTATGGTACAACATGTTTTTTAACTTCAATGTTAAGTTTGTTCTTAGGATAAATTCATCCCAACTACGGAACCCTTAATTGTGCGTGGTCCGACACGCACTTGGCGGGCTTTTTGCAAAAACAAAATCGGTCCGGAATTGACGAAAATATCGAACAAAAAAAAAACACAGACGAACATAGAACCTCCTCCTTTTTTGAAGTCGGTTAAAAATACGCGAACGCAGCAGCAATATCAAACTATGTAAAGCATGTCAAATTTCTTATTTGCCCCCCTCTGGGCCAAAAGCTGGGTACGCCCATGGAACTTTAGTATATTATATGATTTATTGGATTTTTTTCTTTGTAGGTATGTACAAAAAATATTCATTTAAATGATATGATGTCAAGGCATATTTTAATCTAAATTGAATGCCCAATTTAAATCATCTTTTGATATCATTTTCATTTTTCTATCTTAATAATTGAAAACTATTATAAAAATTAAAATTTGAATTAAATTTGATTTTATCGTATTTTTAAACAAGTAAGTGTCATCTACAAAAACCCTTTTTACGATTTGTTTACCTTTATTTATGACCCGATCAAAGAGCGCACGCGATCTTCAACTTGATTATTTATAATAATATGTTTAGTGGAGCGCCTGGGGGTTTTGTTTTGACCTCGGATTTTTGTTACAGTGAATGACTGTAACATAATTTAATTGTAACATCTTGCATGCCATGTGTGTGTATACTCGTGTTTTGGACAAATAAACGATCTTTATCTTTATCTTTATCTTTAATGAATTTTTAAGATTGAGGTGGGATTTTGATTTTTATACTATAAATTGCAATGTTTACCATTTTTTTTTCATATCATATCATTTAAATGAATAGTTTAAAAGATATCACAGATTCAAAATTACGCGTAACAAAATAACGGCTTCGCGGAAGCAGCAGTTGGAGTAAATGACCTTTTCCTCGGCTATTAGGTATGTAATCCTGGTAGTACGATCCCGTGGAATATTTTGCGGCATCCACGCGGGCGAAGCCGCGGGCAAAAGCTAGTATCATTATAAAGTCGGCCAGCCGCGGGCTTACCCCCAAACCACGCCCGAAAACAGGCACGTCTGTGGCGCTCATGAGAGGGCTCGCTCTCATGAGCGCCACACGCCACGCGCCTGTTCCACCCGGTAATGTATTTACCTCTACGCTTTTTGGTAACATTATAACTACATGTAGCAGCCTCCGACAGTATACAAATAACCAGTGTCAGAACAGTCAAGTTCTAGCTCCGTCAGTAGCAAAACCGTAGGTGATCATTTATGTGATAAAGTAATACTTTTCGTCATTACTAAGTAAACAACCTTTTTCAGCACTAGCCACTTGTCTCTATGCTTAAATTTAGAATGTCCCACTGCCTCATCATTCATTTGAGTGTTTTTCGCCGTTCTATCGGCGTGGGCACTACGTAGGACGGAACGGCATGAAGAAGGGAGGATTCCGCCGAAGTACTACTCTCTCTACGTCCCATCCCTCGGTAAGCTGTATGGGAGGGAGGGAGGTCTCATGCAACCATGCACTTATATGTTCATCGTGGTTCACCTGCTCCACTGGCAGGTTCTGCGGCAGACTTGTGCAAAACTGCGATGATACTGACAGAGCAGCAGCTGCGCAGCAGTTCGCCGCCGGTGAACGCGCAGCTTGTGCTGCAGATACACGACGAGCTCGTGTGGGAGGTGGACGACCGAGACGTGGCCAGAGCCGCTGGTAACCAAATATTTAAAAATATTGTTTTTAAACAGCATAGAGCCCTTCCAGCAAAAAAAACCTCGATGAAATCCTCAATGTTTTCTGCTCAAAATGACCACATCATCCTCACAATGCCTGTAGGTAGCATGCAGGCGCGCTTAGCGAGCATGTAGGTACTTTGCCAGCAACTTTTCCCTTCTACCTAGTTACTAAAATAAGCGCGTTATGAGTTTTCATGTGATTTTACCCTAAACAGAGTGATCTAATCAGAATATTGAATATTATTCCGATAATGATAAGCTTGTTTAGGGAAAAAAGTAACATATTTAATATTTCAGCAATAATTAAACAAGTAATGGAGGGGTGCGGGCAGCTGTGCGGCTTGGCGGTGTCGCTGCCGGTCGCCGTGAGCGTGGGGCGGGACTGGGCCCGCATGCGGGCATGCGCAGTGTGACACCCGCTGTGCTGGAACCGACGGAGTGTCCAACATATTATATTAGAAAATAAATAAATATTATATGAATTAAACAATAACTGTAATGATAACAAGCACACTTCATCCTCATCCTTCTGCCCTGATCCCAATGTGTTAGTGGTCGGTGCAACATGTCTCTTTCTTCCATATTTCTATTCATCTCGTCATATAACAACCACATTTATTGTAGTTTTGTTTTATTGGTAAGTATCTGGGATTTGTAACTGGTTTCTGGGACGAACTATAATACAAGTTACTTCATATAAAAGTACCAACATTATGAAAATAGAGTTTTAGTGATTCGGATCACATTTTGACGGCACTGCACACCGTACAAGTCTGGCACTGTATTCCCTCGGGAAGGCACTTCTTGTGGAAAGAGTGCCGACAGTTGTAGACGACCAAATCTGAGGCAATGGATACATCCCTAACTATGATTGGACAGTGGCATACACAACACATGAAGTCATCCGTAACTGATATACCTCTCTGCTGATTGATGATTAGCTTCTGTTGTATGTCGAAGTAGTTCCGCAAAGTGATAACTTTACATGCTTCCTGCACTGACAGCTGAAGGTGATAATCACACATCATCTTTGCTAAGGAGTCCTTTAAATCCTTTATCTCACATCCGGACTGTATGTTTTGTATTAATATTCGCGGATCCACGTAGTTTCCTATTCTCTTGAGCAGTAACGTCACATACTCAGGCTTGTCCACTGTCCGCTTGATGAGGTCCATCCACAATTCCTTATCATTGTGTTCTTGACAGAAATTGATAGCTTGGTTTATATCCTTCAGCTGCTCTATAATGATTTGCAGAGCTTCTCTCGTGTTGCCAATACGGCCCAGTAGGAACACCATCTCAGGGTAAAATTCATTGTTCTGGCACACATCCAAAGCTTCTTGAATTGGGTAATTATCACTGCATTTTAAAAATGGAAGAAGTTTGTCCCTTGCATATTTAGCGTAAAGTCGAACTAATTTGCCGTGATATCTACCATTTGGTTCAATTTCATTGTAAGCATCTAAATATTTAAACAGCAGCATGTCGTTGCTTGCAAGTTGCGTTTCTACAACCTCTATTGGTACCCAAGGTATCTTATCTAGAAGTATTGATATTGCCTTATCGCAGTCGAGCGTCATCAGGTCCAGTATCTTGTCGTGTATCACGTTGTGCATGTTGTGCTTAGTGATCAAAGTGAACACGTCTTTGTGCTGGAGAGTCAAGTACGTTGTCAAAGCCTTGTCGTATTTCTTTTGGTAGCAATACAAAAGAGCCAAAGCTTCCAAATAAATATTTTTGTCGACCTCAGTGTTCAGCAGATGTTCTAAGACTTCCTTGACGATGACGCCAGTCTTGTATAACGCGGGGTTCCACTCTTGAACTAATTTCAGGAATCCCTGAGAGTCTAACTTCAGATACTCATAAAATATTAACTCGTATATGTGAGAACTCAATGCTTGTTCAAGAGTTTTAGGCACATACGGACTGATCGCTCGCAACTGGTTCACTTCAGCAAATTTCAATATCTGTGTCTCCCACAACACTTTATCATTCTTACAAATCCTAGCGCACAGTATGGCCGCTTCCTCGTGCAAGTGCTCAGCCATCAAGTGGTCCAGGTACTGCACGCCGACGGTCACCACCGAGTGTTTCGACGTCTTCCCGCCAACTTCTTCAAGAACGGTAATTGCTTTTTCGAATCGACCTTGTTCTGTGAGCCATTTAACTCTATCGTCGATATCACATGGACTAGCCACTACTATGTCCCTGGGAGACACTATGAAAAATCTCTTTTCCTCTATGAGCATATCTAAATAATAGTCGTTACAGGAATAATCCTCGTAACCGCAAATGTCGAGACTTTTTTTGGAAGTAGTTCGTAGTTTAAAGTCTTTATAGTCAGCAACGGTGAGCACAGGTCTTTGCGCCTTACCGGTTTCAGGGTCGCACTCCTTATGTACTCCCAGGACTACTAACTGGTCATCCAAGGGACCTAAGCCACTGATGAAGTAGTCAGACTGGAAAGTGTATACGGGATCGACTAAATAGTCGGTGACATCTCGCGTTTGAAGTTCGATTTGACTTCGTTTTCGTATGACGTAGATACTGATGGTGTCGACCCACCCAATCATAAGCGTTTTGGTGGCGCACCAGAGCAGGTTGCAGCGATAGTCTTCTATGGATCGGTTGGGGACCTTCTCCCACTGGATGAGGCCGAGCGAGCAGCGCGCCACAAGGTCGTACACGCGCACGCCCACCTCGCTTGCCCACGCCACGAAGCGCTCGTGCCACGACATGGCCTGCACGTAGCCTTCGCATTCGCAGAGAACTGTGCTACGAAGGCGGTTCAGGAATGTCTTTTCGTATAATGTTATCTTGGTGTCGGCTGTAATAGAAAAAAGGAATGCTAAGCATATGCTAAGTAAGTAGCAAAACTAAATTAATATAATGCATGCAATTTTTTGTGATCTTATTAATGACGTGATTTTTGCCGTCATACTGAACTTTTTTTCTAACTATTTTGGGAAAAATTTAAAGACATAAAATTAAAGAATATTTCAATCGCCGTTAGCAACCTAAAATTATTTACTCAACTTGCTTTACAATTGCAATTATATAATAACAAAAACGTTTTCTCCATAAAATAAATGAAGTACCTATGTTCATTCAAGCTAGGGAGTCCTCGCTAATCTAATCTTGGGCGCCGACTGGATCGTGACAATATAGCACTAGGAAGTGGTGAAGCGTGAGCGTGCCGGGGACTGTTACGTAAGTAATTTCGGCGTTCGAAAAGTGCTGATACTCAGCCTAGTTTGAATAAATGACTTTTGATTTTAAATATAATAATTGTGTGATAAGAGCGGGCACGAAAATGTCTGCACCCAGGCTATCTGATAGTATTGGGATTTAATTTTTTTCCCCCTTTCTCGGATATGTTAGATTTTCTTTTTAACATTCAAACAGAAATGGAGACTTTGTCGAGTTTACTGAAAAGCTCATGAATGATTAGAACGTAGAATGCAATAAAAAAATTGTACCCTCTCGCATTCATACAGAAATAGGAACGTTTATCAAATTATCTATGCAGAAAATCTGAAGCCGTTTTCTTGCACCTTTATTGAAATAAGATTTGACATTTAACTAAACCTTTTTTACAGTCCGTTCAACCGATTTCACTTCAGCTCGGCAGCTGCAGTAAGTACCTAATCAGTTGGTATTGTAACCACTTTTTTGCTTTTTATGCCAAGCCTACGGTATAGAAGCCAGAATCGGTTGAACGGACTGTAAAAAAGGTTAGTTTAAATGTTTAATCTTATTTCAAATGGAGTAGGTTTATGTATCATGAAACCTTTAAGTTTTTTGGTGGTTTGAGTTTCCGAATTTGCTGCGCTCGCATTAGGTATTGTAGTCATCAGGGTTTATTAATATTATTTTTTCATTTCTTTTAAGTTGTTGTATACCTACGTCTGTAGTTTTAAGGTTCAAATTGATTAGTAAAACAGGTAGGCATCATCAGTCTGTATCGCGTATAATCATACGAACTCTCGACGTCTTCAATGATTGGGGAGGGGTCATGACTCCTGTGACCCCCTCTGATAAAAACGACGTAAAGGCGCTGTCACTGTCAAATTGTGACCACTGACTAATCTGTTTAATTTTGACAGTTCAACATTATTTACGTTGTTGAGCAGATTTTTTATGCGAACTTATGAAGTAATGGTTTAGTTAGCAATCTGTTTCAAAACGATTCAGATTCTGTATGATCGTGTATTACGCAATTAGGGTACTAATGTGCTGTTGACTGTACCTACCTATGTTGATCTAAATATGATTCGCGACGGTAACGAACATGTTTATAGAATTAATCATAATAATCATCAGTACAATAATCTCCAACAAAGCACTAATTGCTAGAAAAACTATTTCAAGAAAATAAGTATCACGTTTCAAACCTGTTAAAAACCTCCTCCCCGAGCCCGGCTTTAAGTAACAAGGATCCAAGGCGATAGAGTTGATCACTCTGCCCAGTGAGAGGCGAGTGTTGTCGCTCGTGTACAACCCGTACACCAGCACCTTGCCGTCGGCCGTGCAGCTGGCGATGTAGTCCCCATTCAGATCCACCGAGATTCTCTTCACAGCTATTGCATGAGCCTGCAGCTCCTTGTTCTTCCCGTCTTGCGATATTGACACTGTGTTCCCTTCATGATCTAAAAGATGTATCACCCCCAATTGTGTTCCTAGACATATAAACTTGGTATGCACAAAGATACAACTCACTGTGTCTTTCAACAATATATTTTGAACATCGTTCTTCAGTCTATCGCAATTCAGTTGGGGCTCCTCGTCGGGAGACAAGCTGTCACAGCTTTTAAAATCCACAGCCATGACTGCTTTATTTTTGCCCAGAAAATAAATGTAGTCACATAATAGAATTTATTATGAATATAAATTTTTGTATTTCCTTCCTTGTCATTTATGTAGAGTATTACCAACAGTAAAATTAAACACAGTATTTAATACTTACCTATTCTTCTCCTATCGGCAGTTCATGATCATCTTAGTTCTGGGCTGGCAATTTGTTTCGTTCATCACTGGCCACTTCATGCTTGAATTCAGAAGGTTGCGCTGCCTCATCATTCATTTCGTCGTTCCATTAGCACACACTGAACCTCCAGTTTAGACGCCAGCAACGTTGGGAGTCAGCTAGCTGTATAGGGGGAGGTCTCGTATAATATATTGCTTGGCTGCCAGGTTTCTCGGCAGACTTGTGCTGTACTGCGATGATTCTCACTGAGCAGCAGCTGCGGAACAATTCACCGCCGGTAGACGCGCATGTTTTAAGTTTTTATAGACCATTGGCCTCCATGTTATTTAGCCAACCAAAAAAGGAAGGAAAATAAGATAGGTATGTTTTTATTTTTAATGGCAGATTAATTTGACAATTATTTCATAATTATGGTGGCCCAGTGGCCGCGACTTACGAGTTGTAGGTCGTAGGTTCGAACTCTGATAGGCGCTTTACTTTGTGTAGGTAAATTATTTCATCACCACTGCTCTCAAAACGGTGACGGAAAACATCGTGAGGAAAAGGGGAAGTCTTAGAGGCAAAAATCGATGACATGACGTATACCAACCCGCACTGCGCCCGCGTGGTGGATTGCGGCACAGATAACGGTCCACTTAATCTCACAGAGGGGAGGCCTGTGTCCCAGTAGTGAGAACATTATTAGACACTACATGCCATGATTAACATTATCATTGCCACGTGTGATTTCTTTCTTTTTTAACATGTGTCAGCCAAAATTACTTACCGGACGACCTAATTTAGGTACAATGGTATTGCCTATACAGAAAAATAAAACAGGAGATGGCTCTGACGTTTCCAATTACAGGCCCATTTCTCTGGTCACTGTCATAGCAAAAGTTTTGGACAGTCTGCTTGATAAATAACAGGCCAAACATCTCAAACTACATGATGTTTTAGGCCTGGGCTGTCTACATCTCAAACTACAAGATGTTTTAGGCCTGGGCTGTCTACTGAGAATGCAATCTTGTGCCTCAAGCAGACTGTTCAATACTATACAGACAGGAAGACTCCTATTTTTGCATGTTTTCTGGATCTGTCAAGGTCATTCGATCTCGTATGTTACGATGTTTTGTGGCGTAAACTAGAACGTAAAACTACCTGTACCTACCACCTGAGGTAGTGTCAATATTTAGGTACTGGTAAAGTAATGGCGTGAAGTGGGTTGGTTCGCAATCAGACGTTTATTGTGTGGAGTGCGGGGTGAGGCACGGGGGCTCAGCTCACCCCGGCTCTTCGATCTATACATGAACCCGCTGATCCATGAGCTCAGCAGCACCAATGTCGGATGTCATATTGGCGGGGTGTGCATTCATAATATAAGTTATGCCGACGATATGGTGTTGCTGATTTCGATAGGAGCTCTGAGGCAGCTGATCGGTATATGCGAATGTTATGTGGTGAATCATGGGCTCAAATATAATGTCATAAAGAGCGATCTAATGGTTTTCAAAGCAGGCAACCTGACATATATTCGTGTATTCCTCATGTCGCACTGTGTGGAGAATCCCTGCGAAGAGTGGACAAGTTTAAGTCTCTGGGCCACTGGGATACTGAAGACCTTATAGATAACTGTGACATTGAAAAGGAAATAGGTCGCTGGCCGTCCGTTGTTACATGCGCTCCCACAGGTTTGCACGATGTACGAAGGCAGTAAAGCTGGCTTCACACTATGAGATATAATATATACCTAGTAGGTATATCCCGAGATAATAAAAGAGAGATGTCATATTTAACACATCTCAGTGTAAGCGGTTCCATTTAAAAGTAGGAGAGCGATATTAATTTATATCTCAGAGATGTCATATATATCTCATAGTGTGCAGGCAGCTTTAAAGTATCGCTTTTTAAAGCTCTCCTTGTACAGCAGCCTGTGGGTCAACTTCACTCAGCGCGCATACAGCGAGCGACGCGTTCAGTTTATTAATGCACTGAGAGTAGGTACTGCTGCGGTTCCCGTGGCGTTATAGTGTTCACCGACATTTATGTAAAACTATCTAATGCCCAGCATGCGTTGTAATGAATTTTTAAATGTTTTTGTTAGGACCTTCTCCGGGGCGCACGCAATAACTTATCAAAATTTCATCACAATTGGTCCAGGCATTTTCGAGTTTTTGCGAGACTAACGCACGGCAATTGATTTTTATATGTATAGATTGTAATAATAATACACGTAGATTTGATAGATATTTGTTTTGCACATTTCTAAGAAACTCAAGTGATAAAACGACCGCTGTTTACAATTTCAACATACAAGCGAGTGCGGGATTGACAGGAGTTTAGGAGTATCTAGGTGAAATAAATACTTACGGTTTGTAATCAACAACGTATATTGTTATTCTTTGAGTGTCACGAATAGAAGGATAATAATTATAACATTCGTTTATATAAAATTGCAAATATACAGTTGTCCATTTCCACATGCCTCCTTATTATAATTGAACGTAGCAACAGAACGTAAGCAAGCGAAGCATCGATGGAATCATACGGCTTTCAATGTACACACGGCTACACATCAAGGTATATATTTCCAGTTTATGCTGATCTCGCATCGCATAGTATTTCCGTACAATGCGAGGTCAGCTTATACTGGAAATGTATAGCTTAATGTGTAGCAGTGTGTAAACTTAATAAACAACAATGAGCAGTTATACAAATCAAGTGATAAGTTATGATAACTCTAATCAATACAATTTATAAATCTAACTAAGGGCCGACTTTTCAATTGTCAGATAACTACCTATATCTGAAGAATAATTATGTTGGTTTGACAGCTTTTGTATAGAAAATAATTTTGTCAAACCATGGCCATTCCGCTATATGATTTTATATAATAATCCAGAAACAATAGTTATCTCTCGATTGAAATATCAGTCAAGTCTATGTAGATATTTTATTATTTACGGAACAACGTTGTACGAGTAGGATTACATCATAGAAAACATGGTTTTGAAAAGGAAATTTATTTATTTAAAATAAATTTATTTTTAAATCTAAATTTAAAAATCTGATAGGATTTATGTATTCCCAACAAGGTGTTCATATTTAATTATATTATTTGTTCATTACCCCCTTTGACTATAAAACTATTAATCTAAGATGAACCTTGGATAGTTAAGTTCATCACCTTTTGCAAGTGAATGAGCTAGGTCCTCGGAATTAATTCTAGTTAGATAAATAACATAAGAAGTAAAAAATATTTTAAGATTATACATACCTACTATTCGTTTGACGACTGCTTACAATACCTCATATCCATATAAAAGGCTTCTAGAAGTGTATCTGTTACCGCTAATGTGCGTAAATCTGTTAGAGTGCAGTTTATCTGGGTGAGACCGTTAAAGTTGAAAAAATCGTTTCAGTTGTTACATTAACTAGATAATCTGCAGAATTCCTAGATGATTTGCAGACTAACGATCAACCATACGGTTAAGTTAATATCACACGGATAATTAGACAATGGTGAAAACATTTCTGCGAGCGACTTGGAAGCAGCGCTCGCCGGCCGCTACCGCCGCACCGCTCGCTTGGCTCGCGCGTGTTTTGTCACAGTTCTAGCCTAACCTATTTCACCCAGTTCAAAATGACTAATCATACAATCTGCCGCAGAAATGTTTTCACCATGGTCTAATTATCTAGTCGCCGTCACCGATTGAATTGATTGCTTACGCGATTCAACGTAGGGCATTCGTTATTATGCAGATTTACTAGGTAAAGTGCAGATATCTGTTACTTATAGGTAGTAAATTTCACACTTTAACGGATCGTACCCGGGAATTTGCAGATAACCTAGTTAATGCGCACATTAACGTACTCTCACTTTCATTGGAACAAACAACAAAGAATTTTCGACTGTGCCGATATCATACGCAATGTTTATACACAAGTCTTGGTCACATGCGTCCATTTACTTTAATCTTCTGTGATAAAATATGTGATTTCATCAAAATTATTACTACTAAATTATACGGGGTTATTTTTTTATGCCAGTATGTTTAGATTCTGAACTAGGTCCTAGAGAAAAACGCTGTTAAGAACAATGGGCTTTTTAAAGAAAATTAAAATAAAATCAAAATGGAAAATAAAACAAGGGAAATTAATGTGTCATGATTATTTTGTTTAAAATTGAGCTCATAGTTCCTTTCAGCGTTTTTCTCTATGACCTGTAATTCAGAATTTACCAATACTGGCTAGAAAAAATCTTCCTGTAAAATACCTACCTTAGTGGAGCGCCTGGAAGTTTTGACCTCGGACTTTTGTAATAGTGAATGAATTTTTACGATCGATATTTGCAATGTTTACCGAACATTTTTTTGTGCTTTTGATTTTTAGCATTGAAAATGTTTTTTCGATCGCTTCAGTAGGTAAGTACCCGTTTTCAAGAAAACTGCAACCGGGGGGCTAGCGTCCTCAATTATTAAGATAGAGAAATGAAAATGATATCAAACGATGCGTTACTGAAAGGGCCACAATATTGGAAAAAAAAAAAAAACTCTAAAAAGGCGTCTCCTAAAGGGGTGAACCTACCTTTAATTATAATCCTATCAAAACCACAATGGTATCATTTCAAAGCCCTTCAAATTCTCCAAGATGGTATTTTTTATTTTCTTTCTTCTTATTAAGGAAAAATAAACGTCGGTTTTTTTTTTTTGCAATATTGTAGCCCTTTCAGTAACGTATCTTTTGATATCATTTTCACTTCTCTATCTTAATAATTGAGGAAGATAGCCGGTCGCTCTTTTCTTGAAAATAGGTCTACTGAAGCGATCAAAAAATAATTTTCAGTGCTTCCTATCGAAACCAGAATGGTATCATTTCTAAGCCCTTACAATTTACCAGTAAGTATATATTTTTTTCTTTGATATCTGTTTTCGTTTTTGAAAAGTTTAAAACTGTGAAAAAAGTCCCAAAAGAAACTTTCAAAAATGGCGTTCTTTATTAAATAAATAATAAAACTGCAGTATTGTAGCCCTTTCAGTAACGCATCTTTTGATACCATTTTCATAATTGAGGACGCTAGCTAGAAATATGACACACAAATAAATGAAGTCGAAGAAAATATTTGTATAGACAAAGATGTAAATTGTTTAAATGAACAAATATTTTATTAATAATTTACTTCTTTATTAAATTTTCCTTAATTAACTTCTTTTCCCGATTACTATCTCTATATAGTATAGATAGATATGTTAACTTAATTTTGATATACAAAAATATTATACAGCCTAAAATGTATTATTTGAATTGTTCCAAAAACCATTTCCTTTTTCAAATCATGATCACTATTTTTTTATATATAAACTTTTTTATATATATTATTAGCTGAACATTCCATTGTGAATGGTTAAATTTTCATTCGCTGTAACTGAAATTTGAGGTTTTCATGTTTTTAACGCTCCAGGCACTCCACTACCTACATAAAACATTATATTGCTAAAATATCACGTAATGCAATTCAATTAAAGTGGGTAGCAGCTTAAATAGTGTATTTAATACATACTAACCTAAGAAATGCATCAATGTGTTAGTACATAGTTGTTCACACCGGATAATAGCGCGACTATGCAATAATTATGCCTCAATCAGTCGCACAAACTGAAATCGAATCATCGATTACAGCTATACGGGTTGAAAAACAAACAATGAATAACATGTTTATCTCTGCATCACCCAAAGGTTGACTGATAGAAAATGCCTATGGCATTAAGTCCGCTTCTGTACATTTGTGTGCTTAAAGTGTTAAATAAATAAACATGCACAACCTATTAGTAATTCCCAATCGTTAGGGCCGTTCAATCATTAGGCCGCCTGTCCATTGAAACGGAGCGAGGCAGCGGGGCGAGGTAGCGGAGCGGAGTTGCGGACAGTGTCTGTCCATTGATGCGGAGCGAGTCAGCGGAGCGGACTTACGGACTGTGCGGACGCGAGGTAGCGGAGCGGAGTTGCGGACTGTGCGGAGCTAGGCCGAGTTCACGCGACGAGTAATTTGTGTGTAACTTATTTGTTTATTTTATTTATTTATTTAGCTACAACGGTTGTGCTAGAGCCAATCACAGCAACTAAAATTTAAACAAAATTAAAGAGACAATTATAAAAGACGTTATTCAAATATACAAAATAAAAACATGAAAACATAAAAGTCAAAGTACAAAGTGTTACTCTTGTACTAGGTCTCCCCGAAGTCGAAGGCCATATTATATACATAGACTAGCCCAGCCGGAGCACACACGCACACATCGGTGGCACACTACTCCCCCTCTCCCTGGCCCCGCGGCTGCAAAACTCCGCGACTGGTTTTTTTCCCTTCTCCGTTTCCCCGCTCCGCTTCCCGATTTTGTATGAATTTTTAAATTTAAACTAGTTCCCAAATACCTGTCCACTGAAGCGGAGCGGAGATTTTATGCAATTCCATTGGAATATTGGCACAGCTCCGCTCCGCTCGGCTCTTCTCCTCTCCGCTTCAGTGGACAGGCAGCCTTTGTCAAATCTATCTGGCGAGTTTGTTGCGCCACTTCTTCGTCCCAGCTAAAGCACTAGGAAGTGGTGAAAGGCGGGTGTGCCGGGGGCCTGTCTAAATGTAATTTAGACGTTTAAAAGGTGCTTTTGGAAGAAACTTAATTCTGGCGTAGTAGTAGGCTTAGTTAATGCGCAAAATTGAACTTGCACAAGTATACATTAACGTGTGTGGAATAAATTAGCACAAATATCCGAGCCATTCGGTGTCACACAAACTTGTGCAATTCTAAACTTGTGCAAGTATATAGAAAAGAAAGAAAGAAATATAAAAATATATGGTAACGTATGGCTACCTTAAGTACAGTTTGTGGTTTGAAACACAGCCTCTGATTTATTTAAAACATTACCAACTCGTATTTAGTATTATTATAACCATGGGTTGATTGGTCCTCTTTATGCTCAAATAATCATTAAATTTTTACATCAAAGAATATATGTGAAAGTTAAAGCTTGAATAAACAATCATATTAAAAACTTGAAAAGCAAGGCCAGTTCATAGCTTGATCGAACGCATTTACAACAAATGACAAGAGGTACATTTGAATATATTAAAACACGTTCTACTAAAGTTTGAGAACAAGCAGACGCAAAGCCTATGTAGAACTCGACACTAGCATAACTTTTTGCGGCGGTTAATAGTAGCGCCGGCAACAGAGATCGGCTGCCGGGCGCACTATCATAGTTACCGCGTGTTATAAAGCATCGCGACCAGAGCGATTAGGTTTGTACTACGACAAACCGTAAAACGAGTTAGGATCCGCGAGGTGATGGTGTAACGCACTAACAACAACACCACCATTAGCAATGGTGTTTATTTTGAAAGTTCAACAACATCCATTGCGTTAAGCCTCGTGCAGACTAGCGCTACCTAGCAAATAAACTGATTGATTGATTGATAGCGCGACGCGACTCTAACAAAATAATTTCTAAGAAAACTTCACGGTAGAACAATTACCGGTGTCGCGTCGCGACGTTGCGTCGTGCCAGTCTGCACGAGGCTTTATTAACGTTGCTGAGCAGACAACTTTTTTCGGGAGCATTCGCCTGTAATGTAACGTTACAGATTCGATTTTCAGCTTTACGTTTCAATACTGCCTCCCCGATTGACGAGCATTCGCCTGTAATGTAATATTTCAGATTGAATATTGACGATGCGCACTGTAATGCTCGGTTCTCCTCCCTCACTAATGTAATGCTCTAATTGTATCATTGCAGGTTGCGCACTGTAATGCTCGGTTCTCCTCCCTTACTGATGTAATGCTCTAAATGTATCATTAGAGGTTGCGCACTGTAATGCTCAGTTCTCCTCCCTTACTGATGTAATGCTCTAAATGTATCATTAGAGGTTCCGCACTGTAATGCTTGGTTCTCCTGCCTCACTGATGTAATGCACGAATTGTATCATACAGGTTGCACTCTGTAATGATCCGTTCTCCTCCCATACTTATGTAATGCTCTAATTGTATCATTACAGGTTGCGCACTGTAATGTTCGGTTCTCTCTCACTGATGTAATGCTCTAATTGTATCATTACAGATTGCGCACTATAATGCTCGGTTCTCCTCCCTGACTGATGTAATGCACGAATTGTATAATTACAAGTTGCGCACTGTAATGCTCGGTTCTCCTCCCTCACTGATGATAATACTTGACTTTGAACGTTACGTTACAAGCCAATGCTCCCGGTAAGGGAGCACCTTAAGAGCGTTTATTCTTAAAATGGGCAACGTCGCAAATAGATTTCAAATATTTACCTGATTTGATAAATTTGGCAATATTACTGTATGGAAATAAGAAATGAGGCTAACTAGCGAACTAGAATATTGATTATGAAATGCAATAATTAATATCGTAACATCGAATATTTAGTTTTAGATGTAAAAAAAAACTTTAAAAATGCCTTTTTTACACCTAAAACGGTAACAACATCAAATTCTATGTTATAATTGCAATTCATTATTAATATTCTAGTTTGTATTGCCAAATTATCAAAACAGGTAAATTTTTGACAGCTATTGGCGACGTTGCCAACTTTTAGGATAAACGCTCTTAACATGAAGCAACATCCCACAAAATCTTTCAGATTGTGATTGAAAGTGTGTTACGCAATTAGGGTGCTGTGCTCAGAAGGCCAATTCTCGTACTTATAAAACGTTCGACGTTTTACGTAGTCAAAAAAGATTGCGGCAATACATCGAGTAGGCAACACTTTAAAATGTGGCATGACGTCACTGGCCGGTAGATTGCCGGGGTCTCGCTACGTCACAAGTCAGTATTAACTGACTTGTGACGTAGCGAGTCCCCACTCCCCAACTTTAATGCGTTTTATCCATCGAGATATAAGTACTATCGTACTAGAGAAGACACCGTAAATTAATACTTTGTCTCGTTCAACTGCGGCGATCGCGCCGCAGTTGTCGAAGAAAACGCGTAAGTGCCGTGATTTACATGGCGCTTAAGACCTTTTTGCCGAGAATAAATACACTTCCGCAGCAAATCTAGCGCTGTGGTAAATTAGTTACGGTTTAGACGAATTGTTATTATTTTAGCGCTGCAGCGAACTAAAGATTCAAATTACGAAGAAATGGACAATTCAGTTATTTGACGTAGCTTCTCTAGTACGTTAGTACTTATATCTCGATGGTTTTATCTAAACAATTTTTTATTAATAATTATGATAAGGCAAAAAATACGTGTCTAATATTTTTTTATTTTCCGACTGACGGCCTAAATAGTGTTTTTTTTTCCCAGTCAACATCCCTATTGCCCCTCAGTTGTTATGTTATAAAATGAAAGAACCGGCGACCAAGT
This sequence comes from Agrochola circellaris, assembly GCA_914767755.1. Taxonomy (NCBI): domain Eukaryota; kingdom Metazoa; phylum Arthropoda; class Insecta; order Lepidoptera; family Noctuidae; genus Agrochola; species Agrochola circellaris. The sequence continues at coordinate 833,692 of OU611848.1, forward strand.
GAGCGCGGCGGCCACAGCACATGGCACCCTCTTAAATAAATAAATAAGCAGTTGCTATGGTAGAAGCACACTCGCGCGATTTGCCATTCGATCTCGCAGACAGTAGTGCGCAAAGAGCATGTAACTTTAGTAGTCCGGCTGGGGTGGCAACACTCTATTCTATTGGGGTGATCCAAGGTTTTTCACCCGTTACCCTGACACGCAATTCGTCTAACAAATAATTATGTGTTTCACGCAAGTGTACCATACCCAACTGCAAGCATAATGAAGCTAATATAAAGCGTGTAAAAATCGCTTTTACGTTTCGAATTCGTTATATAACAAATTTATTTTTTAAATTATTTTATTAACTAGCATGTTTTATATTTTAGAATTTAAGGCGAGATAATACCTACTAGGTACAAAAAGTAAAGCCATCATTATGGTATGATCAAGATTATATCTTGATAATATCATATTTTGCTTTCATAGAACTATAATAAATTATAATGACTGATTAACTCTAAGAAGAGCGAAGTAAAGGAATAGTAAAGGAGGAAAAAGTCAAACTCACACAATGCATGATAACAAGAGCTCATCACATTAGCTCATATGCATTCATTGGCGGAAGTAGACTTCCACACCGACGAGGTTGACGCGCGTCATCAGTGGCCCCTCTTTACCTCGTTATCTTGCATGTGCTGCGTCGCTATAACTGGACCCCGACGAGTGTGAACAGGCGGTTGTTCTTGACGTGGGTGGTGACGTAGGGTAGCGTGCTTAGCCCTTCTTTGCCGCCGTACAGCAGGTTCTCTCTCATGATGAGTTTGCGCGCGCTGTTCCTAGGCTCTTGTGGGTGCGCCAGCATCGTGTAACGAGACATTTCACGAGGAAATCTGTAACATTTATAAGTGTATTAATATTTAATACAGGAAATAACTGGTTAAGAGTGGGCTGGGATCAATTATTTAATAAATAATCATTTTATTTAGTCCCTTCGAAAGGCTGACTGAGCAATGAGCATTCTATAATTTATTAAATTTCAAATGAAAATTATTTCTGAGTGCCATAGCATATTGTTGTTTCGGACGAAGTCGCGGCAGAAGTTGCTACACAATATGGTTGCAGTGAATTCATCAGTTTATTTAATTAGGTATGTACCTGATTAAATTAAAATTATGCGCGCTGAGTCTGAAGGAAAAATCATCATCTTCGCCGCCCCACCCTTCGAATCTGTTAGATAGTCCGTCGACTGCCACGAATTGTTTAGATTTGACGGCGAGCACTCCGCCCGCTATGTAGTCATAGGGGAGTACGTATCGGAACTTGTCGATACTGGCGCTCATGTGCCGCGGGGAGTGCGTGCAGGCGTACAGGTTGCTCTCGTCCAGCGGCAGCAGGTCCACGTCCTGCAGGATGAGGCACGGGAACTTGTCTCTGATAGCTGTCTTCGCTCCAACGTTCAGTAGAATACCTTTGTTAAAGATCTTCTCGTCTTGTTGTTCTATTACGTATATCCTAAAAGAGTTATTATTATCGTATTTTTGTCATTCTTAATCTCATAAACTAATTACAGATATACTGGTTTATTTCAATAGATGTGTTTGTCTGTAATTCTGAGTTACATACAACTCAGATTTACAGACAAACTAATAGAAAAGTATGGAAGAAAAGTACGTGTTGCGACAACCACAAGTAAATCGGGCCACGCGCAAGACAATAATGATGATTAGACGAAAATTTGGCCAAGTGCATGTTGGACCACGCACAATGAAGGGTTGCGTAGTTGAGATGAATTTATCCCAAAAACAAACTGTACTTAAATACATGTGCTCCCTTGTTCAATATTAATTTAAACATGCTACCTCTACGCGTTCCTGAGAAAAAGGGTCTTGACAGACTGACATACAGACAGACGAACAATGAAGTGATCCTATAAGGGTTCCGTTTTTGCTTTTGAGGTACGGAACCCTAAAAATAAACACTGTGGTCCTTGTTTGGTCATTATTTAGTTGACAGAGTTTAAAATGCTCACCTGTAATGTATGTTTTGTTTCCTTAAAAAATTGTGGATATACGGCAGGAATATGTCTAGTTGACTCTGTCTGTTCCTGTAAGCTACTATTAGAGCAACACTGAACAGGGGATTGCAGTGTTCCGGCACGTAGCTACCATTCACTAAACCCTTTGCTGAGAACTCATCGTATTTCGTTGGCACTTCCCAATTAAGCAGAGAACTAGTACTTTTTAGTATTTCATCATATTTACAATCAGGCTTAGACTTCTGGAGCACTAGGTTTGGAGCAACGTGCTTGAACAGTTGTGATTGTATGGCGTCCGCAGGGATGTGCGGGTAGTTGTACACTCCGTATGTTACAAAGAAGTGAATTATTGCTTTGAGACTTAGTATAAAAAATATACAAGAAATTACACAACGTTGAAGTATCCTGGAAACAGTTTAAAATTCAATAAATATAGGCTCCTCATAAGTATTAACTTGTTCATCTGTATGAAAACTTATATCAATGACTTCTCATGTTATAACAATTGCATATCATTTCAATTTTATTGCAGGCTACAGGCTACTGGCAGCTGTGGGCAGGGTTAGAAGCTCTCATAATAGCTGTTACTGTAGATAAGTAGTTTATTTACAAATAGAAGCAAAAGCTCTGAGATTGTTTTAAAAAAAATTGATTAATTACCTACCAGGTTTTCAGTGAGTGTTTAGGCATTATAGTCTTTTATTGCTTATACTCTTCTTTCTTGTGATTAAATGAAAACGTGCCGACCCCAGTGTGTCCTTTCTAAAATAAATACATAGTATAATTAAAAAGCAATACTTTTGTGTAGTAGTAGTAAAACAGAACAAACCTTACCTCCAGCATTTGTTCTTATTTACTTGTAAAATGTAATCTAAAATAACATCAAGTTGGTTTTTAGTCTTTAAGTTACTTTTGCCAGCAAAACAGAAAGCGATATTTCAGCCCTGCTATAACTTACAATACATAGAAGACACAATATTTAATGAAGAAACAAGATAATGGACAGGAATTCAAGTAACAATTCATGAGAATAGATCATGCATGTTACCATTTGTTTTTCATTTTCATTACATTATTTGGCACTCGCTTCACTTGTACTTTGGGTGTATTATGAACTCTTAAGGTATGATTACTCTGCAAGTGGCACTACTGGTCAAACGCTCACTTTGGGATAACCATCAAACGGCCGCCGCACAATGATCCACCTGACGGACTAAGTGCGGAAACCATACCCTAGAACATGGATAGTAACTACTGCTCCTCATACATTTTCTATAGGTTTATAAGAGATTCCAATTCGAGCACGGCAGCAATGCTGCGCTACATTGCTGCGACGGCACTGCCTGTGCGGCAGTGTCGCCCTGTCTCCGCAGAAGGCTGAATGCTGCACTACTAGTAGTGCGGCATTCATCACAGCAATAGCAGGTGAATGTTGACAACTTTTGAGAAGTAAACCACGAACAGAAGTGCCGTGTAACGCTTCTCAGAATCATGCGGCAGGCAGCACTGGCGCGTACAGCGTTGTACGGAATCATACCTTTATTTCCAGTTTCTCGGCGTGAATTGAACTGCCTTGCAAATTTGTATGAACACAGTCGTACAACTTGAATACAAAATCCACTTGAACGCTGACCGGCTAATCAGCACAGAACATATCAACATATAACTCACGGACTGATCACACAGACTAAGCTACGGTTACGGTTTCCTTCCTAGAAAAGCAGTGGGTGGCCCAAAGAGTAGAATAAGGATCCACTGCAGTTTATGACCCGCGCGTGCGGAGCTTCACAATTTTATAGCGTATATATGTCTTCATGTAAAACACTATCGCAAGATTTCACACTGCGGAAACGCCTTGTTTTTGAGAAAAAAAATCTTAAAGTTTTGAAAAATTCAACATTATACATATTAAAATTGACATTTTACCATAGATAATATACGAATTTCACATGTTCACTCCTAGGTGTTCCGTTTTAGATTCGGACAAAGTGACAGCGGATTTTTATGGGTATTTTATTTTAATATTGTTTGTTTTTAACTTTAATTCATTTTTAAATAGCTGCTACCGCAATGAATTCAATGAAGAAGCAGATATTTAATTAATTGAATTAAAAATATAAAGTTTTTTATTTGTACTTTTAAAAGAGCATTGGTAACGAAACGTAATCGAATTTAAGTGAAACTCTGTGACACTAACGATTGACAGTTGTTTTTTTATTTTTGTTACACTCCAAACCAACTTTTTAAACAATAAAAAAGACATTTCGACTTTCGATTTAAAGTAAAGTAAAAACGCAATGACACCTTTTTTTATTTTTATTAATTTATTTAAATCGAACACACGTGATTCATATTGTTGTTAGTAATCCTTAAAAAACTATGTTAGTAACATTTCTAATGAAAATAAATATAACAAAACAAAACAGAACCTTTGGATGCAAGAGCGAGCGAAGCGAATTCGGGACTTGGGGCACCCCGACTGGTTAGGTTGGAATAGGATGGCTGGGTCTAGTCTAGAGGTCTAGAACAAAGACCCCGCTATCCCATTCGTGGTTATTTTTTTTTTAATTTTTCAGCAATTCAAAACACTTACATAATTTTCATTTTGGCAAAATTATAATGTTTATTCACGTTTGCCACAGGTTAGCCACATTTTAGCTTAGTTTTGCAACAAGTAATGATAATTATTACGCTAATAATCTAAACTGAATAGATTAAAAATCTATTCTTCTTCATCATTATTGGTTTCACTAGTTCCTTCTGTATTACTTTATTTTTCTCTCCTTTTTATTTTCCCTTTTCCTTACCTATTATATCTTTTGGATGAAATAAAACCTCATGCCATATTTTTAGGGAGGTAGGTACCTACATCTCCAGCTTGACGTTACAACATGTAACGTAACAACGTATTATACGCTGTTCAGGGACGCAGCTATAGTTTTTACTTACATGGGGGCGGTACTTTATGATGCCGCCAAACGATCTTGACGAGGCCCCGCCCATTTTTTGCTGCTTATAAGGCTCGCTCGTTTTTTATAAGTACCTATATTTTATATTGAAGCCAGGGTGCAAGTGCACTCTCTTGCACCCCGCTCCCGGCGCCCATGATCACAGCTAAGTAGGCTTTACAAGTTAACGAGTAATAGTCGACCAACTTACATTTGCACTTGGAATGTATGGGAGAACATGGTGTTTAACATTGCGAGAAAATACACGGTTTCTGTGTGAATATCCCTTACAATTAATCTTCATACGCGACGATTGAAACCGCAGTGCGCAGCTAGATATTATTAATCTATCAAGGAAATTACACAAAGGGAATAATATTAAATTAAACAGAACAAAATAGATCAAGGAACAATAAGCGTTATCAACTCTGGCCTGAATTCATGTTTGCTTATCATATTTAGGGCACAATTGTCACACAGAAATGCCATAAAAACTAGAGTAAGGTCCCAATTTACACTAGCTTATAAGTATCATAATATGATTTCGTATCTGTCAAAGTATAAGATCTTATTAGATATATAATGCTGTTCTTCATCTTTAGGGTACAATTCGAAGCCTTATAATTTCGTTATGTCCGTCTGTCTGTTCGCGGCTAAGTAGCACAGAGACGGTTAGTAGGTACTAGAAAGCTGTAATTTGGCATGGGTATACATAATATTAATCACGCCGACGTGACGAGTGGTAAAATAAAACAAGAAAAAAAAAATTTTTTAGGGTAACTACACGTAAAGTGGGGATATTTTTTTTTTCTCGTCTGTCCCATGGTGTGGGGTGTCGTTGAAAACGTCATTCTAAAATATTGTGGGTGTGTTAAAATATATTTTTTCATATTAAAATAAATCTACTATTTTTCACACCAATAATTAAGGCTCGTGCAGACCAGCGCGACGCGACGGTGCGAGGTGACTCGAACAATACAATTAAATAAGAAAACTTCACGGATGGCGTTATCGCTAAACGAATGTTACTTTGTCTAGGCCCTCAGGATGGATTGGGATCAAAAAAAGTTCTTGTGAAAACTGTCTATTTTCTGTGAATGCATGCACCTGCCCCGTCTAAAAAATCCACCTTAATGTTGCACGTAACATTTGCAATACAAATTAAGAATAATAAGAGACTCGCACTGTGTCCCTGGCACATGTACTAGTTTAAGCAGCTGTTCATATCGTCTTGATAAGAGCGCGTTATCTACTTATGTAAAAATGGTAAAATAGGTTGATGGTTGAGCGCCACTATTGTAGGGATGCAAGAAGTGCCAAAATGTATCGATATTATATCGTATTGATATTTAAAAAAATATTGTTAAAGATTTTGATACACCGACAGAAAACCTTGATAATGTCAGGGACAAAAAATAAAAAATATTTGTATTTTATAAAATTCTATTGTTACGCTAACAAAAAAAAAACTATTCTATTCTATAGTGTTTGACAGGAAATAGAGATTTTAACATGTTTTTATGTGAATGTTTCGCCAATGCAAACGCTCACTATGCGTTTGCACTGGTGACATGACAAACATGTTGGAATCTCTATTTACTGTCAATTTTCCATACAATTTTTGACAGGACCTAGAGATTTCAACATGTTTTGTTGCGATGTTTCGGCAGTGCGAACGCACAGTCAGTAAGCGTGAAGCGGTTTTAGTCAGTGGCGATATCGGTGTTGCTATTAGAAATATATTGTATTTGATAAATTTTCGATACAAGGATATTTTATATCGATATACCGAAATAATAGATATCGCAAAAAAATATGGATATACATCGAACGAAAAATATCGATGTATCGATAAAAAAAAATTTTCGTCTAGCTTTTTTCTACTATTATCCCGCGTTCCATGTGTCAGTGTCGATTTGACAGATATCAAGTTAACGGCTGCCGAATGGGACGTAAACAAACAACTTTGTATTTTATTTTCTGCATTTTTAGTTGCAACTACGTGCTTAATGTTTAATATTATTCAGTGTTCTTGTGATCAGTGAGCAAAGTGATTTAAAAATGTCAAAACAAAAAAAAGTATCTGAGCTAGAGAAACTAAAATCGAAGACTGACTCACGCTTCATTTGTAAACCTCTGGATTCATACCGTGATATAACGTTGTTTTTAGAAAATCCACCACCGTGGAGAACTCTATGTAAAGAATTGACGCCGCATAGTGATTTACTAATCCGAAATATAGAGATAAATAAACGTTTCCATTCGCTTGAGGAACCCCAAATTTTCTGTCATTTCGACCCGGACTTAGATGAAGCTAAACGCTATGAATCCAAAAGTTTACCCAAGACATTGGTATGCCACGATATGGCCAATGGATATCACGATGACTGGTAAAGATAATTGTAAATTATAATAGCACAAATTCGTTTCTTCCTTTCATAACTTATTAAAAAAGTATATTATACTAGCTGCCCGTCCCGGCTTCGCACGGGTAGCACTATGTACTTATCTACGGCGCACTTACCTACCCTACCTACCTACCCTACCTACCTACCCTACCTACCTACCCTACCTACCTACCCTACCTACCTACCCTACCTACCTACCCTACCTACCTACCCTACCTACCTACCCTACCTACCTACCCTACCTACCTACCCTACCTACCTACCCTACCTACCTACCCTACCTACCTACCCTACCTACCTACCCTACCTACCTACCCTACCTACCTACCCTACCTACCTACCCTACCTACCTACCCTACCTACCTACCTACCCTACCTACCTACCCTACCTACCCTACCTACCCTACCTACCCTACCTACCCTACCTACCCTACCTACCCTACCTACCCTACCTACCCTACCTACCCTACCTACCCTACCTACCCTACCTACCCTACCTACCCTACCTACCCTACCTACCTACCTACCCTACCTACCCTACCTACCTACCTACCTACCTACCTACCTACCTACCTACCTACCCTACTCTGCTAAATTCACATTCATCAAATGCGTTAACTGTCCAACGCGCGAAGATAAAATAATCATTTTGTGAAATTTTCCATTTTTCTGCGAAATTTTCTTAATTTTTTCTTTCATTAGATTCTTCTCCAGACAATAACGAACACAACAAAAAAAAAATAGTGAAATCGGTCCAGCCGTTTACGTGTGATGGCGTTACCAAGGGAAATAGGGATTCATTTTTATATATATGTATATAGATATATAGATGTTCCAAAAATAATAATATATTTATTTAATTATCTATTGACGTAGGTATGCATTATGATTAAAGTGTGTACATTAATAAAAAAAAAATTATACCTACTTTTTTATTTCAGTTTTATTGATGGGACTACTAATTCAGAAGCATACACATTCTACAACTGGGCTGGAATAGATATATTTTGTTACTTTAGTCACCATTTGATTACAATACCTCCCGTTGGCTGGATTAATGTTGGACATGCACATGGCGTTAAAGTTATTGGTATGGCATCTAAGTTTTTTTAATATTTTGTGAGAGCTTTGAAACTAGTGCACAATAATAAAACTTTATTAATTTTAATTTTTTTGTAAAGAAAGTATATAGCCTTAATATAGCTGTCAATTATTTTGGTGTGGCCATTGAGGTTCATTGTAAACTAGAGCAGACACGGCGAACAAAATATTTGCATGTTCTTGTCCCGGACAGCAAATGTCTCAGTGTACTACCTGAATCTGAATTCATTTAAAATGTTGTTATAAATAAACCCTCGTGCCATTGCACGTATCCAAGAATCGTGCTCTTGGATATGTGCAATGGCACGAGGGTATTGACTAGGGTTGATGTTTACACTGCGGTAGTGCTGTACATATAAATATTTCTGATAATAAGATGCAATATTTACTAGACTGATTGCTCCTCATGATGGATTCATCGATGTCAAAAGTGTCCATGCAATAAATTCATAAAAGTGTTCTGGTAACAGGGACTATCATAACGGAGTGGTCAGACGGTGCGATGTTTTGGGATGCGGCGTTATCTTCGGAGTTACAATATAAGAATGTAGCCAGCGGACTGGTTGCTATCGCCAAAACTCTCAAGTTCGACGGCTATCTTCTTAATATTGAGAACAAGGTTTTTTTATTTGTTTTTTTTTATCATAATTTCATACATACATAAATTCACGCCCATGGGGGTAGGCGGACACTACAGAATGTTTCAATTATTACATTATTATGTCTTATCATCAACTAGATTTTGCCCTCGGCTTCGCCCGCGTGGATGTCGCAAAAACGTACTACCGGGATTACATAGCCGAGGAAAAGGTCATTGACATAATTATTTTGTTACGCGTAATTTTGAATCTGTGATATCTTTTAAACTATTCACTTAAATGATATGATGTCAGGACATATTTTAATCTAAATTAAATGCCAAATTTAAATATCCTATTTTATTGGATAAAGATTAATATAATACCGGTCAAAATTGCTTCGGAAATAACAATATTTTTTTTATAAAATTCTGAAAGATTAAAATGGTTACTGTGGGTCATCCTTAGAAGATAGACATTATGCCATCGCGGACTTTTTTGTTGAACTGTTTAAGATCATTCTGTAAAACATAATTTTTATGTATCTTTTTCGTATACTTAATACATAAGATCGAAATTGCGGCCTAAAACTAGTTCCGTCCGCTGTGTTATACGGACGTCCGCGGCGGACGGTCCGCGTGCGGTTCAGTTTCTAGCAAGTCAAAGACCAGCGCAGCGTGGCGCGGGTCGTCACTCGTCCGCCTCCGCCTAACGTAGCGAACGGCCTAATCTTGTGCGTTATCCGTTTCTGTGCTTAGATAACAGTGCCGGAGATGCTGCTGAATTTCGTTAAATACTTCCACCGCATGCTGCACGAGGAGCTGCCGCACGCCACGCTGCTGTGGTACGACAGCGTCACCATCCAGGGCAACCTCAACTGGCAGAACAAACTCTGCAACAAAAATTTGTTAGTCTTCCATTCAGTTGTTTGAGAATAAATTTGTGTTCATTCGTCGTGCCGTTGTAGTTCACCCAGCTATCTAGACGACGACGACATGATGTTATAAGTAGTGTAGTGGTTGGTTGTTGTAGGGCGTTCTTTGAGGCTTGTGACGGCCTGTTCACGAACTACTCGTGGTCTCCCGAAGACGTGGAGGCCAGCGCCGAGCTTGCGCGGGCATCCGGCCGCCTCACCGACCTCTACATCGGCGTCGACGTCTGGGGACGGAACTTCTTCGGCGGCGGACAGTTCAACACACAGCAGGTGAGAACAATTCTTGCAACTAAGGGTGAATTACATCAATGTAGGCAAACGTGATCGGCATACCTAAACCGCTTCAACACTTGTCAGAGTTGTCAGTGTCATCATTGTTATGCAATATTAACACTGACAGCTCGTGACCGCGGTTAAGATGTGCTGATCGCGTTCAGTTTCATTGGTGAAATACGCCTGTAGTACCTTCTACCACAATGGAAGCTCTGAGGTTTATATCGTACTAGCGACCCGCCCCTGCTGCTCGTGGGTGCTGATGAGGCGACATGACAAAACATCAATTTTGTTGTATTTTAAGTTAAATGTTGCGAATCAAAACCAATTTTTTAGTTTAGGGGAACTAAGCGGTCAGACAGACACGAAAAGCAATTTTATTTTATACAGTGTAACCTGTACCCTCATTGCGTAATATACGATCACTCAGAATCTAATTCGTTTTGAAACAGATTGCTAAGTATATGTTAGCTTCATAAGTTCGAGAAAAAAATCTGCTCAACAACGTAAATAACGCAATGAATGTTGTTGAACTGTCAAAATGAAACAGATTAGTCGTAATCGTTTACGAAAATGTTACGTAATTAGTTAGCTGGTTGAGTGGGCCCTGGATATGTTATAAACCTCTGCTATTGATCATTATAATGATGTCTTGACACTTTTGCATTGTAATACCTCTCTTACTGGGAATAATTAGGCCTTTGTAACTAAGAATGCATTTGTTAGATTTTTTAGATTTTTACCTTTACAAATTACAATTGAGACTTTGTAGTTCAATAACCTGTATAAGTAATATGGGCACGGTACATTTCGACCTGTCTTAGCCGGCCTCTGTAAATGAGAACTGACAGTTAAACCTGACTATTAGATAAACTGCTAAACTATAAGCATCTTTAAGTGATATCTCCTCTCTAAGAATAATCCTAGGTACCTTCGGATCCCACTTATCCAGGTTACACTGTACTATTCATTATAGAAGATTCATTTTAAAAGAACAATATAATCTTAATGTTTCATGTCATAATTATTCAGTTATTTGATGGCCGGGTTCTTACCCGGCCACACTGGAGCCATGGTCTTCCATGGCTCCAGTGTAGTCGACAACGCTCTCTGCTGATTATTCGACAACAAGTAAAGAGAGGGGCTCTATTATCGTTCTCGTGTCGAACATAATGACGAGGTGGTAATGTTGTGGCAGGCAATGAAAGTGGTGCACGCCGCGGGCTGCTCCATAGCTCTGTTCGCGCCGGCGTGGACGCACGAGGCGCTGGCGAGCGAGAAGACCGACCTCAACCACGTGGCCATGGCCGCCGAGCTCGACACCTACAGCAGGTTCCTGCTGCGCGACCGCGCCTTCTGGGGCAGCATCTGGCCCTACCTCAACACCCGCGTGCCCTGCCACATCCCCTTCCAGACATCTTTCTGCAGGGGGCAGGGCACAAAGCGCTGGCTCTACGGAGAGGTATGTTTACCCTCTCTGTGAATGCTTTGTGGTCGAGTCGCAATAATATTTGATGTACGAGTATGCCGGCAGTTGCTGTGCCCGTCGCCGTGGTTCAACCTGCGCCACCAGCAGTACCAGCCTAACGCGTCGCACGGCCCACACGGCTACCTGCTCACTTCCATCGAGAACCTCGAAAAGGTGAAGAACGATGTGCAGTTCAAAGACAAGAAGGGCATCATCCGCATCCGCTCATCCTTCGTGCAGGCGCGCTCGGAGCTGCTGGGCGTCAACGTGGACTCGCAGTCCGGCGCCAGCGCCGCGAGCGTCGTGTCGCAGCTCAACGACGAGAGCCGGGACCGCGACGCCTCGCCCGAGAAGTCGAAAGTGAAGTCGATAAAAGACGTGTTCAAACAAAAGCCACTGAAAATATCAGAACCGCAAGAGGGAACGGAAGAGGGCACGTTCGCGGAGCCGAGTGCGGCGGGGAGCAAGGCGTCGACCGCGGAGCACGACTCCACGTTGCATGCGCCCTCCTTGAACCTGCGCCTGAACCGCCAGGACGCGGCGCGCTACGGGCTGGCGTACGTGGCCGACGAGCGCCCGTGCCTGCAGCTGCACCTCGCCGACAGCTTCACGGGCGGCGCCAGCCTGCTGGTGCACCCGTCCGACGCCATGTGCGCCGAGCACCGCTACGCGCGCCTGCTCCACTGCGCCTTCCCGTGCGACGAGGGGCTGATCGTCTGCGTGGTCACGAAGAACGTGCTCGAGTACCCCGATCAGACGCTGAACGTCAAGCTGGACATGCGCAATGCGCAGGACCGTTACCTGACGGTGGTGCTGACGGGGCGCCCGCTCCCGCAGCAGTCTCCGCTGGACGGCGGCTCGACCGGCATCATGCACGTGTACCCGCTGCGCACGGACAACGAGCACGTGCTGCGCGAGCTGCGCACCTACCTGCTGCTCACGCAGCCCGGCTTCTACGTGCCCATCGACAACCAGTTCGGGTGGACAGTCAGGTGGGTCTCGTTACTCGTAGCTGTTGTACCTACTGTGACTGACTGTCTCTTTCCTTGTTACCATTTCATTACTTGCATACTCCAAGTAATTGAATAGATGATATCTTTATAAATTGTAGCCTATGTTACTCAGGGAAACTTTTTAAATTGTTCCAGTACGACATCATATTCAGATCAACATAGAACATGATAAAGACTTGCAAATTGCAAAAATCGTAAGAAAATTTGAATTTCGCGGACTACCTTGTCGCTTTCGCCTTAAATTAGACTATACAGGAACGAATATTGTATAGAAGTCCTAGCAGATGCATTGTTTTGTGTAAGTGAACATAAACCCTTTAAGCTCAAAGGTTGACTGGTAGGAACGCCTTGTGGCGGCATTAAGTGTGCCTCCGTACCACCGCAGTACATCATCTGCCTAGCCCAGTGGTCGGCAGACTCAGTCGTCAATAGAGCCCAATATCGATACTATAACAACTAAAATTTGTTATGAGAGCCAATCCTGTATGTGTGGACACACAACTTTTGTTAATCCTTAAAACTCCCATCCTCTTTCACTCCACAACGCTTCCTAAAAGTAACTTGCCATCATCATCATGACATCGGCTGATAATAATATGATGAAGGCATCTTATTTATTAACAAGTTCTAATTGGATATTTTTGAAAGGCAGTAAATGGAAAATGTTCGATGGCCTATTAATTTTTGGTGAAAATATTTCGGAAGTAAAGCTTTGAAATATAGCTTGAATTTGGAATACATGTTGATACCTTGCTTAATGACCGAAACCCCGCGCTGCACGATATTTGTACAGAGCTGCAGTCTACGGCCAAAGAGCCGCATGCGGCTCGCGAGCTGCGGTTTGCTGACCACTGGCCTAGCCTTTTCCCAACTATATTAGGGTCGGCTTCCAGTCTAACCGGATGCAGCTGAATACCGGTATTTTACATGCAGCGACTATCACACACACTAAATCTCTTGGCAAGACTCCACTACTTTACATGAAGTTTGAATAAATATATTAACAAGAGCTGATGAGGAACGACTGCGGCAGGTACTTCGAGATCCACGTGCCGGGCTCGCTCATCACGTCCGTGAACCTGCGCACCGGCGTGCCCGTCGGGCCCATTCTGCTTGGACACTTCTCTATCTGGAAAAAAACGTGAGCTACCATCTTACACAACAATATTATAAGTAAAAAGAGGTAGTTAGAATATAAACACGCTCCGCAAGGTTCGTTCAAACTGGGCTAGGTAACACACCTCAACTCAGTGTCGTGCCGGCGTCAGCGAAACCAACATATGCTTGTCTCTTTCGCTTCCAATAATCACGACATTCCGTCCTACTTCCACTTCTCATCAATAGTCGGACATTCTAAATTACAATATTACGTTATTTACGTGTGCCGTTTTTGAAGATCTAGTTTCGGGTAGGTAGCGTACCCTACCCTGCTGTAGTGAAGGGTGGGCGTTTTGGGGACTGTCTTGTGTAATTTTGACGTTCCAAAAGTGCTGATTCTGATTGAATTTTGAATTTTTTGTCATCAAAGTCTGGGTGGCGACTGCTTTATGACATAAGTAATCAATAGACAATCCACAACACCTACCTCTTTTCACTTTTAATATCATTGGTCATACTCATACATTACGTACTTCGTTTAATATAATAGAATATAATATGTTGGTATGTGAACAAATTTAACCTAAATAAATGAATTTTGAATATGGGGGCATATTCAAAATTAATTTATTTAGGTTAAATTTGTGTGTTATGATGCCATTATAATATAATTATTCTCATATTACTTAGGACCTCAACGTGACTGGCGATATGTGGGTGTAGCTTACAACAATATTGTGGAATGTTATTGTGTTGTTATTTAGGGTTCCGTGCTTAAAAAGGAAAAAACAAAACCCTTATAGGCTCACTCGGGTCTGGCAGGCTGGCTGTCTGTCTGTCACAGTCAATTTGCTCCGAATGTACCTACTAGACCAATTTAGTTGAAATTTGGTAGACATAATATGAATTTCTGTGACCCAATCACAGAAATTCATATTATGTGTACCAAATTTCGCCAGATATCGCCAGTCACGTTGAGGTATAATTGAGAATAATTATATTATTATAGTGGCATCATAACCCAAAGTTTAATAATAGATAATTGTTCAAACAGAGAAGACAAGAGTTGGATGAAGTTCCTTGAACAACCTGTTGGAAAACTAGTAAAACGTTATATAAGTGCTACGTCCGTGCGACCTAGCGCCAGGACCTGGAGGGACCAGTGTGTCGCCCAGTGACGCGCAGTGCGCAAGGCGCGGGGCCAACCTTTCAGTAGTACATCCAATCTGTACAAAATACCGGTGCAATTGAAAGTTTTATTAGTCTTATTAATATGTAATTACATAGAATTAATAACAACTGAATTTATTTATTTTTAAATTGTTTTCCTCTTTTATTTTACTCAAGCTTTGATCAAGAGGACATTTTGAAGTCTAACCCCGCGTCCTATTTAAAAGCGATCGTCGCGCGAATACACGATCGTTCGAACTTTTTGTTCGGGAAACCTGAACGCGTGCTCGCGCCGACAGAGGGCGCTTTCCGGTTGTCCGAACAAAAAGTGACATATTATGCATGCGACCGGTCGCGTATTATTTATTTATTTATTTATTTAACACTTTAAGCACACAATGTACAGAGGCGGACTTAATGCCATAGGCATTTTCTACGAGTCAACCTTTGGGTGTATTCGCGCGACGACTGCTTTTAAAATAGGCCGCGACCGTAAGGTGCCACATCAGGTGCTTATGTATGTTTCATGTTCTGATCATTAAACAGTAAACCGTCTAAAAAATAATAAACCGCCGCCGTGCAGTTATTTTAATTTTTCTTTATTTTTATGTTTGATAAACGGTTGTCCGGTTTACGCAAGCACGCATATTGTTCCGTTGTATCATCTTCTGCTACCAATCAACCAGCAGCCTCAAGGTTTGTTCTTAGTTGTGTTACGTGCTGTTTACTGAAAATATTTGATTTAGTATTCTGTCAATAACAGCGAAACGTAGTAAAGTGTAGTTCTCACTGCCAAATAAATGTTAACCTTGCGTCAGTTGAAATTAAACAAATTTCTAATAGTCCGAGAGATCATCAACGGACAGTGCGGCAGACGCGATTTTCGACTTTATTTTAATAGACGCAATGCTGATGTGCGTCGGCTCTAAAGCATCAAGTGGTTGCTACTGATGCCGAGCCACGGTTGTAGCTAGGGTTGCCAACATTTCTCCGGCGAAATATAGTATTTTTCAAAAAAATGTACCTAGTAATTTATGGAAAAAGCAAAAAAATTACAAAAACATGTTTGTTACTTTTTTTTTATCCGGCCAACTGCGTGTCGGACCACGCACAATGAAGAGTTCCGTAGTTGGGATGAATATATGCCAGGAACAAACTTAATATGTTTTTCAAACTGAAAATGTAAGTTGGTCGATTATTACTCGTTAACCTGTAAAGCCTACTTAGCTGTAATAGTTATCCTTTTAACTTCGTTTTATATACAACTGCTGTGAATTTTTTCACAAATCCAAGTACAACTATTTAGCTGGCAGGGGGGGACACTTTCGCGCACATGTGGGAGTTGCGCGAGGAGGCGAAACGCCGGGGCGTAACTCCGCTGCCGCGAGAAATCGCGGCACAGCGGACAGAGCTCCGGCGGGATCTCATGGCGGCATGGAGAGTGCGATTGTCGCAACCTAGCGCTGGGCACGCCACAATTGTGGCGATAAGTCCCCTCTTTGAGGAGTGGCTAGAGAGGCGCCACGGCGTCCTCACCTTCCGCCTGACGCAGGTCCTCACCGGACATGGTTGTTTCGGGAGGTTCCTGTTCAGGATAAAGCGGGAGGAAACGCCCGGGTGTCACCACTTTGTGGATCGCCCGGAGGACACGGTGGAGCATACGGTGGAGGTCTGCCCAGCTTGGGCGGAGCACCGCCGTGTCCTCACGGAGGCGATCGGCGGCGGCGATCTCTCGCGTCCGGCCCTGGTTCAGGCCATGGTCCGGAGCGAGAGTGCATGGGAGGCCGTCACCTCCTTCTGCGAAGCAGTAATGCTCGCGAAGGAGGAGGTGGAGCGCGCGAGGGAGAGGCAAAATGCGCCCCCTCGCGCCCCTAGTCGCCGCAGGAGACGCCCCGGGCGTCGGGAGTCGCGAGCCGACTTCCGGCCACCGTAGGCGCGGGCTTGCGGACGGTGAGCAATGGGTAGCTCGCCGTCCGATAGGGACCAGGCCCGGGTCGACGGCGCGTTGTGTTCCACGCGCGCCTCAAAGAGATGTCAGCACCAACTGACGGGGTCCGGAAGGGCCAATGCCTGCCGGGGTCGCGGGTTTGTCTGAAAGGGATATCGCGACCTCGGCACACAGGCAACGGAAGGAACACGGGTGGGTTTTAGTCAGTAAAAGTCTGACACGCCCTCCCGCTCCACCCAGAGCGGGAAAAGTTATTTGATAATTTCCCATCCTCAAAAAAAAAAAAAAAAAAAAGGGGGGGACACTTGACTCTAACAAAAATTAGCTCTTTTAAACCTTAATATTTCGCAAACGGATCCCTGAATTGAAAAATGGGTTTCACACACCCGCAATATTTTTGAATGACCTTTCCAACCATAGGATATACGGAAGAAAAACACGTCCCCACTTTACGTGTAGGGTAGGTAACCTAAAAATTTTATTTCTTATTTTTGTTTTACCACTGTCGACGTAGTTAATATGTATAACCATGCCGAATTACAACTTTGTGGTACTAACAGTCTGTGAGCTAACCCCAGACAGACGGACAGCCGGACATGGCGAAACTATAAGGGTTCCTTGTTTATTATGGAACCGTAAAAACCATTTTTTTTGCTCTTCTTGCTTTTTTAACAGTGTCATAAGCTCATTTTTAGCGTTCCATACCCGAAAGGTGCCAAACGGAACCCTATTACTAAGCCTCCGCTGTCCGTCCGTCTGTCAGTGGGCTGTATCTCATGAACCGTAATATGCAGACAGTTGAAATTTTGACAGACTGTGTTTCTATTGCCGGTATAGCAGCAATTGAATCTTTTCGGCGGTTATTTAAATCTGCTGTTTCATAGAAAAGTTCAATACCTAACATACGCGGTCAAAATGTATGGAATAGCAATTAAAAAAGAAAATAACCGATAATAACCGACCGAATAACCGAATGATGTAAAATTTTAACGCACTGGGGTTCAGAATCATGTACTGAATCCATGGTAACAGTTTTCGCGTCGATGTCCCTGCCACCCTGTATATTACAGTTCAAAAAATTCAAAAATTCAAAATTCAAAAGTCATTTATTCAAACTAGGCTGATAATCAGCACTTTTCGAACGTCAAAATTACATAAGACAGTCCCCCAAAACGCCCACCCTTCACCACTTCCTAGTGCGTTAGCTGGGAAGAAGAAGTGGCGCAACAAACTCCCCAGCAGCACAGCTGTCTGTTCAGTTAGAAAGAAAAAAAATGACTCTATATAATAGTATTCAACATACTTAATTAACCTAATTTAAATTATTATCCATATGTTAGCTAGCACACGCCAATATACCAAACAAAATCATCGAGAACTATACTCGGGCAGAAATAAAAACTAAACGTAAACAAAACTTAACGTCTTAATAAAAGCCTCCAGGCATAAAGGGCGTGCCCGCTTACATAAAGCTGTTATAAATGATAAACTAGGACCATCGAGGTAAAATAAATAAACAGTTAATTACTAATAACAATAAATAATAATGATCTATTGTCGAGGTCACTAGTTACATATTGCAATACAACTCATTAAAAAAAAACATTGTAATGAGTAGATTATGTCAACAATAAATTAAAATTAAATTAAAATAAACAATTATATGAACTCATATAACATGTCAGTAGGTAAGCTAATTCTAGTGAAAGAACATAAAAATTGTCTTGAGTTAATCACAGCGACCAACTATTCTTATCATGTAAGTAGTCGTTGATAGAATAGTATGCCTTTGAACAAAGGTTGGATTTTACTTTCGTTTTAAACGCATTAAAAGGCAAATCTAGCAAAGAAGAGGGTAACTTGTTATAAAAGGTTATACCAAGCCCAACAAATGAGTTATGAACCTTATGAAGCCGGTGAAAAGGAACTCTTAGTTTTTCCTTATTTCTAGTGTTAACATTGTGAAAATCACTGTTCTTACTGTATAAATGTATATTTTGCCTAATATATAAGATGTTGGCGAAAATGAATTGAGATGCCACTGTGAGGATACCAATATCTTTGATAAAATCTCTCAGAGAAACTCTGGGGCCTAGCTGGTAAATAGCTCGAACAGCTCGTTTTTGAAGGACAAATATATTTTGAATATCAGCAGCTTTGCCCCACAGCAGAAGACCGTAGGACATAGGACGTAGTACGGACGGAGTACGGTGGGCAACCCTAGTTGTAACACATGACTAAATAAGTTTTGTATTCATGTGGTTGTAGCGCGAGGTGCGGGGATTTCATGTTAGATGATAATGATCTACTTCTACTTACGTCAATTTTGATTTTGTGATTATTTTTTGTTTACAGCTACAATACATAAGGCGTTACAGTTCTCAGCTCTATCGAGGACACACGAAGATATGCATGAAGTATAAGTATTATTATTATCTTGATACCACATAGATATCTACAATCTGTATTATACCATGTACATATTGTAAACATTATAATAAAATTATGCCATTGAATGTGATACGGATTTATACGTGCTTCCTATGTCGGTACACGTGAAGAATAAATATTTTTATACAGTTATCGTAGCGTTCTTTGCTTATGCCCGCAGTCCCTTACTCCATCAGAACGTAGGTCATCAGCTTTTCAACTGAAGAGTATGTTGTCGATATTGAATTTACCTGCCCGCTTACCTCCTCAACGCCCCGCCGACGCCTCTTAGTACTGTCTACACTACTCACTCGTGTCGTTTGCACTGTTCTGTCATATTATTCGATAAGCTGTTTTAATGTTTACTGGCGCACTGTAAGAAAAATAGGGTTGTAACAACATCCAATATGCAACATTTTATGTTTAGTAATACAATTCAATTCAATTCAAAATATTTTTATTTCACATAAACCTACAGGGGCACTTATGAAACGTCAGAAGCTAGGTGCACGGTTCCAATTGGTCGTTTCCTATGGAGAAGAGCCGGCAAGAAACTCCACGGTTACTCTTTTAAAAGTAAATGGTTTTTACAATGTTTCCAAGTTACAGTGTTAAAAGGTATGAGAGGACAGTGTAAAAAATACGATCTAAAGAAAAGCGGCCACATTCCTCTAGATCGTATTTTGTTGCTCCGTGTCTCAATATGAAACTTTATAAAAGGTATTAGAAAATTCTAGACACACTTACCGAGGGTCCTTACTAGCCGTTATTCATAATTCCTTCTCAGTCACGAGATAATATTTTTTTTAAAGAGTGGCGCTAGTGGACCTTTAGGCGCCCTCTTAAGGATAACGAAGAGCTATAAAGATTTATAGTAGTAGAAGGTGTGAGGAAATTATAAACAATGGTCATCAGAAAGACCGTGCCACCCGCCGTCACCAAAATAACCTGTAAGTTCCTTGGTCAGTCATGGCGGGAAGGCGAAAGGGATTTTCTTGATGGCATTGCAGTGGCAACAAACTATATACCCCGAAGGATTAGGCAGAGGTCCCTGTGAAAGTACACCCGCTATCTGTTAGTTTTTGTTTTAAATTCCATTTAAAAGGGGGTGAGCCTACTGTCACTCACCGGATTGAAAATCAAACTTCATATGACAAACGGAAATACAGGATGCGTCTGAGAGATTCTTGATCATTTTACCCGACCTGCACCCTAATTACGTAACACACGATCAATCACATCAGACATTCATTGCGTTATTTACGTTGTTGAGCAGACAAATTTTTCGAACATAGTGAAGCAATGGATAAGCAATATCCTTCAAAATGATATACGCGATTAGGGTGCTTGGTGTTGATGCAAACATTCCGCAAGCGCGTTTGCCATTTGACCAACGAGGCGGTTACCTGGAACTGCGTACTAAGAAAGGATTTTATGAAAATCAACCTTTAAGGGGGTGACAATTAGTTTATTCATCGATAGCAGTGAATAAAACTCTCTTCTCACAAGTGAATAACAACATTTTGAATTTGGAACAAGCACGAACTATAGGTACAAATTATGTACAGAAAATAAATGAAACTGAAAGTACATACCTACTGGCTATTTTTTTTTTTTATATCCCGCCTAGTAGGTTCTTTTCAATCTTTTAACGTGGTTGTTTTAATGTCATTGGAAAATCTAGTAACATAATTATAATAAAATTAGTTCTTCTCAAAAGAGACTTCATGGCTTTATATTATTATTATGTGTATAACTTGTATTATATTCGTGACGGAGTATAATAATAAATATTTTTTCATTATTTTATTTTACCACTTTGTCGGCGTGATTAATATGTATAGTGCCAAATTACAGTTGTCTAGTACTAAGAGTCTTGTGCTAAGCCACGGATAGACAGATAAACAGAAGGACATGGGGAAACTATAAGGGTTCCTTGTTAACTACGGAACCCTAAAAAGGGAGCAGCAAAGGAATGACAAGATTGTATTGTGTCATGGCTGTTCATCTGTTTCGCTTGCATGATATAAGAAACTTCTAGCTATGCGGTACTATACAGATACACAATACATTGCGACCTTGATCTTCCAGTTGTCGTAGTCTCAGCCATTGTAGGTAGGTATTTATGTAAATCTGTTGAGATAAACGCACTGATTATTCAACCGATATCGACTTTTTTAACGTAGAGGTCGATGATCATGTGCTAGCTAGTCGGTTACTGACATTGTTGCAACTCATACATAAAGGTAAGTCAATGCTTACCTACTTTACTAGACTGTACTTTAGGAAGAAGCGCCTACAATATTTTGGTTTAGGATTTATATTTTGAGTTTATATTGCAATGACAGTTTTATCAGGCGTTATTACTTGTAAAAAAGTGGAACCTCTAATTTGTAAAATAAGCGAATAAAATAAAATGTATTCTAAGAGGCGGCCTAAGTAGTAAATTATAATTACTAGTTAAATAAATTAAAGAATGGTCTAATCAATGTGTGTTCATAAATAAAAGGAGCTGAGAATCATTTTTATATTTGAACTGCAAGGTAATTGCGTAACACACTTACAGTAGCAATGGCTTTCATTTTGACGGTTCAAAAATTTTCATTGCGTTTTA
Source organism: Agrochola circellaris (assembly GCA_914767755.1). Classification (NCBI taxonomy): domain Eukaryota; kingdom Metazoa; phylum Arthropoda; class Insecta; order Lepidoptera; family Noctuidae; genus Agrochola; species Agrochola circellaris. The sequence goes on from OU611848.1 coordinate 855,695, forward strand.
TACGTTGATGAGCAGTAATTTTTTTCGAAATTAGCAATACCTATCCTTCAAAATCCTGATTGTGATTGATAGTGTGCTATTAGGGTGCTGTTCCTGTTGATCACCTTAGATTTGTGGTGATCGAGGTCAAAGCCATATTTTATTCAAAAGTATTTTTTTCACGTTAACAGCTTGAATCATCGCTGTATTATCTACCTACGCTACCTACGCTTCAAGTAACTGATGTAAAGTAGGTTTTAATTAATACAAAAAAATTTGTACGATTCTATTGCCGACATCATCATCAAGGGATCATTGAACCCGGGAGAACAGCGACACAATCGTTTTAGTCATCTTCGGTAATCGGTGTATTTTGTTATCTACACACAATATTGAACAAATAAAATAAACATAACGAATTTCTTAGGTGTTTTGAAGATGTTTAAAAAGCAGCAGTCGACCACATAACGTTCATTCAGTCTTCAGGTGTGGCGCGGTGCACTCTGCACAGGTTGTGTATATTAGTTTTACCAAATTGCTCATTGACCGTGGTCTTATACGGCATCGGTTGTGGCAGTGAATACCTGGAATATTGAATATGATGATAAGGAACGGCACGCAGTCCACGTCTTCTGTCAAGAGGCTCTAGAAAAGGGGTGTCAGACTCGGTTTTCTATAGGGCCATCTACAAAATTAACTAATGATGCCTGCCTGATGATGCTGAAGATGCCTCCGACTGCATAAGGTTGTTTATAGTATTACCTAAGTGGGATTGTATGCAAAAATAGATCAGCTTGTTTCCAAAGTCAAAGTCAAATCAATTATTTCAAATAGGCCCTTGTAAGGCACTTTTGAACGTCAAAGTTTACAAAAAATTCAATTGATTCTAGTCGCCCCTTCCAAAAGGTAGTTTTCGTATGGAGAAGAATGGGCAAGAAACTCCACCGTTACCTACTCTTTTAAAAAGTTTTACAATATTTTGTATATGTACATTAGTTACATAATTATATGTGAAGACGATGCACCTAAAAAAAAATACGTTACCACAATAGGTAAAAAGAAAAATGAATAAAAATGAAGTAACGAAAGATAAATTAATTACTTATGTGATGGATAGAGGTTCTCACATATTTACAAACATTATAAAAGTAGACGATTTTCCAAAAATTTTACAGTAAGTAAGTCAGTGTGTGAGGAAGTAATCTCGGAATGTAAAATCAATGTAATATAATAAAAATAATAATTTATACAACTTAAATTAGCAACCAGTTTGATTTTGTCTAGATTCTAAATTATCCTATAGAGCATCAGCATGTTTCCAAGCATTCTTATCTTGGGTATAATCCTCTAATTTGTAATATGCTTGTTTACAAAGTGTGCTTTTAATATGAGTTTAAAATGTTCTTTCATTTAATTGTAATATATCACAAGGTATTTTGTTGTAACATTTAACACAGTACCCCATAAAAGATGAAGATACTTTAGATAATCTGAATAATGGTTGATCTATTTTATCTTTATTTCTAGTATTAAAATTATGTCTATCACTTATTTTATTAAATAATAATAATAATAATCATTTTATTTCAGAATGAAATTCCATAATTTGTAAAAAAATATAGATTTTTCTTACATACATAATATTTTCATAAATGAATTGGCAAGGTACTGTCATAATATTAATCCTTTTAAATAGTTCCCTGAGAGATTCGCGACGATGTAGGTTATACGAGTAAATGGCTCTGATAGCTCTCTTTTGCAAAATAAATATGGATTCAATGTCGACAGCCCGACCCCACAGTAAAATGCTATACGACATAATACTGTGGAAGTAGCTAAAATAGACCAAACGCGCGGTTTCTAACTTATAATTTTTATTTAAGCGTTGGGCAATATGTACCTACCTACATATTTTAATTTTTAATCGAGTTGTGAAGGATATTGTTAACCCATTGCAAGAGGCAATGGGTTAGCAATATTCTTCACAACTTTGAAAAATCCATCTGCTTAATAATGTAAATAGCGCAATAAACGTGGGTGAACTGTCAAAATGAAACCCAATACGAGAAATTGTCATTTTATGTGTGTTACTCAATTTCCCAAAATAAAATAAAAACGCGGGTAACTAACTAAAATTTACAACGCACACAAACTATTGGACTCAAGGTTAGTTTCAGACGAGACGTTGAGAAGGCAAGTGTATAAATTAGTCGTAAGACAACAACTGGCATTCATCCTTCAGAGGAGTAGCGCATCTTTTCAGTTCTTGAGAACGAATTTTTAAAATGTGTAAATAACGCTTATCTGTTGGCGTCGTTCTAGGTGTGGGGCATCGCCCGACGACGTTATCTCGCGAAATTGGGTGAGTAGGTACTTTCAGTTATATCATTTTACGAACAACGAAAGCAGACTTTGTATTGATAACTTGATGTTCCTATTTACTGTTTCATGTTTGGGATACATACACGAGTGAGTGAACACCTATGTATTTAGGACTGAGTAGGTACAACAAGTAATACGAGTACAAGTCCGGCGAAAAATAAATGCCAATAACCTTCTTTAATTTCGTAACGTCTGTTTGTAAATAAATTCAAGCAATACCTACATACAGCTCATGAAAAAGACGCGCAAATAATCCTTTTAGTTTACAGGTCGTTTCCTTTTAATCGTTCATCGGTATGTAGGTACTACGCTACTACCTACAGCGTTGTACTGAATTACAGGCGCAGGAGGCTTTTAGAACACTTTGGACACGTTTTCGTACGAATTTTATTCGTGAAGTAAAGAAGAAAGAATGAAAAAAAGAAACTACGTTAAGCCGTTGGTCCCGGCTGTCATTTGTGGATCTTTGACAGTCGTTACGGGTCGTCAGAAGCCCAAAAATCTGGGTCCGTGGCTTAGGCCCCCAGTGGTCGAGGCACCTGTGGCCGACGCCCCCGATTCGATTAATTTATTCACAGCAATTTTTGATCAAATGTACTGTCAGACACAAAAATGTTTTACAAAAATAATAAATGTATATTGATTGTAAGTATAAGTTTATACTTATATTAAATCATAATTATATTTATAACATAGAAATGCTTTTATATTGGATGTTTGATGAATATCTTAGTTATTTTTCATTATTTATTTATTTATCTCAATAAGAAATCTAGTAAAAAAAAAGTATATAAATCACAGTTTTCATCACTTATAATCAAGAGAATCATTTAACTTAATTATAATAATCAGTCTTAAATGTAATTAAATAAGATAGTGATTTTAAATAATCAGTCTTAAAAATAACTTTTTACATAGTGAAATGTTATTTTTATCTTTATAACAATAATAATTAAACATAATCAACAGTGAAATCTTAAACAAATGAGAATAATTTTACCTAATTATAACAGTCAGTTCCAATAGCAATAACATAACAAAATAATCAGGCTTAAAAAACAAACGTACTCGTAGAGTAACAAAAATTTTATATGTAAAATATTTTGAAATTTTTTAAGCATAAAAATAATCAACTTAAACAAATATAAACAAAATTCACTAAAATTGTATGTTAAGTCTTTTTGATTTTTTGTATGTTTGTACATAATAAATATACTTTTAATGGGGAAAAAGGTGTATAAGATTAACTGGCGATCTATTGTCTCTACTATTTGATTGATAACTTTTGTTTAGCAAGGAAAAATACTTTATTATTATGGTGAAACACTTTTCTCATTAACTGTACAAAGTGAAAAAGTGAAAAGTCGAATCGGGGGCGTCGGCCACAGGTGCCTCGACCACTGGGGGCCTAAGCCACGGACCCAAAAATCTGACAACCTGCTATCTAATTACGCAACACATTTTCGTAAACGATTACGACAAATTTGTTTCATTTTGACAGTTCAACAACATTCATTACGTTATTTACGTTATTGAGCAGATTTTTTTTCGAACCTATGAATCAATGGATTAGCAATTTGTTTCTAAACATTCAGATTCCGATTGATCGTGTATTACGCAATTAGGGTACAGTCTTACCAAGGGCTATCGTATTACCCAGTTACTGGGTTGTGGAGGTCAAAAGGCAATAAATATATTGAGTATTGTACTGAGTAACAAGCGTCGTGAATAACTTCTGCCACTCTGGGCGGTCGAAGACCCTGGATTGTACTTATTTGCTGATGAATGTATGACGATAATGTTAGAATGTTTGCGGTTGAGAAGACGAGTGCAAGGATTTACTTAATTTAGTATTAACGGCTACCTACCTTAAATTGTGTACCTGTATTAAATATATAAATAATTTGGGTTGTTATTTCCAACAAGGATGTGCTACACGGTGGGCGGGTGCGCGGGCACAGGGCCGTTGGGCACTGCGGTATCGGCCGCGCTGCAGTTCTTCGCAGCCTCGCAGTGTCTGGTGCAGGAGCCCTACCCCGGACAGGCGGATGTCACCAGTACGTATTGTTATAAATTTATAGAATACTGAAATGAAATAAAAACATGTTTATTTCTGTAAGTATCTTCACTCACACACTGCTCATCTGAATCACTCACATACATTACTTCACTACTACTAAGTACTTTATTACTTCACACAAGATAAACATTCACTCACACATCGTCTCACAACATAACTCAATAACCTCTGCATTATAGGTAGGTATTTTTGATTGTTATTACTTCTTCTTTTATTTGTGTTAAGAGCATATTGTTTTAACTCTTACTTAGTTTTAATTTTTTTATAATATATGTATATAATAATATATATTTATTTATTTCTCTCAAAAAGGTACAGTAGTTAATAGTAACAAGTTATTGCAACAATCTATCCTTTGTGAGAGCAGGAGTCAGTACTGGGTTCAAGACCTGTGTCACAGATCTCCAGGCTCGCACCCTTAAAAGTATAATTATAATTGCACTTACGTACTACAAAACATTTAATAGTGGCTCAAAGTATTGAGAGCAGACAAGATAAATACAAACTAAATGCATATAGTGAAAAAAGAAAAAAAAATAAGTATAATTGTCTGCCTAGGTGAGTGTAGTGAGCAAGAGTGCAACACCAGTTATGTACCTATTGTTTAACTTGGACTCTTGCACGGTACCTCTGTGAAAGCTAATTCTAGCCGTGGAGGGGCCTGGTGACCTGTAACACAGGTTTTTCCCAAAAACCTATATCAGGCACCAGTCTCTCACAAAGGTGGAATACGGCGGAGACATTTTTTGTAGGTAAGGTGAGTGGGGGTAAGTTGGAATGGATTTTTGATTAGATAAACAGTGTTGATTTGAAACTGTTGTGAAACAAAGGGATTCAAGTGAAATGCATAAAATGATGTTTTGGGTAAGAAAGTACAGTCAACTTGTTTCTATAATGTTGACAGACATCTTTTTGAAACAATATTTTATGTAAAAAAAGGTTAATAAAATTGGTCTTCAGAAAAACAATATGTAGGGGAAAGACGAAATGCCGAAGGGGTAAGATTGATATAGTGACTAGAATCGTATTCATGGTCATTATGCATGTGTGGTGATCAATAAACCCTCTGCTCCAATAACCTAAATAGCTTGAAAATCAGTTACATTTAAAAATCGCTTTCTAAATGCAAGAAAAAATTATTTATCAAATAAAATATATCAATCTTACCCCGTTACAACGGCAGGCAGTCTGAGGTTCTCAAAATATTAGGTTAGGATATTAAAAAATAATAATAATCATGCTCATGACTGTCAAGTCGTAGTCGGGTCGATAAATAAAACACACGGTTTCATTTAGTATCATGTTGTTGACCTGTCAAAATGAAACCAATTTTACTGAATCGGTTACGAAAATTTGTTACGCAATTAGATAGCAGAGGTGTATAGTACACCCAAATTTTGCCAGCTATGTGTAAAGTCCTATGTAATAAGAGACAAACCGGGCATTAATTTACACTCCCGGCTCTTACAGAGAGATTCCTAATGGAAAATCAACAACACTGCCTGACCTGGGCATCGAACCCAAGACCTTATGCACAGCAGCTGCACGTGCGACGACCATCGAGGAACTTAAATAAAATAATTTCGTAAAAAAATTCTTTTACAAAGGAAATTATTAGATAAAATTAACAAGAACATAACAGTAGGTGGGTATACTTAGTGCAAAAAAGTAACCACAATGGTTTTAGGATGATTATAATAGAACATTATAAATTTAGGGACATTGTACCTAATGAAAACATTAACCATGGATTCAGTACACGATTCTAGACACCCCAGCGTAGACATTTTTCATCTCCTTAAAAAATCTACTGTATCATACATTTTGATCGTGTAGGTATTGCACATATGAATAGAACATCAGACTTTTTTGAAATCGACAAACCTTTTCTATGTCTAGAATTATGTACCGATTCCATGATTAAAGTTTTTGTTACGATGTTGGGTGAGAGATTCCACCGTGTATTTCAGTTTGAGAACCTCTGACCTTTTCTAGGAGTTTCGTAAACGGGGTAAGATGGAAAGTTTTATATTACCATCTTAACCCGTTAAATTTTGCAGGGGAAAGTTTGAAAGGCACCATAAATCTTAAAATACGTGAAATATACTAATCACCACTTTATAGAGCATATTAAATTTCAAATATATTTATAAATATCGAAACAAAGTGTTTGTTACTCACCTGTGTAAGAAGATACAGCAAGCGGGGTAAGATGGAAAAACTCAATTTTACGCGGGAATTGTGTCCGTACGGAAAATTGACAAAAAACATACGTGCGCTCTTACTTGGCGACTGACGCAGACTGCGGGGCGGGGCAAGACAAAATGGTGTCTACAACGATATTGCCAGTAGTAAAAGAATTCCTTGATAATCGGCGTTATTGTATTTTTTTTATCTTTCCCCGTTTTTTATCTTACCCCCAGTCACCTTACACAATAACTTTATGTAAGTCAGCTTTGTGAAAAGAGAATAAATGATTGATTATTATTATTTATTTATTATGAAAAAAGTTTATAAATAATCCCCGCAAAACCGTTTTCACGGTTTGTCTGCGGGGACAGAACAAACAGTATTAGGAATAAAGTTTATTAGTGCGGACACTTAATTTCCTTTTAAAATAATTACTTATAAAGTAACAAACAATAATATCAAATGACTTATATCATATAAAACTACTGAATCACTTATTTGCTCTCCCCCAACAATCTGCAACCACTTCCCTGAGAACATCGCTTACAAAGTAATTTAGCAAAGGAGAATGCGCAGCTCCCATACAAATTTACCCCAGCTCCGGCGCAAAAGTTACCTATCTCAGATTATTGTACATTTTATGTGTATCAAGTATCAATATGTGTGATGTCTGCAGTGGCAGTCAAACATAGAAAAAAATTGCTTTGAATATCCTTCCAGGCGCGTATTTTTCATTCGACCATATTAACAAATATTGAGTAAGATATAAAATATTGGATATAGATTTACGAATGTTAGGCATTTGCCTTGATTTTTACTTTCAGGAATATCATATCGTATTATAAAGGGTATCCAATAATAATAAAATAATATTTTAAATCCGATTATTTTTTTAAGCCTTACAAAGGCAGACATAAAGCTAAAATAGCTTTATTTTTTAGTCGACCAGGACAGTTATAGAGCGAAACAAGTGCAGGCGGTGCAGTAAAAGATACCTATTCTAGGTATTTTAAAAGATCCTAATAGCAAGGCTTGTAGAAAAGATAGGTTCACAAGAGGCGGCCGTTGCCAAACCTACAAGCATACCTAGCTTAAACACTACTGTCAGTACATAATAGCAAAGGCTATGGCACGTGTGGGACAGGTAACAGATTTCGATAAGAGTGATGCTAGTGCTGTTTCGCTTATAAGATACGATATGATGCCCCTGAAAGTAAAATCAAATCAATCTTGTTATTATTATTTTACTACATTATAAGATACGATATGATGCCCCAGAAAGTAAAATCAAATCAATCTTGTTATTATTATTTTACTACCTTATAAGATACGATATGATGCCCCAGAAAGTAAAATCAAATCAATCTTGTTATTATTATTTTACTACATTATAAGATACGATATGATGCCCCTGAAAGTAAAATCAAGGCAATATGCCTAACATATTCGTGAATCAATAGCCACTATTACATATTTTACTCGATATTTGTTAAAATGGTCGAATGAAAAATAAGCGCCTGGAAGGATATTCAAAGCATTTTTTCCCTATGTTTGACTGCCACTGCAGACATCACACATCACACTTGATACACATAAAATGTACAATAATCTGAGATAGGTAACTTTTCCGCCGGAGCTGGGGCTTTTTTGCGCATTCTCCTTTACCTTTTATTTCCTGACTTCTAATATCAATAGGCAACTGGTTGAGAAGGTATGGTACTCTTTTATCGAGCGTTCGGTCGCCAAAATAATTTCTTGGTACCTCAAATTTACCTGCTGATACCATCCTAGTTGCGTGGTCATGGGTAACTAGCGAGTGACGCTCCCAGCTGCCATGACTGTTAACCAGAAGTAGGTATTTATTTTTTAAGCTTATAGGAAGAATTTTGCAAATTTTAAATAGCTTATTTAATCATCTTTACATTTATTTTTAGTTTTCTTACTTACTAATAGTTTTAAAAATCTAATTTGTTGCGCTTCTAATTTTTCTAAGTTACTCTTGAATGTGAGACCATAGCAGTTGAGGGCGTCACTTAATATTGGGTCAACTAATTGTAGATAAAGGCACTTAAGGGTATAACTAAGGGTATTACTTGGTACTTTAAAGCTGAGATGGTAGAATTTACCAAGCAATATTCTAAGTTTATTACATAAGAACTCAACGTGGTTAGATCACGATAAGTTCTCGTCCACTTTGACTTCGAGATATGTTTCACATTTATCGCGTACAATTGGTTTACAATTACGGTTAACATAGTTTTTATGGATGCAGGTAAACTCATGTGATTGATTGATTGACTTACACAGCGACTAAATGAGTGGCCTTTCGCTTTGCATCATTATTTCAGCCGAAAGACGTCCACTGCTGGACATAGGCCACTAGTTCGCTTTGTATACTGCTGACTTAACAGATAAATAAAAATGTCATAGCAGTCGGGGACCTCTTAAATTAAAAAGTGTTCTACACAACGACACAACGGTCCTCCGACAATTAACAATGACAATTTTATTTACCTGTTTAGTCAGCGAGTAAATGAGTGCCCTTTCGCTTTATCTTTACTTCGTTTCTTGGAAATCGTGTTTTTTAATTTTATTTTTTTTACAACAGCGAATCATTATAATATATAATATTTTGGATGCATGAAACCACTTTTATGTGATACGTGATATTATTTTGGGATTAATCTGTGGCGACGGATAAACTGCAGACACTTTTCAGTTAATGGTTACCTGAAATTAATTAGAGATTTTTGTATTAAATGCACGTTTAATATAAATGTATTATACACATAAACCTTCCAGAATCAATTTTCTAATTGACGGTGAAAACTGCATCAAAATCCGTCGCGCAGTTTAGGAGAACAACGCGGTGTGGCAGACACAAAAACAAAATTGAAACTAACTAAAGTTATAATTAATTCGTTCATTATTTTGACCAACTTTATTTGTTAACCACCTGCAGCAATAATAAACAATATTAAATTTTTTAGGGTTCCCTACCTCAAAAGGAAAAAATGGAACCCTTATAGGATCACTTCGTTGTCCGTCTGTCCGTCTGTCTGTCTGTCAAATGAAATGAAATGAAATTGTTTATTCTGTAAATATGATATCGAAATTAAATTATACTATACTATCTATACTTCTTACATATTATAAAAAAGTCCCCCGCCGGGTCTGTCTGTCTGAACGCGATAAACTCAAAAACTACCGAACGGATTTTCAAACGGTCACCAATGGACGGAGTGATTCATGCGGAAGGTTTTGTGTAAATTGGTTGAAATATGACGATTATTGTTGAAGATATCGGAAAAAATCATACCGACTGGGAGCTTTACTACTAATAAAAGTTATGTTCTACAGGATTGTATATCTTAAAAAGTTCAACAAAAAATTCCGCGATGGGAATTGGCTGTCTATCTTCTAAGGATGACCCACAATAACCATTTTTATCATTCAGAATTTTACAAAAAATACATTGTATTTTCGAAGCTATTTTCACCGGTATTATATTTACGGTAACCAATAAAATATGTTAATTAAATTGGACATTTAATTTAGAATAAAATATGCCTTGACATCATATCATTAAAATTAATACTTTTTAAGTCTTGTAATGTACAACGTGTAATAATGAAATAAAACATTTTTGTTATTAGTTTTTTTTTTTTTTTTAAGTCACATAATTATATCACAGATTCAAAATAAAATAATTATGGACGGCAACGCGTGCGCAGTGCTACAAGAGTTAATGACCTTTTCCTCTATTTGGAATGCGATCATTGCTTCGCTTCCTTTTAATCCGGGTAGTACGTGTACGTGGGACATTTACCGACACGCGGCGGGCGAAGCCGCGGGCCAAAGCTAGTCTATTGTAAATTGAAGTCGCTTTTCGTGTCTGTCTGTGTAACCGCGTTGTTCTTATAAACTATGCAACGGATTTCGATGCGGTTTTCATGGTTCATTTAGATAATTTATTCCGGAAGGTTTATGTGTGTAATAAATACATGATATTAAACTAACATAAAGAATTCCTCTCGATGTTTTCTCGAATTGTAAAAACCGTGTGAAGCAGGGCGCGTGGCTAGTACAACATAACTGGCGAAATGTGATCCTATTTCTTGTTGAAGAAGGTAAAGTTATAAGAATGATATGCAGACGGGTCTTGCTTCGACTTTATCGTCGTGGGCGGCGGCACAGCGGGGTCTGCGTTGGCGGCGCGGCTGGCGCAGGAGCCGCGCTTCAGCGTGCTGCTGCTGGAGGCCGGGCCCGACCCGCCCCAGGAGAGCATTGTGAGTTCGCACACGTTATCATACTGACAAAGGGGAATCTTATGTTTTCAGAAGAATGTCAACATCCTCCTGCCTATACGTGTCCTAACTTATTTCAGGGTTTATTTTTAAAAGGTTAGGATTTAAAGCGTCTAGAAATGTATACTACACAGAAGGTTGTAAATCAATAGCCATACATATTGCTAGTAAATGATCATCTAGGGTTTTTCCTTATTCAAGCATTATTAGCATGTGCGTCAAAAACATAAATGTTCTAATTTCTTAATCCATTTCCAGATACCAGGCTTCCGCTCAACTCTGAAAGAGTCCCCTTACGACTGGAATTTCACGACGGTGGACGACGGCTACACGAGCCAGGCGCTGGCGGGCGGCCGGCAGCGCCAGCCGCGCGGCAGGCTGCTGGGCGGCAGCGGCAGCCTCAACGACATGGTGTACTCGCGCGGGCACCCCGCGGACTACTACGAGTGGGCGAACATCGTGGGACACGTTTGGAACTGGACCGACGTACTTCCCTACTTCATGAAGACCGAACACATGACCGACCACAGGATCGTCAGCAACAGCGAGCTCATGCAGTACCATGCAACACACGGTGAAATTGAAGTATCAGGCACCGATGTACCAGATGGCCCTAACGCAAAGCTCCTGAAGGCCTTTGAAGAATTAGGCTTCGACATAGTGGACGACATGACGTACCCTCACAAGATAGGAGCCGGCAGGTTCTCGCACACCATTAGAGATGGACGAAGAGACAGTTCGTTAACTGCTTTGCTTAATAAAGTTCAGAGCAACAACCTCCACGTTTTAAAAGACACGTTAGTGACGAAGATCTTGATTGAGAACAAGTCAGCGGTCGGTGTCAAGGCTCTCTCGAATGGAGAAGAATTGTCCTTCTTCGCCAACAAAGAGGTGATTGTATCAGCCGGGACTTTCAACACTCCGAAACTGTTGTTGCTGTCGGGCATCGGTCCAAAGGCTTCCCTCGACGCGTTCGGAATAGATGTGGTTCAAGATCTGCCGGTAGGAGAGGGTCTGAACGACCACATCATGGTGCTGTTCTACATCGCCGCAAAGAACGGGACTTGTCCGCAAAATGAACGAGATCGCACCTTCGAAGTGATCAAGTACCTATATGATGGCTCAGGGATGTTGTCTTATTCCGACAGTATTGGTATATATCTGCCTCAGAAGGACAAAGACCCGAACGTACCATATTTTGGAATTTACCCTTCATGCATCCCTCAGGGGCAGTTATCTTATGATGCGTGCATGCGAGGCATCGGGTACACGAGTGACACTTGTATGAAGCTAATGAAGGAGAGCAAGCAGCACGAAATCATATCACTTGCCGTGGTGCTGCTGAAACCGCAGTCGCGAGGCAAGGTGGCGCTGGCCTCCAGGGACCCGCTGGACGACCCTCTGATACACTCTGGTACTTTTAACAATGTTGCCGATATGGAGGAGTATCCTGAAGCTGTGAAGGTCGCTCTGTCGTTGACTAATACGACGTATTTCAAAAAGAAAGGTGCTTATGTGGTGAACTTGACTCCAGAGAGTTGTAAGGATTTGGAGGGGGATGAGGTGATAAGGTGCCAGTTGCGCGAGCTGGCGATGACGGCGTGGCACGCGGTGGGCACGTGCGCGCTGGGCGGCGTGCTGGACGCGGCGCTGCGCGTGCGCGGCGTGCGCGGCATGCGCGTGGCCGACGCCAGCGCCATGCCGGCCGTCATCCGCGGGAACACCAACGCGCCCGTCGTCATGATGGCGGAGAAGGCCGCGCACTTCATCAAGGAGACTTATGGAGTCGGCAACTGATAAAGGTAGAAGTTTTGACAATTATAAAAAATGTGACGATTAAAAAAAATGTAAGTAACACCTAGACAAGTGGGTATTGTTTAATATACATGACTTTAAATACTGCGAGTACCTGTACTAATATTAAGGAAATTGTGACGCTGTTGAATATACATAAAAATGAATTAAAATTAAAAAAAAAATATTTTAATTTATACAAAATTATTTAATTACTTTTGTGTTTTTTAAACCAATTAGTAGGTATGTAGTCTACAGAGTACATACCTACTAATTGGTTTACTACTATGTCCTTATTATACTGTGAAAAGTGTTTTTGACAAATGAATATAAATAAACTAATTATTATAAGTATGTGTATGTACCTACACCGCTACGAAATGTTACCCGAACAATATTGTACTAATATTAATGTACTAACGATAGTTATTGCAGTATGTGACAACAGTTTACAATAAATAAGTATCTACTAGTGATTGGTGTTATATTTGATACTTTCGATTTGATCATTGCGTAATGTTCGCTCTCTCTGTGTACTGTGTAGTGATACATACTCGTATGTATCAGGATGTGGCATGAGCACATAGAGGTCGATGTCTTGTTACATAATGATCATGTTTATATTGATTCAATGTCTGGGAAAGCAGGCCGTTACCGGTTGGATTTATGGAACATAAAATTTAAAATTAGTACCTATAATTATAAGAATATTGACAATATAAATAAAAAATTGAATAAATGCATGGTAATTGTATTAATAATAATAATGACCGGAACCTCGTGAAAGCCGAGAAAGATAAACAAATCAAGTATCTTGACTTGGCTCGCGAGGTTGTCGACATGTGGGATGTGGACTCAGCGATCATTGTGCCGATAGTCGTATCAGCCAATGGCTTAATTGCCAAGAGCCTCCTTCCAACGAGAGTAATGGCTTGATTCAGAAAGCGTACTCCTTCGACACGGCTCGCATTGTCAGGAGGTTCCTCTCTCTGGAGCCCTGACCACTGGTAGCTTGGACCCTGTTCCCGATACCGGTGGGCTACTATTTTTTAATATTTTTAAATGTTTTAATATTCTAATATTTAAAAATGTAATTTATAAGTGTTTTAAATTAAATAAAGGAAAAATTGTAATAAAATAAAAATGTACGTAAACTTAATTTAAAAAATTCACGCTTGCTTGCAGGCAGAATACTATGACACTTAGGTTTTAAGATCTCACTTGTACCAAAACAATGTATTTCTGGCAAATAAACATTTGATTTGATTTGAGATGGGCCGAAATTCGTTTCGCATTCGGTTTTTAACCGAACTTCGGCATTCGGCCGAAATACGGGTCAAATGCCGAACATTCGAAACAAGAAAATATTGAAATAACTGTTTTGACTAAAATAATAAACTAAACCAGTAAAATGACATATAAAGCATTTATTTATTGTTTGTTGTTACTTATTAAACAATTAAATGTATTCTAAACGTTATCAGAACTTTCATTTCTAGACATTGAAATATCGCCAAAAAACACTATTTATATTTTTTATACGAGTGTTAAATGAAATCTTATTACCTAAATCAAATGAAACCAAATCAAAATTCCTAAATGTATACTTACTGTTATTCAAAATTTACCAAGTTATAATATTGTTTAGGTTGTGGTGCAAAAAACTAGGATTCTGCGTTATCTGACAGGAGTCTGTTACGTTTTTGTTCGAACCTATACATTTTCTTTAAAAAATAACCGAAGTTCGCCCAAACTTTTTATTATCACCGAACGTTGGGCCGAAGTTCGTATTCGGTCCAAACCACGTTCGGCCCATCCGTTGAGATACTTATTGGACTACATCTAGAAGTATTTACAACTTATTTATTGCGTCTTGGATTTGAGTGACTTTGAGTCTGCTAATTAAGTAGGCGCTTTGTGAGCTATGACGTATGAATGCCACACTGGCAACTCAGGGGAGGTCTACGTCCAGCAGAGGAAGTTTTTCCGCTGATATTGATTCTGATCTTGTAATTAAATTTTAAATAACAAAGTAGGTACCCGATACTTCTATAAGTTATTATTGGTGTGGCTGGATAGTCTTAAGCATGTCATGAGGCAAACTGCTTCACCTAAAAGGACTCTCAGAGAAGTGTGACGTTGTGTCATAAGTGTCACGTAGACTTCCCTCTTTCAGACCTCAATTAATAGTCTAACTACGTATAACTAATTAAGAATATTCAAATAAGATTACGTTACTCGCACCTAATTGTTAGAGACTAGTAAGGTTATCGTTTCTCCCCATCACAGACGACATGCAACGCCATGTAACGCTAACGTAACGTGACACGTTACCATGTGGCTTGAATGGGCGATGAGATTGTGTCATACAAAATATGATTGCATTAATAGGTTTTGTATGTGCGAGGTGTAACGCACTGCGAGTACGAAGATGTTCAAATAAACGTTGGTAGGTACGTACTCGGTTTTACTTCAGTGCATATTTCGGGAACGCCCGATTACTTTCGGACTCGAACAAAGCGTGATAATACCATACGTGATAATATAAGCGTCAGGGCACTGTACTGTACCGCAGTTTAAACAACACACGGTCAAGATCTGGCCATGACAAAGAAGTCCACATTCAAAGCCGGACATACACCTGCATTTCACTCAACCGATTCGAACAAACCTCAAATGGTAGGTGAAAACGATGGCGCGCGAGGAAACGAATGAAAACCCAATAGCAGGCGGAAAGTGTTCCGTATGTAGCACTCATATAGTCACGCTAAGTGCTTGTGATAAGCGAAGCGAGCACCACGAGTCGCACTATCAAATAGTAAATGATGAACAGTCGGTCGATTCTGTAAAAATATCACCGTGAAACTTAGATGAAGTGAGCTTGAAGTGAGCTGTCACTGTCACAGAATCGACCGGATGCTAGGGATTAACACTATTGACAGCTCACTTCACCTAAGTTTCACGGTGATATTTTTACAGAATCGACTGGCAGGTGAAATGACAGCTCACTTCACCTAAGTTTTCACGGTGAGATTTTTACAGAATCGACCGGCAGAATGTAGGGGGTGCTGACATTTGCTTCGATCTTGTTAGACTAGTCACCGACCGCCCTGCGACATGACCAAATTGGGGAGATCTTACAAGAACTATATTTTGTGTTTAATCGTTTTAAGAATTTCTTTAAATTATTG
Organism: Agrochola circellaris; assembly: GCA_914767755.1. NCBI lineage: Eukaryota > Metazoa > Arthropoda > Insecta > Lepidoptera > Noctuidae > Agrochola > Agrochola circellaris. The sequence goes on from OU611848.1 coordinate 871,618, forward strand.
AAACAGGACACCCAAAACAGCTGATTTCTAAAAAAACACTAAAAAAGTTACCACAAACATCTGATACGACACGTTCCTTTACTTTTTGACACCTGCTTTGACTTGCGCACGCGCCCCTCTAGAATTACAGCTTCCGGCGCGGACCGGTGTCGGCCGGAAGTGCGGGCAAGAGGCAAGGAGGCACAAGACAGCTGATGGTAGGTAACGGTTAATAAGTGCCGTCTCTGGTAGATAGGTAATAGGTTTGTGTTATGATAGGAAAGGAAGTCAGTCAGTGGGTTGTTGAGGCAGACTAGTGGCCTACGACTGAGTATGTAGGTAATTGCAATAATATACTCAACTAAATAATATTCTTAAGCTGTGTTTTGCATGTACTCGTAGATATGTATGTCTGCTGAATGAATGAGGAATCCAGTCTAAACTAACGCTACAAGTCGGGTTACTCTTCTGTGAGGTCCAGTAGAGAGTCGCGACAATAATCACTGTGATCCTATCATAGATCTATGACTGTGATCATCACCACGTGTTCATAGATTATGAATGCATGGCTATAAGTACAGATGTAAGCATCATGATTTATAAAGACAAATGAAGTGTCATTATATCTTAGTCGTGCTCACATTCATGAAGCATATTATTAATAGGAGTGTGTTCGTGATCTTTATAGATATAGATGTGATGAGTTGATGAAACTATGAATTATACCTACCTACCCACATATGTACAGAAAGAACCCTTCAGCAATAACATACAACATACGGTCCCTACTCTGTCTGACCTCACTCCTTACTTTGACAGTTTAGAATACTTAATCAATTCCCCCTTTTAGCTAGTTTTTATTTTATTTTATTTTAGTTTTGCTAAGCTAGCGATTTTAGGGTTTTATATAATATGTTCTAATAGTAACCGACTGGTCGGTGAGCTAACTAGACTGAGTCACGGTAACGTGCAGGCATGCTAATACAGTTTCTATATGAAAGTTATGTGACTAAAGTAAATATTTTACTTTCCTATTCTAGTGACAAACGTTGTACTCCTAAGGCGATACCTGCTTGCTAGTCTGGTCGGGCTACAAGCTATAACTAGCAGGTGGTAGACTACAGCCTTACATCCTGTTATATTGAGTCTGAAAGATGAAATAACTCGCCGTTACCCAGGGATCGAATTTTCGTCTGGAAATATCCTTTATAAATATTATCCTGTTTACATTATGTCCTCAAAGGAACATCTCAGACACTAATCTGCATGGTCGTCATATGACCAGACCAAGATTATGTCAGGCCGTTAAAAGAGACTGTGACCTCACAGTTTGCTTCTATGTTTCTACTCATAGTCGGAGAGGAAACACCGACCTCATCTAGTTTTAAAACATGATTTCTTTTATACGTGCCGTGTAAAAGTGTTGTCTTAGGTGAGTATATACGTTCCTTGGTCTTTAACACGTTCAGTGCCGGGAGCCCTCCTGGAGGGTTCGCCTAGTCGCATATGAGACGCCGGGAGCCCTCGCGGATCATTTTAAATGTAGGTTTTTCTTAGCGAAGCATTATAAACCGAGGAAATAAAATCGGATGTATATTACAAGATTTATTAGTATATGCGTTGGTTTTAAAATCCAAGCATTCTTTTTTTCTTCACGGTTACAAATATTCACTAAAAATTTAAAATGTTGGATACTACGTATAGCGACAAGACCCCCTGAAGACACTATTTTACTTCGTTTTACAGTGTTTTATAACACGGTTTTAAAGCTAATGCCGTTGACCGTCCGCAATTGTTAACTTTAGCGCAAACGTTATGCCGGTAACCCTCCAAATGACAGAAATAAATATCATTTATTTCTTCTCGATTAAGCATATTTTGAATATTTTTTTATTGTTGTTTAGTGGACCATCAACAAAAAGCTTGATGGCATTCCGGCATTCCATAAAGTCAGGTACATTAGTGTAATACTCAGCATAAACTTCCCACTACTAATATTTGTCATCTGGGAAGCAACGCTTACGTACCGTTGTATACGGGTAACACATGCATAAGGTTCAAGCGGTAAGTATAAAGCGGTACCATCATGTTCACAGATGATTCTCAGCTATAAAACATGGGATATTACCATTGCCTCTGGATACTTAGACTATTACGCGGAAGCTGATGATTCTTGGAAACGAAAAAGGAGTAGTTGACCTCTGTAGTAGTACATAATAGCTGGCCTGAAATGCAAAAAAAAATGCTTGAGTGGATATGCGGTCTTTGGGCTAAGCCAGAATATACACAAAAGACAGATATTCAGCTGCTCTCCCATTTTTGTCTACCATTGTAGGTAAGCATCTACTTATGTAGAGAATGCAGAAAATTTCGCACAGTCCTGAAACAAGCACAACACTGTCACTAAAGTTGACCTGATCCATGCAGTCTGACCTTCAGGTCCGACTGCATGGATCAAGTCAGCTCCTCAGGCAAATCCTCGCACTAATCTGTTGTAAACAACGCATCAGACGTAAACACAGCAACTGATTGTTGCAGCCGCCGTCGGCCTGCGCCCGCGCCGGTAATGTCCAGCGCTTCCGTGAGAGCTGCTTTCTCTGCGTGTGTGACGCTCGTCTGCTAAATACAACTGTGAGCTATCCTGCATCGTTTGTAGTAGGAACATAATTGTTGTAAACTGGTTGAAGGGGCGATCTTTATAAGTCGAAGGCGTAAGTAAGTTGAAGGTTAGTATGGCCATCGTTTTCGTTATCCAATTAATTATGAACATTGTTTTTCAAGAGTCGTATTCTAACTTGTCCAAAATATTGGATCGGTGATTGGAACCAAAACCAGTTATTCCAAAAGGACGTACTTAACTTTGTTTTCATTTCAATTTCAACGGCTTCAAACGAGATTTTCGAGATCTTCACGACTCCACGCACAATCAAACCTACGCATATTTAAACTGTGGGAACAATGCATAATCACGCGACGCCGAATCTGTTATCAATGAACAGTGGACAACAACAACACAACAGACAGGTGCGCGACTTTCACCGGCGCGTGCAAGCGCATGCGCGTCAGTCGCTGCCGAGAGCCGAGCGCCGCGCACGCGCACACAGTTATGCACCGACAACATGGCAGACGCCGAGCGAGTCGACACCTACGACGCGAGGGTCACCACGGCCACCGTCTCCAGCCTCAAGTCTGAGGACTCCACTGAGCAGCTCATATGCAAGACTCCTCAGAAGAAAGTTAAGAAAGTGACCAAAGACAAGAGTGTGAGTTCTAAGAGTGTTGAAGCGGGCAGTGATGAGCCTACTCGGAGGCGGCTGGTGGTGTTTCTGGGGTTGGGGCAGGTGGTGCTCGGCGCCCTCTTGGTGGGCGCCGGGGCGCTGGCCGTGGTGAAGGGCGCCGCCCTGTCGCGAGTGGGCGCCGGCCTGTGGGCGGGCTGTGTCGCCGTAGTGGCCGGGGTGGTCGGCGTGCTCGCCGGCATCAATGACTGCTACGGATTGAATGCAGGAAGCAACGGGTGAGTGCCAGCTGGTGGAGAGATCTCTGTGATGCATCATGCATGTCAGTTATGTGCAATAAACTGGGAGAGAGTTCGTTTGAGTGAATTTATTCCGAGCTGTAAGTTTCTTCAAAAGCGATGTGTTTGACGCAACAGAGCATGAATTCGCGACTATGAAATGACTTTTGCAATATAATATTATAATGATACACAAATTAAAAATGAACAAAATAAAACTTTAGATAGCATTAGTAACTAAACTTATTCAAACGATATGGAAGCGTTTGTTAAAAGAGAAACTGTTGTTCATTACACTTTTGTAACCAAGATGTAAATTAAAGAGAAAGTTATCTTTTCGAAATAAATAAACAAACAAACAGGAGTTAGCTATACCTCGAGAGAGACTAGACTAAATAGCTTAATATTTAGAACTTTTAAAACGACATAAAATTTGATGTTAACAATATTTTAATCTTCGATAGTATATTCGGGGTTATCTCGCGGTAGTTTTTGCATAACTTATATTTTTTAGCGCGAGGAACTACTTTTACTGAAGACTACGAACTAGTTTATCAGAATCACGAGCGATTTGTAAAAAGTTTGTAGGTAACACAAAAATCTATTACAAGTGTGTCATCTCGTAAACGGTGAACCATATCCAGTTAGCTGTTATAAATAATACAGAATACTTTGTCAAACAACATGGAATCAATAAGTTACTATAACGACACGGCCATTGGTGACACGGCTAATATATGTACAATATGTAAATAAAAAACTGTCTGATCCGAAAGGAGGCATATATTACCAGATAGTAATAAAAAAATAAAACAAATTGAAAATAATATAACTTATTGCTATTTAAAATTCACATTTTAGTACCAAAATTATCCCAAATCCATTAAAAATTAGTACATTTTTAACAGGGGTCATAAGATATTAGACAACCGCTAAATGTCGGCCGCCCGCGCCCAATGTACTAACCCGGTAAAATTCCCCATTAAAAAAAATGTGGCGAATGTAGGTATTTTTTTTCCTGAATATTTCCACGTAAATATACTTACTGTCTCAGTACGATGTTGTATAGATTACTTACACTTTTTCGCAGTCGTCGACATCTGGGCCAAATCCATAAATATCATGAACTGACATTTTTAACTTCACTTGTTCACAACTGCCTCGGCTCTCGGAGCTCCTATTTTGCTCCTATTTTGATTCTATCGGGATAACCATTCCTTTTGTGATCATAGGTAGTTTTTAGAGAATCCCCTATTAGAAATAACTTTAGTTCTGCTCTTCAACCTCAAGGCGAAATAATTAGAATTTGACCTCTCTTCCATCTAATAATTTAAAAGTTCTAATTCAAAATCAATTGCCATTCAATTACTGACGTAATAGAGGTTCCTCGCAAGTCAGCGCACGCGCATCATTAGCTGATCGGTCGCGTGGCGCAATACTAATACCTCATTTATATGCAAACATTGTGATCTATGGCTTATGCAATTGACTATATCGATTATTGAGACATGGAATTTATAAAGGCAGTTTAAAAATACATCACTGGTTATTAAACATTCGATATACATTTTGAGAAAGCAAGCTGATGGCTAATGCAATTCTAGTCCTGGCGATGCCGAAGCCTTTAAAATCTACTTAAAATTTAATAACTTTGCCAATAATCCTACCATTCCAAAACTTGATACTGATAATGTGGTAAAACATGATGCCAAGGTGATAGCTACGTGTATGGAAGACCACCATGAGCATAACATAATGAACTGGCATCCATCAGTTTAGACAGCCGTGCGCAAGTGACGCAATCTCGGTTTACTTTCATAACAAATAACAACAGTTCAGCAGGCTTTGAACTCGTGACCTTTCACTCGGAGACCGACATTATATCGAATGTAAATACAAAGCGGCGAAAACGTGGTATAACTTAACAAATATGTAGAATATAGAGCCTCTGAGGAAATGCAGTTTTTGGGAAGGATGGCTTCTTATAGACTTAATAATGGCGGTTTATTTTTTACCACTACAACAAGATGAAAACATACACAATGAGAAACTATAATGCATGATGTTAACAACAATCATAATAATTATGAATTGAACGACCTGCCACCTAGCCATTAAAAACTTCCTAAGTTCAAAGAACCTTCGGAAATCTTTTAGAAAAAAAGACTTAAAGTATCAGAAATGTTTCTTTTTAATCATAAAATTAATAGTATTGCTGCGTTTATAGCGTGTCAGTCTCCCTCCTACATAATACTAGCACATGTCGTTAACTACAAGAAAGCGTCTTTACCTCGACTTCCACACTGACCATAAATCCTTCAGTCAGGAAATAGGAAATCAATCGACAGCATTCCGCAAACTCGTTGCTATGGCAACCAGGTTGTTTGATGAAAGTCCAGCGCTTTCTCTCGGCTGTTGAGTTGCATCTTGTATGTTATGTACTTGTGTTAGGTAATGTAAAGGTTGCCGATGTGGGCTCGGGTTTGGGTGATAAGGTGAGGAAAATTTATTAATGAATGTGTTTTCGAATTGTTTGGCTCTAAAATTATGAGAAATAACTGCATAGTAAAAATCAAAATTATTATTGAAAATATATACATCGCAAATATGTTTTGGCCGGTTTGTAACTAGGATCGCTAAAGGAAATTATAAAAAATATTGGACCCAATATAACACCCTGAGGAACACGCTAAAAGTTCAAGCTTAAGAAAGGTTTGAAAAACCAATAAAATTTTAAAAGTAACTAAATGCGGATATCTGTTCGCAGAAAACATGTATACTTTTCAAGACAATATTACGCTTTAATGTCTATAAACCTTAGTGTAGATTACCTTCACAATCTCCCCTCACGTTAATATGTGCATTGACTTATGGTATTAAACTATCAGAGACCATTCTTCTTATGATTTCCTTTAATTAACTGTTTGCTGTTACTAAGGAAGCTGACAATAAACTTGATACATTTCCTCCGTTGGAACAGATATTAAACTCTCATTAAAAAAAAACACATTATAACCGAAGTGATTGAGATCTCAGTGAGAATGCGTTAGACTGTATCTACAGAGGAAAGAGATTAAAAAAGCATTAATTTATGAGAGAAACACGCAAGTTTAGTGTAAACTGTGTAAAGTAGCAAAATATTATACAAAAATTGGTGCGAGAAATTCGGAGTATACGTAATAAGTCTTTTTTAACTTCTTAATTTGATGCGCCTCGCTTCGAGTTTCATTGGCTTTGATTCGAGGCTTCTTCTTAGATTACTGAAAGTTATTGATGAACCTGTGACTGGTCACCGTTTATAATATTATCACATCTCTCGGTATTATGTAATTCTTCTTCTGTGTCGGTGAACTCTTGACAGAGTGGTCGGGGTCATCACGTTGCAGTGAGATTTCGCACAGCCGTGATTTGCCTCATGATGCGACGCCATCCTTCTCGGGCGGCTGTAACATATGTTCATTCGTGTAATGGGCCGCCCACTGCGGATTTAGTCTGGTCGGTCTATGGCATAGGCGATCTGCCGCGTGCTCTTGTTCCTTCGACCTTTTCCTGCACTACAAGACGTTCTATGGAACCGTTACCCCGTCGTGACACATTCCCAAAGGATAGTATGCAAGCCTGTGTATGTAATAAGACATGCGATTATTGTGGTCATCAATGACTCTGCTGATCACACACTTTTCTAAGTCATGTTACATCACTGACTTCCTAGGTCAACGCCATCGATACTGCAATATTGTAGTGGTAATATACAATACTAGGTACTATACTATATATCTGTATGTCTGTTACCTTTTCACGCTTCAAATACTGACCGGATTTCGATGTAATTTACCAGGACCGACACACAGGTGGACTATGACCTGAATGAGGACATAAGTAGGATATTTTTATCGGCATAAAAATGATGATGATATGTATATGTATTTAATTCCACATGTCCATACGTTTTCTTGTAAGAAGTGCCCATATCTAGACGTGTGTGCGCGGGAGTGTCGCGCAGCGGAGCATGGCGTGTTCCGCTGCGCGCGCGCCTATATGAGCGCATACGACACCTTGTACTAGGTGTACACCTAGTAGCTTCGAGCATTGAAATGCTATGTACCGAGAGCTCGTTCAAATGATCTGTAATTCTGTAGTCGATTCTCATATCAACATATTTGATATTTTTATGTCATTTCGGTCAATCGACACATAAGCTACTTAACATGATATTAAAATAGCCGTCATCCACATTTATTTGGGGACAACGCAGCACGTTTTTGATGTGAAACATCTATAGCCGCACGTAAAACCGATTTCTGGCGTGGTGACGCATGCCGTGGCTACGCGTCGCCACGCTATATGATGGTATATATATACAGTCTATATGCAGTAGTGTGTCGGTGTGGCGACGCGTCGCCATGCGCAATCGACAGTGCGAATGTGAAAAAAAAACGTAAGATTTTATTTTATCATTATGACATATTTAGTTCCTATCACAATCTGTTATTTTCTGCATATTACTTTTACAAAATAATGTCGATGTTTCACATCTGCCAGGCGTCCCGTGACGGCTCACATTTTTTCTTGTATTTATTTATTTATTTATTTATTAAAACTTTTCACACTCAAAAAAGTACAAAGGCGGACTTAATGCCTTAGGCATTCTCTACCAGTCAACCAAGGGTGGTGAAGAGATTAGATGGCAGGTGCTCTAATTGAGAGGAACAAAGAAAAAAAATATTCTAATGACTTATAACTAAAATAGATACAACAATACATAAATAGATTACAAACTACATACCCATACATACATACATATTTACTATAATATATACCTATATATTGTATATAATGCATGTTTTTCTTTCACTCAGCTCTGTTAGCTATCTAACAGAGCTGAGTGAAAGAAAAACATGCATTTCACCTCTCAAAATGTAAGTACCTACTGGCCGAAATTCCTATGCATGTTTCTTCATACGTCTATATAGGATCGTTGAATCCTTGAGTCTATTTCATGGCTTTCTTCACCATACTGTCCCGCACAAATAACTAAGCATGAATTTTTCTCCACTCTCAGACACAACACAGTGTGTCTAGTTGGAACACGGCGCGCGCAATGATGCGTCTCGGGTACCGTTGCGCCCGCGCCGCTTCCTCGTCGCTGTGTGTTGATCCGTGCCGAGACACGTGTCTGGTACTGTTAACACTATTGTGTCGTCTGCCAGCTGGGAACCGCGTCTGGAAGCTGTGAGATATGCTTATTGATTTGCATTTGTACGGTTTTTGTTGCTATTTCCTTATTGAATGTGGTGGCTGTTTATGGAAATATTACAGTTTAGAGATATTTCACAGTGGGAATATGTACGAAGTTGTATTTTATGGAAGGGCAAATATCATTTTTTGACTCATTTTCGTTAAACTAAGCAAAACAAAACAAAATTCCTTTATTAAGACTGGGTAATTTTACTAAAACAGTTATGATAAATTAAAGAATGCAACGTGAAAGATAGTATTATCGCGCACACTGAACTCATCCAGAATTTCAAGTCTAGTCCGCTGTCCGCGGGGCAAACGTATTCAAATTTAAACGTATGGTCGCGGATTACTTTTATCTTGATAATACTTTTAGGCCCGTATTAATAAACGTTACTTTATACTCAAGCATTACTTAAAACTAGATTCAAGCCATTTGATTGGTTGAAACTAGTTTTAAGTAACGCTTGAGTTTTGAGTAACGTTTATTAATATACATTGCGTCGTACATTTAGCGAAACTGCGTTTGCGCAACCACACGTAGCGACGCGTCGTGAGATTCACACACTCACGCGAATTAATTTAGCGAACTCCAAATATTAATTAAGATGTCGTGTGTCTGTTTATACACAGACTGCTAACAATATGGCGAAATTTTGTCATTTCAACATCCAGTTATCTCGGGAACAAGTTAAATTGTAGCGAGTCTGTTGTCAAGTCAACGAGTGATACGGTTATGTTAAATACGTCAAGTTGTCGCGGAAAATAAGCTGTTTTGCTTATATTCGGACAAGTCAGAGCCTATCTACGGGCGATCGACACTTGAGTGATTAAAATGTTTTGACATTTTGCATATCAATCTGTTCAACCTATTTACGTACGTACAATAATCTTTAACTTGCATGAATAATCGAGTTAAGGGTATTATGGGTAATGTAATTAATTTTAACAAATGTAGTAGTATCCACAAAATCCTAACGTCACTTTTTATAGATAGACGCGAGAGTTTCTCTGTAGGGCTTGTTATATTATAACAATTAGCAAATGACAAAATCACGACGGATAAACTCACATTAATAAGAGTATATTATATTAACAGTTACCTAATAAATAGGGTTACCTTAATCACTTGATAACGTCATTACACCTACCACTACATGTGCAGTATTTTGATGATACAGGAAGAGCCGGCCATCTTATATTCCCACGTAATACGAAGCCGACGACATGTCGCCATGTCGCGGAGGGAAACTAGTTACTATCGTGTTCATACGATGACAAGTTGTCAACTCTTACGTAGTAACTGTAGTTGAGCTTTATCTCAGAACGCGTTGGTGACTAAAATATAGTAAACTGTGTCATTTTGATCGAGGTTTAGCCAGCCCGGAAAATTAATTGTTAAAAAAATTGACTACCAACTTAATTTATCTGTGTATTGTATGAAATGGCTTTGATACGGCAAAGTCAATTTACTTTACAATTCATTTCCCTAACTATACAAAGACGCCATAGTCGTTTCAGGCACTTGAGTAATTTTCACCAGCGATAATGCACCACTGCATAAATGCAGAAGGTGCGAATAAGAACATTCCTCAATGCCCCATGTCTCACAAGGAAGATAATCTATTCAATATTGAATTCACATGGACTTGCTAACGTGCACCTCTGAATAATCAAGATATTCAAGACTCTAAAGCCTGAAGTTCTGAATCATGTTTCCGAGAATGCCTGAAAGTTACTAATCCCCTGGCCTCCAACTTGATTGGGTTTTTTTCTGCTGGTAAATATTTTAGCCCAAAACTGTAGTATGCATAAAAATAGATCCTTATAGAATCTGGGAATCACATTCCAAGCTAACCAGTACCCTAATTGCGTAATACACGATCAATCAGAATCTGAATCGTTCTGAAACAGATTGCTAATCCATTGCTTCTTTTTTTCTCTAAGTATTTTCTCCCATAAGTTCGAAAAAAAATCTGCTCGCCGACGTAAATAACGCAATGAATGTTGTTGAACTGTCAAAATGAAACAGATTATTACCCTGGTTGTGTCCACGCCATAAAACTGAGAAGTCTCTCCTAATTTCACTCAACCTTCCAATTCTTCCCTCCTTTACTATATCTAGTATTCGTTACGAGACAACATATCACTAGTATCAACATGAAACTCGATAGGATGCCTCAAGACAAGTGTATGTGGCGCATCTTATGCTTTCACTCGCCCGCGACACGTTGCATCACACGGGCGAATCTGTGTCATAACGTCATCGCATCACGGTCCATTTTCAAGTGACAATCATGAGAGAAAATAATTAGTTTGTAAAGTGCCGAAAGGGAGATAGTGGCGATCGATGATTGATGCTGAATGAGCGTCGATTTAGTTAAGTTAAACTCTTAAATTATTGGCTGAGCGATCACGGAGGCTGTAATGGAATCTCGTAATAGGTGCTGTCTTGAGGCAGGATTTCTATTTATCTGTAACGAGTTTCTTTACGAGGTGAGATGTGTTGTGTTGTGTTGGATGCTGGGGCTGAGTGCACTATTATGACGTGAAGCTGCCAGTTATTACGTCACGAGTTCACGACCTACCAATTTTAGAGATAAATAAACCGCACCGTAATAATAATACTGTTCATGTTTTTTTATTCCTCTACGCGTCACGTTTGATGGGATAATAATATACAAAAGAACAGCCTACTTAGTCTTCCTTTATTTTTAGAGCCACCAATTACTGGTTTAATATTCCACTTTGATATTCGCGAGCCACAATCGAGGCCAGAGCTATTGCCATCAATCTCAACGATATAAAACTAATAATTAACAGCTGTGCGATAGAGAAAGTATCGACGGCTCGATATCATTTAATTAGGACGACGATGACTGGCAGACGGGTCGATGTGGACCCTGAGGGCATTGAGGAGACCTTCTCATTTATGTGGACTATAGTATGACGCCAGAAGAAACCACATGAAAAGGCATTCATCGCAGCCTCACTTAGGCGAATTTCACCAATGAAACTTATCGTGATCAACATCCAAACCGCGTTCAAGAGCTGTCAGTTTCATCATTGTAGTGGATTACTGCCAGCACTTGAACGCGGCTTAGATGTGCTGATCGCGATCAGTTTCATTGGTGAAATTCGCCCTTATTGGTGCAGGAAACGGTCGTAATCACAATTACAACGCTTAGACGGATGACACCTAATTAAAGACCTTGGTTAAGGTCCAAGAAAGTGACCGACGTTTATTGGTTATTTAAGTCTAATTGAATAGATGGACTGCACACGTACAAACTTTCGCTGCTCAATTACCAAAAGGTCACAGAGGTCGACTCGAAGTCACGACTTTAAATGGGATTATATATCAACATTAATGCACGTGGTCACAGGGAAAACTTGGCAGGATAACTTCTATTTGGGACATTGAGGCTAAAAACTGTAATTTTAGACATTCAGAGAACGTTAAACTTCAGAAAGTATTTAACGGCTATTTATATGTAATTTTGCTTTGATACCTTCATCTTCAAAAAGATAACTAAACGTCAATTATATTCACATTTGTTTCGCGTATCCTAAACCAATCCACTTTTAAATCCTTAATAAGATCGACCTTCACCCATCTGTTGACCGGATAACAATATTTGTTTATCAAATAGAATATGTTCACAAATATATTGCAGATGGATAACCTACTGTTACCTAACCTACTAATTCAAAATACTGTAAGTATTTTTATAAAGCCTTGAACATAATATTATTTATTTGATAAAAATAATTATTGTCCGATTAACTGATAGGTGACGGTCGATCTTACATGGGACCTATTTGTGTGTTTTTATATTAGTTAGGTACCTACAGTAAGTTCATATAAAATATTTACGTCCTTAAAAATCTAGCCTATTCATTATTAATTCATTATTTTTTTAAGAAATAATTAAATACTTTTTAAACAAAAATTTTGTCGAAATAAAAATCAGTCAACCAACTTAGGAATGCTAAGGTGGAAGAATGGCCTGGTGAAAACACAGGAATTCGCTGGATGCGAGAAGCACTGAACTGGTCGAAGTGGCGGTGCTTGGGGGAGGCATAGGTCCAGCACTGGACGTCTTTCGGCTGAAATGCTGAAAAATGTAACAAACTAAAATAAAAAAAGCAATAATTATCATTACATAAAATAAAAAGATCAACATGCCTCCCATTTTGCGGCACTATTTGTCCTTACTTCTATCTTCCCAGACGGCACGGAGCGCTTTACTAACGCATGTCTTATTTCCAGGAGTCCACTGCTGACTGCGTTCCTAGCTCTATCGCTGCTGTGCCTGGCCTGTGGCAACAGTGCAGCTGTGCTGGCTGCCACCGGCCTGCAGCGCGACTCCCTGCGGCAGCCCACCGCGCACGCCAGCTTCGAGGTGAGTACATGATGAAGAGCAAACATTATAAACTGTTTGTGTCGAGAACTGTACATAGAAGTTGATACTCGGCTACTCTTATCGAAGTGATTACATGATAAAGAGTATTTCATTAATCTTGTACTATTATCTTATTTTTCGGAGTACCTACTGTCATTTGATAGAAGAATGCCCATATGTATGCCACAGGACTTAAATACTAAAATTAAAGACCAAGATTCTAATTTTATTAAAGGAACAGCCAATTTCTTCATGTTCTCTGAAGCGAGAACAGAACGGCAGCTATGTCTAACTTCTGCTGCTGATAACAAAGCACGTAACTACGATACGAGAAACACAACTATAAAAAATCCCAGTTTGCGTGATAAACTAAACCTATACCTACTCAATCAAGATCTGTTCTATACGACTCAAGAATAGTGCAACTTTTAACTGAAGCAGATAATATTTTCCAGTCGGCGTACTCCAATAATTGATTCAATTAAACGTTATCAATATTAGCATACAATCTGACATTACATCGGCTGCGAGCTATTTACTGCCCGGCGGTTGGGCAAGCTGGTGGCTGCTACCGCCCGCCTGATTTGCTTGCATAAATAACTTGCTATCAGTCGCGCTTATTTGTACTTTCAAGATGTTTGCCTAAAACAAGAAGGTGCAAAAGGTGCACAAGGTTAAGATACTGTTACACGTCTATTTGTTGGTGAATATTTTAAAACTTGATGGTGCCTGCATTTGCTTGCTGTCTGATGCTTGAGAAGAAATGCCGAAACAACCTCACAGCAAATGAGTTTCACTCAAATTAAATTGATAAGTCAAGAAGACGGGCAGCATACTTTTACGTGATAATATTTGCGTGACAACTTTCGTTGAAGCACAATATGTGCAAGGTTCAGCATTCTAGTTACATGCTGATTTCATATGACAGCGACGTTCAGGCTTTGTCCCGTGTCTTATTTATAAGAGCAGAACTTCTGTATTGTTGCTTTCATGTGACAACCTCTCAATTTGTGAAGTAAGATAGATATTTTAATGGAATTACATGCCCCTCCATCACAGTTGATTATATTCTTGACAATGATTACGTACGCTTACGATACTTTTCGTCAAATGACTGAAGGAGACTTTGCAATTCTCCGTTATATTAGCATATTCAAATGATGACTGTGTTTCCAGGTATCATGAAAGATTAAATATAATTACATATTATTATACACAGTAACTTTAACTAGCAGGCTTTAAAGCTTCCTAATAATAAAATATGCGAAGAGAAAATATCGTAAAAGTACTTACTCATATTCTAACATATTGCAGCGCTTGTAAGTTGTTACCATATCTCACGTATTACCTAACCCAGGCACTTACTGCTAACTTATTCTAGGAACCACTAGCTAAACGAATTACTCAACTTTGAGTACTATAACGTTAAGTATTTCCTTACTTTCTTTATTTATTTACCTACTTACATTTAGGTAAATACCTAGTCCACAACTAAGTATTTGTGGAGGACGGTATTATGGAACTGTCCTCTACTTAGGTAGGCAATCAAGGGTGGAAGCCTCCGCGGTTCTGACAACAATAGCTCGTACCGCACCAAGTACAAAGCGTAGTTTGTGAAGTGAAAACCGAATTAATGTAGGTATTTATTGTTCAAGAAGCCTATATGACCTATGAGGCTGCGATGACAGTAATATACTTTCAGGTTAGTCTCAATTCGTAACTTTGCTGCAAATGGTATCGGCTTTCATTCAGTATCGCAAGTTTAACTTTGCCAAGTACCCACTACAATGCACTCAGACAAGAGCATACAACTCGTAAATACATCGTTGTTTACATCTGTACCGTCGGCGAGGATGTTAAAAGGCCGCCTGGTGACATGTGGGCTAATGAATAGAACCTGCTAGTACCGCGAGTACATGCGCCACGGATTGTACTGGAGCCGTGCACTGTACAGCCTTGTTCCATATGGCGAGATACGTGGCATCGTATGTATTAGTTACTTAGAAGTAAATAAACGTTTCGAGTAATAAGGACGTCGAATTAGATGTAGACGGTTAATTTTATTGACTTTAAACACTCTTAATGACAGTATCGTCCGGTCAGAAATGACTACCTCCTATTATGTTCAGTAACTTAGAAAAAGGAGCAGGTTTTCTAAATTGGTAGTCCTTATGGGAATACATGAAACTTTCCTTTAGGAATCTTGTATCACTGTGAGGTCTGAAACGTATTCGTAACTAGTACATGCTTACTTAACTATACGATATTCGCCAGTACATAATTATGTAAAGACTTCTATACGATAAAGTCACACGCTATCCTCTGAAAATAATTGTAATAATGTCCAAAATAATAACAAACATTACTCTCAAACCCACAATTTCTGTGATTCACAACAACTTATAAGCTTAACAGTATAATGGGGTGTAAACGAGCGGATGTAGTAACTCCCCGGTCAAGGCTGACATTACCCGGTGATGCACATTCGCCGGTTATTACTCGTAATGACACGGCGCGGGCGCACGAATGTTACGTCAATTATCGAGCGGTCACACTCATTAGTCGCTCGATGTAATGATAGTAAAGCACGCCTGACACGACGAGTAGAAAACTGAAATATAAGGCGTCCACACAGCTATACATTCATACATGCTTCAAGCATAGTACTGTAGTTGATTATGTCAAGTGTTATGAATGTATTTGTAATATTTCACTTCAAGGGTAGTATGATTGAAACACGCTGTGATGTGACCAAGTTATATAATGTGCGTACGTATTAGCACTATCTATGTCCAGTGACTAAAATATTCAGTGAAATGTCTAGAAACTTAAACACTAGCCTTTGTTCTTGGTAGAATCGGACGGTAAATCTACGTACCTGTACATTTTCTCGTAAAATAAGTGCAGCTGAGTTCAATGCACTGTTACGGCTTCATTACAATTACGACTAACTACAAAACGTAACGGTGAAGAGAAAATAAAGTAAATAAAAAAAAGAACAATTTACAGAATACAGTAGGATCCACTTTATTTAAGTAGCATTCTTATTTGCTCCGACAAGATGACAAACCCTGTCACTGTGTTGTGATGCGTGCTGATACGAAATCGGAAAACAAAATCAGCGAAACAATTATGACGAAAGACAATGTTCAGCGTCCTACTTTCTTCCAATGATATCAAACTGCTAACACCAATAGGTACAGTAGCCAAGCATGCCATGATTATGTTTTATGTAGCATATTTGCTAGCGGGAGTGTATAACACCGACATGGAGTTACCATTTCTCCCAGATATGTCCATGTAACGGGGAACAAAGAATCTATGGGGCTGATTATCTTGTCGCGCAAGTATTAAAAGTCAAACGATATTTATTAACAATATTGTTCTTGAAGGAGCATTTTTCCACGCTCCTATGTGAATGAACTAAAGATAACATTGCCAGTTTACAGTTTCATATTAACTGAAAGAACGTTATTGTTCTGAACAAGATAATCAACATAAATAATGTTTTTAATTAATTTTGTGAATTGAAACTGTTCTTCTGTGAGTTTTATTTCATTATTTAAAATTTTTGTTCATACTGTCTTTCGCTTAATCATCTTGTATATTTTATTCATTAACAACTAAGACGAGGCACACATATATGGTAATTATGTTCGACATAGAACGGTACACAGAAAACATAGCACGTCAATTTGTCAGTCAAAAATATGTTCATTAATGTTACTTCTTTCAGAGGTGCCGCTATATTTATGGTAAAGTTGAATTCATATAGATATTAAATACAACCCAACACTTATTGATTACTAAACAATGCTGACAAATGAAGTGATGGGCCGTTTTACTTTGTAATGATGGTGGTCGTGAGGTCCAAAGGTCGAGGCTGGTGTTGTAGTCTCTAATACACTGTTTATGTACCTATTTAAATCATGGTGTACCATTTGAAATCCATCATTTTAATGTTGTATTATACCTATGCTGTTATGTTATAATTATTATAGAGAATTCTATACATAGCAATTCCGACTTTCTGCAAGATTTCTGAAATTGGACGTAAAATTAACGTTAGTTCAATTGACGGAAAGTTTTTAAGCATTCACAACAAGCAATTAAACTTAGTTCGGATACATATTAAGCTTAAAACTTTTGTTCCTAATTTACCCACTCCTCCAACAGGATGAAATGGAAGCCTGGACCCCAGTCCTCACCAACATCGCCCTCCTCATCATCGCATCCGTGCACTGCCTGGTCTGCATCATCAGCATCTACCATCTGTCCAAGAGGATCTGCCCCTGCTTCCGTGCTAAACAAGCGTATGACCACAACCAGTTCGACCCGACCTTCAGGCCTGTGCAGCAGTTCGTGGTCAGCGTGGATGAAGTCAAGAAGGGTCAAGATGTGGAGAGGGTCAGGAACCACGAGCTCTGCAAGGAGCTGGAGGTCAAGCTGCAGGGCGAGACCATGAAGAAGAAGAAGGTGAGCTACTTGCATTCATGTGTAGATTAGATGGTCTTTGGCCTAGTGGCGGTTACTGCTGAGCATGAGCTCCTGGGTTCAATTCCCAGGTCGGGCAAAGTTTTATTGGGTTCTTCCAACAGGAATTTCTCAGTAGAAACCCGGAGTCTTTGTGCCCGGTTGTGCAGGCTGTGCAGATATTACATGGCACTTAAACGCGGCTGGCGAAATGTGGGAAAATTAAAGGTACTATAGGTAACCTAACCCTTAGAGAATAACAGGCGTGATGCTAAGTACTGATAACGATAGAGTACTCTTAATCATACACTCTAATAAAGTTTACTGTTGTGATTTTTTTCCGAAACAAAAAGTGCTACAGAATCTGTTTAAAAGATGATTGATGTATTAGATCAGTTTTCTGGTTAAGTAATTTGAGAGCGGAAGAGAAATTGGCGAGGAAACGATCATTTGAAACCTACGGTCCTTGTAACATTGGGAAGAAAAGACTGAAATGGTTTCTGAAAGTCTAAAGTAGAAAATCTGTAGTTAGTAAAACACTGAATTAGGTGATTGATGATTCTTCGATGACCAAAATAGCGCACTACAACATCTTATGCCAATTAACAGATTGCATAAAATCAATGAATACCCGGGCGTTATTATCTTAACAAGTAAAGTTGCCATAATTATTGTGCACATTTTGACCACAGCTGTATTCTCTAGGAGGAGCCCGAATACGGCAGCGCAAACAGCAAAGAGAAGCTGGTGACGAGATGGCTGGGGCGGCATCAGACGCCGACGGGGGCGGGCGGGGGCGCGGGCGGGGGCGCGGGCGCGGGCGTGGTGGCTACTGCCCGCCGCCGGGGCGTGCGCAAGCAGAGGAAGCCGCCCCCGCTTGTGCTGCTGCCTGCACATCCTGCTAGCACGGTTAGTGACATATTTTATAGCACGGACAGTGAATTATTCAAATGAGTTAATATTTTTTAGGCAAAATCGTTTAATTTCCAGTTACTGGTAGTGAACTGATGCGAAACTGAAATTATATATCGTTTTTTTATACTGTTTTGTTTTCCTTTATTTATTTATTGTATAAGTACACCGTTATTACATGCAACTTACCTATTTTGTCAAAACATGAATATTATTTTTGGTGTTTGAAAAATATTCTAGCCTTAGCAACCGGCTATATAAAATAATCGAGTGTAAAATTCAGTGAAAATTTAAAATATAAAATTACAAAAAAGAAAACGGAATTTCATCTTGTTCTCACATTTTCACCGCTACGAGCTAACCGCGCGTACAAAAGACATCAACGCGTTCGTTAGCACATTTACTCATTGTCATTAGCTATAGGAATGGCCACAGAATACATACGTTCACCATATTGAAAGATATTACTATTTTGTTCATTAGCTACGATTACATTAATTACGTTTCATAATTACGTTAATACATCCGTTCCAGTTTTAGTTAAGTTACTCTTTTAGTTAAGCAAAAAATAATATTTTGTATTGGTTTTCAAAAACCAATGCAAAATTTAAATAAACGAAAACAACAAACAACCTCGATTTTTGAAGACGCACATTAACATAAATAGTTAAAAACATAATAAAAATGTGTAGTTATAATGTATTCACATTTCGCCTATTTGGGCTAGTCCATTGCTATCAACCGGGCCCAAATTCACACCAATAACCATGACAAGGGGATCGAATCCAGCACAAGACCAAGATCGCAAGCGCTACAGCTGAGCAAGGGCTCAGCAGTAGCGCTTGCAATCACTAGAAAAAAATATATACAATAGATTGAAGTAACATTTCACAATTAGCACAACAAAATAATATGACAAAGCTTCTCTAAAGATTAGGTGCGTGGTCGCGTCTGTCCGGACGTGCCCAGCGGTAGGGTCGGGTTGCCCAACAACCAGCAACAGTCACGACGCTGATGTAACGTTAGTTATAATGAACGCACGTTAACATCACAGTTATTATTAATAAATGATTGAACATCGTGAGGTTAAAGTGTAATCTTCTAATGTTATGGAAGGCGCACGAGTTAATTAAATTAAATCGTTTGATTATTATTATAACAAACGTGATGATTTTATTATCGTAAACTATAAAATAATTACAACGCAATTACAAAAAAAAAAAACTTGTATCCTAGATAAACCTGTCGCTAAGAAAACATAGTTTTTTACAAATCAATTACATTAAAGGTTACTTGTAGTTTGTTCAAGATAATTCGATCTTTGATTCCCAAAAAAATACTGCGAACTAAAGAAGTCACGCGTTACATACATAATTAAGATACCAAGACACTAGATCATAATCGAACCTGTTATTAAATGGTCATATATTTATATAGGTTATAAAAAACTAAGTTATTCACGACAAAACCCCGCTAAGTGCGTACAGCCGTCAGTTAGGAGTGTTCCGCATTGCGCGGGCGCAGATCCTTCCTGAACTGATTGACACGCCTCCTATGTAATCGCAACTTTTTGTGAACATACTTTGTTGGTTACTTTGTAAAAAGTTTTTAATTCAAAGTAAAAAAATGCGGTTATTTCCTTTTTAATATTTTTTTTTCGGTTTTATCTTACAATTTAGATGCATTGTTGAGTACAACGATCTCATATTTATTTGATTCTGCATATCTTTGCCCAATAAAATAACATAACCTGTGTCACAGCAACACTAGCCTCAATCAAAGAACTCATCAAAGGACATAACAAGACATCAGCAAGGTCTTCAGTATCCCGCCTGGGCCATCTTCCTTCTTCAGGTTCACCTAACTAACTGAAAGCTTTTCCCGACTATGTTTGCCAATTCTGTATTGCTAATATTTTTTATTTTAAAAGTTGAGTCACTTTTATGAATTAAATTAACATTAATCTACGGCTTGTTTCTCTTTTCACTTCTTGTGTTTTCGCTGAGAAACGGTAATTCTGCTAGAAACCGAAATAAACAAGAACAAACGCGCGCAAATATTTAGATCGCGGCGTACGCGCAGGACACAGAGTAAGAAAATACAGAAGGGTCACCCGATTTATTTATAAAACACTACAAAATTGGAAAACAAAAAAAATATGTACAACCAACAAAACAAACGTAAAATCAAACACATAATATCTTCTAATATATAAAATTGTTGCGTCACAGTGTTGTAAGAAAACTCCGAAACGGCTACGATCTGACCGATTCATAAATTTTGTGTGTATATCAGTAGGTCTGAGAATAGGACGTAAACTATTTTTCATACCCCTAAGCGGTGGGTGGGTGGTCCATCCCAAAAAATATATTTTTATTTTTTGAACATTTTTTTATTTATTTTGCTTTCAAACATACATACAAGCCTAAATTTTCACCCTTCTACCACCAACCCCTATTATTTAATAGCGATATTAGTACTGTAGGTCGGTAGGTAGGTACGGCAGGGTAGGTAGGTACCTACCTACCTACCTACACCTACCTACCTACCTACACCTACCTACCTACCTACACCTACCTACCTACACCTACCCACCTACCCTACCTACCTGCGCCGTAGATAAATACTTAGTGCTACCCGTGCGAAGCCGGGGCGGGCAGCTAGTATCATATAAAAAACATAGTACGTATAATGTCTTAGTTACTATAAAGAGGTGGCCACGATAAACAGAACCGATCAGAAGCAAAGTTTTTTTTTGTGAACCTTCTTTATCCACTTTGTTTTCAACACGCTCATTGAATAATAACGAGTATCTTTGAATCTAATTTAGAAAAAATGACATCTCGTTGTAATTGAAAAAGAAATGGTTGGCAACAAGTAGTAACTATGTAGTTTAGAAAAAAATTGAAAAATTATTGTTATGACGAATCAAATGTTTTCAGATTACTAACACTTTAGCTACATGTTACGTGACTTTGAAATGTGTCAGTTAAATAGCTGCGTTTTCTAGCAAAACTGACACCGTGTGACGGCGGGACAACTTGTTTTAACGCAGTATGATACATTAAAATACTGACAGTTGACGTAGTTGTTAAAATGATCTGTTGCAACAAAACGAATAAGTATTTCCGAATACCATCATAAAAACTGTCGCTTTTGAATTTGGTTACGTAGAACAGTTTGTTGATTTAACCATGTTTATCTCGTATCCCGTAAAATCCTGCCAAACCCGTAAAAAACAGCCTCCTCAGTACCTAATTGTTTTAAATTTATTGTAGATACTAAGATACAATAAATACAAACAATTATGTAACTACTGAGTAGGTTGTCTTTGACTAAATAATATTAGCTTAACGCTTAATTCGTTGGTTTTTTGTTGTAAATAACAACAAAAAGTCTGCACAACAATAACCGCTAGCGGCTCCATGGTTTTTACTGCGTCCTTAAATTCAGAAGAAATAATTCGATATAAAAAGAGATATGAAATAAATTCGCGCCACTCGCGGCGCGTACGCACTATAACTGACCACTTTCGACAAATGCCCATTGAACACGGATAGGGTTGACAATTGTCCGTATTGACAATATAAAATAAGCAGAGAAATTCAATGTCAGATCAGACATAAGTAAAAACCTCACTTCAACTAATATACAATAGTGGCATACAATAATATAAATATACGATCAACCGCACTAGTTAACACTTGACGTGCGAAGTTTAAGCGCAGAAACGGTTAAATATGTAGTTACCAATAGCCTACACGACTAGCGCCCCCTGGAAAGTCAGCTAGGTCTGCTATCAGCTTGCTGAATAGCTAAGTTTTACCACGGCATGGGGAATATACAATACAGAATGAAATCATTATATTGTCAACCCTAGTCAATGCGCGGCAGAGCATGACGCCCGCGCAGCACCCGAGACAAGACACCATTGAGTGAGCACCGGAACCGCTATGAGAAATAAACGATTTGATCTTTCATCGAGTCAGTTTACAATTTTTTTTCTGTTATATTTCGACGAATTTATTAGAAGATAGCTTCTGCCCACGACTTCGTCCGCGTAAAAATTCTTGGTCCCCCGACCCTCCCCATCGCATCGCATCGCCCGCCCGCGCTTTTACTTCGTTTTAGCTTAGCGTTATTTCAGACTTCTTTTAGTTCCAGAGATAAGCGCGTTCAAACAAAAAAAAAAACTCTTAATTTACTGGTAGTATATTTCACGTCGGGGTATCGGGAGTTTCTTTGTGAAAAAGTCACAGGTCATAATGGAGATTATGTTTATAGTGAAAAGTGAAATAATGAAGATTTTGTAGCTTGGTTTTCCTGTAAGCTGAAATTAAAGTTGGTGATGAATGCCTGCCAGTTAAACTGTCTGTGGAATAACTGATGCATTACCATTCTTTAGATTTCGGCTGTGGGGTCGTGGTATGCAGACAGAAAGGAAAACTCTCAACTCATGGGCCTTTCGAAATAGATACATAAATCCAGAACTGTAAGAAAGGTCCATAATCAATGCCGTTTCAGTTAAGCTACAGGCGCGGAAAATATTCTTGCCTCTGGAAGAAGTATTGTCTAAGAGAGCAACCGCCAGATTTCCGAGTTTTCCGAAGTTGTGAACATAAATATCACAATTAGCTATGCATAGCATTATCTGCTAACTCCGCATAGGTACTGGTCAGTGAGATATCCCCGCACTGTGAAGAATTCGCGTGTGTGTATGAGAGCGGAACGGCACAAAAAGCGCGCCGCTATGCGCCTGAGCTGCGGGACGCGAGCTGCGCACGACGCTTGATTACCGGCTTCATTGGTTGTAACCGATCGTGGCATTAATGTTACTGGTGGTTCATCAGAGCTTGAGTTAATTACATTAATTTGTCATAATCACATGTAATCTGTCACCTATTTTACTTGCGTTGGGGACCTACCTAAGTACCTCTGATTCTTTTATTTCATCACGAGAAAATGCAAAGGTTGGTATTTGTCGATAATAAATAAATTAGGTTAGAAAACTTGGCAGATTGGTCTTATTGGGTTTTAGAACATTTGTCAAACCAACTCAATGCAACTAGAAGTAAACCTCACTTCACCTGCTTCACAAGAACTCGTAGGGCGATGCTGGGACAGATTGGAATCTAAATCTGTTTCTGATTATGACGCGTGGTTATCGTACATCAACTAGTAGCTAAACCTTGGTAATAACACCGTTTAGCTGAAAGATCACGATACACAGGGCGCGTTGCTTCACTTACCATGCATCAGATAACTGGCACAAATGGCCCTAATTACTAACCTCCAAGATGATTTATTGATTGATTCCGACTATTAATTAGCAGTTTTATCAATCACACATCAGCGATATTTCGACATTTACATAATTCGTATCCGACAATCTGAGACTCAATTTGAATATAAATTAGCAGAAATAATTCGCGACGCTGGCAACACACTTTTGAAATATACTTTATGCTAAATGTCAAACATGGTATTTTGGCACAATAATCTGAATGGAGGTCATTGAACATAATCTAGTCTGTCTTGAAGTGGGTCATAAACGTCTACTGGTAATATACTTGATTTATTATTTAGATAATAATATGTTAATTAGCTTATTTTATGCCTTTTTGCGATAAAATTCTGGGGGCTTGCTTTGGACTAGAACTTGAAATCTATGTTACACACAATATTTTGAGTTAATTTAATACTGGACGTGTGACAGAGAACATCATGAGCATGAGGTTGCAATAAAATAAAGTGAGTAAGTGGATCCTTGTGCCCGATACCGGGCGTTAGGTGTGCTGCGACCTTACTAACGAGCAGTATTTGCCCGGTATCGATCCTCAGATAATTATATTGACATTTGTAAATACGACCACGCTTGTGATGCACTGGTCTACGTAACTCCGTACTTTTCCGAAACTTTAATTTTGGAGGATTCTCACAATCATGTGAATCTGTGAGGTTATTGCATGTTTGCTAGCATTTGACAAATGAGGGTCACTTCAAAGTTGCACAATCATCACAACAGTGTCAAAAACAGAGCTGATGGCGACCTGCACCACTTCCAGTTGTAATTCCAACTGATGCTCATGTATTTTTTTTATCTAATGAAGTTGTATAACAGTGCCTATCAATGAATTATCCAACAATAGAAAGCTTATATCAGTAGTATTTTTTTATAGTTTTGCCTAAAGTTACAGCCTTAAAACTTATCGTATTACAGTCAAAACCTTCTCGAACGTCCATCCTTGTGCCACATTCCGCGCCCGCCCTGCGAGGTGTGGCGCGGCCTTAAAACAAGTGCCAAAATATGCCTACCTTATGCAGCTGTTCATGCTATGTCATACGAGTATGTTGTTTGCCAAGCACTACTTAAAAACTTTCAACACACATATATAATTATGTATTGACCGTTTTATGACAAAACAAAACAAAAGAAAAACTCCTTCGGTAGGTCCACGATGTAAATATTACTTCGTGGTTAGGGCTCATTGGATGATAATGATATTTCATTGATTCTCATACCTAACGTATGCGGTGTCTCCTCTTCCAATTCAGGAAAATTGATGCATGCCACCCGAACGGGCATGCCTGAGAGATATTTCTCGACGACATGTGAAGCCAAGTCAGAGGCCCATGGGCGGCTCTAAAACTCTGACACCAGGTTAGTCACTAACCACACGAAAAGAAGAAGAAGATGCATGCTAGATTTTGTGTGAATACTGAAAAGCTGGTACCTCATAAGCTTTTTATAAATTCAAGTTTTTATAAATGTTCACTGGTTGGTGGATAGACATTTGGTTATGAAACTACCAACAAGATTACAATGTTTTTAAACAAAAAGTGAATTTGTTGTATCTTTGAATCCTATGATCTCATAGAATAAAGAATTAACTTTAATCCGTGCTTAAGCTTACGGTGTTCTGAGTTACAACTCGATTCTCGTACAAAAATCAATCTGCCTAACCTTTTCCCAACTGTGTTGGGGTCGGCTTCCAATCTAACCGGATGCAGCTGAATAGGTGTATTTCACACGGAGTGACTGCCTATCTAACCTCCACAACCCAGTAACTGGATATTACGATAACCCTTGGTAAGACTGGTTGTCAGACTTTCGGGCTTCTGATGGCCCGTAATTACTACCAAAGATCCGCGAATGACAGCCGGGACCAACGGCTTAACGTGCTTTCCGAGGCACGAAGGAGTCTCGTTATGTAAAGATGGTCACCTATCCACGGACCAACCCCGGCAACCGTAGCCTAAGCTGATGGATCGCCCCGTGCAGCTGTTATTACTTCGCCACGAACTCGATTCTCGTACAATCATCCGAATGCCCGAGCTGTTCGCACAATTAAAACAATAATTATAATCGCATCCGCTGATCCGAATTAGAGCGCAGTGCGTGCGCACACTCTTTGACAATTATTTTTTGAGAAACACACTCGAAATTGAATCCTATCGACACTATTATAAAATATAGTTTCAGTTATCATCATTTGTTAGCTGCGCATTCTATGATCATTCAAAATTATTCTCTGTTCGTTTTAAGATAAGGTTTATATTTGTTTGTTTTGAACTTGTTTACGCGCCTGCGTGCCCGTTGCCATGGTAACTGGAGCGAAGATGCTGAATTTATGAAGTTAAGTGATTTATATTACGCTACAGAGATTGGTTTAATGTTATGATGCTGAGTTGGTAGTTACTAGTGATGTTTCATTCATCAGATCATCGCCAGTTATTTGTCCTGGGCACGAAGTCCAGTTGTGTCCGAAACACAATTCTATGGGAAATAGTTCTAAGTACTATCAGCTACATAGTTATCACCAAATAAAGCAGACCTCCTTACAGAAGCTTTCCTCCGAAAAGTTTTCATGGAAGACGAATGCTTCTACTTACTTTCATAATGAAAAAACCACGTGTCGTCTGAAATATTTCTTTCAAGAGCATTTTCTTCTGGAAAACTAATAAATTTTCCTTTTTGAGAGTCAATTTAAGTACTGGTTACTGGTTCCTTATTATGTTTGCAGAACACAAATTTTATAATAGTCCACCAAAGATGACACGAAATGTCTAAAATATAACCTTTTATCAGCTCAACAAAGATTTATCTAAATTTCAGTCCAATAAGAATGTATTACTTACTGTAGGACAAAATAAATCAAGCAAGAAGCACACATAAACCGTGGGTGCCAATAACAGCCCTTAACAATCTGATAGGCAGTATTACCCGCTTAGATTCCTCATATTAACGCGATAATCGACAGCTTCCTGCGGGAAAGCGCGCAATTAGCCGCGGATCAAAGGGACCGGCCATTCTTAGAGAGAGACAGAGCTCTACCAACGATAGAGAGGGACATAAGTCAGTGTTTTGTTTTGCTCCCGCGGTTTGTTCGAGCATGTTTTTCAGTTCGTGCAGAATGGTCGTGGTTAATATTAAATTATGGCCTACCAGACGTGCATTTCCGCGATTTGTGGAAAGGATTTTATTTTATCGATCGATTCAATGTTCGTTCGTGTGTTTGTGTTTTGTGGTGTTGCTTTATTGAATGTTGTGAGTCCGTGAGAGAAATCCGCGGACTGAAACATTATTTGTTATGTTTGGTTGGACGAGGTTGGACGCACTAACTTGTACTTACCTATTTCAACATGTTTAAAGTAAATCATGACGTATTTCTGTGGCGAGTATCAGCCTTTAACTTTTCTCATGCCTTTAATGCGAGTGCTGGAATAAATACCGATTAGTAGTTTAAATTAAAACATACAAAATCGGCGCACATAATTAGAAGATAAACCTCTCGGCAGTATAAAGTCCACAATCCGTATCTAATAACATCATCCCAGATAACTCGAGTTCCTCTGTATAATCAGTATAAGTATAAACACACAAAATTACCATAATCAGTAGAGCGACATACAGCCTCCGCGAGCCCTGCCGACCGCGGGCTGACTGTCACTCGGAACATTGACGACGGCCATCAGCCGCATACATACATACAGATCAGTCATTATATGTAAACATAAGGGCTTTGCTTTCACCGCCATTTGCAATTGTAATGGGAACATCTTAATTTCGCGGCCTGGGAGGTAAGAATGCTTTCTAAACGGTAGCCCGCTTTGGAACACAATGGAGCAGGCTGTAGTGGTCTGCTGTGGATTTAAGTAGCTAATTTTCTTTCGACAATGATATATTGCTAGATTTAGCTGTCCGGGGTTCGGTAAAGAATGTATCTGACAGTTCTGAAGCAGATCGTATATCATGTTGCTCTTTCATACAAGGAATGATGTTAACCAATCCTCTAGCACCTTGTTACATTGAAATCAACCATTGAATATTGTCTTAATCTTTCTCTAAGTTGCCTGATTGTTTAGTTTTTAATAAAAGGTATCTTAGAATCAGACTGGTATACCGGGAGTCCACCCTACGTCAAAAACATCGTAGAGATTTGTTATGGCGACGATAACCGACTTTTAATGATTTTATACTGAAGATCACGTCTCACGATCAAGATCTCGTCTCGTCAGTAGTGTTAATGATTTGGAAAAAATATATGTAAAAAAAAAATATAACATATATTAAGTTATTAAAATAATGCTCTATTTTAATAACTTAATATATGAATATTTTAGATTATGTTTATATTACATAGTGAAATTAATTTGTAAAGTTCTGTCTAACGCGGTTAAAAAACTAAGAATAACGCAAAATCTATCGAGCGTATTTTTCTGAAACCTTCACCTTTATAAAGATTATTTAATTATTAATATTTTAGAATACGTGTTTTATTAAAATACCTTTTGTTTTACGAGTATGTATAATAAATAAATAATACGTCTAATTTGGGACAGCGCTCCTTGATGGGCGAGTCCTATTACTGGCTGGACGTACGACGCGTTGCGTGAGCTCAGTACAGAACATGCAAGCTAACCACTCAAGATCACTGGCATATATCTACGTCTTAAGCATGCAACCAAATATTTAAAGTACGACTCCAAAATCAGCTGCAGTCGTTCTGCCACCGACTGAAATATCATAAGGCTCACCTCCCGGTAGGCGCAAACCGCAGTGTTTCTATCTAAATAACTCAAGTTGACACATTTCTTTAACTTTCCACCTAAATAGATTCAACTTCTAAGAGTCTAGTCGTTCTTATCTACGTTAATTTCAATGTTAATGAATTATTCTATTTGAGAATAAAACAAGTATTTATTTACATACATATGTATGTGATATTGACTTCCTTTTTGGAAACTAGTTTTCACTATAAACGGAAATATTAATGACCGCAAATTAATTCTATTAATTTATGTAAAAAACATTATTACTTGTCAACAGCCTCGTACCCTTGAAAAATACTTCTTGAAGAAAATGTATAAATTACAATAAAATAGATAAAGACAGACATTTATAAGTGTTGTGTACACAGGTACTTCTTCCAGCAGACCTGCGAAAGGAGAAATGTAGATAATATAATGTGTGAGAACAAGAAGAGAAGATTATGATGAATTATGTTCGTGCTATAATGTTCTCTTGTCGGATGAAGTAGGCCTGGCAGTGTATGTAAATTAAATAGATGTTGGTGACTTATATTTTAAATCAAGCAGCAAGTCGCACAAGATCGACGCGTACTTATCAGAAAACCAATGTGCAACTGCACCAAGTTCGTAGTGGAGCTAACTGCCCAAAACGTTCCTGGTAGCAGGCAGCAGGCGCGGGCAGCAGGCGGTACTCGCGGAGGCTCTTTTATTGTATCTCTGAATAATACGTAATTTTTCCATAATATTGATGATGATTGATGCATTCTTAGGTATATTAATTAGTTAACTACTTTTAATTGCCTTGTTAGCTTTGACAGAATAAGGCAAGTTTGTAGGCATATACAGTTGTTTTTATACTCGATACGCCATTTCCTCCAGTTCCGACACATCGCTCCATATAGCCTATCTCCGCGAATTAATGGAAAAAAGTGGAATCGGTGATAGCGCAGGCGTGGCCGGGGGCGGCCGGGGGCGGGGAGAAACGCGGCGATTACAGCACTTTCTCCGATAGCGGAGAAACCACTCAATTACACACGCCGCCCGACCTGGCCACTCGTGTGTGACCCCTGGTCAGCCTGACGTGGAGTACCTTCGTAAAGGACAAATGCAGCGAGATGAAAGCTGCACGGTGTTCACTTCATCGTTAGTTTTTAACTTTAAGTGTTAGGTAGGCCACATACATTCACTTCTGCAATTGCACACTAACTCAATATAGGTACCCAAAACATTTTCAGAGTGTGTTTTGAGTCTATGTCGGATCTCTTTCTGATTTATTTTTTTGTAAACGTCAACAAAGCTCAACTCGATCGTCATAAAAGGGAAAAACTAGTTGGCGTCCCATTACGGTGTTTACGTTGTTTGCAATTGCAGGTCAGTGTCAGGTTGTATCTTGTTCAAAATATGATTCGCGACTTTAGCAGACATATATTTACAGAACTATATTCATTAGAATAATTAATATATCTCTCTAAGTTAGATTTGATCCTAAGAACTTTTCCTTGAGATTTGTTCTTATGGAACTATGGCTACAACTGCGGATCCACCTTAAGGTCAACTTATCTATCTGACCTCATCGACTTCAAAAATCTATAAACCACATACCTACCTCACTCTCTAAATTCATTCACCAAACTCACGCAAAACGAAAACAAAACAGCATCAGATAATCATAAAAAGTTTAAAAGAACAACAAACGATCGCAAATCAAGACAAGCTATCGAAAGAACACAAAAGATCATTGATCATAATCTTTTGTTTCATAATGTCAGTTACGTCATGACCACAGTGTCAATTCGTCAGCAGCATACCAATTAACATTAGGTAGTGATAGTAAGGTACTTCTATTAATAGAAAGGATAATTACGAGGTGGTAGTGATGTAATGTTTGCTACCTTTCTTGAAAGCTGATGATTCTGTTGTTGATAAAGATGCAATTTTTGTTTAAAGGCGCTTCTTATGGAAACACGGCCTGTAAGGATTCATATGCTGACTAAATTAATGATAGAATTTTCCAACTCACTAATACCTATCGCAAGGGAAAAGTGAATGTAAATGTAAAACAAGCTTCAACTCAGCATGGTAAAAATAAGGTTTGACAATATATGTACAGAAAGAAAATAATAATTATTATAGTATGTAGAGTTTATTTGAGAATATAGAATATTGAGTTTTAAAAAGGTTCTACAATAGAGGCGATACCTAATTTAAATTCAGGTCGCAACTATGAACAAGGAGGTAAATGACCTCTGATGTAATGTAACTAATTAACAATCCAATCAAATCAGTAATTGGTCACTACAATAAAAATACAAAAACTTTTAAAGAAATAAACAGACATTCTTGTGTGATTGATAGAAAGTCTTAAATAATCACGTCTAAACACAGTTACACAATGTGTAGGACCTTGCTGAAGATTGAGTGGTTATAATAAGCTGTCGCTTGGGGCCGTATGGTCATCATTGCGCACAATGCTACTTGCAGAGTCATCGTCGTTGCGTCATAGTAATGCATTTCTCTTTACTATGTAATGTATCAGTTTATACACATTACATTTAATAAATTAATAACTTATATTTTATCATTGCTTCTTCATTTAACTTTCGCAGCCTTTTGTGACGTTGTCAAAGAATTTCTGCACCTACTCAGAGATTTTATACCTACTTTATGTAGTTGTAGAGAAACTGTCGCCTTGGTTCTGCAACTACGAAGCGATGGGTGCTTATGAACCTTAACAAAACAAAACGGCAGTTTTCAATATTCCATATCGCTTATTCTGTCTACGCTTCGTTTCATATTGGTTCATTTGATAAAACATGAAAACCACGACGTAAAAAGAGCTAAAGGTCTTATCTTAATTAAAATCGCGGCTTCATTGTGCATTACCAAGTCAATTAAAATGCCTTACAACACTGTGTAAACAGCACTACTACTCGACAACTGCTCAATGTCTAGTTTGCATCATGTGAATTATGAAAATGCAGCGTCGCGCAATAACACAGCAATATGTACCGAAACTGATGGAGCTATTGTGCAGTAGGTGCAGGCTGTCATCATCCGTGGCTGTAAATATTCACTATGGGCAGTAAAAATATCAGTCTCCCTCGTAAACTGATCGTAATAACGATATTTATTTTGCTCAGTATATTAACTATATTCTCGGCTGTCTATTGTGACCATATTTGCTAAGCTTAGAAATGTGATCTTGCTGCAGTATGGTGTATATCTACGCTGCTGTTATTGTAGAATCTGCTTCATATATTTCCATATGTCAGTACCTATTCCAAGTAGGTACCTAACGTTGTTCTCATTGGTCTTATTTACTTCGCTGCATTACTATTTTTTTCAACTATGTAGACAAAATGCTGTTCTTGGTCAGTTTACGACTGCAGCGCGGCTGTTAGGATATACCTATCGACGAGATCGCCACTATCTACCAGCACTTGTGCGGTTTTCGTGCATCGAGCCAACAAATCAATAAGTATGAACAATGGGGGGCGACGGCCGCGCGGCGGGAAAGTCTCCGGACACCATGATCGATTACGATAATACAACACTTCTGGATGATACACTCCGATTTTCAAATGTTTGAAAATATACCAAAGGTTTATTTTTTTAAATATGCCAATAAAAAACTTATATACATAATAAATTATAAGTTAATATGGGACCGATTTTGCTGTTTTTCTCTTCTATATTGTTCCTTGTTGTAGCAAACTGAAACTCCGACCTTGTGTCTGTTATCTATTTGTCGCTTCGAGCGCTGCACAGTTTTATCGTGTCGCGCTGAACACCACGATTGTGCGTAAGTGGTGGGTCATGCGACGCCGTCCACTAACAGATAGGTAGAACTGCTCGTTATAGACAAACTGAGGGAACCGGGTTACTAGAGTGTTCCACAGAAATTGTAAGTGCCGTCTTCCTCTAAGTAATTTCTCATTGGTAAATTCAATCAGGTCTACAATGTAAGGTTCAGTTTATAACACATTCTTTGCCACCAAGTTGTCATAGTTTGCCAATACCAAAATTACATTGGTTCTAACCAATGTAATTACCTACTTAGTTTTGATTTTGCTAGAAGCCTTTAAAGACCACCATTCCCAAAGATTTCAGTTGTCTCCAGGAAAGTCAGTTCACCCCAAACTGGTGTCAAATAAATTCGAATAATAAGGAAAGCAAATTCAAACCGAGAATTTTTCACACAAATCTCTTTAATCTTCCTAAAGATTATTTATCGGCTTTTTCTCGTCCATTCATCGATCATCGCTAAACCAGACAACGCATACAAGTACGTGTGGGACCATCATTGTGCCGCTAATTATGAGTAATTACCTCACAATGGCCCAGCAAAAACATGTGTGTGATGTAATATGTCTGTACTGGCTACCCATGGTCCATGCACAGCCAATGTGTGAATGCCTCGAGGGCTTTGACACTCGAAAGGTTTGACACACTTAGCGCAGTTAATGGTTTTTCAATACTTAAGGACATGTCCGTTCACCGTATTGATGTCGGGTCCCTTATTGCTATAGATAAAAATGGAAAATTGTTACGCAACCATTTTCCATGTATATTTGAAGATGTTTGGCGAGTTTGGAACAAGCACTACTGAACTGACATTAAATTCGAACTTCAGAAAATGTAAATGTCGATAAACCTACTCATTTATTCAGGTTTTTATGACTTTAGATACAATTTAATACTGGCTTGACTCTTCATCTTGCGTATGGAATGTTGCCAAAATTCTCATTCATACATAATATGCGTATAGTACATCAATACGCGTGTGTAACTGTCCGTGACCAATGTGGCCATACTCATAAACTCGCTGCGTAACGTATGTCGATAAACCTCTCCAAATCCCACGCAGTTGCTTACATAAACAGTATTTATTGTCTTAGTGACCGTCCATTTTTCCGGCAAATCACCGCGGCCCCGCAACTAAACTTATTAATTTTGCGCAACGACTAATTATTATCAAACACGGAACAAGCCGCCATCTTGATATTTTGACATAACCATAGTGTTGCCGGTTGCCTGCCATCTCTATAATTTTGCCATAACGCTACGTTTAATTCGAACAATAAAATGCTTTTTCTATTGTTTTAAACGTAAGATTATGATAATATTGTGTGCTTGGTCTAGTTCCCGTTAGTTTTGTCATCAAATACAATGTTTTGAATGTTGACTAATTCATTTGATATCTCCGATCTTAGTGGCTATTGTGACAGCTTTTTATTTGTTTTATTAGGTTTTGAATTCTATTTCTAGTATTGCACTAGCGTGTGTAAAGATTTCTCAGATAAGTGGGTTCTTGTCTATCTAGCCAACACTTAATTAAAAAATCTACTTTGTCTAAAACTCGTGGTTTATCAGATTTTCTTCATTTCTATTCATCTGAATGTCACAACACAGAACAGCCACAAGAATGAAGGCACACCTAAATGAAATAGCTCGTCTAGTGGAAACGTTTCTGTAAGTGGAAGCAAGTGGACTCATTGCAAAGTGAAGAGACTCGGGGGACCGGTATTAATTTCTTGGAAGTCCGCTCATTCAGTTCGGGAAAGCGATACGTGTTGATATGAAAGTCACAACACATCAGAAAATGTTCGTGGCTTTGATTTATACAAAGATTACTGTCGAATTTAAGAATATAAGTAACTACTAACTATATTACGTAGTAAACACTGAATAAAATGAAAGGTATCTTGCTTAACCCTTTCATATTGTGTTGGATCGGGACGTAGAAATGGTAGGCATAGTTCTGCATTGGGATGCTGAAACAAGGACTTCGTTTAGTAGGCAAATTCGTATATCGTTTTCATCATCAGATCGGTTATTTTACGCGGAAAGAATATACCTACCTTTTTCATCAGATCACGGGTGAGATAAATCTAGTTTAAATCTAGATACGTCACTGCTGTCTTTCTAGTATACCGGTCCAAATTGATAGAGTTACGTGAAACTGATTATAATCTTCCAAAACTTATATTTCGCTTATACATTCCTGGATACTGTTGGCTTTAACATGGGCTACCTATGTCAGTCAGTACTATATTAGGAAGCATAGGTTTTGACGTAATTAACTTATCTGCGCCCGAGCAGGTGTGAGGGCGAGGGTGTGCTTGCGCCGGCGTGGTCCGTGGCACGTCACCCGACTGCTTTCGGTTTCTACAGTGAGAGTGTACCTGTAGCTACCAATGAATTACAACCACCAAGTGAGCTGTACGGTGGAAAGCTGACATTAACTACTAGGGAACGATGATGGGAATGGCAGGGCTAGCCGAGCTAGGCAGGGTTAGTAGTGGAAGTAGAAAGATCGTGGTTATAATGAACCACTGCGATTCCTAGCAATATTTCACATAGCTAGAAAGACGGTTCTACTTTCAAATATTTTATTCCTCTTTCTTATTCAAAATGAAATGGAAAAAGAATACGGTCGCAGATAACGTTCTCACAAAATACCGAATCTGCCGTATCCTACCGAAACTTGTGTTTACATTTCTGTTACTGACATTTTCGGGCTTTAGATTATGAGTATTAATATTATTGTTTTTCTTTGTTACAGGTAAGTGACCGCATAACATTAATAATCAGCCTATAATGTTCCCACTGCTGGGACACAGGCCTCCTCTCTGTGAGCGGGAGCAGGCTACCACCACCACGTAGGCCCAGTGCGGGTTGGTAGATGTCTTCGAATTTTCGGTTCTCGGACATGCCTGTTTCCACACGATGTTTTCCTTCACCATTTTGAGAGCAGTGGTGAAGAATTAAATTACACAAAGTAAGCACCAGCCTGGGTTCAAACCAACGACCCGATATCAATGGGCTACCACTGCTCTCCAAAGTAAGTGAACGACTGCTGAGTTATTAATCAACCGTATTTAAATCCACACGCGTAAGTAATAACGATAGAACAACTCGCCAATACACGCCCACTTAACTTTCTTGACATTATTTATGTAGTATTGCACCGTGTTACAATCAGTAAGGCAACTCACAGGAAAGGTACAATTATGTCCTAAAAACGTGCGGTTTATACCGGCGGCGGCGGCGGCGGCGTGCGTTGAGCAAGCATTGCGATTGCGATAAAAAACCGCAGGGAACCGCGTCAGTGGAACATGGAGTCCCACAGTGCATACGCGTCGAATGTTTCGACATTTCATAGAAAATCATGTTTTGCAGCGAAAGCTATTGTTGACGAAACGTTTGATTAGTTCGGCGAAGACCATGGTGTGAGGAGGTACTAGTGGATGTATAAGATATGTTTGGTCTGTGATGTAGACGTTGGAAAACTTTGGAAAGGACGAGAAAGATGCATTAAATCGCTGTGAAGTATGTGTACACGCATTTACACGCTACTATAATTGACTCTTTCTTGTGATGTAATGCAACTGTAAGCTCAGTAGCTCAAGATACAAGTGAAGCATTAAAGATGCCAGTTACTTATGTA
Organism: Agrochola circellaris; assembly: GCA_914767755.1. Classification (NCBI taxonomy): domain Eukaryota; kingdom Metazoa; phylum Arthropoda; class Insecta; order Lepidoptera; family Noctuidae; genus Agrochola; species Agrochola circellaris. The sequence continues at coordinate 907,622 of OU611848.1, forward strand.
AAAGTCGTCTAAGTAATTTTTGGCTCATCGCCGTGGGCACCCCTTAACAACTGATACAACGGCCAACGTGTGCAAATCTTATCACCTCTGCCAACCTGCGTTTTTCAATTTTCGGGTCATTTGACATTTTATATTTTTGTTTCATACATCTAGGGGTATGAGGAACAGGGTGTAAAGTTCACTCATCTACCATAGAAAAGGGAGGATCCTCCGACCAGACGGGTGTCATGTCTGGCGGGTAATTGCCCAGAGGTTGAAGTCGGGAGCTTGTATATATCGGGTGTAAAAAGACACTTTCCGAAGCCGAAAGCCACATATTCTACCCATTATTTGCATCATTTTTTTCCACTAGACCATACCTGGGAATCCACTGGTTCTGGAGATATTGAAGGTCAAAGTCGCATTTTTTTTTTTTACTTTTTCACGAAAATGAATTCTGTGCGATAATACGAAACTTTTTTCCAAACAAACATTACCTGAATTTTAGATTTATCTTAACAGATTACGCATTTGAAGTTACAAAAACGCAATGAACAACAAGTACCTACCTACGTAGCGTAGGGGCGGAGCTTAACTAACACTGAATCCGTTCATTCAAGCGTGGGTTCGCGTTACATTGCGCGCAATAAAAACTTGTTTTTTTTTTATAAAAAAAAAAAAAAATACGGTTCCCAGCAATAATTTTTGCGCAAAGCTACTTAGCTATACGTACAGTATGCGTAGTTTACGGCTTTGTGATGTGTCTTTTTACACCCTGTATGTCCGCCGCGCGGTAAACTCTAATTGCGCGATGCAGGATTTGAGTGACGTCAGGATGTTGTGTGACGTCAGGTCTTTGATGCGTAGTTCGCATGTGGCGATTGTAGATGCCGCCACATACATTTTAAAATATTTAATGACAAATTACTCTGTATTATACGAATCTAAGTCCAAGCATTCTCGCAGGACCAATTTTGGTTGTTGATAACGGGATCAAGGCCGAGAGTTCCACCTTCCTGGCATCAATAAGTCGTGTATTAAAAAAAAGTAACTAGTATCCTACTCTTACTTGCCTTAAATGGATGTTTTTATGAAATGTTCGCTGCGCCTACTTCACTGGGTTCTAAAATACAAAACTTTCCCACACAAATGTTAATACGATCTTAAAATTTCGCTTGAACAGATATCAATAACAACAGCGGCGGCGCTATTAATAAAACATCTTTCATTGTCCTAAATGTCAAACAACAAACTAATTTCGCGAATACCTTGCTTTTCTATCATAAATCTCCAAAATTAAATATCATAAAAACGTGATACAACTCCAACAAAACGCTAACGGTACGAAACTATTTTACTAATGATAGATTTGCTGTAAAGCTTATTTTCTACTTGCCGAAAAGCTCTGGCCAGTTCCTCCAAATAAAGTATAATACACCTTATTCTTCGTAAGTTAGGTTGATAATACAATGAACATGTTTCGGTTACGTATGGCGCGGTCAGTGCTATTTGATGGATATTTAACAAAATGTCAATGATTTGAATGGTATTATTATTGTAACTGTAGTCGGGCCGTGTGTTAAATTTTACAAGTTTTTTTAGAATGAGGACGATGTATCGGTGCCAAGACACTGACACGATGTGTTACTGTGGAGGCCTAGAGATTTACGACTCTTTTTAAGTTTGACCTGCGATTTCTGCGTGCCAAATACATATAAAGACTGGTGCTAAAGCCGAGAACCAGACCTCGTTTACCAAACAGCACCTTAGTTACGTTACACACTTTTAATCACAATCTTGAATTTTGAAGGATATTGTATTGCTAATCTATTGCTTCATAGGGTAGAAAAATTCGTCTATATACTCAACAACGTAAACAACGCAATGAACATGACTGAACTGTCAAAATGAAAACCATTGCGATCAATTGTCATTATGTGTCGCAATCTCGCTGCTCATATTGCAAATGGTCCATTTTACGGAAATTGCAAAAACGTCGTTAAGTACTTTAAAAAAAAAGGTTATCGAAACGTCTGGCAGTCTATGCAATAAGAATGATTTTATGCGATCTCTAAAAACCATACATTCTAATGGCCAAACTTTCAAAATCTAGAAATATACCTACTACCTAATATTTCATGCACATTTTCAAAGTGACCACAATAACTATTCATCTTCATCTATCTATCGTTGAGCTGTTACAAAACATTCGGCACATGACAGAGAAGTCCGCGGTACAGAACAATCGCACTCTGACCGTTATTAAAGATGACTTATGAACTTTGATTGCGCAAGAGTTGGTTTCGTAGCAAACATGCGCAGTGCGGCCGGCACCTCATGCTACGTAGGCCCGTTTGCACGTCACTGCCTTTTATCTTAATATTAGTTTTTGATGACCCGTCAGTGAAATCTTGTGGTGAAGGAAAACTATAATACGAGTATCTTCCGATCTAGTCGATCCCAAACATAAAAAAACACACTTTTGAAATGTCAAATAGTCGGTCAGTTAGTCAGAAAGTTGAAGCTAGTTGCAAAACGTAGATTTTTATGGAGAAGAACGGGCAAGAAACTCCAAGGACACTCTTTTAAATATAGAAAGTTACAAAATCCTGGGTACATTATTCTTGTTGCTTCCATATGTGAGAACAATGTACAAAAATAATCAAAACAATCCAAAATATAAGATTACAGATAAGAGATGAGCAGTCACAACTGACGGCGCCCGTTCACGAACATGACGCGTGGATCAGCACCATCAAGCTCAACCATTTTGTAGGGAACCGAATGATCCAACAGACTCGCCACCATCAGCGAGATATTTAAGTGAGCATGACATACTCTCAACTGCCATGCTCTTTCAAGTCAACATACATCTTAATAACATTAAAAAAAACATTAACACTATTATCCTTCAAGGAAGATTTTATCATTTGCTGCACGCTGCTTCATTAGAAGATGCCAGTTTACCGTCAGTTCAGTTTGCAAGATGCAAGCCAAAGTAAATAACGAATTTAACTTTGGTCAATTAGATATGAATAAGATAGACGTAATAATAATGAAGGTTTGAATAATGTAGGTATGATCGTAGTCAGACCATAACACAAGGTGTGAAGTCATCGCGACGTTTGGCATGCAGCGCTAGAAATGATTTACTGTACAGTTTCTAGAATTTGCAAATTGTTAGGATTGGCTTGTAAAACAATGTTATGGCAAGCTGTGTTATGTTTATTTAGTGAAGAGTAGTGACAATGGCAAAATGTTTCGCTAACACTTCGTTTGGTACGGGGTTTTCCTTCTTCCGATTGTTGCCATACCTTTATATGGATGCCCAAAGACTTTTACCAAAATTTATGATGAAAGTCTATTATTATAACATAACAAAATAAAATTAGGATTCCTTACTGATGATGTCACCAGCTTCCGCAGCTTATGTCAGCTAAGTAACAGAAGAATTATTACAAGACTGCAAATGATTACCACATCTATAACAGAGGACTCTCAAATTGCTAATCTCCGAATTTGCAAGCTGATAACATAGTTCTATTGGGTCCTATCCCACCTATGAAATTGGCGTTTTTTTTTCTCACAAATAGAGAGCCTTGTCACTTCTATGATTGAAATATTCGTCAATTGCTTGGTATAATATCGAATAATGACCATCATAGACAACTACCGATAATAAAAAAAACCTTATTACTTATAGTTTTTTAAACATAAAAAATACCTTAAAAATGACTCCTCATTTTGTTAGCAGAAATGACCACTATTTGTTTTAACTTAGCCAAAACTTATTTTTGTCGCTTAATCTAAGTGGCATATTACGTTATCTTAGTTTTTAAACATTAGTGCATAAAAGTTTTTAAACATTAGTGTTCATGGTTGTTCTATAAATTAAGAAAATGTTAGTATGAAAAATGCAACTTCTTTCAAATTCTCCCTATAAAACGCTGATTTCATAGGTGGGGACCTAATATATGTCTTAAATTTCCCAACCTGCTGCCTGCTTTCCCAAAATCCACGAAATTGAGAGTGAGACTTGCCAGATCGATGTCACTTCAAAGGTTAACAGTGTAGTGGTTTAAATCACGATCAAAGCTTGCGTAATTTACAAATGTTATACCGGAGTTCAAACAATAGACGGGTATTTGTAGATCAGTGACCGAGGTGCTATAAGAGCCTTGTCTTAAATGCTAAATCAATAATAATAAAATAATGGTATTCAACAAACCAGGTTGGAATTATGGGACTTCCACTTTGACTGACACACGAATTAAAGTAGTTAAACCAAGTGACAAATAAAAGAACAAAAACAACTCTAGAGTAAGACCATTGTTTGCAGTCCCATATACAGAGCTGGATTACTTCATTACCAGGATCAACTGCATAATATTTATAATTAAGATAAAGTAAAACAAAACGTTCCAAACAGTCAGAGTCGGATACTGTTTGTGAAACATTCGCAGCAGTGTGCAGCACCGGCTGAGGCCGTCACGACCTTAGTAATGGCGATCACATAACGTTTTATAGTCATTATCTTTGATTACATTCATCTATTTACTAATCTATGGATACAATGGATGTTGTTTGATTTACCTAGTAATTTATAGATAGCATTTCATACTGTAAGAGTTCGTGTTGAAATGCTACAAGCTACATGGTGTGTATGTAACGAAACGAATTTTTTGTTTGAAAAACCAATGGAAGGGAAATGGTGCTAGTCTGTGTCGGAAAATAAAAGGATGTGGATGCTGGTCAAAATAGACATACTAGTGGTAACCGCTATTCATCAACTGTTAAATTATCACCCTGCTTGCCAGTATACAAGTTGTCACCGTCTTTGCTACGTAAGATCTTTTCTGGTTTCTTTCCCCCGCAATTTTGACGAACCCTTTAATTTCTATAAAAACTAAAAGTCTCCGCTTTACCGCAGGTCTGTACCCACTACGTGTCCAATCTAGGCTCTGTGCGGGCGCAGCTCGTAGGGCCGTCCCTTTCACCTGCACACGCCTGCAACATTCTAGAACACTAAGCGCTGCGGTTACACCTCCCATACACCACTTGTATGTTACTTAGGCTTCTTAGATTTTACAAGTTATAGTTTTAGTGATTCTTTACTATGTTTTGGACAAGGAATCTCTTCTATCCTTCGGTATTGTGTTAAGGTCCGACCACAGTTGTCCCCTTACTAAAATTGACCACAACAAATGTGAAACTTTCGTGAAAATCATACTAGTATGTATGAAAGTTTTATGGCAAAGGAAAACCTTACAATATTGATAAAAGATATTGATAGAAACCAGGAAATAATGGTGTCTATGAAGGGAGAAGGACATTGCTAAGCAGTTGAGTGAGAACCCCTATGAATGTCGGTGAAGAGCAGAAAATATCTGCTGATCCTGTCACTTTAAATTCTATAAATATATACATAATATAATGTCACATTTAAAGTGTCCCAATGTCAACATGTTCAAAAAATTTATGAAATTGATATGACTTTTACTGCAAGTTACGAAAATCAATTAAGATCGCAACTCGATCACTTGTATGTGAATTAAATTTTGAGATAAACGTTTTACAGACATGTTGTAATGCCGTATCAACATAATTATAGTGCTGGACACGAGTTAGGACATGACATTAAAGGTAGAGCATGAAGCAATGTGAACGTAAAAACCAGCAAGTAATTACAGACTAGAAGTAGTCTAAAACTAGGAAAATACGTCTTCTGATACAGAGAAGGAACGAGCGTTGATCACCACACTTACCTACTTTTTATCAACTTGGCGATACCAGTTTAGTTTTTATCTTTTTCGGACTAACTTTCTTTCCTGTGATCTTTGTTGAGATCTTTCTTAAAGTACCTAGTAAGAAAGATCTCAACAAAGATCGTACGTAAAACTCTTTGAGATCCAACAAAAGCTTCGTATTTTTAGCTCTATGCCGTGGTTAGAATAAAAAAGTAGCTACCTACATTTCCCAATATTTTTCAGTTTCTTCAATTTCATGCATCATTACAGTTTCTGAAATGGACATTTACGAGCATTTCGTCTCGAGAACACCCATGATGGTCACACGATATAGTAACAATAGTAAACAGTAAGGAGCAATAAACGAACAATAATGAGATATTTTGTAGTACGGCACTGCGCGGGCGCACCTGTGAGGGAGGAGGGAGGGAGGGAGGGGGGGGGTTTCATACAATTATTTCTCACGCGCGCCGTAACGTACAAACTGACAAAAAGTAACGTCGACACTACATTTTATTACGTTTTATGAAAGTTTTACTTTTCTTGCACATTGTAGATTGATAGTATTGCTAGATACATTTATGTTTGAAGCACGTCTATAACAGAATTAGCTGATTCACCATCTCCCGCTAACGACTGTCGTCTGCCTGTTTTTGAATAATTTAATTTATCAACTTATATCATGTCGAGGTACTTGTGGGCTCAGTTTATTTTTTATTTTTATCGACATGTATTTGAAGCCGCTATGTAGAAACATAGTAACAATTACAACGCTTATCGTTCGTTTTCCGATTGCGTGAATCGTGGAAACGTGTAGTTTCCCAATCACGCGAACCAAGTGGGAAAATAGCATTCTAAAGTCGTCAAACGTTTTTATTGATAAATATACGACATAGTTGCACTCCTAATCACGAATGGAATCTCATTCTAGCTAAAATTTGAAATAGCTAGATTAAACTTAGAAATTTAAGAACAGTCTCAAGTTTTATTTCATAAATTAACACCGCATAGGCTTACGTCTGTGTAGACTAGAAATGGTCTAAAATAATGGCTAAGTTGAGAAGCAGTCACCATTCTTTATTGTTACCTATAACATCATCTACATCCATAGAAATGTCCGAAATCAGGTCAAAATGTAAGTAGGTCTATAACCTGTGGGCATTGGGTAAGTCAAAACTATGTGATGATGTCACCCTAACACAACACCAAAGATACTTTAAAGGAAAGTTTAATAAATAATCGCAACTAAAGTTAATGGCCAAGCCAATGCTTTTTGATCAGTTTACATTTACATAAGAAAGAGAATAATATCGAGAACGCCTTACTTTTTATACAAACGAATAAATTAAGTTTCGTCAACCACACGTGATCAGAATCGCAAGAATTTTATTGGCACAACTTTTTTGTTACTATTGAAATCTTTCCTTTATTTCAATATCTTTTACCATTAAATCAATAAACCACTCCAGACTCATTTGGGTTTTTGACAAATCGAAGCATCATTAATTTGTAGATTTAAAATAAATCTTTATGTGTCTTATTTTTTAATCCTAAAATCCTAAACGAACCTTAAATTAAAAATCTTAAATTATTATCTTTGCTGACCGTACCTCTACTACAACTATTTGAGCAACCTGTTTATTTGGCAACACATGTACCGACAGCAAATAGCAAAGGTCGCATAACTGGTGGAACCAATCACCAACATTGACCATTATTAGCCATAGGCCATGGTGTAACATGGGACATGATGGTGGCCATTTGCCTTCGTGAGGTTGCGGAGGTCATCCGCGGGGGATTAAGTTGTAAACTGTAATTATAGTTGGTATTGGATGGATTGAATAAAGGTATAAAAATATGGCATAACTGGTGTACAGAACTTCTTGAACCTTTAGGTAAACTTACTTGTAGCTTTTCGTTATGAAATCGCCTACTTTAAAATGTTGCTCTCCCGTACTTTCATAAATAATAGGTACTAATAATTGATGTCTTGGCATAATAAAGTCATTATTTGACTATATTGGCGCTTTCAGAATCTATGATTATCAGTACCAACTGCTACAGTTTTTGCTTGGTTCGTCTCATCACCATCAGCGCCTAATCTTTTTCTAATTATATTGGAATCGATTTTCAGTCACACTACTCCGGCAATATACATTATTATGTACTTATTGACTTTTGACTGATGGTCAGCTGTTCAGTGAGGCTTCGTTTTTCTTTGCTTTCTAGTTTCCACACTGCACCATTTTCACAGTTGCCATTAGAACACAGTGTTCTAAGACTAGACAGGTTTCGTGCATTTCATCTCTTTTGTCCGAGTCTATCGATGTCAACATAATAACATAATTAGATCTAGCGGCGCAGGCGCCGGTCGATATTCTCGATTCGATCGATACGGCGTGTCGTGTCACTTTCACACAAACTTGTGTCCGCTAGAGAAAGTTATGGATTTTATTGTGTTTTATTGTAATCATACAAATTGTTTGCCTTTTATAGACGTTCCATAGTTTTGTTCTGTTTGGTATTGTTGTTTATTTATAAAGATGGCTCATAGAATAACACATGGTGTCATGAGTTGCCAATTTTTTAAGTGCTTAAGTATATGTATTTTGGAAATTATATTTCAGAAACCACCATCGTCCAAGTTGGCTATCCAAGTCGGGAACATACGTCCTGACTTGTAAAGCAATGAGAAAATCTAAAGTTCCCCCTACAATCCTGTCTTCTACTGATATCTAATAAATTTTATAAATAGTTTTAAAATCGAATGTCTTAAAACGACAAAATGATTCCTTAATTCCTAATCATAGTTAAGTACTTTATTTAATAAGCTAAAGATTTATTTATCACTAAATCTTTGCAGCGGATTACTTAACTAGTTAGGTGCTAAATAAATAATAGAACATTCATCAGCGGAGCTTATATTGATGACAAACGTTCTTACAGGGTCGCGGTGTATTTACAGCGCAAACTGAAACGCAACACACTGAAAGTGACTTTCATCTCAAACTGGTAACAGTAGTAACAACCATCGGTTGCGCAACCCACAGCTCACGGTTACATGCTGCATGTCACCGGTTATCAGCCGGTGCGGTTAAGTTGCACAACCCGGTTCCTGTTTCCGGTTGGTCGGTAGATGTTCGTATTACATTTAACTGTCAAGAATATTATTATTAATTTATAGTTAAAGGCACTTGGTAATTAATCATTAGGTACCTACGAGAATGTAGACATAGTGAGAACTTTTTTATTTTGGTCAAGCAGTGTTCCTTTTATATCCCAATGACATGTTTAGTTGTTTTATGTAGGTAGGTTGTTTAGCACTCTCACAAAGGTACATACAACGTTGCCATAACTATTGTTGGACACAGTTCCACTCACCCATTATACCACACACAGCATTTCACTACGTGAAACTATAAAACACACATTATACGTGATATAACAATATTTCACCACAAAAAAGAAATTATGACTAAACAACGCTCATAAACAAACCTAATCGTTAATGCATAATATTAATACACCAACAAGTCGGTACACGCCATTAAGTTCTAGTAAATTACTCAAATAACACTCAATTTACTCAAAAAAGAGCCATCTTCGAGAGCGAAAGTATAAAATATAGTTGTAAAAGCATTAATAGACATTTGTATGGTCTTATGGTAATGTATGCGACGCAACACGCCTGAACATCCGCATTCACGGGTTAACAATGTATTATTTAACAGTTATAGATGACCTTCCCATTAACCTTTTAAATGTAGAGAAAAATAAACGAGATCATGCCTGTTTTCTAGGCAAATATTTTCCATATATGGTTACGAAATCTGGGTAGGTATGTAAGTGAGCTCTGAGATTTGATCAACTGTGCTAATATTGGCAATGGGCAAACCTACGCTCAACTTAAAATGCGTTAAATATTTGAACATCCCATGTATTGTAGGTATATGCTTAGGCTTAGCAATAGTTTGTCAACGAAGCATCGCACAATTCAGCGATGTGCAATTTCTAAGAGCATTTGCGCAGCGCAACCAACCAATACAATCTAAAGTGTGCTACAGAAGTGATTGACCTGTCTAAATAACTGCATTCAACTCGCATACGCACTGCATCACTGCAGCCATAGAACCACGTATTCACGTAAATCTGTGCAATGTGCAGATGCGTGCGATGTGCGACAGAAGTTGCGCAAGCGCAGTCGACCGGCTGACCTTCCGCGCAGGCGCACTGCGCAACTCTATTTAACACAATATAATAAACATAACAGTAGACCCAATTTGCTAAGAAACAAATGCATTGAGCAGGAGTCACCAAACGGCAGACCGCGGGTATTTATTTCTAAAAATTAAAGTATTAAGTAAAATAAAAGTTTTGAGTTTTAGCTTGCGCCAACTTTACTCCAGACTTTAGACAGATAATTCAAAATAGTTAATTCATTCAGGTGTGACTTTGAGGAAATCCATTATAAAATACAATAGGCAACGTATATTTAGTAACTTAATCCGCGTAACTGTTCTTAAAGAGAACCCTGTAAGAAATCAAATTATATAATTCAAAATAAAAACAAATTTTTCACATTCATATTTATTTATTTATCTGCTAACATGTAAAACACATTAGTCATTACTAGCTTCTGCCCGCGACTTCGCCCGCAAGCCTGAACCTTCCTCAAGAATTGGGCTATCAGATGAAAAAAAAAAAATTCTAATCCGACTGGTAGTTCCGGAGATTACCGAGATTACATACAAACAAACAAACACTTTATATTATAATATTAGTATAAAATAGGTACATACCTACTTCGTATTTTTTTTTTAAACGTTGTTGCTGTAATCGTCTAGTTTATGGACCTTTCAGAACTATGGTTATGCTTTCAGGACGTAATAATATATCAAAATAATTATGTGGATATTTTAATGACTGGATGAGGGTATTGCCTGTATTTACAGGAAACAGGGTAGCAAAAAGTCAGTGTTACAATCTTCGTTGTGCGCTAACAACTACTGGTATCCCTCAAATCCATTTTTGGAACATAACACTTTGGTTAAGAAAAAAAAAAACCTTTGGTTCATCTGTGATTTGATTCTGGTCTATTTCACCTAACCCAACCATACCATAGTAATCAATCAATCGACTACTGATTTGAAGTTTCCTGAGCGCCAGTGAACCTTCTTTAAACCTTTATATATCATATGTGATTAAGTTAAAGCCTAACGTTTGCTATATTTGGCCATCCAGTTCTGGCATTTTAATTATCTATGCAGTTGTTAATGGTTAATATTGACTTAATTATTGGGAATTATCTCGAAATATTTCGCGTTTAACTGTGAAATATGCTGCTCTCATGGGCGACCTGTCGACAGCTTCAAAGTAGGTAGGTACCTACTGTTAATGTTATAATTTCAACTTTTCATGAAGCAAGTTATCTGATCTGGTTTACCTTTGTCAAGCAGAAGATGAATTAAGTAGGTAGTCAGGATAACTCAAATAAGCTTTATTAAAACATAATTTTTAGGATCTTTCACAGTGCATATTTTAATTTGGTAAGTTTCGGCAGCTTGACGTTTGTCAAGTATCAGATTTCTTTGCATTTGTTACTTGGTAAAAAATAAAGTGGTACCTTGCATTTGAAGGAACGTGTTAATAGTTCTAAACATTTAAACAGAAAAAAAAATGTAACAGGCTTCAGTTCATAAAAGTAGCCATAACATTGTTCCAAGTCCCGTGGGTGTAACATAAAGTGTCCCGTTACAGCTATACGAGGTTCACGCTGCCTCCGCCAGGGGGCGGGCTTGATTTATGTTCCCACTTGCAGGCAAGAAGTCAAACCAAGTCTCCAAGATCACTATCAGTGTTTATTACAAAAACTGCAACTGCGGGCAAATTGCAACATTCCTAACGAAATTGACTAAATTATTACGTGGATTAGGAATTTTAATAGAATGTTGTTTTGATTACAATCGTGTGGGATGATTATTTATTGTTTCGTAGGCATTTTAACATTTAGTCCTGAGGGTTATCGAACTTGTGCTTTGACTGTTGGTGTGAACTGAATTTAGAACTTGCCTTGACTGATGGATTTAAACTTAAATTAACTCAATAAAATATTTATATTCCGTCCCCAGTCAGAACTAAAGTGAACCATTGTTAGACGCAATAAAACACTTTGAAACCGAGGGTTACTTATGGTTTTACCTACAAATTGCCTATTCAATGTCGGTTCAGGTCGAACGCGTACGTGCAGTACCTTGCAAAACACTGGAAATTGCAATGTTTCGATGGCCACGAAGTACTTGGACTCGTATGAACCTACATTGTAGAACTGAATCCAATATCCTCTTATTTGTTTAGAGAACGATCCTTTGATGGTTTTGTGACATAACCAAATACTTTCTTCAGTCGAATCGTCCTGGGTATGCCAGCATCATCTCATGTAGGGTTTTCGGATGTCGACTAACAAATCAGCGCTGTGCTGGGGCTCCCTAGCAGCACGTGTAGCACACCATCATGCTGAGTGGAAGCCTTCTGGTCACAGTCATGACGTGCAGCTGCCAACTATTTCTGTTTAGTGCTCGTGATTATATACAATCCGTCGTTTGTTACCTATCAGTTTTCATCAAAGAATACTACTGCTGCATACCGTTTTTCATACTTTATTTTCCTTAACTGCAATTTACGGGACTTACTAAAAGAAAAGGTGCGGCAGATCCATGTAAAGAAACCACATTGCACGTGCCTTTTCTCAGAGCTTTCGTTTGTTAAGCAAAGTAAGCCACACGTTTCCGAAACACAAAAATTCTTCACAAAACAATGTCACAAACGCATCGCTAATTACAATTCCGTGAACGTGGGACAGTGACCCGGTAACCATTATATTATTTTCACGAGAGCATCATTCTTTGACCTTGGCGTTCACTTTTCACATGGTTGCCGGTTGCCGCCAATGTTTGTCTATCTCAAGTTAAAAGTGAAAAGAAAGTCGACGGCAACTAATTTGGTTGCTGGTAGAATATTTATGAGACTCTTTTATTGTTTTTTCCTTTTAAAATGTTGGTTTTGATGTTTTTTTTTTATAAAGAAAGAAAGAATAATGTTTATTTGGACACAGTTCGTGAAACACAAATTACAAAATAAAAAAAGTGAAGAAAAAAAACAAAGTGGTGTTTCTTGATGGGTTTTATATTGCTGATTTTCAAAATGATCATAAACTTAATGAAGCTGAATATTTCAACTTTTTAGCACCTCATAAGTTTTTCTCATATACAAGCTCACAATAGTCACAATGGAAGCTTAAAACTATGAACATTAGATTAGTGAACGAGATCAGTTTAATTCATAGTTTTACGAATAAACTAAAAGGTGACCTTAAAAAACGCAACCTACAAAGACACCAGATTTAATAAGAACTAAGGCTTCGACAACAGACCTCTTAATTCCAAAGATCCAATAGTGCAAACAAATGTTTAGTACAACAATCGCCGCCCACGCATATTACGCACCTCACAATGGACCGGTCGAACGACTAGCAGCGCGTACGCACTTGTCGCAAGGTCTCTCAATGAGAGCGAAGAGTTTTCCATAGTTATCTAGAAATTAGAAGGAGCAGGTGTCAACCAACTGTTAATTAAGTAGGGATTCACAAGGCAAGTGCACCTTAGAAATTGCGCAGGCCAGCAGTTCCAATCGTGGTCCCAACAGAGAACTGCTCGAGAGCATTGGAAGAAAACTGCACATGTGGTGCTATAAAAGCTATTCTGGGGCTCCTGTTGTTGGTAACGCATGAATTTAAGATGGATTTTGATTCTGGCAAGAGGCTGAGGATGACTACCGAGTGGGAAACTGAATAAGAGATATATAGACAGAAGGACCTACATAATAAACTGCAATCAATCAATCAGTTGATATTATAATGGAATGTTGATCTTTCAATCGGGTTCAGGAAATGTGATCTAATCATAAATACATTGACTGCATAGGTAATTCTAACTCGATCTAAGCTGGATCTACATTGTCACGAAACATTTATGTAAATCATGCATAATGATCTGGTCTCAGTGGCATGTCTGTAAATGTATCAAGGAGGATTGGTTTTGCTTCGTGGGAGCATACCATGCAGCTCTATAATTTGTATCTAGGTACTACTTAGTTAAATGTATTTATCCTTATTTGCTACCTAAGTTTAATTCAACGAGCCGCGTAGGGAAGACATCTTATTGATTTCCTTGAATATTGTAAAAGGGATACAAATATGATGGATGGCATGCCGCACCTACCTACAGTACCTCCCTCTATGTGGGAGAAAATGCCAAGATACATGCTGGTAATGTACTGTATATGTGCTGTTTTATGTAATTATGTCCTCTTAATAGTTCTATGGGGAGGCCTATGTTGACCGGTGGATATTTACGAGTTGTTCGCGCTTTTTTTTGAACTACACTTAATATTTTTTATGCCAAAGGCCATAATAAAATGGTGCCGATTTATCAAACAACCAACATAACCTTCTCGAATCTAAAAGTAATAATATTTCTCAATCGCAATTTTCTCGAACAGTCCTTAATATCAAAGGACAAGCTAATCATCGACATAAACATGGCGGTTGTAAAAAGTATTTCACAATTCGCGAAGATAGTTGAAGATACTGCGGCAGATGAGAATGTGAAGGTTGAGGCAATTATATTGGAGGTACCGAATAACTGAGTTGCTGTGATGTTATGCTTGATCAGTAGTAAGTATGACGTTATTCATTCAATACTTTACCTTTAATTTAAAGATTGTTCATTAATATAGCTCGTGTTCTACTTCAAATCATACATTTTGTTTGTCTGTTAGTGCCAATATCTAGTATACTTGGACATTTAGAAAAAGCTCAGAAACCCTAGGCTAGTTGACGGTAAGAAAAATACCTTCTGAATTGTGTATTGTAGACTCCACCCTAATTGCGTAACACACGATCAATCACCATCCGTTTCATTTTGATAGTTCAACAACATATTAAGTATGAAGCGATGGATTAGCAAAATCCTTCAAAATGATGAAAATTGTGATTGATCGTGTGTTACGCAATTAGGGTGCTGGCATTGAACTATAAATATTAAAAATTAACTTAATTTTGTAAACGATGAATGAAACCACGAGGAACATTACTAATTGTTTTCTCAAAAAATGTTAACTAGCTTTTGATTTTGCAATTACCAGACTGAAGACAAAAGTTCATTCGTAGATCTTCCAATACGATGAAAGAACTTATTATTATTGAATTAGAATAAAAACCTATCGCACCAGTAATACTAATTTACTTACTGAATAGTAGGAAAATAGAGTCGTCAAACATAAAACACAAGACCGCGCTGCGGGTAAAAGCAATCCATATTTTCCCGACGCCGACGTTTGAGGCCGCCCGCATTCCACTCCTGCGGTTGAAGTTGTTAGAAAAAACATTATCTCAGCGATAACTATCTGTCCAACGAGGAATTAATGCTGCAACACTCGTAATGGCTACGTGCGAGTACTAGATTCTTTTATGGAGAAGTAGCTTGAAGTATTTTTGCTTTATCTTTACTTTTATGACTACATTCACATCAACAATATGGTATTAATCTTTGTGAAACTACGGGCATATAACCGGCCGGTTTTCGGGAAAGCCGTATGTCGAGCTCGTAGACGTAGCGTAGGCTAAACTTACCATCATTTAATTAGATAGGGCCCGAAAGGTATCTCTCCAGTAAAACTGGTTTAAATCAATGTATTTATGTAAGTATTAGACACACTAAACCACTTTATAGATTGCCTAGAAATTGCTTATTCGTTGTCCGTTCAGGTCAAACGAGACGTTTTTGCAAAACACTGCATAATGCAATCTCTTTAGTAGCAAGCCAAAAGAAGTGTAATACTAAGCTGAAATAAAATACAATCTAAGCCACTTCGAAAAAATAAAACAGGCAGACAGTACAGTACAGACAACAAAATAATAAGTGATCAAACGAACTTACCTGTTGTGAAGTTCGATCATTATTATACGAAGGGCTTCGTTCGAAGATATAACATTTACCATGCAGCGTCGATACGCTCGTCGACAACCGAACGCATATTTAGAGCTGAAAGCAAAAACTAAACGCACAAGTGTAGCTATTCCGCTCTATACGTCATCTGTCATTATTTTTAGAGTAAGAAGAGTCTCAATTTTTCTAGGGTAGGGTATGGGAGGGTTCCTTATATCTTCGAACGAAGCCCTTCGTATAATAATGATCGAACTTCACAACAGGTAAGTTCGTTTGATCACTTATTATACTTCAGGCTTCGTTCTCGATATAACATTTACCATGCAGATGTTAAGAGTTTATGAGGAAAATTGAGATTCCAAAGAAATTATAAATAAATAGTATTTCAATAACAAATTAAAATCTTTTAGTTTTTAGACACAAATGACATAATAAAATAATAGATAAACAGTCTCATTCATCTTAGTATTGGACTTATTCCCCAACTTAGAAACAAGTTTTAATCAATTTTTCCCTATTAGACGAACAATCAAATTATTCATCTTAATATTGAACTTCTTGCCTAATTTAGTTTTATATTTTGTAAGGCACGTACTAATTATACGTAATATTCATAATACTTAATCAAGTATTTTGTTCAGCATTAAGCACAGCCTGAGCAAATCCGTTTGAATTTGCCAATTATAAAATCTAGCGAAAGGTGGAAGACCAATTTTTTCCAGCCTGCTGTTTGCCTTATTACATCTAATGACACCCTTAGCGTTAGTAGTGGATGTCGAGGCATGTCTAGTACATGTCCTGAAAAATACTATTATCTGTGATGCAAACAGAGAGAAGGTATATTTACCAAAATTATTGAAATTAGATAATAGAGATGTTGATGGTAGAGGTACAAACTGTTTGTGGGGCTTATACAATGAAAGTATTAAGTGAGTAATACTTTCCCTAATGCTCTGAGTACAGTTAATTTTATCACGTAATGTACTAGCTGGACAAATTTAGGTCTGTTCAAAGAAAGGTAAAAATAGGTTCGGTTGGCTTCAACCGAGAACAGATGTTTTAATAGCATCTGTAATAGAAATGTGCATGATTTACTGTGTTGTTAGGTAATAAGAGACAAAGTCTGTGCTCTTTCGACTAAAGCCTTTTTTTTTTTTTTTTTTTTCAGTAAAAAATGTCGGTTTGTCAAAGTTTTTTAAATCATTTAATATTTTACTTGGGGTACCAACTAGTTTGATACTTGCCGCCAGGTGGTTTGATTTTATAGAAACCTTGAAGTAGCCTCTTGATGCGGTCATCACCCCCATTTTTGAGTCTATTATTAAAGCAACAGCTGACTTATGTAAATTTAAAAACCCCATAAGGCCTTAAATAGAATAGCTAGGTTACAAAAAAAATACATAATAATTATTGGTATAGATGGTGTAATTGTATCTATAGGTAAGTACTTTGTTTTTGCCAAAGGGCCCACCATAATTTGTATGTGATTTTGTTGTATCTTAGCCACGCCTTCCTGATAATATCCCGATGGACATGTAGAGGGTGGTTCTGTCAGGTTTATGACGGCCAGTATGGCATAACCATAATGCCTGTCGCTTTATCTTTTCTATTTTTTGGTAAACATCTTAATAATAGACTAAATGGGCATAAAAAGGCGAAAAAAGAAAAGGAAGAAAATGTCCTTCGTCCAAGATACGGTAAAAGCATCTATATTCGATGCATCCGGGCCGGTTTTCAGGAAATGTTTTAATTTTTCATTAATTCTTGAAGCAAAAGTCAATTCCTATCAGGTTCAAAAAACTGAGTTACAATGTACTGGAATGTGGAGGTATTCATTTCCCACTTTATGTCAGGATTGGCTGTACCTATGTGATTTTTCACCTGCTTCATTATTACCCCTCGATTATATGTAAGAAGCAAATAGTCAAATTTGTCTATCTTCACACCAAATAGCCAATATGCTTCTGGCAGAGTTATTTAAATGTACTGAATTCCTCCCATTTTGCTTGTTATATGATATGGCAGTCTTATTATCAACATGTAACAATATGTATATTTTTTATTAATATTGTTTATTTTTAAACAAACATTTTTAAGGCTAAAAATATGTTGAGTAGTTCTAGACTACCCTACCTACCTACTTAAAATTTTTCACTCTCTTTCCAGAACCCATGAACCATATTATCATTACAAACGGTCCCCCCCCCCCACTTCTTGACACATCTGTAATTATTTCCTAATCATATTTTGAGTATGCTATACTTTTGTGTAAACTATTGATATTATCAGCCCACTGCTGTAGGTCTAGTTTAATATCTGGGTGATTGATAATCGTTTTATCTTAACTTCTCTTTACTTTAAAGTAAACCATAATATTTATGGTTATAAGGTATATTGAATGCAAGTGGAAGTGGTGAAGGGTGGGCGTTTTGGAGGACTGTCTTATGTAATTTTGACGTTCGAAAAGTGCTGATTCTCAGACTAGTTTGAATAAATGACTTTTGAATTTTGAATGTTCCAATAGTTTTGTGTAAAGCCAAACATATGTATTTGCCAGGCATGTGGCAGTCAATGTTCCTATTAACTGAGCAAGGTCTCTAATACTACAACACTGTTTTTTCAAATATTTTTCAATGGATTTTTGTTTTACAAAACCTAAAAACTGACAGGCCTGTGATGGCCTAATTATACTATTTTCATAATTTATACCAAATCTGGAATTTTTGGGAAATAGC
Organism: Agrochola circellaris; assembly: GCA_914767755.1. NCBI lineage: Eukaryota > Metazoa > Arthropoda > Insecta > Lepidoptera > Noctuidae > Agrochola > Agrochola circellaris. The sequence goes on from OU611848.1 coordinate 926,087, forward strand.
AATTGTTTCAATAACATCTTTCAAACATGTTTACAATCAGAACCAATGCACAAGAGGTCATCAAAGAAATATTGTACTGATTTGTGACCTATAGATTATTAAATTATGTAACCACTACTCTCATAATCTTAGAGAACACAAAGGTGCGGGACACAAGACATATGGGAATTTAATTAATTCGTATAATTTATCATACTGAAGCCATCAATACTTCTTGTGACCTGGATTAATATTTACCAATAAATATAACTCTTTCAAATCAATAAATTGTCCTGAAGGAATTAGAATTACTGCAGTTCTGTGATATTCCATTTTAAAATGGCATGTACCTATATTAGAATAAATATTTTGCTACCATTCAGTTTTGGAAACAAAACAATTAATATATGAATTGGTTTTCACATGGTGTGCAAGGAGAAATCGCACCTAATGCCAGAAAATTAATAATGGCTGTATGCATAATAATATCAGGATCATTTAAAGTATCATTTTATAATGACTTTTAGATTGTGACTGATCAGGTGTATCAGTAAAAGGTATTGAGTTACCGTTGACATGTTTCAATATTGAAACATTGTCATAGATGCTTAGCCAACAAGGTAAAAAATTATTTAATCTTCTAGCATGACTAACCTCTAGTATCGAGCACGAGTCTTGTCCTTGCTTGATATGAGGACTGTGGTTTCTTGTATCCCGGCTTCAAATTTGTCCTCTGTTGGTTGTAACGAAGTGAACCACTCAAGTTTCCCTGATGGTTGTGGTAAAAGTAGTTGGGTTTTTTAAAAATTGGCCTGTTCTTTGGCAAACTTGTAAGACTCTTTATCTTTTTAGATAGGTTGTTACCATAAAGGTAAGATAGAGTTTTGTTACCATAAAAGTAAGATAGAGTATTGTTACCATAAAGGTGATCATCTCTGTAAGTCGGTTAACATCCTTCCAGCGTCACTGAGCTGAGAGATCTCTATCATTATTGTTGTTGATTAACATTGATAATGCATCACCTAAAATGGTGTATCCCTTCTTCAAGATGGAATTAAAAATACAGGCTAAGTTGTTGTTTATTGCTCTTATAAATGCATCAAATCCCATAATGCTTGTAACACTTCCAGGGATAGAATATTAGTAGGCTCTGTGTCTAGCACAGGTGCTGGGTCAGGATCAGGTAGAGCTTCAGTTACAGTCATGGCTGTATTAGTGTTATCCTGGTTTGTGTCAAATGAAACCGGTGATTCGACAGTCATCAAGTACCTAGGTACCTAGTTCAATAACGATTTCTTTTGGTTCATCATTTTAGCGGTATGCAAAAACATAGAATTGACCCTGATGATGTACCATAATATACATACCTAAGCGTAGCCTCTCAGAATACACCATTAAAATAGGTGAATGATAAAACTCGTGCGTTTATCTCGTAAACGCCCCGAATTATTTGTTCGCGTCAATGCATCTCGTACATTACCCGCGTGGTAAAATAATTATCGTATATAAGCCATGTGAAACACGTTTTACTGTATAAAACGTTTAAAACAATGATACAACTCGTGCGTTTATCTCGTAACAGCCCCGAATTATTATTTCGCGTCAATACATCTCGTACATTACCCGCGTGTTACAATAAATATTGTATAGATATAAGCCATGTGAAAGACGTTTTACTGTATAAAACAATGATAAGACTCGTGCGTTTATCTCGTAAACGCCCCGAATTATTATTTCGCGTCAATGCATCTCGTACATTACCCGCGTGTTACAATAAATATCGTATTTAAACCCTGTGATACACGTTTTCACTGTATAAAACGTTTAAAACAATTGTTTTATCTGGTGTAGAAAAAAGAGGACGACTCTGATGAATCGTGTTGTACCGGTGTCGTTTCATGTCTTCGGATTTTCTGAAGATAATACTCTTTTCCATGTTTTCGTTTCGGCATGATAACTTATGCCAACTTTTAAACACACTTTATACTAGTTTTAAACACTTTTAATAATATTTTTTGGGAATTACGGCGTACTGGTTGCCGCGCAAACGTAAAGAATGACAGATGACGTATAGAGCGGAATAGCTACACTTGTGCGTTTAGTTTTTGCTTTCAGCTCTAAATATGCGTTTGGTTGTCGACGAGCGTATCGACGCTGCATGGTAAATGTTATATCGAGAACGAAGCCTGAAGTATAATATAGTAAGGTACGTTTAAGCAGCAGCTTGTAATTTGGGGACTGAAAAGCCATTTCGCAATCAGTACAAACTGACGCCATCACGAATTCGAAAAACCGATTTCCTCTAATAGAAATCGTGCTGAATGAGCATTAATTGAGTATAGATAGGTTATCATTGGCATAATTGTATGATTTTTATGAAAGTAGTCCATGTTGTTTTCCTCAAAAAGTGTGAGGATAATCTCGCAAGAAGAGAATGTGGAACAATAGGATATGCCCACTTCCACTAGAGGCACACGGTGTGAATTATTCAGAGCCCACAGCGTGTCAGTGGCTTAGGAAGCGCGCTGGCACACATATTATGGACTATTGTTTTAGATGCAAGCCGCAAATGTAGGGCTCATGTAGGTACTTCAGATTACATGGAGGTCACTGACATGCGATAGATATGGAACGTGAAAGTGCCTAAATGAAAGAATCTAACTTTTTCGGCTACTGAACTCATAGAAAAGATTGACCCTTTGGTCTCTTCTGTTTAGTGTGTTTTTAGTTTAATGTGTGATTTCCTGTGCGAGTCTCAATAAATACTTTTTCTTTCTTTCTTCATAACTCCTACTAATGTTCAGAGGCCTTTTCTCCGACCAAGTGACCTCCGACAAGTTATCTTTCACAAACTTAACTGCTGCATCATATTCCTATTAGACGAATGTCGATTCAATTTTAGAAGTTCGAGACGAACCTGCAGCCTAGCATATGTCACGACAAGTAGACGAATATCTTACAAGTGAGCATACAATTTCTCACACAAGAAAGCCATGTGTTTTCGGTCGACCATAACTAAATATGACAAAACATCCAATATGAATGTGGCTAATGAGTTTTTAATACGCAATTAGTATACCTTCACATACGTTTGACCTACAATTCAATAAGCCTACAATTTTAAGGTCAAGTTTAATCTTCTTTGGATCGTCAACCCTATTCACCATGTTTCTATGGACGTGTACAATCGTTAGCATTTCTCTATAACTTGAAGAGCGTATTGTGTGCTCTGCGATTTGTGGCGATTGTTGTGTGCTGACTGGCGTGTTAGTGACCCCTGCGTACTGCCTATTGAGTTCAATACATATTATTTTGTTCCTTATCTGTAGTTCTGAGCTTTGCGTAGTTGAATGATAGGTACTTAACCGTTCGTTACTGTAAAGTTAGAAGTGGGTCGTGTATTTCTGAATGTTATTCTGATGGTTTCTGTAGTTGCAGAAGATTATTATTATTGTAACGTTTTGTGCTCAAATACATGCAGTAATTCGTCGTCAAATACGATGTGTTTATAAACCTAAGTGTCAACAACCAATCACTTGGTTCTCTAAACATCAACCTTAATGATAATTCCTCAACTGTCAGATAACTCCAACAATCGAGACTCGTGAGCTCAATCCACTTCTTCCTTGTTACAGCTTGGCCGTGTCCCTGCCGCCTGCATGGTGATGCCGCCGCGGTACGCCACGCTGCCGCTGCCGCCTGCGACATACGCACCCGGACCTGTGTACTACCCCGTGCATGACGCTGTAAGTAAACTGCTTTTTTTAAACCTCAAGCATGGTTTCTCTAACCCCCTCGTCTTCATAATGGAAGCCGAAGAATTATAAATCATCACAAATTCTCTGGTAAGAACTAGATGAAAACGGAAACCAGCGTGGCAACAGATCGTTGGCAGAGAAGTAGTGAGGCTTGCGCCTACAGTCAATGCAAACGATCTATAGATGAAGACTATTCCACCACAATCCATCTATAGCTTTAGGCCATCATGACCACTATGGTCTAGGTCTATAAACGGAGAAAGAATGTAACGGAAAAAATACTTCTAGTTTTTCTAACTAGGTACTGTTCTACAGTCTAATCTGTCAGTCGGGATCGGCAGCCCTTTTCAAACAGAAATGAGCTAGCTACAAATTGTTAATTTGCTTTGACATAACAATTCTGACATTTTACAGCGCGTGCGCCGTCGTCGATCGCCGCGCGCGACCACTGAGCGGCGTCGTCGCGAGGGTCGCGAGCGAGACTCACAGCTGGCGAGGTCTCTCGAGAGGATCCACCGCAAGAGGCGCGCAGACCGCGACCATATCACCGACGCAGATCTGAAGAGGACCTACACCGGACTTGATAGGTAACTTACATCATTCATACAAACCATACAAACTGAATGAGTTACATCTAAGAATTGGTGCAATTGGAAACAGAAGCATATCTAGAGGTAGCTGAAGCAAAAACAAGCAGTTTCATAACTAGACGAACCTGACCCAACTCCGGGTTAGGTCTACACGTTCAAAAACACAATGCAATCCTGAAAATGAAATGAACCCGTTTTAAATAGTTAGTATTGTCAATGTTCTAGGGCATATGCGGAGCAATTCATAGCGGTATGCGATGAGAGTCGTCACGCTGCGGAACAACACGACTCCCTGGCGAGCACGTCTGCCACCAGTGACACCAGCCACTCGCATCAAGAGCTATCCTAACACGCTGTGGCGCTTTAATACATTTTACATCCACGAAAATGTATGACACATTTTAAGTCAAAATTAAACTTTCATCCTTCATCGATATAAGAATCGAGATCTAACTATACTACTATACTATACATATTGGTTAAGTGGGTCATAAAATAGCGTCAAGTAATTTATACGAACATGTAAATGAATACGAATGTTTAGTAACTTTAAGTCAGTAAGGAATGTTTAAATACTCTTTGTTTAAGTAAACTAACTGTCTAAGCATATCATACCAAACTTAACAATGTAGCTTTATAAGGTCGCAATACGTTATGATAAATTGTAAATATTTCCACTAACTTTAAGTAAAACATTAATCAAAATAGAATTATGAATTTATGATATTATACTCATAGATGATCATTTATCGTCTTCATTTCATTCGCTACAACGATCGCTTATCGTCAAGTCTACCTGCGTCGTAAGTCAATTATAGATCAAAGGGACCACAAGATTTTGCAAATGATTAACATGAAATTACTATATGTACATGTTTTCAGTTTTTCTTTACTGACAAACATGGTAGCTGTATTTGCCCTAATCATTGCAATATCTAGTTTAGTTTATGTAGATGACATCATGGGGTCCGGTACTGGAATGGCCTAGCTGAGACATCTTTGTCATAATTTCAATTGATTCCTACGATAATGTTTTTCATTAATTTTCATTCACTTATAACATTCACGTTTTGTAGTTCGTTCATCATTTTAAATTATGGTTACGGCAAGAAATCGGCCAGTCTTTAACAAAATCGTTGTTTCATTTCATGTTTTACTTCGTTAGTTCCATTTACTTTTTCTAACATAACTAATAATACATTGTAAACTTGTACGTATCGTCAAATATCTGTGTTATATTCTATTTTAAGTCTTATTTATCTAGTTTTACATAGTCTTTATTTGTGAAGATATTTTTAATGTATGTTATGTAGAATGATTAATTCGATATGAAGCTCTACTCTGAAGCTATCACTTCCAAATTGCATTATATTTCTAATAATAGAGGAAGAGAATTAAGTTATCATAAAAGCTACTTCACAAATATAGCTTAGTTTATATTCTTAGATATAATGTCAATTATACGTTTGTATATATATGAAAAATTTAAGTCCTATGTACCTAAACGGTGCCAAATTGCGAACCTACGATTGGTGTAAATATTAACATCTAAATTGTTGCTCAATTTTGTTCAAACACAATTGTTTAAAAATTTGAACAAACATGCTTTTAATTTTGTAATAATTAAAGTATTTCTTTTATTTTCCGCTAAGCTAAGCTATTAATATATTGTAGTGTTTATTTTTGTTTATTAGAATCTTTTAACGACTTTTTTGTCTTAGCGTATTTTCCAGGGTCTGTTTTTTTTGTTATTATTACTTTTCCCATATCTTGATACCACCTTGTTATTATTTATATACTTCATTTCTTTTAAACTTGCTGACACACCTTTGATTGAGGAACGTTAGAATTTATAACATCGCGTTTGTCATGCATAAAAGCAGAATCAGCCTATAACGTTCCCACTGCTGGGACACAGGCCTCCTCTTTCTGTGAGAGGAAGTGGGCCATAATCCACCACGTGGGCTCAGTGCGGGATGGTAGATTTTTTTTTCTTCACCGTTTTGAGAGCAGTGGTGATGAAATAATTTACACAAAGTGCCTGCTTGGGTTCGAACCCACAACTCGTAAGTCGCGGCCTTTACCACTGTGCCACCACTGCTCATGACTTTGTGTCGTGCCTTTCGTTAAATAATCAAAAGAAAGGAGTCAGCCTATCTAACCAAGATCTACCGTGTGTCAGTCTTTCCGGTATCCAAACTATACGTAAACTAGTTATAAGAATTCTTAAAGATTATTACAATTTATACTTTTCTAGATAAGAATTTATATTTTTTAACTTTTAATTATTCTACATAAACAAATACTTAGAGACTGTAAAATATAATTGTAAATAAACCTATACTCTTTAGATCGATGTATATACTTTAAGCTAGGGTTTACGGTGGACAGAAGTATTGTGGCTGCTTGTCTATGGTCTACGGCTTCAGAAGGTTATTTATTGTGGACAGATACTGCTTGGATGACGAGACGAATAAATATTACTTTTTATAAAACAATGCTGTTTTATTTCAACTAAAAACATCGAAGTGTCAAATGTCCTCGTGAGAAAAAGATAAGAAAATATTTCGTACCATAGAGGCAAAATTTCGTACCAGATACGTAAACCTGTATAGTGCTCAGGGTGTACCAGATACGTAGACCTGTATAGTGCTCAGGGTGTACCAGATACGTAGACCTGTATAGTGCTCAGGGTGTACCAGATACGTAGACCTGTATAGTGCTCAGGGTGTACCAGATACGTAGACCTGTATAGTGCTCGGGGTGTACCAGATACGTAGACCTGTATAGTGCTCAGGGTGTACCAGATACGTAGACCTGTATAGTGCTCAGGGTGTACCAGATACGTAGGCCTGTAGAGTACTACACGGATCTTGCGGCACCTGAACCTCGGTCAACAGTGCTATGAATAAGCGCCTGAATGACATTGACAGCGGGGCATTGTTGGTAAACATTTGTGAAATTGTATTGACAAAACAAGATGCCGGCGATAGTTTTGTCCACGCGCCAAAATAACCCTGCAGCGTTGTAGCCTACATCATTAATTTGAAGTTAGTGTAATAAACATCGGACAGACCCATCTACTCCTCTCTACAGATAATAAAAGAAGTAAATACACCAGCAATTTCCACGTATTTATTACGTTACATCTAAACACATCGCACACCTAGATAAAGAGTAGCACAACTCAAAATATCTCTTTTTTTTAGGAACAGCAAAAAACGGATTAATTAACAGCAATAATCCGTTTTTTGCTGTTCCTGAAAAAAAGAGATATTTTGAGTTGTGCTACTCTTTATCTAGGTGTGCGACATATTAAAAGTACAAACAACTACGAACAGAAATGCGCCTTACTCCCGAGCTATAAAGTTTAGAACTCGTTGTCGCTGAGCGCGGAGACGCGACCGGGCGCAGCGCTGGGCCGGGCGCTGGTCACGCGGAGCTCACTCTCTGAGGAACTGCCCAGGGAGTCTCCTGCGTCGCCACTTTCCACTCCTGGGTACAAGAAATTATGTTAAATAAATGATAAGATATTTGTATAACGATACATTTTTAATATATTAAAAAATAAAACTTGCGAGCCTTACAGTAGTCCCATATGATGTTTAACATCTGACATCTCACCTTGGTAATAAGCAACATTATGTTAATAAGCAACATTAAAGAGTCGTCGTCGAGGTCGTTTTTGACGGCCAAATCTAGCACCGCGCGCGCTCATTGGTTAAATCAAATAGCCCGCGCTGCCCCGGCTTCCTGTGACACACTCCCGTCCCTTTTCACGAAACCACTCCCACAGATTTGATTATTTAGATTTTTTTAGATTTATATTTAGATTGCAGGGAAGCGAGAGGAAAGATGTTACACATCAAAAATTAAAAGGGTTTTCTAAAACGTCATTACTTGGCATGGTCTGCGTGTGAGCAGATCAGAACGCAGACAACCGCCGCCTGGTAACGGGATTCAGGGACAGGCTCACATTGAGACTTCGGATTCCCAAATTCCAAGCGAGGTTTCAAGCAATTTTGACGGACGCTCGAAGCTGATGCTACAGCAGTGTCCTAGGACAGTTTCAACTTATACGATAATACAACTGCATCCGCAGTTCCGCAGTTTGCAAAACTCACTTTTTTCGGATGGCTAAAACCTTATTGCATTTAATTCTACAATAAAGCACTTTTTTTCATGGGGGCTGCTGTGTTTTAGGGAGCACATACTAAGTTAAATTTAATCAATGTCAAGTATAACTGAACAGCTGACCTTCAATAAGATCAGCGAAGTCGTCGTCGTCGTGCGCGGCCAGAGTGCGCGTGGCGGGGCGCGGGCGCGCGCGCGACCAGCGGCCCGGCGCCGCGCCGCCTGCGACACACCGGGGCTCACTGACACACTCAACACTTCTGTTCCAAGACATAGCTCGGGATAAACCAGTATTGGGCTTTAGCGATGGCACTGCTGAGCAAGTTCAGGCTGAGTAAGTGAGGGAACATAATCCTCCTGTCTTTACGATGAAGAATATCTTCTTCCAACTTTTCTTTGATGACCATCTTCTGTCATACACATACATAACTACAGTAGAATCTGTTTATTATGACTCCGCCTATATTGACCAACCGCCTATTATGACGTAATTAATTACACAACGAAGTTTGGTTTTCATATAAAATTCTTTGTAACAAAGTCAGATATAATGACTTAATGACTTCGCTTACAGCGACATGTCACTTATTATGACCCATTTAAAAACCCGTTTATCCGACATTATTCTTTCGAGAAAAAAGCAGACAAAAATTACAGATTTCTTAAATAAAAAATGAAAAATATACATACATACATGTATTACGTGCAGTTTTATTTTGATTTAATATGCTAGGTTTTTCTTTTAAAATAAGTGTTTTTTTTTTCACAAAAATGCTTTGTATGACGTCCGCTTAGTATGACGTGTTTGTCAATTCCCTTCGATGTCACTATAAACGGATTCCACTGTACTAGCATCACTGTTATACATCAAATCTTTTTGGCAATCATATCTACGTTACTCCACATTACAAAATTCTACAAAATATGCTCCATACTATTATGCGTGACACCTATGCTATAGGTAGGTACAGCATTTGTTACTGGAACTAGGCATGGGCGTACCCACGGTGAGTCAAGGTGGGCGGAGCATCTGCCCCACCCTCGTCCCTGACTCGGAGCTAAAAATTTGGGTTTAATTTGATTATTTTTTTAATATGAATTTTAACGAATTAATAATTCGTTAAAATTCAGAATTACCACGCGAAACAATACAGTATCGATGAATCGAGCGCGCATGCGTAGTTATCGAGTTTTATAGAGATAAATTCCTACTGCTCATCGAGTGTATTTACTTTCACCCCATCCCTAAAAAAATGCTGGGTACGCCCATGGCACTAGGTACTTTCTTTCTCTCAAAACAGCAAATATCACGCGGCCTTCACTTAATACCATCGTTAAATACCCAATCTACGAAATTCTCTTTATAAAATGAACTATGAATGAGTTAGCAATAGAAGCAATGCATGACGAACCAAATGAAGTAGCGGCAGACCTCATCCTGCCGTCCGAGCTGGTGGCCGCGCCCTTCCCTGCGTTACAAACAGTTTAATGGCTACAGATGTTCGCGCTGAAGCTGGCAATGTTAAATGAACTGGTCTCATGCTTCTTTATCTTGGCTCCAGGTGGCCATTTACCATTGGGACAGCGATGAATATTGGGCAAAAAATTGGCTAAAGCGTAGTCCACACTAGGAACGAAGCGAAGTTCGTTTAGTATCGTTCATATAGCCGCCGCATCTTTTCAAACTTCGGTTCATTTTTCGCGGTATGAACCGAAGTATGGAAAGCCGCGCTAGCTACAAGAGCGAAGCTGAACGAACTTCGCTTCGTTTCTAGTGTGGCCTGCGCTTCATAAAAGTGCATCTCTTTTGGACCTGCTTCTGAAATGATGTGAATTAGTAGCAGTTACAAAGTCATGTTAACAACTTAGGTGATTGACGGGATCGTCCCCATCCTAGTCATTTCTTGCACCATTTCAAGGTGAAATATCGGAACTAACGTAGATGACGAATCTTTATCAGTAAAGCTTAAGTTCCTTTAGACATCGTCGTCGTCACATGTCGGCTGCTATGACGGTCATCCGTACAAACAGTGCCGTAACTGAATAATATCTTGTAGAACAGGAAGCTATAATCACTGGTATCGTTAAAAAAATCTTTATAGCGACTACTATGTTGGAAAACCATTTCCTTTAAATCGTTAAGTACTACTATAGCTAACGGAGACCCAGACTTGACTGACAGCAACTACAGCTCTCGACACGTAATGTTAGTATTTATGATCTCGTCGTCTATTATCATTAATTTTACTTGCTTGTAGTAAGGAGAATATATCAGCTAGTGAGGGCGCGTCTATACCTATATGCCGTACTACGTGATTAATAACAGGTATTGTATTGTATGTATATTATTAACTACCATGTATGGACAAACCTTGGTCATTTCTGCGCCCTGTGCCTGGGCACCGCTGGCATCACCCCAGTTACGGCACTGCGTATATAAACGTTCTTTGACAACTTGTGACGGCCACATGTCTTCGGCACTCCAAGCTGTACGCTATGGAGCCATGTTGTTCACCAACAGTTGTGGCCACTGCCGGGGCCAGGGCTCTTCAGTGACAGACAACACTTACTAGATATTGACAGGTCACCGAAGCCCTGCTTGTCGGAGAAGTCGGAGTCGGAGTGCGAGTCGTCCTCGTCGCGGATGTCGTCCAGCGAGTCGCGCGCCGCCATGCTGCCGAACGCACGCCGAGCCTCCGCCGCCGCTGTGCCTACAGATAACAATATGGCGGTATTTTACATATTTTGACATATATTAATTCATGGGTGAAATCAGAAGTTGGTAGTTAGCAAGGCGCGTTCATCATCATCTTCAGTCAATCGCACACCATTTAACTCGATAACAAGCTTAGGTAAGTACCTACTTATTACCATATTAAAAACACGGAACTCTCAGCTAAATAATACTTCCAAAATTTCTCGCCAACATTTCTAATCTATCTTGGCACTCACTGTCCCGTGTGACCCGTCCGCTGTGAGTGTCTCAGTAGATACAAGTCTACAGTATATAAGTTAGTTGCTCATAAGGAAATTTCTCACTATCACTAATAATGACTGACTCAGTAAAAAAAATACAATAGACGACGTATAGTTAGTAACCTTATCCGCTTCAATGTTCTTAAAGAGTCTTAAAGAAGTCGTCTATTGTATTTTATAATGGATTTCCGCAAAGTCACGCCGGAGTCAATTAACTAACCTGCTGTTTTAATCCTCAGCCGTGTCTTAGGCCTGGTGGCCGGTCTCGGCTGCTTCACTTCACTCAAGTCCTTGCCGTCATCACTCGAGTCCATGTCATCTACAAAATATAGGCATTTTTTAATTTCCCTTTACATTTCCATTTGCCTATAACATTGGTAACCCTGAGTACAAACCAGAATCACTTAGCTTCCCTAGAACATCTTCTGCTTCGTACTTGTGAATCAGCTGCATGATTGCAGCTTGCTGTTCTTCAGCTGCCTGCAAACAAACAATCACCACAATGTAAGAACCAATAGGAGCTCACACTTAGCCAAGAAACCTCCAATCATCGTAGAACGGCATAAAAGTAAAACAAAATGAGGCATTCTCCACAGTAGCTCACCTCAGCCTGAGCACTCTCAAGCACGCTGAGCTGATGCTTCAGCGCCTCGACGCAGCGATACCGCAGCACGTACTGGTCCCACAGCTGTTCTATCTCAGTCTCCAGAGTAGTTAGCTCACCCTGGTAGGCTGGTCTGGAAGTAATAAGAATCATTTAAACGTGCATCAGATAAATGCTGTAAAATGCAGCTGCAGCTGAATTGGTTTCCGACTATTGTCGTCGCTTAGCGTCGGAAATTCCGAAAGGATGTTCGAAGGACCTTTTTTATGAGAAAATGAAGAAAGATTTCTACTGACTACTACCACTTTGTGGGCTTTGTGGGCAGTACCATCGGACTCATATTAGTACTTACTTGATCTTCTGCACAGTATGCAGCCTCTTCTCCGCCCTCATGAGCTCGGCCCTCTTCCTCTCCAGCTTGGCATCAAGCGCAGCCTCACTTGCCGCCACGTTGTCGATCTGCTCGCGACCGGAGGACACCTTGCCGGTGACGGCATCCAGCGCGCGCCGGAGACTAGCTTCCATTGCAGACATGTCCAAGGGACGGGAAAGCGCTTGCTCGCGTTGTTCCTGGGATATTTGACACGGTGAAACCTCTTTTAAATAGATAGAATATATTTATTTTCTATTGTGGACCAAGATCGTTACACAGCTCTTTTACAATATTGCTAATTCTATTAACAATGGCGGTCTTGTCGCTGATGATGATATCTTCCAGACAACCTTTGGATGGACTGTAGTCAGCAGCGTAGATACTACTAATAAATACAATACTACACACAATACATATAAATCATACATTTTGTACTTAAATATAAAATTATAAAAGTACAGACTATTTGGAAAAGACTTTTTTCCATTGAGTTTGGCCAGGTAAGGAACTCACCTTGTTTTCCGCCTCCTTAGCCAATAGATCGTAGAGGAAGGCACCCTGTGCTGTGATGTCTGTAGCTAAAGCTCGAGCTTGCTTGATTTCACTCAGCTGCAGGATGAGGCAAGACATATTTATTATTAAAAAAAAAAAGAAAGGGAGAATAACACTTATTTGGCAAAAGTTCATGAAACAGGAACGAAATAAAAAAGTGAGTGCATTAAAAATCCTACCACCACTATCCACCTAGCATGAGGGTCATTTAAATTTCTGTGCACCTGTAAGTCCTACGCTGTAAAAGCCGCGCATACCTACTATACATACTTTGTACATTACTTTTGGGAGATATATTATTTATTATTTATTTGCAATCGCCTCAACTGACAACTCATCAGAACGATGAAGGAAAGAGTCCAGAAAGCAGTTTAATCCCTCCAAAAGATTCACCGGTGAGCTGGACTTGAAACAACCTGGTGAGACTTGATTAACCACAACAACCCGGGGCCCAGATCTTAAGAAGTACTTTTTAATCAAATCTCAAACACGATCAATTTATATTAGTAAGAAGCAGTTTCGAGTTGGAGGCCCCGTACATGCAAAACGAATGTAGGGATCTAAACTTTTCAAACTCGCTTCGCTCGCTCTTGCAACCTACATTCTCACACTTTCTGCATAAATTGACAAAGTAACTCCTATTTCCGTAAGAATATTTAATAGAAATCTAACCGAAAATTCCGATTCAAAAAAATTCGAGCTCGCCTTGCTCGCTCTTATATCACGCATTCTTAGTATACGTAAAAAGCAAAAAAAAAATATGCACCTCCCTAAAAAAATATCCTGCCGGGTGCGAGGTCCAAGTTGGAGGTAGAGTATAATTACACGTTATACTTGTTAATTTTTTGTCATTATTCATTTTTTGGTAAATGTTACTTGAAATACCTACATTAACTGAGAAGACCAGGGGGCTTAATTTTGTTTTGCCGCCCCGGGAGGACTGACTTAGTCCACCACTGATTGGACCTTGTCCTGACTGGACCTCGACTATGTCACCCCCCGACTCGAAACCTGGATCCGCCCTTGCGGGTACGCCTCACGGCTGCGCCAAAAATGTCCATTTCAACATCAATGCCAGACAGATGCTGTCTGACGCTGGTTTTCTCCTTCACGCTGGCATCGAAGGAAACTGTTGGTAACATTATAAGCACAGCAGCTCGTTTAGAAAACTACTGCACGTTGGTGGAATTACTTACCCGGCTGGTAAAGTCATAGCTCATCGGCGTGGTCTCGTGCTGGTGGTCGTCAGTAGAGGGCGTCTCCAGTGCTGATCGCAGCAGGCAAGCCACCTTCATCATCTCGCGCACCGCATAGCCGTCCGCGCCGTACACGCGCTTGCCGTTCAGCTTGATGTTGGCGCGAGAATGCTGGAAGACGGTCGTAGTTAAGAGTAAAGCCTCGTTTACACTAAGAGAGTTTCTCAAGCGTCAATTTATCGAAATTACGTGATCGACAAAACATTTATGTAAATACGTCAGGCGCGTCCTCATTACCTAACCTATATTTATTTCAGCGTAAGCGCCGAAACGATCAATAGCAATTGTCAATTTTTATTTGATTGAAACACATTGATGTGCAAATTGGTCGTCTACCAAATGCAATTGATGCGATTGACAATATTACTACAATAGAAATTGATGGTAATTGTTCAATTGCAATTGATCGTTTCGGGGACCCTATTTCTGACTAACTAGGTACAATTTTTTTTTTTTATAAGCACCTTCACCCCATCAAACTTTGCGCTAGCTCGCAATTTATTTTCTAGTTTTGTCAATAGGATATAAAACTCCTTATGCAGTATTGTATGCTGACTGTTATAGCTGATCCCAAATATATTGGGATAAGGGCAGCAGGATGTATCTTCACCATCAACCGATACAATTAAAAGGAACACAGGCATTAAGTCCACCTTTGTACCTTTTTGAGTGTGAAAAGTTTAAATAAATAACACTTACAAACAGCGCGATGGCGTGCGTGACTAGCGCCACCCGCTGCTCCATGGAGTGTCTGCCGCCGCCCAGCTCTGCATCAGGCTCGACCCTGACTGCTAGCCAGCGAAGACACTCCTCCATCAGTTCCCAGTTTGGAGTCCTGAAGCTCTCCAAAGATATCGGCTTCGGAAACCCCAGGACCCGCATTGCTTCGCTAAAATCTTACCAATCGCAAAAAACATGAGTAGTGACAAAAAAGAACTTCATGTATTAAGTACATGAAAAATACTTACTCCTCAGATCCCTGTAAGACATACTGAAAGTAAATATTGCTCAATATAAAATTATTTACAGTAATTGACAAGACACTGCACTGTTTATTTGTCTTTTCGCGTTGCTATGACAACGGCGGTGCCACCAAAGAGTATTGACGAACGTTTGTTATTGTCTTTTAAAATGTAACAGCCCGAAGCAACAAATGAATGTGGTTTTGTTAAGCCTCGTGCACCCTAGCGCGACGTGACGGCGCGATGCGACTCTAACAAAACAATTTCTAAGAAAACTTCACGGTAGTACAATTACCGGTGTCGCGTCGCGACAGTCTGTATAAAGCTTTATGTTGACAATGAAAACTAAGTAATAATGAGGTAATTCCACCGAATAACAATAAATAAAATAGGAAGGATATTCGAGAAAAGATTGAAAACAATTTTGGACTTTAAAGTACGTACTATTTATTCATAACTATTTAACTTTATTGATACTAATAATCTAAAGAACTTTCGTGACATTTAGCTGTCTGTATTATTATTATGATCATTATATTATGACCACGCGCCTACATACAGAGTGGTCTAAATAGTGACGTCATAAATTAGATTCCTCATTCGCTGCCTGGTTTTTCTATTTAGGGACCAGCTATCTAATTACGCAACACATTTTCGTTGACAATTCCGACTAATCTGTTTCAATTTGACAGGTCAACAACATTCATTGTGTTATTTACGTTGTTGAGCAGATTTTTTTTCGAACGTACGAAGCAATGGATTAGCAATCTGTTTCAAAACGATTAGATTAGATTCTGATTGATTGTGTACCTATTACGTAATTAGGGTACAGCTATCTAATTACTCAACACAGTTTCGTAAACGATTACGACTCATCTGTTTCATTTTGACAGTTCAACAATAATTTTTTCTCGAACTTATGAAGCAATAGATTAGCAATCTGTTTCAAAACGATTCATATTCTAATTGATTCGTGTATAGGCAATTAGGGTACAGGTAGTATTTTATTTTTAATTAAAAATTCTCGACTGTGTCACTCCAACGTAAATTCCTACTTTTCGATCAAAATTTTTGTATCTTGTATTAATGATAGGATGATTATTATTTTATGTATATAAGAATACTCTATAAAAATGAAAATTGCAAAAAAGAATGTGAAAAATTCCTGTAAAAATAAAGATATAAGTTTTTTTAAAGGTAATTTTATCTCACACATTAAAAAAAAAATTAAGTCGCCAACTATCAAGAATCGCGGAAGTGTCTTCCGACCCTTCCGCGAAAATACTCTATACATGGAGTATTTTGGGAAACGAACGGGCATGAGAAATGGTTTTGTTTTGTTATGACGTCACTATTTGGATTACCTGTATTTTAATTAAGCAGTGATAGCCTAGTGGTGTGACCGTCAGACTGCCAAGTCATAGGTCTCGAGTTCGAACCCAAGCCACGCACCTCCGACTTTTCGGATTCATGTCCATATATCACTTCCTTCAAGAACGGTGAAGGAAAACATCGAGACGAAACCGGCTTGCTTGAGACATTTATCTCGACGGCGTGTGAAGCCAAGCCAATGGGCGGCTTTAAAACTCTGACACCAGCCATGCGATTCTGTAAACATCTCACCGTGAAAACTTGGGTGAAGTGAGCTGTCGATAGTGTCAATCCCTGTGGAATGACAGCTCACTCCACGCTCACTTCACCTAAGTTTTCACGGTGAGATGGTTACAGAATAGCACTGCAGGTTAGTCAGTAGCCACACGAAAAAGAAAGAAAGACTTGTATTATAATTGTAGCTACACACAAATTACAGAATATACATTATTACATTATAATAATCTAAAATACAATTGGAATACCATTATTCCAATATTAAATTGGGCACACGAAACATTTATACGTTCATTAAATTCGTATAAATGTTGTTTGACTGTTAAAATAATTATCCATTAACACAATAATATAGTTCCTACGAAATCCTAGTATAACACAAGAATCTTTAATAAAAGTTTGCTCAACAACTTTCATCAGGCGCTTATGAAAAATACCCGCGAGTTTTTACACTACTACGTATATCCAAGGAAGTCGCCAGGGGGGGCAGGGGAGCAGCTGCTCCCCCTAGAGATTAAAAAGTAGTTACCGGGTCCACATTTTCCAGTAAACTCACCAAAAAACTGTTTAGCTTTCATATTATCCGTACAATCACGTCAATTGTTTTTGTAAAATATAAATACCTAACTGAGCAAATCAACATTCCCATGAGAAAATGATCTATACTAAAAGTTGATCTATACTACAGTCTTTAAATATAAATACCGAGACTTAATGAAATAGGAACAAGGGCATCGCCAAGGGGGGCAAAGGGGGCAGCTCCCACACCCTAGAGATCCAAAAAAAAGAGTCAAATACAAGGCATTTTAATGTAAAGAAACTACGTATCCATGTGTTGGTGGTATGCCCAGTCATAATACCTATTAGGTTTCAGCTCTACGGTTCTAAATAGTTTTGGGAAAAACGACCCGAAAGGTCCGTTTCCAATCCATACATTGAAAATGGAAATTATTATTTTTCTCAGTTCCTATCGGGACTACCGAGTTGAAACTGATTTATCAAAATTCAAATGTCCACCAGCGTCGATTTGGCCCCATTGTGCGCCGGAGAGGTAAGACTCGCACTACAAGTGTAAAGCTTCATGTGCTCTGCACTGTACTTACAAATCATACTTTTTCCCATTCTCCCAATATCAAGTTGCCCCCCCCTGGACCATTGGCTGGCGACGCCCTTGCGTATATCTAATACTAAATTCCGCCTTCGGCTTCGCCCGCGTGGTATCTTTATAAATATCAATGCCTATGTTACTCAGTGATAATATAGCATTCTACTGGTGAATGTTTTTTTTTTTTAATCGGTCCAGTACAATTTTGAGTTTATTCATTAAAAACAAAAATACAATATTGGTGTAGAACTTTTTACAGTAACATAAACCGACATGTAATTGCTTGCAGGTATTCGTTCCAACTCTGTCAAACGAAGCAGTGACTTAACAATAAAAGCTTAATAAAGACTCGGATTGCTAAACAACTATATTATATTAATTACACAACTATAAGAACAGTCAAACTTTACGGCTGAACTGAACACCTGAGGATACTGTGTTTATGGACCTCACTCTATTTATTTATTGGTATTTAATATACAGCTTCTTCTTTCTTATCAAGTTTTCACACAAACCCTTTATAAATGCTCCATAGATTACACTGCACAATGTACAGGTTACCATTGAAAAATGAGGTCCACAAACAGCAATAAAAGCAACTATTTTACTTCCTTAGTATCTCCTCAGAGTCCAGCACAAATCAAGCCGTGCATGCCCAATTTAATAGAAAAATCATAAGTCTATAGTGGGCGACTGCCTCAGCGCGCGCTTCAGGGAGTCCTCGCGTTTGACAGCCACGCGCATGCGCGCTGCTTTCAGATGTCTGGAACATAAGAGTAATACTTTTGTAACTAACTATAATAGAAACTACAACTGATTATTAATATACACAGATTTGGGGAACTAAGTTCTTAAACGCGGCTTTAGTAGTAGTTTAGAGTTGACTGGTTGAAATCGTCACGTAAGGAAAAAGAGTTATGCTGGATGTGACTTTCTTTCTCTCTGTCTCTTTCTATTATTATATACGAGTGTGTGCGTGCGAGTATCGAGTTTCGAGCAGACGAGCATTGTACGCGATCAGTGGTATAACCCCAATACTGAACTAAATCGTAATTTTTGAAAATGATCCTTACGAAACTTCGTTCCCGACTGGGTCGCCCGACGGCACACGTTTTTTTGTCTCTCAGGGGATAATTAACAAGAAAGTGATCTTATAAAAGTACTGTTTTTCTTTTTGGTTGTAAGCTTAATAAGGGGGTAAGAATCAAAACTACAAACTTCAATATCCGCAGCTCTAATGGCATATCAATAAGGCCCTACAAACATATTCTTCAGTTCTATTTCAGCAATTGTGTGGTAAAAGCTATTTTCCTTTTGACCATTACACCACATTATATAGATAAATATATGCTTTATGAATGTATGTATTTATTGTGTATGTAAATGGTACACCACTACCTATAGTATTGTCTCTCCTTCTTACATTAATCCATACGCCCATTGTGTCACCCTATGTAAAATGTCTACATTTATATCTGTAATTTTTATGGTGTGCATAATAAAGAATATTCTATCTATCTATCTACAGCTAGTAAACTTGTATTATCTATACTTATAATAAATCTGTAGAGAGGTCAATTCTGTACATGATATATATTTTCAAAATAACTATCAGGGGGTAATTAGTGATCGATACTGATGCCAAAAATGCAATCAGTAAAATTTTTGTCTGTCTGTCTGTCTGTCTGTCTGTCTGTCTGTCTGTATGTTCCTTATAGAAACAAAAACTACTCGACGGATTTTAACGAAACTTGGTACAATTATTCTTCATACTCCTGGGGAGGTTATAGTATACTTTTCATCACGCTACAATCAATAGGAGCAGAGCAGTGAAGGGAAATGTTGGGAAAACGGGAGAAGATGCTCCATTTTTTAAGCTTCCGTCGCGTGTGAAGCCTTAATGGTTAAAGCTACATGGAAATCATTTATGACGGAAATGTTCTACATAAAATTATCTAAAAAATATCCCACAACAGCATATGTCTATCTTTTATGGTTGACTCACAATAACACGTGTAACTCCCGATAGCTTAGCAGTTCGGAGCTTTCTGATTATATTTGTTTACTCTTACGTTTATAATACTCTCACTCATCCCTAATTAAAAGAAGTTAATATTATTACCTATTCAATAAAAAAAGAATCATAGTAATCGGTATAGAAACACCAAACTTATACATGAAATACGCTAATAAGCCATCGCGCCGTCGCGCGTGAATACTGAATCATGCCATAAGGATTATTTTTGTGTAACGGTTGCCGCGCTCGACGCGGGTCGTGGCGGTAGGATCTAAAAAGGCGGGAGGTCCGACGGGAGCGCGAGCTTCATTCAATATTTGGCTGTTGATGCGTTCATAGCGTTCGACCTTATTGACAAACAATAATTGATATTAACAAACCGTGCTTATCAGCGCGACTTTTAGTCTTTAAATAGTTTATTTGAATTTCTTTTGTTGTTATTTTATAAAATAGGTATTACTTACTTAGTTGTTTTGGTAGTGTTTAAATATTCGTTCAAATTACAAATTATTAATAGTTTGCATTTTATTTCTTTTAAGGTGAAGTAGTAGTAGAAGTAGAAGTAGTACGCATAGATTTTTAGATACCGATAGGTAAGTTTTGGCTAATTTATGTAAGGCTCAAGGGCAGACTTTTCGTGTTGCTGGAGTAGATCTCGGTGTCAGTTGTTTCTCGCATGGTCAGTTATATGTCGCTCTTTCCCGGGTTAGCAGTTCTAGAAATCTTTATGTTCACGTGCCGGACGGGTCAACTTTCAACATAGTTTACCCGGAAGCTTTGCGCTGAAGTATTTTCGTTCTATAGGTACTTAAGCCTCATGTGAAAGTGATCTAAACAATATTAAAAATACATTAACTTAATAACATACAAGGAGTTACACGCTGACGGAGTCGCGGGCACAGCTATTAATAATAATACTCTGCGGTTCCTTATTGCGATATTTTTCAACAGTATTGTGGATTGACATATTATATTTCCCTACTAAATACGAAAGTTAATCTGTCTGTTACATCAAAACCACTGAACCGTGAGGAAGGACATATGGTACTTTTTTACGAAAAACGACGGAAACGCGGACGAAGTCGCGGGCAAAAGCTAGTTAATAATGTAAATGAATTTTCCCAGATTGGTTTCATTTGAATAACTTCCTGAGGAAACTGTGAGACTTTTCTTGCATTATTTATTACTACCTGCTGCTTCATGTTTGTATTTTGAATTTCATTAATTTTAATACAATATCCAGGATGAAAAGTAGCCTTAGATGTCCTTCTCCAGGCTCCCTATTAACAAATCTCATAACAACCAGTTCAATAGTTTAGGTGTGAAGAGGTGAAAGACAGATTGACAGACAGTTTTGCATTTATAATAATTATTCAGTATGGTTTGTAGATATTTCTGTTACCTTTGTCTAATCCTCTCGACAGTTTCAGGTGCTGGCTCCCTCTTGGTAGTGGAAGCATCACGGATCATGTTCCGCAGCTTCTGCATGCAATCGGCCAGGTTCAACTGCTGGGACCTGGTGGTGTCAGACCTGACGATCAAGTAGCCTTCTTTTGTTAGTTTGTTGCCGTACTGAAATGTAGAAAGGAAAAATATAAATCTTTTTTTGGCTTGCCAGATATTAGGATAAGGATATGACTCAGCACTTATGAGGATTAAGTTTTGGAACATACCAGTTCCACCATTTTGATTCTGATGTCAGGGTGTAGCCAGTCTGCGTCACTAGGTTTAAACCTCAGGTCAACCTTGGTATGCACCTGTAAATAATTAAATAGTTATTGCTTGCGCTTGTTTACTAAGGTACAAACAATAGAGTGAGCAAACTTAGTTTGCTCACTCTACCGTCTATGTACATATATGAAATGGTAGTGTTTGTTCGCTGTAACCTGGATTTATTTGAAAAACTGCACTCTCGCCATTATCAGAATACCATTCATGTTACTTCTCATAAAACCGCATTTTTCAGCAAAAGTGTGCTAGGTATGGCCCCAAAAATATATAATAGTATACCAGCAGCTATTAGAAATAAAGAGTGTCTATTTCTAATAGCTGAGAGCTAAGAGTGTCTGGGATCCTTTAAGAGGTCTTTGTTTAAATTCCTTTTAGATAGATGTTATTTTCCATCATTGAGTTCACTACTGATAAACAGAGGTATGATGATTCTGACTTGCTAATTAAACACTTATGATTTTATTTATTGATTAAGTATGAATGTGTTTATTTATCTAAAATTGTAATGACCTGCTTACCTAACTAACATATTTTAAATTGAATTATTTTTTAAACATATATTTTTTTTTTTAAGAATACTATTAACATGCCACCATAATTCTGCCCCTGATAGAAAAAAAGACGCATCTAACATTTTTTCCAGATTTGAGTAATATATATAATATTGCCCGGAATCAGAACAAAAAATAGCCTGTATTTTTACATCAATCTGGAAAAAATGTTAGATGCGTCTTTTTTTCTATCGGGGGCATAATTGTAGTTTATGTTAATTTTGTACTCCATATATTGGTAAAACATAGTGCACATATTTTTCACAATATACTATCTGTAACCACACCTATGTTTAACAAAATAAATGATTGATTGATTGATTGATTTTAGATATTTTGTGACCATTCAGATTATTGGCTGGCCATTAGAATCTTACAAGCTGTGGTACAACTCCCAGTTGTGTGCTATTTTTGCCACTTTGAATAACGGAAAGTAAGTCTGATGAAAATAGTAACTCTTCAAAAATTTCCTTTATTTTTACACATAATAATTACATTTTCTAATATTTTTATAAAAAACAGAACTATAATTATTATAGAAGTAATAATTGATAACTTACCTTATTTACATTCTGTCCTCCAGGTCCAGAGCTAGCACTGTATGTTATATCTAGTTTATCGATCGGTATGAATCCTGAGAACTTCTCATTTGGGTCAGTTGGTTGCTACAAGAAATTGAAATTAGGTTATCAATTTATCATTGAAGGAGTCCATTTTTCTCATGAATTATAAATTAAATTTTAAAAGTACTTACAAATGCTGGCGTAGTAAGCTTCAAGGAACTATTTGGGTACAATGTTTCTAAGGATATTGCACTCTTATACGCCAAGGGCCTCTTTAGCAAAGTTGTATAAGAAGCTGACTGCACTACTTTGCGCAGGGCTGTAAAACGCAGCGATGCAAAAGCCATGATTGCTGATTATATCCACTGACAAACTAACATCAATTAAACAGTTATTAGTTCATTATTTACTCGGAATATCTCGAAAGTTTAACACAACATAACCTCCAATTAGCAATGTTTCAAAAGACCATACGTCAGTGCAGTGTCACTGTCACCACTGTCATTCATTGGCTACATTCCGAGTTACGCTGTAATCGATTTGAGCGTGCTAATGCCCGTACCGAATAAGCGTGAGCGCGATAACGATGTATCGTGAATCGTCATAGATGACGTCATGACATGCACCATTTTGTGATAACGTCGACCATGCCTTTTACTAATATCACCGTGAGCGCTGTCAAAAATGACAGTTGTGCTGTCTTGTTTTGAGTCGCATCATAACTTTAGAGTAGACAATTTTTAATCGCGATTAAAAAGGTGTGGCATAAAATAAGTTGTCATGAACTAAAATTCACACCAACATCTCGACTTCACGTGCAAAAACTGTACTGTATTTATTTTTTCTTTTGCTTATATCTCGAAAATGGTGTGTCCTATCGCCAAAATAATGAAAATTTCGACCCCTTAATAGAACCCTTAAACACCTGACACTCAAGATGTAGGTAATATTTTTTCATATTTTCCACACAAAAAATGAAAAATTCCATAACACGTCGAGGCTAAACCCCATGAGCGCCTCCGGCTCTAAAAAAAATCACGGGTTAGGGCAAATCATGTGGATTCGCGATTGTCAAATTCGATTTTAGTTGTGTCAAAATTATTCTTTATTTTAGAGAATTTTATTTGCAGAATAGCTCTAAGATTCTCATAGCCAAAAGTAAGTAATTTTAGTCTTAGTTTAGTTCGGTGTACAAGAGAATCGGCACCATTGTCCACGAAATCTTATAAATAAAAAAAAATCTAAAAAAAAAACATGATGACCTATACTCTAATTGCGTAATACACAATCAATCAGAATCTGAATCGTTTTGAAACAGATTGCTAATCCATTGCTTCATAAGTTGGTAAAAAAAATCTGCTCATCTACGTAAATAACGCAATGAATGTTGTTGAACTGTCAAAATGAAACAGATTAGTCGTAAACGTTTACGAAAATGTGTTGTGTAATTAGATAGCTAGTCGGGCTACTTTACCACAATCACAATAATTTATCACAATTAGACTCAGATTCTAGAATGGTAAGTACGTAAATATCATAGAACGTTTGAAAATACAAGAGATTACAAGGTTAATTAAGGGATTGTTCTTGTTGTAAATAATTAGAATGATGATAAGAAACAAATAATGACGTAAAAATGATATTATTTTTCGTAGCTAACAAAACTGCTAGTTTTAGTTATCGTCCAGAAAATATGAGGCATAAAAACCGCGCGCATGTCACGCTCCAGATAATTTAATTAGGATCCCGTTCCGCTCAGCAGCTTCCTCTCACGTTTCTAAAAGAATATTTAGAGGCAACAGCTAGAATCACAACCAAAAACACTAGGTACCTATACCGTTCATATTTTATACTAAATAACCATTAGTCCTTCTTATTTTATTTTCATAATTATAATTTAATCACTTTTATGTAGGTAAAATGCAAATTAATACCTACTGTACATTAAAATAAATAAATGTATTCGAATGTGAATTTCGTACTACAAGCTGACGGGACTTCCAAATTCCAAATTAGCTCCAAAGAGGAAGTTAACTTATTTGAGCAAAACGAAGTTTTAAAAAAAATAGCCTTCCCTACATACTTACATTAAAAACAAATGTTTATCTGCATTATGTTCCAACCCGCCCGTGGTCCCAACCACAGTTCCAACGGCAAATCGTGTCGATTCTTCATTATCCGTAGATGTGGATTATTATTAGCAATTAACTATCGACTAATGAATAAGCAACGCGTCAAAGAATTTTTTACTGAGGAAATAAGTATGGTACAATCATCTTATTAATTGATTTAAATTGCACTGGTAGCCCACACTCGCATATTAAGCTACATGCTTGACGCCGGAACGCCGGCTGTCAAACGGCTGTGAAAACCAGCGCTGGGGCTCTGTCTCGCATAGGGTCGCAGCATTATGCTGAGCGATGGCCGTTTTGCGTGGATGTGACGCATATTTTCCCCCAATTTGTTTATTTTCGTGTTTTGTTCTTTCCTTGCGTCATGTGTAGGTACCGCAAATAAACGTATTTTCTTTCTTTCTTTTTTTTTTTCTTTTCTTTTTAATTATAATTATTCGGGCATAGTTTATACAATTTAATTCATTTTAACCAAAGAATTGTAATAATCCTACCTGAATATTTACATACGGTACGTTATGGTAGTCTGGTGAAGCATTGAAAAAATAACTGCAGGCCTATACCACTTGCAACAGTAGTGGCCAGGTAAATAGACACGTAACACTTCGTGATAACTAGTTTGGTTTTCGACCTAAACTGTCGTTAAATATTACACGAAAAGAACCCCGTATACGCGTGCTTCCTCGATTTATCCAAGGCCTTTGACCTCATCTCGTACGACATCCCCTGGGGGAAGCTGGAGAGCTCGGACTTACCGTGGAAACTCATCAGCATACTCCGGTACTGGTACGGGCACCAGGTCAGTAGTGTAGTGGTGGTGTCCGATGGGCGGGACGAATGTGGCGTAGGTAAGGCAGGGCGGTCTGACCACGCCTACATTGTTGAACCTCTTTATGAACGAAGTGATCGTCTCGCTCAACAGTCAACATGTCGGATGCTATACAGGGTGTCCCCATGTACTGTGTACCCATGTCCATGCGCGTATTCCGTACACGTACTGAGTAGTCTCCTCAGGCCACAGATCGACGGGCTCAGCAGCACCATGTCGACCGCATAACTCATATTGTTGACACAAACTCCGTCTATACAGGATGGCAGGGGGACATCGACGCGAAAACTGTTACCATGGATTCAGTACATGATTCTGAACCCTCCGGCGTTGAAATAATTCATTGGTTATTTAAAAAAAATCTGCTGTTTCATAGAAAAGTGCAATACCTACGCGGTCAAAATGTATGGAACAGTAGATTTTTTTTAATAACCGACGAATTATTTCAACGCCGGAGGGTTGAGAATCATGTACTGAATCCATGGTAACAGTTTCTACAGAGAATCAGGGATGTTCGCGATGGCACGCACTGATTGTTTTCATGCTTTTGGTGCGACGGGCCAACCCCAATGGTATCCTGGAAATGATCGCCGACAGGCTGGACTGCCCTTATGTCCGGCATTGCTGTGGCAGGCATGTTGCTGTTCCAATGCCGGTTAGAAAATTTTAATTATTGTGTTTATTTTTATTTTTATGACCAATAATGTAAATGTGAATGAATAAGTTACATTTAATTCAATTCAATGTTTTGTATGTTTGTATTGTTATTGAAATTGTGTGCCTAAAAATTTGTATGAGTCATTTGGTACTTGATTATGAATAAATAAATTAAAAAATAAAATTGTAGAAAATACATAGGTAGACAGAAAGTGCATAAAACTCCGTAAGATGATCAGACAACCAGTCCAAAATATGCAAAAGCACTAAGTATGGACCAGCCTAATGGGCACTGACTCGTGGATGTCGGCTTGCACCAAGGGTCGGCTCTCAGACCTCCCTGGCGATAATGGACGCTACTATGACAAATATCCACGAAGATGGTTCCCTCTATTCTAGGATAAATAGGAGGTGTGGTGGCAAAGACTGGAGAATCAAATCTGAATCTATTTTAGTTTGTGATTTCGGTGGTCCCTTCAGTCCTAGACTCCTAGCTGGCATGTGCCCATGAGTCTCGTCAAAATGCCTTGCCGATTTGTTCCGACTTCCTACATTACCTCGGGTCACTTGTCCATGGTGATGTCGGAGTAGACCAAGACGTAACGCACTGCAACTCAGGTTGAATGAAATGGCGACAGATCACAGAAATAGAGTGGCGACACACCTTCATGAATTAAAAAATCGGAGCTTTTTAGCTCGTAACGCCACCAATTAAGCGGATATTTATTCTCAAGCGTAGTGTGAGCGCACAAAACTCGCGTTACAATAGATACGCTACTGCTTTCATCAATTATGATAATGCTGCGCTGAGGAGCGCAGGCGCACGCGACAACACGCCATCGGCTTTCCTAATTCCGAGGTTTAACGATGCTTGTCATCGTAAATTTGATATGTATATCGATTATAATTGCATTTGAGATTTGTCGTCAAGGTGTTAATAGGCGAGAAATAAGGAGCGTCTGCAAGTCACGAATAACATCTGCTCTGTTGTTTCTAAATTTCTAATTGTTGGCATCGAGAAAGAATGTGTTATTTTTTTATGGATAAGTAGTTTAAAATGGTAAAATGTAAGTTTTATACGTAGTCAAGTCATGATCGATTTATTGAATATCGAGAAAACTGAATATCATTTTAGCTGTCGGCTGATCGGATGTGCAAGTCATATACCTACGTAACCTACCTAACTCTTTCGAAACGGGTTGGTAACACACATAACTGAAATAGTTGATTTTCATTTGCGCCAAGCATATTTACTAACTTGCCTTAACAAATTACGACTAAAGCTGTATTAACGGTTCTGTAATGGGCGATAAACTTTCAGTAGGTACCTGTAGGTAGGTACCTACTGAAAGTTTACAAACTAAAATTTATTTAAAATTATGGAACCATGCGCAAGCGCAAGCGAGGTAACAGTATTAGTATAAACGAGTTCCAACAAATATAATTAATTGAAACGTTATATTTGTAAGCCATCTCTCCGCTTGCCAAGCATAGAAACATTTCTATGAATCCCATAAGTCAAAATGAAAGCGCATAATGAAATTAAAATTGTGAACATTAAACATTCCTAATTAAATCGCTCACATACCGAAATTGCGGCGTCTTCACGCTCTTGTTAGTTGGCCTACAATAAACAGGCAAATAACCTGACCCCTGAAAATGTTCCGACCGTCCCCTGTATCTTCCTTACACAGTGTCTGATATCGAGGTGAGGGAGACCAAGCTACGCTGGTTTTGTAATTACCGAGAAACGAGAACATTTTACAAGTTTAACGGGAGAGGTAGCAAGTAGCAGTGATAATTGGTGTCTGATGAAGACGTTTTATGTGGCCCGCTACGCTTTCGATAGTATTTATTGCTTATTTTGTTACTCGCAAATGAGATCGGGTGCATTGTTCGGTAATGAACTGCATTTTTATCTGGAGTTTTTATTTAATACAACTGTTTCTTATCTGGGCTGATATGGAGACGCACGTGGTTATACTGGAATCGGAGACCAACGTCGAACAAATCCATGGAATGGAAATTTTCAAGCATATGCTGAGGGTGTTTCGCTATTTCTTCTCAAAGGTAGTCAGATAGGAAATGTAGACTCCATCTACTTAGCTTTTTATTTAACGTGACGTGTAAATGTTATTCCGATATCCTATTTACAGAATAAACAATTCATTTCATTTCATAAATGTACCGCTCTTTTGGCATGACGTGACTCAGCGTCAATTCATCAACAGCACCTGAAGGACCCTAGACATCTCGTAAGAGAGTAGATTATTCCTTGACCTAGAATTTGCAAGACCCTTAGGTCATGAACTCATGACGTGAAGTCTACAGAAACAATTACGTATGACCTAATTAGGTCCAGCTATCTAATTACGCAACACATTTTTACAAACGATTACGACGATCTGTTTCATTTTGACAGTTCAACAATATTCATTGCGATAATTACGTTGTTGAACAGATTTTATTTTCGAATTTATGAAGCAATGGATTAGAAATCCGTTTCAAAACGATTCAGATTCTGATTGATCGTGTATCGATTAGGGTATCTACAGACTAATAAAGGTGCAATAAATACCAAATCGTTGGATTCAAGTAGTTTCTCTACATTTCACTAGTTCCCGTTGTTTGGGCAGTGGTCGGTACCTATAATGTGTGGTTTCATAACAAGTTCCTATTTTCCCTGGCGTAAGGTGAAACAATGTGTAATGACACCTCTAACATAGGTCAGTAATTTACGTGACGGTAACATTTTTCAACAATCGACAAATTATCAAATGCTGTGTTTTTATTAGCGCTGCTCTGGTGATTTTGGGCCATTTAGACAGTTCTATACTCCATTTATCATAACATTTGAAAAATAACGGTTATCATCCTTTCGCCATTTCGATATAAACGTATAACAAACTCCGTTATTTCACGATAAATACAAAGCTATGTAATCTATTAACCGTTTAGTTACATTAAAAATAACTGTAAAGTGCAGTAATTTCAACAACATTACACAACAACTGTCATTATTTAGCCGTTATTTGTCTAATGCAACAATACTGGGGTTTTGTTCAGAAACTTAAATTATTTGCTTTTCAGTGACATAATTTGAGGGGACCGAAAATACTACTTTATAAGGGTTTTAAACGATTTATTTAAATCAACGACGCAGTGCTATCTTTACATGAAAATAACAATGATTTTTCAGGCGCGAAAATAATTTTTCAACACACTTGCTTGTAAAGTGGCCCATATATAACCGCTTTTAGGTTCATAATGCAGAATATTAAACACGCGTACCTTTTACTTTATATTACCGCACTAGTGCGGTAATGTGCGCCACTAGTAACTATTTAGTCGGAGTAATGACATCGCAGTATGGAATTAGTGGGTACCTACTATCATGGCAGTATGGAATTAGTAGTACTTAAGTACTATACTTACATGAAATTAGTATGATATTATTAAGAGCTTTGTTCTAAAACTTGACAACGTAGCAAATACCTGTCAAATATTTAACTGTTTTGATCAATTTGGCAATAATTCTTATATGGAAATATTAAATATCGCTAACTAGTAAACTAGAATATTAATAGTAAATTGCAATTAAAACACTGAATTTGATGTTGTAACCGTTTTAGGTGTAAAAAAAGCATTTTAATCAATATTTTCGTTCACTAGTGAGCCATATTTCATATTTCTATACAGATATATTGTCAAATTAATCAAAACAGCGAAATATTTGACATCTATTTGCTACGTTCCCCACTTTCAGAATGCACGAACGAATGAGCATTCTCTATTTTCACCCGAGCAGAGATGTAACCATTTTTAAATCTCATCAAAGAGACTGCATGCCTTTTGATACATACTTTGTAAATAAATAAAGCATGATAAATGAACATAATATTTCATCAAATTATATCTTTTTCACTAAATATTAACCTTATTTGCGTATTCAAAACATTATTTTGTGTTTATTATATTTTTATATAGGCTGTTCAGCGGTTTTATCAGAGCCTTTATTTACACCTCCGCGCGCATCGCTGGCGGAAAAACCAAAAACAGCGCGCCATTTTCCATAAATATTTGTTATCGTTTTCGTCATGTTTTCGTTTTGTGGTTAATTTATTATTAAAAATATGAAATCTTAAGTATTGTCACCAGGTTTGGATAAAAATCAGTTTTTATTTTTATTTTATAAAACAAACAGTTCAAAGTGAACAAGAGTTATTTTTGTTTTTTTTTATCTTTGAGCCATTATCAAATTTATTACCAGCACAAATCGATCAGGCCTAATATTATTAATTTCTAGACTATTTTAAAATTTATCGAATCATTTACAAAACAAGATCAGAATAACATAATAATCACAAGAACGTAATACAACTAGTATTACGTTCTACAACTAGTACTAACTGTGAACATACTTTTTTTTTTGTATTCAACCTAAGTATGTAACACAGATACTGAACCACCGAGTACAGTCTTTACGTTCAGAATTACGAATTAAAATTTTTGATGTACCCACTTTCCCTAAAAGTAAGTATATTTAAATATGGGGAAGTCCCCAAAATTATTGCGGGGAATTACCTCTTTTTGACAAACGACGAAGTATGCTTATGTAGGACAGACTATATTCAAATAAGAATCCCCAAAAGAGTTGCGGGGAATTACTTAATTTCATATCCCTTCCCTATCTAACTTTTTAAATTTCTTTTCGAGCTATTTCAAGTCTTAAAAATTTATAACTTTCATTTATTTCTATTCAATCGCTATTTAAAACCATGTTTTCTTTCATAATGTTTAACACATTATTTAAAACTTGTTTTATACTGTGATTTTAAACACTTATTAAAAAACATTGTTTTATTTCAAACTGTTTTAAACCTTGTTTAAAATATATTTTATACCAACCCTGATTGTCACCAACCTACGTAGAAAAGTTCTTAAAAGAAGCTCCGGATAGTCAGTACCTGGCAACAAAGGTCAGTTGAACTTTATAAATCAATATGTATCATCTCTAATATAGTTACGTTATTGTAGCATAACTTCTTACAACAAGTCTGTTTTTTTCCTCGCAAGTATGTTGAAAAACGTCGTATGAAACGCGTGTGTATTGCTCATTACACATTTGCTAGTCGCCTACCTTATCGCGTTCGCTCACGGCTTGCGCGACTAATACCGCCTCAACTGTAATGACCAACTAACACAGCACACTTGTATCATAATGTAGGTACTATTATGTAACCTCTTGAACGAAGAATGCTGCTATGGTAGGTATTTGGTACGAATGGTGTTGATATTGATACTACTTTGATAGACATTCTAGTGGTTGTGTTGTGAAATATTTTATCTTCGTTGAATCAACGTACCAATTTCGACTCCACCCACTTTTCATAGAACTCATACACCATGCCACCAAACATATTGGAATTGAACCCTCCGGGAGGTTACCGGTAAGTATTACGTTTGCGCTAAAGTTCTCCATCGCCGACGGTCAACGGCATTTGGTTTAAAACCGTTTTACAAAACACTGTAAAACGAAGTAAATAGTGTCTTCAGGGGGTCTTGTCGCTTGGGCACGCCACAATTGTGGCGATAAGTCCCCTCTTTGAGGAGTAGCTAGAGAGGCGCCACGGCGTCCTCACCTTCCGCCTGACGCAAGTCCTCACCGGACATGGTTGTTTCGGGAGGTTCCTGTTCAGGATAAAGCGGGAGGAAACGCCCGGGTGTCACCACTGTGTGGATCGCCCGGAGGACACGGTGGAGCATACGGTGGAGGTCTGCCCAGCTTGGGCGGAGCACCGCCGTGTCCTCACGGAGGCGATCGGCGGCGGCGATCTCTCGCGTCCGGCCCTGGTTCAGGCCATGGTCCGGAGCGAGAGTGCATGGGAGGCCGTCACCTCCTTCTGCGAAGCAGTAATGCTCGCGAAGGAGGAGGCGGAGCGCGCGAGGGAGAGGCAAAATGCGCGCCCTCGCGCCCCTAGTCGCCGCAGGAGACGCCCCGGGCGTCGGGAGTCGCGAGCCGACTTCCGGCCACCGTAGGCGCGGGCTTGCGGACGGTGAGCAATGGGTAGCTCGCCGTCCGATAGGGACCAGGCCCGGGTCGACGGCGCGTTGTGTTCCACGCGCGCCTCAAAGAGATGTCAGCACCAACTGACGGGGTCCGGAAGGGCCAATGCCTGCCGGGGTCGCGGGTTTGTCTGAAAGGGATATCGCGACCTCGGCACACAGGCAACGGAAGGAACACGGGTGGGTTTTAGTCAGTAAAAGTCTGACACGCCCTCCCGCTCCACCCAGAGCGGGAGAAGTTATTTGAAAATTTCCCATCCTCAAAAAAAAATTGTAACGTAGTTTCCAACCTTTAAAATGTTTGTGACTATTTTTGAAACGAACAACAAAATTAAAAACATTTTTTTATAAAGAAGTATCTTGTTAAATCCCACATTTAAAATGAGCCCTCCGCGAGGGCTCCCGGCATCCCATATGCGACTAGGTTAGGTGAACCCCCCAGAAGGGCTCCCGGTACTGAACGTATTAATGTATTTTTTAGCAAAGTCTCAACAAATCATAAGTACCTATGCATCAACAAGCATGTGAGTGTCACTGACACAAAAATATGTCTTTCAAAGGAATCTCTGAAAAGATCCCACAGGAAGATATACCCGTACTTCTTCATCTTGGGCCCTATCAGAATACCACCGCTGCGGTATTTATTTTTTTAAATATCGCCGCATCATGCTGAGATAGGAGCCTGTTTGGCCTCGCACAGGTCGTTATTATTCTGTTAGTTTTTAAATGTTCCTTTTTTGTTTTTTATTTTATATTTTTTTATTATTAATTACTGTTTGTATTTCCAAATAAAATATTTTTCTTTCTTTCTTTCTTTTACTTATTCAAAAACTTCTTCATTGTTTCACGCCAAACAAGTCGGAAAACAGCGATGAGAAACATCAAGCATCTTCCAACAGGCTACGGAATGATCGACGCTAGTTACAGACAGCCGCTGACACACAAATGATATCCCTCGCGCCATTCTCGATGGAAACAATAACAGATTGCGTAATTAGCGCCTTTCTCTGACTACAACTACATAATTTTCTGCATCAAGACCTGCGTCTAATTGTTGACATTTGTATGATCATGGCGTAAAGTATGGCTTTACGGTGATATTTAGTAGCTTTAACTCGAACTGTTAAAAGCGTGTGTTAAATTCAAACCTAACGGATTTTAGATAATTGCGACTTATTGGTAAATTGTCGGAAATCAAATGTCAGACGTTCACGGCAATTCCTTGGCTTGTAACCTTTGCTCTACAAATGTTACATGTACCTACAGAATTTACTTTCCGTATCACGACCTTACGTCGCAAATAAAATTTGGAACGTCTGTCTGTCGCCATCATCATTCAACCGAGAGACGTCCATTGTTGGACTTAGGCCTCCCCCAGGCTGCCCAAACATCGTCACGTTCGTCACACCTCACAACCACCGCTCCTGTGCCACTCGCAACTAGTGGATTCTTGCCACTTCTAGCCACCCAGGTCGTTGGTTCATCTTTTAAATGGCATGACTTGTTAATTAAGCACAAACTTGGGAGCGGAATCCCAAAATTTTCCGTCAAAATGTGAACAACATTGAAGCAAAATGTTTCGCCTCTCATTAAGATTACTGGCAAGCTGGCTGACCATAAATACTCATTACCAGCAACACATTACATATAGACTAATAACAGCTGTTAATTAAATAAATTTAATATGTAGCACTTTAGTTTGTAAGTTATGTAATCAGGTCCTTGAAATGAACAATGTTAATATTTTGTATAAAGAATTATTTTCATTAGTCGAACGTTCCAGCATGCCCGATTGAATTTAGGATTAAGCATAATAAAAGTTTTTAAGCAAATTAAGATCAAATTGACCGAAAATCTTTGGGGAACGTCAATTAAAATCTGTACCTCCATAATTGAGACCATAGCGCCATATTACTTAGCCTTAATATTTAATTTGTGTGTGGATCAAGGAGTCTGTACTGGATTTAATGAAATACAGTAAGGTAATACCACTTTGAAATCCGGGGACAGTTAAGTAAAGACACTAATAAATAAAGACCCATATCCGTGTTGCCGGTTTTCAACAATGTAAAAAGTAATGCTTAATTAAATACTCAATCATTTTAACACTAATAAAATCCTTCACGATCAACAGTATGGTTTCACCAAAGGACGTTGTACGACCGACGCCGGTGTAACCTTAAAAATAGGGACCTATTAGTTCAACCAGGTTTCAGGCTGTCTAAAGTAGACTCATCTTACATGGGGTACTGTTTAAAATATTACAATAAAACTCCTCCCCACATACTTCAACTGAATGAGACGAAATTCAAATATTGTATAAAACGCACACTATGCAGGCAAGCATATTATAAATTGGGGGATTACATCGCTGATAAAAAAGGCTTGGTTCATTGCTGGTCCTGCTCCACAAGGGCTCATAAACTAGTTGAATTAGAAGATTTGAAAATACTGTTGGACCTGCTGAAGATTGTAATTCCATCTTTGTATTGTATAAACTCAATCTCCTTTGTATAATATAATTGCATAGCACACTATGTCCTAAAGAGCTACCATTTACCGGGAAATATGTCTTTCATTGACTTGAATGTGCCCTGGCGGCTGTGAGTGAGTCATGCTCACTTAGATGTCTCGCTGATGGTGGCGCGTGTGTTGGATCATTTAGCACCCTTCAAAATGGTTGAGCTGAATGGTGCTGATCCATGCGTCATGTTCGTGAACGGGGCTGTCAGTTGGGACTGGTCATCTCTTAGCTGCCATGGCTTATATACATTTTTGAACTTTCACAACTTCTTTGTTTTTATCTTTTATTACGGACGCTTTCAACGTGCACGTCTTTCTACATTGTCTCATATGTATAATTTCAACATGAATGATGTAACCAATATTTTGTAACAATTTTTTGATTTATAAGAGTGTCCGTGGAGTTTCTTGCCCGTTCTTCTCCATAGGCACCTACTTACTACGCTTTGGAATGGGCAACTAGCTTCATATTTCTGACTGGCCGACTCCTTGACATCAAAAGTGACTGTAAATAATTTAATGGAAATAAATGCTTTGAGTTTGAGTTTGACATTGTCGCCTCCTTAATCGTCGGCCCCATTCCGTTCACGCCGTGTTGCCGCGTATCACCAGCATCCGAGCTGCGCCTGCGTGCTATCCGGCGATCTTTCCGCTCAGCCACGTGGCGATACTATCGCACGCGCTGAATTAACGCACTGCACTAGAGAAATCGCCGGGATCAGACGGAGATTTGTATAATTTGTTCGTTAAATTAATTTATTGTTATTTTATCTTTACGGAGTTGGGATAAGTGTGTTAGCAGTGTACAGAGTGTAGGGACTATGGCTGCAGAACGTCTGGCATCAAATTCTTATTCAATCCTCAGGAATAGTAGAAATAATTATACTCCATAGGTTTAGGTAGTTAAATAAAGGTAAACAAATCGTAAAAAGGGTTTTTATAGTTGACACCTTCGAGATTCAAATACGATAAACCAAACTAAATTTATTTTAGAGTTTTACAATTGTTTCCTCTTTGATTTATGTATGTTAAACTTTATCATTTATTCTTAAACTACTCTTCGTAGATGTAACTGCTTGAGCACAATTTTTTAGTAAAATTTATAATAATAATATAATATTTTGCAATCTGTCTATTGTAAAGAGCCTAAACTCTAAACGTCAACTAATTATAATGTTGCTAAATTGAAGAGTACAACTTTGACATAGCATGATAACTGAAGTGACATGTATTACGTTTAGTCGGTTTCTGGACAGCTGTCTCGTCACGTGGTTTTTTATGTTTACCTTTATTTAATTACCTAAACCTATGGAGTATAAGTTGAGTGCATTTTCTGTTTAGAAATGCTAAGTGTTACAAAGAATGCAGTATTGATGGTGATTGGCTTGGAAAACACTAAGGGTTTGATTCCATCATTGGCTATCTGGTTGGTTTTATGAATAAACAAAGGTTCAATGACAGCTAATTCTGTTAAGTACGTTAAATTAAGTAACATATTTTTTTTCCGGCGGTTATGTATATGAGTGCGCGTTATGAGACCAGTTAAAAAAATACAGACCATTAATTTCGATATACAAAAAAAGTGCGATGTTTGAAATCCGAAGACGGTCGGTGACGCGAGCATAGAGCATGAACGCGACGATTGATGGCCGATCGTCTCTGATTTATATTGCGACGCGTGAGGAAGAGGAATTCGCCGTAATGGTCCAAGTTACGGAGCATCCCAGGAATCTGTGCGGACGTGGAGAGATTTTTGAATCATTCGTTATTTTTTGTTTCCGACTTCCACTGCTCTGGTGCTGGATTTAAAGCTATAGAAATAACTAGCTTCGCTGGCAGTAAATAAGTAAAAACTTATGAAATCACAAGGTAGGTAGAACTTTTATATTTAACACCTCTGTTTTATATATTTATTGTATATACAATAAATATAATATATAAACACAGCCTAATGCCAACTATTAGGTAATAATAAGACAATGACTCAAGCATGACAAATTATAAGTAGGACATAGATTCTGAGACCTAGACTCTACTTAGTAGATGATTGGGCCTAATAAATTAAATATTTACTTTCTTCGACTTGGGTACCTACAGAGATGAAGAACATATGTGAGGATCACCAAGCCCAAATTAAATGTCCTTCATTTATCTTTTAAATGCCCTTAGCCCAAGCACAATATTGAAATTCTATCCTAGCATCATTAACCAAAGATTCTGCACATTAAAGCTATCAAGCCACAGTCCACCGCTCGATACAATATCCTCCCATATGTTTCCTTAACATAGTAGTAGGCAAATTGCATCAGGCACGACTGACACCGGCCGTAAGCCCGTAACTTAGCACGCTCCATCGAGCTCATGTCCGCGGTGATGCCAGTTGTGCTTCACTGAACTTCTAATGGCTTGTTACGGCGGAATATGGAGTTTTTGCGAGACTCGTTACAAGTTATAGTTCCTTAGACTTAAGTAGGTACTACTTATTACTTAGTTCAGTTCTTGACTCCTCGCCTGTGTGGGCATGCAAATTGGTCCGTTAAGACGAAGTGTATTATTAGGTGCCCTTTGGATTTTTTAAGTTAGGTCGTCAGCGAATTGAATTCTGCTTATCTTGTCTGCCTATGTTGTCTTCCCTTCGGCTCGTTTTTTAAGCTATTACGATTACCAACACCTATATTAGATCCGAAGATCACGGAATCGATGCGAATCTTCAAGCACTTATGCACACACTTTTTCTCAATTAGCACTAACTGTTAACGATAAACGCGGATAATTATCTCGTAGACCACAGCCGACGCTTAGGAAGTAGTTTCCCATAACACAGAATACATAATTATTATCCACAAGTTAGTGTCTTTAAACTGTAGATATTTGCGGTCATTTCCGCTAGCTAACCGCTACGGCTGCCTAGGCGGCTGGACCACCGTTTAGCTCTAGACACCGTTCTGCTTAGCTGGACTTAAGTTAGGCCATTATGAAGTTAATAAATATTAAGTTCCTGGCAAGCTGTCCCGTGGCGAAAGTAAACAATATGGCGCAATATTGTGATGGTAAAGTAATCGTGCACTACATTATTATTATTAAATCAGTTGTTAGTCTCTGGATTGGTAGGTAGCACCATAGTTGCTTCACCAAGTGCAACTACAATTTCCTCCTTTTCAGCGGTTTGCGCCCAGAAGAGGATATCCACAAATTATTTCATTAGTTACATTGCACCACCATTACTGCATATCAATCATGAATACCTACTTATATATTTTAATATAATTATTTTTCCTCAGTAGTTTTACATAAATTGACATGTAAGTCTTGTAATACGTTTATCCTACTTAGTTGTCATGTAGAACAAGGAAAACGCAACATCCGATGATCCGAACAGCAGGAATGTAACGTTACAAAGCCATATAATTCCGATGAATAGTAATGAATTACCTAAACTGGGGTTTCACTGAGGTGTGTAGTGGGTTAGGCGCTCATTACTATGCTGTGACCTGAGTCTAGCGGCCAGACCTAGGAGTGCCAGCGATTAATTAGGTGTGACCCGCGGCTGAGCTCGGCACGTCACAGTCTGCTGCAAGGCATGGAAACTAGACACATTTTAAAGAAATCCTGCTTTGTTAAAACTGAACTTGATATGGTCGCAGAATTAAGAAAAGGGAAAAAAGAAGAATGAAAGATATATCTTTCATTCTTCTTTTTTTTTTCCTAAAATCCTATGCTTTTTTGTTTCCTAAAATCCTAAGCTCTGCCATTCGCCACCTAAACCATAACAACGCTATACGAAAAGGCGGACAAACTACTAACTTACCTAGTAAAAATTTTGTTGATAAATAACTTGAATTTCGTAAGTCGGCGGTGTCTTTGGTTTTTTCAGATAAATAATTTTTCAGTTTGTAGTGATTTTTTTTTGGAAGTCGGTTGTTTTTTATTTTTTGTATTTTATTTTTATTTTTCTCTTTTAGTTGTGGTACCTACCACAAATTCGAATAAGTACCACTACCTACTACGTAAATAAC
The DNA here is from genome assembly GCA_914767755.1 of Agrochola circellaris. Lineage (NCBI taxonomy): Eukaryota > Metazoa > Arthropoda > Insecta > Lepidoptera > Noctuidae > Agrochola > Agrochola circellaris. The sequence continues at coordinate 965,069 of OU611848.1, forward strand.
AGTGACAGGAAGTTATCATATTATTATCATCCACATACTTATACTAAGTGGGAAAAAAACTATCCAAGCAAAGTTAATAAAATTTATGTGGGACCAACTTGAGAGCATACCCATTCTTACAAAAGAAGAATTTTCAAAATCGGTTCACAATTGACAAAGAAATCAGTGGAGGTACATAAACAAAAAAAAACATACGCGCTACGAACATAGAACCTTCTGCTTTTTGGAACTCGGTTAAAATATGTACTTTCTCTCAGTTTTGCTTAGAACACAAATGCAAAGTCCATCTTGCAGATGCAGATGCGGGGCGTGCATCTTGAAGCCCTCAACTTGGGCGGTCCGCCTCATGTCATACTTAGCCGCGAGAGTAAAACCGTAAGAGAGATTGCTCTCACAAAGTCTACCACTTACTTACCACTAAACAAATGCAAATAGGTACTTGTTCACTACTTTCCAAAGCTGTCTTCCGTGAAACTACCATTTTGCATTAGGTAGTATGCAACCGAAGTTTACAGTAATGAATTTAGTAGGTACTTGTAATTGTAATCTTTACGTATTGCCAAGCTCCCAAAAGATGGATTGTCATTTCAGGTCGATGTTTCCAACAAAAGATAGCGTGAAACCGATTAAGAACTTTCAACAATTTCCTTCTTGGCTTTAGACATGCACATTTCCGTTGACAAAATTAAAAAAAATCACTTCGATTTTAGGCGATGGTGACGTGACTAAAACTAATTCATTTTAGTTTATGGTTAATAGAGGGGACCTAATTGTACTCTAACAAGGACGTGATTATTCAAGCTGCTAGCAAGCTGTTTAGGTGTTAGTAGCTAGTACGTACTAACTTTGGGCTTTGAAGTAGGTAACTACTTCAGAAAAGTTCAGAAAACTACTGACTCATCAGTATCACTGTGCTTAACTGTGCTATGCTAATCACCCAGTTTTAATTTGTTGACAGACGATCACACACTACTAACTGAAGCTGTGATTGAAATAGCAACATTCAATGAAAACACTGATCCGTTCACATGAGTTTGACGATCTGTCAACAATTTTTTGTGTCTCAAAACATATCAGGATCCTATCCAGCCAGCAGCGGGTATAGATCTATCTGCTTGTTTGGTTTGACAAGGGGAACTATATTTAATAGTAGGTATATTAATTTGATGGCTTTATAATTTTACTGAAATAAGAAGTACCTTATGTCAGCACTAAAGTATAACCGTACCCTATTATGATCTTACGCAAATAATAGAATAGAACCTAGTTCAAGTGAAAGTAGGTACATCTTTATTATATTATTATTTTATGGACTCTCTAATCGCGAATTATAGTTATAGTTTTATATGCGTTTATAAACCGTTAATAACATAATTACTGTACGCGACTATTCTACTCTTCCCATTTTATGGTTATTAATTACAATTATCATTAAAACTAGAATAATGATGAGTCTTTTTGAACTTTCACGGGCAAAATCTTAGTGATAAAGCTCGGTAACTATTGGTTGACAACAGTCGCTCGGAGTCATACTGGATTCTTATTGGAGCAATTTCTAACGGTGCTTCCGCAGCTGCATTCACTCGCGTCCCTGCTGCCGCACGCTGAACGCCAGCTTCAAGCCGGTCAGTCCGCCGCGAACTACCGTGGGGGTAACGTTGTTGTTGCAACGATTCACGTAATTAATCTACACCGGACCAGACCGTACCGGTATACACTATTACACATATAAATTAGCTATTATAATTAAAAATCAGTGTCAAGTTAATTGATGAAGTGCTAGACTGAACTGCCGTTCGCGAATATAGTGCAACCTGTGATTTGATCTCGCGATCTCCGTGGCTGCATTTCTTTGGTGGTGTGAGTTTGCTGAAGTGTAAAAAGGTAAGTTTTTATGTTATTATCGGTAGAATGTGCCGGTCGGGTGGCCGGGCCGGCCGGGCGGCCGGGCGCACCGCTGGGGGAGCGAGCGACTCCCGCGAATCGATTGTCCCGCCATGGGATGGGTAGGTATAGCTACATACAGGGACCGGGAGCTCTAGGGCTGCGCACTCACACCCTCACTCTCTCGTGCCCGCAGCTCGCTGTATTGTCGTTTCATGTGGTGATCTTGAACTAGTATACTGTATAGTCTGCCAGACACGGCGCGCCGGTTTTGTTGTCTATGAATTATTTATAAACATTCTTCTGTACACCGCTGTTGTTTTTTCAGCTGCACTCAGGTGGGTTAAGTTATCTACATGGATGAACTCCAGAACGTTATGATCTAAGGATTCATGCTACCCACATTTTTATTATAATCATAACTTTTTTGTAATCTCAGGCATTCCGGTCCGGTGAACACTTTTATCATCATACAGTATCATGATATAAGTTTCTGATTCACTAAGTCACTAGGAGATAGGAGAGCAGTTGCAAAGTTGAACCTTTGTACAAATCGAAAGCTAAAGATCTGCCAAATCAGCCCTAAAAGATGATGAGAGAAGCAATGACATAACAAAAAAAGCCGAATAAAATACCTATGACTGGTTTAGAAATACTTAATCTGCCAAGTGAGAGTCGGCATTGGTTCCGTACCTTAAGATGAGGAAATAACGCAGTTATTTATTTCCTAAAAATGTTGATGTCACCCTGACTGAACTGATCAACTGAGTAAACCTGACTGAAAAGTAACGTGCCTATTCTTTTCGTTCCTGATCTGTTTTTGTTACAGGAAAATTAAATGTAAAATTAATAAATTGATTGGTACCTACTAACATGACCACTGATCGTGTTGCCTGAGTAAAACGGGCCATTTGAATAACATAGGTACTCAAAGATATAAAAAATCCTGATTTAAACTAAAAGTGAGATAAAGGGTAATTGGTAGGACTAGGAGGGACAGACATAAATAAATAGGACATAATTTTAACCCCTAATACTAAAAAAATACATTATTAACTGTTCGACTAGTGTCTAAGGGAAGAGACTACAAATCGTTGGTAACAGACAAAACGAATGCCTTCTAAAATAAGCAGGAGAATTACTGCATAATGGCGGTCAATAAATGCTACCTACTGCAACCAGCTAAGGTACAATAAATCTCTCAACAAGCCCTCTCCTTATGATACACAAGACCTATCGACACACGGTTAGAAATAATAAAAATAATCGATACTAAGCAAAAAAGACGAGAACTCTCTGTTACTAATTGTACGCAAAATTCTCATGCGCATATTTTATGCAGTGCTGGAAAAAAAGCAATGAAGAATCGCGCAGCTACCGAAGGTAGGTAGGTAGGTACCTTCTTACGACTATGAGCTCCACGAGATGTACTCGTCATTGTAAAGTCATTAAGACCATAATAATGGGCGTCTTGGATGGGCAAGGCATAACTATAAGAACAGACTCGACCAACACTCTAATTGCGTTAAACACTACTCACAATCTGAATGATTTTGAAGGATATTGCTAATCCATTGCTTCATATGTTTGATAAATTTGTCTGCTCAGCAACGTAAATAACGCAATCAATGGTGTTGAACTGTCTTAATGAAAACCATTGCTAAGTGTGTTACGCAATTACCCCGTAGGCTAACCCCAGCACTGGGCACGGCACGGTACACCTTAATTAGATGATGTTGATGATGAGTTCTAACTTTTTTTAACTTTCATTCCATGTGGATGTGAGTGAAAAGTCTCACAGTTTCGAACTCAGCAGTTCTTTAATAAAGTAAACTAATAAATAATATATGATGAATTTCATACAAAAAGCAGTTTGAGAATAACATTCTCAAATTATACTATGCTACTGACGTGAAAGTATATGAATTACCTACACTGAATAATGAGTTTAATAACCGCTCACAAGTATTAATCATAATAACGCCGATGAATTATTAATAGAACGTTCTACATGTCGGCTTTATGTTATTTCTATACTTTCGTTTTTGAATTATTCATAGGTAATGCGACGATCGGCATTACGTCTTGTTTATTGTATTCATTAGGACCAATATCTGTCCAGTTTGGATAAGTAATTTCCACCATTTAAATATCTGGTCCTTATCTCCGCACTTTGTACCATCAAGTAAAATGTAATAGAAAATAAGCGTAAGCAATATTTGTCAATATCACCTATTGTATCCCAAAGCATAAAACAATGCACAAACGTTTGATAGTATTATTTGATTGAATGAGTAACCAACTGTTATGACATATGATGCAATGGGTAGAAGGACATGGTTGAATTGAAAAGATAATAAATACATGCAATATGTCATGTCGTGCGCAGGACGAAAAAAGACGAAGTTTCTCTCCCCAAAAGTTTTCTTCTAGCTAGAGCTTCCTCTACGGCTACGTCAACACATAAGTTGTAGTAAAAGACTTGTATTGGGGAGAAAATCTCCGTCTGGCTCTCCTGTGTTGCTGCACTTGCAGAAGAAGGACAAACGAAAGAATATGATAAATAATTGATAGGCTTGGTTCGTTTTCTCTAAAATTCTAAACACACCTTTTTATTACGCCAAGACGCCAGAGTGTGTCTCGCTCCCGTGCTTGGCCCTTCGCTTTATATTTTAGCATCACCTACGCATGAATAATCAACCAAGAAGAACAATAAAAACTCGTAAATACCGACCAATCCTATCTAAAGTCTGAATACTGAGCAATCAAACTTGCCATCTCCAAGAATTCTAATGATCACTTACCGAAACGCAACATTTCCGCTGACGTGACTACAACACAGTAACAAAGATGCCACATTTTTATTAAATTACCGTTGCGTGTACACAAATTATTTGAACAGACACGAAATGGCTGAGGAGACTAATAAATGGTCAGAGAAATTGAGCTCGGATCTAGCCTGTGTGATTTACGGGCGTCGAGCGCACGCGCAGAATCAGACCGCGGCGCTTGAGCATGTCCTCCTGCGTTGTATCAAGTGTCCATCTGACTTGTTCACACCTCATTACCATTGCGTGTCGTCTTTCATTCAATGCGACAATTGATAATAGTTTTCATGTCTACATCAAAACAATTAGTGATGACAAAGTGGGTTCTGATTAATCAGAAACAGTAGTACCTGGTAAATTCAATTTGTTGGGGCTAGTAACGATTAGATGTGATGATAAATTGAGTAATTGGATTGAGGCAAGCGTGATGTGTGAAGCTGATCGTGACTATTTCGTATTTGCGTAACAGCTGGTAACTAATATCTCAATTAATAGCTGACTTTTAGCACATAATAAACTTTAGAATGTGCCGTTCAAAGAGCTTTCTCTGCGAAAGACACACACGTAAAAAGTAAATATTGAATCAATTTCAAAGCAATTTGCTCTAAACTCAACATGGACTCGCGCTGCGTTTGTGAACTCACTGCTCTACGTCTGGCTTGAATCAATAGAGAATACGAACTTTAGTCTAGACGCCATATATTTAATACTAATTCCGTATGCAGACGCTTTCTCTTTGTTTAATATCATATAAATGAAAAACATTCTAACTATCTTTAGTAATAAAAATTTGAGGAATTAGGTACTTTTAAAATCTACAAAATTTTATGGAAGGAAGATTTACTTTTTAAATCCTCTTATAAACGATAAGTCCAAAATTAATGCGTATAATACCCATTATTTATGATAAACTAAATCTGCAAAATCACATAATGTAGCGAAATCAGAAATGAATTCGACCGGAAAAAATCTCCCGATCTGTGCTTGTGCTCATTAAAATTGTGCTTTGTAATCGTACGAGTCATCACTTTAACTATATTATTTACAAGGAGAAAGTCACGTAACAATTTAAAATAAATGTTTAATATTAAAGAATGCGTTCGAACATCATTGCTATACTTTCCCAAATCCGTGATAGACACGGCATCGCGCCGACTTTCCAACGGGCGTCGATGTTATCTGTTTCATAAAAATGAGGCTCATTTAGCTCCAGCAACAGATATGTGGCCATTTCAGTAATTAAGTGCGCTTTGGTTTTAATTATTCTGTAACGCGGACACCGGAACGTGTATCCGAACGTAGCCGCCATGCTTCGCGTTCTTAATTCCAAATTCAGAATTTTTAAAACGGCTTTCAGTGATTCTTGTGTGAATAGCCTGTATTACATACAATATGAACAGTTAAGTAAGTGTGAGTTAAGATTAACTTAAATATTCATGATCATCTTCATCATCATCATTTCAGCCGAAAGACGTCATCTGTTGAACATAGGCCTCAAGCACCGCTATTTCGACCGGTTCTGTTTCCCGCATCCAGCGGATTCTTATTAAAGCCTAATAAAGTACCAAATTAGCTTGTATTTTTTGTTCGTGACTTATCTCTCACATTCTTCGCATTCATCTCTAGTGCCAATCACTCTGAAGGCAGAGTTTGTTATTTTCTATCAATCAAGTTAATATGTCATCCATATTGCATGCTACGGTTACAAATTCCGTGAGCAGCACAATGACTTACATTCTCGTACTAGTTTGTTTGGCCGATAAGGTTCCGATATCCAAATTATTTGTTTAGTATTTTTCATCTTGAATTTTTCCCACCGCGTCTGACATATGGATGGATATCTACTGATAGCCTATCGGCACTATCAGTTCATCTATTACGTCGGTTATTAGCATTTTCGAGAGGCTTTCATAGTGATACAGTCGGATATTTATCTACCGATGGATAGTGTCAACAATGAGGTTAGCTTATCTTGCTTTTGGGAATTTCGCGCGGTGATTCAATGGTGCGGCGCATAATAGGATTATTCATTTTTAGATAGTATTGATACTATTGGTAAACTATGAAGACACAAATTAACAGGTCACTTCAAGTTCTCGGACCAAATCATTTGATCTGAGGTCACGTCAAGCTCGAGGTCTCTTCAGAAATCCTAAGACTGGTGGTGAACTAAATGTACCTACATGTATATCCACTTTTTTTGTAACTAGTAACCAATACCATTGTTTACATAAGTGTCATTATTTAATAACGTCATTGTTATCACATTATATTTTAATGAAGGCATATTTGGGCGCCGAATTTCCTCTGCTCATCAATAAGCGAATACATCATGTCATGTCATGGTCCTGGTGCTGGCACAGGCGACAATGCCCCGTGATTACAGCCAGACATCCGTCCATTGTTGTCACGTCACTTGCGTATGCGCGGCTGTTTTCGTGCTGACATGCTCTGTACGGGGACCATGTGAAAATTGTGGGCAGAATTTTAAAGATATACATTTCGTACTAAAGGACCAAATTCTTTTGGTCTTTATATTTTACCTACGATAGGGTTCAGTAAAGATTGAAATAATATATGTATTACTACTTTTGGATATTTCAGTCTTCAATATACTGGTCCTTTAACTTGGAAGTGATTTATTTTTACTCTTTGCAGCCAAGCAATTTCCGTCCAAGAACGACCACAATCATTTATTTGCAATAGGTATAGACAAGTAATACAGTGTAGGACAAGTAATATAGTTTTTTGTTTTCATGATTTTGTTAGTTTTAATCGTTTGTATTTCCTGTTCTTGTCTCAAATAAAATATTTTTCTTTCTTTAAAGTAATTCAATTTCCTAATACATACTCAGAAAATAGTGCTGGTGTGGAACACCTATCCTGATCTACAGCCTCAGCCTAGTCTACAACATAAACATGTCTTACTTATTTAGGTTAGCACTTTCTTATCACCACTTGATAACTAATCAGTATCAACAGAATCTCTTCTTTTTTTAAATATAAAAATACCAAATTAAGCTGACGTCGACGATGGATTTGACTAGGTGCTTATGCAAATTAAAATTATGATAATATCCTGAAATCCTCATGAAACGTTTATTAAACGATTAGTGTAACAAGATAACATCGCTCCATAGTAGGTAATTCCGTATGCATACGTGCATACTAATGCACACACACATGTATTATGTCGTCGATCATGCAGCTTAATTTGGCCAAGATAAGTACCTTAGGTAATCATTCCATTCATTTATGTAGTGAATATTCTTTAGTATCGTATAGGATTGCTTTTAAAAAGAATTAATTCTAAACGAAGGACATCAATTTCTACCTGATCTATCCGCGTCATGCATGGGATATATGTATACTATCCCAAACGTCCCTTTATCTGTCTTTATGAAAATGGAAGACCGCTTTTTGAAAATGGAAGACTGCGTTCGTGTTTTATTCAAATATCCATCATAAAATTGAAAATCAGACATTCGAAGAGAATGCTAAACACTAGAATGAATACTTTTAAGCAAATCATCTAACAGTAAGATCCATTTCAGCGAAGAACGTGTCTGCCAATGCAGATACCGGAGATGCATTTACTGCTTTAATAGGAATAAAGGCCATTTTTGCGTGGCAAGTGTGTGCTGTGTGCTTAGTTGTTTACTCAAGTGAGTCGCGTCGCCATCACAGTCGTGTTGTGCATACGCTTTGGTATCGTATCTTCCCGTTTAGTCACTAATGAAGTGTTGGAAATCGTCGTAAATTAATGCATGAGGAAGATACTGATGTGTAATATTGGAACAATTGTAGCAGACACTTTTATAGCTAGCTGGTGTTGCCGATTTAAGTTTGTTCTGATTTTTAAACAGTTGGGTTCTTTGTTCAAAACAGTTGGCACTCGTGAATGTTCAAGATTTAATTAACTTTGTAATATTTTTGATAATAGCGTCTTGTAATAGTAAAAAAACTCGGGACAACCGTTGCGGATTCTCAATTCAAAAGGATTTTTTACTTTAGTGGGTAGGTACTTAATACATATTTTTTTATCAAAGCTCAATCAAATACAGATACTGGCAGTCTGGGCGAGAATCGTGACCAATCCTCCTCCAGTTGTGGAGTTTAAAATCAATCCAGCACGGGCAATAACAATATTTATACCATTCCCCCTCTAAAAAGCTTATTTTATTCACTGAAAACAGTGAATAAAAAGCTCTTTTAATCACTGTTTTGGTGTTTGAATTTAGAACACATCTATATATGCGACCTCCATCTCAATGCTCTACAACCTCCTTGCGAAAACATACTCTATACACAGAAAATAAATATCGTTTCACAAGTTGATTGTTATTAGTAATAATAAGAAAATTACTTTTGATTTTAGTAATTGTTCCAATTTTAATGTGCATTTTAATTAAAGCCCCTTGCAGAGTAGCGCGACGCGACAGCGCGACGACACCGGTCATTGTTATACCGTGAAGTTTTCTTTGAAATTGTTTTGTTAGAATCGCGTCGCGCTGTCGCGTCGCACCAGTCTGCACGAAGCTTAATTCAACCTTCCTTTTTTCTTCAATAAATGTCTATTTTCGCTTAAATCTTTCTTTTTCTCGTAGTCATGGTATAAAGTATAGTATGCAACTCTTGAATAAAACGGATTTATATCGAGGGCCATGAATTACTCGCGTCGCTCAGGATTCTAAAACTTGAATCACTCCCTACGGTCGTGATTCAGTCGTTAGAATCCTTCACTTGCTCGTGATTCATCTATGGCCCTCGCTTTAAATCCGTCTTTTATTCACTAATTGCATAATATACTATTTATCGGGATAATCGCAATAGAATGTCTTAAAAAGTTAACTAAAGCGTTACGGCTGGCAACACTGATTGGTGGAATGGAGTTTAATTTTAGCGCAGACGATGGCCCTGGATTGTGTGGTTTTCCTTTTACGGATGCCATCTTGTATGCTCTTGTATGTTTATTTAATGTTCCAGTGCAGAGCTGCAGGATTTAGACGAAATTGGTCCTTCCGTTCCATCTAATAAAGTATTTGCTACCATTACAATTTGTGAATTTGTAATGGATATTATCTTTTGGGTTAAAAATTCAAACATTTTGTTTTTTTTTTTGTACACAACAATGACAGGGATTCCTCTTCGAGGGCGAAGAATATTGCCATTGATAAAAAATATGAATGCACTTATCATTAACGAAAGATTATAGCTTATCAAATTGTTTCGACCAAGTGTAAATTGTTTTTATCAAAACAATACTTACATTGAAAATTTGCAAAACAAGCCAGTCAATTTACTTGTCATTGAAATGTTCTCTGCAGTACCAAATGCAAAGTAAAAAAATACAAACACAAAACACTTGTGTCGCCATAATCTCCCATCTTCGCCTGTCCACAATGCTGCGTATGAATACCCTCATTGTAATGCAGAACTTGCCTGCTGGGACGGGTATGGGATGGGAATGGGACAGGAAATGCGTTTAAATGAAACGCCGAAGAAAAAAAAAAGCACTTTGTAGCTCATCTGAATTGATTTGTCATTTGAAAGATGTTTTTGTTATTATGGTCCTTTGGTACCACCAATAATTATAATTTAAAAATACTCAAAGCCTCCCAATTTTAAGTGAGCCGGTCTACCTAAGCATGGACCATAAAGCTTCATGCAGACCAGCGCGACGCGACACCGGCTATTGTTATACCGTCAAGTTTTCTTAGAAATTGTATTGTTCGAGTCGCGTCGCGGCGTCGCGTCGCGCTGGTCTGCACAAAGCTTAAATGTACGGGTTGAAAGAAAGAAAGAAAATACAATACCACTTTACAAATTAGCCAAAAGCCTCGTATCCATTATTAACACAGAAAAGTTTGACAAATTTTATCTATTGGTTACACCGGTTAGTCGTAAATGTTTGTAAGTTCAGTGAGAAATACTTTCTACTAAGATGCACTGAGTAGTTAATTTCAGTATTACAGTGGAAGGAGATTATTTCTCTCAGTTGTTGATAGCTACACAGTTATAAGTTCACTTTATTTAAATTCGTTAATCATGTTATTTTATTATGCTAAATTATGGCATCGTTGGCCTTAATTAGGTTACAGAGTAAGCAGAAAAATGTACGGCGATGAGACCGTACAGCTTCTTTACTGTTATTAAAGGTGTTTTAATCCTAACTAAAACTATAATTATAAATGCGAAAGTGAGTTGTTTTTTGTATGTTTACTTGTTACGCTTTCACGCTAAAACGGCTGATCGGATTTGAATGAAATTTGGCACAATTTTTATCCAGATATTCCTGGATATACTAGATGATGATGATGATGATGATGCGGGTGAAACGGCGGGCCGCAGCTAGTAGAATAATAAATCCCTAGAGATGCAAACGATTTTGCAAAGTTAGGAGTTAAAACTTTGGACAAGACTAAACTTGGCGTGGCGCTTGATGACAATAGACTTTTACCCATAACCCTTCAACTTAAAACGTTCCAATTTGCAGAAGCTACAAGCTCTGAACTGAAATTCAAGATATTGTATCTCAATTCAACTCAACTTAACAAATAATGTTAACAGCGCAACAAGCGGCTAATGAACTATTGCGGCCCACCCCACCAGACCATAAAGTTCCATATTTTATGCGACATAGACATAGTTTAAGACCTTCGTGACGGTCGCTTTATGATGATAATCGACATGGAACAGGGCCGACCTTTCAATTCGCTCTGGTTTCGTTCAAAAACTTCCACATTTTTGTCGTAACAAGCGAAAGTGTGTCATAAATTTGTCTCCTCAGTTTCACTTACGACGTTGGAATCTATTAAATATCGGGTATTTTTATTATAATCTCATTTTAAATTGTATAAATGGATTGAGTGTAATTTAGAAATTGGAATTTCTATATCCGAGTTTATTGAACCTTTGTGGTTAGGTTTGATCGCATTTTAACGGATTGGCGCGCTACTGCTAAAGTTTGTTCAAATCACTTTGCTATGAAGATAAAGCAAAGCACTCTCACTCCTCCCCTTGAATCTAGATACCTTTTTATTATTTTTATTCTTACGTCTTTGCGTCATAAGTCACACAGAATTATGAACACTAACATGACTCATAAAAGGTATCATAATTAAGTGTACTGCAACAATAGAATTACACTTTCCGTTTGGAAAAAATCCTTGTCCAAATGCGGCTGGAATACATAAACGCGTGTCGATTCGGTTTCAGTCGCGTCGCGCCGCGTCCGATCCGATGTCAAGGTCACGGGCGCATGCGTGCCGTGTCGCGCCCGCCGCAGTATCGAACATTTTATTTTTACAAGTTCGAACTTCGAACGCAGCTGCACATGGAGAATTTTTATTATTATGTTGATAAGTGTTTGGATGCTTCGAGTTAGTCATCTGCAATTTTGGGCATGCACTTCTGGTCCTTTTTTGCTTGTGAACGCATGTCAAGACAGTGTCATCGACTCCAAGACTAAGTACCTTCCTAATTATATTGGTAAGAAACCGAATGAAATGAAAAGTATATTATTGTATTTTATAACCTTGGTTTATTCTTTCAGCTTCAGGTAGGAAGGTCTACAAATCTGTGTATAGTTACAAAAATTATAGAATGTCAGAAACCTCGCGTCACTAAACACAATAAAAACAACAACTTCATTATTGTTCTCTTTATTATTACTTTCACAGTGTTATCGATGGATATTTCAAACGACAAGCCATAAAAGTCATATGTTCAGTGCCAGCCGATAAATTTAATAACGGTTATGGAGAAACAAGCCATCAATCAAAATTTTATAACTCAGACCTATCCTAACTAGAAGGGCGTTACGATGACACGAAATTAAATGCTGGTCTTTCGACCCGGAATAGAATGCACCGAAGGAATGCACACAACATCATTTGACATAAATCTGAGAAGTTATTAACCGGTTGGAAAGCGGATATTAGAAACAGCCGTTTTTCTGTAATCAAGAAGTCGGATGTTGGGAAAAACGAAGTGTAAATTAATGATACGAGAATCAAAAAATAGTGTCATGTCATAATTCACTTTTCAATTTGCTTAAACGGACTTCAATTACTTTCGTTCATTTGTCTTTGGACCTTGTCCTCAACTTCTAATCCCTCATCTAATCATTCTGATTTAAGATCTTAAGTATCAACTTATAAAAATTCCGCTTTCTTTGTAGCAATATCAATTCTAACTACACCGCACTCATTAAAAATCTCAACTTCCCCTAAATCTTTGGTCTTATAAAATCACAATAAAGTCAAAAGGACCAAAACAACATGGTGGCGTCTGTCATCAACGGCCGTAGTTAGATAATTTAATTTGTCGACACACGCCTGGAACATTTACGTTTAACGTTAATTAGACAAGCAGCACGTCTGTTTATATTCCTTTTATTTTAGACATGATTTGTGTTTGGGATGGTTAGCTCGGTTAGCTGTGATTTGTTTTCGGTTCTATTTGTAGGTTTAAACATTTTGAGGTTACGGTGCATGTAAATTGTTCAATTGTTTAGTTTAAAACTGTAGGAAATAATCGCTTTTGTTTTTTTCTTTGAATGGACCAATGAAAGTTTCTGCGTAAAGTTTGGTCTCTAACGGTTCCGAACCAATAAGATTCAACGGTAGGTACTTTGTTTTATTTTATCTAATTTTTATACAGAAGTAAAAGTTAAAGACCAGCAACCTTACGAAGTCTGGTAATTAATCCAGAAATATGTTTTGCTAGATTACCACGTTGTTTTTTGTTTCTGTGTTTAACAAGCGCGACGGCATCTGTTGTCACGCGCCGCTTGCTCGACGCTCTGCGCCCGCGCTGGTCACTTGTCCGGATTTTGGTCCGTTCTTTGGTGCTCATATTCAAACATTAGTCATGTTCTGCTAATGCTTCGGTATTAAAAACACTCTTTCCTTGGTCTAGAAAAATACAAAATTCCATTTTTTTTATACAGTCTACGGAACTCCCGACAGAAGCGAAAACTTAAAACTGGTGGATAAGCGTCATCTATATTCTATAGTACAGCACTATGGCGCGAGCATGTCGGTGACGCGAATCCATAAGTCTATCGTATAAATAATAATCGCTCAACGCGCCTAAAGAAGTTTTCACTTCAAAAACATTTACTTGCCGGCGATCAAAATGAAATACGGCAAACCAGCATTTGTTAGCGATGGTTGCTTACTTTCTTTAATCGTCTTGCCTCCATTATTTTCTAATTACTTCACATATTTCCGCTCACACTTCGCATAGCCCACCCAAGTTAGTGAAACAGTAGACCAATGAATATCCAGCGCGTATCTAACCTCAAATTGTTACATATAACTTATTAAATATCTATCTTGGAAGTGCATCTTTTAATCTTTTCCCCGTTCATCCGTTATGACTGAACCGAACCGGGTCGTCGAACCGTGCTAACGGCGCTTCACATTCGCGTGATCGCCTTCACACTACACACGTGAAGGGACAACACGTTGCTAACCAGTCTTTTATCATGCTAAGTGTTATGTTTTGCGTGGAAGATGAAATGGAACCAATTTTAAGCAGTTTTCTTTGCTCTCCAAAAAAGCAGGTTAGTGACCGCAAAGCAAGCCTTCTCGCGCTGTTAACCCTGCTCTGTTGAGTGTTCACCATCAATAGTTGTTGACTTCACGCGTGCTGTTTTGATGTTTTCTTTCTAATTAATTTAAGTGTTAATACAAACCCTGGAAGTCATCAGTTTGACCGAAAAAAGTATTCGCAGGTAAATACCGGTACTAAAAATATCCGTACAAAAAAAAAACGGTTTTATATAAATAAATCAATTAAAACAAGTAGAACGGAAATGACACAAATAAATACATTTTATTTATCAGAATGTCGATTTTCTTGCATTTCAAAGAGATACCATCGAAAAACCACTGGCACATACTTTTACTATTTTTCCTATACTGAACAGACCTAGTTTTGAAAGGTGATTAAAATAGTGAGATTGCAAGTAGGTTAGAGATGCAAACATGATTCACATAACAGTTAAAAGCCAAACACAAAGAGTTCCGACTTTCACTGTTACTCTTTGAGATATTCTTGCCATTCCGAGCTCATCATTAAAATTTAAATATTTAATAACGTACGATATAATATTTAAAAAATACCTTAGCAAAACAGATGACTTCCTTAATAAGATAAGCTTATTTTATTCATCTTGTTTTATTTTTGGCTAACATTTTATCCAAAAATCAATTATAATATAGAAAAGAAAGCCTATACATAAATAAGAATAAGCGACATCTTTGAATCGTAGATTATTTTTATTTAGATATCAACTAATATTATAATTATAAAATAACACTGAGAACCCAATACATACATAATTATCTGCAAAACTTTCGCGACGTCTGGCTGAAATCAGGTCTATTCGGGAACTATTTACGATTGTGTCTGATCAACAGTTCCCAGCGGGCTGTTGTACACAAAATGACGTTATCTTGACGTGGTCTTCCGTTCCGCGTCGCGGTCCTTAGAGCCATTCTATTATAATATCACCGTGATGTGTGTCCTGATCCTGACCATACAAATCGCTCTTATATCTATTATGGTCCTGTACTGACAGTGTTTCAAATCAACTAAAACTCAACAAAATGCTTACACGTAGTGGGTGTGCGGTGTATTTGTGTTAATATGTATCATAAAAAACGTGTTGTATTTTTGCAGCCACTCCTTTGCATTTCATTAATTAGTGTTAGTCCCTACCACGTGAATACTTCCGTACACTAATTGATTGAAGCACGTAGCTATTCTATTAATTACTTACATCGATTAGTCATTCTTCCGGCTTATGTAATAAAATCATACTAAATTCATTGTAGAATGCCTCTTACTTGGGCCAAGCTTCATAGCAATATATCTTTTCTTCGCACTAGACAGAGATAAACGAGATATTTTGCACTAAATCAGTGCACTTGACCTAACGTAAGTAGCTCAATCAAACATGTTTTTTTTTTAAACAACAAGTTAAGTTTCCGTAAACGAGGTGAATAACTGTAGCATGTTGCAGTGTAAAACTTTTTTAGTTGTAAAAAAGAATTAAGTTTCCAGAAAACCTACGTTTTATTATTCAGAATTTTTATTTGTTTTCTCAGAAAGTGATATATATTATGAAAATTAGGTGAATAAAGTTGTTGATAGTATAAAAGTTAACTCACAAAGTCAAAGTCTCACATAGCTCAATGTACAATTTTGTGCCTTAGTAAAATATAGGCTGAACAGAAACTAAATACATATTGTATTCAATTTAAAAGGACACTGATTTTCTTATTCGAGTCTGATTGTGGTTTTATTTTTATCAAGTCTTAGCTTAGTGGCCAGTATTACAGTATATCAAGTGACCGGACGAAAAGCTCAGCCGCTCAGCGGGCACCTAACCACAGACAATAAATGAACGGCATCTGCAAATCCCGTATTTTCGGTACTTACCGATAACACTCCGGCTCGACTGGCAGACTAAACGAGTTTGCTGAAAGGTTCGTTTATGCTTCGTGGAATTTGTACTTGATCTTACTGGCTACTTACTCTTCAATTAAGGAGAATGAATCATTAATATCAGTAAGAGTAAAGCCATAAACAATGATAGAGATTTGGTCATTATTTTCTTTCATATTGCACTTTCTCAGCAGCAACTCTTCGAATAAGGATTAGTCATGTTTATTTATTACCATCATCCGCTAAATCGGAGTCTTAAAAAAAAACAAAACAAGATTTCGAATTTACCACTTCATTAAAATATTCATGAACTACACTTTAGATAGTAAACATACGTTTTGCATAGCTGGAAAGAAAAACATTTCACGCAAACTATGTGTCTATGGTACGAAAATAGTGAACTTGCAAGAAAGTGAAGTTGAACTGGTCTTGGGACAGGCAAGGCGCCCACACAGCCTTGCACTTTGTTTATTTATATTATGCTGATTTATGTACTGGCTGCAAGTTTACGCGGCCGAAGACCTTTGAACTGAGCTTCGCGCTTGATTGATAAGCTTATTTATAAATCATGAATCATTTATTGACAAGCTTTGAGGTCAACAACATTTAATTTTGTATCAAGTTAATTTTGCTTGTTTCTTCAAACGGACCGTTTGTGCGAAATTTCAAAGGATAGTCGGTCGCGTTCTATCGATGGTAAAGACTTTGGTTGGTTTTGTTTCAATAAAAATGTATGGACTTGTATTAGATAAATAATTGATTAGGTAGGAAAGTTTCTGCACTTTTATGTTGTTGTTAAATGTTAATTAGATCGGGTTTTTGCTAATTTGCTGCCATATAAATGAGTAAAGATTTATTATAAAATATTGGTTACAATTTATAGCTATACCTACTTAAATAAATAAATGGGTAGCTAGTTCTTTTATCTGCTATATTAATATTAAATTATAATACTGCTGTGATTCAGTTATATATACAAGTGCGTATCATTTCCGTAAGTGTGAAACGAGAATTATCTTGCCGCCATTTTTGCTAAATCGCGGGAGCAGGTCATTGAACTGACCGCAGCGATCAGCCCCCTGCAGAGGAATGCTAATTTATTTACGTAAATATCTTTATTAGGTCATCCATATGTAGATTATTTACAGAATAATTAATTTAATCGTTACTTTATTTAGATTTTTACTTAAACAAAAATACCCCCCGTCTTGTTGTGACAGGAAAACAAACCAGTTGTTTTGCCAATTAGTAATTACATAGTTTTAAATACCCGTTGCGTTTAATTTCCTTGGTAATTTCTAGAATTTAGATACCTAATTACTCGGATCGGATATTTGGATGCATATGAGTAAATTTTTCGCAAAAAATTATGTAAGTGGCTTTAAAAAAAATCTTATTATGTACATATAGGTATATCCCGGCCCGGAATGCAATAAAATCTGAGAATGGGAATTATCCTATTAGTTCTGTAATCGGATACATGGTATGCAAACGACTTATCAGCCCTCTTATGAAAGTTACTTTTGCGGTGAAAATTATAAGGTAGGTACCTACTGTAAACATTTTTTTACGAAACTCAAGGCACCAAGTTATTTTTCGCTATGTGCTTTGCCAATTTGGCAACCTACTTTACAACATTAGCTATTATAGCATTTCTATAGTCAAAAAGTACTAAATTTATCAATTCCAGAATTGCGAGATTATTGCGAACGATACAAAAGTGCATTCCATACTAGCCAACCAATAGCACATAATTCATCATCCCATAGTCATTCCGACCGAAAGACTATGCGGGATGATAAAGCTAGTTTTGTAAAACTTCATCCCGCTTTTACGCTTGAAATCCATTCCAGAATGGATAGTGATAGCACAGCTGTTTGTCTGGTGACGTCACACTACTAAGTAATCTGGATTGGACGTTATCAGCAGAGTGCTTCACAGGCGTCTGTCACATTTCTTATCTTTACAGTTTCTTGTTATGACGACAGCTGAACAGTCTTGTGTCTGGGTGACAAGAAATTTCACTGAAATAGAAATAAAGACAAAAAGGTTTATTCTGCTCAAATAAGACGCACAGTACATACTAAAGCCGAAAGCCCAGTATTCGAAAGAAAATACATTATATACAGAGAGAAAGTCAAAAACCAAATTAGTGTCCATACTTCGTAGTACCTTCTGTTACCCCTTCGGTGAATACATACAGACGGTGCTGCTATGTATGTTTGTAACATTAATTTAGAATGTGTGTACTTACATGAAAAAGATGACTAACCATGCAAAAACCAGTCACGAATTCACGATTCACGAAAACAACGCGCGGGAACTACAGGGTTTTGTCTTTGTTCATCACCATCCATTAAAACCTGTCACAAATGACCATACCATTGAAACGTTTTGAATTTGAAACAAAAGCTTGATGAACTTTCAAACAATTACCGGCGGCAGATGAACGATAATGTTACCTGGTGCTGAGGACCGGTGGTGCGGAAACCGGCGTAGTTCTTCATAAATACCATTATCATAACGGTGCTAGTCTAGACATCGGAAAAAACTGTATCAGGAACTGTTTTTGTAAAGATTTATAATCGATTCGGCGGTAATCGCTGCGTTTACGGAGACTGTGAGTTTTCCTGAAGTATTTTGGTGTCAAGTTCTGGTTTAATTGCTTCGTTTGTAATGTATAAGTACTACACGGGCATGAGTATCGCGGCGATAGTCATGCCGTGACATCAATTTCTATAGAAAATGTATGAAGCAATCTCCACACGGCGATATCATCGCGGCGAGAATTTGATGGCACGGTGATACTCCTGCCGCGATTCTCTAGCCCGTGCTGATGGCGCCGTTTGTCCGTGTCGAAGTTATTGTTGAGGTAAGATGAATATTCTTCGGCGCCTAACAAGGTCGGAAGCTCTCGCCCATCCTGCACCTCCTCTTACATCTACTATAGGGAAGAGGAGCGTCTTCATTCGCTTGGCCTTACCTGAAGGCCACAACGAATAGGTCACAGTTGATACAGATTATTCCAAAGTGCCATGTTCTGTGTTTTGCTAATTAATTTTCTGCACACACATGGTCACTTTGGTAACTTTGTTTTTAAGCATAAACCTTTCAATGAATAATGTAGTCCCAAGAATCGTTTCAATCTCGTAAAGCTACACGAATTTTTACTTACGGTATGGCTAACTCATATAAAGGTACCTTTTCTGTATGCCTACAGCTAGTACTTGATATATGTAGTAGATGTACGTGCTAGGTTGTCATGTCAGTCGGTGAATCATCTCGCGATCGACAGGATAGTGTTACAGCACGCGGCTGCGGTTATGTCTCGTCTTTAGATGTTGATTTCGCTATGTGCGGAATCCATGTTCGTCTGAGAATGAAAGGAGATATTATACTGCTTGGAGAGGACATACATTTTGTTGATCACTGTGTACTTAATGTTCTATATGCAGAGTTAGCGACTTATGTCTGGTTTAACATAATTTAAGGGGGTATTCCTCGAAGCGCACCAACTTTGAAACGCACCAAAAGTATTCCTCAAAACGCACCATTCAAATGCGCTAACACAAATTAAAAATATTATAATTTTATTCCTCAAAACGTACCAACGATGAAACATAGAGAAGAGCATGAAGGATTATAAATGATATCGATAGACGTTTTAAATTCAACTGTCCTAATTGTTTATTTATTAAAAACTACCAGGAAAGCAGAAATGAACTGGAACTAGGTGCTTAAGCGACTTACTACTTAGCTCAATAATGATAAAAATACAGGTTTTGAAATTGAATCATTTGTTGTTTAGCGTTTCAAGGAATACTTTTGGTGCGTTTCATTTGGTACGTTTCAAAGTTGGTGCGCTTCGAGGAATACCCCAATTTAAGCCATTTAATGGTTCTATAACTTTTGAATCTTGATCAGAGATGACTGCTTTATTTATTTATTTATTTATATATACTTTATACTTTATTGTACACCACAAAAATACATAACAAGAAATAATAATTAAGCACTACAAAATATACAATGGGCGACCTTATCGCTTTCTGCGATCTCTTCCAGGCAACCTTAGAATGGAGAGTGATTTGCCTGGACATAAAAATGGCTGCTTTCTACTTAAGTCAAGCCAAGTGTCCAATACAAATCGTATCTAATTATACAAGCTACAACAACACTAACAATACCGATTGTCACCTTTATTTATCTCTTAATTTTCTTATTGTGAACACAGAGAATCGCACTTACTTTTATTTTTATCTTACTTTTCTCAATATGTTAAGTGAACTGTAATGTTCTTTTTTTTGAGAAATGTCTTGATACCGAAGCTAAAGCAACACTTCATGTCCACTATGATTATTTTAAAATTACAATAGATGATGTTACGGCTTGTTCCAACAAATAAAAATAATTATTGCTGTATTAAGGTTCCCGCAGACAGGCGCGAAGCGATACCGCGGTAGAACATTTCCCGAGAAGTTTTCATAGAAATAATTCCACCAGACTACGCCTTTAACATCAACTGGATTCCCTAACAATGCCAAGGAGTGCCTAAACATACATTAT
Organism: Agrochola circellaris; assembly: GCA_914767755.1. Lineage (NCBI taxonomy): Eukaryota > Metazoa > Arthropoda > Insecta > Lepidoptera > Noctuidae > Agrochola > Agrochola circellaris. The sequence goes on from OU611848.1 coordinate 985,807, forward strand.
TACAATCTAACCTACTCTGAGGATTGTAAAAACAATTACTTTTAAACTACGCGTGATTTCAATTGAGTAACTGATACTAACTTCATATTAGTTTTCATGTTGCCTATCTGTTGTAGTATGTACTAGTATTTAATTATAATTATTTGGAGCACTATTTACGATGTAGCAAGATAATAGGTAGGTATATACAACAAAACAGTAGGAACATGAGATAATAACGGAAATACTTCATTCAAACTGTTAGTTCTCTGTCTACCTACAAAACTTTTCAAAAGTCTCCATTAAGGTCATCTAACAGCCAGACCTCAAGAACAACGTTAGCTTCTTCATGTTTTATCTGAAATTACAAAAACACGACTAAATCGTGTTCTCGCTATAAAATGACCTAGTATTTGTATTTGAAACGCCAATATCTGTCATCTCCATCACGATACCATCCGTTCTCTCAGGAAGCTATTTGTGTACAATAACTGTTTACTTTCTAAAACAAACAACGCTGTTATTGTTTATAGACAGATGTCGGATCGTCTCAAGATTTAGACCAACACTGGAGAACTAGAATCATATAACTACGTAGTCACGTTACTGACAATAGTGCGAAATAGTGCAGTCTTTCTTTGCAAAGGAAATATTCACTTGTAAGCTAATATCAAATCTAGTCTAACGAAATATATTGTTTCCCAAGATACTGAGTGATAGACCCTTGATGATAAACCAGAAACAGCAAGGACTAGGGCATCAGTCACCATTTCTGATATCTTAATAGCTGCATCTATAAATTGAAATGCAACTGCTTCATTTACGTTAATCTATATTCATATAACCGAATAAGGGAAAAGTAGATAGGATATATCTCTTGACACAAATGTTCCACTGGCGTAAACATACATCTTAGCTTCTTTAAAAGGCTTATTACCTTACGGGGCCTATTCTGCATTAGAATGAGGGTTGTCGTGGGCCCTGTTGGGCACACCTTGACATGGCTAGCCTATTACCTCAGATGATGATGGATGTCATGTACTCATGGCCCAGTAATTACGTTCGGATGGATGCCGCCAAAACAATCGCAAGTATGTAAATGATGCTCCGACCGGAGATAAGTGGCCATTGTTCATTTGACGGCAGTTTACGGATTGTTTATGAGTTTGTTTTATGTCTAGAACTGGTCGAATTTTTGCATTGGTTTCAGTTCGTCGGTATGAAATAATTTTATCTCTATTAAGATGAGACAATTGTTTTGTGTGTTTTTCTATTTCGGAGGTGACACCATTATCTTCGATTATATCTTGTCGAACGACGCATTCAAAAATTCCAGCAGGGTTATTGGTGTCCAATCAAATGATCGTGACCAACCTAACCACAGCATAATTAAAAGGACCCTACTTCCTACACCGTTCCCTATTTCCATACAATTAATAATGAAGCAACTAACATGTCAATCCACAGTCACAACAATCGTATCTTCATTCACTCCGCCGCGCCTGTGCGTGTGCGCAAGTAACATTATATGGACGAGGCGCGGTGGCTTTGACCTAGTGGGACCTTGGTTACCTTGGGCACCACCGTGACGGTGCATCCTGCCAGCCTATAGCCATTTATAAGCCCAGCTAATTCGTATTTTTGTTGTATTATTGAAGGATTTAATTACAATTGTGAGACCTCAAAGCCATCATTTGCATTAAAATGACCAAGTGCTGCTGCTGTTGCAAAAACATCTAGAGTAATTTGGGCCGTCTGCAAAAGCTGTTAACTTATTTGAAACATAAACCTGATTTTTATTGCCTCTTAACCTCGCATTACACTAGTTGGTTCAAGTTACATCTACTCTGATATGTTCGTTCGTACCCGAGCGTTTTCTCGACAACTTGTACGTGGTGGCGCATATTTTAAGATTCCTACAAGCTTTCTCACGAAAAGTTCTTGAATGCTTTTTAGTATGCCGATAGAAACCCTAACCTACAACGACCTGCTGATGATAAACCTTTCAACCAATAATTATTATTTCCGATCATGAATCTAAAAGTAAAACTTGGGCGCTTTTATTTGCCCCTCTAAAACAGCGCGTAAAATACGTAGATCTCTAAATCAACCATCCCTAAACGGAACTCGATATAAAACCAAAGTAATACGGAAGCGAATCTGTCAGATGAACAACCGGACGCTGTTAATCTCGGGAAATAGTCGGTAAAATAGTCGTAAAATGGGCCAACTGGTCGTCTAGACCGTGCTGATGACCCTACCGATAGGAACCATGAATCAGATGCGTGAGGCAGATATGGAGGTAATGGGACAGCTTGGCAGATGTCAGGGGTGAAGCTGCCTGGCGAACGACTGGCAGGACATGACAACCTGTCTTGGAACTATGTGTGGCATAATCTGCTTGGGAATTTTCAATCTAAAGTGCTCCTGTCCATCTATTCACTGACACTGATATTGTCAGGTGAATAGCACGCTCAATCTAGCGATCAGTTACGCATGGCACACTACACTTATTTCAGGCTTCCCAAATACTTTCTAAGTATTTCCAATATCCATATTCTATTATAATTTCGCTTACAAAACTGTAATAATTCCTGTTCATCAGATACTTTTAATTCTCTGCTAGATAAGTCTTCTTTGTTTTCTCCGTACTTACTTGTGCCAAAACGAATTGAATATAAACAAGCCACTTCCAAATATCCATCCGTCGTGTCGGCTATTGTCTCCAAAACAAATGAGCTGCCAGACAGCTGTGAGATGAACGATTCTTGCTTTATTTGCGTCCTGCGGGCTGCGAGGCGAATGAATTGTTTCCTCACAGATTTCGCGCCCGTCATCTTTCATATCAACCGACAGCAACCGACACAAGATTGTTCTCAGACCGTTGTTATTATGTGATAAAAGTACTTTTGTAATGGTCTGCGTTTTGGAACTTGAATAAATGTTTTGGTTTTTGTTTTCGTTTTCAGTGGATGGGTTATTCAAGTTTAGTAAACAAATAATATCGTCGGCCTCGATCCCTAATTTATGTTCATCATCAACCTGCATCTTTAGAATTCTCACGAGATATTTGCTACATCGTGATTTTGTGCCATACATTAGAACGAATAATTTATGTTACCTACTATTGAATTAAATGACTCATTCTCACCACCATCATTTCCTCCACAGACTATAAAAATGAACGGCCACAGCAACGGCGACATGAATGGCGCAGGAGACATCATCACGCAGAACCAGCAGCGCGGCTGGTGGACCATCGGGCTCATCAACTCGCGCTACCGCTACCTCACTGCCGAGACCTTCGGCTTCAAGATCAACGCCAACGGTACCAGCCTCAAAAAGAAGCAGATATGGACGTTGGAGCCTGCTTCAGGGAACGCTAATGATAGTGAGTTGATTTGAACTTTTACAACATTTTATTAGAAGCTAAGAACGGCCCGCTTAGCTTGATCTCTCTACGAAGACAACGTGACATTTCAATTCAAATGTTTCACATCGCGCGGCACTTCGCCTTCATATCATTTCACAATCTGTTATTTTTTCTTTTGTTTCTACGGTGGTCATACTTCGTGTGCAGAGGTATTAAAAGAGCCTCTACGAATGTCGATACTTAAGTACGTCCGGTGATCCCTGGACAGTGGACAGTCAGACAACCACCTGCTTGACTGACTAATCTTTTTTTCACGGCGCGGCACGAACTTAGGAGCACGGAAATGCAGAGACCCATGTTCAGCAACACTTTACGTTAATCATCATTATCACAATGTTGATATGTAAATATCGACCAAAAGATTCCTTTATCCAGGAAATACTTGGCCAAATTGCAGACTAACATTTTTAGAACCGAGGATAGCGCAAATACGAATTTCGTAAAAGCACGATAAACTGTAATCCTGTTACCCCTAAAGTTGAAGCCGCAACCTTGAGCCCGGAAAAAGATACAGGCTCTAGATATTTTGTTTTTATTGTTTTCCGGAAAAGATTATCCGATATTCTTGGAATCTTTCCACTTAACGTTCTACGAACAGATGGGCAAATCTGTTCTATCGATTCTCTATAATAAGCTCAGTAGTGTCGGGCCATATAATAAGGGATCTGAGCAATTTGTAATCTTGCTCGTGAAATTGTAATTCGCTACGTGTTTCGGTTAACGAGAAGTCTTCCGAGGAAGGCAGATTGTAACATTGTACGGTGTATTAAAGGTAGCATTTTGATGGTTTACTGAATCGATTTATGGACGATTTATGTTTGGTTTTGTTGTGTTGCCATAAGATTAATCGTTGTTATCTTCATAATAATAATATGGTGTTACACATCAATATCGTCTTTTGTTTCGCTGCTAGTATTGTAAGTCCTAATTGGGTGTTCTGTCTGGATTCTATTCTCAACTTCTTATTTTAAAAGCTCCCATCATGGCGATCAGTATTGCGAGTTGATTTTAAAATTAATTAAAGTATGTACCTAAACCCAGATGGTCAGTTTATCAGGTTTCCGTTAGCGTTAATGAATGCTACATTTCTGATTTATCAGTATTGCGATGTTCATTTATACTCAGTACCAACTGTCCTATAATTCATCATTTGCAATCAATGAGTTACAATATAACTACAAATATTTGATTATGATAACTTCCTACCAAACAATAATTATTTATTTGCATAACATATTCTTGGAGTCCTAAAGATCCAACTATCATCTCGCAAGTTCCACACTTAGTGTAAAATCTTGTATAAACCAATCATCCTCACCGACACTACAATCTTTATCGTTGCTTTTTTCATTGGCGCCAGAGCATTGAACTTAGTCGTTAACAATACCATTAGTAATCTAACAAGCAATCCATGACTCACTTCAGGTGCTATTCTTTTTAAAACGTCCGACTTCCGGACGCTTATAAGGCCCAGGATCGATACCAACTATTATTATTGCCAGGAAGAAAATCGTAGACCCTGGAAACTTAATTCTTTTACAAGTTTATACCCTTTAAAGGTATTATGCATATATTTAGATTCACACAAGTTTTTCTCAGCTATGTCTTTAATCAAACTGATTGATATACATCCGACCTTTTACCTTTTTAACGACTTCTAAAAGGAGGAGGTTATCAATTCTGATGTTTATAATATATACATAGGTATATATTTTATGAATATTCGGGCATAACTCCTTCATATATAGAGGATTTGCAAAATATTTTTTTCGTATGAATTGGTATACTTCCGAGGTGGTCCCATTGTCATTAGGTCTGGATCTGATGATGGGATCCTGGAGAAATCGAGGGACCTCTTCATATATTATAGGAACAACTATAGCAATTTGGGTATTTTTATAGTATGTAATTCGTGCAGTTGCTCTCGGAAAGCAACATTTGGTGAAGTAGAACTGATGATGAAGACCATAGATGGACACCGGAACTACTCAATAATAAGTATTTCACGGGTTACAATGCATATGGAGAAGTGGAGCTGATGGTGAAGTACCAGGAGAACTCCTCAACGATTAACTTCCTCGCATCGGGAAAAGCAATATTTCGTAAAAGGTGATGAGTCGTTGACATTAGGCTATTGTAACTTAAAGAAATTACAAACTGAGCCACTAAAAACCGAAAAATAAAAACTTTTTTACAAAAAAAAAACAAAAAAACACTACAAAATGAACAGGATCCAAAAAAAACAATGGAAAGTCGGTGGCAAATAACGAAAATACAAAACCAAAGACACCAAGTTCAGAAAATTTTAGTAAATTTTTTACTTTGTAGCGTTTTTTTGGGAGTAGGTTGTTTTTTTTTTGTAAAAAGTTTTTGATCAAACGGACGTATCTAATTTGAATATTTCCCTGGTTTCGATCACATTCTTCATGCATCACAATTATACCGGCTGCTTAATAAACATGACACCTAAATATAATTCGTGTGACAAAAACGTCGGTATGTCGGCATAGCGACAGTTTTGCCGCACTCCCCTCTGTCACTAATTGTTGCAAAAAGTCCCCTGCACCGAGCCCTTAATTACACCGGTGTGCATAGGGCATGCCGCGGGCGTTCCGGGCGGTAAAAGAGGGTTCAATACAATTGTTCTAAAATTTAATTGTATTTCAAAAACTGAAAATAACGTTTTCAAATGAGCAGTAGGATTCAAATACAAGCATCATACAAGGCTATTATCGAGCCCTTAGATTGCTATTTTTTTAATATCTACCTACTTTTTAAACTTTGACTATACATACTTCTTTTTATCTAATTACTCTGTCTACTGCCTGGCAGAGTTTCGAATACTTAACATAAATTGTTGACTCAGCAGATAAATTGTTGTAACAAGCGAAGAGCAGTTAAACTAAAAAGATGTTTCAGAGCACAACATCAATGGTAGTCAGCAGTCCTCACTCGCTTCTCAGGCATATAAACAAACGCTCCTCGCAAATTCCATTCGATCCTTACTTCAATTCTGTACAAAACAACATGTATGCCTGCCACCGCCCCTACGGATTGCCAAATTACGATCCAATCAGAGGGTCGCTCCCCTCACTCGGCAGTCAAATTTCAAGGTCTAACAGCTGTGAGCTTGCCCTCACCTGATCGATGTCACATCCCTCAGGTGTGCTTAGTGCTTTGCATTCAACAACATCATTTACTTGCTCGATTATCAAATTCAGCTGTTTAACATTTGACGATGTTTCCTTTCGTTCAAATCTCTGACGATGATAACTATTTCTTTTTTCATTAATCTCTTTGACGTGACATTTGCCTTTAATGCAATTTATCTAGATTATGTGCATTTCATAATCTAGATAAATTGCATTAAAGGCAAATGTCTTAGGTCTTAGACTATAAAATTATCCAGGTGAAGAGAGCTGTAAATATGGTTATTACAATAATCCAGGGTACATAAACTTTATAGATATCATAAATAGAACATTAATATACGGATTTTACGAGTATACGATGTCAACTCCTAGTTAGCAAATCATCAATAGCATTGTAGTCTCTTCAAAACAGCTATTAGCTGCTACATCTCAATACATACTACACAACACAAACCGTTCGTGTACGGTACCGTCAATCGGGGCAGATGCAACTCCGATCGCTGACGGAGTGGCGGCACCATTCATCTTGATTAAAGCTTTCTACTTCAACAGTTAAGTGCCTGAACAAAGTAGTGCTTCAGCTATTTGTGTTGGGGCTAGCTAATCGGGTTTTGAGGAAAAGCTCAGTGTTTATTACATATAATAGCGTTTTATCTTCATTTACTGCAGTGTTTAAGCACAGTATAAATTAATCTTGGTCTTGTATTGTATTGTTTAACGAGCTTGTATCCGCAAAGCCAATACTTCTCGTGCAGGCGCGTATTCTTGGTACGCTTATAATCTTACGCTAATCGACACCGGCCTATCCGTGGTTTCATACGTACATTTTCGTAAGATCTTAGTCATTACGTGCCATAATTACATGGCATCCATTGTATTGATATCTCCTACCGGAGCATGACTTACTTAATTCGCATGATAACAGTCATCCATTATACTTATTAAACGATTCATAACAGTATCCAATTGTGTTTTAAGCTCCTTATGTTCATATACGACTGCCTCGTGGGTCTAGTGGTGGCTATTGCTTAGCATGAGGTCCCGGATTTGATTCCTAGGTCGGACAAAGTATTATTGGGTTTTTCTCAAAATACTTTACCCAGTAGCAGCCCGGAGTCTCTCCCCCTATTACATGGGTCTGAAACATAACTGGCGAAATGTGGATGTACTATAAGCACACCGCTGCCTTACCCTTCAGGGTTGACATGCGTGATGTTATGTTTATATCCTCTGTAATTACTTCTTTCTCGTTTAAATTAAATAACCTCTAATTAATTTTGTTACATTCTGTCCAGGCATGATCTACCTGCGGTCCCACCTGGACAAGTACTTGGCTGTGGACTCCTTCGGAAACGTCACCTGCGAGTCTGAGGAGAAGGAACCTGGCAGCAAGTTCCATATCAGGTAAGGAGTAACTCTTCTTTACTTTCATTGATTTGATTTTGGACACCAACAATTATGTTTGCTTGGGATACCGTCCTTTGGTTTCTCATTAGGACTAACGCCATTTTTTTTTGTTTCGATGAAACCTACTTTGAAAAGAGTGAGAGTCAAGTTATATCATGCAGGTACCATTTTCATTACATAAAGGATCTGGGTCACGTCCGCATTATATTGCGGGTAGAATAATATTCCTCTATCTAACCTTTAAGAGATCAAAGGACGTACACTCATTATACAAAACACTCCGTGCTTAACATTTACAAACGGAATGTAAATTTAAAAGCTCTGGACATTTCTGACAGAGCTTTATTAACATTCATCAGATCCTGTCACTGGTTTGCTATGTTGCTTTAAAGAACCGACATGAAATACCAGGTTTTTGTTTAACACGAGTTTGAATAAGAATTCTTATTCTTGAAATCAGAATATAAAGAATTCAAACGCCAAAGAGATAACCAATGATCAATTCCCAGACATAGATATGTATTTTATGGACGCTATTGAATTGACTGAAGAAAGCCTTTTAAAAGATTTGTGACCCAAAATGGATACTATTATGAATATGTCTTTCAAAGAAAACGTGTTTGGTCTAACACACGCCATAAAAACCAATCTGAACACAAATCTATCCAGTTCAAACAACCTTATCGCCGTGTTCTGTCTAAGACGCCATACAAAGGCGAAGTCCCCTCGCATACTAATGCTAATCCCCCTGACTCACCGGAACCGGGGAGCTTGTGCCGGCGATATTTTACCTTTTTTATAGTCTATGATTTTGCTTTATTGGCAAATGATTTATGATAAAACCTTCGTGGTGTCTTCAACAAGCGTGGTGCATTTGCTGAATGATAAGCTTTTTTGATACTTTTGAGTTTGCTCAAAGAGGCAGGTATTGAAGGTGTTGTTTGAACCATGTTCCTATCGGATGTGAAGAGATAAAAAGATTATGACTATTTATCATTTTAAGCTTTGTGCAGACTAGCGCGACGCGACAGCGCGACGCGACACCGGTTATTGTTATACCGTCAAGTTTTCTTAGAAATTGTATTGTTCGAGTCGCGTCGCGCCGTCGCGTCGCGCTGGTCTGCACGAGCCTTTACTCACGTTTTCGGGATGGCCTGCTGTTTGATAAGCAGTTAATTGTTTGTTATTGTTATGGACTCAATTTGGTATGTTCCTTGACTATGGTAGCTTGACTTTTAACATGTAAAGCCAACCACATTTTTTTTTTTTTTTAGCTTTATTATACATATAATAAAGCAAGACATATTACGATATATACAGAGTACCTACAGGTAGGTAATACTTCATAATTAAAAAAAAAAAGAAGTAAATTTCGATAATAAATATTTCTAGTACGCACCAAAAACTACGCAAAAAAAAAAGCAAAGCAAAGTATAATTACCTACTTATTATACATTATAGCTAGGTCTGTATCGGGCTTTAAGAGAGTATGTTCAAGATGGCTGCTGTAAATTAAAAGTGTTTCTTTTTATCTCTGTACTTTACAAGCTAATAAATCAAGAACGTGTCAAATTATAATAATTGATGTTCCGGGAGTGTAAATATGTAATGACGCCATTTTGTGCAGACTACTTTCAAGAGAAAACAAATCCTGACTCACATTGCTCACAGATTTCCAAATAAAAGGGATGAAACGTGACTCAAACCCATGACTCAGCCTTCACACAAATAACTAAGGAATTGTTTGTTGGCCAACTTTCAGGTCCTGGCGAGATATCCCATGTCTTGATCGCCGGTGTTTACTGCGTTTGAGCAAGTTCTAAAAGATAATTCAATATTGCTGCTTACTTTAACTTTGAGTACTTGCTTCCTTTGTTGTCTTAAACTTAAATTGGACTCGTTCATTACAGCGAAAAGCTGAGACTGACAGTTCTAGTATTATTATTAGTTTGCCTCAATATTTAATGGCACTTATGTAGTCAAAAATCTTGTAAGTATAAATAACAGAGCTCTCAATCATCGGAACACTTGTAAAACTTCACAAAACATTTTAATGGACTTCTGAAGCATGTTAGCCACCGCCGGAGCTACCGGAGGTTACCCCAAAATTATTGATCTTTCAATACAACACACCGAGCGTTTAGAGGGGAGTGACGGAGTGAACGAGGGTGCAGACGACCCCAAAGGACATTCAACCTTAAATTACAACAATAAAGTTTATTTCAGCCTGTATAATTAAAGGTTACATGAAGGTTGTAAGGCTGGTATCAGCGCGTGCCAAAATAACGTCTTTAAATTGTTTTGAAGGGTCTTCACAATTGTTATGGAAATTATTATTATGTTAGCACTGTTTTTGTTGACTTAGGATGACGTCTTAGGGATACGGAGAAGATATGCAAACTAATGTTAGGATATTTATTTAACTCCAGAGAAATACAAACTCTGTTTGTTGGAATAAGATCCCTAATTTATGCTGAGGGTTCCTCGTTAATAATAGAATCTCCATATCTATAGCTCGATTTAAAAAGAACCTCCTACACGCGTTGTATGATGCAGCAGAATACAATTTAAGTATATTTCTCAAGGTTTGTATCACAGAATTATTGTTTGTCTATAACTTCAATGAAGACTGTGTTCATTGCTCCGTCTATAACCAAAAACATGCATACGTGCTACGGACCGATATAATGTCACATGTCTATGCTTCAATCCTGCTCATACCTTTTTGTTCTTAAACGCAGTAAGTTATTCACCACCAATATCCCATTTGCGAGTTATTTCACCGACATTTTACCTCGTTCGCTCTTCAACGTGTAAAACTGCAAGTCCCCCGAGCTTTCAAACCGCCTGACATTTAAATTGAATGCCGCTTTCAACAGTTTGTGTTCTGATGCAAATGTTAAATGTTACAAGCTCAAGCGTTTGTAAAGCTAACATCTTTCTTTACCCATTGACATTTTAAGTTTGCACACATTTTAGTGGCCATTCGAGTGCTTGGTGGACGTGAAAGGAAAAGTTTCTCAGGTATTATATTCTTTCTTATTGTGAGCACAAACTTCCCAGACAAAATAAGTTTTTAGTTAACTTCAATTCTGTATTTAGTAGAACATGAATGATAGGTATTTGTGTTTACATTAAGCAAAAGCGTATTTTGTTTTACATAAATGATTGGTATTTAAATCCACATTTTTAAAGTAGGCCACAGAAAAGGTAACTAGGCCAGATCTAGACTGAAGAATTTAGAAGCCATAAAACTGAAGCTGGCTGGCTCGCAATGCGTTCTGGTATGTGATAATGTGACCGCGTTATGCAGTTTGTTATAAATATGTCATGAGCAGTAAAGATACTGAAATGTTACCCAGACAACTTTAAACTCTACTGAAATATAATTTTATGACCGGTGCAATTAGCATAGACATAGTCAACCGTGTTTAGCTATATAGTTGAACACTAAAATAGCTATGCTTCCCTGATAATTCGGAGACGCAAAAAGGCAGTGCCTGCCTCTATGTGAGTTCTATTCCTCTGCACCTTTTCGCCCTGAGCAAATAGTCAACCTGCGAAGAGGTATTGGCAGTTAAAACAAAAGACAGTCGTCGTTCACTCCCTAGTCTTACAAGTGTAGTGGTTAATTAAAATGCACCTCCAGTGTGGAGGGTGGCTCGTGGCTCCGTCCCCTATGTGTCGTGGATGCGTGTACAACCTTATACTATAGCAGGTGTCATCATTGGACTCTTAGATTACATCGCGGAAATTGTTAAGTCTTAAGTACTTAAGCTGCGATATTTTGGCCTGCGTAACCCAGTGTGGCTAGTCCGAGCGTCCGAATAGCTTCGAACTTTACTGACTGATTCGCCACAGTTTGAGTTTTTTTCTCATATTATGTCTTGCCAATTTCTTGCCGATACAAGAGAAGTAGACAAGCCAAATCGGTCCCTTATCTCTCATCCTTCAGTGTTCAGACCTTGGTTTCTATAAAAAAAAACTCTTCCCTACCAGAATAATATCTCAGCCAGAATTTAAACAGTTTCTTTGTGCGCAACAATCCTAAGCATTCAGCTCTCATCGCCCAATAAGTCCTTGTTTATACCACAAATTAAATAATTGCACGGCATTCCTAATTGGCGACCGTCTCGGTGCTCGCGCTTTTTCCACGAACCCATCCGAGGCAGCGATTGTTGGAAAGAAAATAACTCTTATACTTATAGAAATATGATGTTTATTGCTTAGACTATAAGGTCGGGATTTATGTGGAGAAACGTTATAATTTGTGATGGAAAGTGTTCATAAAAGAGTATAGATCGTTTCCATGCTCATTTCGTGAAGTAATAAGGTGGAATCAAAATGTAAATATGTGCCTTCTGAATGGATTGTCACGCAGAAAAATATGCTAGCGGACAAGCGATCTGATATGAATGATATTATTATTATGAATGCGTCTTTATTTCGATAGGACTACAAACTGCCCAAAATGCGAAACCTAAACACCAAATGTTCGATCATTCTCATTGAAAGATGAAAAAAAATGCTTTAACAATAAAACCTTTGCTATCAGCATCAGCTCCTTTTATGAAAGATGTTCTTCACTTAGTCCATTTTCTCGTTGTCCAGCGTATCAGATGACAACAGCGGTCGCTGGGCCCTGCGCAACGTGGAGCGTGGCTACTTCCTGGGCTCCAGCTCGGACAAGCTCACCTGCACCGCCAAGGTGCCCGGAGATGCTGAGCTGTGGCACGTGCACCTGGCTGCCAGGCCTCAGGTAATTACTCATCATCATAATAGTTTAGCCGGAAGACGTCAACTGCTGCACATAGACCTCCCCTAAGCATTGCCGCATTGGCCAGTCATCATTCAGCACTGTACCGTGTTTTGCAGATACCAGTGACCTTCGCCAGGTCGTCAGTCCACCTATTATTCTTCTTTCAGAAATAAATCATATTGCATTTGAATAATGTTAAATTATCTCACTGAAAGGCGATGATCAGTAGGTCCGATATTTTACGGTAAAAACATGGGCCAGTGACAGCTCGGCCTGAGTCAACTTAACCCGAATAATAATACTACGTCGTCAACACTAAAATCTTCGAAAAAAAAAACCCAAAACAAAATTAAATTCGTAATTATTTATTTTAAAATATCGATTTACTGACCGTACAAATCATCGTCATCGGTAGTTAGTGAAATATACTTATTCATATTATAAACAAATGCAGTATGAAATAGCCATGTGAAGCCAACATTTTACAGTAAAATGTCGTACTGATCATTGGCCGTGCGAACACTATACAGGTACACCCCCACAGTATACATTTACCTCCGAATTTCAAAGGAAACGAAACTCCCCGGACTGTATAAGTACTAGCCAAAATCGTCGGACGTCTAGGTCGATGACTTGCCAAACACAGGAATTCAAGTCTATTAAGTTTTCTCAAACGGGTAGTGCTTTGCAAGGGGATTGCTTTGCTAGAATAGGATTTAGAGGGGAATTCTCTACAATAGAATCCGCATTCTATTGAATCAGGATTGAATTTTAGAGAACTTTGCCCTATACATTTTAAATGATAAACGTTAACTTATTATTAAGAAAAACAAAGTAAATAAGGAAAAGATTTAAAAAATATATTCAAAAACTGTATTATTGTTGTGGTGGACATTATTGTTTACAAATGATTGCTACAATTGCCTGCGTTTGTTTATCAATATAGCATGTAGGTTATTCGTTATTTCATTCCAATAAAGATACATTGAACCAAGAACAGCAGAGATATAGCGTCAATAATAAAACAGTATACCGTTATATCCCGCCCCAGTTTCTCAGACTTATAATAATCAGTGTAATATCATCTGAATGACATATCATAAGATAATGTGCGCCGGATTCATTCCGTGCCGTATCGACGATCTCGCCGGCTCGGCCCGATTGCTTCAGAGGGGTACACTTCTGGGTATTAGTGACGAAAGGCTGTTATGATTAACAGATGCGTCAGTTGGACATAATTTATGCAAGGGTTGTATTGGATTGATTATGATGATAGTATATATAGTAGCCAGATCTTAAAATGGATCATTTCATGAAGTGAACACCGACCACTGGTCACGTCATGATGTGTCCTGGCCAGATCATTCAATCGCTCGCAATCGGCGAGCGCTACTTCGCAGTTTTTGACTATTTTTACTACACCTTACATCCTACATTAATGATATGGCCAAACGTAGACTGACATATCATTAAACGTTGACGTTTAAACAATATGGTCAATGTTAGCTGCCCATTTCATGAAATGGTCAATTCTAAGATCTGGCCACGACATATACATAGCTTGCGATGTTGCTCATATTTACGAATTTTATGCACAAAATCTTTTGTATAAAAAAATCATTATTTATTTTCTTCTTAATCTAAGCTTCACACATTGCCGGGCAAAGGGTTTCCAATTTTTTTTGCCGTTTTTAGTTTTTTGCCCATAAATCCATAATAAAGCAATTTGTAATGAAATTATTGCAGTAATTTATTTACGACAAAGATCTTTGTGTTCAGAAGCTGCTCGCTTTCAAATGAATATTAATTTTACACATATTTTACAATCCCATTCTAACCCCCTGTTACTTCCAGGTGAATCTCCGCTCAATCGGGCGCAAGCGCTTCGCGCACCTGTCGGAGTCCCTGGACGAGATCCACGTGGATGCCAACGTGCCGTGGGGCGAGGACACGCTGTTCACGCTGGAGTTCAGGGCTGATGAGGGCGGCAAGTACGCGCTGCACACCTGCAACAACAAGTACTTGAGCGCTGGTGGGAAGGTGAGTTCAAGGAGTTAGGTAAACGTCAAACAAATAGTTTTTATGACAGCTGCGCGCACAGACTGCACGCGTGAGTCGCCGAAGGTAAACATTTAGGACTAAGTATTGTATTTATTCATTTCATTTTTGTCTTATTTAGTTATTTCACTATATGCTGCACCGGTTGACGTCATCACGTCAACGCCGGCTGTCGCTGAAAACCACCGTTGGGGCTCTGTCTCGCATAGAGTCGCAGCATTAAGCTTCGTGCAGACCAGCGCGACGCGACACCGGTTATTGTTATACCGTCAAGTTTTCTTAGAAATTGTATTGTTCGAGTCGCGTCGCGGCGTCGCGTCGCGCTGGTCTGAACGAAGCTTTAAGCTGAGCGATAGCAGTTGTGCGTGGATGTGACGCATATTTTCCCCCAAATTGTTTATTTTCGTGTTTTGTTCTTTCTTTGCGTCACGTGTACCGCAAATAAACGTATTTTCTTTCTTTCTTCTTTCTTTCTTTATAAGAGTTTGAGAATTGTGGTTTGTGCCAAATGGTTCAGCATAAAAGTAAGTTCAAAAACTGAAACACGACTACTGAAAAAATACGGTCTAAAAAGTATTAAACAAGAAAATATTTCAGACAAATCAAGACAAAGGTACAAAAATGGTCAAGGCAAAGCCGTCGTCGCATGCTTGTACACCTAAAAAACTATAGGCTAACACAGCGGACGATCAAGATGCTTCCAACGATACCTCATTTGTCAAATTATGATCCGTAGTTTCGAAGTTATGAGGTAACAGGTGAACATACATACATACATACCGGTCAAAATCATAACCCTCCTTTTTGCTTCGCCGTAGTCCGGTAAAAAGGGCATTCATCTTGCTTACATCTCTCTTCGAAATATTCCGCCATGTATCGTATTTCATTCATTAAAACTTTTTAAATAATATTATTGCCGAATATTGGCAAAAAACTCATCCCAAATTATTCTACGGATTCAGGGACTTATATTAAAACGCTAAAACACTTTGATTTTGTTTGGACCTAACAGTCTAATCGGGAGCAAGGCTCTCGTTCATAAACAGATTAGTGCCGCAGCACAGATTAGACGTAGTCAGATTTTAGCTCGTAAAGTGATGCTGACGAAGCAGATCAAGAAAACGTTTTGCAGATTATAATTTCACGCCACGTCTCTTAACCCTAATTACTGCGAGATGACAATCTAACACTTCTTTACTGCTTTTTAATTCCCAGATACAAATGAATTAATACCAACTAGTAAATAAAAAGTACTTCATTACCATATCTGCTATGTAAAAGAGACAAGTAATTAATACATAAGTTCGTAAATATGAATATTAAAAACTCGCTGACACGGCACTCGGCAGTCGCAGAACAAAGCGCTGGGGCGCTCCACACTTGTACAATAAGTTATTTGTAGCCGCAAATTGCGTACGCGCATCTAAGGAATACAGGGTTGCCACGTAAGAAATACTGAATTTAATGTTATGTGACCTTGATATTAAAAGTAAATAGATTGTCTACTGAAGACAAACAGGATAATTAATGTTTTAGTATCACTGTCTTCGAAAATGGTGCTAACTCTATTTGTGATGAGTTATCACAAAAAAAGCAGCGGAAGAAATGGTTCTAGCTTTGAAACCAGATAAGGCTTTCAGAAACTTAAAGTAGTCTAGAAGAATTAGGTTTTCGAGATTAACATTTTGATTTCCAGCTACATCTGGTTACGCTGATGCGCAGATCATGACACTACATGTTGTATGAATGTATCAAGTTAGCATCCCTAATCACAGCCCAGTTAGCTCATTTTGCAAACAATGCCGCTGCGGCCGCAGGTTCCCATGCCAGCAGCACACGTGGGAACCGTCGATACTGACTTACGACGCATGCGTGAGAGCCCCGCAACACTGTACTTAGCTCTTTATGGACGAATAGCGAAAGAATCAAACTGTTTCGTACGTAGTCTGCCGAGCGACTGCCTATGTAAATTATTTAATGAGGCGGATGTTGCTTTTATGTAGTAAAAACAATTTAGACTTGTGACCAAACCAGTCGTAAATGCATTACCATGCTTGGTAAAGAGATTACATCACGCTAAATAGGATTGCTGCAAGTCTTTTTGCAAAGAGTGGTTTTGAATGTCTTTATCTTCTTAGGAGGCCAATGACCAGACCGCTTTTTACGCTGATTCTAATTCAAAAACCCTTTGGCATTACCTGACCCATCTGGCAAAGAAAATGAGGAGAAGCGACCCGGTTATGCAGGTCACTCATTACTGGGCTAATGTCTTCTGCAACACAATATTGCGTTGTATTGTATCGGCTCGTGGTAGCATGCTCTGTCATGGACCATCGCAGTAACGATGTTGTTAAATATCTCAGCTTACAAGTTCCACTCCACATTCTAACATCGTTTTGTCTCTCCAGCTGCAAGAACAATGCACAGCCACGTGCCTGTTCAGCGCGGAGTACCACGCGGGAGCGCTGGCGCTGCGCGACGGCGCGGGCGCCTACCTGGCGCCCATCGGCTCCAAGGCCGTGCTGAAGACGCGCTCCACCGCCGTCACCAGAGACGAGCTGTTCTCGCTCGAGGACAGTCTGCCGCAGGCGGCCTTCGTTGCGGCGCTCAACGAGAAATACGTGTCGGTCAAGCAAGGTGAGTTTTTGCCGGCTCGTTTGAAATAAGTTGGCTGTGTAATATGCTTCAAGTTGCCGATTGAACATTGTGTACCAGATACATTTGGAACAGAATAAAACAGACGGATCAAAACCAATCTTTGCTCGTACCGTGGTTAAAACTAAAAGCTAGTCGGCAGCCCGTGTGGATGACTGCATAGTGCATACAGGGTGCATCGGATGCACTTCTAAGGCAAAGTTTTGAATATAAAATTTATTACTACAAGATTAAATCACATGAAGTAAAACAAACAAGCACGGTAGATTGTTAAACCCGAATCGCTTCCGAATCAATTAAGGAATGCACATTATCGCTCCAGTATCGCTCAAACGCTCATAAACACAGATAATGGGCACTTCCTTTGTCTGCAGTGTTAGTTCCTAGTTCCTAGCTTGTAGTGCTGCAGTGAAAGTTAACGGCTCGCTACTCGGGACCGTCATTACCTGCTTGCTTCTGACATTAAAAGATGCTGCACTCAATGTGGAAGGATCTGTGTGCTATTTTTTCAGTGGAGGTTAAATTAACTTCTCTGTTTGTCGGATGAGTATAAATTATTTGTTATTTGGTTATAATCTAAACTTGCAAAAGTGGCCCAAGCTTCTCGGAATAAAAGGAAGCATTTTCTTGTGATATTTACCATTGGCCACCACACCGGACATTGTTAAGGAAAGCTACAACAGTAGCTGATGGGCCATGATTTTCTTGACCCTTTTAGACTGATGTTATTTATTTATTTTATTAGGTTCACCAACAATTGATTACACTGATACAAATATATAATACTTACATTTAAAAAAGTAAAATAACAGTGCATCAGTTACTTATAGGTAAACATCGCATGCATGAAACAATGAATCATACAAATAAGCTAACTTATTAAGTAATAAGCGCTAATATAGAAAATTTGGTAACATCGGTAAAATGTAAAAATATTATAAAATATATTATTAGTATTAGAGCCATGAGAATTTCCACACGAAATAAACACCGCTAGTACTCGTATCTCAGTAGTATCGCATCTTCCCGCCGCCTAAGCCTCTCGATGACGCGCGCGGATTGTTCCGTCGTTCTCAGAAGCGGTCTGTTGTGAGAGGTGTGCCAATACTCGAGAAGTTGCGACTGTTGACCCGTATTGTTTAGAGTTGCTGTGTTTGCATACTTACTTACTTGTCATCATGGCTGATCATGGCGTCATTTAGAACATCAGGCTCACATGGAGTTCAAGAATGGTTCAAGATGAATTAAAGAAAATATCGTGTTGTGACATAAAATAAATTGTCTCAGGAAGTTAGCAGTGGAGGAACAATAATTTTTCTTCTCGTCGAGTAGATGATATTTTTTAGACTAGTTGGGCCTAGACTTAGATGTACGTTTGTCATCATCATTTTAGGTTTTCCAGCGGCGGGTGGGCCTTAGCCTGGTCAAGTATATTTCTCCATTGTGACCTATTTCGGGCTTGTTCTCTCCAATGTCTCACTCCAACAGTTCCTAGATAGTGGTGTACGTTTGTGGCACACGCGAAACTCCCAAACATTTTGTCATTATGTCTAGAGGCTAGAATCACGGGTAAGAGGTCCAGTTTTCAGAAGTATAAATTGAGTTCCACTCGTACTGACTAGAAAGCTTTTATATTTTAACAACAATTTCCTTCAATCACGTAAAAGCTAGTACCTACTGTGGTTGAAAGGCCCCGGCTATAAGGAAGCTGTGAATTGCTCAGATCTCGTCAGCGAGTACCAGGCGGATAGGATTATCGAGGAGTTAGCTAACGGTGTGTCGACCCGCCCTCACCTCACGTACATTATACGATCCATCGCTCGCTTAGATTACCTCTGCTGTGTAGCTACTATATGGATACCTACCTGGTTGGGTTAGGTTAGGAAGTAAAATGCTCGGATAATTTGTAGATACTAGAAAACAAACAAGAATCGATTTCCCAGACAATAGGTTAGTTCTAAACGCTGCCTTTTCACAGATAAGTCAGAAAATGTTACTATAATATAACTAGAAGATAGATTAGAACTAACAAGATAAATTATTAGAATGACTTACCTCTGACATGAACTTAAATCTCGAAGGAAGGCCAAACCAAACCGTTAATAAAGACGCCGCACTATGCAGAGTCACGCTAACTGTGCACTTATTATGAACGACAGTGTACGGAAGAGCTGTGTATGTGTAATATAAGAGACTAGCGTGGTGTTCATGAAGAGCTTGGTATATGCAGAGTCACGGTAACCGCGGGGTCTGGTGAGTGAAGGGAACGTGGTTTGGAAAAGATACAGATTTTTAAAGAAACAAAGATTTATAATTAGATCTAAAGATAAACAGTAGTTCTGAATTGTATACATAAAGTTCTAATCATGGCAAGGGGTAAAAAATAAATAAAAATTGGAACCTAAAACGCAGAGTATAGGGAAATTAAAAAAAAACAGGCTACTATCACAAACTGTTTATTTTTAGTCAGTTTAACTACTCAATAAGCAGAAAGCAGGGCATTCAAATCAAAGTTACTTTTATTGTAAAATAACTGCTATTTTCGGTAAATAACGGCTGAATTGTGAACAGATTCATTCACGTAAGTGGCACAGATTTTATACCGAGCTGAATCACGCTCGTCACAATATTGATTTCCAAGATGGTAGATATTGAATTGTCCAGTAACAAAAAAAATCACCAACTATACGTGCTTACTAGCAGATAACTGTTGACTAACAGTTATGGGTAAACTTAAGTGCTCCTCAAAAAAATTTTTTTGCCTGATTATGATCAGGCAAAAAAATATTTTGAAATCAGATAAGGCTTGGTTTGCTAAATAGTGCTTCTTTTCGCATGCCACTAGCTGTATTGTAAGACTTTTTTTCTATTAATTAAGTACCTATAAGCTCATCATCAGATAGCAGTGGACTACTCCACTGCTATCCTCGGCTACTTAGCACATATCGTGGCAAAAATGAAGGCCAGACAGCAGGCTTGATAACAGGACTGACTGACATACCTGGCAGGTTCATGTAGATGCTCTTTCAATACATCATACCGCTGGTTCACAACCTATTGTTTTTATTTTACATCCAAACCAACTACTTACCAGCGTACTTTAAAGTCAATTCCTGCAGACGTGTTGCGGTTTTGTGTATAGTTCTCGTCACGATCTAGACCTCGCTATCGGCGTACATATCTCTCAGTCACGAGCTGTCTATCGAGTTACCGACAGCAGTAGAAATATTTACTCGTTCAAGTAGAAATATTTACTCATTCAGCAGCTTGTGTTAGTGCAGTTATATCATCTTGCTGCCTGAGCGATATTTCTCAGCGGCATGTGAAGCCAAGGTAGAACCCATGGGTGGTTTTAAAACTCTGACACCAGGTTAGTCACTAACCACACGAAAATAAGAAGAATATCCTGATGGGTATTGGGTTAAAATAAGCTTTATTTAGTAAGCGCAACATGTTTAAAATTATTGGTCTCCTTTCATTCAGCGTCGTCGTCCGCCAAAATTGAATATGTATTGATAAACGAAGGCAGAATGTTTTAAAAACATGAAATGTTTATTATTGCCATAAAACAAGCCTCGCTCGAATTTCTACAGTAAAATTAAACTATCCGGTTTTTATCTGTTTTTGTAATTAAGTTTTGTTTAACTTTTACCTGAATAAACAGAAATTACCGTTTTCAAATTAGAGTTATTATGCGTAACGGTACAGAACAGTGACAGATGGTTTGCTAGCCAGGCCGCGTTACTAATTACACATCTAACATCATTTACATTTCAGATCGCCTCCTCGAAGGTGCAAAGACCGCGTAATTCGTTCTTAAGATGCTAAATTATAATAATTTGCTCGTTAACCGTCGCGTGCTATATTGGGCGTAGCGTCTTCTCCATTTTATTGTTGGGAATTAAAAATATATGCTCAGGTGCACGCATGCAGATTACATAAATCTACATAATACGTAGCACTAGATATTATCCTGGTCAAAACTTTCCACGTCTCTTTCTGGTATTGCTAATCTTCGCTATTATTTAAATCTTTAAGGAATCTCAAAACGAAAAGTGTAGACCTCAGCTACACGTTACGTTTTAAGATAATTCCGTCGTTGTTATTGATCGCACGTCCGTCGGCTTAGCCGTCCATACCGAGATCTATTACACAAAGAAAAACGCATATTATAATCGGATATGCATGATAACTTCCATTCAAAAGCAGAGCAGGCCAATTAAGAGATATTCAGCAACGTCAAATTGTCAACGGAATTGGCTGATAAAGCGCGCGCGCAGCTATGCCGCGCAAAAAACACGCGCTATGCTTTCTAACGTTTCTACTGCACGGATGCCTGCACAGTGTCGTGTGATCTCGCCACATCACAAAACTTTATAGTTTTAATTAAATGTATGCTCCAAGTAGCTCGCTGTGACGGGTTTCGACGTAAAATGGTTATTTTAGTGATTTCTTATTTTAATTTAAAAATAATTGTTCGGTAGTTTGGCTACTCAGTTTTATTTTTAGGTGATTACTTAGCTATGCCAGAGGAAGTAGCTTACGGTGAAGTTGGAATTGTAAAATAACTAATAATAATTGTAAAAGCAATTACTTCGAGTTATTATATTTCTCTTTTAACTGCCGTAACGATATGAATATAAAATTTTATTTCAGTTCAAGGTTCTAGAAATGTAATGTAAACAATTACAAGAACGTTGTGTGAACCATGGGCAGTGGTATATTGTTGTTTAGCGTCTCCGGAACTGTTTGCAAGAATAGCTAGATAGTTGATAACATCCTCACATTCCCAGCCCATAAACCGAGCACCTAGCGTCTATTTAAGTCTAGGCACGTTGTGTGGCATGCAGCTCTCACACATCGTTAACTACATACTACTACTGGTACACTAAACAAAGAAGATGGTGTGCAGGCAAAAAATAACACTTAGCAATACACACGCAATTAATTGTAATAATTTTAATTGTAAAGCTTTTTAAACACAAATACACACTTAAGTAGCTATGTCACAGAATTGACTACTTGGTATGACGTAGATTGAGTATCGGTATCGGTATAGGTATCTACTTAGACGACGATGCCAAAATTACCAAAGACTAGAATCATCATGGGTAAAATTAGTACTGATTGGTTACTGTGCAAGACCTCAACTTCGGAACTGCCATAAAATGTTGGTGTTATTATCTTCCAAAACAGCTAAAACTCAGTAGTCAGTCTTGAATAAGTAACTGACAGTCTATAATCTAGGGTTCTTGGAGGAGGAGTCATTCTGTCGAGTGTACAATTGTGCATGACGCGAGTGTTAGCGATGATTTGTCGCCACTCCCGTCACCACCAGTCAGGCAGCGTAGCGGCGCCGCGGATAACATCTGTAATTATGCGCCTGCGCAGGTAATGTGCGGCTGTGGCGCGGGCGCGGCTTTTTTACACGCTCCACCACCTCGCCTGTCAATCTTTGATAAAGACGGTATATGCTCTCGTTGCCCGAAAAAGGGACCAAATTATTTTTCTTCGGAGTATCGTTTCGTCATCTTTCGTTATTATCACATACCTCATATCGTGATGAATAGATTAGCCAGTCAGTCTTCTTCAAAGTAATAATATTTTATAATAATATTTTATTCAAAAAATTACAAGGTATAAAAAGTAGTACAGTTTTGCTTAAATGTAAATTATATTCCTAAGACTTACGTGCCTGAACTAGGTAATCCTGTGTTTCAGGCGAGAAGAGCTAAAAATAGACTTACAAAATAAATAAATAAATAACAGGTTGACAATAGATCACTAATTATATGTTGAGTAGCTTAACTCTTAGTTTCTAAATTTGATAAATACTTAACGTAGGTGAAATTTGTACATAGTATATTCACTTTAACACAGTTAGTAAATTCTCTGTATCTTCGTAAGACATACTTTGGAGAGCATCCTTGAGTATTCTCTTACAATTTTTGTAGTTCAAGGGGTAAATGTTTGCTTTCGAGTTTAGTCTATTATAGAGAAGAGGACCGAGGTACAGGTAAAATTTGGATACAAAAGCATGTTTTGTTGTATTTTGTGGACAAACTATATCTTTACGTCTTTTGTTAGTAATTGCAGTGTTGTAGGGTAGAGCTGTGTGTTGTTTTAATACTATACCCATTATAAATAGCTGTCGAACTGTTAATACTTCACAAGATTTGTATAGGAGGTTAGTAGGAAAAAGGAAAGGGCGGAAAGTAGACACTTTGAGAATCGCCCTTTGAGCTCTTTCGATGGTAAGTAACATTGTTTTACCCGCTCCACCCCATGTGGTAATACAGTAGGTTAATATTGATTGACATAGAGCAAAGTAAACTTGTCTAACTAGTTTTTGGTCAGCAATATAGCGTAACTTTTTAAAAACAAATATCAACTTGCGAATTCTATTATTTAAGGCTTGTATATGTTGTTTGAACGAAAGTGTTTCATCTATTATAACACCAAGGTATTTTGTTGTATTGGTCATTTTAATACCGGGACAAACACATTGGTTATCTGTAGGAATTGTGCAATCATGAGCATATAATGTCGAGGTAGTGCTTGTTGATGTTTGCTTGCGCATCGAAAACTTAATGTAATTTGTCTTATCTGCATTTAGTGTTAGTGTATTATGTTGAAGCCATTTATTAACAATATTGAACCCATGTTGCGCAAGCTTGTAGACATTTCTTTCTGAGTCAGCTGAAAATAGAAGAGCAGTGTCGTCAGCATAAGAAGCAATTTGGCCGTGATCTAGATTTAGGTTACAAAGATCGTTTATGTAGATCAAAAATAGTGTGGGCCCTAAAATACTTCCTTGGGGAACTCCGAAGGACGTGTTTTTTTTAGTATCGCTGAGAACATTACCAATCTTTACACATTGGGTACGGTCTTCTAGATAGCTCTTAAATAGTTTCAGCTGGGTGCCTCTGATACCTATGGCTTCAAGCTTGTGCAACAGAGTAGGAATAGAAACCGAATCAAAAGCTTTGGCAAGGTCTAGGAAGATTCCTACTGTGTGGTTACCATTATCCAGCTCTTGTGCTAGATAGTCAGTCAGATGATGCACGGCATCGTCTGTTGACATTTTAGGCCTAAATCCAAACTGCCGTTTAGATAAAATTGATTTATCCTCCAAGTATTTGTAAAGCCTTTTATTCATAATTTTTTCTAATATTTTAGACATAGTAGGCAGTAAGGAAATAGGTCTATAATTTGTTACTTGATCTTTACTGCCTGATTTGTAAACAGGGACAACAACAGCTTTTTTTAGGCACTCGGGAAAAAGACCTGTAGATAAACATTTTTGGAAAATATAAGTTAGTGGCGGTCCCAAAATGTGCCTGAACTGTTTAATAATTTTATTTGGTATACTATCCCAGCCAACTGCACAGTCGTCCTTCAAATTCATAATTATCGTTTCTACCTCAGCCTCGTCAGTGTCATGCAACACGAAGGATGATAAAATAGTGTTAGCCGTAAATGGTGTGCTTGTTAGATATTGCGATTGGCCCTGAACTTTTTCAGCCAAACATTTACCAACATTAACAAAGAAATTATTCGCAATGTTGGCAGATGCTAACTGTGATGAGTGTGCTTGTAATAAACCTGAAGATGACTGATTTTGTTTCGAGTTATACGTTACACTTTTAATAAAATTCCAGATTTGTTTACTATTTGTACCAGCTTTTTCTAGTGCAATTTTATCGTAGTTACTTTTTACATTTTTTAGAAGATTATTGCAGAAGTTACGATATCGTTTATACGACAGTTGCAAAATTAAGTTATCTGGATTAGATTTAGCTTTCATATGCAGTTTATCTCTATTTTTCATACAGCGAATAAGTCCTGTCGTGATCCATGGTTTTATGTTGTAGTTTTTGTTATTTCGCCGAGATATGACCGTGTTCTTCTGAATTGCATGTTGTACATTTTTGATTAAGTATAACATACAAAACTGCGGATCAGCGGAATCGTAGACTGGGTCAAAGTCGATATTGCGTAAGTCTTCTTCGAGTTTATTTACAATTAAACTAGAAATTGTGCCAGTGACTAATTTAGGTAATTTACAATTTAAAATAAGTAGGGTAGCATTATGATCGGTTATTGTTGAATTAATTACAAGGGCAAGTGCAGGGAAATTTGACTTGAGCATAATATGGTCCAGACAGGAGCCACTTTGATGTGTAGGAAGTGTGTGTGCAGGAAGCAAACCATGGAAAGCGCATAGGTTAAGGTATTCCTCAGTGGATGCATCAGCATTTTCTGGAAGAATATTTATATTAATATCTCCAATTAAAATAGTATTTTTGAAAGACGATAGGTTTTGCAAGGTGTTGTTTAGAGACTCAGTGAAATTGTTTATATTTCTAAAAGAGGGGGGTCGATATATGGCAAGTATCGCTAATTCTGACCCAATTGTAACTAACAATCTGTTACAGTCGTGCATATTTGGTTCCTCGACAGACACATTGAGATGATTTCTTGCATAAACTATCACCCCATCGTTCTGATTGTAATTTATATTACTTTTATACATATTATATCCCGGAATTAGTGGTATGTTATATTCTTTAGAAAGCCAACATTCGGTTAATACAATCACGTCACAGTTTATATCTAGACGTTGCAGAAAAATGCTAAAATTGTCGAAATTTTTAAAAATACTGCGAATATTTTGGGTTAGTATGGTGAGTGGACTAGTGTAGGAAGAGAGATATTGTTTACAGTGTTCAACGTCACAAACGTGGGATTCAGATACAGAGAAATTATCTATGTCATTAATTAAATTATTAATCATAATTATAAAAACAATAACAAAGGCTAAAAAAAATACGTAATTAACGGCGCTCTTAGGCGCCTCCATAATCAACAGAATTGATGTACCTTTTTTCAGCCATTATTTTCGCTGGGCAGTCAGAAGCACCTGTCTTGTGATTGCTCGGCTTTTTGAAGTGCAAGCAAGTAGCACATTTTGGTTCCTCAGCCTTCTTTGGGCATTCTTTAATGGAGTGACCCTGATCACCACAGTGGCCACAGATAATGGTGGTCTCCCGACATGACTTGGCTGCATGTCCGTACTGCTGGCACTTATAACAGCGTGTGACTAGAGTAAAGTCTCTCACAGGGCACGACGACCAGTTTATAAACACTCTGTCTTTTGCTATTAGGGCTTTACGTACGTCTGCAGATACTTCTATTATATAATTACAGGTCTCAGCGTCCTTCTTACCTGACTTATGGCTTAACCTAATGGAGGTCAAAAAGGTCTCGAGGCTACAATTCTGAAGGGTCTCTGCTAGATTCTGGTGGAATAAACACGTAAAAACTTCCTTCTCTTGCATGGATGAGGGCACTCCGAGAACTACTATTCTAGGCTTCCTTTTTGGGGGTTCGTCTATTGTAAGGCCTGAATTTGATAGCTGCATCGATTTTTTCACCTTTTCAATATCGTCTTTTGTTTCAGTGCTGATAATGACACCGCCATTCTTTGTCTTACGTAGTCCTCTTACCTGTAGTTTCATTTGCTCGGGGCATATAATTTTTTGGACAAGTGTTTTTGTCTCCTCACTCGACTTCAGTTTGTCGCTAGGGTATATGGCCACTGAACTTAAATTTATCGGCTGTATAAAATTATTGGTACCTTTTTTAACCATCTCAGCAAAGGAAGTTCCCGTTACCGGTTTCATTGAAGCTCCGATTGACAGCTTAAGGGCTTGCAGTTGCTGCGACAGATCAATTTGATCTTCGAGAGTTTGGACGGTAGAGTGGGCCCGGACGGCTCTCATCTTAAGGGACTGGTATTGTACGGCCATCTGAGATGTGCCGTGACTAACTTTTCGGCATAGGGCACTTACACGCAGTTTTTGTTCCATGTTTAATTTACCCTCTGTTACAATAGAGCACACTTCACTTAGGCACTGTTCAATGGACGACATCCAGTTCTGAATTTCCGTCGTAGGTATCACTTCCATCGTGACATCTTCTCTTTGGCTGGGTGGTTGAGGGTGAGGTGCGGGTGCGGGCCCGGGTGAAGGTGTAGGTGCAGGTGCGGGCACAGGTGAAGGAGGTGGGCTCCGGGCACATCTGCCACCCCTGCTGAAGGGACTGGAATCCATTGTGATACAAGTTATTTACTTGTTAATCACTTCCACATTTTCACAGAAAAACAAGACAAAGTAGGAAAACAGTCAGGAATTTTATGTGAGATGATGTCGATGTCCCATGTAATCAATTTGTGCTCAGCAGTGGCCTTCTTAGGACCTCATTATATAATGTGCCCATTGTGTCACCCTATGTTAAATTTCCACATTAATATCTGTAATTTTTTATGGTGTGCATAATAAAGAGAATTCTATCTATCTATCTTCCACATAGGCTCCTAACACTGAACCCGGTGTGTTTGAACTAAGGGGTTGGATTTGTCAAGACAATGGCCAGCAGCATCCTCCTATGCGCTGCTAGATCAGATCTGTTCTTTATACGATATTTTCTCAAACAGTACTTTCATCAGATAAATCGAATTTAGTAGAATATCGCCTGAGCCTGTCCGTTACACAACAAATAATGGCTGGCAATGCATCTGCGCTGAGAGCCGCTAGTGGTACCGTGCGCGCGCGCCGGTCATAGCCCGATGATAGCGCACGATGCTAGCAGGGCTGCCAATCGAACTGCATTTATCGAAATCGTATTTTGTTTCGAGGGGACCCAGATTTGAATGTCAAAACATAAAGTTTTCTACCAATTTCCTCAGTAATTCTAATAATTTGGATAGTTATAGCTGGTTTATATTAAATCTATTCTAAGCATGTTGCATTTTGATGTTTATCGGACTGCTTTACAGAAGTAATTATACCTCATTTGGAATATTGGAGATGTTTTAGCATAATCAAGTAGGTACAACTCTGTACACATTTTGTCATTTCGACAAATGTAGGACCATAGTGTGCCAACTATTCTCTATATTAATATACTAATATTTATAAAATTATAAAGAGGTCATTTTTTTTTTTTTTATTAATTTATATATTTAACGGTTTATGTACACAAATATAAACAGACAAGAAAAAAGGAACAGAAAAATACGTACAAAGATGATGCTTAATGATGATGATGGGGATGGATAGGTGATGTTTATGTGTGGGGTTGTAATCTCCGGAACTACTTACCAATCGGATTTGATAAATTATTTTGCATTGGATAGTCCAATTCTTGGGGAAGGTTATAGGCGGATGAAGTCGCGGGCAGAAGCTAGTGTTTGATAAATCGGTATTTTCAACTAATAAGAATTCTGTTTGAATTAAAAAGGTACTGAATTGTCAAAAAAGTGTGATTATGACTGCTAGTTGGCTAATTAGGATATAATAATATCTAGTAAAAACTTTAAACGAGAATTATGGAAGCCATATAGTCTTATTACAATAGGTAATCAACACTAATCAATGCTAATTATAGCAGTTACTCGTTGGTTACTAAAAATAACGGTTATAGCATCAACGGTTATTGGTTGTGGTTCATTGGTTCGCTTGTCGAGATACAGTAACACAATAAATGGTTTAATTCCCATTGTACTATTCCCGTAACTAATGTCAATACATGGGTATGTATCGATCTATTCGATCTATATACATAACATATGACACAATCGATTGCTAACCGTAATGTCTCTGTAAAAATGCTATTGTTTGCTTGTATTCATTCTTTTGAGACAAACAGAGATTCTTTCCATTCATTTCTTACACTATTTTTATAGTTAGTTATGATTTTTCCCATTTGCCACCTTTTTTACGCGCGGAGATTCTCACATACGTCCACCGCACTTGGGCGATCCGAACGGTCTGAAAGTCTCACACCTTACTACTGACTCAAACTACACTGTGTAGGTACTTCCAAGTACTATTGGCTGGGGTGCAAAGTCGCTTGGTCATTCATCCGAACCCACGACCAGGAAGAAAGGTCGCTAACTGACTACTGACTGTTTCGCCTGCACGTCTGTTACACATTATTATAAAGTTTTCCAGTGCATTAGAACAAATATTTTATAAGCTACAAGCAGTATACCACCCGATCATTTCCCATCGGCAAAAATTACGAATCATACAAAATTTCATCCCATATTTAACCCCTTTGGGGGATTAACTTTCGAAAATCCTTAAAGCTTACCTTTTGTCTCCTGTTTGTGTGTTCTTGCTTCTACACCCAGCGGTGAATAGGATGTGCATTTTCTGTCAGTGAATGAATGAATTTAATATTTTTATTAAATAGAAAATACAATTTGCCATCCTGCCACCCCTGTTCTCAGCCAGCCGTTGCGCACGATCGCCTGTCAGCCGCGCGGCAAATCTTTAACTCACACCGGCGGACTGATGCGCTTGCGCCGCTTCCTGGCTTCAACTTGTACATTACTTTGAACTTTATGTTCTAACGCTAAGCTTCCGGGAGAAAAGAGGATTTAGAAATGGCTGTGTTTTTATCGTAATATCGGTGGTGATCACAGGGGATTAATATCTTGGAATTTACTTTAGGTAATGTCAACTAATTTTAACAAAGCTAATATGAGCATCATTTCTTGAATAATTATTGACCTTTTAGTAATGTTAAGACCAATAAAATTTTTGTGCTTCAAAATTTAGGACTTTCCTAGTTTGAAGGACAGGGGTCTTACTCATCTGTAATAGATATACCCATTCCTTATTGAACCATCACTGATTTTAGCTAGGTTTAGTTTACTTACTAATGTGGAAATAGAAACAACATACAAGTCTTTATTAAAACTATCAGCAATCGTTATGCTATGAAAATATACCAAAACTGAACTCATAACAAGTTGCCAACCACTTCATTGGAAGTGGTTAGCCACTTGTTATGAGTTCATTAGAAGTCGCTAACCACTTCTAATGAAGTGGTTGACAACTTGTTATGAGTTCAGTTGCATAGTAATCTATGCACCGCTCAATTACGATCTCTACTAACCCCCTCGAGGCCACATGTGAAGCGTGATGATACTAACCTGAGTCCTGTGTCACATGGGACTGAAGTTTATCGATACTTTACTTAGTTTATATCCCTAGAGAGACTGTCCAGTGCACTGCTGTGTTTACTGATGAGTCTCTGTTATGATATGAATGATTGAACAATATGTGACTAGCTGAAAATATTTTACCACAGGCAAGATTAGAATAACATCTAGAATACGGTCACCATCTTATGTTTGTCTTTTTTGCGTTAAGTCTTATATTAAGCATCTATAAAGTCCCATATTTGTCCGTTCCTACCAAATGCGGTTGCTGTTTATGTCTAATTTAGCATTTCCTAGGTAGGAGTTACCTAAACAAGGATAATTATATGGACTTAGAAGGTAGCTGTAGCTGCGGAGCTATCTTTGGTTAGAAAGTGCAGCAAACAATCGAATAAACAAATCTCCTTAACGAAACCAGATTAAAGGCACTCGAAATGATTTTCCAAATCTTATCCCACTTGTGTCTTATACCTTGAGCTACTGTAGTGTTTACCGACGTGCTCTGGTCCGGGTCTCAAGTGCCTGACAAACAGAGCAACAGGCGGTCAGCTGTCCACTCGATCGTGTTGAGGTCGAGTCCATTTGTTTGGTTGGAAAAAAAAGAAGTGTTCTCCTGACTGACAGATTTTATTTGTAGTTATCGTGATAAGAATATGTTGTTAGTTTGCATCCTAATTGCGTAACACACGATCAATCACAATCTGAATCGTTTTGAAACAGATTGCTAATCCATTGCTTCATAAGTTTGAAATATAATTCTGCTCAACAACGTAATTATGTAATGAATGAAACTGCCACAATGTGTTGAGTTAAGTAACTGTCAAAATGAAACAGATTAGTCATAATCGTTTACGAAAATGTGTTACGTAATTAGATAGCTGGTAACAATAGACAAGAGGGGGTAGAAGGTTGTCTTTTTTTTTTTAAAGCCAATTGGTTAGTACACACAACTTAGAACTAGTGTTAGTACTAACATCAACCAGAAAAACAAAGCGAACTATTTATTACTAGGCCACGGCGCAGTGGCATGTAGGTAGGCGTATCCAATGTGTGTGTAGTATTTTAGAGCGGATGTTACAGAATTTGACAGATCATTGGTAAACTTGAAACTTCATAAACACGCTGTATTGCCTGGAATGGCCACTAAAATCTTAAAATTATTTTAGAAAACACATTTTATATATACATACACACACATACATACACACATTATTATGTTATTTATGTACATTATTTACATTTATTATATTATATAAATTTTAATTATAATCACCTTAAACATCCCTCATTGACCTACAATCTGATATCCTAGACAAAATATTTACCAGAACCCAGAACCTGACAGTTGTTTTCCATTGTTTCCAGGTGTTGACGTGACAGCAAACCAGGACGAGATTTCTTCCCACGAGACGTTCCAGCTGGAGTTCGACTGGGCCACGAAACGCTGGTACATCCGCACCATGCAGGACCGCTACTGGACGCTGGAGACCGGCGGCGGCATACAGGCCTCCGGTGACAACAAGTATGTTCAACCATAAATATGAAGTCTTAAAGATAATTTTGACTTATGTTTGCCATTCCCATAACAAGACGTGCTAAACATCAAACGACAAAAGGAAAACCCTGCTTCTTCATCTTTGCTTTGGTCTGACTAAGCATTCCATTTTCTTCAAAATTAAGAATATCCTGATACAGGCAAAACAAAAAGTTTCACCGCTGAGGCCGCTGCTCACGCTGCTCACTTCTTTTATTCATAGCCTCATCGCTTCCATTCTAGTGAGTTATCACTAATTACACATTATCGTGTGATATCTCTGAAGCAGCCAACCCTTATCCAAAAATCTTTTTTCAAAATATAAATATTTTCTGACATACCACTGCTCGTCCCCAGGTCATCAAACGCCCTGTTCGAGCTGGAATGGCAAGGGGACGGCGCCGTGGCCTTCCGCGCCAACAACGGCAAGTACCTGATGACCAAGCGCTCCGGACACCTGTACGCCAACGCAGACGCCATCGAGGAGAACTGCAAATATTACTTCTATCTCATCAACAGGTGGGTTACACTGTGTTATAATGGCTCAAGTACTGACCGGGAAAACTGCTGTTTATATTTTTTCTACCACAATTCTAATGTTCATCTTTCTTGGAACATGACATTCGGCTTAAAATGAAATCATAATAATTACGTACATTTCTCAGTTTTTCCAAAAAAAAGAGTGAGACCAATGGTTCCATGAAGAAAGGTAAATTGTTTGTACCTACAAACATTCGAAATATAATTATTTACTATCAGTCCTCTACAATGTTTTATTGTGTCAGAAATAATACATGACATGGAAGTAAATATAATTCAATAAATCAATAGTATGAAAATGTTTTTCAAATACATACAATTATAAAGTACTAAAAGTAAAACTGTAAAGTACAGCACTGCGCCTACAAGGATGTTTTGGCGCCTGAATTACATTGATATGGGGCGCAATAACAAGATGGCGGCGTTTGTTCCGATTTTGGTCACGCGTCAAAAATTCTTGTACAGTTATATTTGTATGTTTTGTTCAGTTGCTAAGTAGAGTATCGTGTTGCAGGCCTATCCTGGTGCTGAAGTGCGAGCAGGGCTTCGTGGGGCCCAAGGGCGTGCGGCTGGAGTGCAACAAGGCCAATTACGAGACCATACAGGTCATCCGCGGACCCAAGGGCGCTGTCTACTTCAAAGGTGAGATTTATAGACCGAACTATTAAGTTTTTGGTTTTTGCTGTTTACCAAGGGAACATATTTCCAGTCAATTTCTTTTCATTCTAAATTAATACCAACCTAGAAATTTTGGAGTGCCGAAAGATAGCAGGAACCGGAATCCGGTCTACAAAGGAACTGACAACACTTAGCACTTTCAACTCCACGCACTCTTCATAGAACTCAGACGTCATTCCGCCATACATATTGGAAGTGAACCCGCCGGGAGGGGTATTACGTTTGCGCTAAAGTTGATTATCGCGGACGGTCAACGGCATTAGGTTTAAAACCGTGTTATAAAACGAAGTAAAATAGTGTTTTCAGGGGGTCGCTATAAATAGTTTCCAACCTTTAAAATTTTAGTGTACCTATATTTGAAACTGTGAACAAAAAAAAATGCTTGGATTTCAACTATTATTATATTTTTATTTTACTAATAAATCTTGTTAAAATATGCATTATTTTGTATTATCACGGTTTATAATGTTGTACTCACTAAGAAAAACCTACATTTAAAATGAGTCCTCCGCGAGGTCTCTTGGCATCCGATATGCGACCAGGTGAACCCTCCAGGAGGGCTCCCGGCACTGAACGTGTTAAGTGGATCTTGCTTATGAGATCTTAGATGAATTACTGCCACTCAATGATAACTCCAATGTGATGTATATTAGCCCCCGTCCCTTGAGATGAGTATAAGCATTCAGTATAAATATACCACAGTCTACATGCTAAACTTTAAATTCTAGGACAAAATGGCAAATACTGGCACGCAGACAGCGAGTCGGTGCAGTGCGACGCGGACTCCCCGCAGGGCTTCCACCTGGAGCTGCGCGAGCCCACGCGCCTGGCCATCCGCGCCGCGCAGGGCGGCCACTACCTCGCCGCCGCCAAGAACGGCAACTTCCGCCTCGCCGGGCCCGACCTCAGCAGCGCCACGCACTGGGAGTACTAGGCGCCGGGCACGACTCACTACTAGGGGATCCTTTTGACAACGCATCATCATCTTATACGGCTGACTAAAATCAGCAGAGTCTAAAATGTTCGGTTTTGTAACACTGCCAGTTCGTCCAAAACTATTTTAGTTATGGTTTGTGACTTCGCGCAGATTGGCCTAAGTTGGCTCGTTTACAAGCCTTTAGTTTGAGGCAGTCATACATCAATCATCAATTCATCCAAACAATCATGTACAAAAGGATCTCTCATACAAATCCTATTCGCAATACTCTTCCATTATCACGCACGACTGTTCACGACGCAGCGCTCGCTGCAGTGCGGCGTGGGACTTAACTTCATATCGAGAATGTCAACTCCGAGGGCGCGCGCTTTTACTGACGCCATTTTAGTTTTCCTTTAGCCGCCATCTTGTTGAAGCGTGGCGGCGACGAACGACCCAATCAGCCAATTCTGAGACGGAATCCGCTGCCAATGGTTTATATTAAATTATTATAAAATGGGAATGTTAGTCAATGCCCCTGCATTGATGATACACATTTCGTACTAAAAAAAAAAGAAGTTTAAAATGCGTCACTCACAAGGCGCCGCCCTGTTTTGCATTTAGTACGATTAAGATGATAGTGTCGCGCGATGTAGCGCGAATGTGATCATAATGAAAATATCGCTTCACCTTATTTGTAATCATAGATTATTTTTCCTATAACTGGTAGATCTGCCGTCACGTTGCTTATGTCGAATTATTTTTATATTAAAATATTTGTGACCGTCACTCGTATCGCTTGAATTATTTATTCTAGATTGTATGGTATTTAAATTAGTGTGGAAGACCTTATTCTGAAATTTTTCGAAAAATATTTATTGGATATTGTAGTGTCTAGTCGATGGTTTTTATACAATTTTTTATCAGCCCCCAGTACTGTACTACCGTCGTTTCCTGTAGGTTAGTGAAATGGTAACATCGTGAGACTGATGCCTACAAACAGCATATAACTGCAGTAACACTGTACCGTAATTAATTTAAGTTAAAACAGGGATTGACGCAATACCAGACGAGTGCTCGAGGCGCTGCCCTCGCCTCACACCTATGTACCGGTACATTGCTCAATACGGTCTGACAATATTAACTCTGCATGACGACACAAATTATAAATCAAATAAATAAAATATCATGATTTTCTGTGCCCCATACACGAGTGCAATTCACTAATTAATCATAATAAACTCACAAAGAAGTTGATTATCTCAGCTGTAAAAAGTTGTGCATAGTTAATTTGACAGACTCGAATATTTTCTCCACAAAGGCGATCTTAGCGCAAACCAACTGCGACTTGCGACTTTTAGTCGCGAGCTGTCGCGACAAATCGCCAGTGTGTAGGAGGTGTACTGCGCACTGAGTCTGGCTTCTAATTAATGAACATGTAAGGTAGGTAAGTTATTGTAAGTTATCACGTTAGGGTAAGCTTGATCCGCTCCCAACTATGTAATCGTCCATTCCATGCTTTTAGAATTACGACATGGGATTAAAATCCATTTTTTTATTATTTTTACATGAAAACAGAGATTTTTGTAACTGGTGCATAGTCTTGTATATAAACGATTTCCAATTGCGTATAAGTCTGTACTTGCGAAAACGTTTGGGAAGCGTTGACTCCTTTTTTATAATGAACAAAACGAGAAATATGATTTTTTATTGAGGGTATTTTGTATGCAACGCTGATTCTGAAATATTTGTACGATAACGTCTTTGTAAACTATTAATGAATAAATTATAATCATATTGTAAAATTGTGTTTTATTTGCATTTCGTTGTGCACAGTGCGTGGTTTACCCCTCATAAATTATACTGCTCAATCATGCGGGGCGAATTATTGATTGAGGGTGAAAACAGAATCTAAATTATGAACAGTCAAAGGAATTATGAGCGAGACATGTGGAGGATCGAGGAATACGTAATTCCCTTCTCGTCTTTCACCACAATGGTCGCGTGAAATCGCTTTTGTAGAGCGGCAAAGGACCAGCGAAGCCGTGTTCAGCAGAAGCGGCGCTAGGCGTCGGCGACCGCCGACGACCGTTCGCCTGACAAAACTTTTAAAAGTTTCCCCCTGGCCCCTGCCCTGGGGTCACCCAAATCTAAAGAAGTACTTTTTAATCAAATCTCAAACAAGGCCAAAATATTTTTTTAGTAACAAAGTGAGGCCTCCAATTACAAACTGCCTCAGTTTGTAATTGGAGGCCTCACTATAACGTACACAATATAGACGTATCATGCAAAAACGCGCTCGCTTGGCTCGTTCTCCATCGTACATTTTCTTCATTTTCAAACTTATCTGCAAAGATCGACAAAATAATCTACTGGGTGCTAGAATTTCCATCCTATATTCTTCTCATACTCAAACCTTTCTGCATAAGTCAACAACGACAAACTATCTCGCTAATTCTGTATGCATGGTCAAAAGAAAACCTTAGGTACCTTTCAGAGGCGGGGTAAAAAATTTTTTGACCTTGCTACGCTCGCTCTGCATTCTCCTTATTCTCAAACTTTTCTGTATATCTATGAAGAGACAGACAACATGGTGGCGTGCGAAAATTTTCGAGCTCGTTTCGCTCGCTCTTGCATTCTACTTTCTGCATTAGAATTAGCAGCAGGTGTTAGACATGATTTAAAAAAAAAACTTATTTCTAAAACTTATGTACAAGCAACAATATAATATTAGGAACTACCTTTTAAGCAAAAAATTGCTTGTATTAGGTACTTCCGTTCTTTCGGTTTATATTAACAATACATAAGTGAGAAATTTACCATTAAACAAAACAAAATTAAATCAAAATCAATTTATTTTTTATTTTTTTATAAGAAATAAAAATTGTAGTTAAAATCAAAAATCAGAATCAAAATTACATTAAAATTAAAATCACAATCAAAAACAAAATCAAATGATATATTACAGCGTAGGTACTGTCAGTCGTTCTATACATGCAGTCTGTGGGTCAACTACACGCATAGGGCATACAGCGCCCTGCGCGTACAATACAATAATGCGTTCAGGGTGTTGATGGGGTTGCCGCGCTACTGCAGTGCTTCCGGCATGTTCGCAGAGGCGAGAATAGATGGCTTTCACGCCATCATGCGCAAGCGTTGCGCTTCCATTATGCGCAGGGTACGCGCCAGCCCCAACAGCATCCTGAAAACTATATCTGATAAGTGGGACAGCCCCATACTGGGACATTGGATACGCCTACATGCCACTGTGGCGTGTTAATTAATAGTTTGTTTTGTTTTTCTGGTAGATGTAAGTACTAACACTAGTTTCTAAGTCGTGTGTATACTAACCAAATGGACTAGTAATGGGTCCGAAATAAAAGATAATCTTTGAAAATTCGTTGAGGCTCAAAACTGAAAATTTCCTCTATTTTAATTTGTGTTTGTTTGATTAACAATCCAACTCATAGGTATATTCACATTAGTGTATAATTCAACACATTGGATTTAACATTTTTCTTTCGCCTGGGAAATGAAAGGGGCCTCGCATAGCTGATATCGCCGACGTCTAAGTTTGGTCTAGCACCGCCACTGGTGTTCAGTTTGCGTCAACCAGACAGTTCTTGTAGTAATCGACTTACCTTGTTTTGTTATACCAAAAAGGTCTATAACGAAGGCGCGGAGTAAACGTAACGTAATTACGAACGATTTTAAAATTTCATTTTGCCCAACTCTTTGGGGAAGCAGGTGTTATGTTATGGATTCAGACACGTTGCGTCTTAAAGATATGGATACGCGCTGCTGTTTTAGTTTGCCAAAAGTCAAGCATCTGTGTACAAACATCCAGGGGGTGTTATACAATCGGGGGGGATTGAAAATTTCATTATTTTTGACGAAGTCAAACTTTTTTGTCCGTCTCCTTCTTCAACGCTCTGCTGTGTGCATGTTGAAGTGTTGTTAAATGATACACATAGATGTATTGCAAAACTTATATATTTTAATTAAATAGTTACATTAATCTTTACAGTTTCTCCCTAGCTAGTGACACGTTGAATTAGCATCGATGCATTTAATGGTCAGGAAATAATATTTAAAATAATAATTTATCTAAATAACGGATTAAC
Organism: Agrochola circellaris; assembly: GCA_914767755.1. NCBI lineage: Eukaryota > Metazoa > Arthropoda > Insecta > Lepidoptera > Noctuidae > Agrochola > Agrochola circellaris. The sequence continues at coordinate 1,024,057 of OU611848.1, forward strand.
AACAACCACATCAACCTGATAGTAAGCGAAAAAAAAAAACAAACGCTAAATATGTTGCCAGCGCGAAAAACAGTTGGAAACACTGCAGTATTATGAAATGTATATTATCGTAATTATTATTTATATAAATGCGATTACTTATCTGGCAAGGGGTCGTTTTTGCGTCGCGCATGGCAACACAGTTAGCGTGTAAACTAATCGTACATCATTTAACTAATACGTTGAATACTACAATAATGAGGATAGCAAATTATAACATACTTATTGATAGTTCAACTCATTAATATAAACTGGAATAATTTGTATGTTACAAACGCATTCTGATTGGACGCAGCGTAGTTCATAATGAATTCGATACGGATTAAAACTCAAATCAAAATGTACAACAAGCCGCTGCACACCAGAATTGCAAAAATTTTTTTTTACCTTGCTCTCTACTTAGTTTTATTGCGAGCAGCACATTGAATTAAATTTTACGAAGTAACATCAAACATTTAGGCCGCGATCACACCAAACGTATAGTGGGCCGCCGAGTAGGCGACAGCTAGATCGCGAGAAAAAAAAAAATAATAAAAAAAGAACAGCCAGGTGTGTGTCGGACCACGCACAAATAAGGGTTCAGTAGTGCTATTCTGTAACCATCTCACCGTGAAAACTTAGGTGAAGTGAGCGTGGAGTGAGCTGTCATTCCATAGGGATTAACACTATTGACAGCTCACTTCACCCAATTTTTCACGGTGAGATGTTTACAGAATAGCATGGCTGCTGCTTAATTTAGCATCCTGCTGGTCGATTTGTGACAGTGACAGCTCACTTCACCTAAGTTTCACGTTGATATTTTTACAGAATCGACCGACTGTAGTTGGGATGAATTTTTCCCAAGAACAATGTTAACACTGTAGTTGAAAACCAGGTTCTCCCATACATTCCAACTGCAAACGTTAGTTTGTACGCATAATATTGAGAATTAACCATGTTATTTCATAGTCCAGAAATTATGACTAAAGAACTATTGTTTTTTGTTTCAAAATTTTAGGCTCATTTGTTTCAGAGATATAGTAAATTTTCATATTTTCTTGAATATCTTTAAAAGTATTATAATATTCGAGATCCTTACAACAAACCCTTTCATTTGATATGTCACACGGTACAGTTTGGTTTTTTTATTTTACAATTTGCCACCGAAAAGTGACCCCTATATTCAAAATTCATTTATTTACGTTACATACCCGTGTTTGGGTCACAGAAATTTATATGTACTAAACTTCAACTAAATTGGTCCAGTAGATTCGGAGCAAATTGGCTGTGACAGACGGACAGACAGACACACGAGTGATCCTATAATGGTTCCGTTTGAGGTACGGAACCCTAATAACAGAAAGCAAGTCAACGGATGACGTTGTTTAAAGAAAAAGAAATAACTTGACGCTCAGTCGGCGACCGACTGTACGTTTGATGTGAACGCGACCTTCAGTTTTAGCTCCCAATCGAATAACACATAAAAATGTATTACTTACAAAATGCACCTATTGAGATGTTGCTTCGGAAAGCAGTCAAATGTCTAAACATATTTAAAAACTTGTCAATTTTGTAAACAAACTGCAAAAATAGTAGTCAACATATTTTGTATGACAAAATAATATTTGTATTTCCATTTGAAATCGTATAAGTTTACGCTTGATCCCCTTACGAGGTAAGCAGAGCTCAAGAGTTACCTCTTGAAGCTAATGTTGTGACTTTAGTTCATCTAAATAAAAAGTATATGGACAGATATCATTGATCATGGGTGTAACTGGAAGGAGGCTTTCCGCCTAAAGGCTCAGGTATCGTTAATAATTATTATGTTATTATGTTGGGCAAGTTATAATACTAGAATGACTAATAATGGTTTCCCAGCCAGCTTCTCAATACTATCCTGAATAACACCCACCCGGTCCCTTATTTTAATGACTACGAGAAGCCAGCAAGTTACCCCCATGACCGTGCATACAAGAGGAGGGGAGGAGAGAAGTGGAGGGCGACGTACAATACAATTACTGTAATACAAAACTTTACTAAGGCACGAATAACAACTTGTCACCTTAGTCGTCGCGACAATGTCTCGCCAGAGTTTCACAGAATGAGATTTCTTTACATTTTGCTTCATAACTAGGAAGAAAGATTTTTAAGCCAAAAATAAACGCTTTAATGAGCGATTGCGATGTGACCAAAGCCATCGCATGACACCACCACAATGTGTGATAAAACGTCCGTTATTATGTTTAGTATGATTCAGTGCAATCACTCTGTGAAACTCACCGAGAACCTTACCAAAACCCTTAACACCCGAATTAGTTTGGGGCCTGATTAGTGGCGATGCACATAGCTAAAACTTTTTGAATTTATGATTTAAATTTCCCATTTTTTTATTCCATTTATTGCTATCGCCCTATTGTAGGCTAGTATTAACTTCACGTGTAATTCTTCATAATTTAAGTATTTTATTTTTACAATCTTGTTGAATACTTTCGAGATTTTCGAATTTGATTTTTATGTTATGATAAGATTTTTTTGCCAAGAGCATCGTCACAACTCACCTCAATTTTAGATTCACCGATACACAAGTATTCGAGAATGTTGTAGTGAGCGCGAATACGGGCAGTTTTGGAAGCCGGCCCCAAACTCTAGAGTACTCTAGACTATTGGCGCTACTTCTCTAGGCTACGGTCTATTCTTCTGTATGTTTGTGTGTGCACTCTATTACATAGTCATACAGCCTAGCCCTCGGCTCTGATCTTAATTTATTTCTAGATCTGAATTTTAAGTAGGTAGATAAAGGTGATTATTTGTAGATTACAATTTCTTTTAATTGTTTATTTATTTGTAAGTTTATGAGTTCATAACATCTCTTTATGGCCTGATTTTTGACACTCGGTCCTCACCATAATACATGAAAGCACAAAAACACTATAATTGTATTAAATTATATTTTTATTCAATTGGAATCTGTACAATATCGACATATTAATTAATCAGACATTTGTATAATATAAATATACGAATAATTTCCTATAGTTTACATCTATTTACGATATTTGCACACACAAACAAACAGAATCGTCATCTACTTATAAACACGACAGCTCACAGCATTATCCAGTCTATTAATAAAAAACATTTCATTTTACATTATGTATACTGCTTCTACAGTTGTTGGGTATCGACACATCGACACTAAGAAAACATTTCTTTTGCAAAAAAAGCAAATATAGTCATGACGTATTATTTTTCTAATACATTTTTTATTCATTATATTATAGTTTCTTAAATATCGTCATTCATTTTATAAACCAAAATCATCTTTGTATTTTTTTTTGTCCATAAATGTACGTCGAGTGCGTCGACACCCGAGTCTTCTACCTACCACCATATTGAGTCCACATTATATTAAAACATAATTTCACATGATTACACCACACACCGTTTGCGTAAATTAGTTATTACAACAAATACAATTATTATACATACATTTTATTGGTAATCAAAATTGGTGATTGTATATAAGACATATAAAAGAAATAAAAATACTAATTCCGTTAAAACAAGCGCAGACTGAGGAATAAACTATCGTTCGTTACATTAGACGGCGCACGTCACTGTGGGGCGATGACGTCACGGGGCTCCCGACGCGAGCGGCGCGAGCTCACACGCGAAGTACAGTTTATGATTTGGTCAAGTACACGTAGTCGTGGAAGTAGAACAGTTTGTGTGGGCGGGCGGGCGCACCCGCGGCCTGCTCCCCGGGCCCCGCGCGCTGCGGCCCGGCGCCGAGGGGCCCGGCGCCCGGGGCCCCGGGCCCCGCCGGCGCGGCCCGCTCGTACGGGGTCGGCCGGACGCCGCGCTCCCGCCATGCCCCGCGTTACCTTGTACCCTGCGAACAAAACACATTATAATCAGGAATGCATACTGATCAAAATGACCAGGGTGATATAATTGTCTTTTACTTTGAAAATGCGTGCTCAACACAAGGTCTAGACGGGCATATCATAAAGACTAAATGCATGTCTTTTTACATCATTCTCATATCAAAACCGAGGTTGGTTTTGATAAATTCAACATTAATGATGTAACTAATATTTTGTACCAATATAATTTAAAAGTGTCCCCGTTCTTCTCCATAGGAACCTATCACAGTTTTGGAAGGGCAACCAGCTTCATCTTTAATGACCGGCTTCTCTGACAAGGGACTGTCTTATGTAATTTTGACGTTCGAAAAGTGCTGATTCTCAGCCTAATTTGAATTCATAAATGGTTTAATTGAATATTTGAAGACGGCGTACCTGTGTGGTGAGCGGCTAGGAGAGGAAGGGGTTGGGTGTGTGACGCGTGTGTGGCGGGGACCACGGCGACGTGGAGCGCGGGGCCGCCACCGGGGCCGTGGGGGCCCAGGGGTCCGCGCCGTTGCCCATCGCGGGCCCCAGCGCCAGGGGCCCGGCCGCGGGGGCCGGCGCGCCGAAGGAAGGGGATGCCGTGCCGAAGTTGAGGCCTGTTAGACCCATCTGTTGTTGTTTTAGCTCGTTCATTGTTAGCCGTGCCTGGCAAATAGATATAAAAAAAATGTTATTATTTCATTGGAATACTCGTTTGCGTTATAAGAACGAGTTCATGTGTTTGCACTTTACTGTTCAATAAAAATTAAAGATGTCATGTTGTTGAATAAGATTGTTGATTCCTTGGAGAAAAAACATTTCTTTGCTTCTACAAGCATGCAAGGCCATGGTCAATACGCAGTTAAGAATATTACAAACTACTAGTGTCAAAAAACTAATAGCCAAACCAAAACTCTATACATCGTGTTTAGCTTTTGTCTGCATAATTTATGAAAGATAGATATCGTAGACATCGATTACAGCATATTACAGGTTTAATATAATAGCCTGAACCCGCCAACCCGTCTCTCCCTCGCGCGGCGATCAATGTCCGGCCTTTCTCTGTATAGACTGACCGGCGGCGGCTGCGCGAACATCATGTTGTGTCGCGGCGGCGGCGGCGCGGGCGCGGCGGCCGCGAAGGGGTTGTGCGCGCCCGGCGCCGCCTCGGGCGCCGGCGCCGGCTGCAGCAGGCGCTCCAGGTTCACCAGCGACGAGTTCTCGCCCAGGAACGCCGACGGAGACTTCTTGATGGCACCCAAGCTGCCTGCGAGGGGGGATGACGGTTTTGGGGTTAGGTTGTCGCCTGAAAACATAAAAAAAATACGTCTTAATCACCGTTTTTCTCTCGTTTGATGTGTGTGTAGTCTTTATCTTAAGTCATGACACACCCACGTGACAACTTCGTCTTACGTTGCAGAACAACTGCCTAATTGTGTTTACCTATCACTTTTTAATATATTGGAACAACATAGTAAGTATAATTAGAAAATTAGTGGTTAGACTCTTAGGCTCAATTGCACGATGGGAGGCCGTCACCTCCTTCTGCGAAGCAGTAATGCTCGCGAAGGAGGAGGCGGAGCGCGCGAGGGAGAAGCAAGAGTCGCGCCCCGAGACGCCCCGGGCGTCGGGAGTCGCGAGCCGACTTCCGACCACCGTAGGCGCGGGCTTGCGGACGGTGAGCAACGGGTAGCTCGCCGTCCGATAGGGACCAGGCCCGGGTCGACGGCGCGTTGTGTTCCACGCGCGCCTCAAAGAGGTGTCAGTACCAACTGACGGGGTCCCGAAGGGGCAATGCCTGCCGGGGTTGCGAGTTTGTCCGAAAGGGATATCGCGACCCCGGCACACAGGCAACGGAAGGAACACGGGTGGGTTTTAGTCAGTAAAAGTCTGACACGCCCTCCCGCTCCGCTCAGCCTTCTCTTTATATTTTAGAAAATATTTTGTATGTTCGCAAAAACTTAGGACTTTTCAAAATAAGAAGCGATTTCCATAATATAAATACACGTAGTAAACATGAAATTGTGATACCCAAATTTAGATTAACTAAAACTAGTAATTCATTTCTTATAAACAGTATTCGCTTTTATAACAAGTTGCCAAAGTCAGTTACAGAACTTAGCGATGGAAAGTTCAAAGCCCACATCAAACGTGTCCTTATCAAAAAAGCATATTATAAGATTAAAGACTACGTTGAAGACAAGGAAGTTTGGCAATAATTCCTTCTGCACATGTGGCTTCCCTGGTGCCTCATTAACGGCATAACTATGTAAATGTCTATTAACTGCTCCCAAATTACGATAATTATTTTAATTTACTTATTTATTTTATTTTAATTTACAAATGACGTAATGTTTTTATTATTTGACATTGTTTATTTACAATATTCTATATTTTTTATTAAATTTGATTTGTTACATCAGTAGTGGCAACCATTATCATTTGGTTTCAATAGGTTTTTATTTTTATTAGGAATTTCATTTGTCTTTTATATAGCTTATTTTCTTTTAAATTTTGTGAATGAGAGAATGTTGTAGACATAACAGACTGTAGATCTGTGGACCATTTAATATTTTGCTACGTACCTGGTACTTGTTGGGCCTACACTGTCCTCTCATACCTTTTAACACTGTTACTTGGAAACATTGTAAAAACCATTTACTTTTAAAAGAGTAACCGTGGAGTTTCTTGCCGGCTCTTCTCCATAGGAAACGACCAATTGGAACCGTGCACCTAGCTTCTGACGTTGCATAAGTGCTCTTGTAGGTTTATGTGAAATAAAAATATTTTTAATTTGAATTTTGAATTTGAATTTAGAGCGGGAGAAGCTATTTGATAATTTCCCACCCTCAAAAAAAAAAAAGGCTCAATTGCACCACAAATGTTTAAATACATTTTAGCACTAACAAATTAAAAACATCGTTTTCTTTGTGTCAATAGTTTGAAGATTAAGTCCGCCTCTGTACATTTATGTACTTAAATTATTAAAGAAATAAAATGACAGAGACAGAAACATGTTTTAAATTAGTTCAGCGCTAAATGAATTTAGTTATTTCAGGAGCGGATGGCCCTTAGAACATCACACAAATGCAGCGTATTCGCTGATTTCTATTCAAATGGAGTTCATATTATTAAATGTAGCTCTCACCTAATGCGGTGAGGTCGAAGGGATCTGACTCAGCGTTGTTGTTGTGGTTGGTGCGCGGCCGCTGCGACAACGCGTCGAACTGCTCCAGTTCTGACGAGGACGGAGATGATAGTACGGACACAGGAGACTTGCCCTGGAAGAACAATGTTAACATGTCAATATCTTTCAAACTACCTGCATGGAGATTCAGATAAGCATTTTTCTGGCATAAGAAGTAGCCTATGTCACACAGATATAGTGTAACGCTCTATCAATGAAAGCATTTTAGTAATCAGAGCAAAATTTCCAAGAGATTATCTTCTACAAACATACACAAATCGTTTCAGTAACTCTTTATAAATAAAATAAATAAAAAAGAGCCTATCTCGCAGTGTTTACGTGTCACGTGACAACAAAATAAACTTAAAACAATATAAATCGTGTTACAATCGCAGCATTACATACAGTTCTAGCGTTACTTTGATACCTTTTGTATAGCAGTATCTTACCATTGCGTCGTCAAATATACCAAAATCCAACTGCGAAGACTATTGAAATAAAATAACAAAAACATTTTAATTTAAGGATAAAATAAACTAAAAACCTGTTTCACTAAGTTCAAATAAGCAGTATTGAACCAGCCAGATGCGAAAGAACAAATTCTAAGCTTGTGAAACAACAACCACAAAAGGTCATCCATGACCTTGTTAATATAAATCTTAATTGCGGATACCAGCCCGTATTACCTACCTATTACCTATAAATCTTAAGTAAATCCAGTCCCGTGCTATCATTCTTTCATTGATTATACTAAGTGAATGGGCAACAGTGAAAGTACTTCATAAGAACTTATTTATATCATATTAGCTATCTGCCAGTGAAAGTCCCGTCGAAATAGGCCCAGCCGTTTCGAAGATTAGCCGGAACAAACAGACAATATTTTTTTTTTTTTTTTATAATTACTGATCTATATATTATACTGTCATTATGCATTTAGTAAAAAGATGTCATTTTTACTTTACAAACAGAATTAAATTTTATTTATCGATGCTTCGATCAACAATACCAGTTGATCGAAGTATAGATGGCTTGATTTGTGAGTTTCTCATTTCTTCGGACGTTTCAAATATTTAAAGGGTTATATCTTATTGCCTACGCAGCTATCTTAAGTTTTGTCTCCTATATAGAGTATTCCAGCTATCTGATAGGAGTATGTACTTACATGCATTCCTGCGACAGGGGCCCAGGGGTCGGGTGGCGCGGCCGCAGGGGCCCAGGGGTCTTTCGCTGGGCTACCCACCGCTGACCACGCGTCTGAAGATGTTTCCTGTACATATAAAAGGTTAATTAAACAATTTTACCGTGTTTCTGAGGACTAATAATGGTCTAGCATTTGCTTCTAATAAAGAAATTAGCATACATAGCATTATATAGCATGTTTTTATCAGAATACTTTCACACCAAATTCTTTTAATACTATACTTTTGTTGTGTGTGCAAGGAAGAAATCATGTGGTAGTCAAATTGCCTATGTAACCAAATTCATGTTACCAACAGCATTACATACAGTTCTAGCTGTACTCAGGCTTCCTCACACATCTTACCATTGCGTCGGCAAATATACCAAATTCCAACTGCATAGGCTGATATAATAAAAACAAAACAAGTAAAGTTTTACAAAATAATATCTATAAATTAGTTTTCGTACCTCTGAAATATTCGTGTCTAACGCTTTTGTCAAATTTTTGGGTTGAGTGAATTTCAGAAACCCCTAAAATGGGTTTCTGAATTTCACTCAACCTTAAAATTAATTTGCTATGATTGGTTAAAACAGTTATCAACAGCCAGCTGGCGTTTAATTTTGACGTGTCGATAATTTCTAGCTTCGGATATTCATGGGATATTTTATATTATTATTTGACGTTTTGGTCATATTTCCAGCGACTACTTGCTACTGTTTTTGTTTGAAGTGGCAAAAAGAATATGACCCTAACTCCTACCGACACGAAATATGAAAGAATTTACCTTCGTTGTTTACTCTGTTCTTTTTATTAGGCTTAATTTCAGAGTCTAGATAATATAATAAATTTATACTAATATTATAAATACGTAAATGATAATGTAATCTCCTGAAATACCAGTTAGATTTGATTTTTTTTTTTTGCCTTGTTTAGCCCAATTTTTGAAGAAGGTTATAGACTAACATTACGCTACGACCCTTAGAAGCCGAGCAAAAATAAAAAAGTCAGAAAGAACGCTAAGAGAAAACGGATAACGCGGGCGGGTATGGGATCCGACACGGTGGGTCGAGGGCCGAAATGTTACGTGGACTAGTAAAATAAAGGCTTGTTATGTACCGGGCGAGGCTGGTCGTGGCCCCCCCACGCGTCGCCCAGGGCCGGCGCGGGGCCGGCGCCCGGGCTGCCCAGCTGCACGTCCAGCAGGTCCAGCAGGTGCGACTGTTGCTGCGATGACTGACCCTTCTTAGGTGGCGGGAGACCGTCTGTTGTTCTGTAGAAGGGAAAATGTATTAGTTTGTGAGCCTGTGTAGGCTTTGCTAACGGCATGAATTCCGTTTGTCGATTGGCCTTAACAAGGATACATTCTCTGAAGTCAGGTGATGACGCGAATTGGTAATGTGACGCTTATTTTTCCCAACTTATTCTTTTTTGTATTTGTGTTTTATCTGTGCGTAATGTTTTACCGCAAATAAACGTATTTTATTTCTTTTTTGTTTCGGGTAAACTTGCCAATTGGCATCAGAGAATGAAAACAGGAGCCGTTGAGAGTTCAAGAATTCCATTGAGTTGCCTGAAATACATGTGGTCTATCAATGGAGTCAACGGTCTCAAAAGATTGCCACAAAAGAGATACAAATAAAAAACCGACCGTGTGTCCAACACGAAGGGTTCCGTACCACCGTACAATAAATAACATCACGGTGTACCTATATTACACCCCATACAATATTTTGTATAAAACGCAGAAAAAAACACGTTTCTTGTATGGGACACGCTTTAATTTTTAACTTTATTTTTTATAGCGGCAATAGTAATATATAATAAAATTTCAACTATCTACCTATTACGGTTCATAGATACAGCCTGTTGACAGACAGACGAACGGACAGCGGAGGCTTAGTAATAAGGTTCCTTTTGGCACCCTTTGTGTACGGAACCCTAAAAATACATCAGCTCATTGTGGAAATTGCTTAAAGTTTTCCTATACTAAATCATATTTTAAGTATTTTTATAACAAAGCTACATGTATACTATTCTAAGATACATCCCCTTTACGACCCCGAATCCTCGAAAACTCTACATTTCCCCTACTCAACTACTACTAGTGAGGTGTTCGGCACTGACTGTATTACATTCGGTCTGAGACACTCCATGCACCCGTAGAACCAACACCGCGGCGACGAGTCTGTAGGAGCCGACCACTTCGGGCGATTGCTCGGGACTATCTTCGACCAGTTCGAGCCAGCGCCCGGGGCCATCGTCGGCCAGTTCGGGCCAGTCGTGTCTCCCTCCGACCAGATCGTGCCGGTGGTCGTGTCCACGGTGGGCCACACTGGTGGCCGGGGCGTGTCCACGATGGTCCACTCTGGTGCGGAAGGCGCGCGGCGCTTGTATGTGTGGAGGCGGACTTCTTCTTCGCGGAGGTAGGCTTCTAGTCTGGAGGGGACGGGTAGTGAATGTGGGAGGTCATGGGTGGGGTGTAGGGATTACAAATGGATTGGGCCGTCTGTTGGTCCGCAACGGATGCTCCGCGCTACGAAACGGTGCTCTTTGATATTTCCGTTCGTCGGTCGCGGACGTTAACACAGCAGACGGCCTTCGGGTTTATTTTTAGGGTGCCTCTAAAGACTATGTCGATCTACACAGACATTGCGCTCGCTAGTATAGTACCGAGCGCTACTCACTGGAAGTCCTGCTGCGACTGGCTGATGGCGAGCTGTAGCCGCACGTCGTCGGAGCGGCGCCGCCTCTCCTCGCGCTCGGCCTCCTCGCGCGACATGGCGAGCGCCAGCTGCAGCTGCAGCTCTTCTTCGCCGGCTGTTAGTGGTCGCGCTAGTTCGGCTTCCCGACCGCCACCCGACCACTCCGCTGAATCTCCGCTTAGCTGGAATGTAAAAAAATCATATTTTACAAAACGTCAACTAGGTTTTGCCAGACCGCACCCCCCGCACGATTGTTCTGTGTAGACAGCTTATCGTATTGACCAATAATACGTCATAGCTTAAGACGAAAGTGCCCGGGTAGTCCAAGAGATTACATTTTTCTTACACTTAACGTAACATCACGCCTGTTTTCCCGAAAGGGTTAGTCAGAGGTGTACGTACAGTACACCAGCCTCGCTATATTCAAGTCCCATGTAATAGGGGGCGAGCCTTTTGCCGGCAACCGGGCACAAATCTAAACTCCGTGCAGTTACTTAGAAAAACTGGCTACTGGGAATCATCTTATTTTGTTTGTAATTTGCAATTCAGTACCAGGTTGTATGTTAATCAAAATACGATTCGCGACCGTAACAAATATGTTATCACAGAATTAAAATCATTGAAGTCACCAATACAATTTTGTAACTTCAAATTACCCTATTGTATGACTATTTCATAATACCAAGACATATGAGGCCGATTCTAACTTAGAAAGTTGTATTGGTGATTTTAATGATTATAAATAGTTCCCTTAAAGTGAAGGTTCAGGACAAGTGCTCACCGCAGGGTAGGTGGGGCTGGACGTGGCGTCTAACGCGCCGTCACTGCCGAACTGAAAGGGACACAACGACTAGGTTAGGTTACAGAAGATATTGAAAGTTAACACATTGAGAGACGAGAGATGGCGCGACGTGATATATATTTGGTGACATGTGAAGATGATTGTTGATGATGGCATTGAAAAGATGATATCCATGACCATTATAAAAAGCAAAGAAGGTGATGAAGTAGGTGTCGGTTAGAAAGAAAAGTGATATTATTATTAATACTACTTGCAATAAATTGTAAACATAAAGCATTTTTACAGTAAAAAACACAAAACTACCGAGACACAAGCGAAATTAGAAACGTCGCAAATATAAAAAAATAAAGGAGAAACAAAATGAGTTTTAGACAATTTCTACATACTCGTTCCGCCCCCAAAACAATGCATAACAACATAGTATATCTTTCGAAATCAGATCAGCAGTTCCGAAGATTACCCCCTACATACAAACTAACAAATTTTAGCTCTTTATAATATTATTTTTATTTTATTTTATTTGAAAGGTACACCAACGACCTATTCACTAGAAACATTACCATAATAAAAAATAACATAAGCATTGATTTATGGTGAGTTAGTCAATTACAGGCGTACACAGCACTTACATAAAAAATTACTTTTTAAATATACCAAGATTTCTTACTTGTTGTGAGGATAGAAGAATTAATCAGAAACAAAGAACAAAACATTAAGTAAAAAACAAAATCATCATCGTAATTAGAATAAAAAAATATCAAAAATTTAAATAAAAATTATCAATAGAATTAAAATTAAAACATTAAGATTAAAAATAGGCAGTAAATTGTTATTCAAAATTTAAAATGGTAGAACGCGATAACGAGTGCAATAAGACAACATTCCAAAATTATTGAAAAGGCAGCCACATGTGGCAAAAAACCAAGAAATGAAATAGTAAAAAATAAAGTTATTAGTTATAAGTTTTTTGCGAAATTGGGAAAATGAGTCTGTAAATATACCAATATTGTTGCAGATATGTATTTTATTATAATTAGCCATTAATCGATTCAAGGGGGCATTGAGACCAAGGTTGGTTCTTGAGGAGGACGGTTTATTATAGTATAGATTGTATAAAACAAAGTCGCTTTCCGTCTGTCTGTGTGACCGCTTAGTTCTTCTAAACTTTACAAAGTATTTTGATGTGGGTACACAGCGGACTCGGTTGTCGAATTTAGTGGGCGTAACGGAGTCAGAAGATGTAAGAGTTACGCGATAGAAAGAGAGGCAACTTTTAGGTGAATTTACATGTAAGTAATTAGTAGTACTGTAGGCTATGCGACCTGAATTGCACTTTATTGTGTCCTCGCAAAAGTCGCTTTTTATTTCATTGATTTTTCGGAGTGAACCATCTGTACTGATCTGAGATAAGTAAAACATTAATATTTAACTTCCAAACGGTTTACAAATCTCGGTGATTTTTTAGGTCATAAAACCTGTGCGAAAAAGGGGCGTCTGGCGGGTCTCTAGACCCGCCCCTTGTTTGAATTTTCGCGTTTATTTAATACTAGCTTGTGCCCGCGGCTTCGCCAGCGTAGAGGTCGAAAATTATCCCACGAGAACTTACTACCGAAATAAAAGTATCCTCAGTCCTAACACATGGCTAAATAAGGAGGTCCTAACCCAGGCCATGGTCTTCCCATTAAAACTGGTATTTGCGCCATCTATATTCTATAACCCAGCACTACGCGAATCCATAAGTTTACCGCCTACCAAAAATCGTTCAACGCGCCTAAAGAAGCTTTCAGTTCAAAAAAATATAAATCCGCGAAATTTCGCGGGTATTAGGTTCTGTGGTTTATAATATTTGTTAGGATTATAAACGCGAAAGTAACTCTGTCTGTCTGTCTGTAACCTGTTCATGCGTAAACCACTGAACTGCCATGCTATAATGTAACCATCTCACCTTGAAAACTTGGGTGAAGTGAGCTGTCAATTGTGTCAATCCCTGTGGAATGACAGCTCACTCCACGCTCACTTCACCTAAGTTTTCACGGTGAGATGGTTACAGAATAGCACTGCTGGTCTTTATGTCATTTGACAGGGCATAGTCTACATTTCCTAGTTTAAAAAAATTTGAACTAAAAAATACAAGCAGACTTAGTCGTGGGCAACTGCTAGTAGTCCATATAGCGAAGCTAAACTCACCGCGGGGTAGGTGGGACTGCTGGGCGTGTCCAAGGCGCCGTCGCTGCCGAACGCGCTCGCACTCTGCGCGAACCGCTGTTTCGCCTTCAAAGCTCGCGCTCGCTCGTTCTTTAGCCGCTCCTCGTCTTTCAAAAGGTTCACTAATGATTTCGCCTTTTCACGGACGTTTAGACCTGGAAAAATGGATGTATAAATTATACCGTATCCCGATAATTCAGAATTAACACTTAAACTAAAACTATAACTAAAAATAAAACTTCTATTGTGTCTCGTTCAGTGTCCAAATGCGTTAAGAGGGCGCCCAACGGTCCACTAGCGCCACTCCATTAAAAAATTATTATCTCGTGACTGAGAAGGAATTATGAATAACGGCTAGTAAGGACCCTCGGTAAGTGTGTCTAGAATTTTCTAATACCTTTTATAAAGTTTCATATTGAGACACGAAGCCACAAAAATCGATGTAAAGAAAAGCGGTCACATTCCTCTAGATCGTATTTTGTTGCTTCGCGTCTCAATATGAAACTTTATAAAAGGTATTAGAAAATTCTAGACACACTTACCGAGAGTCCTTACTAGCCGTTATTCATAAATCCTTCTTTCAGTTTTTTTTTTTTTTAAAGAACTGGCGCTAGTGGACCGTTGGGCGCCCTCTTAAGGAAGTATTTTTCTGCTTCATAAAATGGATTGATGCAGGATAAACAAATATCTTTTGATTTAAACGTAGGAAAATGGGTGCTAGTGATGGATGAAAAGTAGGGCGTTTTGTGGACCGTCGTGTAAAGTTCTGATTCTCAGTCTAATTTGGATGAACGAGATTTTATAAAAATGAAATTAAAGGACTGAGAGATACTAGTTTAGTAGAGGACATAATTGTATCGTTAGCACTACTAACATTGTCTAAATGTACTACTGTCGAGTTTTCCGATACCCAGGGCTGCTATAAGCGAAGACCACTCTACGTTACTTTGTATAAAGCACTGCCCTACTGAATCAAAAATACCGTACTGAATGAAAGTCACTGTCAAACTGGTACATAATCTGAGCAGACCTTAAACATCCCACAACTGTATCATCTGTTTCAGGGATAGCGAATCTTAAAATTCAAAATTCAAAATTCAAAAGTCATTTATTCAAACTAGGCTGAGAATCAGCACTTTTCGAACGTCAAAATTACATAAGACAGTCCCCCAAAAACGCCCACCCTTCACCACTTCCTAGTGCTTAAGCTGGGAAGAAGAAGTGGCGCAACAAACTCCCCAGCAGCACAGCTGTCTGTTCAGTTAGAAAAACTTGATTCTATATAATAATGCTTTAATGCAAAAATAATTTACATAAGCACAAATTGCAATCAACTCATAAAATAAAAACATTTTAATGAGTATTGCAGCATTCTTATGTAGTGTGATCCTACACTACGATTTAAAAACGTGTAATACTGGACCATGACTAATTAACAATGTCAGATTCTTAGTCCCTGATATCATCTGTTTATCTTTCGAATAATTGTTTGAACTCGCATTACATACATATCTATTATTAGCAATAACATGAACCAATCGTAAAATCTTGCACAACACAATGAGTTAATTAATTAATTCCACCGCCAACCACAGGTTCACAATCCCCGTCCTTATCACATCGACAGATAACGCAACGCCTCCAATCCTACATATCATTAACATTCTGCACATGGTACTATTGTACTAAATTGTTTATTAATAAGTCGCCACACTGCTACATCGCTGTTGATGCGTTTCGTAAGTCATTAGACTGATTAGCATGGGTTCGGGCCAATGGCTAACCTTGCGACAAGGTTGCTTTGAACATGGATGTAGTGTGTTAAAATTCTTTTAAACCGATTTGAGAGTAGGAGGAACATGTACTAAACTCCTGACACCACCATCACGGTGAAACTGGTTTGTCTTAGTTTTTAAAATATGAGGATATTTCCACTAGCCTATACGCGTAAAGAGTAAGAAATCGGAGTGGCCGAGTCCCAACAGTGGCATTCCATTAATTCCAACCACTATACTGCCCCACTGCAGAGCAAAGGTCTCCGCCGTACTTCTAACATGTAGCATATCTCAAAATCCTTTGCCAAATCAAGACAGTTTGTGTTTTACTTCAGAAAAGATAAATCAACTCACCTTGATCCTTCCCCTCCTCCATATACTGGAAGTCCTTCAACGTATGTATCGCAAAGATGTTCTCTTTGCACTGCATCGCGACCTTCTCACTGCCGGTCTTTATGAGGTACTCCATGAGGACCAGGGCTTTGTACACATGTCGCCAGTTCTTGCCGTGGTCGTTGAGCCGCTTCCAGATCATCTGCATGATCTCTGTGAAGGCCATCACGTTGTACGTGAGGTCGGCGATCTCCGCCATCAGCGTGCTGGACGGGCCCCATGGATCGTTTGATGTTGCCTCGCGCACTTTTACCTGGAATAAAGAAATGGATTATGTAAAATAAAGAGGAAAATTTATGGTATTAGAAGTGGGAAGGCTGGATTTTAATTTAATTAAGGAAATAGAAAATTGTGTAAATACAAAAAATCAAGTCATCGGTCATCACATTATTTATTTGGGAAAATACATGCTCGACTTTACAAGAGTCCACATCCAATTTATTGTACAGTTATACCAATAAGAAATAATACACAAGAATAGCTAACAAAACAAGTAAAACAAACAAATAAAAATTAAATATTATTAGTGTACGGGCTGATTTCTCAATGGTCTGATAAGTTTTATCTGAGGAATAAATATTGTGGTTTGATAGCTTTTGTATAGAAAATGTGTCAAACTGTCATATTTATTCTTCAAATAAAATTTACCTGACAGTTTAACCTGTGCGACAAAATATTTTTCAGTCTATTTAACCAAGTGCCGTTATTCTAGCTAACAATTGTATATTAGACTCCTGCAAGGAAGGCCTTGATCTTTTGATATTTTATCAAGAATTTTAAACATTTCACTCTGAAGAGACAGTATGTTCAGAAGTGGTCATCTTTTGGCGTTGGCAATTTTAGACAAAAACTTACCACAGTTGTAAGAAAGAATATAACTTAACAGGCCATACCTGGGCATCGGAATAGTTGTGCGCGAGGTTTTTAATATTTCTCCTTAGCCCTGCCACGTTTACTTGCATTTCGTCCCGGCTGCGGGGCATCTGAAACACAAACATTATCATTATATTACAAAGAAGAAATTTCTATAAAACAGAAAAATGCAAACTAAAAACTAAAAAAAAATGTAAATGGTTTTTATATTAAGTATACGTGAATCCACCAGAGGTGAGAATTCACGAAGTATATATTATGATAAAATGAAATAAGCGCCATTTATTTACTAATAAAATACGGATATGTTTATAATGATACGTATAATTTTTATTTATGTAGCTTCAACCCAAGTTAAGAGAAAATAAGTGTCTTATTTAGGACTGAAGTGGTTTCATTGGTTATGATATTATTCCATTTTATTTATTTCAAAGCACTAAAACTTTTAGATAACAGCGAAGGCATTGGTGCCGATTCTCTTGTACACCGAACTAAACTATCACTAAAATTCCTTACTTTTGGCTATGAGAATCGAGCTATTCTGCAAATAAAATTCTCTAAATTAAAAAATAATTTTGACACAACTAAAATCGAATTTGACAATCGCGAATCCACGTGGTACCCCTGGTTTGTCCTACCCCATGATTTTTTTTAGAGCCGGAGGCGCCCATCTTGTGTAGCCTCGATACTTTTTTATATGGAATTATTCATTTTTTGTATGGAAAATATGAAAAAATATTACCTACATGTTGAGTGTTAGGGGTTTAAGGATTTTAAAAGGGTGTCGAAATTTTCATTATTTTTGCGATAGGACGCACCATTTTCGAGATATAAGCAAAAGAAAAAATAAATACAGTACTGTTTTTGCACGTAAAGTCGAGATGTTAGTGTGTATTTTAGTTCATGACAACTTATTTTATCCCACACCTTTTTAATCGCGATTAAAAATTGGCAGTTTTAGTCTGGTTTAGTATTTTACAATAAAAAAATTAGGTGAAAAACGTCGAATTCAGAATAGCTAAATTGCCATTTTCACTAAATAAAAATCTCAGTACTATCTTAGTGCTGTCAAACTAAAATATAGTTAAGTTGGGTCACTTTAGTCTATTTCAGAATGGGAAATCGTCGTTTGATAGGAATAAACAAAATTTTAGTGATTTTTAGTTTAGTTTAGAGGCATTTGTGACAAGAGAATCGACACCATTGTTAGCTAGTATATGTTGTGGACTTTTTAATGTTCATCTTATAAACAAAGACATTGTTTATCTCCAAGTGTTGATAAGATTGATAAGCGTTTATCGTGCAAAATATTTTTGGCACTGACAATGTTGTTCGTAAACGATAATTCGTAAATAATAAACAACACATCAATAATGATAATCTCCATAATCTTTATTATTAACTCCTATTTCATAAAAACAAAAAAAGTCTTTATTTCAGTGTAAGGTTAAAAACGCGAACAAGAGAAACTACATACTGGCTGGAAAATTTAAAGGAAGAAAAATACTATATAGACTTAAAAATAGAACGGTGCGAATGAAGTGTGCATAAAGACATCTGTAATTTAAAAAAAATCTAATATTGAGTTCGAGAGAATGTAGAACCTATTGTTAAGAAATAAGTTTCAATTTAATTCTCAAATGAATTGTTCAGTTAACAATGATCATTTATCGAATGTAGAAATAGAATGCAACTAAGGCCTATTATATTCGATACTTAAATTATAACAGAACATGGAATCCTATAGTAAAATAAATTGTTATCAAGCTTGGTTACGTAGCAACGGTACCAGCTGCAAACGCACGCATTAGTAACGCATTGGTCTTTGGGACCGCAGTTGTGTGTAATTACCATAAAATAAGAATAGAATACTCTTTATTACAGTTACAGTACACCATACAAATTACACGTATAAATGTAGAAATTTTACATGTAGGTTTACAATTTCTCTTTTACTTTCAGGTTCCAGAAATATCTGTTGAAAAATATCGATTTTAACCTAGTCTGGCCTGATCTTGGGCTCGTATTAATAAATCACTTCTTTGGGTGCTCTCCTTGGAAGTGATATTAATTATTTATTGCGATGTTTATCCACAATTATAAAAGCCTTGAACAGTTCAATTTGACAGCTCTTTTTGAGATTACGATGTTTTGTACACATTGAGAATAGTTGCATCATTTCCTTTTTTTAATACGTACGATGAAACCCTATAGTGCTTAGTAAAAACATGTCATATTGGATAACGTATTATGCTCAGCTGACCTTTGGGAACTTCTCTTAACGATCTGTCGATACTTTATAAATATTTTTGTCCTTATTATCAACACAATAAAACACTTTATTTCCTATCATTGAGTATATTTATTCAACCGAGATAAAGGCCACAGACTTCCATATAAAGATCTGCATTTCGTATTTATTTACACGGTCAGCAGGAAAACTTGATATTATTGTTTTAATTCAAGGAAAACTGTTTGCTTTGTATTATGAGACTTATGAGAAATAATCCATGTGTTTCTGGAATGCATCAATGTTTTTGTAACCGAAGGTAGTCGGTAATTTAGTACCTTTTAAATTAAATTGCAATTAGTGTTTTATGGCTATGTCCGGTTCAACAGCTGTTAGGTTTTTGTTTCAGTCCGTATGTTAAGAAACATCTTTAATGCATTCTTGTTTGCAAAACAGCTGTCCCTTTCCACCCTCTTCTGTATATCGGGTCAATAATTAATTCAATATTCTAGTCTATCATTACTTTATTTATTTAAATATTTGTTATCATAACCGGCCACACCTATGTCAAAGAGGTTTGTCCTACTGAATTTCAAATGACAAAGCATATCACCTTCAATCACAGTACACGTTACGAATCTACATAACACATGTATGTTTTCAGTAAATACACTTGGGGACAGTGACACGGCAGCCATCTAATTGACTTCCAACTATTTACGGGCGCGCACTAATTGGATGTAAGCCGGCGTGACACCGACTATTTCAAACAGAGACGTAGTCGAACAAGTTATTTGATTTACAGGCAAAAATATTCACCAAAGTCGCATAGAAAAATTGTAAAGTAATATTGTAAAGTAAAACTTTTTTCAATTTCTTTTTACATACATACATAAACATACGCCTTGTTCCCATAAGGGTCGGCAGAAACTACAGAACGCCACCTTCTACGATCCGTACATACTCCTTTTGCCTCGTTTACCTACTTTCATACATCATGTGAATAATTTACTACTCAGCACACTCATAACATTGTTTGAAAGTAGTTACAAGTTAGTTGCCTGTATACCAAATAGCTTGTCCGTCTGTATATGTATAGACACATATAAGTATGTTGTGTACTAGTCATACTTATGTGGCGTACGGACTCGTGATCGTACTTGAATGATCAGTAAGTGATTGTGCTAATGGATATTGCTAATAAAACGTCATCTTTATCGTAATGAAACGTCTGCTATTAAGGTTTGAACATCCTGATAGATGGAAGTCAGAAGGTAATAAATGCTGGCAGACGTTGCTGATCGATGAAGGATTTTATTAGCATAGAGGGATGCTGACTATAAGTATTGACATAAATATAAATTATAAACGAGCTTTTTACGGGACTCGTCAAAACAAATAGAAGTTAGCATATTTACTTGAAATTGTTTTCCCGCTGTTTTTGTTGATGTTGCAACAGCCTTCTACCAACTTAATTAAAACTTTGTATATAACAAGAAGTGAATCAACAATAATTGCGAAAATAAATGTTATTAAACAAAGAACATCACTTTCATTCCTGCTAGTTATCGGTACTTAGTAGTGACAAGGAACATTATTCCTAAAGCGCCTGAACTTGGCAGGACATTGGTCCTTGTTCCCGAGCGCCGTTGTTCCTGAGCGTCTCAGGACCAACATTGGTCTTTATTCCTTACAATGGCTGTTATTTCGGACGCTATGCCTCGTAAACATGTGACGCTTTGGTACAATATATTTTTATCTGCGGCGATTGACCCGACGCACAAACACATTTTGGTTAATGTATGCTTTGAAGATTTGTCTGAATTACCGCGATAATTTCATAAGTACATTAGTGCCCCAGCGGCGTAACTATGCCTTGATATACATCACAGTCTCGCATTAATACTGTCTAAGTTATATTATCAGCACCATATACGGGCGCAAGGAATAGTGTCTTTTTAGGACTCATCTACTTAATAAAAATCTTAAATTGATTCATATAGTGACAAACAACGAACAGCCTAAACCGCTGGGTCCAGAAGCATGAAATTTTGCAAAAGAGCTCCCTATATTGAAGGGAGAACATGGCTTATCATAGCAATATTTCTTCGGAGCCGTTTATGGCTGTTTTAGGAAAAATTCTGCAGAGGACGTCTTTGAGTTGATTGACAGATTAAAATACTCGACTCGTTACACAAAGGCGTTATTTTAAATATACTATTTTTGTCAATGACACTGATGTGAACCAAGTGTGATAATGACTATGATAAGAGTCTAACAGATAATAAAATATTAAGTATTTATGTTGATAACAGGGTAGTTAGATTGATATTTTGATTGGGCAACTATACACCATGACATTTTAGTCGTCTTACAAAAGCAGCCCACTTCTTTTACCCAAATACTACCAAACATTCATAAACAAAAAATTATATATTGTAGTAACATTTTTTTAATTGCTCCTAGAGTTATTTTAGGTCAGAAAAATTGAGTGGCCCTTTGTAAGACGACTAAAATGTCACGGTGTATGAAAACTTTATAAGTTTGTGTTATTAATCTACGCTGAGATTTAATAGCACGGCCTATTTTTATACTCTTCTATTCCAATCTGCCTAGCCTTTTCCCAACTATATTGGAGCCGGCTTCCAGTTTAACCGGATGCAGCTGAATACAAGTATTTTACAGGGAGCGACTGCCTACCCGACCTCCACAACCCAGCTACTGGGTCAGCACATCTAAACGCGTTCAAGAGCTGTCAGTGTACAATACCCCATATTTTTTTTTGACATTGACAGCTCTTGAACGCGTTTTAGAAATGCTGATCGCGTGCAGGTTCATTGGTGAAATTAGTACTAAATGTTACTTCAAGACAGGGCCTATGAATGTTTGATCCCAGATTGAAGAAAAAACTTAAATTTGTGGTTCATATATAACTATAAATTACCTATTTTCGGATTTTCCTCTTTACTTCACCTTGCTTCTCGCCAAACTTTATGCTGCTGGGCCAACGGGGAATACCAAATAGACTGGTTTATTTGCGAGTGTCAAACAATGCGGCATAAAAGGCCGTTTTTTTTATTGCGTTGACTTGGAAGTTTGATTCTCGTTACAGCTCCAAGAGACCGTAGATCTAAGTTTTTGATATCTATTTCAACTTAATGCCTCCACACGTTCCTGAGAAAAAGGGTCTTGACAGAAAAGTCATCCTTTAAGGGTTTTAATTTTTCATTTTGAGGTACGGAACCCTAAAACAGATTTATTATCTGCCTGTTACCTTTTTCATGCCGTAACGGCTGAACGGATTTAAATGAAATGCATACGGATAGGCGTGGGTTAGGACATAGAATACTCTGAATCCCGGTAGCATGTTCCTGTGGTATATTTTCCGACATACACGCGGGCGAAGGCCCGGGCAAAAGATAGTTATCATATTAAGACACAAGATAATATACAACACATACATGCAGCAATTTTATTGTTACTTGTTATCTGTTTCTCAAAACCTGTTGGTTTGCGACGTAAATCAATGAGGGCTTATCTGGTGATAACACTGTGAATCAGCTTTATTAGCACATATAGATATTACGGCAGTGGCGGATTTGCCCTAAGGCCCAGTAGGCTCGGGCCTCATAGAATTTCGCGGCGCCACCCCGATTCATAGTTAACTAAATTTCTTAACCGATTTCGATAAAATTTGGCAATAAAGTAAATTCATTATGTAGTCTATATGATGGGTGCTGAGAAAGGGGCGGCTGATACGTACTACATGTCCTGGGGCCTAGGGCGGCCAAGACTGCAAATCCGTCACTGTATTACGGTATGCGAGTTATGACATTAGTCATCGTGTTCTGATAACTTTAGCGTGTATTTCAGAGATATAATCAGTAAAATAAAAAATATTGGGAATTTATCTATACAAGTCAAAAGTTACTGTGGTACATACTATTGCCATTTAGTCAGACATTTTTGTGTATTTCAAAGAGCTTTTTCCTAATGGGTTGTCGCTTGTAAAACCAATAACTCATCAAAGAAAGTAAATTCTTTATGTAAAACAGACCTTAAAATAGGCCGGAAAAGCGACGTGATGAACAAACAAGATTATGTCGAACGTGATTAATTTACATTGTATCGAATTTCGCGTGTTTACATACAAAACATGAACGGTTATATTATTTCCATATTTTATTATTCAAGATCACATTTTCGTATTGTTTGCTAGTATTTTTAACTTGTTACCTCTTTCCATTTTCCTCATGCTGGTGCTGGTCACTCCAATCATTCATAATGTTAATCAATTATTTTAAGATGATTTAAAATGAAGAGCATGCGGTTGTAAGGACCAGGACCATGTAAAAGGACCACTAGCACATCACGTAAAAAAACATGAAGTGTTACATAAGTCCCAGCAACTATGATGGGATGTAAAATAAAACGGTGTCAAAAGTCAAAATGAGGCGTATCCGGTTCATCATTGTCCTGTAGTCGGTGGCCAGGATAACTGTATGACGACATATAGCTGAAGAATTCGTGAATTGAATCAAACCAAGCGTGGCAAAAAATGTACCAGAGTGTTAGTTTTAAAAGTTGGCGTTACCACTTCAATATGTTGGCACTTAAATTTGTCAAATTTCAAATATTCACCTCATTTAGCAACACGAAAAAAAATTTTTTTTCACAAGCTATTTAACATGAATAAATGTGTACAAATACCAAATAAGAAGCCCAAGAAAACAAGAGGTAGCGTCAAAACTTACAAAACTCGTCCCCGTTTTCAGGAAAACTATTCAATAAATCTGATGACAGATATCATGTGAGCTGTAAAGGCTCTCGCAGAAAGGCGTGACTCGACCCTGGTGGAAAAATTTATATGAAAAGAAAACTTCATGGTAATTGTTCTACCGGAGTCTCGTCGCACCTGTTTGCCGCGAGCCTTAGTTGTGATTGGTTGACCAAATCAACAGCCATCAATCACAGAACTTTTCATGAGATTTGTCAACAAAATAAATTGATATTGATTCCAGAATCAGGTGGCAACACTAGGGTGTAATGTAAAGACAAGCATAAAAAAAACCAAAAATTGAATTTTATCTACTAAAACTTACTTTGATGTGCAATAGTGTTGTATTTTGTTTAAATTTTAGACAAAAACCGCCAAGATTGCGTGGTTAGTCGCCTTTTCTGCCGACAATAAATACATAAAGATATACATACAAACTTTTTATGTTAGTACATGCATATATCGTTGATAAACAAGTTTTGTTGCCGAAAGTGTGTGCATTTTGACAGTGATTGTTATTAATGTTGATTATTTCAAATTGCATTTTGATATACAGCTGTATCCTTCAATATAGCTTGCTTCAAAAATATGTATAAATATGAAGAATCTATTGTGCACATAAAAGTAGTAATACTTGATCTTTACTGATCTTATTGTCCATTCAATTTTGTTCAAAAACAATTGAATTGTTTATAACAATCAACACTGTCAATATGCAGTTTTGAAATGTACTCATCAGAAAAATACCTTTTAAGTATAGCTATAGTGTAATTTTATAAATACAGAGAATTTATACAACAAGCCAAGTACTAGATTTCTAATTATTTTTCTATTTATTTCTAAAAAATTTCGCATGCATAAAGAGGAAAACAAAAAAAAAAAATTCAGTGCAATATCGTTTTATATATAGAATACTAAATTTATATACTTGATTTATTTATCAGAGCAGGTAAATAATGTTATTTCATTAATAGTGAACTGTTCTTTAGTTCAAAAATTATATTTTATCAAATAGAAAAAAAATGCAAGACTCATATTAGAAGTACCCACCGTGGCTATGAGATCACTTCCACTACAAAAAGGCACTGCTTCAACGAATTTCAGATCCTATTCACCATAACATAAACACGATATTGCACTTTCACACTATCGCACAGTTAATTTATTAGTAAGCAAGTAAAACACACAATCTACGTTTCAACTTTCAATTAGCACTTCACATCCAGTCTTAATAACACTGAAAAATCACGTTTAAAACTCCACTACGTTATGGTATTATAATTCTAACTATGTTATCACTTTTATTTCACTAGTTACTTTGATAGATACATCAAAGAGTAATAACGACAAAGAGTAGGATATTAGAGGAGACGCGAGGTACGCGTCACGCGGCGCGCACGGCTCGGCATTGTCTAGGCGAGCAGTAATGTGTCCGTTAGTGTGCCCACACATGACTCAACATGTGAGTAATTACGAGGAAAGAACGCACAGAGATGTTGATATTTGTGTGACGAAATACGACCAAAAAAAACTTGCTAAAACATTTGGAACTGTGTGAAGGGAAAAATAAAAAATAATGTCACAATTGCTGTTTTTATTCCTTTACATCTTATTAAATGTTTTATCAAGTTGTGTATTTCAGAATTAAAATATCAGCGTTAACTGTAAGCAACATGAATGTGTTGCCAGGGAGTTTGTAACGACGACTAATTTACGTCAGTTCTAGATTGTCCTAATTACAAACATAACAAAATCGCTTTACAAATACACAAAAACAAGCAAAGCTAACTAATTCCAACTCAGATAGCAAACTCATGTCATGACTTATTTGTGTCATCGCACTTCGTCACCTTTAAGATTGCGATTAGATAGCAATGTCAACAGGCAGTCGTTATGTGCGTGTTGGTTCGTCTGCCGGGGCACTAACAAAGAGGGTAGGTTGAGTAACAAGGTGGGAGGAAGCACTATGCGTTGCTAAAACACGGCTATATGACATGTTGTGTTGGATTGGGAAGACTATGAAATTTACTAGTTTGCATGTACACTAATGAAAAGATTATTATAATTTCAAGATTTCTCTGAGTCATGATACGGATATATTAGATAGGGATACTTATTAAACCAAATAAATCATAGCATTGTAGTGCAACTTGGGGTCAGCAATACTAAGCCGAGGTGATAGATTGCATAAGCATCACAAGGAAGTGTATTTATTACCATATCAATATTAAACTCCGCGGTAAGCTATTGTCATTCTAATACAATATTACACAGAAACTTAAACTGAGGATGCCAAGCTAGTCAAAGACTGGAGGGAAACAAAGGCTTGGCTATAGGAACGAGACATTTCCCAAACTACGCTTAAAAAATTGGCGCGGAAAGAAGGACCAGAAAAAAAGGCGTTGCAAACTGGATGTTCAATACATTAAAAGGTCTTATAATCTTGAAGCCTCTTATATTAATTTTGGCCTTATTTCAACAAAGTTGCTAAGGTTTCATCACTAGTTCATGAATAAAGGTTTCCTTTCTTTTAGAAGTCTATTTGTATGTATATAAAGACAATGAATGTTTACAGCTACGCTTTCAGGGGCTGACGTCATTCGTTATCAGATAGTAGCTTCTAAAGAGTATTTTATTATGGCATGGAATGTTCTAGATGCAGGTGTCAATATTATGTAATTGAGTTAAAAGGCTTTGTCTGTAAAGTAGCATAGGCATCCCCGACTTCATCGGAATGGCGCAGTAACAGTTCTAGTCTGAAAAGCGATAACGAGGAGATTTGGATCATGTCAATGTCTGTCTGCTAATGTCCCTTTTAGAAACTATTATTAGACTCTACTTTGAGTAGCTTCCATTTTCCAATAAGGTCAGATGTGATGTGCCTGAATATAATATTCATATAACGTTCATTATTTTCCACTTCGTAATAATAATAAAAAATACAGGAAAACTGTTAAGGTTTGCCCTTTCTCGTATGTCAAACACTATACATGTACGCATACTGTTTGACATAAGAGAAAGGTTATGAATATGATTTTTGAATTTTCAGGCCGGATTCCTTTTATTAAAAAATATTGTTTGTGTTTCCATTATATTGGACACAATACAAGAAAACGTTGCCATCAAGCCGTACTAATGCTAAAGATTTAACAATAAGTCGAGTTTGGAGGACGAAATAACAAATTACTTATTTACGGCTGACCGTAGTCACCGGTCATCCATAGCCACGTACGGGGGCAATACGTTGGCTTATGTTACCTGCCTCGCTGTGCCAATATCATAGCGTAATGATATTGGTAATATTTGCAGACCTAGAATGGTTTAAAGGTTCAGCACCGTATGTTTACTTCTAGCACTGTGACCCCTAGGAATGCATTAGAATCAATTAGCAATTTTGGTTCTAGAGTCCTGCGATCTTGGGAAATCTAGTGATTAAAGAATGTAATCAAAATATGGTTTTGCATCGGACCCATACTTAGTTTTCAAAGATTTGAATGGGGATATGGTTAATACGCATAAAGATAAATCTACCAACATCATCTAAAATTCAAATTATGACCAAAAATCTATACCAAAATATGAATAAAATTCGCTGTGCACGCTCCTAACTGTATTTTTGACAGAAAAGAATGTTCTTCTACTCGAACTCCTCGCTAACTCCTATGTTGATGGCAATAAGGAAGAGTTTTGTATGTTTTTGGTCGTAAAAGATGTATAGATAGTAATGATAGTGCACGCCTGGCCGTGGACCGAGTCGTTCATTGAACTTATGATTTAGCCATGGTTCAGATTTGCATGTGTGTGATATACAATGAGTCGCACTGTTTCGATGCTGAGCTTCGAAGGAACATTTGATGATTTGTTCTCTCTATGATTTTAATCGGGTTTTTTAAATTACATATATAAAACTATTCGTCTCATTGACATTTACTAGATGTGAATCCCGCATGCACATTTTAAATAACACACTTTTACTATCTACGAATAAAATTTAGTTCAAATATTATAAGAAGAAGTACCTAGATAGTGGGAAGGAGAGCGAAGCGCCCGTAACGACGGCCGAAACTACGGATTTCGCTGGGGAGTAGGTCCCCTGGTACGAGAAACTCATTCTCTATAGTCAGAAATCGACAAAGGAACTAGTCTCGCCATTGACAATCAGTGCAATACCAGTTCCTTTCGCACAGAGGAAGCGAAGAAGGAAACGTATCACGTGCTGCGATCGTTAATTGACTTACAAAATGCATTATTGATGGATGTTTACAATGGTTTAATTTATGCTGAGAAGAGCTTCAACGTGGCTTTAATTTGTCACGAAGTGGATTAGAGGAAGCCGTTATATCCTACAGACAACTGTCTAAATGATGACTGACAAACGACAGCTGCTGGAGACCCATAAGAACGAATACCTTGAACCAATCTCATACAATACAAAATATTTCAATACCTGAAATAAATCAGCTGATCTATATTCTACCCAGAAAATGCCCCGTAAGTAAAATTAACAGAATTGTATGCGGGAATCCTATTCAATCATTTACAGTTAGCTATTAAGATGCCAATACATTTGCATACGCTTGAATCCTATTTTAAACAAACTTAATAGTCAAATATTAGCCGAAAACTGTGACCAGAATGACAAGTTGAGGCGTCGAAGTGACGTAGTGTCATTGTGACGCTACAGTTAAGTTCTAACACAAGATAGATAGATTGCAGAAGTGCAATCCACGAGCATTTCCGGACGCAAGGACCAATCAACTTCAACAGAGTAAAAAGGTGTGGTGGTTACTCCTTCCCTACCGCTATGCGTCAGTTAAATTGGCATTTCCAATTTATGAGTTCGCCTACATACTTTCTAAATACAGGAGATGCTGCGTATACCGAATAGACAGCTTTTTAGCATACTTGGTTAGATATTTGTCACTCTAGCAATAGGTTGGCAATTTTAACAGTTTTTTTCGCGATTTCACACCATCAAATTCTAATTCACCACCGGCAGAGACCTAAGAGAAGTTCACAGCACAGGGTATACAGAGAGAAAGAAATAGGGCAACAGTCAATACCCGTTTTAGCCATCCCGGAAATCCGCACGACCTCGTATGCACCATATAAGGGTGCGTTTCCACTGAAGCGGAGACGTACGGAGCTGAGCGCAGACGTGCAGGAATCGTCCAATCACAGACGAGACGAGAGACGCGATGAAGATTTCAACCATTGTGATTGCACGTCTCCGCTCAGCTTCGCTCGTCTCCGCTTCAGTGGAAACGCACCCTAATACAAAACCACTGTTATCGCGAATCGCGATTTTTTATTCAGTGTCAATGTATGCGTGACCTTGTTTACGCATGCGCAGTGGAACTTCTATGTTTATTTGTGTATTACAGGTAGAACTCCTGCGCCGGTCGAGGTCGCTGACCGCCGCATCCTATCGGCGCGGCGCGGGATTGTTTCAGACTTTGAATATGAATGATGTGTTGATTGATGTTATCTCAATTTTCTGTCTTTGTGCGCTTTGTTTTGCTGTGAGATTGAGAGAAAATGTTGAAGATTTTATTCAAGTTTAATTAACGATGGTAAAAATAAAACATCGTTCAAGGAGTCGTTTTCGAAGAAACGAATTGGTATTTTTTTATGATTGCACATATTCTGCAGTTCACAGGCTCATAATATTATGAAATATGTTTAGCTGCTTTCGAATAAGCAGTAAAATCTTCAACTTGATTTACACACCCTGCGCGATGCATTTATGGTTTCCTCTATTTTTTTACATTCGGCAAAGAGTAAAATTGAAACCTAGTCTTAAAACCTTTAAAAATGTTGGGCAAACAATCACAAAAAAATTCGGCGTTAGAATGTTTACGTAAACATGTTTTGACGGTACTATTTTTAGTCTCGATTTGTTTAGTGCCGGTGAAGAAAGAAAACGTTAGTTTGTTCGGCGTTTATTTATCCCACGCACGTAAAAATCAGCTGATCAGACTGGGCTGTTAGCCTTTTTTTTTTTTTTTTTTTTTTGATGATGGGAAATTATCAAATAACTTCTCCCGCTCTGGGTGGAGCGGGAGGGCGTGTCAGACTTTTACTGACTAAAACCCACCCGTGTTCCTTCCGTTGCCTGTGTGCCGAGGTCGCGATATCCCTTTCAGACAAACCCGCAACCCTGGCAGGCATTGGCCCTTCCGGACCCCGTCAGTTGGTGCTGACATCTCTTTGAGGCGCGCGTGGAACACAACGCGCCGTCGACCTGGGCCTGGTCCCTATCGGACGGCGAGCTACCCATTGCTCACCGTCCGCAAGCCCGCGCCTACGGTGGCCGGAAGTCGGCTCGCGACTCCCGACGCCCGGGGCGTCTCCTGCGGCGACTAGGGGCGCGAGGGGGCGCATTTTGCCTCTCCCTCGCGCGCTCCGCCTCCTCCTTCGCGAGCATTACTGCTTCGCAGAAGGAGGTGACGGCCTCCCATGCACTCTCGCTCCGGACCATGGCCTGAACCAGGGCCGGACGCGAGAGATCGCCGCCGCCGATCGCCTCCGTGAGGACACGGCGGTGCTCCGCCCAAGCTGGGCAGACCTCCACCGTATGCTCCACCGTGTCCTCCGGGCGATCCACACAGTGGTGACACCCGGGCGTTTCCTCCCGCTTTATCCTGAACAGGAACCTCCCGAAACAACCATGTCCGGTGAGGACCTGTGTCAGGCGGAAGGTGAGGACGCCGTGGCGCCTCTCTAGCCACTCCTCAAAGAGGGGACTTATCGCCACAATTGTGGCGTGCCCAAAATACGTAGGTCTAGCGGTCTTTTCGAGGGAATGCATAAGAAAATAGTAGTCTGCAGGCTGTTAGCCTGTAGAGTACAAGGCCAGAGAACAAATTGATATGATAACAACTAACAACTATTTAGGCGTGAATTTGACAATATTTCGGAAAAATATAGAGGTATACAGGGTTACTTGTAAATTGACGTGTTCCTTCTAAGACGTGAGTGTGACCCATTAGCAACAGTTAAGCACCTCATAGAGCTTAGGCGAAAATTCATGGGATTAGAGAAAACACAATTTTTATGTATTTTTGTAAATTTTACGGAATTCGTCACTAAATATCACTTTTCTCTAAACTCTTAAATTGAATGGCCTTCATTGCGATACTTGTGTACCTAAAACTTTAATAAACCTTTCGATGTAAAACATTCTAAATTATCAAACAGTAGTTAATTAACCATTTTCAAAAATCATCTAAGTACTTGAACTTTGTTACCAGTTAGCTCAAAATTTTACCATGGCGTTAAGCATACAAATTATGGAGAAGATATCTTCATTTAATCAGCTATCCAAGGAGGTACAAAAGTTTAAAATATATTTAGATGTGCCGATGTAAATGTCGATAATGGCAAAGGTCGAATTTTCGAGTATTGCGAGAGAGTATTTAGTGAGAAGACCGTGTCATGTTAAAAACAAAAGCCACTCCACGACTTGTGACCTGGTCATAACGACCTGGAAGCCTAACGTGTGATGGATTGCTGGGAGGTTAGAAAGTAGTGGGATGGCATAAACCAGTTCATTAATTCGATTATCACACATTTCTAAATTCTACCTTTGCCAGCATTATCGACATTTTCATCGGCACCTCTAAATATTTTTTAAACGTTTGTACCTCGTTAGATAGCTGATTAAATGAAGATGTCTTTCCCGTAATTTGTACGCTTAATACCTTAGTACATTTTTGAAATTCAAAATTTGTCAAAATTCAAGTTCGTAGATGATTTTTGATAATGGTTAATAAACTTCTTCCTTTATTTTTTTACTGTTTGATGTTTTAGAAAATTTGGTTAGATAAGGTTTATTAAAGTATTAGGTACCCAATAAAATGCAATGAAGACCATTCAATTTGAGAGTTTAGAGAAAAGTTCATATTTAGTAACGAATACTGGGAAATTTTCTAAACTACATAAAAATTGGGTTTTCTCGAATTCCATGAATTTTTGTCTATGCTTTATGGGGTGCTTAATTGTTGCAAATGGGTCACACTATCACGTCCTAGAAGAAATACGTCAAATTAAAAGTCATTCTATAATGTAGTAACTTCCTCAATCTAAAGCTAAGAGGTCCAACGTTCGGGTGACGCTTATCTCCAGCATTGGACGTCAGTCGGCTAAAATGATGATGAATAGCTACTAAGTTTTACTTTCATTTGACTGGCAGAAAAACCCAAACTACACATGAAAAGTAACACACAATTCAATAATTTCACTATTTCAGTATCTTCGATCGCACTGACGTGTAACCGGCTTGTTTTATGGTGTCTGTGGCTTTCCTACTAACCAACGGTTTGTTTTGTTTCCAAGATTAACATCGTTAGAGTAGTTGCATCACCATTTACATATTTTTGTGGTTACATCACGAGCTGAGGCTAAATTAATTCACTTTCACAATGTTGAACATTGTGAACTACTCGTTTAAACTAGATATATCGTGAAATAATTCCAGTGTAGACTGGCGACCTGATGATACCTGCGCTAGAGATAGATAGATACAATTTTGTTTTTAGGCTTTAAGTGGGAAGCGCTAAGGTAGCCGCGAAATTCAAATTTTCTACCGTTTTTTGCGATTTGCAAGTCAGTATCAGGTTGTATGCTGATCAAAATATGATAACGCGATGATGAACGCGACAGTAACAAATTTATATTTACAGAATTATAATCATTAAAATCATCAATACAATTGAAGACATAAGTGGATGAAGGGGTTATGATACAATGTTAGAATTGATCTCAAATGTCGTGTTTTCATAAAATCGTCATTCAATGGGGTAATTTATTTATTTATTTATAACAATCTTACCTACACTATCATTACAGATCTATGATCCAATGCGACAGATTGGCCTTACTAACTAAATCCTAAATCTACACCTTATACCTAGTTAAACAATATCTTAATCTAAATAACTTATGACATATAGTGTAACTTTTGCGAATTCACTCAAGTTGCCACAATACATCAACCCTCCCGTAAACCCCATTCACCACGCGTATGGCTCTAGTGAGAGGAGTTCTCGCCAGTAGGTTGGTCCTGGCTGCAGGCACAGCAAGTAGGGGCGGGCGTTGCCGCCTCCACACGTACCGGTCGGGCACGTACAGCTGTAGGTGTCGCAGTACTCCCGGGTTATGCGCCACGCCACGTAGTAGTTTCACTACATACGCTACGAGCGAAAACTCCCGTCGTACTCTTAGAGTGTTATACCCTACCATACCCAGAACAAATAGTGTAGGGTACATCAATGGGTATAATGGATATACCCCATACAGCTTGTAAGACAAGTGTCTCGTGAACTTATTTTGGATACGTTCCAACATAACACTATATTTCGCCTCATGAGGAGCCCAAATTAATGCGCTATGTTCGAGGTGATTTGAACTTAGAGAGTTGTATTGAGGATTTTAATTGGGCTAGAGCTTTCACCTTAAACAAAGTTTGTTTGTTGTACGGTTCCCAAAAGTTAGTCCTATGGACTATGGTCGAAAGGACCAGAAAAATATTCCCCAGGTTTGGACTAAATATGCCTTATTAGACGGAAAGTGTAATGTCCATCAGTAGACAGAGAAAGAACTCAGATGATTGGAAAATTCACGTAAAATGGTCCTTTTCAGTCCAAAAGAAGGAGAAACTTATTAATGAGGCTGTTTTTAACCTGGCCAAGCCTTGGTTATGACAAAAAGAATAACTGTTAGAATTCATTACATACTAGATGTGGTGTAAGATATGACGGTCATCTTTTTTACCTAGTATATAGTTATGTATAACAAGTTTTATGAGTACAGGACCGCGCTTGACCACGACTGTGTTCTTAGTTCGGACTTGAATCTCCCAACACGTAAATCTTGAGTCATATTTCTTTGAAAAACGTATGAATCGTATCAATTACATATCGGTGGAGAAAACGGATGTTACTACAGATAAAGGTTACGAATTTATCAAGCATAATTGCCATAGTGAATAAGACTAATTGAAGGCACAAAGCAGTTTGTAAAAAAGTCTACAAAGCTGTACAAAAACTTTCTACAGATAAACTGTTCAATACATTATTGCTTTACACCGTTTTGAAATTTACCTCCTTCCAGCAATTTATAGCTTAAACATACGTGGCCTTATAGTTAAGTCCATTAACAAAAAGGACTTCCTAAAACGCCACTACAACAGCAAACCCCATAAAATGCCCATAAACTTTACCAAAACACGAGTAGCGTTAAAAATGGCTTAACTTATGAGGCCCATTCTATGAAAGTTTAATGTTGATGAAGTCACACGGCCCACGCCGCCATGTTTTTTGCGGACTACCCACAATTATTGTGAATCAGGTCGCAAAGGGTTGGTGTGCGGCCAAGGGTGTCAAGATTAAGGGCATTCAATGCAGGGCAAGAGGCTTCGTTGTATAAGAAGGTAATATTAGAGATATAGATAAGTGCATTATTTATGAGATTAGGTCATGGTACTGTTAGTATGGCCTATTTTATGGTAACCTCTGCTATAAAACTGCAGTACTTGAAAGATACCCCTACCTCACAAGTAATTGTATTGTTCTCGTTGCCCAGGTCAAAGATGAAAAGTCAACAGTGCCTGTAATATCAACGACAACTATGCCTTTCAAATGCAACAGCAATGCTGCGTGGCAGGCGAGGATATACATATCATAAGGATATGAGGAAACTAAAATGTAGACGAATTACTGAATCAAACTAAGAGTCTGTTGATACGCTTACATCACCGACCAGCCAATGGAGCAATTTTTATAAGAAATTCTTCTTTTTATCAATTTAGACTGTTTCATTGCAAATAACGATTTCAACTCAACGTATTCTTAATTTGACGCTAATCAACATAAATACCAGTTCGTTACAGTTTCGAAAGTATAAAAAATTCTAAGCGAATATCGCACCGTTGACGTTATATTCAAGTTATACTTTGCGAAAGTGCGCGATAGTATCGGTTAAAATCCTCAACTCACTCTCTCAAGGCAATGAAGACATTAATTCTGACTTAACCCCACATAATAATAGGTTTCACATCGAACCCCCTACGACCACCAGTCTATAAATAGCCTCGATTGCCTGCAGATCGATACAGCACGTAAAAGCATACACAATCAGCAAGGCAAGGCTATGGTGTAGCTGTCGACCTTGGTCAGAACGTCTTGTGTCTATAACTTCTATGTTTTAATTTATTAAATGAGACTATATTCGAACTGTTATGACAACACCAGACTAAGCATAATATTAAAAAGTTTGATATCGAAAATAATGACATCTACAAAAAGCATCAGTCTAATTTTAATCTAAAGACGATCTTCACAACCATCAAAGAACTGGCCAATATGACAAAAGACAGTGTTAAAAAAAAAGAACTGTTCTGCTCAGACACTACATAGGTCAGCTAGATGAA
The DNA here is from genome assembly GCA_914767755.1 of Agrochola circellaris. Classification (NCBI taxonomy): domain Eukaryota; kingdom Metazoa; phylum Arthropoda; class Insecta; order Lepidoptera; family Noctuidae; genus Agrochola; species Agrochola circellaris. The sequence goes on from OU611848.1 coordinate 1,059,520, forward strand.
GCAAAAAAGGACTGCTTAGACACACGACCGGTTAAGTCTAAGGGGGCACAAGCCTTAGAACAGTCTAACAGATAGTGGCGGTAAAAACCTAGCGCCTTCAAAACTGTACACACGATCAACTGAACTACGTTATCGTCTGGCAGAGGCAGTTGCACTATTGACAAACTCATAATGATATTCTTAATTTGCTGGGGTTTTTATGGCGCCACTTGTTCTTCCCAGCTAAAACTCACATAGCACGCACTTCTTAGAGTAACTTTTGACGTTCAATTCATTCAAAAAGTTCTGAATATGGGACGAACTATGCAATCAATTCTAGTCGTATTGAACGAGGTCTGCATACCCCAGTGTTGCTAACCAGACGGCCTTGTGTGTCATGCATCCTATGTTATTGTATTGATGCTAATTGCGTGCGAGATATCACGCCGGAGTTCCTAACAGGGTCAGTAGAGACAGTTGTTATGTAATTGGGTTTCGGCCGATGTGGACATGTAGTCCAGTCATTTAAGCTTAAATTAGGTAAGAATCTCGGAATTCGAGATACCCAGCTGTAAGTCTGTAAATACTTGTATATTGACACCCTAAAAGTTGTCTCAAAACCTACATATGGTAGGGTGTCCGCAACTATTAAATTTCAAGGTCAAAGGTCACAAAAATCGGTTTTTTGCGCTTTTTTTGTAAATATCTCATTTCCTATGGGTTTTTTGCTATTTGTATTTATTATCAATATTGTAGAATACAAAATTCTCTACAAATTTTGTTCAGAAAAATTTTTCATACGGTGAACCGTTTTCGAGATAGAGGGCGGAGAGCGCGCGGTCACAGCATTACTTCAGGTCAACCGGTGCCTCCGGTCGAAAACGCGCCATATATAGTTGATGAACTATCGATAAATCAATCGATTATAAATATTTGTCAATTTTTATTAACTATTATATTATATTTTATCATTTTTTTCCTAACCTATACTTTTTATTCAGTATTAATTTATTTAACAACACTTACCTGCCCATGTAATTGCAGAATTGTTAAAGAAAATATAGGAATTATATTTGAATTTTAACCTAATTAATAACCTTACATGATGAAAAAATAAAAAACAAATAAATTATGAATTAATCTTTTTATTAAAAAAGATCATTAAAACCATTTATTTTTATTAAAAGTATAAAAATGGAATAAAGGGTACAAAAACTTCAATTTATAATTTTAATCATCTTATTCCTCTTCAATGTCGCTCTGATATGGTAGAGCATTGAGACAAGCTTGCCCATTACATTGGCCACAAGCTAAAGAGCATTGCAAGCCCGCTTTCCTGCATCCGCATCGCGAACCACAACCACTCTTGCAGTTGCAGAAAATTGTATTTAGCAAATCTTCTGGAGCAGGTGGTAAAATTGTCATGATAGGCTCCAGAAAATCGTTTCGCATTGCCCAACCCCATACCTGGGGTTCCAAATCATAGCCTAACCAAGTTTGAACTTGATAATATACACGTTTGAAATGTTGATGAGCAGCTGCACTTGTTGGTGGAATATTTGAAAGCTGCACAGGTTTATTAAGTTTTGTAGACTTAACGTAATGTATATAACGAAGATGATCGAGACTTTTCACAGATTTCGGAGCATTATAGATTGCCAATAAGGTTTGAGTTCCACTCTCTAATAATCTCTGGACCGAACAATTTTCTTCCTCAAATGCTGCAGCTAGTTCATCCAAATTTGTCAGTTTCTCAAAAGTTTTTAAAAATGATTTTTTTCCCTTTTTAAAAAGCGCAGAAGTTGTGTCACAGCCACTTAATGCGTGCAGAAATAAAATATGTGTTTTGGAATGAGGACCGCGCACTACTTCAATAAGCGATTCACCTCCCGAATCTGACTTATTACATAGAAAACACAAATCAGCCATAGTTCTTAAAATTGTACGTCCGTAGTTACCAAGATACGATTCAAACTGAAATAAAGAGAAAATACTGAATAAAAAGTGGATAGGTTAGGAAAAAAATTATAAAATATAATATAATAGATAATAAAAATTGACAAATATTTATAATCGATTGATTTATCGATAGTTCATCAACTATATATGGCGCGTTTTCGACCGGAGGCACCGGTTGACCTGAAGTAATGCTGTGACCGCGCGCTCTCCGCCCTCTATCTCGAAAACGGTTCACCGTATGAAAAATTTTTCTGAACAAAATTTGTAAAAAATTTTGTATTCTACAATATTGATAATGAATACAAATAGCAAAAAACCCATAGGAAATAAGATATTTACAAAAAAAGCGCAAAAAACCGATTTTTGTGACCTTTGACCTTGAAATTTAATAGTTGCGGACACCCTACCATATGTAGGTTTTGAGACAACTTTTAGGGTGTCAATATACAAGTATTTACAGACTTACAGCTGGGTATCTCGAATTCCGAGGTCAACTTACCATAATGACTGGACTAATGAGCAAAGAAGATGGTACAGGAGTTTTTCAAGGATTTTGTGGGAGTCATAAGCAGCAAAAAGATCATTTATTCGGCCTAGAACAAACCATACTTTGATTAATTAATTACTTACTTAATTAAAGTTATTTCCCATGTCGAATTGCTGATATGTAGCAATTTCAATATTTAGATTAAGTAAGTACCTAATCACTTAATCTAAATATTGTCAAAGTATGGCGTGCTCTGTTACCAGAGCACGTAGAAACTTTCTTGTTGGTTTATTACATAGAAATATAAATAACTTCTTTCTTATATCTATGGTTTATTACAACCATTAGAACTTTCAAATCATTACCTTTGCCACTAACGAAATATGCCCATTATTTATAGAAATTGCTACATATCGGCAATTCGACATGGGAAATAACTTTGATTAATTAAGTAATTACTTACTTAATTAAAGTATTTCGTCGTCGGCTAGAAATTTATAGCCAATGTGTGGATTTGCTCACGATATTCGCGTTCCGTTTGAACCTCGTGACGAAGCAGAGGTATGCTTGAAGATAAAATTGTTTGAAAACACATCACTGCATGCCACTGTTCACTTCGACAACAACATTGTTTTCTACGAAACGTATTTCAGATATAATGCCATGGTTTTGGAAAGCCAGGAAAGGATGAATAAATGAACTGTTGTCCCGCGGAAATAAGGACCTAACATGGCAGACATTTATGCGAGTTATAATGAAGAAGCCATTCACATAGAAGTTGAATTCATGATTCATTACGATGAGAGCACTAGGATTTACCCATTTATGTAATAACCACTACTTGCGTTACCCTCAAAAGTTCCAGGAAAAAAAACAAGTTCTTGAACGACTGACGTAAATTCTTTATCTTTTATTTACTTCATTAGCAAACACTATTAAGACGTCAAATCTGTGACTAATGCGAGGTATTTTAAGTTTTATCGAAGGAAGGACGTTGATAACGCCATTACGATAAAAGGGGAATAACATTTATTATAATTTATTTGGTCGATTTTACTAAGTAAACTGTGCTTCTATGAAATAGCGAAGTTTCTAAGTTAGAAATGTGAGAAAGTGTGTGTAGGCGGTGAACTAGAATCTGTCAAGACTGATTCACGTCTTATGGCACTGGTTCTAGAAAATGGATTGATGAACCGACGATGTTCCAGAGAAAAGCTGAGAACTGCTGAGAACCCATGAACTGCTGTTTGGCCGAAATCTCAACAGTAGTGTCAGGTCTTCACCTAGTATTTGGTAATTATCTATAGGCAATTGTTGACTGGAAAGTGTAGATATGGCTTCCAAATCAATAAATACTTTCACTTAAAGCAGTTTTGTCTGTGAAGATTGCGAAGGAGCTCGAAAGTGTATTTCTTTTCCAAAGTTTTCCTCAGATTTACAATATTTAAAGTGTGTGTCAACAAATACTTACCGTCTGACCTGCTTATGATAATTCAGATAATACATAAAGAATTTAGTGTCTGCTCTTATCCGGGGTCAGTGTTTGATAATATTTTGTACGTTCAAGTCACAAATTTTTATTCACTATCACTGTATGTTTATTGTTTTGTGAATGGGCATGTAAACAAAGGACTTCGTTCTAGTTTCTGCAAAAATACTGGGGGGTCATAGGATAGGATAAGTGTGGTGTGATGTGTTTCATCGGTTAAAAAGAGACCACAACAGTTTTGAAGAGAAAGATACAAGACAGATACATAGAATACTTTTTATTATGTACCATAAAAATATATAAATTTAGAAAGTTCAAATAGGGTCACGCAATGGGCGGTCTTATCGCTAACGATCTTTTACAGACAACCTTTGGATGAACCTTTGGTGGTTTGGATGGACAAGTAGAAAGAAAAGATGCATTTCCGATATTGTTGCGAAGATTGGTAATATGTCAAAAATTCAGTAGTCCGTATTGCAAATATTGTTGGTCTTTCTGGTTTTTCCGGGGGTCTACAAAGCTTAATGAACGTTGGATGACTTTTATCCAAATGAAGATCAAGACATGAAACATTCTAGAATGTTATCCAGAAACGAAAAATCCTCTATCACAACAAAATTTAGCCAGAGATTCAATATTTAATGCACCTCAATGGAAGCCAACCACGTGGTTACTGCGGGCACAGCTGACACACATTTGCGGACCCGGTTTAAAAGCTACACATAAAATGTACTGTAACTTCTGAATCAACTCTCATAGTTCATTACCAAGGACTTGGGCCGCCATTTGGAATCCACTTTAGACATTTTGTATTCACGTTAGATCACTACCGGTCGCGGTTAAAGTTTGGACACGTATGGCCCTTGCCACGGATGAACAATGTTTTTTATCCCGGAAACATTGAGAGTAACAGGATACGGGTGGATTTTAATTGCGGATAAAAGTCATCGAATTGATTGTGATAAAATATTTAAAACCCCAAAGTCTATTCAATTAAACCAATTACAGGCACTTTTGATGTGCTCTAAACAGTGGATCATCATCATTTACCATAAGCTGTTCTAGCTGAATCTTTCTACCCAACTACGGCTTTTTAAAAAAAACTTTTGAATAAGCGCAAGGCTGAATGTAGGTATTTAAGACCTTTGCCAGATTGTAAACAGAACAAACGCGCGCTAAACATTACAGCCCTATGTTGCTGTCATGAAATAGTGCTTCTACTGCAGTAGTTCTGACTACCCTCTAAAAACTTGAAGATATTACGTCACAATAAGGTGATAAACTTATTTGACATTCATATTCAGGAAACGACATTGTTCCAGCGACAAAGATTGACATTGACTGCAACCTTGTTTATGTTACCAGGAGGAAACTGATGCCATATAAATTAACTGACATTTGCATGATCGGGGATGGATGCAAACATTTTACTATGTGCGTATGAGCAAGGAGGCGGGGTTAGGTTGAGCAGGATTGCTATCAAGCACGATTTTGCGCTGAAACTTCTTTGGCGAAAAATCAGGAAGCAGGGCAGCTGCAAAAATAATGCTGTAATAATTACTTTACTTGTATTCGTAAGGCCAATTGATAAATGTAAATAAAACAATTATTTGGTCTGTCGTAATTATTAATGAATTAACTGTTGGAAGTTTTTTATTGAGATGTCTTATCAAATTAGAGATCATATTTTTTTCTCATATCTTTATAATTAAGACGTTACGTCCGAATGTTATTTTCTTTTTCGGAAAAAAAAAAATCGGTTTATTTTTTTATTATTTTACGCGTCCGGTATTTTTTCATGTTTTTGACTGCTATGTTAGTTCCGCCACGATAAAATAGTAAACCCGTCATATGGTATCGTATAAACTATTAGTCGCAAGCGATATGGCTACAGGAGGAAGCGACCTTTATACCTGCTATGACGTTGATCATTGGTCAATGTGCTAAACTTTTTATTGAGTTTGTTATTGTAAAAACTCTTAAATTTTTTTGCATGGTGACTTTACCTATATGGATTTTCGACATTTCGAGCCTATCTTCCCCAACTTTTTTCTGACTATCTGATCTGACATACCTACTTCTACGCAATTTAAACTTGAATTGAATTAATTATACTAATTTCTAGTTTCTTGGTATGTTGAATAAATGTATGTATTTTTTCCAGATTGAGTCTGTTAGTTATTGCCAATTTTAATTCAGACCATCTACTAACACATCTAGTGAAGACACTATAGGCATTTCTGCCTTTTATTTATAAGTGCAGGGCTATCAATGAAATATATTGTGTTGTAGTTATATGTAGATATTTAATCATAATAAAAGTGGCTATTACAAAGTTCTGCTTATGCAAAATACTCAATTACTATATCAATTGGATGAGTGTCAGTTAAACATTATTGTCTGTTTCGGTAAAGGAATCCCTCCTTTACCGAAACAGACAATAATGTTTAAGATTAAAAGTTATCAATCAAAGGCATGTAGGTACACACGGCTACATACATGCTACATCAAGCTATACATTTCCAGTATAAGCTGACCTCTCATTTTACTGAAATCCTACAGAATGCGAGATCAGCTTATACTGCTCGTTGTTTTCTGAATGAAATCAAAAGAATTTATTTTGCATTTGAACTTAGATAACAGTTCACTTAAAATGAGATACAAAGTGTTTACATCTAACTAATTATAATTATCACACTTGCCTCTGGGTTGTTGGTGGTGTGTACATACATATATTTCTTAAGTTTTGTTTTAAACAAGCAAAATACCCGCGAAATTTCGCATTTTTTTTTTACATTTTTTAGTTCATTTTCTTTATGGTACCTCTTTAGGTCATGAGCTATCCAATTAACAAGAAATATTTTGGTCCCTAAGGGGGAAGCGTGAAAATTGTTTCGCTGTTACAATGTTTATCAGATAATGTTTATACTATCACACTTCTTTAAATCCTCCAGTAAATTATGGAACAGCTGTGTACTCAACTAATATTGTTTTTTTTTTGCTATAATTAGTCTGTGCCCGTGCAGTCATTAGTTGAAACTTGTTTTTACTTCTTTTGTTGTGTGTTATTGTTTTGTTTTTAAAGGATAAAGAGTGACCTTTGCCCTGTTTCGAAATTATTACAAGCTAGTATTATTATAAGAATATTGATAAATGTTTGGTAGGAAGAGAAGGGAGGGCATGATAGGGTTGCCAGGGGAGAATGAAAGAAGGAAATGTGCTGCGTCGTCCCCACATAACAAGGGCAGGAAGATTACTATTTAAGATTAGTATGGTTTGAATATATTTGCTAAATAACTGTGAGTATACATGACCTCATTCCTGTCTCATAATAATGGTTCCTAGAAATAAAATAAATGAAAATATGTACCTATCTGTTAACAATTAAATACTTATGTTAAGTTATAAATAAACAGGTAAAGGCCAACAGAGCTTGAACAATGACGTCTAAAACAAATGGCTATACAAATAAATTATCAGTAGCCATCTCAGCGTGATAAACATAGGGATTTGTAGCCTGTGTGCTGATGAATCAGGGTTGCCTATGTATTTTATTTAGTGCAAATACTAAGGTCACATTAATTAACTGTACCAAATACATCAAAAAATGTATTATTTATTATCATGTTTCTACCATTGTTGTGTATTTAGTACTTTCTGAACAACACCATTTCTCAAGATAAGAGAAAATTATGATAAGGATAACATCATCTGATTATCATGTTAATGGATCACCAAGTTCAATATAAAATAAGTATATTTAGGGTTTATTATTAATTATTAAGGTACCTAACTTTTAATGAGGAATAAATATGCTGAATGGCAGTTTTTGTATAGAAAATATGAGAAACTGCCATATTTATTTTTACTTGTCGCATAATTAGTAGATGGGCAAGATTACCTAGTATTGTTTATTTATTCAAATCAATTTATTTGTACAATGTATGGAAACTCTGAAAGAGTTGTTTATTTGATGATGGCTAGTCAGACATTCTTTACAACCAATTTGTTTTCTTACATTAGAAAGTGTTACTTTCAATAGGAGTTATAAAGATTTTAATATACATAGATAGTATTCTGAAGTTTAGATTAAGTCTAAATGTGTGAAATTAAATTGTTTGTTTTTAATGAATCAAGTTAAATTGATTTCCTTTCCAGAATAGGTACTAAATGGATGCCAATTTTATTACAGTTGAGAAAAATAAATTTCCTGAGAGAATACTTACAATTAAAATCAGTTGTTTGTCATAATATATTTGTAAGTAAATAAAGTTACTTTTTTGATAAACACAATAAGAACTTTGGTTCATAAAAAAGGTTTTGAGTTTTTTTTATTCACTGATAAGGTTTTTTATCACTAGCTCTCAACGATTGATTACAGGTATGTTTGGTAAATTAATGACTGACTTTAGTAATGAGAACTGTGCTGATTATATTAATTAGGGTTGTCAGTTAGATTGTTGTAAATAGTTGTGGTTACAAACTTGTTAAACTAATGATTTGAGCAAATCATATGATCAAGCATTAATGAGGAGTGGAATATAACATAAATATAAAGTAAATAGCGGCTGGGACAAGGTTATTAGCAAGGTCTCCAACAAGAAACAGTAAAAACTAAGGTTATATGAAGTAAAACATAAAAAAACTTACACAATACTGAAAGACTCTAGCAACTACACTAGACACTTAAAAGTATCACTTTTTCGTACGAAACGTACGATGTGCACACGAATAACGGAATCAACTGGAGACTACTTGATACTACTATCATTTGTAGATAATGTTTATCATATCAAAGGCAACGTTACCACGAAGAATATCCAACTTGCATACACGTGACGTCACAAAACAACCACCCAATTCGCAAATACACAACACAGACATCCGATAAAGTTGTTAATCGCGGCCTAAATACGATCACTACGCGGTGCGCTACGTCAGCCCAGGCGCGCTACAATTACTAACTAGTTAACTACGGGCTACGGCTGTTCCAGCGGGTGAAGGTCTAACTTGCAGTCACACAGTCAGCATTCGCTACATAGAAAGTTAGTGACGGGCAAACATTGGTGCAATATCAAAAACTTACCAAATAACAAGGACTGACGTTGTAATGAATGTTTATCCCCCAGTCAGACTTATTTACGTAAATATATATCACACATTATACTGTTATCACGTTACACAACACGGTATCACACGATTTACTATAGAATTTTGTTAATTTTTCGTCTAAACAAAACAGTTTTTGACGAATTGACAATTATCGTTTTTATTCGTGACAAAATCAACATGTCCTCCAACAGGTCATCCGGTCATAATTTTATTTGATTAATACGAAAATAACATAAATAAAGCAACAAAAATTACCTTTAAAACTTTTCCGTTTTTATTTGTAGCACAAGATAAATCTTCAGCAGTATTATATTTATAGTTACAAACACAACATTGAAAGTTTCTCAATTAACAACTATAGAACGTAAACTATTTTTGTAATAGTATGTTTTTTTAGTTGATTAGTAACATGCAAAACTAACTACACTGGCGCTAGTAGTGCTTAAAGTAATAACAGACTTACAACACGCCATGGGACGCTATGTGGGACGCAATCAAAGTGCAATCAATATTAGTTCAAGGAGAGAAAATATCGTGTTTGATATTTCGACCGTGAGATGACCCAGTTTAGTTTAAATTATTATTAATAACTCAGTCATAGTTATTGCTGTGGTTATAGTGTAGAAGTTATCTTCAGATAAAACATAAGGCAGGGCTTAAATAATGGAGTTCAATGACATTTCATTCGTTAGTGGCAACACCGTCCGTCCGTCGACGAGCCTGACCGCAGATAAAAAAATATTCTGAAATCTGAAGGGACGAAATGAAACGGTCTTTCTGACAGTTTTTGAGAATTTTATAAGAGTTTTATACAATACAAAGGATTACTTATTATCTAAAACATGAATACCTCAAGTTTTACTGCAGACCCTTCACATGGGAATGCAGCAGACGCAGCAAAAACATTCGTAAGTAGAATTCTGAAATCTTGTAGGTTATGTTTGTTCTTGAATTACATAGATTATAAACAAAAACTACTTAGATGGAGAATCTTGTTGTTTAAGCTTCACGTTGTTGACTTGTTCCTTCGTCAGCCCATTTATATGGTTTCTATTGTGATTTAAGTCTTCCCCAGTATTTAACCATTTTATACTCGATGCCGCTCATGTTCAAATAGTAAAAAGTTCTGCTCATGTTAAAATAGTAAAAAGTAGGAACTTATCGACAAATCAATATGTTACTAGTAGATAATAAATACTTGTATGATTTACTACAGGTCTAACTAAATCTGTGTACCACAGTTTAAAAAAAATATTATTTACAGATCCTACCAGACAAATGTTTCGAAAAACATGTCGGATGTGCTTGGGGACGAGGAAACAAGTTTACGATATACCCTCGAAGCCAAACTGTGACCAAAACACTAACAAAAACAGCAGATAACAAACTCCTCAACATCCGCCAAGATATTCTCCTCTTCACCCCAATTCTCCGGAAACTTGTCAACGAGTCCAATGGAACTTACTTATCACTACAAAAGGCTGCTGAAGCCGCCAAAATTTCAGACAACCAAGTGGAATTTCTCAAACTATCCCGCCAGTTCCGCTCAATCCTCCGAGTGTGCATTGAGAACCTTCAAGAAGCTGCCTCAAAAGAAGAGAATGGCATTGAAAAGAACAACTTACTATCCTACATAACAATATTCTACTCTATAGAATGTATTTGGCATTTATGTGAGATTTTATACATAGACAATGTTCCAGGAGACATAGTGTTACCATATTTGTTGGAATGGGTGCGGTTCCATTTTCCATGTCACGAGCAGACTGCTGCCGGACTGTTGGATGCTTGTGAGAGGGATTCAGAACTACATGAAGACTATTGGGACACTGTAGTAGGCATGGTGGTACAAGGTCGAGTGGATGTGGCTAGAGCACTGCTGAAACTACATTCTGCTACAGATACTAATGAGTTTAAGTTGGTTGATAACTCTTTGAGGAGTATGCCAGTTTATAGTGTAAGTTTTTGTTATCTACTAACTTATTTAATGACCTAATCAACTTGGTTTTTTAAAAGTCCATTTCATTTTGTTTTTGTTCTTCTCTTACAACACAGAAAATAGAACAAGTCTCCATTTTAACACATACTTATTCTAATTTACATGTGAGGAATTCTACTTAATGTTTGTGATTGCAGGTGTATGGGGGCATATCCACAGGAGAGTTCACAATATCCTGGAAGCACTGGCAGGCTGAGTGCAGGTCTAAACTCAGCAGTAGGGTGCTGGCTTCACAACCAAACCTGGAGCTTATCATGAGGGTAATACTTTTGTCTTTTTTTATGTAGCTTGTAAGAGCTTGTTATGAAAACAGAAAATAAAAATTTGTAGACATAATTTGTATCATGAATGTGTCAATAACAAGAGCCAGGCCTATTCATAAGCCTTTGCTCAAAGATTGTATTTTAACCCCCTTATTTTCCCAATGCTTATTATTTTCATGTTGATATTATATTGAAACAGACATTCATGTTTGGTTGCAGTTATAAACCTTTGCCATCTAAACATTCAACTGATCCCCAGATAATAATCGGCGACTACACCGCCTTCGAGTCAATACGCAGCAAGTACTCGTCGTGGTTCGACATCCTGGGCGGCTGGGTGATGTTCACGGCGCCGTGGTCGCGGCGCCACGAGCTGGGCGCGGCGGCGGCCGCGTGCGCGGGCCTGGCGCCGGCCGGCCGTGCGCCCGCGCCGCGCTCGCGCCTCGACGACATGGTGCGCGCACTACTAGAGGGGGATCTGCATCAGGTATACATAATGTGATAAAACGAAAACAAAGCATCTGTGTGTTGTTTAGGTATGCTAGTCAATCAATTGGATTCAATGTGGAGTTTCTTGCCGGGTCTTCTCCATAGGAAACAAATGAAACCATGCACCCAGCTTCGGGTGTTTCATAAGTGCCCATGTTTATAGTTCATAGCTTTGATTTTGAATTGATAGGTGACTGATTATCAAATACTTGGATCCCATACATCCTAGCTGACCAAGTTAATAGGTCAGTCTTGACATCATCTGAAAATATTTTGGGTATGGTTATACTAAGGCGAATGTATGCCTGATGAATTGATGTATATGATTATCTGATGAGTCAGATGCTTATATTCAGCAAAAGCTATTATTTGTCGAAGTTATTGAATAGTAAAGATGTAGTTTTGATTATAATGTGTATTATTTCAGGTAATCCACGAAATACAACAGATATCTGATAACGGCTGGTTTGCGACACATCTCACAGACATACTGTTCCACTGTGGGAAACTTAATATTATGGATAAGCATCAGACCAAGTGAGTTATTAATTTATCCATACCAAAACTTTCTAACCCTTTTAATACAAAGATTACTTGGCCCTTACCTTAGGATTAATGTTTGAAACCAACCAACCATGTTTGGTGATTGTTGGACCATGTTTTTGTCGTAAATAATAACAGTAACATGTTTTTTTTCATTTTCATAAAGTGTCACAGTTGGTAATACTTTATTCACAAGCAAACACGATTTGCTTTATACAATCTAACCTATTCTAACAAACTAAAAATCTTATAAGTATTTGTTCTTTAATGAAGTGGCATGTATTTTGTTATATTTTTTTTTTTTTTATAAAATCATTTTTAATAGGTATTCGACACAATGTAAAAATTGTTATGAATAAATAAATAAATAAATAAATAAAGTAATTGAAATATAACCTAAACTGTAACGAAAATTAAGAAATCGTCCAGTAGGATGTTTGTTCTTCACTATATCGGGTGTAAAAAGACACTTTCCGAAGCCGAAAGCCACATATTCTACCCATTATTTGCATCATTTTTTTCCACTAGACCATGCCAGGGAATCCACTGGTTCTGGAGATATTGAAGGTCAAAGTCGCATTTTTTTTTTTTACTTTTTCACGAAAATAAATTCTATGCGATAATACGAAACTTTTTTCCAAACAAACATTACCTGAATTTTAGATTTATCTTAACAGATTACGCATTTGAAGTTACTAAAACGCAATGAACAACAAGTACCTACCTACGTAGCGTAGGGGCGGAGCTTAACTAACACTGAATCCGAGCATTCAAGCGTGGGTTCACGTTACATTGCGCGCAATAAAAACTTGTTTTTTTTTATAAAAAAAAAAAAAATTACGGTTCCCAGCAATAATTTTTGCGCAAAGCTACTTAGCTATACGTACAGTATGCGTAGTTTACGGCTTTGTGATGTGTCTTTTTACACCCTGTATGTTAATCTGCATCCACAAAACATTACACTTGATTCACATGTTCTTTTAATTAGTCAGCCCTTGTACTGCAATCATGGAAATAAAAACAAAACACTAAGGAAAGGGCATACCATCACAATTACAAGTGAATCTAGAAGATCCACTGCAAAACATATTCTTAAAAAAAAATTTTTGTTAGTTTCATAACAAAATTTCCTTACCTCTTTTCCAGCGTAACATCCCACCTCCGCGACAGTCTAATTCTAGAATACGGTTGTCTTCTAATGGAGCACAAATCTCTCTGGTCAGTCGGGCTCTCATACCTAGCCTCTTGTCCACCAGAAGGGCTAAGGAGAGCCGAGCTCATTCTAGAGAGGATGCCAGTCGAAACTGAGGCTAAAGCTATGAGGATCATTTCTGAAGCTAAGAAGCATGGGCTGAATGATGTCGGTAAGTGTACATCATTACTTGTCTTTCGGTGGCCACATTACCCTGTACCTCCGAAAACCACATAGTTTGTAAACGTGTTGTTAATGGTCGCGATACTCGGCATATAGGAACGGCAATCAAAGAAGAATAAACTGTATGTAGACCTTTACGATTTTTTTAAAATGGTTTTGAGAAAATCGATTTTGTATAACAAGATGCACATTACAAATAAAAAGATATAAAAATGAAATGTAGGTGAACTTGCTACAGGTACAGCTCTGCCCAACCCTTCAGGGAAACAAGGCGTGATATGTTATACACAAAGTAATACAAAGAAACCAAAAGCCGCGGATTCAACAAATGTTATCATTATTCAACTTTCTTTTTCATTAGAAATAAAGATTTTTCCAGTTTATTTACAATTCAACCTAAAACTCTATTATTTCCAGCGCAATCAGTATGCTGTAGCATGAGCGCGCGCCACCTGTCGGCGGGGCGCGCGGGCGGCGCGCTGTGCTGGGCGGTGCGCGCGCGCAGCCCGGCGAGCGCGTCGCGCGCCGCGCACGCCGCGCTGGCGCACTACACGGCGCACGCCGCGCTGCCGGCGCAGGATCTGTTGCTCACTGCTGGCTCGGCTATGTTGCTGTCTGATACGCTACTGTTTTTAGGTATTATTTTCTTGATAACATACATACTGACTGTCCATGTAACAAGTGTTGTTAGAACCTCCTGGTGAAGATGTTTTATTTCATTGTAATACAGCCAACAGTTAATCTATTGTAAAATGTGTTATGTGCATGAGCATAATAAGCATAATCAGCCTATAATATTCGCACTGCTGGGACACAGGCCTGTCTGTGAGAGGAAGTGGGCCGTAATCCACAACGCGGGCCCAATGCGGGTTGGTAGATGTCACATGTTTTCGATTTTTTTGTCCTAGGCCATCGGTTATCTCACGATGTTTTCCTTCACTGTTGAGAGTCACTGCTCCCCTTTGCTGCTACTGTTTTGTGCATTAGAACAAATAAATAGGCATAAAAGAACAAACCACTGCTACAAATTGACAAAATCTGAATACACCACGGTGTGTCGGAAGTTATTTCTTGTATTTTAACATGCTGTTACTTTTTCAGGTAAATACTGTGATTTCCACAGACTGTACAAAACAAGAGAATTCAAGAAAGCTGCTCAGCTGCTGGTCTCATTGATAACATCGAAAATTGCCCCTGAATAGTGAGTATCTTTATTATATCTTTACATACATTTTTAAACACAACCTCATACAATATAATCCTTAAAACGATTGCATTACAATCAACCACAAATTCTTTTCCAGCTTCTGGGAAACCCTTCTCCTGGACACACTGCCCCTCCTCGAATCGGATGAGCCCGTCTTCACTTCAAACGCCACATACGAGATCATGCTGTGCCTGGAGCTCCGTTCCTCCACCCTGGACGGAGAGAAGGCTGACCTCCTCCGCCTGGCATTAGCCCGCAACCTCGCCAGAACTGCCCTGGCAGAAGGAGATGGAGTGGAGGAAGCTCAATGATTGTTCATTAGCCATAGGTCGTGGAACTCAGTGCTTAGGCACCAGAATAGTCAAATTGTGTGGGATATGTGATCAAGATGGACTAATTGGTTGGTTTATAAAAGACGTGTGAAAGTTACTGTTTGTTTGAAACATTCAACCAAATAAAGCTTCCCCTTTACTTAATTAGGATGACCAGATAATGTGTTATGTGACTGACCAGTACCATTATCGAGCACTCTTTTTAAATAAAAAAAAGATAACGTATTTAAATTAGGCTGAGAATCAGCACTTTTTTATTGTCAAAATTACACAAGACAGTCCCCCAAACCGCCCGCTCTTCACCACTTCTTCGCTGGGTTGGTTTAGCTGGGAAGAAGTGGCGCAACAACCTCCCCAGTAAGACAAACATTCTCATGAATAAATAGCTAAAATTGAGCATACATTTGGGGGCCTAATACATCTTATGAGCTAAAAATAATGGTCAGTGATTGAACAACAATTATAACGATTGATCACGCCTCAGTAAGAAATACATTTGATTGAGTAGAGATTGCACTGGAGAAAATGGTAAATACATTTTAATAATAATTTCTAATGGTGATAAAATGTTATTTTTATGAAACAAAAAATGTTAGTGAAAATAAAATAATATTGTGTTCAGGATCCTGTTTACCCTGAAGGAAACATTTTGTGACTTGTAATGATAAGCTTTTATAAAGTTTCTTGAATATTTTATATGGTTTTATAGTCATTGTAAATTGTATGGGTGTTGGTCACGGATTTACCTAGGAGAGGCAGGACATAAAGTACTGAAGTAGAGAACATCGTGAAAATTTGCATTTTGCTGTACCTAATATTGATAATATAATAACTGAGCTTTATATATTATGGGCCCTGGTCGTGGGTAAATAATTTACATTTTTATAAAAGTTCCATTACTACAATTTGAGTTTGAGAGATGAATGAGACATTAATTATAATTGAGGAGGTTAAACCATTCTCCTCATGCACTATTTTCAATGTAACATATTCACTAAATAACTGCCTACAGTTCCCGTGTAATATCAGTTTAAGAAAATTAAGTATTATTGTAATAAGAATCAGAACTAGGTTGACAGGGGAGAACGTTGGAAGAAACTTGTTGCGCTGACCCCGAGTAACATGGAACAAGGGCAAGAAAATTATGTTGAATCAAAACTAGAAGAATTCTCTGCCGAGTATGCCAACTGACAGCATGTGGTGGTGGTGATAATAATCATAACATCATGCATAATTCCAGAAGGGTTAAGGACAGTCGTCGGCAAACCGCCGCTCTTTGTATCTATAGAGTTGGCTCTGTAGAGCGTCTGGAGAGCGGCTCTATACAAATGTCGATGAGAGCGAGCCCCGCACGTATTTCCATACGCGTGGGTGTCAGGGTTTAGGACATCAAGCAAGATAATTATCAAGTTTGAATCAAAATTCAAGCTATATTTCAAAGATTTATTTCCGAAGTTTTTTCATCAAAAATTAATAATTTACTGTATGTACCTTTCAAAGTTTTCCAAGGTTAACTTGTTAGTAAGTAAGGTGCCTACATTATATTATCATCAGCTGATAAGATGATGATGAAGGCATCCTACTTCTTAGTAAGTTAATTTTAGGAAGCGTTGTGGAGTAAAATAGGGTGGGAGTTTTAAGGATTAAGAAAAGTGTATTGAGACAGTTAAGACACAGAAAGGATTGGCTCTCACAATAAATCTTGGTTGTTATAGTATTGATATTTATTTGGCTCTGTTAACTAATGAGCTCGTCGACCACTGGGTTAGGAAAACATAACTGGCGAATTGTCGGTTAAATAATAGGATGACAATTCATTGCACCTATTATCATGTCAGTACTAGGTGTTGTCTTGCATGAGATGCCTCTTTCAAATGAAGTTGGCCAAAAATGAAACCTTAAAAAATAAACAGCATAAAATGTCGAGAACATTAATACAAGTGGATGTAAAAAAAATGTTATTTGTAATTAAAAACTTAACCAAAAATTATTTTGTTTTTTCATAACCCATTTAGAAATTTCAATTTGTAAATGACAAGAATTTTGCAAGTGTAGACCACTTGATAATGTAGTAACAGTTTGAAAGTAATGTATGTGTGTTATCTTAATTTTTTGTATTAATTATAAAATAATAATAAAAAACAATAATTATTTCCTCAAACATATTTATTTCTTATCTCCTATAATTTCTTACCTCCTATATTTTGGTAATGTTACACTGAGTATTCATAATACTTTTCTATCTAATACAGACAAACTAACAATGAGATTGGCATTGGCATCTCTAGTTCTAGTAAGAATTTGATGTTATAGATATGTATGTGCTAATTTACAATACCTAGTTGGTAAAAATGTGATGCTAACTAAGCTACATATTAACTTGGCATGCATTATCTTGATAGTTTCTGAGAATATGTTATTATCTACTCCTAAACAATATATTAAGCAAACTTAGTAATGGATACTTGGAAACATACACTATCAGCTCTGTTATGCAACATTGTAATGATTCTGGAATCGGATGTTTGGCTATTAGTATTTCATGAAGCATTCATACCTACCAAGTTACTTACTGGAAAAAAAAAAACTATTTAGTCTGTCAGTGAGATATTAAAAAAATATTAGACACATCTTTTTTGCTATATCATATATTATTAATAAAAAATGATTTAGATAAAACGCATTAAAGTTGGGGAGTGGGGGCTCGAACATCACAAGTAAGTATGAAATGTACAGTAATGTTATGCCACATTTTAACTCAATGTATTGCCGTAATCTTTTGTAAAATAAAAAAATGTGTCCATTATTTTTTTCATCTATATGATGGAAAAAATTGTTTGTCAACATCCCTATTGGAGAGGCCTATCTCCAGCAGTGGACTGCTGTAGGCTGATGATGATGAAGTAACTATTTTGTGCATACAATGGTTTGGTCCCTATCAAATAGAAACTAGGTTGATCAATTAAATTATCCCAAGTTTAACTTCAACATATTATGGAAAGATAACAAATGCGATTGAAATGTTCATTATCTATACTTATCCTATAAATCACACATTGATCACAAGAAGTAATCATACTTAACATGATACATATTAAACGCAAAAACATAACAACACAATAAGTGACTCGACATTGACTCATATAACAAATCAGGAAAATATAAAAAACACAAATGAGTACAAATTATAAAGGCAATCACAATTATTCTTATGTTGACTTCCTATTCGCATAAAAGGCTTCCATCGACTCCTGCTCCTCGATTTTATAATTCAAAATCTTGGTAAACCCTTCATAGTGGAAGCTCCCAAAAAACTTTTTGCCTTGCAGCATGTATGGAAACCACAGTTTATCATCAAGCCACATGTCATCAAAAGGTACACAGTCATTCTTGAACCATTTTGGTCTCATTTCTTCAGTTTCTTTCGGAGTTCCCTCGAAAATATTTGTGGAGAAAACGCGAACGTCCATCAGCATTGGCTGCCCTTTAAAGGTGAACTCTAGATGCGCGATATTCTTCAAATCACCAGGTTGAACACTTATACAACATTCTTCTTTTAATTCCCTAGCTGCAGCTATTAGTATTGTTTCATTGGGTTCCACTTTCCCGCCGAAACCATTCCATTTGTTTACACCAAATCCACGCTTTTTGAGACCCAATAATACTTGGTCTTCTTTATGTATGAAGACAAGAGTGAATAACTTTTTCACCAGCATGGCTGGAAGAGGAAATTAGACTGTTTTTATCACAGAAATCTCTTTTATTTCAATTAGTACACTTGACCGTCCACAGTGTTTAGTTCAACTCAACAACAAAACAACAACCGGCTGGCCTGGCTGACTGCCTGATTGTCAATGTCAAGCAGTCATCACTGTCACTGTCAACCCGCCGTGATTGTCAACGCCTTTAGTTTTTCATCGTTTTCATACATCATCTTTTTCTTAAATTTTGGCCGCTAAAGTAACATAAAATGTTTAGTAATACAATAAATAATTGATAAAATTAACAATTTCTTATTGATACATTGTTTGGCTTTTTTTGTAAAACTCACTGAAATATTTCGGACGTGTGCTGCTATTCAGGTCATTGGATCCATTTTATAATGAAATTAAATCAAGTGGTTTCATCTCAAAGGATCTCACAAAGGATCTGCGCCGTAAACTAAGTAAGTTTGCAAACTAAAGTTATTACAAATTAGATAGAGTTAGTAATCTTTAAGGGAAAGCTTGCCCATCTTAATACGCTGTTTTACCGCGGTGGTGAACTTAGTTTTAGGTTTCTGATCTAATTTATTCGACCGTAAGAAATTGCGAACGGTATTAGTTTTCTTTGTAGTTAATCCATAGATTAAATTTTGCATTGTACTAAGTTTATATCGTGTTTTACAGTGAGAAGGTAAGTACTTATATAAGTGAAAGGGCCAAAGGTTGTTTGCAAAAGCGCGAGCGTAGTAACAGGGGGGGGGGGGAGGGCATGTCTTGTACGTCCATCAGTCCATATAAATGATTATGATCACAGCAGATGATAGTACCTAGTATGTAGGTAGGTAGTAGGTACCTACCTAGTTTTTACTATGAATACTTTTAATCGGCCAAGCGCGTGTCGGACCACGCATAATGAAGGGTTCCGTAGTTGGGATGAATAAAATTTATCCCAAGTACAAACTTAACATTGTAGTTGAAAAACATGTTCCCCCATACATCCCAACTGCAAATATAAGTTTGTACGGCCCATATTGAGTGATTTATCATGTTATTTTAAGACCATATACTTCTTATAGGTTTTCCTGTAATCTACTCGTATAAGCATAGAACTATTCCCCGTATTTTTTTCAAAATTTTAGGGTCAGTAGTTTCGGAGATAAAGGGGGGAATGGTCAATTTTCATAAATTTTCTTAAATATCTTTAAAAGTAATCATTTTAAAATAATTATTAAAATGTATTTGAGATTCTCGTAATAAGCCCTTTCATTTGACAAGGTACATAGGTACAGCAAAACTTTTTTATAAATTTACTTATTTGCCCTCCAAAAGTGACCCCCAAATTCAACATTCATTTATTTATGTTACTCGTTCGTGTTTGGCTCACAGAAATACATGTGTGTACCAAATTTCAACTTAATCGGTCAATTAGATTCGGAGCAAATTGGCTGTGACAGACGGACAGACAGACACACGAGTGATCCTATAAGGGTTCCGTTTTTTCTTTTTATTTATTTATTTATTAAAACTTTACACACTCAAAAAGTACAAAGGCGGACTTAATGCCTTAGGCATTCTCTACCAGTCAACCAAGGGTGGTGAAGAGATTAGATGGCAGGTGCTCTATTTGAGAGGCACAAAGAAAAAAAATTAAAAAATATATTCTGATAACTTATAACTAAAATAGATACAACAATACATAAATAGATTAAAAACTACATAACCATACATACAAACATATTTACTATATATACCTACCTATATTAAATATATATACAAATATACGAAATCAAGGGAGAGAGGTGTTGAGATGACTCTACTCTATTTATTTTGAAAATAACTCCACAGTTTCCGCTTAAATGTATACCGACTGGTGGCCGTCCTGATATCAAGAGGAAGCGCATTCCAAAGAAGAATGGACTGAATATGAAAGGAAGAATGAACAAAGTCAGAAGGGTCTTTTTGACGTACGGAACCCTAAAAACATCCATAGTCTACTCTAAAATTATACACATACAAAGGAACATTAACAAATGCACATTTTTCGTCATCAATCTTCATTCGGCTCACCTGCGTTATAAAGATTGAAAGATACAATCGGCATGGGGTAACTAAAATATGATATAAAAACTTGAGATTCCAATCTATTCTCTCCCTCCGCTGCTACCGCCTCTCGTCTACCCCCTCCACGCGGCCGTAACGCTTTTTCGTGACAAAAAAAATCCTAAAACCCCCGTTTACAAAAGAAGTTTCACTTCAAAAAATTGGTTGCTTTAAAAACCGATTCTCAATATATATCGATTATTCATACTTAGAGTTTGTAATCGACAATTTATTTACATTGCTTGAAACGGATTCTCGAGGCATATCGTTTTATTACACGTCATCATCATCAGCCTACAGCAATCTACTGCTGGACATAGGCCTCTTCAATTGCACGCCTTTCAGCTCGATTCTCGGCAACTCTGATCCAGCTGCTAAAGCTTGTCCACTCTGAAATGACGCGCCCCACTACCGCATTACTGTATGCGTAAATGCGGTAGTGGGCCGCATCATTTCAGAGTAGTCAAGTTATTATATAGACCTATTAAATATCAAAATAAAGCTAAAACTTTAAATGAATAAAAAAACATTTAATAATACAGTAATTTTACGTTTCTCTGTTTTTTATATGTAATGTTTGTAAAAGTATCGATTACTCAAAACATCGATTTTATTCAGTCAGAAAACGGCTTAAAATGGTCACAGCAGCACTATGATAACGAACCCACAGAGCATGTAACTTTAAACGAACCCAAAGAGATGACATTGTAATGACGTCCTGTCGGGAATTCGGGATATTAATCAACGATTATTTTGTGTTTTTTTGTGGATTTTGCCAATATAAAGTGAAACTTGGTGCTTACGAATGATACCCATTGTTATAATGTATGGATAACATAGTAATTAATTGGGATTAATAATTAGATTTTTCGATTTCTTACGTAGACGTTCATACAATGTTATCGCGGTATGTATAATGAGAAACGTCCAATCGGGCTTCTTAGATTGTCGCGAGATTAGGTACATAATAACCACCATAATTTATAAAGGAACAAAGTAATAATTGAAAAAAGCGAACAACAATATTTCAAAAAAGAAAGTTGTAAAGAAAATTATATAATAAAGTTTTTTTTTTTTAAATATAAAAGTTGCTATCAATACGTGTTGCGAAGTTACTCATGAGTCTAGATCGTGTTCTGCGTCGCGCAACGTGATGATTTATGCATTTGCTATGTAGATACCTACTCAGCGATGCATTGTTAGTGCTGGGCACACGGTGTAAGGCGATAATGATATAAGGCGGTGCCACGCAACGGAGATACATACACATACAACGGAGATACTGATACATTTAAATGATACAAGTGTGCACAAGGCCTTACATATTATTGTTGTGGCCATCTCGATCATATCCTTAGGCCATTTCACTTGGCGTTTGGGTGTCACCACTCTGTGGATCGCCCGGAGGACACGGTGGAGGTCTGTCTGGCTTGGGCGGGGCACCGCCGGCGCCGTGTCCTTGTGGAGGCGATCGGCGGCAGTGATCTCTCGCGTCCGGCCCTGGTCCAGGCCATGGTACGGAGCTAGAGGGAGTGGGAAGCCGTCACCTCCTTCTGCGAAGCAGTAATGCTCGCGAAGCACCGCCGCGGAAGTAGTGATGGAGAGGCAAATTTCCCGCTCTCACGCCCCTAGCCGCCGCAGGAGACGCCCTGGGCGTCGGGAATCGCAGGCTGATTCCCGGCCACCGTAGGCGCGGGCTTGCGGACGATGAGCAATGGGTAGCTCGCCGTCCGATAAGGACTAGGCCCGGGTCGACGGCGCGTTGTGTTCCACGCGCGCCTCAAAGAGATGTCAGCACAACAGAAGGGGTCTGCTAGGACCGATGCCTGCCGGGGTCGCGGGATAGTCTGAAAGGGATACCGTGGCCCCTGGAAACGTACAGGCAACGCGGAAGGAACACGGGTGGGTTTTAGTCAGAGAGACTGACACGGCCTCCCGCTCCCCCCAGAGCGGGAGAAGTTATTTGATAATTACCCAACCTAAAAAAAAAGAAGCTATTTCACTTAAATAGTCTAAGGTCTATCTCAGAAGTAACGCAGCTCTTAAGTTTAAGTTCATCAGCTGTTGTATGCAACCACCATGTTGGCTTAAAGCCCATTTTTACGGCGAAGCTTAATTCATCGGGAATTCAATCGCTCAATTTGATTCCTACAGCTAAAACGAATCCTATTATCAATTTAAATAATATCCATTCCATTCCTAGCTCATCCCTCGTGACTCGTGGAGTCGTGGCTCGTGCCTCATGTATGCCCGCTCTAACAGCTGATATCTACATGTGCTCAGTATCAAGTTCAAGATGCCTGAGTTACGAGCACCTGCACAACTTCGAGCATATATCGAGCCATGATTTATGCATTACACATACACGAGACGACGCTCTGGTGCAAGCAATTCTCGTTTCTAGCAACTTTAGATTTATTTGAAAAATAAGTCTTGTAACTAACTTGCTCGTTGGTCTAGTAGTCGCAAGCGCCACTGCGGAGCATGGGATCCGGGGGTTCGATTGCCAGGTCGGGCAAAGTGTTCATGAGTTTTTCTATCAGGAATTTCTCAGTAGCCGCCCGGAGTCTGGATTGGTGCCCGGTTGATGGCATATCCCTATTACATGGGAATTAAACATAACTGGCGAAATGTGGGTGTATCTACGATGGTAGGTAATTATTCTACCTAACCTTTTCGGGAAAAAAAGCGTAATATTATCTAGGTATGTAAGTCTACTCAACAAATAACGGGAACTGGGCCAGTTTATGGTTCAGTGCAGGATGGTAGTAGGGAATTTCCTTGTAAAAGCGTTTAACCAATGCTTTTACAGGGAACCTCACTATTACCACAGTATAATAAAGTAACAATATTATGTCTCGGTAGTGACTTTGAAATAATTACCTACGGCGGCTCGGTAGATAAACCTTCCGCGTAATTGCCGCGCACTCGAGACTGTTGCGTACTGCCATACTATTCTGTAAACTTCTCACCGTGAAAACTTAGGTGAAGTGAGCTGTCAATAGTGTCAATCGCTGTGGAATGACAGCTCACTCCACGCTCACTTCACCTAAGTTTTCACGGTGAGATGGTTACAGAATAGCACTGCAGATATACATTGAGATTTCGAAGTGCGTCGTTTCGGCCGTTTTCTATGAAGACATAGTACTGTTACTTATTTATAATGTCTTATTACCGTCACTATTATATATTAAGATACGTCACTAATTGCCACGAACCTGTGGCAGTAAAATTGCAAGCTTTAGATGATTATGTGTATTTTCAATCTTATCTCGAAGGTTAATAAGGCATCGCAATCTCTTCAAATTGACCGTTGAGGCGCTATAAAAAAGAAAATATTTGTATACTGCTTCAAGGCCAAACAATTAAGTATTACTTAATATTGTTCTATGCGTGAAACAAACCACACACTTAGCAGTACGCACGGGCATTTTTTTAACGCGACGATATTTTATGGCGCCCTGGATTTTCAACTCGGTATTGAGCGGAGCATAGACAATCCAACAGATCGCATCCTGGCACGTCAAAAAAACACTACTGGATTGTCAACTCTCGGCAAGCAGTATAAAGTAAAAAATCGCTCGTGCGACTGGCTTACATGGAGTGGTAACTATTTTGAAAAGCTCCAGGGAACAGTAGGGTAAGTGAACTTTTGTTACTAAGTGCAAGTGCTATTTAAATTGGCTCAGTCGCAGAACGTCTAGGAAATGAACTTAAATTTTGAACCTTATTATCCACTGGAGAGTAACGAAACTCCGCTAGAAAGCAAGAAACGGATCTCGGAATTAATTCCATATCACATTATTTATAAAGGAACATGTTGCGGGCTGGTACGTAAGTCTACCGCATGCGATTAGCAAAGCTATCAGGCAGGAATAGTCCAATTTGTGCTGACGTCACAAGTCAAGATAGCCAATAATTATAGCCATGCTGCGGGCTAATTGTACGATATCGTAATAATACCTTCATGCCCTATTAGATGTAATTGAGACAGGTAGATCTCTAAATGCTAATAAAATTAATATCACGAGTGGCGATGATTCGAGTAATAAAAATTATTGATCATCACACAACATCACGGCAAATATGTCCTGCTTTGATGCTCTTAGTAGATAGATATTATCTGTAACATAGAATAAAATAAAATTTAATAGATCATTATAAGAAAGATAAAACGCAGAATAGTTGGTAATTTCATATTAATCTATTATTGTATTTTGTTACAATAATAACATGCCACACTACACATTGTAAAGTAACTGTTTCGGGACTCAATACTATCGCAAATGGCGCCCAACATGGGCCCACTAATTTCAGTTCTATATCAGCCCCAATCGTTCAATCCCGTAGTGTGTGATCAAAGAGATAGCAATCAGTGCTCGAGCTATCAGAAAAGAAACAGTTTAGTCCTGGGGCTAAATGCTTAATATCCAGCCAATCGTCAGATTGATCTGGAATTCTAAACAGCGCTGTACCTACTGTCGATTACCCGTCCGCAGTAACGTGTAAGCTCTTCCTAAGAGTTTTCAAATTCTGAAATTATTTTCGATTTAGTTATTTTCTAACATCACTTGATAGAAACGGTCGAGTGTTTTTTTCTACACTAATATTATAAAGTTTAGTTTTGAGTTTATTCATTACAAACAAATCTTTTCCGATTTGTTTGTAATGAATAAACTCAAAACTACCGGACCGATTAAAAAAAATATTTCTCTAGTAGTAGTAGTGAAGCTAGTTTGCCTCAATATTTTTCTCTATTTCTTTAGAAATCAAGGCAATGCAGGTACTCTAACCTAGGTACCTATACGTAGGTAATATCTGCATCAATCTGCCTAGCCTTTTCCCAACTATGTTGGGGTCGGCTTCCAGTCTAACCGGACGCAGCTGAATACCAGTATTTTACAGAGAGCGCTTATCGTGCTTTCCGAGGCACGGAGGAGTCTCGGTATGTAAAGATGATCATCCATCCACGGACCAACCCCGGCAAGCGTAGCTTACCTTGATGGATCGACTCGTGCGGGTGTTATTACTTAGCCACAAGCTCCTCGTTATATCTAAATATCTGCATACAATCTACATATTCTCTGAATACTGACGTAAAAGCCATTAAGGGAAGGGAATCAAGACAAGATGCTCGTTACTGGACCATTCCAGAGCCACACAGCTGATCATAATTATGGATCAATGGTGCGTATGGTACAGTCAACCGCACGTCCATGGCAACAATTTGACATTGACAGCGCTTACCTCTAAGTAAGGTTGTTTTTGTAATAATTGTTTGTACGTTTCGTGTGATGTGTTTGGTAATGATAATAATTTGTGGAAGTCAAGGGTTTTGGTTGGCGAAATAATGCCTGT
Organism: Agrochola circellaris; assembly: GCA_914767755.1. Taxonomy (NCBI): domain Eukaryota; kingdom Metazoa; phylum Arthropoda; class Insecta; order Lepidoptera; family Noctuidae; genus Agrochola; species Agrochola circellaris. The sequence continues at coordinate 1,085,916 of OU611848.1, forward strand.
ATTTTCTCGTAAAGGTTGTTAAATATGTCGAAACTCGACGTAAAAATGTGAAAATTTCAGCGGAGATTTTGTACGAAATCAGAGTATAAAAATTTGAGTTGAACCATGATGTTTAATTAATGCGGACCGGATATTGGGTATTGTTACCTACCGATCCGTTAATTGTATTGTGTAATGTCTTAATTATAGAAGAAGATCCGACCTAGGAACGACCTTCACCCATGTGTTTAATGGATTAAATGTATTTTTAAATCTATATGTAGTATGTTAGAAAAAAAAGCCCGAAAGTCTGACAACCAGTCTTACCAAGGGTTATCGTGTTACCCAGTAACTGGTTTGTGGAGGTTAGATAAGCAGTCGCTCCATGTAAAATACTGGTATTCAGCAGCATCCGGTTAGACTGGAAGCCGACCCCAACATAGTTGGGAAAAGGCTAGGCAGATTGAGTATGTTAGAAAATATATCGCCAGTGGGTTTGCTAAATAAGTCCTGGGCAGACTGTGATTAAAAATTCCAAAAGTAGTAAACGAAAGTGTAAACACACCTGTTTAGGTTAAATTCTTATGCAATCATTCGTTATAGGGAATTTGTATTCATCTGTATTTAGAAGGTTTGTAATTTGTATCTCAATAGTTTAGTAACAATTATTATTTGAATTATATTATTAAATTGTACTTAAGTATTTCAAAAGTCATCGACAAATTTGAATTTCGGGTTTAAGGGCCATTGCAGACTAGCTACTTTTAGCATCGGCGATCGGCGATTTAGAAGCTAAATGCATCAATACAGTAGCAAAATCGCCGATCGCCGATGCTAAAAGTAGCTTCTGCTGTGGCCCAAATAATATCAAATCAAACGCCTCAATTTGTAAGTGGCACTACAAATTAGCATCCACATGTATGTTTTCTGATCTATTTGTTTATATTTTCATCAGATAATTTAAAGATATACCATTAATATAAACATGCTTCTAGTACGCTAAGAATATTGGTAATCTTTTTAAGGTTAACGGACCATTACTTAGCATAAAATTACTTTAATAATATTGACTCAATTTGTTACGAGTAAGACTCTATCTATAAGTAATAAAGTAATTGCATATCGTATACGTTAAAGATATATATTTTATGTAATTAGTTGGCTTAACCGACGTGTCCTAAGATAACACGGTATTTTTAGATAACAGAATTATCGGAACGTTATGTTAAATGATTAGTCTTCCCTTGTTATTTTTATTACCGACCAAAGTAAATAATATTTTCTTTTAGAGTTAATAAAAAATCAGGGCGATGCAGGATCCAAATAACCATCGTTTTAAAACTTAATTTTCAAAATCCCCCAATTGAGACACACTGCTGGAGAAAAACCATCAAGATTGCTCTACAGTTTTATTGGTAAGTGGTTACGGATTTGCCAGACAAAATGCACCCTTCCACTTCCTGATAAAACTTCAGTATGTGGCTAAGGGCGGGCTTTTGATATTAGAAACGTTCTGATCCTCTGCCCAGTATTACTTAATTAATGATTTTAAGTTCGTACAAAAAAATTACAAGTGAATTTTGTACCTACAATATATTGTTGTCTGTTGAACATAAAGAAACGTTAAATTGATGAATATTGAGGTCGCCCATCTATGATGATCTATGAGTCCGGCATTTCTCCCTCGGACTTCTGAGATACACCCTGTAGGTACGTATACCCACAGAAAGTAAACGTAGGCATTCACTTGTTAAATAGACTAACAAATTAAGGTAAAAGCCAGCAAATATTAGTTTCCAGCAGGTATGTAAAGTGGATTAAAAGAGGATAAAGTGGCAGTATGGCGTGAGGGATTGTCGGGCTGACACGTGCGGGTTTACTTTAGCAGTTTTCCTAACTATTCTCTATATATCTGTATAGTGGGAGAAAACAGGGAGTGAAAGTTTTCTCGGGATATCGGTGACACGTGTACTTGTTTGTAAGTATATACGTATAGTCTTATAAACTCTTAGAGCGTCATATTATTTATTTATTTATAAGTATACACTTTATTGTACACTAGACAAATACATAACAAAAAATTTATTAAACACACCAAAAAATATATAATGCGACCTAATAAATTAGTTTGAAAAGTTCAACTGTTGCATATGGTCCCATAAATAGACTGTTATCGCAATGCAATGCCCTGTTTTCGCAGACAAGAAGACATTACAGAAGCTATTTGAGATTAATCTCAGGATTTTACATCCACAAAAATAAGGCCATTATTTCCAAGTTTCTTTACCAACATTTTTAATAACAAAAAAATGTATAAATGAATTGTCCGATGTTTGAATGAAAATGATTACGAAAGAACGTGATTATGTTTAAATTCGACATTGCAATCCAATGTAGGTGCAGATGTCGCAGCCATTTGGTTAAATTAGCCAGCTAATTGGACGCCTAGGCCGATAGTTAATTGAACTAGAATCATTCAACGTTTAACAACTTGGCGTATTGAAAGTCATCCCTTTGAAGATGACTGACCAAGACCCAGCCAAGTGACTCAAAAGTGACAAAAATTCTGCAAGCATCTTGGAAATAGCGCTCGCCGGCCGCTGCCGCGGCGGCGCGGGCGCTCGTTTCCGTCGCTCGGTTCGCGCGCGGTTTTGTCACAGTTCTAACCTAACGTATTTCACCCAGTTTAACTAACTGACTACACGACATTTAGCCATCTGGTTAAATGTTGCGCTCAATGACATGGCTAAGTCCTTCAGCTATTTAATTGGATGCCGGCGTTTAATGAACGGCCTAGGGATCCAATTAGCTGGCTAATTTAACCAGATAGCTGCGATACATACATACCCTTGGCAAAAAAAAATCAAGTCCAGGCCCCATTATACGCAACACAAACAGACATACAAATTGCAGAAGTCGACAATGAATCGCATTAATAAGGATTTGGGAAAACACTGCTATCGACACATAAGCGACTGATAATGATGTTTTCATAGATTGATAGTATTGCCTACCGGTCAGTCTGTCGGCAACTGTGATACAATACGTTTCTCATCAGATTTAATTATTTTATTTATTGCGTTGGGCTTCAAAATGTAAGTACTTTTATTTTTTTTGTAACTTCAAGAGACTCGGGGTCCCGGACCTTTAGAAGGCAACGAGGGGCCGAAGCCAACTCGGAGACGTTAGACGTTTTTAATTAAATGAGGCACCAACCGACGATTTTCCTTGCTCGCACTATGCAAGTGCACCCAAGGACAACCCCCGGTTGGTGTAGGACCATTGCAGGATATATTTATTCTTAATTTTTGCCTTTCTATTTTTATTAATATAGTTTCCTCTATTTCATTTAAAACACTTATAAATTACATTTTTAAATATTAGAATATTAAAAAAAAAAAAAAACATTAACAAAAAAATAAAAAAAATATTATCGTTATTATTTGTGGTCTTTAGATATATTCTGAGTTCTATTGTACTGTTGTACATGGCTCTTATGGCTCGGAGGATTGAGTAAAATGCCTTGAGGAAAGTTTTGAGTACGAATGTGGATGGCCATAAGAGTAGGGGAAGACCATAGAAACCATCGATGGACTGTGTGAATGATGATATGGGTAGAAAAGGGGTGACTACTGAGATTACGACTAATAGAGAAGTATGGAAGCAGAAGGCTTGCTTCGCCAACCCCAAATAAATTGGGATAATGGCAGGAGATGATGATGTTGTAGGTACACGGCTCTACCAATGACTGCTGGAATTAACGGTCAAAGGAGAAATTGCCATTACCACCTCATTTGATAGACGACATTCTGCTTTGCTTCTGGATACAACTGTACTTGTAAGTACATATCTACACCGCATGTTTACCTATTGTTATACTCTATTATTTTTTTGAAGATTATAGTATCACACAACCTTTTACAATACATTTGCATGTGTAGCGTACAATGTTCCATTCGTTCTGTAAATATGTCAGTAATCGATTGGACAGCTTTTGATGTATGTTATCCCACAACTCCAACATTTAGCATGGGTCGTACAAGATGTAAAAACCGGCCAAGTGCAAGTCGGACTCGCACACCAAGGGTTCCGTTCCACCGTACAATATTTGACACAATTTTTTTTAAAAAAAACTTTAGAAAAAAAAAACACGTTTCTTATACGGGATATACCCTTTAATTTTAAACTTTATTATATTTTTATTATTTGTTGTTATAGCGGCCATAGTAGTATACACTCTGAGAAAATTTCAAGTGTCCACCTATTACAGTTCAAAAGATACAGCCCTATGACAGATAGACGGATAGCGGAGCATTAGCAATAGGGTCCCGTTGGCACCCTTTGGCACGGAAACTTAACAAAAAAGCAGTTCCCTAAATTTGGTCGAGTTATGCTAACATGAATGTATGGCACAGCTGTTTTTTTCGCGCTTTCCCGGTTGGTTTCATCGTAAAAGTTGTTCATATTGACAAGGAGATATACCCCTTAGGGTCCAACACCACTTAAATTACATCTTGTATAAATATCATCATCAAGAGTACTTAATAGCAGACGGGCGACGCTAATACTTGCGTGTGTTTTATTAATTTTTAAGTCTACATCATATTCAATTTAATCCTTCTTGGGTATTTCAAGGTGTGTGATTTCATGGGTATTTACAACGATAAGCAGGAGGTGTGCGATATATCTATCAATGAATTAGATAAGCTATCATTTATAGTGATTTATTTGTAATCTTTCGTTTGTGTGTCTATATCAAATTGTAATCGCTTAGTGATGGGTTTTACCAAACTGCAGTAACACTAAGCACAAATGTGATATGACAATATTTAAAAGGTAGGCAGGATGTAAAGACCAACTCCGTTTGTTTATCAAAAGCAGAGACGCTTCTTGCCCTTATCGGCCTTTTTAAACAAAGTCATCATTCCTATCTCAATTTATTTGGGGTCGATGCAACATTTACTATTACCACTTACATTAGGTGGGAACCCAAAACAACAATGTAGTCACAATTTGCACACTCAGAGACGCCAAAAACCAATTAAACACCACCACCAACAAAAATGAAGTCTTTTTAAACTGTCCTATTTTGACTGACAGGGTCCAAATTCTTCGATATTTTCTCTTAGTCGTCATCTCAGTAGTCACCCCCTTTCTAGCCATACCATCTTTCTTATAGTGCATCCATCGTTTCTTTGGTTTTCCCCTACTCTTATAGCCATCCAAAATCATACTCAAAACTTTCCTCATTTCTCCGCATCTTACCATGACAACCGATTTCCACACAACTTTTGATAAAAATAGACCGGTGCCTCTTTCAGACTTCAGTTCACGATGAACACAATGTTTCACTTTTGGATGAACACATCTACAAGTAAATCTACCACGTGTAGAGTTACTTGTGGATCAGTTCATTTGAAAGTGTAATATTTCTGCACAAGAAGGGGTTCTGGTTTGAAGCATAAGTTTTACAGGTGTTTGTTTGTGTGCTGTGTAATCAAGCAGAAATGAGACTTTTCTAAAGCCCTCAGTACACGTTGGGCGAGCCCGTCGCTCGGTCAACGTATGCTGGGTGTTTTTGCGTGAAATGCATGTATTTGAGCGCCGAGCGGCCAACGGGCTCGCCCAACGTTTACTGGGGGCTTTACTATGCTTTTGGGTGACGGGCACAACACAATAATACCTAAGTCCTGATTTATACGGTGTGACTTAATAGCCGGTGGCATACCATTCGTTGAAGCAGCAACAAAAGATGCACTGTCTAAACTAAGTTTATACGATGCAGGTCATTTGTTGGTCTATTTTATTGTGTGCCACAGGCAACATCGTGTGATGGGACTTTATTCTTCTCACGTGGACGTGCCCTACGTACTTAGAAGACTTAAGTTACTTAAGGGGTAATTCTCTAACTCTTAATTAAAGTTTACTTGTTTTGCTTCCCACTTAGTTCAAAGCCTACAGAGTCTCTTTGAAGCAAAACACTTAAATATTCATCGCTAACATTTCCTAGTGGCTGGCAAACGATTTGAACTTCGTTTGTTAACATGCTAATAATAAAGTTATCAACTCTCTCGATATATTGCTTGCCTTGTGGCATTATTAGGAAACTTGGCCAGAGGTATTTTTAATGACGCAGAATTCTTTGTTGGAGTGTGTTATCAGTGATTGTTTCTGGGTTTTTATGGATGGATGAAAGGACCTTATAGTTTTGTATGAACAGGCTGTTCCATTGTTTTGTAGTGCCGTGCTTGAGGTTAGCTTACCATGGCTAGTAACGATAAGAACAGTAGCCTGTTACTTAGAACACATGTCGCGGGTGTGTTGCAATATATGTTTTTTTTCTCTTTAAACATGGCATCCTCACTTTCTATTAGAATCCTAAGGATTTTTATAAACAAATTTATAATCCATTGCTTCATATGTTTGAAAAATTCGTTTCCTCGATAACGAAAATAACGCAATGAATGAATGGCATTGCCATTGTAATTATACTACCCCGCTACTCACGCTTAATATTTTGGATATTTTGATTTCCATTAATTGTTTTTCAACTGTTTCAGAAATCATGAAGTGTCTTCCTGTGGGGTGCCAGGCTTACAGCCAGGGTTCAGCTGGAACTGTCTTCACGAACCTGGTGACGCAATTCCTTGCAGCACAGTGCCTTATCACCGAGCCATGGCCTATGGACTACTCTTACGGACTTACAAGTGAGTGAACTACTACTAGTAGAAGAGGACTATTAATTTGTAAATGCCAAACTAGGCCGAGAACCACTTTTCTAACGTCAAGATTACATAACCCAGTCCCCGAAAACGCCCGTCCTTCGTTTCTCGCGTCTTTAACCGTACATCAGTTGCAATAATTTGACATTGACTAGAGTTACTAGTGATGTACAAGAAAAAATACTAATATTTCAAGAAGAATAATTATGAATTGAATTAGAGTCTTCACAGCACGCGTAGCGTCACTCGTGTCGGCCAAAAATAATAAATATTTTTAACATCATCTTGGAAAAGACGAACTTATTTAAAAAGTGCTGAAAACATAATTACTTATTCCTGCTACATAACTGGTGTAAAAAAACACTTAACGAAGCTATTTTTGTACTGGACCATACCTGGGAACCTTCTGGTTACGGAGATTTTGAAAACTCAAACTCAAAGCATTTATTTCAAATAAACCAATTAGAGGCATTTGAATTGTCAAGAGGTTGGTCAGTCAGAAAGATGAAGCTAGTTGCCCATTCTAAATCATAGTAGGTACCTATAGAGAATAACGGGCAAGAAACTCCACAGATACTCTTTTAAATCAAAATACTCGTATTAGTCACACCATTTATGTTGAAATGATACATGCGAGAACAATGTAGAAAGTCGTGCACATTACAAACGTCTGTATTAAAAAGATAAAAACAATTAAAATAAGTTTAAATAAGCCGTGGCAGCTCGGGGATGACCAGTCCCTACTAACGGCGCCCGGTTCAAGAACATGACGCATGCATATGTACCATGACGACGGCTATATGATGGGTTTTTCTACACCCTGCATTAATATACTTACTGAATCCTTTTTTTTCACTAGGTGGTGATCGGTTTGACTTCATTATCGTCGGCGGCGGCACTGCAGGATCCTTGTTAGCAAGTAGGCTGTCAGAGGTTCCAGAATGGAAGGTCCTGCTGATAGAAGCTGGAGGTGATCCTCCTATGGAGAGCATTGTGAGTAACCTGCTTATACTATTTTACAAATAACCACTAGGGATGACGCCCTAAAGATGAGGATAGAAATTATTTGCAATTATAAATTCATTAACTCTTTAATTTACCTCTCTTGAAATGTCGTCTCCTAATCAAATCAATTATTAAACATACTTGAGCAATACTTTCAATTACTTCCAGATTCCTAACTACTCAAGCTCCACGCACAGGACTCGAAATGTATTCCAATATTACACCGAGTATGATGAAAATTCCAACAGAGGCAGCGTCGACGACCGATCCTTCTGGCCACGAGGCAAGGTCCTTGGAGGAACCGGGTCCATCAATGGTCATCTCCACATGCGAGGCAGTGCTGGAGACTATGAGCCTTGGCATCTCAAAGAAAACGATGGCTGGGACTGGCCTACATTGAAAGAATACTTCAAAAAGAGCGAGAAAATGGTAGACCCGTTCATTTTGAACAATCCAGAACTAAGAAAGGAACATGGAACAGACGGAGAGTTTGTTGTGGATCAACTTAACTTCACCCATGCAGGCATAGCTGAGAAACTAACCGAAGCTTACAAAGAATTGGGAATAAAATACCTAGATGACTTGAATGGTCCTACGCAGTTGGGTGTTGGAAAACTCAGGGGTGGAATCCACAAGGGCCGCAGAGTAAGCACCACTACAGCTTTCCTGAATCCAGTTAGGGAACGCAAAAACTTGAAAGTCATGAAGTACGCTTACGTTAACCAATTAGAAATTGATGAAAAGAACAAAACAGTTATTGGAGTCCGACTTTCACTTTTATACGGTGACGTAGAGTCGTACTATGCATCAAAAGAGGTCATAGTAAGTGCTGGAGTAGTGAATACTCCTAAACTGCTAATGTTATCAGGGATCGGGCCTCGAGCACATCTTAAAGAGAAGGATATTAAAGTGATCAGTGACTTAGATGTTGGAGAGAATCTCCAAGACCACGTACGTATACCTATTCCAGTGACTGTAGACACAGGGGCTGAAAGGAGGGGAGAGGAATTTTGGCAGAAAGCTGCTGCAGAATACTTAGTAGATCAGACAGGACCACACACTACAAACTATGACCAGCCTAATGTAAATGCTTTCCTATCAGTCTCAGGTGAAAAAACTCTACCCGACGTACAAATAGATCATAACTACTTCTTACCAAACACTTCATATGTATATTCCGTTTGTACAGATTCCTGGTCATTTAAAGACAGCATCTGTAAGCAATTTGCAGAGTTTAATAAAGAGAAAGAATTGTTTATATTCTTCGTCGCCCTCTGCCGGCCACACTCGAGAGGCTATATTGAGCTTCGCGGAAATAATGCCATGGAACACCCCAAGATCTTCACAAAGTATTTTAATGACAAACGAGACATTGATACTTTTGTAAAAAGTGTTAAGAAAGTAATGGAGATCGTCAAAACTCCGACGTTTAAAGACATGAAAGCTGAAATTAAAAGGATACATTTCGAAGGATGCGATGATTTTGAGTTTGAAAGTGAAAACTATTGGGAATGTATGGCTAGAACTGTAACATTCCATGTGTATCATCCCGTTGGCACAGCTAAGATGGGGAAGGTCACAGATTCTAAGGCAGTAGTCGATGATAGACTAAGAGTGTATGGAGTCAAGAACCTGAGGGTGGTCGACGCTAGTGTGATGCCCACGATACCTAGTGTAAACACTAACGCCGCAACTATGATGATTGCTGAAAGGGCAGCAGACTTTATCAAAGAAGATTATCTAAAAGTACATAGTAAAAAAGACGAACTGTAGATTAAGTTAATTTGTTGGGTTCCAGTTAATAATAATAATAGCTTAATGCTATGCTAGTCAATCCAAATTCATGGTAATGCAACGGTTTGTATCATCAGTTGACAAAAGCTGAATATTTGTACAAATATATATATTTTTATTTAATGAAAAATCCTAGTTTATTTTATGCGAACGCCTTTTATTAACAAATCCTAAGAAGCTAATATTTTTATAAATATTTACACAAGCAAATATTTCTGCTTAACTTTTCTGTATCAGTTTTGCTCTATCATCACCGTGAGTCAAAGATATTTCGGAAGAAGTTTCAGATGTCTGACTTTCGCCTTCTCGCAGATTGACCTGACTACCGAGATCCATCACTCTGTATCTCTTCTTCTGTTTTATTTCTCGATCGATTCTCTGGCAGATGTCCACCACACTCTCCCTCATCTCCACCGGCAGGTCCCGCACAATTACTTCTTTTAACAAATTTTCCGTGACGTTTCTGTTTACATGTGAATTATTGTGCCGTGGCAGTCCATCCATAGTATTACTTGATCTCCAATGCATTAAAGCATATTTTAATTGTCCTGTTGACCATTTCACGTAGCACCATACCGTGGTCTGAAGGCAGCAGACGAGCGATAGCACTAAGCCACTTATAGCCATTATGTAGGCTAAAATCGAGAGTATAGCATTTACACAACATGTTTCGTAGTCTGACGTGTCTGCATTGAACACACACAGCTTTCCATATAACATATCCTTAAGCATTTTCACATTTTCGGATATAGTTGAGCAGTTTGATTTTAAAATAATCTTAAAATCATAGAAAGCTGGTTTTATTGACTCAGTTACAACACCTAAGCCAGTGTTAATTGCGTAAATGTCACCAATACTAATAGGTTGGTCGAGGTCTCTACAAATATTACTTATAGGTACATATACAATGTCTGGGAGCTTCTTCATGACATCTGTCGCACATATCGGTGCAATCACACACTTACTACGGTTACCATCATAGTACGGTCTCCGTCCAGAGTATTTTAAGTCACAATTGACTGGTTCACATTCATGCAGAGAATCCTCATCTAGAGAGTCACAATCGCTACTTTTCAAATTAGCGTATGCCTTAAGAAACTGCGGTTTTTTTTTATTTGCTAATTGTGTATCGAAAGGTATACTAATAGACAATTGTCTGGGCCATCTTTTGTTGCTACATTTGAATTTAATGATAAAATCGCAGTAACCAACTTGATCGTATTGATATAAAGTAGGATACACATGAATGAATGTTTCTCTGTTTTTAGGTTTAATTAGTTCCACGTTATAGCCATGAATAGTATCTAAACTACAATCTTTGTGTTCTTCGTCAGCTAAACAACACATTTTTGGCCTCGAAGTTACTCTGCATGTGTCCAGATGATGACTATTTTCAATGTCAATGAAAAATTGTATTCCTACTGAGCTTCGATCTAAAGGAATTATACCTTGGTCTAACACTGTAATATAGGCTAGAATTTCATGTGTTATGGCTGCAAATATAACTAGATAGATGTACGCAAAAGAATACACATACATTTCTCGTCAGACATTTTACTTTGACAAGTGTTGACAAGACAACATATCATAGACTGAGAAAAAAGGGCATTGCAGGCTAAAGGAGGTAATTTTTCTAAAAAGGGATTACTTCCTAATATATCATCCATCTTAATGACCGTTGTGACTTGATTTTAGGTTCTTGAACTGTTCATAGTAGTAGTTATTGGAAGATTCTTGATTCTCGTTTCATCATCATCAGCATAATTTCAACTGAAAGACGTCCACTGCTGGTCATAGGCCCCAAGCACCGCCACTTCAACTGGTTCTGTGCGTCCCGCATCCAGCGGATTCCTGCGGCCTTCACAAGGTCATCAGTCCATCTTGTGGGAGGCCTTCGTTCTTCCATGCGGTACGGCACATTGCTCCTAGAACATATAGCCGATGGGGCCGAAAGGTTCTGGAGTGGCGACCGCGTACCGGAAGACGTAGCGTTGGATTAGCATTAGACATAAGATATTGTTATTAGCTTCGGGATTTTATAATAAAATCTTATGTCGATTGCTATCTATGAAGATTTTGAGTTTATTCCAATTACTCAGTACCTATGAACATCATCCATAATTACAGTACCTAATTATGAAATAGAAGTTCGCAATTATCTGCGGGACGAACAATCAGGCGCTGTCCAATATAAACTTAATAAGATTTTTGATTGAATCTCTTTTGCGAGTTATTTCATAGGGAGTAGAGGGTAGGACAATAGTCTTTGTCAACGGTTTCATTGTCGTCTGGTACGTTCGGAAGGTTTCATTTATGTATTTTCAATGAGTACACGTGAGGGTATTGTGTCATGGAATAATTCTTTATATTATTAATTGATTGGTTTATGTATTTGTTTAGTTATTTATTTTTTCGTGTTATACCAAGTTTCAGGAGAAATTAACCTGTCTTCTAGCCATGCATGGGTGCGAAAAAAGAAATGGAATGCGTCATCTTGACTTTTTTTTTTAAACAACTTTTTCTTTAAGGTCCCCGAAACGATCATTGCAATTGTAAATTTTTACGCGATATGCAAAATGATCGTCTACTCTTTAAAACTTTTCTAATACCAAAGTAGTCCCGTAATACTAACTACAAAGTTACTATACGAATTTAACAATATCAAACAATTACCTGAATCCAAAACCACAGCGAGATTCGCGGTAAAAGCCAGTAAACACGTAAACCTCGCAAGTTCCCGGAGAATACACAGTTTGGAGGAGCGTTTGATGGGTTTGAATGCAAATTTATGTGCGGTAACCCTGGTACCTCAAGTCAGCCCCAGGGAGTCGGTGGCGTGAACCGTGAATTACCGACTTTTGTCCCACCCGGGGTTCAAAACCGTGTATTTATAATTCCGTTTTGATTTGAAATGGAATCTTTTGTGTATTGTGGCGTATTAACTGTGCTCGTATATTAAGTGAAGCTGACACGGGTTGAGTGTTTTGTTTTGTTTAGACGTGACGTGATGTGGTCGGAGTTGAAATAATGTTTTAATGGTCCTAGGGGGGCCAAAAACGAAGCGTACCTAAAAAAATGTAGCATACGAGAGTAATTCAAAGGTTTGTAAGTAATTCACCACCATTGACAACATATTTTTTTTTGTCCGGTCTCGGGTGCTTTGGGTCGTGTTTACACGAGAGGAGTTGAAAAGTTCTAGACCTTGTGGATTAACTATTGTAAATGAATAGATGGTGGGAAACAAGCGAGGTATGTGTTATTTTTCCATTTACACTGTTGGCTGTTAATTTTACTAAGCCTAGCAAAAGTGTCAAAAAAATTGAGTCTTTTAATCACCATCAACGTTTTGTTTTTATTGCCTGTCAAAAGATATTAATATTAAAATGAAAGTTTATAGGTTGAGTCCGTGCCACTACTGAAGTTCGGAAAATTGACGGCGGAAATGTTATAGAACTACATTTTTTTAAATGAAAATTGATGCAATGAAATAAGACACTAGTGCCGCGTCTATCGGACTTGAGTGGTGGCGCGGCCTATATAGTTCATTGGTATGACCAGAGTAAACTATGAAGTCAACCATTTTTATAAACGCAACAAATACAAAACTAAATGCAATCAAGATAGTTCGAACGCGTACGTCCTTCTCGGAATCTCGCACGCAAATGAGATTCCTGCGACCGTGGCGCCGGCGGAGGCCACCGCAAACCTGATTTCCCGCGTTCCCGCCCGATAATTATAGGAAATTGGCGGGAGCGCCGCAGACCGGCTTCCAGTACCGCATGTAATTATGAGAGATTAAATTTCATTAACACGAGAGTCTATGAGGGGTATGAAAATGCAGCTTCATGTGTGTGTAAAGTAAAAGGATACCTAACTATTGCAAATTGTTTCCACTTTGTCCCGATGCTTTCTACGAACTATGTACGTGTCTCGAGTTCATGGAATCGATTCTATTACACGTGCATGTACACGTAGTTTATAGGTAAAAGAGTAAAATTATAGAATGTTTCCTATAGAAAAATGGTCGCCCAGTTTTCCTTGTTCGAAATAATTAATATTGAAAGCACTTAAGATTATTTTTTATCGAGAACCGGGAATTGAAAAACTCATCTCACGGCGCGGGCTTTTAATTTTTTCAATGGAAGGGTTTAACCATTCCATTGAAAATATTAAAACTGAAAAACTACGCGCCGATTGAAGACCATCCAATTTTCCGATGAATTTCTGTAAGTGAAAACAGAGTCTTAAAACTCAGTACTAAGCCTTAGTAGCAATAATTTAAAACGGAGGAGAATCAAAACTTTTTAATTACGAATTCAGTGTTGCTTTGAACAACACTTTTCTTATTAAAGCGAAGACTTGACTTTGTGTTAAACGGGATAACAAATGCCTATTTTGTTTACTTTTGAGAAGGACGTATTTATTACACAGTCCTTTTAAGTTGAAGTTTTGGACGGATGGGATGACTTTGTCTTTTTTTAAATAATATATATCGTTTGAACCGTTTTGTGATGTTTTACAGCATGCCTTAAGTATCTTGCTTACTTGAAAATTAAGCAAAATTAAATCGTTTGGAAAACGTCGCGTCGCCCGCATCGCACTGTGGATCCAAAAAAGGCTCGAGAAGACATTGGAGCTTAAATTTTAAAGTGTTGGTTTTTTTGCTTGAAATGGCTTCTAATAGCCAATATTATGCATAAATATGTAATTTAGGATACCATCTGGTAGGCAAATTAGCAACGTATATTTTTTTGCAATAAAGCTGTATGGAGCTAATGATTATATCTCCGGAACGGAGAGAGTAACCACTATATCCTTGCACACAAAAAATCATAAATAAATATCACGTAACGATTTATTTATAATTTTTGACATACTTCATATAACGAGACATAGTGACGGTTTTTTTTTTAAAAAAACGTTAGGCTAATTGGCAACTTATTTTTTTCCCAAAGAAATATAAGTTCCCAATTTACCTACCATATTTTATCGTATGTATTTATGCATAATATTGGCTATTAGAAGCCATTTCAAGCAAAAAACTGACATTTTAAAATTTAAGCTCCAATGTCTTCAAGAGCCTTTTTTTTTATCCACAGTGCGCCGTTTCGTAGGGCACTCCTCGATTGTATACGGCGATGCCTACTACTTTCTTGGTCCTGTCCCACCGCCGCCGCCGATGAGGAAGCGACTAGCTATCAAAGATTGTCTCGCTCAAGAAACGTACAAAAGATTGTAGGTCCCGTGTAAGTAAAAGAGATGTATTTATGATAATTTCTTAGGAACTGTTAAATTTCAAATAAGTATGTACTTATATTAATATTAAGTTGATCGCTGACTGTTCACCGCCGGGCGGCGATTACTCGGTTTTCGCAGCAACAAAAGAGCTATCAAAGAGAGCACTCGTGGAACAGGTGCCATATACGACGCGATAAAATTATCAAAAGGGTCTCTCGAAATTCAAAATATTTTATTTCACATAAACCTACAATGGGCACTTATGAAACATCAGAAGCTAGGTGCTCTGTCCTAAGCCCGTTCAGTCTGTCCAAAATAGCGGCAGTGAAAGAGTTTGCATATATGATTTCAAATGATTGGCTACTTCGCTATCCACTTTAAAAACTTAAACAACCACAATCAAACACAATGTCAAAATAAATGTCTTAACTCTTTATAATTATAATTCAATTTGGCCTCGCTTTGGATATTATAAAAACAGATTAGAAATGCTACAGTTACCGAAAACTAAACGGGATCCTAAAGAAACTGAGCACCTGTGCAAGTGAGTTTTTAATCACAACGAGGTATTACATTCTTCTGAACTGAAATGAGTACCCAGATATATACTTATATACACATGTATATAAGACAATTTCTTAGGAACTGTTAAATTTCAAATAAACAATATTGCGTTGCTCTGAAAACAAAGTATTTATTTTATTTCTTAGATACACATGGTAATAATTACACAGCCTAACATAAATAACACTATTTAAAGAGTACACTATATTTACAGTTTTGTTATTTAAATTGTCAATTCCTTTTTATACAATTTTCCAAAACAGCTCTCATTTTTAGAAAATCAAACGATCTGCTGATTCACAAATTCACAATAAGAGTCACAGAGGACTTTTTATATGATAAGAGTTCTGTCAACATAATGTTTGTATTATGTTACCCCCTATATTGCAAAATCGTTAGAGCCGTTTTCGACAACGGTAATCACAAATATATATACATATATACAAATATTGCTCATTTAATAGTATAGGATATCTTTACGGTCTTATCTCCCATCGATCAATCGGCCGTCACTGTACGCTACCTTCTTACATAACCACATCACTGTCCTATAGATGCCGTCCAGTATGCAAGAGTCGGAGACGCGAATGGAAAGGTGTGATCCAGAACACATCAGCGGAACTGCTTCTCGAGAGGAAACCACTCCCTATCTGCTTTAGAAGATGGCCGTCGGTAAACTATAGTTTTATTTAAATAAAACCTTCAGTGAAGTATTGGTAATGAAATCTATTACCCAAAATGGGAAGTGGTTATAGCTTCCTAAACGCACCTACTTACCTGTAACATCAAATACCTATATAAATACTAGCAACCCGCCCGCTTCGCACGGTTTAATTACGACTAGACAAAACATCGAGATTTAAATTCAATGTGAAAGTATTTAAAAACATTTGGGAATAAATTCTTTAAACTAAGGTGGAAACCGAATCAAACTTTATTGGGTAGTTTAGAATAACTAAGTGTATACAAAGATAAACACGAAAAGCGTCTCTGTTTTATACTACACAAATATGATGGCCTATTTCGAATCGTAGTTTCCCATATAGAATAGTTAATGAACTAACTTTATGGTTCCCGTTTCCAGATACACTGATTTCAAAAGTTCCTTATTTTGTTCTAGAAAATACACCCGAACGGCCCGTGCCCTCTGTTCGGCACAACGCGCCGTATTACCATTAACGAACGCTACAAGATACACAAACCCAAAGTGGTCAGGATCTGCCAGGCCCCCATCGACGACACCGTGGACACCCCCTACTTGCGGTACGCGCTCATGGCTAAGGATATAGGTAAGAAAACGAAATACATTTTAATAACGATGATGAGACGGGACAGAGCGAACTACATCAAAATCTACTCGTTATCACTTACATTCTACACGCTACAAGTCGCACCTCGCTCAGTTTAGTTCTATGTCTCGTGTCATACGCTCCCCACGACAGCTCGCATTGAGTGCAAAACAAAATTATTTTCGAAGAAAATATGCCGAATATATTTTGTTGCGATGTTTCGCCAGTGCAAACGCACAGTTACGCAGACGACATGGTGTTGCTGAGCGCATCGCTCAGTGGTTTAAGAAAACTGCTCGATATCTGTGAGTCATATGCTGCGGCGCACTGGCTGAGGTACAACGACAAGAAGAGTGTCGGTATGGTTATAAGAGGTAGGAATAAGCAACTGGAGCATATGAGTATACCACCAGACTATCTAAACTTGACTTGTGACTTTAGAACGTGTCGCTCAGTTAACAGAGACCTTGAACAGCGATGTAGATGTCGAGCGGGAACGAAGAGCGTTGCCAGTGCGTGCTAACATGTTGCTTCTTATATTCACAAGGTGTACAGTAGACGTAAAAGTGTTCAGGGCCTACTGCCAAAACTTTTAATCCAGCGTTTTATGGTTCACCTGCACCCAGCGAGCCTACAACGTTCTTCGCATACAATACAATATCGCCTTTAGGATTCTGGTGAGGCTCCCTCGATTCTGCAGCGCGTCGGGCATGTCTGACGCATGAGTCAGCGACTTTTACGCCATTATGCGTAAGAAAACAGCTTCTTTGATGCGCCGGATTCGGGGGAGCGCCAACAGAATACTAAGGATGATCTCGGAGAGGCCAGAGTCTGCAGTGCTGGGCAGGTTCCGTATCAGGTTTCCAGCTTCACGCGACGAGATGATAGTATGATTTTTGACATGAGTGATTTTATTATTTTTGGATTTAGAATTTTATAAATGATAACTAACATAGTTTTTAAGACTTTTACAATCAACAATTTATGGACAAATCAATAGTCTGAATTAAATGTTTTTTATTCTTTTAATTGAATTTTTAATAATTATAATGCACAATTCGGCATTTAAACTTCGAAAATAATTTTCTTTTGATGGACAGGAATGTGACTTGACATGCAGTTGTACCAAACTAGACGGCGACTTTTTTCCACTACGACAAATGTATCGGATTACGATAATGTTCGTTGTGTCCCGTCTACTGTTAAGTAAATAATTTAATCGTCTTTGGTCGGATATTATATAATGTCGCAATAAGATGGTTATAGCCGTAATATAGCTATATCCCTAGGGATATAGCTATGTACTGTAATATTATAGTTATATGAAGGCGGTTCATAACTGTCGGAGTGCCCTGATTATGTTACTGCGACCAACTTCGACGTAGCGCTCGCCGGCCGCTGCCGCGGCAACGCTCGCTTTGCTTGCTCGACTCGCGCGTAGTTGGTCACGTTTCTAACGTTACCTATTTGGTCTGAGTGCCCTAATAGTTAAACTACTTGATCGTGCTCGTATCATAGTTTTATATTCATAGTCAGGCAAGTTTTTAAAACTTGCGTTATTTTAGTGCAACACCAATAAAAAGTCACATCGGCGATAAAAATAAGAGTGAAATAAGGAAAGTTATTAGACCTTTATTGATTTATTATAGCGTTCAACAATGTCAAATACAAAAGATTTGTAATAGCTGTTTTAATATTTAAAATTATATAATCAATTAGGATGTCCCGCGTAGAAGCGTATGTTGACTCATTTAGTTTACTTTTTTGTACGAAAGACATCTGTAGTATTTTGAAAAAAAGAATGATATGCCCTAATAATTAAATGTTCTAAAATAGAAGAAGATATCTTTGTTCTTCTATTAATAATTATCACAGTTTTGCGTTAAAAACTTTCCTATGTAAAATCATGATATTGTACATAACCGTATGTATTTTCTGGCCGTCGACATATACTCGTATTATACACAGTGTCGACTGCTGGCCTCGCTTTTCATGCACGAGGTTGTGGTTGAACCCACAACCTCGTGCATGAAAGGCGTATATTACATAGGACTTACTTAAACATACCTAACTGGCGGAATGTGGGTGTACTATAGGTACACCTCTGCCGAACCCTTTAAGCAATACAAGCGTGTTGTTCTGTTATGTTCCAGGAGCCTGGGACGCCGTGCACGCTAGCTGCGCGTTCTGCGAGTGCGGTGCGTGCTGTCCGTGCGGCATCCGCGACTATGTCCTGCATGACGCAGAGCGCGCGGCGCGGCGGCGGTGCGACATGCGCAGCTTCGACTCGCGCGTCAAGACCGACCATCAGGTCATGCGCATCATGTATGACAAGATGTGATGACATGGATCGATTAAGCTGGACGGGAAAGTTGCGTAAGGTTGCCCGCGAAATTGAAATTTTCACACGGTTTTTGATTGTATGTTGTTCAAAATATGATAACAAAGATTAGTATTTACAGAATATAAGTCTGTAAATCAATGAGAATCATCATTAGTCATCTTTTAGTTAGCATTGGCCTCAATGTCATGATTTCATGAAATAGTCATCCAATAAGGGGCAATTCGAACTTAGAGAGCATTTTATGATTTTAAAGATCATAATTCTGTAAATACATATTTGTTACGGAGAATCATATTTTGATCAACATATGTACACACTGCAAAACTATTTGGTTTACATCCCACACACACTGATAGCTGAGTCGGTATGAATAGTTACGCACACAAACCTTAATAAAACGAGCAAGCTCTGTTTTTTATTAGTGTGTGTATGTCGCGCCAATAGGCAATAACTACGAGTATAATACCAATGTATAGTAATAATTAATTTATTGTAATTGAACCAGTTATAATATTTCGCGAAGTTTCAGTAGTTATCTATGCCAGTAGTTTTCACCAACCGGCTATGGGATCCATATGAATAATTTTGAGATATTGGAATTGATTCAATTATGATTACTATACATTGGTATATTAGTTATTGGTATATGTGGGTATATCATACGCACACAAACAGTTTAGCGATTGCTATTCGTACCCGATCGACCGACTCATTAATTTACGCACACAGTGACAATAATCCGTGGGTGTGGGATGTAAACCAAATAGGTTTGCAGAGTATACCTACAACCAGACACTGACGAAAATTGTAAAAAACGTAAGAAAATGTGAATTTTGAGGGCTACCTCAGCGCACCTTACTTAAACTTACTGTCCGCAAGGGTATACATATTGTTCTTACATCTAGTTCCAATAAGTCCAACTCACAACTGAATCGGTTTACGTGCCGTTAGGCCCTGATGATATTAAAATGTATCTTTCCTACTAGAAAGGGAAGCGAAATCCATATGGAAGGACTTTAAACAATTTGCCATTGGGAATGGGCCACGGTCTGTATCTTCCACAACTTATGTTTCACAGAAGGCGCTTGTTATATCAATCACTCGCGTCTATACCACTTGTTGCTCAAGTTTTTCCAATAGGCGATTTGGATATTCCTTATTCTAATATTCTAAATTAATCACACCTAGGTCGTGTATAAAATTTTCCACATATGCTAAGTTGCCAATCAGATTATCTTTATCGGTAGATTATATTTAAGGGGGTAAGTTGTAGTCTAGCCTAGGCTACAAGTTCAGGGTAGGTCTATGGGCATTGTTTAATAAAAGGAGAAATAAATAAACAGCTGATACACCTTTCTCTCCGAGTAATAAAACCTATAATAATATAATTCAGGAAAAATCAATAAAAAAGTTATTAAAGACTTCAGGCTAAAAGGTAATCGGCAACAATATCTCACGTCGTTTCGTTTTATACCTATTTTATAGTAAACTGTATATAACAAACTGCAATTATAGCAAACTGCATTTATAGCAAACTGTATACAAATAAGTAAAAATTAAATTTCTTAAAACTGTTTTGAGTTTTTTGTTATCAGTATTGACAAAATCTTCGCAAAATCGTAAGCATCTCGCTTCTAGTCTTTGAAGTGTTCGTTTTAGTTAGGAGTGTGGTACAGTTAACTCACACGCTACAGTATATTTAAGTTCATGTTAAGTCCCATATACCTAATAGGAGGAGAGCCTATTGAGTATTGAACTAATACCAGTCACAAATCTGGATTCGAGGCTGCTACTGAGAAATTCCTATATTGTAATCCTTACTAATATTATAAATGCAAAAGTGAGTTTCTTTGTTTGGTACGCTTTTGCGCTGAAACGGCTGAACAGACTTGATTGAAATCTGGCACAGGGTTAGGGCTTGACCTGGAGAAGGACAAAGGCTACTTTTCATGTTGGATCGCAGACGAAGTCGTGGGCAACAACAACACCAACAACAATTCATCATAAAGTAAAAAAAAAAAAACCGGCCAAATGCAGGGTTGACGCACAATGAAGGGTTCCGTACTTTTTTTTTTTTTTTCTTTATTTTAAGGGCTTTATCGCTGAGCGATAACGTCACCCTGTAGCACATCATCAAAATAACTAAACCTAAAAACTTTTTAATTCTAAAGTTACTTAAGTATAGTACTACTGGTTCCGTACTTGGGATGATTTTTTCCCAAAAAAATATTATAACATTGTAGTTGAAAAACATGTTCTCCCATACATCGATATACGTTACCGTCGATTCTCCAACTTAAAATGTCATCTCAAAAAAACATTTTATTATGTGATAAAACTACAAATTATCGATTTTTGGTGTTTTTCCTTAACTTGTGCTGTCTGACCTTGCTTCTTGCCTAATTTCATGATTCTAGGTTAACGGAAAGTACCTTGTAGGTTTTGATTTATTTGTGAGTATTAAAATATGTCGCATTAATGGCTGTGTTTTTTATTGCGATGATTTAGAAGCATGTTTTTTTTAGAGCTCCAAGGGACTCGTATAACTACGTTTTTTATATCAATTTCAACTTGATCCCCCCTCATGTTACTGAGAAAAAGGGTATTGACAGAATGACAGACAGACAGACGGACGGACAACGAAGTGATATAAGGGTTCCATTTTTCATTTTGAGGTGCAGAACCCTAAAAAAACAACTGAAAAGCCAAAACCAATATAATTGAAATATAAATAGTAAAAATAAAGTTAAAACAAGTAATATTTTAAGTCAAATAAAACATTTTTTGACTGCACCGGTTTGTAAAGCGTCTTTCATAAGACCTGGAAAATAAAATTCATATACTTAGAGCAAAATTCGTTAAACAAAAAGTAACGGAAAAAGAGAAACAAAATGAAAGAAAATTTCTACGAGTATTTAACCACAACATAAGAACATTAAAAAAAACTTATTTAATGAAGTAAACACGATCTTGCTAGATAATGAGTTTTTTTATTATATGTGCGGTGTAGGTACGAACAAAACATTATTAGGAGGTTACCCGCAATATATAATGATAATATACAATAATATCGTGTGCCTTATGGCTGCGCCATAGGCCCAGTTCAGTATAAACTGTTACAACTGTTTTTGAAACAGATTGGCCAGAGGAGGCAGCAGAAAGAGAGGTTTGGAAGCCTATACGGGAGGCCTTGCCCAGCTGTGGGATAGAATAGGCTAAATAAATAAAATATGTACATACAGTAAGCGGCCGTTAATATAGCATCGAGTTTATCAAAAGAATTCGTTTTAATTCGTGTTCATGTATCTGAACACTGGATCGTGTCGCAAACTGTGTTCCACCTCCTATCCTCTGTGCCCCAAAACATGCAGTCAGTGACCTCTGCGCTGCCACCGATGACTCCGTAGAAGTGGCGAAGTATTGGGCCTACAAGATCTGAACAACTGTCGTGCGACATGAAGAAGACCATGAAGACTGTATCAGTGTGAACCAGGCCAGGCGGTGCGATTGTGTGACGAAAAGCTGTGCAAGCGCAAGTCTTACCGCGAGTTTGATTTACTCACGTGCCTTTGCAATAAGAGTTAAAAAATCAGGATCCACAACGCGTAACAATGGTTACACTACGAGTAAGTTAGCTTGACAAAATTATCGTTTGCTTGTGAAAAACCTTGCTTTATTGAATTTATTTACAATGAATGATAATAAAGGAATAGTGTTTGTGAGTTTTCCAGTGAAAAATAAAGACTGTTTTTTGTAGTCAACAGTCAAATGAAAGGTAGGTAAAGTCAGCCGCAAGTCAGTGGTAACAACACTATTATAAGCTGTCCTTTTATACATTGAAAATCCGCACTACGCTAGGCCAGCTCAAGGTCAGTGTTACCAACGACGACGTGCGGTCGGCTGTAGGTACTGTCATCATTTACCTTTATTGTTCATGTTTCTGACCATGTGTATAGCTGGTAAATTACTTTGTTCTATGACTATTTCTGGATGTACACGATCTTTTGACAAATCTATTAACTGTCGCTCCGATGGTTCTGGTCTTGGTGACTAGAAAAATATATGTATAAAAATTAGCAATAAATGACGTCCCCCAGTTAGATGGACCGACCTTGACGAACTTAAAAAGTTTCTGGGACTGGATGCGGAAGGCGGAGGACAGGGTGTTGTGGGCTAGCGCACCTTGGGAGAGGCCAATGTCCAGCACGCGCGCCCCTCTGAGACGTCGCGGGGGGAGTCAAACACCTCACTCCCCCCCCTGACCCGAGAGGAGGCCCGCGGTGGCGGGCCGGCACCGGCCGGGGGTTGCGGAAGATTCTTTCGTTCCCGCGACCCCCGGCGTAGGTGTGAGTCGGAACACCGGGGTGGTTTTTAGTCAGTAAGAGTCTGACAGACCCC
The DNA here is from genome assembly GCA_914767755.1 of Agrochola circellaris. Classification (NCBI taxonomy): domain Eukaryota; kingdom Metazoa; phylum Arthropoda; class Insecta; order Lepidoptera; family Noctuidae; genus Agrochola; species Agrochola circellaris. The sequence continues at coordinate 1,109,249 of OU611848.1, forward strand.
TCCGCCCGCCCCAGGGCGGAGGACATCCATGAGGATTTTCCACCCCGGAACAAAAAAAAAAAAAAAAAAAAAAAAGGCCAATGTCCAGCAATGAACTGCGGTAGGTTGAGTTGATTGATTGAACGTTTTATAATTTTCGTGTGTTATTGTTTACGGGTAAAGCACTTGTCTGTCTCTATCGTCTACAGTCGAACTTGAACGTAGCCACTATTCATGAGGTAGCTCATAAGATATACATAGTGAACATACCGTGTGGTGCCGGACGTAAAGAATAGTACCATCCCATTTCTGAATGAAGGGACTTACTAGAGAGTAGGTAGCAGCGTTCTCTATGCATTTTAACACCATACTGCGATCGCCAACCCGCCTGCCAAGCGTGGCGATTATGGCAAACCCCCCCATTTGGGGGAGGCATATATCCAGCAGTGGACGTCTTTCGGCTGAAATGATGATGATGATACCGCGTGATGAACTCCTCAGTGAGCGTTTGTGCGGGACCGACAACGAATCTCAAAACAAATAATTAATAAGAAAAGAGAGAGTGCGACAGTATTCTTATAAAGATACAAAATCCTCTGGTCCTATATTATGCGGTAACTATACTCACTGAATGCATCATCATGCCTTCAAGCTCCGTCCGGTTCTTAGCAAATTTGCAGAACAGTTGGCAGCTCGCCTGTTCCTCTGGCATGTCTTCCCTGCCGGGAGTGAAGTGAATAGCCAGACGTTGCGCCTTCACCGGTTCGCCACTGCACCGATCTGGGTCTATCACGCCAAGTCTTTGTTTCAATGCATTGTCCTGATGAATACGTGATGTTTTTAGGAATAAGGTTTCAGCTTTAATTTGCGCTTCAATAGAGGTTAACTCAATAAAGCTTTATTCTATGGCCGACAGAACTTTTTTTTTTTTTTTTTCTTAGGTGGTTAATCCTCATGGATTTCCTCCGCCCTGGGGCGGACGGAGGAGTCTGTCAGACTCTTGCTGAGTAAAAACCACCCCGGTGTTCCAACTCACACCTACGCCGAGGGTCGCGGGAACGAAAGAATCTTCCGCATCGCCCGGCTAGTGCCGGCCCGCCACCGCGGGCGTCCTCAGGTCAGGGGGGGGGAGTGAGGTGTTTGACTCCCCCCGCGACGTCTTAGAGGGGCGCGCGTGGAACACTACGCACCGCCACCTCGTGTCCTGATGAGCGGGGGGCGACGGACGTCCCCGAGTCCGTCGCCCCTGGACCCATTTAGGGGGGCGCCCGGTGCGCCTGCTGCGGGCCGGGTGAGTGGACGAGATCTCTCTCTCCGCAGCCTTCTTCTGCGAGACGACTGTCTAGCAGTAGGCAACCACCGCGTCCCAGGACTCGTCGCCGCCGACCATAGCATTCACTACGGACGGCAGCGACAAGTCACTGCCTACTTCTGAGATGAGGGCACGGTGCGGCTCCTCTCAAGCGGCACACTCTGCCAGCGTATGCCACGATGGCCGACAGAACCTCGCTCAAGACTCGAGCATTAGTCATTTGATTAGTTGAAACTTGTTTTAAGTAATGCTTGAGTTTGGAGTGAGGTTCTATAATACGGACCCGTGTATATTTTAGGCCATACACTAGGGTTACATAATGCTATTCTTCATCATTCAAAATCTTTTAGGGACTGCTTAATTTTAACCTTGCATCGGATTCTAGTAAGACTTTATGGTGTCCAAAGAAAAACCAATAATTTTTAATAGGTACTAGATAGCAAAATTACCTCAAAAATCTGCACAGATGGCTCGGATGCAGTACTGGACAGAGGCATCGCGTCACTGCACTGGCAGCAGATCATGGACAATACGAAGGTGATCACGTCTGAAACCACTTGGACATACCTCCAGAGTCTCACGAATCTCTGGATCAGAGGGTGGAACGCGTAGCAGCTCACCGTAAACATATAGACGGCATTTGGAAGCGGCCACGGATCAAGCAGTTAGAAATGATTTGGAGGACCTCGGTTGGAACGGGGGGAAAGAAGTAGGCAAAAATATTTATAAAAGCAGCTTCATAGGATAGTAAGTGACATTGACAATGAAAGTTAATGATGACAGAAAAGTGGACAGAAATCACAGAGACAGAAACAACAAAAAATGTTTAAGCTATGGAAGGGTTTGCTAAAAAAGGAAGTTTCGTATTAGACAATATTTTGCTAGGGGCTGATTTCGAGATTTTAATGTGAATAATGCAAAAGGTTATTTCTCAAGTGTTTACTGTCTTAAGCAGTAAACCTTTCTGTCGAGCGAGTTCTGTGTATGTGGACTGAGTGGCCACATATGTGTAACTGTAGTTGGGTATCCTGATCGTGAGACCATGGAATTATTAATATGATAAGTACTGTAAGTCATGACCAATACGCTCGCACAAGTTGAAAGGATTGGTTGGATGTTACGACCACTATCTTAACATCACGTATGTATTCTTTGAAGGGTTAGGCAGAGATATCGGCAGTTATGTTATTAATTCCATGTAATACTTTGCCCGACCTGGAAATCGAACTCAGGACCCCACACTTGAACTGGATTAACGACGCCGGGAGGCAAACAAATTTATATCACTCTTTAAATAAAACTCTTCTTAACCCACTTAACAAAAAAATATATGTAATCAGAGAAAAAACACAATCTAAGACTAAAGTACAAGATACTATAAATAAATAATGAAAATTATAAATAAATGTTTCAAGGTAATTGACTATAAAGGTCTCGGGAACATTTGTCTTTGGATGTTGCAGTGGTGCAGGGGAGGAGCATGACCAGGCGGCTCCATGGACCTGAGGAGTAGGGACAAATATTCAAATACAAAATCAAATAATTTATTTCAATGAAAATCTGGCTAGCCTTTCCCCTACTATGTTGGGGTCGGATTCGAGTCTGAAATGAAATGAAATGAAATTGTTTATTCTGTAAATAGGATATCGGAATCACTTTTACACGTCATATAAAAAAATATTAAAAATAAGCTAGATGAGGTCGGTGTTTCCTATCTGACTACTCTGAGAAGAAAGGCCGAAACAAACTCAGAGGTCGTAGTCTCTTTTAAAGTCCAGACATAATCTTGGTCAAGTCATATGAGGACCATGTGGATCAGTGTCTGAAATGGTCTTTTGAGGAAAGAACCACACAGATTTGAGTGGACCTGTCCAGTCAGTGCAAGCATTTGTCAGTAATCGTGGAGCTCAACTCAAAACTGAAGGAGCTCAACTCGACGAACAATACCAAAGAAAGGATATTTGTCTAGGCCGCATCAACTACTCAAACTGCCAGACCATCATTAAAACTAAATGAGAAAGAAAAAATAAATGAAAGAGAAAAAATAAAAATCAAATATCCACATAGTCCTCACATTCACAATAATTAAAATAATATAATACTTTACAAAGTAATCGTGTGCAGTTTGAATATAATTTTCAACAATGTCAATATGTATATAAAACTGGTTTATTGTGATGAATAAGCAAAATGTCAAGTTTTATGGTTTTCACAAGGCTTAGCAGAGCGAGCAGCTCAATCCCAAGCTTTTTTATCTTCTAAATAATCTGAAATTTTATAGTACCCTTTTTTACAAAGTTTGGTTTTAATACAGTTTTTAAATCGTTTAATGGGTAAGTTTCTAATGTCAATGGGAAGTTTGTTGTAAAAGCGTATACATTGACCCATGAACGAGTTGCCTACTCTGTGGAGACGTGTGCGATGTACAGCAAGGTTGTGTTTATTCCTGGTATTTAAACTATGAATATCGGACATTTTCTTAAAATTTGATATATTTTTGTGTACATACAATAGGTTTTCAAAAATATATTGTGAGGCTACAGTCAGAATATTTATTTCTCTGAATTTCTCCCGAAGGGAATCTCTTGGACCGAGGTTGTAAATGGCTCGAACAGCCCTTTTCTGTAGAACAAAGATAGTATTAATGTCCGCACAGGTTCCCCAGAGAAGAATCCCATAAGACATAAGACTATGAAAATAACTAAAATAAACAATTCTAGCTGTATCTACGTCAGTTATCTGTCTAATTTTTTTAACAGCATAGGCGGCGGAACTGAGCCTACCTGACAATTTTTCTATGTGTGGGCCCCATTGTAATTTACCGTCAATAGTTATTCCAAGAAAAACTGTTGACTCAACAGGGTCCAACTCTATTCCATTAACTTGAACATTGGTAGTTAGCTGCCTGACATTTGGCGTTGAAAATTTTATGAGTTTAGTCTTTTTTTCGTTCAGGAGAAGATTATTTACATTAAACCAATGCACAACTTTAGAGAGTGCATCGTTGACTTGTTCAAAGTTGACTAACTGACGTTTGATTTTAAAAATGAGGGAAGTGTCATCCGCGAATAATACGATCTTGTGATTATCCCTTATGTGGTAAGGTAAGTCATTTATATAAATTAGAAATAAGAAAGGACCTAGAATTGAACCCTGCGGAACGCCCATGGTGACCGCAGATCCTGCAGATCTCTTGCCATTTACATCGACCCTCTGAATTCTATTATTCAGATAAGAAGTCAGAAGGTCAAGAGCCTTGTCCCTCATACCATAGTGGTACAGTTTCCTGATGAGAGTATCATGATGTACGCAATCGAAGGCTTTGGACAAGTCGCAGAAAATGCCAAGAGCATCTTGCGACTCCTCCCAGGCCTCGAATATGCTTTTCAGTAATTCCACGCCCGCGTCTGTAGTTGAACGACCCTTAGTAAAACCAAACTGTTTCAGATGGAGTAAATTATGTACATTGAAATGTCCTAACATTTGTTTTAAAATTAATTTTTCAAAGATTTTGCTCAATGTAGGTAATATCGAAATAGGCCGAAAATTTGTGGGATCAGTTGTGCTGCCAGATTTGAACAGTGGAATCACTTTGCTAAGTTTCATCAAATCAGGAAATACACCAGATGCAATACAAGAGTTAAAAACTATTGCTAAAAAGGGTGAAATAACATCAATTATTGAAGACATGGTATGTACTGATAACCCCCAAAGGTCAGCAGTTTTTTTTACATCAAGCTTTTTAAAAGATTCTATAATGTCTTTAGCATTAATAATTGTGAATTCAAAAAGTTTGTGACATTCTGGTACACATTCTTTAAGTATTGAGTAAGCAGAAGTGGAGGACGACATTGACAGAGTTTTGGTTGTTAAAATGGGAACATTAGTGAAAAAATTTTCAAACTCAGTTGCCACCTCCATGTCTGCCTTAATATCTACATTATTGATTTTTAGATGGAAGTCACGATTCCGAACTGTCGTTCTTCCCGTTTCTGAATTAATAATATTCCAAGTTGTTTTAATTTTATTTCCAGAAGATTTTATTTTATTTTTAATGTGTATGGCTTTTGCTGAGGAACAGGCTCTTTTAAAAGTTTTAGAATATTTCTTAACAAATTCTTTAAAAGTTTCATCATGGTTATATGTTTTTTCATGATACAACTCAAATAACCTCTGCCTACTTTTGTAAATACCTGGTGTTGCCCAATCACTAAATATAACGCGGTCAGAAACAGGTAATGTTTTTGAGGTAAAAACCTTCCTAAACTCACAATTGATGAGGTTAAATAATAAAGCATATGCTTGATCCGGATCGTTATGATAAGGCAAACCCGGTAGCTTTTCCATTAAATTATTTTTAAATTGTCCTAAGCGACTTTTATTTACAGGAACAAAAGTTACAAGTTTTCTTTGAGCTCTGACTGTTTTCTGAGGGAAAGTGACTAACTGGCCACAGTGATCAGAGTCCAACTCATTTATAATTAAATGGCTAGAAGGTCTTAAGTTTGTAAAAATATTGTCAATACAGGTAGCACTGGTGGCAGTTATTCTAGTCGGCTCAAAGAATGTATTATACAAATTATATGACTTTAATAAAGTTACAAATTTATTTACTACAGCAGATTTTTCCAGTATGTTAATGTTGAAATCTCCACAGACTACAACCGTTTTATTACTGTTAGAAGTCTTTATTAATACTTCTTCCATATATTTCTCAAATACATCATATGAAGCACATGGGGGCCTGTACACGCTCATTACAATGAACTGCTCAAGCTCAATGCAAGCTATTTCAATAACTCGCTCAACAGAGAGGCTCACAATATCCTTACGTTCTTTAAATTTCATATTATTACGAACAATTATTAGAGAGCCACCACGTATCATATTAACTCTGCTGAATGAGCTGGCAACCTGATGGTTGTTAAAGCTGAACATGAACTGGTGGACTTTCAACCAATGTTCAGTCTAGACGGATGCAGCAGAATACCAGTATTTTACATGGAGCCACTGCCTATCTGACTACCACAACCCAGTAACTGGGTAATACGATAACCCTTGGTAAGACTGGTTGTCAGAGTTTTGGGCTTTTGACGAACCGTAACGAATATCAAAGATCCACGAATGACAACCGGGACCAACGACTTAACGTGCTTTCCGAGGTGGGGACGAGTCTCGGTATGTAAAAATGATCACGCATCTACGGACCAACTCCGGCAAACGTAGCTTAACCTGATGGATCGACCTGTGCGGCTGTTATTACTTAGTTACAATTGATTGTAGTTGCCTCTTCCAAAATCTAGTTTCGTATTGAGAAGGGACAAGAAGCCATAATTACTTTTCTAAAATGTTTTAAAATATTTTGTTTCATCTTAGATTACAGCTTTTAATGTATATTTTTAATTTAATAAGTACCCGAAAACTCCAACGGCATATACAATATTAGTTTCATACAATATGTATTTAATTTTAGATGCTGCTGGGACAGTGGGCCGTATCCCACCACACGGGACTAGTGCAAATGGTTGATGTCACGTATATATTCAAGGTTTTGGTTCAAGGATATGCAGCTTACCTCGCCACGTTTTCATTCGATATTTTGAGAGTAATGGTGATGAAATAAATTGCTCAAAGTGAAATGCATGCAACATCAACGGAGTTGTTGGGTCAAATCCAAACCGCTTGGGTTTGTGTCCGACCCAAAGACTCCATTGATGTATCTTACTTGGGGTGTTTAGCGTCCCACTCGTTCATCTTCCTGCTTAGTAGCCTGACTGGAGACAGCTTATCACTGGAGTCAGTCGAAGCCTTTTTTTTATTACGACACCTCGGATTGGAACAAGGTGTGCACTTGCAAACTGAAATAAAAGCTATTCTTTAACTTCCTCCTTTTTGCCAAAAAGGAGGAGGTTCTACGTTCGTTTGTATGCATGTTTCTTTTTTTTACGTATTTTAGATTAGTTGGAGATTTTTTAAAGTTGTTCCACAATTTGACGAATATATCCTCAATTGTGGAACAATTTTCAAAAATTCCAATTTTTCCTTTAGTAGGAGAAGCTAACGCGGTGGTCCCATAAATATTTTAATAACTTTGCTTGGTTAGGCTTCAATAATACGTATTTTTCCCACTTAGTCTATGTGGATGGTGGTATAATAACTTCCTGTCACGGTTATTTATATAGCAGGTAGTGCTATTCGAATTTGTGTGGGAGACTACAACTAAAAGTAAAAAAAAATTAACAAAACAACTGTTTTTTGATGTGTAATATTATTCCTCTCGCTTTTCTGCAACCTTTGGAAGTGATTTCGTGGAAAGCGACGGAAGTGTGTAACAGGGAGCTGGGGAAGCGCGCGATAATTGATTTGACAAATGAACGAACGGTGTGCTAGAGTTGGCCGTCAGATGGTACCAACCCATTTTCCGAGAGGTTGGTAGCCAAGATGTCAGATGTTACACATCATAATTATGTGACTACTGTAAGGTTCACTCGGTTTTTTTTAATATTCCTACAGCTCCTTTAATTATACCTAATGATTAAATCCATATCTGTAGTTAAACAGGAATACAAATACGAGATTTTAAAATGGAAACGATTAAAACTGAAGTTCTTGGTAGTTATGATCGGAGAGCCATCATACCCCACATCTTGCTACCCCTTAACTGAGGACGATTAGCATTATTGTTTGGGCTACTGGCCCGTATGCCTTTATGTAATCACTATTGAGAAAATACGTGTTATAATAAGCACCCGATCACACGGATCACAACCACAGCACAATCAAAACCACCACGACAACACGTGGACGGCCGCAAATTTGTATGAAAATGAATATTTTTATCAGTCAGGACTACATTTTGATCGTTAAAAGCAACCGTGTGGGTGATATGACCACATCAAGGCCACGTCGCAGCCACAACGCAACCACCAGCGAGACAGCGCACTAGTGGCCGGCCACACAAATACAACAATCTATCTGTCTGCAAACACTAGCCACATTTATTTACATCGTAACCACATCGTACTACTAGCGACAACGCAATTGCAAGAAGTTGCAGCGAACCTATTCACACGTAACTAATGCTTGCCCACATTTTGTCGTTGTGATGTGGTGTGATTGTGAACTAGCCCCAAGTACTAATCTGTGCCCTAAGAAGTACATCTGCTACGTCGTAGCAGACGTAGTGACATCACGGCTACGCCTGCTACGCTAGTACGGCGGAAGGTGCTACGCTTGAACTACGCGCCAATTCTTTTAATGAACTTGAATAATGAAGAAGATTGCCAGAATTTTACCATGCTTCTTCTTTTCCTTCTTCTTCGGCTGTGTTGAGATCTCGCTATGTTTGTACTCACGTGAGCCCAACGAGCACGTCGTCTGCGGCAACTTGGCCTCGAATATAGTGTCTATCAGATCTGATGAAAATAATAATAGAATATATTTGAAAACACACACACAAAATTCAAGAGCACTTTTTATTAATATGATATTGAAATAGCTTTTAATTTTACTTTTCTCTTCAGCAAACCCCAGCATGTCTACGGCTTGTTTGTCGGCGGCGTTCACAACATTGAGTTTTATTTCAGAATTGGTCGACTCCGTAACAATTTCAGTCTTGGAATCTCCATTGAATAGGTTCTTTTCCTGATAAGATTGGAAACGAGCGTGTAAGAGTTGTGTGCACATGGGCATTAAATATACAAAGTGTTACGGAAAGTGTATATTTCTGTCTAAAAGAGGTGAAGATTACATCAAGTATAGAATCTCTATTAAAAGTTTCAGCTCAAAATTACTCAAAAAATTCGTACAAAATTTTTGGTACGAACTTTATTGTATTATATACAAATAATAACAAACGTGTGACCGCACTTTGAGGGTCATCTTTTCACGTCACTTGCTAATAAGTTAAATCAAGAGGATAAAAAGAGCCATGCGTAGAAGTGCGAGCGATTGGTTTCATGCAATTGGTTTCTCCTAAATGTTCCTAACGTATAGTTAAAAAAATTAAAAATCCTTTGCTGTTTATGTAGCTTGTTATCATCCAAAGAAGCCGTGCACTTGATATTTTTATATAGGTAGATATACCCTTTCCGTTCCACGTTGTATAAGGGGACTTGTGCTAGACTTCCAAGTGTTTAAAATAGTTGGGAAAAGGCAGGCAGGTGACGATGATGACTCAGAAGTTTTGTTAAAACGTACCGCCTTCACTTTCAGATTCTGTATCTCCGGACTATTGTTGATAAACTGCCAGAAGGAACAGACTTTTTTCTGGACAAAGTTGTTGTCGTATTCATTCGGAGTGAAGTCAATGACCACGTGCTGGGCTAACAAAGGTTCGCCACAGGACCCGTCCGTGAAGCTGCTCAGTTTATCCAGAGGCTTCGGGTTACTGGTCCCATCGGACGATGGATTACGATTAGTATCACTGCACTGGTACAAACGAGAAGTAGTTTCATCGGTAAACATTTAAAAAACTGTAAAGGGAAATTCAGTAGGTAATAGAATGATTGCTTTTATTGTCCATTTGATTATGACGGTTACAAAGAACCACTTGATTGATTGTGTAATTGTTTTGTACTTGCCAGTGTCAGCTTGCCAAAAAAAAGTATGTATTTTGTACACTGGGTTCATTAAACCTTGTCTAATGACGCTATATTGGTAGCACTATTCTGTCACTCGCCATTTTGAACTCTATCAATATTGAAACTAAGTTTGAAAAGCAATGGTACCAACATGACGGCAAGGGACAAGTTATAGTGAACAGTCTGTATGTATTATCCTGTATTCAATTCCCCAGAATCGAAGGTTCCACTATTACTATTCCTCTGGCTGAGCTATCTCCAAGGAGTAGATTGGAGCGGAGAGGCGAGGAGCGGAGCGGAGCTGTGCCAATATTAACCAATGGAATTGCATAAAATCTCCGCTCTGCTTCAGTGGACAGAGATTTGCGAACTAGTTTAAAAATTCATACAAAAACGGGAAGCGGAGCGGGGAAGCGCGGCGGAGAAGCGGAGTGAGGAAGCGGTGCGGGGAAGCGGAGAGGGGATGCGGAAAAATACCGGTCGCGAAGTGATGCAGCCGCGGGGCCAGAATAGTATAGAATAATTTTATTTTTGTAAATATGGGTAGATGATACTGATCAATAGGTGTTAGTATAGTACAAAGATCAGCCATATTTTGCGATGAAGCATGCAAATATTTACGTCAAATTATTATTATATGTAGTATCATACACATCAAATTATTATCATAATTATATTATTTACATCAAATTATTATCTATCATTATTATCCAGGGGGGGGGGAAGTAGTGTGCGACCGATGTTCGGCCAGTGCGCGCGTGCTCCGGCTGGGCTAGTATATAGGATAGCAGGGACATCGACGCGAAAAAGTTTATATTCGTCGATTTTTTTTTTTTTTAATCTGCCTTTTCATAGAAAAGTTCAATACCAAGTGCATGGAACAGCAGATTTTTTTTTTAAATTAACCGACGAAAATTTTGAATGCTGGGGGTTTTATGTAGATTCATGTACTGAACCCATGGTAACAGTTTTCGCGTCGATGTCCCCCTATATGTGGCCTCTTTGTTTCGACTTCGGGGAGACCGGGTACAAAAGTAACACTTTGTACTTTGATACACAAATTACTCGTCGCGTGAACTCGGCCTAGCTCCGCACAGTCCGCAACTCCGCTCCGCTACCTCGCGTCCGCACAGTCCGTAAGTCCGCTCCGCTGACTCGCGTCCGCACAGTCCGTAAGTCCGCTCCGCTGACTCGCTCCGCATCAATGCACAGACACTGTCCGCAACTCCGCTCCGCTCCACTGCCTCCCTTGCTTCAATGGACAGGCAGCCTATAAAAGGGGGCTCATCTCTTGAAATATTTCATATTTAATTGATTTCATATTTTAACCGACACAGCCGTTGTAATATAATTTTCTTTGCCTTATGCTGCGGCCGCATCTGCATCTATCGTGACAAAGGAATGCGTGCCGAAGCTTCGTATGTTTTGCTCGCTAAATAGTTATCGCGTTAATGCGGTGGTCACATTAGCGACTTCGCCACGTTTATCATGTACCGCTACCCGGGCGATAAGTGCTACGCAGCCCGAACTATCGCGACGATAACCGATGATGGTTGGTCACATCTGCGTGTATCGTATCACTGTGCGAAGCTTCGGCACGCATTCCTTTGTCACGATAGATGCAGATGCGGCCGCAGCATAAGGCAAAGAAAATTATATTACAACGGCTGTGTCGGTTAAAATATGAAATCAATTAAATATGAAATATTTCAAGAGATGAGCCCCCTTTTATAGGCTGCCTGTCCATTGAAGCAAGGGAGGCAGTGGAGCGGAGCGGAGTTGCGGACAGTGTCTGTGCATTGATGCGGAGCGAGTCAGCGGAGCGGACTTACGGACTGTGCGGACGCGAGTCAGCGGAGCGGACTTACGGACTGTGCGGACGCGAGGTAGCGGAGCGGAGTTGCGGACTGTGCGGAGCTAGGCCGAGTTCACGCGACGAGTAATTTGTGTATCAAAGTACAAAGTGTTACTTTTGTACCCGGTCTCCCCGAAGTCGAAACAAAGAGGCCACATATAGGGGGACATCGACGCGAAAACTGTTACCATGGGTTCAGTACATGAATCTACATAAAACCCCCAGCATTCAAAATTTTCGTCGGTTAATTTTAAAAAAAAATCTGCTGTTCCATGCACTTGGTATTGAACTTTTCTATGAAAAGGCAGATTAAAAAAAAAAAAAATCGACGAATATAAACTTTTTCGCGTCGATGTCCCTGCTATCCTATATACTAGCCCAGCCGGAGCACGCGCGCACTGGCCGAACATCGGTCGCACACTACTTCCCCCCCCCCCTGGATAATAATGATAGATAATAATTTGATGTAAATAATATAATTATGATAATAATTTGATGTGTATGATACTACATATAATAATAATTTGACGTAAATATTTGCATGCTTCATCGCAAAATATGGCTGATCTTTGTACTATACTAACACCTATTGATCAGTATCATCTACCCATATTTACAAAAATAAAATTATTCTATACTATTCTGGCCCCGCGGCTGCATCACTTCGCGACCGGTATTTTTCCGCATCCCCTCTCCGCTTCCCCGCACCGCTTCCTCACTCCGCTTCTCCGCCGCGCTTCCCCGCTCCGCTTCCCGTTTTTGTATGAATTTTTAAACTAGTTCGCAAATCTCTGTCCACTGAAGCAGAGCGGAGATTTTATGCAATTCCATTGGTTAATATTGGCACAGCTCCGCTCCGCTCCTCGCCTCTCCGCTCCAATCTACTCCTTGGAGATAGCTCAGCCAGAGGAATAGTAATAGTGGAACCTTCGATTCTGGGGAATTGAATACAGGATAATACATACAGACTGTTCACTATAACTTGTCCCTTGCCGTCATGTTGGTACCATTGCTTTTCAAACTTAGTTTCAATATTGATAGAGTTCAAAATGGCGAGTGACAGAATAGTGCTACCAATATAGCGTCATTAGACAAGGTTTAATGAACCCAGTGTACAAAATACATACTTTTTTTTGGCAAGCTGACACTGGCAAGTACAAAACAATTACACAATCAATCAAGTGGTTCTTTGTAACCGTCATAATCAAATGGACAATAAAAGCAATCATTCTATTACCTACTGAATTTCCCTTTACAGTTTTTTAAATGTTTACCGATGAAACTACTTCTCGTTTGTACCAGTGCAGTGATACTAATCGTAATCCATCGTCCGATGGGACCAGTAACCCGAAGCCTCTGGATAAACTGAGCAGCTTCACGGACGGGTCCTGTGGCGAACCTTTGTTAGCCCAGCACGTGGTCATTGACTTCACTCCGAATGAATACGACAACAACTTTGTCCAGAAAAAAGTCTGTTCCTTCTGGCAGTTTATCAACAATATTCCGGAGATACAGAATCTGAAAGTGAAGGCGGTACGTTTTAACAAAACTTCTGAGTCATCATCGTCACCTGCCTGCCTTTTCCCAACTATTTTAAACACTTGGAAGTCTAGCACAAGTCCCCTTATACAACGTGGAACGGAAAGGGTATATCTACCTATATAAAAATATCAAGTGCACGGCTTCTTTGGATGATAACAAGCTACATAAACAGCAAAGGATTTTTAATTTTTTTAACTATACGTTAGGAACATTTAGGAGAAACCAATTGCATGAAACCAATCGCTCGCACTTCTACGCATGGCTCTTTTTATCCTCTTGATTTAACTTATTAGCAAGTGACGTGAAAAGATGATGTCCCCCTATATGTGGCCTCTTTGTTTCGACTTCGGGGAGACCGGGTACAAAAGTAACACTTTGTACTTTGATACACAAATTACTCGTCGCGTGAACTCGGCCTAGCTCCGCACAGTCCGCAACTCCGCTCCGCTACCTCGCGTCCGCACAGTCCGTAAGTCCGCTCCGCTGACTCGCGTCCGCACAGTCCGTAAGTCCGCTCCGCTGACTCGCTCCGCATCAATGCACAGACACTGTCCGCAACTCCGCTCCGCTCCACTGCCTCCCTTGCTTCAATGGACAGGCAGCCTATAAAAGGGGGCTCATCTCTTGAAATATTTCATATTTAATTGATTTCATATTTTAACCGACACAGCCGTTGTAATATAATTTTCTTTGCCTTATGCTGCGGCCGCATCTGCATCTATCGTGACAAAGGAATGCGTGCCGAAGCTTCGTATGTTTTGCTCGCTAAATAGTTATTGCGTTAATGCGGTGGTCACATTAGCGACTTCGCCACGTTTATCATGTACCGCTACCCGGGCGATAAGTGCTACGCAGCCCGAACTATCGCGACGATAACCGATGATGGTTGGTCACATCTGCGTGTATCGTATCACTGTGCGAAGCTTCGTTCCGATACACGCAGATGCGGCCGCAGCATTAGGTACACGTTTGTTTATACAGTCCGCTCTCATTTCATTTTGCTCCACCACGACCTATCGTCGCGATCAGCTTTATGTGGTGACTTTTTTGAATCTTTCGACTTTTGTATTACATATTATTTCATTATTATAATTATAATTATTGCCGGCCTGGCTGGTGATTGTGCCCCGAAAGACTATCTTTGTAGGAGAAGAATTGATCCATACCGTAGCCGTAATGCCGTAGTCCAAATAAAATAATTTCTGAAATAATCTTTATATTTATTGATAACAATATCTAAACAATATAATTAAAGTAAATGCTATCTAAGATACACGTACAGTTAAATAAAATTACGTACAAGTAGTTATTTTAAAGGTAATTAAATAATGTTAAAATAAATAATTGGCGATGCTTATGAGTCGAACACCTGTCTCTGTATGTTGCAGTACTGTAGTGCCGGGGGGTGACCTGGCGGTTCCATGGACCTGGAGAATTGAAAAGATTTATTTCATATCAAGCCGTGTGATGGGATTTCCCATCGGCAAAAGTGACGAACTTCCACTTATACTGTCATCAACCCCTTTAGGGTATTTTCAAAAACCCTGCCTTGGTGCTCAGTTACATTACATCTAAAAGGAACTCTTGTGCAAAAATTTCAAGCTTAGGCTGTGCGTTGTCTGTCAGTGAATTTAAGATTTTTACTCGCATGCAACACGTCTAAATTAAAAGTAACGTTGCACAGCAGCGGGCGACGGCGACGTTGCCAAATTGTGCGGAGCATGACTGCTTCGTTGGTGTTGTTGTCACATGCACGACTGCGGAGCGTGGGACCTTATATTCTATTACCGAGTCGGGCAGTGATCATCAGTGATTTGTGCTAGCGATTGATAAATGATAAATGATTTTATTTCTGGAAGTAGGTTTGTACAAATATTTTTACACGCCAATCATATTTTAAAAACTACATGAAGTCGCCGTTTCCTGTCTGACTACTCTGAGAAGAAAGGCCGAAACAAACTCAGAGGCCACAGTCTCGTCAGAGTCATGACAGAGGCTCGCCCTATCCAGGTAGAGATAGCGAAATCAGGGTGTGACTCTGCCGGGGTTGCGAGTTTGTCTGAAAGGGATATCGCGACCCCGGCACACAGGCAACGGAAGGAACACGGGTGGGTTTTAGTCAGTAAAAGTCTAACACTCCCGCTCCGCCCAGAGCGGGAGAAGTTATTTGATAATTTCCTACCCTCAAAAAAAAAAAAAAAAAAGGTGTGACTGCATCTCTCCCCCGTCCGAAAATACTGGCATCCTAAATGTTGGTAAACAAAAGTTGTTAAACGACGACATGTTGAGCAAAGTTTTCCGCGTTAATTATTAGTAACGTAGTTTTGAATAAAAGACTCAAAAGCTTAAACAAATGTCCGCCATATTGAATTGCCTGTTACGTCACACGGCCTAAAACAGTCTGGATGGTTTGGATCAAGAGTAATCCAGACATTCAGACTTCATTAGATGAAATCGGCTCAAGTCTGTAGGTACAGTCGGCAATGTTCGTAGTTGACCACTTTCAACCATAATACTAAGGGTGAGGGTGAAAACTGGTCAACTGCCAACTTTGTAGTGTACCTAACCACGTACTTACACTTATTTGACTACGCTGTAGTGTAGTAAGAATATCGTCTTACTTCGGATGCTTATCGTCCCATTTCTGTAATTCCGTACATAATTGCTTCGCTTTCGAGAGGGCGGCTTCTGGTGAATTTTTAACAGGGCACGGCTTGCAAATCTTTGTACATTTACAGATTATGGGGCCACCTGGAAAGATGAAAGGCATATTTGTACTCATCATCATCATTTCAGCCGAAAGACGTCCACTGCTGGACATAGGCCTCCCCCAAGTACCGCCACTGATTGTGTGTGTCGCATACAGGGGATTCTTGCGGCCTCTACAAGGTTATCGGTCCACCTTGTGAAGGTATATTAGGTCCCCACCTATGAAATCAGCGTTTTGTATGGAGAATTTTAAAGAAGTTAATTTTTCATACTAACATTTTCTTAATTTATATAACAACCATGAACAGTGATGTTTTAAAACTTTTATGCACTAATGTTTAAAAACTAAGATAACGTAATATGCCACTTAGATTAAGCGACAAAAATAAGTTTTGGCTAAGTTAAAACAAATAGTGGTAATTTCTGCTAACAAAATCAGGAGTAATGTTTAAGGTATTTTTTATGTTTAGAAAACTGTAAGTAATAAGGGTTTTTTACTATTGGTGTGCTGCTGTCTATGATGGTCATTATTCGATATAATATCAAGCAATTGACGAATATTTTAAATCATAGAAGTGACGAGGTTCTCTATTTGTGAGAAAAAAACGTCAAAGTCGCCGCCCAATATTTAATAATTTGAAAATAATAGTTTGAATATGATAACTACAACACAACCGCCACCGTCTGGGTCTGCACCACGCATTTAGATGAACGTGTGGTCTGCACCGGCCGCAACGCACGCACAGCACGCAACGGCTTTTGGTTTGCTTTGTATGAATTCATATAGCACTGGGTCCACTGTCGGTACCGCGCGCTTGTTTCATTTCATCATACAAAGCAAATCAAACCCGTTTTGTATCGTGCAAGCGTAGCGGATTAATAGATCGGTATCTATTAATCGGTAGTATCAGTTTTTCCGCAGACTTGGGTCAGCCAATGACTCAGGCTTAATTTTATTATGCATACACATAAATAAACAACATTTTTACCTATGAAAAGAGTTGGTGGTTGGTGGTTTTCATTGGTTTGGTCATGTTGAGAGGATGAATGAAAGGCGACTAACAAAAGATATGAACAAGGTAGATGTGAGCGGAACCGCCCGCCGGGTGGGGACACCCTAAAAGGTCATATAGTGAACTTATAATTGGTGATGTTCGTCAGAAAGGCCAGGTGCGTAGAACTCGCAACCGGCGTGCGTTTAAGACCAGTTGATCCATTCTGTAGACATCTGACCGTGAAGAGTGAGGTGAAGTGAGCATGAAGTGAGCTATCCATAGTGTCACTCCCTAGCTTTGGTGCAATGACAGCTCACATCAAGCTCACTTCACCCAAGTTATCACAGTGAGATGTTTACAGAATAACACGGCAGATGTATGAATGTGGACGAAGCGAAAGGAGTATGTAAGGATGCAGGTGGTCCCGTAGTTTCTGCCTATCTCCATGAGAAGAAGGCGTGAGTTTATTATGTATGTATGTATGTGTTAACGTATATGAAACCACATCGGCTGTGGACTTAATAAACAGGGCTACGGACTTAATTATTATTATACTATCTGCAAAAGAATTATGCTAACATGTTACAACTTACGATGTCCTGTTGTCTTTTTCCGAATGGCCTCGTTTTCCTTGTACTCTCGAGAGCCCGAGGAACAGTAAGATTGACGCATCCTACCTTCAAACGCCCGGGATATCAGGTCTGAAAACACGAAAGATGAAACAAGAACGATCAATCATCTGTCTAGCCTTTTCCCAACTATGTTTGTATTGGGGTCGGCTTCCAGTCTTACTGAATGTAGCTGAATACCAGTATTCTACACGGAGCCACTCACAAGAATTATACAATGCAATACTATTGGCCCTGTTTTAATTTACAATTTAATTTAAATAAATTGGACCCTATCTAGGCAACTTCCCTAATTAGGGGCCAATTTTTTTTTTGCGTTGGTAATATAGGTATCCTTTTAGTAACGAATATAAGCAGAGACGCATCATTTCAAAACACAGGTAAATGAAGACATGTGCTAAGTACAATATTATTTCTATTTTGATTAACTTTTTGTAAAAATAAAATATTTAAGAGAACCGGGTGATCTGTCATTGTACAGATCACCCGGTTCTCTTAAATATTTTATTTCAAGGTGTCATTACACCTTTCTCTATTTAAGTTTGTTTATTATATTTACCATTGGCTGTCAGACGACGAGAAACATAAAAAAGTATGATTATGATTTTATGCTACTTCATATCAACATTGAATCAGTCAGAACTTTCAGTCATACCTTTTTCTTCGACTAACTCTAGCATGGAACAGGCTGTCTTGGCCATGCTCACAACATTCTCTTCCGCGACTTCCGGGACCTCAGAGTCAGAAGTTGCTGGCGGCTTTGCACTGTCGTATCTTTCCTGATAATAAAAAATTAAGGCAGTGTTTGGATTTGTGCCCGGTTGATGGCAATAGGCCTCTATTACATCGAACTTAAGCATAACTAGCGAAATGCGGGTGTAGGTAGAGGTACTATAGTTACCTCTGCCTAAGCTTTTGTGCGATACTCCCCAGCAGTATAATTACCTTACACACTACTAATGGCAATGCTTTTGATATTGACAAATCAACAATATTCATTGTGTCATTTTCGTTGGCAAGCAAACGAGTTTTCTAAACATGATGCAGGCTGGATTTTTGAGATGGGCGAGTAAAGACAGGTACCACATACCCGTTGTCGCTACAAAAAAAATGGCCTATGTCCTTAACTTTTTGAGACATTTTGATCGGCATTCACAAATTTAAAAAAAATGTACTGACAGCAAGAAAATGGGCAGTTTTCACAAAACATTTTTTTGATGCCAATCGATCCTGTTTCTTATAAGGGTCAAAAACCTCTAAAGGACCAACTGAGGTTTGGGTACTAGAAAAGTCAGAAATCGCAAATATCTTTTCCCATACATTTCGTGGGAAATGAGACTCCAACCTACTTTTCACGATGGATAGACCTGCCGAAAATAAACAAATGGAATTTCAAATTTCGAACGAATATTCGTTATAATTTCATTATTAGAGAAAAAAAAATTGGCAGTTTCGGATGGACGGACGGACGGCGCAGCGGCCGGCGGCGGTGCGTTCGGGTTGGGAATTATGACGCCGCGATGTGTCGCCACGACGACATGACGCCGCGCCTGCAGTTGCCGCCTGCGGTCGGGTACGGAACGGTAACTTAAAGCGGCAGTTGTTTATTGTAATTTAGGTAAATAAAAAATTACTTACAAAAAGCAAGTTATTAAAATTCGGAAGTAAAAACTGAGCATAAACGTAAATAAAAATGAGTCAAAACAAATATTTAAATGGGTAATTAAACAAATAATTAAGCAGTAAAATGACTGAACGGGAAGTTAACAAATCGGAATTAGCTGGTAAGAAATCTTACTTGGAAGTAGAGTCGCAGTTCTAATCTAACCTAACCTAACCCATTTGATCGGGGTGCCCTGACTTAGTTACAGTGACCAATCCGACTCGCGCGTTGGTTATAGTTCCAACCTAACCTATGAACTGCCAAACTATTTATCTAACTGTCCATTCAACACCTTTACTGGCCATACATTATGTAGGATGATAAACCGACCAATTCAAAATTCAAAGTTCAAAAGTTATTTATTCAAACTAGGCTGAGAATCAGCACTTTTCGAACGTCAAAATTACATAAGACAGTCCCCCAAAACGTCCACCCTTCACCACTTCCTAGTTCGTTAGCTGGGAAGAAGAAGTGGCGCAACATACACCCCAGCAGCACAGCTGTCTGTTCAGTTAGAATATGATTCTATATAATAGTATGCAAAATAAATTACTTTAAGCAAAACAAAACATAATTTAAATTATTAGCCATATGTCAGCTAGCACACGCCAATATACCAACCAAAATCATCGAGAACGTGAATAAAGGGCGTGCCGTCTTACATATAGATATATAGCTGTAACTGTAAATTTTCTTTTTATAACTGGTCATGTTGTACTGTCACCCTAATTTACCATCCACCGAAAAATTTCATTCCAGCCCGTTTTTTTTTCAACTGATCAATATAACCAACAGTTGTAAAAATGATGTCCTATAAATCGTTGGTATTATCATTAAAAACAGATCACAAGCACAGTGTGTGTGTTACAGGGTTTTACCTCCAGTTGAAATCTGATACCATCTGGAGTTCCTCAGGGATCCATTTTAGGACCTCTTCTATTTAATCTATTTATAGCAGATATCAAGAAATGTTTTATTAACGCGTACATTCTATTATACGCTGATGACATGAAAATACTTAAAACAGTACGTTGTTCATCTGACACATCACTACTCCAGGAAGAACTCAATAGGTTTGTAGATTACTGTAGACTAAACCAAACTTCAACTAAATGTATCCAAATGCTTTCATATGACTTACGAGTATACACGGCAAAAGAAGACAATTGGTTCAGGGTACGCATTGGATAACCAAACAATCACTAAGGTGAACAGTATTAGGGATTTGGGCGTTATCTAGGACAGTAAACTCATATTCGAATTGCATAATGATGAAATAGTAAAGAAAGCGTCCAAGTCTCTAGGTTTCATAATCAGATCATCTACTTGCTTCAGCTCTCTAAAACCACTCAAAGTATTATACTGTACATACGTACGCAGCCACCTTGAATATGCATCTCAAGTGTGGAACCCAAAATATGACATATATAAGTCAAGAATAGAAATCATTCAGGAAAAGTGTCTAAGATATTTATATTTTAAGACAAAGCAATACTCAAAGGATTACACGCATCGTTGCAAAATATACCATTTTCTACCACTGGAAAACAGACGCTTTGCTAATGATATTACTTTTCTGTTAAATATTGCCAAAAGTTCCATCGATTGTTCCCAACTTCTCTCCAAAATATCACTCCGAACCTATCACGTAGGCTTCAGGCAGCGACCACTTCTTCACATTCCATTTGCATCAACAAACTACCGACGGAATGCCTTCTTCTTACGTAGCGCAGCAAGCTTTAATAATCTGCCCTCTCACTTAGATGTTGATCTATTTAGAACCAGCCCTAGCACATTAAGGCGTACTTTAAATAAAGAATACTTTGTCCCCAATGAGTAGCATTATTCATAATATCATGTAACAAATGTGTACTTTTTTTTTACTGCCTTTTATGTTTTGTTAAAAACAAAAAGAATTTATTTTATTTTGTTTTGTCTTGTTTAAGAAGAATTTGTTAAGTTATATTTAAGAAGATTTAGTTTTTTATTTTTATTGTAGGTACATAGTTTTTAATTTGTGGAAGCCTATAAATGGCAATCGTAAGCACTATTTTACATACGAGTACTAAATAGATATTAGACTGTAAGCTTTCCTAAGAATAAATAAATAAATAAATGCCTTTGCTCTGCAGTGGGAGATCACAGGTTTTAATTATACAGGGTAAAATTTTATGGTTTACCTTTCATTTCATTTATCATGTTTGTTAGAGAGATTTGATCCTTATCGATTAATGCCATAAAAGTACGGGGCGATATTTTTTCGGATTTTAGCCGGTTTGATTCCCGAGTCAGATAAGCGAATTATCGAAAATCTTTGAACGCAGATTAGTTTATTTTTTTAAATAAAGGAATGTTTTCTTTGAGTCAAATTGGCTATCCCCAGTATTTAGAGTACTTTCCTTCCAGGTTAGGTTCAAACATTCCAGTATGTCTTCAGCCCCTCGTACGCCTTTCAAAGGAGCCAGGGGCCCGAGATATGACATTTATTAAATTTATACGAATAAAAATCTATTGCCGCATTTACGAAAGACCATCATTTGAGTACGGCTCCACCGATTTATTTTTATTGTGTTCGTTATTTTCAGGACAAGGCTTGAATGAAAGAAGTTTTTTGGGAAATCCAGTGGAAAAATCGAATAATTGGATGGTATTTTTGTATGAAAATCTGAATAAAAATAATAAACCACTGGAGAAAGAGACATGAAATTCACCCGGGCAACGCCGGGCACGAACAGCTAGTCTTATCCTTCTACCCTACTTCCTACTATAATAATTAATAATATTAATATTTATAAGTGTTTTAAATGAAATAAAGGAGAATATTAATATATCAATTAATATTATTTAATTATTAATTATCTTACTAATATTATAAATGTGAAAGTTTGTATGTTTGTTAATCAATCACGTAATAACGGCTAAACGGATTTGGGTGAAATTTGGCACACACATAGTTTAGAACCTGGATTAACACGTAGAATATTTTTTATCCGGGTAGTACGTTTCCGTGGGATAATTTCCGACCTCCACGAGGGCGGAACCACGGGCGAAAGCTAATAAATGATAAAAATAAATGACTGCTGTTTTGCGCAGCTAGACATACCGGCTTCACCATCAAATTCTTAATCTCAGGCGTGTTGTTGATGAATTTCCAAAAATCGCAGATCTTCTTCTGTGAAATTTCGTTATCTATCTTCGCATCAGGAGTGAAGTCTAGGAAGACATGCTGTAGAACCTCTGGCTCTCCACAGGCTCCATCACCAAAGTCACTGAACACTTCTTTGTCCTCGGGAGGCTTAGGGTCACCGGTTCCCTCATTATGCGAAGACAGCTCGATACTAGAGCTATTGAGAGACTTGATTGACGACATCTAGAAATTAAAACAAATTTCTTATCAGGTTTCTTAATCAATATCGTTAATATCTTAGACTATAATAATAATCCTATAATATTAAAATGTTTAACTTTTGCAATGCTCTGATTGAAGTTGATTTTATGAATACTATTCGATTTTCTGACAAATGATTATCAATTATTATTTTGTGTAGATTATTTTCTGCCAGTGCAAAATGAGAGGAAGGATCTACTTCTTAGTAATCCTCTTTAAATTGGAACATACAATAATTTAATATTTCTTCTGTTTATGGGATATTCACTATTCTCCTATTTTCACAATGCCACTGTGGCGTAGTAATAAATAGTTTGTTGGCGTATCCAATGTTTCAGTGTGTGGCTGTCCCACGTTTATTTCTTTATTATGTAGATCTATAAGATACTTTTGCACGTCAATTTTCCTGGCTGACTGATCCCTGAGAAGAAATGCCGAAACAAACTCAGTGGTCATGGTCTCTTACCCTTTTTATGGTAGAGGCAGTTTACGTGCCACCAACAAAATTATTTTTTAGTGATGTGTGTATTGTTGGCGGCACTGATGATAACACTGATATTTTTACGTCAAAGACAAGAAAGTGTGACATTGACAGAAAATTGAAAAAAACCTTAAAAATCATATAGAAATACGTTTTTCTACCACATCCGGTTTTCTCTGCCTTATAAAGGGTTGAAGTACAAACATTATATTATTAAGATTTTATGTGAGTTTAATAATGCAGGAACATGTCTGAAAGAGTCTCTAGAAGAAAGAGCCGTTGCAGCTTTGAGTGGACGTGTCCCGACACATGGTATGCATGTAACAGTCACCGTGTAGCTCAACCCAGCTATTTTAGGGAGCTCAACGATCCGTCACACGACTCTTCTAGATCTGCAGGACATTAATATACTCAAAACTACCAGACATTTATAAAGTCATGTATTCAGTCTAGCACTATTCACTCTGTCAGTCTGTTTTTTTCTATAGAATTCAGGAATCTGTTGGGGCTGATGGAGGCCCATCGTTCACGCATGATGCCGTGACAGCCATATAGTCGGAAGCACTGCAGAAGCGCGGCAACCCCGTCAAATCCCTGATAGTATTATTGTATTGTTCGCGCAGGGCGCTGTATGCCCTGTGCGTGTAGTTGACCCACAGACTGCATGTAGTTATAGAACGACTGATAGTACGCTGTAAACAGTGTAGCCTTTACTTCAGTCAAGGATTGTGCAAATCTGCGAGCCAACATATTGCAGCGGACAGCCAAGGCCCCGCGCTTACGTTCAATACCAGTCTTTTGAGCTTCGGAAACCCAGCGGCCGAATAAATTACTATTAGAGCAAGAGCCCACGACGGCCAGACCTTCGTTATTTTATAAAAGCTGAAAGTTTTTCTGTGCATGTCCCCTATACAGGTAAGAACGACCAGCGACTATATAGTTTGGGTTGTGGTTACTTGGGCAGGTAACAGGTAGTAAAGGTGTATAAAATAGTACCTTAAATTCGTTAAAGATAAAGTTCAATTTTTTCGGGATAACTTTAGAAAACTCGTCATCCATTGCCAGACACTTATGACAGTTGCTACCCCCTGCCAGACACCCCTAAACTTAAATAAATTATAATTATACTTTCGTTATATATAAAAATCCAACCACATATCAACCGGCAATAACGGCTGGGTATTGAAAGATGACAAATACCAGTTCAAATGGTTTGAAGGTCAAAGTCAAAGTCAAATCATTTATTTCAAATAGGCCCTTTTGAACGTCAAAGTTTACAAAAAATTGAATTGATTCTAGTCGCCCCTTCCAAAAGGTAGTTTTCGTATGGAGAAGAATGGGCAAGAAACTCCACCGTTACTCTTTTAAAAAGTGTTACAAAATTTGTATGTGTAGATACATTCGTTACATAATTATTATGTGAAGACGATGCATCTAAAAAAGGGGATCAACTACCAAGTTATGTTAGTGATTCGCTCAAAACTCAATCAGATATTTAATTATTATGAAAAATTATTGTACATAATTTTTTAATTATTCATAATTGTGTAAACTTGCTTATATTTTTTTATTGGGTATTAGGATTTTTCTGTCACGAAAAAGCGTTATGGCCGCGTGGAGCGGGTAGACGATATATCGCGTGGTGAGAGGCGGCAGAGGGAGAGAATAGATTGGAATTTTATATAATATTTTAGTTACCATGAGCTGATTGTATCTTTCATTGATTATAACGCAGATGAGCCGAATGAAGATTGATCCCTTATAGGATCACTCGTGTGTCTGTCTGTCTGTCGGTCTGTCTGTCACAGCCAATTTTCTTCGAATCTAACGGACCGATTAAATTGAAATTTTGTACACATATGTATTTCTGTGACCCAAACACGAACGTGTAACATAAATAAATCAATTTTGAATATGGGGCCACTTTTGGGGGGCAAATAAGAAAATTCATAAAAAAGGTTTGCTAAATGTACCGTGTGACATATCAAATGAAAGGGCTTATAGCGAGAATCTCAAATACATTTTTTTATTTTTTTTAATATGAATACCTTTAAAGATATTTAAAGAAAATTGATGAAAATTTACCATTCCATAATTTTTAATTAAAATTTTGAAAAAAAATACAGATAATAGTTTTATGCTTATAGATTACAGGAAAACCTATAAGAAGTCTATGGTCTTAAAATAACATGGTAAATCACTAAATATTGTGCGTACAAACTTACATTTACAGATGGAAAGTATGGGGGAACATGTTTTTCAACTACAATTTTAAGTTTGTTCTTGGGATAAATTTTATTCATCCCAACTACGGAACCCTTCATTGTGCGTAGTCCGACACGCACTTGGCCGGTTTTATTTTATTTTTGGTTCGGATTGAATTCAGTTTTTTTGTTTGATAAAATAAATATTGTTTAAATAAAAAATGCATTTATTAAAATGTACCTAACCTAACCAAATCATAATTTGCAGTAAAACTGCGGAAAAAAAAACGAAATGTGTGCTGGGACACATGTGGAAACAACGGACAAGCGGAAAAACGAATGGCAATGGACAAGTGGAAAAACGAATCGTAACAAAATTTTAACTTGAAGTTTTACGGGCAGGTTTCCAAATTGGCCAAGTACATTATTAACAATCTGCCCGTTTCACTTCTACTATGTGTCCCAGCACACATTTCGATTTGTTTTTTTCAGAAACTGACGAAGAATATTGACGACGATCATGCCATCGACTGATATATTTATGCCATCGATAGATATTTTCATTTTGTTCGTCACTACTCCTCGTAGTGACGAACAAAATGAAAATATCGACGACAGTGATGAAATTTATAAAAACGATTAAATATTTTGTTTTACATGTAATAATACTTTTTTTGTATTTTATATTATTAAAATAACATTTCTTATTTTATATAACATGGCTATGAACGTAACATTTTTTTTAAATCGGATATCTTAAAAGATCACAATCGACTAAGCACTCGCGCTCGCACCTACAGCGGATTTTCAATGTCCAATGTCAAACCATTAAAACTGTCCGGCTATTGAGGTAACATTTTTTTATAGGTCCCCAAGTAACATATATAAAATTTAGCTTTTATACTATAACGAAAGTATAATTTTTTTTTTTTAAGTTTAGGGGTGTCTGGCAGGCGGTAGCAACTGTCATAAGTATCCGGCAATGGATGACGAGTTTTCTAAAGTTATCCCGAAAAAATTGAGCTTTATCTTTAACGAATTTAAGGTACTATTTTATACACCTTTACTACCTGTTACCTGCCCAAGTAACCACAACCCAAACTATATAGTCGCTGGTCGTTCTTACCTGTATAGGGGACATGCACAGAAAAACTTTCAGCTTTTATAAAATAACGAAGGTCTGGCCGTCGTGGGCTCTTGGGCTATATGAAAACACATTTATTTGTCGTGTAATTTAAAAATGGAACAAATTTTTTACTTCGACACATGCAACCAAGGAGGAAGTTTCGGTTTGGCTTGCAAATAGAGCTGTTTATAGTAAAAAGAAATAAATGAACATATTGGCGCGTGAAAAATTATCGTTGTTCGTCATTGATTCAGGAATTTATAATTAATTTACTTAGTTTGAATTTCTGCGCATTATTTGAGAAAAGTACTATACAAGCCTTGGCCGCAACCAGGCATCGATGGAGTCACGTATGTGTGCCTCGGCTTCCCGTCGGCCCACATGTTAACGTTTGTCCATCAATGTTACAGGTCGCGGCAGTAATGTACTATGTAAGCCGTATCAAAATCTTTCAACACTGAGACGACAGTAAAACTAGGCCAGAAAAGAATCATACAATCAAAGGTTTCTTTTTTCTGTTCGCTACAAACCAGCATACAAACACAGAGCGGAATGGCCAACTCAGTTCAAACTACAGGCGCATACGACCTAATTAGATGCAGTCATATACATTGCCGGCGATACTAAGCCCTGGAATCCGACCATGTTGTACTAATCCATTCATGTATGCAAAATCAATAAGAATCTGGAACCTATGCCACGACGTGACTTGAGTACGTTGCAGCTTTAACTTTGAGAACATCCAATCAACAGATTATAAATTGAAGGATTTTCGACTCTTTAACGGTAGCGCAAGGTTCATTCTAACTTGTCTTCTGGACTCAGAACACAAGTTAGACCGACTGGCTTACAAATAGGTCTTCAGTGAACGGCAAGGGTTAATAGTGTTTAAAATATGCACGGCCCATCTTGGAGACTGCATACTGCGTCCGGAGCCTTAGAATTCTGAATACTGGATATGGATCCTAGAATGGATTTTATTAAGCTGGTCTAAAACTTTTCTTGAGTTTTCTATCAGCCTTAAACCACTTAATTATGCTGAAGACGAGGCTGTTAATAAATCATTATTAGCTTTATATTGAGACACGTAGCAACAAAATACGATCTAAAGAAAAGCGGCCACATTCCTCTAGATCGTATTTTGTTGCTCCGTGTCTCAATATGAAACTTTATAAAAGGTATTAGAAAATTCTAGACACACTTACCGAGGGTCCTTACTAGCCGTTATTCATAATTCCTTCTCAGTCACGAGATAATATTTTTTTTAAAGAGTGGCGCTAGCGGACCTTTAGGCGCCCTCTTAATGATCACACAATTAACGATAAAGCAAACTGGCCGCACCATAAAAACATTACACAAATATTCAACATAAAAACTGCGGAGAAATTGACGAAGATTTTATTAGCATGTCAGAAGTACTGTGAGAGGGATGTAAATGTTTTAACCTCCACTTTATTCTGTATGTCTGTGTGTAATTGTAATTGGTTTTTAACCGTTTAAAGTGAATAAATAAATCTAGGATGATATTATCGAATATCGATGGAATTCTACTTTCAAATAATATCATAGTATAACTGGTGTAGAAATACCCATAACGAAGTCGGCAGTCACTTGTTTTTGTCGTCATTATGATTTTTTTTTGTACTGGACCATACCTGGCAGTCTGGTTACGGAGATAGTATAGTATGATTTTACTTGTATAGTTTTAATTAAATATTTGTCTAAAATTTTAACACATGAACTTGTTGCATGCATTTTATAACTTTTATTTATATATGCCTTTCAGTATCAGAATCTGTTATGTAACATGCAAATGTTGTCCATGCTCAAGAAACTGCAATAAAATATACTCATAATATCTATCTACGTAAAAATTCAGTGTTATCCAGCCTCAAAAAGTCCAAGACTTCCGTCAATAGAGAGTGATGCAATGGTTGAGGGTCGGAAGCGAGACTCTTGATATCTGGCAAACTAGGGCGCCATGACACCGCTTGTCTATGCGGTATGGTGAAGTGTACCCTGTGCCCTACAGAGTCAGGCTGAGGGTACATACGCGCTACTACGGTCAGTAAAACTCGACTAGCGTTTGCCCGCGGCTTCACCCGCGCGGAGTTTATAAATTGTACCACGGGACAGTACTACCGCGATAAAAGTATCCTATGACCTAATCCAGGTCATGGTCTATCCGTGTGCCATCGAAATTCGTTCAGCCGTTAAGTAAGTGAAAGGTTACAGACAGACAGAGTTTCATATTTGTATTATTAGTACTTGCCGGAGCGCATCCATGCGGAAAGAACCGCAGCGAAACGGATGCGCGAGCATGTCGCGGTAGTCGACGACATTGGCCCTGCTAGGCAAGAGCGCATCCGTGTGAGCATAATAAAAAGCCTATAATATTCCCACTGCTGGGACTCAGGCCTCTTCTCTGTGAGAAGGAGTGGGCCGTTATCCACCGCCCGGTCCCAGTTCACGTTGATCGATGTCACAAATGTTATCGATTTTATGTTTGAAGAACATGATATTTTAATGACCATGTTTTTGTTAATTTACTATTCTTAAGCTGGGGCCGTTACCACTGGGCCCAGTGACTAGGTCGCGAGCTCTCCAGCAATTGCTAAGGAACTGCAACTTTGTGTAATTTTTCCACCCAGCCAAAGTGACATCATCAGCATAACTATAGCTAGATAAGACAACCGTAAACCCACATTTATTGTGCAGACTCAATGTTGAAAAACAATAAACCAAGATGAATGTCACTCTACATTGACATAATAAGCAATTCACACTAGATCACATTCACTCGAATATTTAAGTATGTACCAAAAGAGTATTGAACTTGCTCAGGCTTGAGGATTCCAAATATACCAAAGTTCTACAATACAAAATAAACTTTATGTTACAATTTATATGGTACAATTTCATTTGCGGTGATGTAAAGTGCTTTTCGCGAGCACGCCCTATCTCTCTTGACGGATACTCGCGAAAGTTAACGGGCTAATTCACTTTGAAAAATTTACAAAATGTGTGTCACATACAATCATATACATTAGTATGTTTTAGGTGAAGTGTCAGACTAAAGTAGGTATAATTTCATAACATAACAGCACGCCGGTATTCCCGACGGGTTAGGCAGAGATGTAAATAGTGTAGTAGTTGATAGTACATCCAACCCAATTCCACCAGATAATCACTAACTATTTAGTATTGCACTGATGAAACAGATTGTCAAGGTCACCTTTCATCTACCTAATGCGAAGGAAAGGAGAACGGTATTCGATTCGAAAGGTTTCAGAAATAGAGAAGCGGAATAAAACTCAGTAATTTTCCTACTTGTTTATCTAAAGTCTATCTAGTTATAAGTGGCGCTGAGGTTTATTGCGACCTCTCTTCAATGGCTAGCGGTGAAGCTTCAAACCGTGTTGATTCAGGAGACTTCTCACAGACGAACATAGCTCTGTTACTAGGACTGCCGTCATCCAAAGTGCCGGCTCTGAGTAGAGTACCATGATCTTGATTGCCTTTATAATTGTCAGGCTGGCCCGGGTTCCAATCGTGGAACACGTCTTCTATTCTTTCACCTGTAAGAGGTAACGAATCTCATTAGTATCTTTATTTGACTAGCCCGGATAGTCCCACTACTGGGCACTCTGCCTACTCTTCTCCTTCTACAGTATCTAGTGCCATATTATTTAAGTCATCATTGTCACGTTGTAAAAAAGGAATAGCGCTATACGGGTGTATAGCTCCATCTTTCTCTTGGTCAAGAACTATGACGGCGCTATTACGTCATAATACGGCCTCTGTATTGCTTCATTGATATCCATACTCAGATTGCGTTGTGTCGAGATGTAACCCAATCAAATTGTTTTCCCAACTTCCTTACTATTGTACAGATCTACACATAACATATAGGTACATACATAAAGTCATGCCCTTTCCCATGTAGGTAAGCAGAGACTATAGAACGCTTCTTGCCACGCTTACATACTCCTTACATACTCCTTACATACTCCTTACATACTCCTTATATACTCCTTATATACTCCTTATATACTCCTTACATACTCCTTACATACTCCTTACATACTCCTTACATACTCCTTACATACTCCTTACATACTCCTTACATACTCCTTACATACTCCTTACATACTCCTTACATACTCCTTACATACTCCTTACATACTCCTTACATACTCCTTACATACTCCTTACATACTCCTTACATACTCCTTACATACTCCTTACATACTCCTTACATACTCCTTACATACTCCTTACATATTCCTTTTGCTTCTTTTACGTTCATATACTCAAACACACGCGCCGGTTGCGAGTGTTATACACAACCCATGACATTAAAGAACCGTTTTGAAACTGGCGCACAGTGGTCTGAAAATCAAGCTCCATACTCATAGAAACTTAATGTCAGAAATTAATAAATAAAAATATGTTTTGTGTTTAGTATACCTCCCTATGTTTTACTAATATAGTATGAAGGGTATGAGTAGCTCCATGCGTGAGAAAAAAAATATTTAATTTTTTTTTGTATGGAATGAAACACTTAAAGTGCTTTTTTTCAAAACTGAATAGAACTGATAGGCTGGTATTCACATGAGCTATTGCACCATACACGGCGATCAAGATGACATACAATTCTTGTGCCTTTCGGTGCCGCTTTGCATGTAGCAAGCTTTGGAAATTTTGAATTTACAGTTGGTGATCTTTCAAATCTTTGATGGTATTTTGTGAAGTTACATATTGCTTTGAATATGAAAATTGTATGTAAACTAATACTCATGCAAGAAGAGACAAACATACACACACACACACCCTCACACACTCACAAACTTTCGCCTTTATAATCTTAGTGTGATTATAAAGGCGAAACTTTGTGTGTGTGTGTGTATGTTTGTCTCTTCTTCACGCTCAAACAGCTGAACGGATTTGGATGAAATTTAGCACACATAATAGTTTATAACCGGGAATAACACATAGGTTACTATTTATCTCGATATTCCCACGGAATCGAGACTTATGCGGGTGAAACCGCGGGGTGCAGCTAGTAAGGAATAAATATGTACTAAGGATATTTTTATTTTTAAATATATGGTTAAAAGTGAAGAAAGATAAAAACATGTATTAAATAGTTAATGTATAATACGTTTGGGGGAGCTGTTAATGAAATAGTTAATACTAATACATTACAACAAAAATTATGTGCAAGAAAGGCAATAACAATAAAAGTAACGTCAAAATTGTCAATTTAAGACTACAACAACTATTTACAGCTCCATGATATATTAAATATTACTGTTTAATTATATTACTAATTAATTATATTAATTAATTTAATTATATTCTTATTATTATTTTATTATAATTATTTGCTATAACTACCAACAAATACAAAAACGATTAGCAGAGAGTATCTTTGCTGTCGTCAGTCCTCTAAATCCGAGTCCAGCATTGACGCGTTAATATCAATAAATTCAACATTCTCTTTGTCTAGATCTGCATCGTCACCAATAAGAAGAGATTTCATATCATCAGTAATAGGTGTATTTACTGATTTTCTCAGCACAGGTCTTATGCTGGACAGGTAGGGATCTGACGAGACAAGGAGACCATTGAAAATGTCTTCGTTTGTCGCTTTTCGACAAAATTTGCGCGAATGCTGTTCTCGGATTTTCTTGAAGTCTTTGTTTCTGGCTTCCGATGCCTCTTCAGATAATTTGCCAATGGGCATAATATTGAAGTGTTTAATAACTTCAGCACCGTGCAGTAAAAGTTTGTGGACACTCGAAGGCATGTAATACCAGCCATAGAGCTCCACATATAATTCTGCTGTTTGGCGCGCAAAGTTTTTAAACGCCTCAACATTTATGGGCTCCCCACAGGCCATCACACGCAAAAGTGTTGCAAATCTTTGGATCAAACTAGGATCCAAGCCTGTAATAGCTGCAGTATTGGCAGGATTACCAAAAAATTTCCTCGCTGTGTTTCCATCGTTTGTGGTTCCGGAACCTGAAAATTATAAATGAATCAAAACTAATCCACAACTTTGTAAAGAATAAATAGAACTAACGTTATTTGAAAAAATAAGATTTAAGAACAACGACTGTTATCATAACTCACCTTGTTTAACGATGTCTACTAGGAGGCCCATTTCATCACGAAACTTCTGCTGTATAGTTTTTTTTCTACTCTTCAATGACTCTTTGCTGTCTGCATCTCTGGCTTGCCATGTTTTGAAGTCTAGTCTATACGAAATATGGAGTAGGCACTCCATACATCTAATCCAAGCATGAAGTGTAGACAAACCATACTGATATATATCTGTTGAAACAGGTTTTCTGGAAAGAAAGTGAATTAATTAATAAAAAGATACACAGCATTACGGTAATCTGAAATATAACAAATTATTCAAAACTTACTCTGAGATCTTCTCTAACTTATTCATTTCCGAAGGGGTAGCTTTACAGATGTCACAAGTCTGCGTTGAAGTATTTGACAGTTGCGAAGTGATTTTACCATCTATCATGGTCATAAGCATTGAGTGCTTAACAGTATGAATTCCCATAATAGACGGCTCCAGTGCTGCAATCTCAGCTTCAATCAAAGCCTGTTCTTCCTTAATATTTAATTTGTTTTCATTTGCAAATTTAAAATAGAGCGGTCTGCAGAACATTGTGGAAGATGGCTTTGGATTCTCCCATAACTTTTCTTCACCACAAACTAAGCGCAGAGGCACAAAAGAACACATAAAATTGCTTGAATCATCTTCACCCGCCATAGTTTGTTTGTACAAACTTTGCCCTGAAGCACCGTCAAAGCCCCACTTGCATATCAATGTTAGCTCTTTGCCATCTAGCGAAGATTCCAAACGTAGGAATTTTCCAAATCTAGCAACAGTTTTGTCCAAAATCGCTTGAAGCTTTACTTTTACCCCTCTTTCGGTAATTTCTATGGTGTCTTTTGGTGGGTAACAGTCCTTTTTCGCCTCTAACATAGCAGTATATGAAGGATATAGTAGTATTCCTTCTTCTTTTGCACAAGCTCTTAATATTGTATACTGCCATTTTGAAAGCTTCAATGAAGTCAGAATTCCTAAAGCTTTATCAGCGGAATATATGGGCATAGCTTTCTTGGACTTCAACAATTCCTTTATCTTTGTAGCCTCTTCGGGATGCTCTGTGATCAATTTTATTATATCTGCTACATTTTTGTTATCTGCACTTAAACCAGTTGCATAAGCAAGGCTTTCAGTGCTATGCGTGAGGAGCTCTTTCACTCTTCTTCTCTTCTGTAGCGGGCTTAGCTCCGAGAACACTTTTCTTGGACTCACAACAGTTGATGTTCCAACACTGTACGTCTCCGGTTTGTATGATGTTGATGCACCCTCATTTACACCGAAGTCAAAACTGGAACATGGTTGCTGCTCTTCTAACATTAAACAAGGTGTCATCTTGTCCTTCATGAACTCAGGCCATTTTATGTCTTCTTGCAGCCATGTCTCATACTTTTTTATGAAAGTATGTCTCGTGCGATTACACGAGATCCATTTGTTCCTCAACGAACACACACGAGTCTGACAGAATTGTTTCAATTCTTTATTTTCGATTTCTGACAAATCAACGGCATTGACAAAAACTTCATATAATACACTGGGCTGTGAGAAACAGCTATTGTTAGCCACAAACATAAAAATATCCAAATTGGTACTAAAAGCTTCCATCATAACACGAAAACAAATCGAACGTAATAAGTATAGTAAAGCACAAGTGCAAAGAGCTACTGAGTGAAGTTAGTTTAAATGTCCTATTTATATTATAACTACCCTCATTAACACTCGCTGTCCCATAATGCTTATTAAATTAAAATTCAACAATAATGACGGTGATTAACAAATGAGTTATTTCGTGAAATTAATTTTGTAGTAAAATGTAAATAATCTACATCGTTTTCTAATATTTTCATTATAAAAGTCATTAGCAGGTTATTAACTAACGACAATATCAGTTATGTGGTTGGTTACTTCATTTAATTATATACCTGTGTGTTGTTAAATATATTACCTATGTGTTATTCCCGGTTATAAACTATTATGTGTGCTAAATTTCATCCAAATCCGTTCAGCTGTTTGAGCGTGAAGAAGAGACAAACATACACACACACACACAAAGTTTCGCCTTTATAATCACACTAAGATTATAAAGGCGAAAGTTTGTGAGTGTGTGAGGGTGTGTGTGTGTGTATGTTTGTCTCTTCTTGCATGAGTATTAGTTTACATACTATTTTCATATTCAAAGCAATATGTAGCTTCACAAAATACCATCAAAGATTTGAAAGATCACCGACTGTAAATTCAAAATTTCCAAAGCTTGCTACATGCAAAGCGGCACCGAAAGGCTCAAGAATTGTATGTCATCTTGATCGCCGTGTATGGTGCAATAGCTCATGTGAATACTAGCCCATCAGTTCTATTCAGTTTTGAAAAAAAGCACTTTAAGTGTTTTATTCCATACAAAAAAAAAGAAAAAAAAAAATTTCTCACGCTTGGAGCTACTCATACCCTTCATACTATATTAGTAAAACAAAGGGAGGTATATTAAACACAAAACATATTTTTATTTATTAATTTCTGACGTTAAGTTTCTATGAGTATGGAGCTTGATTTTCAGACCACTGTGTGGCGGCGCTAAAGCATTCCCTCTTACTCACACATTTAATACAGTAATGATGTAGGAGTGAGAAGACATAAAACACCGCCATTTTCAAAACGTTTCAATAATGAGTTCTAGAATAGAGTGGTATAGAATAAAATTGATGTAACAAATAACTTTATTGTTGCTTCAACTTATGGTATGTCACAGGCAATTATATCGCATCGTGTAAATGAGGCTAAAGCTTCGTTCAGATAAGCGCGACGCGACAGCGCGACGTGACACCGGTTATTGTTATACCGTCAAGTTTTCTTAGAAATTGTATTGTTCGAGTCGCGTCGCGCTGTCGCGTCGCGCTGGTCTGTACGAGCCTTTATAAGGGCGATTCAAACGTCGACAGAAAAATAATAGGCAAGAACCTCGATCAAGAATATTCATGATGTCGGTTTTGGTATAAAAATAGTCTTTTACCGTGAATAGTAGTCCAAGTGCGGTCGTCGCCCCAGGCTACTAGACCAAGGTGGAAATGTTCCCACTGGTTAATTTCTCCAGCTCGAACAGGAAACATGTCCTTGACGATGCGCGCCTCTTCTCTGTCGTTCAGGATGACCAGGTGACCGCCCTCAGATGCACATATCCTGTACGCGCTGGACCAAGTCTGTTTCTCCTGATGGACCTTGTAACAGCTGCCTGTACGTTGATTGAGGTGATATTCTGAAATACATAATTATTTCAAGAATCATGAAAAAATATATTTGAATCAATCAACTCAGTCTATCGCAGTCCACTGCTGGACATAGGCCTAGGCCTGTCCCAGGCTGCGCCACAACATCCTGTTTCCGCCTTCCGCATCCAGTCTGTTCCAGCCACCTATTTAAGGTCGTCGGTCCAGCATCGGTCTAAAGGATATTTATTTCTGTAAAATGGTTTTAAAAACACTGTTACATGTCAATAATAAATTATGTTTTAAAACTAGATGAGGTCGGTGTTTCCTATTGACTACTCCAAATAAAAAAATCGAAATCTAAATATTTGATTTCACGTAAACCTACATGAGCACCTAAGAAACGTCAGAAGCAAGGAATGTATACCTGTCGCGGCCAGATCTTAGAATTGACCATTTCATGAACTGGCCAGCTAACATTGGCCATATCCTTTAAACGTCAACGTTTAATCATATGTCTTTCGACGTTTGGCCATATCGTTAATGTAGGAAAGAAAACGTTTATTTGGACACAAGAAGGTAAGGTAGGGTATCCATGGTGTAAGGTAGAGGTTCTCAAACTTATTTCATCTACCGCCCACTTTGAAAATCAATTATTTTTCAGCGCCCGCCATTTTTTTTTTACCTTACCAAATTTTAAAAACCTGAATGACATTGACATTCATTACTTTAATTTATTGAATTATAGTGTGCTATATTAGTCTGGTCTGGAGTTTAAACTTACATTCTAAACGAGACTTTTTTATCAGTGAGAGCAATTAGAACGCAAACTCGTTTATCTCATTCGACGCTCAATCGTACTGAGCAAGTAAGAACAAGTATCGATGAACCAGCCGATTGATACAGAATTGCACAAATCGCGTTATTTAACAGAAACTTGTTAAAACTTGATTGCTCACGGGCTATCCTACGAAAGCTATGTTAAATATTTTTGGTTTTAATACAATGAAACAGGGCAGAAATATGAACTAAATAATCGATGTTGTGTAGTAGGTAGGTTTTAATTTCAGTGAATTTTAAAATATTAAGTAGATGAAATTACAAATCAGCCATCGCCCTCAAAAACCACTTCAACACCCCTCAATTTTTTCTGGGCCCGTCACCGCCCCCCTCTAGGCCTCCAGCGCCCACTAGGGGGCGTTATCGCCTACTTTGAGAAACACTGGTGTAAGGTGTATTAAAAATAGCCAATTGGCTGCGACCAACTTGGAAGTAGCGCTCGCTGGCCGCTGCCGCGGCACCGGTAGCTCCACTCGCTCGGCTTGCGCGCGGTTGGTTACAGTTCTAACCTTAACTAACCTATTTGGTTGGGGTGCTACATAAGTGGCGTATTTTTTAAGTAATTGTTAGTGCCATGTTGCATTTCAGGCCTCAGCAGCGGCCGGCGAGCGCTATTTACAAGTTGATCGCTTTCCATAATATCATATTTTGTAAATCCATTAAAAGTCCATCGACTTTTTTTGCGTGGTCCTACTTTTTTAATTTGTTGTATGCCGCCGCCATGATGCACACCAAAAATAAAGCGACATCAACGCCTCTACCGGTGGATAATTTAAATATTCTACGATATGATCGGCCACATCATGAAATAGTCGTGCGATTAACTGTTCACATCGTTAAATGTTGAGTATTCAATGATCTGGCCAGGCCACATCTTGATGTGACTAGTGGTCGATGTTCATTTTATGAAAAGATCAATTTAAAGATCTGGCCACGACATATCTACTCGTTTACGAGAGGTCAGAAGCTAGGTGCACGGTTCCAATTGGTCGTTTCCTATGGAGAAGAGCCGGCAAGAAACTCGATGGTTACTCATTTAAAAATAATTGGCTTATACAATGTTTTCAAATTAATTACAGTTTTAATAGGTACCTATGGTAGGACAATGTAGGATTATCATCTTAACAAAATAGAAAATGGTCTACTTCTACAAGTTTATTAAGCCTACTATGAGGAGAAACACTGAAACAAACTCAGAGGTCCAGACATTACGGTTGGATCATGTTTGTTTTATACAAATGAACTTACTGATAGATCGACATCGACAGCATTATTATCGACTGCTTACCATTATCAAAGGTGCCACATTCGTTCATCATCGTTAGATTGTCGAGTTTCCTGTAACATATGTAGGGTAGTGGGTATTTGCATGACGAGTAATACATTTCATTCTCCATTCCACCGGCGGACTTAGTGAGGCAGTCTGCGTTATCGGGTCTGTTACCTCTTTGACCCCATCTTATTTCCATATCGGACAGCAGCACTCCTGGAACATACACAACAAAACATTTCGGTACAATAAAAAATAATCACAGCCTTGATACGTGTAGCGGCCGGTTGGGTAAGTTTGAAACATAATTAAGGCAGAATTTCACTGCGCGTAGGATAAGCTTTTGTTTGCCAGCCACGCATTCGTGCGTGGCTGTGAGTCGTGGTGTTTTCAGAGGGTGAATTCCTTCTTTTTTAATTTATTAATAATTGAGATATCGATAAGACAATTTCACAAATGTTTACCAACAACGTTAATATCATTCAGGCGCCAAAAGATTCTTGTAGCATACGCTTGTAGGACTCTACAGTCACGATACTCTAGTGTAAATATGATGTATCGGAGCTTGAGAAAAAACTGCCTAGTGGGTGTCGGACCACATACAATGAAGGGTTCCGTAGTTTGGATGATTTCATCCTAACAACAAACTTCATATTGTAGTTGAAAAATATGTTCTCCCATACATTCCGTATGGGAAACCGCTTTTGCAACAGCAAATGTCAGTTGGTCGATTATTTCTCATTAACTTGTAGAGCCTACTTAGCTGTGATAGTTTTCCTTTTAATTTCTTTATAATTATATACTACTGCCGTGAATTTTTTCACATATCCAAAACCAACCATTTAGCTGCGCAGGAGGGGAGGGACATTTGACGAAAATTTGCATTGGAAAACTGAATTCAAAAATGGTTTTCACATACTCACAATATTTTAAACGACCTTTCCAACGACACCCCACACCATGGGATAGATGAAAAAAAAAACATCCCTATTTACGTCTAGGGGAGATACTTAGGTACCCAAAAAAAAAACACACAACTTTATCGGCGTGATTAATATGTACACCCATGCCGATATACAGCTTTCTAGTACTAACAGTACTATGTACTATCTTGATAGTGGCAGAGGCGATGATCTACAATGCCAAACTTTTTTTAAGTACTGTGTGCCATATTTATGTTCGGATGTACCTACCCCAATAGTAATAATGGATAAATCTATACATAATTATATTAAAATAGTAGCGAAGTTAAAACTGTACAAAGAATATTTATGAAAACAAGTAATTGCTATGTGTGGTAACGAGTCTGATGTCGAAAATATAGTTTTTAGAATTTTTGTCCGTTGTCTGTTTGTAGGTTCTGGATTGGCGTAAAAACGGCTGAACGGATTTGGATGTAATTTGGCACACAGATAGTTTATAACCTGGATTAACACATATATATGGTTCTTATTTCGGGTAGTAGGTACGTTCCCGTGGGATATTTTCTGATATACATGCGGCCGAAGCCGCGGGTAAAAGCTAGTCTACAATATGAAATTATTTAGTAAAAGTTGGACAAACCTTCAACAGAAACGAAATCTCCATTAGAGAACAAATCATGCGTTCCCAGGAAAATGTTACCATCTATTTCAGATTGTGTCAACAGTGTGTGAAGAGCATCAGCTAGCTGTTTGTCTAGTGGGGACGCCAACACCGCACCTGTAACATGACACATTGAAATCTTCCGGTCTAATTTGTAAAAAAATCTTACTGAGCTGTCATTCAGCTCACCTATGTTTTCACGGTGAGAATGCCGAATTGATCGGCTGTACTTTGCACAATATGATCTTGCAGCGTCTGATTGATCTCGTGTGGTGAATGGCAGTCAGAGGGCCCAGGCGAGTTTTTACACTTATTCTGAAACAGAAGCGGCGCCGTCTAGTGACAATATTGGGGAATACAAATACCTCGTACAAATAGCCGTACATGATCGAATAGGTGTAAACATTTGTACTAGGCCCACTGATTACGGAGGATCGACAACGACTGTTTTAATTCGACATCCATAGAGCTGCCTGCTGGGCGAGTCTATGTCAGGTAGATACGGTCGACTGTTCGGCGTTGGTGGACCGCAATCCAGTTAAAAAACTGATAAACAAATCTACCACATAATAGCTACACCTATCGTAGATTTGGTTCATGATTTTTGCACATTATTTATCTCCTAAATAATACCTACAATACATAGAACTTGAATTCTCATATGATAGTTGTTGACCTTTGATATCTGAGGTCACTAGCATCGTGTTTGTGTAGGTAGGCGATAATGATTTTGTTGTTTATTTGCACGACCCGTCTTCCGATAACAGAGTGGGAACTCCCACAAGCCAGTAAGTAACACAAGACTTTTTGAAAGAAAATAAGAGACTATCGCATTTATTATTATTCCTATACTTCTGCCTCGCCTTTTTCAAACTATGTTTATGTTGGGATCGGCTCTTCAGTCTAACCGGATGCAGCTAAATACCAGTATTTAACGTGGAGCGACTGCCTATCTGAGCATCGTGCTGAGATAGAAGCATTTTGGTCTCGTACAGGACTGCTTTATATTTAAATTTTACTTTGTTTTTTCTTTTTTATTTGTGTTTAGTGTGTTTTTAGTTTAATTTGTGATTTCCTGTGCGAGTTTCAATAAATACTTTTTCTTTCTTTCTTTCTATCTTTTTATCTGGGGGCTTAAAACGGCCACTTTAGAAAAACGTTCGTTC
Organism: Agrochola circellaris; assembly: GCA_914767755.1. Taxonomy (NCBI): domain Eukaryota; kingdom Metazoa; phylum Arthropoda; class Insecta; order Lepidoptera; family Noctuidae; genus Agrochola; species Agrochola circellaris. The sequence continues at coordinate 1,149,904 of OU611848.1, forward strand.
GATTCATTTCCTCCAATATGGCAATATTTACACCAAACAATTTAATTAATTGCTAAAGTGGCCGTTTCAGGCCCCCTGACCTCCACAACCCAGTAACTTGATAATATGATACCCCTTGGTAAGACTGGTTGGACCGCACACTACGCACTCTAAGTATGTAGACAAGCATAAGCATAAGTTGGATGATTATATCGTAGATAAAAATGCTTGGCTTAATGCTGGTTCTGCTCCATAGCTACTTGGGCTCACTAGTTAAAAATTTTAATGTTTGGAAGAGTTGCTTCCCCTTTTTATTTTTTCTGACATTACGAACTTAATGTTTATTTTTTATTTAAACAAGTTTTAATTGTTGAATACTCCAATGATTTTCTTTCTTTTTGGTAGTAAAATTCTATTAAACTGTCAAACACATTGCAAACTATAGTTTTGTATAATTTAGAAGATTTTTTTTTTTTTTTTGAAAATGTGAGTAATATGGAGCCGTATTTTATGTTATTAAGATGTATGTTGACTTGAAAGAGCACGGCAGTTGAGAGTATGTCATGCTCACTTATATGTCTCGCTGATAGTGGCGAGTGTGTTGGATCATTCGGTTCCCTACAAAATGGTTGAGCTGGATGGTGCTGATCCACGCGTCATGTTCGTGAACGGGCGCCGTCAGTTGTAACTGGTCATCTCTTATCTGCCAGGGCTTATTTTTTAATCTATTTTTTTTTTTTTTGTACCTTGTTTTCACCTATAGAAGCAACAATAATAATGTACCCAGGATTTTGTAATTTTCTATATTTAAAAGAATGTCCTTGGAGTTTCTTGCCCATTCTTCTCCATAAAGATCTACGTTTTGGAATGGGCAACTAGCTTCAAACTTTCTGACTAACTCACCGACTATTTGACGGTTCAAAAGTGCCTGTAAATGGTTTAATTGAAATAAATGCTTTGAGTTTGAGTTGTCAGACTTACGGGGTTCTGACTACTCGACCATCGGCTTAACGTGCTTTTCTTGGTACGGAGGGTCTTAAGTATGTAATTAATGGGTGAGAAGTTTCCCTAAACACGCGATAACAGTTCTGAACAGCCTGATAATCAGAGGAACAGTGAAACTTACCTTCATAGTGACATCTCAGGAAGGCTTCCTGCCAAGTAGCGGGAATCGGGTGCAGTTTGAGCCAACCACCCGCGTCATAGTTGAACAAGTAATCAGGCTTGCATTGTACAACGTCTGGATAGCAAGGATATTAGCCAACGTAGGGATTAAATTATCGGTCAGTAAGTGGACGTAGTGAAACGGAAAGGATCCAACTCACACAAAGTTAGTTTTGAGATATTCAAGTTTTAAGATCTGATCGTGTTATGTGATCGTATGACCTGCCAAACATAACGTACGTTGGTAACGTATGGCCATAATGACATGATGCGTTGGGATTGTTTTTGTGATATTACAGTTTTAACTACAAAGAGTGTTTTGGTATACATAACTCATTTTCGCCCATAGTGTGGGTTGGATCCTTTTCGCTTAACTACGTCCAATTGTAAATGTCTATACACATTTTATACTCTAGACGTTGGACCAGTTATGTCTGAATAGCCGCAATTCACAGAATATCTTCAAAAGTGGGACAGTATTTACATAATAATAATGGTACCAGCCTACTATTGTCCCACTGCAGGGCAAAAGCCTCTTCTTATACAGAGAAGTTACGAGCATTGATCACCACGGTGGTTCAAGACTGGTTGGCGATTTCAGACTTATGTATATTTACTATAAGTCCAGGTGTCCTCACGATGTCTTTCCTTCACCGATGTCAGTAATGTCCAAGATTAACTCAGAAAGTACATATGTGACGAAAAAGTCAAATTGGTACTTGACCAGGGTACAGGGTCAGATTAAATCACCTAACGGATCTCGGCAGACATGATGTATTCAAAAAAGATTTGGGATTTTTTTTTGGGGTCAGCGCTGGTGTTCTTGTTACTTGAAGTATGAGGTAAGAAAATTTGTTCTTTTTTGTTTTATCGTGTTTAGATATCGATACCATCACGTTTGTGAAGTTTACTCAAAAAATCATATTAAAAAAATAGTATATTATGCAATTATTGAATAAAGGACGGATTTAAAGCGAGGGCCATAGATGAATCACGAGCAACTGAAGGATTCTAAAAACTGAATCACGACCGTAGGGAGTAAGAGAAGAAGAAGAAAACGGGGGGGGGAAGATTTAAGCGAAAATAGACATTTAATTAAGAAAAAAAACCGGCCAAGTGTATGTCGGACCACGCACATTGAACGGTTCCGTAGTTGGGATGAATTTATCCCAAGAACAAACTTAACATTGTAGTTGAAAAACATGTTCTCCCATACGGAATGTATGGGGAGATCATGTTTATCAAACTGCAAATTTAAGTTGGTCGATTATTACTCGTTAACCTATAAAGCCTACTTAGCTGTGACAGTTTTCCTCTTAATTTCGTTATATTTATATACTACTGCTGTGATTTTTTTCACAAATCCAAGTACAACCATTTAGCTGGCAGGGGGGGGGGGGGGACGACGACGACACTTGACTCTAAAATTTTCAGTTAAAAGCTTAATATTTCGCAAACGGATCCCTTAATGCAAAAATGGTTTTCACAAACTCCCAATATTTTTTAACGATATTTCCAACAATATCCCATATCACGGGGTAGATGAGAAAAAAAAATCCCCACTTTACGTGTAGGGGAGGTACATTAAAAAAAAAAAAAACTTGATTTTATTTTGCCTTTTTGTCGGCGTGATTAATATGTATACACATGCCAAATTACAGCTTTCTAGTACTAACCGTCTCCGAGCTAAGCCGCGGACAGACAGACGGACATGGCGAAACTATAAGGGTTCCTTGTTTACTACGGAATCATAAAAAGCAAGGTTAAATTAATTCAAATGTACATTACATTTGAAACAATTACTAAAATTAAGAGTAATTTTCTTATTATTGTTAATAGGATGGTCAACTTGTGAAGCGCTATATATTTCCTGTGTATCGAGTATTTTTTCGCAAGGAGGTTGTATAGCATTTAGATGGAGGTCGAATATATTGGTGTGTTCTAAATTCAAACACCAAAATAGTGATTAAAAGAGCTTTTTATTCACTGTTTTCAGTGAATAAAATAAGCTTTTTAGAGGGGGAATGGTATAATAGTATATTATGCAATTAGTGAATAAAAGACGGATTTAAAGCGAGGGCCATAGATGAATCTTGAGCAAGTGAAGGATTCTAAGGACTGAATCACGACCGTAGGGAGTGATTCATGACGATTGAATCACGAGCGTAGCGAGTGATTCAAGTGTTAGAATCCTGAGGACGCGAGTAATTCATGGCCCTTGATATAAATCCGTTTTATTCAAGAGTTGCATACTATACTTTATACCATGACTACGAGAAAAAGAAAGATTTAAGCGAAAATAGACATTTAAAGAAGAAAAAACGAAGGTTGAATTAATTAAAATGCACATTAAAATTGGAACAATTACTAAAATTAAAAGTAATTTTCTTATTATTGTTATTAGGATAGTCAACTTGTGAAGCGATATTTATTTACTGTGTATCGAGTATGTTTTCGCAAGGAGGTTGTATAGCATTGAGATGGAGGTCGCATATATTGGTATGTTCTAAATTCAAAAACCAAAATAGTGATTAAAAGAGCTTTTTATTCACTGAAAACAGTAGCTAAGCGAATAAGCTTTTCAGAGGGGGAATGGTATAAATATACATATATTTCAAGTGACAACTACAGCGGTTGATGATCCAAAAAAAAAAACTCATCAAATTAACTTATTTTTAATTTTATCATGTTCCTGACTGACTACCTCGTTGGTCTAGTGATCGTAAGCGCTACTGCTGAGCATGAGGGCCTGGGTTCGATTCCCGGGTCGGGCATTGTTATTGGGTTTTTGTATTTGAAATTTCTCAGTAGCTGCCTGGAATCTAGATTTGTGCCCGGTTGATGGTAATTGGCTCGCCCCCTATTACAAGGGACTTAAGCATAACTGGCGAAATGTGGGTGTACCTACTACAGGTACACCTCTACCAAATCCTTCCTGCAGGGCCGAATTTAAAGCAGGACAACAGGGGCCATGACCCCGGGCCTCCACAAAATAGGGGCCTCCACAATTTGATTTTTTTGGTAAAAAAAGTTTAGTGGGTCCAATACGCTAAATTTACCGTTTTGTATAAAAATGATTATCAAAAAGATCAATCTAAGGAAATCTTCTATAAGCAAATACTCGAAAATTCAGAGCTACATTTCCAAATGTTGAAATTACGTTGAGAATGTAGGTACTCGTACTTGGTGTTGATGGCGTCGAACTGCGCTGGAGAATGCTCATTACGAAGATGAAATTATAAAAAATAGACTTCGGACTACAATGACACAGAACCGCTTATGAAAGTTATCCCTACTTAGTAATGAAAGTGATTTACTCCGAGAACTGGATTTCGCTGAAATTATAAATGATTTTACGACGAAAAAAGCTCGCAAAGTTCCATTCGCCTAACATTTATCTTTTTTTCCTTTGTATATTTTTAGTACCTAATATGTATAAATTATTGAAAACTATGTTTTTTTTTCGTCTGGTTCAAAAACAAAATCGGTGCCTCCACTTCTTGGTTGCCCCAGGGCCTCCACACCTCTAAATCCGCCCCAGCCTTCGGGGAAACAACACATGATGTTATGTACTTATGTAATTTCCACATACACAAGCAAGCCACTAACCAATTGTCTTAATCTTATAAAATAATTATTAAAAACTTACCTGTCACTATCAACAAGTAGGATAAAGCCAAATATATTTTTAACATGTTTGTGTGCTGTATCGCTTCACTGCCGAAGTTGGAATGGCTTGAACTGAAGTTAGCTGTACTCTTCGTGCGACTTACGTGAAGTTAGCAGACTGTAAGTGTGACCTTAGAGTTGCTCTAACACCCACTTGCACCACAAATGACTAAATACGTTTATAATATAATAATAATAATAATCCATTGAATTCAGGCGACGCAGGCCCATAAATAAATACCTTAACCTAAACATACATATCTTTTTATTATAATTACAACAAATCATGATTGTACACGAAGTGATGACTGTGTCGGCGTCCTGTTGCGCTGCGTGGTGTCGCGTAAATTTCCACGAAATCGTCGATACGCCACACGTTTCGGCCAAAACTCTTCTTTCATGAAGGTTTCTAGGTACTAAGTTGGAACCCGCACCACAACGTTTAACGTTAAACGTATTTATCTCTGTAGTCTTTATTTTATTTCAATGTTTAGCCTATACTGTCCCATTGTTGGGCAAAGGTCTTTCCAATGTTTATTTCAACTTCTCAAAAATATTGTAAATACCTATGTGAGAAATGATGCACTTTTTGATGATCATGTCTCCATAATTTAAAACTTGTCTGTACAACTACATAGGTAGTAATCTCATTTTTCCAGTTATTGCTAAAGATTTCACCAGGATGAAGATGTCGTGGCCAGATCATAGAATTGATAATTTCATGAAGTGTTCGACCATTTCATGAAATGGTTGTATTTCATGAAATCATCGACCGCTGGTCACATCATGGTGTGGTCTGGCCAGATCATTGAATACTCAACGTTTGACGATAGGAACAGTTAAACGCATGACTACTTCATCATATCGTAAAATAGTTCGATTATCCACCGGTAGAGGCGTTGATGACGCTTTTTTTTTGTTGTGCATCATGGCGGCGGCATACAACGAATCAAACAAAGTACGGTGACCACGCAAAAAAATCGATGGACTTTTATTGGATTTCCAACTATGATATTATGAAAGGCGACCTTGAAGAATTATATTTCCGATGATAGAGAAGCCTGTTTAACTTAATATTCATCTCGCATAATCTGTAGGCGTTGGCTAAATATGAGGACCTCGTGGAACAATCCATCTGAGAGGACCTGTGCTTTCCGCAACACTCCGAGGTCCGACAGATCCTGACATGTTATCAATATGCAATGTGAAATTTAATTCGTTTGCATCCTCTTAAGGGGTCATTGTACTGATCATTATGAACAACTTTCACTATTGGGTCAACCCTGAAATCACGAAAAAAAATCAGCTGTCCCTACAATAAACGAGCTATGCGAACATAAATGTATCGAACAGCAGATTTTTTTAAATTTCACATTTCTAAAACCGATTATGCTTCAGTGAGATGTTTGTGTATGTTATATATTTATTAACATCTTAATGATGTTCGTAATCATTCCTTTTGTAATGTAACTGCTTTAGAAAGATTATAAAACATGAACACCACGCACTCAGGTACGGTCAGCAACAAAAATCGGTTCTAAGTTTATATTTTTAAATTAAAATATTCATTATAATTTTAACAGATATAAAATTTTAAGAGAAACTCTTAACGAATACATGAACTGCTGAAATGCAATGTATATAATTATTTTGCATTAATTTAGGTGATAAGTAACAGTATCTAGCAGTGTTACCGCCTTTTGTTGCTGACCCTACTTGTCTAGCATTTATTTATTCATAGTTCTTAATAGAAAATAATTATATGACATTACAACTTAAACTTGATTTCAGTAGGGTTATTAGAGTGAGGATTCTTCCAACCCAATTCATTCTGCCGTGAGTCGTGATTAGGCTTCGAACTGTTTTGATTGCGGAGATCTCTCACAGACGAACATAGCTTCGAACTCAGGTTCAATGTCTGCCAAACCGCCTTTTCTTTCAAAAGATGCCCGGTCCTGGATGCCCCTTAGATTGTTAGGCTGGCCATCACTCCAATCGTTGAACACGTCTTCGAATCTCTCACCTGGAAGAAGTCAGAATTCTGTTTAAATTCACTACTGCTGTAGTGCCGTGAAAGGGAGAATTCAAAATAATATTTAGATAGGCAGACAAACAGTAGCACCTTTTTAGGGTTCCATACGTCCAAATGAAAAAACGGAACCCATAGAGGATCACTCGTGTCTGTCTGTCCGTCTGGTACAGCCGATTTGCTCCGAATCTACTAGACCGATTTAGTTGAAATTTGATACACATATGAATTTCTGTGACCCAAATATGAACGTGTAACGTAAATAAATAATTTTATATATGGGGTTTGCTTTTGGGGAAAAATTCGAAAATTAAAAAATAAAGTTTAGCAAACAGCCATGCTATTCTGTAAACATCTCACCGTGAAAACTTGGGTGAAGTGAGCTGTCAATAGTGTCAATCCCTGTGGAATGACAGCTCACTCCACGCTCACTTCACCTAAATTTTCACGGTGAGATGGTTACAGAATAGCACAGCAGTGCTATTCTGTAACCATCTCACCGTGAAAACTTAGTCTTAGGCTGCTGTACCGAGTGAGGTGTGACATATCAAATGAAAGAATACACTCGAGAGCAATGAATCCGGGTCACTTAAAGAATCCTAAAAATCTCGGAAACTAAAAATGCTAGGTTAATGCAATAAATTGTATTTAATAGACAATGTAATACTCCTTAAATGAAGGTATTAAAACTTCTTAGTTATTGTAAAGTTATATCATAAAAAAATCAAATTTGAAAAAGGGCCACTTTCGAAGATGGAACTACGAAATTACAGCATTTGGTTTTGCTTTTGTTTGTAATCTGTCATTTATGTGGGTACATAAACCATGTTGATAGTGCTCTATATTCATTATTCAAGCTGAAATTATGTCGCTTACGCCTGAAGAATGCACCAGAATACTTACAATGCTGGAAACCGGCCGGAGTCAGCGCGATACAGCCAGGACTGTCGGTGTGTCGCTGTCAACATTTATTTTACAACAATTTATCCACCGTTTTTTTTGTGTTATAGATATTTTTCAACACTGTCTCTTTAAATTCAGTCCCTCAGAGCTGAGAAAAGACTATTCTATTATTCTTTTCTTGTCTCATAAAATATACATTGGGACCTACTTAATATACAGGGTGGCAGGGACATCGACGCAAAAACTGTTACCATGGATTCAGAACATGAATCTGAATCCCCCAGCGTTGAAATTTATCGTCAGTTATTAAATAAAAAAAATGCTGTTTCATAGAAAAGTTCAATACTTACTATGCGGCCAAAATGTATGGAACAGCTGTTTTATACTTGTTTGCGTTGCAAGACGATGTAAATGGCACAGTGATACTAATAAACACTAATACCGTGAATAGTGGTCCAGGTGCGCTCCCGGCCCCAGGCTCCCAGACCTACGTGAAAAAAATCCCACAGCTTATCCGTCGCACGAGCAGGGAACATGTCATGGACGATGCGAGCCTCTTCTCTGTCGTTCAGGATGACCAGGTGCCCCCCCTCGGATGCACATATTCCGTACGCACGCGTCCAGGTCTGTAACTTGTGATGTACCTTGTAACAGCTGCCTGTATACCTCTTAAAGTGATATTCTGAAATAATATCAAAATAATATCAACAAGATATAAACCGGCCAAGTGCGAGTCGAACTCGTATTAAACTAAGAAAATGTAATTAGTATTGTTTTCGGACGGAATATCAGATTACGTTTAGTTGTAAACTGTGCTAGTAACCACCGAAAAACCTTTATCAATTCCGGATTCAGGATAAATATTTTACAAGGTTGCGCTCGCGACTTCATCCGCGCGGTAGTCGGATAAATTAGAATTTTAAGAATATCATTATGATACAATGTTAGATAATGCTGTGATGTGTATAGCTACTCGATAATTCACTTACCATTATCAAAAGTACCACATTCGTTCGTCGTCAGATTGTCGTGTTTCCTGTAGCATATGAAGGGACGTGGGTCCTCGCATGACGAGGTAGACATGTGATACTCGGTTTCATTATCGCTGAAAAAGGTAAGGCAGTCACCGGTTTCAGCTCCACGTGAATCCCATTTTATTTCCATGTCAGACAGTGGTACTCCTGAAACATACACGTCAAAATTTCGAAAAATAATTCAAAATTCAAAATTCAAAATATTTTTATTTCACATAAACCTACAAGGGCACTTATGAAACGTCAGAAGCTAGGTGCACGGTTCCAATTGGTCGTTTCCTATGGAGAAGAGCCGGCAAGAAACTCCACGGTTACTCTTTTAAAAGTAAATGGTTTTTACAATGTTTCCAAGTTACAGTGTTAAAAGGTATGAGAGGACAGTGTAGGCCCATCAACAAGTACCAGGTATTTAGCAAAATATTAAATGGTCCACCGATCTACAGTCTGTTATGTCTACAACGTTCTCTCATTCACAAAATTTTAAAGAATATAAGCTATATAAAAGACAAATGAAATTCCTAATAAAAATAAAAACCTATTTAAACCAAATGATAATGGTTGCCACTACTGCTGATTTTTACAAAATCAAATTTAATATATTGTAAATATACAATGTCAAATAATAAAAAGATTATGTCATTTGTAAATTAAAATAAAAAAGTAAATTAAAATAATTATCGTAATTTGGGAGCAGTTAATAGACATTTACATAGTTAATCGCACTATTGATGTTTAGGCTACCGCAAATTTTATTGCAAATTGTTGCAAGACTGACAGTTTTCTTAATATAAATAACTAGCAGCGCCCCACGGTTTCACCCGCATAAGTCTCGATCCTGTAGGAATATTCAGATAAAAAGTATCCTATGTGTTAATCCAGGTTATAAACTATCTGTGTGACAAATTTCATCTAAGTTTGTTTAGTAGTTTTTGCGTGAAAGAGTAAAAACATCCATCCATCCTCACTAACTTTCGTGTTTATACTCGTATACTCGTAGTAGGATAATATGTTCTTTTCCGTGTTCCACAGATCAGCGTCTAGAGACGTCGCCATCAAAGCCGTCATTTGTGTCGTAGTGCAAGTTATATATTTATATTATTATAGTATTATATATGTTTAATAATTGTGAATAATATAAATCACACATAGTCTTCACGACTATGTGGATCATTCCTTTTTTATTTTGTTTTCTCATTTAGTTTTGTCATGGTCGCCCGCAGCTTGAGTAATTTATGCGGCCTACCCAAATGTCCTTTCTTTGATATTGTTCGTCGAATCGTTGAGCTCCTTAAATTCTGAGTGGAGCTGCACGGTCACTGACAAATGCGTGCACTGACTGGACAGGTCCACTCAATCTATGTGGTTCTTTCCTCAAAAGGCCATTTTTAGACACCAATCTACATGATCTTCACATGATCTGACCAAGATTATATCTGGACTTTAAAAGAGACTGTGACCTCTGAGTTTGTTTCGGCCTTTCTTCTCGGAGTAGTCAGATAGGAAACGCCGACCTCATCTAGTTTAAAAATAATATGATTGACGTGTAAATTGTTTTGTACAACCTACTTACAGAAATAAAAATCATTTATCATTTAAGTGAACGGTGACTCGCTTGGTTTGTATGGAAAGTGTTGACGATACTTCTAGCAGCGGCCGCCGCGGCGCCACCGTGCTCTGTGATGTAGCCCGACTGTCGGGGAATACATAATGTGGGTGTCGACGGTTGCGGCCAACAGTACAGTACCTTACGGACTACATTGACTTGTGCAAGATGTCTACGCGTAAGTTTAGTCATTGCGCCAAGCAATGCCCCTTAAATCATTTCGTTGCATTAACACTATACTTATGAACACGACTGCTTGTAGTAATGGGGATTTTAGAATTTAATTAGGTACATTTCTCTATTAAATGTTTGAATTTTTAAATATTTTACAAAAGTTAGCTATTCTATTATACAATTTATAGTCTTAATTGAAACTATTAGAAATATTATCCGACCAGGAACTTTAGCTGTTCGTTTAACTAAAATTAAAATATTTTAGTACAATATTTAAATTATATTTTTGAATTTTATTGAATTATACTAACCTTCTATAGAGGCAAAGTGTCCTTTAGAGTACAAATCATGGGTCCCCAGGAAAATTCCTTTGGCCCTTGGACCACTAAGACCAAAGTGTGTCATCTGTGTGTGAAGAGCAGTAGCTAGCTCGGTGTTTAACGGCGACGCCAACACTGCGCCTGTAACATGAGATACATACATTGAGATACATACATTGAGATACACACATTGAGATACATACATTGAGATACATACATTGCTACAAGGATTATTTGGCGTTCGAATGACGTTGACAGGGAGGCGCTGTTGGTTGACATGAGAGCAAGTAATTAGTGAAATGTCACATAAAATGTTTAAAAAAAACAAGATGGCAGCGTTAGTTTCAGTTTTGACATCTGTTTGCGACGTTGCCCACTTTCAGAATAAACGCTCATAAGAAATAAGAATTTAAAGTCAACTCATAAAAAAATTAATCAATTCAAATAAATTAATCTACTTTATTGTTTTTCCTTATTTTTTCTTGCAATGTGTAGTACTCGTAGCACTTCTGATTCAAATACATATGTGAAAAAAGATGTTTTTAATATATTGTTACCATTTATTTCTTTTAAAGACTTCGGGATTATATTAAAAATTTCGATACACATTACATTTATTCACATTTATATTCATTCCTTTCATCGTATATTATGATTTATCTATTACAGTCACCATGACTTACAACTGTTTTGCTGCCGATGCAAGTATACGTAGAACTTGATCATCTGCGTAGAGAATTGCCAATAACAGGCAACTCATTAATCCTCAATCCGCACTCACCCTCTTTCAAACCTGTCAGACAACTATCCATGTCCAAGTTGAAGAGCCACGGTGACGCTACACAACTCTGTCTAACAATTGTCGTGATGCAGAACCTTCGTGTATGCCCCATTTATCCTAACACAAACACTAGAATCCTAATAGATTTAAGCGCCAGTCAACACCATGGATAGTGTCGACCACAGATCTTTATTTTGTAGTAATTATTATAATTCATATAAATTGGATTGATATACTCGTATAATAGGTCTTTACCTATGAAATTGCCGTTTTGTATGAAACAATTTAAACGTTTTTTTTTCATGTATTTTTTATTTGTATTAATCGAAGTAATCACCCATGCAATCAATGCATCTTTTCCAACGCAGTGGCAGTTTATTGATGCCCTTCTTAAAGAAATCAGCTGGACGGGAGGCAACAAATTCTTCAAAGGCATTTTGTACTGCCTCTCGGGTATTGAATTTTTTTCCCGCCAAGAAGTTATCCAAATTCTGGAAAAAGTAGTAGTCTGTAGGCGCAAGGTCTGGTGAGTAGGGCGGATGACGGAGAGCTTCCAATCCCAGTTCTTGCAACTTGGAGACCGTCTGCTGTGCAGTATGAGGTCGCGCGTTGTCGTGCAGTAGCAGCGGAGACGAGCGATTGACCAATGCTGGTTGGAGATGTGCCAGCTTCTCCATCATTGTGTTCAGTTCTTCACAGTACACATCTGCAGTAATGCTCACCCCGTTTGTTAAGAAGCTATGATGAATCACACCGGCGCTAGACCACCAAACAGTGACCATCACTTTTCTACGGGTAAGTTTTCGTTTAGGGCATTGTTTAGGTGCTGAACCAGGATCCAACCAACTTGCTGAGCGCTTGCGGTTATCAAACAGAATCCATTTTTCATTGCAGGTAACAATGCGGTTCAAAATTCCTTCATTTGTGTGTCTGTTGAGCAGTGCAAGGCACGTCTCGACGCGTACTTTGCGCTGGCGATCATTGAGTTCGTGGGGCACCCATTTGTCAAGCTTTTTTACCTTGCCAATTTGACGCAAATGGACCAATATTGTTTTGACGCTAACGTCGAAAGCTGTGCTAATTCAGCCGTAGATTGTGTATCATCAGCTTCAACAATCGCCTTTAATTCGTCGTTGTCGACCAGTCTTCGGACGACCGCGAGGTTCATTTTTCAGGTCGAAATTTCCAGAACGGAAGCGAGCAAACCAATAACAGGTGGTGCGTTGGTTTGTAGTGTTAGCTCCGTAAACGTCGTTGATGTTGCGTGCCGTTTGTGCCGCGTTGCTGCCACGACGGTACTCATATTCCATAATTACTCGAATTTTTAACGTATCCATGATGACGAAAAAGATTGAAATGCGATGAAAATGTAACACTAATCAATAAACAAATGACTACTTTTGGAAAAAAAAAACCATGTTGTTAAAATAAAATTAGAATTCTTAGCCAAACAAAAATTATTTTGATTTGAAATGGCCAGTACTGCAGAACGGCAATTTCATAGGTAAAGACCTAATATTAATTGATTGATTGTATTTGTGCCCGATTGATGGCACTAGGCTCGCCCCCTATTACATGGGACTTAAACATAACTGCGAAATGTGGGTGTACCCCCTTAATTATCATAATTACCAAATATAATATTGTCCCACGCAATGGCTGGACCATAGATAGGTATAACTGTTTTTTACATTTCCATGGGCTGGGCTAACAAAAGGTTGTTTACTGCATCAGCTTAACTTCTTTACAGATCTGTTTTCTCGAATTGAATTCAAACATGCTGTCTCACGATTAATTAAACTACTCCATGAGGGCATTAAATACAGTTATAATTTCATAATGCTACAGTCTTTTTTTTTGGATTCGGGTCGTACAATACAATATTCATTGTCCAATATGTTATCTCATAATAATTCCACTTAAACATGAATAGGTTCTTGTTTAAGTAGAATAGTTTCATTTTTATTCGAGGTCGCAAGTATCACGTATAGGCGATAACAGGAATTATATAAAATGTGACTTCCCACAAGTCAGTAATACATACTAAAAGGACTTTGTTCTTACAAATTAATTATAGCTATACATTGTTTATGACTATACATTGTAGTTTTTTGAGACGGAGCCAGTGCCGGTTTTAACCATCGGTTTGAGCTCAATAATTTTAGCAACCCGCTACGGAAAACTTAGGACTTCTTTTATGCAGAAAAGTTTGAGAATTTCAGTTTACGTACAATTCATATAAAAAAAGTACCTGAACTTTGTCGACTTGTGCAGAAAATTTAGAGAAAAATATAACCCTGTCTTTCCTGTTGCGCAGAAAAGTTAGAGAAATAAGAGGCCGGTGGTCCGCGTGGCCCCTTCACGTCTGTGCGCCCTGGGCGGGCGCCCTTGCGCGCCCTACCCTAACGCCCGCGATCGCTCGTTTTTAGGGTTCCGTAGTAAACAAGGAACCCCAACACCCCCTTGTGCCTTATAGTTTCGCCATGTCCGTTTGTGTGTCCGCGGCTTAGCTCAGAGACGGTTAGTACTAGAAAGCTGTAATTTGGCATGGGTATACATATTAATCATGCCGACAAAGTGGTAAAATAAAATCAAGTAAAATATTTTTTTTAGGGTACCTCCCCTACACGTAAAGTGGGAATGTTTATTTTTTCTCATCTACCCCATGTTGTGGGGTATGGTTAGAAAGGTCGTTCAAAAATATTGCGAGTTTGTAAAAACTATTTTTGGATTCAGGGATCCGATTGCAAAATATTAAGCTTTTAACTGAATTTTTTTGTTAGAGTCAAGTGTCCCCCCCTGCTAGCCAAAAGGTTGGTTTTGGAAATCTGAAAAAAATCACGGTAGTAGTATATATAACGAAATTAAAAGGAAAACTATCACAGCTAAGTAGACTGTACAGGTTAACGAGTAATAATCAACCAACTTAAATTTGCAGTTTGAAAAACATGATCTCCCATAAATTCCGTATGGGAGAACATGTTTTTCAACTACAATGTTAAGTTTGTTCTTGGGATAAATTCATCCCAACTCCGGAACCCTTGATTGTGCGTGGTCCGACATGCACTTGGCCGGTTTTTGTTATCTTCTCGCACAATGCATAGTAAAACGTTATATGATACACGTGCGTAAGATGATTTCCGACTCGTATCGACTTATACATTAAGCGCGGTACTGGACGGAACAGTAAGGATAGGTACCTTAACCGTTGTAGCTACAGGAAAATGTGAGACATTACGTTTTTCTAACTGACTGTACCTACCATTTTTCTAAAATCTGTGAGCGTGTGCAAAAAATTAAGAACAGTCTTCTAAGAACGTTTACCTGTAGCTGTAACGGTTAAGGTATCTATCCTTACCTTACTGCCCCACCTCAAATATCCACCCTGTATAAGAAAAGAAGTGCTAGTCATGAAAAATATTGGATATAGACATGAGGACGACGATGTGAATGCAGTCTTCATTTATTATAACTCATTGTCAACTGTCCCCTTTGGATAGACCGAATTTCCCGTGAACCCGCGACAACAGTTCCAAACAGCCTGATGATCAGAGGAACAGTACAACTTACCTTCATAGTAACATCTCAGAAAGGATTCCTGCCATGTAGCGGGGATCGGGTGCAGTTTGAGCCAACCGCCCGCCTCATTGCTGAACAAGTAGTCGGGTTTGCAGTGCACAACTACTGGATAACAAAGATATTTATAATAAATATTTAATATTTAATTATAGACAAACAGCACGTATCAGATGGGTGTGGTCAAATTTAAGGGTGTGGGACAGACCATCAAACTGATCACCTTTCTCCATCATAATCACGTTAATAATTATCAGCCGACCCATACATTAGGTATTGAAGTTTTGTATGGAATAGTTGATTTATTTTTTGCGGTTTCGATGTCGGTCCCATGGAGAAAGTTGTTCAGTTTGAGGGTCTGTACCACACCCATAAAAATGACCACACATTTCTGATACACACTGTATAATTACTCCAGAGGTAGATACTGATATTATGGTTGGATCGATCTCAGATCAAATAAAAAAAACCATAGCGCTGTCAACAGCGACGTGAGGCTGGCCACTTAGTAAGGTGTAGTTTGATTGTAAATGGTTATAAATGTGTGAGTGAGAGTGTGTATGCACAGAGCGGAGGTGTAGTTTTGGCATGCTTTACTGTTTTACTGTATTGTTCGCAGCGCTGTCTTGGTTTTTTATTTGGTCTGAGGTATCGATTATTGACTCGGTGTTTATTTGCGTTGCTAGTGTGTAACAAATAGTTTTACCTATGACTAAATATTATAAAGAATTAAGCTACTAACGAATGATTTATTATTTTTATAATAATTCTTTTTATATTTGGGAGTACATTGAACAATTTTTGTATTTTAAAAACTTACGACATAGTTTTGTCTAAAATTTAACAAAGTTGAATAGTACTTACCTGTCACTATGAACAAGTACGATAAACAAACAAAGTATTTCTTAGTCATTTTCGTGAACTGTATCGTTTCACTGCCCAAGTTGTAATGTATCAAACTAAAGATAATAACGTATGGTATATTTTATTTACTTGAAGTTAGCTGACTGTTGCAAATATTGTACACTAGTTGTGCCCGTGGCTTCACTCTCGTGACTGTGTATTCTATTGGCATTATAAGTTTAATCGGAACGGCAAGTCACAGCCTCTACAACAGTGTTACTCAAAGTGTGCTTCCCCTCCACGGAGCCCCTGGGCTCCGCAAAGCCTCTGTGTTGCTCCGCGAAAATACTTATTCATTGTGACTAGTATTCCGCAGAGCCCCTACAGGGGCTTTGCGGAGCCCAGCTTTCTCAAGAACTAATTTGCGGTAAAAATAATGAATTTCGTGAAAGCTTTTCCATTGCAATTCGGATTGTTTTCAATATTGTATGAAGATGGCACTAACCATAAAATACTACTGCTCCATACAGAAGTGAGATAGTAACCAGCGTTGGGGCTCTGTCTCGCATAGGGTCGCAGCATTATGCTGAGCGATGGCCGTTTTGCGTGGATGTGACGCATATTTTCCCCCAAATTGTTTATTTTTGTGTTTTGTTATTTCTATGCGTCATGTGTACCGCAAATAAACGTATTTTCTTTCTTTTCTTTCTATAGTTATCTCCGCGTAAATCTTTAACAAGGCTATTTGAACTTAGACCGGAGTTACAAACTGTTCTCTATGTATTCTCAACTCAACCTATGCAGCTAAAAAACAAAATACCGTATTACAGTGTATGCCGAACCTAACATGCGACTTCAACTCTCTTCAATCAAGCCTGACATCAAACAATTGATGAGAACCACTGCTCTACAACATCGGTTGATTATATTAATTTAAATTAAAACTTGTTAGTATCTTTATTCTTCTCTTTTCTTTGGTTTAATAAGTATGTATAATATTATGAACGAAAGAAAATTGTTGTTATTCATATCATTCATCCCTGGTTCCCGACAATAAAATTAGTTCATATAAAAAAAAAAGTGATTTCTTTCAATTCTTTGAGAACTTGATGGGTCTATTGATGAACCAAAAATACGCGCTGCTGAAAAATACTAATAGCTTGAAGTTTATGTAATTAAGTATTACTATTAAACCAGAAAAGATTTGTGCTTCGGTAATCTTCCTGTAACTTCCAAATTAGCACGAACGCAGCGCCACAGTGTAACACAGAGGAGAAGCTTCTAAAAGCTTCTCCTCTTCATCTCCGCCGGGTTACCTACTCCGGTCGCACCTCATCATCAGCCACTCAAAAGGTTTTTGGAAGCGTGTAGAGTAAATACAATATAATTTTCTAACCATGGTATGATATTTAAGATTATAATATTAGATAGGATATAATAGAATATAATTATTTATTTGCTGAAACCTTGGAATTGGAAAGATTTCCAATTCCAAGGTTTCAGTAAATAAATTGACTGAGGATGGTTTTCTTAAATAATTAAGTATTATAAGTGTAAAGTAAGCATACTTAACATAAGTACAACTGTTTTGTAGTAGAAGTTTATAACTCACTTTAAACACTAAATAGGTAGGTATAAGGTATAACTATAATATTGAGTTCAGAAACATTTAATAGCTAGTAGTAATTATCGTAATAAGTTACAGGTATTGGTAGAGTTCATAAAGTTAATTATTATATAAGTAGGTACCAGAATGTCGGAAATAAAACTAATTCCAAATTAATTGTACAAAATTCTAAATAAACGCCATTTTAATTTCTTCTTGCGCAAATGTGAGTTTATTATTGATAAGTTTAAGTCATCGGAATTACAACAGTAATACTTAATGCATGTTGTGGTGACGCAGCCGCGCTTATCAGCGAGCGCGCAGACATAATATTGTGGGCAGAATTCAAGGAATCGCTAGAGTTACACTTTGGCAATCCGCGAAAGAATGTTTGGCTAACGAATTAGAAACTTTAATGAATAAAAATAATGAGAGTCACAGTGATTTTTGTGCACGAATTCAAACAGTCAAATCGGTATTGATGTCGAATGTTAACGAAATTAGTGATCAAAATTTGCGAGTAAGTAAGACTACTATTTATAACAACTCAGCCCTGAAAGTATTTTTATATAACTTACCAGAAAACATGGTACCGGAAATAGACGGAAAATTCATGATCACCACTGGTAGAACTCGTTCATTAATACACCCTAAAATAGCGAACCTATTTTCCTAATGACTCGAATCTGATTTTTTACAAAAGGAAGTTTTATATCTAAGCCATACCATGACAAGAGACGGTCCAAAACCAAACAATGAAAAAAATAAAGCTGTTATAAATTATTTATTTATTTATTTAAACTTTTCACACTCAAATAAGTACAAAGGCGGACTTAATGCCTTAGGCATTCTCTACCAGTCAACCAAGGGTGGTGAAGAGATTACAATTATCCTCTCCCTAGAACGACAACAGAAATAAAAAGTTTACTTGGTCTGATTGGATACTATAGGAAATTCATTAAAGATTTCGCTAAAATCACCCATCCCCCGAAGTCTTGCCTTCCAAAAATGCAAAGAAGTACTGTCTAATATCCCTCTGTTACAATACCCTGATTCGACTAAACCCTACATTTTAACAACTGACGCCTCTAATGTGGCACTCTGTGCTGTCCTATCCCAAGGACATATCGGGACAAACCAGTCGCATATGCTAGTCGAACCCTTAGCGACACTGAAATGCGTTATAGCACAATAGAACGAGAGCTCTTAGCTATAATTTGGGCCGTGAACACTTTAGACCCTACTTGTACGGATATAAATTCCAAAATTTTACAGATCACAGACCTATTGCTTGACTTTATTCCCTGAAAGAACCCAATAGTAAATTGACTCGTTGGCGCCTTCAAGAATATGACTTCACAATTATTTATAAAAATGGCAAACAAAATAGTAATGCAGATGCATTGTCACGCATAAAACTTAACGTTATAGATTCCGAAGATGACACGTCAATGAATGTTAATGTATGTAGATGAATCTGAAATACAATAAGTAATAAAACAATTAAAATAACTTGAAAGATTTACAACTAAAGCTGAAATAGAAAATGAAACAGAAATAGTAACCATTTCAGATTCTGACTCTGACGTGACTACACCTGCGGACCTATTTCAAGATAACTTCCCTATTCGTTCAGTTACCAGTAGCAGTAAAACAGATATAGTAGCCTCCAACATAGAACCAGACTCATTAGGGATTCCAATCTTAAGAGAAGCAATTGACACCAAACCGAACCAAATATTAGTGTTTACCTGGTTTCAAAATAAAATACAAGATCAAAATGTATCTAGAAAGAATCAAAAGGTTTTAGAAGTATTTCTTCCATTAGATAATGAAGAATTAATTAATCAGTTTTTTTAAGGATATGTTACACCCAAGCGTAAATAGTTTATTTACTCAGAGAACAACATACATAGAAGGCTATAAACTAAAGCTATTATATAAAATGTTAAGAAAGATTCAGTAGAGTTCGTTCTTTCTCAGACACAAACTTTTGTTCTTTTTCGTATTCTGTATATATTACTCTATCTATATAGAGTCAAAATCTGTATAGAGTCAAATTTCATCACGAAGGAAAAACATGCCATAGGGGAATTAAACTATGGTTAAAATTCGCAGAAAATATTATTGGGAAAACATGCAAGATACGGTAGTAGCCGTTATGAATATGTGTGAGCCTTGCAAACTAATAAAATACTATAGAAAGCCCATAAAATCAATGTTACAATTATTTCTATATTTTTTATTAAATTTGATTTGTCACAGCTAGCGTTGCCAGGTCCTCATACCGAAAAGCCGGACAGAGCTGTGAGTTTGGCCTAACATTTGGGTCAAAAAGCCGGACATCCTGCATTTTCAACAATTTTAAATATTCGTGTAAAAAATAATTTTTTTTTTGGCCTAACATTTTGGTAAAAAAGCCGGACACTGCATTTTAGGGGATTTTTTGGTATTAATGTAGAAAATTAATGAAAACCAAGCTTTTTTGATAATTTACAATAAAACTAATGCCAAATTAGTCTAAAAGTACTTTATTATTAATCAGTCTCAATAATTCTTTCCTTAATTCAAATTAAATGCAACATCAGTCTAAATTATGTGTCTTAAATTCTCAATATATAAAACAAAACAGAACTTATTCTGTAAATAATCAAAACAAAACAAAACTTCTTCTCTTAATAACCAAAACAAATCTCTACTCTTATTAATCAAAACAAAACTTCTTTAAATAATATAAACTCGACACTTCTTCTCTTAAATAATCAAAACAAAAAAGACTAAAAGGACCGGGTGGGTTTGGGCAACAGCGCTCGCCCTCGCTCGGCCGGCCGGCGATGGCGCGGCGCCGGCTTCTTTCATTCGCGAATTCGGTCTCGATGCGCGCGAATTTTGAAATCTAAAAAGCCTAACAAAAGCCGGACAGGCCGGACGACGCTTATTTTGGCCGGACAGGCAATCAAAAAGCCTGACGATGTCCGGCTAAAGCCGGACGCCTGGCAACGCTAGTCACAGCTGTAGCGGCAACCATGTCTATGATTCTTTTCTTTTAAATTTTGTGAATGTGAGAACGTTGTAGGCTTAACAGACTGTAGATCTGTGGACCATTTTATATTTTGCTAAGTGCTAAGTCCTCAGCCTTATGCGGAACATTCGGTAACCAGACAGTCGAGAGGAGTGGGGCCGAGCTGGCCACCTGTGGGGGCCATAGCGCCCAATCCGTTGTTCGCCGAACATGGTGTTAAGCCGCTCTCTCGCGACGAGTACGGAGTGTGGAGTTGGAAGAGCTCCGTCTAACTGGAACCATACCCGCCTGAAAGCTACCACGGGCAATCTTTCTAAATATCGTGCTATCCCCATTTATTTAGGGAATCAGCTCATCAATCAAAGATAAGACAGTTAACAGATGTAGAAACCGCGCGTTTGGTCTATTTTAGCTACTTTCACAGTATTATGTCCTATGGAATTTTACTATGGGGTCGGGCTGCTGACATTGAATCCATATTTATTTTACAAAAGAGAGATGTCAGAGCCATTTATAATCTACGTCGTCACGAATCTCTCAGGGAACTATTTAAAAGGATTAATATTAGGTCTTTACCTATGAAATTGCCGTTCTGCAGGTTCTGCAGTACTAGCCATTTCAAATCAAAATAATTTTTGTTTGGCTAAGAATTCTAATTTCAAATTAATTTTATTTTAAAAACATGTTTTTTTTTTTCCAAAAGTAGTCATTTGTTTATTGATTAGTGTTACATTTTCATATTTTTCGTCATCATGGATACGTTAAAAATTCGAGTAATTATGGAATATGAGTACCGTCGTGGCAGCAACGCGGCACAAGCGGCACGCAACATCAACGACGTTTACGGAGCTAACACTACAAACCAACGCATCACAACAGGTGGTGCGTTGGTTTGTTGGTTTATTGGTTTGCTCGCTTCCGTTCTAGAAATTTCGACCTGAAAAATTAACCTCGCGGTCGTCCGAAGACTTTGGTCGACAATGACGAATTAAAGGCGATTGTGGAAGCTGATGATACACAATCTACGGCTGAATTAGCAGCAGCTTTCGACGTTAGCGTCAAAACAATATTGGTCCATTTGCGTCAAATTGGCAAGGTAAATAAGCTTGACAAATGGGTGCCCCACGAACTCAATAATCGTCAGCGCTAAGTACGCGTCGAGACGTGTCTTGCACTGCTCAACAGACACACAAATGAAGGAATTTTGAACCGCATTGTTACCTGCGATGAAAATTGGATTCTGTTTGATAACCGCAAGCGCTCAGCAAGTTGGTTGGATCCTGGTTCAGCACCTAAACAATGCCCTAAACGAAAACTTACCCCTAGAAAAGTGATGGTCACTGTTTGATGGTCTAGCGCCGGTGTGATTTCATCACAGCTTCTTAACAAACGGGGTGAGCATTACTGCAGATGTGTACTGTGAAGAACTGAACACAATGATGGAGAAGCTGGCACATCTCCAACCAGCATTGGTCAATCGCTCGTCTCCGCTGCTACTGCACGACAACGCGCGACCTCATACTGCACAGCAGACGGTCTCCAAGTTGCAAGAACTGGGGTTGGAAGCTCTCCGTCATCCGCCCTACTCACCAGACCTTGCGCCTACAGACGACTACTTTTTCCAGAATTTGGATAACTTCTTGGCGGGAAAAAAATTCAATACCCGAGAGGCAGTACAAAATGCCTTTGAAGAATTTGTTGCCTCCCGTCCAGCTGATTTCTTTAAGAAGGGCATCAATAAACTGCCACTGCGTTGGCAAAGATGCATTGATTGCATGGGTGATTACTTCGATTAATACAAATAAAATATACATGAAAAAAAATCGTTTAAATTGTTTCATACAAAACGGCAATTTCATAGGTAAAGACCTATTATTTATCACGATTTTATACTGCAATGTTAAAGTAACATGGTGTTTCAAACGATTTTCGGAACATCCAGTTGATGTTATAATATTATGACATTTTACATAAAGATTACAAATAAATACATAATATATTGCTAAATAATGTTATTAACTTTTAAGACCACTACATAAGATTTGTTAATTATTACTTTGGTTAGAAGTTATTTAACATTTATGTATGACCATCTATGATTCGTCTAAAATGGCCGGAGAATGGGCGGCAATGTTTGAGGGACTGGTAAGATTGAGAGGTTTTAAGAGGGGGTGACTGCCAATTTTAAAGGGACTTAGGTTAAACTGTTGGACGATAGAAGACCTCCGTGACTTTTACAGGACAGACCCTGAGTGGTGTCCATGTCCGTAATATAAAGTTGCTAAATATCATGTTGCATAGCGGAAGCTCTGCCATTATTGTAAAATGGATTGATAATCAGATCACTTCTTGTGAAAGATCGACAGACTACAATGTTCATGTAAGTTAATTAATAATTATTATATCTTGATTATTGCTGATAACTATGTTGTTCTGTATGTGTTTTAATATGCCTAATATTGCTAGCTTTGAGAAATGGTCCAAGAGATTAATGTGATAACCATGATTTATGCTAATATAACAATGTGTTGATACAATAATATAAAACAAGCTGCCACGGAGTTTCTTGTCCTTCTTCTCCGTGATGACCTGGATTAGGAACGGACAACTAGCTTTCTCATTAACGATACCTATGTATTGATAAGCCTAATTGAAATAAATGCCTGGTGTTGTCTTTCTGTGCTTTTCTTCATAAAATCCTTTTCCTACACACCATATTCATAGGAAGTACCTACTTAAAAAGTAAATAACTAGTAGGTACTTAACCATTCTGACACCCAAAACTTGATACGAGTAGTTAGTGGATATCAATACCTATAAATGTAGTTTATAATCCACTATCTAACACGTGTCTTGGGTTCGAACTCGAGACCTATGACTTGGCAGTCCGACGGTCACAACACAAGGCTATCATTGAATGTTTTAATACTATAAACTAGTAGTTCTGCGAACAGTAGACCTCGCAAGCACAAACTTTTTTGCAACAATTAATATACCAAAAAAAATAATTAAATAACCATGTCAGTTTAAAATCCTATAACGAACCCATTCTCAAGCAAAGCGACCGCTGCGAACCGCCTCACGATCCAGCGAGGAAAGCGAGCCCATTCTCACATCCTCAAGCAGAGCAACCGCTGTCTCCCGCAGATCAACCGGTGACTCGGCTTGAGAATGGGTTCGCTTCGTTCGCAAGCCCGTGAGGCGGTTCTTAATATACCTACCTATCCAAGAAAGAAAAAAACCCCAACTGTGGCTGTAGGTTACTAAAAAGCATAATTTTCTGAATTCTCTAGTTTTGTGATGGTCCCAGATGCTCCATCAATGATTTTTTTCGACAAGTCACGGCTTTGACTGTCTAATCAATCCCTACCGTAGTCGATTACACTGGTAGAAATGTAAAAGTATGCAATTTACTGCATATTCCGCGATTGCAAAAAAAATCTTTAAAGTCGAAAAACCTGTAGAACAGGTTTCGTACATATCGATTGTATAATACGACCGGTAGAGGAGTACCAACATTAGGGTTCCGTAGTAAACAAGGCACCCTTATAGTTTTGCCATGTCCATCTGTCTGTCTGTCTGTCCGCGGCTTAGATCAGAGAATGTTAGTACTAGAAAGCTGTAATTTGGCATGGGTATACACAAAGTGGTAAAATAAGTCTATCCTATGGTGTGGGGTGACGTTCAAAAATATTATGAAAGCCATTTTTCAATTTAGGGATGCTTTTGCGAAATTTGTTAGAGTATAGTGTCCCCCCTCCCTGCCAGCTAAATGGTTATAGTTACTTGGATTTATGAAAAAATCAGAGTAGATGCTCCGAGTGTAAGATCGCCCACTAACAGTCAATGTAACCGGTAGTGGTCGATCCCGCAGCCGGAGTTGGGCTATCCGCAACCTGCCCATCCGCTCGGTTGCAGGAGAAGAAGTGCCTGGCAGTCTGGTTCGCCCCACCACGGATGTACGTATACATTCGCGTTGGAGCGAGCCGGCCTCCCCCGAGCATTTGCATATTCTCCCGTACATTCCGTATGGGAGAACATGTTTTTCAACTACAATGCTAAGTTTGTTCTTGAGATAAATTCATCCCAACTACGAAACCCTTCATTGTGCGTGGTCCGACACGTACATGGCTGGTTTTTTTAAAACTAATGTAGGGTTAACGAACGTTCAGTGAACCTGTTTTTTGTTCCAATAATATATTTGATTTGATTTGAATTTATCTGAATATTTTCCGTTTGGGTATTCACCCGACTCGCATCTCTAATGAATGATGATTCACGATACCACACAGTATATAACCGCATGTTATCTGCAGTTAAACATTACAGCTGCAACAGCGAAACGGTAGGTACCTACCTACAGTGCGCCCACGCAACAATGATGAAGATATATTCTGTTTGCTTATCATACTTGTTAATTGTAACTGGTGAGTACTTTGTTATATTGAAATTAAACCATGTAGCCTGTTTAATTTTTTTTATTCATTAGGTATGTACTTTAAAAATAATTTCATTGTCAGTGAATTGTAGGCAAATGAACGACCAACTTAAATTGTCTGTGTATTGAAATTACAGCAGACTGTCATTCTCTGACAATTGTATGAAATGGTTATAACACGGCAAATCGACGTAGTGTGTCAATTTGCTTCCCAATTAATTTCCCTGGCTGTACTTAGCAACTTAAACATTTTAATATAACAAGGTTTTTCCAAATAATATAATCTTATAGTTATCGGTTCTTTTACATATCCATGAGCAGTGGTGGCCCAGTGGTATGGGCTCTGACTTACGAGTTATCGGCCGTGGGTTCGAACTTCGAACCCAAGCATGCGCTTCAGTTTGTGTTATTTATTTCATCACCACTGCTCTCAAAATGGTGAAGGAAAACATCGTGAGGAAAATAACCCTCGCTGGGCCCACGGCCCACTCCCTCTCAGAGAGGAGGCCTGTGTCCCAGCAGTGGGAACATTATAGGCTGATTATGCTATGCTTATCATCACACTTATTAGTTCCTAGAGAATTCTCATGTACAGAATATAATATTCTCTCTTTCTTTTCCAGACGTCGACGGCTGCAAGCCTGATTACTTGTTCAACTTTGAAGCAGGTGGCTGGCTCAAACTGCACACGACACCCGACATTTGGGAGGAAGCTTTCGTTAAATGTCATGATGAAGGTAAACTCCATTGTTTTTCTCATGTTCCGTCAATTCCCAAGTTCCCTTCCGACCGATACCGTGACCGAGTGTAGACGTGTATTTGATTTAATTTAAGAAAAAATTATAGTATTCACACAGTTCTAACCCTAAACGAAGGGCTTTAGTGACCAATTTCACATCCATAAACTTTGCGAATTTTAACGCCCGAGCTTGTGCCCCGCCGGCGGTGCCCTCACCTCCGCGGAAGACGTGCGGTGGTCATAATTGCAGTCTCGCTTGCTCGACGACCTCTAGCGTCGCCGTCGTCGTGTCCGTAGCGCTTGGTGTGAAGTACCTTATCGCAGCTCCTATACTACGAATCTACTAGCTGTTGCGCTTACCTACGTGAGTACCTCGGTATATTTTACTTTGGCCATCTAAAGTGATGCCCCGTATGGAGCGCTCACCGCCGACGAATACACCGAAGTCGGTGCTTACGATGTCTGACTCAGATATCCCACAGCTGATGTCTAGTGGCCCGAGTAAAAATGTTAACGTCGCGATGCGGTCTAATAAGCGCCCTCGAGCATGTTTCTCTCCGGGTACCGAATTTCAAGATTTTAAAACGGAAATCCATCAGATGTTAAGTTCGTGGAAAGACGACCAGCAAGCCTATCTCACCAAATTTTGCGAAGATCAAACTTGTTCTTTGAACAAGCTAGTGTCAGAAATGGCTGAAATTAGGCGGCAAAACGTAGAAATTCAAAAGTCACATCTCGAATTCGAAAAAACTCTTAATTTCATTAGTAAGCAGTATGATGATGTAATGAAGCAAACTGATACGTTACAGAAAGAAAAAGATATGCTCAGAGAAACTGTACAATATCTGGATACAAAAATTATCGATCTGCAGCGCTTATCCCGTCCTTCTAGCATTGAGATCCGTAACATACCCGCCGAGGAAGGGGAGGCAGCACCGAACCTCCACACAATTATTACCAAAGTGGGCTCCTCAGTTGATATCTCGCTCAATAATACTCACGTGCGTGACATGTACCGGCTCCCGGGGAAACCGGGCACTGTCAGGCCGATTGTAGCTGAGTTCTCGACTGTTTCGACTAAAAACGAACTGCTTGCAGCAGTCCGCGACTATAACAGAAAACACCCAAATGATGGCCGCCTCAATACACGGACCAATGGCTTGGCCGGCGAACCCCGACCTATTTACATATCGGAGCACCTTCCTGCCAGCTCGAAAAAACTTTTTTTTGCTGCCAAGGAATTCGCGAAACTTAAAGGATATATTTTTTGTTGGACTACAAACGGAAGCATATTCCTGAGAAAAATCGCAGGAGCCAAGCCAATACTCGTTAAATCGGAACAAACCCTTCATGAGCTTCAACAACCAGGGGCCCAATGACTGCACTTCTTAGCGATGTACCAATTACTCTTACAACTTTTTTTATTCTTACACACCCTAATTAATATCGTATTTACCTTAAACAAAATAACTTCTAAATTGTATAAACTGTGTAACATTGTTATTAAACCTTTTTATGTAACTAAATTAAACAGCAAATACCGCTCAGGTTGTTATTTAACCACAACATACCACGTCACACCCTATTACTGGACTAATCATTCTACAACAAATAAAACTCATTCAAACCTAGCACTGCTTTACACACGTACGTTTACAAAATTATTATTTTTCATTAAGACAGTTCGACTGCACTACTTCATAATATTATATTGTTTCGTAATGCCAATTGGCTATCTTTTTATAATTCGCTATCTCTTGTTAACAGCTCCTATGGAGAACATGCCCTCTGTACGCAGCATTTTCCTGTATCTCTTTTGTGATTTATTCCTGCATATTTTTCTGAGCTTAACCAAGACCATTAAAGTATTTTAATATCAAAATTCAATAACCTAATAGAAATAGCCAATGACCTTGACGAACTAGCCGTGGCAACTTCATCCCATGGTAATGTTGATTCTTTTTCTCATAAAAATCCACATAAAACTTCATTCAAAATTGTTTGTCAGAATATAAGAAGTATTAGTTGTAATTTGCACAGTTTTATGACATTACTAGAAAGATTGCAAACAGAATGGGACCTCGTCGTACTGACAGAATGTTGGCTTCCCCGCACTCATTCCATTCCCCAGCTACAGGACTACGAATACCTTAGTACACTTAATAATTTGACACAGAATGAAGGAGTGGTGGTCTACTACAAGCCATCATTACGATTAAAATCTGAGGAGCCTATACTTATGGACGCCAACTGCCTCATGTTAGAAATTAACGAAAATACCATTGTTCTTGCGATATACATACCGGCTGGTTTTAGAAATATAGCTAGATTTATTGAGTCACTAAATACACTTTTAAGTAAATATTCCGCATATTCAAACATCATACTCATAGGAGATATTAATGTCGACATTACACCTCATAATACTGACTCCAGCCCGTCTTCGTACTTGAACTTATTAGCTTCCCATGGTATGTTACCAGCACATACACACCCCACACATAGTCTAACATGTCTAGACCATGTCATGCTTAAGACAAGGCTACCTGCTTATTGTTACATAGCGGAAAGTTCTATAACTGACCATGATTGTATATTTTTCGCAATTGAACTAAGTTCTCGAAACCGTAAGCCGTGTCCGAAAAAAGTAAAAAAAGTAAACTATAGCACCTTGGACAATGACATGACCTTAATCGATCTTTCTTCAATATTTAGCGACGGTGATGTCAACACAGCTACAAATTATTTTATTTCCACTCTGAATCAAGCAATTGAAAATAATACTTCTACAATAAAGACCTCTAATAGGAACATTATAAAAAAACCCTGGATTACCAAAGGTTTGTTAAAATGTATGCGGAATCGTGACAATATGCATCAAAAACTTAAAAAACTTAAAAAAAAAGAGCAATATAACGAAACGCTAGAAACTACGTACAAAAGATATCGGAATTTTTGCAATGACCTTTTAAAAAATATAAGAGTAGATTATGAGAGATCCGAAATCAGCAAAGCTGCCGCTATTAGCAACAAAAAGCTCTGGGAAGCCTTAAAGACAGTTACAAATACAAAAAAAACAAGGACGTCCCTACTGAACTAATTTCTAAAAGCATTCCCCACCACGACTTGAACAGTATAAATTCATTTTTTGCAAGCATGGGCATCTTGCTGAAAAAATACTTCCTAGTGAAAATCGATTCCCTGAGATACACATTAAAAATTCATTCACACAATCTTTTGTTTTACTTTCCACCGATATAGCTGAGGTTGAACAAATCATCCAAGGCCTTAAAAACAACTGTGCAGTTGGACGCGACAATATCCCTGCTATCTTCCTGAAGCGTTACAGAGGGATTGTACTTCCACCTTTGACTTATATTTGTAATTAATTATTTTTATTTTTCAACTGGCGCTTTCCCAAACTCTCTGAAACTTGCCGAAATTCACCCGATACATAAGGGGGGGGACAGGGGCTGTGTCAACAACTTTAGACCTATTTCCATTTTGCCAACGGTATCCAAGATTCTGGAGAGGTTAATAAATAAACGATTAACTAAATATCTCGAGTCAAACAAACTGTTATCACCTTCTCAGTTTGGTTTCCGATCCGGAAAGTCAACTAATGATGCCGTCCAAGAACTGGTGAACTTTGTTTCCACAAATCTCGATGGTAAACAAAAGGTGCTGGCGATATTTCTGGATTTAGCAAAAGCTTTTGACACAGTCTCTGCCCCGCTCCTCCTCGAGAAGCTGGAGGGGTTTGGAGTGAGAGGCACGCAACTTAAATTATTTTCTGATTATCTCACAAATCGCGTGCAGAGGGTACGGGTTGGTGATATGTGCAGTGATGATCTTGACATCACGTATGGGGTACCAGAGGGCAGTATCCTTGGACCTACATTATTTTTGACATATATCAACGACCTTTGTAACCTTAAATTGCGTGGTGGCAGGATCATCACCTTTGCAGATGACACAGCTCTGCTTTTTCACGCGGACTCATGGGAGGAAGTCTTTTCAAATGCTCAGCTCGGTTTCGACATGGTCGCAGAGTGGTTAAAAAATAACAAACTCACTCTTAACGTATCTAAAACTATGTATATTCCCTTTAACATGAAAAATTACTCGATCCCATCTTGTGCAAATTTTACAATAACATCACACACTTGCTCTTTCCTGCAAGACAATCCTTGCTTATGTCCTACTCTCAAAAAAACGGCTGTTATCAAATATCTGGGCATTCAGATTGACGATCGTCTTAGTTTTCAGCCGCACGTAGATGCACTTACAGCGAGAACGCGAAAATGTATATATGTTTTCAAGAATCTATGCCATGTGGCTGAAACTAAGATCATTGATACCGTATACTATGCACTAGTTCAGTCAATCTTATCATATTGCATAACGGCATGGGGTGGAGCCCCAAAGACATCCTTGCTAAGGCTGGAGAGAGCTCAGAGAGCTGTTCTTAAAGTTAGTCGTAAACTTCCCTTTTTCTTTCCAACGAAAGAACTTTACCAGCAGTGCAAAGTACTGACAGTTCGCCAATTATTCATTTTAAGCACTATCATTCGTAGGCATACCCTACTTCCATACAATCCAGTCGAAATCCTTACCAAGAGACGCAAACACTCAGTCTGTAAATCGAGGCCCTTTAATACCAGGTTCAGCCGTAGATTCTTTTGTTTCCTAGGAGATTACCTTTACAACAAAGTCAATAAAGCCATTTCCATTTACTCCTTATCCCAATTCAATTGTAAAACTAAAGTCCAAAATTGGCTTCAATCTCATGATTATGAAGCCACTGAGAGAAGAAGTCAACTCATAAAAAGCGGCTCGGCATGTCCTAAGTATACCATATTAAGACAAGTTTTGAATATCGTATACACACTCACTACGCATCCGCAGCCACACACCCACACCCTCACTTACACACCCACATCCACACTCACACCCACATCCACACTCACACCCATACACCCTACTTTGCTGTCTAATTAGTTAATTATTAGTTTGCTTAACATTTATTTTCGTTTTTGTATTATTTTTGTTTTTTATCTTTCATCCCATTATCATCTGTTAGTAGACGTTGGTATCTGTGTGACTTGTCCGTGTAGTATGGAGGCCTGGAGACCTGTAACACAGGTATTCCTAGTACAGGCTCCAGTCTCCACAACATTAATGTATTTTTGTATTCACAATTATGTACTGTACTAACTTTTCATTATGTGGTGGAGAGAATAAACGTTTTTATTATTATTATTATTAATTCGAGGCTACAAGGTAATAAAAATCAATAATTCAAACTTTCCTCGTGCCAAGTCGACTTGTGGTATAATTGTGTTACATACATACAATCGAAATTGTTCGCAATGGCTTTCATTTTGACAGTTCAGTCAGGTTCCTTGCGTTATTTACATTGCTGTGCTGTGCAGACGAATTTTTTAAACATATGAAGCAATGGTTTAGAAATATCCTTCGAAACCCTCGGATTGTGATTGTGTTACGCAATTAGGGTGCAGATGTTTTTTTATCAATTACTAAGACAGTTTCCAAAAAAGATATCCAGTAAGAATTGTGAACGTAAGGCGTATGTGGATCATATTATTTTTTTCAGTTACTTTTAATGATTGTCTGGCTATTTAAGTAAGTATGTACTTTATGCGGCCTACCCAAGTGTCTTTTCATTGGTATTATTCATCGAGTCGTTGAGCTCCTTAAGTTCTGTGTTGAGCCGCACGATTACTGACAAAAGGGTGCACTGACTGGGCAGATCCACTCAAGTCTGCTAGGATCTTTCCTCAGAACACTAAACGGTGCTTACATGGTCTGACTAAGATTGTGTTTGGACTTAAATGTGACTGCGACTCATATGCAATGTCATGTACAGATCTCAATGTGTCATGTTACAGGCGCGGTGTTGGCGTCGCCGCTAAACAAAGAGCTAGCTAATGCTCTTCACACACAGATGACACAGTTTGGTGTGAATGGTCACATTTTCCTGGGAACCCATGATTTATACTCTAAAGGGGACTATGTATCTGTAGAAGGTTAGTCAAAGTTTTGTTAATTACCTTCAAATTGCCATAAAATAAGATTGATGTTATCTTGAACGACTCAATGATAAAAATAATAAAATTCATACATTTCACCTTCAGTGTAATTCGAATATTGTTGCAGTTTGTGCAAAAAAATGTTTTTTTTTTCTTTTCTTTTGAACATATCGCAAGAGCCAATGTAGTCCACAAGGTGATCACAGACATCAACGCTGCGACTAGTTTTCATTGTTTGAATATTATTGGCGTGTATATTCCAGGAGTGCCACTGTGCGACATGGAAATAAGATGGGGTTCACGTGGAGACGGAGCCAGTACTGGAGACTGCCTCACTATGACCGTCGATGGACGCGCGTATTACTCGTCATGCAAGGACCCACTACCTTTCATATGCTATAGGAAACTCGACAATCACACGATGAACGAATGCGGCACCTTCGATAATGGTAAGAGCATCATCTAGCAGAAAGTCGCACTAAAAATCTGTATACAACAATATTGAAAACAGAATTCTAGGTACTTAATTTTTTCGGTGTAATCAAGTAGAATGCGATCCCGGTGCCACACTAAATAATTTATTTCAAGTAAATAACGCCCATTGCCAAACAAAAATGAATAGAAATCATATACTTAAAAATAAATCAAATAATTTCAAATAAATCAGAAGAACTAAAATAAGATCAAATAAAAATCAATTATAATCGAATAAAATCAAACACAAATAAAATCAAATCATATAAATAAAATTTAAAACATCTAAATAAATCGATTAAAATAAAATTTAATCAAAATAAATAAAAACGTGAAACGTACATTAGTGCAAGTCTATTTTATGGTAGCAATGTTTGGTCATTTAGAATGTGACTTTTTAATGTAGGTACTATTAAAAATACCAAACGCTTTCGCATTCTTTATCTCGTTAGGTAACTTATTATATTTTGGCGGAAGATATGATAAGTCTACGGATTTTTTCATCGCAAAATGGTTTCACACACCCACAATATTTTTGAACGACCTTTCTAATGATACCCCACACCATAGGTGTAGGTGCGCAACCTTAAAAAAAAAAAAATTGTAGTGGGTTTATTTTACCACTGCGTGCGCCAAATTACAGCTTTCTAGTGTTAACAATCTCTGAGCTAAGTCGCGGACGGGCAGACAGATATAGCGAAACTATATAAGGGTTCCGTGTTGACCAGGGAACCCTAAAAAGAATCAGTCAGTATAAAGGGAATGTTATATTAAACTAGCTTTAGCCAGCGGCTCCGCCTGCGTGCATGTCGGGAATTATACCACGGGAACGTACTACCGGGATAAAAAGTATCCTATGTCCTAATCCCAAGTCAACGGATTTGGAAGATCTTCCAAATCCGTTCTGCCGTTTTAGCGTGAAAGCGTAACAAACAAACTTTTTTTAATTTTTTAATTTTATTAGGGTGGGAAATTATCAAATAACTTCTCCCGCTCTGGGCGGAGCGGGAGGGCGTGTCAGACTTTTACTGACTAAAACCCACCCGTGTTCCTTCCGTTGCCTGTGTGCCGGGGTCGCGATATCCCTTTCGGACAAACTCGCATCCCCGGCAGGCATTGGCCCTTCCGGACCCCGTCAGTTGGTGCTGACATCTCTTTGAGGCGCGCGTGGAACACAACGCGCCGTCGACCCGGGCCTGGCCCCTATCGGACGGCGAGCTACCCATTGCTCACCGTCCGCAAGTCCGCGCCTACCGTGGCCGGAAGTCGGCTCGTGACTCCCGACGCCCGGGGCGTCTCCTGCGGCGACTATGGGATACCCTAGTAACAAACAAACTAACTTTCACATTTATAATATTAGTTAGAATTAGGAGAATATTAAAGTTACTTACCATTTTTTTTGTAGAATTAAATAATTTACCTTTTTGTATAATACAAACATTATATTCTTAAAATATTTCAGAATATCACCTCAATCAGCAAACAGGCAGCTGTTATAAGGTCCATCACGAGAAACAGACCTGGAACCGCGCCTACAAGATATGTGCAACTGAGGGGGGGCACCTGGTCATCTTGAATGACGAAGTAGAGGCTGGCATCGTCAAAGGCATGTTCCCTGCTCGTACCGAGACGTCCGAACAGTGGGAAAGATTTCACGTCGGTCTAGGAGCCTGGGGCAAGGAGCGCATCTGGACTACCATTCACGGTATAAGATAACGCGGTCACTGCCATTTAATTTTTCAGGCTCATTTTGCTTCGCGGCTTTTTAACGCTTTTCCTTTTCAGTACAGAACTTAATTGTTATGTTTACAGTAAAGAACCTATTTAATATGTTTGTCTCTTTCAGGTGAGAGAATTGAACATGTGTTCAACAAGTGGAATCCCGGACAGCCTGACAATTATGAGGGAATCCAGAATCGAGGGGCTTATCTTTGGAACGGGAAGTTGGACGATGTCAGTATAGAAGGAGTTAATCTTATGTTCGTCTGTGAAAAAAATCCTGAATCGAAACGATTTGAAGCCTTACCGTCATGCACGGAGACGTTAATGAGATTGTGTAATGTTTGCGGTGAATCACAGTTAAGCGGGAAGTAAAGTTCCGTGTGTCACTGAGATGTTATTTTGGCGCTGTCTTTTTGATCATTAAAATAACACTGAATACAAATGGAAATGTGCATTCCTTTCTCTAAACCTTCGTTGTTATCATGTTTTAAAACCGTTTATAGCCTGAAATATACATAAATGTGTAGTATATACAACATTTGAAGAAAAACTTGTCCGATCCGCGAGGGTGTTGTTAGGTATCGTACTGAGAGTCTATTTATGTGGTAATGATCAGGAAAAAAGAAAAATAATTAGCCAATTTTTTTACAATGGGGATTATTACCGGGTTAGTACATGGGGCGCGGGCGGCCGTTGTTTAGCGGGTGTCTACAAGTCATAACCCATGATGAAAATTTTTCTTTGATTTGAGGTAATTTTGGCACTAAAAATGTGAATTTTGAATAGCAATAACTTTTCTTATTAATTTTCAATAATATTAAGAATTTTTATTAATTTTTGGTAATGTTATTGCAGTACCTATGTGCTCCTTTGGGATCGGATAGGTTTTTATTTTACATATTGTATGTGGTAGCTGGGCGACTGAGCTCTGCTCTGGTGAAAATAGATAATCCTCATTTAATAGTACAGGATAGCATACTAATTCCATGCTCCCATGATAATACAAGTAAGTACTTACTAATTCCATGCCATACCATGTCATTATTCTAAAGTACCCATCTCGTCGTAAACTTTGGGCGATCGAGCTCTATTTAGGTGAAAATTCGGATAAAACGAATTTTCTCAGATTTGAGACCCAGCTAGATCGATTTTTCGCCCCGGTAATTCAAAATTATTTTTTCGGATTTTAGCCGGTTCGATTCCCGAGTTTGTGAAGCGAATTTACGAAAGTCTTTTAATGCAAATTTGTTTCTTTTTAAAAATAAAGAAATGTTTCCTTTGAGTAAATTTTGCTATCTCCAGTATTTAGAGTACTTTCCCTCCAGGTGAGGTTCAAAAACTCCACCTTGTATATGTCGTGGCCAGCAGTGCTATTCTGTAACCATCTCACCGTGAAAACTTAGGTGAAGTGAGCGTGGAGTGAGCTGTCATTCCACAGGGATTGACACTAATGACAGCTCACTTCACCCAAGATTTCACGGTGAGATGTTTACAGATGATCTTAGAATTGACCATATTTTCATGAAATGGGCAGCTAACATTGGCCATATCGTTTAAACGTCAACGTTTAATGATATGTCGGTCGACGTTTGGCCATATCATTAATGATGGGAATCCATGGTGTAAGGTGTTGTAAAAATAGCCAAGTAACTGCGACCAACTTGGAAGTAGCGCTTTCCATAATATCATATTTGGAAACCCAATAAAAGTCCATCGACTTTTTTTGCGTGGTCCTACTTTGTTTGATTAAAGCTTCGTGCAGACCAGCGCGACGCGACGCCGCGACGCGACTCGAACAATACAATTTCTATGAAAACTTGACGGTATAACAATAGCCGGTGTCGCGTCGCGCTGTCGCGTCGCGCTGTCGCGTCGCGCTGTCGCGTCGCGCTGTCGCGTCGCGCTGTCGCGTCGCGCTGGTCTGCACGAAGCTTTATTGTATGCCACCGCCATGATGCACAAACAAAAAACAAAGCGAAATCAACGCCTCTACCGGTGGATAATCTAACTATTTTACGATATGATCACTAATGTTTGGCCACATCATGAAATAGTCGTGCGTTTAACTGTTCATATCGTTGAACGTTGAGTATTCAATGATCTGGACAGACCACACCTTGATGTGACCAGTGGTCGATGTTCATTTCATGAAATGATCCATTTTAAGATCTGGCCACGACATATAAAAATATTGCTCGTTAATAGTATAAGATGTAGTAGCACAAAAGCATGCTAATTCGAGCAGATGCTACCTAATAGCACGCAATCAGCATGAGTATACGAAAAGAGTATGATCATCATATAACCCAAGTCATTCAAAGAAAAGAATTGTAGCGTGGTCTCTGTTGTATCAACTAATGCGGTAACACAGTGTGCCGCCTGCCGGCGCGCTCGACTTTAGACTGGTCAACTTGAACAGAGCGAGCTGCGCCGCTATCTCTGCTCACTCATGTCCAATATAAATATCTCAATGTGTCATGTTACAGGCGCGGTGTTGGCGTCTCCACTAAACAAAGAGCTAGCTAATGCTCTTCAGTCACAGATGATACGGTTTGGTGTGAATGGTCATATATTCCTGGGAACCCATGATTTATTCTTAAAAGGACGCTTCGCCTCTGTAGAAGTTTAGACTTAATGCAAAATATTTTCTAATTGGTGCATTTAATTTGGATTAATGTAATATTGAACTACTCACTAAAACTATTTTTGCTGGCCATATTCTGACTACAAAAACACTCAAGCTTCTAATAACAAAAAATTCATTGTTTTTATAGCTAGCCACACATTAAGTCTTTGATTAGTTTTGATTGCAAATGTTTTGTCGTGTATGTTCCAGGAGTGCCACTGTCCGACATGGAAATAAGATGGGGTTCACGTGGTGACGGAGCCGGTACTGGAGACTGCCTCACTATGACCGTCGATGGACGCGCGTATTACTCGTCATGCAAGGAGCCACTACCTTTCATATGTTACATGAAACTCGATAATCAAACGATGAACGAATGCGGCACTTTTGATGATGGTAAGAAAATTATCTATCTGCAACATACACTGAAATACGACAACATTTATTAATAAACACTAGGTACTTTATTCGATTTTACCAAATTAGTTCTTGAAAATGGAACGCCTTCGAAGAGTGCAGGCGTGATGTTATGTTATTTTTATAAAACTTCCCTGTATACTACTTACGTTTGTAGTTGTGCTCTCAGCCGCCAATATATGCAGAGGATCAGGGCTGGTGACGCGGAAGCAAGCGGCGTATAGTCCTCCGTGTGAGGAGCAGGTACTCCTGAGGTCGAATTCGCATTCTTCAGTAGCAATTTCCCATTCCTTTCGAAGCTTTTCGTTTTTCGAAGCCAAAAAGGAGGTTTATTAGTGAATCAATGAGCGCCTGCGTTCTTGCATTATACTACCTAATGTCACAACACTGATGTATATCTTCTTATAGATTATTCCTGACGAACGGCTATCACTAAAATAATATAATGTAGATTGTATTGTAAACACTCGGGATTTCTTATTAACAGTCACCATACATTTATGTAGAGTGGCCGCTACAATGAAGACTGGCCGAAAACGACCAACATTTTTTAAACTTCTGATTTCGAACGAATATGCGTAATTATTTGCTTTGAGAACAAAATTTAGATAGTGTCGTGTTGCTGGTAATTTCTGACATTCTGAGAAAAAAATAAGGACTTCAAATAATTTAGAACGTTTAAAACTTGTATGGGAAAAGCTTTTTGCGATTTCTGACTTTGTTAGCCGCAAGTCTATTCATCATAAAAAAGAAAAACCGGCCGAGTGCGTGTCGGACCACTCACAATGAAGGGTTCCGTAGTTGGGATGAAGGGCGAGTTTTAGAGCATTTTGTATTACTTTTCTCAGTACTTCTGTCTATAGCTTGCCACTTCTTCTACGATGTTCTCTTCTTGTAGAGTATAGCTCACCATGATTTTACGATGAGTATTTTACATTTATGTACTTCCTAAATGTTGAAGTCACAATGACTAAACATTCCATTTTCAAAAATGAGAGCATCTTCTTAAGAAGTTATAACTTATACGCCACCAAACAATTTATACTTTAAATATTTCAGAATACCACCTTAATCAGCAAACAGGCAGCTGTTATAAGGTACATCGCGAGAAACTGAGTTGGACCGATGCTTATGGAATATGTTCATCTGAAGGGGGTTACCTGGTCATCCTGAATGACGAACAAGAGGCCCGTTTCGTCAAGGGACTGTTTCCTACCTACTATAGTAACTTCTTTGACCCAATACACATAGGTCTACGTGCCTGGGGCAAAGACCGCATCTGGACCACTATTCAAGGTAAACCTATTACCGTCTTTTATTTATATTATAAATCCAAACTAATAATAAAAATGCAATAGGTAGAGAGTTTGTTTGTTTGTTACGCTTTCACGCTAAAACGGCTAAACAGATTTGGATTTGGCACATGGGTAGACCTGGATTAGGCCTTATGATACTTTTTATTCCGATATTTCCACGGGATCGAGAATTATGCGGGTAAAACCGCGAATTCAATTTATTCTTGAGTAATTAGATAATTGCTTAATTGTTTGCAATAAATTGCAAGCGTTGTAACATCGTGCACCTCTTTTTTTTCCGTACCCGAAGAGTGTCAAAGGGAACCCTATTACTAAGCTTCCGCTGTCAGTCCGTCCGTCTGTCTGTGCGGGCTGTATCTCATGAACCGTAATAGGTAGATAGTTGAAATTTTCATAGATTGTGTATTTCTATTGCCGCTATAACATGCCATGGAAGTAACGTGTTTTTGTGTCGGCATTTTTTGCTCAATCTTAACACAATACGGAACCCTTCGTGTGTGCATCCGACTCGCACTTGGCCGGTTTTATTTTCTACTAGCTTTCATCCGCGGCTTCGCCTGCGTGGAGGTCAGTAATTATCCCACGGGAACGTAATACCGGGATAAAAGTATCCTATATGTATGTTAATCCAGGTTATAAACTGTCTCCGTTCAGCCATTTTTGCGTGATTGAGTAACAAACACACAGACATACAAACTTTTATATTATATTAGTAGGATTTGTAGGAGGATATAGACCGCACTTTGCATCTTGTCAGCGTTTTAACATGTTTACCTCTTTCAGGTGAGAGATTTTCTGATGTGTACAACTCTTGGCATCCCGGACAGCCTGATAATTATGAGGGCAGACAGTATCGAGCGGGTTTACTTAGAGATGGCAATGTGGACGATGTCGCAAAAGAGAGAGAAGGAATGTTCGTCTGTGAAAAATCTCCTGAGTCGAAACGGATTGAAGCCATACCGCCGCAGCCGCTGCCTAGCATGGAGGCATTAACCACCATCACCATCAAGACCATTAAAGTCCAAAAAAATTAAGATTAATAATAATAATTAATGGAATTGTGTCATCTTTGCGATGAATCACAGTTAAGCGGGAACTAAAGTTCCTTGTGTCACTGATATGTATTTTTGATCATTAAATAAAATATTTAAAATAACACTGAATACAAATAAAAACTTGTTTTCTTTTCTCTAAACCTTCGTTGTTATCATGCTCTAAAACAGTTTATAGGCCGGAATAGACAATGCGGTAACACAAATACATGCTAAATAACAATAAGCTGTTGTAACAAAACAAGTATCTCAGTTTTAAGCCGCGCTGACACGAGCAATTTTGACGATTTGTGACTTTTGTCTCGAACGTCGGTTGGTTCTGAAGAGGTTTTTAGTACTTATACGAAACTAAATCGATCTAAGAACGTTTCTTTTTAGTTACAACGGTTAAGGTACCTGCTCTTACTGCTCGGTCTCAAAAATCATGTGTTATAT
Organism: Agrochola circellaris; assembly: GCA_914767755.1. Taxonomy (NCBI): domain Eukaryota; kingdom Metazoa; phylum Arthropoda; class Insecta; order Lepidoptera; family Noctuidae; genus Agrochola; species Agrochola circellaris. The sequence goes on from OU611848.1 coordinate 1,189,879, forward strand.
TTATATTTATTTGTTTTCGGAAGGCTTACAGACTAATAAAATTATAGTAATAATAATATATAACTAAATTGCTAATTACAAGCCCCCACAGATAAATACAGAGTTAAAGATAAGATATAACCTAGACCATGAGGGAGTCTCATAGTCTCAGTTGCATCTCATCTGTATACCTACATTATAAGCAAAATAAATTATTTGTATTCCATTCTATTCAGACAATAATTATGGTAATTTAATTTTTATTCAATCTAAAGCCAATTTGTTCAAATTTTAAGCAAATCCGGACAACAAACGGTTCAAGTGCATGCAGGTGCCTCCTGTACAAAAAATGGATTTGCTAAGTGCTTCCTTAGCGTGCTTTCATTGGTGCAGAAAAGATCAATGCCTTGATCACAACTAATTTCGTTAAAACTGCGACTGGCTCTAAGAAAGTATGCATTACGCCTATAATTAGCGTTTGCATGAGGTACATGTAGAATTGGTCGCTGTCGCAGCCCCATCTGATTAGTGCGTATCTTCAATTTTGACACAAGTTCAGGACAGTCAATTGAACCATTTGCGATCTTAAACAAGTAACATATATCATTAATATGACGTCTACGGTCAAGCGGCAGAAAATGGTACCTTCTACATCGGTGATTGTAATCAACAGATACTTGTTTTGCCCTATAATCCAGGTACTTTAGAAACTTTCTCTGAATGCCCTCAATACGAGATATGTAGATCCCATACTGAGGGTTCCAGACTTGTGATGCATACTCAAGGTGGCTGCGTACGAACGAACAATATAAAACTTTGATCGGTTTTATTGATCGGAAACATGCTGTGGTTCTCATTATGAAACCAAGTGCTCTCGATGCTTTATTTACTATGCCATCGATATGCTGATCGAAGAGCAGCTTGCTGTCTTGTATAACCCCAAGATCCCTAATGCTATTAACTTTGCCTATACTGATATTGTTCAGTTTGTATGTGGAGTCAATTGTCGATTTCTGGCGCGTAAAAGTCATTTGAAAACATTTAGAAACATTCAGTTCAAGCCTGTTCCGTCTACAGTATTCTTCAAATCTATTCAAATCAGCTTGTAACAGGTGCATATCAGATATGTTTCGAACAGTTTTATGAATCTTCATATCGTCAGCATAAAGTAAAATATAACAAGTTTCAAAACAGTGCTTTACGTCAGCAATAAAGATAGTAAATAAAAGGGACCCTAATATAGAACCCTGAGGAACTCCTGAGGGGACAAAACACCACCCAGATGTGTACCCCTGAAGCACCACAGCCTGCGTTCTGTTATCAATATAAGAGGAGAACCAACGATACAAATCTCCATGTATTCCGGCCTTTAATAGCTTCTCCATGAGCAGTGCGTGGTCAATACGATCAATCAGTATAAATAACGTCAACCTGTGCATGGTGTTCCATACCCTCGGATATAAATTCATGGGACAAGATTAAGTTAGATGTAGTGGAACGCTTCTTAAAAAAGCCGTGCTGCTCATCACCAAAGTTGCATTTCATAGCGTCGTATACGTGAGTAAACACAATGCGTTCTAGGATTTTGGAGAATAGACATATCTTCGATATTGGCCGATAATTAGAAATATCCGACTTATTACCTTTTTTGAAAACTGGAGTAACGAATGCCGATTTCCAAATTTTCGGAACTACGCCTTCTGAAAGTGACCGCCTAAATAAAATACACAGTGGCACAACTAGGCTGTCAGCACAATTTACGATAAATACTGGGTTCATGTGATCAGGACCGCCAGATTTGGAAAGGTCCAAGGTCTTTAATAACTTTAAAACTTGAGAATGAGACACACCAATTGAGCTGATGCATGACAAATTATGTTCAACGGTAATGCCACCGGAAGTAGCGGCCACAGGATTGGGTTCTTGGAATGTTGAATGAAAATAGGCTGCGAACAAATTGCTGATCTCCTCACCTGCACTCGCGGTTCTATCGCCATAATGCATTACTTTAGGAAAAGTACCGGAGTTTCTTTTGCTCTTGACATACGACCAAAAAGATTTTGGGTTATCAATGATCGACGATTCAATTCTATCCATGTATGTATTGAAACAAGTTTTCTCCAAGTTAATTGCTCTTTTACGTAAAATAGAAAAAGAGCAAAAGTCTGACATATTACCGTACGTTTTGAACTTGCGATGATATTTATATTTCTCTTTTAACACTTTGACCAAAGCCGAATCATACCACGGCGGATACGATGATTGTCTAACCTATTTAATTGGGATATACTTATTTCTAAGCTCATACAATTTACCATAAAAGAGTTCAACAGCACCATCCAACGAACCATCAAGCAAAAGTTCATTCCAATTTATTTGGTCGAGTTCAGATTGAATAGCCGCGTAGTCACCCCTAGCAAATACATATTTCGTAGTCGATTTATCATTCAATTTGTGAAGCTCAACAAAATCAGCAGTAACCGTTAATGGTTTATGATGCAGGTCCACAGGGAATGCTAAGGGATCGTGACATTCAGTAACATTGACAGAGTCGTTAGAAAAAACTAAGTCCAACAATCTAGCATTGCTGTTTCTTACGCCGTTATATTGGGACAGGTTAGAAGTGAGAACTCCATCAAAAAACTCTCTCAAGTGATTACACGATACATTTTGCGGGATGAGTTCATTGCCGTCAGAATTGGCCCAATCTACATTATTACTAAAATTAAAATCACCCATAATAATGAATTTATCTAATGGGTGGGTCAAGATCAACTGGTTAGCATTAATACTAAAATTATGTAACTGATTATAATATGAATTGCCGAGGTTTTCTTTACAAAGATATAAGGCACAAATGTGTAAATTATAATTTACCTCAGGCCTAGATCTTTTTAAGATAAGTGAGACCCAAATGTCCTCGGCAGAACTTCGCCAATCATGTCGTTCAACAACAGTAAGCTCACTTCTTACCGCTATCAAAACACCACCGCCCCGCTTTTGAGAGGTTCTCGAATAATTGGGAATCAAACGAGCTTACCTGTTAAGCGAAGTCTTGATTCTAATTTTACGAACGGCGATCTGAAATATAATTATTAACAGAGTAGTATTTCTAATACACGTCATCTAACATCGCGTTTTTTTAGAGATAAAATATTGTAAATATTTTTTAAATATGATTATTTTCCTCGTTCATTGGTAACACCGAACTGTCACTTATTTTTAGAGATCCTTAAGATGAGGAACAAGCTCTGTTTTCTGTACAGAGTAGTTCCGCATACTTACATTCACTAGGTTTTCCTGAAAGGATAAGTGAATTAGTTACACTAATTATTGCAGCTTTTGGGCTGTTAGCTAGTGGCGGGTGGGTAATTATATTTCAGATCGCCGTTCGTAAAATTAGAATCAAGACTTCGCTTAACAGGTAAGCTCGTTTGATTCCCAATTTTACTTCACGGCGATCTGAAATATAATTATTAACAGAGTAGATGTTTAGAGTTGTCTGCAATAATTCAATTAGTTAATAAGTTATCTGATTATAAATATTCTGGTTTATTGGATAGGTCCTTTTATCTTCCTTCATTAGCGTTGGTTATTAAGGAATCTATCGTTAATTAGCATAAAAGTATAAACAGCAAGTAACACATTGTGTCTGTCTCAATTGATGCCTGTTCTAAGTTGAGCTGCTGTGTGTTGTCCTGTGAAAGGAAGAATTAAGTCACTCTCACTTTTATTATACTTAGTTATAAGCTTTAGGGTAGCTTTAAAACAGTCTCGGTATTTGTTTTATTAGTCTATAGTCGACATTGGGGCCAAATCGGCAGCCAGCTTTGTAGGGTTTCTTTAAGTTTGTTCTGTACCTATTTGAATTCAGATATTTGTTGGGATGAATCATTTTGAAAGCTTCCATGACAGAAAATAGGTACCAGTTGTAGATGTTTCCGTAAACATTCACTTATTTGGGATGCAGTATGGAACTTAGTGCGTGAGTTTACGATAAGCTCATTTAATAAGATCTTTAGAGTTATGTTGTGTATTTATGGCCGATTCCTGCAATTTGCGGACCATCATTGTGGCATAGAAAATGCTACCATTGGTGAGCTAGAGGATTCGTTTTTGTTTATAAAAACCGAGATTTTTTTTTTTTTTTTTTTTTTTTTTTTTTTTTTTTTTTTTTTTTTTTTTTTTTTTACCTAACCATTATTTTTGCTGTGCCCTGACAGGGTTTACAACGGCTCTTATCTCTAAGCCTTTTGTTAACACCTTGTTTTACCTTGTGGAACGCAAATAAATGAATATGAATATGAGCATTAAACAGTTTTTTTACACCTTTACGCCAGTACTTCAATGCCACCATCAAGAATGCAATATCTTAATTCAGCCCCCACTCATGGCCTATGCACGGGTACTTATCTAGCAATTTCACCTTCTTTCAGTTGCCAATGCCCTGGTAGGGGTTTTTGGAGCTTTAGCTTATGGGTTTGGTTATTGAGGTTATTTTGGTAAATAGGGTCAAGCCCGGAATGAGCTTAAAACTTGATCAATTTTAAGTTTTGCAAGCACCGTTTAATAGGTTAGTTTGGCTAATTTCCCTTTGTGGCCTCACATAGGCCTTACTCTTTTTACTGTTTGTGTTTTTGCCATTTTACCTGTGATGTCCGAGATAAAATATTTTCATTTCTTAATTTACGTAATGTGGAAGTGTCTGTTTCAGATAATTGACAAAGGCTAGTCGAAAAAAAATAGGTTCATTTTTGAAGCGTAAAGATATGAAAGTTTTTTCTCTGACCTCATAATATATCCGAAATTAAATTATGGAATGAGGTATATAGTGTACAATCATTTGTAGTTAATTCATTCATGGTGCCTACATTGATTATATGGTACCTGACCATGTTCATGTTCTAATCTCAATCCATCAATGCTTTATCCTCACATCACGATGCGCTCCCCCCCCCCCCTCTTTGTTTCTTCGACAATTTCATTTTAGTGTCATAATTATCACTGAAGTCTACTATTAAGTATTTAGACTGTTAATTGGGATGGCATGGCATTTTGATTTTATGACCTTTGAACAAGGTCAACCATCTCTGCCCGGCCCTTTGCGAAATACAGGCCTGATGTTATGTAATGCAACTAAGATCACTAATACTTTAAGTTTTGTTTTAAAATGGGTACTTCAAGGCACGTGTTTTGTTTAAGAAAGACTTAACAGTCGGACCTAGCAATTCACTTAAGTCAGGTGTTAGTACTCCATGGTTAATTTCCATTGCAAACATTTAGTTACATTTATAGTGTTTTCTTTAGGTATTATGATTTATGGCAATCTTGTTATTTGACAAGTAAATAATCAGGGTAGGTTGGTAGGAAATCTTGTTTTGGTAAGTGTTATTCAGTACCGGTAATTTAGTCAGTACAGGTAAAGTATGAAAGTTTTAATATGGAAGTTATCGGGCAATGTATTTATAATGAGCCCATTATTGGTTATCTGATGTTGAGAAAAGTCTTGCAGGTAGCCCTCAGTGATAGAGGTACCTATACGATTACGATTAGAACCTATACAATGAGATCATACATCTGTCGTTTTTGGTGTGTTGAACAATAATGTTTAAAGAATGTACAAATTGTCAGTATAAAGTACTCTTGTTAGTACTGGGAATTTTATTTGTAATTTTCTGCCAATCAAATATGGTGGAGGTCTCACTGCCCTAGAGGGGTTAAATAGCAGTTTTAAGTTCAGAATGAGACAGAATTTTCTATTTTGTTTGAGTCTGAAGTTTTTTAAATTATTTGTAAATCTGTGATGTATTTTAATTCATCTCAGTATTTACTTGTAATGGTGTTAAGAGTTACTATATTGAGTTTGATAGGTATCAAATATGTAGTTTTGAAGTGTAGATATAAGCCGGGTTGTTGTTGCGGTCCACTAAAATTATTTTCATTATTGAGTGATTTCTGTTATTATAGTTAGTTGTAGGATGTTTTAATTTGTTATTTAATATAGCAGATCAACTCCTGTTGCACTAGTTTTACATTTTCTCAATAGGACCGGTAAGTTTTCTTTATCATCCTGAGTGTATGTCTTGTGGTTTTAATGTTTATTGATTAATTGTTATTGTTTGTAGCAATGAAGTTGTATGCTCAAGTTTGTTAAATATATCTGTTTGTTTATCAAATAGAGTTAGTTGAAATTCATTATTGGGTATTAATTTTGTTCTGGTTTAAGTTTGGTGGGAGTGAACATTGACATTATCAGGTATTTTGTTGCATCAGCCAAGTCTGTCAACGGTTTTTGTATGTCTTATTTATTTGTTTATTCACTCCAAACATACAAATATCCTTATGGGCTAGACCTTTGCCCTTCCTATGCATAAGCATAGAACATAAACATACGTACACATAAGTGAACATAAGTTCTTCATAAGCATAGGATCAGTCATTGCTTTCTCTATGACAGAGGTAACCAGTGCAATTTGGTTGTGGAATATCTCAATCCCTTGTTCCCTCAGTTTAGAGGAGTCTGGGAGTAAGGCATATGCCTTGTGAATAAGTATGAGCATGGAATTATGCTTTGTAGGGGGTTGATGAATCATTTGTCAGCAGCCATTGTATCATGGAATCATTTTAGCATAGTATCTTGTACTAGTATTTGAGTGTATGAGTGTAAACTTACACAATTTTGCTTTATTGTTTTAATTTTCAAAATAGATATCATTTATCGATTTATGTCGGGATAATTAGGCCACCTAGTGCTTAGGAAAGACACTGAGTATCTTGTACATCAGATTTCTTTTAATTAGGTATATTTGTTTGTTAAAAATAGTAACTCAGGGGTATAGCCATGAATATAAGTATAATAGCCTTTTGATGGGCTGGTGTTTATATCAGTAACAGATATGTGTAATATTAGCTGATAAGGAGTAATCCGTCAAGGCGGACTGTGCTTCCATAATATTATTATCCTTGATGTCAAGCTAGATCACACATGGTATTGGTTTAACATGTTATGATCATCTCATGCTAAGCATGTGCACGCTATGCCAAATATGTACCAGCTAACAACATACAATCAATGTTGTTAAGAGTATCCCGTACTCGCTGATAACAATCCAGTTAGTGGGGTAGAATCCTGCACTCACTATAGGGAGTATAATACTTTTGCAAGTTTATGTATATCAAGCAGACAATGTGCTGGGTTAAGTAAGGCTGTCTCGCAGCCTTCGTGCTCGAAAATTAGGAGCATATAGAATCACATTTTTACAATTTCACCAAGGTCATAGAAATGGGACTTACCTCTTATGACGAGTACATACCAACATTAGCTGTGTACAGTAACATCGCTAAGTGCATCACGTGCAGCATTGGTAATCATCCAGCTCCAGCTAGTAACGTGGAATTAACGTTGCTGAGGACATCTCGTGTCCACTGGAGGGGTAATGGTGAAAATCGCATACCAGTTAGCTATGTACTTACATAGCTAAGGGCATCACGTGCCTCTCTGGCAGCATCTCATCCAGCTAGTAACGTGGAGGTAACGCTACTTAGGACATCTCGTGTCGCGACTGGAGAGATAATGTTTTAACAAGTTTGCAGCACACATGCAATAAACAGTGTCAATGTCCACCATAGTGCTTATTCAGTATCACGTGCAAGGTGGTCAGTTAGAGCCAAGCACTCTCGCACATTAAGGTTGTGGGACGCCTCTGTATCTGAGTACATCCAATGTTGGTCAGGATCAGGAGTGCTTTTGATGTATCTATTGATGTCGTTGATGAGCGCCGCGGCCGTCTCAGGTTTCCACTAACGATGCACATAATACGGCTCAGGTTTCCTCTAACGATGCACTTAATACACTTTCTATCACATATCATAGTTAACATTTTGTTATTTTAGTAAGGACTATCATAAACTAATTTTAAATTAATATTTTTGACGAGAGAGAATTTTTCTTGCGATGTCGAATGCGCGCGAAAAGAAAAAGTGACAGTTCGGTGTTACCAATGAACGAGGAAAATAATCATATTTAAAAAATATTTACAATATTTTATCTCTAAAAAAACGCGATGTTAGATGACGTGTATTAGAAATACTACTCTGTTAATAATTATATTTCAGATCGCCGTGAAGTAAAATCACGATCACGTCTCCACACCAAATAGCGACCATCAAACATCTCACCACTAAAGATATCATCCGCAAGCCACGTCTCAGTGAACACAATGACATATCATAATTATGCATTAAGGGATATTTTATGAAATATATCGTTCGTCTTGGTACGCAGACCACGCACATTCTGATAATAAACATTAAGATTAAGATTAGCCATCACTTGAGCAAAATGTTATAGCACGGTAAAATAAACAATTATAAAGGGCGAACAAAATTAAGTTATGAGTTAAGAACTGCAAACAGTATTCATATTCCCGATAGAGTAATATTACGGAGGTAGAAGGCAAAGACATACAATAATCTATTAAGCACAGCAGAGCACAGTGTCTAAACATAAATAAGTTCAAAACGCATGAACCAAACGAGCTTTGAATACAAACAAAAGGTGACGAACGGCAGCAAGATAAGAATCGCAGACAGCACAAAATGGTAATAATACACATAACAGAGTATTCGAAATCATACCTTAATCCAAACACAATTAGGTCGTGATTATATGGACATAATAATTTCAAACTAGTGTTTTTTTTTAAGAACTTACTCATTAGCACCGTGCAATAACACAGAACAATTAGGAAAACACAAGCAGCACACAACGGCTTGCGGTTCCCAAACTGCTTATAGGCACAACTGATAAAATATGTAAACACTGTTGTATTAGAGTTAAAAGTTATTATTAGATAATTTTTGAGAGGTCCTTTTCTGATTTCACTATCATAACTGGGGTGGTGTCCATTTTTCTCGCATGGATTTTTGAGTGTTTGACCCATACATATTGAAAATCCGTTTCGGACGCTAGTTTTTTAGTTTTAGAAAGCAGTATTTTATTTTTAGTCGTTAGATGGTCATTTATATAGATCCTCTGATTTCCTGCTAATCCAATTTGGTTGGTTGTTAGTTGTGATGTCTTGGAGACATATCTGGCTGCAGCAACAAAATCTTCTTTAACGTAGCGATTGCAGAACGAAACAATTACTGGTTTTATGTGATCTTTACTGCGCGTAGGCACTCTAGTAATGTAGTTGATCTGACTTTTGGCAATGGGATAATTAATTTTGGCACCTATACTGGAGATAATTTGAAATAAGTTTTCATTATTTGATGGCGATAAACCTTTCACTTCCACATTGTTCATTCGTGACCATTGATCCTTGTTATCTGAATCTTCCTCCAGTTTATCCAGACGCACCTGAATCTGATCTAGCTGACCCTGAACCTTTTCCAGCTGAACAACACGCCGCTCCATGTCACTCATTCTCCCATTAAGCTCCTTAACAACTTCATTGAACTGCTGGTTCAGAGAGGATTTCATGTCAGCGAAAAACTCCTAAGCGCCAGGATGTCATCCTTCAGACCTTCCAATGGAGCCAACTTTGCAGCTAGTGCCCGAATCTCCAGTAACACTGCAGATTCCGGTTCCAACCTCGGCAATACAGGTGAACTAGTTGGATGAAGAGCACACGTCTGTTTGCACTTCATGCACCGCCATGATAGCTTTCTGTCCCCAAGCTTACGGTGGCCAGCTTCAGTGATGCCTGCACATTGGAAATGCAACTCGTTTCTGCATACTGAGCAACGCACTCCGTCAGTCAGCTGATCATCACAGATACTACACTTCTTTTGGGTATCCATTATTTATTTTAAGTTTTATGATTTTAGTAACTTTGAGAAATACTGGTGGCTATTACAAATCGACGGTAGGTTAAGTTAAACGCGACCGTAGACAACAGGGACTACGACGAGACTGTACTGTGTACTGTTGTCATGTGACTTTATGCTGAGCTGAGGCCGTTTTGGCAAAAGCATAATTACATGATAATGTCATCGTTGTGTATTTTATTTGCGCCAACAAATGCAATTGTATTTCTTGTTTCTTTCCTTTGTCAACGAAAGATGAATAATATTAAAATTTTCTATTAACACACAAGCGCTACTGCTGAGCATGAGGTCCTGGATTCTATTCCCAGGTCGGGCAAAGTGTTATTGGATTTTTGGCGTCTGGATTTGTGTCCAGTTGATGGCAATAGACTCGCCCCCTATAACATGGGATTTAAACATAACTGGCGAAATGTGGGTGTACCTCTGCCTAACCCTGTGGGAATTACTGGCGTGATGATAGATAGATAGATAGAATATTATTTATTGTGCACACCATACAAATTACAGAAATAAATGTAGACATTTTACATAGGGTGACACAATGGGCGGTCTTATCGCTAAAAGCGATCTTTTCCAGACAACCTTTGGATGGATTAAAGTGAGAAGGAGAGACAATACTGCAGGTAGTCAGTGGTGTGCCATTTACATACACAATAAATACATAAAGCATAAACTAAGTAAGTAAGTAAGTTAAGCATAAGCATAAGTTTATTTTAAAGGCATATATATAATTATATATATATGCCTTTAAAATAATAAACATGAAACAAGAGCAAGGAACTAGATGTGATGATGACGTTTAAGGAGAGAGGAAGTGTTTTTTCACCAGAATTTTAAAGGCGGACATATATTGAGCACGCCTTTTCGACACGGGCAAGGCATTCCATAACCGTACTGCTTGAACTGTAATAGATTTGTCATAAAAGCTGGATGTTATGTTACAAACACAAATAACTGCAACAAATCTCAGTATACAATGCACATTATGAAAGTAGTATGTTCAGAATCGTTTACTGAATCGATTTCAGTCATTCTAACTTCCTACTAAACTAACCTAACCTTTTATGGTATTTTTTGTCGGGTTGGAAATCCTCATGGATGTTCTCCGCCCTGGGGTGGGCAGAGGGGTCTGTCAGACTCTTACTGACTAAAACCACCCATGTGTTCCCTCGCACACTTGCGTTTGGAGGGTTCCTTTATCGACTCTGAACTCACCCTGAAGCTATGGCACGCAATTACTTTAACACCCTGTATAGATAAAACGTACGTCGTGTCCAAATATTATCACAATTTGTACGGAAAAAACTCTTTTTAAGGGTTCCGTAGTAAACAAGGAACCCTTATAGTTTCGCCATGTCCTTCTGTCTGTCCGCGGCTTAGCTTAGAGATGGTTAGCACTAGAAAACTGTAATTTGGTATGGGGATACATATTAGTCACGCCGACAAAGTGGTTAAATAATATTAAGTTTTTTTTTTGTAAACTGGTTATGATTTTTTTTTCTCGTCTATCCGATAGTTTGGGGTGTCGTTGAAAAGATCGTTGAAAATGCTTAAAGGGCTTACAATAACGTCGGCCCCCTTCCTCTAACTTGAATGCTTCGACCCGGGGAGGATGTTCGGGCGCCTCCGACCACTCGGCAATCTTCGGCTGCTGTCGTGAGATAGCGGAAGGCCGCGCGGGCGGCGGCGAGAGGTGCGGCATGCGGCGCACGGGCCTGCGACCACTTCGCTACCGATCTCCAACGACGGTACGCGCGCACTCCATAAGTTTACCAACATCTTCAAGATTATTGTACCTTTTTAGAATACATTCATATTAATAACAGTCCACTGCTTTTAACTTCAGTCGACATAAGTCGCTTTCCCATACTGTTCGATTTAAATCCGGCTCGAAGGACTATTTGTTACGGACCTAATTAAGGACTGAAGTTAAAAGCTGAGGACTATAATTAATATGAATGTATTCTAAAAAGGTACAATAACCTTGACGATTTTGGTAAACGTATGGAGTGCGCGCGCGTGCCGTGGTAGGAAATCGGTAGCGAAGTGGTTGATGGCCCGCGCGCCGCACGCCGCACCTCTCGCCGCCGCCCGCGCCGCCTTCCGCTATCACACGACAGCAGCCGAAGATTGCCGAGTGGTCGGAAGCGCCCGAACAATAATGATATTCAAGTGCAAATATTTAAATTAAGATATTTATTCTACATACTGCAATCGGTTTTCCCCATAAAAGGATCGGAATCGGATCGGGAAAGTACGTGAGACGACTGATAAAATTTGACAAAAACAAAATACGAGATGCAAAAAAAATGTGTGTGTATGTTAAGTAACGAAGGTCTATTTAAATTCTTGTTTCCAATTGATGTTATTTCCATTTTACATCAACTTTATGCCAGTGTAAATAGCCAGACTCCATTTGAAATATCATCAGATAAACCTTTTTTACAGACCGTCCAACCCATTCTGACTTCTATATCTTAGGCATAAGGATGACATTAAAAGCAAAAAAGTGGTTACAATACCAACTGTTTACTGCAGCTGCCATTTGTCATGCCACTAACGCAATAAAAGTCGAAATCAGTTGACCGGACTGTAAAAAAGGTTTATCAAAAGGTGTAAGGTTTTTAAAAAGGTCTAATCTTATTTCAAATGGAGTAGGTATAGTATAGTACTGTTGAAAATGACATAAAAAATATGAAGTTGTAGCGCAAACAGAACCTTATAAGCATTACAGTTGTTTTTCCTAAAACTCGTGTTTGTTTACATGTTTGGCAAATAAATTGCGAACACAGTATAAATAATAATTATCTTTATACCTATGACTAAAATACGCAAAGTTCATGTGCTTCAGGTTCGCTAGTGTGTATTCAGTGCAGTGTTTCCACTTTAAGAGGTTTCTCCCTTTTTTAGGGAAAAATTACCAATATTATGCATGGTTTAGGGATATTTTATTTTGACAGGGATTTAGGGAATTTCGGGAAAAAATTGAACTTAAGTTGGTAACCCTATGTTTACCCGTGTAATTTTAGTTTAGCATTCTAATTGTGCTATTACCGTGGCCAAAGACAACATCGAAACTAAGTCGCATTATACCTAGAGTTGGTTTGTTTTTTTTCATTCTACATCGCGAACAGGTCACGGAACAATAGCAATAAAATATTTTGAAGTATTCAGTGCTATGGTAGATGCAGCGACAGAGTGTAAAATTAATGCTTCAGTAAGCTGAAGCATTAATTAAAAAACACAAAAAACAAACAAACGAAAAAACATTAATAAAATTACAAGATTAGGTAAGTCTGATCTTGTAATTTTATGAATGATTTGTAGGTATTTTATGTTATAAAATTATGTAGAATAATGTGTTATTATAATCATGCTCCCTAAAAAAAGGAATCTTGAAGATTTTTTAGGGAAATTTAGGGATAGTTCATGGAAATACTGATTCAGTGTATTTAAAGGTCTGATACCCTCAGTCCATCACATTACTACTTCGTCAGTGCAGCATACAGTACCTACAAAAAATGTTGAAGACATATTTTGTTGGTTTGTCATTCTTGTTAATGGTAGCGGGTAAGTTTTTTTCACATTACAATATTTCGAATACCTAGTTAATTGATTCAGGCGTGTATTGCGGAAATCCATCATAAAATACAATAGACGACGTATATTTAGTAACTTAATCCGCGTAACTAGTTCCCACTAAGTAGTCGCTTTTTCGAAAGTTTCTAATTGACGGTTGTTTTTCTCACTTTTTTGGTTCTGGTACCTATCCCACGCAAATTTATTTACCAACGAAATCCCTTTTATTGAATCTTTGCCTATTCTAAAACAACTAAACCAGTTATGGGACCGTTGAACGGACTTCCTTTACCAAATTAAAAAGAATCAAGTAAATCGGCCTAACGGCCACGGAAAAATCAGTGTAAAAAATTTCTCCTCATTCTTGTATGTAGTCTGTTAATAGATCAGTCAGAAATAATTATTCAGTTCCGTTCGCGCTGCTCTTGATGGGTACGATTCCTAGATGTGACTGCTTTTTCAGTATAGAATTTCTTACTATTTACATGTTTGGTACTTTTGCGAATAATTAATCAATGCTTTCATAACAAATCTGTACTATCCAGACGTACGATGCGAGCCTGATTACACATTCAATTTTGAAGCGGATGGCTGGCTCAAACTGCACATGACGCCTGAAACTTGGGAGGAAGCCTTCATTAAATGCCACAATGACGGTAAGATTCACCACTCTTAGAACATTTAGTTTGCTAGTACACTAAGTGGCTTTAGTAAAGCTTGCTCTAGCGTCCTACTCGGAGGAGTTCGCGACTAAGTAATAACAGCCGCACGGGTTGATCCATCAGGTTAAGTTACGCTTACCGGGGTTAGTCCGTGGATGGGTGACCATCTTTACATACGGAAACTCCTTCGTGCCTCGGAAAGCACGTTCAGCCGTTGATTCCGGGTATCATTCGTGGCTCTTTGACAGTCGTTACGGGTCGTCAGAAGCCCAGAAGTCTGACTACCACTCTTACCAAAGGGTAATGTATTCAGTGACTAGGCAACTAAAGGCATCAGGGAAAGTAGGGTAAGATTATTTGAACTGTATGGCCATAAGCCGTATATTAAAATAATAATAAAATATTTATTCTCAAGTAACGTGGACTCACCATATCGTTAGTACCAATTTACTTACAAACTATGTTAGTAGTATTTATAAACAACTAAACAACAAAAACAAACAAAGTTATGATCTCAAACAATTAACCATTAGAAGGAATATGCAGCGCGCTTAAAAAGTAAATGATAGGACAATCCAGTTTGCTAGCAATGCTAACCAGGAGACTGTTGGAGCTGGCACGCACTCTGCGCAACAGGGATGCAGCACGCTTGCGTCTGATCGCAGCGAAGCCGTCAGTTTGCGGATCCGCGAACATACCCGAGGCACTACAAAAGCGTGGCAGCCCCAACAGCATCCTGAATGCATTTTTGTACTGAACACGAGGAACATAAACAACATAAGAAAGCAACATTATTCAGCATGCATTATTTAGCAAGCAGCATTATTATTTATATGAGGAAGCATTAACAGCTTTTTGAGTGAAACTAGTCCAAAGGCTACACGAGTAAAAAACTTGACAATATGCGACAAAAAGTGTTATTTTAACCGCATACGTTCACCGTGAGAATCTTCGGATCAGCGTATTCAAAATAAAAAAATCAAAATCAAATTTATTTATTTACAGATCATACAATCCAATTTGTTAGTTAGTTACATACACATCTCGAATCACATCATCATCTCGATCATCTCGTATTACATCGCACTGCTAATGCTCTTCGCTTCCGGTCTACATCTAGATTGTTCCTCAAATCCTCCGGTAAAATGTGCCCTAGATATTTAAACTGAAGAACACGGTTCAAGACACCCCTATTTAAAGTGACAGTTGGGTATCCCTCTTCGCCTTTATTGGCCGCACTCACAAACCTTAATAAATTTTCAGACATCTGCCATAGACGGACTCAGCAACGCCATGTTATCAGCGTAGCTAATGTTATTAAATGTTACCCCATCTATGTAGCAGCCAACTTGCAAATTGCTGAGCTCGACAATCAGCTCATTTATATATAAATTAAACAGGATAAGGGGAGCTTAATCCACCCTGCCTAATTCCACAATCCATGACATACTCATCCGACATTTCATTAGCCCATTTTACACAATTAAATTGGTGTGTGTTGGTATTTAAAAACACTCATCAATTCACTGGGTACATTCGCATCACATAGTTTAGACCATAACTTGTCATAAGACATCATGTCAAATGCCTTTGACAAATCCAAGAAAAGGGCAAGAACTCAAACTCAAAGCATTTATTTCAAATAAACCAATTACAGGCACTTTTGAATTGTCAAGGGGGTCGGTCAGTCAGAAAGATGTAGCTAGATGCTGGAGAACAGGAGTCTGGTTGCATTTATAATATTTTACAGTGTTTTTTAGACATAAAATTGCAGTTTTAGTAGATAAGCCCTCTCTAAACTCATGTTGAGCACCATGGAGCTTGACATTATTCTTTAAAAAGTTGTTCAACAGAGAGTCAAAAACTTCACTCGTTACCCGTGGTCCCGGTGGATCGACCCATTACCGGGTCCATGGGTAATTCTAATTACCCGTGGTTCCATGGCGTTAGGGATTGTTCCCTGGACTTCTAACTACCTATATCGATAGAAAATGAAAACCATCAGTTACATACAATAAAGTTAAGTTAATTCTTAAACAAATCAAATAATTCCATCATTGGAAACAAAAACATCAGAACTTTATATCGTGGCTAAGGAGATTGGTCTGTAGTTCGCTTTATCTGATATGTCACTGGTCTTATTTTTTATAATAGGAACTACAATGTGACACAACAATGCTAGTACCTTGGGTAAAAAGATACCAGCGTTCTTTAAGTGTTCCACACTGAGCCCGTCGTGTCCCGGAGACTTTCCGCGCTTCATATGTACCAATACCTTCTGTAGGTACTTCTTTTGCTGTATACCTTATGGTTAAGCTTTGTGAAGAAGGCCGCTCAAGTTCAACGGCGTCTGAGGACGGGCCCAGTGGAGATTTAATAGTAAACAAGTCTTTAAACAGGTTTGAGTTCTCCGCCGCATCAGTAAGACCTTCAACGCTAACAGGAAAACTAGACCTATGGTTCAAGCTGTTTGTACTTTTCCAAGTCTTTATAATTATTAGTATTATAAAGGCAAGCTATGTTGTCCATAACAATTTGTTCTTCATTGTCTTGGCACAATTTCAACTTAAATTTAATACCCTTCTTGTTTGTAGCATATTATCATAAAGCCGGCCACCCAATGGTTTACCTGCCTCCATCCACAACTGAAAACCAAGTCTAACCTCCCTGTGCGCCCCAATAACATGTCTGTTCCATCCCCTAATATAACCCCCATTTCTTTTATAGCGAGGTTTCTCAAAGCCTGGGGTCTCAACTCGAACAAATTATAATTAGTCTTGAAAAAAAATCATAGATGGCAGCATAGGTTATATATTATGAAATTAACAATCACTAAAAAGCGATAAACGGCAGATTTTGGCTGAAGTAAGATTAGCAAAAATAAAAGCTTCCTTGTTTAACGCTGATTTGTCTATTTAAACTCATAAATCACGTTTTTTCAACAAGAAAGATAAATGAAACCTTTTACTTCAATTCCAACCCATAGAATGATAAAGTAGCCATCTGTTAATCATTTTGTGTGGAGCTCTTTACAATAGATGGCGTTTTACTCAATTTGTCATCACGTTTAGTAGGAAAATCAAACATTTTTTTTAAATTCTTTACTTTACATAGAAATATAAGAATTGAAAGAAATCTATCAAAATGTTTTTGGCAAGTACCTACGTATATATATATCTTTTTTACATTTTTCTGATCTTCAAAGCTATCTATTACTACGGAACCCTTCATTGTGCGTGTCGGATCACGCACAATGAAGGGTTCCGTAGTTGAATTTATTTATTGCAAGAACCAACTTAACTTTGTAGTTGAAATGTAAAACTGCACTGATGAAGAAAAGTTTCTTTGGTATTGCTCCCCAAGTTTTTAATAAAGTTCCCGATGCAATTAAATGTATGCCATTACAAAAATTCAGAAGCACTCTACAGAAGCAGCTACTTGAAAACTGCTATTACACATTAGACCAGTTTCTGAATGACAAATTTAATTAATCATAATTTTGGAATTATTATTACATGTTATTATTTAATTTTATTTTATTATAATGCAATTGTAATTTTTGATAATTTTAATCTCTGCTGACATTGTATTTTTTTTTTTTTGACATTTAGACTATTTTAATTTAATTAATTTTGACGATTGTAATATTGCTGACATTGTTTCATCTTTCTGGACTATTTTATTTAACTTTTGACCATTTTTATTTGAGAGATTTTTACAATTAATTAAATTTTGATCATAGCATCACTATTTTGTATGCCTGTCGGTGGAACATAGGTGGGACCAAACACTATATATACACATAAGATCATTTTATACCCTGTGTTCACAAAATAAATGAATTTTGAATTTTGAATTTTAATTTTTGAAAAACATACAAAATGTAAAATCTCCCATACGTAATGTGTTCCATACATTTTGTATGCGAGAACATGTTTTTGCAACTGCAAATTTAAGTTGGTCATATTACTCGTTAACTTGTAAAGCCTACTTAGCTGTGATAGTTTTTCTTTTAATTTCGTTATTTATACTACTGCCGTGAATTTTTTTACATATCTAAAACCAACCATTTAGCTGGCAGGGGGACAAACTTGACTCTAACATTAGCACTTTAAAGCTTAATATTTCGCGAACGGATCCCTTTTTTTTTTTTTTTATGAGTGTGGGAAATTCTCAAATAACTTCTCCCGCTCTGGGCGGAGCGGGATGGCGTGTCAGATGTTTACTGACTAAAACCCACCCGTGTTCCTTCCGTTGCCTGTGTGCCGGGGTTGCGATATCCCTTTCGGACAAACTCGCAACCCCAGCAGGCATTGGCCCTTCCGGACCCCGTCAGTTGGTGCTGACATCTCTTTGAGGCGCGCGTGGAATACAACGCGCCGTCGACCCGGGCCTGGTTCCTATCGGACGGCGAGCTACCCATTGCTCACCGTTATTCAGCTACATCCGGTTAGACTGGAAGCCTACCTCAATATAGTTGGGAACAGGTTGGGCCAATTGATTGCTCTATCATTCCACTGCGCACTAAGAGATGGATGATGTGATGGTACGAAGCGAGGTCTTTATTGTATCTATTCATGTGGTAGTACGGTGCGCGCCTGCCCGGCGCGGCCTCTCCTGCAGCTCATGTAGCGTGGTCTCTGTTGTATCTACTCATGCGGTAACACAGAGCGCCGCCGCCTGCCCGGCGCGGCCTCTCCTGCGTCAATGTGTCATGTTACAGGTGGGGTGTTGGCGTCTCCGCTAAACAAAGGGTTAGCTAATGCTCTTCACACACAGATGGCACAGTTTGGTGTGAAGGACATTTTCCTGGGAATCCACGATTTATTCTTTAAAGGACACTTTACCTCTGTGGAAGGTCAGACTTAATGCAAAATATTTTCAAGTTGGTGCATTTAATTTGAATTAATGTAATAATGAACTACTCACAAAAATTATTATGTTAGCTTGTTTTGACTGTAAGCTTCTAATAACGTAAAATAAAATTCCTTGTTCTCATACGTAGTCTACACATTAAGTATTTGTGTGTATGTTCCAGGAGTGCCTCTGACCGAAATGGAAATAAGATGGGGTTCACGTGGTGACGGAGCTGATACTGGAGACTGCCTCACTATGACCGTCGATGGACGCGCGTATTACTGGTCATGCAAGGACTCGCTACCTTTCATATGCTACAGGAAACTCGAAAATCAAACGATGAACGAATGCGGCACTTTTGATGATGGTAAGAAAATTATCTATCTGCAACATGCACTGTTATACGACAATATTCAAAAATAAACTAGGTACTTTATTCGATGTAACTAAATTAGTTCTTGAAAATGGAACGCCTTCGGGGAGTGCAGGCGCATTTTATGTAATGTTATACATAAAATAGCTTCTGCACGCGACTTCGTTCGCGTGCATGTCGTAGGACACCACAATATACTACAATAACAGCCACACATTTTTATAAAAAAACTGCCTCGTTGGTCTAGTGGTCACAAGCGCTACTGTTGAGCATGCGGTCCTAGTTTCGGTTCCCGGGTCAGGCAGTGTTATTGGGTTTTCCATCTGGAATTTCTCAGTCTGCGGTGATTGTGGTGCTTCCCCAGTGAGTCGAGGTGGCGCTGCGCTATGATCCAGTGAGTCGGATGTGGTACAGCGCCGTGTCATGTCTGACTGCTGGCGTCGACCAGGAGAGGTTTGAAGAGCTCTGCGTGCGGACTGGCCGAAAGTGCAGTGTGCTGTGCCAAGGTTGCTGATGAGGCTGACTGTGATGACCAGGAATGTGCGTTCGCTGCGTACTGGTCGTCAGGATACCCGTTGAGGCCGTGGGTGCTGGCTGGCAAGCTTGCGGGAGTGATGATGATGACGCCACGCCGAAGTAGTTGCACGGAGGCTGCGCTGACGTTCACCACGTCGGGGTCACCAATTTAAAACTATGCAGGTAAACTATGTTTGCGCGAAGGAGGGGTTTTTGTGTGACGTCAGGATTTTGTGTGACATCAGGTCTTTGATGTAGTTCGTATAGTTCGCATGTGGCGATGTAGATGCCGCCACACATTAATGGGCGTATTTTATTAATTAACATTAATGGGCGTTCACATAAAAGTAGATTTTTTAAAGCTCTAAAGGACCGGTAGTAGACCTGCGTATTTGATATTAATTTCAACTTGATACCTCCATGCATTCCTTAGAAAAAGGTTCTTGACAGACAGACAGACAGTCAGACGGAAAAAAGTGATCCTTTATGGGTTCCGGTTTTTCCTTTTGAGGTAGGTACGGAACCCTAAAAAGTTAATTGGAGTCTCATTTTCCACGACATGCATGGGGAAAGTTTTTTGCGATTTCTAACTTTTTTATTACTCAAACCTCAGTTGGTCTGATAGAGTTTTTTGATCGTCATATGAAACAGGATCTATTGGCATCGAAATTCTTTTTTTTGTGAATATTGTCAATTTTCTTGCTGACTGTATTTGCAGATCAATTTCGATTTCGAGTAGCTACAATGGGTAAGGTACCTGCCCGTACTACCCCGTCTCAAAAAACCACCCTATACTCGTATATATGTCATGATGATTGACTGCTTAGCTCCATATATATATACCGTGATGATAATCATTTAAAAGATTGAATCTGTAACTGTATGCAATGTTTTAACCGTTTGGCTCGTCTTTTTACAATTTGCTGTAATAATATAATTATAGAGGAATAGAAACATAATGCAATATTGCTCATCCCCCATAGCAAATAGCGTTATAATATATAGCCCACCGACTGAACAGACATAGAATATCTATGCAAAATTTGAACAGAATCTATCCGGTAGAATTTGTGTGATGCTGGAACACAAAATAACATAAAAATTCTAAAAACTTTATTATCTGACCTCGTAGCAATTACTTTTTTTCAAAAACTTTCAATGTACATGAGTGTTGTACTTCGCTACGATCTCACCAATTTATACTCAGCTCAACTCGACGAACAATACCAAAGAAAGGATATTTGGGTACGCCGCATCAACAACAACAATGAAAGAGAAAAAATTAATAAAAAAATATCCACATAGTCCTCACATTCAAAATAATTAAAATAATATAATACTTTACAAAATTTTCATTTTGTTTATAATTTTCAACAATGTCAATGTGTATTTAAAACAGCTATCTAATTAGCTACGCAACACATTTTCGTAAACGATAAAGACTAATCTGTTTCATTTTGACAGTTCAACAACATTCATTGCGTTATTTACGTTGTCGAGCCGATTTTATTTTAGAACTTATGAAGCAATAGATTAGCAGTCTGTTTCAAAACGATTAAGATTCTGATTGATCGTGTATTACGTAATTAGGGTACTGGTTTATTGTGATGAATAATTAAAATGTCAAGTTTCATGGTTTTATCACAAGGCTTAGCAGAGCGAGCAGCTCAATCCCAAGCTTTTTTATCTTCTAAATAATCTGAAATTTGATGGTACCCTTTTTTACAAAGTTTGGTTTTAATACAGCTTTATCGTTTAATGGGTAAGTTTCGATTGTCAATGGGGAGTTTGTTGTAAAAGCGTATACATTGACCCATGAACAAGTTACCTACTCTGGTGGAGACGTGTGCGATGTACAATAAGGTTGTGTTTATTCCTGGTATTTAAACTATGAATATCGGACATTTTCTTAAAATTTGACATATTTTTGTGTACATTACTTCCACATGATAAAAAATACATTTATTTAACACAACTAAAAAGCACACAATTTATACAGCATATAAAAAAGAACAAATAAAAAGTGTAAATGCGATATAAGAAATTAGCAGGGGAGTGTGCCTTACGGCTGCGCCAAAAACATAAACAAAATAATAAATTTGTGTCAGATAATAGTAGTTTATAAAGCCGGTGCATAATACAAAATTCAGTACAACAAAACGCATGAGTGGCGTCTGCACCCAGCACCTCACCGCGCATGCGCTAGAGTGGTGCTGTTGTCCCTCGCTAACGTTACATTACACAAGTTGATGGAAACTCCTTGGTGATATTAACTTCTTGGATTGGCCCTGTGTCGTATTAGAAAAAAAATTGTTTTGTAGCATTATTTTGTTAGAGAAAAAGAGTAATAATATGATTCTATTTTTAAATTTCGGTATTGTGTTTATAAAGTATGTCAATATAAACTCGTTTTGAAGTTTACAATTCGAATATTATGATAAGAGATAGATAAAAATAATAATGAATACATACATAAAATAGTGTGCTTGTGCATAAAAAAGCAAAACAAAACAAAAGAGTATAAATAAATGAGCAAATGAGTCGTACACATGATAGACCATTGTTATTAATATGTAACTTAAGCTTAAGCAGACCAGCGCGACGCGACACCGGTTATTGTTATACACTCAAGTTTTCTTAGAAATTGTAATGTTCGAGTCTCGTCGCGGCGTCACGTCGCGCTGGTTTGCACGAAGCTTTAAAGATAATCTTAGAAACGAGTCAGAATAAAAAAGCATTGTTAACGATGCCAGACTTCTACGGTCTAACACATTGTCATAATTTATTAATCCATGCACTTCATCGCACAATACGCTGCAAGCAGCCGAGCGCGGCGGTCTGATCACGAACAGTTTGCACATTTTTTGTTATTTAAACTACACTACAATGTCTACACATTCCATTTTCAAAAATGAGAGCATCTTCTCAAGAGTTGATAACTTATGCGCCACCTAGTATTATAGACACACTTAAAACATTTTATTCTTAAATTGTTTCAGAATATCAACTCAATCAGCAAACAGGCAGCTGTTACAAGGTCCATCGCGAGAAGCTGACTTGGACCGATGCTTATGGAATATGTGCATCTGAAGGGGGTTACCTGGTCATCCTGAATGACGAACAAGAGGCCCGTTTCGTCAAGGGAATGTTTCCAGCTCTTACCAAAGATTCTAACATCTTTGACCCTTTACACATAGGTCTACGTGCCTGGGGCAAAGGCCGCATATGGACCACTATTAAAGGTATAAGTAATACCGTTTTTTATAAAAAGTATAAAGCAAAGTCGCTTTCCGCGTCTATCTATTTGTCCGTTTATTTCTTCTGTGATTTTCGCCGTCATTTAGACAATTTATTCCTATGCATTTATGATATGAATTTAAATCTCGATGTCTTGACACCATGTCGCGTCAGTAGGACCTAGATAGCCACCCGCGCGCAGCAGGGGCAGGTCGCTGGTATTAAATGAAAACCTACACAGTTCTTATGTTTCTGAAGTCTTCTCCATGAAGAAATTTAACCCGCAGAACCAGAGTTCTTAATAATCTGATTATGCTCCGGGCTGCGTTCCGTCAGGTCGCGCAGTTCTTAAAGGTAACCATGTTATACGAGTGAGTACATAGCTTTCTGCTTCAACCACTGCCATTTGTGAGGTCCTAGAAACTATTTTACGGGATGGAAATCGCGTATCCCTATTAGCATTGTCTGTGTCAGTGTTGCATTTTTGCCATTTTCTTTTTATTTCATTAATCACTCTTAAAATACTTAAAAAAAATGTAATGTAATGTAATTACTAAAAGAAGGTACTCCTTCTTTTAGTAATTAGCTGCCACAAAAAATAATGCTTTACGAGTAATTTTTAAAATAGTCACGTTAACATTGCCAGTTAATATCACAACCGCCAGTCAATAACGACGAATAATATAAAGATAATGACGGCGACATCAGCAGTGCTATTCTGTAACCATCTCACCGTGAAAACTAAGGTGAAGTGAGCGTGGAGTGAGCTGTCATTCCACAGGGATTGACACTATTGACAGCTCACTTCACCCAAGTTTTCACGGTGAGATGTTTACAGAATAGCATGGCTGTTATAATCTTTACTCGCGACAACGTATGCGGACGTGAGGAGCGCCAGCGCACATTATGTGATGTATTGCGTTGCTAAGGATTTAGATACGACAGACTTTGGTCTAGGATTTAGAATAGTGACGTATATGGCACTTCCAACAAATAATCAATAACATTGTACACTTAATATTGTAGTATGTGGCACTTCCAACAAATAGTCAATTAGTTTGGACGTGTAACATTGACGTATGTGGCAGATCCAACAAAATACAATTTATTTGTTACGGTCAAAAAATCATTTCTGCCTTTTTTTAACATACGTAGAAAACAGTAATAGTATTTTATTACCATAGTAATCTTATAAAAATGTGTCAAAATTCTGTTGATTTAAAACTTTGACGAGCTCTCTTTACTTGTAATGTTGCCGATTTTCACATTCGACCATGTAAATAGGGTTAGGCGAAATTTTCATTTTCTGCTCTAAGTAGAGTTTGTAACTAAGCCTCCGCTATCCGTCCGTCCGTCCGTCTGTCTATCAGCGGGCTGTATCTCATGAACCGTAATAGGTAGACAGTTTAGTTTAGTAGTTTTTATTGCTCGATCTTAATACAATACGGAAACCTTCGAGTCTGACTCGCACTTGGCCGGTTTTATTTTCTATACAATGTCGCCCAAGGGCATGTGACCGCTCGTATTTATCTGAATATTCATGAAAAATTATCAAAATTTAGTTTATAAGGGGTCTAGCTTTAATATGTTTTTATGTTATTCAATTTTTTTTTGGTTATCGTTTGCCATATCTCCTATGTTATTGGCTCGATTTGAAATCTTATAGCTCTTTTAAAGCTTATGAGTTAATTTATCGGATAAACTAACATTTTATAATAAAATTTGTCGACTGTAAAAAAAAAACGGACAAGTCATTTTTTTCTAACAAATACATTATTTGTTTAAAAAACACACGTGTTAATCCATAAAATCATAGGGGAGATTGGGGGATATTGAAAAAAATAAAACAGTGAAGAAATATAAAAAAAAGACGTACCCCCCTTTTAAAGTTAATTTTCGATAATTTGTCATGAATATTCATTAAAATACGGGCAGTCGCATGCCCATGGGCGACATTGTATAGTTCAACAGTCACCGGGCTTTGGATCTTGTCAGCGTCTTAAAATGTTTACCTCTTCCAGGTGAGAGAATAACAGATGTGTACAACAATTGGTATCCCGGACAGCCTGACAATTCGCATGGCAAGCAGGATCGAGGGGCTTGTCTTAGGGACGGCTATTTGGACGACCTCGACTCAGCAGAGACAAGCGGAATATTCGCCTGCGAGAAATCTCCTAAATCGAAACGGTTTGACATACCGCCGTGCACGGAGACTTTAAGGAGATTGTGTAATGTCTGCGATGAATCACAGCTTAGCGCGAACTAATGTTCCTTGTGTCACTGACAGGTTAATTTGGCACCTTCTTAAGTATACTTATGGGTTTAAAAGTGTATGTTATTTTGTTTTTTACACTCACATTTGTGTATGGCATCACAGTTGTGTATGACTCTCATGTTTTAAGTATACTTATGCGTTTCATAGTGAATATTTGTTTTTCGTTGGTTTATTTTCTTGTACCCTCAGATTTAAAAAATGTCTAAAGATAGTAAAATATCCGGTATTGTCTTGTTTTCCATAAAAGAATTTGTACCATTATTGTTTTCTATAATCGTCCCCCCCTCATAATATTTACTTGCACTATTATCATTTATACTAATAACGCTTGTCATATCAACTTATTAGTCATAACTTTCAATTGCCATAAAATAAGTTTTCATAATAACATGTGTTATAATCATTAGTTTCTATAAGTAACACATTACATAATCGATACATAGGTAAACAACATTTAATATAAATTAGAAACGTTTATTGTTTTGTACAAAAAATAATGTCATTAAGGCATTTGATCTGTAATCAAATGATTTATTACAGCAAACAATCTTTAGACAATAAACAGTTTGTCAAATTCGAAACGGCTAGGTTAGGTTAGAACTGTGACCTCGCAACGCTAGATTTCCTCTTTTTCAAAGCAAGCATGCATGGTAGATTAGGTTTATTTTTAGGTTTCCTTGTGAATAAAAAAAACTGTAACGTATAATCATATATTAATCATTATAATTCAAGTAATATAACAATATTATTTTCATGAAAAGCAATATTATTTTAAATTTAAATTGGATGCCAAATACAGATTGATTACAGCAATAATAAAATATTGAGGGGGAAATTGCTATAATCACCGTGCTTAGCAAACTGATTATTTATTACAGTTTTTTGATATTAGTTTTCACTAAACTAAGCGATATCTAAATGTATTTTTACCCGATTTTCAATGCTCTGCTCAGCGCCGAGAGTAGAAAATCTATCAGTGCGCTTTGATTAGGCATTACTTTTAGGTGTCGTGTAGTGTTATGAGCAGACGCAGTCCAACGGTACCGCTTATTCTCTTAGCCCCAAAGGCTGGAAGTCTGTCTTCCTCCTTAAGTCCGGATCCACTAGGAATTTGTTCGTACTTAGCGCTGCCGGGTGCCGGCTATAAAAGGTCGTATAGGTTTTAAATTGTTATGACACTCAGGCGATGAGCTTAGCAATTTCGTCATCAACAAATGTGTAACAAACGTCATTAAGAAATCAACGTACGTTGTTATATACAAAACTCTCAAAGGTTGGAACTATCCATTTTAATTTGAAATCGATTCTGCTTCGTACGGAAAATTTTCCAAACAGGCTGAAATGATTTAGAAAATCTGCAATCATCTAGCCTGTCCAAAGACGCGAAAACAAAACACGTTAACACTTCGGCCCTAGTTATTAACGGGCTCCCGAGGCGCGCATCTTGTACACTGCGTTTTGGGCGCTCAATAAAATTTCGTGAATTTCTATGTAATTTCAACAATTAGGCCGTTGGACGTTCGTAACATAGAAATTTACAAAAAATTATTGGGCGCCCAAAACACAGCGTACAAGACGCGCGCGCTTATTTACCAAAATATTCAGCTATTTGTTTACAAATCGGGGGAATGTGGGTCACGAAATTTTTCACCATTACATAAGCCATTAACTTTGTCAGGTTTCCTGCTGGGTGCCCCTCAATGGCACCGAATATCTCGAACGGATGAATTTAATTTTATTTTGTCAGACGGAGCAGTAAGCACAGGTTTTATTTTTGGGAAGGTTGTTTTTCGAGGTGGTTCGTATTGTATATTCAATTATTTAGTTCCCGTAATGCGAAAAACGTATCGCTTTACTAACCAACCAGTGTTTTTAATGTTTTCGGCTCAATAATGCTATTCTAGAGACCTTAGTTATGATCATTTACCCTAAATCAAAGACATCTTTATATCTCTTTGCCCTAAATAAATAAATAATTCACCTCATATCAGTTTTAGTAACAACACTTCTAAATTGGCAAAAATAAGAGAATGAAAGTGTCAACCGAAAGGTTGGAATGACATACAGAAACAGTCATGCGATATAGTTTCAATAAGTACCCAACACTTGTGCGAGAAAAGAACATCAACCAGCCTTTAGGCGCAGAACAGCATGCCAAGTATAGCCCAAGAAGTCCTTTGTCTATTGTTAGTAATATAACGTAACATCACGCCTGTGTTTCCCGTAGGGATAAGCAGAGGTGTACCTATAGTACACCCACATTTCGCCAGTTATGTTTTGAAGTCCCATGTAATAGGGGGCGAGCCTATTGCCATCAACCGGGCACAATCCCATACTCCGGGCTGCTACTGAGAAATTCGCGAGAAAAACCCAATAACACTCTGCCCGACCCGGAAATCGGACCCAGGACGAGGTAGTCTGTTATTAATAATTCCAATTAAATAAGAAACACAATGCAAATTGTTTAGTCATAGATATTATCTAATGATGGATTCAACTAAACCATAGTAGGCCGTTAATAGCTCTTCTATACTAAGAGTACGTGATAATTTATGTAACGCTTATGCACCACTACTTATTCTTTTGGCGAGAGCCTCGATATGCGCTTTCCAATTTAAGTTTCTGTCGATTGTTAGGCCTAAATATTTTGTAGTATTAGCTGTCTGTATTTTATTATTATTAAATTCGATGTTAAGACTAGTGAATAATGATGATCGTTGGCTAAAGTGCATAATCAAAGTTTTATTTATATTAATTTTTAAATTATTATTATTCAGCCACATTACCGCTTCTATTGATGTATTTTTATGTCCGTTTCATATTATGTGTATTGGACAATTGGACGTAGGTAGTTGCACGAAAAGGATCCAATCCACTCAAAGTCACTTTGGAGAAATTGACGTTTGAAGTTTGAAAGATTTTAAAATTGATTGAAAGTATGATGTGATAACTTCACCTTAATCAGATCTCCGTCTTCCATTTTTTTTGGATTAAAAAATAAAGGTGTCGTCTATATCAGCATAGAGAGGACACCTGTTTACATAAATATGTTGACAGCTCAGCATTTTTAAATGTACACACACGAACAAAACTAAAATAAAACTCTAAAAATTAACAAAGTCAAAAATAAAACTTCTTACATAGGTATTCATAAAAGAAGAGGTTTTCTTACATTTATTAATATATCCGAAGAGGTTTTTTTTTAGCTTGACTCTTGTGGCGTTAACTATTAAGATTATTGATAGTTAAATCCACAAGAATCAGCATTTTAGTATTCAGTCTCCTCGGGGAAAAAATCTAGTTCCCCATCATAGCCATCTATGTCTTCTACAATGTTATCATTCCCCTTTAATGATTTGTAAAAATCATGACAATCTCTTGGAATAAGATTCAACATTGACATCAAATCACTAACCTTAGCCTGAGGGATTTCTTTGCCGTTAGGCCACAGTAAAATGAGATCATCCTGACATAATATATCAATAGGTAATTTTTTTTATTTTTTTTGCAATATTAAATTGGTTAAAATATTCTTTTTCAAACGTTTTCATGATTATTTATTTATTAAAATGTGTTTTGTTTTTAACCAATACTTTTTATTTTTTTAGAAAAAGTTTTCGATTAGTTGTAGGTACTTATATTATTTTCTAGTATTTTTGTGCTCATAAAGTAATTTTTTTATTACCTGTCAGTAATACTTAATATTTGATTTATTTTGGTTTTTTACTTAGGAATAAAGCTTCGTGCAGACTAGCGCGACGCGACACCGGTTATTGTTATACCGTCAAGTTTTTTTAGAAATTCTATTGTTCGAGTCGCGGCGCGGCGTCGCGTCGCGCTGGTCTGTACTAGCTTTAAAGTATGAATCGAAGTATACATAATAATAGGCCTGCATCGTTTTCGCAGAATGATTTAAATTGATTTTGGAATCAATAAAAAATCACCAAGCACTCTGGATCGTTTTCGAGATTTATTGGTATAATAAACGAAAATCAATTTGTCGAAATGCATTCTGGATTGTTTTAATTGTTTTATTTAGGTGTACCTACCTAAGTGTATTCAGAAAAAAGTTCTAAGCATAGTGGATCATTTTAGTGTTTTTATTAAAGTGTCGGTGATGAACAAATTGAAATTACGCAAAAGTAATCCAGAGTCCTTGATTCGTTTTATTTAATCGGTTGGTAATACTGATCATGAATCAGGAAGCTTGGATTGTTCAAGGTGATTTTTTTTTACGTGCCTTATAAATGGGTTGATTCTGAGGTTGATAAAATGTGTTTAACAATTGTTTTTGCTTAGATGTTTTTTACTGGCCGATAGTATTGATATTTAGCATCAGTTTGGTGCACTTAACTCATTCTTGACCATGTTGTGGATTGGATCCTTTTCGTGTAACTACGTCCCATTTAGAGTCTAGACAAAATCAAACTGGTTGCTAATTTAATTTTATAATTTGTTATTTTTTTATAATACTGATTTTACATTATGTGATTTCTTGAACTCACACACTGACTTATGTATTAGTATTATTTGTTAAAATGTTAGGAATATCGTATAATTTTACAATGTTTGTAAATATGTGAGCACCACATGCATCTATCAAATAATTAATTTATCTGTCATTGCTTCATTTTTCATTCTTTTTTACCCATCGTGGTATAGTAATCTTATTCTAGATGCATCGTTTTCACATATAATTATACACCGTGACATTTGAATCACAGTTTTGCTAGAACAAACGTTGTTCAGACCATGGTCTACTACGTTTCTATAGCATCAAATATGTTATTAAAACAAACTAAACTAGGCGTTCTCAAATTAGTCATATGTTGCTCAAACGTGTTCAAACATTAACCGTAACATCAAAGTACTCATCCCGGTAGCGATATGGCATTCAAAGAGAAGTCCACGTGGACTAGAAGGATGTCCGGCCAATGCGGGCCGAAATGCAAATTAAAACATTAGCCAATGACATGCAATCGCGCGAAGTACCGCTCCGCCCATTTCTTTTGTTGTTGACTGCCGACAGCCGCCCGGTTCGCCGAAGCGGTAGCCAGTCTACCGAAATCTCTCGAGCGTTACTAATGACGTTTTTTTTTATTAATGGATGCTGTAGAATGGTTGTAGACCATGGTCTGAACAACGTTTGTTCTAGCAAAACTGTGATTCAAATGTCACGGTGTATAATTAATGCATACAAAATATTGTAAAAACATTTTAAAAGAGTAACGGTGGAGTTTCTTGCCCATTCTTCTTTATACGAAAACAACCTTTTGGAAGGGGCGACTAAAATCAATTCTATTTTTTGTAAAATTGACGTTCATAAGTGCCTTTTATGTGCCTAATTGAAATAAATTTTTTGACTTTGACTTTCGTACCTAGAAAAATTAAACACCAATATAAAGATAACGTCGTTGAACTATTTAAATATTGTAAAATTTTGCCAATTCAGACGAGACGTAACATGGCCCACTTGATTGAGCAATTTAATAACAAAAACATTCAAATACCGATATCACATAAAATAATCACAAGAAGTATTAAAACTAAATAGTAGGTACCCGACGGCTTACCTGGTAAAGCCTGGGTTCTGGCCTTGGAGGCTCTCGGGCCTCGACTAAGGGGGCTCCATAAGCGCATGCTTGGAAAGGGGCCAGTTCCCACTTCGTTGGAAGACGGGGAAACTGGTCCTCATCAAAAAGCCGGGGCGCCCGGCGGACTCTCCGTCCGCTTACCGGCCCATCGTGCTGCTCGACGAGGTGGGCAAGCCCTTTGAAAGAGTGATTGCAGACCGCCTTGTCGGGCGGCTGGTGCGAGTGGGACGGGACTTGGCGGAGAGCCAGTTTGTTTTCCGCAAGGTGCGCTCTACGGTGGATGCCATCATGCGCGTTCGAGCCCTCACGACGGGGGATGCTGTTGCCCGGGGTGGGGTCGTGTTGGCGGTGTCTCTTGACATCGCCAATGCCTTCAATACCCTGCCCTGGAGTTGCATTAGGGAGGCACTCCGGTATCACCGGATGCCGACCTACCTCTGTCGAGTGGTCGAGGCCTATTTGACGGACAGGGCCGTCATCTACCCCGGTCACCACGGAGAGTGGAACCGGCGAGAGATGTCATGCGGTGTCCCACAGGGATCGGTCCTGGGGCCGCATCTGTGGGACATCGGCTACGACTGGGTGCTGCGCGCCGACCTCCCTAGCGGCGTCAGTGTAGTCTGCTACGCTGACGAAAAAAAAAAAAAGTTTTTTTTTGAGTTGTGTGAAATTATCCAATAACTTCCACGACCTTCTTTAACGACCTTCAAACTCAGATTGATGTGTTTACATGTTGTTTTAGTGAATTCGCAAGGGTATTACTATTTGTATTTTTTTTTTTTTTTTTTTTTTTTTTTTTTATGCCTATTAACTATGTTCTAGATTATTTAAATATGTATTTTATTTTTATTTTTTAATTGTATTTTTATTATATGAATGTACCATGCCGACTATTATTGAACTGTAATACCTCAAATATAATTGTAACTGTATCATCACTGCAATTCAATTGTTAATTCACTAATTTTATAATAATGATGCATGCCTATTATAAGGTAGATTGCACAAGGATCAACCACCAAACTGTCACATCTTATTTACTGTACCTGCAATCTATGCAAATAAATGTTTACTTTACTTTACTTTACTTTACTGTATTATGCTACAAGCAAAATAATACTTTTTTTTTTTTTTTTTTTTTTGTATGTACTTTGTTTTGTTAGAAATTATGTAAGGCCGTGTATTTAATAATGTTGTTAGTTTTAATTTTTAGTTATAGTTTAGTTTATTAGTTTAAGTTCTTAGCTGTCGCATTAGGGTGAACCCTGTAATGATAGTTTTAAGCAAATAAATAAATAAATAAATAACTTCTCCCGCTCTGGAGGGAGCGGGACGTCAGACTTTTACTGACTAAAACCCACCCGTGTTCCTTCCGTTGCCTGTGTGCCGGGGCTACGATATCCCTTTCAGACAAACTCGCAACCCTGGCAGGCATTCGCCGTAACGAACCCCGTCAGTTGGCGCTGGCATCTCTTTGAGGCGCACGTGGAACACAACGCTCGGTCGACCCGGGCCTTATCGGACGGCGAGCTACCCATCGCTCACCGTCCGCAAGCCCGCGCCTACGGTGGCCGGAAATCGGAAATCGGCTTGCGACTCCCGACGGGCGTCTCCTACGGTGACGAATCTTGCCTCTCCCTCACGCGTTCCTTGACAATTCAAAAGTGCCTGTAATTGGTTTATTTGAAATAAATGCTTTGAGTTTGAGTTCCTCCTCCTCCTTCGCGAGCATTACTGCTTCGCAGAAGGAAGTGACGGCCTCCCATGGTGTGGCTGACTCTGGCTTGGCCACCATCAGGGATTTTAATTTGAATAACACAAATATTTAGTCGCTAATTAGTCGAAATTAGTCGCCAAATATCAGATTTAGTCGGTCACTGGTTCAAAAGTTAGAAGGGTTTATAGGTGGCCGATCTGGAGAGAGTCTCCCCAGCTTGGCCACATTTATATCTCAAAAACTAGGATACCTAACGAAGATCTGTTTTCTCCCAGATTTAGTCGCTAATTAGTCGAAATTAGTCACCAAAAATCAGAATTAGTCGATCACTGTTTCAAAAGTTAGAAGGATTTATAGGTGGCCGATCTGGAGAGACTCTCCCCGGCTTGACCACATTTATATCTCAAAAACTAGGATACCTAACGAAGATCTGTTTTCTCCCAGATTTAGTCGCTAATTAGTCGAAATTAGTCGCCGATTCACAGATTTAGTCGGGTCTTAGTTTAGAAGATAAAATGAGTTCAACTTTTAAGGTATAGTCCAAGAGCTAGATCGAAAAGATAACGAAAAATTGCCAAGATAAAAATATTTCTGTTAATATGTGTAATATACTTCTCGTTTTATCGGTCTAAAGTCATTAGAAATGTCAGAGAGATATAAATTCTCAATTAAATAATTTTGTTTATGTTATAAATTGCTATGTTAGAGTAGGTTAATTTTCTTTGAAAACATTACACCTGGCTCTTGGCCTATTTGGTGTCAAGATGTACAGTCGCATACAACTGTTTTACCAAATTATAATGTTAAGGCCTAAATTACGTTAGAATAATAAAACTTCTGTTGCCAAATAAGAATATCGGGTGTAAAAAGACACTTTCCGAAGCCGAAAGCCACATATTCTACCCATTATTTGCATCATTTTTTTCCACTAGACCATACCTGGGAATCCACTGGTTCTGGAGATATTGAAGGTCAAAGTCGCATTTTTTTTTTTTACTTTTTCACGAAAATGAATTCTATGCGATAATACGAAACTTTTTTCCAAACAAACATTACCTGAATTTTAGATTTATCTTAACAGATTACGCATTTGAAGTTACAAAAACGCAATGAACAACAAGTACCTACCTACGTAGCGTAGGGGCGGAGCTTAACTAACACTGAATCCGTTCATTCAAGCGTGGGTTCGCGTTACATTGCGCGCAATAAAAACGTGTTTTTTTTTATTAAAAAAAAAAAAAAATACGGTTCCCAGCAATAATTTTTGCGCAAAGCTACTTAGCTATACGTACAGTATGCGTAGTTTACGGCTTTGTGATGTGTCTTTTTACACCCTGTATATGATGTATCTACTGCTGCTGTTCCGGTGTGAATCGTCCCTGATATACCACAGACAGTTTGAACTTATAATATACTAGCTTCTGCCAGCGGCTCCGCCCGTGTGAATGTCGAAAATTATCCCTAGTGAACATATTCCCGCAATAAAAAGTATCTTATGTACTAAAAAAACAAAGGTAAAGAAATGCTACTAGTTAATTTACGTGGAATTTTAAGTTTTGTACTTAAATAGTCATAGAATTTATTCATACTTAGCCATGTTTACCTACGTAGATCAGCCGCAGCCCTACGTAAACATGGCTATGTACGAATGTGAGATTAATCTAGGTAAATAGCTTTTTTTAATACAAATATCTCATCCACTGGTATTTTTTCAAATTACATAATAACTGAATGTTAAATTACTAGATAATTTTGCTTACCTACTATATTTTTTGCATTTACAGTTTACCAAACTAAGCATAATAATAATATATATAATTTCAAACTTACCCAAAGACTTCTCCTTATGTATTCTTTACACAGATATAATTAGTTATGTGCAGTTTCATACACTGCTTTATCTACACTCATACATTGGTAAATAAACCGGTATTATTTGAGTTCATAACTATTCTTAACAAGTTCCACTATAAACTGGCTGACTTTAATTTACGTCACGGGCAACTCGCTCTATGTAGTTCATCTGTACACGCGCATCTATCTCTTTCTTACTTACCATACATAAATGAAACGGAGCGCACAGGAGCGCAGCGATCTTGCTGCCAGCGACTTCCAAATTTTGTTCTATAAATAATTACATTATAATATTTATTGTAGATCTGTTTCTAGGTAATGCTTGCTTTCCTTTTTGGTAGGTATATAATAACAAAGAATAACTGTATATTTAGGTTTATTTAGAAACAAACATTCCACCTTAAGGCGATCCCCCCGGCAAAACCGCGTTTTTTGTCGTTATTCAGAGGCTATTAACTCAGTAATGAAGCGTAATTAACTATATCTAAAAGCACATTATTAATGTTCGATATCTTGTCATCACATTGCACATTTTAATTTATTTTTATGTGTTATAAATACATTTAAAATCTCCTTGTAAAAAATGTTCTAAAATTATTGATAGCATGCTTCTTTTGCTAAAGTTGACGTTCTGTTAATTTAAGAATTACACCAATGGATAGATAATTTAAAAATCTAAATATTCCACATTTTATTTTATTTGAAAAGATCGCTTATCTTTTTTTATTAAAAGAATTCCAATTTTTTTGTGGATTTTGTGATAAATGCGCGGGCGGAGTGAGCGGGACAGAGAAGGACCGAATACTCAAGGTCGTTTGGTCGGGGTAGCGTCTTAAGACATAATAGGTATTGCCTAGAAACTACTTAAAGTGTTTTGTACTTGCTTGTTCCAATGTATGGAGAAATTTATTACTTTAATATCTTTTTAATTACACACCGACTAAATCTGTGACTCGGCGACTAATTTCGACCAATTAGCGACTAAATCTGGGAGAAAACAGATCTTCGTTAGGTGCCCCAGTTTTTGAGATATAAATGTGGCCAAGCCGGGGAGAGTCTCTCCAGATCGGCCACCTATATATCCTTCTAACTTTTGAACCAGTGATCGACTAATTCTGATTTTCGGCAACTAATTTCGACTAATTAGCGACTAAATCTGGGAGAAAACAGATCTTCGTTAGGTATCCTAGTTTTTGAGATATAAATGTGGCCAAGCTGGGGAGACTCTCTCCAGATCGGCCACCTATAAACCCTCCTAACTCTTGAACCAGTGACCGACTAAATCTGATATTTGGCGACTAATTTCGACTAATTAGCGACTAAATATTTGTGTTATCAAAATTAAAATCCCTGATGGTGGCCAAGCCAGAGTCAGCCACACCCTCCCATGCACTCTCGCTCCGAACCATGACCTGAACCAGGGCCGGACGTGAGAGATCGCCGCCGCCGATCGCCTCCGTGAGCACACGGCGGTGCTCCGCCCAAGCCGGCCAGACCTCCACCGTATGCTCCTCCGTGGTACCTCAGGCGAGAAATTATTATGGCAGGCGAACTGTAAATTTTTTAATACCAACAATTTACAATGAAATACCAAAATCTATAAAAGACGAAATAAACTCGAAAAACTACAAGCAAAAATACAAAAAATACTATTACTACTACTTATATCACTTAGTTTAATAAGATAGTTTTCAAATTTAAAACACTAATTCAAATAAATAAAAGCGAAGCAACATGTATAAGAATTTCTTTATGAGGAGCGGCCTTAGTAGCGAGCTGCTTAGCTTCAAAACATTAAATGTCTTTGACTCACGTACTTACTGATAGATGTTTACAGCTTAAATAGTTACGTGAAAATTATAAATTATTGTTCATGTACCTACATTGTTTGCTTATTTATATAATATAGGCAAATAGTGTACGTACTGGATAAAATACAAGAATAATATATAATAAGTATATACAAGTTATATTTAAGTGATTAAGGAGTGTTCTTATAGCGTATGTGAGTACCAATATAAACCATTTCTGGTTTAATGGTACAAAACAAACATGAACCTGTATTAAGACTATGCATAAAATAAATATATAAAAAGGGGCGACTAGAATCAGTTGAATTTTTTGTAAATTTTGACGTTCAATTGTGCCTTACAAGGGCCTATTTGAAATAAATGATTTGACTTTGACTTTGAAATTTTGCGTAACAACAAAGTTAGAAAAACAACCGTCAATTAGAAACTTTTGAAGAAGCGACTACTTAGGCGGCCCCTAGACCTACAATAATATTGTACAATACTTTTTGTTGTACAATAAGATTGAAAGGCGCTCTGAATCCAAACAAACAATTATATTGCACAATAATACGAACTGCACAATGTTTTCGTGTTCAGTCGGAGAATAGTATTGATCCCGTGTGCACCGTGCGAAGCAATATTGCGCAATACTGACCCTACACGATGCAATGAAAAAATATGGTGCAATAAAAATTAGACTCGCTCAAACTTTCGGTCAATCATTGCGCAATCTTCAATGTTTACTCTAAACGGTCAATAATATTGCACAATTCGTAATATTGCGCAATATAATTGACCGTTTAGAGGCCGCCTTAGTGAAAACTTAATTTCAGAACCTGATTTTTTCGATATAGAGAGAAAGAAAGAAAATAAATTTATTCGACCCAGTAAAGGCACACAATATTCACACAAAAACAAAAATAAAAACAGAGAAAGCCATTCCATAGATGAGCTAAAAACTGTGTTAAAATATCAATAAGTGGGTTTTATAACAATCTACTATAGTATAAATAGCTATCACTTGTGAAGAAACTGTGCAAAGCATGAAAAAATTCGTCAAAAATAGCAAAAATATTTTTTTATTAAATCAAAGTGACAGTGGCTGGAAAAAAATATTTAAATGACAGTCATCTTAACGAACTACGTATTTTTTATTCCGTACTAGCAAGATAACACAAATTTCAACGTATAGAATAACTGCCACATTGGCGCGGTTAATACAACGTGTACGTCGTACGGCAAAAGACTCGGGTTCGAGTCTCACTACCTGCTTGTCTTTTTGGAATGTTAATAATCCTTATTTATAACCGAGAAGTTTAAATAAAACTTAAACTTATATACAATCAATATAGCTATCGCACACAATATTAATGGATGACTATGAAAACATTACCCAAAGAAGACAAAATAAAAATAATAAAAATATGACGACTACTAGCAGTGACAGCGAATTCGATATGGATGTCTCATACCAAAGTTTACCTAACACAGTAGGAAATAGTGATGATATTACTATATTGAAGGAGGACATAGAAAAACTAAGACTGGAGTTGCAAACTGCCAACTCAGAAATTGATAACTTAAACCTTGAAATTAATACACTTAAAAATAATTTACTAGACTGCGGAAAAAAGATAAAACTACTTAAATCGATAGGAATACAAGAAAGTTCAAGCAAAGAAAACTTACCTAGGCAGTTCTACTCACCTCAATATCAGCGGAAAGTACGGTCACTATTAATGAAAACTGGTTTACCAAGGACCTCTTCCAGAGAATACACAATACAGGGTTTAAACTTGATAAGTCCTAAAGCTGATGTTTTAAACAACTCCGTAGCTG
This sequence comes from Agrochola circellaris, assembly GCA_914767755.1. Classification (NCBI taxonomy): domain Eukaryota; kingdom Metazoa; phylum Arthropoda; class Insecta; order Lepidoptera; family Noctuidae; genus Agrochola; species Agrochola circellaris. The sequence continues at coordinate 1,227,985 of OU611848.1, forward strand.
TCAAAAATAAATCTCCTGTCGATAAGCGGCTTTCATTCGTGGCTGACACACGTATGGCTGAAAACCTACAGGATAGTGTCTTAAACAAAACTATAATAAATTTCTCAAAAGAGGAGAGTTGTGAAAATGAAGAAAGTATTAATATACTGCACACACCTATTGATGAACTGACTCACGACGCTCCACGCAGTACAAAAACTTTCTCACGCAATTACAAAGATATAAAAACGAAAAAAAGAGTTATGATATTATGTAATGAACAAGGGAATGGATTACGACAATCACTAAATCAGCTATTGGGATCAGACTATACAGTATTCTCGTTTATAAAATCTGGTACTACATTGGAAAACTTCATCAATTCATCAAAAAATGAAATAGCTAAATTCAATATGAATGACTATGTTATTGTAGTTGGGGGCCTCCATGAATGCAACCCATATGACACGGAAATGTACTTACATGCATGGCTATCATCCATCAAGAACACAAATATAATTATAAGCGAGGTTCCATCAAATAGGTATCTTAATGAAACAAAACTCAATTATATGTTAAGGTTTATCTGTGGAAAGCATGACAATGTTATTTTTATGGATATGGACTACTCTAGATATCGGCCTCGGAGAACACACTTTATACTTAATCTTGCTAGATCTTTCTTGAGGGAAATTCTGCAACTGGACTATAAATATAAATCAAATGAATATCAAAATTTGTTAATTATACAAAGTAAAAAAATATATGTAGATAAATCTGTACAAACTGACTTTACAAACCATCAAAATGAAATAGAGATCGAAAATGTTGAAGAAAAAATATGTAATAATGACTCATCCAGTAATAATCAGTCTTTAGAGGAAAATACAGTACGTAGTGATTTTTTTCGTGAATAAATACCTATGTGTTCTACACCAAAATATAGCGGGTCTGCTTAACAAAGCAGACATCCTCTCTATATGCCTTAATGAACTGTCAGAAAAAGACCTGTCCGTTGATGTACTATGCATAACGGAGCATTTTGTGATGTCAGGTCATGAAGACCGCCTTGTAGTACCTAATTATAGATTAGCTGCATGTTTCAGCAGACACAATAGTAAAAGAGGCGGATCTTGCATTCTGGTCCGGTCTGGACATTTATGGAGGGAGTTACCAGAGGTTTCAGAACTTTCATTGACTAATGTAGTGGAATGCTGTGCAATTGAACTGACAAGTTATAAAATTGTAATAATATGTATCTATAGAGTACCAAGGACAGGGAATTTGAATGTATTTTTTAGCAAATTAGAGCAATTATTGACATTAGTGACAAGAAGAAATTGTAGGAAAATTATTATAGCAGGTGATCTGAATATAGACGTATTGAAAGAAAATAACATAACTTTTGAACTAAGATGTCTCCTAAAAAGTTTTAATATGACATTAGCAATAGAAAAACCAACTAGGATGCAAAGCCAAACCTGCATTGATAATTTCGCCCACAATTTCGAGAAGAAATGCAGGACGGAAGTGATAGAATTTGCCCTATCGGATCACACTGCGCAATTGCTGAAGTGTCCCGTATTTGCTAACGTTGTTTTGAAATATTGGTATAAATCACAACGGGACTTTAGCCCAGAGAATATGATCAAATTTAGAACCTCCCTTGAGAAACTAACGTTCTCTGAAATCTACGACAATGACGATCCAAATGATGCATTTAACTCATTTATCGAACAATTTAAATTATTTTATGACCTATGCTTCCCTATTAGACGTATAAAAATACCAACAAGTAAAAAACTAAAATGGATATCGCGAGGACTTAAATTATGTAGCTTCAAAAAAAGACAATTATTATGGACGTCTAGACTTAAACCTACTCATATAAATAGGGAAAAATATTCAAATTACTCAAAGTTACTTAAAAAAATTATTAAACTGACTAAACGATCTCAAAATAACTACAATATTAAAGCTTCTGACAATAAAAGCAAAATGACATGGAAAATAATAAAAAACCCTAAATTAAATTTACCTAATGACTCATTAAATACAATTCAAATTGACAATGAAACAATCAACAAACCTCAACTAATTGCTGACAAGTTCAACGACTATTTCGTAGAAAAAGTTATGCCAGTACCAGGATCAGGTAAAAGAGCGAGTGCTTATATATTAAATAAACAAAAGTCAATGTTCATGGCTCCATGTCAACCGATACAAATATTTAACATTATAAAAGGTCTTAAAAACACTAGTAGCGTAGGGTATGACGAAATTTCAACTAAGATTATAAAACATGTTGCCGATTTAATTTCCAAACACTTGAGTCACATTCTTAACGTGTGTATCATTGAGGGAGTTTTTCCTGACCGTCTTAAGATCTCCATAGTCAAACCTATATTTAAAAAAGGTAAAAAGCAGCTAATGCAAAATTATAGACCTATTGCACTTTTGCCAACTTTTTCTAAAGTTTTTGAAAAATATATTTATAATGAGCTTTACACATACCTAGAAAAACATACGATTCTCTGTAACGAGCAAAAAGGTTTTCGGAAGAATATGACAATTAATATGGCTATTTATGACTTTTTGAATAAAATTATGACTAATATTGATAATAAGAAACCTGTTTGTGCTATGTACTGTGATATGACGCAAGCTTTTGACTGTGTTGACCACAATATTTTACGAAACAAACTTGACTCCTATGGTATAAGAGGTAACATTCTGGACTTATTAAGCACTTACCTTTCAAGAAGAAAACAATTCACTGCTATAACAGATTTAAATTTAAAGACTAAAGTAGAAGTTACATACCTGTCCAAAGAACGCACAGTGTATTTTGGAGTACCACAGGGTAGTGTATTGGGTCCCTTACTGTTTTTGATTTATATTAATGACCTGCCCAAAGCCATAGACTTCCCTATAACACTATTTGCTGACGATAGTACGGTAACAATACCTTGCAATAACCCTGAATTCTATGAACTTGATGTTAATAACGCGGTCAATTCATTAATCTCTTGGCTTAATAATAATAATTTAAGAATTAACCTTGGTAAAACCCAAATAATGCACTTTGGCCATAAAAAAACCAGTTTGAAAATGGAGGTTCAATACCAAAGTAACAAAATTGACGAGGTAGATAGTACAAAATTTCTAGGCTTAATTATTGATAGGCAGCTCAACTGGAAGGCTCACATTGAAGCGCTATGCAAAAAAGTTAGTAGTTCATCCTATGCCCTGTATAAACTTGCTCCAACAGTAGACACAGATGCTCTACTCACAGCTTATCATGGTCTTGTGGCGTCTGTATTAAGATACGGCATTATATTTTGGGGTAATTCAACAAACAGAGAAGCTGCTTTTAAAGCGCAAAAACGGTCTATCAGAGCCATGTTTGGACTTCAAGTAACGGACAGTTGTGAACCTTATTTCCGAAAATACAAGATTATGACACTCCCGGCTTTGTATATTTATGAAGCTGCCTTATTTGTAAAGTTAAATGCACACTTGTTTCCCCAACTATCAGATACTGTTAAACGTAACAGGCGGAATGATATGTTACGCGGACGGAGAGCCAAAACAGCCCTAATGTGGAAAAGCATATTCTGCATAGCACTGCAAGTTTATAACAAAATTCCAAAATCAATTAAAGAGCAAAATTTTAATGGATTTAAAAAGAAACTGAAAGACTTGCTATATATTAAATGTTATTATAATTTAAACGACTATTTGAATGATACTTTGACATCCTAATTGAATTGATAATGCTTTTATACTTTGACATCCTGAATAAATTGTGTGTGTTTATGATATTATTATTAACTACCATAACTAAAATTGAAATTTTAATTTGTAATTATGCAATCGATCATGTTAATACTAACCTCTAATAAATGTAATAAATGAATGTACCTAATATTTGCACGCCACACTTGGCAGAATGTGATGATACCATTGACTAATCTTAAGACCGTATAATGTACCATATTCTGACAAATAAATGATTATGATTATGAATGTGCATACTATATTCAGAATTCACACTCATTTCCGTAAGAAATTTTACTTGCCTTGATTTATTATTCTCATACGGGGTGACGTCATTACATCATTCGCGAGGTTTTTGCTGAAAATCAGCGCTGTTGACAATAGGTTCGTCCGAAGTCACGGCATTCAGCTGAGCAATGACCTATTCTTGCACAGATACTACGCACAGTTTAATAATAATAATAATTGTACTTGTTATTGTTGTTACTTGTTACACAAACTGTTATTTTTCCACTTTGTAATCAGCATTTTGTAAGTTTGATTGTTTGTTTTCATTTTATAAATGTCGCAACACTATTCTATTCTATTCTTTATTATGGCAAGCAAAGCCGATATCGACCATTCTGCCAATGTCTAAAGTGAGTTCTGTTGTAAAACCAAATGTGTATTGAAATAAAAACAAAATAAAAAAATTACAAGTAGAATGATAAGAATCTTCGATGATAAATAGTTGGTCTTCTAGGGTTAGTATTGGACTGAAATAAACATGTCGCAACATATTACGTAATTATCTTTAGTTATTATTCTAAGGTAATTATAGTAAATTTTGTCTTTGGCCTCTGGCCCTGACAGCAAGCAATAGATAAAGTTTGTCAAACTTTTCTGTGTTAATAATAGATACCTACGAGGCTTTTATCTAATTTGTAAAGTGGAATTGTATTTGTTTTTTTTTTGTGCAGAATAAAAACTTGTTTTGCACACGGCACGCTCTGGTGTAAAATCATATGATCCTGTGCTGCAAGGGCGTCGCCAGCCAATGGCCCAGGGGGTGCAAGTTGATATAGGGAGGATGGGAAAAGTATGATTTGTAGGTACAGTCAAGAGTCAAGAGCACATGAAGCTTTACACTTGTAGTGCGAGTCTTACCTCTACGGCGCACAATGGGGCCAAATCGACGCTGGTGGACATTTGAATTTTGACAAATCAGTTTCAACTCGGTAGTCCCGATAGGAACTGAGAAATAATTTCCATTTTCAATGTATGGATTGGAAGCGGACCTTTCGGGTCGTTTTTCCCAAAACTCTTTAGAACTGTAGAGCTGAAACCTATAAGGTATTATAACTGGGAATACCATCAACACATAGATACGAATTACGTCCCCGGACTCCGGATTAGACCCCGTTTAGGACATAATAATATGGTACTTTAAAAAACTAAATAAAGCTTCGTGCGGGCTAGCGCGACGCGACACCGGTTATTGTTATACCGTGAAGTTTTCTTAGAAAGTGTATTGTACGAGTCGCGTCACGCCGTCGCGTCGCGCTAGTCTGCACGAGGCTTTAGGGTCATCCAAATAAATAAAATTGGCTTTATAGATATTTAGTTTCTTTACATTAAAATGCCTTGTATTTGACTATTTTGTTTTGGATCTCTAGGGTGGGGCAGCTGCCCCCTTTGCCCCCATTGGCGACGCCCTTGTTCCTATTTCAATATGTCCCGGTACTTATAAGATTTGCAAACTGTAGTATAGAACAACTCTTAGTATAGATCATTTTCTCATGGGAATGTTGATTTGCTTAGTTATTTATATTTTACAAAAACATTTTACGTGATTGTACGGAAAATACGAAAGCTAAATACATTAGAGCTCTCCAAAAAACTTTCTGATGTCCATATTGATGAATGTGGACGCAGTAGTTATTTGTTTTAATCTGGCGACGTCCTTGCTGTGCTGCGTTGAGTCGTGCGAGTGAACTTGCCTCGCTACAAAAGGACATAGTAATGGTATTTTAAGTTCAAATATTTAAATTAAGATGTTTATTCTACTTATTGAAATCGGTTTTCCCCATATAAATAATAGGATCGGAATCGGATCGGGAAAGTACGTGAGACGACTGATAATGTGACAAAACAAAATCACGAGAGGCAATAAAATATTACTTTATGATAAATAATTATTATCTTTATTACCTATGACTGAAATACGTAAAGTTCATGTGATTAGAGATAGCTGGTGTGTCAGTCAGTCAATATAAAGGTCTAATACCCTCAGTCCATCACATTACAACTTCGGCAGTGCAGCATACATACCGACACAAAAATGTTGCAGACATATTTTGTTGGTTTGTCATTCTTGTTAATTGGAGCGGGTGAGTTTTTTTTTCATAAGAATATTTCAAATTAAATATATTTAAATTTAATTTTTAATTTAATTTAATTTAATTTATTTCAGACATAATTCTAGTCCATAGTTTACACACACATTTAAATTATAAACTATTTTAAAAACCTAAACCTAAAAGTTGTGATTAATTAAATTAAATTTAAAGAGTTAGTAGGGTGGGTAAGGTGGTAGTGTAGCTGTTTGAGATTTTTTTGTTTAAAAAAAAAAAAAATGATAAAGTAATCATTATTTATTGACGACAGTCCTTGTTTATTGTGCAATCATACCATTTTAATTATTTTTAAACTTAATTATATCAAATCGGTTTTATTATTATTTGCTACACATATCTATTTACTTATATTTATTTACATACACTATAAAACTGATTTACATCCTTAAGACGTACTAGTAACATAAAGTTCAGTTGAAAACCAGCGTCAGGCACTTCTTGTCTGGCATTTAAGCTGAACTGGGCCTATTCGGCGCAGCCGTGAAGTATACAATGCAATGCAATGCGTGCAATGCGTGTATACTATGTATGTTTTTATTCTTGTTTTTGTGTGAATATTGTGTGCCTTACCCTTTGTCAAATTAATTAATTTTCTTTCTTACACTCTATATCGAAAAAATCTGGCTCTGGTTTTGTTTGTTATAGTTAGTTGTATTGCCACCGACTTCCGAAAATAAAATTAGTTTCCGCTAAGTAGTCGCTTTTTCGAAAGTTTCGAACTGACGGTTGCTTTTCTCACAAATTTATTTCAAAGTCAAAGTCAAATCATTTATTTCAAATAGGCCGTAAGGCAGTTTTGAACGTCAAAATTTACAAAAACTTTAATTGATTCTAGTCGCCCCTTCCAACATGTAGTTTTCGTATGGAAAATAATGGGCAAGAAACTCCACCGTTACTCTATTAAAAAGTTTAACAATATTTTGTATATGTAGGTACATTAGTTACATAATTATATGTGAAGACGATGCACCTACTACTACTATACCACAATAGGTAAAACGAATTAAAAATGAAGCAACGAAAGATAAATTAATTACTTATGTGTTAGATACATTTTATTTCATTAATTTGTATACCATAATGTGTATAAAAGATGTTATATGACGCTTAAAGCTAAAATACAGTTATGGACCCTGTTAGGGCACAGCAACATAAGTATTAATTTACAATTAAAATTAAAATTCAAAGATAACATTTCGAAAATGACAATTCTTATAAATTTATGTGAACTTATAAATTACGTAATAATAGATACATATATTTAGATAATGTTAATGTTAGTGTAAATAATAATATTGTGAGATTTAAATTAACTAAAAATAAAAGTAAATAGAAAAGATAAAGTTAAAAATTAAAATGGTAAAACAGTCATAATATTAAAATCAAATACAGTTAAAATACAATAATTTAATTTATAATTTAATTGGGAGAATGTATAGTATTATTATAGTAAGGATTTTTATTATTTTGTAATCATAGATCATCATTTAAGTATTCATTCATATTATAGTAGTTTTTACTTAATAGAAATAGTTTTAATTTATTAATAAAACTATAATACACTCGAGAGCAATGAATCTGGGTCACTTAAAGAATGTTAAAAATCTCGGAAACTAAAAATGATAGGTTAATGCAATAAATTGTATTTAATAGACAATGTAATACTCCTTTACTTAAATGAAAATTACTACTTAAATGAAAGTAAAAAAAATATGAGTCACCATACATTTTATTAACACAAAATTACATAAAGAAAAAAACTGCTGATCTCTCCTTAAAACAAAAATAGGAAACATGAAATTTTTGAACTTTATTACGATTTTCTTGAATTTTAATACTTCGTATTGCCTCCTCGTGCTTCCATTACTGCGTTTACGCGGTTTGGCATGCTGTACACCAAGTTCCTTATACGATTTTGGGGAATATTCTCCCATTCCTCTGTGAGAGCAATTTTGAGCTCACGAAGCGTGATTGGGGGATTGTTTCGTTGTTTTACGCATCTGCCTAGCTCGTCCCAAGCATGCTCGATCGGGTTGATATCCGGGCTGCGCGCTGGCCACTCCATACGAGTAATGTTCATCTCTTGAAGGTAGTCATTCACAATCCTACCTGTATGAGGTCGGGCATTGTCATGCATAAATATAGCATCCTCACCTAAATTGACCATAAATGGACCAACGTGATCATTGAGGATTTCTTCCACATATCTTACGCTAGTTAAAGAGCCGTTTTCTATGATCACCAGCTCTGTGCGACTTTCAGAAGAAATTCCGGCCCACACAAGTACAGACCCACCACCGTAGGCTACTTTTTCTTCGATGCATGCTTGCTTGAATCTTTCCCCTGGTCTTCGATACACTCTGTGTCTTCCATCGTGCTTGTAGAGCATAAATTTTGATTCGTCGGAGAACATAACTTTTGACCAATCTTCAATACTCCAATTTACGTGGCTCTGGGCATATCTTAGTCTTGAAATACGATGCCCACGCTCCAGTTTAGGGCCGTTTGCAGGTCTAAGGGGTTTTAAGTTAGATTCAGCAAGCCGACGTCTTACTGTCCATGCACTTGGGTTACTTCCTCCGAGGCGTCGAAACTGATTTGTGAGTTCAGTTCCTGTGAGAAAGCGATTTCGAAGCATGGTGTTCACCAAGTATCGGTCTTCTCGTGCTGTGGTACACCTGGTTCTACCCGTTCCTGGTCTGCGTAGGTTAGAACCAGTTTCTTCGTAACGTCGGAGAACTCTTTGTACTGTTGACAGCGACACACCGACAGTCCTGGCTGTATCGCGCTGACTCCGGCCGGTTTCCAGCATTGTAAGTATTCTGGTGCATTCTTCAGGCGTAAGCGACATAATTTCAGCTTGAATAATGAATATAGAGCACTATCAACATGGTTTATGTACCCACATAAATGACAGATTACAAACAAAAGCAAAACCAAATGCTGTAATTTCGTAGTTCCATCTTCGAAAGTGGCCCTTTTTCAAATTTGATGTTTTTATGATATAACTTTACAATAACTAAGAAGTTTTAATACCTTCATTTAAGGAGTATTACATTGTCTATTAAATACAATTTATTGCATTAACCTAGCATTTTTAGTTTCCGAGATTTTTAGGATTCTTTAAGTGACCCGGATTCATTGCTCTCGAGTGTATTATGTATTTATGTTCCTAATTTATTCCGGTAGCTTATTATATAATTTTATTGACATTATATAAGTACTTGAGGAATGCATTTTTAGTCGTGATGTTGGAATATTTAGTCTGTTTTTGTATCTCTCAGATATTATATCTCATCTATCATAGAAAATTATATTTCATCATTTCCTGAACAGGATCTTTGGCATGTTCTACTAAAATTATTTGCGAATCTAATTTTGAATTTTGAGAATCAGTCAAACTATGTAGCAGAAGACTTGCTTTATCATTATCAATAAAACTCCTGGGAGTTTTTATAACCTTTTATCCATTTCATTTTTCGCCAAAGTCATTAATAGAAGTATTCTCATTCAAAGAAGAACAAAGTTCCAGCCAGCAATTATTTTGAGTACATCTCAAAATTCTTTGAGATTCTTGTATTTTATTTTGAAGACATAAAATTTGTAGGAGAGCAGGGTTACGCCTAAATACCGCCAAAGCCAAACGTCGGAGTGCCACCGACTTTGAAAGTGCTACATTCCAGTAAGGTTTTGGGTTAAACTTATCACTAGGATTTAAACATTTCTTAATATCCGGAACAAATTTATCTGACGCCATTTTTAAAATATCCAAAAATCGTTTGTAAGTATTTGGGGATCGTCTGTTATAATAAATGAATTAAAAATATTTTGTAAATAATCGGTATACTTTTTCCAATCCACATTTTTGAAGTTTTCTTTTTGAAAAAGGACCTGTCAGAGTTTAAAGTAGTAGAAATTTTGATGACAACATGGTCACTATTTAATGTTTCACTTGTCATCCTCCAGTCAAATCTTAAGGACATGTCTGACGTCACGATAGTTATGTCAGGTGAAGATTGTCTCAAGCTACCACTCACTATTTGTAGACGCGTTGGGCTTCCATCATTTAAGATAACATAATCGTAATCCATCACGGAATCCAGAATCTGATTGCCCCTCGCGTCTGTTTTATGCGACCAATTTGTGTGATGACCATTAAAATCCCCGAAGATCATGGTTTTCCCACTACCAAGTGAAAATAAATAATCCCACACTCTTTGATTTGTGTGAAGTTCTGGCGGGCAATAAATAGCAATCATGTTTTGAATTTCATCACAGTTAAACAATTTTATTTTAACCATTTCTAGACCCGAGTTGTTATTCGTCAAAGGGATGCGCACTGCCTGAATGGACTTGTGAGTCACAACAGCTACTCCGCCATAAGAAAGGTCTCTGTCCTCACGGAAAATATTGCAGTTACAAATCTTTAAGGGTGTATCCCGATCAAGCCACGTTTCACAAATTGCAGCTACATGTATATGTTCCCGGTTTAATAACTGTTCAAATTATTTTAACTTAGACACACATAAATTTATCTGCACTGGTTTGGTTTCTAAATGTAACCAGCAATTTATATGGATTTATACCTATATTTTATTTTGTCAACGTCCATCACCTCAATTTGTTTTTAAATTTTAAAGTGCAAATTGCAAATTGTTTGGGAATCTTTTCCTTAGAGGTTACGGTAACTTGTATTTGTGATTCTCCCGACACAGCCTTGTTATGTTTTGCATTTTTCTTAGCATTCTTTGCCACAGTTAGCCAAACTTCGTCATTATTCTCAGTTCTTGGTCGTTTACCCTCTGATGTTATTATATCCATTTCTATTTCGTTAATAAATTGTGTTTGGTCATCTAATGTATCAGTGTTTCTATTTACATCATAATTCTCATCGTGATTTTGATCAATATTCATTAAACACATAGTTCATAATTGCGTAACAGCACACGCGACGCGATACCGGCCGGCGCGAGCGCAAACCGATAGCTAAAGAGGTTTTTTGTTTATCATCAATTAACAAGAGACGCGTACGGATCGCACTGAGTGTGATTACTAACTATATGTAAACATTAAAAGAAATAAACGTCCGCGTAATGATACCTCGCCACCAGGCGTTTCGGCTGAGATGAGCTCACAAGAAGATCCACAGGGGCTACAAGATATTCTTGCAAACTGGAAGAAGGAGCAGGATAATAGAATTGCGGAATTACTGGCGGACCATAAAACTTTAATTGCTGAGCTCTCTTCGAATATAAAAGATATTAAAATTAAAAACAGTAAAATACACGCATCCAACTCAGAAATATGTAAATCATACGCTGGAATTGTAGTCAATTGATTTTTTTTATAAACGGTTCGAAGATATGGAAATGGAAATGGAAAAATTGAGGAAGGAGCGACGCGAGCAGCAAAACCACATTGAATCTCTCGAACGGAAAAAACTAGATCTTCAGCATAAAGCGAGCTCTTTTGCCATAGAATTGCGTAACATCCCGCAAGTAAGTTCCGAGTCTAGGTCCAGTCTTATAAAAACGGTGTGTGGCATAGGCACAGCTATTGGTGTACACATTGATAAAACAGAGCGCGATATTTATCGTCTTCCGGGGAAATCTCCCACCTCAACCGCCCCGCGCCCAATAGTAGCAGAATTCTCGATAGCTCACTTTAAATATTGATAAAACGGTATACGTTCCCTTTGCCATTCGGTCAAATCTATGTCCCTCAAATTCACTTACCTAAAAGCACACGCTTGCGGTTCGTTAACGCAGTGTAACTGCTTCTTCCTCGCCAAATCCACTTCTGTAAGGTATCTGGGAGTACTCATTGATCAGCATCTCAACTGGCACCCCCATATACTCAAAGTCACGTCCCGCCTATGTAAGCTAATATAATGTTTTCAAGAAGTTACGAAACTCTGCCGACAACAAAACGCATTTTTTTATATTTTGCCCTATCTATATTTTGCCGTCCTAACGTACTGCTTGCCCGTTTGGGGTGTTGCCACCCAAAATGTATTTATCCGCCTTGAGAGAGCCCAGAGAGCTATCCTTAAGGTAATTCTTTCCCTTCCGAGTAGATACCTCACTGTACAGCTCTATTCCGATTGCGAGTCAGGCAACTTTATGTGCCCCTGTCGACCTTACGCAAACACTTTGCCCGCCCTCCAAAGGAACCGACTGGCAGACTTAAACATAATGTTTTCCCACACGAACGCCATAGAACTGCCTTTGCCAAACGCCAATTCTATGTTAGTAGCATTAAAATGTACAACTTCCTAAATAAAAAGATAAAAATTTAATTTTGCCCTAAATATCAATGCCTCCACCTCCAAACACTAAGTTTTGACAACACTGAGGATCTTCTGCTGGGTAATTTACAATGATAATTGAATTATATAAAACTAAATCTAAACGTAAACGGATGTGTACTCGTTACACCACATTCTTTCTCACTACACACATCCCACACTCACTCACTACACACACTCAAACCATACTTTTATTTCACCACACAGTTAAAAAAAAAAAAATTGTATTTTGTTTACATAAATTATATCCTGTTTTCTTTACACCATTTGCTTATTGTTGAAACGTCCTGTTTAAGTATAATATGGCTTTGTTGTTACGGAGAATCACTGACTCCGACACAGCCACATGCACCTAGTTTAGTAGTCAGAGTATTCAAATTATTGTTGACCTTTTTATAAGCCTTAGGTATATGATCTTAGTCTTTGATATTGCAATGTGATGGCTTTTGGTGAAAATAAAGAATTTTATATATTTATTTATTATTCAGTTACTTATGCGCTGCTCTTGGTGGGTTCGATTCTTAGATGTTACTGTTTTTTCAGTATAGAATTTTTTACTATTTACATGTTTGGTACTTTTGTGAATAATTAATCAAAACTTTCATAACCAATCTTTACTCTCCAGACGTTGTACGATGCGAGTTGCCGTTCAACTTTGAAGCGGATGGCTGGCTCGAACTGCGCACGACGCCTGAAACTTGGGAGGAAGCCTTCGTTAAATGCCACAATGACCGTAAGATTCACCACTCTTAGAACATTTAGTTTGCTCATATACTGCGTGTCTTTAGTAAAGCTTGCTCTAGCGTTCTACTCGGAGGAGTTGTGGCTAAGTAATAACAGCCGCACGCCTCGATGTATCAGGTTAAGCTACACTTACCGGGGTTAGACCGTGGATGGGTGCCCATCTTTACATACCGAGACTCCTCCGTGCCTCGGAAAGCACGTTAAGCCGTTGGTCCCGGCTGCTATTCGTGGCTCTTTGACAGTCGTTACATGTCGTCAGAAGGCCGGAAGTCTGACAATCAGTCTTATCAAGGGGTATTATATTACCCAGTTACTGGGTTGTGGAGGTCAGATAGGCAGTCACTCCATGTAACATTCTGGTTGTCAGCTGCATCCGGTTAGACTGGAAGCCGAACCCAACATACAAGGGAAAAGGCTTGGCAGATTAATTGCTCTAGCGTTCCACTGCGCGCTAAGAGATGGACGATGTGATTATACGAAGAGAAGGCTTTATTGTATCACTCATGCGGTAACTCGGAGCGCCGCCAGCCCGGCGCGATCTCTCCTGCAGCTCATGTGGTCTTTGTTGTATCTGCTCACGCGGTAACACGGTGTGCCGCCTGTCGGCGCGCTCGACCTCGGATTGGTCAACTTGGACGGAGCGAGCTGCGCCGTTATCTCTGTTCGCTCATGTGCAATATAAAGATCTCAATGTGTCATGTTACAGTCGCGGTGTTGGCGTCTCCACTAAACAAAGAGCTAGCTAATGCTCTTCAGTCATATATGATACGGTTTGGTGTGAATGGTCACATTTTCCTGGGAACCCATGATTTATTCTATAAAGGACGCTTCGCCTCTGTCGAAGGTTAGATTAATGCAAAATATTTTCTAATTGGTGCATTTAATTTGGATTAATGAAATATTGAACTACTCACTAAAACTATTTTTGCTTGCATATTCTGACTCCAAAAACACTCAAGCTTCTAATAACGTAAAATTAAATTCATTGTTGTTATAGCTAGCCACATATTAAGTCTTTGATTAGTTTTGATTGCAAATGTTTTGTCGTGTATGTTCCAGGAGTGCCACTGTCCGACATGGAAATAAGATGGGGTTCACGTGGTGACGGAGCCGATTTTGGAGACTGCCTCACTATGACCGTCGATGGACGCGTGTATAACTCGTCATGCATGGACCGACTTCCTTTCATATGCTATAGGAAACTCGTTGATCAAACGATGAACGAATGCGGCACCTCTGATGCTGGTAACAAAATGATCTATCTGCAACATGCACTGAAATACGACAAGATTTAGAAATAAACGCTAGGTACTTTATTAGATGTGGCCAAATTACTTCTTGAAAATGGAAATGGCTTCGAGGAGTAGGTACAGGCGCATGTTATGTAATGTTATACATAAACTAGCTTCTGTCGTAGGACACCACAATATACTACAATAACAGTCGAACATTTTATAAAAAACTGCCTCCTTGGTATAGTGGTCAAAAGCGCTACTGTTGGGCATGTGGTCCTGGGTTCGATTCCTGGTACTGGCGCAAAGTGTTATTTGGTTTTCCATCTGGAATTTCTCCGTAATAGTCCGTAGTTTGGATTTGTGACCAGTTAATAGCAATATGCTCGCCCCCTATTACATGGGACTTAAATATAACGGCGATATGTGGGTGTAGGTACTACAAGCACACCTCTGCCCAACCCTGCGGGGAACACAGGTGTAATGATATGTTATTGTTATTGTTACTTCCCTGTATACTATTACGTTTGTAGCTGTGCTCTCAGCCGCCAATATATACAGAGGATCAGGACTGGTGACGCGGAAGCAAGCGGCGTATAGTTGTCCGTGTGAGGAGCAGGTACTCCTGAGGTCGACTTCGCATTCTTCAGTAGCAATTTCCCATTGCTTACGAAGTTTTCCTTTTTTATTGAATTAATACGTTCAACGAACTTTTATAGACATTAGTGTAACAAAATGTAAAAAAATAAATCACAACAAATACCAGTAGTTGGGAATGGAACTTACAAAAACAGGTTTGCAAAGCAATAGTCTTACGTCTTAATACGCTTACTTTTTTGCTGTTGTTGAAAGTTAGCTAAAATAGTCGTTGTTATAATATTTCATGATTTACTCCATAAAGGTAATGATAATCATTTAAAATGTTAAATCGGTAACTATCTGCAATATCCTAACATTTTGGCGTCCTTTTACAATTTGCGGAGAAGAATACGAACATAACCTAATATTACTCATCCCCCATAGCAAATAGCGTGATAGTTTATACCCTACCAGACTCATTGGGAATATTTATGCAAAATTTTAACAGAATCTGTCTAGTAGAATTTGCGTGATGCTGGAATATACAAACAGACAACAATTCTAAAAACTACATTATCGGCGTTACTCGTAGAATCGATCTTCGTAGCAATTACTTTTTTCAAAAATATTCAATGTACAGTTTTGACTTCGCTACGATTTTATTATATGTATAGATGTTTAGATGATAAATGATTTTATTTCTGCGAGTAGGTTTGTACAAACACTTTTACACGTCAAAAATAAACTTATTCTGGTTATTGTTATATTGTTTACTAGCTTCTGCCCGCGACTTCGTTCATATGGAACTCGTAAGTCGTCGTAATAACAGCCACACTTTATAAAACTTCCATGTAAACTACGTAAGCCGTTGGTCCCGGTTGTCATTCGTAGATCTTTGATAGTCGTTACGGGTCGTCAGACGCCCAAAAGTCTGACCGGTCTTACCAACGAGTATCATATTACCCAGTTAATGGGTTGTGGAGCTCAGATAGGCAGTCGATACATGTAATATCTTAGTATTCGGTTGTATCCGGTTAGACTGGAAACCGACCCCAACATGGTTGGGAAAAGGCTAGGCAGGTTGAAGAGAAAAAAGGATTCAATATACTTGTTCCAAATTCAAAATGTTTTTATTTACTTGACTAAAAGAGAGTTTTATTCACTGTTATCGATGAATAAAATGCCCTTTTTCGAGAAGCAATGGTAAAATAGTAGATTCTTTGCCAGTTTTTGTGTTGTCTAGAATCCTTCGCTCCGCTCTGGATTCAAAGAAAGAAACACCGAAAGTGTTTCTTTCTACGACCCTGATGAAAACATGAAGATTGATCACAAATTTAATGATGATGGCAGCTTAATGATATTTGATGACAATTTAATGATATTTAAAGTTGCCATTTTGTTTGCCCATTATCAGATACACACTAAAAACATGTTATTCTTAAAATATTTCAGCATACCACCTCAATCAGCAAACAGGCAGCTGTTACAAGATCCATCTCGAGAAGCTGACTTGGACCGATGCTTATGGAATATGTTCATCTGAGGGAGGTCACCTGATCATCCTGAATGACGAACAAGAGGCCAGTATCCTCAAGAAAATGTTTCCTGCTCTTACCATAGATACTGACCCCTTTGAAAAAATACACATAGGTCTACGTGCTTGGGGCAAAGACCGCATCTGGTCCACTATTAAAGGTATAATACCGTTTTTTAAATATAGTATAAAACAAAGACGCTTTACGCGTCTGTCTGATTTTCCGTTTATTTCTTCTTTGGTCTTCGCTGTCATTCAGAGAATTTATTCCTTTTCAAAAAAAATCAAAAGTCATTTATTCAAACTAGGCTGAGAATCAGCACTTTTCGAACGTCAAAATTACATAAGACAGTCCCCCAAAAACGCCCACCCTTCACCACTTCCTAGTGCTTAAGCTGGGAAGAAGAAGTGGCGCAACAAACTCCTCAGCAGCACAGCTGTCTGTTCAGTTAGAAAAACTTGATTCTATATAATAATGCTTTAATGCAAAAATAATTTACATAAGCACAAATTGCAATCAACTCATAAAATAAAAACATTTTAATGAGTAGATTATGTCAATAATAAATGAAAACAAAATTTAAAATAAATTGACTTACAGTCAAATAAAATAATCCAAACAATTATATGAGCTCATATAGTATCATGTAGTCTTTGATTCTAAAAACACTTGTTTGTTGCTTGGGGTACATTGGAGTAGCTTAATTAGTCCCAAGCCTTTTTGTCGTCTAAGTAATCTTTAACTTTATAGAAACCTTTTTGACATAGTTTCTGTTTAATAAATGATTTAAATTTATTGAGGCTCAGTTCTTTGACATGGCTTGGGAGTTTGTTGTAAAAACGTATACTTTGGCACTTAAATGAATTACTAATTTTTTGGAGCCTAGTCCTCGGTACAAGAAATAAATCTTTGTTTCTAGTATTTAAGCTATGAATGTCGCTGTGTTTAGAATATAGATTTATATTCTTTTTTACATGAATCAGGTTCTCATATACATATTGAGACGCGACCGTCATTATGTTTATTTCCTTAAATTTATCCCTCAGTGAATGCCTACAACTTAGGTTATAAATTGCTCGAATGGCACGTTTCTGCAGCACAAATATAGCCTGAAAGTCGGCCGCATTTCCCCACAACAAAATGCCATACGACATTACACTATGGAAATAACTAAAGTATACTAATCGAGCTGTTTCTACATCAGTCAAATGACGGATTTTATACACCGCGTAGGCTGCAGAGCTTAGCCGCTTCGACAATTTGGTTATATGAGGTCCCCACTGAAGCTTCCTTCCTTCCTATAATATACATTTAAGTATCGATGTGTTGACAACATGTTGCCTCATTAGTAGATAGCGACCACAGCTCGATCAGGTCGCTGGTATTAAATGAAAGCCTGCATAGTTCTTATGTCTCTGAAGTCTTCTCCACAAAGACATTTAAATATAAAATTTCATTGCTTCTCCACTAATGGGTAAATATATTCCACTGCCAGTTAAAAAAAATTCAACAAAAGTCCGTTGCATTCTGACGGGTGACTTGCTCAGATTAGAATGCAAAAGCAGCTGTAAAAGACATGTTTTTAATCGATCTCCAAATAATTCCCATATCAATCTCCTAAAAATATAAACCGATACCGATGAACAGTCTTGAAAAAGAAATCTATGAAGGACCTGCTATAGGGGACAAAAGACAAAGACAAGGCAAGAGACAAATTCTATTATAAACGTTTCTTCTAATTTGTTTTTATTAATCTGTAACATTTTTGGCAGCGGAAATTAATTGTTGTAATTGTAAATATTTAATTCTAAAATACCTCCACCACTTAGTGATTGGAGCCTCCTTTTAGGCAATTATTTAAAAAACACGTTTCGATAAAAAATCACGATACAAATAGTTTTATTTTTAACAACGTGCGATGATAAGTAATACAATTTTTTCCAATTGAAACTCAGTGTAAGAGGTTATAACCTCTTACACTGAGTTTCAATTGGAAAAAAAATTGTCGTTGTTAAAAATTAATAAAAGTAACGTATACTATTTGAATGCAGAACTTGGTTGTTTTTAGGGTTCCGTACCTCAAAAGGAAAAAACGGAACCCTATTAGGATCACCCGTATGTCTGTCTGTCTGTCTATCCGTCTGTCACAGCCAATTTGCTCCGAATCTAATAGACCGATTTAGTTGAAATTTGGTACACATATCAATTTCTGTGACCCAAACACGGAATGAATATGGGGGTCACTTTACGGGGACTACATAAAATTAAAAAATTAAAGTTTAGCAAACTGTACCGTGTGCCATATCAAATGAAAGGGCTTGTTGTGAGGATCTCAAATATATATATTTGAATTTTTAAATAAATCCTTTTAAATTATTTAAGAATATTTATAAAAAATTACCATTCCCTTCTTACCTCCGAAACTACTGAGCCTAAAATTTTGAAACAAATACATAAAGTGGTTCTATACTTATAGATTACAGGAAAATTTATAAGAAGTCTATGGTCTTAAAATAACATGGCAAATCTCCCAATAATGTGCGTACAAACTTACATTTGCATTTGGAATGTATAGGAGAACATGTTTTTCATGTACAATGTAAAATTTTTCCTTGTGGTAAATTCATTCCAACTACGGAACCGTGTGAACCGTGTGTGTGGTCTTGGCCGGTTTTTTATTTTTGATTACCTACTTAATTAATTCTTGAGTAATTTTTTGCAATACATTACACAACAAGTACAAACGTTGTGACATCGGGCACGTCTTTTTTCTATGAAGTTCGGCAGTGACCGCTCTTCGGATCTTGTCAGCGTCTTAACACGTTTAGCTCTTTCAGGTGAGAGGATACAAGATGTGTACAACAATTGGTATCCCGGACAGCCTGACAATTTTGAGGGCAACCAGGATCGAGCGGCTTATCTTAGGGTCGGCTATTTGGACGACATCGGATCAGAAGCGATTAAAGCTATGTTCGTCTGCGAAAAATCTCCTAGATCGTAACGATTTGAAGCCTTACCGCCGTGCACTGAGAAATTAATGAAATTGTGTAATGTTACCGATGAATCGCAGTTAAGCGGGAAGTAAAGTTTCTTGTGTAGCTGAAATGTTATTTGGCACCTTCTTCATGATCATTAAAATAATTAAAGTAACACTGAATCCAAATGGAAACTTGTTTTCTTTTCTCTAAACCTTCGTTGTTATCATGCTCTAAAACAGTTTATAACCCGGAATACACATTGCTATGTGGTAGCACAAAAACATGGTAAATTTAAGCAGATGCTATCTAGTTGCACACAATTCGCTTGAGTAGAATACCGCGCCACAAAAGATGAGACTTGACTGCGCTTCCGGCGCTCTTTCCGCCGCCCCGATGACGCCACGGCTCAGACCTCATACCGATAAAGAAGGTCTCTTATATATAAATTGTCTACTGCGGAAGTCAAACCACGTGGTGTCAAGTCTCATCTTTAGTGGCACGTATTGTACCTATACGAAACGAGAATAATATTTTTCACTCACGCGGAGAGCATGACTTTTTTGTAAAATGTTATAATAAAATACCACTCGATATTCTTCAACTAAATGAGAAGAAATTTAAAACATGAATTAAACGCACACTATGTAGACAAGCATATTGTAATGAATATATCGTAGATAAAAATGCTTGGCTTAATGCTGGTCCTGCTCCACAGCCACTTGGGCTCACTAGTTAAAAATTTTAATGTTTGGAAGAGTTGCTTCCCCTTTTTATTTTTTCTGACATTACGAACTTAATGTTAATTTTTTATTTAAACAAGTTTTAATTGTTGAATACTCCAATGGATAATGATTTTCTTTCTTTTTGGTAGTAAAATTCTATTAAACTCTCAAACACATTGCAAACTATAGTTTTGTATAATTTAGAAGCATTTTTAATTTGTTTGTAAATGTGAGTACCATGGAGCCGTATTTTATGTTATTAAGATGTATGTTGACTTGAAAGAGCACGGCAGTTGAGAGTATGTCATGCTCACTTAAATGTCTCGCTGATGGTGGCGAGTGTGTTAGATCATTCGGTTCCCTACAAAATGGTTGAGCTGGATGGTGCTGATCCACGCGTCATGTTCGTGAACGGGCGCCGTCAGCTATGACGGATATTCTCTTATCTGCCAGGGCTTATTTTTAATCTTATATTTTGAATTGTTTTGATTATTTTTTGTACATAATTGTTCTCACAACAAGAATAATGTACCCAGGATTTTGTAATTTTCTATATTTAAAAGAGTGTCCTTGGAGTTTCTTGCCCGTTCTTCTCCATAAAACAACTACCCAGAGGGTCAAATTGGGAGCTTATATATACATATGTCCATCGCGCGGTAAACTCTAATTGCGCGATGCAGGATTTGTGTGACGTCAAGATTTTGTGTGACGTCAGGTCTTTGATGTGTAGTTCGCATGTGGCAATGTAGATGCCGCTACAAGCAGTATTTTTTTTAAAATAATTGGCTTTTACAATATTAAAAATTCAGGCTTCTGACTTTATCTACAACGAAGTTAAAGAGGTTCGAAAGTGTCCGAATGGCGTCGAGAAAAGATGGTACGGTTGTGCCTTTGTGTTTGTTTTGCTCGTCTTGGCGGGGGCACTGCCGTGCCCCCCGATGAATTCCTGCTATTAAAAGATGAAAGGCGATGAATAAATTTGTTTATAAATAGCCTTTTTATTTTCGACTGAACAATTTTCATTGTGTTTCTTATTTAATTGGAATTATTAATAACAGACTACCTCGTTGGTCTACTGGCCGCAAGCGCTACTGCTGAGCATGCGGTCCTGGGTCCGATTTCCGGGTCGGGCAGAGTGTTATTGGGTTTTTCTCGGGAATTTCTCAGTAGCATCCCGGAGTATGGGATTGTGTCCGGTTGATGGCAATAGGCTCGCCCCCTATTACATGGGACTTAAAAACATAACTCGCGAAATGTGGGGGTACTATAGGTACACCTCTGCTTATCCCTTCGGGGAACACAGGCGTGATGTTACGTTATATTACTAACAATAGACAAAGGACTTCTTGGGCTATACTTGGCATGCTGTTCTGCGCCTAAAGGCTGGTTGATGTTCTTTTCTCGCACAAGTGTTGGGTACTTATTGGAACTACAATATCGCATGACCGTTTCTGTAAGTCATTCTAACCTATCGGTTGACACTGTCATTCTCTTATTTATTGCCAATGTAGAAGTGTTGTTTATTTATTTAGTGCAAAGAGATATAAAGATGTCTTTGATTTAGGGTAAATGATCATAACTAAGGTCTCTAGAATAGCATTATTGAGCCGAAAACATTAAAAACACAGGTTGGTTAGTAAAGCGATACGTTTTTCGCATTACGGGAACTAAATAATTGAATATACAATACGAACCACCTCGAAAAACAGCCTTCCCAAAAATAAAACCTGTGCTTACTGCTCCGTCTGACAAAATTAAATTAAATTCATCCGTTCGAGATATTCGGTGCCATTGAGGGGCACCCAGCAGGAAACCTGACAAAGTTAATGGCTTATGTAATGGTGAAAAATTTCGTGACCCACATTCCCCCGATTTGTAAACAAATAGCTGAATGTTTTGGTAAATAAGCGCGCGCGTCTTGTACGCTGTGTTTTGGGCGCTCAATAATTTTTTGTAAATTTCTATGTTACGAACGTCCAACGGCGTAATTGTTGAAATTACATAGAAATTCACGAAATTTTATTGAGCGCCCAAAACGCAGTGTACAGGATGCGCGCCTCGAGAGCCCGTTAATAACTAGGGCCGAAGTGTTAACGTGTTTTGTTTTCGCTTCTTTGGAAAGGCTAGATGATTGCAGATTTTCTAAATTGGAAGATTTGCCGTACGAAGCAGAATCGATTCCAAAATGAAATGGACAGTTCCAACCTTTGAGAGTTTTGTGTATAACAACGTACGTTGATATTTTAATGACGTTTGTTACACATTTGTTGATGATGAATTCGCTAAGCTCATCGCCTGAGTGTCATAACAATTTAAAACCTATACGACCTTTTATAACCGGCACCCGGCAGCGCTAAGTACAAACAAATTCCTAGTGGATCCGGACTTAAGGATGAAGACAGGCTTTCACCCTTTGGAGCTAAGAGAATAAGCGGTATCGTTATACTGCGTCTGCTAATAATGCCCGTTTAAAGGCTTCTACAAACAAGCGCGACACGCGACGCGACACAAAGACACCGCACGTCGCGCGCCGAGCGGTGTCTTTGTAGTCGCGTCGCGTGTCGCGCCTGTTTGTAGGAGCCTTAAAACTAACACTACACGACACCTAAAAGTAATGCCTAATCAAAGCGCACTGATAGATTTTCTACTCTCGGCGCTGAGCAGAACGTTGAAAATCGGGTAAAAATACATTTAGATATCGCGTAGTTTAGTGAAAACTAATATCAAAAAACTGTAATAAATAATCAGTTTCCTTAGCACGGTGATTATAGCAATTTCCCCCTCCATTGTTTACTATAACTGTAATTGGAAGGCCCCCAATTGACCAAGAGAAAATTTACTGTTGAAATGATACTACCCAAAATACCAATGTATTACTACAATGAGCTCAATTCCCCGGAGCACCATTTCCTAAACCCATTCATTGGTGATCAAGGCGAGGGATAGAGATATATTCAGCTTATAAATCAGATTGTCACCTCCTCAATAACTGTGAGATCGTATTTTAACGTAACGCTGAAACATACGGGCTTATAATTGATGCGTGCACTATAGAACTTTATACTTATATGAACTTACGCCTTCTTCCTATGGGTTCGTTGCTATGGATCGTTACATACACCTTTTGCTTCGCCCACGTTCATAGATCGGGTCGTACACGCACGCCGGTTAAGAGTACTACGCACCAATAAGATCACCGAACTTTAAAAAAAAAAAAAAAGTAAAAAATAATTATCTGTAGTATTTTTTTAACTCTTTTTAGTGCACAATTTTCCTGTATCCCCTAAGGTCTTCACACTCACATTTCCTTTATATCCATGTAATAGGGGGCTAGCTTTTTGCCATTAATCCGGCAGAAATTCAGATTGTGTGCTAATTCTGAAAATTTCCTAATGTAAAACCCGAAAACAATTTGTTAAACATTATAAACTTTACATAAATGGGTGATAAAACTCACTTTCAGTCTGACCACTGAACTTATACAAGCTTAAATAGCTTGTGATAGAACCTGGGTCACCTACAGTCCAAGAAATCTTATTTTTGCAAGTCGCCTATTCATGCAACTATTTTTTGTAACTGAATAGCTTCCCAAATCGTAAACGGAAACAATTCTCTTACGGACAGTTATTTTTATCTGCACGCATAAGAATTCAGCCCAACCCGCAGTATCTTCATGAATAATTTTTGAATAAAGCCGTTTTATTGATGTTTTTATACCTCCTCGGATACATGGCACCCTCATATTGGACACTTGTTGAATACAGGTAAATCGAAAGGAAACTCTTTTGCTTTTACTGTATTCAAATAAAAGTGTGTTTGCTAGTGAGTTTCGTGAGAACTGAGAGAAAATACCTATTTATATTGTTACTAGTGAGCCGTCCCTACTTCGCACGGTTACTGCAACTTGACAAAACATCGAAATTTATTTATTAACTGTAAGTTTAATATTAATGTATTATGCAATAAACCTTCCGGAATAAATTATTTATATTATAGAAGAAACACAGACAGATACGTAAAGCGATTTTAATTTATAATATGTTTAGATATACGTAGATCCATAAAGAAGATATAGATTATGAGGGCTAACAACAACAGTATAGCTACGCATAGAACAATTTGCGATGTTAAGCTGAGCTGTCAGTCTTGTGTTGTTAGACGAATCCGAAAGTCTCTCATCAGGTCTTACCTTAAGTTAAGTATTACCCGGTTAATGGTGGGTAGGTCCATAACAGTAGCTTTAGAACAGTACAAGAATACCTAATCTATGTTCGCAATTTATTTGCCAAACATGTAAATAAACACGAGTTTTAGGAAAAACAACTATAATCCCTAAATATAAGGTCCAGTTTGCGCTACAACTTCATATTTTTTATGACTTCCTTATCAGTACTAGTCAGTCTAAAATCGACTTTATTGATACATGCATAAAGTTGATGTTTATGTACCTAATGGAAATTACATCAATTGGAAACAAGGATTTAAAAAGACTTTAATATGTATATGTATTTTCAGTGCCTTGAAAAAGTCAATTTGCCTTGTTATAGTTACTTCATACAACTGTCAAAGAATAAAAGTTGTGATTTCAATATATATGGACAATTTAAGTTATTAGTAATTTTGAAAAACCATTAATTTCCATGAATAGTTTTTACCCCCGAGATTTTTTCTAACAATGGGAACATTTTTGAGAATTAACTATAAAATAAAAGCAACGCCCGCAATATCCTCCCTTATATTTTTGCCACTCACCGGCTGTTTGGTATATTGCCACCAGATGCATAGCCTTTGTGAATTATAGCCGACACTCTATGTGTATTGCACAGTTAATCACTATTGTACGATCTGGTGAGGTAGGTACTGCTAAAGATGGGGTTTAGACAGTGCACTGTGACAAAAATTGTTTGGAGAATCGTACAGAATAGTAATTTTTATTTCGTGTATAAAGATTTTAATCGTTAGATGTGCCTTCACCGTACATATGTACGTATGTACATATGTCGCGCGAAAAAGTGCAAACGGAGGCTCCCACATCGTACATGGAACGATAGATACGATTTTCAGTATGAGTGAGCGAAAACATACTATTCCAATGTCAATGAAATAGAAACGTAACCATCTTATGACGCGTTCGGGCGGATCTAACGGTTTAAATCTTTGGTTTTGAAGATCAGTTTGTCTTGTGACAACAAAGTTTTTTCGGCAGATTTAACTATTTTGACTACTTTGGTTATGAGACTGTTGTTGCGGTTATTTTTGTATAGACTTTAAGTCTGCGTAAAGAAAGTTAACTGCCTTCGGTATTATTCGATCACTGCAGAATGGGAACACGGATTCAAAGAGATACAAAAATGGTAAAGATAAATAATAATTATCCTGCCATGAGACAGGTCACTTCTTCAATATTTGAGAAAAAAATTGTCGGAATGCGGGGAGTGAAAACAGTAAAAAAATTAAATCAACCGCAAACATATAATGGAATTGAATAAGAGGCGGTTTCGGAGTTAGCTGGCTGTAATCACGTTATGGATGTTGGGAGGATCCCCGAGGGATCTGTCCGATTGATGATACGTCGAGGCTATTACAAACAGAACCCTTTACCCTTTAAAATAGCTATACTATTCGTACAAGTTAAGGGTACCTCGAAAGGAAGTCTGAAAGTGACACCGGTGACTGAAAAGTTGTGTGGACATTGGATGTCATGGTAGGGGCAGCGTCTTTCCATTCTATACAAGGCCAGAATGAAAGGGTGTGAAACTAATCGCGTATAGATTGGAAATCACTTTTTTACTAAGGTCTTCCAATCTATACAAGAGTAGTACGCAAATACTCGCGTATACTTCGTAGTGACCTAATTAACTACCTTATTCCAAAATATACAGTGTCAGTATCCAACTTGTTTGCGACGTAATTAACTTTGCGCTAAATAGCCTGCCTGGCTGCGAGCAACTTGGAAGTAGCTTTCACCGGCCGCTACAGCGGGACCGCTCGCTTCGCTCGCTCGGCTCGCGCCTAGTTGACACAGTTCTAACCTAACCCATTTCATATTCCGTTATCTGTTGTTTGTTCCATTTCACCCAATTCACATTTTGATTTTTTTTATCTATTTATGTTTAAAACTCATGCCAAGCGTAAGTGATGTAGTATAGTTTGGAACCAGGAAGCGCGCGTCCACGTTACAAACTATACACGAGCAGTACGCAAAATTCGTGTTGTAATCACAGATTTAAAAATTGCATTACAATATACAGGGTGTAAAAAGACACATCACAAAGCCGTAAACTACGCATACTGTACGTATAGCTAAGTAGCTTTGCGCAAAAATTATTGCTGGGAACCGTAATTTTTTTTTTTTTAATAAAAAAAAACAAGTTTTTATTGCGCGCAATGTAACGCGAACCCACGCTTGAATGAACGGATTCAGTGTTAGTTAAGCTCCGCCCCTACGCTACGTAGGTAGGTACTTGTTGTTCATTGCGTTTTTGTAACTTCAAATGCGTAATCTGTTAAGATAAATCTAAAATTCAGGTAATGTTTGTTTGGAAAAAAGTTTCGTATTATTGCATAGAATTCATTTTCGTGAAAAAGTAAAAAAAAAAAATGCGACTTTGACCTTCAATATCTCCAGAACCAGTGGATTCCCAGGTATGGTCTAGTGGAAAAAAATGATGCAAATAATGGGTAGAATATGTGGCTTTCGGCTTCGGAAAGTGTCTTTTTACACCCGATATACGCGAACAGTTTCCTATCGTTGCGTTCTAGCCTTGTATAGATTGGAAATACGCGTAGGGGCATGTGATGCGGAGGAATGAGGAAAATGTTGTAACAAAAGTTGAGTATTAAGAATACGAGTAGGGCAAGAACGAAAAAAACGATGGGTGAACTGTGTGAAAGATGCTATGGCTAAAAAGGAAACATTACGGCCTGAATTCCCCGCAGCATTAGGCTCAGGTATACTACACCCACATTTCGCCAGTTATGTTTAAGTCCCTGTAATTGGGGGCGAACCTATTGCCATCAACCTAGCACAAATCCAAACTCCCTGCTACTGAGAAATAAAACCCAATAGGTATCACTTTGCCCGACCCAAGTCGAAACCAGGATCTCATGCCCAACAGTGGAGTTTGCGACCACTAGAGCAACGAAGCCTAGAAAGGAAAATGATGACTGATGGAGAAGTATGGAAGAAAAGACATGTTGCACCGACCACAAATAAATTGGGATAAGGGTGAGAGAATGATGACAAGTTTAGATTAAGTACCTGTAGGATACAGACACTCCATGGCCCCTGGCAACGTACATGCAACTGAAGGAACACGGGTGGGTTTTAGTCCGTTAGAGTCAGACACGCCCTCCCGCTCCACCCAGAGTGGGAGAAGTTATTTGATAATTTCCCACCGAAAAAAAAAGGATACAGCCCTATAATATATTTTGTACACTTCGGTTTAAAGAAATTTAATGCTCAAAAAACATACATAGTTCACTTAAATATGAGAAACTAAACAAAATATCTTAAGTAATAATCATAATTATTGTCGTTCGATCTATCGAGTACATACAGTGACTAATGATTATTTTATTATTTCTTTCGGTAACTTATTCTAAAGCTGCGCTCCCTCAAACTGAATAGTTCTTCTTCCGTACGAAGTTCTAACTGAAGGCAATTCTATTCAAGTGAGCTGTCAATAGTGTCAATCCCTGTGGAATGACAGCTCACTCCACGCTCACTTCACCTAAGTTTTCACGGTGAGATGGTTACAGAATAGCACTGCAGGAATAGGGATAGAATAGAATGTTTACAGAATAGCGTGGCTGGTGTAGTAGTGGTGAGTGTTTGAAGGTGATTTGTGAGTGTATTTTGTTTGTAATTTTTTTTTTTTTTTCGTATGCATTTGTGGTAAGTATATTATTTTTGAAGCATAAACTTAAATAAATAAACAGCAGGTTTTACGCACTGTGGTTGTCGTCTGACCTTTGCAGCCCTTAGGGAAATCGACTGATTGCTAGGTATCCTAGCTCACTTGCGGACCTGTCCTCAATACGCTTCAAATAGTCTTCTGTCAACGTCTTACGAATATAAAAGATCAGCCCCTGCTGACCGCCGTAACTGAAGTTTGTACCTACCAATGTATGGTGTGTTGTGATGTTCGTTCTTTCAGTGTAGAAAAAGAATATGATACCCATCGTCTTTGTATAATAACTTCTTTTAACAGTTTTGTATAATAACTTCTTTTAACTAACGATGGCGCGTTTTTCTGAACATTGTCATATTCATTTGTTATTTTAAATTTTTCTGATCATCTCAGTTAAAACAATATCATTCAAATTACCCAGATAGTGTTTTGTTTAAAACCTAAAGACAACTTTACGATTTTTTCTAGGTGTTTATAGAGCCAGAGGCAAAACTTCGTTGTTTAAGAAAATTCTAATATTAACTTTTATTTCTCTAGCGGAATTTATTTATGGCCGTTGGTGTGTTCGTGGCATGACATCGGGCCTTAAGAGCGTTTATACAGAAGGTGGGCAACGTCGCAAATAGCTGTCAAATATTTCGGCTGTTTTGATTAATTTGGAAATATTACTGTATGGAAATATAGCTAACTAGTGAACTAAAATATTGATAATGAAATCTTCTTTTTTTCGTGTGATTAGTGAGTAACCTGGTGTCAGAGTTTTAAAGTCGCCTATGGGCCTCTGACTTGGCTTCAAATGTCGTCGAAAAATGTTCTCAGGAATGTCGGTTTCCTCACGATGTGTTCCTTCACCGTTTTTGAAGCAAGTGATAATTATTCAATACGCACATTGATCCGAAAAATCAGAGGTGCCTTGGGTTCGAACTCGAGACCTATGACTTGGCAGTCCGACGTCCACACCACTAAGCTATCACTATCATACTATTATTACTATAATGAAATGCAATAATTAATATCGTAACACTGAATATTTCGTTTTAGATGTAAAACGAGCTTTTGGAAATTTTCTAAATGCCTTTATTACATCTAAAATGGTTTAAAATCAAATTCAGTGTTATAATTGCAATTCATTATTAATATTCTAGTTCACAAGTTAGCCATATTTGTTATTTACATACAGTAATATTGCTAAATTAATCAAAACAGGTAAATATTTGACAATTATTTGCGACGTTGCCAACTTTTTGGATGAACGCTCTTAAAACAGAATGCCAGCATTGCGGTACCTATTTCTTTCTTAAATATCGCAGCATCATGCTGAGATAGGAGGCTTTTTGGCCTCGCACAGTTCTTTTTGTTTGTTTTCATAATTGTGTTAGTTTTATTATTTTTTATTATTTGTATTTCCTGTACGTGTCCCAAATAAAATATTTTTATTTATTTATTTTATTATTTATGTACACACAGTAAAATACATAGAGATACGACAGACGAACATACGACGATTCATAGAGATTTTTCTTACTTTATAATATTTTAATCAAATATATCAAGATTACAACAATCACAGAAATATTTAATCACCATAATACTTCAGTAACACTTGAGCTAGCACTTAACATTTAATTTTCAAACATTTAAGAGCCAAGCAATTACTTAACTCATTTAATTCTCTGAGCCACAATAAATTGTTATTTAATTAAGACAAATACGCTTTTCACAAATAAATGTCTCCTATTTTTAGGCAAACATCTTGAACAAATCCAAATGTAAAGACGACACTCACTTGTCTTCATTTTCATCACATTAACCTATTTCGCCCACTGACACCTTTTAACCGTTAAAGGCCTGATAAACAACTAATTAACGTGCTAATTGACGTGCTTGAGGGTCACCCAGGGCTTTACCGGTTAAGGGGTGGTCACACGGGCAACTAAAGTTGCGCAATTGTGGTTAAAGCTTCATGCAGACCTGCGCGACGCGACACTGCGACGCGACTCGAACAATACAATTTCTAAGAAAACTTGACGGTATAACAATAACCGGTGTCCCGTCGCGCTGTCGCGCCGCGCTGGTCTGCACGAAGCTTAATCCATCGGACTATGGGATTTAGGGAAGTGCACCTGTGTTATTAATATATTATATTGATTCGGTCAAGAGGATATTATTAATGATGTCAGAGCACCGTGCTATTTAGTGCGATGCGAAGATTGTAGAAATTTTATTATTGCTAGAGAGCCGCCACACTTTATTGAGCGATGTGGAGCAACTTACAAGGAAGACATGTTGTGCCAACCACAAATAAATTGTGATGAGGGCAAGACAATGATGGTGATGGGACAACATAGTAAACTCTTCTACCGCTGGCAACTGTTGCCGGCAATAATTGCTTATACAATTGCCCGTATAAGTCGAGTATTACAGAGAACGTTTCTATTCACGTGACGGGTAAGATACGTCTTGCGCGAATTAACCCTTCATCCTTTTCAAGATCAAAGACTAAGGAGTCTGTAAATTAATTATATTACATGCTAATTAGAGAAGGAGGAGAGAGAAAATCTTCTTACATGATTTCCCAAAAGATTTAGTGGCACTTGGTGTTCCAGTAGGATTTAAGCGATTATATTATAAACTTGGTACGATCTGCAATAAAATCCATTAACACTGTCATTTTTACGTATCACCAACACGTAACATATCATCACGCCAGTAATCCCCGAAGCGTTAAATAGAGGTGTACCTTTTTAGTACACCCACATTTCACCAGTTATGCTTAAGTCCCATGTAATAGGGGGCGAGCCTATTGCCATAAACCGGGCACAGATCTAGACTCCGGGCTGCTACTGAGAAATTCCTGATGAAAAACCCAATAACGCTCGCCCGACCCGGAAATCGGACCCAGGACTTCATGCTAAGCAGTAGCGCTTGCTTGCTGTACCTATATAAATGTGGTTAAAATAAAAATAAAACATGTTTAAACCGTAATACATATCTACTTGTCTTTTTATTTAGCCTCGTTGTTGTTCTCAAGTGCACCAAGAACCAGGTGGTTCAAAAAAATAAATCACTCGGGTACCTACCTGAGTGCTTTATTTTTTTGAATCACCTGGCAAAAGATCCCCTTTTTCCTTCCACATCTGTCTGTTTTGTGCGATTTTTGGCAATTTTAGCACGTATGACTAGATCCTCACTCCACCTTCGCGGCGGCTACTTGGACGGCGATATCCTCCCTCAGGCGTCCCGTGAGTGACGATCTTGGCGATCTCAGTGTATTATTTATAAAAAAAAATACACGCAGCATGTACACCTTTTAATGATCAAAAAGATTGAAGGGCGGCAAACGACACACGTTTCCTCCTGAGTTGTACTGAGGGCACGGGCACCAGGAACGGGGTGCCAGAGGGTGCACTTGCACCTCCCAATGGTTTCAAAATAAAATATAGGTGTGAAAACATTCAGAACTCACATTCAGAATTCATTAAATTTCAGAATATCTGAAAACGCCAAACATTATAATAGAGAACTTAACCTTTTCGAGGCGAAATTTTAAAATGATCGAGCTCGCTTCTTGGAGGTGGAAATGCACCCCCCGAAAATAAACTTGCCGGCGCCCATGACTGAGGGCTAATACACAACTTTTATTGTGTTAAGAAGGTGAACGGAATACAAAAACCACTCTTTTATTATATTATCCTGGGAATTATAAAGGTCACCTGCTGACCTGACTGACCACTTGAGTAAGACCATATTAGAGAAACCATAATACGTTATTTTATTTGATCTTAGCTAATTTAATTGATTTATTTTAAATGATTTCTACGAATTTATGTTTGGCAATGGGTATTATTTACCTGAAATAGATGAATTTATTTATTATATTTTTTATTATTTAGAAACGTACAGTCGACATCATAATCGCTATATCACTTTTGACAATAATTCCCAGTAAATTGAAACTTCACTAAAGTTGAAACTATCTAACTGTCACCTAGACATATATTATATGCTTTGTTGTTTTATAAAGTAAATACGAGGTCGACTTACGAGAACAAACTTTTATCCTTGCTTCACTTAGGGTGTAAGTGTACCGGTTACGCAATCAGCTGAATTCAGGTTCCTGGGTTCAGAACCCACTTCACTTTACCCTTTCTTTAGGTACCAGAAACCCAAACGCATCAAAATTGTGTGTGTCACTGTGTATTCAGTCAATCAATCTGCCTAGCCTTTTCCCAACTATGTTGGGGTCGGCTTCCAGTCTAACCGGATGCAGCTGAATACCAGTGTTTAACATGGAGCGACTGCCTATCTGAAGTTTACAACCCAGTCAATGGGTAACAGGATACCCTTTGGCAAAACTGGTTGTCTGACATACAGGCTTTTGACTCCCCGTTAAGACTGTCAAAGGTCTACAAATGACAGCCGGGACTAACGGCTTAAATTATGTATCATGCAGTTAACACATACACACTACCGACTTTCTTCAGAAAACCTCTTCACGTTTTAAACTCAAATATTATTCAAGATGCTCTCCTAAACTTAATATTATCAACATTACCTCAGATACCTGTAACACCTGCTACAGGTAAGTAATAAGGTTTTAGATACCTACTCTCAATTTGAGAGTTGTACCCAAGGCATAGGAGGCATGAGTGGATTAGAAAATAAAAAAATATTAACAGGTGAAAACCAGACTAGGTTTTCACACCTATTGGCAATCCGAGCAATAATTATAAACATTTTCATGTAGTTTGTTTATTAGTCAAAACATGATGGGTTGTGTCCACTTACTATCCATTACATACAAAAACACGTAGTTTTCAATAAAATTCTCAGGAGCACACACTCGCGACATTCAAACTTACTGTTATAGTTTGACCGAGACCGCTGTACTGCGCCTAAGGTATGCGCGCGGCGAGATGGGGAGCAACTGCAGTCTACTGAATCGTTAACGCTCACGGAGTCCCGCCGCTCATTCGTCATTGCTGCCTAGGTGCGCTACTATAGGCGGGGGCCTATGCGACACGACGCAGGGCGCGTGCATGTCGGTGACGCGAATCCATAAGTTTTTGCCCTACCAAAAATTTGTACGGTTCAATTTACTCTTACATTCTGTTCCGCAGAAAAGTAAATTGAGCCGTACAAATTTTGTGACAAAAATGAACAAAATATTTAAATAGGCTGAAAAGAGAGATGAGGCTATGCCCTGCAGTGAGACAATAATTGCCTAGCATTATAACTTTGAGAATCGTGGACGACGAGCCAATGTTTTCTTGAAACTCAATCGCAGTCTTTCATTTGTTGTTTCACTTGTTTCTGTGCCAGCAAAACTTATGTTTCGGACGGACTGCACTCTTGTAACTTGAACCTTTCGTCGCCATCTGTGTATCTCATACAATATTTACACATTCTAAGCTTTGCTAAGAGACTTTCACAACTTTTGGGATCTTTTGAGACAACATTATGAAGTAACTGTTTAATTCTTTTTAAGACTCTCAAGTGAACATATGTTTGACAAGTTTTGTTTAAGCGAGCGTTAATTTGCGTATTTTAGGTGGGTGTTCAGTAGGTACACTTCTGTTATACCCTTCGGGGAAAAAATACGACCTTGATATATGTGTGTGAATGTCAGTGGTTTAGGCTTTACCTCTATGTGTGAGGTTATGGGTTCAAATATGGGCAGTGTCTTTGTCAATTCATATGTACTTTCAAAGTAAATCTTGAACATCATTGACTGAAAACATCCTGAGGAAACCTGGAGTTAAAATTAACAGTAATATCCCATAAATCTGAAATCGCCAACCCGCTTTGAGCAAGCGTGGTGATCAATGATTACGCCTTCTCTGTATAAGAAGAGACCTTTGCCTTGCAGTGGGGCAGTAATAGGCTGGTATTATTACGTGAGATAGCAGTTGATTCACAATCAACTATAACGAATTTCACTGTTGAAAGACCATAGGACTCACCCCAGCTAAGTCACAACACAAAGTAAAGGTTTTCTTTAGACTTTGAAGAAGGAAACTATAATATATTGAAATCCTTCAAAGTCGAAACAAACCCTTTGCTTTTTTGGCAGCAACAAGCTGGACAGCATCAGTCTTAAATGATAAAAAAAAAACTTCATTTCTGCAAATAGGTTATAAAAAACAACCGGCCAAGTGCATGTCGGACCACGCACAATGAAGGGTTCCGTAGTTGGGATGAATTTATCCTAAGAACAAACTTAACATTGTAGTTGAAAAACATTTTCTCGCATACGGAATGTATGGGGAGATCATGTTTAAAGTTGGTCGATTATTACTCGTTAACCTATAAAACCTACTTAGCTGTGATAGTTTTCTTTTTAATTTCGTTATAAATATATACTACTGCTGTGAATTTTTTCACAAATCCAAGTACAACCATTTAGCTGGCAGGGGGGGGGGGTATACTTGACTCTAACAAAAAATTTCAGTTAAAAGCATAATATTTCGCAAACCGATTCCTTAATCCAAAAATGGTTCTCACAAACTCACAATATTTTTAAACGACCTTTCCAACAATACCCCATACCATGGGGTAGATGAGAAGAAAAAAATATTCCCATTACCTGTAGGGGACCCTAAAAACAATATTTTTCTTGATTTTATTTTACCACTTTGTCGGCGTGATTATATGTATACATAATTATGCCAAATTCCAGCTTTCTAGTACTAAGCCGCGGACAGACAGACGGACATGGCGAAACTATAAGGGTGAAAAATAAATAATAAGTAATATTTTCAATATATATTTTAAAACTAGTCGTGGTTGGTGTTGCCTATCCGACTACTCTGAAAAGAAATACCGAAACAAACTCAGTGGTTACAGTATCTTTTAAAAGTCCAGACATTATCTTGGTCAGACCATGCAGATTTTAGTCTGAGATGGTCTTTTTAGGAAGCAACAACACTGTCCACCAAAGAACCATCAGTCAGTGCACTGCATGCATTTGTCAGTATTCGTGTAGCTCACATTTCTAACTTATAGTTATAACCTCATGTGAATGGAAACACCGGGAGGGGACGCCCTAGGAGGACATAATAAAGTGACCTAATTGGTGATGTTCTTCTGAAAGGTCCACCGCACCTCGCAACCGGCGTGCGTGTCCGATCAGATGTATCAACGTAAACGAATCAAAAGGAGTACGTAAGGATCGTACCAGGTGGTGTTCTTCAGTTTCTGCCTACCCCACAGGAAGGAGGCGTGAGTTTATGTGTATATGTATCTATCTTGAAATCCTCACTGTTGTGATTTTCGGAAACAAAGTCGACCCAGAAAACCATTCCCTAATGAGAAGGAGAGGTATCCGCTGCCGTAAAGATAAATAATTTTAATGAAAACTTAACGTTGACATCAAGAAGTAACTTTTCTCATAATTAATTCCGAGTGTTTCAAGAACTTTCATTATTATTCATTCAAAATGTCCTAGTTTTCAGCTTCTATAATAACTACCAGTTGAAACTTCGCATTGTAAAGATTTTACAGTCAATCTGCCTAGCCTTTTCCCAACTATGTAGGGGTCAGCTTTTAATCTAACCGGATGCACCTGAATACAAGTATTTTACATGGAGCGACAATAATTAATGTAATCGACACGTACCTCTATTTATCTATTTTAATTTATATTACTATTTGTACAAATTAAAGAAACAATATTTTACATGTTTCAAAAGCAAGTAAAAAATGGCGAGTGATGGGCAAAGCAGAAGGAAATCTATCGATAACCTGTATCAGATTACGATCATTAGAGTAAAATAATGGGTTGATATTCTCCCAAGGGATTAAAGAGCAGCCTAGCGCTTCAATATTTTCTGTAGACAAAATTATTTAGTTGCCTTACCAATATATTTAAAGCAGGACATGCTAGTTACAGTACAATAATTCTTTCAATTTACTCGCTTCCTTTTCAAAAATGTTGTCGAGATATTGACAAAAGCAAATCGTGATTTAAAATTCGACACACAATCTATTAGTATACCATCTATTCGCTTTATCGTATAAACGTCAGTTGCAGCGACACGGGCGTCTTGAATATCCCGAAACCGCCATTTTTGTTGACAACCGTGAACGACGTTATATTGTTGAAATAAAAGTATTTTTCAGTGTATTTGAAATTGGGAGTTTTTTTATTGAAAAGCTTTTGTCAGAATTCCACCCAAAATATAAGAAAAATAGTGCCTAATACATACTTACTATTCTAACTTACTGACATTTTAATATTACTAAATGGTCCGGAAATAATAATTAAATCCTGTTTATTACCTACTACTTATAAGGCACTTATCTTTTATCATAAATCAGTTTTTACAAATAACAACATCATCACCATTCATATTAGGAAGTGTATAGAGTGCCGCTATTTGCGGCATAATAGTGGCGCTGCCTCGGCCCGGCTAAAGTCCCGTAATAGTTAGGGAGGCGAATAGGGGAATTTTCGGTAATACTCGAGCGTGGCAGTTTAAGATATGAGAGATACCTTAGACCTAATAGAACAACCTTGTAAAGTATTTAGCTCTTTATGTAGTGACGCGCGCCTAGGATAGACGATCAGATTAGTAAAAAAAAATTGATAGTCTGAAATACTCGAGCGCGTCAGATTAAGATATTGGGGGTTGATTTTAGTGTTTTAAGACTAAATTTAACTAATCTGACGATAAGTCCTTGTCACCGCCGAGTTATAGGGTCGCGAACTTGTAAAAAAAAAACGTTAATCCGGCATTCTCGAGCGCGATTTTTTATTTTTTTATTTTGAAGAATATAATCTAAAACTTACTAAAAATACAAAATCTGCCGGTTTCCGCATGACCGGAAGTGTGGAGGAGCCATTTCGTCTTCCGAAAATCGCGTTGCGGCATATAAGTCGCGAACGATACATTTTATAAAAAAAAAGTTTAAATAAACAAAAAAGGTAATTTTATTTTAAACAACAAAGGTCTCTTTACATTTTTGTCCAAAGTTAAAACTTTTTGACTTGAAGCATCATAAAAACTCAAACTCACGGTTTTTTGAGTATATCTCGAAAACTGAGGGTGTTAAAAAAATTTATATGAAATAACGATGATTAAATTATGTGAATTTTATTATATCTCAATTTTTTTTTTTTTTTCTAAAGCTTCTCGACAATTTTCGTGGACTCGGATAAAGTTACGCGATATATATATATATATGTTTATGGTCCCCTACCGTAGACCTAGTGCCCTCAGTATGACGCCGATTGAAGAGAGAGAAAAGACCCGACGGTATATTTCTCGAATGTTAAATTCCCCGTTTTATCAAGGAGAAAGAAAGGAAAAAAAGAAACCAAAAAACCTTTTTCGGTCAGATTAAGAGAACCCACCAACATTTTTGTCAGATTAAGAAAATATGCTTTCAGGATACCGAGATAAACCTCCCCTATGAAAATCTGACGCGCTCGAGTATTTCAAAAAAACTTTTTTTTTTTGCATTTTCAAAAATTCATCGTAACTTATCGTCACGCCGAAATCGTCAGTTTTTTTAAAGGGAGCTTCCTTGGGGCCTACTTAACACCCCTTCCGAAAATCTGACGCGCTCGAGTAAATATTTTTTTTTTGCATTTTTGACTACTTTATATGCCTACCCCCACCACGCAAACCGGCAGATTAGTATACCGTTGTTATCAGAGGCACTTGGGGCATACGTAGTATGAATATCTGACGCGCTCGAGAATGCCCAAGTAACTGTTTTTTTTAACATTTTTGAAAAACCGTACACGCCAAACCCACCGCTAAAATGGTTTTTACCATACGAGCTTTTCTTTTCGAAATTATTTTATCTTTCGATTTTGATAGGTCTCGACGGCGCCGTTGAATTACGCCATTTAGCTACCTCGCCTCCCTAACTATAAGCATTGCATTGTCACTGTCACTGTCACTTGTTATTTTGTTTGATTGTTGAGGTTAGTTCGATGTCCTTTTTTTTTTTTTTTTTTTTTTTCTTTGTTTTGATTGGTCTTATTTGTTTTAGATAATTATATCAAAAGTCACTACAATGACTGAAGAATGAATCAAGTAGGTAGCAAATGAAAATGTAGGTGTAGTGTGTGGTGTGTAGGTTAGGTTAGAATTGTAGTCACACAACGCCAGGGTCCGTTTAGGCACAAGAGAATGTAATGTTTTGGGAATGTGGTGTTTTACAGCGAACTAACCTTAACAATCAAACAAAAAAACAAATGATAGTGACTCAGTGACAATGGCAATGCCAAGGAAGGCAGTGTTATACACTGCATTCATATTATCATCAATCATGTTGAAACCCTAAACATAGTAATTTTTTGGCCAAAAAAGTACATTCAAGTAAACAGCACATGCAAAGCCATGCGCGCTAACACCCGCATAAAGCTGACATCACACGGTCATGCAATCGCAAAACCGGGCAAATCCCGGGCAAAACGATCTCGCACATTACACTCCACCTGTTCGCGAAGCGAGCTTAATATCAACCTCGTTATCCTCAAAACAAGCAGTTATCAAGTTAATCCAAATATTGCGTGACGAGAGGCAATAGGTTTAATATTTACCGGCAAAATATATCTACCTTTATCCGGATAACTGCGATTATCCGGGCGAGCCGATATAACCGGAAGTTGTTTATGATTTGACCGGGTGGGATAAATGGATTTTGTTTTGGTGAGTTTAGGTTAATGTGGAAAGTCATATTTGATGGTAGAATTTTGCATTGCCTTAAAATTGGTATGAATGTCATCTTTGCCTGAAACCTATTTTTGAACCGACTTCCAAAAAGGAGGAGATTATATGTTCGTCGTGTACCTATGTATGTTTTTTTTTGGAATTAGGTTGTTTTTTTTTGTAAAAAGTTTATTTTAATTTTTTTGTAAAGCTTTCAATTAACCAGATTAGGCTAAATATCAAAATTTTACTTCCATATATGTGATTTCCACTGCTCAATTGCAGGAAAATACTAGACGAGTTATCAGAATTTGGAGTGATCCTTGAAAATTTGGTTCCTGAAACTACCAGTCATCACAACATTGTGTAAAGCTATTTATAATATATATATATTATATATTATGGTAAAGCAGCATAATAATATCTACCTATGAGAGATCACAATAAGTTCCTATAACAATGGTGTAGCTTAGTCCAAGCATTTACCAAAAAAAAAAACTGGGAAGACCGACGAACTTCATTCGCTTATGTCAGCAAGTTGTGGGTATGTGAATCATAACAAAACAGGCCATATGATTGTAATATGAATATA
The DNA here is from genome assembly GCA_914767755.1 of Agrochola circellaris. Lineage (NCBI taxonomy): Eukaryota > Metazoa > Arthropoda > Insecta > Lepidoptera > Noctuidae > Agrochola > Agrochola circellaris. Next base: position 1,267,406 of record OU611848.1, read on the forward strand.
ATTTAATAATTACGGGTACGGCTGCGACTCACGAGATCACAGTGACGTTGATTGAAGACATAATTAGGGTTCGTCTCGCTGCGCGCTCCGAACTTTTCATCCGACGTAGCTCGCAGTAGAGATGGGCTTCAATTGTATCGATACTGTTAGTTGTATGTATTCTGATGATTTATAAATAAAAAAAACTTAATGTAAAGTATTTAATTTATTCGTTTATCGGTGTAATGCACTTTATATCAACATGATTTAGTTTATTTTCGAAATAACACAATAAGATTTCAATATCAGAGCGATTGCCTTTATCAAACATTTGTAGCCTTAAGTTAGTTGTTCTGGGTTTGAATGGTAGCCAAGATTACGCAAGATAAAATCTATCAAAAACGAAATTTCTACTTACCTAAAACCAAACCCAAAACGGCCAAAACAGTTTCATATCGGTACAAGCTCAGAATTTTATTTTAAAACTTTAACCCAATCTAAGTTACAAAAACCAATTCAGTAACAGTTGCTTAACATTCCGAAGGAGTTTACAATCAAGTCATAGAAACGGCTTACCCTGCCGCTTGTACGTTACTGGCAATCTTCCAGCAAGCCAGCAACTTCCCACTTTTCGTGCACGACTAAAGTTTTTAAAGTACTTTTTGAACTTGCTGCAGCACGTCTTTACTCGAATACACACTATTCGAGTAAAAACGTGCTTGGAATTGATTCGGATTTGAATAAAAGTGCTTCCTTATGTGAGCTCTTATTGACTCGTTGGTAACAAAGTTCCCGAATGTGGTTTTTATTATTTTATTTGTTAAGACGTCTTTGGACGTGTCTGCACAATCAAGAGAATAGCCTACCTGGGCCTATTTATAAAAACTTAAAGACCCAAGACAAGTAGCTGTGATTTCATGGGAACTACTCGACGCCCGAAATAGGTAGTGTTTAGTTATTAAAGCAACTCCTTAGTTTTCCCAGTCTAACTAGTATCCGTAGAATCACATATGAAAAGACGATTTCAGTAGACAACTTTTCATCAATTCCTATGAAGAATAATATTATTATATTTCTATCGATATTGAGTGTCACAACACTACCGCCTCAACTGTTGACTGACACGAGGGTTTTTGCAAAATGGCTTTTTAAATCGATGCCTCCAAAATGCGTTTGCGAGTCATGCAGGAAATAAAGTGGCTTTGTTTTATATTTAGTATTTAATAGTGAATTTTATTATTTACTAGGAATGATTTGTTTATTTAACGGGATATAATAACATTTATAATATTAAAGAATTATTAATCAAATAAAATTAAACAATTACATTTAAATTGTGAATATGTACAAGTATATAAGAAAGGGGTGGGGGGGAACAATCATAGGGCATCAAAAAATTCGTCCGCATCGCTGTCAACAGGAAAATTGTCCAAAAGGCTGGCAGCATTGCCACGTTGTATGGCAATGCTGATTCTCTGGCGTAAGAATAGGCCAGCCTTCTGGTCACATGAAGAGTCGACCAACTGCTTTGCGATGTCTTGAAAAACTAAGTGGGCACTCCGATCCCATGGCCCAAACCCAAACGGCTCAAACATATAAGGCCCAAAGGGATTGGAGTATTTGCGCCGTTTGAGGTTTTCCGCACCTGCAGCAGCAGCCCCAGCACAGCCCGCCGTGCTAGGAAGATGTGATGGCACAAGGGTGTCGACACACGTTGCATCCCACACCAAAGGCCTACCTAACTTCCAAGGCATTATGGTCATTCCGGCTGGTCCCTTCCCATCGTCGCGTGCCAAGCCGTTGGGTTCTAGAACAGCTGGCACCCCGGCGGTGACAAGAGCACGACAGACAAAATAATCTCCTATCTACAAAAAATCGTGAATACGAACGATCAGTAATCCGAACGCATCTCTGTCGCAGAACGCATTCGGTATTTCGGATACACGGAACACACTTGGTTAACCCCTTATCTGAGGTATACAGACCTCGGAAATGGAGATAACCAATGACCTAATGCCGCTTGCATTAGGTCATTGGTTATCTCCTTTTCTTGGAAATAAATCAGAATAAAACGTACCGACCCGCTCCAAAGTGTAAATCCGCAAAGTTAGAGACCCTCACGTAAAATATGTTTTTATTTATTTATCCTAATTGGTAAACACACATGTCTTACCTATTTCAATTGTGAATTTTAGAAAATTAACGTGTTAAGAGCAGTGGTGGCATAGTGGAGAGCAGTCATGGCCCAGTGGTAACGCCCCCGACTTACGAGTTGAAGGGCTTGGTTTCGAACCCAAACAGGCGCTTTGCTTTGTATGAATAATTTTATCACCACGGCTCTCAAAACGGTGAAGGAAAACATCGTGAGGATACCATTATGTCCTAGAACCAAAAATTCGAAGACATGTGACATCTACCACACTGGGCCCACGTGGTAGATTACAGCCCACTCCCTCTCGAAGAGGCTGATAATGATGATGATGAAAGTGTTGAATGTCCGAGAACTGCAAATTCGAAAACACGTGACATCCACCAATTGGGATCATGTGGTGGATGACGGCCCGCTCCCTCTCGCAGGGAGGGAACATTATAGGTATGCTTAGTATGCCTTTACCAACGTGTTAAGATGCTTGATCTAAAGAAGGTTTTGTTGTATTATATTCTTTCACTAGAAGTTACTTAACTTAAAGTGTGTAACAGATCCGAAGACCCGTGCTTGTTGTAGCGTGTTTGTTTACAAAATGTGACAAGTAAGAAGAAACACACTATACGTAATCTTGTAAAGTGGATCCCTTTGCCCCGGTCTGTTTAAAGGTTTCAGTCACGTATTGGGACAAAATGGCCGCGTTTTAAGCACGTGTGGGCAACGATAAAGATTGTAGATGGTATAAGGAAGTTTCAAACTGAGCTTCCACATAACATGACATGCCGCCTGTATTCTCTGAGGGGTTAATCAGAGGTGTACCTATAGTAGACCCACATTTCACCAGTTATGCGTCAGTCCCATTTAGGGCGAGCCTATTGGACTCTGCACTTTTAAAGAAATTGCGACCTCTGAGTTTGTTTCAGCCTTTCTTCTCAGGGTAGTCAGATAGGAAACCCCGAACTCATCTAGGTTTTTTTTTTATATGACTTGTAGAACAGATTCCGATATCCTATTTACAGAATAAACATTTAATTTGATTTAATTTGCGACATCCGGACACAAATCAAGACTCCAGGCTGCTACTGAGAAATTTCAGATGGATAAATCCAATAACACAATATTACGTAAATAAATACGTATACATACCTACCTAACCAACAGTTATATTTACATTTACAACCATGTATTCCCGAAAGAATAAATAGAGTTAAAATCCGGGTATTGTAAATAACATTTTTTATTTTACAAAGTAAGTGCATTAGCGTGTGTGTATGTAGTGTTATCCATACTAATAGTATTATTATTAATAGTATTAGTAGTTATTATCCATACTAATAGTATAAATGCGAAAGTAATCCTGTCTGTCTGTCTGTTACGTTTTACGCCTTTACGGCTGAACGGATTTGTAAGAAACACATGTTTGACACACAGATAGTACTTGGCTTGAGTTAGGACATAGGATACTTACTATACCGGTAGTAGGTATGATCTCGTGGGGTAATTTCCGACCCCCAAGTGGGCGAAGCCGTGGGTAAAAGCTAGTTAGGTTAGCTGGTTAGGTAGATTCTATGTAAAGCCAGTGAAACTTTGCCCTGTTAACTAACAATTTCTACAAAGGAAACGATCTCTATAGTGAACTAGGATAACTCGCAAGAGTCTCGTTAGTAAGGACTGGTTCGAGATTAGGAACTATGTTAGAACTATGTTAAGGACATCTATTAGGTATTACGTTACCATTGTTGTTATAATAGATTAATCGTAGTCTACATATTAACTCCGTAAAGTCACTCAACGCAAGCGCAGGATTATCGTGCGTAGAAGGGGATAACTAAATTAGAGGAAACGTGTTCAATGTAAAGAACATCTAAAAACCGGCTTTCAATCTAGAACAGAACACTTAGAGATCATAGAAATTCAAACTCAAACTCAAAGCGTTTATTTCAAATAAACCAATTACAGGCACTTATGAATTGTCAAGGGGTCGGCTCCTGACAGTTCAAAAGTGCTGTTTTCAGTCAGAAATATGGAGCTAGTTGCCCATTCCGAAGCGTAGTCGGTACCTATGGAGAAGAACGGGCAAAAAACTCCACGGACACTCTTAAATGAAAATATTGGTTACATCCTTCGTGCTACAATTATGCAAGTGAGAACGATGTTGACAGACGCGCAAAAAAGAAAGATCCATGGCACTTAAAAGATGAACAGTCCCAACTGACGGCGCCTGTTCACAAGACGCATGGATCAGCACCATTATGAAGAAATAACAATCTAGATGTTATTAACAAGGTTTCAGAATTTACATGTTATTGCACCCACAGTGCATGTTAACCTAATGAGGGTTGTAGGTTCATTAATTACACTCCAGAGCATAATTATTATAAAACAACCGTTTATTTTCAAAGCGGTTTCATTTTATATGTGCGGCTTTACACTATTACAATATTTTAGTACGATCCGCGGTAAGCTATTATCTGCTTTGGTAAATAAAAACTATTAATTATTTGGTACCACTGAATTAGGTTGATTGGTTAACCAATATTACGATATTCTATGCTTTAATTTACTGTGTTAATTAAATGTTTTCATATTGAATAGTGCTCTAGACATGTTTCATACCGGGCCTGATTTAGGTAATATCCAATAACCCTTTACCAATTTCATATTTTGTATAGTTTTTAGGGTTCTGTAGTCAACGAGGAACCCTTATACTTTCACCATGTCTATTTGTCTATCCTCGGCTTAGCTCAGAGACAATATTAGAAATCTGTAATTTGCCATGGGCATACATACATATACATATACGTACATATTAATAACGCCGACAATATTCCCTTGCACGAAAAGTGGTGATACTTTTTTTTCTCGGTCCCATGGTGTGGGGTATCGTTGGATAGGCTGTTCAAAAATATTGAGGGTCTGTTAAAACCATTTTTAGATTCAGGGATTCTGGTATTCAGCTGCAGCAGGTTAGACTGGAAGCCGATTCCAACATAATTGGGAAAAAGGCTAGGCAGATTGCTTTATTTATATCTAGATAGGAGTTTGGGCTGGTCTGGTACTGTACAGTGAACCCCACATCAGTGATAACATTAGCACTACGAAAATCACCCAAATTACTACTCATTACTACTAATTATTACTACAAAATTACTACTACGACGAACATGACATCACATCTGTACTCCCCGAAGGTTTGGCAAAGGTGCACTAACACTCTGCCTAACGCATCATGGTGCATCACCATTTAACCAGTTATGTTTAAGTCCCATGCGCGAGCGCAGGGGGGGGGGGGTCTCACTATCAAAATTCGTATTTTGCCTAAAACAAATGAATGTTAGAAATATAAATAAAACAATTTTAATAGGAAAACATGAATACTTTAATTAAATTCTTGTTGCGGATTCCGGGTCCACAGTAAAATAGACCGCCTCGGGTTCCGTAAGATTTATAGCAATAGGATATTCGAATCGACCCTTGGCAGGGTCTTTTTCGCACATAAACATGGCTTTAACGTTACACCAGGTGTCATCAAGTTTGCCCGTCTTTAACAAGGAGCCACAGTACTGCTCCTTACCCAAGTTATCCGGCTGGCCCCATCCCCAAACGTGATACACATTTTCTATAGCGTCACCTGAAATGAGATAATCATCTTAAAACTAGATAATAATCTGACATCTTACAAAGGGGTATCGTGTTAACCAGTTACTGGGTTGTGGAGGTCTGGTATTCAGATGCATCCGGTTAGACTGGAAGCCGACCCTAATATAGTTGGGAAATGGTTAAAAAATCTGCTGTCCCTATTTATGTGAACACCCCCCATTAAGAGCCTGAGCAACACTGAAAACACAAAAAAAATTGTTGGGAATAAGAAGCAGATTTTTTTTCCGTTTTCAAGGTTGCTGTCGTAATAATAGTTATTCCTATTGATGAGGGGGTCATTGTAGACCCCTTTTACACTATAACCTTCGTTTTTATTGACTCTAAACCTATTAAGAGTAAATATATGATGATCCATGCGTCATGTTCGTGAACGGGCGCCGTCAGTTGGGACTGGTCAACTCTTAGCGGCAATGACTAATTTTAATTTTTGAATTGTTCTTTGTTTGTAACAATTTATTTTATTTAAAAGAGTGTCCGTGGCGTTTCTTGCCCGTTCTTCTCCATAGGTACCTACTACGCTTTGGAATGGGCAACTAGCTTCATATTTTTGACTGACCGATTCCTTGACAATTCAAAAGTGCCTGTAATGGTTTAATTGAAATAAATGGTTTGAGTTGAGTTTGAGTTTATAAACGAAGGTTATAGTGTTACATTAATACATACCTTGAACAGTAATCCAAGAGCCTGTCTTATCCCAATCACGTAGACCTATAAACATTGGCTCCCAGTCGTCAAACTTGGATATTTTGAGAGGTCTCTGTAAAGACATATTCTTCAGAAAATTGGCCTCTTCTTCATTGTTGATGACTGCTAGGTACCCTCCTTCAGCGGAGCATATGAATTGGGCACGTGACCAATCTTGATGTTCTTCGTGCAGCTTGTAACAGCTGCCTGTACGCGGTTCTAGTTTATATTCTGAAAACATAACAGGAGTTGTGTGGGCCTAGCAAGTACGCACAAAGTAAACGTAACGTAAAACCGAACGATTTCACAATTGAAAATACTGATTATTTACTTAGTTTTATCTTAAAAATTTATTCTTTTATCCATGGGTGATACTGATTGTGCTTGTAGCAAAAATTTTAAACCAAAATGCTGTAGGATAGTTGAATTGAAGATTAAAAAATTGTTATGTTATGGTTGCAAGTAATTTGTATGCGGTTCTGGAGACGCTAAGTTACGGTGCTCTATTCTGGTTCGAAGAGTTTGGGTACTGGTGTGATTAACTACGGGTATCGGAAGCAGCTTTGACAGCTACCATCAGAACGGGTGCTTGCTTTTTTCCACCAATAAACAAAGTCAAATTTTAACGTTAGTCTTAAAAAGACGGAATAAAATTTTATAATAAATCATGCTTACTATTATCAAAGGTGCCACATTCAAAATTAACTGGCTGTTCTCTGCGATTTCTGTAACACATGAACGGTAGTAGCCTAGTACAGTTTGTGGTTCTTGCTTGTCTATTGACGGTCAGTATGATGCAGTTCTCATCTGGCTCGGATCCATAGGATACAGAAATCGGCATGTCAGTTAGAGGAACACCTAAAACAGGCAAAAACAATTCGGCAGTGAATGAGAATGCATCGTATCGAGAATGTGGTGATGGCCCAGTGGTTAAGGGGTCACGTCTCATGCACGTTTCAAGCCAAGTACCAATGTGACTTTTGGACATTACTGACATCGATGTAGGAAAAACATCGTGAGGAAACCTGGACTTATAGTCATACATCACCAGCTCGTCTTGAGCAAGCGTGGTAATCAGTTCTCGTGCCTTCTCTGTATGAGAAGTAGCCTTTGCCCAGCAGTGGGACAGTAATAGACTGTTGTTATTATTATTAGCACCCAGAATGTTGATAACTTTCCGAAATAAAATAGAGAAATACAATGGCTGCATCTGATTTCGAAACAAGTCGTGTAGTTACAAAACATATGCGTTTCTAAAATCTTTTAATCTCAGGTCCTTAGCACCCTATGGAACGCAAAAAGCAGTGTATCCATTCGTTTATACAAACAAATAAATAAAATTGACGTTTAATCTCTGTTTGTAATGTCAAAATAACAGATTTTAACTAAATATTTACGAAGGAAAATGTAAGTATAAACGATAAGCACATATAAAAATAAAAATAAATGGCTGTCTGTCTGTTTGTTCTTGCTAATCTCTGAAACAGCTAGAACGATTTTGACAGGACTTTCACTGGCAGATCACTGATGTTATAAGGAGTAACTAAGGCTACTTTTATTTTAGAAAAAGATACAAAAAGGAAAGTATTAGGGTCTACGCGGACGAAGCCGCTGGCGGAAGCTAGTTACTAATCAAATGGCTCGACTACCGTAATTAAGCAAAGAAAGAAAAAAAAACATAAATTTATTTGTCACAGTAACGATATGCTATTAGACAAACATACAAGCGAGACCAATGGAATTATTCGGGGGAAAATCCAAACACTGGGTTGCTATAATCAGAAACTATTGGGATCCCTCATAGCATTTTGCCTGAACCTGGGGTTCGAACCCAGAACAGCACGGCAGTCGCATTTGCGAGCCAGTACTTGCGAATGTAACAAACTCTGCCCACACCTTCGTATTAATAATCCGAACTTACTAACTATTTATAAACTAATATTAAATAATAAATGCGATAGTGAGTTTGTTTGTTTGTTACGCTTTCTAGCTAAAACGGCTGAACGGATTTGGATGAAATTTGGCACATGGGTAGACATGACCTACTTTTATCCTGGTCGGGGTCTCGGTGAAACTGCGGGGCGCAGCTAGTATTTTATATTAGTAGGTACTCCATATAAAATACTGGTATTCAGCTGCATCCGGTTAGACTGGAAGCCGACCCCAACAAAGTTGGCGAAAGTCTAGGCGGATAGGTTGATTTTGATAATAACACTAGAATGCACTTACCTTCTACGGATAAAAAGTCACCTTCCGAGAACAAAGAATGTGTTCCTATCCAAAATAAACTATCTGTCATATTCTTTTTTTCTTCAAGGATATCAGCTAATGCTTCGTTGATCGGAGAGGCTAGAATAGCTCCTGAAATAAGAAAGAAAAAAAGAAAGAAAAAGTGTTTATTCTGCACAAACTAAACGCACATTACAAAAAAAAAACAAAACAATACCACTTTACAGATTAGCCAAAAGCCTCGTATCCATTATTGACACAGAAAAGTTTGACTAATTTTATCTAATGCTTGCTGTCAGGGTCAGAGGCCAAATATAATTACATAATGTGTTGCGACATTTATAAAATGAAAAAAAACAATCAAACCTACAAAATGCTGATTGCAAAGTGGAAAAATAACAGTTTGTGTAACAAGTAACAACAATAGCAAGAACAAATTTACCAAATATATACAAATATTATCGCGTGTTGATTAACTTTTAGTTAATTGCATTGCCATCCAATGTGGCAACGGTGCCAGCCTTTTGGACAGTTGTCGCACTGACAGGGATGCGGACGAATGTTTTTGATGCCCAATGAGATCTTGCCCTTTTTATATACTTGTATATAGATGGTATAAATATGTTAGTGTTAGATTGTATATTGTATTTAATAATAAATGATTTAAAAAAACGGTACTTTAAGTTTACTTTAGAATTTAGATAAAAGTACCGACTCAGTGCGGTCAGACCACGCACAATGAAGGGTTCCGTAGTTGGGATGAATTTATTCAAAGAACAAACTTAACTTTTCAGTTGAAAAACATGTACTTCCATATATTCCAACTGCTAATGTAAGTTGGTCGACTATTACTCGTTACCTTGTAAATCCTACTTAGCTGAGATACGAGTAGTTTTCCTTTTAACTTCGTTATATAAGTATTATACAACTGCCGTGAATTTTTTCACATGTCCTAAAACAACCATTTAGCTGGCAGGGGGGGCGGGGGGGACTTGACTCTAACATATTTTTTTAGAGATGAGCTTACCCTCGTAATAACATGTCAGGTAGGCTTCCTTAAATGATGCGGGTGTTTTGTGCAGTTTGATCCAGCCATCAACCAAGTTATTACTGTGAAGGTAATCAGGTACACCTGTGACTAAACCTGTAAATTATAATATTTTTATTTATATATTAATTCGGATCTTAATTCTAAATTCGGTTTCTAAAATTATTCATAAGCAGTCACCATGTCAGTAATGTTTTATTAAATGTTGAATTTACTATGTACTTCTATCTTTTTTTAATGCTCATGTGAAATAACCAAATCACATGAGCACCAAAAGATAGAACTACGTTAAATTGACATAAAATGATGCCTGATAAAACGTAAGACGATATAGACATTTCTAGACAACTCGTCGACTGGTCGACACTTCACGTGACCAGAGGGCTGACTCGTACTATGGCCAAAGAATTAGCATTGCCATTCAACGTGGCAATGCTGCCAGTCTTCTGGGCACGTTTACGGACAGTGATGCGGACGAATACTTAGACCGTGTGCACCGCACGTCTGACAACGGGATGTCAAGTTCGGTTCGAATAATCTTGTTTCTCGTTGACGTCCCTTTCACGGTGGCGGTGGACAAACGCTGTCAGTCTCCTTTTGTTTTTGTAATTATTGGTATAGTTATTTGGTTAGTCATTTAATTTAGTACCTAGCGTAAATAGTTAGTTATGTTATACATATATGTCGCAGCCATCTGGTTAAATTTGCCGGAATTTTCGTTAATTAAACGCCGGCATTCAATTGGAAGCCTAGGCCGATAGTTAATTGAACTAGAATCCTTCAACGTTTAACAACTTGGCGTATTGAAAGTCAGCTCTTTGAAGATGACTGACCAAGACTCAGCCAAGTGATTCAAAGGGTGACAATTTTTTTTGCGAGCAATTTGGAAATAGCGCTCGCTCGGCTCACGCGCGGTTGGTGACAGTTCTAACCTAACCTATTTCACACAGTTTAACTACATAAATGACTACACGACATTCAGCCATCTGGTTAAACGTTGCGCTCAATGACTTGGTTAGTAGTCCTTGAGCTATTTAATTGGATTTTGGCGTTTAATGAACGGCCTAGGCGTCCAATTAACTGGCAAATTTAACCACATGGCTGCGATATATATAATATTAGATACATTATACATTTAATAAATTAAAATGCTTGTATGTGTAAGTAAAATACTTACCGGTTGCAATAAACAGGAACGTTAAACAAACACGACTAAACATCCCGAGTATTTTGGTGCACTTCATCCCACTGCTCAGCTCGAAATGTCCTCGACAGTTAGATAGCAAACATACAGATACATTTACAATAGCTTACTGTTTATACACATTACTTAACATTGATACATATCAACAATTGGCCAAAATGTAAACTATCTGAATGTAATAATAACACTCTCTAAGTACCTCTGAGACTGTAGGTATCATTAATATGATTTATAAGTCGGTTGTTTTATTTGTAAAAATGGTTTTTATTTTTCACTTTTTAGTTGTGCAGTTCCACCAATTCGTATACCACTACTTGCTATGTAAACAATAGTGTCAGGAAGTATTATAACATCATAGAGTTTCACAAAGTGTATTTATACGTATTATCAAAGCTAACTCAAAAACTACCCAAGCAAAGTTAAAATTTATATGTGTTCACTGCGCAAGTCTTCTCTACCAAATGAAAAAATAATTTTCAAAATCGGTTATTAATTGACGAAAATATCGATGAACATAAATAAAAAAATCACAACGAACATACGAGTATAACCTCCAAATTTTTTTAAAGTTACCTATACATACTCGTATAATAAAATCGTAGCGAAGTCAAAACTGTACATATAAAATGTCTAGTAGAACTTGCGTGCAATTTTAAAAACTATATTTTCGGCATTAAGCTTCGTGCAGACCAGCGCGACGCGACAGCGCGACGCGACACCGGTTATTGTTATACCGTCAAGTTTTCTGAGAAATTGTATTGTTCGTGTCGCGGCGCGGCGTCGCGTCGCGCTGGTCTGTACGAGCTTTTAGAATCGATCCAGGACCTCGTAACAATTACTTTTTTTCAAAAATGATCATTTTTTCAGATTCTGTTAAAATTTTGCATACATATTCCCTATAAGTCTGGTCAAACTGTAGGGTAAAAACTGTCACGCTATTTGCTATGAGGAATGAGTAATATTAGATTATGTTCGTATTCTTCTCCGCAAATTGTAAAAGGACGCGCCAAAATGTTAGGATATTGCAGATAGTTACTAAGAGCTAAGCAATCAATCATGAAATATAAGATTGGCTATTTCAGCTAACTTTCAACAACTACAAATTACTTACACGACTTCTTTCCAAAGCAGTGGTTGTAAGATCGATGCCCAACTATTGGTATTTTTTGTGATTCTTTTTTTTACATCAACTATAGGTATTTTTTTAATATATTTTTTAATTTTTTTATACATATATATTTAATAGTTAGTAATTAATTAATACTTAATTCACTAAAAAAGGTAAACTTGGTAAGCAATTGGAAATTGCTACAGATTTGTCCTAGCGATTTTAAAATCTGTGTGTGGACGTGAAATTTTGAAGTCGCTACGAGTGTAGTACCTAGCTATATTTACCAAGTTTTAGTCTTTGTAAAAATTGACTAAAAGAAATAAACGATCACTATTTAAAATATTATTTGCGGTTATTAGTTCACACAGTACAGGGCCATTGTCGTTTGCGTTCCTGAGGGCAGTTGATGATGAAGGGTATTCCAAAACCGCTCAGCCTGCGTAGCACGTCACCTTTTTGACGGTGACCAACACCGGGAGAAGGCCAGCGTCAACGACGATCCCAGTAGTCTGGCATTTATTTGCCATCATTTTAGTGTTTAGTGGGATCGCAAACCCAGTTCTGTTATAGGAGAAATATCGGCATCATCTATCCGTCCAAGACATTTTACGAACTTTGCGGCGTACTACTGAAGGTAACATTGAACAAAATGATGAACGCGTTCTTAGCAGCTGTCTTAATTAACATAACAACACGTGGTAATTTCCATCGGTGGCAATCCACTGATCGAGTACCTATGAGTTACCGGCTCCGCAATCATGGGCACATTAAGACCGCGGAAATTGGGAATACGCCGCCGAAACTAATTATGATCCCGGCGCAATGAGTACCATCTTCTACGATAACCACGTATCTATGTTCACCTCAGAGCAAAGGGACCTTTTTAACACCGTTCTCCAAAGCGTTGGGCTCAGTCACAGTAAAATGTTTTTCTTGGATGCTCCTGGTGGAACAGGAAAAACATTTAATACCACTTCACTAAACATCCTTGTAGAGGTCAGGAGGCAAGGCATTGCAATCGCGGTAGCGTCTTACAGGATCGTTGCCAAACTGCTTCCTGGTGGCAAAACAGCACACACCATGTTTAAAATTCCCATCGATTTAGAGTGCAACGAAACGCCTGTTTTTGAGTTGTCACGCCAACATTGTCAAGAGGTACGTGCTTAGAGACTGCGTTTTCATCGTATGGCATGATTGATTATGGTAAATAGAAAAGCAGTGGTAGCTGTAAACAGATGCCTGTTGGACTTCCGCAGGAACCAAGACATGATGAGTGGTGTCACAGTTCTGTTTAGTTGCGATTTCCGGCAAACACTAACTGCCATGCTATTCTGTAAACATCTCACCGTGAAAACTTGGGTGAAGTGAGCTGTCAATAGTGTCAGTCCCTGTGGAATGACAGCTCACTCCACGCTCACTTCACCTAAGTTTTCACGGTGAGATGGTTACAAATAGCACTGCTGTAGCTACGTGAGGTTAGGATATTGCGAATAGTTACCGATTTAACTTTTTTAAGTAAATGATTATCATCACGCTATATTTTTATGGAGCTTTAACAGTCAATCATGAAATATTATAAGAACGACTATTTTAGCTAACTTTCAACAACAGCAAAAAAGTAAGCGGTTGGACTATTGCTTTGCAAACTTGTTTTTGTAAGTTCCAGTCTCAACTACTGGTATTTTTTGTGATTTATTTTTTTACATTTTGTAATACTAATATGTATATAAAAGTTCGTAGAACGTATTAATTCAATAAAAAACGAAAACTTCGTAAGCAATGGGAAATTGCTACGACACGTCACAAGCTGCCTACTACTGATCATTTTAGAGCTAAAGACTAGAAGAATAAAATGTTTTTTTTACAGGTGATACAATAGACCTAATGAAAAAACAATATTATTAGTGCTATTTAGTGGTAGTTCAATATCACAAAAACAAATATTTGTATGAAATACTTAATTTAATCTTTTGGTTTTATTTTAACATTATTAACAAGAATGAAATTAATGTGGTGATGCGTGGAACTAGAGCTGATGGGGCGAATGCTTCGTTGAAAAGGTCGACTCTATGGTAGCGAGTTCATAGACTGCACACCCACATGCTAACCACAAATGCACAATGCAAAACAATGCAAAGTGCAATGCTATGCTGAATCCACATGCTAGCTCGGCTTGGCTTAAAAAATCTCCGATGTTCTTCTAAAAATTGGCAAGGGCACTCTACCAGAGGAGAGTGGCCAGGTGGCTCTACCAGAGACTCTTAGTAGAGTAGTTTCCACCTTAGAAAGTTTGATTCATCTGGTGTATGGGGACATCAGTCGCATACTGTAAGTACCAAGAAAATTCTTGGGTGCGTGAACGGGCCATTTTAACGCCCAAAAATGATGAAGCTGCAGCGATCAACCACAGTATTCTCTTGCAAATTAAAGGGAGCAAACTGACATACACCTCTATCGGTTAACACTGTTGTGGAGCAAGACTCGTAGAATTTCTGAATTCGCTAACGGCAAGTGGAGTTCCAACGCACATCATTCAGCTGAAGGTCGGTGTCCCAATTATGCTTTTTCGGATCTTAACTTCACCGAAGCTGTGTAATGGAACCCGGCTCAAAGTCGTGTCTTTGCAAAGAAACGTCATGGAGGCGTTTAATTCTAACAGGTTGTAGCATTGGCGAGACACTGTTAATACCGCGTATACCACTAATTCCCCACAGTCACCCCTTCCAGTTTGTGCAGTTCCCTGTGAGTATTGCTTTGCGATGATCATCAACAAGTCACAGGGGCAGACACTGAAGGCTGCGGGTGTCGACCTCAGGACAAGCTGCTTCTTCCACGGGCTGTACGTCGCTTGCTCCCGCGTCACCAGTCCTGACTCTCGGTATATTTTGGCTGTTGAGTACAAAACTACAAACGTACGTAGTATACAGGGAAGTTTTATAAAATTGTGGCAGTTATTGTAGTGTATTGTGGTTTATTACGACTTCCACGTGAACGAAGTCGCGGGCAGAAGCTAGTAACTAATAAAGGAAGATCAAGGAAGTGATGGATGGATTTGCATGAAAGATGAAATGTCTAGAACAGGGTCATCCCCCTTCTAGACTTTCTACTGAGATGACGGCTAAAGATAGGTATGGAGAAATACGACATGCTGCGCCGGCGCCGATCCCAAACAAATTGGGATAAGGACATGAAGATGATGATGTGTTTTCGTCTAAGCTTACCACGTCAATGGCAAAAATATTTGGCCCAAACAGCAACGGGATTTCCAGCTACAGACGCAGATATTATATTCTCATAAGTACAGGTGCCTCCTATTGTAACTGAGCTAGTAACTGACAGTTTGTAATGGGCCATTATCTGCCATTGTTATTAAATATAGTCTGAAGGTGTTTGTAACAACCGAGCACTGTTTAGTGATAGTTCGAAGGCTCGTACACAGGCTGAGTTTTAAGAAAGAAAATATTATAACTCGTTTTTTATAACTGTGCGCTTGGAGCTGTCAAAATCGTAGGTTGTTAGTATTGAATTCACCCGCCCGGTTACCTCCTCAGTGGCCCGACGCCTCTTAGTACGGTCTACACAACACGTGTCGTCTCCACAGTTCTGTCATATTATTCGTTAATTTGTTATTGTTATTATTTAAACCACGAACACTGTAATATTTTGAAGTTAACAGGCGCTCAGTTATAAAAATCGGGTTATACCTTCTCTCGAATCTTTTCATTCTTGTTCGTTCATTCACGTTCGGTAATCTTGAAGTATTTTAATGCAACTCAATACTGAAATAGATCATACTACGTATTTTCTTTCTTTTTTCTTATCATTGGAAATTAAAATGGAAATCCCAAAACACTATAATAAGTGCATTCCATAATAGCTAACACCTCAACTTTAGATAAATATGCATCCGATTATCCGATCTCTGATTATAAGTGGCCAAAGAAACTATTCGATTATTTGTTCGCTTACGCCTGTCCCTCATAGTCACAGCCTTAAGTCATACGAGCATTATAGCTTAAGTAGTTACATTAATAAGAAGTACGGAATAAGTCTGAATATACTTCTTTCATCCCAATCATAAAGAGGTATATAAGGTATATTTTGGTCTACATTCATCCCATTCATAATACATTACATTGAGTAATAAAGGTTGACATTCAGTCCGCGACTATTTGGAGGCAGTCAGCCGTGTAGCCCCTGGCGAGGTGGTGATAAATCATGTCTTGGTATATATGGGCCTTTTATGTTTAATGAACTGGTAGTAACCAAATAATCTGAACTTTTGGTCATGAATTTTGGATGATTGACCTTTATGGAGATACAAATTAAAAAATCATGTATTCAAACTAGGCTGTGAATCAGCACTTTTTGAACGTCAAAATAACATAAGACCGTCCACCTAAAACGCTCGCCCTTCACCACTTCCTAGTGCTTTAGCTGGGAAGCTGCGCTGCTGTGCGCTTTTCCGCTAATGTACATTTATCTACAAATTCAGAATATCTTATGCCACATAACCCTACACGTGCACTTATGAAACGTCAGAAGCTAGGTGCACGGTTTCAATTGGTCGTTTCCTATGGAGAAGAGCCGGCAAGAAATTCCACGGTTACTCTTTTAAAAGTAATTGGCTTTTACAATGTTTTAAAATTACACTGTTAATGAGTATAAGAGGACAGTGTAGGCCTTTCGTCGAATCGTGATTGTTGATACAGCATAGCATTTATTTCAAGTGTAACGATATATTTGGTGACTGCTTCAGGCCACAGCACGGTGACGGAATGCCACGATTTACTTAATAAAATTCTGAAATTCATTCATTCACTGACTGACAACGTACAGCCTAAACCGCTGGGTCCAGAAGCATGAAATGCACAAGAGTTTTGTTTTTTTGACGAAGGTGACCACTAAGGGAGGATTTTTGAAAATTCATCCCAAAATGGAGTTAAGAGCATCTATCCTTAAAGTTGGCAACGTCGCAAATAGCTGTCAAATATTTACCTGTTTTGATTAATTTGGTAATATTACTGTATGGAAATATGAAATGTGGCTATCTAGCGAACTAAAATATTGATTATACTCGTAACATGTAATAATTAATATCGTAACACCGAATATTTAGTTTTAGATGTAAATAAAGTATTTGGAAACTTTCCAAATGCCTTTTAGGGGTTCCTTAGTAAACAAGGAACCCTTATAGTTTCGCTATGTCCGTCTGTCTGTCTGTCTGTCCGCGGCTTAGCTCAGAGACTGTTAGAACTAGAAAACTGTAATTTGGCATATTAATCACGCTGACAAAGTGGTAAAATAAAAACAGGATAGGTTTTAGGGTACTTCCCCTACACGTAAAGTGGGGATGTTTTTTCATGCCTGTGTTGTCCCACTGCAGGGTGAAGGCCTCCCTTCCCTCTTTTCACCTTTCCCGGTCTACTACGATTGCGGGCCAATCCTTTAAGAAGGAGTACAGCTCATCCCGCATAATAACTATTCGTCTATTAATCATGAGCCATAAATATAAACATTATTTATTATATTTCCACGTCACTAAGATTGACATTGCCTGAGAGAATTATATTCTATTCTATTCTGTGTCTATGACAAATCTGCCTAGCCTTTTCCTCCCAAGAACACCCAATATTATCCTAACGTTCGTTTCGTTCGAATGCACAAGTGCCTCTTGTCGACCAACCCTTTTCAATTGTTATCGGATTTGGGCTAGACGTGATATTTTTATCGCGGGAAGTTTCGGCAGAGTTCGGCTCAATCTTTGTATTGGTGTTCGGAATCGGGACACGGTTGACGGAGTGGAAAACTTCCCGGTCTGTCCTGGCATTGAGGAAAATGGAGGTGGTTCGATAATTATCTGTACCTGTCCAATGGTCGAAACGTGGAAATAGAATATTGGTATCACACAGTGTAAAAAATTGTATTATAATAACAATATAAAATATTTATTTATTTTTAGGGTTCCGTACCTCAAAAGGAAAAAAACGGAAGCCTTACAGAATCACTTCATTGTCAGTCTGTCAATACTCTTTTTCTCAGGAACGCGTGGAGGTATCAAGCTGAAATTAGTATGAAATACGCTCTCGATCACGATCACGATCCCTTAGGGCTCTACAACAATCAAGCTTCTAAGACAACGCAATAAAAAGTACGGCCATTTATGCTACATTATTTTGATACTCGCAAATAAATCACGTCGACCAATCGTCAAAGTGTTGAACTAGAATCATGAAATGTGATTACAAACTTACATTTGCAGTTGGAGAATTGACAGTGACGGATACGATGTATGGGAGAATATGTTTTTCAACTAGAACTTTAAGTTTTTACCCAAGTATGGAACCCTTCATTGCGCATGGTCCGACAATCACTTGGCCGGTTTATTTATTTGCTATTGCGTTTACAAAAGATCAGGGGAACGCAACAAAAAAAAATTTTTTTCTTTTTATAACCCCGAGCTCACAGACAGTCTGTTATTATCACAAAGAGCACGATTCTGACTTCAACTGTATGGAAGAAAAGAAAAATATATTTTATTTTGTCACAGAAACACGAGCATAATTATTATCATAATAAAAAGACAACGTGAATACGTACTATGCAGCCAAGTGTATCTAAACGTTAAATGATTTTATTTCTGTAAGTTCCCGTTCACAAACATACATTCAACACACACACACATCTGTCCAACACTTATCATACAGATACACATAGATAAACTCGCGCCTTCCATTTGCTACGATCCTTACATACCCCTTTTGCTTCGTTCACGTTCCTACATCAGCCATGCTATTCAGTAAACATCTCACCGTGAAAACTTAGGTGAAGTGAGCGTGATGTGAGCTATCATTGCACCTAATGCTAGGGATTGACACTATGCCGACTTCCGGCCACCGTAGGCGCGGGCTTGCGGACGGTGAGCAATGGGTAGGTCGCCGTCCGATAGGGACCAGGCCCGGGTCGACGGCGCGTTGTGTTCCACGCGTGCCTCAAAGAGATGTCAGCACCAACTGGCGGGGTCCGGAAGGGCCAATGCCTGCCGGGGTTGCGAGTTTGTCCGAAAGGGATATCTCGACACCGGCACACAGGCAGTCTGCCACGCCCTCCCGCTCCGCCCAGAGCGGGAAAAGTTATTTGATAATTTCACAACCTCAAAAAAAAAAAAGGGATTGGCACTATTGACAGCTCACTTCACCTCACTCTTCACGGTGAGAATTTTACAGAATGGATCGACTGATCTTAAACGCACACCGAGTACTACGCACCTGGCCTTTTTAAATAACATCAACACCAATGATCACCACTTTAAGTTTTTCTAAGGCGTCCTCCCGGCGTTTCCACTTACATCTGCGTGCGTTGTAAATTCCGTTTGTAGTGATGTTCTTCACATTAATTATCATGTATGTTCTAAAAGCTCCTAATATTTCTAGACCTTTCCCCACTAACTCAAAATAACAGTATTAAAACTATCAAATTCAGAAACGTAAATCGAGTAGGTACTAGGCAATATTTCAAATGATGAAGCTCATCAGCATTCCGTTCGGGTGGCGAGCGATCCATAAATCAAAAAGAATCCGCGTGTGAGCCACATTGATAAATCACGAGTATGATACTGTCGATAATATTGTGGTCGTGATAATTTGGATGTAACTGATGCTACGAATTTTTTTTGGTTGTCCCTGTGGAATTAGGGACGATTTGAATATTTTTAAATAAACAAAAAAACACTCACTTCACTTTACACCATAAGTTCTACATAAGACATCTTTTTTTTTTTTTTTTTTTTTTTTAGGATGGGAAATTATCAAATAACTTCTCCCGCTCTGGGTGGAGCGGGAGGGCGTGTCAGACTTTTACTGACTAAAACCCACCCGTGTTCCTTCCGTTGCCTGTGTGCCGAGGTCGCGATATCCCTTTCAGACAAACCCGCAACCCCGGCAGGTACATAATACATCTATGTTTCGGATATAATAATTGCTTACTGATGCAACTTTCTTCATCTATGGGTGAGAGTAACTGAAAAAAAAAAAAAAAAATTGTTTTGAACTTTCTTGCCCGTTCTTCTCCATATTTCTGACTGACCGACTTATTTACAAATCAAAAGTGCCTGTAACTGGTTCAATTGAATTAAATGTTTACGGGAATCCGTTGAATGCGGGAATCGCAAGACCAGTTGTTGTGGCTATGCTTGGGGGTGTCGTGTGTCGAGCAGTGGACGTCTTGCAACGAATTGTGGGCACTTCTTCCAATCTCTGAGCTGTTTGAAGCCCAAACTACACTTCTAAACTAATATTATATAAAGAAAATATTTGATGTTTATATGTTTGTTTGATACGCTTTCACGCTAAAACGGCTGAACGAATTTGGTACTTAGGTAGACCGTGACCTAGGATACTTTTTATCCCGATACTTTATATTCTCACAGGATCAAGACCTATGTGGGTGAAACCGCGGGGTGCAGCTAGTAATAAATAAAACTGTAGTTACCATAAAATAGGCCTATATTTCAGAATAACCCGACCGTAATACAATACAATTGTACACTGCGGTCCACAATTTATGAGCCGTGTGGCCCCGCGAGCCGAAACACGCGCTTACGACAAATTAAAATTTGATTTTTTTAAACTACCCACTCGTATAAATCACGATTTATCCGTAAAATGGTAGTAATTAGTACTAGCACTAGTACTCCGTAGGGAAAGCTAATTAGTGCAGAGTAACACGGGTTTATGGGTATAAACTCGTCGACTTTGCTTTGATTAATATGCAAAAATAATAATTATTATTAATTGGATCACGGCGAACCGATATGGATGTGGATGTATTTTACAATATGGAATGTAATAAATGTATGTGAGCAAATTGATCATTCATCGAGTAAATTGTAATTTGATAAAATAAATAATAATAGAGTTTAGCTGCAGTGTTGTTCCTACATTTGGGCGGAGCACCGCCGTGTCCTCACGGAGGCGATCGGCGGCGGCGATCTCTCGCGTCCGGCCCTGGTTCAGGCCATGGTTCGAAGCGAGAGTGCATGGGAGGCCGTCACTTCCTTCTGCGAAGCAGTAATGCTTGCGAGGGAGAGGCAAGATTCGCGCCCCTAGTCGCCGCAGGAGACGCACCGGGCGTCGGGAGTCCCAAGCCGATTTCCGGCCACCATAGGCGCGGGCTTGCGGACGGTGACCGATGGGTAGCTCGCTGTCCGATAAGGACCAGGCCCGGGTCGACGACGCGTTGTGTTCCACGCGCGCCTCAAAGAGATGTCAGCACCAACTGACGGGGTCCGTTAGGGCCAATGCCTGCCGGGGTTGCGAGTTTGTCCGAAAGGAATATCGTGGCCCACGCACACAGGCAACGGAAGGAACACGGGTGGGTTTTAGCCAGTAAAAGTCTGACACGCCCTCCCGCTCCGCCCAGAGCGGGAGAACTTATTTGATAATTTCCCACCATCAAAAAAAAAAAAGGGTTGTTCCTACATACCTTAATAGTTAAGGCCTATAAATATAATAATGTTTTTAGGTTGCTGTTGCGTCTGCCAATTTCTGCGAAGACTGAAGACCCTAGATTGCTGTTTTTGTGTTTATTTGTTGTCTGGTCTTTCCATGAATTTGTGTTTTGTTCAAGTTACTAACAATTGTATTTTAAGTGTAAACTTCTTACTAACAATTTATGGATCTCTTAGTTGTCCGAAATAAAATTATTTTATTTATTTATATTATATACTAGCTGCGCCCCGCGGTTTCACCCGCATAAGTTTCGATCCCGTGGGAATATCGGAATAAAAGTATTCTATGTCATAACCCAGACCATGGTCTCCATGTGCCAAATTAAATTCAAATCTGTTCTGCCGTTTTAGCGGGAAAGAGTTACAAACAAACATACAAACAAGCAAAAAATCAAACCTTTTGTCTTTTTAATATTATTTTAGATTAGATGTGGTATGTGTGATGATTGGATTAGGACATAGGATACTTTTTATCCCGATATTCATACGGGATCGAGACTTATGCGGGTGCAACCGCGGGGCGCAGCTACTTTTATTAATAAAGTAAACGAGACATCTTTAAAGTCGGCACAGCTTGAGAAGTTTAATGATTGTATAGATTTATTGTTAAGTTTTGTGCCCAAGCTAACACAGTTGAGGTTTACGTCTATTTTGAAAGTTTCATTGTTATTGTTAGTTAGATAGAATTTGTGTTCTTCATATTAACTTTGATAGAGGAACGTTATTCACGGTGGGCGGCGTAAAATAATGATTGTTTTTGGGGTCGTTTTGTTTTTTTTATGTAAAAAAGGAACTGGTGTCTTAATAGATCATCTTAAGAGGCTTACAACAGCTAAAGCGCGGTCACTGTCGGACTGCATAGAAATGAAAGAGAAGCGCGATGACACGACGCAGGTAATTTATTGCAAAATATGAAGCAGTTAGCGATTTACAGAAAATCTATTGATAGGACTGGAAAATTAAAACACTATTATGCTAATATGTAGCTTGTAGAATAATCTGACAAAAAATCTGAATGATTGCATGTAAATTAATATGATTTTTAATCGTTAAAAGAAATTTTTAGAGGTATCTTCATGATTTTTTTCTATCGTATCAAATTAGTTGTATTATGTTTTCAACACACTATCATACTAGCATATATCCTGAAGAATATCATATATTTTTCTGATTTTGTTTACTGCAGTGGATCATATTCTTTTATGCATTATAAAACTTGCGTTTAGGCACGTTTAGGTCCTGTAGTCCCCTTAAAACTTAATGAAATCTCGTAATAAGACAAGGCATGAGCAAGAACCATGTGCGACACCATAGTAAAATTATAAATTCTAGTTACGTACGCGTACATACCTAAGTACAAAAAATACAAATAACTCTAGAACTCAAATAATTTAGTTTTAGGCTATAATTTAAGATCCCAGCGCTGCCGCATCATATGTTATGTATCGGAGACTGAGGCCGAATACTAAACGCTTAATATGATCAAGATAAAAAGTTTACCCATATATTTTACGTGGAGTTTATTTGCGTCATTTGGCTTTTTATCGTTCTTTTTTACTTTTAACTGGAATGGGTAGGGGAGAGGGGAGCAGTTTATAACAGAGGCAGTTTTGAATTGTTTGTTTTTTGAACGGATCCCCTATCATTCCTAACCTTAGAAACTATTTTAATACTGGTAACACCGACCTAAACATCTGTCAGTTCCCAACTAACGTCATTATCAGTGTAATTTTGAAAATCATTCGCCAGTTTGTTTACGAAGACAAATATTTATACGTAAACAAATATATTTTTATTTGTAAGCAAATTATTGACAAGGTAGGTATTATTTTCTAGTTGTTATTATTTTATTGCATTGTATATATTATATCCCGAGTATTACAAATAAAAATTTATTTGAACTGAAGTAAGTTTTTTGTCCAGAGATGTTTATTTATACAAGATGGTGTTGGGGCAGATTTGAAAAAAATGCTGGGGTACTTTTGAATAAAATGAGGAACAGGAACTTCACGAACAGCTGCTTTTTTAACCATCAAATTTGACTTTAGTAAATTAAAGCTAGGCTAAGTTCTAACTACCAATGTTTTAATTTTTATGTTTTTTTTTCCTGGCCTTTAAGGCTATTTTGATTGTTTATTTTATAATTTAAAGCTTTTAAAGTACGTTCCTAAGAGTCTTATGTCATATTTTTAAGATAGGTATCAAAAAGGTATCTTCATGTGTTATGCAATATTCATATTGATATCTTTTATAACTTGTAAGTTGGTTTAATCTTGTTCAAGACTGCCCCAGACAGTTTAGAGTTTTATATAATTAATTTAAGTAGGTAATACCTAGTGTAGGTATAAATGGGTATGTTCAATGAGAATATAAGATGCAGATAACTTAAATATAGTGTTGATTATATTCTAAGTTACGTGGTTTTTATTTTATCCTGGTTTTTCAATACTGCCTCTAGGGGTTTCAAATGTGCTCCGCGGATGGGGCCGATTTGAACAAAATATGGTTGAAAAAAATGGAAATTGCGTTAGTTTGATGGGTCAAAATAAATAAATATCACTTTTATTATTTAGTATAAACCCCATATCTATTTATAAAATATAATACATCTTGATTTATAACACCATATGAGAAATATAATTTAATAACTAAAAAGTGTTCAAAGGTGCCCCCCTCTCCCCTAGGTGTTTTTGTATTTTCAAGTACAGCTGCGACGCTGTAATTACCTGTTATTCCTCCAAAACTTTTCGATAATCAACCGAAGCGAACCGGCTTAGGGCGTTCGTCCACCGCGACCGAACTTTGCGGTGCAGTATGTTATGAATTATGATAGACAAAACAAAAGCCGGGCGAACGCCACCGGTTTGACGACAGTGTATGAACAAGATCAGATGTCACAATCTCGGGCCGAGTACTAGCGGTCGGGCTAAAATACTCGACAAATCGGTGGCCGGGATGACGGCACTCGGGTGTCGGAGGACAAGCGGCTATAGTAAATATATGTATCGCTACTTCGGCGCCGTCATCTCATTTGGGGTAACGTCCAGGTGAAGGCTGAGGTGGATAAATGCAACAGTAGTGTAAGAATAAAAAACTACTGTAGACATTCATATGGTGTATGTGAATGTATGAATTGGGGGACTTTAATAAAGTTGAATGAAGGGAAGATCTATGTAAATGTTACTTTCTTTAACTTATAACTTTCTTAAATTAAAAGAAAACCCAAAAAGTAAAGCCACAACTCCTGCAACATTTGCTTCAAATGTTTCTCAGTGAAACAAGATGATTAATTGTGTCTGCTTTAACTGTTAGAAAGAATGAAAAAAGTTTTGAATTTTAAAGAGTTATTGCCATAATTTCGGCCAGAAATTAAGAATGAGATCTTTTTTCTTTTAGTTACCTTATTAGTTCAAAATTAATTACTAAAACTTGCTGTAGCGATCATGACTTTCAACAAAAACAATTAGGTAGGTAGGTATGTATGGTAGGTAGGTATGTATGGTAGGTAGGTAGGGTAGGTAGATAGGTAGGAAGGGTACTTAGTGCTACCCGTGCCAAGCCGGGCCAGGTGAAATATTATACCAATTGGCATGATAGTAGCTAGATGTGAGAAATATTTTATAGATAATCAAAGAAAATTGTAGAGACACGATTGTGGCATATTTATTTCAATTATTAGAACATTGACTTGTAGTTTCTGAACCGTCAAGATTCTCTTTTGACTGATCTGACCATAGTTAGGTACATTAAG
This sequence comes from Agrochola circellaris, assembly GCA_914767755.1. Taxonomy (NCBI): domain Eukaryota; kingdom Metazoa; phylum Arthropoda; class Insecta; order Lepidoptera; family Noctuidae; genus Agrochola; species Agrochola circellaris. The sequence goes on from OU611848.1 coordinate 1,292,726, forward strand.
GCTGTGTCCTAATCAACGCGGTCTTTGCGCGAGTATGTGGTCAACGCGTTCATTTTTTTTTGGCAAACTCGAACGCGAGGTCGTGTCGACAGAGGTCGCTCTCTAGTTTTCCGAGGTGAAAAAGTGAGATCAAACGAGTAAGTCGGTGGAAGTTTACATGTTAATGTACATCATATATTTTTTTAGTTAAGTTACAGGGTGGGATACACACATTTTACCCCTTTGGAAGTTTATATCGCGCAAACTATTCAGTTTAAAAAAAAATGATATTAGAAACCTCAATATCATTTTTGAAGACCTATCCATAGATACCCCACACGTATGGGTTTGATGAAAAAAAAATGTTGAGTTTCAGTTCTAAGTATGGGGAACCCCCAAGATTTATTGCTTTTTTTCTGTTTTTGTTTGAAAATCTTAATGAGTTTTACAGAATACATCTACTTACCAAATTTCAACAGCATAGTTCTTATAGTTTCGGAAAAAAGTGGCTGTGACATACGGACGGACGGACAGACAGACAGACAGGACGAATCCATAAGGGTTCTGTTTTTTGCCATTTGGCTACGGAACCCTAAAAACGATATACATATAATAAGATGATATAAATAAACAATACGTAAATAAAAAATAAAAAATCAAGTAAATCACAAAAATTCAACATTATGAGAAAATTTAAACGAGTATAAAACAAGATTTCACATCGGTCTTCCAATCAGGCTATAACTGTTGACAAATTGAAGAATAAACTTTAATAGTAATATAAATTCATACGACAATCGTTATTGTTGTCAAGAGCCTCCGTTAGTGGATCTGCACAACCACATCACTAACTCGTCGCAGCAATAATAGTACAGTCGCTGTGATATATGAAAACAAAAATAACGTAGTAAAGGCAAGAAATATTTTACGATTTGTTGTTTTTCATGATTTTCAACACAAATATAGTAAAATACCTGTGCTGATATATGATAACTGGTTCTATGATTTATAAAGTTTCTAGTTTGGTTCGATTTTTACAAGAAACCACTGAACAATACGGTATTCTTAAATTTTATTACGATCGCGTTCGAAAGTGCACTAGTTATCGGAGACGGCCATTTGCCTGAGACATGAGCATCGTGATACGTAGTATTATATTATCTGTGATCGTGATCACGACGCGCGGACACAGACACCCCCCTTGCCACTTCTCCTGTTATTTATATTTCCATGTACCAACCCTACCCATAATATTTGCAATAGTTTCAGTTCAACTATTCAAAACATAAATAAAACAAAGTTACAGGAAGCTAAACTTCCTGTAACTTTGTTTTATTTATGTTTTCGGGTTCAGTTTAAATTAATCGAAATTAACAAAACTTTTCACCAAATCACCTGGCACTCTCTAATTACGTCACCCCAATGTTTTCAAAGCTACCCCTTATTACAATGACCATTCCTACCCGCAAATTGTACTTACCTGAGACAACAGGTGTCTATTTCACACACCTTTTGAACACTATTTTACGGCAAGAGTAGATATTCCACAGACATCACCACAGATAATTTCTAGTAGCAGTCCTCACATATATGGATGAAACGTTACTCAAATCATACCAATTACAAACACCTTTGAATTGTCAAGGAGTCGGCCAGGCAGAATTATGAAAGATGAAGCTAGTTGCCCATTCTAAAGTATAGTACTTATAGAGAGGATCGGGCAAACAACTCCATGGACATTCTTAAATTATGTATAATTTTACAAAATTTGAGTTACATCATGAATGTTGAATCTATAATAATACTAGCAGACCCGAAAGACGTCGGCCTGCCCAAATTTCCATAAGTCATACAAAACTCCCATAAAAAATGCACTTTCAGTTCAAATGGCAACTTTTCAACTTCCCGCAAGAACCTGATTCGGACTATTACGAACATTTTAAAACAATAATTTGCCAAATCGGTCCGGCCGTTCGGAAGTGATGCGCTTACCAACAAACAGCGTTTCATTTTTATTGTATAAGTTATGAGAACGTCGTAAAAATTACGTATACTTTATTATACATTAAAAAAAGTAAGTCAATCTGCCTTCGCTTGAGTCCTCTTAGGGGTACGTAGTAGTGATGTTATTATAGCATTATCTAATAACTAACTATGTTTACAGCAGTCAATTGCATAGCCACTTCAATGTTGGGTATGTGAGCCACACCCTGCGTGGTAAGCTTCGCTAGCGCATTCATCATCAGAAAAGAAAGAAAATACGTTTATTTGTGGTACACATGACGCAAGGTAAGAACAAAACACGAAAATAAACAATTTGGGGGAAAATATGCGTCACATCCACGCAAAACGGCCATCGCTCAGCATAATGCTGCGACCCTATGCGAGACAGAGCCCCGGCGCTGGTTTTCAGCGACAGCCGGCGTTGTCGTGATGACGTCAACCGGTGCAGCATATAGTGAAATAACAAAATAAGACAAAAATAAAATGAATAATAAAACAATACTTAGTCCTAAATGTTGATATAAAATATAATATTTAAAATGGTAACATTTCATCATCATCATTGGCAGCATTGTTTAACCCCCTGCTGACTATTATTTATTTATTTATTTATTTTTATTATAGGCCTCCTCCTTTTTGTACCAGATTTCCCTGGTCTGTGCGAGTCTCATCGAGGTCTTCCCACGATCTTCTCTAGGTTATCCTCCCACCTGGCCACTGGTCTGCCAGCGCTCCTTCTTCAAACGTCTCTCGGGTATCATTTCTTTACGGTCCGGCGTATAAACCGCTCCGTAGAAAAAACGTGTCTGTTTACAATTTTCCATAGTGATCCATATAACACTGACGACCCGTGCCTACACACGGCGAATAAACCGTAGTTTTTCACGGTACCTAAGAAAACACGTGTGTGTACCATCAAAGAAGTTCATATCTAACCAGTTTCAAAATAAAACCCACAATTACCACATCTGTTACCGGCCCGGTGCTATAGCCGCTGAGCGCTGCAAGCAAGAATAGTCCTTACGGTGGTAAGATATGAACTTCTTCGATGGTACAAAGGGCCTTAAGGATCTGTCCCACCTGCCATCACGAAGTCTAGCCAAGTGTCCTGTCTGTTACCGCCTTGCCTTGCAGCGAATGTTTTAGTTCTTACCAGGGCATGTGCTGTTCGTTCGTGTGGATAAGAGAGTAGAAGCTCGACTGTACCAAGTTTTGTCTCTGTAGCATTATCTACTCATGTGCCTTCAACTAAACGATCAACTAAGTACGTAATTGTGTTCGAAACCTTAGAGCTGGTACAGCTGAGTCAATATGGATTCCATTCCTGATTCAACACAAGCTTCCTACGACTTCATTATCATGTGGATACAGGTAACCTTTGTTAAAAACATAGACGAAACAACTCGGAGAAATTGTTCTCAGAAGTTTTGATAGCAAATGGGATCGTTTTGGGTACAGTTGACCCACTCTTTATTTAGTTTTTCTAAATTTATGTGTTTTTAGTGGAATTAAAAAATATTAAGATTACCAAAATGATTTATCGTTTTGTTCTGTATATTTCTATTCAAATCTTTTACTATAATAAAGTACTGTATTGTTGTTGCTGTTTACTGTTAACCCAAATCGTAGTCTGAGACTAAACAAATACATATTAGAAAGCGTAGTACCTATATATCTACCTAATAAATATTTAAAAAAAAAACAAAATCACCTATTGTTGTACCTGAGTGTACCTACTTAGAGATATTGGCATCTTCTGCGAAATTTTGTAATAAATAGAAGACGCATGTAAGAAACATTTAAATAATAAAGGTCACAATGTTCCAAGAAAAGGGATGTGAAAATACTATTTCAATGAAACTGAAAAAGACGTCAGTTTTGTTGGCCGGGAGACTCAAGGACTCGCTTAGTAACTATCTAAGAACGTTTTTCTTCCTAAAAGCTAAAGGGAAAACCACTGACTTCTGGTGGAAATGCACATCGTCAAATCCAGGATTCAATATTAAATCCAGGATTACTGACACGCAACGACAAAGCGTGATATTTAGAATAGAATAGAATATAGTGAATGTGTAAAGTGTGTGTGTGTGTGTACTGTGTGTAGTGTAGTGTATAGTAACCTTATTGGCGTAGTACTCGCAACCAGCGTGCGTGTATGACCAGATGTATGAACGTAAACGAAGGAAAAGGGGTATGTAAGGATCGTAGCGGGGGGCGTTCTGTAGTTTCTGCTTACCCCCGTGGGAAGGCGTTAGCTTATGTGTTTATGTGTAGAATAGAATATTCTTTATTATGTACACCATACAAAAAACAGATTGATATTAAAAAAAATAAAAATAAAAACATGTCTAATCTGTGGCGGCATCTACACCTCCACATGCGAACTACGCATCAAAGACTTGACGTCACACAACATCCTGACGTCACTCAAATCCTGCATCGCGCAATTAGAGTTTACCGCGCGGTGGACATATTATATACAAGCTCACGACTTCAACCTCTGGGCAATTGCCCGCCAGACATGACACCCGTCTGGTCGGAGGATCCTCCCTTTTCTATGGGGGATGAGTGAACTTTACACCCTGTTCCTCATGCCCCTAAAAATCTGTGATCCATCACTAAAACAGAAGAGGACTGTAGAACTGGCCAAATTACGCAAATAATTGAAATAAATGATTTAGACTTGAAAAAAAAACCAACCTAGTGCGTGTCGGACCACGCACAATGAAGGTTTCCGTAGTTGGGTTGAATTTATCCCAAAAACAAACTTAACGTTGTAGTTGAAAAACATGTTCTCCAATACATTTCAACTGCAAATGTAAGTTTGTACTCACAATATTGAGAGATTTACCATGTTATTATTAGACCATAGACTTCTTATAGGTGTTCCTGTAATCTATGAGTAAAGAACCATTCTCTGCATTTTTTTTCTAAATTATAGGCTCAGTAGTTTCGGAGATAAGACCCTCCCCTTATCTCCGAAACTACTGATTTTGAACTACTGAATGGTCAATTTTGATCAATTTTCTTAAATCTCTTTAAAAATATTTATTTTATAATTATAAAAAAAAACATTTTCGATATCCTCGCTACAAGCCCTTTCACTTGATATGTCACACGGTACAGTTATATAAACTTTTTTTTTCTTACTTGCTCCCCAAAAGTGACCCCCATATTAAAAATTCATTTATTTACGTTACACATCCGTGTTTGGGTCACAGAAATACATATGTGTACCAAATTTCAACTTAATCGTTCCATTAGATCGGAGCAAATTGGCTGTGACAGACAGACGGACAGACAGACACACGAGTGATCCTATAAGGGTTTTGTTTTTTTCCTTTTGAGGTACGGAAACTTAAAAATATTTAGAAAGCTACGAATTGTAACTAACGCAACCATTTTCGTATTAATCTGTACAGGTACTAACTAATAATAAGCAAACGAAAGCCTTGTAAGCTAAAGTTTTTAGCTCCAATTGCGACGTGTGTCACGCGGCTCTAGCGCTATATAGCTGCATGAGTCAGAAGCCGTGAGTAATGGCTACTTTTCTCTACACTTTACTCAACGATATATAAATGAATCGCGCATGCCACGTAGTTACACCGCCCCGACCCTTGCTCGAGCCAGCCCGCGCCAGTGAGCCTGTAGCTTTAAATTCGTCCCTAAATAATCTAAATCCGATCCAGCCTGTACCTTACTGTCCTTCCCCAGCAACGGGGTGCCCTTAGCGCGAAGTGGCTTAATTTGTACGTTTTATGCCCTGGCTGGAGGCCTTAATTTATTAAGGCATCCACAGGAAAATCCGGTTAAGCAGCCGACAACTTCCTAGCTTGACCTGCGAGAGGCCACACCAAAAAAACAACGCAGTTACTCGCTCAGCGACGCTCGCTTGACGGGCAGAACACTCCCTGACAGTTTCTTTTTTAGTTGCTAGCTCTAATCGCGTCAGTGAAACAGGGGCCTATAAATAAATCAGAGGTAGGAACGGTTTGCAATAAACACATGTCTCTTAAGTTTAGGATCGGGGCTCCTGGTCTATTTTATTCAGAAATTCAGTGACCACAGAATAGATTAATGCAGTGTACCAATTCGATACAATTTGCTATAACTCAAACTGACATTGATATCAAACAGGGTCATCTCTGCCAACAGTTTAATTGTGAAATAAGTAAATAAATGAACCTTTTTCGTTGTTTTTTTGTGTTGGCTTTGTAGAATCTAACTTTACTTTAATTTCGTATGATCCGTTCCTACAGTCAAACCACGAAAACGGTTTTGTGAGGCAAAGACAAACTGGCAAACAAACTCTAAACTCTATATCAATAAAAAAAGCAAAAAATAATAGGTAGTGAAACAATTCTTTGAGCTTAATGCGAACGTTAGCATCAAGCTTATCGTGTATGAGTCCTCTGCATCTTATTATTCTGTGGCAGAACTAAATAATAAATAGATTTACGTAAACGAGGATTGCTGAATTTTCTATGTTAATCTTGTTCTGTGGTCTGAACTGAGTTAGGCGAAAGCCGCTATTCTTAGTATTCCTACCTTTTCTATTTCTCTTTGAAGGTTTTCCTTGATGGATAGGATTTTAAAGTGGAACATTTTATACATTTACTGAAAAATACTTTTAATGTGGTGTGTTTGTATTTGATTTGTGAGTGTTCAAAATATAAGATGCCACGAAATGTTCAAGAAGATCAAAAATATAATTATTTAAATTATACTGAAATAATTTACGGACTGAAAATGGGTATTTATTATATTGAACAATAGCAACCTCTGAAGGCTTGCTTTGTACGACGAAAATGCCGACGGAAAACGTGAACAATTCTGATATCTGAAACATCAAAATTTTATATAAAATTTAACCATAGTTTAAAAATATTCGTTCAGTTAATAACATCACGTCTGTTTTCCCCGAAGGGTTAAGCAGAGATGTACCTATAGTACACCCACATTTTGCTAGTTATGGTTAAGTCCCATGTCCACTCACTCACGCTCGAACACAAGCACAACGTCACACACACTCCCTCACACCCTCACGCATACATACACACGCATACATTCATACATACATACTTATTAACATTAATCTGTCAAGTACAATATACAACATAAAATCTTACTTACCTTAATTTTGTTTTCTTAAATCTTCTATCAAAATTAAATTTAGGGAAAAAGGAAAAAACACCCTTAGTTTGGCCTAATCAAATAGTTTCTTAAGTGTTGTAAATGTCTTTTTGTAATGTTCAGCTTTTATATTTTTATATTATTTATTAATTCCGGCATGGAAGAGCCCTGATTTCTGAGATACCTACAGGATTAACCTAGTTCGGAAGTCAGGAGTTCATTTAGTTTAGCTGCCTAATTCTTTGTTATATAAATGTTTTTACTAGTTCTTGGTAACATTTCTGTATTAGGCTATATTATTTGGTCCAAATAAACGTTATTATTATTATTATATGTAATAGGGGCGAGCCTATTGCCATTAACCGGGCAACAATACAGACACCGGGCTCCCACTGAGAAATTCCAGATGGTAAAACCCAATAGGTAACAATTTGCTCAGTTAAAATATTAAATATTCCTTTTGAAACGTAGAGTTTCCAAGAATTCACTGGTTGGCAGTAATATCGGATGAGTGAGATTTAATATTCCGTGTCCCATCATGTCAAAAACTTTTGTATGGAAAGAACAAAACGATAACAAATCTATATGGAAAATGAGGCGCTGTCATTTTCCATATAGATTTGTTATCGTTTTCATTTTGTTATTATTATGAAAATTACGAAATCTAAAGTATTGTGACCAACCGGTTTTTAAAAGTCAGTACCAGGCAACAAAGGTCAGTTGAACTTTATAAATCTAAATGTATCATCTCTATAGTTACGTTATTGTAGCATAAGTTCTTACAAGAAGTCTGTTTTTTCCTCGCGTGTGTTGAAAAACGTCTTATGAAATGCGTGTGCATTGATCATTACCCACTCGGCTACATTATCGCGCTCGCCAATAATACCGCCTTGTGTGTAATGACCAACACAGCACACTTGTATTATAATGTACTATTGTCATACAGAAAAATCTGTTTTAGAAGGCAACAATCTAAAACTAAACAATACAAAACTAAAATTATATTGTTTATAAAATTAACGCTATAGTTTTTAAATCTTAATTTATTATTGAGCTAAATATTTAATAAAAAGTGGAACAGGAGTAAAATTAAAAGAAAATGAACTCTAAACATTTTTTTTAAATAAAAAGCTGAGATACAAGTCAATGTATCGAATAATATTGTGTTAGATAATGTGTAAAAGTAGCAGTGTTAATCGACTTTTGTTGCTGGCCTTACCTATAATAATTTAATAATAATAATACCAGCCCATTATAGTCCCACTGCAGGGCAAAGGCCTCTTCTTATACAGAGAAGGCACGAGCATTGATCACCACATGCTTGCTCAAAACGGGTTGGCGATAAAAAAAAATATAATGCAAAAAAATAAAATATAAATAAAAATATTTTTTTAAACAAGCTCTTAATGAACTAAAAAGTATTATTCATTAAAGCTTGTTTTAAAAATATTTTCATTTATATTTTATTTTTTTGTTTTTCAAATTCAAATTCAAATTCAAATTTATTTATTTGCTAATATGGGTAATAAAATAAAGTTGTTAAAAATAGAGCACAGTTCAACCATATTACACCTTATGGCATGCAAATTACATGTTTTGTCTACATCACATGTTTTGTCTACATCACATGTTTTGTCTACATCATATTTCAATACATCACATTACATTATCGTACACTTAGCCAAGCAACCATCATTCATAGTAAACAATAACAATATTTTTAGCATATTTTTTTAGCATTAGACTTTTTTATGCATTTTTTAATATCTGTTTATCATCTTAACAAATCAAACGAGCCCATCACTACACAGCTATCTAGTAACGTCGAGAATTTCCCGTGACCACGATAAATGTACGAGCCCAAACACATCAGGGCTATTAGGTACATAAAACATACATACAAGTATTATAAATTAAAGTATATTTTTGTGTCTGTCTGTGTGACCGCGTGGTTCTTCTAAACTCCGCAACGAATTTTGATGCAGTTTTTACCATTATTTAGCGTATTTATCCCGGAAGGTTTATGGATTATATTCATTAATATTAAACTTAAATAAAATAAAGAAAACTCCATGTTTTGTTAGGTCATAAAAACTGTACAAAGCAGGAGCGGGGCGCTAGTATTTTTACAATTTAAAAAAGCGTAAGTTAGATTGCTATTTTAGACCATGCCTTTGTGGATAAAAAATTAACAAAGATGTTTTTTGTTTCTACACTTTGTCCGTTTAAAGTTCATAAAAAAATATGTTGTTGAAAGCTTTCTACACCTTCCGAAACTGTATATTTCTGTGGATTTTTGGCAAAATAAAAAAAAATGGTTTATTCAGCTATTGAGTATAAGGATTAAAAAATAGCAACGTAAGTTATTAGCGTTTCTGCTAATCCTTCGAACTCAGCTAAAATACAACATTATTGTGCGTGGGATTTGGTTGGATTGGGAAAACATTAAGTAATAAACTTTTGTGTATAATTTATTTAGCTATTCCCTAGTTAGACCCTTTCATAAGCTTTAGAAATATTATGTAGTTTTCCATTTCTAAAATTAGCACTAGAACCTATTTCTAATTATATTCTAACTTGGTAAAGGTTAACACAAATTTATTCTTGAAACAAAAATACTCTATACTCAATTCTTTATTGCATTCCACAATGTAGGCTTAGGTGGTAAACATTTATTTGGTAGGTGACAATCGTGGACCCTGTCGGGCACAGTAAAAGATATAATAAATAAATGTGGAGAGGACTTATCATTTAAGTATCTCATTACAATGCAACTTATTCTAAAAACATAGACATAACATTAACATTACAATTAAAATTGCAAAACACTTTATTTTTCAAGTTTTAGAGATTTATCACTTAAATATTCGTCGACACTATAGTAAGATATTTTTAGTAATAACTTTTTTAATTTATTTACGAATAAATGTAGTTTTTTTTCTTTTCTTATTGTAAATAACCGGCCAAGTGCGTGTCGGACCACGCACAATGCACGTTCCGTAGTTGGGATGAATTTATCTCAAGAACAAACTTAACATTGTAGTTGAAAAACATGTTCTCCCATACATTCCAACTGCAAATGTAAGTTTCTACGCACAATATTGAGACATAAGCCTGTTATTTTAAGACAATGACTTCATATAGGTTTTCTTGTAATTTATGAGTAAAGAACCATTCTCAATTTTTTTTTTAATTTTGTGCTCTGTAGTGTCAGAGATAAGGGGGAATGGTAAATTTTCAACTGTTTTCTTAAAAATATTTAAAAGTGTTTATTTTAAAATTATAAAACAAAATATTTGAAATTCTCACAACAAGCCCTTCCATTTAACACGTCACACGGTACAGTGTAAAAGACTTTTTTTTTTTTAATTTCCTCTTTGCCCCCGTAAAGTGAGCCCCATATTTAAAATTCATATATTTCCTTTACACGTCCATGTTTGAGTCAGAAATTTATATGTGTAAATTTCAACTACATTGGTCCAGTAGATTCGGAGAAAATTGGCTGTGACAGACGGACAGACAGCCAGTCAGCCAGACAGACAGACTCACGAGCGATCCTATAAGGGTTCCGTTTTTTCATTCGGACTTACGGAACCCTAAAAACAAAGGTCATCCACAGAATGTCTTTAAAAGATCGCTTTTATTAATAAGACCGCCCATTGTGTCACCCTAGATATGTAAAATTTCTACATTCATATCTGTAATTCGTACGTTGTACATAATAAAGAGTATTCTACAAACCACTGATACCCAAACACACAAGTTATTGCCACTCAATTTAAAACACAAGATAATAAAAAACCGCATCACTTTCCCACCAAAGCTTATCTTACAAACACAATAAGTTCGTAAAAGAAGTGATAAAAATGAAATCGCCACCGTTTATCACTGTGACAGCTGCTTACCCTCTTTATGGCGTATCAGCGCAAACCTATTTGTCGATATGCCGATAGTAATGATTTATTGGCATTCTGGCCCTTTCCTTCGACAAAAAAAGAAGAAAATTTGTTGACAGCTTATGTCAGCGAAAGGGAAAAATGCGGCACTCACATTTGCCCTTTGATAAGCGTCTGCAAATGACAAAGTGTTCGATGGGTACCTTCTCTATTAAAACAGTCATGGAACCAACGTGACTGTTTAAACACTTTGTCATTTGACATGAATTTTGAAGTTATGCGTGCGGGAAACTATAGGCTGTTCAAGTCTATTGTATAAATCAAGTTTTGCTAACTGAACAGGCAACTGTGCTGCTGGGGAGTTTGTTGTGCCACTTCTTCCCAGCTAAAGCAGTAGAAAGTGGTGAAGGGTGGGCGTTTAGGGACTGTCTTATGTAATTATGATGTTCGTAAAGTGCTGATTCTTAGCCTAGTTTGAATAAATGACTTTTGATTCATTTGATTGTGATTGAGTCAATGACATAATAATAGGAATTTGCAAAATCAAAAAAATACCTACATACAGCATAAGCGACTGCTTCGTTTCAATAAATACCTCTTACTAAGTTATATATATATACTTAGTGAAACTTTGAATAAATTAGTAAGCTTCAATAATAAATCGTATAAGTACTTAGTTTCCTTTACAGTAAGTAAATATTCAAGAAAATAAATGACGCATCGTCCAACAATGTCTTTTCGGGTAGTTTATTTAGGCATTAGAGTGTGGCCATAACAGCAGCGGGGAACCGGAGCGTACTAAAAACTCAGTTCTTAGTCTCATTTCAGGACAATCCCAGAGCCTAGCAGGTGGTCAAGATCTTTACCAACATCTTACTGGAATACTTCCTTCCTCCGAGCGCGTATGCTCATGCAAATCTCCACTCAAGCCGGCCAATAAAGGCAAGAAAAAGGTGGCTGCTCTGTTAGTCATCGGTGTTCACTCCAACCAGCCAATAAAGGCAAGCCAGAGGTCAGGAACAAGACTTCGCCCGGGAGATGGAGGGTCCGTTGGAACGCTATTGCTCAGCAGCTCGCCACATTCTGCCCTGCGGGTATTTGTATCTCTCTTGGACTGGCTCCTCATCCAGGCTCCTAGACCTAGACCTTTTCGGCAAAGTAAACTCTACCGACGCAGATCCAGAGTTCAGCGCACGCAAGCCCTACCACGACGTCAGCGTAGAGATACGGTGGTGGGGTTAATAATATTATTACTATAATTTGAGAGGAATTAACTAGTAACGTTTTAAGACATTCACCTTATTTGTTTGCTAATCATAAAGACCGTTGAAAAAAATAAAAAGCTGCTGCGGCTCATCGGTCTCGCAACACATGGAGTTCAGTGAACCTACTGAGCAGAACAGTTTCGGTTCCCTCGCGAATCATTCTTTTTACATCCTTTCAGACATCTTCTCAACACGACCAAACCATCCCAAAAGCTTTTATCTTTTATTGGTACTTTTTTATAACTCAATTAATAACCAAATATCTATCCACACTCATACAAAAGCTATTTGTAAAAGGAAAATACGCTTTTGGCTATTAAATCTACTACATTGCCACTGAAAACTTATTAAAACCACACTCACACCTACATTTACATACAAACACTCATTACACACAACAATATTAATTTCCTCATTTCCATTTTTTTTTGTTATGCTCATTGTTATTTTATTTTCTTATTTAGATACCTTAGTACGTATCAGTGAATAATAATATAGGTATGTATATAACTTGTATATTTCTTTGAACTTTATGGTGACTTGCTTTTCTTTGATTTTGTTTTAATTTTTTTTTATGATTTTCCAAACTTTTATTATACCTACAATATCTTGACTCTATCAATATCTACTGTTTCGTAATTTAACATGTGTCCTATTTAAGAGAGTCGGGTGAGCTGTAACTCAGGATTCTCCTATCTCAGACAGCTTTCTCTACATATTTAAGATTGTGCATCTTATTAACCAATGCCTGTAATATGAAATTGTCAATACGTACACATTATTTTAAACCGCAGATGAAATATAAAGAATAATATAAATAATAAGATGATAACAAAGAGATGTAAGTAGCCACATCACATAACAAAGAGATGTCAACAGCTACATCTAATAAATATCAGCTTTTCAGAAACATTCCGCCTTAATTAAGTTTCTTTATCGCTAGTTTCGGAGCCCCAACAGACCCCAGACGACTCAGTACATTAAGTACATCTTATTTAGAGACAGTCTTTTAACATCGGCTTAACGTAGTCTACTAGTAAAAAAGTCTGTCTTGTCATTAGGTACGGGCAATCTGATCAAAATATATTGATTGACCTTTGTTGCTATGATTATGCTTAACATTACCTAATCTTTTGTTACTGACAACAGGACGTAAAGTAAAGTATGTTTTACTATTGTTTATTTAGGCCGAAAGTAATATAATCCGTATAGAAATAATATTTGTAGACGGATAATATTACTATAATGTATGATAAAAATCAAATCTAAATTAGATCTTCTTTTCTTTACGATGAATAAAACTTCTGTATAAAAAAAACAATCGAGTTCTAAAAAACAAAAACACTTTAAACTAAGTGAAAATAACTTTAATTTCGGAAGTCGGTGTCTTTAGTTTTGTATTTTCGTTTTTAGGGTTCCGTACCTCAAAAGGAAAAAACGGAACCCATATAGGATCACTCGTGTCTGTCTGTCCGTCTGTCACAGCCAATTTGCTCCGAATCTAATGGACTGATTAAGTCAAAATTTGATACACATATGTATTTCTGTGACCCAAACACGTACATGTAACGTAAAATAAACGAATTTTTAATATGGGGTCACTTTTGGGGGGCAAATAAGAAAAAAAAGCATTGATAACTGTACCGTGTGACATATCAAATGAAAGGGCTTGTTGCGAGGATATCAAATATATGTTTTTTAATCATTTTAAAATAAATAATTTTAAAGATATTTAAGAAAATTTATGAAAATTTACCATTCCCTCCTATCTCCGAAACTACTCAGCCTAAAATTTTGAAAAAAATGCGGAGTATGGTTCTTTAGTCATAAATTACAGGAAAATCTATGGTCTTAAGATGATAATAATAATACCAGCATATTATTGTAACACTGCAGGGCAAAGGCTACTTCTCATACAGAGAAGGCACGAGCATTGATCACCACGGTTGGTCAAGACGGGTTGGCGATTTCAGACTTATATTGACTATAAGTCGAAGTTTCGTCACGATGTATTTCCTTCACAAATGTCAGTAATGTCCAAGATAAACTCAGAAAGTTTTTAATTTTTTTTATTTACACAATAATTGATACTTTATTCACATTACAATCTAGCCTATTAGCTAATAAGTAATTTAAATATAACATAAACTGCTAAGTAACTATAAGATTAAGAAGTCGTCCAATAATGTCTTTCTTATTCACTATAGTGGGAGACACTTCATTCACGTGTTCTTTATAAAAGTCAGCACTTGCACTACAGTTAAAAGTCACTTACACTTCACTAAACTAACTCAAAAGGTTTTACCCTCTTTAGCTTACGCACTAATTCAGTGTTGTCAAGGAGTTGGATCGCCTCAACATTCACGTGATGATGAAGTCTGTGTTCATGAGCTTCTGGAAATTTTTGTATAACTATGTTTATGACATCCATCTTCAGGTCCCGGTGGAGGTCACTATTTCTAATGTACCAGGGCGCGTTGACTATATCCCTTAATACTTTGTTTTGAAAACGTTGTATGATTTGACGATTGCCTTGGCTGGTGCAGCCCCACAGCTGAATACCGTAGGTCCATACAGGTTTTAAAACTTGTTTATAATCTAATCTCTTTCCAGCGCAGTTTTGCATCCAGGGTTATGCCGAGATACTTACCAGTATTTGCGTATGGTATTTGATGGTTATTGATGAATACCGGGAAGTATTTTGGCTTTTTATTCGTGAAGTCAATGTGGATAGACTTGCTTTCATTCAGTTTGATACGCCATGTTATAGTCCACTAATAGATAAGAAAGTACATATGACTTGAAAAAGGCACATTGGTACTTGCCCGGATTCGAACCCACAACCTCGTACATGAGAGGCGAGGCCTTAACCATCAAGACACAATCTTGGTCTTAAAATAACATGGTAAATCTCTCAATATTGTGCGTATAAACTTACATTTGCAGTTAAAATGTATGGGAGAACATGTTTTTCAACTATAATGTTAGTTATTGGGATAAATTCATCCCAACTACGGAACCCTTCAATGTGCGTGGTCTGACACGCACTTGGCCGGTTTTTTTACAACCTCCGAAAGTAAAGTTATTTTTAACTTTTTAGTTTTTTTTTGGAAGTTGGTTGTTTTTTTTTTAAGATTTAATTTTCAGTTTTTAGATACCTACCCCACATCAATTCGAATACCACTACCTGCTATGTAAATTACAGTGACAGGAAGTTATTAGAACAACATCCACATAGGCAAAGTGGGAAAAATACGTATTGAAGCTAATTCAAAAAATACCGAAGTAGAGTAAATAAAATGTATATGGGACCACCTAAGAAGTAAAAAGAATTTTCCATATCAGTCCCGCCGTCTTTGAGTAATCGGAAAACATAACTACATAAAAAATTAAGAATCCGACGAACTGAAACCGTCCTCCTTTTTTTGAACTCGGTTAATAAAAAGGTAAAGCTTTATTTATAACTAGCTGCCCGCCCCGGCTTCGCTCGAGTAGCACTAAGTACGTATCTACGGTGCACCTACCTGCCTACCCTACCTACCCTACCTACCCTACCGACCCTACCGACCCTACCTACCCTACCTACCCTACCTACCCTACCTACCCTACCTACCCTACCTACCCTACCTACCCTACCTACCCTACCTACCCTACCTACCCTACCTACCCTACCTACCCTACCTACCCTACCTACCCTACCTACCCTACCTACCCTACCTACCCTACCTACCCTACCTACCCTACCTACCCTACCTACCCTACCTACCCTACCTACCCTACCTACCCTACCTACCCTACCTACCCTACCTACCCTACCTACCCTACCTACCCTACCTACCCTACCTACCCTACCTACCCTACCTACCCTACCTACCCTACCTACCCTACTAAAAAGTATCCTATGTCCGTCTCCTGGTTCTAAGCTACCTCCCCACCAATTTTCAGCCAAATCGGTTCAGCCGTTCTTGAGTTATAAGTGGTGTAACTAACACGACTTTCTTTTATATATATAGATAGAATACCGGTAGCAACTCGAACTCAAAGCATTTATTTCAAATAAAGCAATTACAGGCACTTTTGAATTGTCAAGGAGTCAGAAAGATGAAGCCAATGCAAAGCGTAGTAGGTAGAAGAACGGGCAAGGAACTCCACAACAATCAGTAAAGTTAGAACTTTACTACTAATTTTTATTTTCTGACTGGTTGTCCATTTAAATGTAAAATTAGATTGGAATGTAGTATTCTCAATTTCCGAGTTGTTCTCAGTTAGTTAAGAAAACAACCGAGAAGCTATTTCACAAAGAAAAAAAAATCTATATTTTTTGTCTTTTTTATGCCAGTGTACTTTTGGACGGAGTCTATTTTAATGAAAGCTAATTTGTTTTTTATGTGGGAGTAAAATATTAAGAAGTAAATATTAGGTATAATGTTTCTCGTGAACGAGTCCATTGCGAAAGTAATAGGTACAGGCAATGCTTAATAATTAAACATATCAATCTTTGTGTGACTTTGGACGACACAGACGGGCAACCTCTTGACTACAAAACGTTGCATTTGAAATTAACATGTAGCGGGATATTGAACATTGAATAAAACTTCTTTGGTTCCCGTTTAGTGTACCTCATAGTTTTATCAATTGGTGTATGTCGGTTAAGAGCGTTTATTCTGAAAGTTGGCAACGTCGTAAATAGCTGTCAAATGTTTACCTGTTTTGATTAATTTGGAAATAATACTGTATGGAAATAAGAAATGTGGCTAACTAAGTTACTAGAATATTGATTATGTTATGCAATAATTAATATTGTAACACCGAATATATATTTGAAAGAGGTAAATATTTGACAGCTATTTACGACGTTGCCAACTATCAGAATAAACGCTCTTAAAGCAAGTTAGGTTCCTAAAACGAGCCAACCTTTCTTTGTGTTCATACAGGATGACTTGTAATTTGACGTATTCTTTCCAAGAAGTGGTAGTGTGACCCATTTACAACAATTAAGCACCACTTAAAGCCTAGGCGAAAATTCATGGGATTCGAGCAACCCAATTTTTTATGTATTTTTGAAAATTTCCCAGAATTCGTCACTAAATATCACTTTTCTCCAAACTCTCAAATTGAATGGCCTTCATTGCTATTCCATTAAATATCTTTCGATTTAACTAAATTGTCTAAAACATCAAACAGTTAAAGAAAGTAGTTTAAGTATTAATAATTTTCAAAAATCATCTACGTGCATCATGCACGTAGATGATTTTTGAAAATTATCTATATCTATATATAATTATCTATAAATTATCTTTGACACCAGTTATCTCAAAATTTTACTATAGCTATAAGCGTATTTAATCAGGCATCTAAAGAGCTACACAAGTAAAAAAATATATTTAGAGGTGCTGATGACATCTAATAGTCGATAATGGCAATGATCAACATTTTAATTTGCTGAAATATTAAAAAACTGTGATAATCTAAATAATTAACTGGTTTATGCCATCCCACTACTTTCTAACCTCCTAGCAATCCATCACACGTGCAAATGGGTCACACTACCATGTCCTGGAAAGAATACGTCACCCTGTAGATGCGAGTGATTCAATGGTGAAAGAGATAGTAGTCATTTCCTTCTACCCATGTAGAAACTTCATGCAGTTTGAAAAGAGAGTTTGAAAAACCGTGGTAGACCGAGGATGTAGAAAAATGTACGTATAGCCTAATAATTCAATTATTGGCAACTGTTGAAATTTATAGGGAAGTGAAGAAGTTTATACCTAAATATTGTCTTCTAAATGGTTGTTTGCTCAATGTTCAGTTATGTAGCTCGTCTACTCCTCATTTTAATTACCAGTTTACAATATTGTCTTCATAATATGCGGCCCCGTGATTAATTTGTTATTAATTATACTGCAATACTACGCACATTATACAGGATGGTAATTATTGCAATGAAAATGGACTTTGGTGACATTTAGATAGCTTTGACGACCTACCTAAACTGTTGATGACCTATGGCACTGAAACGTGGTCGCTCACAATGGGCCTCATTAGAAGACTGAAAGTCACCTAAAGGACAATGGAGAGGGCAATGCTTGGAGTTTCCCTACGAATCAGAAATGAAGAGATTCGAAGGAGAACCAAGGTAACCGACATTTATTCTGAACTGGGCCCATTTGGCGCAGCCGTAAGGCACACAATATTATTTTAAATTATCTTTATTTTTTCAGTGAATATTGTGTGCCGTAACCTGAGTCAAATCAATTTATTTTCTTTCTTTCTTTCTTCTTTCGACATAGCTCGAAGAATTGCCAAACTTAAGTAACAGTGGATAGGGCACATTGTTCGCAGAACAGATGGCTAATGCCGTCCCGTTAAGGAAGACCTAGCTGATTCGCCAACCTTTGATGAGTTAATGTCAGCCGACAAAAGATTGAAGAATGCCGAAACACCAGGCACTGATTGTCTACCATCGGCGGACTACAAATATGGTAGTCCACATATAAAGTAGGCTCTTTAATTTAGCGCGCAAGGCATAAACAATGAAAAAAGCCTATAAATAACTTCAGAAAAATATTAGGAGGAATTCCGGACAACATACATTTACGTTCAAAAGTGCTTTTTATGTGCCTAATTGAAATAAATTGTTTGGTTTTGACTATATTATTATGTTATCAAGATGTATGTTGACTTGAAAGACCATGGCAGTTGAGAGTATGTCATGCTCACTTAAATGTTTCGCTGCTGGTGGCGAGTGTATATATATTATAATTCGGTTCCATACAAAATGGTTGAGCTGGATGGTGCTGATCCACGCGTCATGTTCGTGAACGGGCGCCGTCAGTTAAAACTGGGCATCTCTTATCTGACAGGTCTTATTTTTGAATCTTATATTTTGAATCGTTTTGATTATTTTTTGTACATTGTTCTCACATAAAGAAGCAAAAAGAGTAATGTACCCAGGACTTTGTAATATCTATATTTAAAAGAGTGATTTAAAACTGACCGACTATTTGATAATTCAAAAGTGCCTGTAAATGCTTTAATTGAAATAAATGCTTTGAGTGTTTTTGAATTAGAAAACACAATATATTATACCTAATAATTTTAACCTCGGGGCCAGTAAGACATTCATGCATTTTTGTTTACTGACACATTTTACCAGTGTCACAATTATCAATTACAACATGATTAACATGATCAAGTCATGCACAACAGTATCCAACCACTAGACGCATTGCATAATTCCGCTTGATCAAACAGCATCCATTTCAGAGATTTCCGAAGCGTTCATAGATGATGAACTGCAAATAAATTATAATTTATATCTAACGAGCACATATCGCGGCGTTGATATGAACATGTAATATCGTGTATCGTCATTATAAATCACAAATCTTAAAATTAATATTGTACTTAGTTAAGAATGACAATTGAATATTTATTGTACACCATATGCTTTGTGGTAGAATGTATAGAACTAACAAAAATATTAATACCGGACTTTGTAAAACTATATTCTTACAAATAAAGAAATTCTGATTCTGATCGTTGGCACAACATTTTCGTGTTTTTATTCTTTCTTTGCGGAGACTTCTGGATATTGATTTAGTTTATTTTTTATTTTTTATATGATTGGAAGATTACTTACTATTTTATTGGTTACTGGTTACCCGCGGTTTCACCCGCATAAGTCTCGATCCCGTGAGAATATCAGGATAAAAAATATCCTATGACCTAACGCAGGTCAAGGTCTACCGATGACCTAAATTTCATTCAAATCTGTCCAAACTTTTCAGCGTGAAAGCGTAACAAGCAAACGAATTAACAAACAAACTCACTTTTTATAATACCTACTAACTCTTGCCCGCGGCTTCGTCCGCGGGGAGGTCAGAAATTATCCCACTGGAACGTACTACCGGGATAAAAAAAACCTATTTCCTAACCTAGGTCATGGTCTACCCATCTAGCCAATTTCATCGAAATCCGTTCAGCCGTTATAGCGTAAAGTACCTATAACAAACAAACAAACTCACCTTCGCATTTTTTTTTTTTGGGTGGAAATTATCAAATAACTTCTCCCGCTCTGGGTGGAGCGGGAGGGCGTGTCAGACTTTTACTGACTAAAACCCACCCGTGTTCCTTCCGTTGCCTGTGTGCCGAGGTCGCGATATCCCTTTCAGACAAACCCGCAACCCCGGCAGGCATTGGCCCTTCCGGACCCCGTCAGTTGGTGCTGACATCTCTTTGAGGCGCGCGTGGAACACAACGCGCCGTCGACCCGGGCCTGGGCCCTATCGGACGGCGAGCTACCCATTGCTCACCGTCCGCAAGCCCGCGCCTACGGTGGCCGGAAGTCGGCTCGCGACTCCCGACGCCCGGGGCGTCTCCTGCGGCGACTAGGGGCGCGAGGGGGCGCATTTTGCCTCTCCCTCGCGCGCTCCGCCACCTCCTTCGCGAGCATTACTGCTTCGCAGAAGGAGGTGACGGCCTCCCATGCACTCTCGCTCCGGACCATGGCCTGAACCAGGGCCGGACACGAGAGATCGCCGCCGCCGATCGCCTCCATGAGGACACGGCGGTGCTCCGCCCAAGCTGGGCACACCTCCACCGTATGCTGCACCGTGTCCTCCGGGCGATCCACACAGTGGTGACACCCGGGCGTTTCCTCCCGTTTAATCCTGAACAGGAAACTCCCGAAACAACCATGTCCGGTGAGGACCTGCGTCAGGCGGAAGGTGAGGACGCCGTGGCGCCTCTCTAGCCACTCCTCAAAGAGGGGACTTATCGCCACAATTGTGGCGTGCCCAATATGGGACCACCTAAGAAGTAAAAAGAATTTTCCATATCAGTCCCGCCGTCTTTGAGTAATGGGAAAACATACCTAAATAAAAAATAAAGAATCCGACGAACTGAGACCCTCCTCCTTTTTTTGAACTCGGTTAATAAAAAGGTAAAGCTTTATTTATAAATACCGGTAGCAACTCGAACTCAATGCATTTATAAAAAAAAAAAACTAAAATGTACCTAAGTTCTGCTTCGATAAATTGTGAATTTACAGTTATAATAAAAGGAATGGAATAATGAAGATCACAGGAATCCGCTGGATTCGAGAAGCACCGGTCGATGTGGCGGTGCTTGGGGAGGCCTATGTCCAGCAGTAGACGTCTTTTGTCGGAAATAATGAGAATGCAACACACTACTTTCAGGCTTATTGGTTGATTCGCACTAATTTACTCGCCCGAAACGGGCGAATCGACACGAAGTTAATTTATTTGTGGGCGAATCGATTTCTGGAGTTGTCGATTCGTCCACAAATAAATTACTTCGTGCGAATCGTCTCAAGAAAGAATAATATTAATTAAGAGTCTCGATTCATCCGTTTCGGGCGAGTAAATTCTTGCTTATCAACCAATAAGTCTTCTACGCAACCCATATTTAAACTTTGCAGGTTTTAGGCTACAGAATTGCACTGTTTCCACTATAATTACGCGCCGACTGCTTACCTTCGAAAAGATTACTGGCCCTTAGTCCCCCAATTATGCGCTTGGAGTACCAAATATCAAATAAACTTTACTGTTTATCCGATCTGTGGGATTCCCGATCATTTGCATTTAATAAAACGTATCGTAAACCCCACGAGATCTAGAATAGGTACAACTATCGTAAAATTGTATTGAATCATGAAACAAAGCATTCAACGGGTTATATTGATAGCTAGTGCCGCCATATTGCTTTTAGTGAGAAGAAGAAATTATTGGTAAGAGAAAAAATATTTTATACCGCTTATCATCATTTGGGCAACTTCAAAACGCAAAACTTAAAAAAACAGACAGTCCAGCTATCTTATATTACGTAAGCTATTTTCGTAAACGATTACGACTCATCAGTTTCATTTAGACAGTTCAACAACATTCATTGCATTATTTACGTTGTTGAGCAGATTTTTTTTCGAACTTATGAAGCAATGAATTAAGAATCTGTTTCAAAACGATTCAGATTCTGATTGATCGTGTTTTACACAATTAGGGTACTGGGGACTGCCGATAGAAGTGAAAACTAGTAAAACAATGAAATGCGCAATATTCATAGCCACTGTTGACATTAGCATGTCGGTGACGCGAACCCATAACATTTTCCCCTATCAAAAATAGCTCAACGCGTCTAAAGAAGTTTACACTTCAAAAACCTTCAATTCTTTTCTCTTGGGTATTGTCATTATGATAGCATGTGTTATTTCTGTAATGCCACGTGCCATCATAAAACGTATTGCTCTTTCTCCGTTTTCGTTCATAAACCTGATTCAACATTTCATAAAAAGATATGCATGCATGTATATTAGAGATAATTAAAATATCTCTCATTCTAAATGTCACTTCATCAATTACGTAAAAATGCTACTGAGTATCTAAAACCCCAAAAAATAATAAAAAACAAGCTTTAAATAAAATAAAGAGATTTATTTTTGGTGTAACGCGAAATAATTGTGAGCTTAAGAAAGCAAAGACTTCAGATCTAATGAAATAAACGTTTTTAAATAGATCAAGGAAATATACTGAGCGAGTAAAGTCAAGAAAAATTTAGGGATTCCTTAAGAACATTTTTTAAATGTTTCCTATTCGTTCATGTACTTATACCTATATTTTATTATACCTATTTTTATATTTGGGTACTGTGATAAGGTAAAATAACACTTATAATATAAATTGTTGCTGGGGAGTAGATAAGATACTGGAACGCATCGGTGGTTTAGTAGTGAGAAGCGTGAATGGCTTTAACCAATGGGCCACTCCGGGAATTTATAAAAGTAGAGCGAGACTATACGAGTTATATGGTTTGAAAAAATACAGGTTTGATACTCCTTTCCTAGAGTATGTCAAAAGTTATTCAAAATTATTTAAAAAGGTTAGTGTTTTTGCTAAATCTAAATTTTTAAGCGATTCAATTAAAAATTCCAATAATAAAGTTAAAACCACTTGGAAAATTATTAATAATGAAACGGGTAAGTCGGTTAAACAAGATAAACAACTTGAGATTATGGTCGACAATAAATTAGTTGATAAAGCAGCTGACGTAGCTGAGGCGTTTAATGAGTTTTTTGCAAACATACCTGTAACTACGACTCGCTCCTTAAATTCATCCCCGTCTAAAGCTGAAAACCTTTTGCTTAGTAGTGTGTCTAAAAATAGTCGCATATTTAGCTTCGAACATGTAACGCCTCGTGATGTAGTTAATGTTTTTAACACACTCAAGTCTAAAAACACTGGTGATTACTGGGGCATCTCCATTAAACTTTTAAGTAATATAATAGACATCGTAGCCCCCTATCTAGCTGTTACTTTTAATAAATGTGTTGATTTAGGAACTTTTCCTGAACTCATGAAGAATAGTAAAGTCATACCATTATTTAAATCAGGTAATAAAAATGAAGTTGGCAATTTCAGGCCTATTTCTATCTTACCAGCATTTAGCAAAATATTTGAAAAGTTAATACTCAAGCAGCTGCTAAGACATTTTAATTTAAATAGCCTCCTTCATAATGAACAATATGGATTTACAAAAGGTCGTTCGACTACAGATGCGGGTGTTGCTCTGCTGAAACACATATTTAACGCATGGGAGAACTCGCAAAATGCTATTGGGGTTTTCTGTGATCTCTCCAAAGCCTTTGATTGCGTGCACCATGACACGCTTTTGCGTAAACTGCGTCATTACGGTGTGCAAAACGAAGCTCTCAACGTTATAAATTCGTATTTACATAATAGGTCCCAATGTGTAGATGTTAATGGTGTGAAATCTTCCGGGCTACCAGTTCAGTTAGGTGTACCTCAAGGCTCAATACTGGGTCCATTCTTGTTCTTAGTGTATATCAATGACCTACCATTCTATTTAAAGGGTATCTGTGAAGTTGTACTGTTTGCAGACGATACCTCTCTTATTTTTAAAGTAGACCGGAATAGACAAGATTTTGACGATGTAAACAGTGCACTCTCAATGGTTACGGATTGGTTTACGACAAATAACCTAGTTCTCAATGCCAAGAAAACGAAATGTGTTAAGTTCGCCCTACCAAATGTTAGAAATCTAGGACCCAACATCGTCTTAGATAAAGAGGTGCTTGAATCTGTAAATTCGGCAGTTTTTCTGGGCATAACAGTAGATGCCAAACTTCAGTGGGGCCCACATATATCGAGCCTAGCGGGAAGGCTCAGTTCGGCCGCCTACGCCGTCAGGAAAGTAAGACAATACACTGACGTCGATACAGCTCGATTAGTCTATTTTAGTTATTTTCATAGCGTTATGTCCTACGGTCTTCTGCTGTGGGGCAAAGCTGCTGATATTCAAAATATATTTGTCCTTCAAAAACGAGCTGTTCGAGCTATTTACCAGCTAGGCCCCAGAGTTTCTCTGAGAGATTTTTTCAAAGATATTGGTATCCTCACAGTGGCATCTCAATTCATTTTCGCCAACATCTTATATATTAGGCAAAATATACATTTATATAGTAAGAACAGTGATTTTCACAATGTTAACACTAGAAATAAGGAAAAACTAAGAGTTCCTTTTCACCGGCTTCATAAGGTTCATAACTCATTTGTTGGGCTTGGTATAACCTTTTATAACAAGTTACCCTCTTCTTTGCTAGATTTGCCTTTTAATGCGTTTAAAACGAAAGTAAAATCCAACCTTTGTTCAAAGGCATACTATTCTATCAACGACTACTTAAATGATAAGAATAGTTGGTCGCTGTGATTAACTCAAGACAATTTTTATGTTCTTTCACCAGAATTAGCTTACCTACTGACAGGTTATTATGAGTTCATATAATTGTTTATTTTAATTTAATTTTAATTTATTGTTGACATAATCTACTCATTACAATGTTTTTTTTTAATGAGTTGTATTGCAATATGTAACTAGTGACCTCGACAATAGATCATATTATTTATTGTTATTAGTAATTAACTGTTTATTTATTTTACCTCGATGGTCCTAGTTTATCATTTATAACTTCCAGTTACAGCTTTATGTAAGCGGGCACGCCCTTTATGCCTGGAGGCTTTTATTAAGACGTTAAGTTTTGTTTACGTTTAGTTTTTATTTCTGCCCGAGTATAGTTCTCGATGATTTTGTTTGGTATATTGGCGTGTGCTAGCTAACATATGGATAATAATTTAAATTAGGTTAATTAAGTATGTTGAATACTATTATATAGAGTCATTTTTTTTTCTTTCTAACTGAACAGACAGCTGTGCTGCTGGGGAGTTTGTTGCGCCACTTCTTCTTCCCAGCTAACGCACTAGGAAGTGGTGAAGGGTGGGCGTTTTGGGGGACTGTCTTATGTAATTTTGACGTTCGAAAAGTGCTGATTATCAGCCTAGTTTGAATAAATGACTTTTGAATTTTGAATTTTGAATTTTGAATGACGAGGTTTGATCGTCGGGTTGGGAAAAATATTTGTTTTTTTTAAATCTCCAATGGGCACTTCTTGGCCTTCATCTCACCTGATGGTAAATGATGATCAGGCCGAAGGTGGAAGAGAGCTTCACCCGGAATACTTAACCATAGAGGAACTGGCTATCTTACCTCTAACTGCCGAAACAACAATGCTGTTAACATTATTGTTATGGTGCCAAACTTAGATAAGATGGTGGCAGCTAGCCAAGCGGATTTAGAACAAGCCCTACCACCAATCAAACTAAGCAGATTTTTTTTCCCCCGCCAGGTACTGAACCCGAGACCTCTGGGTCTGAGATAGGTGGTCTTACCTCTTGACCACAAAGGCGGATAAATATGATCAAGAAAAAGAGACTGGATTTATGTACATACATACATAAGTATGCTCACGCCTTTGCCCGTGGGAAGGACACTGAATTTCTGGCAAGTACCAGGGAAACATGGCACAAAAGGGAAGAGGCTGATTGCACGCGACTTGAGGAAGTGGGCAAGACTGCCGATGATGATTTTGATGATCAATGGGAATACCCCATCTTTTACCTGATATAACAAACATAATTATGTAACTGGCGAAACATGGGTGTACACAAACTTGAGTGATGACAGGCGTGATCTTATTTGAAATCTCGGCTCCTTATTAACGAGCCTGTTATTATACAAAGCCAAAATTCACCTACAGAAATAAAGCACTTCCTGGCAATATCAGAAATAGCTGACATTCCAAGATATTGAAATTTGAGCTATTTGTGTACTGTTGTGAAGGTACGATCAACAGATGAACAATTTTAATTTGAAAGCAAAAGTGTGTAGGTTTTTCCCAGAAACTGGGACGTGACAGCAGCAAACAACATTAATAGGGATATATTTGGAATACTTATTCAAATAAATGAAATACCTTCTATTTATATACTAAGTTACGTAATTATTATATCGTTTGCTGAACAGTTTAGAAATAGAAATCATTTATAAATATTTGCTTATATGTATACAATTATGATGGAAGTTTTATAAATAGTCAGGATACATTCTACCTTACGGTATCCAGAATTTAAATAATAGAATAATAAATAATAGAATTGAAAGAATATTGTTATGTACCTCCCTATTGTTTATTTCATGTTACTGTTTGTAAGCAGCTGGCCCACCAGACGGTAAACGGTGACCACAAGTCTATGGAAATCTGGAATACCAGAGGCATTGCAAATCCGATGGCATTCTAGAGACAAGGCTGAAATGTTTCATAAGCCGTATCAATATTTGGATGCCTTAGTTCTAAAAGTCACTAAAACCATTTTCTTTTTTTTAATATAAAAATAAATAAATATGATCATTCACATCAGACCACAAAGCAAAAAAAAAATAAAAATAAAAATGGGTCAATATCAATTTGTGTTAAAGACACAAATTGATAAGAGCAGAATACATTCCGTTTTTGCCTTTGATTTTGCATCAGTAATATTTATTCTCGTAGCAATAACGTTGTTGTTATGGGTAA
Organism: Agrochola circellaris; assembly: GCA_914767755.1. Classification (NCBI taxonomy): domain Eukaryota; kingdom Metazoa; phylum Arthropoda; class Insecta; order Lepidoptera; family Noctuidae; genus Agrochola; species Agrochola circellaris. Next base: position 1,319,947 of record OU611848.1, read on the forward strand.
TATCACTTCAGAGCGTTTATATTATGATTCAACAAGGTTTAGAAAGAGACTTCCAGACTGGTATGAGAGGTATGAGTAATAGAGACGGCACTCTACAAACTCAATGTCCACTATTCACGGCTGGGTTTATCTCAAAGCCACCGATATTCGATATACTTACTTGAATTTAATCGGGCACAGAACCAAACTCCGGGCGGCTGTTGAGAATTTCGTAATGGAATATATCTAAAAGTCTGCTCGACACGTAGTTCGACACGGTCTTCCACATAATTAAGTATTTAATGCAGTGTTTATTGTCATAATGTCATTGCCATCAGTCTGCCTCGTTGGTCTAGTGGTCGTTAGAGCTACTGCTGAGCATGAGGTACTGGGTTCGATTCCCGGATCGGGCAAAGTGATATTGGGTTTTTCTATCTGGAATTTCTCAGCGGAGTCTTGATTTGTGCCCGGTTGATGGCAATAGGCTCGCCCCCTATCATATGGTACATAAACATAACTGGCGAAAATATGTGGGGGCACCATGTCTGCCCAACCCTTCAGGGAAACAAGGTTTGTTATGTTTCTGAAAACAAATCAATTTAAAGTTTTCATATTTAAAACTTGCAATTTTACATATTTAACTAATTGTTTTTACGTAGCAATGGAGAATGCTGCTGTCTGTCATCTAAATGCTCATCCCTTGGATACCTGTAACGACCTGTCCTGTCTATTTTTATTCTCCTACTTTCAAGCAACATTAGGATTAAATGATAAATTATATCCTTTATTTCATTTGAATACTTATAAATTACATTTTTAAATATTATATTTGAATATAAAGATATATAAAAACATTTAAAAACATATAAAAGTTTATCCTACTACTACTTTAAATGTGAAAGTGTTTGTTACTCAATCACGCAAAAACGGCTGAACGGATTTAGGTGAAATTTGGTACACAGATAGTTTATAACCTGAATTAACATATAGGATACTTTTTATCCTGATAGTACGTTCTCGTGGGATGATTTACCTCCCATATTCATTATTTATTTATTTATCTTACACGTCCCGTCCGTGTCACAGAAATTCACCTGTGTGCCAAATTTCAATTTAGTCGGTTCATTAGATTCGGAGCAAGTTGGCTGTTACAGACATACAGACAGACACATAAGTGAACCTTTATGGTTTCCATTTCTTCATTCGGACGTATGGAACTTTAAAGAACATCACGAAACCATACGTTTAAAGTCTTAGGAGTTTATTTATAAACGTTGGTTAAGGTTAAGAGACGTTTACATGTCAAAAATGTAGGTATGGTTAAACAGTTGCTAATAATGACTTAACTTTAAGTAACGTTTATAAATAAAGGGGCTTAAATCGAATAACATAAAGATCTTATATTATCGCGCTTACTCGTACTACAGACTTGCACAGACTGTCGCCAGGAAAAGTGCAGCTAACATTTTTAGTCAGATGCCCGAGACGTCACATCCGCTTTTTGCTAGAGGCTTTTAGTAGCACTAAACGTTTTCTATAGTGATGGTGAAAAAGGAAAATTTTTAAAAGCCGGGGTTTTATATCTGTTTTTGTAGCACTTATGGTTAGTGCATTTGCACTTACTGAAATGAAGTACCTATGTGTGGATGCAGTAGGCAGATTTAATTCAACCCAAAATAATAAATCGATATGGGTAATATTGTGTAGTTATCATCATCTCATCATCTGCCTAGCCTTTTCCCAACTATGTTGGGGTCGGCTTCCAGTCTAACCGGATGCAGCTGAATATCAGTATTTTACGTGGAGCGACTGCCTATCTGACCTTTACAACCCGGTAACTGGATAATACGATACTCCTTGGTAAGACTGGTTGTCAGACTTTCGGGCTTCTGACGACCCGTAATGATTGTCAAAGATCCAAGAATGACAGCCGGGACCAACGGCTTAACGTGCTTTCCGAAGTACGGAGGAAACTCGATATGTAAAGATGGTCACCCATCCACGGACCAACCCTGGCTAGCGTAGTTTAACCTGATCGATCGACCCGTGCGGCTGTTATTACTTAGCCACGAGCTCCTTAGTTATACGATTAAGAATTAAATAATATGATGGCTCAAATGTTACCGGACCTTTTTTTCGAGCAGGAATGCGTTTTATGAACTTTCTGTCTGGGTTTTTTTTTTTTTAATACAGTAGGAAACTTGGACTATCGCTAATAAGCAGGGAGCTGCATGGTGATATTTTGGTGCTCGTTCCTTTTGCCTCATTGTAGGTCGGTTACAATCACGTAGAGTACATAGAACAACCTGCTTAGTATACAGGCAACTTGTAGCTACTTTTATGTCGTGAGTGCGCTAATAAATCATTAAAAAAAAAAAACAATTATTTCGAACAACCTTAACTCATATGTGGAGTACACACAAATACAGAAATCAAAATAGAAATAGGAATATTACACACCAAAAGACTTGTCTGACTTGACTACCCGGCCCTGCTGTTGGCAACATTCCTATCACATCACTCTTAAACTACGCCTTCTATTTGATCCCAGTACCTACTGCTTTCAGTACTGTCAGTTAAGCTCGGAGCTCTTATTGTAGGTACCTACCTATTTCAATAAATTAACAACATTGGTCAACAATCTAATTCTGTTATTTTACTTAATTATACAATTTACCCCAGCTGCTATATCCAACCTTTGAAAATATATAAACACAATTAATTCCTAAGTTACTTTATGTTCCCCTAACAATTACTTAAACCGTCTTCCAGACATTGTTAGCAAGACTTTACGAGTTATAAAATAGATTGGGTCTTGTTTACGAGTACCTATTTGTATGTGGGTAGTAACTATTGTTATAGCATGTTTTGACATACGTTCATAAATATGAAAGTGAGATATTACTTATTTTATTGTATGGTCTTTGATGATTAATGAAGACTCCGCCTCTGTGGCCTGGTGGATCAAAATTTTCTGCTCAGTTTCGTTGGTGGTACGGCTTGTTCTAAGTCCGCCTGGCTAGCTACCACCATCTTATCTAAGTCTGTCGCCATAATAACAATGTAATTGTCGCCATAATAACAATGTAATCAAAACAATTTAACAGCATTGTTGTGTGTCGGTAGTTAGAGGTAAGATAGCCAGTTCTTCTGTGGTTGAGAATTCCGGGTGAAGCTCGCTTCCACTTTCGGCCTTATCATCACTTACCATCAGGTGAGATGCAGGCCAAGAGCTTCCCAGTAGTGGTTTAAATAAAAGACTACAATTTTTTTGCAATTCATAATATTTACGGAAAATATACAGTAAGAAGTACAGTTGAACCAGCTATTTGGTGTACAGGAAAAAAATATCTTCATATTTCCGCTACACTGCCAAAATAAATTTGTATTGTGTGCTTTTTAACTTTTTAAGCTTATATTTTTAAGCATACTTAAATAAGGAAATAAGATGTAAAACTGAATTTTTGCTTTTATTAATTTAAGATGAGGTGACTCTTTTACGCGACTATCACAAAATTTATTTAATAAAAAAATGAAGGTTTAAAAACTATGGAATAATAAAAGTGATCTAAAAAGTACGAAAAAATTTACGTGTTTAGTCCACCATACTAAATTTAGGGAGAATTTATATAGCCTATGTCACCCGGACCATTATTACGAATCTACTGATTCATCGAAATCGGTTCAATAGTTTAGGCGCTACGGTGGAACACACTACGTAAATACAAACATACATAAATAGACTGCTAAGATCATAACCCTTCCTTTTGGCTTTGCCGCAGTCGAGTAAAAACAAGCGCCGCATTTACAATTTTTAAACTGATTTTGAATTCGCTTGAGTGATCGAATGCAATCAGAACCATTTTTCTGCCAGCCTGTATGGTGTAGGTAAGGTTTTCTTTTTGCAGACAACCTTTACATACTTACTGGTTTATTCGTCTAGTAGTCGCATATAGGGTGACAATTAAAATAGATAAATAAATAAAAATCTTTATTGCAGACCACATGATACATAAAAAAAAAACACGATACAAAAAAAAAAAAAAAATAAATTAAAAATAACAAAAATTCAAACAAATCCTAACCAATCCCAAATCCTAATCCTATCCTGTTTTTCTATTATGAGCAATGGGGTCTTGGGTTCTACCCCTGGGTCAAAAAAGAAAGAGTAATTAGGTTTACCAAAACAAAAATCTGAGTAGAAGAGTGGAATGTGTACTCGTATTTGTGGGAATGGATATTATTAGTAGCCTGTAACTATCACGTCCGTAAGGCAAAAACGTCTTTTCATACAGAAAATAATTAAGCATTAATAAATCAGCAAAATAAAGCAGCAAAAGATTACCTAAGAACCGAAGCCACGCTTTTAACCACCATACTATCTTCCACTACACCAATTAATAAATTTAAATCGTTCATCCTTTTGAAATAATCCCTTTATCCACATTCTATCCGTATTTAATCTCCTCGCGCTTCAGAGGACAGGATCAAAGATACAAGTCCAGATAACTTTTCCTCTCGCAGGGAACAAAGTTATATCTTTAATTACATATAACCATAGAGCACGGAGACTTCGGCGGCCGCTGATAGAGGCGGCATTGTCAACAGTTTCCATACTAACCAGGCGTGTCACAGTTTACTCGCGTTGCAACACAAATGACGAAAACTGACGGCTTTGAAGGCGAGATAGAAGTTGTGTACTCTACGTACTTTCAGCTTTATTAGTATGAATTTTATTAGTATTAGTAACCTTTTCTGGAAGGGAAGGGTCCATAGGAACCTACAACGCTGTGGAATGGGTAACTAGCTTCATCTATTTGTCTGACTCAAAAGTACCTGTAATTGGTTTATTTGAAACAAATGCTTTGAGTTTGAGTATGCTTTTGGAAATTACATCTCCTTTTTTACTTTCGCTGTTGACCTGCGTAGGCATTTACAACTTTTGGCACGCCACAATTGCGGCGATAAGTCCCCTCTTTGAGGAGTGGCTAGAGAGGCGCCACGGCCTCCTCACCTTCCGCCTGACGCAGGTCCTCACCGGACACGGTTGTTTCAGGAGGTTCCTGTTCCGCATAAGGCGGGTGATAATTTCCAACCCAAAAAAAAGGCCTTCTCAATTTGTGTTGTCATTTCCAAAAGCAAATTAAACAAATAAGATATTTTTAGGGTTCACAAATATAATAAAAATACACAATCTGTGAATATTTCAATTGTCTACCTATTGCGGTTCATGAGATACAGCCCGCTGACAGACAGACGGACGGACGGAGAGCGGAGGCTTAGTCATAAGGTTCCGTTTGGTAACCTTCGGGTATCTCATTAAAAAAAAAAAATGTTAAAAATAAAACACACGTACCGAAGTTCACGTCTAAATGTGTTAAATTTTAATACTCAACACTTTTCAGAGAAGTTTTGGTAAAATTAGAGCAAAAAAAAAATCGGATTTTTCGACCTTGTTACGAAATCCATTTTTTAAAGGTTCTCAGTAAGCTCAGATCTTTTTGAAGTTTTCCCAGTCAAACTATCAATAATTAAGGTAGGTACTTTATAAAGCTATCTCCTGATACTATGCACACATACTCGGTAGAATTTTTTTTTAAAATCTGAGCTTAGAAAGTTTCCTTAAAGCTTTATAAAAAGTTAAAAAAGACAAGTAAAAATAAAATCTGATGCATTGTAGAGCCACACTGAACGTAAATAGGAACACAATCTTGTACCGACACTATCAAAGCATCCTTTTTCCAGATTTGAACTCGCTTCGTCGAAAATTTTGTCCACAGGGTAGAAAAATCCAACTGAAACTGTAAAATCAGTTGAGCCGTTTTAGCGTGAAAGCGTTACAAACAAACATACGAAAAATCTTTTTTCTTAATTTTTTTATTTTTACTATGTTCATATAATAAAATATAGTAAACTAGCAGCAGCCCGCGGTTTCATCTGCATAACTCTCGATTCCGTAGTAATATCACGATAAAAAGAATCCTATATCCTAATCCAGGTTATGGTGTGGCAAATTTTATCCAAATCTGTCTATCTATTTTAGCGTAAAAGCATAACAAACAAACAAATAAACTCACTTTCGCCATAATATTATTAAAGTTAGGATTAGTTTAGATAATAAACATGGAATGCTTGTTTAGCAGACTGCTGCTGGATATTATTGGCCTCTTCCAAGTCCAATTATAGATATTATCAGCATTGTGCTAATTTTAAGTTGAAAAGTTTGTTAGAAGTTAATAATACATAATAATTATTTCTTATCATCAAATCTATTAATACACAATGGTCAATTATATAAGAGTAGGTCCAGCAAAATACAGTTACAACTACATTAACAAATATAAAATATTAATGGCAAATTGTTAACACCAATAATTTTTTAATAAAGTCTGTTTTTTGATAAAATTATGGTCATACGTTTCTTGTTACTTAATTTATTTAATTTTTTAACTGCCAAAACTTCTATAAAGTGTGATTATCATCAATATTTGACTACTTTTTAAATTGATCTTGAAAATAATAAAAATTGTAATGACGTCTTTCTCGACATTAAAATCTAAATTTGTTTAATTGGTATTTTATTTACTTTCCTTAGATTTTATATTAGCGTTCACCATAAAGTAGCTACTGATTAAATTCTGCAATACGAGTAAAACCGCGGGAATATGTAGTATTATAGTAAAGCTAATCTACGAATGTTATAAGAACAAGTCGCTAACGGTACGGGCGAAGAACGTGCAAGTGAATCATACAAACACGTTATCGAGAAAGTAAGTACATAGATATTAATAAATAATTTGATTAAAAATACTATCGTAGATATTTATTCATAAACAAGTAACTTGTATCTGAATTTACACACAAAATTACACAATTACAGTATACACTAAAATAAATTACATTTGAATTTCATAAATTACATCAATCACTTTTTTTTCTTTCTTTCTTTCTTTAAATATTAAATGGGTGGGGCGGACCTCGTCAAGGTCGTTTCTGATGGCCAACTCTAGAACCGCGCGCGCTTATTGGTCAAATCAAATAGCGCACGCTTCTCTGGCTTCCTGTGACACACTTCCGTCTCTTTTCACGAAATCACTTCTACCGATTTGTTTATTTTGATTGCAGGAAAGCGAGAGGAAAAAGTTAAAATATCTACATTTATTTTTAAATCTTTCGAGTTAGCTATCACAAACTAAAGTATTTATCAATGCAGACAAATAAAATAACATAATGTAGATTAGTCACGAAATCATAATTTGTTCTTAAGGTAACTCCTGCTTGTTTTCAGGCGAACCAACAATCATGATAGTAAATGCACAGAAATATATCGTAGCAAAACGTTTTAAAGAAGTCCCGAAGAAAAGCGACTACGTAATCATGAAGTACATACTGCCTGAGCTACCTGATAAACATATCCTCGTCAAGGTGGAGTGGATCAGTGTGGATCCCTATCTTTATGCATACAGCTCTAACTATAAACTACCTTACGACCAATTTGGTTACCAGATCGGGATAGTTCTAGAGTCGAGAAACCAGGAATACCCTGTTGGTACCCGCGTCGTATCACACCAAGGCTGGTGTGACTACTGCATAATCGATCCCAACGTAAAAGTAAAGGACATCGATTTTGCCGTCGTAGACTTTGGTATCTATAAACTACCAGATTTGGCAGGTCTACCTACTTCTCTTGGTATTGGCGCCGTTGGCATGCCGGGTGCTACTGCCTATTTTGGACTACTCAAAATCTGCAAGCCTGAAGAAGGCGAAACAGTGGTAGTCACTACAGCTGCTGGTGCCATCGGGTCCATCGTTGGGCAGATAGCGAAGATCAAAGGTTGTAAAGTGATAGGATTTACGGGCAGCAATGACAAGGTAAAGTGGCTGAAGAAAGAACTTGGCTTCGATAACGCCTTTAACTATAAAACTGAAGATATCGGTGTAGCTTTAAAGCAAGCTGCTCCAAACGGGATCGACTGTTTTTTTGATAACGTTGGTGGAGAGCTAAGCTATGCCATCATGAGACAAATGAACTCACACGGGAGAGTGGCTCTTTGTGGAACTATTAGTGCTCGCGATGAAAAACCGTCCAATCAGTTCGAAATAAACGTTCTACAGCCGCTTATAATGGTGAAGCAACTCAAAATTGAAGGGTTTCTAGCTTTCCGATGGATGGATAAATGGCCTGAGGCATTCGCTGAACTGACGGGATGGATTAGGAGTGGGCAGTTGAAGGCCGAGGAACATATTACTGAAGGTATTGATAGTGTTCTAGATGCCTTTCTGGGTATGCTGAAAGGTGAAAATTACGGGAAGGCGGTGGTCAAGGTCTCGTAAATCAAGAGTTGTGTACTCACTTAATAAATTGATGGCGTGTGATGATGGTATGTGAAGTTTTATTTATACGGTGGCAAAATTGCAATTTGAAGGTCAGTAATTTGACGTCGAATTTGCAAAAAGCTAGTTCCATGAAATTGATAAATAATTTCTGTAGAAATTCTACACTTCTTTCTAGAAATTGTAACAATTTTATCGAGTTTCATATTCCAAGGCTAGGAATCCTTATTAGGTACCTAGGTATAGTCTCAACTTTAATCAGTTAAATGAACTGTAAAAAACCGGTCAAGTGCGTGTCGGACTATGCACAATGAAGGGTTCCGTAGTTAGGATGAATGTATCCCAAAAACAAACTAAACATTGTTGTTAAAAAACATGTTGCCCTATATATCGATATACGTCAAGGCCAGTTCTCCAACTGCAAATGCAAGTTTGTTATCGCAAAAATATATTTGTTTAAGGGATAATTTTTCCTTTCACTGTGTTGTGAGACCTTGCTTATTGCCAAATTTCATGATTCTAGGGTAATGGGAAGAACCCTGTAGGTTTTGATTTATTTGCGAGCATCAAAATATGTCTCATTGAGGTCTCTCCAAGGGTTTGTAGACCTACGTATTTGATATTAATTTCAACTCGATATCTCCTCTCCTCCTTCCTGAGAAAACGGGTCATGACAGACTGAAAGACAGACAGACGGGCAACGATGTGATCCTATAGTATAAGGGTCCCATTTTTCATTATAAGGTACGGAACCCCAAAAATAAACTACTTGATTGTAATTCTTATACAGTTCTTTTCTGACGTCATCAAAACGATGATAATTATGACAATGAAGTCAGATAGGCAATGAAGCGTAAATACCTGAAAAACACTAAACCTAAGTCTAACTATAACCTGCTGTATTCGCAAACAAGAGCTTTATTAAACTAGTACAAACCCAGGGTCATAAAAGTAAGTAAATACAATATTACTTTTCATATCTAGAAGAATTCGTCATTAGTTTTCAAATAAGTGTCACTAACGGTATATTTTTAGTGAGTTTTGTCTCAATATTAAAATAAGGAGAACAAGAAAATTCAGTAAAATAAAAACAAGAATTATTCAAAAACAGAACAAAGGAAGTAATGATTATATGTATAATATCCCATTCGTAACTATGTGTAGAATGGAGATTTAAACAGTGATTTTTATGACTATAACTTAACAGCTCCCAAAACAATATAAAGAAATAAGTTGAATATATTAATAATAATAACCGCCAGCTTGGACCCTGTCCCTGATGCCGGCCACTATTTTTTATATTTTTTAATGCTTTTTATAAAAATGTAATTAAGAACTATTCAAAATGAAATAATAGATAATAATAAGCCTCTTTCCAGAGCTCTGACCACCGGCAGCTTGAACCCTGTTCCTGATGCCGATGGGCTACAATTTTTTTATATTACTAAATGTTTTTTTTTTAATTGTTTATTAATACAAATATTTAAAAATGTAATTAATATGTTTACAAATGTAATAAAGGAAATATAATAAAAAAAGAAACCATTAATCAATTAGCAATAATTCTATCTCCACAGTTTGAAATCCTTCAGCCATGATTATAAACGCCACGTCTGCAGCGGCGACCGTGACAACTATACAAAGTGCTCTCAAAGTGCTGACGGCACTGCAGCTGACAACGTACCAGTATCCGGAGCAGACGTGTGTCTTTGGTAAGTCGCCTTTGATCTGATATCATGTGAGTGTAAAGCATAACGTTACGACTATATTCCCGGAAGGGGCAGGTAGATATAAGCACACACAAATTTTGCCAAATATGTTTAATATAACAGACACATAACATATTATCAAAGCTGTAATGCCCAAAGGGTAACGGTATCAAAATGAAAATGAAAATATTTCATTTCACATAAACCTACATGGGCACATATGTAACGTCAGAAGCTAGGTGCACGGTTCCAATTGGTCGTTTCCTATGGAGAAGAAACTCCACGGTTACTCTTCTAAAACAGTGGTATGATTCCGAACACACGGCATTGCTGCCGCGTCACTACTGGTCCCCATACATTTTTTTTTGTGCTCGGAATGTAATTTATACTAATATATTATAAAGAGGTCAAATTTGTTTGTTTGTAAGTTTGTATGTAGGGGGTAATCTCCGGAGTCGGATTAGAAAAAATCTTTTTGCATTGGATAATCCAATTCTTGAGGAAGGTTATAGTCGTGGGCAGAAGCTAGTCGGGGGGCGTTATTTGGAATCATACCTTTAGGCAGAGTTGTACCTATATTAACCCAGTTTTGTCCCTTGTAATAAGGGCGAGCCTATTGCCATCGGCCGGGCACAAATCGGGGCATCGGGGCGTAATCAGGGGTCGGGTTTAACATCGTGTGTCTACATATTGTTTTTATTTACTCGGTGATTTCATAATCATACAGAGGCTTGTAGGCCTAGCACGAACGTGCGGAGTAAACGTTACGAAAAGCGGCTGATTTTAAAATTGAAAATATTAGCTTCGCACATATTTCGTTCGTTTTAAAAGACTTTATTCATAATAAGGGTGATACTAATTGTGTTGATTGCAAAAAAAAAAACAAAATACTACATAGTTTTATTTTCGATTAAAAACCGTACGAATTTACGTTACGTTTACGTCACGCGTTCCTGATAGGGTCTACACTTATTTACAAACGTTTCAGCGAATGGTCTGTCGATTATGTTTTTGACAGATTGCTCATACAAAATGTTTCCACACAATCAATATGCCTGAATCGGCCTACGTCTTTACGAACACTGTTAATATAAATAAGTAGTAGCCAGGTTTGCATATGTAAATGATTATAAAATACTTTGAGTAAGGAGTGAAATCATTGGCCAAATATAATAGTTATTAGCAGTGACATAACAGCATTGGTTTTAATTAGAAAAGTATTTGTCTGATATTCATAATTATATAACTATATTCAGGACTGGAGCGAACATCAAAAAGAAATTTAAAATTAACCTCACTTATGTGCCCCTCAGCCTAATAAGTGATGTTCATCGTAAAAATCTTAGAATAGCACAGTATTAATTAAAAGCAATGCCTTTTCTTACTAGATGGAGCGACATACGACTACATAATAGTCGGAGCCGGTACAACAGGATGTGTAATCGCAAACCGACTGGTGGAAGATAACAAGACAAAAATTCTGCTCATCGAAGCCGGCGGGGACCCTAATGTTGAAGCTGGTGTAGGTCAACAATATATTGCTGTATGAGATTGGAGTTAGAGATTTATTTATTTATTTACTTATTTTATTTTATTTATTTATTTATCACAAACACAACTATCATTACAGGCAATAATCCTAATGCGGTAGCGTGGTCTTTAGTTACTACTACATTTGTTACTACTACAAAAAAAATTGTTAGGAAATGCACAAGTTCTCATTGATAAGGACATCGTTAGTCAGAAGGTCGAGTGATACGTAATATTATAGTCACGTAAAGCCTTTTCATCATGTATATCACAATATTTACTTGTAAGACTGTACATGTTTGGGACAGCTCATATTTTAGTAAAAATTAAACAATATTTGTGACTAATCTCTATCAATATCTTATTATTTCCAGTTACCAGCCTTGATGCTGTATCTAAAACAAAGTGAGGCAGCCTGGAACTACACGACAGAAGCAGATGGCATCATGACGCAATGTCGAAAACCATTGAAAGACGATATGTCAATAGGAAGACTTCTTGGTGGTTCCAGTTCAAACAGCTACCTACTATACACTTCGGGTAACCGATATGATTACGACAAATGGGCAGAAATTGTTAATGATACCACTTGGAGTTGGGAAAATGTCCTACCGTATCTCAAAAAGTCTCAAAAACTTGACGATTCGACCATCGGTAATTTCTCTCATGGCAAATTCTTTGGAACGAATGGGAACATTGGATTAACTACCTCCAAATTTGATATAAGACATAAATACTTCAGAGCATTCAAAGAGATGGGAAACGAAATTGTATTAAGCGTCAATGGGAACAATTCTTTAGGTTACACAGATGCTTTATACACCATAGGTGATGGCGTTCGCCAGAGCACAGCCTATTCTTACTTGGTTCCTATCAAAGACCATCCAAATCTCAAGGTCTTGAAAAATACTCTCGTGAAAAAGGTCATCTTTGATGCATTTAAAAACGCCATTGGTGTAGAAGCGTACACTTACGATAAAAGGTACATTGTTATCAAATCTAGGAAAGAAGTGATAGTGTCAGCTGGTGTAGTCAACTCCCCTAAACTTCTGATGCTGTCTGGTATCGGACCAAGAAACCATTTGTACAGCCACAAGCTCGCCACGATCTCTGATCTGCCAGTTGGAAAGAATCTTCAAGATCATCTGTCAACCATTATGGTGTTTAACATGACAAAACTTGTTTATCCTTATAGACCTTGGAATACGTATAAGTATCCAGCGTCTGTTTTAATTGGCTTCGTATCTTTGAACGAGTCTAACCCATACCCTGATTATCACACGATCAATTTTGTGACATTCCCAAAATATCTCATGAACTACTGCACATTCACCTACGGTTTAACTGATTCAATATGTAATAACATGATAGCAACAGATGTCAACTCAGAGATGATGTTTTCTATAATAAACAAACAGTTGTACAAATCTAGAGGAAAAATTCTTTTGAAGAGTAACAACTTCATGGATGACCCTTACATTTACACCAACTATTATGCCGAGAAAGAAGATTTGGAAGATGCTGCCAGAATCGTAGAAGATTTTGTAAAAGTGCTAGATACAGATCTGTTTAAGGAAATTGGTGGAGTATTCCAAGATCCTAAGTTATCGAGCTGTCAAGATTTGGACCAATTTAGCAGGGAATACTGGAAGTGCTACATCCGGTGTATGACGACGTCTGAGCATCATTATAGTAGTACCTGTGCCATGGGCTCTGTGGTCGATGCCCGGTTGAGGGTCTATGGAGTGAGGAAGCTGAGGGTTGCCGATGCCAGTGTGATGCCGTACCCAACAGCTGGAGGGACGTTGGGAGCTGCTGTCATGATTGGCGAAAAGGTTTCGGATATGATCAAGGAAGATAACCGAATTTTTAGACCGTTTTTGAGATTTGTTTGATTACTGAAAGTTAAAACACAGAATTTTAGTCATAAGCTTTTTATTTTCATTAAAATAAAATTTTCAAATGTGTAATACTATTGCTCCTAATGCAATAATGTAATTAATGTATTTTAGTCGTGTTTTATTAGAACACTATTAATAATCAGTTGTTTATAAATCTACAAACCCTTATCATAGCTTCCGAAGGTTCCGAATTAGTCACGTAAACTAATTTCTGTAAAGACAAGATAGGTAGTTACACATAGGGTTGTTTATTTCTTTATGTCAAAATAACAGCTTTTTACTAAATGCATAATATGAAAGTATATACGGTACCTATATTAAAAAACTTTTTTTTTTTTATCATCTGTTGTCTCTCTGTTTGTTCCGTTAATTAAAATTTACCACTGTGAATGTTCCGTTTCCTCGATGGTGGCATCGAAATAATTCAGTCAGAGCCATTGTGGCGGGATACTTCAGCTATATTTTCACCACTTTGGTAAAAACTTGCCTAAATTTTCGATGTATACCCACAAGATGCAGCTATGAGGAGCACTAAATCATAATGTATCGATCATTTTTCACTTTTTGGCAAAAAATGCCCATCTTTCACTAGCTGTATTTTCGCAGCCTGGCTCAGATTGTAGCAAAAGACAATGACAAGAATAGGCTCGAATCATGTAGCGTCCGACAGACTTTCTGTAATAATGATAATTCATAACAGAAAATAGTAACAATTATACAATTTATATAAAATCTGTAGAAGCACACCGCTGAAAACTCATTTTAAAAAGTTATTCAACTAATTGTCAATTTAACAACACATTTCATAGCTACAATTTCAAGAAGAAATGTTGCCAATACCAAAATAAAATAATATCGATACGAAATTGCATATGCAAATCGATTACAATAATATAAATATGAATAAAGATAAAGTCCTGCCCCTTTTGTGACGTTTTAACTGTCAAGTTAGCGTTAGCGTCAACGTACAGGCAAGTGAAGGAATACGGGTGGGTTTTAGTCAGTAAGAGTCTGACACGCCCTTCGTCTCCGCCTAGAGCGGGAGAAGTCATTTGATGAAAAAAACGTCATTTATCATTTTAGTTTGTTTTTATTATTTATCCTTGAATGTCGCATGATATAAATAGGTGCATAAGAAAAAACGCACATAAGGTGGATAAGTATGAGATCTATCCCGCGTGACTCACCGTCGTCGATTCGGTGGGGTTTGACGGTTTTGGCAAACTGTCTCGGGTTCGGAGACAAAGAGCCTGTGTGTTCTTTTAATAATAAATACCGTTTAGTTATATTTATGAATAATATTATAAATATATGATGTAATAATTTTATTTAAAATAATCCGATGATCGATACTGTTTAGAATAGTTTATTCCTAATACCTTATAATGTTATTATAGTAGTGGCAACACTTGATGTAAAACAACTTGTGTTTTGTCTGTGGTCCTTGTCATTGTCAAAAAGTTTGACTTCACTTCATCGGCGTGTTGTTGTGTTTTTTTTTTCATATATTCTAATCTAAGTATGTTTTATGTATATTTTTAATATAAAAACATTTATATACGACGATAATCTGCTAAAAGTCATTCATTTAATTAATCACTTAATAGTTTATTTCATGTTATCGTTAAAATCAGAAGTATTAAGTGGTCAACTTTAAAGCACTATAACTTTTTTTGGTGTACTTCCAATATAAATCTAATTATATTATCAAATTCTATAATTATTTTCCCTTTTTATGAAATATAGTTCATCTCTGTCGGTTCTGGCCGAGTCTTGTAGGAAACTTTGGCATTCTCCTTTAGCTTGCTTCAGAGAAATATAGAACACAGATAAAATAAATAAATAAGCCAATGGGCAAGTACAGAGATTATCATTCTATACAAAAAAGGAGATCCAACACAAATATCAAACTATAGGCCTATAAGTCTTATGCCATGTCTTTACAAAGTCTTTGCTTCAACTCTACTACGCCGTATTACCAGAATAATCGACGATAATCAAGCGGTAGAGCAAGCAGGGTTTATGAAAAATCGATCAACGGTGGACCACATACACACTCTCAAGATGATCATTGAAAAATACAACGAATATGGTAAGCCACTCTACATAAGTTTTATTGATTATTCAAAGAACACAGATACCTAAAATTAAATAAAAACTGAAACATGTGCCAGTATTTTTTGTAGGTTTTCGGTATCACCTATAAAGGAATTGGCTATCTTACCTCTAGCTGCCCAAAACACAACAATGCTGTTAACATTGTTATTATGGCGACAGACTTATAAGATGCTGGTAGCTAGCCAGGTGGATTTAGAACACCGTAGCCGTACCACCAACCAAACCGAGAAGAAAATTTTGCCTCCACTGGGAATCGAACCCGGGACCACCGGGTCTGAGACAGGTGGTCTAACCACTAGATCACAGAGGCGGTTAAAGCATTAAGAGCATTATGAGCGAATTGGCTGTGACAGACGGAGAGACAGACAGACACACGAGTGATCCTATAAGGGTTACATTTTTTCATTCGGACATACGGAACCCTAAAAATTCGAGCCACGTAAGCGTTTTCTAACTTTCAAATGCCAGCTTAAAAAGTCCAAGTAATTTAATTGTTCCGTGAGAAGGGTTTTTTTCACTGTACGACGAAGATAAGGTTATTGGAATTTGAAGTTATTAAGCGTTTAATTGAAATTGCGTATCGCTTTTGCAGTTTGAGAATATTATTTCTTATTTAGGTAAAACGCACATTAGCTGAGTGTTATGGGTTTATTCGTCTAAACCCCTTCCCAAAATGAACGACACAAATAAGGCTAATCCCGGCAGCTCCAGTCAGTGCAGGGCTATTGGCAGTACACCCTAAGACTGGAGATCATAATCACCGGGCGAGGGTCTACTGCCATGCATCAAAAGCAAGCAAAAAAGGACACCGATTATCTTAATACTTTCAATGTTCGTACTTTACGAAGTGAAGAGCGTCTAGTAAAGCTAGAAAATGCACTAGAGTACATGGAATGGATATTGTTGGTCTAGCAGAGGTGCGTCGAGAAGGAAAAATACATTCGAAAGACAAACCAACATATTATACCATAACGGAAAAATAAACATAATCATGGAGTTGGCTTTCTAGTTTCAAAATGATGGAAACACAACATAGTCGAATTCGTTGCATATTCGGACAAAATTGCTTGACTAAAATGTTTCCTTAACAAAATTAAAACACTAACAATAATCCAAGTGTATGCGCTCCAACATCCCATAGCAATGATGACATTGAGGAATTTTACGACTTGCTGAACAAAACCTGTGATAAACACCGAGGCGCCTGGAAATTTGCTATGGGCGATTACAACGCTAAATAAACTAAAACAACTTCTGACAAGATCAACATTCCAGGCTTAGGAGATAAAAACGAACGCGGCCAGCGCCTTCAACAATTTTCTCTTCGCCAATATCTCAGTGTCAGCTACAGTTTATTTGTACAACAACTTCAACATCGATGTTGAAGTTGTTGTACAAATAAACTGTTACGTGTTTTTCTTCTAAAACTGGACGTGTTTTTCTTCTAAAACTGGACGTGTTTTTCTTCTAAAGGTCACACAAAGAATGAGATCGACTTTTGCTTATCCTTAAGATTTAGACATCCTCATTGAAATTCAACTCTGATCACCGCCCATTACGAATAACAGCAAATTTTGAAATGACATTACATCGCAATAAAAATATTAAAAACACATATTAATATTTGGATGGACACTAATCGCAATTTAAGCTAAATATTAAAAACACATTCAGCTTATTGAATACAAATTCAAAAGACGTACAAATACAGTAACATAAAACAAGCTATCAAAATGCCAAAAAAAAAATGAAGTCAGGTATACTCGGCCCAAAATTTGGCCACGTGTTTGGCGCCATCACAAGCGTCCATCAGTTCCTGTAACGTGCAGCTGACAGGACACGCATGACATGACATTAAGTGTCCCATCTTTTGTGGAACAGCAGAACTCACTGCCAGTACGGTACGTCTTATTCGTTCTTATAGAAGAGCGAAGATAATGTAATGTATCAGTCTGTTGCCGACACCCCATATGTTAAAATCCATCAAGCCGTGTAGGCTACAGAGCGCGCCAAAGAAATAGACATACATCCATACATACTCTCGTAACCCGCATACCGGAAGACGCAGCGTTGGAAGGCCAAAGACAAGGAGGACCGAAGACCTGGTGAAGTCCGCAGGAATCCGCTGGATCGGTCCCCAACATTGGACTTCATTCGGCTGAAATGATGATGATACTCTCGTAAAACATTACCCTCCTTTTGGGGCATTCGGGTAAAAAAAAGGGTCTTACTTTGGCAAAGAACAAACATGTACGAACACATCACTGTCAGTACGTGTCTTAAATGCGATTTGTCAAACGATTGCGGACAAATCACTATCAAAATGCTATTAACTCACTTTCGTATCAGCACTGTCATTAGTCAGTGTTAAAACCCTGTCTGCACTGCAGAGCCCAAATGAAGTTTTACTGAAAAGGGGTACGGATTTTCAGTTTCAGATGTAAGTAAATGAAAGCAAATGAATCAGAAAATGTGCCTGTGGTTGCCAATTTATAGTGCCTTGGTTATTTGAATATTCAAATACGAAATTCTAATTTTCAATCACAATAAAAATATTTTTTGTTTGTCAATTGAGATTAATTTTATAACCAAAACATTCGTCGATGATTTTTCAATTACAGTTTAATAATGTTATTGAAACAGTATTTTTTGGAAAAAGTGGGGAGATATATAGTTGACCTTTCAGCAATTTTCACTCGCTACTTCATTTTTAGCCAAGAGGACACTTAAGTTTAGCTGGCTAAAGATGAAAGAAATTAACATTAGCCTCCTCGAAAATAAGCTTATGTTTTCTTAAGTTTATTTTCCCATCCGTCCTTAGCCGTGACATATACAAACATTTTAGCCTAATTCTCATGAGAATAAGCAGAAATCACAGAACGCCATACCTCCTTTTGCTTAGTTTTGATTCATTCACCTGGTTATCTTTAGTCACAAAATCCACAGTGACACAAAGACTAAAAAGAATATTTTATATCCAAACCATTTTCAAAACAACCCAAGGATTCTGATTAACATCTTAACAACTTGTCCATATTCCGTTCAATGTTGAGTCGGGAACAAGAAAGGCGGAAACGTAATGTGAGGCACACACTCCACATTATTTTTTACTCCCCTTTCCTTATCCATTGTATAAGCTGGCTTTGTAATAAAATCATATTTCTTTTTAATATTTTATTACTTAAATAGTAATAAAATATTGAAAAGAAATATGATTTTTTGATAGGTACCTATGATGTTAATAATATTTAAAAACTGCTGCAGTAAAACATATTTAATTGAACTGTTTTATTCACTTAATTTATATGTAACTAGCTTTTGCCCGCGTCGAGGTCGGAAATTGTCCCACTGGAACATACCATCGGGATGAAAAGTATCCTAGTCCTAACCCTGGTCATGGTCTACCCACGTGCCAAATTTTATCCAAAGCCGTTCAGCCGTATTAGCGTGAAAGCGTAACAAACAAACAAACAAACTCACCTTCGCATTTATAATAATAATAAGGGGCCATAGTTCTTCCATAGTTCCAAGTCACCAGTCAACTTAAGCCACCCAAACCCATAGTCCAATGTCTTTGTTTCCATATCCTGCAATAGTCCTACACCGACCGGGGGTTGTCCTTGGGTGCACTTGCATAGTGCATACAGGGATAATCGTCGGTTGGTGCCTCATTTCATTAAAACGCCTAACGGGCCTCTGCGAGTTGGCTTCGGCCCCTCGTACGCCTTCCAAAGGTCCGGGATCCCAGGGTCCCGAGAAATGTCAAAGTCAAAAAAAAAAAAATATAAATATTAGTTAGGATAGGATATACTACACAAAATGTGCTTTACCATAAGAACATGTTACAAAGATTGTAAAGACAGGTTCCCAAACTATAAACCAACAAGAATTAACAAAACTATGCCCTATGATTGTCCCCCCCTTCTTATATTTGTATAGTTAGTTAATAGTTTATATATATTTTAGTGTTAGCTTGTATATTATAATTAACATTGACATTGATGAATTTTATCAACCTACAAAACTATATAATTATATGATATTTCAGCAATATTTCCAGAAAGATACTATCTGACGTTCATTTTCAAATGAACGTTATGAGAGAATGTGACGGATATGTACAACGTCAGTCCACTCTCGGAAAAGCCTCATTACCGTATTTTCCAGTCTTGTTCCAAACTTGTCCAGTGTGTCCAGTGCTCGCTCGCAATTCAGGCGATAATGCCTATCCATCAAGCACCTACACCCCAACTACGTACTCGTACAGTACGACTTATATGTAGCATCGGAAAATTCGTAAATCCGATCACCATCTGAACTGAGTACGCCTTCAAAATCACCAATATTTATTAGTGCTTTAGGTGAAAATGATCTTTACGCAAACGCAATAACTTGTGAAGGCATGTAACCAAATACATTACATCTAAGTAGTGTCGTACTGTAACACACTATCTTTCACAATCCGAAGGATTTTTTAAAGATATTCCTAACATATGTTTGAAAAACTCGTATGCTCGACAACGTTAATAACGCAATGGATACTGTTGAATTGTCAAAATAAGAGATATTTCAATTCTACGTGTGTTACGAAAGTTCTTATTCATATTTCTCAAGTAGGCACATAAAAGGCACTTTTGAACGAAAAAAATTACAGAAAAATGTAATTGACTCTAGTCGCCCCTTCCAAAATGTAGTATCATATGAAGAATAATGGGCAAGCAACTCCACCTTTACTCTTTTAAAAATGTTTTATAATATTTTGTATGCATTAATTACCTATGTATGTCAAGACGATGCACCTAGAATAAAATTACTATATCACAGTAGGTAAAAATAATTAGAAATTAAGAGCGTTTATTCTGAAAGTCGGCAACGTCACAAATAGCTGTCACATATTTCGCTGTTTTGATTAATTTGGCAATATTACTGTATGGAAATAAAAAATGTGGCTAACTAGCGAACTAGAATATAAATAATGAATTGCAATTGTAACATTGAATTTGATTTTGTAACCGTCTTAGGTGTAAAAAGGCATTTGGAAGGTTTCCAAATACATTTTTTACATCTAAAACTAAATATTCGGTGTTACGATATTAATTATTGAATTTCATAATCAATATTTTAGTTCACTAGTTAGCCACATTTCATATTTACATACAGTAATATTGCCAAATTAATCAAAACAGGTAAATATTTGCCAGCTATTTGCGACGTTGCCAACTTTTAGAATAAACTCTCTTAAGCAATGAGATTAATTAATTATGTTATAGATACATGGTGCTCACATAACATTGTAAAAGTAAAAGATTAAAAAAAAAAAAATTAACAAGTCAGTGTGTAAGGTAAAGTAATCATTTACAAACCACATATTCGCAATCAAACACCCTAATCCTCAATCATTTATTGTTATCGCAATTAATTGACTTAGCAGTCTAAACAGGTTTTCAGCATACTTTCATTAGGCGCAATTTATCTCAGATGCGTCGAAGCACATTTATATACGAGATGCTAACAGTCTGTGGAGCATTGTCACCAGAGGCGCAGCGGTGGTAAGGAAGTAGGCACACTGAGCGCGTGTGCTTGATAACGCATTATAATTCGCGTTCGTGTGTTTCTTTGCTTCTTTGCTTTCTTTATAATCTTACTAGCTAGCTCTGCCCGCGATTTCGTCTGTGTGCACTTCCCGGGATAAAAAGCATACATTAATAGGTACAGTCTTGTAACATTTAACATAAATCATTATGTAAAGAGGTTTGTCCAAACTCTTTTACACGTAATATTTTAGATTTTTATTAGATACCTATTTTGTAAATGTGTGTTAAGAGTGCATAAATTAGTATTATTTGCAGAATACGCAAGCTGAAGTGGCAATGGGCCGCCTATATTAGCCGTAGAACCAATTACCGTTGGGAAAGACGTGTTCTTGAGCATCTAGCCTGGGGGCGTCCTACCTTCCGTTTGCCGATTCACAGTCTGAGGTGGAGCGACGATCTTCGTAGGGCAGCTGGTAGTAGCTAGGTGAGAGTTGCCGACTATCGGGATGAATGGCGTGCAATTGGAGAAGCCTATGTTCAGTAGTAAACTGCTGTAGGCTGATGATGGTACATAATTTATAACAGATTAATTTACTGTTAAGCTAGTGCCCGCGGCTTTGCCATTGATGTCGGAAATTATCTCACAAGAACGAACTACTGGGATATAAAGTATCCTATGTCCAGGTTATAAACTATATGTGTGACAAGCATCCAAATCCGTTCAGTCGTTCTTGCGTGATTGAGTGACAAACACCCAAACATCTCAACATATAAACTTTCACTTTTATAATATTATAACTATAAATTGTCTGACTGTCTCATTAGGGTAAACCCTGTAATGATAGTTTTAAGCTAATATAAATAAATAAATAAATAAATAAATAAGAAATAAATTGATTGTAAAGCTTAAAGTTAGGAGAGGACCCACATTTCACCAGTGCAGTTTTTGCCCGGTTGATGGCAAAAGGCCTATTCTCAAGGCCTATTATTCAAAGTCCTATTACATGGGACTTAAATATACTCGTAACTGGCGAAATGTGATACCTATAGGTACACCGCTACCTAAATAAAAGTAATAAATATTCAAAATGCGTTTTACTCCCATTGTATCCCAACCCCAAACCTCAGTTTTCACTCGGCAATCTAAACACAGCTGAGGTGTGCTATAGGGTGTAGTATATCTCCAATTAATTATGTATTCAGCCACTGTTTGTGCAAACAATTTATTACTATTGTTCCCAGTTCCAGTAGTTTTGCTGATTAAAGAATTAATGAGATTCTCACGGGTTTAAAGGATATTCTTTTGGGGGCTTATGAAGATAGATAGGATTTATAAATTACGGGATTAATGTTATTGGCTGGGTACATTGTTCTTTGTTGTTTATTACGTACTATGTTGTTGTTTATATATAAATCTGAATTGCGTTGCAGCAACTGTCCACATGTTTTATTTTAGAAGTCTACGGGAGGCGATCTTTTATTACATAGATCAATTTATTGTGTTCACTGAAAAGTATCTTATGTACTTCAAAGTCAAACTCAAACCATTCGTAAAATTATTAAAATAAGCCGTGGCAGTTAAGAGATGACCGGTCCCAACTGACAGCGCCCGTTCACGAACATGACGCATGGATTAGCACCATTCAGCTCAACCATTTTGAAGGAAAGTAAATGATCTAACACACGTGCCACGTTTTTCTTTCTTGTTTCTAATTTCCCTACTAGTTTTGGAACTGAACGGTTTTGAAGATGTGAAAATATTAGTTACTGGTTGTCATCCCTATTCATTTTTGCTGCATAAATGATTCAGGATGTATTTTCTTGTAAGAAATAATACTTATCAAGAAAAAGTTCAAATTTTGGTTCACGCTTGGTTCAACCTTTTAGCCATTTTTAATACAAATTTTAAACTCTCGACGCCGCAAACTCTTGACTCCCTGCCAAGAATCCACCTTAAAGATTCGACGGTTCATTTGGCAACTATTTCCTATTTCATTCATCTAAAGGTCTAACCCAGATTTAGAGACGAAAACCACATACTCGTGCCGGGACTGCATATTGAAATGAATATTCAATATGCAGTCCCGGCACGAGTATGTGGTTTTCTATTTGCTGACACGCTTTCGAACACAATGTGGGGGAGGCCAGGGAGGAAATTCTAGGAGGTTATCACTTTATGGATCATGAATTTGTGTTCCACTAGGTTTTTGCGTGGGACAAAATTGTTAAGTTGAAAGGAAACTTAGCATGAGGGTTCTGTAATATTATAATTGAAACTTCAAGGTCAAGTCGGCTAACAAATCGTTCACACCAAGATATAAAACATGTATTCTACATGTTGCATTTATTATTATTATGTTGTGTCCACTAGTTTCGTTTATTCTTCAAACAAGTTGAAAACTTGCCAAATATGAAAAAATAAAACAACTTAGTTAACAATACATTTAGTGCAACAACTGCAATATAATGACATGTATGATATGTTTTTGCGACATCCTAACTGATATTATAAATGCGAAAATGAGTTTGTATGTTTGTTTATTTGATTATTTGTTTGTAGCGCTTTCACGCTAAAATGACTGAACGGATTTGGATGAAATTTGGCACATGGGTAGACCATGAACTGGGACATAGATTAGGACTTTTTATCCCGATATTCCCACAGGATAGAGACTTATGCGGGTGAAACCGCGGGACGCTGCTAGTGTTTTTATATATGGGTGAAAGGCCCAGACTCTACCAAAGCAGAATAGGGTGAGATGTGCGTAGCGGAGAGGACAGGAGATGCTTAACAGCTAGGTTGTCTCCACCAAAGCTGAGCGGAGATGCGTACTAGCTAGACCGGAGCAGAGATGTGTACAAAAGGTTAGAGCGGGCGGGTGAGTTGTGCGGCGCAGGGAAACTAGCGGTGCCGCTCACCGCACGCCGTTCAAATCGCCTCTCGTCTCCGCTGCGCGCCGTCGACAGCTTACGAGGCAGCTCACATCTCTGATTTGATGTGCTAAGCAAATATTAGACATCTCCTTTCCTCTCTACTTAACTGTATCCACTAATGTTCGTAATTACTGTTATCCATACTGCCAAAAGCTTAGCGACAATAGCTCATCGTAATACAAAGGTTTTATTTATTTCTGTTCTTAAAATAAATAATTTAATGTATTCTCTGAGAACGTAACTCATTGCTCACTGTTGAAGCTACAAAGAGATTTATTTATTTCAAACTACCTTCTTGTTTAATTGAAAAAGCGGAGTACTAATAAAATTTTCAGGATATAAGAATTAAGAACACCTTGGAGTTTTCTTACTAATAATAGTCTGGTATATTTTTACGAGGAATCGTTTTTAATGGCCGATGATATTTGTTATCTCTAGCGTAATACACTTTAAAACTTTTAACACGATCCGACCCTTTGTCACTGCTGGTAGATCGTTAATATCTGGTTACAAAGATATGGCCAGACATGTGTTGTGTGTGAAGCAAGATGAAGCAATTCTGTTGACCTAAATAATACCTTGGCTATATTGCATACGACTTTAATAATAAATAATAATCATATTTTATTTAAAAAATTGCAAGGTATAAAGATTCACTACACATAAATAAAAAACAAACAAAAAGCGTAGTTTGACCGTACGCAGTGGTTATTATTTTTTTTAAAGTAAGAAAAAATTGTCTACGGTTGGAATATTTGTAAAGGGGTCGTCCATTAATCAGATGATGTTTTTTAGCAACTTTTTAACCACTCCGTCCCCCCTGGTGAAACATGGTGAGGTTTTAGACTAACCCGTCCACCCCTACCCAAAGTCACGTGTATTTTTTTGGTGCAAAGTATCTTAAAACTTACAGAATATTTTATCTTTAAATAGAAAGAAAGGAAGAAAAATATTTTATTTGGGGCGCCGCTTTTCGGTTTAGAAACACGCGTTAAACGAAAAAAAAAAATATATACGTGATATGTCACTACACCCCCCGCCCCGTTGTGATATTGCATCATTTTTCCGAATCTCTTCCCCTCCTTTCGAGCTTCTGATACCCCATGTATATCAACATTATTTATTTATTTTTCATTGCTTAGTTTTTAATACTTTGTACCTATTGAGTATAGTCATTTTATTCTAGGTAAGTACATCATCACCACGTATAATTATAATTACCTAATGTATACAAATGTTATAAAACATTTACACAACTATGGACTTTCCTGGTTATTCTTCGCTATATGAAACTCCCTTCGGAAGGGGCGCCTAGAATGAATTCTATTTTTTTGTCAATTTTGACGTTCAAAAGTGCCTTTTAATGGCCTACTTGAAATAAATAATTTGAATTTGACTTAGACTTTATATTTATTTATGGTTACCTGTATGATTATTCAAAATGTTATGTGATTATAATATTATAATCCACTCCATCTTCAAATACATATTTATTTGAAGCTGGAGGCCATATCGCGTAGACAACGCTACGTGACCTTGCTACGCGGCGTAGCTAGAAGCTACACAACATGTCATATCGTAGTCGGTTTCAAACAGTAGTATCGTATAATCTGCACTGACCTCCTTAATAATAAAATGCGTTGGTAAAGAGTTATATTTGTATTCAGATGAAAAAAGTATTTCACTGTGTCTTTCCCATCCTTGATATTCACTACAATAATCTAAAATAAATTATACATAATAATATTCAAATAAACCGTTCTACTTTTCCGTACGTAGGCGTTTGAATACAAATGATTGTAAATGAAAGTTGCTAACACGCGCGGCTTAATTTAAATGTTTAGATAAACTCTGAATAAAGATAAACTTTCCACCAGTGGTTTTATTTTATTTATGTAGAAGAAGAAAGAAAATAATATTTATTTCGTCTGGAAGTGTAGCCATGTGACTAGCAAAAATAAATTAAAAGTAATTCAAGAAAATATGCTTGTTACTCGCACAAGGTCAGTCCGAACCAGTTATTAAAATAAAATGAGTGTATTTTGGTGGGGTTACTTTTATTCAAATTCAAATCCATTTTTTTGCGAGAATGTAGGTTTATACTGTATGATCTTAAAACTAAAATGGCCCCTTTACATTCTACCATTACTAAAGGTGTGCAAATATTTAATTTTATTCTACAGAAAGCTAATTAAATTTAAAAAAATACAGCTACAACAAATTGTCATGGAACAAACTTAATTAATTGATGTCAGTTCAATAGATAAAGTTTAATACATGTAATGTCAGATTAAGAGTAAATAAATAATATTGTAAATTGTAATTGATAATGTCAAACTATCATGTCAATGTATTTATTCACTATAAATGTAACATTAATTAATGAATATAACGTATATAGGTACCAATATTTATTTCAATTTCCTTCTTCACAATCTGACATGTATTCATTGAGATTGTAAAAGCATTTTTCTTTTAACCATTGCGTTACCTGTTTTTTAAACATGTTCAAAAGTAAATCTTTGAAGAAGTCCAGTAATTTGTTATGTACCTTAACAGCATTTATGTACGAGTTCCTGTTATACAATTCGAGCTTGCATTGCGGTAAACAGAGCTCATGTTTAAATTTATTTTTATTTCTAGGAGTTACATTACGTTAAAGACTTCATCATTTTGATGTTTTAGGCCTTTAAACATAAAAATGCATGGTGGCTCGATTTAGAAGTCCGGGAGTGTATTATCAAATTTCAAGACGAAAAATAAATAATGTGGTTATACATAGTCAATTTGCGTATAACTTGCGTAAATATTTTGAATGTTGAATTTTAATTTTTAGAGTTCCGTACCTCCAAAGGCAAAAACGGAACTCTTATAGGATCAGTGGTGTGTGTCTGTCTGTCCGTCTGTCACAGCCAATTTGCTTCGAATATAATGGAACGATTAAGTTTAAATTTGGTATAAATATCAATTTCTGTGATCCAAACACGGACGTGTAATGCAAATAATTGAATTTTGAATAGGTACATCATATTCACATATAGGGGGCAAATTAAAAAAAAAAACTGGTTTTGCAAACTATATAGTGTGGCATAACTAATGAAAGGGCTTGTTGTGAGCATCTTAAATATATGTATATGTTTATCATATAATTTTAATATAATTTTTTTAAAGATATTTAAGAAAATAGATAAAAATTGACTATTCCCACCCACCTTATCTCCGAAACTTACTTAACTTACTGAGCTTACAATTTTGAAAAAACAACAGAAAATAGCTCTGTACTTATGTATAGATTACATACTAACCTACAATATGTAAAAAAACCCTGTCCGATCCGAAAGGGGCACATAGTATATATATATATATTATAGTGCTGTAATAACATTACCAAAAAGTAATAAAAAAAATTAAATTCCTATTAAAAATTGAAAAGTTATTGCTATTTAAAATTCACATTTTTGGTAGGTAACCGGGAATATTCCCTATTGAAAAAAAATAAGTAGTTTTTTTTTTTTTCCTGAAAGTTACATAATACACTCGAGAGCAATGAATCCTGGTCACTTAAAGAATGTTAAAAATCTCGGAAACTAAAAATGATAGGTTAATGCAATAAATTGTATTTAATAGACAATGTAATACTCCTTAAATGAAAGTAAAAAAAAAATGAGTCACCATACATTTTATTAACACAAAATTACATAAAGAAAAAAACTGCTGATCTCTCCTTAAAACAAAAATAGGAAACATGAAATTTTTGAACTTTATTACGATTTTCTTGAATTTTAATACTTCGTATTGCCTCCTCGTGCTTCCATTACTGCGTTTACGCGGTTTGGCATGCTGTGCACCAAGTTCCTTATACGATTTTGGGGAATATTCTCCCATTCCTCTGTGAGAGCAATTTTGAGCTCACGAAGCGTGATTGGGGGAGGGTTTCGTTGTTTTACGCATCTGCCTAGCTCGTCCCAAGCATGCTCGATCGGGTTGATATCCGGGCTGCGCGCTGGCCACTCCATACGAGTAATGTTCATCTCTTGAAGGTAGTCATTCACAATCCTACCTGTATGAGGTCGGGCATTGTCATGCATAAATATAGCATCCTCACCTAAATTGACCATAAATGGACCAACGTGATCATTGAGGATTTCTTCCACATATCTTACGCTAGTTAAAGAGCCGTTTTCTATGATCACCAGCTCTGTGCGACTTTCAGAAGAAATTCCGGCCCACACAAGTACAGACCCACCACCGTAGGCTACTTTTTCTTCGATGCATGCTTGCTTGAATCTTTCCCCTGGTCTTCGATACACTCTGTGTCTTCCATCGTGCTTGTAGAGCATAAATTTTGATTCGTCGGAGAACATAACTTTTGACCAATCTTCAATACTCCAATTTACGTGGCTCTGGGCATATCTTAGTCTTGAAATACGATGCCCACGCTCCAGTTTAGGGCCGTTTGCAGGTCTAAGGGGTTTTAAGTTAGATTCAGCAAGCCGACGTCTTACTGTCCATGCACTTGGGTTACTTCCTCCGAGGCGTCGAAACTGATTTGTGAGTTCAGTTCCTGTGAGAAAGCGATTTCGAAGCATGGTGTTCACCAAGTATCGGTCTTCTCGTGCTGTGGTACACCTGGTTCTGCCCGTTCCTGGTCTGCGTAGGTTAGAACCAGTTTCTTCGTAACGTCGGAGAACTCTTTGTACTGTTGACAGCGACACACCGACAGTCCTGGCTGTATCGCGCTGACTCCGGCCGGTTTCCAGCATTGTAAGTATTCTGGTGCATTCTTCAGGCGTAAGCGACATAATTTCAGCTTGAATAATGAATATAGAGCACTATCAACATGGTTTATGTACCCAAATAAATGACAGATTACAAACAAAAGCAAAACCAAATGCTGTAATTTCGTAGTTCCATCTTCGAAAGTGGCCCTTTTTCAAATTTGATTTTTTTATGATATAACTTTACAATAACTAAGAAGTTTTAATACCTTCATTTAAGGAGTATTACATTGTCTATTAAATACAATTTATTGCATTAACCTAGCATTTTTAGTTTCCGAGATTTTTAGGATTCTTTAAGTGACCCGGATTCATTGCTCTCGAGTGTATATAGACTGAGTTCGATACCTAACAACACCCTCAAGGATCGAACAGGGTTTTTTTTTACATGTTGTATAAGAAGTCTATTGTCTTAAAATAACATGTTACCATGTTATTTTTATCTCCCAATATTGTGCGTGAAAACTTACATAATGTAAGTGGAATGTATGGAAGAACATGTTTTTCAACTTCAATGTTAAGTTTGTCCTTGCGATAAATTCATCCCAACTACGGAACCCTTAATCGTGCGTGGTCCGACACGCTCTTGGCCCGTTTTTATTCATTTATTCGTGTAACTGGAAGAGGCACGGTTATTGATCGGATAAGAGTTTATTTTAAAGTGCAATTTTTTATTAATAAGCGTAATTACTCATTTACTTCTTTGCACCACCCACTACACTGCCTACTGCCTAGTATTTATAGGCCTCCTTCTCTTCACGGCGCATTCACATCAACTTTTTGGTTCAATGTAGCCGCAAACCCATTAAAATTGGAGCTATTCTGAAATTTCTGTCAACCTAATTTTATTCCCACATTCCATCGCGTAGGAGTGTAAGGTCCCGGTCATACGTACCATAATCACACCTCAAACACATCCACACTACAACGACAACACGTGGACGGGCGCTAATTTGTGTGAAAATGATTAGTTCACACAAACCATATTTGGCAGTCAAAATCAACTATGTGGGCGATACCGACCATATCAAGGGCACGTCGCATCCACAACGCAACCACCAGCGAGACCGCGCACGAGTGGCCGGCCACATCGCAAGCACAACGATCTGTTCCTGTCTGCAAACACTAGTGACAACGCAACTGCAAGAAGCTGCAGCGGTACTATTCACACGTAACCACTGCTTGCCCACATTTTGTCACTGCGATGTGGTGTGGTTGTAGTACGTGTGAACGGGCCCTTACTCTAAGATCCCCATAAATAGGGTAATTCTGCGTCACGTTTTGATTCTGGCGGTAAATATTTTTCCGGGAAAGTTAATCAAATGAATGATGATCGAATTTCCTTCGTTCCGTTCGAGTGACGTTTTGACAGTAATTAGAAAAAAGGAACGAAGGACATGACCGAGTTCATTCCCTGATTTAGTTTAATACTTTCGTGTTTTTGGTCCACCGAATTTGTTCCTTTTTCTGAATAGAACCCTTTTACTACAAAAATTACAGTCACTATCTAAAATTCATAATCCTTGCTTAATAGAGTAACAAATTCGTTTTTTGGAAATATTGTTTTTTTTTATTTTTAAGAAAACGCGTTGTTTGTTTTGATTTTCTAAGGATAAATTTTTAAGTAACCTGTTGTGATAGGTCACAACATAGCAGTGAATATGTCACTCTGCAGAGTGATGGAGTCAGTAACCGACGCAGCATCAGCTGTGGCTTACAAGGGGTGTTCAGAGTGCTTTGAACGTGGTCATGACCTTTTAAATCACTAGTCAAGCATGGATGCTAGAATGTGATGTGCCAGTCCAGTTTATAGCTCTTTTCTTCTTCATTTTTTTATTTCTGACTGCCTTGTAAAATGGGTAATGTTATCAGGAATCAGTCCCAGAAAACATCAGAGGGGCAATTCCCGTAATTTTTAAGAACTTTCGTATTCGCATCTCATTCGCAATCTGTCAAAAATACAATCAATTTACCAACATTTTTGACAAGTTTGACAGATTGCGACTTGAATGTGAACGTTTTTTAAAAACGAGAATTGGCCTTCTGGAATGTAAAAACATTGAGGTAAGAGCTGATTTAATGGAGGTAAAAACTTTCACGACCATGTTGCTATAATGCCGTGCTAAGCCGAAAGGCGGTATCTCAATCGGAGTAAGTTTTGAGAAAATTGACTTTTTGTAAATTGTAATTTAAGGAAACATAAGGATATAAAGAACTTCTGAGTGGTTTTTAAAAATGTTTTAAGTTAGATAGCGGTATGTGGCTTATACCATTAGATGCGAAATTATTATAGCTATTGAATGGTATAAAAAAAACTTAAAGGGCGTATCTCAGAGATACCGCCTTTCGGCTTAGCAGGGCAGTATAGTAATTATTCATACTTTAGGAAAATCATGAGGAGGTACACCTGAAGTAGACTGTCGTAAATGTCCGATTCCATCTATAACTGGGTATGTACAAATAGTGCCATCCACAAAGATGCGCCCCACTCTTCTTCTTTAACACGATAACTGTACTGTGAGCGATTAGGAAGTACCTACTAGGTACTTAGTACGAGCCACTTCTATAGCATTAAATGAATCTAGCCACTACCCTGACTACGTGGCATCTGGCTACTTCCTACTTACCAAGTTAGTTGCTAAACAGGCTCTTCTAGATAATGCTTTCTATCATCGCTATAGTAACTGCATTCTCAACAGAATTTACCAACTTTCTAAACGACTGCTGACTTTGTATACTGTTATATTCTTATATAAAAAAACAAATCCAAAATGGCGAGGAAGTGTGATCTTGCGGAGTTCAGACCATAAAGATACCCTGATCATTGATGGTGGGTTTCTTTCGAATTAAGCTAATTTAGACCAAGTTGATGATTTACAAGATTATATAGGAGCAGAGTTCGTTGATCCGTCGTTGGTAAGGAATGTGGGAAGAATGAAATTGGAAGTAGACAATATTTGAAATGTTATGCTTTGTGCATGATGGGTCCTAGCAACCATGCTGTAAGCACATGCGCTATGGGGTGAGCTGAATTCTTCGAAGTGAAGACACAACGCGTGATAGATGCTAGTTTCCGACTATGATGATTGCTGAAAAAACTTCATATGTAATTATACAGGATAATATTATCGATGATTAAGGTAATATGTGTTAATAAAACGTTGGAAAATAATTAGCGTTAGTATTTTAACTAACACTTATTGTTCGTTGAAATCTCGAGGATCTAGTAAGTTATTTAGATAAAAGATAAAGGATTAAAAAGAAAAGAAAAATGAAAATAAATATACGTAAAAAATATACAGGTTGGCAGGGACATCGATGCGGAAACTGTTACCATGGATTCAGGACATGATTTGACCCTCTGCGTTGAATTTTTCTGTCGGTAATTAAATAAATCGAGTCGATGTTCCTTCCACCCTGTATATGCTGTAAAGCACTGTTCACGTCGCGTATTATTTGAATTACTGCTTTATCATTGCACATACGTTGACAAGAGAAAAATAATGGTTTCAAAACGTATTGCAGAATAAATTCCCAATTACGAACTTCCCAAAAACACTTTGTATTCTCCGTTTTACCGTTAAAACGAAGGTAATGAGCTAACTACAAAGACTAATAGAGCTTCTTAATTACTAACTATTTGTACGCGAAACTTAATTTAATGTTTATTAGTACATGCATTCATTATAGTTAGTAGTAGCTTATGTTGCTAATAGAGTAGATAACCCAATCAGCACATTATATCCATTAGAGACCTATGTTCATACATAACATAACATCACGCCTTTAATCCTTGAGTTACGACAGAGGTGTACAGGACACCCACATTTCGCTAGTTGTGTTTAAGTCCCATGTAATAGGGGGCGAGCCTATTTCATCAACGGGGCACAAATCCAGACTCCGGGCTGCTACAGAGAAATTCCTAATGGAAAAACCCAATATCCCATTGCCCGACTTGGGAATCCCAGCTATCTAATTACGTAACATAATTTTCGTAAACGATTACGACTAATCTGTTCCATCAACCACTCACAATTGTACCACGTTGACAATCTTTAGTATGCGTTACAATGCCTGGAGTATTCAGATACAGGCCTAGGATTAGTTTAGACTTCAGATCTCCCACAAATTACAAAATGTTGTCAAAATATCTGTCAATTTATTATGTATATGAATGTAATTAGTGGAGATAAATAAACATAATTTTATATATTTATTATTTTATTTATAACTGCCGTAAGTACACCTCTGACTAACCCACTGGGTACACAGTTGTGATGTAATGAATTGTTATGTTAATTACTAAAGTATACCTAGGTATTTAATTAATATGTATAGTAGTATATATACCTATCATAGATAATAAACAAATATGGCTAAATACAATTCGTACGGTTAACGCATTTTTTAAGCTTATCTTAAGTTTAAATTAGAAAACATGACGAGTGTACATTATTTTAACAATAAATACAAAGGCACCAGTACTGTTTAGGTATTCAATTCACTTGGCGTTATTTATTAAAATATGCATAGATTATAACATTTTATAATTTTAATTATTAAAACCTCGAGCATGTGAAAAGAAAAGAAAATAAAGAAAGAAAGAAAAATTGTTTATTCTGCACAAACAAAACGCACATTTAAAGATAAATAGATATAAAATACACTCATACAAAAGAAGCCAAAAGCCTCATATTCAAAAAATAAACAAAAAAAAATAAAAAAATTGACAATGTTGTTAATTGGTTGATGTGAGGTGAAGCCTTAAACACTGCTATCACCCAATAAGTTTGGCAGAGGTATACAGTTCACCCACATTTTGCCAGATACCTATATAAGCCATAAGTCCCTTATAATAGGGACGAATCTATTAAGGCGATTTCATCCGAGTGAAGTCATACGAGAAAACAGGCAGGCAAAATCAATCTGCCTAGCCTTTTCCCAACTATATTGGGGTCGGCTTCCAGTCTAACCGGATACAGCTGAATACCAGTAGTTTTTTTATCTACCAAACCATCGACGCCACCCCTATATCTAAAAAGAGGAGCTAAGCAGTCAATCATCACAATAGATGAAGACAAGAATCTATTTTAGTCAAATTGTCAGCGTAGTTATCAACATAACCATTCCACGACCGGCTGTTAGCTACGGTTCATAAGTTCGATCTCCAGCAGATATTAACCTTCAATTAAAGTTTTTAATATTTTTTAGATTCCAAAATAATAATATAAAGAAAAATACACCGAAATATTTTTTTTTCTTTCTTTCTTTCTTTTCTTTAATCCTCGAAAGGTTACGCAGAGGTGCGAGAAATTACAGATGGAAAAACCCACCAACACTTTATCCGACCTGGGAATGGAACCCACGACCTCATGGTCAGCAGTAGCACTTGCGACCACTAGGCCAACAACGTTTATTTAACTTTGACAGATGTGCTTCAGTGACAGAAATAACGTGCTGAGCAACGTTTTTAGATTCTAGGCAAGTTTATACATAATATACAAATTGTTGATTAGGTCTATTCTTTGCCGAAAACTATAATGGCAGGAAAACCATAAACCTGTCCTTGTCATTCTCATGCAAATGCTGTCTTCTTCTCCTTCTTTTTCGTGTGGTTAATGACTAACCGCAAGAAACAGCTGCGATGCTGTGAGATGGTAATACACTAAAACGACAGGTAACCAGTAAAGTTGTTTGTTTCTTTCCAATCAAATAAAATATAGTTATAAAAACTAAAACCCAACTACGACAAAAAAGTCAACTCAAAAGGTATAAACAAGACACCACAGACAGACAAAATTAGCCGTCAGGTAGATTATGAAAAAATATTAGACACGTATTTTTTCTTTTTTACGTTATCAAAAGATAACTGCAATACATTGAGTTAAAATGTCATGCCACATTTTAACCCACGTCACTCCCCGGTAGATTTTATACTGACTTGTGACGTAGCGAGCCCCCACACAATCATAAAGTAAAATATACGTGTCTAATATTTATTTATTTTCTGACTGACGGACTAAATAAATAGTCTTATTTTTGCCGCAGTCAACATACCTATAACATTGTATGACCAAATTAAACTAGCCTACAGCACGCGTACCATAGAAACGGGTTTTCTACGGGTTTTGTCAATTTCTCCATCGACAAAACCCGTTTCTATTGTGGTCATGCTAAGCGTGCTGTCGTATCTCAGTTTACAATAAACCACATAAATCCCTTCCATTCTCTCCTTACCCCAACAATACAACAGAAAATAAAAATGTATTTCACAGTCTTTTTTAATAGCAATCTCGACGTTTTCTTATCAACAACCTGAGCACATCATGGGATTCTATTCTGAGCTTAAAGTATCTATTCAAGGTACAGGTGCATTCACCGGTCGCAATACACTTTCTAAGAAAAACCTTTTAAGTTAAGGAAAAAGAAGGGGCTATTTTTACACCGGGAGGATTTTGTGGGGGAAGAATTTTACTGTTGGGCTGTGTTGCGTAATTTGTGTTGGATTATAATATTAACTGCCACGCTTAGACATGGTATTTGAAAAAAACAAACGACTTCCAAAAAAAATGCACTACAAAGTGAAAAGTAACTTTTGGAAGTAGTTGTTTTTTTTTTTCACTTTTTAGCTATGGTACCTACCCCACACAAGTTCGAATACAACTACAAGCTATGTAAACACACACACACAGCACACACACACACACACACTACACACACACACACACACAGGACACTTACAGGAACTTATTATATTATAACATCATCCATAAATAGGCTACGTGGGAAAAATACGTACTATTGAAGCTAATTCAAAAATTACCCAAGCAATGTTAATAAAATTTATATGGGACCACCTCTGAATACGACCTACCGAAAAAAAAAAGATTCTTCAGAATCAATTCATAATTGGCGGAGTTCTCGCGTAACAAACACACAAACAAAACAAAAACTCCTCCTTTTTGAAGTCGGTTAAAAATAGTCAATCATCAACTTTAATTGACTAGCATTATTGGAACACTTTCAGTTAAAGTGATGAGTCATAAAACAATATCGTTCAAAACGTCTAAACACAAAATTAATTAAAAGTGAGAAATGAATTCATTAGTGAAAATGAAATGAAAGAAGCAGATGAACGTTTATTCCTATTTAAGTTATTTTATCGGTGTCGTATGAATATAGAATGAAAGAAAAAAATGAACCTTCGCTCGTGTAAACCGCTCACTCGAATGATGTGTCTGATATCTATTGGCATAAGTGAAGACTAATTCTACGACGATTATAACATCACGCCTCGTTTCCCCAAAGAGTTGTGCAGAGGTGTACCTATAGTATACCCACAATTCGCCAGTTATGTTTAAGTCCCATGTAATAGGGGGCGAGCCTATTGCCATCAACCGGGCACAAATCTAGAAATCTATCAAATTTCCGGGCTACTACTGAGAAATTCCAGATAGAAAAACCCAATAGAAAGAAAGAAAGAAAGAAAGAAAGAAAATTGCGTTTATTGGCATAACAAAAAAAAATACACCTTGAAACTATAAAAACAGAAAACAAATTATTATAATGCCAAAAGGGCCTCAGCTCAGCACAATGTCAGATGACAACACAAAGTCACCCACCTGACGCTGATTTTCAGCTGCAACCCACTAGTGCCATACGCTAGAATAATAAACATGGGGAAGTGTCTGTCCGTTATAATAAATCATTTAAAGATAGTATAAAAATAAAATAAAATAAAACTCATTTAAGATCAAATAAAATTTTGTGACATACATATGTGTATGTGTGTGTTGTGATTAATGAGAAACTAAACTAAATACCAATATCATCTACCAATATCATCTAGCCCGATCGGAGAAGCGACCAGCAGTGATATTCTGTAACCATCTCACCGTGAAAACTTGGGTGAAGTGAGCTGTCAATAGTGTCAATCCCTGTAGAATGACAGCTCACTCGACGCTCACTTCACCTAAGTTTTCACGGTGAGATGTTTACATAATAGCATGGCAGGACCTCATGCTCAGCAGTAAGCACTAGCGTTTGCTACCACTAGACCAACGAGGCAATCACAATTATACGAGGCACAACCATTATTTAATAAGTAAATTAATTTCTAAGCCTAATTCGTCATGCAATTGTATTTCGTCAATTGTCTGAAATATACAGTGACGCTATCACTAGCTAAGCTATCTTATTTAATTAAGTGGATAGT
This sequence comes from Agrochola circellaris, assembly GCA_914767755.1. Taxonomy (NCBI): domain Eukaryota; kingdom Metazoa; phylum Arthropoda; class Insecta; order Lepidoptera; family Noctuidae; genus Agrochola; species Agrochola circellaris. The sequence goes on from OU611848.1 coordinate 1,356,979, forward strand.
TATCAAGTCTTTTGTACGTAAGCGCTTATTCAGAGTTTCTATTTCAGCAATTATGAATGCAAGACGGCTGGTTTCAACGTAATTACAATGCCTACTCACAATTTGAATAGGACTCTAGTTAAGTCTACGATAGAGGTATACCTAGTACAAATGAAATATGTAGATTTGGTAGTCGTCGGTTTTTGAACGATATTATTTTATTTTAACAATCTGAAATAATATATTAAAGAGAAAAGGTTTTATTTTTTGTATGTTTGTTTGTTACGCTTTCACTCAAAAACGGCTAAACTGATTTAGCACACGGGTAGGCCATGACCTGGGTTAGGACATAGGATACTTTTTATCCCGATATTCCCACGGGTTCTAGACTTATACGGGTGAAACCGCGGGGCACTGCTAGTGTTCAATAAAAATCAAAGTATTAAAAAAAAAAAAATCATATTCTAATTACAGAACATAATATTTAAACTATATGTACGAGGTGCACCGGGTCGTGGCTAAATAATAACAGCCGCACGAGTTGATCGTAGGTTAAGCTATGCTTGCCGCGGTCGGTTCTTGGATGGGTACCTAATGGATATTACATATCGTCGCCATGCAGTGAAAACCTCGTGATTGCAATAAACGTTATTTTACAGGGAAGATAATAACTGTCTGAAGAATAGCCGTCATTGACGTTCTCTGATGTTCTCGTTATCAACGTTATAAGGCACTAGAAGCATCTTAGAGCTGTTCACTGTCTGTATTTTGTTCTAAGCATGCATTACGAGGTTTTCTACACAACAAATAAATAAAAAGAAAAGCAATTAATTTTCCTTCATGAGGTTTTCACTGCACGGCGACGATATCAAGATCCCTCCGTGCCTCGGAAAGCACGTTAAGCCTTTGGTCCCGGCTGTCATTCGTGGATCTTTGACAATCGTTACGGGTAGTCAGAAGCCCAAAAGTCTGACAACCAGTCTTACCAAGGGGTATCGAATTACCCAGTAACTGACTTTTAGAGGTCAGATAGGCAGTCGCTCCACGTAAAATACTGGTATTGAGCTGCATCCGATTAGACTAAAAAAGGTTAAGGAGATTGATTGACAAGGTCAGCGGGACAATATTATACGAAAACATAATACGCAATACATAATATCCATTCGTTTCAATTCATTTACTAAAACCAATATTGAATTAAGGTACCTACTTAATTTAAAGTTGGTTTTCTGTGTGTAAGAAATGTATTAAATGACCCTGGAATAATGATGTCTTACCACGTTGCATCAAATTATCTAATACCGCGATGAGCCAGTTCGTGCGAGTGAGCACAAGTCACGAGCTCGCTGCTCAAAAATGAAATGAAACGTTTATTTCTGTATATAGATCTTCTGAGACACTTATACAAGTTTTTGAAGAAAGAGACATTGCAGCTTTGACTTGACCTGTCCCGACAGACGGCATGCATGCATCAGTCTTCGTGTAGCTCAATGCTCAATATGTGTCAGATCTGCGTGATATTTGCGTAGGCCACATAAAAATACACAAAACCGCCATACTGCTATAAAGTCATGTATTCTATCTAGTCTGCATGGTACTCGCATTCACAGTTAGTTTTCTCTTTAAATGTCATCAAGAATATCATAAGTTATGTCACGTAAATCAATTAAAATACAATGTCAAAATTAATTTATAATTTTTCATTTAGTCCCAAGCCTTTTTGTCCTCTAAGTAATCTCTCTGTAAGTATTAAATGGCCCTGGCGCATTGATGTGTTTCCATTAAATATGTTTCACGCCGCATGCCACGTCGAGTCAGTTTGTGCGAGTGAGCACAAGACGTCACGAGCTGTCTCACACCTTGCGGCCCTCACTGCTGTCGTGACATCGTCTCGAGCACGTGGAAACCCTTATAAATTCAAGCACTCCGCTCAAATGGAGTCGGCAATCGATTTTACACGAAGGAATTCGTTTCGCACAGTTAATGGTATGCCCCAGGTGATTCGAATAATTAATCGATACCGTTCGTATTGGAATAGTTTTCACTCCACTTATAGGTAGGATTTTATTCAGAACTGTTTTGTTTTAGAAATTAAATATAATAATGGAAATCTATTTTGTTTTTAGCACAAGCCCACATTTTTTTTTTTTAAGTCAGGTTAAACTCTGAAAAGTAAGAGCTAAAATAAATATATCTTTTGTAAATCTCAGAAAATATTTTATATTACTTGAACATATTTATTTGGTACCTAATAAAAAAATTGTGACACATGTCATGTCCAGTTTTTCGGTTCATTCAATCGGTTTTTCATTCAACCATTCGTTCGCTTGTCCAACTGTCTCGAAACTAAAGACCCAATTAGATTATTGAAAATAATAAATAATCTCATACTTTTTTTGTCCACAACTACACGTTTTTATTTCTCGGAAGTCTAGGCACTGCGGCAGAGGTAGTTAGTACACCCTCATTTTGCAGCTACATGATCAGCCCCATGCAATAGCTACCTTCATCAACCGAAATTTCATCACCGGCAGTCACTGAGAATATTTTACCAAAATCTCCACACACAGGTTAGATACTGACTAAAATTTAAACCTTTTTAGTAAAATATAATTATTTAATCCTTAATATTTTTTGCTTTGTTCATACCGATATTTCACGCATAGTGCATACCTTCTGAAGTAACGAGGTTGATTTAATTATTTAGTTAGTCCTATTTGCTACTCAAATCAACGAATATTTATGTGACTCCATTTTCGGAATATTTTGTCAACCTTTTCTGAAATATTTTGGGTATCGTCCGTAGCCTTAAAGTGTTACGATGATGTCGTTGTGCTGCATTAGAATGAGACGTCTGCAAGCATCTTAAACTGCTAAGTTCGCGTCACCATCCCTGGGCCGGTGTAGTGAATTACGGCCTACTCCCTGTCACAGAGAGGAGGCCTGTGTCCCAGCTGGCAGTGGAAACGTTATAGCTGACTATGCTAAAGAAGCGTGGGCGTTACACCTGATGATAAGCGGTCACCAGGGCTTACAGATAATTTTAAAACCAGAAGCATTGCAGGAGCGTAGCCATCCGCCATTGACATTAAATGTCTTATGTGGCTGTAATTACACCAGTTGCGAACTAACCTTACTTCTATCGTCTCTAAAGCTAGTTCTACAAGCATGTATTTCCACAATAACCCTTCGTTAAGACAACATTAACGTGTGAGTAAGCAGCTTTGCTTGTATAAAACTGCTCGTTAACGTCTCCACTGGTGTGATGAAGTACGTACTTACGGCATTCCTGGTTCTTCCTTAGAATTTAATATGAGTGATATTGCGTCGGCGCTTTTTTCTACACCCTTGGCAAGTTTGCAAACTGGGGCGTTTGCAAAATGTCAGTTTTTGAAGTGAGGCGCACAAAAGGTGCGAATAAGGCGCACTTTTTGTGCGCTAAAGTAATTTTTATTCTCGTAACAATAAGGTTGCTGTTTAGTTACTGCTGTCACAAGAAATATAACTGTGAAAAGACTTTGAGTTTTTCTATAAACAATATTTTTATTTTTTATAAAATGGGCTTATCATAAAATGCAGGGTTCTTTAAGAGCGTTATTATCCTAAGAGTCACCTAAAGCGGTTACAATATTAAATTTAGGGTTATATGTAATTGCAATGCATTATTATTATTCTAGTTTGCTAGTTCATATTTCCATATAGTAATATTGCCAAATTAACCAAAACAGCGAAATATTTGAAATCTATTTGCGACGTTGCTAACTTTCAGAATAAACGCTCTTAAGTAACATCATCATCCACACCCCGACTTTACCCACTTTAAGTAACATAATACATACATAAAACTCACGCGTTCTTCCCACGGGGGTAGGCAGACACTACAGAACGCCACCTGCTACGATTCTAACAGCCTCCTTTTTCTTCGTTTACGTTCATACATCTGGTCATACACGCACGCCGGTTGTGAGTACTACGCACCTGTCGGTCGATTCTGTAAAAATATCAACGTGAAACTTAGGTGAAGTGAGCTGTCACTGTCACAAATCAACCGGCAGGATGCTAGGGATTAACATTATTGACAGCTCACTTCACCTAAGTTTTCACGGTGAGATGGTTACAGAATAGCACTGCTGATCTTACTGAAGAACACCACCAATTAGGTAAGAAGGTCATAAGTATCCAAAATTCTATTAAACATATTTTAGGATACCTAAACAGCTAAAGTCCCTAACTACAGTACTGTACAAATTTCGGCCAAACTAAATATTATTATGCTGAGCTGAATTCACTTGATTAAAACCACTCGTTAGTGAAACCACGGACATGATGAAATTCCTACTAATTTTCAGGAGTTTCGTTTAGTGCGGTTATAACTGCATTTCAGACGAACTGATTGTTATTTGTTTGGGAGTTTTAGTTTGAAGGCCAAAGAATATCTTTGTTTCGAGATAGTATAATTAAGTGGGGTTTCAGTAACACTCAAAAGCTTCTCGTAGCAACAATCTGATGACTCGTAAAAAAGGCGAAAACAATCCAAAATCATCGATGGTCACTCAAAGATTTAAATCGTAAGATTTGCCCTCACCGTCACACAAAAACGGCCAATAATAACAACAGTGAGCTCCCACACCCCGTTTCCATGGCAACGTGTTACATTGTGTGTGTCAGAGGTATCAAAATCAAACAAAAACACGGCCATCTTTTGACGCAGTGGGGCGAATATAACGATTTAATTCTTTGGTGTAGCTTGTTTTATCATCTGTGACGAATAAAATCGTTAAATCTGTCGATTTTCTTATCCTAGGTGGATAAAAAAGTAAGTGCATGCACCGTAGGTGGTAGGGTCTATGATTGCTTCTGGTTTTATGTAGCTAAGCTGTGGTTGCGGAATTCCAACACAGACGAGACATCTAATCCGTCCATTTTTGTCTCCATTTATCTGGCACTCCGTAATCTTGCTGCAGCTTATATCAGCTTAATTTATTGTGTCTATTTATTATACGCAGTAGAATGTTACAGTGTAATCCAGAGGGCTATGAAGGAACGATGGGAAATATGAGTAATGTGGAGCATTGTTGAGAAACTGAGGCATCTGCATAATATGTTAGGTTTAGATGGTGGACGTCGTCTCTGTATGTATTAAAGGAAATAATGGGGCATACAAAAAAAGACAGACTGTATTTCAAAGGTCTTGTAAAGTAGTGTAAAAGACTTAAGTCTTTTAGTATTCATTTCGGGACTTTCAAGATTTGGGACTAATGTCTCAGAAGTCACGAGTTCTTCAAGTTGTTAGTCCTTTTGAGTCTTCCAAGTCCTTCGAGTTTTTTGAGTTTTTCGTGTTATTGAGTCTTTTGAGTTCTATAAGTTAAGTCCTTCGAGTTCTTTGAGTTTTTCGTGTTATTGAGTCTATTGAGTTCTATAAGTTCAGTCCGAGTTCTTTGAGTTTTTCGTGTTATTGAGTCTTTTGAGTTCTATAAGTTTCTTCAGTCTTTTGGGTCCTATTCCAGATGGAAAACCCAATAACACTTTGCCTGACCTGGCAATCGAACCCAGGACCAAATGCTCAGCAAGTATCACTTGCGACCAACGATGCAGTCTAAAATAAAAAGACACTTTTCCAAATATATTCCTTCCAGAAAATTCGACAGTATATAAATGTCTCAGGTGTATTAACAAGATGATATTTAACTCAGACATGATTTATAACATTTTTCCTGTTACAAAAGAATTATGGACGAAAAAATTTGCTTCGCCACCAGCAACATCACTATTTTGTAAATAAGTTATGTTCGTTATTATTTTGGGTATATTGTCATCATTTATTATTAGGATGGAATGTTCTCACAATAATCTGCTGACTTATTTTTTTTCATTCGAGCTTATTTATCTTTATATATATATTTAAAAAAACAAATTTTCTGGTGTCGCCATAACTTGGTTGCACCAAATTGAATAATTCTTTTTTGGTGTGTTCGTTATTTGAGAATAACGAACACGGTTATTAGGATAGGTAGGTGAAGGTAGGGTAGGTAGTAGGTATGCAAGTAGGTAGGTAGGATAGGTAGATACGTAAGTAGGAAGGTAGGTATGTGGGTAGGTAGCGTAGGTAGGTATATAAGTAAGTAGGTAGGTATGAAGGTAGGGTAGGTAGGTAGATAGGTAGGTGCGCCGTAGATAAGTACTTACTGCTACCCGTGCGAAGTCGGGACGGGCAGCTAGTTAAACTTATAAAATCAAATCGTGTAAATATCCATATGAATAAAATTGTAAATATGTCTTTCCAATTATTACAATTTTATTCATATGGATATTTTTGCGGCTTACATTGATGAACACATACACATACACAAAGTTACGCCTCCTTCCCATGGAGGTAGGCAGGAATCACAGAACCCCACCTTCTACGATCCTTACATACTTCTTTTACGTACATACATCTGGTCATACACGCACGCCGGTTGCGAGAAATACGCACCTGACTTTTCTGAAGAACATCACTAATATGCCCCTATATGGGTCCCTATACCTATAGTTTGCTCTAAAGAGTGCGATTAGATAAAAATGATAAAATAAACAATTTTAATAAAAATAGTAAACTGATGTTTTCAAACAAAATATAATAGGTAGCCTAAATTGGCACGAAATAAACCACCCTTGATAATAAGGCACTAGTCACGCGCGGGGCGATGGTATCAACAATTCAACACAATTTAAAGTTTAATATTGTTAAATACTAAAACGAAAAAAAGCTAAGCCCACGGCTACAATGTTAATAGTTATTAATTATTTTTATTGTGTATGTTTATAATACGTAATGTAGAATACGTGGTTTCAATAAATGTGATAACCTAATCGCCACGCTACAGTGTACGTCCCTTTTGAGCCTCCTCCCAGCGCGCGGCGTTTTCACTCAAATCGTTTTGTAAATACCTTCTAAACAAAACAACTCCGGTCTGACAAAAGTGAATATATCTTTCTATTTGGTACATTGTTTTCACGCCTTCTAGAATTTGATAACATCTGGCAAAGAAGGCAGTGAAGGCTCGGAATAGTGACGAACATAATAAATTATTCACAGGTAGTTTGTTATTGTTTAAATCCGTTACATAAACTTAACTACAGAGAATAATAGTTTACGAGACAGGTTGACGTATTGTTCGTCCTCTGAAAACCTAAAATTAACTACAAAATGTCGATACCAAACGTTTCAATCAATCTTCCTTGCCTTTTACCAACTATGTTGGCGTCGGCTTTCAATCTAATCGGATGCAGCTGAATACCAGTATTTTACATGGAGCCCCATGCAGTTAGTGGGCAACACGATACCCCTTGGTAAGACTTTTCTTGTCGTATTGTCATCTCCACATTGTTCAATTAATCATTATGATAGTACGTCCCCTGGTTAGGCTTATAGAATCCAATCAAAATCTTCGTATAACTGCGTTTGCTTTGTACCTGGCTATTAAACTTAGGAAGGGTTCTATTATTAATAAAATTCTCGTGAAATATTTAGAAATAAATTAAACCTATCGAATATTTCGGATATAAAGGATTTCTTTGGATAATGGCTTTCAATTCACCAGAGACGTATTGAAAGCCTTTATTAAAAAATACTAGCTTTTGCCCGCGGGTTCGCCCGCGTGGATGTTGGAAAAATATCCCACGGGAACGTACTAGCGGGATTAAAAGTCTACAGTCTTAATGTTAATCCAGGTTATAAACTAACTTTGTGACAAAACCGTTTTTGCGTGATTGAACTTTTAAACATCCAAAAATAGGATTGGTGGAAATCACACAGGAAAGCGCGTAAAAATTACAAACTTTCACACAAATTTTCATCCCCTATTTAAACCTTTTAGGGTACGATTTTTCAAATTTCCTTCCCTAGTGCTCACTTTTGCTCTTGTGCAAAATTTCATACGTCTAGACCCAGCGTTTTATCTTGTACATTGTCTGTCATTGAATGAATTCTATTAAGTAGATTATTTATTTATCAAACACTTTATTGGACACCACATATATTACAAAAAGGGCAAAAGGACTGTTTTCATTATTACTCATTTAAATAACTTTGAAAACACGCGTTGTGTATAATGAATGCTTACCAGACTGAAACAAAATATTCCAGTAATTATCCTTCCTTGCAGGCAAAACTTTAGCCCTGTAAAAACTTATATAGCCCAAAACGCTGGGCAGCCAAACATGTGGACTGCTCAAAACTTTCATCTAATTTTTTACGCCTGTTGACTTACAAAACTCATTCATTTTTGATCATTACTATTCGCTGGAATTTCATTGAAGAGCTATTTCATATGCCAATGGACAAAGAAGTTCTGTGATCATTCGTGTGGACCTGCCACGTGGGTGTTGGATTTAATGGAGTTATTATAATAGAGACCTACGCAACACTACTAATATGTTTTTGTTTCTTTGTTTTTATACCTAGTGGGGACCGCCTGGCCCTTTGTATACACGTTTTTCTTTCCGTGAAAATACGTACATATATAATAAACTACGATTTATTCACCATGTGTAGGCACGGTCGTGAGTGTTGTAAGGGTCACTATGGAAGCTTGTTGACATTCACGTTTTTTCTACAGCGCGGTTTATACGCCATACCGTAAAGAACCCGTGCCGTGTACTAAGGGCCTTACCAGGTGTCCTAAGGCGCTGTCCTAAGGTCGCCGTGCGAACACGCGACTGTCGCGCTCACAAAGGTCGGTTCCGGTTTTTAGAACAAATGACTGACATATCGTCGGTCGGAGTCATTACTGGAACATCTCTAAAAGTTTGTCTTTTGAACTAAAAATCAAATGCATTATCATTCTGCATACTTAGTCCAAAACACAAAATTTTAGAGATGTTCCAGTAATGACTCCGACCGACGATATGCAGAACGCGATGATCGTGTATTCACGCGACGATCGCTTTCTATTAGGACAGCACTTTAAGCATACTCCAATATTCCTTAAATACATCCATATTAATTAATGTTGGCGAATATCAGAATAATGCTGTAAACAAAACATGATTCTGGGCTATTTTCTGTGTTATCACAAAATAGTTCAGAATCTAGTAAGTCTTTACTAGATTCTGAACTATTTTGTGATAACACAGAACACAGAACTTTGTAGACACAAAGTTCTAATGACTAACAAACAAAACCTATACAAACTAAAGAACATGTACACGTTCTCGTCCTAACAGTTAATTCTACAAAATAATTAAATAATAATTAAGGTACAAATTGACTCTGAATCTGTATACACTAATAATAATAATATTATGTAACGAACGTATAAACTATAAATAATAGTAGTTAGTAGTTTTATATCCTTTTTTAAGAAATATTAAAAAATGTATTGCTTATGTAAAAAAAAGTTATAAACGAAATAAATTATAAAGAGAAAAGATTAGATTTTATGTAGGTATCTAAAAAAATATTATAAAGAGATAATATTTGATTGTATGTATGTATGTTTGTTTGTAATGGATAAACTCAAAAAATACTGTCTGAACCGATTACACAATTCTTTCACTTATAGAAAGCTTCATTATCAGCGAGTAACATGGGCTGTATTTTATCGACTTCCACGCGAACGAAGTCGCGGGCAGAAGCTATTGGTCGCTCGGCATCCAATACCGCGAATGTGACATTTTTGACGAGAATCTGTTTTTTATTTTATTTCATTCTACACGTTCAAATACATGATCCTGCATTAAAAATAAGATTTTCGTCAAAAATGTCACATTCGCTGTATTGGATGCCGAGCGACGTATTAATATTATAAAGAAAAAAGATTTGTATTTTTGTATGTAATGAATAAACTCAAAAAACGACTGGACCGATCTTAAAAATTCTGTCACCTGTAGAATGCTACGTTATAACTGAGTAACATAGGCTATAATTTATAAAGATACCATGCGGGCGAAGCCGCTAGCGAAAGCTAGTGTGTAATAATTATTTTCCTGTCTCAGAGTTTCTCAAGCTAGGTCACAATTTAGTCTGTCTGGTGGTCACAAGACTCACAAGTTAGTCTGTCCTAATAAACAGTATCACAGTCTAGGCCTGTAATCCCAGAAGTTATTGCTATTAAGTCCTGGGAGCAGCAGGACAATCTATTGTGGGAACTAGTTGTCTGTCAAAACAATTTATGAAAGGCCGGTGCCGGTGGTAATAATAGATGGGATGAAATAACTTGTAGGAGGAGGCTTAGTTCTTTAGCAGTAAATAATTGTTTTATTTTGTTACTCGGGATCGATTAAGAGTAGCCCAAAACAGCAGACGCCTGCCTGGGTAATAAAGCATGTACGGTCACCAGTCCAAACGTCACGAGCATTTCTGGATCTTGTCAAATTAAGCTCGTTACTTGTATTTGGAAGAAAAAAGAAAGCAAATAGGTATACTTGCGGTAAGAATGACCCAACAACAGACCAAGTTGGGGAAATATGCGTCATATCCACGCAATCTATGCGAGACAGAGTCCCAGCGCTGCTGTTTTCAGCGACAGCCGGCGTTGACGTGATGATGTCAACCGGTGCAGCATATAATGAGATATAAATAAGAAATAAAAAATAAAATAAATATACAATACTTCATTCTAAATGTTTGTGTAAATAAATATTTAAATTGGGAACATTCCGCTCAGTCATCAACGACTCTCTTAAGCACTGGCCACACTGAGGTGATTCCCGCGCGGGGTACGAAACGCGACTGTGCGCGTCTATTATTTTAATGATAAAGGAATCATCACGCAACTAATTGCGCCAATTTGAACACACAAGTGAGTTTAAAATAAGCGCGAGCGATTTTCGTCCCGATTCCCGCGAGGCTTGCACCTCAATTTGGTTAGACCTTTACGTCATTCACCCGCCATTTTTGAAGTCGCTATTTTGCATTGCATATTATGACAGGTTCTTAACTTGTACGCGTAAAAAATTACGCAATTCATACAAATCGTATTAGTTAAGTACTTGTTCTTTCTTGTCCGTAATTATTAGGTCGAGACCTAATAAATACGGACAAGAAAGATCAAGTACAGTAAGCGGTCATAATTGCAGTAGCACGCTAAGGATTACATTGCTTAGAACACGCGTAGGCCGAACCTACGTCTGTGTGCGGTACCTACAGCTGTGTGCTTAAGTGATGTTCACAAACTGGCGTCGACCGAAACAAAAAACATACCGTCGCTTTCACACCCAAGAGTTCGTAATTACGTGTGACCTTGGTAGGTTCATAATATGATTGCTAAAATTCACGACCAATTATTAAGGTCCAATAGCTGATAGTGTACCGTATCGGATTGTGAGACACATAGGTCGGGGTTCCAATCTCGAGATGAGGTTTTTATTTTTCTTTTCAACAATAATCTTCATTCTTCTTCATTCTTCAATCTTCGTTCTTTTATTATTAGATAAATATAATTAATATTATATTATTATTCTCGTTTATTAAAACGAAAATAATAATGTAATAATTACTATATTGTTATTGAATTATGGGGTTAAGAATAAAAATGTTCAATGAGTGATTACAAAATGTTTATTCGATGTAATTATAAGAAGTATAAATAATTAAACTGCTAGTTAAAACAGTTCATTTTCTCATAAAGAACAATTGATTTATTGAAGTAAAGTAGCTAATCAATGAAATATGACAATAGGCTTAAAATAGGTAAGTATTGTATCTTAGTAATATAATAATATTGTGCTTTAATTACTCTGTGTGTGGGTAACATACCACAAATTTAGCAAATCTACCCACGTAAATATAACAAGTGCGGACTCGTTGTCACAAAACAATTAAATTACTCAGTAATACTACTTTTATTCTACTGCGAGTGAGTTCGTTCTATTTCAAACTTCAAAATTAACAAAGGACTTATTGAGGTTATAGCTTAAGTATTCATTTTCATTACGAAAAGAAGATTGAAACTAAACCTCAAAATAATTCTTATTACGGTTAAGACACAATATAACTTAAATATTACTAAAACCAATATTTGTATTTTATTACTTAATACTTGGTATAACCCCCATTATTATCAATGCAATTAAGTAATCGTTGACGCATGGATCCCACAATATTGAAGCATATATCTGTTCCCCTTAGATTTTCCCATATTTCCATGCAATGCAACTTCAACTGCTCATCAGATCGCTCATTCCGTGCTTCCCATCGCTGTATCATCAAACCCCATAGGTTTTCTATGGGGTTGAGGTCAGGAGATCGTGCTGGCCAAGGAATAACTTTTATGTCCGGGTGTTTATTAAACCACTCACGCACAGTGCTCGCCCGATGAATTGGGCAATTGTCCTGGACAAAAGTTATCTCCTTAAACTCATCAGCAGGGTAAACGTTGCGCACAGTGGGTAACATGACATCACTTAATACGTCAACGTAAGTCGAGCTGTTGGCGCGAGGAGGAATATATTCAAGTTCCCCTGGCCCTGCTGCACTCATCCACCCATGTTAACTGTGATTCGACCTGATTCTGTATTGGGGACTATGTTTTCTTCACACCATCGTGTATTATTCATACGCCATAAATGAAGTCCCCCTTTTTGGCTGGATTTAAATGTCTTTTCGTCTGAAAATATAGTCGTGTCCCAGTTGAAGTCTAAGTATTCGCGGGCAAAACGTAAACGTTCTTGTTTATGTTTTTCCGTCAAATATGGTTTTTGAGCTGGTTTTCGATGATGTAAACCTTCTGCGTGGAGTACACGGCGAACGGTTCGTAAAGACGTGTCGAATAATTCGGCAAAACGTCTTGTCGGTATGAAACCACTTGTTTCATATTCGCTGACCATGTGCTGTCGCTGCGCCTCTTTTATGAGCTGGGGTCTTCCGCTTCGCTTTCGACTGGCAAGGCTACCCTCTTCCTCATGTCTTTTCACCCACCGACTCACAGTATTTCTCTAAAACTAAAAAGGAGTAGTGTTAGGCTATTTAGCAAAATACTAGTAGATTAAAACGTTTAAAAAAAATAACTACTAGGATCAGGAGTTAGGTATACTTTAATTAGATGTTTGATAAAATAATTAAATCATAATACTCACACTCAGTCCGGTTTCATCAGATATTTGTGATATTTTAAGTCCGCTTTTACGCAGCGAAATAATATTCGCTTTCATTTCAATATTTATATTTGCTTGCATTTCGAAATGAACTTTAACACCGCTAATATATTAAATACACGTCACTAACCCACAATAACAACCAACCAACAACGTTCTATTTAGTCGCGGTGAATGAGTCGTAAGTTAACTGCATCTGTCTACCTTAATATCATTGTTTATTTAGGTTTCTGTGGGTATAATCATAAAGTTTTACGAGTTAAGTGAACAAGACGAACGTTACAAGGAACTAGACGAGTGATTTTTAAAACTTTAAAAAAACTATCACCGCGCGTGAGATTTGAACCCGCGACTCGCTACACATGAACGTGCCAACCCCCGATTAGCTATCATGCCATACACCAGAATGTTTGAATTTATGAACTACAATAATTTGTAAACTAATGAGAGTGTGTGTGTCTATAGTATAGAAATGACTTATTATAAGAAGGTCGTAAGTTAAAGCGAAGTGTCAATCTATTCGTTTGTGAGGTTGCTACTGCACTTATGACCGCTACTGTACCTATGAAATCAGCGTTTTGCATGGAGAATTTTAAAGAAGTTACTTTTTTCATACTAACATTTTCTTAATTTATGGGTATAACAACCATGAATACTAATGTTTTAAAACTTTTATGCACTAATGTTTAAAAACTAAGATAACGTAATATGCCACTTAGATTAAGCGACAAAAATAAGTTCTGGCTAGGTTAAACAAATTGTAGGCATTTCTGCTAACAAAATGAGGAGTCATTTTTAAGGTATTTTTTATGTTTAGAAAACTATAAGTAATAAGGTTTTTTTACAATTGGTAGTTGTCTATGATGGTCATTATTCGATATAATACCAAGCAATTGATGAATATTTTAAATCATAGAAGTGACAAGGTTCTCTATTTGTGAGAAAAAAAACGCCAATTTCATAGGTGGGGACCCAATATTATTATATTGAGATCTTAGTGGACGAGCGTGCTGGAGCAGCATTTAGATTTAGCCAATCGGATACCGATAAACTTGGGCTATACTGTACTGGCGCATTTCACAGCAGCCGATTGGACGTGAATGAAGTCGGGCGACTCGCGTAAGCTTGAGCAATCCGATGCAATTCTTCGGAACGGTTCAGAATGATGCTCGAGCATTCCAATCGGCTCTACAGTGGTTTATATTAGAAACTGCAAATATGACCCATGAGCCACATAGACATAAGTCTTAATTTCCTTTATTTCAATCTTATTATTATCCCACTGCCTCTTCTCATAAAGAGGTTAAGGGTGCGTTTCCACTGAAGCGGAGACGAGCGAAGCTGAGCGGAGACGTGCAATCACAATGGTTGAAATCTTCATCGCGTCTCTCGTCTCGTCTGTGATTGGACGATTCCTGCACGTCTGCGCTCAGCTCCGTACGTCTCCGCTTCAGTGGAAACGCACCCTTACGCTTGCTCAAGGCGAGTTGGCGATTTTAGACTTATACAACGGGTAACAGAAGACCTCAGGCACCCCAATTAGAATGTTTAATTGTAAGACTAAAATAATATATCTGTAATTTAATTAAGTAAACTAAACCATGTCTTCTTCTATACATATAAATAAATAAAATTGAGGTATCTGTTTGTAATCTATAAACGGTATTTAAAACAAAAAAAAAAAAAAAAATGTTGGGGCCGGCTAATCTCGAAAACGGCTGGCCCGATTTTGAAGGGATTTTCACTGGCACGTAGCTGATGTTATAAGGAGTAACATATAGGTTATTAGGAGTTACATATAGGATATAGATTTATTTTAGAAAAAGAATCCGAGCGGCAGCAGCTCGTTTTTATAAAATTGTTGTGTTGGCTCTAAATTCGGTCGTGCATTTAAATTCAAGTGCAAGTAAATTCTGTAGGCTTTATGGCTTTAATTTTCTTAAATTAAATATTTTATTAACTTGTTATGACATATTGGTTTTAATTTAAGTTATATAAAAGTTTTTTTTGGGGAACATTAACCTAAATAAATCATTATGGAAACCGATTCAAAAGCCGATCCTAAACAAACTACTTACTTTCAGGTCTTGAGTTAATTCTGTTACACCATGTATATTTTAACAGGTTTGTCACGATGTTTTTCTTCACCTATGTTAGTGAGCTCTTAATTTCATCTAGTTCAATGTAAAAGGCGCTTTGATAAGTGAGGAGTCGTCGTTCACAATACCTAAAGCCTACGTAACATTAGAAAACCCATTATTCTTTAAAACAAGAGTAGGTACTTTCTTTAACTTGAAATAGAATTTAAACAACCTGTTTTATCGCCTTTCTATAAAAGCATTAAAATGCAAAGTTAACTCAAGAAATAAATAGACACCCTTATTTTCTTTACGAGAAGATTTTTTTTGCAATAACAAATGACGATCTAAGCTGGAAGATCAAAAACTTTTAAATCAAAAAGCTTCTTTTATGTGGCACTAAACAACTTTGTGGGACATTAAGTTCTTCCATATATAAAAGTATTGGGGATTATATTAAACTGTACTTTATTACAATAACTTAAAGTTCGAACTTGATCGTGTAGATGGTGTTAATTTTGCGAGTGAGCTAGGCCAAAAGAAAAAGATACAGTATATTCTCAGACTATTTTAGGTACTTTATATTATTGAATAAATTGTTCAGTTCATTTCATATGTAAATTAGAAACGAATATATTTATACTGAGTGTACAATTTCTTTGTTCTTGTCTCGAGAAGTCTGAAGTAGTCTCTTAGCTTTAAATTAGACTCCTGAAATTACTTTCATCCCATCTGCGACCGCGAGAACATGTCTTAATAACAAATCTCTTGAAGCATTAATTATTCATAAAGTATTCTTTCTTAAAGTTAACCTAGTATTGAAAAAAAATAGAAATCATACGTTATATTAAACCAATTCTCAGCACATCGAAACTTCACTTTTTTTGTTTTTTTTTGTTTGGGGATTTATCATATAACTTCTCCCCCGCTCTAGGCGGAGCGGCAGGGCGTGTCAGACTCTTACTGACTAAAACCCACCTGTGTTCTTTCAGTTGCCTGTACGTTGCCTGGGGCCACGGTATCTCTTTCGGGGGCCCAGTGTGGGTTGTTGAATGTCACTTGTCTTTGAATTTTTGGTTCTAGGACATGTCGGCTTCCTCACGATGTTTTCCTTTACAGTTTTAAAAGCAATGGTGATAAAATAAATTACACAAGTTAAAAGTGCCAGGGCTAAGGCCCACGATACTTGATTCGGGGCAGCTAAGGATGAAATTATCTAATTATCACAAAGACTAATAAACCGTGTCGTTTTATGACATGCAAAGTGACATTCAACCAAAAGGCTCATTTTCATCATTGGTCGATAGGGCTCGTATGCGGGATGTGGGGATTTCTATAGCGCATGCCATAGGGCCCGCATGCAGGGAACCGTTTTTATTAGTCCATAGGGCCTGCGTGTGGGGTGTCTACGGTCTTCGGGGAACCGTTTTCTTTAGGTAGTCGAAAGGGGACGATTGCGGTATACGCAGAACCTGCACCGTACGTCCTGCTGCGTCCTGCTGATGGTGTACCGACCGCGTTATCGACTTATGACTTTCATTAATCACAATACCCCGCCTACGGGAACCCCCGCATGCTGTATATCGACTAATGAAAATGAACCATTAAGGTGATTAAGCAATTAGGAGGTCCCTACCTACTGAAGAAAACAATGGGGGTTGGTCATATTTTTGCAATACCGACTGGAACCATGTGGCTTATACGACATGGCTGTTTTTTATACGTTCATGATATTGATATTAAATAGACACAAAAAGGAGAATCTATCAATTATAACCCAATCTAATGAGAATTAAAGATATCACAAGCTTATATTGTATATTCTTTTCTTAATAATCTCGCGATCTTTTCTCCCAAAAGGATCATAAGCTGGACTATGAATACAACATCAATCACTGAAGGCTCAACTCAGCTTGATTATGTATGAGTACTATGAGTAGTCAAGTCTTTTCAATGGAGAGTGTATGCCTTTAGTTTTGTATTAAAGCTACCTTAGTTATGAAGGTGAAAAGTAATAATCACGCCATTTTATCGTTCTGTGAAGTCAATCACTATGAAATGAAATGAAATTAATTGAAATTGTTTATTCTGTAAATATTCCTATTTACAGAATAAACAATTTCAATTAATTCAGGAATCGCTTTCACACGGTCATCTTATTGAAAACAAATAAATAAATATTTTAAACAAAAATAAGCTAGATGGAGTTGGACATTTCCTATCTCCTTATCTATGCCTGAGAAGAAATGGCGAAACAAACTCTGGGGTCAAAGTTTTTTTAAAGTCCAGACATAATCTCGGTCAGACACTGTGAAGACCATGAGTGTCCGAAGTCTTTTGAGAAAAGAACCACACAGCTTTGACCTGTCCTGTCAATGCAAGCATTTGTCAGTGATCGTGTAAAACAATACCAAAAAAAGGCCTTTTGGGTAAGCCGCATAAAGTATTCAAATTGCCAAATATCATTAAAACGAATGGAGAAAGAAAAACACCCACGTATGTCCTCATATTCACAATAATTAAAGTAATATAATACGTGGTCAGAATGGATGGCCGTTCTTCAACACACATCAACAACTCACCGAGATTCAGATAAAATGACTGACACTTTTCGTCCACAAATAAATCGTCTCAAAATCTCTGGAACTACGTGAATGAAGATGAAGTCATAATAAACAACAACCAGATAACCAGATAAATGATTATAGTTAGCTTTTTAATTTGGATAGATCAGCTTTAAAAATCACCAATATGAACAAGATCAAAACGGTATCGGTACCTAGTATACTAAGTCTACGCTTTTTGGGATATTAAATTATGAGTTACGTAAAGATCAGAAGCAAACAGCATCCCAGCTATAGTTTCTATTAGAATATTATTTCCTAACAATAGCACATCACATAACACACAACACATAAAACACGACACACAATGTAGGGTATCAAACCTAACAACTTGCGCGCGGTCTTCATTAGCAGGCGGCGTGAAAACGCGTCATCGGCTATAATTTAAGCTATAATATTTTAATATCAACCACCAATATACCAAGCCTTATTTAATACAGTCGACTCTTTTATTCCACCCGGAGCTAACACATAACACATATACACAACATAACACAACACTCACATCGAAAGTCACCTTTTCCCATCAATTGGCCCAATCAGTTGTTCCGTAACATAAGCTCATTGGCGACATGATCAAGTTAGCCCAACTTCGTAGCTCCAAACTCGACTTACAGTTCGGTTAGAGCTCGGTTATTCTGTAACTTTGAACCAGTGTCAATTGTAATTCGAGAAGTTAAAGTGAATTCCAATGCTGAACGCGTTTTCGGAAGCTTGTTTGACAACTTGGATACAACGCTTTTGACGTGGCTGGAGGTGCCTGATAATGGAAAAGAAAATGTTTTATTTTTATTTGATTTTAGGTATCGAAGCTAGTGGCTAAGTATTAACAACCACACAGGTCAATCATCAAGGTTAAGCAACGCTTAACGAGTTCGGTCCGTGGATGGGTGACTGTCCATTATATACCGAGACGCCTCCGCGCCTTGAAAAGCAAGTTAATCCGTTGGTCCCCGGCTGTCACTCGTAGATCTTTGACAGTCGTTACAGGTAGTCAGAAACACGAAAGTCTGACAACCACTCTTACCAAGTGGTACCGTATTACCCAATAACTGGGTTGTAGAGGTCAGATAGGCAGTCACTCTATGTAAAATACTTGTATTCAGTTGCATCAACCCCAACATACTAAGTTGGGAAAAGGCTAGACAGATGATGATGATGTAACTATAAGTCTCAAATTAAAAGGCTTCTAAGAAAATACTTATATAATCCTATCGTGGTACTATCACGCTAGGAAGGAAAGCATGAAAAACAAAAAATGCAGTAGGCATTCGTTTTTCTACGAAATCGAGCTCATGCATGACACAATAAATGTATTATATCCACTTGCCTCTTAATTTTAAATAACCTCAAAAACAGATCTCTTCACCTTGTACAAAGGGTCAGTGTATTGGTTTTACCTCATAATTTATCATTTCATCCGAAAGACGTCCACTGCTGGACATAGGCCTCCCCAAAGCACCGTCACTTCGACCGGCTTCTCGCATCCAGCATATTCCTGCGGCAAACAAGATCATCGAGTTGGTTTTACCTAAAGTGACCAAAAATTTCCTCGACAGTCGATGCTAAACCTGGGCCATCCATTGAAGTAAAAACTGCTTATTCTCTCTAAAGTGCATCTTACGCCACAAAAAAAGGGCATGAGGATAAAAAAATAGTGTATCAGCCACTAATGATCCCAAGTTAGTCAACTGAAGGGTCTTCAGAAGCTCAAGTTTCCTCACAAGTTTCATCTAAGCCGGATCGGAACGTGATCGGATTACCTATAAGGTGTTATAGGAAGGTAAATCTGAGTTAGTAGGTGAAACAACCCATGAATAATAATAAACAATTGTTTAAGTTTAAAAACACAGCAGAAAACGGCGTAAAATTATATATTTAGGACAATCCTCTGGCTGAAAGGAGATTGAGTTTGAAGCTTCTAATGAGTCTATTTCGTTGTGAATTATTTGTAAGTTAGCCATTTTGTTGAGTTTGATACTTTTAATTTTGATTGACACAAGTCATCAAGCATAAGTACGGAAGTAGATAAGATGACTGTACACAATTAAACATATAGAAGGCAATTGTGTATGAGAATGTGATTGAGTTTTCAAGGTGGAAGATATGATGAGAGTGAGATTTGTAAGTGGGCTTGTGAATTTTCTTTTGGTAACATATTGCACTAATGGTAAGATGCTAAGGAGCGGCGCCTCCTGGCACAGGCATCTAAATGCTTAAAACGAGACGCCACCAACTGTATAATGTACAACGTGTAATAATGAAATAAAACATTTTGTTTTTTTTATGTTTTTTATTGAGTTTGTTTTTTCTTTGAACGCGCTAATCTCTAAATTATTTCGAAAACGGAGTAATAGCGCGGGTGGGCGTTGCGACGCTGTGGGCGATGCGACGCGGTGGCTCGGGAGGTGGTCCGAAGGAGATTTATAAAAATGTGGCTGTTAGTTTTAATGTTGTCTTCCATGCGAATGAAATCGCGGGCAAAAGCTAATGATACCATAATGATAGTGACAGACTTTATCCACGTGAATAAAAATAAACTTTAAAACTAACTTTCCCTGTCAAAATAATGCTTTAAAATAACCTTTTCTCGATTAAAGTGCCGTTTTCAATTATTTTAGTGTTATCTGTGGTGAAGGCTGCTGTAGCACGTAACCCTGCCGTGTATTTTTGGGTTTGGGTGCCGTATTTACGATATTATTTATTATTTATTTTTATTGTGTATAAAATACCAAAATTTTAGATAAAGTAGAGTATGAAACTGCACATAGCTAAGTATTTAAACACTCGTGCGATGCTATTATAAACTCAAACTCAATAATTCAATATTTCAATAACCCCTGATTATGTAACAGTTTCATAAACGACTATAAAAGAAGAAGGCTCATGTATGAGATGTTAAAGAACTTTTAACAATCGAAAAAGATATTATGAAGAAAACACTCTTTCCTTACTTTTATTCCCAACACAACTGTAGTACACACATCAAAAGTGTTTAAGGATCAAGTACATTATTAACTATAATAAATTATCCAAATAATATTTACCAAATCTAGTCTTCCAGACGCCCGGCTTCTTACTTTAATTCCTATGTTTAAGTTAACAACTTACCCCTATGATTTGTAAAAATTAAGAAACATTGCAATTTATGCAAATTGTGGGAAATTAACTTTTCTAGTAAAGATAAAAAATAATAATCTGCGTTTCCACCATTGACACGAAGCACACAAGCACAGCGATTTGGCATGCTTAAAATCAGTTCATCAAAATCACTTTGAGAAATGGCCGCCCACGTTCTTTCTAGCAAGTCAAAAAGTTGTTGTGGGGTGCCTGGAACCAGTTTGCAAAATTCCGACGGTTCTTCTCATCAGTTCTCGTGTCAAATGATGTCGTCGCTCTATATAGTTCTGAAATAAAATGAATTTTAATTTTATTTATATCGATGTAATTTTTTTCAGTTTCGATGCAGAAATTAAAAAATCCTGATTGACAGTTGATTTTCTATTTTTAATCAAAACTTTAAAGAAAATTATTTTTTCAAATAGTGAAATTCACCAAAAATAATCAATAACGATCCAAAAAATTTAAAATAATAATCCTCAATTGCGGCGATACTCTTAAACATACTTGATCCCTAGACACTTTTGAAGTGTGTATTTCACAATCTAACAAAGACTAAAGCTCTGCACTACATTTTACCATTTAAAATGACTTTTGTCCCATCCAGAAATAACGATAATAATTATCTTAACCATTACTTCTAAGAGTTACCAAAGTAAAATAAAAAAAATACATTCAGGTTCAATAATGAAAATACATTTAATTTTTTTTACAATATTAATAATTTGTACTTTGACAGTGTTGCCACAGTGAATATTATGATTGTGTATTAAAAAAAAACATTTTGACAAGCTTTATAATTAGCTTGCTGCTTTAATCTTCGTGCAGACCAGCGCGACGCGACTCGAACAATACAATTTCTAAGATAACTTGACGTTATAACTAACCGGTGTCGCGTCGCGCTGGTCTGCACGAAGTTTTATGCTATTCGTATGTGTTTTCAGTTACTCCCATTGTCATCCATTTTTAAAGCACTTCCTGGCATCTGATCGAGCAGAAACTTGGCATACTTATATTATAACTACATAACAACGTAAAAATATAATACCATGGAGCTGGTCTGATGATGGAGCCCGAAGATAGCCATAGCCATGGTCAACTCCTCAACTAAATAAGATAGCGTCGTTGAGTTTGAACTCCTTGGTTGTGTTTCGACAAGAACTTTAGCCCAAGATGGTGTCCAGGGTCTGATGATGGAGCAGGAAAGTGAAGCTTTTAATGACCTAAAAAGTACTAAATAAAATTTACGTAAACATAGAACTTCAATATTTTTTCAAAAGCTTGGGGCGTGAATTGAGTGCTTCTGAAGATATTGCTTGTATTTCAATTTAGTAGCTGGGCGACCGAGCTCTGCTCTGGTGAAAATAGTGTATGCTCATTTAATAGTATAAGATAGTTCATACTAATTCCATGCTGCCATGTCCTTATTCTAAGGTAGCCATCTTGTTCTAAACTTTGGCTGACCAAGCTCTGCTCGGGTGAACATACGGAGAAAACGAATTTTCCCAGATATGAGACACAGCTAGATCGATTTTGCGCCCCCGTAAACCCCTATATTGCAACTTTCATTGAAATCGTTGAAATCGTTAGAGCCGTTTTCCAGAACGTTATTACAAATATATAAATATACAAATATTGCACATTTAATAGTATTCAATTTATATTCATCACCATGTAGGTCTAGTGGGATGGGTGAAAGTGTGTGCAGGAAGTTTTATTGTTATCATTTATATTATGTTTAAACGTATATTAAATTATTGTGTTAATATTATAATAATAATTAGTTATTGGTAGTAATTGTAGTGTTGTCAGATAAATTGTGAATAGCTTTTTTAGTGAATACTTCGTAACTAAATAAATATGTATTATGATAGTAGCCTGCACAACCATTAGCAGATAATGTAAAGTGATAATGCGGTTCTTGCCAAGATGAAAGTTATTCGATCGTAACTTAATTAAAGACTTCCCGATGCCAAGTGTCGCTTGGCAAATATTCATCCCTCTGTAACCAAATTGAATTTATGTGGGAGTAGCGCATTTGTATTTCCCTTCCATACATTTCTATCAGCAGTATTTTAGTGTCCTTCTGCTTCATTGCCAAAGTCATGTTTCACGCAATCCTTCTTTTCATTGGTCTTCTCTTCAAAATGTCACTTATAGATAAATCAAGAGGTAGTTGCTACAAATCAGCGCTGTTGACGATAGGTTCGTCCGAAGTCACAGAATTTTGCTGAGCAACGACCTGTTTTTGCTCAGATGCGACCCAGGACTTAATTGTTATTGTTGCTTGTTTGTTACAAAAGTAGTATATTTTCCACTCTGTAATCGTCATTTTGTTTTTGTTTTGATTGCTTGTTTGTTGTCATTTGCCAGTGTCGCAATACAGAGTCAATGTAAATTGTCTTTGGTCCCTAGCCCTGACATCAAGCAATGAATAATATTATAAAACTTTTATTGCTTGAATATGAGGCTTTTGACTACTTTGTATGTATGTATTTTATGTTTTTTTTTTAAGTGAGTTTTGTTTGTGTCGAATTGTTTTCTTCTTTCTCTCTTCCTTTTTTCTATATCACCATTCTCTTGCCCTTATCCAAATTTACTTGGCGTCGACACAACATGTCTGACTTTGTCTTCCATACCTCTCTATTAGTCGTCATCTCGGCAGTCATCCCGTTTCTAGGCATATCATCTTTCACACAGTCCATCTATCATTTCTTTGGTCTTTCTCTACTCTTATAATCACCCACATTCACACCCAAAACTTTCCTTATCTACGAAATTTTACAAAATGTGACATAAATCACATTCAAAATATAAATATGTATCTCTGTTACAAAATAAAATCTTCCCGTATGTTTGCACAGGCTGATTGGTCCCCAACGGTTTGTATTTCTGTACCGTAATTCATGTAAACATGGGACTTACTGACACCTTAACTGTTTTTTGTCCTTACTTACTCCCTTACTCATTGCCTGTGACAAGAGAAGTTCAACACTAAAGTTTGAAGCTGTAGGTTGAAATTCGATTGAAGTAAGGCATAAGTTATGGCGTTTAGAGTGTGAGGGGTTAAAATTTGAAGGTTTTTTAATGAATGTAGGTATAATGGTGTTAACTGCCGTGTATTTATATACCGATTCGGTATTTAATGTATGTTTCAGGCACACACCTAAGTATGAAACATTTCCACTCGTGTGGGTTTTGCGTAACATTTAGAAGTCAAAAGGTTTCAGGGTGAAACCTTTTTAGCCATTAATATTGTGTTTAAATTATAAAGCCATTTATAACACCAACTTCTAAATGAAAATGATAAATTTTGCCACAAAAGCCACGCCTTCTATTTCAGTCCAAAATTCTGAAATATTCATGAAGAGCTTATTCACTTTATGTTCCGTTTTAAGCTCCCTAACTGAATATGAAACATATTCCATGCAGCCGGTGCGGTACTGCACCAAGCTGCTTACAAATATTTAATGTCCCTTGACGTCTGCTTTTCTCGACCCAAACTACCCTTTTCAAACAGTTTTGAAATTCCTCAGTCACAAACTGCTAAAATGTATACAAAACTTCCTAAAGTAACAATTTAATATTTCATTACAAACACCCGAATAGAATAAAACCTCAGTCTAGCTCGCTTTTAAATAAATGAGATGGTGTTACGACTGGAGACGAAGATCTTGGAAGAAAAGGTGATATGGCAAAAGGTTTAGGCAGAGGTGTACCTACCTATAGTACACCCACAGTTCGCTAGTTATGTTTAAGTCCCATGTAAGGGGGCGAGCCTATTGCCATCAACAGGGCACAAATTCAGACTTCGGGCTGCTACTGAGAAATTCGTCATGGAAAAACCCAATTACAGTTTGCCCGACCCGGGAATCGAACCTAAGATCTCATGCTCAGCAGTAGCGCTTGCAACCGCTAGACCAACGAGGCAGTTCTTCTATTCCTCTTAAGGGTAAATGGATCACCTATTCTCTTAAAAGGATGTATTGAGAATATAGTCAGCATGTTATACTCGTATGTATTGAAATCTAGTTGTTGTGTTGTTGATCATTAATTCGTTGTCCAGCCATCACTTATTCATTCAAGAGATTCCCTCAGTAAATTTCTTGAAAAGTTATAATTTCCCATCAATTACCATGCAGGTACAAACACTTCTGATTTTTTTACAATAAGTTTTTTACAAACTTTATTTTCAAATAATGTTTTATTTGTATAGCTAGTCACCGTCTTGGACTGCCCACGAAAAGGGACCATAGAACGTACTCCTTGCCTTAAATCCTTTCAAGCCTTATCTTCAGACATCCTGCGTTTTCCGCTTTACTGCTTACCTTCTTGTGGCAAAAAATAAAAAACATTGTTTCGCAACTCAGCTTTGCTCCCACACACATGATCGATGAAATTCCAGCTTAATTTATCCACCTGTACCTTGTTTCTCTCATCTAAGGCCGAACCCTCCTCACCGCTGTCGGCTACTTTGAATAGATTCCGTCTTTCGACGATTCTCCGTCTTTGTGGTATGTACCTACAAGGAGAACTATTAGAGCCCTTTGAAATGGAAATTAAACGCTAAGGTTTGTGTTCCTTTTTCGTGTCTGGAGTTTTCATTAGTTGGAGATTTTATACGTGAGGTAAATTAGCTGTAGAATGCATTGAGGGTAGAATGCAAAGAATTATTGTAGTACTTTGCAAACAGTATAAGTAAATACTACATTATTGTGACTACTTAATCCACCATCGAAGACGTTCATTGTCTGCTATACTTAAACGATGTCCCGACTTTTTAGGTGATACAGAATTTAAGTACGTGCAGGAAATGAAACCGCATTCCGTATTACGAAATCAGTCTGTCTTCTTCATCTTCAGTCGTTATCTTAGTCATCCATACTGAACTTATGTCTGCGAACATCCTTATGTTTCATTATACCTACACCTAGGCGGTAAGTTTCTACGATACTTTATATTTAAATAGGTATATTTCCATTTTATCAGCTGTCAACTATATTAGATGCAGTCTCATGCAGAAACAACCGGAAATATTAGCGCAGTATTATAAGAAAGAAGCGAATGATTGCAAGCCGTAGATAACTATGATGCAAGTCTTGTAACTATTTTACCTGAGTGATAGGTATCACGTTTTCCTATAAAATATGATTCTTCATTACTCCCACCTCCGAAGAAGAAGGATATATACGAAGAAGAGAAAAGCTTTGTTGCACACGACCCTGATGTTATGATAAAATGACAAAAGTAATTTGTTACGATATCCGTCTTCGCAAAAGTTCAACCACGTTCTACAAGAGGTGTGGTGTGAGTGACAGAGGGGTGATATATGTGCAGTTTAGACTGAAGCAGTGGCGGGCGCGGATTTATGTAAGTCAGTGTATTTGATTGCCATCAGAGACAATGTAATGTTCTGTCTGACAAAAGTCCGCACCCACCAACACCATGGTCTGAACGTTGTAAAAAGAAAATAGTTCGGATAGCAATACCTATATGCAAGACATTGCAAATAAACATAGAAAAAAAATGTACGTAAAATGTTCAAACTTAAAAAAAATATATCGACGCTCTAGTCAGGAAAAACTACAAATTCAAACAAAAACTTGACGCTAAAACAGAGAAGTATAAGAAAATAACTAGCCAAAAGTTTATCTGTGACCACGTAAAATTTTTGAAAGCCAGCGTCAGCTGTCTAAACCGGTTTGGAACAGTTAATTTATGTACATTTTCACAATCATTACGAATACCAACTGTTCTGTCTTCGAAATTATTAGTAGGTACTACTATAAGATATGAAGAAAACTGTCTTAAAAGATCCAGTTTGGTAACTTCTTTTACGTTCTATTGGAAGTTTCTAGATTTCATTCTGTTGTTAATTTTATTCAGCAGTATCAAACTTGACTACTGATTCCATTGTTTAATTCAAAGCAATGGAATCAGGCGTTACTTTAAACAAATCTATGATTTAAAAAGTTGCAATATCCGCTGTTACCGAGACCCCACTAAAAACTAGGATAAAATTTGCTATATCCAAGGCACTCGATCCCAGCAAAGCCTTCGTATGATGTATGTTTTTCTTATGTCATCTTGCTGCTTATATTATGAGCTTTATTTCAACAGTGTTGTGACTTATATTGAAGGTTTTAAAAGAAAATCAGATGTAGATTTGATTCTTTTTTTTTAAACAAGAAACACATATTATATATTATATTGACCTATATTCAAAATGAGTCCTATTTTTGATAATGAAGCCTAATGCCCAAAGGAGTTTCTGTTATCATCCTACTTATTTGTTTGCCCTAACATGTCGATGGGACTAACAATCAACATTATCCTATAGTATCTTTGGCAAAGTTATTGGTATTATCACAACAGAATTTCATTTACACGTTTCCTAATTTCTTGGAAGAAATAAGCTGACACATTTTAAAACCAGAAACCACAAGACCATTAATTCCATCGACGAAAAAAGGCTGCTTGGGAAATAACTAAAATAATTAAATGTCAGTCAATTACTGGACTGACACCGGACACTGCTTGGGACAATCTGACGGGGAAAATGTTTTAAAATAACATTTTGTAATGAAAAACTTTTTAATTGGCTCGTAGATTTGACGCGTGGATTGAACGCCGAACATAAGCGCCCAACTAACTTCTGTTGGGTTCTCCGGTATATTTTTTTTACTCCTTTTTCTATTTCTCGTTTCCATTCCATGCAGGAATGCATGAAATATTTCATTTTCAGAGTAATGGTTTGTTAGCAAACGGGACTTATTCTAGCATCTGGATATTCTTGAAACACTGGTACTTACTTTCAGAATAAAATATTACACATTGGGTTTTCTAAAGAAATAACTGTTAGTTGAGTTATGGGGCTCTGCCAACTATTAACGCAGATGTTTTAATAATAATTATCACAATAGCTTCTACGTCATTTAATTTGAATCAATCAAACACACATAAAAGATAATAATCGATCAAGCAGAAATCAAGTAAATCATGGCATATTTTTAATTTGATCCATCCTAATTTTCTCATGTTCAACATCATTATATGCTCCAGCATCTTGTATTATAAAATCAGCCGCCTTTTCACCAATCATGACTACTGTAGTGAAAATATTGCCAGTTATGTGGGTTGGCATAATACTTGCATCAGCTACCCTTAGTCTGTTCACACCATGGACACGTAGTCTACTATCTACTACAGACCCCATTGCACAGGTCCCGCTATAGTGTCCTAGACTAACCATCATACATAGTGTATAGCATCGCCAGTACTCCCGGCTTCCTTTTTCAAAAACATCACATCTTGGTTTTGTCAGATCTATCATGGTTGCTCCTAGACTCTTGAAAGCTTCCGAATCTTCAACTTCTAAATAATGGCATATATACTTGATAAAATCATCCAAATCGCGGTCATATGAGAAGCTGTCCGTGAATATCTTTGGAGGATCCTTGGGATCAGTACTCCGGAGTTGGACTTGACCACAGGAGCGAGCGTACAAATTGCTTAATAAAGTTATCAGGACTTGGTTGCCATTGGCTTCATCATAAAGCTTATTGCAAGTAGCATAAGGAAAGTCGAAAGTGGACGCACAGAATTGCAAAAGGAATTTCATATCGTTCATTATGAGGCCTATAGCTTGGTAGTCTGGGTACTTCGTATGGTGTTTTGCATGTGATTCATTCAATGCTGCATACCCAACAAACAGTCCTGCAGGATATTCGCCGGGGTCGACTCTGTCTCTTCTTCGAATTGTTTTGTTTGTTTTATGGGGAATGAATGCAGCTATATGATCTTGAAGATTCTTTCCAACTGGCATATCACAGATACAAGAAATGTTTAGTTTTTCTAGATCTTTCCTTGGGCCTAAGCCTGATAGCATTAGAAGCTGTGGTGATTTTATAGCACCAGCAGATATGATAATCTCTTGTCTTGCATTTATAACAATCTTTTTGTCCTCGTCTGTTATAACTTCAACACCTACAGCATTTCTGTGATCATCGAATATGATTTTTGTAGCTAATGTGTCTTTTGCTACAGCTAGGTACGGACTTTCAGTAACATGTTGTAAATACTGAGATGCAGCATCTTGCCTCTTTTCATCGAACACCGTCATTAATCCTCGAGAATATCCAATTCTATTGCCATCTATATCATCGATCATATCTTTACCTACTTGCTCAAAACCTTTTAAATATTGAGCAGTAAAAGGTTTCTTGTCTCTGGTAACTCCTATGTACCCTTTGCTTCCAAAGAAATACTTAAGGGATGAATTCATGATGGCACTGTCGTAAATAGCTTCTGATTTAATGAAGTATGGTAGAACGTTCTTCCATTTCCAATTGGGGTCTTTGGTGATCCAGTACCACTCCTCAAAGTTCATAGGGTTTCCTTTGGAGTAGACCATGTAGTTCAACGCGCCAGATCCTCCAAGCAACTGACCTTGGCTGAGGTCCACGTTATTTGTGGCATGGCATTGGTAACTGTACTTGTCATTCTCGGATGTATAATTCCAATCCACCTTAGAATGCTTGAGATAAGTCACCAAACCTGGATACTGAAAAAAATTGGTGCCTTTTTAACTATTTTTAAAGAGATAAAGAGATAAAGAGATATTTATTTGTAAACATGTGTAACATTATACATATAAATGCAAATGTGGATGTCAAAATGAAAGATTCGAGTTCTACATGTTTTGCCACCATTGGCGTACAAAATTAATTATAGCCACTTAAACTATAACACTATTTAGAAAGAGAAACAAAAAAAAAATTGTAATAACAAAATTAAAATATAACACAAACAGATTAGAAACTGTCATTTAAAAAATCTTTAACATAATAGTAACATTTTTCAGTAAGTAACTTTTTAAGTTCTCTTTTGAATAAGTTTGGCTGGTTTATATTTTTAATAACCTCTGGAATCTTATTGTATATTAATGGTGCCATACAAAACACGCTTTTATGAAGGAGTGCTGTTTTCGCAGAGTGAGGCTGTAAGAAGTTCTTATATTTAGTTCGTCTATTTCTAGTGACATTGTCTGACAAAAGAGGAAACCAGTGAGGATTGCTTCTAACAAATAAAGCTATTTCCAAGATGTATAGTGACGGAAGTGTCAGTATATGGTATTTTATAAACAGTGGTTGACAGCTGTCGGTATTTTTGATCTTAAACATAGCCCGAATACAACGCTTTTGCATTTTAAACACTACGTCGGTGTTTGTCGAATTACCCCAAAATATTAGACCGTATCTAAGCACCGATTCAATAAGTCCATAATACGCCATGAATAATGCGTTTTTATTCACTGTTGGTGCCAGTTTGTACATCGCAAAAGATAAACTACTTATTTTTGTACAAAGGTCTTCTGTGTGACATTTCCAATTGATTCTACTGTCAATTTTTAAACCGAGGAATTTGGCTGTTTCTACTTGATTTATTATATTATTATCATATATTAATTTAAATTTAATTGAATTTTGAGGTCTTTGACTATAGTTTATTACATTTGTTTTATTTATATTTATTTTTAGATTATTATTGATTAGCCATGTTATTATAGATGTTAGTGCTTTATTTATGTCATTTTCAAATAGATTTTTATTATTACATGTAATATTTACTGTGCTGTCGTCTGCAAATAGTGTCATGGGTTGCACAGTTGCATTAGGGAGGTCGTTGATGTAGGTAATAAATAGCGTAGGTGCCACTACGCCGCCCTGGGGAACACCATATCTAACATATCTTACGTTGGATTGGTATTGTTCTTCTTTTTTTGTTTTTATGTTAAATTTTGTAATTACTAATTACTAATTGCTAATTGTTTTATTTATTTATTTAAGATTGTACATAATAAAATTGACATTTACTCCATGAAAGATAGCTTCACAGCTGACAGTAAGTATAACATTATTATTATTTTAAACATTACGCTAATTACGAAGGACGTATAGAGAAAAATATGAAATACAGAGCGACATAATTATTTAACTATTGGTTTCGTGTTACTTATTTACATTGTTAGAAAAGGTTAAAAAAAGGGAATATAGAACATTTTAAAGTGATATATGTATTTAAGGTTATCATTATAAAATATATAAAAACAAATTTAAAAAAAATATATACCTTGTTATTAATTATTTAATTGTAATAAAACCGTTGAGTAGATTGAATATCTTAACAATGCCTACAATGAATTCATTGTGTCAATAATTAAAACGGCCGCGTGGACAAAGCCGCGGGTACAACTAGTGGGTAATAATAATGAATTTTTTACCGGCTTCACACTTTAACGATACAAAAAGAAACATTATAAATTTACTCACGACACTTTCAAAGGGAGCATCCGGACCAGCTTCGATGAGAAGCACGTTATACTTCTGCTGAGCCAACCTGGTGGCTATCACGCTGCCAGCTGTTCCACCCCCAATTATGATGTAGTCGAAACTATTACCAGCTGGAAAGGAAAATAATTTGATAGTTGGTTGTACAGGAAACAATGGCAAAGTTCGTTCAAGAAATGGAGCTCCTTTCATTCTTATTTTTGCATTCAATAGTATTGTCAGTATTGTTGTAAAAGGTTTGTAGTGGCGGTGAAATATCCAAACTTTTCATGATACGAGTAGTTTCGGCTTCAGTAAAGTTGGCCACGTATTACATACAATAAAACGGTTTTCTTAGGAGGGTCGCCAAAGAGAACTGTCAAAGCAGTTTTCCCACATTCAAAATTGGCTTCATAAATGAAAATGAATAAAAATCTATGCTTTGTACTTAAATAATAAATTAACGATGTCCGTGGTATATAAATAAATAATCGTTGCTATATTCAAACTTCTTTAAAAAATTAACTTTGAGAATAAAATTTTTGGAAGACATACGCTTCAGCAAGGCTGGTGGTGGATACAAGTAGCCAGTCAGCTCCAGCAGTATGATTATGAACAGTGCCGCTTGGTTCTTCTTCAGCTTCGCTATCACGGCTGCAGCATTCATGGTTGGAGATTCTGCTGACTACAAAGTAATTTTCAAGTTAATACTAACTGATTGTTTTTAAAAGGATTTCTCCCCTTGTAAGGCTCATAAAGTCGTTTCCAATTATACGCGAGCTTCCCGCGAATACGCGATCGTCGCGATCATTTTGTTCGGCGAACCCAAATGTGTCATTGCGCTGACAGAGGGGCGGTTTCTGGTTTGCCAAACAAATGAGTGTCAAATAATCGTGACTATCGTTTATATCAGGACATGTGGTTAGAGATCAAACATTATCGATCAAAAAACCACCTTTCTTCAATATGAATAAAGATGTCTTTGAAAACCGCTCATAACTTTGTTAGTAGGTACCAAATATTCTTAAGAAATCATTTTGAATAAATAATAAAGAAGGTATCGGCTCATCAATCACCTTAACCTGTCAATATGAACGAAAAAGGAGACATTGAAAACTCCGTTTATAATTTTATTTATAAAATGAAGAACTGGTAATAAATAGATCATTGTGACAGATCATTCAGATAGAACTAGACATTCTACAAGCAAAATTACTGTGTCCGGGATAAACACAAAACTTTAATAATTTATATAATATATTTTAATATAAAAAATTTAAAATATAGTTATTTTTATGGTTTTAAATTATTTTAAATTTATTTTACAAATAAATTTTAGTGTAGTAGACCGAGATAAATAGATTTTTTTGTAGATTACCTACATCAAGTACAAATATTTTTAAAATAATATATAAAATAGAAATTACAAATATATTAATTGATAATTTTTCTAAAGTATACATATTATGCTTAGACGCTCGGGGTACTTGAATCTCCAAGCAGGACAATATCCAATCAAGTTGCTGGATTGTCTTGGTGGGTTAGTAGTCCTTGACTTTATGTATATCACATAACCTGCAGGCTGCAGGCGACAATTATACCGTTGAGCTCTTATCCAGCTGCTTACAAATTAGCATAATAAACTTGTCACTTACTTCTTTCTATTCAATCTTCTTTTGGAGAACATTAATTCTCGACCAAGCCTTCAAAGATACCGGTACATAGGTTCTTTCTCAGTCCAGTCCAGAAATCTTTTGAACTCAAAAAACATTTCTAATATCAAATGTTTTATCATAGTTTTTTTATACATGACTGGCTGAAAACAAATAAATGTGTAATTTACATAACGATGATACATTAGCTTCAAGGTCATATTAATACAGTATGTGTTATTTTCTCTTTTTCACAATGTTCATAAAATGTTGGAGACTTGTCATTTTTTCTATTGAATATTAATGTTCAATGTATGTGATGAATCAAACGCCAAGGTAATATTTTAACTGTCAGTTTTCTTGATGATATTTTTGATGAATCATTAATTAAAATTCATCAAAAGCTCTACTGGTCAAACGCGAGCCTATTTGTCAATATGTTGGTTCTGGCCCAAATTAATTCCGACAATGCCCAATTTAACGACATTATTTGATGTTCGCGGAAGTCCGTTTTGACGATTTTCTTGCCATACTGGGAAAGAGGGCGTCAATAATGATCAGGTTGCGTGGAAGCTCCAACAACATCCTAAAAATATTGTATGACAAGGTGGGGAGCCCCTTTATTAGGTACTGGGTGCCAACATGACCCATGTAGTTATTAGATGTTGTTTGGACAGTTTGTAAGTTTTACTAACATAGGATTGTCTGTAGTTTTATGTGTGATTAGCAATTTAAAAAAAAAATTATAAAGAGTTTAAAATCTTCTGGCAATTATAGGTAGAAATACCGATGGTCAAAAATTTTACGAAGGATTGGTCTTTCATGGGGTATCCTCAGGTTTTGTAACGGTAATCAACAAAAATCACCCTGTATGCAAAATACACGATATAAAATTCTCATCCTAAATTTCTTTCCGATCCTGTAATGTTTCGGAAAACCGGAATATTTACGGATGGTTGAGTACTTATCATACTACTATCTCCATATTATTTTGGCATATGTAGAAGACCTAGGAGTTACCGGTTTTACTAGAACTAAAGTGATATGTTCTATAATTTTTCTGTTCTTAGGGTTCCGTAGTAAACAAGAAACCCTTATAGTTTCGCCATGTCCGTCTGTCTGTACGCGGCTTAGCTCAGAGACGGTAAGTACTAGAGAGCTGTAATTTGGCGTGGGTATACATATTAATCATGCCGACAAAGTGGTAAAATAAAATCAAAAAAAGTTTTTTTTTGGGGTAGCCACCCTACATGTAAAGTGGGGATGTTTTTTTTTTCCTCGTCTATCCCATAGTGTGGGGTATCGTTAGAAAGGTCATTAAAAAATATTGTGTGTTTGTTAAAACCATTTTTAGATTCAGGGATCCGATCGCGAAATAATAAGCTTTAAAGTGCAAATTTTTGTTAGAGTCAAGTCCCCCCCCCTGCAAGCTAAATGGTTGGTTATGGGCATGTGAAAAAATTCACGGCAGTACTGTAGTATATATAACGAAATTAAAAGGAAAACTATCACAGCTAAGTACGCTTTACAAGTTAACGAGTATTAATCGACCAACTTAAATTTGCGTTTGCTCAAACATGTTCTCCAATACGTTACGTATAGGAGAACATGTTTTTCAACAACAAATTTAAGTTTGTTTATGCGATAAATTCATCCCAACTACGGAACCCTTCATTGTGCGTGGTCCGACACGCACTTGGCCGGTTTTTTGGGTATTGGCAGAGATGCATTATTATATAGAAACTAGCTTTACCCAAATCAGAGGCCCATGAGCGGCTTTAAAACTCTGATATCAGTTTAGTCACTAACCACACGAAAAGAAGAAGAATCTTTTGCTCATGGCGTCGCCCGCGTGGATTCCGGAAAATATTCCACGGCAACTTACTATCGGGAGTAAAAGTACCTAGTAAATCCTATGTGTTAATCCAGGTTTTAAACTTACGAAACTATTTAGTTGTATCATGATGCGAATGTCAACATCTTTCGATTCTACCCGTGTTTTGATACGACTTATTTGAACCAGAAACGGTTATTATGACTTAAATGTAATGGTTAGACATATAGCCTCGAGGACTTTTTTGTGGGTAATGATGAGTACTATAAACACGTACCTATAGATTATTTTATGTATCATAAATAGTTTTCATAACGCACGCCAACTAATGACTTTTATAGGCAAATTTTTGATACCTTATTGGGTTATATTAAATAGCAATTTATTGAAAAATAAAATGCCCCATGTTCGTCGCTGATAATGTGTGCTATCCATATGTGAAAGAATTTTTAAAATTGGTTAAGTATTTTTTGAGTTTATCCATTACAAACAAATATACAAAAATCTAATCTTTTCTCTATATATTAGTCTAGATAAAAGCACAATATTTTTACCCGAACTTATTTTGTCTCATATGTTATTATTGCCTCGGACTTGCCTGATATATTAAGCTTTTGTTGGACTGCCTCGTTGGTCTATTGGTCGCAAGTGCTACTGCTGAGCATGAGGTCCTGGGTTCGATTCGCGGCTCGGGCAAAGTGTTATTTGGTTCTGGTGCTGGTCTGAAATTTTTCAGTAGCAGCGCGGAGTCTGGATTTGTGCCCTGTTGATGTCAATGGGCTCGCCCCGTGTTACATGGGACTTAAATATAACTGGCGAAATGTGGGTGTACACAATGTGAAGTGATGTTATGTTGTTATAAGTAATTGTATTATCAAGCGATTACTCGCGTCCGGCCCTGGTTCAGGCCATGGTCCGGAGCGAGAGTGCATGGGAGGCCGTCACTTCCTTCTGCGAAGCAGTAATGCTCGCGAAGGAGGAGGCGGAGCGCGCGAGGGAGAGGCAAGATTTGCGCCCTCGCGCCCCTAGTCGCTGCAGGAGACGCCCCGGGCATCGGGAGTTGCGAGCCAACTTCCGGCCACCGTAGGCGCGGGCTTGCGGACGGTGAGCAATGGGTAGCTCGCCGTCCGATAGGGACCAGGCCCGGGTCGACGACGCGTTGTGTTCCACGCGCGCCTCAAAGAGATGTCAGCACCAACTGACGGGGTCCGGAAGGGCCAATGGATGCCGGGGTTGCGAGTTTGTCCGAAAGGGGTATCGCGACCCCGGCACACAGGCAACGGAAGGAACACGGGTGGGTTTTAGTCAGTAAAAGTCTGACACGCCCTCCTGCTCCGCCCAGAGCGGGAGAAGTTATTTGATAATTTCCCAAAGTAAAAAAAAAAAAAGTGGTATCGTATTACCCAATAAGTGAATAATACTGGTATTTAGCTGCATCCGGTTAAACTGGCCGCTAGCCGGCCCTGACATAGTTAGTAAAAGGCTAGGCAGTTGAAGATGATCTATATTATTGTCTTATTTATTCTTTTATTACGTCACTATTAAACTTATTTAACTATTCCAATCACATGAATAATGGTTAATACAAACATTTACCACCATATAACTTCCGCCTCTTTTTCCTGATAACTAATTAGAATTATCTATGAGGTCAGCAAGCAATTACCGATCGATCTCATTTATATGTGTAACGAAAGAAAAAAGAAAAATAATATTCCTTTATTGACGAGGGTGACTAGTGATGAGGAACAGTTTTACGAATTACAAGATGGCGGATATTGAATGACGTCATCGTGGAAATTAAGAAAAAATACCAGATTTTGTGTTATTTTTTAATACAGGTTTTGTATTTTCAAGTAATTTAAGACAAGAAAAAAGCAAACATACATAACATAACATCGTCAAAATGTAAAAATACAAATCTAAAAATACATTTGTTATATTCCTACGACGTCCCTAGATTAAGTGAACAATTGCTTTTGGCAATGCCAATATTTTTGTCTCCACCAACTTTTCTTATTGCTCTAACATTGAGAGATGAAGTAATTTTACTACAGCGGAGTTCGCGTAGCTTTATTTTGGTCGAAATATTTATTTGATATTTTTCCCAACAGAAGAAGAAAAACATCAATCAAACCACCCCTTTCTACCTAACCCTATGGGAACAAGATGTTTGCAATGGTATGTATTTAATCAAACCTCAACAAATTCCTATGTTGCTTTCCAAAAAATATTATTGAACACTCTATTATAATGATTGCGCCTCTTTTTGTGAACCTCAAATAATACCTATTCGGGGGACCTAAAAATACTAAATAGCCAAGTAACTGTGACCGACTTGGATGTACGCAATGCAACAATGCTCGCTTCGCTCACTCAGCTCGCGCTCGGTTGATCACCCTTCTAACCTAACCTTACCTAACACATTTGGTCGGGGTGCCCTAGCTTAATTACTGCGACACATTGATGCTCCGCGTAGTTGGTTATAGTTCTTAATTTACCTAACTCGTTGTCCAAAAATTAGAACAATCAAAAATAAAATCTCAACCAAAGAAAAACAAGCGAAACAAAAATTTATAAATTAAAAAACCTAACCCGTTTGATTGGAGTATCCTAGGTTAGTGACTACGACCAGCTGTGAGAAAACGCCAGAAATTTAAAAAGACTCCATTATTAGAAAAAGCTTGCATCAATAGAAACCCAAAAAGATTCCAGAGGTTCAATAATTTAAAAAGTGTAGGTACATTAGAAGGTCAATAAGTTTTTAGAGGATCAGTTAAATATTTTCAATTCAGGAAAATGCATGTTTCAATTTAATTTGTTTTATTTATGTATTCAATTTCACTATTGTTGTTTATGCTATATCCCACAATTGTTTTTTTCGTAATTGCACCTACCACTGTTTGTCTCTGCATTACTCAAAGGTTGACTGGTAGAAAATGCCTATGGCAATAAGTCTGCCTCTGTACATTTCTGTGCTTGCAGTTTTAAATAAATAAATAAATAATTCCACTCAATATCAGCGAATTAAAACGAAACAAACAACAAACTGCTTTAAACTGAATTTCAATTACCAAGACTAGCAGAATCGCAACTATATCGTGAGTTGGCACAGAGTAATCTAATTAAAAGTTTCCCCCTGCATATTTCAGCCATTTCAGCCTGTATTGCCCGTAACAAACATGACATCTTGGAAACACAAGCTTGGAATTATAATTTAATTAGCATACACAATTGTGGAACAAACTAAAGGTTCTACCACACTGCGGTCGGTCGACGTCGAACAGTCGATGTTGATTGCCTCAAAACATACAGGTTGTATGGGGTAGGTAGTAGGTAACTGTTTGGGCGTCGATGTCCCTTACACCCTGTATTATTCAAAATTAGTATTATAATTTTCTTTATTTCTTTATTTACATATAAATAATTAATTTTTAAATATTTGACTTAAAAAATATAAAAACATTTAAAAATATAAAAATAGTAGCCCAGCGGTATCGGGAACAAGGTCCAAGCTACTGGCGGTCAGGGCTCCACAGAGAGTAACCTCCTAACAATGCGAACCGTGTCCAGGAGTACCGCTTTCTAAATCAGGCCCTTAATCCAGCTGCCCAACGAGACCCTCCTTAGGTGTTGGTCGAGGCTCTTGGCAATTAAGCCATTGGCTGATACGACTATCGGCACAATGATCGCTGAGTCCATGTCGACAACCTCGCGAGCCAAGTCAAGATACTTGACTTGTTTATCTCTCTTTACCAAAAAGTACATTTATATCATTAATTAAATATAACTAAATATTCATTCATTCATATTACAACGTAAACATCCATTTCAACAATAATTAGATGAACAAGAATAGATTATTAAACAAATAAATTGATTTGACAGATTAAATAAAATACAATAAACAAAATTAGCCACAAATGTTTTTCAATTGATATTGGGTACTCATTTAAGGGCGAAGGCCTACTCCATCTTTGACCATATTCAAAATAAATCATAATTAATAATTATTATGATGTATCATAAGATATGGACATGGATAATCGTCACTAAGTAGTGAATTGTACATCATTGATCGACGTGGCATGAAAATAGCAAATTAATAAATAAATCGGTATCGAGGATAGGGCTGAATGTTCGATGTCATGAATCCAGTGTCTATCGACCACAGTCGAGTATCACCTAGGTATTATATGACGGAGACGGTACTTGTCTCTTTCATTATTATCAAGCATATTTTAATTACTGTGGGCGTACTGTCAGATCACATTATTATTTTTACTATCAAATTAATCACAGTAGCAATTCACACACTGTAGGTACACACAATACAAGTATTCGGAATGCATGACAGTTTCTAAACGTGTTCACTGCTTGACCGCCACCGATGAACTCTACTTATCCCCGACCGGTCCGACCGTTAAGTTGTAGACTCTGTCGAGCGCCGCTAGGCGGCCCTGGCGTGCCGATTAGTCAACTCAGTAACTTATTTCCGACATATACATATATATATTACTATATTCAGTGACTGCAACGGAACAGTTCCGAAATCACAACTTAAAAGGGTTGGTTGGACATTAAAATTAAATGAGTTGAATGATTTTATTTATGGTGACACACGCTCTGGGAAAATGGTGATCAATTTTTTAGCCCACACCCATATGTGTGGGATAGAAAATGCATCAGAATTTTCATATTTAATCATAGATTAGCAGTTAAGTTAGAATTATGTAAATTGGTAATTTATGAAGAAATTCATTATACTGAGATGTGTGTTGGTTAAACACAGACGTAGCAAAACGATAGCCAACTTGATAAAATGTTACCTCCTCGGTATATTATTTAATATATCCAAAATCTGAACATTATACATTGTAAACTTGTAAAATGAAAATATTCATATTTTCATAATAAAATAAAGTATTAGTTCATTTCTACTGATTCCGCGATTGGCGTGGCCACCTACTAGTCCCAGCTCCAAACATATTACCATCGACTCGAAAAGAAGAAGAAGTTCATTTAAATTATTATTTCATTTTCGATCTATGTAAGAACTGCTGCAGATGCTGGTAGAAATATTAGCACATTGTGTCCATCATGATTGAGCGACTGAGAGTAAAGAATCGCCAAATTACTAATTCATTGGCATTCTCTTGATTAGTCACGTAGAGGAAGCTGGGCTATCCATCTTATTCGTCATAGATATGATATTAGGCTTGATATTTTATTAATGACCATTATACAGTTTATTAATGAACATGGATGAGATTTACAGGAATAGCCCCGAGTTTGTGCAACTGAAAGTCGATTTTACGTTTTTGTTTATATTATTTCGTCAATGTTGTTGTTGGCAGATAGGCAGTATGTAAAATACTGGTATTCAGCTACATCCGTTTAGACTGGAAGCCGACCCCAACATAATTGGGAAAAGGCTGGCAGATTGATTGATTGTAAACAAAACCAGTAACTATAAAATTAAATACACCTGTGCATTTGGTTCAAATTATGTTTTTTAAGTTCATTAGCAAAATCAATCAGTGAAGGCATCGTTGGATATATTATAAAATAACAATAAGACTACACCACAGAAAACATTTACGTTTATTTTAATGTAATTGCAGAATTTTGCCTTAATTTCATATCTATAATTAGCTACATTCTAAAATCATTTCAACAGCTTTTTCTGCAAGGGCCACTACCAAGGCATAAACCGTACTTCCAATGGTATTGGGAAAAACACTGGCATCCACCACTCGAAGCTGGTGCACTCCCATCACCTTCAACCTGCTATCCACTACGGACCCCATAGAACAAGTACCAGAACGCCTTCCTGTGGGCACCATCATGCACAAAGCATAGCATCTCCAATAAGCCCTTGATCTAAACAGAAACTTATTACATTTCTCCAGTGCCCTCAAAAACTCTAGACCCAAACATTGGAAATGTGGAGTCCCTTCGATTTTAATATAGTCTATGATAGATTCAACTATAACTTCTAAATCGTCATCATTAGAATAATAACCATTGATAATCTTTGGCTGGTCAAATGGATCTTTACTGTTAAGTACGATCTCGCCACGAGATTTTGGATTAATGTTAATTAATAAAGTTACCAACATCTGACTTTTTTTGGCTAACAAGTGGAGTCTATCGCAGATTGAGTTCTCGAATCCTAAAATAAATCCGCAATATGATAGAAAGTATTCAGCATCATCAATAACGTAATTAAAAGTCTCATAATCTGGGTAGTGACTGCATTTGTTGAGAGCTGAGTAGCCTACTATTAACGGTGCAGGGAATTTATGTGCGTTAAATGGCTCAGGATTAGCTGGTCTGTTAGTTCTAAGACCTAATAATGCTCCTACCACATGTTGTAGATTCTTTCCTACAGGTAGATCTGAGATCACCTTTATATTTATCTTCTCTAGTTCTTCTTTAGGACCTATGCCTGAGAGCAACAGGAGCTGCGGTGACTTGGTAGGTCCAGCACTAACAATTACTTCTTTTCTTGCTTTTGCAGTGACAGTCTTGCCATTCTTTACAAATTTTACGCCAACAGCAGTTTTGTTTTCGTCGAAAATTATTTTTATCGCCAAACTACTTCTGGTTATCTGCAAGTTTGGATTATCCTTCAGAGGAGGTAAATAGGTACTTGCTCCCTCAGCGCGAATTCCTTCAAGTATATTGTAAAAACCCGTAGAGTATCCTAATGTTCCAGCACCAATATTGTCTACAACCACGGGTTCCCCAGCCTGTTCAAAGCCTATCAAATAATCATTACAGATAGAACGATTTTCTTTCATCACTCCAATTGTACCTTTATTGCTGTGGTATTTTCCAAACGGTGATTTGAGGACATTATCAGCTTGTAAATTTTCAGTTTTTTTGAAGTATTTGAGCATGTTTTCCCAGTTCCAAGAAGAATCGTTGGTTGCTTTGCAGAATTTATTGTAGTCTCGAGGGTTTCCTCGACCATATATCATGAAGTTGGTAGCTCCTGATCCTCCTAGCACTTTGCTGAGTAATGACCCGCGCGCCTTGAGGCATTTACCTGTGCAACCATCATTCTCTGAAGTATAGTTCCAGTCCAAACGGGAGTTATATACGTAAGTCACCAAGCCGGGATACTGAAAAGAATTGAGTACTACGTTATTTTCATTCTAAGTATTTTTTATTATTAATTTTATATTGGAATAATCCAAGTCCTTACTTGACTCTCCATACCAGGATTTCCACCAGCTTCTATAATAAGTGTGCTGAAATTTGCTTCAGCTAGCCTGGCAGCAACCACCACGCCAGCACTGCCACCTCCGACCACTATGTAATCATACGTGGCACCATCTGAAAAAGACAAAGGGCGATTATGATTAAACTCAAACTCAAAACATTTATTTCAAACACCGACCCCTTAATAATTCAAAAGTGCCTGTAGTTGATTACAGGCACTTTTGAATTATTAAGGGGTCGGTCAGTCAGAAAGATGAAGCTAGTTGCCCATTCCAAACGTAGTAGGTTCCTATGGAGAAGAACGGGCAAGAAATTCCACGGACGCTCTTTTAAATAAAAAAATTGTTACAAAATATTGATTAAATCATTTATGTTGAAATTATCCATGTGAGAACCATGTAAAAAGACGTGCACGTTAAAAGCGTCCGCAATAAATAGGTAAAAACCAAGAACATTTCAAAAATTAAAATAAGCCATAGCAGCTAAGAGGTTACTAGTCCCAACTGACGGCGCCCGTTCACGAACATGATGCATGGATCTGTACCATTTAGTTCAAACATTTTGAAGGGAACTGAACGATCCAACACACATGCCACCACCAGCGCGACATTTGAGTGAGCATGACATACTTTCAGCCGCCAGGGCACATTCAAGTCAATGAAATACGTACCCAGTAAATGGTAGCTTAATAGAAAGTGCTCTCACGTGTGCTATGCAATTATACAATACTAAGAGATTTATTTATTATTTATTTAAACTTTTCACACTCAAAAAAGTACAAAGGCGGACTTAATGCCTTAGGCATAGACAGAGAGAGCAGAGAGTGTTTAAGTGTTTTGGCAGAGATTGAATTTATACAATGGAAAGATAGTTTTTGCAAACTTCAGCAGCTCCAACTAGTTTATGCGCCTTTATGGAGCTGGAGCAGCGTTGAGCCAAGCATTTTTATCAGCGATGTAATACCCCAACTTAAATCTTAATCTTTATTGAAACAAAACACATTTTACAAATTGATTGTGTACGTAAATAACTACATTGGTTACAAAACTATGTCGCAGCTATTAACGGGCATCTCCAAGAGATAGAGTACAGTATACCAGATTCCAGAGATGAAAATACAGTAGGGGTTAAAAAGAACACTAATAAATATTTCAAAAAAAAAAAATTGTAAAAAATTCTAATAGTAAAGAATTACAATAGTAAAAAAATCAATTAGTAAAAGTTTAGGTTAGTGTTTAATGTTGCGCAAGTGGGGGTGTTGTACGAGTATGTGAATGCAGTGCGTGTTTGTCAGCCTCCCCACTAGCACACTCGTTCGTGTATTTGGTATGCATGGTTACGGAAGAAAGATCTTTAGGGTTTGACTAAATTCTCCAATTCTTCTTTTGTGAGAGTATGAAGTCATTGATTGATCAATAATTCTTTTGCAATCCCGGAGAGTACACGAAAAAATAGTCTAGTAGTATCTTTATTAAAATGTATTCTATTATAAAGCACGGGACTGCAGAAAACGAACTGCCGGCGGACAATTTCCAATTTAACACCTGATGTCGGGCAGACTCTGTCAGTTCTACGGTTTGACTTCTAAACTCAGGATCAAAATACAAGTTTGGATGTTTCCGCAACACTGTATTTAGAACAAAAGAGTGCCTTACTGGAGATAGCCTTCATAGCGTGTACAGTTCGCTGGTAGGGAAGCGATAGGGTTTGAACATATAATACACACCACACCACACCACACTCTTCAATAATAAATTCAATTTTCGTATTTTTTGTTTAATTTTTATATTCTTTTATTTTTGTTTACTGTGTTCTCATACCAAAGGTAAAAATACTTTGTACATATTATTTTTATGATACTCAAACACTGTTTTTGGGGGGGGCCTGGTAATCTGTGTGACAGGTTTTCCTAGTGCAGATACCAGTCTCCCACAAAGGATTTATCAGATTTTGTAATCTTCATATTTTTAAGGCACCTTTGTGGAAGAGAAATAAATAATAATTATTATTA
The DNA here is from genome assembly GCA_914767755.1 of Agrochola circellaris. NCBI lineage: Eukaryota > Metazoa > Arthropoda > Insecta > Lepidoptera > Noctuidae > Agrochola > Agrochola circellaris. The sequence continues at coordinate 1,400,912 of OU611848.1, forward strand.
TATATTATTATTATAATATGCGTGGTAACATAGTGTGTGTTTTATACAAGATTTAAATTTCGTTTTTAACCGACTTGTAAAAGAAGGTTATCAATTCGGATGTCTGTTTTTATGTTTGTTCGGGCATAACTCCGTCATATATAGACAGATTTACAAAATTATTTTATGTAATATAAATTTTATTGTAATACTTACCACAGACATTGGCTTCTTTAAGATACAAATGACCATTCATGTTGAGTAACGCCAGAGCGGCCAACACGCCCTGAAGCCCTTTAATCCGAGCGACTATTTGAGCAGTTGTATACATGGCGCGAAGCTGCAAAAAGATACGGCAATGTCATTAAATAAGATTTTAACTCAGTACAATAACATCGACCAACATGAACAATTATGCTGTTACAAAAGAACAATTTAAGCACGTGCACTGGTTTGTTTGGCATATGAAGCCCCCCGTATAACCAAAATGATGTCGTTCATGAGAACGACATCATTTTGGTAACATTAATGAAGACATTATTTACAAAACAATTTATTTTCACTTACGTGTCTCAGTTTTTTTTGTCTTGACTTAACTTCACTAAAAACCGTAACTAAAATAAATAAAGACTGCTTTAAGATGCTAGTTTTATACAGCTTGTTTAGAATATAAATGCACATGATAGTATATTAAATACAACCGGTTTAGTCCAAGGCCAAACCGATTCTGAAAACCCGAATTGAAAAAAAATTCTTAGCAGCATGTGGTTGGTCGGAAATACATTAATTATAAGTAAATTTAAAAAAATAAGAGAACTCGGTGAAAGTTCTGGAAGAGGGGTTAGGGAAATAGTCGTTATGGGGGGTAAATAATGATTATTATGATTTGCGGTTGTTTCCCATGTGCAACTAATCTAAATAAGTAATTTATATTTTAATAAAATATGTTTATTAGAAACGTGGAAAGATTTTTTCAAACATTTTCATGAGCTGATGTGTTCGTTTCCTGAATATCTTAATTTTTTTTCAGAAATTTTCAAAGTGGTAAAAGTAGAATTTAGTAAAGTTTGTTTGATAATATTAAATGAAACTTACTCTTTTGCATTAATTTAAACCAGCATATGACTTAAAAAATTAAAATTCATAGCATTTATTGAAAAATATACCTTGAAAAAAAAATTTTTTTGGCTTTCCTCATTTTAATTTTTTTTATCACACAATTTTTATTTTATTTATTTCATCGTTAAGTTGAGGTTTCAAAGAACAAAATGAGCATTCGAAATACCACTAACCAAATTTTTGGTCTGAATATTCGCCTTTCAATTTTAACTCGTAAAAAATAGAAAACTGAAATAAAATCTCTTCAAAAAAATACTGCTTGTACACAAAAAAACACACACAAAAATACACATAAAAATATATATTTTTAGTGATTTTCATCGAAATCGAAACATTTTTATTGCAGAAAAAAAATTAAAACGAAAAAATCGGGTTTTTGCGTTTTTCTCCATTTTGAGGTTATGTTGGAAATTGTGTTATACAATAGTTGAAGTTATTTTGATCATCAACAACTTTTACATTTAACTTTTTCCGATAGCTTTGCCGCAAATCGTAAAAATAATTATTCACTACACATTACTTATAATTTATGCTAAATTTTCCGACCAACCACAGCTAAGGATTTCTTTTCTCTCTCATTGTTTGGCCCTGGACTAGTCTAGAACTGTCTACGTTGATTAATTTATCTATAAATAGCAAATGCTTTACTTTGTCCTTAAAATAGAGCGCTGGAACTTTTAGTACTTACTTGATAAAATTTAGATACAATCATGATGGTTCCTGATGACTATTAGCATCAGGCAATAGGGAAGGCTGCCAAACTCCATGCCTTGTTTTACTAAGAGCATTTATTTTTCCAAATTATATTGAACTAGCTTTTGCACGCGGTTTCGCCCGCGTGGTGGTCGGATATTATCCCACGGGAACGTACTTTTCGGAAAAAAGTCCTATGTCCTAATCCAGATCATGGTCTACCCATGTGCCAAATGTCATCCAAATCCATTCAGACGTTTTAGCGTGAAAGCGTAACAAACAAACAAACGAAGAAATAAACAAACTCACTTTCCCATTTATAATATTAGTTAGGATGTTTAGTAATGCATGCAGCCAACGTCGATGTAAATTGTTGGTACGATAAATGTGTGGACCGATGTGATAAAAGTGTTAAATGAACAAGTAAATTGCCTAATTACCCTCATTATCCCAAAAGTATGAGTATATGAGATTATTTTAACCAACTTGTTCTTCTTTATTTTTTTGTTACTTCTTTCTATTACTTTTAAACTATTCCTCGCTATAGGTTCTACGACCATGAATTGCAAATGTGTTCTATTGTAGAAGAACCTGCGAACAACTGTAAATTTAGAAGCAAAACATTCTGTCTCGTATTTATTTTTTACTTTGGTGAACGCCATTTTTGGTAAATGGATTATATTTGAATATGTATCAAATAATAGGATATATACCATAACTACTATTTAAAAAAATGCACTACAAGAAAAACAATAAAAACTCGTAATCATTTTTTTATTGTATCTTAGCAAGTTTTCTATAAAAATACGTAAATGTTATTTTATACCTTTATATTCTTTACCCTTTGCCACATGCAACAATCATTTCAGCAGCCTTCTCCGCGAGGGCTACTTCAGGAGCAAAGATTGCACCACCCAAACTGTTGGGCATAACGCTAGCACCAACCACTCGAAGCCTCTTCACTCCTAGTACTCGTAACTGGCTGTCCACTACAGAACCCATAGCACAAGTACCAGTGGTTCGACCTGTCAGTGCAACCATGCACAATGCATAACATCTCAAGTATTCTCTTGACCCAAAGTCTAATTTAGCGCACTCTGCAGTTGCTTCTAGAAATTCTAATCCAAGACTTTGGAAATAAGGACTATCTTTCATCTTCATATAATGTTGAATATTTTCCACTGTAACATTCAAATCAGCTTCATCAGTATAGTATCCATATACTATCTTTGGTTGGTCGTTTGGATCAGTGCTATGTAATGACACACTTCCACGAGATTTCGGATTTATATTTAGTAATATTGTCACCATCATCTGTTTATTATTAGCTGCTAAAAGAAGTCTATCACAGATTGAGTTCTTTAGTTTTAAAGTAAATGCACATAATGAAAGAAAATAGTGATAGTCATCGATTATAAAGTTTTGTGTCTCATAATCTGGGTATGTACTGTCTTTGTTTAGTGCTGAGTAGCCTAATATTATTGGTGCGGGAAGCCTATGTTCATCAAATGGAGGAGGATCAGCTTTTCTATTCGTTTTGAAGTCTAAGAATGCTCCTATAACACATTGTAGATTCTTGCCTACCGGAATATTTGATAACACGTTTATTTTATGAGTTTCTAATTCCTCTTTAGGGCCAATACCTGACAGCATAAGAAGCTGGGGTGACTTGACAGGTCCAGCACTAATAATAACTTCTTTCTTCGCTTTGACAGTAATCGTTTTGCCTTTCTTTACAAACTCTACGCCAACGGCATTTTTATTTTTGTCAAAAATTATTTTAGTTGCCAAACTATTTCTAGTCACATGCAATTTTGGGTTATGTTTAAAAAGAGGCAAGTAAGTATTTGCAGCATCATTACGTTTTCCTTTATGAATAGTGTATAGGCACTTAGAATATCCTAATCCTGCACCGGAACCAACATTGTCTACAACTACTTGTTCCCCAGCCACTTCATAGGCTTTAAGATAATCATCAATAATTATACGATCTTCTTTTGTTACGCCAATGTTACCATCAGTGCCGTGAAATTCTCCATTCTTGGAATTGCAGATTTCATCGTTTCGTAGTTTTTGACTTTTCTTGAAGTATTTGAGCATATTCTCCCATTTCCATGATGGGTCTCCAGTAGCATTGCACATTTTTTCAAAATCTCTTCGATTCCCTCGTGCATATACCATGTAGTTAAGGGCTCCTGTGCCTCCAAGTCCTCTGCCGAAGAATGATCCACCGACAGCCTTGAGGCATCTGTCTGTTCGGCAGTTTGTCTCTGATGTGTAGTTCCAGTCGATGCGGGAGTTCACAACAACAGTATGGCACAAAACGGGGATACTGAAAAGTGAGAGTGTTTTCAATAGTAAAAAAACAGGTATGTATTTTTGCTGCCCTGCAAGTCTATAAGGAATCTATGTTAAAAATGTGAATAATTCGGCTTAAAAAAAAATCATTTATGTTCTATGGCTATGAATAAAAAAATAAAAAATAAAAAAAAGTTGGCTTACAAGACTTTCACCTCCAGGAATGTCACCTGCTTCTATAATCAATACGCTGAAGTTTGCTTCCACTAGCCTCGCAGCTACCACAACCCCAGCAGTGCCACCGCCGACCATCACGTTATCGTACGTTTCACCATCTGTAAACATTAAGAGTATTCCTAAATTATGTTGTTACAATCTTGATTAAGCTTCATAAACTAATACTACGTAAATATGTAACGTAGAGGGATTATCTTTAGTAAGGTCTTACTTAAATCCATCAAGAAGTGGTAAAGTGTAAATTGAATGAAATACAGCCTGAAAGAAAATATTCAGCGTTAGCTAGTTACACATAGGGCATACCACAGTCTTACTTCGACGTGCTATCGTTTGCCGCGTTTGCCGAGTTATCCACACCTTTCCTCGTTGCTCTTCCGAAGTATTTTATATTATTAACGATTGGTATCATCTTCAACTAAATACAAACCTTCTGCTTCATACAGGCATTTCCTTAAAATACTTGGTTCTGCGCTTTGATACCAATATAGTTTCCGATCAAAATTTCATAAGCACAAATATGAAAAAAAAAAAAAACACTTACCACAAACGGTTGCGTCTTTGGGGGTAAATATGGCTGATTACGTAGAAGAGCAGTGATAATGCCTAAGGCTCCCTGCAACTGTCTGATATTAGCTATTTCTGTCTTCGCCAGCATAGTTTAATTCTGTAAATAATAACTTGACATCTTCTATATATAAAGCTGAAGAGTTTGTTTTTTTGTTTGAACGTGCTAATCACTGGAAATACCAGTCATATTCGAAAATTTCTGTTGGATGTGACAGCCCAATTCTTGAAGAAGGTTATAGGTTATTTAACATCACGCTACGACATATAGGAGCCGAGCAAAAACAAAAAATGTCAGAGAGAACGTTAAGCGAAAACGAATTAAAAGCGCGGGCGGGCCTTGCGTCGCAATATATAATTAAGGGGCTGTGGAATTTGTAAATTTTTTAATGTGTGAATCTTGATGCCAGTCGATTTGTAGCTCATCATCCTCCAGCCAAAAGCCGTCTACTGCTCCAGCAGAGGACGCTGTCGTGGTGATTTTTGGGAAGGCCTATGTCTATAGCCCCAAAAGTCACGATCGAATCACGACCGATCCCACACTGTAGTAGCAGTTTGTGACGTCCTCCTATCATTTTCATTTTAGTGCTTGCCATCTTCATCACTGGCCACTTTGGGATTCCGTATTTAAATTTGAAGAGCAGTTAGCCGAATATGTTTCTGTGTTGGGTAACCTCCTGGCTGATGAATGATGTTTGGGCGAAAGATAGGCTCCATTTATTTTTCCAGGAAAGTAAACAAGTACCTAATTTAGACGAGAACAATTGCCGACAAACTGATAAGCAGTTTACTATTTTACTTTGACTTTATGTATGTTATTGTTAAAACAGATTTAGAATTTTAAAAACATTGTTTGACTTACTTTTGCAATGTCTAATGTTGCATCACGTTCCGTCAACTAAACTTTGGCAAATTAACATCCCTATTTATACTCTTTCAGCACGATACCAAACTAAATTCTACTTTAAATTATGCTTTGGATTAATTGAGAACAGATAAGTACTGATAGAACAACGTAATGGCTTAGGACTTGCGTCATAGAAAAGATAGGGCGAATTTTAATTGAAGTCATAGACACAAATGGACTTAAACCCGTTTTCAATAACACAAGGTGACACGTAAATGTAATGCAAGCGCACTGTTGGTGTATGGTCCCTTGCTAGACTATACATTACTTTTAGATGAGGGATGTTTGGAATGAAAGAAGGTAAAGTATCAAAACACTACTGTATTGTTCCAAAGATACATAAAGTAAAATGAGCTTTATGGACTGATGATGGTGTGGAAATGAAGTGAGTGACGCAGCCCTTGTTGGCTGTAACGAGAACGCCTGGCTGCCTTGATAGCCCAACGCGAACTGACCTAAGTATTATGAGTTGAAATGAATGTGTTGCGTAAACTGCTGAATTGCAGAATGTGCGGTTGCACCGTACAGTTGGTTTTCAACACTCTGCTTAGAGCCTAGAGTTGAAAATCCAATGTGCAATAATAAAATTAGACATTACTTTTATGAGTCGATTAGTGTTAGCTTCAACGGGCATTATTTAGAATTAAAATAGGCTTTAAAGGTTAGAAGAGAATAATTATCAAATCTACCTATGCGTTTACTAGCTGTTGTCCATAGTAATTACTTAATTCGTAAACAGTGTACCTATTTCCCACCCAGGGGCAGAGTTCTGAAAAATCCTAATATTTGTACACCTCATCACCCACAGAAATACAAATTCCACAAAATCAGGATTTAAAACTCTTTCTTAGTAATAACCCTAAGTTTCCCTCACGGCTGTCAAGTTATCTAGTCCAGATAAGTGCCAAATTGGTCCCTGACTTGTCATTTAAAAAAAGGCAATTTGCTGTTTAATGCATTCAATTATTTGTAGCATATCAGACAACCAGTTAAACTTTGACTACAGAATACGTTTGTCTATCCTCGCTAACTATTTTTAACTTTTCCTTTTATTTTTATGACTGACTGGTGGTATTTTCTGATCAGTGTATTTTTATAGTGGTGTATCCACCTTTCTGTGTAATACTAAAAGTTTTTAGTATAGAAGAGAAGCAATATTTATGTTCTACTTCCATGAGACTTCGTAGTGCTTACAGTATAAACAAGTTAGAAAAAACATAGTTTTATAAAATCCACTTGAACCAATAAAGCTTCGTGCAGACCAGCGCGATGCGACGCCGCGACGCGACTCGAACAATACAATTTCTAAGAAAACTTGACGGTATAACAATAACCGGTGTCGCGTCGCGCGACAAGTCGCGCTGGTCTGCACAAAGCTTAATACATACAGAAATTTCTAAAATAAACATACCAAACCATACCAATTAAGAAGAAACACATGCATCAAGAAAACGTATTGGGTCCTTTATTATATTTATATAAATGACTTACCATTAGTAACTAATTATCCTGTATCACTTTTTGCAGATGACAGTACAGTCACTATCAATTGTATAAATAAAGATAGGTATGAACATGAAATTAATAATACAATAAATTTAATAATTAACTGGTTAGATAACAATAATCTAAAAATCAATCTAGAAAAAACAAAAATGTTGTTCTTCAGTCAACGTTTAGAAGCACCAATTATTAATGTTAAACACAAATTAACTGATTTAAAAGGGTAGATACAGCTAAATTTCAAGGCGTAACTATTGGCAAACGTCTGAACTGGAAAGCACACACAGAAGAATTAAATAAAAAAGTATGTTCTTATGCCTATGCCTATGATAAACTAAAACCTATTATAAGTACCAATGCGCTTATAACTGCCTACCATGGTATTGTCGGCTCTATATTGAGGTTTGGAGTTATATTTTGGAGAAACTCTACTAATAAAGAAATGATTTTTAAGTCACAAAAAAGGTATATTAGCGGTATGTTTGAATTGAAAAAAACTGATAGTTGCAAACAGTATTTTATTAAATATAACATTTTAAGTCTGCCTTCCTTATTTATTTATGAAATGGCTAATTTTATTCAAACCAATCCTAACCTATTTAAGAAACTATCAGACGTTTCTATTCGTAATCGACGGGATCATAATAAATTATGCGTACCAAGATCGACCACGGCATTGATGCGTAAAAGTATTTTTTGTTTAGCACCAATCATTTATAATAAAATCCCAATACCTATAAGACAAATCTGTTTAAAATACTTACATAAAAAAATATCTCATAACCAAATGCTATTATACCGTATCGGAATTTTTTAATGACCGCAATTAATTAAATAGATTCTTGTAATTACGATATTTTCACAATTTGACCCTAAACTCTGTTAAAACAATTTAATTATTTTTTTCCCTCCCCTTTTTAAAATTAGCATTAGGATTAAGTTATTAATCTCATAGTTTGTTGTATAGACTCAATTTTTATGGTTTATTCTATACCTAAAATATGTTTTGTACGCCATTTATGGCAAAACATGCAGATCTACCTTTTATTTTAAGACCCCGCACATATTATTTGATGTAAACTCATGTTTTACAATAAATATATTCTATTCTATTCTATTCTAATACATGAAACCGTGATTTTTCTTTGTTGTAAACTGTGGTCCTTCTGTACATTTATATTTGATATAATTTTATCTAAACTAGCTGACCCGATTTGGACTGGACAATACCCCAGGGTCCATTTTTTTTTTGTTTTTTGAATTTTTCTTTCCCTAAAAACATAGTAGTAGTCGTTTCATGTATGTGTGTATGTCTTAACCAATAGTCATCACAATGTCTTATTTACCTTATTTTCTTCTTTATTTTATTTTTTTGTATATTCGCACCTTGCAGCTATATTAATGTATTTAGTTATTATTTAATCGTGTTTTTGTATTTTGTGCTATTTCAAAAGAAATAGCACAAAAGTGTGCATCCAGTTAGACTGGAGACTGACCCCAACATAGTTGGGAAAAGGCTAGGCAGATGATTAAATAGACCGAACCTTCTCTATAGCCCTTTTATGTGGCATTTCTACATCGGTGTTAATGTGAACCAGAGGAATATGAGGCGAGAATAAAATAGTGTTAGTGACTGTATTTTATGAAGTTAAATGTGTTTGTTCATGTTTTTATTTGTTGTTCCTGGTGTTAAGGGACATTAAGTAGATAGCATTGTGCAGTTTGCACTATATGGGATGAAAACGTTTTATGGCGTTGATATAATGGACAAGGCTACCTCGTTGGTCTAGTGGTCGCAAGCACTACTGCTGAGCATGAGATCCTGGGTTCGACTTCCTGTGTCGGGAAAAGCGTTACTAGCGGACCAGACACTATCAGTAAATGACATCAATATGACTGTCATTCCTTCTAATATTGGCGTAAAACTATTAAAATATTTAGATCACATCATCATTCAAACTACAACACTATCAGTAGTAATGACATAACTTGAATGTAATGTCATTATTACTGATGGTGTCTGGTCCGCTATTGGGATTTTCCATCTGGAATTTCTCAGTGTCAACCCGGAGTTTAGATTATGTGCCCGGTTGATGGCAGTATGAGTTAAGTTTATACATGGACTGGTGAAATGTGTGTGTACTATATAGGTAAACCGCTGCCGAACCCTTCATGGAACACTGGCGTGATGTTATGTTTGTAATGGACATTATACAGTGCATGGTGCCTATTACCTACCTACGTCTGAGGATTCTCGACTCTTCAATTCCTAGATCGTGCAATTTGTTATTTGGTTGTATCATTAAAAATTCTCCGTAGATGCACAGAGTCTGGATTTGTGCCCGATTAGGAGAAGCAGGTTCCATTATTAGCGCAAGAGACTTACAAGTTATATATATATTATTTATTATTATTGTTGCTAGTCATGTTCTGCGATTACGCTTTGGGTGATAATCAGGTCGAAACCTATAATGTGAATCTAATACTGATATACTGTGATTGTTACCTGTTGTAGTTGCCTTGTAATAAATATATATATAAACAAGTTAACTGGCAAAATGCAGGTGTACCATTCACTTCTGCCCATCCCCTTCGGCATGTTGTGTTATCTGTACCTACAACAAAGAATATCGTTTTCTAAGAAACTATATTTTATAGTTGTTAACCAGCACATGTTTCCTAGCTCAATCGTAAAAACTTTACAGACTTATAAGTACAAAGTGGAACTAAAGTTCATTCTAACACGGGCGCGGGCGCAGTAATAACTTTAACAGAACAATTAAATCTTCTAGACATAAATGTGCTGGTAAGTTTATGCCTTATTAGATGAAGTACTTAATAGTTTTTTTTTTTTTTAGGGTTCCGTACCCGACGTTGCCAAACCGGAACCCTATTACCTACTAAGCCTCCGCTGTCCATCCATCTGTCTGTCAGCAGTACATACGGCTGTAATTCATAAACCGTAATTATCGGAATCAACTTATACACGACATAAGAAAATATATTAAAACATAAGCTAGAAGAAGTCGACATTTCCTATCTTATCTGAGTAGAAATGGGGAAACAAAATTAGGTTTCAAAGCGACGTTTAAAGTCCCAACATAATTTGGTCAGATCATTGAGTATCATGTAGATCCGTGTCTGAAATGGTCTTTTGAGGAAATAAACACACAAAGAGTGGATCTGTTCAGTCAGTGCAAGCATTTGTCAGTAATCGTGTAGCTCAACTCAGGACTTAACGTGCTCAACGACTCGACGAACAATAGCAAAGAAAGGATATTTGGGTAGGCCGTATAAATTACTCAAAATGCCAAACCATCTTTAAAACTGAGAAAGAAAAAAGAGAATAATAAATGAAACATACCGATAATTTATGCATATTAAGTCCGTGTATTTCCATATCACATTATGTTGAACTTCAGTTCAAGAGGTTGGCGTAGTTACCTACCTTATTATCACAATAATAAAAGCATTCAATAATTATTAAAAAATTAAATGGCAATATGACAACAGCACCGTATTTATCTGGAGCAAACTTGTCACTGCTATTGAAGGGGAGGTGCTTCTTGCAACGTCTTTAATAACCTGCTTTATCAAAATAATAATGTGAATTGGAAACAAATGACGGAGGTATGTTTTTTTTCTACGAAAAACAGAAAGTATAACTTAAACAAGTAAAAAAAAAACAAATAACATGATGATACAACGGAAACGAACAAAAAGCAAAAAGAAAATATTACAAAAATGGAAATGAAGATTATAAAATGACTGACTTAACAAAGGACTTCCAAAGCGGGGATGAGATCCTATCTGCTAGTCTTCAAGATTTCGTTGCGCATAACACGATTTACGCTCAAGTTATTTGGGGTAATATTTTGAGACTACGCTCAAGCTAGCAAGCCAGCGGCCTTAAAGACCATTGTATTCACTCTTTTGTACATTGTATAAAAGGCCATGTACATCTGAATAGGCCTCACACCCTCTTAATAACTCTCCGAGACCCCCCGTCGTCGGGCTCAGCAGCACCATATCGTCCGCGTAGCTTATGTTGTTGATACAAACGAACAAATGACAACCGCTGAAATGCTAATTAAAATTGTGTCTGAAGCAGTTATTTCTCCAGATTTGGTGCCACCACTTAATGCTTGCAAAGTGAGTACAAACCTTTTAACCTTTTAGTGTGTTAATATTTTGAAATAGATTTTGAGGCCTCCACATGGCCAAGGTAATTTTTTTTCAAAGATTTGAAACATAACCTTGCCTATAACTCATTGTCGATACAGCTCATGTTTATAATCCATCCTAATCCAAAGAATCTCATATACAAAGATACGCGTGAAAAAGGCATAACCCCGTCTTTACTGTCGCGCAGTCGGGTAAAAATATTAATGAAGACGAAAATATAGATAGCTAGAGAAGAAGAGAACGAGAAAATAAATGAAGAATTGGTTGTAACTGCACAATTTGCAGTGCTAGTAGTTGTGTCTAGTACCGGACAGTCTAGTGCAGTGGTACCCTGGAAACGTGCCGAGAGCTCAGAGAGCTGTGATAGAGGTGCAGGATTTGTGGGTTATTTTCCCGAGTTTCTGTCAAAAAACCGTAAGTAGAGATGTGTCACTATCGTAGTGATGTTACAATGATCATTCTTGTGGACGATGTGTTAATCGCCACACCACCACTTATAGTTAATTTATAACATTTGAAACTAATAATGACGAAAAAAAGTATATTATAAATAAAACTTCAATATCTCCGTAACGAGAAGATTGTAGAATGGTCCACTACAAAAAAAAACTCAACGACGGTGTTTTCAAAGTGACTCTCGGCTTCGTTAAGCGCATTTTTAGCCCAGTTATAATTGTGCAGAAGTTATTTATAATCAAGCAAGCAATTTATTTATTTGAAAGCAGTGGTGGCCCAGAGCGGTAACGGCCCATACTTACGAGTACGAGTGGTAGTGTCAGTAGTTAGTAGTGTAGAGTGTAGGTCATGGGTTCGAGCCCAGGCAGGCACTTTACTTTGTGTAAATTATTTCATCACCACTGCTCTCAAAACGGCGAAGGAAAACATCGTGAGGGAACCGGCATGCAAAAAGTCGAAGACATGTGACATCTACCAACAGGGCCCGCGTGATAGATTACAAGCCCACTCCCTCTCGAAGAGAGGAGGCCTGTGTCCCAGCAGAGGGAACGTTAAAGGCTGATTATGCTAAGCAATTTATGATAATGTAGCAATACAAAACGAAAATATAAATGAAATCTAAAGTTGAGTCCAACAAAGCCCTTCGCAAATGATGTTATGAGAGTAACACGAAACTCGACGAAAACATAATTAATTCGAGCAAAAAATATTTGACTTATTCAATTAAATGTTTAACAATTTGTGAGTAGAGCTGAAATTAAGGTAACATTGTTCGCAAACAAGCGAGCTATTTAACAAAGAGAGGTTTTAGAGTTTACGAGACGGACACGATACGACTGCCGCTACATACGACAAAATATAAGTATAGAGTGCCACAGACTGTTAGGGTCGGCACAGCCGGGCTGGTTGACCGAATCGAGCCGAATCATGCCGACCCGACAAGCATGTAACACGCCTAATACAACACCATGCCAAATTCCCTAAAGTGTTATATACGTGTAAAATATAGTCGCATTTCGCCGGTATATTATGAGCTTGTTATAGCATATAGGGGGCGAGACTTATGCTAACAGTTGTGGTCGGCCCATCCACTTCGCAATACAACATAAACACTCGTAATACTCACTTTGCCCAACCCGGGATCAAAGCCCAACGCATGGATATACGAGTTAGGTCCATCGTCCACGACGTTACTCAAAAACACCAATGAGTATCCACAATTTCACAGCACTAGTATTTCAATGGACGGAGCAACCAATCATTAGTTTAGGTAATTAACTAAAGGTAAAAAAAACAAAAACTAACGCTGACATGGGGGGTGTCTAGACTCTAGAGCTTATCGAGTAGAGAACAACAAGTTAGGAACATGAAACTACTGTGTCATGTATCTATACGGGTGTCAGGGACATCAACGCGAAAACTGTTACCATGGATTCAGTACATGATTCTAATCGCCCCTGTGTAAAAAATGTTCGTCGATTGTTTAAAAAAAATCTGCTGTTTCATAGAAAAGTGTAATGCCGATGCGGTCACAATGTATGGAACAGCTGTATTTTTTTTTAATAATTCAAAAAATTCAAAATTCAAAAGTCATTTATTAAACTAGGCTGATAATTAGCACTTTTTGAACGTCAAAATTACATAAGACAGTCCCCCAAAACGCCCACCCTTCACCACTTCCTAGTGCGTTAGCTGGGAAGAAGAAGTGGCGCAACAAACTCCCCAGCAGTGTAATCGACGAATAATTTCAACGCATGGGGTTCAGAATCATGTACCTACTGAAACCATGGTAGCAGGCTTCGCGTAGATGTCCCTGCCATCCTGTATATAATCAACAAATACTAAAAACGCATACATATTCATAAGGTATTTATTTAAATATGTTCGATTTTCTGCAACTGCAAAAATAACTTTGTAATTCATAGTATCATGATTTATTATATCGTATTATGAAATACAAATTTATCTTTGCGGTTTTCATTAAGATGAAAAATAATAATATGCTTCGTTTAGTATTTTCATTTATTTGCTAAATAATGTACGGTGATACGGAACCCTTCGTGTACGAGTCCGACTCGCACTTGGCCGGTTTTATTTTTATAGATTACACTTTCTTATTTAAAATTATTTTTGATTTTTACGATAATTTACTCTTTTATTAATTTATATAATTATTTTATTAATTTATTTAATCTTATCTTATAATTAATTTTATCTTTCAACTTCATCATATTTTATTCTTAAATGTAATTGCTTAAGCTCTTTGGTAATTGCTTGAGAACTATTTTCTAGTTTAATTTATAATAATAATATACCTAATATTTTGTAATCTATCTATTGTAAAGAGCCCGAAAAGACAGGTTCTCTAAACCTCAACGAATTATAACGTTGCTAAATTGAAGAGTACAACTGTGACGTCGCATGACAACTGAAGTGACAGGTATTACGTTTAGTCGGTTAAACAGACGCCTTTGCACTAGCACTGTCTCGTCAAGTGTTTTTTTTGTTTACTACCTACACCAATGGAGTATAGTTAATAACAAGCTTAAACTAGTGCTGTGACTTTCTAACTACTCATTGGTAATTAAAGTTTGTAGCATGTCACTTTTGAGCAGCGTCATGGTCGCTGCTGGGCCTAAGTCCTCCGGGCCTAATCCTTCAGAATTAATCCCTTTGAAACTTTCACTAAAATACAAATAGATACCTATTTTATCTTAAACATTGAAACAACAAAGCAATTTCAGATTTAATATAACTGCAATCAGTATTAACCTTTACAAACCGTCACAGGCTCAATTAGAGCGTAGGCCTGAAAGTTTTTTAAACTGTGTTTCACTCTAGTTTTCTATTATAATCTAATATTATAAATAGGAACGATTTAATTTTTTGTATGTTTGTTTGTTACGCTTTCACGCTAAAACGGATGTATGTATTTAGATGAAATTTAGCACATGGGTAGACCATGACCTGAGTTAGGATTTAGGATACTTTTTATTCCGATATACCTACGGGATCGAGACTTATGCGGGTGAAACCGCGGTACGCAGCTAGTAAATAATTAATACATCTATGGTTTGGCTTGTCACACTTGTCACAAATAGCGATAGTCATTTCGCTGAAATGAACTGAACTGAAAAAATTAAATAAAATTGATTTTTTCTGTAAATAATTCCTATATCTAAAATTATTCTGGAAATATTAGTGACAAGCGTATTTAATCAGATAAAAACGATATAAAACCTAATTATAAGAAAACAATAAAAAATAATTCCGAAAAGTTGTATGTTTATGCTACTGGATTACACAATCTTAGATAATGATAATTTAATTGCACAAAATCAACTTCCACTACACAATGCTTATGTAGATAGAAAGTTGTATCTATTTATCGAGTAGGAACTATTCCCAAAACACACGAGGAATTCGGTTTATACAAAATTCAACTCGGCAATGATTTATTGTTCTAGTGTTCTAACAATAGGTCGTAGGAACAAGAGCACGCGGCAGATCGCCCATGTGATGGACCGAGGAAATTAAATCCGCAGTGAGCGGCCATTACACGAATACACACATATTACTGACGACAGAAAAGGATGGACTCGCATCGTGAGGCAAATCACGGCTGTCCGAAATCTCAATGAAAAGTGATGACCACGACCGCTGTCGACAGTGCACCGACAAAGAAGAAGTTCTAACAATATTGGATGTAGGTTTAAATACTATTCTGACGTGGATTCTTATATCGATTATATCTGTTTGAATTCAGAATCTAAGACATTATTATGGTCTGGGTTTTAGGAATACAAACTCAATGTTATACTCGTAAGTATGTTTAGGACCTTTTTTTATTACAAGCGGTTAATCAAAAAGCCATGTGCGTGTCGGACCCCGCACAATGAAGGATTCCGTAGATGGCACGAATTTATCCCAAGAAAAAACATAACAGTGTAGTTGAAAAACATGTTTTCCCATACGGAATGAATGAGAAAACATGTTTTTTCAACTGCAAATGTAAGTTGGTTGATTATTACTCGTTAACTTGTAGAAGGAACCTACTTATTTGTGATAGATTTCCTTTTAATTTCGTTATATATAGTACTACTATGCTACTACGTTCTTATATACTACTGCTGTGAAAATTTTCACATATCTTGAACCAACCATTTAGCTGGCAGGGGACTTGATTCTAACAAAAATTTGCTCTTTAATACTATATTTCGCAAATGGGTCCCTGAATCCAAAATGGCATTCACAAACTCCTAAATCCATCAATATTTTTAACCGACCTTTCCAACGACACCCCACACTATGGAAAAGAGTAAAAAAAACATCCCCACTTTACGTGTAGGGGCAAACCATATTTTATTTTTCATGATTTTATTTTACCACTTTATCGGCGTGATTAATATGTATACCCATGCCAAATTAAAACTTGTTAGTACCAACAATCTCTGAGCTAAGCCGCAGACAGACAGACGGACATGGCAAAACTATACGGGTTCCTTGTTGACTACGGAACCCTAAAAATGAACTCAGACTACGGTACGTAATTCTAAAGTAGAGAGTTTAGTCAACTAGGTATATACTTTAGCATTGTGTGTGTGAAGTAGATTTTTGTGCGATAAAATAATCTTAGATTGTGTATTCTAGTAGGATAATAACATAACTTTTTGGAATTAGCTTTATTTTATAACAGACTTCTGATTTAAACTGTTTCTATCTGATGATTGCTACGATTATATAAAAACGATGATTTAAAAAGCATATAACAGAATATCATGTTCATAACATATTAGAATCAGACGCATAAGTAAAGGGATAAGTTTTGATGATAAACAATAACCACAAAACCTTACATAGGAAAGTTTAACGTAGGTATAATAAAACTTCGCCTTTTTGAATCGTACCTTTGTTACACATACTAGGCAGCAAGCAAATCTAGGGATTACTCAGCAGATATCTTGAGACCCTTGCTATCCTGGATACAAATCATTACGCTAGAAAAACTGGTTTAAGCCTTATAAAACGATATTTTGTTTTATTAGAATTAACAACGACGAACGAATCTGGAACTGGATTTTCTAAATTGTTATAGCTCCTACACACTACCGGTGGCATGGCCGCCGCCGGGCAAGCCGCGGCGCACCCGGCCCTGCCGCGCAAAGCCGCACAAGGGATCGCAAAGGAAATGCAGGCGCAAAAGCGGGGGTACGGCCCGCGCGGCAAAAGCCAGCGGCCTAGTGTGTAGGAGCTATTATACCTGCCCCTTACGAATGTTAGGTACTAATATTTTATGTGGCTTGAAAAACTTGAACACTAGTGCTATTATCTAAATATGTCACTTCGAAACTTTAAAGGACTGTGTCATGACCTCGGTAATCGGAACAATGAAAATATTATACAATCAATCTGCATAGTTTTTTCCCAACTTTATTGGGGTTGGCTTCAAGTCTAACCAGATGCAGCTGAATACACTGGTATTCAGCTGTATTGGTATTCGCTCCACGTAAAATACTGATTTTATATGGTGCGACTGCCTATCTGACTTCCACAACCCAGTTACTGGGTAACACAATACCGGTAAGACGCCTTGGTAAGACGATTTGTCAGACTTTTTGACTACTCATAACGACTGTCAAAGATCTACGAATGATAGCCGGGACTAACGGGTTAAAATGTGCTTTCTGAGGCACGGAGGGTCTCGGAGAGTCTCGATATATTATGGATTGTCACCCACCCACAAACCAATCGCGGCAAGCGTAGCTCAACCTTCGCTCGACCCGTGAGACGGTTATTATTTAGTCACGATCCCCTCCAATGAAAATATTATACATTACCGAAAATAAATAAATACATTTTCTGCTTGAATTTTCTACCGCTCACAGCAGTTACTTCAAACTCAAACTCAAACACAAAGCATGTATTTCAATTAAACCATCCACAGGCACTTTTGAATTGTCAAGGAGTCGTCACTCAAAAATATGAAGCAGAGATTCAGTTGAAGTAATTCTAGCAACTTGGACAACGAAGAAAATACGAAACCATTTACAAGTGGACCAATTTACTTTAAACCAGTGTTTCTATCGTAGAATGTAAAGTGCTCTCAAAAAATCTACAAAGGCCCATAACGAGGGAACGATAAATATGTACATATATCAAAATATCCGAGGCCTTACCTTCGCGTCAATGATGTCTGGTATACCTTTCTTATGAAAATTTCATTTATTATGTCTGCGTTCTGTCTCATCATAATACAATAACAATTCTGTTTATTCTTCCAATTTACACCACCTTTAAAGAGGACGAAAATGCCTTCCTGAGGAGAGATAACTCTTTATACCATGTTACCAACAATTGGGGCGAACTACTGATGTCCAAGTATACACAAACGTGGTGTTTGCCACGATCAATGTGGGGAGGAACAAATTCTTTACACATCGTGATAAGTCCGTGCCAGAAAGTATGTTAAACTTCTCGGTCTTGGTTGTCACATCTTATATACTCGTAATTATTAATCAACCGTTTTGTTACGGGTTGCCGGAAGTCAAAAGGTCGAATAACCTGTCGGAACATTGGGCATAAATATTTCTAAGATATTGGGTTATGCGTCAATTGGCAATCGTCCCCAAAATATTATACAAAAACCTAGCCAGTATCCTCGAATGAAAATGAAAATCACGTAGGTTTTGATAAGGGATGCGCTAACGTAGAACGTGTAACGCGAAGTTCAAATTTTCTTACGTTTTTATATAGGTTGTATGTTGATCAAAATATGATTTGCGACCGTAACAAGTGTGTTTTTATAGAATTAAGATCATTAGAATCATCAGTATAACTCGTTTAAGTGTTTAAAATTTGCCTCAAATGCCATGATTTAATTAAATATTCATTAAAATATTGATTTAGTAATGTAAACTGAGAGAGTTGTATCGACGATTATAATAATAATAATAAATTACTTACAGTACTTCTGGACAAGGCACGCATAATGACGTTCCTCTCTCTAGAGCCCTGACCACCGGCAGCTTGGACCTTGTTCCTGATGCCGATGGGTCACAATTTTTATATTTTTAAAAGATTTTTTATGTTTTTGTCTCCCTGGCGCTTTCGCCTTAAGTTATATGCGCACTTAGACAGATAGAGAGTTGTGTTTCAAAATTTAGGGACTAGCCTTATCTAAGTAGCCTGTATTGTCCCACAGCAGGGCAAAGCCTGCCCTCTCCCTTTTTCACACAGTTCTGTTTTCTGCTGCCTTTCAATAAAACTTGTGAAAAATCAAAATCTAGATAGTTGAACTGGCATCTTACCCCAACGACGTCCTATCATGTCAGGATATTGCAGTCCATAGCCGTACATGGGCCTCTCGTAAGTTGGACAACACACAGTTCTCCTCTTCCCACTTCCAGTCTGACCCACGGTCCATTTCGCTAGGCTTGCGTAATCCTACGCTACGCTCACCAATTCGCGGTGCATTTATTCGCTCATCAAGCTACTTAGTCCCACAATTTCCTTACTAATAGTAGAATTAATTGCTAGAACGGCAACGACGCTAGTAGGAAGGTACTAGCGAACTAATTACTTCTAAACTTTAATTGTTTCAAATCCTGGTTTGGCTGCATTTAGATTGTATGTACTTAAAAAGTTTTGGAACGATTACAGTCTGTACTAGTGTCTGGATATTTCAGGCACCTAAGTTGGCTTCAGTTAAACTTGCCTGTGCTCTACATGGACTGTCAACAACTTTGTAACTGCCTTCCTGAACTATTAGAGAGCACGGTTAGTTAGTCTTATTATATTTATTTCCAGATCAATATTAAAGCTTCTGAGAGTGGCAATAATTAAATATGTCATGATACTAACACTTACCTACTAACACTTACCTTCTAACAGTTACCTACTAACACTTACCTACTAACACTTACCTTCTAACAGTTACCTACTAACACTTACCTACTAACAGTTACCTACTAACAGTTACCTACTAAAACTTACCTACTAACACTTACCTACTCACACTTACCTTCTAACACTTACCTAGTAACACTTATCTACTAACACTTACCTACTAACACTTACCTACTATTACTTACCTACTAACACTTACCTATTAACCCACTGGCGATTCTACGCCAACTTGACCCCGAGATAACTCGACCGAAATAATCTGTGAAATGCAAATTTATTTTTGCGGTCGGTAAAATCAGTTTTTCCCTAAAAATACTAAATAGCCAAGAAACTGCGACCAACTTGGATGTAGCGTTCGCCGGCCACTGCCACGGCATTGCTCTCTTCGCTTCTTTGCTAACCTAACCCTAGCTTACTTACTACGATCAACTTGTTGTGGTCAAGGTCGTGATCGTGTAGTCGGGGCAGGGACCGCGGAAGTACTCCATGACGGGGGCCCCCGGAGAAACTTCTTTGGTCACCCCTTCCTTCAATTTCCGGCCGCGGCTTCCTCCAGTCAATTTACTGCAGTTATACGACAAGACAGAGGTCAATCAAACTATCACTCAAATTATAAAAACATTTTATTTATTACTTATATTGCGAATATTCCCTAAGAATGTTATTTAAATCTACACCAAATGTTTTTTATCCTAGCACGGGATATCACAAGAAACCTTCTTTACTAAGTAGCAAAATTGGAGAGGGCGCGGTGGTCGGGGGCCCCATTTGATTTTAGGAGGAACTGCGGAAGTGGGGGACAGAGGGGGCCAAACGCCTTTGGCCCCCTCTTCCCCCCACTTCCGCGGTCAGGTCGAATTATCGGGGTCAAGTTGTCAGAGTCGAGTTGTCGAGGTTGAGTTGTCGGCGTCGAGTTGTCGGGGTCGATGTCGAATTGTCCTGGGGTTGCATTGTCCCGGGGCTAGTTGTCCGGGTCGAGATAACCGGGTCGAGTTGTCTCGAGGTCGAGTTGCCGTGTTACCGCCTAGTATTTTCCCACTGCAGGGCAAAGGCCTCTTCACATTATAGAGGTGATGATGACATCACTTAGTCAACAATAGACTGATCTACTTTTTCCACACAACAGATAGAAAATAAAAAAAATAGAAACTGCTCTCACCCTCATATCCAAACGGCTTCATGAATAAATTTCAGAAAACGGACCAAAATGGTTCCGTTCTATCTTAACTACGTTGTTAACTTTCAGTGCCGGATACCACTCTGAAGCGATATTAGTTTCAAAGTTTAATTGCTCTAATGATCTAGAAATGCATACGAAATGTATGTGGGGTGTGTGTGTATGTGTGTGTGTGTTTGTTCAAAAGTTTTGACGGCAGCTTCTGCATAAAGTGCCTTGTGGTTCTAAATATAGTCATGTGGTTATTATGCTGGTATTTAAGGATATTCCTGGACCTAATTAAATGGGGGGCATACACGAACTGTTTTTTCTTTGCCTCTTTACCCTTGTAGACATTTGGGGTTCCATTCCCGGTTCGGGCAAAGTGCTACTGGGGTTTTCCATCTTGAATTTCTCAGTAGCTGCCCAGAGCCTGGATTTGTGCCCGGTTGATGGCAATAGGCTCGCTCCCTATTACATGGGACTCAAACATAACTGACGAAATGAGGATGTACTTTAGGTACACCTTTGCAATCCTTCGAGAAATCCAGGCGTTATAATAATTGTATGTATGGAACTTTTGTAAGATTACTTTTTTACGTCAGAGCACGTATTTCTTTCTTTATCCACAAGGCCAAATAAAAATCACAAACTGTACAGTAATAAATCTATTTACTAACTACACAACATAACTAGTTTCACGAAACTATTTTCTTTCGTTAGTTCTGTCCTTCAATTTCCTGCGCGGGCCCTAGTTAACCATTTATTTGTAATGACCGGATACTTATCATGGTCGGCTGGCCACAATGGGTCAGTGTCAATAAAGGGACCCGGCCAAAAGTTACACAATACAGTGCCTTTGAAGGGAGATGGAATGACAAACTATTTTAGTGGCTTTAGGTCTTAAGTTACTAACTTTCGGATCTGTTACTTAAATGGTTAAGTCCACACTCTCAGTTCATATATTTGGTAGTTGGCCGTAATTTAATACACAAAATTGGATCAAATTGTATCAATCAATCAACTTTTTCTTTGTATAAATAGTAAATTGTATAATAATTGTAGTGTGTACCTATTGAAGCATGTATTCTACGTATGTATATCATGTATACTTGCTGTATGGAGCTTCCACGGATGAAGATGAAGATTTTATTAAAAAAAAAAAAAAAAACTCGGCTTATCGCACTGCTGGACATAGGCCTCTCCCAGGCTGTGCCATAAGACCCTGTCATCCGCTTTCCGCCTCCAGTTGGTCCCAGCTACCTTCTTAAAAGGTCGTCAGTCCATCTAGTTACATTGAGTTTACGACTTATAATAAAAGTACCTATGTAGGTATAATAAAAAATAATACCAGCCTGTTACTGTCCCACTGCAGGGCAAAGGCCTCTTCTCATACACAGAAGCCACGAGCATTGATCACCACGCTTGCTCAAGACGGGTTTGTGATTTCAGACTTATATAATAAGTCCAGGTTTCCGCGCGTTGTTTTCCTTCACCAATGTCGGTAACGTCCAAGAAAAACTCAGAAAGAACATATGAATTGAAAAGGTCACATTGGTACTTGTCCGGATTTGAACCCACGCCTGAGAGGCGGGGCCTTAACCACTGGGTCATCACAACATTTTATAAAAGTACCTATGTTATTACGATTCTTGTATACAATCAGCAAATGGAAATATGGTTAAAACAAAATAAAAATAAACTATTAATTGATAATTTATTTTATAATCTGGATGAGTTTTTGGAAAAAAATAATGTTAGTAAGTATGTAATAATTTTCAATTTCTTTTGGACAAAATGGGTAGACTGTTGAGCCTAAAATATGTTTAAAATAAGAATTACAGTACACAGTTGTGCAATAAATACAGGGTGGCAGGGACATTGACGCGAAAACTGATACTGACGCGAAACTGAAATGTATGGAACAGATTTTTTTAAATTAACCGACGAAAAATTTCAACGTAGGGGTTTCAGAATCTTGTACTAAATCAATGGTATCAGTTTTCGCGTCGATGTCCCTGTTTAATATCTTTAAAATCTATAATATAGTGAAATGTTCTGTACTTGTATCTTTTGATGAAGGTCTTCATAAATAAATAAACGCTAATTATAATTATGTTAGTACCTATCTAATGAGTCTTTTATACTAGGGATAACCTTTTCAGTATTCCTAGAAAATAACCAGGGCGAAACAAAGATCAAAAAACAATTAATTTAAATCAAATTATTTGATTCTCAAAAGCGACGACATTGTTTTAATGAAACGAGGAATTTAAGGGCAAATTACCTTTGATATATAATCCTAACGATGTTATTAACCTGATATGCCTTTAGAAAGTTTATTATTGATAACTTCATCGAGAAGTTTCGACATTAACTGAAAGGCGAACTCTTGAGTGGAACAGAAGTAGGGCTTTAACAAAGATTATTACTTAACAACCTCTTTGTGATTTTGACAGATCGTTCCGAAGTGTTGCTAGGGCTTTGTGTCTCTTGTTATTAAAGTTTTCACTGTTGATAAAGTTTTTGAAAGACCTTGGTAGACTTTAAGACAGTTTTAAGTAGAATTTTGGTCTAAAGTTGTTGAAAACACAGCGTGTTTCCGTTCTCCTTCCTTCCTAGAAACTACGCTACCCCTTCCGCACCTAGTAGGTACTGGATGTGTTCTCTCTAACGGTTTAATGGCTTTAAAAACCACTGCCTATCTAATGTCTAATGTTTGTGCCCGTCATTAACTATAACTGCTGGGCGAAGACGTACGGGATAGAGCATTGGTCACTACCCTTACTTACTGCATGTTTGCGATATTATGTCATTAAGTAAAATCAGGTTTCCACCCGATACAATTTCTCATCGTAAAAACTGTAAGTAATCAAAATAAATGCCGAACTTCCCATTGCCAAAGCGAAACAATTCATCCAATCCGATCCATCATGTTCACATGATCACTGAAAATCAGCGCTAAGCAAACTCAAACTCAAAGCATTTATTTCAATTAAACCATTACAGGCACTTTTGAATTGTCAAGGAATCGGTCAGTCAAAAATATGAAACTAGTTGCCCATTCCAAAGCGTAGTAGGTACCTATGGAGAAGAACGGGCAAGAAACTCCACGGACACTCTTTTAAATTAAATAAATTTTATTGTTACAAAGTATTGGTTACATCATTCATGTTGAAATTATACATGTGAGAATAACTAGTAGAATGTCGTACAAGGACGCCCTGTTACTAGTCAGTCTATCACAGGATAAAAAAAAAACAAAGATACAGCTATCTTTAAAACCGTTAAGCCCTTTGTACACTGCACAGTTTCTTTACGAAACAGCGTATAAACGTTAATAAGTATAAGTGTTAATAAGTTTTTCACTGATATAGGCAGTAACCTCGCCAGTAAAATTACAAATGGTCAAAAGAGGACACAAACAAACACATCTACCTCAAATTCCTTCGCCTTGGACAGTACAGATCAAAGTGAAATTACCTCTCTGATTCACTCATTGAAATCTAGTGCAGCAACCGGATGGGATAATATCTCGCCCATAGTTCTTAAAAGATACGCCATGACACTCGCACCTGTTCTGAGCCACATTTTCAATCTCTGCCTTCAAACCTCTGTCTTTCCAAGTTCTCTGAAACGTGCTATTATTCACCCAATTTTTAAGGGTGGTTATGGAAAATTGGTGAACAACTACCGCCCAATCGCAGTACTTAGTGCACTGTCAAAAGTTCTTGAACGTTTGGTAAATAACAGATTAGTTAAATATCTTGAGAAATTTAAAATTATCTCTACACAACAGTTTGGCTTCCAAAAAAAGAAATCGACCTCCGACGCAGTCCACGAGCTAACTTCTTTCATAGTCACCAGCCTTAATAACAAAAAGAAAGTGATCTCGATATTTTTGGACCTCACAAAGGCTTTTGATACCGTTCCAACAACCACACTCTTGCAGAAGCTTGAAGAAATAGGTGTCCGTGGACTGCAACTGGATTTCTTTAAAAGCTACCTTACAAACCGTACCCAATCAGTAAAAATAGGTGACCACTTCAGTCATGAATTGACTATAAATTACGGCGTACCACAGGGTAGCATATTGGGGCCAACCTTATTCTTAATATTTATTAATGGCCTATGCAACTTAAATATCCCAAACTCTAAAATAACTTCTTACGCAGATGACACTGCAATCACTTTTGTCGCAGAATCTTGGTCAGAATTCCTCAAAAATGCCCAGGTAGGCTTTAATTCTGCCTTCAAATGGCTAACCTCACATACACTTACATTAAATATTGCGAAAACGAAATGCATTACCTTTTCTATTAGCTCTGCCTCGCAGCCTAAAATTTCAATGAAACTCAGAGCTCACTCTTGTTCCCCCGATCTCGACTCAATTTGTCTATGTCCCCAGATTGAAACTGTTGATAAGATCAAATATCTTGGCGTAATTCTGGACAAAACACTTAGCTTCAAACCTCAAGTTGAAGTCCTGACCGGCAGAGTCCGAAAACTTATTTATATTTTTAAATCACTCCGTAGTGTTGCAAATCCTACCATAATACGCAGTGTGTACTTCGCCTTATGTCGCTCAATAATATCGTACTGCATCTGTTACTGGGGAGGTACACATCAAACTACCCTAAAACCTCTCGAAATCGCACATAGAGCTATACTTAAGGTTGCCACGTTTCGTCCAATATTATACCCAACAACAGAACTATATAAAAACTGTGGAGTACTTAACGTTCGACAACTGTTTATCTTTCACGCGGTTCTATTACAACATCGCAAAACTCCTTACACCCAACTCACCAAACGCCGTAAAGACTTAATTTGTTCGCTTCCCTCTGTAAAATATAAATTTGCGAAAAGATTTTTTGATTATTTAGGCCCCTCTCTTTATAACAAAATAAACAAAAGTATTTACATCTATGACCAACCATATCATAAATGTAAAACACTTATACGAAATTTCTTACTTGAGAAAACATACGAGGAAACCGAACATTACATATAAACAAGGTGGTCTTATCACTGTCATTCTCTCTCTCACACAAACACACCCTCTCACGTACTCAGCACACATCACACGCACTCACACACGTACACACACAAGAACATACACACACTAAAATCAGTTACCTGTCATAAATCACTGTAGTACTTATCGAACCAATAATTATGTAATAATGTACTTACTGTTTTTGTTACTTAATGAGCTTGTTTTGGTGGGGTGGCAACTGTTTTACCTTAACACAGGCTATCTATTAGCTTAGCTAGGTAAACAGTTTGACATCCATATAATATGTAGTATAGAGTTAATTTTAATGTAACACATTATGTACAAGAAAATATAGTTAAAAATGTACTACAAATGTTTTTTGAAATAAAAAAATATTATTATTATTATTAAACCTCGCCGTAGAAAACGACCGTGCCTACACTAGGTATGGGCGTTATTTCACGTCTCTAGATAAACAAGCCATGAATACACCATCATGCTGAGTGGAAGCGTTCTTGTCGCAGTCACGACGTGCAGCTGCCGACCATTTCTGTTCTGTGCTCGTGATTATACGTGTTTTATTTTTCTTTATTATTCGAGTTAACTGATTTATTTGTATGCACGGGTTTTTGTAACAAATAAACTTGTTTTTTTTTCTTTTCTTCTATCTAAGAACATTCAACACGTTGTCCGTTCAATTATACCTAGGCGAAATACTTACGACCATTACCAATAATCCTGTATAGTCTTAATACAAAACACATCATCATACCTACGTATCTCGGATCGTGCGTTATGTGTTTAATTATGTCTTTACCAGAAAACGACTCATAATCGACTTCTCCATCCACCGAATTATATCTGTAGGTACCTATAGTGTACGTTGCTATTCAGAACTACGGTCCAAATGCCGGTGGTCCATTTGTTAGGCGAAATGGAACGGGTCTAATTCGTAAATGCCAAAAATTCTCTCGTTAATTGGAGAATCGTGACCATTTTAATCCGCTAGCATTCGATTCTGCTTTACTGGTTCAATAGAGATGGAAATTTTTGATATAAGTATCTGTGTATCGAATTTAATATAAAGATAAAATATTTTCCGGCGTGCGTGTATGAACGTAGAAGGAGTACTCGTGTGTAGGGATCGTAGCTGGTGGCGTTCTGTAGGTTCTGCCTACCATAGGAAGAAGGCATGAGTTTGGTATCGGCTGATTTGATGAGTTTTCCAACAGATAATCTAAAATAATAATTATAATGTTTCCAATCAGTAGCGTTGTCCAAAAAGTTCCTAGGTGACTTTTTAGTAACCATTATGAATTAAGTAATTTCGACCATTCTAGAATAGTATAGGATCCGCAGAGGAACCTTCACTCATCTGTTTAATGGATGAAAAGTATTTGAAATCAAATTTATTATGTTAGAAAATATATCGCGAGTAGGTTGGCAAAAAAAATCCTGCACTTTTTTTAAACATGGCAACATATACACCAATTCAAAGAAAAGCTTTTCAAGGAGAACTTTTGCTACTAACTCGACATTTGCCAATTGTTAATCAATTCAGATTTACTGACCTAAATAGGTGACTACTTGGCCACCTAAGTTTAGAAATGCTCTTAGCGCCCAATGGCCATAAGTGATATAACAATGGATAGTGCTTATAAGAGAAACATTTGTTACTAAAACGAATTAAACGTTAAAAGAAGGAGTGCAATAAAAAAAAAAAAAGAAGTAATTTTTGAATTTTTAATTATTCATAGTCTGGCCAGGATTTTTTTGCCAACACACTCGCGATATATTTTTTAATATACAAGAATTGATATAAACTTTTCATTTATTAAATATATGGGTGAAGGTCGTTCATCTGCGGATCTTAGACCAGACACAGCTGCCTCTATGGCCTATAAGGCATACCTTTTAAGGCGCTTATGTAATGTTGAAGTCACACAGAGCCAACTACAGACGTAACCATGTAACACTTTTCAAAATAACATTTAAGTTCTTTAGGAACCACAATAAAACTATTATGAAACATCATCATTTATTACCTCGAAGACTCTTCAAAAACACTTCAGCTTTTCCAAGCTTTAATAATCGAGAAATAATGAATCTGTTATACCAACAGATTCATTAGGTTTAACATAATTAATCATAAGAGCAATGAACGGTGGCCATCTTGATTCGCGATCTCTGAATGGACGCAATTAAAACTCTGAACAATTCATCATTCGTTTTCATATCTAGAAAGGGATGCAACTATTCATTATTGGATCATAATTGTGTGGAGAGAGAGAGAGAGAGAGAAGGAAGTATAGTCATTAATTCACAAAGAATGAATGCGTTAGATCGCTGATGCAGTAACTATTATTTTTAAAAGGGAACATACTCGTGTTAGGCACTCTAGGGGTTTTGCTTGCTGTATTTCTGCTTACATAATGTTTTCATGTATTTAGTAACGTAATAACATCACGCATGTAATCCCGAAGGATTTCACATTACTATGTTCATTATTTCTACATTTCGCCAGTTATGTTTAAGTCCACGTAAATGAAATAAAATATTTTCACTTTTACACGTCATATTAAAAACAAAATTAAAAATAAGCTAGATGAGTTCGGCGTTTCCTATCTGAAAGAAAGGCCGAAAGAAACTCAGAGGTCGCAGTCTCTTTTAAAATCCAGACATAATCTTGATCAGGCCATATGAGGACCATGTAGATTAGTGTCTGAAATGGTCTTATGATGAAAGAATCACACAAATTTGAGTGGACCTGTCCAGTCTGTGCAAGCATTTGTCAGTATCTAATCGTGGAGCTCAACTCGACGAACGATACCAAAGAAAGGATATTTGGGGACATTAGGGAGCGGGCCTATTGGGCCCACAAATCCACACTTCGGGCTGCTACTGACAAATTACGGATGGAAAAACCCAATAACACTTGGGCCGATGGGGGAATAGGCAATGTTTGGTGGTGTGCGTTCATTCCGGGACATGTTGTAGTTGTAGAATCAGCCCAGACTATGGGTACGAGCTTGGCACTTTCAGTAGCCAATACCATTATGATGCGACTTGTGGTGAAGGAACATGTTGCAACGTTCGAAAAAATAATATAAAATACCCTCAACGGAAGGGATTTACTGGTAACATCTGACGGCGGAGGCGGGTTGAACCCTTACCCAAAGGTCAAATTTAGCAAATTTAATTACCTCTTGACATTTGTGCTAAGAGATTTGTGAGTTGTGATGATTAACGAGAAACCTGCCTCAATTCCCATAGGTACTAACATCCCTAGAAATTGTAATTAATATTGTGATGTTTCGTTTTGACACGTTCAATTTGACTGGCAAGATAATGACCAACATGATTATATAATACCATCATGCCTTAATTCTCTAAAGGGTTGGGCAGAGCTCTAAGGTTTATAGAAATCACATTTGATAGAGGGTGGCTGAACTGCCATCAACCGGACTCAAATCCTTCCTCCGGGCTGCTTCTGATAAAATTCTCAATGGAAAAGGCCAATAAAACGTTGCCTGATCTAGAGATCGAACCAGGACCCGATGCCAGACACACTTACGACCACTAGAGCAATGAGACAAGCAGAAAATTAATTATTTAAATTAGTTATTTGTGCTGGCAACATGACTAGGCCATTGTTGACAAGGGTGTTGAAGCAACAGACCGTAAAAGCTCAGTTTTAGTAGGCCACTTGACCCTCGATTAAACCCCTTTATCTTTACCGGGCTAAAAAAGGGGTAAGTTGCATCTGTTAGAGACAGTATTCGTTCGTCAGCGGTTGCAAACTGTCATAGCTTTGCGCTAAAGGTTCAGCGCGATATTGAAAAAGTTGTCTCAACTAAAACCGAATTGGCTCGACTGGTAGGCATAGTAGGTACTAACTTGTTTTTGTCCATGGCTTCGCCCGCGTGAAGTTCGGAAATAATCCCACGGGAAAGAACTACCGATACCGGGATGAAAAGTATGCTATGTCCTACCTAACCCAGGTTATGGTCTACCTGTGTGGCAATTTTCGTAACAGACAGACAGATTTGCTTTCGCATTAATAATATTATGGAAATATGACATTGATTGTTATGATAGAAGCGTTTGGTTATACACGATAAACTCAAACTCAAGTATTTATTTCTATTAAATCATTTACAGGCACTTTTGAATTGTCAAGGAGTCGGTCAGTCGGAAATATGAAGCTAGTTGCCCATTCCTAAGCGTAGTAGGTACCTATGGAGAAGAATGGCCAAGAAACTCCATGGACATTCTTTTAAATCAAATCATTAACATAGATAGTCACTTTGATTTATTTGGGAGATTAAACAAATCCTCGTTTTATGCAAGTAGTTCAAATCTTATGTCAACTGGTGGGATTGATTGTTGTTATTTCGGTCATCCAATCGCAAGAGCTTTCTTGAGATTTTCCTGATTGGAGTCAATTTTCAATAACAGGGAAATTCTGTCATATTCTTCCGGTAAGAAACAGAATTAGCCTGAACCAATCCTCATCTTCGCCTTTTCCCAAAAATGTTGGGGTTGGCTTCCAGTTTAAACAGATGCAACTGGATACCAATATTTCACATGGAGTGAGTGCCTATCTGACCTCCACAACCCAGTTACTGCGTAAAACGATGACCCATGGCTCAGTGAGGGCCTAGAAAAGAGGCTTTTGCTTTCAAAGCGTTTCGTATTATTTCAACAATAGGATTTATTTATTTATTTAAACTTTTCACACTCAAAAAAGTACAAAGGCGGACTTAATGCCTTAGGCATTCTCTACCAGTCAACCAAGAGTGGTGAAAAGATTAGATGGCAGGTGCTCTATTTGAGAGGAACAAAGAAAATTGAGGATTGACTTAAGCTTTTCGGTAGCTCGTGTCAATACATTTTTACTTGACAGTGCGACGCAAAAGAGGGTTGTGGTGTGTTTATCAGTCTATATATGTATGTATGTTTGTTCCTTTGTGGCGCTCTAGAGATCCAATGCGTGGGTCGATTTTGATGATTCTTACGTCAATCTTTCTGTATTAATCTTGTGAGTGTCACTAAAGACATGACAGTAATCAAAATTCAATATGGCCACAACCTGACGCCATGTTGTGAAAAAGAAAAAACAATTTAAGTGACGAACTATGTCAAGTGACATTGAATAGGTCCCTCTTTGAAAATCATCATCATGCAGTCGGCGGCAATAGGTCTTTATTGTTAAATTTCAGAAGATAGCCTGCGACGGTATTTAATTGTTTGTAGTATTGAGTGGAATTGGAGACAGAAATAGGTCATCTTGTTTACATCTTTTAAAAGTTCACTTATTACGCAATCGTTGTTTGATTTTTAAATTTTTGACTCTTCCATCATCGTTATCGTTGAGAACTTCACTTTGTTTGGGCCCTCTGATTGCCGAATTAGCCTGAACGACTCCAGAACAGAAATACATGACCTAGATACACGTTCCAACTCTTTAATCAATAAATCCAAACAACTATTATATTGGTTCGAGTTTTCTTTTATAGGTAATAGCGTATCGTGCGTAAGTTTATTACTCAACCTCGATGGAACTCGGATATTAGAAAACTTTGCGTTGGAACTACCCTTATTGGATTATTTTTATTGTTCCGTTCGGATACTGGATATGTTTCGCTGTTTCGACTTCACTTGTGGCTTCATTGGATGGGGTGAAGGATTTATACCTGGATTTGTTGTTTGTTATTACGGCACGCAATAGATATGTGTACCTATGTCGGTACTTTCTATTTTCCTGTTTTCATATCAGATTTTTTTAGATATTTTTTATTAAATGAAACAGCATTATAAGATTATACAACTAGTTAAACAAAATTAAGTTTTGATAATAGTTGACCCACAAACCTGTCTGTAGGTAGAAAAATAAGAGTAATCGCTAGGAGTTTTAGTAGTAGTACGAGCAGTAATTAATAGTGTAATGAGCAAAAATTTTTTTTTTGTTGATATAGAATACAATAATGAAAAATGAACGACCTTAGTAAGTTTGATGATGATTTTCAGGATGATTTTACTCATTAGACAATTGAAGATGTCAATAAAAGTAGGTACTAATATATGAGTATGAGCCGGCCATACGCGGACAGGTGAATTTGATCATCTTCCGTTTAATGAACAGCTAGGAATGAAGGTCGAAACCTATGTGATGGATAGA
Source organism: Agrochola circellaris (assembly GCA_914767755.1). Lineage (NCBI taxonomy): Eukaryota > Metazoa > Arthropoda > Insecta > Lepidoptera > Noctuidae > Agrochola > Agrochola circellaris. The sequence continues at coordinate 1,433,094 of OU611848.1, forward strand.
CTCAGACACAGTGAAAGAAGTGACTAATTTACAACAATTTGTTTATTTATTCAGACTACAATGGTCTATAGTGTTAGTAAAAAAATGGCTTAGCCTATGTTAGTACTTATTGACTAAGACCGAACGGGTCCGGTTTGCAAGCGCCCACACTAGCGGGCTGTCTGCCCGGGCGGCTAAGCCTGTTCGTCCACGACGATACTCTAAATTAACGCGTTACTATAATGAGTACACTAGTATTATATATGTATTATTATTATACACTAGTATTTCGATTGCGGTCCATACACGACGCGATCAATCACAAACTAGTTAATAACGCGATAATTATGCTGCAAAAATATTGTTATATCGTTTACCATGAAAGATAAGATAATTGATTAGCAAAGGCAATTATTGATTTGCTCAAACATGAGAACAAACGTATAACACAAATTGTCCGCATGCAAGAGATGTAAAAAGAAGACATAAAAACAGATCACAATGTTATGTAATAATTATGTAACTCCGTAATATGGAAATGAAGAAGAAGAAATAATGGGGTCTCGTCTCAAATAATTTAAGTACTTAGCTATACTTTGCGTAGGTATTAAGAGGCTTACAACAGCTAAAGCGCGGTCACTGTCGGACTGCATAGAAATGAAAGAGAAGCGCGATGACACGACGTTGCAAAATATGAAGCAGTTAGCGATTTACAAAAAATCTATTGATTGGACTGGAAAATTAAAACACTATTATGCTAATATGTAGCTTGTAGAATAATCTGACAAAAAATCAGAATGATTGCATGTAAATTAATATGATTTTTAATCGTTAAAAGAAATTTTTAGAGGTATCTTCATGATTTTTTTCTATCGTATCAAATTAGTTGTATTATGTTTTCAACACACTATCATACTAGCATATATCCTGAAGAATATCATATATTTTTCTGATTTTGTTTACTACAGTGGATCATATTCTTTTACGCATTATAAAACTTGCGTTTAGGCACGTTTAGGTCCTGTAGTCCCCTTAATGTAAGACAATAAAATACTCAGATTAGTTATGGAATTCGGAATTGAACTATATTTTTACAATTGGCAGACAGTCAAAAATTCCAGACGGTATTAATACATTGATCATCATGGAAAATTAGGAATTGTATGATTGATGTGATTACCGGATCGAAAAATAAAAGAAATACTACTTGCGGCCGAGACTTCAACCGCGTTCTGATTTTTTTTCATTATTAATATTCTAGTTCACTTTTCGAGTCGATAACAAAAGTTAAAATATTTTCTTATGTTATGTAGATAAGTTGCGCCCAGTAAATGGCCACACCAATCGTGGTATCAGTGGCGTTTTGACGTGACAACGTCTTAAATTAGGTTGCGGCTCGGATTCACTCATGAAAAAGTGTAACGCCCGCCCACGTCTGTTACGATGAGTCACCGCCGATAAAAAGACGTTGTCACGTAAAATCTTCGCCCGTAAAACCGACTTTACAGGCAACCATTTTTTTAGGTCCTCAGGTCGGTCAGGTATACGGACACTTTGGACACTCCAGCCAATGGGAAATAATTTGGTCAGAAGCACCGTTTTCGCACTGGGTGTCGGTTGGGTCAATATTCCCCCGTTTCGCAAGATTGTGCTTGCAACGGCCTACTTGGGTTCGCAGTCGATTGATTGCTTTCCATACAGTCCACTGCAGGTCACGTCCAGGTGACAGGTGCTCCCTCGGCTGGACTAAGTTGGGCGGTGGCGGGTGTTGTTTTTGCTCACAACTCTCTTCTCACCTTTGGCCTTGGATGGCTTGAGTTCAACCATGGAAGCTCTTCCGGCTCTGATCAAATGATCAATGAAAGTGACGAAGTGACACAATGACATCACATTTTCCATATTGACAAAAAGTTTCAGTAGCAATTGGCTTATAATAATTATTGATTTATCTCTCGAACGTAATACAGAAGTAATTAATCATTTCAATGATGATAGACATTATCATTTTGTTGAAAAGAAACTGAAGAATATTTCCCAACTAGGTAAGTACTTTATGTACCCAGTCAAGCGACACAAACGAACTTATCTATACACTTTCGTTTGAGATAGATTCGTAATTTTATTTAGAAAAAACTTCTTGAAGATATATTAAAGTAGGTAATAAAGAAAGTATTTTGAGTCACTTGAAAGTCTAGTATTTTATCTTAGATTAACAAAATATTTCTTGAAAATCTTTTGAATGCTTGGAGTCTCTCGGAGGCATCGAATCCGGAACAAGGTGATCCGGCAGAGAACCAAAGTTGTCGACATAACTCGCAGAATAAGCAAGATGAAGTGGCAATGGGCCGGCCATATTACCCGTAGAACCGATGACCGTAGGCGCGAATCGGCAAACGTAAGGTAGGATGCCCTCAGGCCAGGTGGAGCGACGATCTTCGAAGGGTGGCTGGTAGCAGGTGAATGAGAGTTGCCCAGATTCGAGTTAAATAGCGTGGAGTGACATATGTCCAGCGTTGGACTGCAGTCTTTGATTCTTGGAAAAAAATATTAGTCTCCAGACAAATTTAAAAGTTTTCGGGTCTTCTAACACAAAAAAGAGATAAATAATTAGAACTATCAAACTAGTGGGAAAAGGCAGTTTTACCTTTCAGCAAAAGAAAGGTATTGAGACTGACCCTGTAGTCTAATCGAAAGCACGATTGCAGAGTCGGACAGAGTGTTATTGAGTTTACCATTGAAACATTCTTCATAGCACCCCGGAGTTTGGATTTATTCCCGTTTATTGTTAGTAGGCTCGCCCCTAACATGTACGTAGATTTCTTTAAATATAACTTGCATAATGCAGGTCTATTTTACAAGGCTGCCTGCCTTTCAGGGAAAAAAATATGATATTTAACCAGTTTCAAAAAAGGAGGCGAGGTTCTATGTTCGTCTGTATGCATTTTTTTTGTGTATTTTCATCAATTGCGGACTGATTAAAAAATATATTTTTTGTTTGAAAGGATAGACTCGTCAGGTGGTCCCATATAAATTTGGTCAATTTTTGATGAGTGGTTTTTGAGTTAACTTCAATAATACGTACTTAATCCACTTTGTGTATGTTGATGATTTCATTATAAGTTACTTTCACTGTTGTTCACATAGCATGTAGTGGTATACGAATTTGTATGGGGTAGGTACGACAACTAAAAAGTGAATCATTAAAACCAAAGTCAGTTGTTTTTTTTGTAAAAAAAAAATATAGCAAAGCAGAAACAAATTATATTTGGTTGTCCTATACTCACACAAAGTATTCTACGCATCAGGTATGATCACCTAATAAAATAAAATTAATAAGTAGCAGTAATAGTCCTTACGGTGTATAGATATGAAGTTCTTCGATAGTACGTCTAATATGGATCTCCGGTCATGGCTAAGTACAAAAATTAAGAAGTTTATTCTTTTCATAAAATTGTTTTACCTACGTTGTTATTAGAAATGTTATTTTTCTGAACGATTGAAGCGAAACTAATTGATTTACAGACTCGCGTTACAAAGTTCAATTAATCATCTTGACATGTTGCCCGCTCGATGCTCAGGCGTCTTCTCACCTTTCAATTTAATTGAATTTTCACGTCTATTAATCGTCTGGTGGCGCTAAATAAAAAAACCATAGAATGACGTCGCAATAGAACGTAATACTTTTATCGACATCAGCTACTAACAGTACACCTGGGCATAGGGCTTTCCAACTGCTTGCCCCTTAGCTCGATCCTCGCCAACTCTCATCCATGTCTGGCTATTGGAGAGATTGACGATCAGAACACATCCACATCATCACGTCATTAAAATCTCTTGCATGCTGACAATTTGTGTTGTTTGTATTTAAATGATTATCTTATCTAATAATAATCGCCGCTAAGTGAATGCAGGTTGTCGATGTGAAACTTTGACTGTGCTTGTATATTTCTTCGTCTGGATACCTTTATGGTGATTTTTTATATATTTATTCAAGCAAGGTCATGTACGTTTAAAATGACATGCCATGTGTTATACTCGCTGTTCTGAAATTATTGTTATATTATTACATAATCGTACGTAATAAAAATGATACCTATTTCAGCATAGTGATTTGTTTGTGACGAAATATTGTCAGCAAACGCTTTGTTACAAATTATCTAGACCTTTTCAGCACCGGTACTGCTGATAGATATTGACAGCCTCTACGTCATTGAGGAATGACAAAGAGGGTAGAATTTTGTAAAGCGTTCCACACATTTTTAAGATATATTATAGGCACTATGTATGTATTAGCACTAGAAGGGGTAAACGCAGGTGTTTCAGGGGTAATTAATTATAATTTTAAACGAATTCAAAGTACTTCGAATATGAGATTTAATTCTACCTACCCTATATAGTTTTAAGGCGCCGCCCTACAGCAGCCCTACTTTGCTTCGCTTCGTATGAAAACGCCTTTTATGCCTGGAAGCATTTATTCCGGTATTAAGTTCTGTTTATGTTTTTTTTTTTTCTTGAGTATATATTTCGATTGTTTTGTTGGTATATTGGAGTGTGCTAGCTGTCATTATGGCAAATAAATTTATTTACTGTTTTGTGTTGAGTAATGTAAATTATTTTGCATACTATTGTATAGAATCAAGTCATTTTTTTTTTCTAACTGAACAGACAGCAGTGCTGCTGGGGAGTTTGTTGCGCCACTTCTTCTTCCCAGCTAAAGCACTAGGAAGTGGTGAAGTGTGGGCGTTTTGGGGGACTGTCTTATGTAATTTTGACGTTCGAAAAGTGCTGATACTCAGCCTAGTTTGAATAAATGACTTTTGAATTTTTTTGTTTTTTTTTTTCGTAAATGTACGCAGGATCGTCCTGTGCGACCCACGGCCACGCTACGCGCGGGTCGGAGGCTGGCAAACGAATGAACCGCGCAGCTTACGTGGGTAACCTCTCCTTGCACATCCTACGTAGCGGTGGACGGTCGACTTTATACTTTAATCGAATTGTTTTTAAATACGGTGGCAAAGCTGTAATTACTAAAACAATTGCATGAAAAAAGTGTCGACCACAAAATAAATTGCACACAAGAAAAAACTGTCAGAATAAATTACATAATAGCATGTAACATCGAGAACTTATTACTATAGAACGTTACTTCATTTTCTAACTTATCGGGTTTTATCAGGCACGCGATTGCCTAGAACTTCACTATTTTTGTACACCGGACCTGTGTAATACATGCCTTATCTTGAATAATTTGTCTGAGGGTACAAATTACCGTTTTATTACTACTTGACTGTGGGGATAGCTTTTGTACTATTTTATCGACGAACAGAGGTCATTTTACTGGTTGCATGCAGTAATTACAGAAATAATTAAAAAGCCATTGTGTCTCGCGTGGATCTACGTTACGAAGGGTTAATCAGGAGCGGATCTTATCTCTAAAAAGATTGTGGTCACGTTGGATTAGGAGTCGCTCCCGATCGATACATTAAATATCAAAACCATATTGCTATAAGTCCAAGGACCACTTTTGCCCAGTCTCCTTTGGTAAGGTTATATGCTCGCACACAATGTGTGTGAACATCAGCCTATTGACGTCAATTAGGCTTGTCAGGTTGTGGGCATGCCCAACCTGCCCACAACGGTGGATCCGCGCTTGGGGTTAATGGTCTTATTTGAAAATTGGCTACTTGGCTAGGCGTGGTAATGGCAGGTGGAGTAGAGCCCTAACGCAATGGTTGCCAAGAAATGGTAGAAGGAACGTTGGCAGACCAATAGCCAGGTGGGTGGACGACCTTCAAAAGATCGCGGGAAGACCTGGATGAGACTCGCACAGACCAGGGAAGCATGGCATAAAGGGGAGGAGGCATTTACCCAGCCATGGGGTGGGTGGATATTTAAGAAAATTTATGAAAATTTACCATTACACGCCTTATCTCCGAAACTACTAAGCCTTAAACTTGTAAAAAACAAATACAGAGAGTGGTTCTTTACTCATAGATTACAAGAAATCCTATAAGTCTATGGTCTTAAAATAACATGGTAAATCTCTTAATATTGTGCGTACAAACTTACATTTGCAGTTAGAATGTAAGTATGGGAGAACATGTTTTTCAACCACATGGGTGTTGGGATAAATTAATCCCGACTACGGAACCCTTCAATGTGCGTGGTCCGATACGTACTTGGCCGGTATTTGGGGTTGATTTGGTATAATGTAAGCCTGCAGGTGTTAAGCTCTTGCTAAGATATTCATTATCCTTCTGCTCCTATCCCAATTTAGTTGGGGAAGGCTCTTGGTTAGATATTGAGGACAAACATACAAAGTACACACAGACATAATCTATATATATAAAAGAAAGTCGTGAAGTCGTGTTAGTTACACCACTTATAACTCAAGAACGGCTGAACCGATTTGGCTGAAAATTGGTGGGGAGGTAGCTTAGAACCAGGAGAAGGACATAGGATACTTTTTAGTAGGGTAGGTAGGGTAGGTAGGGTAGTTAGGGTAGTTAGGGTAGGTAGGGTAGGTAGGGTAGGTAGGGTAGGTAGGGTAGGTAGGGTAGGTAGGGTAGGTAGGGTAGGTAGGGTAGGTAGGGTAGTTAGGGTAGGTAGGGTAGGTAGGGTAGGTAGGGTAGGTAGGGTAGGTAGGGTAGGTAGGGTAGGTAGGGTAGGTAGGGTAGGTAGGGTAGGTAGGGTAGGTAGGGTAGGTAGGGTAGGTAGGGTAGGTAGGGTAGGTAGGGTAGGTAGGGTAGGTAGGGTAGGTAGGGTAGGTAGGGTAGGTAGGGTAGGTAGGGTAGGTAGGGTAGGTAGGGTAGGTAGGGTAGGTAGGGTAGGTAGGGTAGGTAGGGTAGGTAGGGTAGGTAGGGTAGGTAGGGTAGGTAGGGTAGGTAGGGTAGGGTAGGTAGGGTAGGTAGGGTAGGTAGGGTAGGTAGGGTAGGTAGGGTAGGTAGGGTAGGTAGGGTAGGTAGGGTAGGTAGGGTAGGTAGGGTAGGTAGGGTAGGTGCGCCGTAGATACGTACTTAGTGCTACTCGAGCGAAGCCGGGGCGGGCAGCTAGTAAAACATAAAAACCAATTACAAACTTTTATATTCAACTGTATACTCTCTCAGACCATTTTGTGCAAAATTTTAAAGTAATGACCAGAAAGAAAGTAGGTTACAAGAGAAATACAAGGCTTTTTGTAAATGCGCTCAGTCCACATGGTGACACGCAAAATGTGTAACATTTGTGATGAAACCGTCTGCCAATTTTTTTTGACATAGCAGAAATGGGCTCCCGTAAAACTGGTACGTTTCTGACCGGTAGTCCATCGAGTCGGGTTGAGAATCATCTAAAATAACGATTTTATATGGGTTTGGCCGTAAAACGATGTGATATGGTTTTGGTCGCTCTCGTACCACACTAAATTGTTAAGAAATGTTTATTTTATTAATTTCTTTTGAAATACTGAATGTGTAGGATGTTGGATTATGTATTGTTATCCGATTTGATCAACTATTTTAGTAGCTACGTACATATTTTTATGAGACACATAAAACGGGTTGTATCAGCGAAATTATATAGTTTTTCCATTTTATTTTTACTGTACAAATTAAAACACATTTGCTACTAAATTATACCAAAAATCTGTTGTAAACACTACACGAAAATAAAATAAGGGTTGGTTGGTACCGAACAATCAACCCTTATTTTATTTTCGTGTAGTGTTTACAACAGATTTTTGGTATAATTTAGTAGTAAATGTGTTTTAATTTGTACAGTAAAAATAAAATGGAAAAACTATATAATTTCGCTGATACAACCCGTTTTATGTGTCTCATAAAAATATGTACGTAGCTACTAAAATAGTTGATCAAATCGGATAACAATACATAATCCAACATCCTACACATTCAGTATTTCAAAAGAAATTAATAAAATAAACATTTCTTAACAATTTAGTGTGGTACGAGAGCGACCAAAACCATATCACATCGTTTTACGGCCAAACCCATATAAAATCGTTATTTTAGATGATTCTCAACCCGACTCGATGGACTACCGGTCAGAAACGTACCAGTTTTACGGGAGCCCATTTCTGCTATGTCAAAAAAAATTGGCAGACGGTTTCATCACAAATGTTACACATTTTGCGTGTCACCATGTGGACTGAGCGCATTTACAAAAAGCCTTGTATTTCTCTTGTAACCTACTTTCTTTCTGGTCATTACTTTAAAATTTTGCACAAAATGGTCTGAGAGAGTATACAGTTGAATATAAAAGTTTGTAATTGGTTTTTATGTTTTACTAGCTGCCCGCCCCGGCTTCGCTCGAGTAGCACTAAGTACTTATCTACGGCGCACCTACCCTACCTACCCTACCTACCCTACCTACCCTACCTACCCTACCTACCCTACCTACCCTACCTACCCTACCTACCCTACCTACCCTACCTACCCTACCCTACCTACCCTACCTACCCTACCTACCCTACCTACCCTACCTACCCTACCTACCCTACCTACCCTACCTACCCTACCTACCCTACCTACCCTACCTACCCTACCTACCCTACCTACCCTACCTACCCTACCTACCCTACCTACCCTACCTACCCTACCTACCCTACCTACCCTACCTACCCTACCTACCCTACCTACCCTACCTACCCTACCTACCCTACCTACCCTACCTACCCTACCTACCCTACCTACCCTAACTACCCTACCTACCCTACCTACCCTACCTACCCTACCTACCCTACCTACCCTACCTACCCTACCTACCCTACCTACCCTACCTACCCTAACTACCCTAACTACCCTACCTACCCTACCTACCCTACTAAAAAGTATCCTATGTCCTTCTCCTGGTTCTAAGCTACCTCCCCACCAATTTTCAGCCAAATCGGTTCAGCCGTTCTTGAGTTATAAGTGGTGTAACTAACACGACTTCACGACTTTCTTTTATATATATAGATTATGTCTGTGTGTACTTTGTATGTTTGTCCTCAATATCTAACCAAGAGCCTTCCCCAACTAAATTGGGATAGGAGCAGAAGGATAATGAATATCTTAGCAAGAGCTTAACACCTGCAGGCTTACATTATACCAAATCAACCCCAAATACCGGCCAAGTACGTATCGGACCACGCACATTGAAGGGTTCCGTAGTCGGGATTAATTTATCCCAACACCCATGTGGTTGAAAAACATGTTCTCCCATACTTACATTCTAACTGCAAATGTAAGTTTGTACGCACAATATTAAGAGATTTACCATGTTATTTTAAGACCATAGACTTATAGGATTTCTTGTAATCTATGAGTAAAGAACCACTCTCTGTATTTGTTTTTTACAAGTTTAAGGCTTAGTAGTTTCGGAGATAAGGCGTGTAATGGTAAATTTTCATAAATTTTCTTAAATATCCACCCACCCCATGGCTGGGTAAATGCCTCCTCCCCTTTATGCCATGCTTCCCTGGTCTGTGCGAGTCTCATCCAGGTCTTCCCGCGATCTTTTGAAGGTCGTCCACCCACCTGGCTATTGGTCTGCCAACGTTCCTTCTACCATTTCTTGGCAACCATTGCGTTAGGGCTCTACTCCACCTGCCATTACCACGCCTAGCCAAGTAGCCAATTTTCAAATAAGACCATTAACCCCAAGCGCGGATCCACCGTTGTGGGCAGGTTGGGCATGCCCACAACCTGACAAGCCTAATTGACGTCAATAGGCTGATGTTCACACACATTGTGTGCGAGCATATAACCTTACCAAAGGAGACTGGGCAAAAGTGGTCCTTGGACTTATAGCAATATGGTTTTGATATTTAATGTATCGATCGGGAGCGACTCCTAATCCAACGTGACCACAATCTTTTTAGAGATAAGATCCGCTCCTGATTAACCCTTCGTAACGTAGATCCACGCGAGACACAATGGCTTTTTAATTATTTCTGTAATTACTGCATGCAACCAGTAAAATGACCTCTGTTCGTCGATAAAATAGTACAAAAGCTATCCCCACAGTCAAGTAGTAATAAAACGGTAATTTGTACCCTCAGACAAATTATTCAAGATAAGGCATGTATTACACAGGTCCGGTGTACAAAAATAGTGAAGTTCTAGGCAATCGCGTGCCTGATAAAACCCGATAAGTTAGAAAATGAAGTAACGTTCTATAGTAATAAGTTCTCGATGTTACATGCTATTATGTAATTTATTCTGACAGTTTTTTCTTGTGTGCAATTTATTTTGTGGTCGACACTTTTTTCATGCAATTGTTTTAGTAATTACAGCTTTGCCACCGTATTTAAAAACAATTCGATTAAAGTATAAAGTCGACCGTCCACCGCTACGTAGGATGTGCAAGGAGAGGTTACCCACGTAAGCTGCGCGGTTCATTCGTTTGCCAGCCTCCGACCCGCGCGTAGCGTGGCCGTGGGTCGCACAGGACGATCCTGCGTACATTTACGAAAAAAAAAAACAAAAAAATTCAAAAGTCATTTATTCAAACTAGGCTGAGTATCAGCACTTTTCGAACGTCAAAATTACATAAGACAGTCCCCCAAAACGCCCACACTTCACCACTTCCTAGTGCTTTAGCTGGGAAGAAGAAGTGGCGCAACAAACTCCCCAGCAGCACTGCTGTCTGTTCAGTTAGAAAAAAAAAATGACTTGATTCTATACAATAGTATGCAAAATAATTTACATTACTCAACACAAAACAGTAAATAAATTTATTTGCCATAATGACAGCTAGCACACTCCAATATACCAACAAAACAATCGAAATATATACTCAAGAAAAAAAAAAAACATAAACAGAACTTAATACCGGAATAAATGCTTCCAGGCATAAAAGGCGTTTTCATACGAAGCGAAGCAAAGTAGGGCTGCTGTAGGGCGGCGCCTTAAAACTATATAGGGTAGGTAGAATTAAATCTCATATTCGAAGTACTTTGAATTCGTTTAAAATTATAATTAATTACCCCTGAAACACCTGCGTTTACCCCTTCTAGTGCTAATACATACATAGTGCCTATAATATATCTTAAAAATGTGTGGAACGCTTTACAAAATTCTACCCTCTTTGTCATTCCTCAATGACGTAGAGGCTGTCAATATCTATCAGCAGTACCGGTGCTGAAAAGGTCTAGATAATTTGTAACAAAGCGTTTGCTGACAATATTTCGTCACAAACAAATCACTATGCTGAAATAGGTATCATTTTTATTACGTACGATTATGTAATAATATAACAATAATTTCAGAACAGCGAGTATAACACATGGCATGTCATTTTAAACGTACATGACCTTGCTTGAATAAATATATAAAAAATCACCATAAAGGTATCCAGACGAAGAAATATACAAGCACAGTCAAAGTTTCACATCGACAACCTGCATTCACTTAGCGGCGATTATTATTAGATAAGATAATCATTTAAATACAAACAACACAAATTGTCAGCATGCAAGAGATTTTAATGACGTGATGATGTGGATGTGTTCTGATCGTCAATCTCTCCAATAGCCAGACATGGATGAGAGTTGGCGAGGATCGAGCTAAGGGGCAAGCAGTTGGAAAGCCCTATGCCCAGGTGTACTGTTAGTAGCTGATGTCGATAAAAGTATTACGTTCTATTGCGACGTCATTCTATGGTTTTTTTATTTAGCGCCACCAGACGATTAATAGACGTGAAAATTCAATTAAATTGAAAGGTGAGAAGACGCCTGAGCATCGAGCGGGCAACATGTCATGTAAATTCTTATAATTAAGGTCAGGAAAATGTATTGTCTACCAAATCGACTATCAAATTTAATCGCCCGTATAAAAAAAATCACTACTCTCATTCTTTGACAGTAGTATAAAATGGCTATAACACGGCAAATTGACGTAGAGTATTAATTTGATAAAAACAAAAAAGTCGGGAGATGTCGCGGGACACCCGGTTGGAACGACGTTCCTTTCGCTGTATATTATGTATTCATACAGAGCCATCTATACTCCATTTGAAATAAGATTAGACATTTAAATAAACCTTTTTTACAGTCCGATTTTGACTTCTTTATCGTAGGCATAAGGATGGCTGGCCCCTGGCAACGTACAGGCAACTGAAGAAACACGGGTGGGTTTTAGTCTGTAAGAGTCTGACACGCCCGCCCGCTCCGCGCAGAGCGGGAGAAGTTATTTGATAATTTACCAGCCCAAAAAAAAAAGGCATGAGGATTGCATTAAAAGCAAAAAAAGTGGTTACAATACCATTTGTTTACAGGAGCTGTCATTTGTCATGCCATCAACGCAACATAAGTCAACATCGGTTGAACAGACTGTAAAAAAGGTTTATTTAAATGTCTAATCTTATTTCAAATGGATATGATGGTCTCAAGTTACAAAAAAATATTTCCCTTACTGTGCATGCAACCTACTTTTCTGTGATTTCATGGTGGCGATAAAACAAAAGAAAAGCTTTGTAATATTAAACTGACGTGCCGATTACGATCACTTAATAACATAATTGGCGCACGATTTTTTTTTAGGTAGGTACTTTAATTGTTGCGAGTGGTTTCGTAATGACTAATGTAAATCCATTAGGTACGTACCTACAGGAATTTTTATGATTATCATAGATTTGGGCACCTTATTGGATGGAACTGGACTGGACTTTTAATGTAAAAATGATTTCATAATCATTTTATAAAAAATACTACATTTTTGTCCACTTTAAGTAGAAGTACTTAATACTACGAGTATGTCAGTCTTAACACCCTATTTACACTCAGCTCATTTCTACGGCAGTGAGCAGGGAAGTAGGCAGGACGAGAATGTAAACACGATACTTCTCTCAATCGTGCTACAGTTCGCGTCAAATAACTTTGCCGCTCTGAAGTAGGCTACAAATGACTGCGCAATAGTCAATCTTCCTTATAAAACAGTGGCGCACTCCTTTCCGACCCTGATGACCCCATAACCCTCCTCCAGGAAAGCAATAGGGAAACCAGTAACCACAAAACGATACTTTTTTTACGTATGCGGTTGCATCGCGTAGTACGGCCGCTGTATCTTGCGACGAGTTAGATATGGGCTTGTGCAGATCTACTAACGTAAGCTATCGACAACAATGACGATTGTTGTATGAATTTATAATACTATTAAAGTTTGTTCTTCAATTAGTCAACAGTTATAACCACCTGGTTGGAAGACCGATGTGAAATCTTGTTGTGAAATCAAAAATTGGGGCAAAGAAAGTTCTAGCCGAACTTTCTCAAAATTCAAGTAACCAAAACACAATCAGTTCATTGAAATGCAGCACGAACGATACATGCATGTTCATAATTTTTTATCGTTCAGTTTTTGGCGGATTCCCAAAAGTCATGCGAGATTCGCACACACGACAGCGCCATTTCTTTTTACAGTACTTTAATTAAATTTATGTCGAGCATAAAATTTTATCGGGTTCTGTAGTTCGACAGTTTTGTAGTTTGTATCGTTAGGTCATGTGTTCAGAATTGGGCTAACTTTAAGGTTGATGTAGTCGATTTAATAACTGAAATGGAGGAGAAGAAAGAGATGTTATTACATAAAGCTGTTCCTTGAACGTTTTGTGGAAAGTTTTTTACTTTTTATTAAACGCTAGGTCTAGGATAGTCATTGTTTTACCAAATTTATTTTCAGCACATAAAATTTACAGAACATGAAGGCCCGATTTCACTTACACTAGGCGACACCTAAATGAAAAGAGCGGTGCTGGATTTTCAGTTTTCAGCGCTGAGCCGAGCGTTGAAAATCCAACAGATTTCTCATAGAGGTAGTAGGCTTTGGGTGGAGTTGAATTACTATTCAATAACTGACAAACACAATATAACAGCTGTTAAAATGTGGGTGTGGTGTAGATACATACTCCTACACCACCCACATTTCAACTGCGGTAATGTTTTTAAATTCCATGAAATGATGCAATAGAGGGCGTATAATAGCTTTCGTTTGATCAAAGGACCATATATTTACCTCTGAAGAATTTCCTGTACTTGTTGTTTCTTGACGATTCAAAATAATTGGTTTATTTGAAATAAATGCTTTGAGTTTGAGTCTTGTATATAAAATATTGTAAAACATTCAAACAAGTAACTGAAGAATTTCTTCCCCATTCTTCACCATACGAAACTAACTTTTGGAACGTAACTAGAATCAATTCTATTTTCATGTAAATTGTAAATGTTGACGTCTAAAAGTGCCGTTTATGTGTCTTGACTTGATTTGACTTTAAATACCGAAAACCTTTTAAATACATTATTGGCTAGTACAGACCAGCGCGACGCGATTCGAACAATACAGTTCCTATGAAAACTTCACGGTATAACAATAACCGTTGTCGCGTAAAGCTTTACTTCTCCCGCTCTGGGCGGAGCGGGAGCGCGTTTCAGACTCTTACGGACTAAAACCTACCCGTGTTCCTTCAGTTTCCTGTACGTTGCCAGGGGCCACGGTATCCCTTTCGGACTTTCCCGCGACCCAAGTATATTATGCTTGACTTGCAAAACTTAAGTTGCTCTAAAACTATTGTAAATAATAGTCGACCTCGTATTTGCCTAATCACTGTTGCGAACAATTCCCACTAAACTTCTCTAAGGTCGAAACCACAGGTCGAAGCTATCTCACTGTCACTTATACCAGTGTTTTGCAACCTTTTTCATGGCAAGGCCCCCATAGTATGGAAAAATATTTCGCGGCCCCCTACCCACCGCTGTTTTTAACGTGGAATTTAATCTGTCGCTTTGGTACAAATACCAATATCTTGTGTGAGTTAATGTTTTCGTCGATGTCTCAAATAAAAGGCAAACAGAGTAATCGCCTTTTATAAAACGATTTAATCCTATGTGTAGCAAAAACGGATCCGCGATGGGAAAAATTGGTTAACGAGAAACAAGCGAACCATCACATTAATGTAAATAGCCCTGTTCCTTGTTGATCCTGGGTTCGATTACCGGGGCAGGCAAAGTGTCATTGGATTTTTCCATCTGGTATATCTCAACAGCCCGGAGTCTGGATTTGTGCCCGGTTGATGACACTAGGCTCGCCCCCTATAACATGTGACTTAAACATAACTGGCGAAATATGGCTGTACTAAAGGTACACCTCTGCTTAATCCTTCAATGAATACAGGCGTGATGTTATGTTATATTTCTGTCTTAAAAACTGAAGAACATACCTTAAGGTAAAAATAATATAACATTCCAAACTATACCTATGTAGGTACCTACTTAAAGCCGTGAAAACTAAGTACTTCCGACAGATTCATTAATGGCAATAAATTGTCCGGTAGTAAAATAAGGTCGTATTTTACCGGACGCTAATTTATTACTACTATAAATCTTTATTGGACAAAGCTTTCACTGTAGTGCGTACATTATATGTTTTTAGACAATCTCTTCCGTGATTGGTCAGCGGAAACTTAAGGCTGAAATCTTGTGGAAGGAACAACTGTGTCAACTGTGAACTGTGGTACAAATGTGTAGGGTTTACAACTTTAATTATCTAATGTATTTGTATTTAAATAAATAATTTTTGTTTTTCTATGTCATTTCTGACATTGGCAGAATTGTCGACACCGTACCGGTGTTGTACTTGCCATTTGAAAAAATAGAATAGAATAGAAATATTGTTTTTTATAAGTTGGCAACTTTGTTCCACACGTAGCATGGAAACGGGTTTTGTCGACGGAAGAATAGACAAAGTGACATATTCACAATCACAATCTGTCATTTTTTCTATTCTTCCGTCGATAAAACCCGTTTCTTTTATGGTCATGCTACGCGTGCTTCCGTTCAAAAAACTTCATTTTGTGCAAATCTGTTTTGTTTCGACATAAAATTGTTATAAAGCGGCCAAGTGCGAGTCGGACTCAACACATTCCGTACCACCGCACAATAATTAATACTGTCTCCATATTTTATAATCCTTTAAGAGGCTTACAACAGCTAAAGCGCGGTCACTGTCGGACTGCATAGAAATGAAAGAGAAGCGCGATGACACGACACAGGTAATTTATTGCAAAATATGAAGTAGTTAGCGATTTACAAAAAATCTGTTGATTGGACTGGAAAATTAAAACACTATTTTGCTAATATGTAGCTTGTAGAATAATCTGACAAAAATCAGAATGATTGCATGTAAATTAATATGATTTTTAATCGTTAAAATAAAATTTTAGAGGTATCTTCATGATTTTTTTCTATCGTATCAAATTAGTTGTATTATGTTTTCAACACACTATCATACTAGCATATATCCTGAAGAATATCATATATTTTTCTGATTTTGTTTACTGCAGTGGATCATATTCTTTTAGGCATTATAAAACTTGCTTTTAGGCACGTTTAGGTCCTGTAGTCCCCTTAATTATTAACTTTATTTTATTCAGGTCAGGTGCGTAGTGCTCGCAACCGGCGTGCGTGTATGACCATGTATGAACGTAAAAAAAGCAAAAGGAGTTTGTAAGGATCATAGCAGGTGGCGTTTTGTAGTTTCTGCTTACCCCCGTGGGAAGAGGCGTGAGTTTATGATATAGTAATAACAGTACATAATCTCCACTACTAAATCTGAGGTTCCTCCGCCCTAATCTTGATTAATTACCATGGAAATAGATTTGTTATTGAATTAAAACGGTTTGTACCTTCAGGATTATTCCAATGTCACCTTTAACAACACCTGTACGCTTTTCTTCATTGAAGATTATTAATACTTTATATATTTCGTAAACATGGATATCTCATTCATGAATTTTAAATTAACTTTCATAGCATTAACTTTTCAGTCACTAATTTCCTTTCTTTGATTTTCATTTTTGATAATGTTATCTGTTTATAATATTAATAAATTCAAACACAAGATTTTAAATAAATATTTTATGATTACCAGGAACAAAAATGAACGCCAATTTAATTAAAAACATTTAATTAACAATAACTTACTTTAAAGCGTTTTACATAAATTCACTTAAAATTAATACAACATAACATTTATGCAATTTTGACATATATATATTTATTTATATACATTTATAACATTTTGTAATCTCAAACTAAGTTTTTTACTATTCATTTTATTAGTTACAATGTTTAATTTTATATAATGATTTTATAATTTGATGTAATTCACAGTCAAAGGATTACAACTTCAATGTAATACGTTAAATACAAAAAGTTTTAAAATTTTATTTACATTTAAATCTATCGTATAATTCGATGTTTTAACTATAAATTTTAATATCTAATTCGTACATTTTAGTTTGACTAAAATTTTTATTACATAAACTTTTAGACATCATAAAACAGTAAACATAATTTTAATATTTACATTATTTTTCGATTAATCATACTCACTTCCATATTGGGGCTCGGAATATAGAAGTGTGTCAGAGACATCAAAAAAATAGAAAATGAACAATTACCTACTATAAAAAAATATGATATTACAATTCTATACAATAAGAAGTAATACATTTTTCTACATAACAATTTAAGGTACACACCTATTAGATCTAACAAAAATATTTACATCGGAGATATTCTATTCACAGTCCATTTCTCGGGATATAAGGGAACGTTCACACTACCGTCGCTTGGTCCTTGGTGTGGTAACGCGACCTGTTCTTGACTGAGTTTCAGACGATGTCGTGGCAAGAGTTCCCGTTGCCTGTCCGGGTAGTTTTGGTGGGCTGGGGGCGACCCGACATCCCGTCATTGTAGGGGGGCGGGCAGTACATTACCTGCGAACAAATGAAGATTTATTTAACAACGTCGGAAATTTACGGGGGTCAAAGAGAAATATCGAAGTCGTTTTTCATTTTGCTGTTGGGAGTTCTAAGTTTACAAAGTCAGAGTTTGGCTTTGCGGAACTGCATTTGTCATCATTTGGAGTTAAACGAAACACACAATTATTTTCTCGTTTCATTAGATGAAAACGCTTTTAAGGTCCATTAACGCTGAGCATTTTAATTGCTCTTTGAACGCAATAAATAATTGAAGCAATCATTACCGTACACAATCTGGGCATGGCTGCATTGTTCAGATGACATAACTTTAACTGGTTCGTGGAAATGGAAATTTAGACAAAGAATAATGTGTTGTAAGATGAGACAAAATGCTGAGAGGGCGAATAAATAAATTAAATCATGGTATCAAGAGTTTTTTTATTAGTTACAATAGGTATCTAGTTCTATCTTAGGACAGGCTGAGAAATTATGTAATAAGGCAAAATTGCGGTTTAAAAAAGATGTAAGTAGTGACAAAAACTTAAAAGAGTATGCTGGTTTGGTCATGTAGAGAGGCGAATGAAAGGCGACTTACAAAAGGTCACGAGGCCAGGCCAGGCTTACGAGGACAAGGAAGGACAAAGACATATTATAGTGACCTTATTGGTAATGTTCTTCTGAAAGGTCAGATGCGTAGTACTCGCAGTAGCAGGTGGTCTTCTATAGTTTTTGCCTACCCCACATTGGGAGACTGCGTGAGTTTATGTATGTATGTACCTTCTGCGCCGAAATTCAAAAATTTCTTCAAACAATACCAATAATATTTTGTTTGATAGCGTTCCAAGTTTTGTTTGCTGTGGAACCCCATTCATTAATTTACGTACATAATATCAATTTGCATGAGAGAAGATACGCTGAGGGCGAAAGGTTCATTTACTTTGAAAGGCATGCTCATTTCCTGTTTATCAAATTCAAAACATTTGTTCTTGTTCTTTTACAGAAGGAAAGTGTTCGTAAGGCTTCTCCAGTTTTATATCAAGTTTAAGTTTATATGTAAAATTAAAAAAAAAATACGCCTTGTCAGGCAAAACATGTACGGACTTTTTACCTATATTTAAGATCTTGCATGCTCGATTTGTATGTAAACACATGTTTGACAAATAAATTATCTTTCATCTTATTATCTTTTATTAAACTTTATAATATAAATAAACATCTACACATACAAATAAATAAATTTGAAGTATCTGTTTGTCAAAACATAGATTCTAAGACGAAGCTTCTAATTTACATGTAAATGAAAAGATAACCCGTAAAACGAATACTTCTTAATCATTACCATTTTCTACCAAATCAAGTCCGTTTCTCCAAGTGATACAAAAATAATGCTCCAGCCCAACTCAGTGTAGCCAGAGCTTAAGATAGCTATGAAATATCAGCTCCATTCAACTGGATTCTTTCAACAACCGTCGCTTCTCGTTCAATGAACTCAGTTCTACCATTTGCGACGTTCACTTTTTTATAGCAACAATTGTTTACGCTTCTTCTATAAAAAATAAATTCTTAATTTGCTACCGTCTTTTGTTTTTTGAAATAAGAGATTTCCTTGTTTAAATTTTTGTGAAAAGTGTTGTTGAGTAGGGGTGGGCGTTTTTGAGTCGTTACCGGGCTTCTTTGAAATCGGTGAAGAAAAACATGCATTCAGGCATGACCTGGACCGAATACTCGAACATAAGTGACATCCACCAACTCGCACTGGGCCCGCGTGGTGGATTACGCCCCACTCCCTCTCACAGAGAGGAGGCCTGGGTAGCAGTAATGGGAATGATAAAGGCTGATTACCTATGTTTACCAGCGTATGCCACACACACACCACAACCATTCACGTGATTTTGAAAATATCATATTTCATTTTGATTTTACACACAAAAAATATTCAGTATAAACATACAGATGTTCACATTGTGTAGATATTTATATAACAACTAATATTCAAGTTAAGTTCTACAAATCAATATTAAAACTTTAATACCCAACTCCCCGTGCCCACGCCGTAAACAGACCCGAAAACCTACGCAAAATACTGAAAATACAAACAATATGTAGGTGCCTAATACAAATATGTTCGAATGGAAATGTAAAATAGCAATTTCGAAGTCCCAATTTACATCCCACGCGTTGATATGGCAAAGACTTTTAATCTCCAAATTAAACCGAACTATATATTCCCAAAAGTAGGTTCGTATCCACAAAGGCTTCTATATTAAATTAAATTAAATTGTTTATTCTATAAATAGGATATCGGAATTACTTTTACATGGCATATAAAAATAAGGTAGATGAAGTCGAGATATCCTATCTGACTACGAAACAAACTGAAAGGTCAAAGTCTCTTTTAAAGTCAAGACAAACTTTTTCAGGCCTTAAGAAGACCATGTAGATGAATGTCTGAAATGATCTTTTGAAATAGTCTTTTCTATGTGACCACCTATCTTACCAAAAGTCGTAAAATGTCCGTTACCAACCGTCCCTAATTGCATAACACACTTTCAATCACAATCTGAAGGATTTTGAAGGATATTGCCTCTTCTTCTTTTCGTGTGGTTAGTGACTAACCTGGTGTCAGAGTTTTAAAGCCGCCCATGGGCCTCTGACTTGGCTTCACATGCCGTCGAGAAATATCTCTCACGCATGTTTCTTCACGATGTTTTCCTTCACCGTTTTCGAAGCAAGTAATAATTATATAAAACGCACAAATGAATCCGTTAGTGTGTTACGCATTTACCCCCCTGTCTTTGAAAATAAACGGCAGGAAATTTTAAAGATAATTATAAAAATAATAACACCAGTCTATTATTGTCCAGAGGCCTCTTCTCATACAGAGAAGGCACGAGCATTGATCACCACGCTTGCTCAAGACGGGTTGGTGATTTCAGACTTATACGTACTCGTATCAACTGATAGTCCAGATTTCCTTTTTATTTTTTTTCCGTCACCGATGTCAGTAATGTCCAAGATAAACTCAGAAAGTACATATGACTTGAAAAAAAACAAAATTGAAACAAAGAAAGAAAGAAAAATAGGTTTATTTGTCACAGAAACACGAACATACAAAAAGACGAGTAATCAGAAAACAAAATACGTCTAAGTATATATAAAATCACGAGCATGAAATAGAAATAGTCGACAGTTGCACGTCATGACTGTGACAAGAAGGCTTCCACTCAGCATGATGCTGAAGGGACCCACAGCGCAGCATTGGTACTTGCCCGGATTTGATACAACAACCTCATACATGAGAGGCGAGGCCTTAACCACTGGGCCATCACTGCATCTTATACCGGCTGATAATCCGGTCACTGACCGTATGGTGCTGGTGTAAGCAATCCGTCAGTAGATAGACATAATAAATATTCTTGAAACAAGACACGTTGAACTTTCGCTGAAAGATGGCGAAAGGTTATCAAAGTTTTTAAACAACACTTTGTTTATAAAACTATTATTTTACGCGAAAGCTTCTTGTCATGGAATGGATATTTCTGTTACCTTTAAGCTAGATTTTGTATATTTGGACTCAATCATTAGTTTCACTTCTCAAATATTAAATTCGTTTTAATTAAGGTATACTAGCGACCTACCCAGCTTCGCACGGTTTTCACGTTTAATATTAATGTAGGTGTTATACATATAAACTTTCCGGAATAAATTCTCTAAATAATAGTGAAAACCACATCAAAATCCGTTGCGTAGTTTAAAAGAACATCGCGTTTACACAGGCAGGCACGAAAAGCGACTTTGATTTATAATATGTATATAGAGCGGACATGAAGAGCAGTGGTGGCCAGTGGTAACTGCCCCGGCTTACGAGTTGTAGGTCGTGGGTTCGAACCCAGGCAAGCGGTTTACTTTGCGTAAATAAATTCATCACGTCGTGAGGAAACCGGCATGTCCTAGAACCAATAGTCGAAGACATGTGACATCTACCAACCCGCACTGGGCCCGCGTGGTAGATTACAGCCCACTCCTTCTCGAAGAGAGGAGGCCTGTGTCTCGGCAGTTCCCAGGCTGATTAAGCTTATGCTTATTTCTATGTAGAACGAGTAAATAAGACAGCCGAGATACATGACACAGGTACATGATATTAAACGGTAACCTCGGCTCTTTCTCGTCGGTCATTTTCACTAAAAATCGTCTGGGACACGTTATTGCATTACGTCGCTTTAGTAGTAGCTCTTTGTGAAGGAACTCATCGAGGAAAGTGTATCACGTACGTATACGACGACATATCGAGCTAGTAGCTTTTGCACGCGAGCTCACCCGCATGGAGGTCGGAAATTATTCCACTGGGTCATACTACGGCCCTTTGTACACACGTTTTCCTTACCGTGAAAAACTACGTTTTATTTGCCGTGTGTAGACACGGCGGTCGTCAGTGTTCTACGGATCAATATGAAAGCTTGTTGACCGACACGTTTTTTCTACGGCGCGGTTTATATGCCGTACCGTAAAGAAACCGTGCCGTGTACAAAGGGCCTACTGGTATAAAAAGTTTACTATGTCCTACCCCAGGTCATAATCTATCCGCACCGGGCCGCAGCGCAACGCACTGGCGGATCGGTTATCAGGTGTATTTTTGCGGCTACTATTTCGCATTGCGATGCGGCTCGCCTGTAGTGTGCGATAGATCATACAAAATGTATGAAAATTATCTATGAGGATTTTTGCGATGCATCGCATTGCAGTGCCGCCCGCCCAAATGTGCGCAAGCCTTATTACACTGGAGTGGAGACAATTCAAATTCGAAATTTGAATCTGTTTAAAACAATGACTGCGTTCCGGCTTCTAATGTGCTTTGGCGCACTTTGATCACTTCGGCCCACCGCGGCTGCAATCTGCGCTTAGCTTTATATAACATGCAAGTCACTCGCATACCTTCCTACAAGTTACAGAAATATGTATTTCTGGATTTATAAAACCGGAAAACATATAATTTGATGAAACATGAAAGGTTTTTCATTTCCTTAAAAGCTCAGAGTATGTTTTCTTAGAAGTAAAACATACGTAAAATTATAGGCATAAGTATATAATGATTATATACTTAGGTACTATGTACATTGGGTACAAAGTGGCTGTCTCACCACTTTTCTCATTTCGTTTGATTGCGCGAGTAAATATTTCTTTTGAGTGGAATTTCTCGAAGTTTTCTTACGCTGTTATAATATTTGGAGGAACGTTCAAACAAGGCCTTTTAATATACCAAGTATACAGGGTGTTTCTATATTAAGAAAGGCTATGGACTTTGTACGGTCAACAGAAGAAGTTGATGAATATTTCGTAATTATGAAATATTTATTGGAGTTAATTATTGTCCTGAGTTAAGTTTGTAGACTGAATTGTAATTAATTTGAGGAAAGACTATATATATTCTAAACGTTCCTATTATTAATATTTTCGTGTATTATTGTGACTGACCCGTTGGTCTAGTGGGCCCACGCGCTACTGCTGAGCGTAAAGTCCTAGGTTCGATTCTCGGGGCGGGCAAAGTGTTATTGGGTTTTCCATTTGGAATTATACAGTAGCAGCCCGATGTTTGGATTTGAGTCCGGTTGATAGCAATTGGCTCGCCCCCTATTACATGGAACTTAAACATTACTGGCGAAATGTGGGTGTACTTTATATCTAATAACCATGCTTACCCACACTTCTGACAATACTAAAAAGAGACGGAATGATATAATATGCACATCTTATGCAACCTCAAACATGTCCTTGTAGAAAGATTTTTTACATTCTTAGGCCCATTCTTGTACAATAGATTAAAAAAACGAAGTATGTATAAATTAAATTACTTTAGCGGTAAAAAAATTATACTTGAATATTTACTAACCATAGATTATGCGCAAACAGAAGATCTACTTGTTGTCTGCAAATAGAACTGCTAACATGCTATTTTACTTTTATTTACCTAATTTTAATTTAGTTTATACTTTATACTCATTGTTAATTTATTACATTAAGTATTTATGCTCCTGCTAGCCTGAAACACAGGTTCAACCTAGTTCAGGCAAATAAGCAACTGTGCTCTATTTTAATGATTAAGTTACTTATTGTAAATTTGCCCCTTTTTATAAATAAACGATTTTATTATTATTATTAATACAAGAAACAAGAAATACTTTACCATTCTATAAGTAGGTACTGGATCAATCAAAACGTCACCAAGACTTCATAATAAAACTGAAAATTACCCGCCATTTAACATAAACGGTGGCAGTTTAGCTGGCATTCAACAACTCGCGTTATGAACTCACACTGGGAACTGGCAATCTGCCAGAATGCCAGATTGAATTAAACCCAGTTATTTATTCCCTTTAATCTTCGGGAGATGAGTGATCAGCTTCCGATAAAGATTCTTGTAATTGTTTGTGTTTGTAAAATAAAATACTGTTAGTTTAAACTATGTAGTTGTGAGGTTATTTGTTTCTTTGTACCTAATAAGAGTAGCGTGATGGTATCGTTTATTTATAATTATTTAAAAATTATATTATAATCATTAAATTGTTAAGATGAAGATTAGAATGGAGCGCATCTAAAAACAAATTTTCGACCATTTTATTATAATTTTGGCCCGTTACAGTCCCTTAGGGAAATATAGAAAAATCAAAGGAACTTAGTGGAGTTCCAAATTCCAATGATCCTGTCTTGTTTTCGTGTGGTTAGTGACTAACCTGGGGTCAGCTTTTAAAGTCGCCCATGGCCCTCTGACTTGGCTTCACATACCGTCGAGAAATATCTGTCAGGCATGCCTCTTTCCTCACGATGTTTTCCTTCACCGTTTTTGAAGCAAGTGATAATTATACAATACGCTTATGAATCCGAAAAGTCAGAGGTGCGTGCCTTGGGTTCGAACTTGAGACCTATGATTTGGCAGTCTGACGGTCAAAAAAAGATGGTCCTGTAAAATATGGTACTAACACTAAGTAATGGAATGAATGAATGGCTTGTGATTGGTGACTTGTGCTTTCTCCAACATTCATTGAGGTTCATGATCAACTCAAAAACCCAGTTTAAACTGACAGCGACATCCTGACTAATATTATAAATGCGAAAGTGAGTTTGTTTGTTACGCTGTCACGTTCAAACGGCTGAACGGATTTGGACGAAATTTGGCTAATGAGTAGAGCATGACCTGGAGAAGGACATAGGATTCTTTTCATTCTGGATCGCAGACGAAGTTACGGGTAACAGCTAGTTGGAAATAAGTCTGAACTCGCAGCCTAAAATGCAAAGTCCTGAATTTCGGTCTATCAGGAGACTCTTGTTCAACAGAGGACATTATTAAGCTGTCCTCTAATCCAAGACTAAAGGTCATCGAACTACCGTAAAGGTCAACGATTCTTCACATTCACAAAAGTTTCAATAAACAAAATGCTAACCCTTACGCCTGTCAAGTCAAATACCACTCAATCAAAGTATTAAGTATCAAATGCGATCGGTCACCCATCTGTCGGCTGGCCGCGATAACCTTTACTTAACCTCTATTGATCGAACGATTTCAATGCGATAAGTTGAGGTTTATTTAAAACTGGTTAAGGTATTCAATTTATTTTAAAGTGTTATGAACGTGCCGTTTTAAAAATTGATATTTTTGAAGTGATTGATAGTGGGCAGCTTAAAGGAAAGTTGAAGTCACCTAGGTATGTACTACGACCTAATCGAATAGTACTTAATATTGTCGACAGAGTCATGTGTTTGTCGATACATTACCTACCGCAATGACGGTATAACTCGCGCCGTAGAAAATACATGTCTTTAAACACGCTTTCGCAGTGATCCATACAACACTGACCGTGCCTACACAGGGCGATTGAACAGTAGTTTTTTTACGGCAAGAAAAACGTGTTTACAAAGGGCTTTTGAATTTGAATTTGAATTTGAATTTGCTTTATTGTGCCAGCCTCCTCAATTTCAAACCGAAAATTATAAAATGGTGAACTCGGAAATAAGGGAGACCTTACCCAGCAGCTCCACTGCACCCTAAAACAATCTTTTATTATTAAAAACCATTACTACTTCTAGTGGTCAGTTTCACAGCTACCTACTACAATAAAGAACATGAAAAAAGATAAACCCCACTTCTAATACATTACATTTCCTCTGTTAGACCCCACTTCTTTATACTTTACAGCTACGACAATCACGTCGGAAAGTTATATATAATATGTTGATCGCGCGGTAAACTCTATTTGCGCGATGCAGGATTTTGTGACGTCAGGATTTTGTGTGACGTCACACAAAATCCTGCATGGTGCAAATAGAGTATAGTGTATACAGGGATGAGGAACAGGGTGTAAAGTTCACTCATTCTCCATAGAAAATGGAGGATTCTCCGACCAGACGAGTGTCGTCTGGCGGGCAACTGCCCAACGATTGATGTCAGGGTCATCAATTTAGAGGTAAGATCACGTCGGAAAGTTATATTTATTATTATGTTAATCGCGCGGTAAACTCAGGTCAGGATTTTGTGTGACGTCATGTATTTGATGTTCGCCGTCCCATAACTGTTGGACGCAACAGGCGACAAGTTAATACGCTATCGTAATTCACCAGCTAGTCATACATTTCGAATATTGTACTGAACTAGGCCTCTGTAGATTTGTTGACGATTTTCTAATTTGTTAAGTATTTTATTAAGTATTCTACACTGTCTTCCCATACCTATTAACTCTGTAATTTGAAAACGTTGTAAAAAACAATTATTTAAAATATATAAACGTGAAGTTTCTTGCCGGCTCTTCACCATAGGAAACGACCAATTGGAACCGTGCACCTAACTCCTGACCTCCTATGAAACGGTTTATAAACTAGGTTTGTATGAAATAAAATATTTTGATTTTGATAGAATTGATTGGTGATCACGGTGACTATACAGGGTGGCAGGGACATCAACGCACAACCTGTTACCACGGATTCAGTTCATGATTCTGGACGGGGGGTTCCAGTTGTTCGCATTTATAATATTAGTCAGGATGTCGCTGTCAATTTAAACTGGGTTTTTGAGTTTATCATGAACCTCAATGAATGTTGGAGATAGCACAAGTCACCAATCACAAGCCATTCATTCATTCATTCATTCCATTACTTAAAGTTAGTATCATATTTTACAGGACCATATTCTTTTTTTTTTTTTTTTTTTAAGCAGTCCTAGCCGAGTTATGTGACCGTCAGTCTACCAAATCATAGATCTCAAGTTCGAACCCAAGGCACGCACCTCTGACTTTTCGGATTCATGTGCGTATTGTATAATTATCACTTGCTTCAAAAACGGTGGAGGATAACATCGTGAGGAAACCGGCATGCCTGAGAAATATTTCTCGACGGTATGTGAAGCCACGTCAGAGGCCCAAAGGTGGCTTTAAACTCTGACACCCGTTTAGTCACTAACCACACGAAAAGAAGAAAAATTCCAACGTTTGACGATCCAGAATGATGTACCGAATCCGATCCATCAATTTCCTTTTCAATCGCTTTCCACCAGACGAAATAAAGGTCAAGAAAGAAAGGAAATGAAAGGTCATTAACTGAAGTGCTGTTTTACTTATATCCTCTTGATCACCTACTTTATATAGTCAGGTATAAAAGATGACCTCATTTTTATAGGCAAACAGCTAGGAACATAAATGGCTTTGGAGCTTAGGTACATGTTTGAAGTGAAGCGACACGAAGATAAGTGACACGAAGCTATTATCGAGAAGCCCCAAATACGCAAAGAAAGACTCTCCTACACGTATATATATATAGTAACATTGCAGGACAACTTTATTGTTCTAGTTGTCACCGGGTATTCAAAACTTAATTCGGTCTAGTGAGCCATCTTGCATACGCAAGGAAGTGATTTCAAAGGGTCAGCATTACCAAAATCGATAAAGAGGACTATATACAGTATATATACACAGAAAGTAAAAGTTGATTAAGGCCTGTAACGTGAGTTTTCTCATTGTATTTCCTTACGCCATTCGAGCGTAATAAGCACAAGTAATTGCCTCTAACGAGGAAAACGGACATACAAGAAAAACCGTGATTAGTTTCTTAGTAACACGTTCTATTAAGTACACTACCACTGTTTTTGTTTCGCACCAACTAAACTACGCCAAAAATATAGCTTTCTTTTTTTAACAGACAATACAAGACAGAGATGGAAAATTAGAGCTGTTAAACTATTTTACCAAAGTACCAACGTGTTAAAAAGTCAGCATGTTATTATAACCCCTGGTTTTAGAACGCCAATTCGTAATTTCTAATCTTATGATTGGTTGCTGTTATTCTGGTAAGCCAATCACAACAGCGAACATAAGATCTGGCAGCAGTTTTACTGATCTATTTTCTGAAAACCAGGGGTAAGTAGCATTTTTGAAGTGTTGTCTAATACCTTATGGGAAGTTTTAGTTCAAAATAATTCGACAGCTCTAATTTTCTTCCTTCTCTTTCTTGATGTATCTGCAAACAAAAATTGTAACATTGTTAGTTTGATTTAATTTTAAGAAAGATATTGTTAAATACAAAATAACATGGAAATAACTTTTGGATTAAAAACTCGCGAGTGGATTCGCGTAAGTGTCGTTCGCGGAAATGTTCGCGTAAGTGTCGTTCGCGGAAATATTCGCGTAAGTGTTCCAGATCCGGTAACTATAGCAATATTATTTCTTATGATAATGCCTTCAGTCGACGTTTAGAAGACCATAAACCCGCACCAATTAGATTCACGAAATAGATAGAGCAAACGACACTGACTTTAAGTAGTAAGCTGATTTCTATTAAACAATCCACGACACTTTGACCGATAATTGGACAACAATATGTCGCCATGACCAATTGTCGTCCGACTCGTCAAGTCGTACGAACCGTCGTCGTCGAAGATAAAACCCACTGACCGACCGCATTGCATCGCAAAACTGGCGACATTACCCGAAGAGTTTCTAAAGGAAATGTCTCAAGTTGTGCTGAAGTTTTAGAGTGGTGACGTCGCACCGCTTTTATAATGTGTCCGCACTTTAAGGTCTGCATTAGTCAGGACATACAAGATGAAATTAGGTCACAGCATGCATGCTAGCTTACTTAATTCACGAAGCGTGGAAACAAGTTGTGACGGAAAGCTGTTGAATTAATTCATGCTCATATTCATGCCTTTATCATAGAGGAGGCACATTTAGGAGTTGATGAGCGTTTATAGAGTTTTCATTTATGCTAAACTGTGCTGTTTAGCTGTTTGAGGATATTATTTAATATGTTGATCGGTATTTCCCTATAGACATACCCTGGGAGTCTTCAAGTTTCAAGTAAATAGTTTAATTTACTTCAAGGTGAGCGTGCGACATCGTTGACTGCGTCATTGTTTAGCATCAAGTGGTCAAAGGCGAGCCTAAATATTCAAAAGTATTTAGGCTCGCTGCTAAAATGTTGGGATTCCTGAAGCGTATCTGTCACGACTTTAAGTCTATCTAGTCTAGATGAGGGTGAAGTAGGGAAGTTTGTGGGTACGAACCCTCAAACTTCTCTACTTCACCCTCGTCAGAAGTGTACTGGATTATACATCGCAGGTGTGGAATCCTACCTATCAGGCCCATATCGATCGAGTCGAATGCGTCCGAAAAGGCTTCACTAGGCACCTGCGATTTAAATCGAACAGCTGCCCCAACACAACTAATTACCCTGAAAGATTTAGTCCCTTCAAACTTACATCCCTCGAAAACCTCAGAAAAATGATGGATCAAATTATGCTCTTCAAAACTTCTCGAGGACATAATTGTATCTGTTCCCCGTTGTAGTCAACCCAGGTCTGGCAGCAAATTAGATGTGTTTACAGCTCGAACCAACCTCGAGCGATCAGTGTCATTGAACCGTAAGATGAGGACATATAATGAAAGCCACACTCGCACCAGTAGCATTGACATGTTCTTGAATACCCTAGCACAATTTTGCAATCATCTTTTACGGCAACTTCTTGTTTGAACTCTATCATTCATTTGTTGTTCTGTATTATATTTTATTATTGTGCCCAGCTGTATTAACTTGTTTAATATGCACACTATCTACACTTTTGCTTTGTTTGCTGTTGATCTCGTACGTTGTTGCTTATTCAATAACTGCATGCTTCGTCATTAGACGACGATTATTTATGTTAAAAGTTAAATCTAATTTATGTGGACTGTATCATGTTCTTATGAAATTTAACCTAATAACAAGATGGTTCATCTAATACACAAAAAAAAATTCCAGTCTGTCAGGCGAAGATCTACGCCCAATTACCCACCATCGAATCGTTTTATTCAGAAAGTAGGACTGGTAGCGTTAATCTTCCACTCAAAATAACAAAAAACAAAGTACCTACCCAAGTACAACTTACTTGAAGATCTCTCAATGTTCATTGAACATTAATAAAAACCTTTTCCCTTCGGACTAAGTTATTCCAAGAAACACGTTTCACCATTATTTTGGGCTACTGAAGAATTCCCAATAAACCTTTATTTTGTTGTTCTGTAATCGACTTTATTTTCTGGAAATAATATTATTTATGAAACTGTCTGCAGGGGAATAAAATCACTGAAACCTTGAAAGTTACAGAAGCATGCTCTGAGTAATAAATAGGGGTAGTGGGGGACATAGTTACGTCATTTTTCTTCTTTAGAAGTACCTACATATTAGCTAAAGATGTTTTTTTTTTCACAACTTGGGAGTTCTTGGCCTACATCTCACCTGATAGTAAGTGATGATCAGGCTGAGGGTGGAAGCGAGCTTTACCCAGAATCCTCAACCAGAGGAACTGGCTATCTTACCTCTAACTGGCAAAACACAACAAGGCTTTTAACATTTTTGCTATGGCGATAGACTTAGATAAGTCGGTGGTAGCTAGCCAGGTGGACTTATGTAAAACAAGCCGTACCAACAACCAAACCGAGCAGAAACTTTAGCCCCCACTGGGAATCTAACACGGGGCCTGTGAGTCTGAGGCAGGTGGTCTAACCACTACACCACAGAAGCGGTTAAAAATTTATCGGCAGTTATTTAAATAAAAATACCATTTCTGGCTTGAACATGGCGTCACAAAATTAACTTTTCAGGGAATCATTTCCATGGGTTACTCATGAAAATTACTATAGAAAAATAAAGTCGTTGGATAGAAAAAAATATGAACAAATTCAAATAATGGATATCTCCTTAGCGTGCAGATAATGTTCACCCCAACTGATGCCCCTTAATCCCATTTAAAAAACCACCATGATAAAAGATAAAATGGCTTAAGGAAGAAAGAGGACAATAGCCACCATAAACACCAATCTAAAAACAATAGCATTTAGCCCCAAATGGCTATAATTTCCTTAAATGTCCCTCTGTTAAAATAATAAAGAAAAATGGACATTTGCGAACCACGGCGAAAAGCTGGTGCTATTGAGGACGTGGAGGGAATATTGCTATACCCAGAGGGTTTTATGGCTAACGACCAATCAAATTAAGGTTAGGGAAAGGGAGGGATGAAAGAAGGCCTGCTTCAAACTGTGAATGAAAACGATTCGACCCGTAAATCAGTTGGATCAAACGCAACAACCTAGATTAACTACAGCAGTTCCATGTTACAATACTAATATTTTTATGCTATACAAAGTGAAATAACTGAAAACCGCTATAAGAGTAATTTTAATCATAATTATGAACAGTTTATGATAATTTATTCCCTCGTAAGTTTTTACTTTTGTATATTTACATAGAGTTTTAGATATTAATTTACCAATATGCTTTTTCTCATAGATGTTAATAGATTATCTTATATCAGTTTTTAAATTTAAATTTTAGTGTTCCAATTTAATTCAAATGTAAAGTGATGGCCTGAAACACAGGTTTGAATTAACCTAGATGTGGCGGGTCGCTACCTAACATTGTAATTCCGAACCATCAATACTTGCACCTGTTCTAAACATATTTTAGATTTAGTTCATTTTTAGGCACTATAATTATTGTTAAATCTTACTGTGGACTAATTGTATACTTTTTGTCAACGTTTTACTCAATAAATATTATTAAAAAAAATATATATTATTAAAATTTCATTATGAACTGCCTCGATGGTCTAGTGGTCGCAAATGCTCCTGCTGAGCACGGTCCTGGGTTCGATTCCCATTTCGGGCAAAGTGTTATTCAGTTTTTACATCTAGAATTTCTCTGTAGCAGTCCGGAGTCTGGATTTGAGCCCTGTTGATGGCAATAGGCTCGCGCCCTATTACATGGGACTTAAACATAACTGGCGAAATCTGGGTGTTACTAGAGGTATACCTCTGCCTAAACCTTCCACTTTGTCGGCATGATTAATAAGTATACATATGCCTAATTACAGCTTTCTAGTACTAACCGTATCTGAGCTAAGCCGCGGACAGGCAGACGGACAGATAGACAGATGGACATGGCGAAACTATAAGGGTTCCTTTTTTACTACGGAACCCAAAAAAACGATAATATTGAACGCCTACAGTACTCAAATTACTGTAGTATAATATTATGTATAATCGTTTTTTCTCAGTATTTTTATTTTTAGGGCGAAATGGAACTTCTGCATGTTTTTCTTTTATGGTTGTATCGGATAAAGGATGAAAGGGCTATTTATACTATAGGATATTTGTTCTGATGCCGCGAGGAAATGATCTGAGAATGTAGCAATAAAAGTAAAAGATTCCTAATGGGGCTCCGGTATCGATGGGGCTAGCGTGTTTTTGTTGAGAGGTTCTCCGACGGTTTGAGATGGTTGAAATTAGTACGTATTGGTATACTGTTTAAACACAAATGGGATGTGTATAATTAGTTCGGTTCTTAGCTTGCGAGAAGTCTTCATGGTCAAACATTATAAACGTTTTAAAAACAACTAAGATGACATGATACAATATTATTGATAAAGGCTATAAAGGTACGCTGTGACTATACGTATAATTTAATCGTTAAGGCTCCCACAAACATCTGGTGGAACAATTTCTATGAAAACTTCACCGAAATTATTCTACGAGTGTCGCCGCGTCTGTCTGTTTGAACGCGATAAACTCAAGTACTACGGAACGGATTTTCATACGGTTTTACCAATGGACAAAGTAAGTGATGAAAGTTACAGGCTCCTTGACATGACGCTACGACCCTCAAGAGCCGAGCAGAAAGACAAAAACTGAGCGCAGACGGGCGATGCGACGCGGTGGTTCGGAAGCAAATGGAGTTTTATAAAAATGTGGCTGTTATTTTAGTGTATTGTGTATTTTACGACTTTCATGCGACAGAAGTCGCAGACAGAAGTCTATAAGTAGACCATAGAAGTCAAATGAGTTTTATTGACGTCCTTCGGATTTATTCAATTCTTAAAGCATAATAACTTAACATTGTGACCCCAGAACTTGATCAATAAGTAGATTTTACGGTTCCAATAAACGTTCAAACGACAGGTGTTCGTCATCCCGCTTCAAATATCGCCGCGGGCGAAGCCAGTCGCGGGCAGAAACTAATCGAATATAAGTGCGATATATTTTCGGGAAACGGCCTCCCGGATTAGCTCGAACTGTGCCGAGCCGACTCGAACATGATTCAGTGAGGGTAGATGCCGAACAGAGTGGTCGATCGGTTTGAGCCGAATGAATGTCAAATATTTGAAGTAATTGCTTCCGGTCGGCTTTGTTGTTCAACAAATACTGCCGAATCGAATTTGGCGAGCCGAATAAGTGTGTAACACCTCTAAGAGACTATAGTAAAATTTTATTTCATCTAGACATTTGGGTAATAATCCTGGAGCCTGGAGATAAAAGCTACGCGAGGAAGATTTTTTAATTAAACCGTGGAATTAATTCGTATCAGGTTTCTTATGATTTTTGTCGAATTAGTGGCGAAAGTTTAAGGCCCGGGGGCCATAAAGCTTAGATTAGTACCTACTTAATAATAATTATGAGATATTTAATAAGTTCCGATTTAAGACACCTTTAGAAACAGAATTAACCTGAAAATATATATAATTAAACTAATGATATAATCTAATGTTTGTACAAACCTACCTACAAAAATAAATATCAATTATCTGAATTATCTGAATGTTCGAAAAATTTGTCTGCTTAGCAACGTAAATAACGCAATGAATGTTGTTGAACTGTCAAAATGAAACGGATTTTGATTGATCGAGTGTTACAAAATTAGGGCGCTGGTCAAACTCTTTCGCTACTGTAGCATAATAGGCAACTTTAGAAGGTTGATTTATTTTGTACCAAACTTTTTCTATATTTCACCCACTCTGTTGGAGATAACTATACCATCTGATGTACTTAACGGGCTCCGGCCACAATCATTTCGCGAGACATAACGATTAGCGGAGTAATGCTTAACATACTTACAATGGCAAAGCCTTTCTTTCTGACAGTTCAACAACACTAATTGCGTGGTTTACGTTGTCGAGCAGATACATTTTTAAAACATATGAAGCAATGCATACGTAATTTCCTTCAAATTTTAGCAGTTCTGGCCTCTTATACACCTCCTCTTGAGATTTCTCTGCAGCTGACTGTACGAATACATTTGTAAACAGATCAGTGAGTAAGTCAGTGAGAAGTCTTCGCGACTTACTGAACTGACACGCAAACTGGCCTCGTATCCCGAAGGTATAACGCGACTTCAGTGGTAACAAAACCAGTATAAGCTGGCCTCTTATTCTATTGAAACTGTGTACTACGTTAGGCCAGCTCGAGGTCAAAGTGTCCGAGTGTGCGGCGGTACAGGTTTACCTAAACGTAACCTCCTGACTCGAGTCTTCAAGACTCCCAGATTTTAGCTGTCGATACTTTTCTCTCAGCTTTATAACAAAGCTGTCGCCTCACATTATGAAGCGTGACGTTTCACAAATAACCGCTTGTTTCCCCGCCATCAATATTTATTCACCAATAACAAACTCGCGTCAGCCGGTGACCTTGCTTTACCTCAGCGCTGAACTTTGCTCTTGTTGCTCATATTACATTATTTATTTTTCTACATATCTACCGATTTTTCGGCTACAAATTTTCATGGTTATCTTTCGTTTGGGTAGGAAAAGTTCACATGCAAAATAGAAGTGAACTCTAGTGACCTTGGTCGGTAATTTGAAACAGGGTACAAGTTGGAGTGGATATGGCACTAGTTTTTACAAATAAAAGTACTGGTGGCAGTAGTTGCATGCGGGAGGCGATCTCCTGTCAGTGTGTTCTCCGTGTCTCGGATGTACTGTGCCTACGGCCTGTTGTAGGGGTAAGTCCTAGATCTCCTCGTGTACATATCCGTTTTACTGTTTTATTCGTTAGTTTAATCAGATGCTACTGAAAATTGGAGCTTTACCTACGTTAAAAACTAAACTATCTAAATTAAACTAGCCCAAAACGGCAGCAAGATGTAGAGAAGAGGATTTCGTATGGCTATGAAACATTATAGGCTGACAAAATATATATAGGTACTCCGTTATCAACAAGTGATGCAATACTTTTAATGACCAATGTATAATCGAGATACTATGTACCTACAGTTAACCAGAAAAGATATGCGCTTCGGTAATCTTCGTGTTTCCAAATTAGCACGAACGATACTACTCTGGTCGCACTTTGTCATCTGTCATTGCACTCAAAAGTTCACAAAAGCATTCCGGACTTGCATAAAGTTGTTAATCTCTAATTTTATAAACATGGTAATACTAAATCTCAAGTACTTCCAAGGTTGTTTCGGCTCTTTAATAGACCTACTCATCGCACATTCGTACTCGTAGTTCCGAAGCTGATTGCCGAAGCGCATACATATTCTGGGAGATTGTACCCACATACCCGATTTAAGCTTTGTGCAGACCAGCGCGACGCGACGCCGCGACGCGACTCGAACAATACAATTTCTAAGAAAACTTGACGGTATAACAATAGCCGGTGTCGCGTCGCGCTGGTCTGCACGAAGCTTTAATAGGTACCGCAATTTAAACGCACTTGACATGCGATCATGTCCTTTAGTAAAAATGTTAACTTCTTAGTAAGAATTACTTAGTAATTATTTTTGATTATTCAATGTTTCATAACTTTTATAAGTCCATTGAAATGGTTATAGATTTTTTTTTTTGTACTTGACTTAATTTATTATTGAGATTACTTACTTATTACAAATTTAGTTACTTTTATTTAATTGTAGTTATTAAAATGTAACAATTTATGCAACAGCTGAATCCATGAAATAACATTTCATGGATTCAAGCAAAATTCCGAATGAATATCGATATCGATAAAATAAAAATTAATGGTACGGACTTGTCTTTTGGCGCCAGCGGCTTTTGTTTTTTTTTTTTGCAGTAGCTACCGCGTCCCTCGCTAAAAGTGACAGACATTTTTGTTCGGAATATTGTGCATAAGGCTTCTCCAGTGTTACTCGTATATACTCTAAGCTCTATACAGTAGAACTCATTCCGCTCACTAATGAATATGGAGATTAAACGACATATTATTAATATATTTTAATTGAATAATTCACTGTATTCAGTCCACGCACGCCATTAATATTCAGAAAGTGATTGTGCTTAATGGCTTGCGAAGTTGATCGCTCGATGAAAACAGAAAATATATAACTAGCTATAGATAACAAGAGTTCGACAAGCTGGTGGAAATTGGTCGTGCTTTAAAAAAGGAATTCATGATTAGTTTCATGACAAGATTAAAGATGGCGACAGTTGGGTACTACTTATTTCATAATGCCTGTCAGATAATGCCTCATGAGTATGACTGACTGACTGAAGCAACAAAATTAGATCTAAAGAAATAGAGGCCACATTCCTCTTGATCGTATTTTGTTGCTTTGTGTCGCAATATAAAAGGTATTAGAAAATTCTAGACACACTTACCGAGAGCCTTTACTAGCCGTTATTCATAATTCCTTCTCAGTCACGAGATAATATTTTTTTTAAGTAGTAGCAGTAGTAGACCATTGGGCGCTCTCTTGAGAGCATCACGTATTTAAATTGCAAAGAAGAGATTTAAGCAATATGTAAGAGCCTGATTGTTACCGTACTGAGGACCAATTACTGAAGAAAACATAATGAAGTCTTCAGTCAGACTTGAAAAAATAACACTATTTATTCAGGCACCGTTTTTTTGTGTGAGATTCTATAAGTACGATGAAATTAGCCTCACACTAATGAAGTCTGGTAGGATACTGATAGAGATTAACAAAATATTGATGAAGATATTACAGATTCTCACCTTCCTAAACGCGACCCTGAAGTTCTCAGAGAGGAAGGCGTACAGCACGGGGTTGACGCAGCTGTTCATGTATGCGAGCACATGCGACACTATCTGTGCGGTGACTGTGAAGTACGTGATGTTGTACGCGTCCAGGGCCTTGACTAGCAGGATTATCTGGAACAGAAGATAACACTCTAAAAATACAGGAACAAAAAATCATGTCCAATTATCAACATATTATAAGAGATCTGGTGCTGCACACGGTCGTAAATTTGGGACATTGTCTGTCACACATATCTGTGTCATCATTCCCTTGCCCATATCCAAATTTATTAGTGGTCGGCGCAACATGTCTTTTTCTTCCATACTTCTCTATTAGTCGCTATCTTTGAAGTCATCCCCTCTCTAGCCATATCACCCTTCACACAGTCCATCCATCATTTCTTTGGTCTCACTCCTCCGCTTTACATGCCCATACCATGACAACCGATTTCCACACAACTTTTGAGTCACTGATGCATCTACATCGCCACATGCGAACTACGCATCAAAGACCTGACGTCACACAACATCCTGACGTCACTCAAATCCTGCATCGCGCAATTAGAGTTTACCGCGTGGTGGACATATATACAAGCTCCCGACTACAACCTCTGGGCAATTGCCCGCCAGACATGACACCCGTCTGGTCGGAGGATCCTCCCTTTTCTATGGTGGATGAGTGAACTTTACACCCTGTTCCTCATACCTTTAAAGTACCACATTCAGACTTCCTCTTATGTACTCATTTATTATAATAGTTGGGTGTCTTTCTAAAACCCGTAGTGTCATATTAACAAAACACACAAGTAATGTCCTGGACATGGTCAGCTTATGTTAAATATTAAAATCTGCAGCATCAAGTTTTAAGGACGTCTTACAGTCACTGAGCCCTTTTAAGTTTTATTCTGCGAAACATTTATTTATTAAATTGTTTAAAGCTTTAATTGAGAACGAAATTCAAGTATTAAAATTTCAAGAGCCACGAGCTACGGATTACGGGGGTTTATAATTATTTCTATAACCTATAAGCTATTTACGTGAACATGTTTCACAAAGCTGATGTTATTTTGTAGTGAGAGAATAAATCGTTTAAAAAGGATCGAGCTGGCTAGATAATCCCAATATATATATTATATCCTACTATATAATATTATAAATGTAAAAGTTTGTTTGTTTGGATATTTGTTACTCAATCACGCAAAAACGGCTGAACGGATTTGGATGAAATCTGGTACACAGATAGTTTATAACCTGGATTAACATATAAGATACTTTTTATCCCGATAGTAAGTTCCCGTAGGATAATTTCCGATCTCCACGCGAGCGAAACCGCGGCCAAATGCTGGTGGTTGGGATATAAAAAGTGACATAGCCTTCCTTACTAACAATGCCATAGATACGTGAAATATGCGGATAAGTTTGCGTAATTTTTGCTATAGAGCAAGAATAACATACATAAACTCACGCATTCTTCCCATGGGTGTACACAGAAACTACAGAACGCCACCTGTTACAATCTTTACAAACTCCTTTTGCTTCGTTTACGATCATATATCTATCTGGTCATATGTACATGCACGCCACTGGTTACGAGTACTACGCACTTGACCTTTAGGAGATCATCACCAATAAGGTTATTATAAATGTCCTCCTAGAGCGTTCCCTCCCGGCAATTCATCACATCTGCCGTGTAAATACTCATAACGGGTAAACCATCTAAGCATACTCTTTTACATTTTTGTCACTGTATCTTCTTTTAAACCGCACACATAATTCCTCAAGAATAACAATAGAACATGCATACTATTAAAACCAATGTCCAAAAAGTATTTAGCAAGTATTTGTGTTAGTACAAACTAGGTATATATCCATTACCAAAATATATTTAGCACGTTATCTGTGTCGGTAAATGCGCCCAAAACACAGAACGTTTCAATTCCGAGCGATGCGAATGGTTAAATTGCTGCTTTGGCGTCGAACAAAACCACATATTGCAGTGACTGGCCGGATCACATTTACATATGTATAGTGGAACAGTGGTTGGTAGATAAAATACTGTGAAGTATGTAAAATATGGCAAGCATGGCAGAAAAGAGAGGAAATCTATACTCAGCCGTACCCACGGCTGCCAATGACGTAGATAAAATAATAGATAAGCGAAATGTTGGAATCTTACTTGCGATCTCCTGACTTTGATTATATGTAAGTTAAAACTCCGCTACCACAATAACAATATAAAGATCTCCTAAAACAGAGCTTTCTCTCTTCTACCCTTTTGCTGTGCCCTACAGGGTCCATAATGATCTAAATTATATAGTTACCACTGTACACATTATGGTTAGGCAATAAATATATTGAGTATTGATTATGATGATGGCAAGGCTGCCACTGATGATGATGATGTAGAATATTAGATACTAGCTTACGAAGACAACCTTTGGCACACCATAAAATATCCTATGGAACTCGGCAATAGTGTAGCTTTCTAGCACTGAAATAATTCTTGTAATAGGGGTAATAGGAGAGATCAGTACTGTCTGATATTACCTCTTTCAAAGAAATAATTTTATCTTTATATATATCATTAGTTTAGAGATGGTCCATCTGAGGTCATTTAGACACTAACAGGAGCTGTCATTATTTCCAGCCAATAATGTTAGGTTCAATTTTTGTTTAATTTACATTGCAATATTTACTTGGTTCACTTATTTTTTTTAATTTGGATGATACAATCAACTTCAATCATGATAAAGCGAATCATGCAATGTTAACTATAGCGCCTTTTATTTGTGCCTTTCAATCAATATGAATCAATTTATCAATATATACACATCCTTACATATAGTCTACATAAAATCTCTGCTTGCACGTGCGTTTAAAAAGTTAAATATTTATTTATTTTTTGGTCCTTGCCTCTTTTACCGTTGAAATGCACCCTACCCGTGTCGCTCATATCATAAGAGCTGCTGTACACACGGCTACACATCAAGCTATATATTTCCAGTTTGCGCTGATCTCCCATTGTAAAGGTTTACCGTACAATGCGAGATCAGCTTATACTGGAAATGTATAGCTTGATGTGTGGCCGAGTGTACATTCCGTAAAACTACTTCTGATTTGTTTTGTTTGGTACGACAAAAGTATTAAGTCAAAATAAAAGTGTTTTTGTAATAGTTTTAAGATGCGTGTACTATGTGTAGCAATATTTTAATTGAAGCTACGCAATTTGGTTTAAACTTATTTACATTTTCTGTCTATGTGAATTTGTAATTATTTTAAGAAATAAGTACATATCTTGAACCGTAATATGGTTGAACCGTTAGGTATATTTTTACCATTAGCAAAACAAAAGTTGATGAATGCGCACCCCTAAAAGATAATCTGATAAGTACTTAATACCTACCTAAAGACGAAGTAATCGCTATTGGTTACTCTAATTCAATATCATTAAGGAGCTTAGTAGAAGTATCAATGTCTTAAGACGTCTCCCAAAATATAATACGAAATAATTACTATAATGACATTAAACTCGTCTCTCCTTCAATTTTGTTGGAATTTTAGCTTATTGATTTGTTTTGAATGATGTGGTAAGGCAACAGTGTGGTTTAAAAGAAGATGAAGTAACAAAAATTAGAAAGAGCAAGTGTGTACATATTCTATTACAAATGAAATGAAATGAAATCATAGTTATTATAGTGTAAGAATAAGAATGTCAGTCATTTGTCTAATTATATTAGTAAAATGTCAGTGTGAATCTCTTTCACAGAATAAAATGTGTTTTCTTTATGCCATTTGAATAACACTGTTTTAAAACGATTGATTGGCACTTCCCTATATGATTTTGGTAATTTATTATATGTCCTTATAACCACTGGAAATAAACTTCTGTGATATAAGTGGCTTTTTATTGCAGGAATAATTAATCTATCAACAGTGTCTCCAAAACGTTGGAATAATTCGGAGTGCATTATAACCAATAAAAACGTACATATCGGGAACGGTTAATATTTTTATATCTTAAGTAAAAGTTTTCGTGAAGTCAATGGTGACACATCACAACACGAATATATTGTTTAATAAATACTCTAAACATAATATCCACATTCAGATATTTGTCTCTTTTGTACTCTTATAGGAACCCCCACAGCACCACGGTGAGAACTGCAATTTTAGGTGCTGCACCCTGTTAGAGTCGAATATGGCCCTACACTGTTCATGACGCATAGAACGTGTTAACTTTATTTTAATTTCGTGGAACTGTTTCTGTCATCTGATACCTAAAACTTAGCCCTAATTCAACTTCAAAGGACCACAAATTGAGACAAATTTGTTAGAATAAGCCCTTCCTAACCTAAACAAATCTATTGTGTAAAACCTTTGACCCTATTATTCCTTTTAATTAAATTAGTTCCAACAACACAGGGCCGGTATCATTTAGCGACAACATTAAGGGTAATCCGACATTTACCCATTTTAATTGCTTGATTATCTTTATGGGCTGTTTTAGTGTGGAGTGGTCATGTTTAATGTTGCTAAAAGAATATGAACCTTCGTTATTTCAGGAAAGAGGTGATATTAAATTACATAAACCTTTGTAAGTCTCACAAAATTAGATTTGTGACTCCTATTATATTTTTGGTAAGGCTTGCCTTGCTTTTGACCTTTCAAGTTGTACTTGACCAAAAAGAGGAACCAGCTCTCTAAAGTATGATACAATCTTTTTACAAAATCCCTTTTTTTATTTCTGTACTGTCCCACTGCTGGGTAAGGTATCCCCATAGCTTTCCATTGTCCTTTGCGTGTTGTCTTCTCTTACAAAATCCGTATCCATATTAAACAGGAATTAAAACCCACGATTAAAAATACACTTAACTATAGGTGTTCTACAGTATTATTGTCACTTATATACACTTTAAATCTTAAAATGATATTTATAATGTATTAATAGGTTTACAAAAAAAAGGCAAAAAAATAGAAGGCTATATCATCTCATCTACTAATGACTGCCTTGTTGGTCTAGTGGTCGCAAGCGCTACTGTTGAGCATGAGGTCCTGGGTTCGAGTCCCAGGTCGGGCAAAATGTTATCGGGTGTTTCCTTGAGATTTTTTGCAGTAGCCATCCGGAGTCTAGATTTGTGCCTGGTTGAAGTAATAGGCTCTCCCCTGTTATATGGAACTTCAACATAACTGTCAAAATGTGGGTATACTATTAGGAATACCTCTGCCTAACCTTCGGGGAATATAAGCGTGATGTTACGCTATGTAAAGAAAACCAAAGGAAGCTAATAGAACTACAAATAACAGCGCAAAGCAAATGACGCTAAGAAATTGCATACATATTTACAAGCAGATATAGATAGCAATAATATTCATGAAACTCGAGAATTACTTCAACAAGA
This sequence comes from Agrochola circellaris, assembly GCA_914767755.1. Taxonomy (NCBI): domain Eukaryota; kingdom Metazoa; phylum Arthropoda; class Insecta; order Lepidoptera; family Noctuidae; genus Agrochola; species Agrochola circellaris. The sequence continues at coordinate 1,475,491 of OU611848.1, forward strand.
TATTTTTGATATTAAATCTACTTATTACTCACATCATTAAGTTCCTCTTTATTAATTTTAAGTGGCCAATATAGACTCCATTAATTCCCTTAGTCATATTTTAATTGAATATCTGTCGTCTTATATAATTTCATTACAGTCAATATAATTACAATTTATTGGAACAGCTAACGTTGGCAATAATTGATTAAGAGCTAATAATTGGAGAAAATTACCTTTTTAAATTATTGGTACCTATAACGAAACCGATTTTGGAAGTAAGGAATCTACAATAAGTGGTTCCTGACAACATTGGAACAACCACACTCATTATCTTCCAGGGTACTGATATAACATATTTGGCACTCGCGAAATACAACAAGTTTAATTTCTGTATAAGGAAAAATCTTATCTCTATATAAACACTAACAGAAAATTCAAATAAGCATGATAATACTTTTGAATTCATTCCATCACCACTTCAAAAAACTATATTATTTGATGCTGTCCCACAACACACTGCCTAGCCTTTTCCCTATGTTGGGGTCGGCTTCCAGTATAACCAGATGCAGGTGAATACCAGTGTTTTACATGGAGCGACTATAATACCACTACACCCATAAAAGAAAATAATCTTTTCATCCACCCAAAATGTCTACGTAACCTGATAATGAAGAAGATAAATATAGGCGATAATAAGACCGACTACAAGATCATTAGTCACACTAAACGTTACCCTGAAATCCAGCCTGGATTTATTCCCGTTAACAACTAGTTCCTAATTTAATTTTAGACATTCCTTCCTCGGGTCGGATTTTATTACTTGGAGTAAAAAGCTTAGCTACTTGAGTCTGGTATTTTTTACTAAGATATTCCTGGTTTTGTTTTTTGGGGTAAACGTGTTGTTAAATTAATTTACATAATTAGATGAAGGTCGGATGTAGTAATATATAAAGGCGATAAAGAGCTGTTCGCATCATCATTGTTGTGGAATATTGACACTGACAGCTCTTGAGCCCAGTAAGGTGTTCAGTTTCATTGGTGAGGTCCACAACTAGACTATCAAATTATCATATTTCAATGGATATAAACCCGGGCCTTTGGGTCTTTTGTATGATAAAATATATTATAGTCAATCAATGAAAGAGTATTTCCAACAAGCCGATTAAAATGAACCCATTCGTTAGCCTATCTCTGTAAGACGATTCCAGAAACCGATTCGTTTCTATTTAAGATAATTATCATTTTGAACAGCCCCTTTAATTGGCAATTAAGTTAAATTATGGAGAAGAGAGAATGATGCCTCAGTACATGAAACGATTTTTCTTGATAAAGACAAATAAACGAAGAAAATGAAATACAATTTGTTGTTCTTTTTAATTGTAGAAAATACTAATATAGATACTGTTTTAGATGAGACAATTGGGAAGGGAATATAAAAAGTATCGGATACTAATTACTTTTGTTACAGAATTACGTACCAATTATTTTCCTACACTCTTGAATATTCCGTCATTTTTTACCGTTATCTTTGTGATAACAATCATTAACGCGATTAAAAATAATACCAAAAGTTCGAGGTCCCGAAAAATAATAATTGATAGTATTTATACAATCATTAAGGCCATTACAAATAATACCAAAGTTCGAGCTACAGATTTTTTTTTGTTGAAAGTAGCAGAAAGTGAAAATGTAGAAAGTACTATAATAGCTCACCTGTATTGGGCACCAGCAGACAGCAAACACTACAACGACGACCACAACCATCCTCGTGACCTTCTTCCTCCCCCTCCGACTCTCCGCAGACACCCTCCCCCCTGGAGCACTCTTCCACAATCTTGTCAGCATACACATATACAACACACTTATCAAAGCTAACGGAATCACATACGAAGACAAAAAGAAAGACATCTGGAAACCCAGCTTGCTATATCCCTGCTCCTCAAGGAACACACAGGATGAATGGTTCCTATGAAAGTAGGAGTACTCCCTCTCTCCATGGCAGATACCCACAGGAATAGCCGTGGTTAATATCACCACCCATATACAGGCTATGGCTAATAAAGCATTCTTTTCTGTTCTAATAGACATGGAAGCTATGGGATGTACTACAGCCATGAACCTGTCCAAAGACATGAGAACGAGGGTGTAGACTGAGGCATGAGCTGTGACAACTATGAAGTACTGGACGACCTTGCACCACCAGTCTCCGAAGGGCCATCGTGGCATGACGTAATCAGTAGCCGTAAAAGGTACGCAGAAGATGACGAAGAGCAGATCAGCGACAGCCAAGTTGATGATGAGGAGGTTTGTGGTGGATCTCATGCCAGGGTTAGCAGCGACGACAAGAACGACCAAAGCATTGCCAACTAATCCAACAATTCCGATAAAGCCGAAGAAGATGGGGACAACCCTCGAAACGACTTTCTCGAGTAGTTCTCCATTTTCGTATTCGCTGCTGTAGTTGCATCCTCCGAGTAACGCTTCCTCATTCGTCAGATTGAGGCATATGCTCATGAAATCGTCTTCTGTCGCATCTGTCCCCATCTTGGAAGATTATCGATTTAGTTCTTCATATCTTGGAAGTTTTCTGGAACAAAGAGAAATAAAATTGTATTATTTATTCAGAAGAATAACTTTCATTATACTATTTGACTAGGTTTGGCTGACACATAATAACTCGATATCCACTTATACTGTCATAATCTTGTGCCAATATAATATTATGTAGAAAGCTATTGCCCTGAATGTGGCTTTTATACTTTTTGTCTGGATTGTTCGGTCGGAACGATCTCTATAGGTACAATATTCTTTTTTGCCTAGTACCTTTACATGTGAGAGAACATATTGAATTAAATATATTGCCCAAAGGGACAAAGGTGTCCTTTTTGGAATCCAAAAAGTTTTTCTTTTTTTCGAGAACAACAATTCATTGTAGCAATATAACAAATGATACATGGACTAACATTTATGAGTTGGGATAATTAAAGCTTAATAGCCCTCATACGCACTAGCAATTAACCGCGCGGCTGACCGCCGCGTTTGTTGGCGGTTAAGTGCATACAACCATAAGCGGTTGCATATTAAAGAAGAAAAAAGCGGCTGGCCGCGCGGTTATCCGCCCCCGCGGTTAACGCTAGTGCCTATGAGGGCTTAATGTTGTTTCTCGTCTATTTCTGTGGGATTGTGTAATAACATGAAAAATTATCACTTTTCAAACTTTCTCCGTTATCTAAATGTTTTTCTCCCCACATTCTGCTCGCAACCCAATTCATTCTATTTGTTTCTTAACTTTTCACATAATTTACAATTTACGAATCATTCCGTTTGATTGTTATTCTGTTGGGCCGAGTAATGGAACTCCTGCTTCCGACATCACATCACAATCATGTCATCGTAATGTTTGATCTTCTTCACAAACGATTCTTTGTATTCATTATAAGTCCATTATGGTAAAGCTGAGGAATATTTTTAGATGCCTGAAGCAGTTTGGTTGAGGAGCTTATGTATTTAGTGTAAAAGAAAATTGTTGATATTACTGTATATTAATTATCAAAATGTCTAGCATTTGGCTCCCCGACTCCTAGGAAGAGAATAAAAGCTTCAATTCATTTAACATTTGTTTTTTAGGTTGCTAAGGTCACACAACTGTATGACTATATATTGCCAGACTAAAATTGGCAAATGGATGTATGTATTCCCTATAAAAACATATTTGTGGTCTCAGAGTCTTTGGTTGTATTTTGTAAAGCTTCTGGGACTTCTATTATATCTTAAACATTTGTACTAAGTTCTAATTGCTATGCCGTTAGTTCAACAACAACTATAGATATAATCTTGTTGAGGCAGGTAAAAACTTTAAATCCCACTTCAACTTTTTAAAATTTTTTGGGGCTCAGCCGAAACGAACTGTTGCTGAAGTCATTATATCGAGCGGTTGTTATCGATGAAGTGGTATTGTTAAGGTGGCGAACAAAATGATTGATTTGACTTTGATATTGTTTTTGTTTGTTTGGAATCTTAAGTTTTAAATTTTTTCGTTTTTTTTTTGCTTTGATCCGCAGAGGAACGACTTTCACCCATCTGTTTAATGAATGAAAAGTATTTTGTATTATATTTGGTATGTTAAAAATTATATTGCCAGTGGGTTCGCTAAAAAAATCTACTATGACTATGACTCATTAAAAATTTAAAAACAATGTTTTTTTTTTTTTTTTCACTCATTCTTTAAATGATTAATTCGTTTCAGTAAAAAATGTTTGTCTTAAAAAGCACTATTCATTGTTAAATCACTTATGGCTATTAGGCGCCAAGAAGATTCCTTAACTTAGGTGGCCAAGTAGTCACCTATTTAGTTAATTAACTCAGAATTAACTAACAATTGACAAATGTCGGGTTAGTAGCAAAGATTCTCCTTGAAAAGCGCTTTCAATTGGTGTAGTTATATCATGAAATATATAAAAAAAGTAGCGCTTATGTTAAAACTCTTTCGGTCAAGTGAATGTTTTAAAACTTAAAATCAGACTCAAAGTATTTATTTCAAATAAACAAATTACAGACACTTTTGAATTATTAAGGAGTACCTATGTAGAAGAACGGCCTAGAAACTCCACGGCCACTCTTTTAAATCAAAATATGGTTACAATATATTGGTTACATCATTCATGTTGAAATTATACATGTGAGAACTAAGCAGAACGTTAAAAGCTTCCATAATAATAAACATAAAAACGAAATTAATAATGTATAATAAACATTAAAACAACAATTCAAAATTATTAAATTAAAATAAGCCGTGGCAGTCACTAAAACAGATAACATAATTATTATAGATAATAACGACTTGTTGACTTAACGGGTTCATGTTATAATGTTAAAGTTCAAGTTACATGAAATATAATTAAAGTTATATTCTTAAATCATCTACTATTTTTTTTTTTTACAACGATGAAATCCAGGGATTCTTTCCGTCTCTCAGGGACTTTTTTCCGTCAAAACCATTTATCATATCTCAGTAAAAAACCTTAGCAGAATCATTTGTTTTATTTCAAAGAAATCCCCGGAATCTTAAGTACGAGCCCAAGGCTGTGTCGGCACAAGATGGCGACAGTAATAACAAAAGATTATGACATAGGTACGTTATGCTTGTACGCTACACCAATAGGAAATGCTAAAATTTGTTGTTGGAGCAATCTGTCGCCTTTGGAGCGAGATCTGGATGGTTAAATATGTACAAGACGTGAATGATTTGAATACTGTGGAGGTCATGACGGTTTAAGCTAAGTCAATAACACTGGCTTTGTGTACCTAGGTGCATGATAATACAACTGTGACTTTATCAATTTCAGATGTGCACTTTGCGATCTGACTGACGGTATAGATAAATCACCTTGAGGAAATGGTACGAACACGCAGTACTGTATGCCGTGATGACCCAGTAGTTAAGGCCTCACCACTCACGACGAGGTTGTGGGTTCAAATCCGGGCAAGTACCATTATGACTTTTCAATTCATATGTACTTTCTGAGTTTATCTTGGACATTACTGACGTCGGTGATGGAAACACATCGTGAGGAAACAGGGACGTATAGTAAGTCTAAAATCGGCAACCCGTCTTGAGTGAGCCTGGTGATCAATGCTCGGGCCTTCTCTTTATAAGAAAAGGCCTTCGCCCTGCAGTAGGACAATTATAAAAGGCTGGTATTATACGCAGTACATTGCTCATTCCTTCTGTGTTTAAGAAGAAGACTATGCTCTGCAGCGGTAATTCGTACAATATTATGATGTAGATAAATTTACAGCTACAGATCGTGTTGAGTCTTATTAGTTACGAAACTAAATATATTTGCGAATATTAATCATAAACTGGGCGTTTTTGAGTAACGTAATTTATGAAGCAATTTAATGTAAAGAACTATTAAAATAAATAGACTCTGAAATGTATTAAATGAGTTTTTGAATCTATTCGTAAATATTATGGATGGCTTGGAAGTAACCAATGAATAATTTCAGGTTAGTTAATTGCATCACGACTCATAATCTATCACTAAAACATGAACCCATTTTTTAAAGATGTTCTCTGAATATCAATTACGAACCCAAGGTCAGCATGAAGCTGCGTACCGTTATAACAGAAATATGAAACTTTTATGAGCAGACACTAGAAAACCTGAAATATTTAGCAACAGCGTTAAGTACCTACTTTAAGAACTTAATGCTCTTGACAATAAAAATGAATATTAACTTTACGTGGCTGCCTCGTTCTAGTGGTTTTGGAGAACACAATAATAATGATTGTAAATGAGCATGCTTTCATTTGAAATCAGTTATTCAAGATTCTAAAAATATAATTTGCGCCCTTAGGTTCTGAACGGCAAAAAATGGCATCAATCAGTAAAAATATCCTACACAACATCTATGTAAGTTAAATAAAACCGGCCAAGTGCGTATCGGACAACGTATAATGAAGGGTTCCGTAGATGGGATGAATTTATCCCGAGAACAAACTTAACATAGTTGAAAAATGTTTTCCCATACGGAATGTACGAGTATGAGCATTTTTTTTCAACTGCCAATGTAAGTTGGTCGATTATTACTCGATAATTTATGGAGCCAACTTAGCTGTGATAGTTTTCCTTATAATTTCTTTATATATACTACTGCCGTGAATTTTTTCACATTTCTGAAACCAAGCATTTAGCTGGCAGGCAACCCAGCCACTCCAGCCAGTGGCTGACTCTATCAATAAATATCGCAAACGCGTCCTGAATACTAAAATAGTTTTCACAAACTTAAAATATTTTTGAACGACCTTTCCAACCTTTTACACCCCACAATAAGGGATAGATTAGAAAGAAAAACGTCCCCACTTTACGTGTATGGTACCCTAAAAAATGGTGAAGGTGATGATTTTATTTTACAACTTTATCGGCGTGATTAATATTTATACCCATGCCAAATTACAGCTTTCTAGTACTAACAGTCTCTGAGCTAAGCCGCGGACAGACGGACAGACAGACAGATAGACGGACATGGCGAAACTATAAGGTTTCCTTGTTGACTACGGAACCCTAAAAAGGTTAGTAATTTACCGCCTCATTAGCCTAGTGGTCGCAAGTGCAATTCCCAGGTCGGGAAAAAAATTATGAGGATTTTCCTTCAGATACTTCTCAGTAGCAGCCCGAAGTCTGGATTTGTGCCCGATTCATGGCAATAGGCTCGCTATCTATTAAATGGAACTTAAAGATAACTGGCGAAATATGGGTGTCACTATAGGTAGACCTCTAGCTAATCCTTTTGGTATTACAGGCGTGATGTTATGTTACGTATTCTAACATTATAAATATTCTAGACAATAATCCCAGATGTTCTTGGTATGTTGAAAGAGTAACTCGGAATACTGTGAAAGACAAATGAGTAGGCGGGGAAGATCAAAGCTGTTTGGTACAATAAACAAATTATGATGTGGTTCATTGGAAGCTAGTTGAACATTTGGGTGTGTATGATAAGGGGTTCCACAAGGAGTTATATAATTATTAATAGCTGTTATAATCACGCAATTCGTAAAGTGCATGGATATTTATACATCTATACAAATAAATTAAATTAAATTGTCTGTTTGTAATGTAATGCTTTTGAAAGTATACACGGTACTTCGGTATAACAAAATATCATATTTTAATTTTTTGTATGTCTGTCTGTTTGTTCCGGCTAATCTCTGAAACGGCTGGATCAATTTTGACGGGACTTTCATGTATGCTTTGACTGACAAAAAGCTTCGAAGCCCTTTTTAAAATAGCGATAGCGGCAATTCTTTCCAGCTTTTAGGTAATTTATCATATAGGGTGGCCCGTGAAGGGGCTTCTCGAAACATTCCCTTAAATGTTCATGATTTGTTTGTTTTTGGTTTTCTTTAGGTGATGTTTAGACAGACAGTATTTTTTAGAGATTATATTTAGACCATAATTTAAACTTAAAATAAAAAATATAAAAAATGCGACATGAAAGAGAAAAATATAAAAGTTTGGAGTCAAGTGTGAAAAACTATAAATAATCGCTGAACATACATGGGGGTGTTTCGGAAAGCCCTTGACAATATACTTAAAAAACTCGTTTCATGGCATGTTTAAGACCGGAGCCATGCAATAAACACTGTTATGCATTAGGGCTGTCTTAGCGGACTGATGACACAGTAGGATATTGTCGCGTCTATAAATACAATGAAACTACATCGGCAAGACGTTTAAAATGACTTGGGTTCAACTTAACAAACACAACTACTTGTAGTATGTATAAACATGGTGATATTTCATAAAACAGCATAGTCGATGCAGCCACTAAATTCAATCGAAGGTTGTTAATAATTATACAAGCAATTATTTAATTCACGGCTGCTTATAGGCTATACAAGATGGGGATGAAAATTAATATTTCCACAATATCGTTTCACCAAACAGATTATCGATCCTCTTCTCAACATTAATCAATAAAGGCAAAAGCAAAATGTCCGAATCTTACACCTCTGCAATCAACCTGCCTAGCCTTTTCCCAACTATGTTGGGGTCGGCTTCCAGTCTAACCGGATGCAGCTGGATACCAGTACTTTACATGGAGCGACTGCCTATCTGACCTCCACAACCCAGTAACTGGGTAATACGATACCCCTTGGTAAGACTGGTTTTCATACTTTCGGGCTTCTGACGACCCGTAAAGACTGTCAAAGATCTACGAATGACAGCCGGGACCAACGGCTTAACGTGCTATCCGAGGCACGGAGTAGTCTCTGTTTGTAAAGGTGGTCACCCATCCACAGACCAACCCCGGCAAGCGTAGCTTAACCTGATGGATCGACCCGTGCGGCAGTTATTACTTAGCCACGAGCTCCTCAATCAATCCGCTCCGCAATCTTATACCTCTACGTCAAGTGAAAATTTTGCATTTACGAGCTATAAAATTTAAAGTAAATGCTTGAAGATTTATATGGACATGTACCCACGACGTAATGGCTGTCGTCATAACTGATATTCATAAAGATTTTCATGCACAACAGCTATGTGGAGTGAAGGAATTTATATTGAGTGTTCGCGTTGCGTTGCATTATGTTCATAGCATGTTTAATGTCCCGGATCATTTGTAAATGACTTCACTGCTCTTACTACTTGAATTTAGCACGGTAACATTTAATGGGCTAGAATTCTATTTCGAAGCTACTAAAAATTTCAATTTTCCCTGAAAAAGTTCCCGTATTTTGAACGGAACTAGACAAGCGAATGATTAAACTATTCAACGATTGACCGGTTTGAAAACGGAACCCGTTAAAAATCATTGCACAGCCAGCGGGTGGTTTAATTTTTTTCGCATTGGTTGCTGAATTGGGATTCCATTTTTTTTCGTTTTAATTTATTGTTCCATTCGCAAGAACAGGGGTTTAAAAAAATGGATCATTTAAATGTTACACTGCATAAAAGATTCGGAATAGTTTAATCTTTAACAGGTATACTTTTGTCAACTTTAATCTTTCGCCGTATTAAAGCTCGTACAGACCAGCGCGACGCGACGCCGCGCCGCGACACGAACAATACAATTTCTAAGAAAACTTGACGGTATAACAATAACCGGTGTCGCGTCGCGCTGTCGCGTCGCGCTGGTCTGCACAAAGCTTTACACACATACATACATTTATATTGTTATTAGGTACTGAAATTATTACTAGGATAATGTAGGCAGGAAAGAGTTTCACAACCACTTATCATCATTCTGAATAAGTGTTACATAAAAGGGATATATTTCCACTACTTAGGGTTTTATAGCGGTTTATGGACCTCCCTCATAAATGGCGTCATAACCCTTTTCCTTCTCGCTTTTTACAACTTGAGTATATGATGGAAATCTTATATTCTATGTTCTTTTAGTTGTACATTATCATCATCATCATCACAATTAAATATAGATCTGTTTCATATTTTTGTTTATTATGGGTTTTTTGTTCATTTACTAAATGTTTAAATGAAATACCAAAAAAAATGTACCAGCATTGTTATCTTCAATTTTATATCATTTAGCGACTATAAAAACCCTTTAACAGTACCCAAACTTCCAAGATAACTAATATCTTTCCGATCTTGCAACCGAAGGCAATCTTTCTACTTCAGATCTCCTCCCAAATCGATTGGAGCAATCAGATTACAAGATTACAAGAATCGTTGGTAAAAATTCAACTGTATTTTCTGAGTAAATTTATTGAAGTATCTATCAGCTTTATTCCATTAAATGTCTATAAGAAATACAATCTGGAGTATTTGATCGTTCGTAGGACAATTTGGACTTTTTGAATTAGTATCGTAACTGGTTCTTGTTTCTTTGAGTTTATTTCAGTTTATGCTGTCTCTTGAGTCTTTGGGATTAAATGTTTTAATCTTTATTGTAATCTTCACCATTAATGGTTAAATAATTTATTTAAACTAAATAGGGTAATAGTGTACTAGTCGTGTAGTACTAGTTTTAGTGTCACTTTCTGTATCGCCATATTTACTAATTAAAAACGTGATATGAATTTATTTAATTTTATAATTTATAATCTGATGTGAATGAATCAAACGATTCCTAAGTATGATATAGGTAAGAAATACCAGTACTATTTATTTACTGTCTACCTTGATAGCGAAAATCGCGCATTTGATTTGAATGAGGCATTCCGTTTTTATTTCTTCTTATAAATATTTATCTTCGTACCTAGCTACTTGCATTTTATGTCCTAAATAATTTAGTTAGTACATAAATACACTTGAGTCATTTACCGTGACGTGGGTAGCCGTAAAACTTATATATGAGTCTATTATTTTGACAGGCTTATTATTTAGTGTTTAGGAATCTTAGCTCATCTTGGTAAATTCAGAAAATTTTCGTTATAAAATCAGCCGCAACGTGCGGCTGATTTTATAACTCTGTCTCTGAAAATTTCTGTTTGTGGTAAAATTGAGAGAAATTATTACAGTATTTTTAGGGTTCCACACCCAAAATAAAGTTAATAATTAAAGGGATACAAGAAATCTGTTATTTGCTCGAGCTTAATACGGTACAAAACCCTTCGTGTACGAGTCCGACTCGCACTTGGCCGGTTTCTTTGCAGTTGATATTTTGCTGACTTTGTGAAGTCTTATACAGGGCAGACAGCTAGCTAAAAAATAATAAGTTTCTATTTTGTTTTTGTAACTTTCGCGACACAAGCCACAATCAATCGTCAAAGTTTTTACATGTGGAAAATGCTTAGTGATACGGTTTTTTTATCATAGTAACTCGAAGAATCCTTTCAGAGAAAAAAAGAAAATAACTAATTGCGAAGGCAATATTTGAAGCAGCATCCCTAGAAAGTTCGTTGCTCATCCCTACCAGTATTCATTAAAGAGAACAGAGTTCGAAAATTTCGAGCTTTGTTTACTTAATAAAGTTATAATATCAAGACGAACATATGTATTCGCTTATATAATGTTCTTCTTGGGATTATAACTTTCTTTCTTTGTTAAAACTTTTATTCAAGATGCCTTTATATTCAAAACATTGGGCTTTTATAGTGAAACTGTATTATTGTTACAAAATTATACATGTTGTGTTTCAGAATAAAGTTTATTATTATATCATATAAAAGGATTGGAGTTGTGAAATTCAGACGAGATTCTCGTTTACTTCATTACTGATTGTAATTCTTATCTCATGTATAATATCAGTCAAAGATGTTAGTGTAATAACAAGTTTCTCACTAGATTATGCAATCCATGATAGTCTTCAATATTTATGAAAGTCAATTCAATGATGATGTTGTCTTTAAATCTTAATTGGTTGTCATTATTTGGTCAACAGAACATCAGCTTTCATAAAATAAATGACTTCGTTGAAGAGACTGATTCGTCTTCTGCATCATCATCCATACCTTTTCGTACATTTGAATTGGCTTCAATTTGCCAACGAATTAACCTTATAATACGGTCTTCATTATACAGGCTGTTAAAGTAATTGCGTGCCATAGCTTCAGGGTAAGTTCAGAGTCGATAAAGGAACCCATAAAAATAAATACATTTAAAAAAAAGTGTAGGTAAAAAAAAACTAAAATTATCATAAGATGAACCTAATGTAGTACCTACTAATTAAATAGCAATCGTGTAGAATTGATTAAAAAAATACTTAAAATACGTTTTTATTTTGTTTAAATGCTAATAAATAATTTCCTAGAGTTACTACCTACTATCGAACGCAATGAAAGTAAGTAATTAAAGTATTTAAACAAATAAAATAATTTTACTTCTAAACGATTGCTATTTTAAGTTAGTAGGTACTAAATTAGATTGATGTTGCAATTTTTTTTATTCTTTTTTTCCTGGGTTCCTTTACTTTTTTTAAGATATTTTTTTTTTTCCTGGGTTCCTTTATCGACTCTGAACTCAGCCTGAAGCTATGGCACGCAATTACTTTAACACCCTGTATGATATCCACATGCCTACCATATATTGCAACACATTATATATCCCATCTAAGAGGGTTATACATAAACTGTTTATGTTTACAAAATGCCTATTCCGAATTGTTTGAAATCTATTGGCGAACTTCATTTGTTTATCGTACCCACTCATGAGGCTATTCAGAGAATTGCTTGTCCTTGTTTATGTGCTACAATTAACGCGTTTGTTGATCGTTTCTCTTAATGTGGAATAAAATTTATAATTGTTATTGTATTGGAGTATTTTTATATCTGTTTTTTTGTACTGGAAATAGATTTGTGAATATTGTTCGCGTGTTTTTTCCTTGAGTGGTTTCGGAAGTGTTTTCAAAGATAGATTGTAAGAGCTAGGAATTGTTTGATGACCTTAATATATCATGTGAAATATACCTACTGATGCCGGTGGTATGATGATAGAAAGATAGTGATGTGTAAATTTCCAAATAAAAATGATTGTGGTTGTCTAGTATGACATCAAAATAAAGTATCAGCTTTTAAAATCTGCTATTTTCACTTGAAGAGCATCGGACAAGAAATATGAAAAAGAACACGTTCAACCCATTTCCTACACCGCAATAGATAAAATCGTATGAAATTCCAAAGTGCTGACGTAGCTTGCACTTTACGGGAATTGCATTTTTTCGTATAAAGCCATCGACGCGCCGCGCCATCCGATCAAATGATCGCTTTTGTGAACGGTGATCAAAAAAGTGCTGATTCTATTAAAAGTGACTCGATCTCACTTTTTGGTAGTAAAAGTTTCAGAAAAATTATTTGATAGACTGTTTTCAAAAACAGTCAATCAAATATATAAAAACTCAAGTCAACTTCAAAGTATTTTTTTTAACATTCTATTTTTGTCCATCTATAATAATGGGTTTAACAATGTATAATGTAAGCATTTTCAGGTCTTTAAACTCATTCATTAGAGAGCACTTATAAACGTCTATTTATTCTTAGGTCGATACCCTCAATTTAACTCATTTGTTCTGTAATGATCCTCTAAAAATAAAGTTTATGCGAGAATCCAAGATCACATGGCCGTTATTTATAATTCATATTTTTATCTTTACTGTGAAGATGAAAGCCGTATTTTTCCTTCGTATAAATAGCAAACAATTCTTTGCACGTGTCACAGGTGTTACAATAGACATTGGAGATGTAACAAGGAAATACATATGACGTGTGATTGGACGAAGAGACTGGTAGTGATTTAAGGTGACGTACCAAACTTATCGCGTTCACTCATTTCACCTGGGATAAGTTCCGGTTAACTTATTTTGCAGATATTTTCAATCAGATTCTTTTAAATTTTTTAGGTTTCTAGTAAAGAGTACCTCTCTGGATACTGAAACAGAGCAAAAAGATAAAAAACCTGTGAGCAATTCTTTATTTTATTTTATCGTATTTGATAATATACATCATCATAAAATCTATTAAACATCGAGATCTGGGTAGTTTTAGAATCATTTCGATAAATAAAAAACCTCGGTATTATTATTTACGTCATCCGTAAGTAATATTTATCTACTTGCTAATTCTATATGTTCTAAAATGTATGGTATTAATAAAATTAATATCCAAACCAGCTACAAATCAATGAGATATATAGTAGCCTCATAAACAAGCCACAAATGCAGAACATAATAAGTCTTCGTAGCCACCAAGAAAGACATTTCCACGATTATTCTCATAATATCTGAACACCAATATATTTCCTCATCTAATGGACTGCTAACATGCATTATGACTTGGCGCGGGGGTTTTTACAAATTCACGTGGAAATGCCAAGATCGATATCGTATGCTTTTGATTTGTTATTAATGACTTTTCGCGTAGCAAGAAGTTTATTAATAATATTAGTGAGGTTACTGTGTCACATTTAAAAATTGTGTAAAACATTCTATAGATTTTTCTTTCAATAGTGACGATTGATTTATTTAGATGACTTTTTTGTAATCTCTAAAGCTTAGTTATCTGTTGTTTGTAGTCACACAAACAACAGATAACTAAGCTTTAGAGTCTCCCCTCATGAAAAGCAATGGTTTAACATCGAGTGACATAATTGTGAATCGCAAGCAGGCTGATATAAAAAAGTCAAATGTCTTCGAGATAGAAAGGACCTACAGATATTTCAGCATCAATGACAGCAACAACCAATACGCTTAACTAAAGTAACCCCTTTAAGGATGTCAACATTTATTGTAAGCTACTTACGCCATCCACTCACCCATTGGGACGCCATAGCAAACATATTTTTAACATCGACTGACTCGCTACGTAAGAATCCGACCTAGATAAACACGTTGACTTTTAGTTAATATCTTTAACTTACATATTTATTACATGAAAAAGATTTATTTATGATCCTACATATCAAAGTGTCAGTAACTGAAATAGTTCAGTGATGAAACAAGTAGTTTTCTCAGTAAAAATGTTGTTTGTTATTGCTGGTTGAAATGGATGGGAAGTAGAGTGTGTGTTCTTAGGCATGCTTTTAATTTTCCTGTTGAGATTTGAGTAATTTTAAATGTACTATAGTTTGGGTTTGATGGATAAATCTGTGAGTAGATAAACTTGCTTATCGGACATAATAAATATAGCCTGCAGTGATCGCAAGTGCTACTGCTAAACCTAAGGTCTTAGGTTCGATTCCCAGGTCGTGCACAATCTGGAACTTCTCAGTAGCAGCAATGTGTGTGTTCTATAGGTACACCACTGCCAAATCCTTCGGGGAAAGCAGGCGTGATGTTATGTTATGTTTATAAACATAGACTCATGATAAAATATGACTATATTTTAAACGTGAAACCGACAAAAAACTTAGAGCTTAAGTCAAACAATTATCTTTAATATGATCCTCTCATCCGTAACTGCAAAGGCTATAACTGTGACCCTGTTAGAAACTCAAATCACAACACAAACAATCACAAACTAGTTATTAACGCGTTATTTAGAGTACAAACTGCCAATGAAATACTAGTGCTGTGACATGACGTTTTCAAACGAGTAACAAACATATTTAAGGGTACCAATAGGGGATCTGATCGCAATAAAAAACGAAAGTAACTCTGTTTCCGAAGGCCCGGTAATAGGCCCGGATGAAGTCTAGGGAATAGGCTATATCTAGATTTATATCTCCAATTCCCAGACAAGATACACTTAGGTATAGAGACACTTAGGGAAGGGTTTGAGTTTTTCTATTTGACAGCTGAAACGAGAATGATTTATGTATGACAAGATCATGAAGCGTGTCGCCGGTAACTATAACGGACGCCTCGGGTGGTATACGAGAAAGTTTTCTCATAAATATGCGTGCAAAAATGTGAGAATCTAGAGAAAAATTGGGTTGGCCGTAGTATTATATTTTGAGGGAGAAAGCATTGTGCCTAGTATCAATTTCCATAAAATTTTACATCTAGAAACAGATTTTTTTGACATTGATTGTAGGATTTGTTGAATTGCTATCTTTACTTCTCATCTAAAAGTCTTCTTTTGATCATTATTTTGTGTCTTGAGTAACTTTGAAATATATTTTTTCTTTAAATATTATGTACCTACCTATAATTTGTGAATACATTAGCAGTAATACTTTACTTAAATACTTTTGTATTTGAATGTATATACTCGTAATATGCTGTCGGTGTTCTTTAATAAAAAAATAAAAAAAAACTTTCTGACAAATTAATACCTTAAATTCCGACGATACGCGACGTTTATAATTCTGCAAATTTCTGCTTTAAATTACCGTATTGTGCAAAATTACACGTATTGTAATGAACAGGGTCCACTTTCGAGAAAATATTTGCGATTCTCAGTCCCGTGTATTCTTTCATGTTCACGAGTTTGTAAAGATTTTAAGATCTACAACAATTACAAATCTGCGAATTTATCTTTGAGAAAGCTTAATAAAGATGAATTCACAGGAAACAAAGAATATCTAGAGATTTTATATAATATAAATATTTGCCTTGATACAAATTCTAATTCTCCTCTTCCATGTATTCGTGAGAAATAATTTCGCGTACAAATTGCCTGAGTAGGCAGGTGTTACATATTTTCCAAATCCCTGAATGTTTATAAAACATAATTTAAACGTAATGGATAGATTTAATACAATTTACCGTACCTATTGTAGTTGCAAATTATTTCCACTTGTATCTCGGAATTAAAGAAAAACACGGTATGTATTGGTTTATCTTCCCACGCAGGTTTGTACTGATTAGGTACTGAGCGTAATTTGTTATTTTGGGCCCGGGTCTTATTACCGAAACGAATCAAAAGGTTTTTGTATGTATGCCTATGTAATCGGTGCCTATTAGACTGTTTTTTATACATTTTAGGTACCTACCAGTCTGTTTCTACCTGATTATAATCTGTTTCTATGCCAACAAAGTCATGGAAATTAATTGTGTATGAAATTGACACACTCCGTCAGTTTGCCGTGCTATAACAAAGAATAACAGGGGGCCAAAAACGGCCACAATTCCTCTAAACACTTCATTTTCTGAATTACCAGCAATTCCTCTATGGTGACACATATTTTAGCTGAATCATATTCAATTCAATTTATAACAGAATCATATTTGGTGTAAATATTGCCGCATGAAAAAAATGAAGACCGTAATTTTACCGGAAAATTTTTCTTTACAGTTTTTATTAATCAAATGTGTTTTTTTTTAATTTCTACATGATAATTCATTATAATATCAAACAGATAAATTGCGTATTATGAATTGAACGCAGAAAATATTATGAATTGTCAGTCTGTGACAGTTTGTGTGATTCATAATAATATCATATTTTTTACTATACCTATACGTATTCTGCCAAAGCGGCCGTTTTAAGCTCCCAGTTGTATTTTGACTATACAGACAATTAAAGTTACTATTTAATTTGTAAGCAATTTATTTCCCTAATTTTACATTGGGTACGACACTTATTAACTCTTGTTTTTTCGTTATGCATTTCGACCTAATTCGGTCAATCACAATCCACAATTTTTTCGTTTTTTTTTCTTCTGTTTGCCCAGCTGCGCCACGTCTTCTGACGCAGTTAGGCAAAGAGAAACAAATTTACCAATTATAAAAAATATAAAAACATTAAAATGTCGAATTTTGAAAGGAAAGAAATACGGAAACACAACAAGCTTTACAGGATCGTAATTTTTGTCTGTCATTTCCCTGTCTATCACAGGCTGAATCCAGTTCGTTAAATCATCAAAGGCCAGGCTAATTACGCAGTAAATCTTCTTTGGTAAATGAGCCGCAATCAAACAAAATGGCGTACTGTTCAACAAGGCAACGTTGCTGACAAACTTATTTTTTACTGATCAGACTCCAATAACTGTGACATTTGAAGATTTTATTAGTGAGAATGTATAAACTTGAACGAAGATAACGAAGTATGTAAGGATCGTGTACTTTCCGTAATTTCTACCAGCCGATAAAACCGGCTTGATTATTTCAACTTCAAGAAGTAATTACGAAATTCAAAGAATTTCGAATATTTTATATAAGTTTTACATTTTTATGTCTTCCTCAACTCTAATAATTATGGAGCATTTAAAAATGCCTGGTGAACACAAATATTTTGTGCAATAATAAAATCTAGAAAAATCTAGAGATTTTTTTTAGTAGACAAAGTTTATTATAGGGTTGAAGATTTTTTATTGGAGAAAGAAATTGTTTGACTATTTTATATATTGTATTTAAATAACTATTAGAAATGGTGACATTAATTTTATTATTGACTGACTATTTTTATTAATGAATTATGAATTAGAATATTATTATGTATTATTAGGAAATATGTATTTTAATTGTACCTAAACTCTATACTTTTGCATGCCTTGTAATTGGCAAAATATGGCTGTTTCTGTATTTATATTATGTAACACCTTGACTTGTACCCGTATTTGCAAAATAAAATATCTTTATCTTTATCTTTAGCATGTAAATTTATTCTAGCTAGTATTCAGTATGTAAAGTATACAAATTGCTTTGTGTTAACGTGCTTACATAAAGTGTTTATTAAACGGTTTGTTAACATCATTAACTCCAATCGGCCTCTTAACTTATACCGTCACTAGCTATAAAGCTATGGTTTCCTGACTACGGCGAACGCCACATAGCGTCCGCAATTTACCGTCAAATGACGTAACTGAACCGTTTTATGAAAGTACTTAAAAATCTGCTGTTTGGTTAGGTGGTAAAAACCTACGCGGTTAAAATGTATGGAACAGCAGATTTCTTTTAAAATAACCGACGAATTATTTCAAGGCAAGGCAAGTGGTTCAGAATCATGTTTAGTACATGATTCTGAACCACTTGCCTTGCCTTGAAATAATTCGTAAAATAAATATTCTTGAAATAAATCCATGGTAACAGGTTTCGTGTTGATGTCCCTGCCACCCGTATACTTCCAAGTCGATTGAGAGCGTCTGGTCTGCACCAGGTGCAAAAGGCAACTGATAGAAATCCGACGACTGACGGAACACGAAGTTTGCCGAGGGATATTAAAAAAATAGTTGTACCTACTGTAAGTTGGTGTGTTTCCCTAGAGAGTGTTTCTTGACACCGTAATGTCAAACACAGATGTCATAATTATTTCATAACCGGCCGTTATGAGGTGGCCACCGCTGTCATAGTGAAGATCTGATAAGGATCTTCGGCGTGATGAGCAGAATAGATGCTCAAAATGCAGTAAATTGTTCACTTTTAGCTAGTAGGTAGGGATTCGTATGTTTAAAACGGGATATTTACCATATTTTTAAGACTAAAAACGTGGTAAATATCCCGTTTTAAATCTAAATGTTAATTGTTGCAAAAAAGTATGTGGTCGTGAGATATACTTACAGCATGTACCAGAAATGTGTGGTCATATTAAAATTTAAGGGTGGTAAAGACCATCAAACTTGACAACTTCCTCCGACCAACATTGGTATCGCGAAAAAATTATCTGAAGTCCCATGGGTACATTTGGCTCGAGTAGCCATTGAAGTTTTGTACGGGACAGCTGATTATTTTTTCGCGATGTTGTAGGTGCAGGTAAACGTTCTTAGGTTACTGTCCATAACTTTTTGAGTCATTACTTTCACAGATTTTGGAAAAAAAATACAGTCAGAAACGTTATTCCTCATGTTTTATTTTTATGATGCCAATCGATGCAGTTTCGTATATGGATTTAAAGACTGTTCAGGACCAACTGAGGTTAGAGTAGGTAGAAAAGCCACAAATCACAAAGCGACTCTAACCATACTTATGTTAAAGCCAATTTGGAACAATTCCATTTCCATTATCAGCTTCAACTCTTGAATTTTTCAGTTTTCCATTACCATGGAGTACGAAAAGATAATCGTATTACTCCACAGATGATGGTACTAGAGATGTTACGGAGGTTGTTTTACCGGAACTAGAGCCCGAGTCGGACATTTTAAATTTGATTGATCGGAGTCGGAACCGGATTCGGAGTCGAAACCGGAGCCGGAGTAGAAAGCGGAGGTAGATGAAAGATTATAACACTTTTTTTTGGCTTCATATTGAAATTTAGTTATCACAACAATTAAACAACTTAATACATTGCTCTTAAATTAATTAAACATTTGTTTAATTAATTTTGTTGTTTTGTACAAAACAATAAACTGAGACTTCGAGCGCGAGCGTGTATAAAAATTACCCGGGTGACAATTTTAAAGTTGTTTGTACACGCTTTAGTCACGTGCAGCGCTGCGTTTCGATCTTCGGTTTAACTCCGGATCAAATTTATCGGAGCCGCAGTCGGAGTCGGAGGTGTAATATTAATTGGAAGTTCCGACCTTTCGGAGTCGGAATCGAAGACTCCGTAACATCTTAACATCTCTGGTTGGAACCGAAACACCTGATCCAATCACTTAGTCGTCTCTTACGACACCCAAGGGAAATGATGTGATTTTGTTTCGTGGAACAAACAACACTCATATTTTCTAATCCCTCAGAGTACCCATGAAAAGCTTTATATTATTATCTTTCTTTTTCAGATGTGTTACTTGATAAATATGAGTAATTATTACACCTTAGAGATGTTCTAATTCATAAAAAGTTTTAGTTGCTTCAACAAATTCGTTATTTTCGTTTGTATCTCTAAATTCCTGCATGTTTTTTTTTTTAATTTTCTATTTGGTTTCATCGGAGTTATCCTTAAACTTGATTTATTTCACTACTTTTCTATCAATTTTAACTTTTACTGCAATGTATGCCTTTTTTTGTTGGGGGGTGGGAAATTATCAAATTAGTTCTCCCGCTCTGGGCGGAGCGGGAGGGCGTGTCAGACTCTTACTGACTATAACCCAACCGTGTTCCTTCAGTACCCTGTACGTTGCCAGGGGCCACAGGCATCGGTCCTAGCGGACCCCGTCAGTTGTGCTGACATCTATATGAGGCGCACGTAGAACACAACGCACCGTCGACCCGGGCCTGGTTTTTATCGGACGACGAGCTACCCATTGCTCACCGCCCGCAAGCCCGCGCCTGCGGTGGCCGGGAATCGGTCTGTGATTCCGGAGGAGACGCTCTGGGCGAGCGTTTCCTGCGGCGGCTAGGGGCGTGATGGCATAAAATTTGCCTCTCCCTCACATATTCCGCTTCCTCCTTCGCGAGCATTACTGCTTCGCAGAAGGGGGTGACGGCTTCCCACGCCCTCTCGCTCCGTACCATGGCCTGGACCACGGCCGGACGCGAGAGATCACTACCGCTGATCGCCTCCACAAGGACACAGTAGTGCCTCGCCCAAGCCGGGCAGACCTCCACCGTATGCTCTACCACTGTGTGGATCGCCCGAAATCCGCACAGTGGTGACACCCGAGCGTTTCCTCCCGCCTTATCCGGAATAGGAACCTCCCGAAACAACCCGCTCTCTCCATGACGCCATGAGATCCCGCCGGAGCTCTGTCTGCTATGGCGTGATTTCTCGCGGCAGCGGAGTTACGCCCCGGCGTTTCACCTCCTCGCGCCACTCCCAAATGTGCGTGAGGACTTTGGCCTCCAGATCCCATGGTGGCAATCCGGCAAGGGGGCTTGCTGCCTCACCGCAGACCGTGCGGTATTCCAGGACCAGCTCATGTATGCCTTCAAGTCATGTTTCTCTGATTCGTCTCATGTATTATCCTAATTTTAGTGTATTGAAGAATTAACAAGAATATTTGCTATTTCAGAAGTTCAGAACAATTAATTACATTAAATAAAAACTTATTCAAAGTTTATACACCTGAAAACTTGAATCTAGTTAATTCTGTTTTCAGTTACCAAGAGCCTAATTGACATGGAACTAGCATTTCAAATTCACTGTCCTCAAAATCAACCAAATTTCTCGTAATAATACGGTTCAAATTACAATAGCAAATTATAAATTAGTCACTGCTGAATTAGATTTTATCGACAAAGTGTAAGTTTGAAATTAGTTTGATGCCCTCGAACTTAGGTCGACACTTTAGTGCAAGATTAGATTGTATAATTTGCTCATAAGGTTTAAAATAGTGTGTGTTGATTAAAAAGGTTTTTCAAAGGTATGTTGACGTTGCTAATTGGGTTCGGATCTGTTTGTTTGTGTAAGGAAGGATTTTTAATGTTTTTACAGACGGTTCCAATATACTACGATGAAGATGAAAGGGTTGGCGGGTATTAGGAGTATCAAAGAATTTGATTGAAGATTATGGAGATTTTATAACTCTTAAGCAAATAACCTTTTCATTTCTCATACTTGAAAAGTACGCTTGAAGTTACCTGATCAGAGGGATGAAAACAGTACTTTTTGTCCCGGGGAAACGATGTTCCCTGCTGTCAAAAATTTAAGAACTATGCATGCCATCTCCCATCTTTTTAAACAGCCATTATGTTAAATCACGGTGTAAAATTGTAGTAAAAAAATATTAACAACAATTTTGTAACATGAATTTATACTTTTATTTTTTTGGCGTGACTGACTATCATTATCATCATTTCAGCCGAAAGACATCCACTGCTGGATATAGGCTTCACCTAAGCACCGCCACTTCGAAATGTTCTGTGCTACCTGTATCCAGCAGATTCTTCCGGATTTCACAAGGTCCACCTTGTGGGAGGCCTTCCAACGCTAAAGCTTCGTGCAGACCAGCGCGACGCGACACCGGTTATTGTTATACCGTCAAGTTTTCTCAGAAATTGTTATTGTTCGAGTCGCGTTGCGGCGTTGCGTCGCGCTGGTCTGCACGAAGCTTAGTCTTAAGTCTTTCGGTACGCGGTCGCCACTCCAGAACTATATTTTATACAATCTATAAAATTGAGGTTTAAACTTCCCTAGGTTTTATAAGGTTCAAGATCGTTCTGTATAATTATCGCCGGTTTTTATTAAGTATTTAAGTCCGGTATTACAGGCTAAAGTCTATCTATTAAAGAACACCTAAATTCACTATTCATCGAGAACTATTTTCGAAAGTAATGAAAATGTAATTTTATTGATCAATCTTTTTTTTTTCAGCACAAAATTCTTAAGTCATTTATTCAAACTAGGCTGAGAATCAGTATTTTTCGAACGTCAAAATTACATAAGACAGTCTCCCAAAAAACGCCTGCCCTTCACCACTTCCTAGTGCTCTAACTGGGAAGAAGTGTCAACAAACTCCCCAGCAGCACAGCTGTCTGCTCAGTTAGAAAAAAAAAATATAATAGTATGCAAAATTATTTACATTACTCAACACATAACATTAAATTACGTTTATTATTTGCCATAATGTCACGCACACACGCCAATATACCAACAAAATCATCGATATGTATACTCAAGCTAAAATAAAAACTAAAAACGTAAACAGAACTTAATACCCGAATAAAAGCCTCCAGGCATAAAGGGCGTGCCCGCTTACATATAGCTAATAAAGCTGTAACTCGAAGTCACAAATAATAAACTAGGATTATCGAAGTAAAAACAAATAAACAGTTAATTTATGTTCTTACAAGAAGGAAAATTAAGATAAGAAAGAAAAAAAAACCGTCAACCAGTAACATTGTCTCTTCCAATACAGTTATTTATCCCAGCTATTTCCCTACCGTTCTCGAATTTTGACCAAAAGTTAAAGTAGGGAAGATTATTGTTGATTTATTTCTTTATATACGAGGAAAGTCGGCTCCAATCAAGAATTGTGTACATAATACACATCATGCTTGATGTGCGAGAGGTAATCGAAGATGCTTAGAGGCACGGCGATGTTTGGAAGCTATTACTGACGTAGGTAAATTAACACCAGGCGTATGTAGGCAATGTAAATTTGAATTTTGTATTCAATTTATCGTTGGAGCTGGGTATTTTAAATTACTAACTGTTAAAATATTGACTTAAGGCGACGATAACCGACTTTTAATGATTTTATACTGAAGATCACGTCTAAATAAGTAGTGTTAATGATTTGGAAAAAAATTATGTTTTTACGAATTAATTTGTAAAGTTATGTCTAAAGCGGATAAAAAACTAAGAATCACGCAAAATCTATCAAGCGTATTTTTCTGTAACTTTCACCATTTTAAAGATATTTTAATTATTGATCTTTTAGATTAGGTACGTGTTTTATTAAAATACCTTTTTTTATTTTCAATATTTTAATAATGTGTCTAATTTGGGCCAGCGCTCCTTGATGGGAGAGTCCTTACTGGCTGGACGTACAACGCGTTGCGTGAGCTCAGTACAGAACATGCAAGCTAACCATTCAAGGTCACTGGCATATATCTGCGTCTTTAACACAGCTTGCTTGTAACGAACAGAACTTTTTTGAATTTTATTGAGTTTTAACTAGCTTCTTCTAACTGCTCGCCACCTTGTTCGCGTGGAAGTCGTTAAACACCACAATGTTCTAAAACAGCCATATTTTTATAAAAACTACCTCGTGGGTCTAGTGGTCGCAAGTAGCATTGAGCATAAGGTCTTGGGTTCGATACCCGGGTCAGGCAAAGTGTTATTGGGTTTCAATCTTGAATTTCTCAGTAACAGTCCGAAGACTGGATTTGTGCCCGGTTAATGGCAATAGGCTCGCCCTCTATTACATGGGACTTAAACATAACTGGCAAAATGTGGGTGTACTATAAGTACCCCTCTGCCTAACGGGGAACACAGGCGTGATGGTGGTACTTTTCAATCTGTGCACAAATGAGATGTCTTAGTACAAAAAATTCGTACGCTTGTGTAAACTTTTACAGCTCAACTAATCTCGCGTACGTTGCTAACCCAGTTTTGCTCCAGACAAAAACTGAAATAGGACTGAAATTCTGCAAATTCTCAAATTTTGCAGTCGTTTTTCCGGAAACAGCTGAAAATAGACTGTTTGCAGTTTCCTGAAGCGAAAATTGCAATTCCCAAAAAACTGTTAGCTATTCAGCGGTTGGTTTGTTGCAAAAATTGCTTACTAGGTGCTATAGAGAAAAGCAAAAAACGACTGTAACTGTAGAGGAAGCTACGTTTTTCTAGAAGAGCGGTGGCCACCACAAAGCGTCTGCCAGTTACCGGCGAATAACTAAATCAGTGTATTTTCTAAAAGTTGACACCGTAAAGTCAAACCACGCTGCCATTATTACGATGACAACCACCGCTGTTCTAGGAAACCATAGCTAAACTGTATGTGCATCGATTTGTAAATTACTCAACTATGTAAATCTTTTACTGTTGGTATGGACAGGTAGAGGAAGAAAAAATACAATTTGGATAGATTTTGTGAGGAACATCCCACAATCATTATTTTTCCAAAATAATAACACAACCATTTATACATACACTAGTGCTTATTTTATATGAATCTAAAAGATAGATTAGGTATATAATATACATACACTATTAGTAACTCAGTGCACTATAATAAATTGGGGTTGTTACGAAACCGACTCACCCCGACCCCCGTAGCCCCGTACTAGTTACAAACAGAACTGTAATAACGCGGGGTATTAAACCGGTGAACCTGAATGCGTGGACTCGCCAACAGAGGGCGCTTTCCGGTTTTCCGAACAAAAAGTGACAAAATGACCGCGATGCTCGCATATTCGCGCGACGATTGCTTTTAAATGATGCGGTCTTACGGTGAGACAGATTTTCTCGTTTACTGTATAAAATATTATAAAATTTAATTATTTGAAAGAAGAAGGAGTCAATCCTATTGTGGTTATACTGACTTGCCAGGGAAGAAAGGCGGAAAAAAAATATTGCGCGGACCCCAAGTAACATGGGGCAAAACATTATCATCACCTCCCTAACTTTTTAAATCCCTAACTTTAGCAACTGTAGCTGGAAATTACATCATAATAATACGAAATTATATACAATAAAATATTGAAGCAATTTACAATTTTATATTGTCCTAAGGAAAACCGAGGACAGGCGGCAATTAGGTAACAAATTAATAAAGGCATTAGAATCCAGACAAGAATTTCAGTAAATGAAAACAAACTACGGGACATATTAAAATTCTGAAGAGACATCATCTGCCTAGCCTTTTCTCCAACTAAGTTGGGGTCGTCTTCCAGTGTTATTAGATGCAGCTGAATATCAGTTTTTTAAATGGAGCGACTGCTATCTGACCTCAACAACCCAGTTACTAGGTAACACGATACCCCTTGATAAGACATCAATTAAAAAACGTGACGACGATAAAGCTTTAAATTAAAACCTAGATGGTAAATGAAGTAAACACTTGAACTGGTCAAACTATGTGTATAGAAAAGTTAATTAAGTTATACTCAAGGCATCCCTTGAGTATGATAAAAAAAGACCGATCCTTACAGTTGTCGCTTAAGATCTTACATCTTAAGTAACATTAAGATAATAAGCAACATTAAAGGAGCGGGGCCTTGTCAAGGTCGTTTCTGACGCCAATTATAGAACCACGCGCGCTCATTAGTCAAATCAAATAGCGCGCGCTTCCCCGGCTTCCTGTTATACACTTCCGTCCCTTTTCACGAAATCACTCTCACAGATTTCCCACTCCACAGATTGCAGGAAAGCGAGAGGAAAGATTTTACATATCAAATACGATCGTGCTTTACAGTGTAATCGGTTTGGTACCATCTGACGGCCAATTCTAGTACCGCGCGCGCTTCCCCGGATTCCTGTTACACACCTCCGTCCCTTTTTACGAAATCACTCCCACAGATTGCGGAAAAGTGAGAGGAAAGATGTTACACATAAAAAAATATATTGACACACTGAATATTTTTCGCTTGAAATAATATTCTTAAAAATATCGTGTCACATAAAAATTTGAGAATAATTAATTAATAAGAATGAAAGAAATTAGGGGTTAAATAACGTGGTTTGCGAATACACTTTACACGTGGGTTATAGTAAAGCCTTAGAGATTTTTTAGGGCAACGCAAACCTTTGTAGTCGTTGCGCAAGTTTTAGTTGAAGGAACGCTTAGAAATGGTTTCCTTGATGTTATTGTTACAAGTCTTGTTTTGACATGCTTCATGTTAGTTTTAGGAAGCGAGAACTTGGAATAATAATAGTAAAGGTTTATGCACAAATTCACATTTAAAATAGCCATAGGCAAATTTTTTGGTACCTAATTATTTCTAGTGTAACAGAAAAAAGACTACTATTCCCGAAAAAATAACAAAAGCAGACAATCCAACTTTTTTAAATATATTAACATTCTAAAAGCACTTTAAAAAAAAACGAATATTTCTTAAACAGATAATTAGATACAAGTTTATAGCAAAAAAAAACCGAATAAGGAGCCCGCCCGCCAGCATTCCGTTTGAGAAAATATGAATTAAAACTTGACAACTCCTAAAAAAAACCTAATTAGTCTTTCTGACTGTATTTTAACAAAAATGACGATGTAAATGAAACAAATCATATCTCTGATAATAATTATGTATATAGATGGTTACATGTTCTCGTAACGGGCTCTTTTTGTTGTTAGCTATGAAGGGATTTTAAGCCCAAGGCATTGTAGCAAAACAATCATAGACGAAGGTCAAAGGTGAATACATACCGTTACATTTCTCCTTGACGACGTGGGTATTTATAATAGCCCATGTAAGCCTTGGGCAGGGAAAAGATCTTTTTTTTACCATGTTTCTGCCTAGCCATTTCCCAACTTTGTTGGGATCGGCTTCCAGTCTAACCGGATGCAGCTGAATAC
This sequence comes from Agrochola circellaris, assembly GCA_914767755.1. Lineage (NCBI taxonomy): Eukaryota > Metazoa > Arthropoda > Insecta > Lepidoptera > Noctuidae > Agrochola > Agrochola circellaris. The sequence continues at coordinate 1,503,096 of OU611848.1, forward strand.
CAGTATTTTACATGGAGCGACTGCCTATCTGACCTCCACAACCCAGTAACTGGGTAATACGATATCCCCTGGTAAGAATGGTTGTCAGACTTTCGGGCTTCTGACGACCCGTAACGACTGTCAAAGATCCACGAATGACAGCCGGGACCAACGGCTTAACGTGCTTTCCGAGACACCGAGGAGTTTCGATATGTAAAGATGGTCATCCATCCACGGACTAACCCCGGCAAGCGTAGCGTAACTTTATGGATCGACCCGTTTGTCTAGTTTTACTTAGCCACGAGCTCCTACTTTTTTACCATGTAAAGTATTCATAAAGCAACTTACAATAAGATTATTCAACCATCCAGCCACAACATCATACATCCAACAACCATCCTGTCTTACCAAGGAGTATCGTGTTACCCAGTTACTGAGTTGTGGAGGTCAGACAAACAGTCGCAGTGGAAGCCGACCCCAACATAATTGGGAAAAAGGCTAGGCTGATTGATTTTGACAATAAGATTATTGTGATTATCCGTGTAATCAGATCCAATATATTTAATACAGTAGGGATGGTTACAAGGACTATGAAATATACACTTTTATTAAAAAATGTACTAAGAGCACTTTTCACAACACACGCTACAAAAATGTTTACGCTATACATATAAAGTATTTCATTCATAACCACGTGGGATCGTGTTATAAATCTTAAAGAAACACCTTTACAAATAAACAAATTAACACTAAAAGTTAATGAATCAAATCTTTCAAAATCTCGAAGTAGAATCCCGACATCAAAGAGTTTATATATGACCTGGTTTACACAGAAATATGTTAGTTAATTGTACTGTGATGGAAATAACATTATTTCCAACCATATTTACGTGGCCGGTTAGCTTCAGCGAATGAGCGATTCACCTGTTGCTAGCTAGTGCCGTTCTTAATAGAACCAAACACAATCATTAAGTTCACTACTTTGTTGTTTCTGAAATTGAGAAATATAGATTTTTGTGATGATATTGTTATTGTACAGGAAGATGCTAAAGCAAAGCTGTTAAATGAATGCACTTATTCAGCTCAATACTCAATACTTTACTTACATTCCACAATGTGTAATTATATGGTAAGTTAAAATAATTTGTGATTATTATGGACACAATGAACTAGTAGGACAGAGCAAGCTTTGAAAAAACTTAGTTAACAGTCTTCTGAACTAAATCTAATATTAGGTTTTTTTTACATAAATATTTTACCGTATTAATACTTATTAGATTATGTAAGCACTTATATTTTATCGTTTAAATATTCGTTTAAACTATAATATAATTTTCTTATTAAAAAAATGTTTTACTTTGTTTTATATTTTTATAGACGTTACTTAGGGACTTGTAGAATGTATTTTTAGCTGAGAAGTTGGAATGTTTAATCTTGATTTATGTAACGTGATTGTATATCTTCGCGTTTTGTATAAAATTCTTGATGTTTACGAACAAATTTGCAAGTCTCAAATATGTATATACTGGGGAGGAATAAAATATGATAATTTTGGAAGTGAGGTTTATAGCTGTCAATTTGATCGATGTTTACTAGGATCTTAACTAATTTCTTTTGAAGGGTAAAGAGTGTTGATGCATCTGTGCTATTTCCCCAAAGAGTAAAGCTTCGTGCAGACCAGCGCGACGCGACAGCGTGACGCGACACCGGTTATTGTTATACCCTCGAGTTTTCTAAGAAATTGTATTGTTCGAGTCGCGCCGCGGCGTCGCGTTGCGCTGGTCTGCACGAAGCTTAACGCTGTAGCTCAGCCATGCATAAGCACACGCATGGTGGTGAGTGCTGTTTGAAGATTCGAGGTTAATTTAATTTCACGGAGAGCATATATTATGAAAAAGTTGTATTTTTCAGTTTATATGAGTGTCTAAATCTAGTCCAAGTAAGGTAAATTCTTTAAACAATTTCTAGTTTTGAACCATTAAAAGTAAACTCGACAATACCTAAAGAAAATATTGGCTTATCCTTTACTAGAAGCCAGGCATCTATCGGCTAATACTTAGGCTTAAGAGAACATAATGCAAAGTACCGATGTAAAAACAGTGAACAATTTCCATAATATTTAGGCTATAGGCTATAAACTTCAGAAACCCAAAATCGAGGGCTATTCAGGCTATAATATAAATCTATGAATTACCATCGGAATGTGTTTTACTTTATTTCTCTACCCGCCGCCACCAACTCGAGGCGAATCGCAATAAAGTTTCGATAATCCTTCATTGTTTGATCGATGATCGGGCTGGATTAGATTGGCAAAGCATCGCTTACAGCGACGTATTCCCATCATGATTTATCTTCTTGTTATTATAGTTGAAGCGGCTTAGCGCTGTCGGTGTGGTGGGCACAAAAATATATGCAAACTGGGATTACGTTTGAAGGACAGAATGATCGCGTGTTCTGGATAAGTCAATAACGTTGGATTGATGGGAATGCGGAGTTGGATTATTTGTGCTACTATATTTGTCTACTATGTTTTTGACTGGGACATCCACGCAATACACATGAAGTTAGCTTACAAACGTCTATGAAAACGTCGTATGAGGAAATCTCTCGAAAAATATCTTAGAGATTTGAGGAAAGTAAGACAATTTGGTCGATATTTTCCCATTTCACCCTATTTCCCTGCAAATGAATATAGGAGATTGCATATTCATCGGGTGATATATTTCTATAGATGGTACGAACCGTACCAGCACCTACTCAAATTAGTAGACTTGTATATTATATACAGATTAGTATTGTATACAGATCTCATTAATGATAATATTCGAATATAAAGTATCTGTTAGCATCATGTTGGGATATAACGGTACCTTATAAGGCAATTTAGAGACAAATTGTATTTCCTAGGCTTTTTATCTCTTCTGATTAATTTTCCTTCGGTTTCAGACCGAATACTAGATATTTCCCCAGAGACATATAGGTTTCATTGCTTGAAAAAACGTTCCATTTGTACAAATGACTCCACTACACGACTCTTCTCTAGATAACATTTTTAAAAGTCTACAAAATGGGGATGTTCTACGAGAAACTGAAAGAAATGAGTTTCTTGAAACTGTTTTATTTTTAAAATGGATACCGCCTTGAAATAAAAAATAGATAAAGCTTGTACTTTAACTTGTGGAACGAAGCTCGAGCAGTTAGATGGGTACATGGCACACGTAATCTTGCATAATTTAGACTCGCAATGTTTTTCTGTGATAGAATATTTTCTTTGAGCAAACTTTGAGTTTTCGCTGATGCTGGTAGGACAATGTGAGGTACTATAAAATTTGCATGACCCAGTTCCTGCGAATATTCCACAGATCCATCATTCTTCGGTCAAGATTGTTCGTCGGAAATTGTATTTTTGGGAAGTGTATTTCCGTTATTAAATTTTTGCTGCTTGCTGTTTTGTTTTGCTGAATATACTTGAAGTCACTGCACTGAATTGAATACAGTTGGAACGTTTAATGTTAAGATCTTGGAATCGAAAACTTGGACTTGGACGTTGACTCTCATAAATTGTAAGTATTTGCGAGATGACAATGTTCTATGTGCAAATGCTAACATCTTTCACAATCCGGCCACTAATAAATACCAACATTAACCATAACAATATTACCAACATCATGCAATCCATTAGCATCCCACATCACAGGAATAGGAAGTCATAACATATATCTCAAACATCCGATGCTACATCAGCGTCATTAATCTTACAAACGCCATCAAAGTTGACGGGTACAGGACCTCAGTAATTAACAAACTTCGTTACTTCTCCAAGTCTAAGTCCAAGAACTATTTCATCATCTGTCTTAACGCCAGGAGCTTTGAATGTAGCTGTTAGAGGTGTAGGTTGAGATTGTTATGCCTTCTAAAACTTCAGTTGTTTTTAGTTCTTGTTAAGTCTAATGGTATCACTATCACTTTCACATAAAAACTATTGAAGATCGTCTTAAAGTTATAATGTCGTTTGAGAATTCAAGGGTTGAAGGGCCGCCACATAGCGGCCGCAATTTACCGGTGAATGACGTTGCTGAAACTTTATTTATGAAAGTAAGTTGGTGTGTTTTCTAACACAGAGACCGTTTTTTAACCTGGTAAAGTCAAACACCGCTGTCATCATTTTCATTACAGCCGTCATGTTTTCTTATAAATATAAATGTCTATCTGTATAAATCTTATATAGGTATATCAATGTATCTTTTTTTTATATATTCAGACAGTTTGTTATATATTTTTATGGTCATTACATAGGGACTTGTAAAATGTATTTTTAGCCGAGAAGTTGGAATGTTTAATATTGATTTACATATGTCGGAGTATGTAACGTGATTGTATCTTCGCGTTTTGTATAAAATTCTTGATGCTTACGAACAAATTTACAAGAGTGACTTGCAAATTTGTTCGTAAGCCTCAAGAATTTTATTACTGGGGAGAGTTAAAATACTATAATGTTGGAAATGACGTTTACAGCTGTCAGTTTAATCGATGTTTACTAGGATCCTAACTAGTTTCTTTTGAAGGGTAAAGAGTGTTGATGCATCTGTGCTATTTCCCCAAAGGCGAATGACGTCACTAAACGTTATTTATGAAAGTAATTGATGTGTTTCCTTGAAAACGTTTTTTAACGCCGTTTAGTCAAACCCCACTGCCATCATTTTCATGATGCCGTCACGGTGGCCATTATAATATGGCGGCCACCGTGCTTCTAGGAAACCGAAGCTTTAGTAACGACTTGAATTCAAACAGAAAAGCAAACAAAGCAAAAAGAAAAACAAAAGTGAACTTTCTTAACTTGACTCTTGATCTAATTAATCTAATGGTCGTCAATGCCTCTTTCAAGGTCCTGTGTTCAATCCCTGTCTTGGGTAAAGTAGTATTGCACGTTTCCAAAACAAAATTATCCGTCGGAGCCTGCTGACCGGTTTATGGTAAGTAGGCTCGCCCTCGATTCATTCATGGGACTTGCAACATACTTAAAGAAATGTAGGTGCACTATACCTACCTCTTTCTACCTTCAGGATTATGGGCGTGTTGCTTTGGTTGAACGGAGCACTACATTATGTCCTATAGTAGAATATCGACCACGTTTTGGTTAATGTGAGTTCGGGTCAACGAATGTGGGTGTAAGCCTGTATGTATAATGTAATAGGTGTATATGTATATGTTATGGACGTGTGGGAGGCCAATGCAAGTGCGTGTTTCAATGAACGCTTTTGTCAGTTGCAATACGGCTTCATTGGTTTTATATAACACCATTATTTGGAAAATGAGCATTGTTAATTTGCTAATAGACACATTGTTATGATGTACGCTAGTAAATTATTAAACCGATTTCACTTCACGTCGATTTTGCCAATTCTGTTAAGTCAATACTTATCGGTAGGTAAATTGGATTCTATTTTAAATTTAGAACTATGAACCTGTTTACAAATGTGTACGAAATTAGGATAAAATCTTCCAAGGTTTGTGGAAATAATGAGACAATTTCTATCAATACTGGTTTTACAGAAAAATAACAAAACTATAGGTACAAATAATTATGTTCAATCAATCAATCAAGCCTTTCCTTTTCTCAACTATGTTAAGGCCGGCGTCCAGTCTTACCGGATGCAGCTGATTACCAATATTTTACATGGAGCGACTGCCTATCTGACCTCCACAACCCAGTTACTGGGTAACACCCATAGTAGGACTGGTTGTCATACTTTTGGGCTTCTGAATACCCCCGTAACGACTGTCAAAGATCTACGCATGACACCCGGGACCAACGACATAGCTAGCTTTCCGAGGCACGGAGATATCTCGATATGTAATGGATGGTCACCCATCCGGGAACTCACCGCGGCAAGTGCAGCTTAACCTTTGATCGACCCGTGCGCCTGTTATCATTAATTTATTTATTTATTTAACACTTTAAGTACACAAATTTACTTGATGCCATAGACATTTTCTACCAGTCAGCCTTTGGGTGATGCAGAGATAAACAGTGGTAGGTGTAATATCGAAAATAGAGGAATAATTAATATTTGTTTAAATATAAGGACGAGTATTTATCCACGACCCCTACTACCTACAAGTACGAATGATATGTTGTCACTCATAACTGTCACAATCCATGAAAATCTGCTTGCCGTCACGATAAATACTAATTACCGCCATTATTTTTGTATTATTGCTCCCGAATGATTGAAGTTGTTTTATTTAACCCGATTATTGCGTGCCATGTTGTTTTTAATTGCCTAGCCGGTTGCCCCGGGCTTATTTATAGCTCTTTCCATCGCTTGATGAGATGAAAACGTATCAATGGCGGTACAGATTGCAAAATTGCCATCACAATGTAGAATTAATCTTATTGTTCCTTCTTTTGCAATATTACAGAGCGCTCTGATTCATACGGGATTTATCACAGTCAGCTGAAAACTCTGTGCATATAGTAGAAAGTAGAATTACATAAATATTTTCCATCTGTAGTGTTATTCTGTAAAAATCTCACCGTGAAAACTTAGGTGAAGTGAGCTGTCAATAGTGTCAATCCCTAGCATCAGCCGGTCGATTTGTGACAGTGACAGCTCACTTCACGCTCACTTCGCCTAAGTTTCACGTTGATATTTTTACAGAATCGGCTGACTGTTCATATTTTCATTAGGTATGTTGAGTCAAATTAAATACGCTATATGAAAACAAAAAAATAAATTGATGATTTTTTTTTGGGTTCAGCGACCACTGATATTGTTGTTACTTGGAATATGAGTTGAGAAGTCTGTTTCTTTTGTTTGATCATGTTTAGATATCCCATCACTGCTGCCGAGTTTAGCTAGCTAATTTAGATTAACCCTGTATAGGCAAGTATTAGGCTGCGGGCCCTATCAGAATACCAGCGCTGCGACATTTTAATTTTTTTTTTCATGTCGCGGCATCACGCTGAGATAGGAGCCCTTTGGCCTCGTACGGGAGGGACTTCATTCTTTAAATTTTAATGTTACTTTGTTTTTTATTTATGTTTAGTGTGTTTTTAGTTTAATGTGTGATTTCCTGTGCTCTCAATAAATACTTTTTCTTTCTTTCTTTCTATTATCATCCTCTTGCGAATATCGCGATTTATTCAGGGTTGGCGCAACAGGCTTCTTCTTCCATACTTTTCTGCTTTCTACTTTTTTAATAGCAGCCCACAGCAGGGTTGATCGATCAGGTTAAGCTACGCTTGCTGCGGTTGGTCTGTGGATGGGTGACCAAAAGTCTGACAACCAGTCTTACCTAGGGGTATCGAATTACCCAGTAACTGGGTTGTGGAGGTCAGATAGGCAGTCGCTCCATGTAAAATACTGGTATTCAGCTACATCCGGTTAGACTGGAAGCCGACCCCAACATAGTTGCGAAAAGGCTAGGCAGATGATGATCTTCTTTCACACCATCCATCCTTCGTTTCATTGGTCTTCCCCTGCTCTTACCTATAGCCATCCACATTCTTACTCGAAACTTTCCTCACCACATTTTCCTTATTCCTCGGCATCACATGCCCATGACAACTGTGTCAAAGCAATTCGTCAAAGCAAGTCAATCACTTGATCAAGATTTCTATATGAAAGACAATTCATCATCATACCAGCCAAAAGGTATCTATTAAGAAATCAATCAAAAGTAATTTATTCAAAGTACTTTTTGAACGTCAAAATTACGTAAGACTCTCAAAATACCTTCACCAGTTTCTAGTGCTTAGTAGCACAGCTGTCTGATAAGTTAGAAGAACTTGATTCTATGCAAAGTAAAGCAACATTACATTAAATATTTGCCAGATCGCAACACAACTAATTAAATAAACATTGTAAGAGACTAAATGTAAACAATAAAATATCTTGACATTATTAATGCTGGACACAAGCTCGTCTGAAACATCACTACAACTTTCTGTCCTACGCTGCCCCCAATACGTGGAAATTATCACACCAAGCACAAATTCAACAAGATCCTTCAAAATGGACTTTAAGTTACCTAATCGCGTTTCTTTTTAAAAGAACTTTCAACTACTAGATATCTCAAAAATTGAGCTCCGTACTTTACACTTTTGCAACTTAGCTCATCTAGCCTGACAATTTTCGCTCTCACTTTTGGTATTAACTTCATAAGTACGTACGTTACTTGGCTCAAGTTCTAGAGGGTACGTGGCCTCAGCTAAGCACATACATAAAAACGGGGTAGGTACAGTCAAGGATAAGCGTATGTATAAACTAAAGCTACTGTGTGCTTTTATAATTTCTTACATGATGATATTATCGTGGACGTCACGTCCACGTCCATAAAATATATGGAAATACGTGCTCGAAATAACGTTATTGTCGACGGAAATTTAAAAGCGTCTTCATATATTTTCGTACATTTTACTTCCCTGTGTTATCTGGATGCCGGACGTCCACGATAATATTGTCACTTTAGAAATTGTAAAAGCGCACACTTTCTTGACAACTTTCATTTCAAATTTTGTGATGTCATAAAATTTACAAAAGCGTGTGCAAAAATATTATAAATTATAAGGTGTCGTATACAATACGTTATAATTTCAATCGTTTAGGAGTAAATTGTTACAACTAGACCAACGAGTCTTACCTAGAGGTCATCGTGTTACCCAATCCTAACTATATTAATATTGTAAATGCGATAGTGAATTTGTTTGTTTGTTACGCTTTCACGCTAATACGGCCGATCACATTTGGATGAAATTTGGCACATGGGTAGACCATGACCTGGATTAGGACATAATTAATTCCATTTATCTCGATATTCTCACGGGATCGTGACTTATGCGGGTGAAACATTGGAGCACAGCTAGTAAATTACATTGTGGTGGTTTTATTTTTTTGGGTGGGAAATTTTCAAATAATTGCTCCCGGTCTGGGCGGAGCGGGAGGGCGTGACAGACTCTTACTGACTAAAACCCACCCGTGTTACTTGAGTTGCCTTTTCGTTGCCAGGGGCCACGGTATTCCTTTCGGACTTTTCCGCAACCCCGGCAGGCATCGGTCTAGGGGACACCGTGAGTTGTGCTGACATCTCGCGCACGTGGAACACAATGCGCCGTCGTCCCGGGCCTGGTCCTTATCGGACGGCGAGCTACCCATTGCTCACCGTCCGCAAGCTTGCGCCTACGGTGGCCGGGAATCGGCCTGCGAATCCCGACGCCCTGGGCGTGAGGGCGCGAAATTTGACTCTCCCTCACGCGTTCCGCCTCCTCCTTCGCGAGCATTTCTGCTTCGCAGAAGTAGGTATATTGTGGTCAGATAAGCGATCGCTGAATGTAAAATACCGTGACTGGTATTCAGCTGCATCTGGTTAGAGTAGGAGACCCCAACGTCGATCCCAATATGTTTTGGATAAGGCTATGCAGATTAGAAAATCCTTTTGAATTTTGCCTAGGGTCATCAGACCCTCGGCAAAATTCAAAAGGATTTTGTCGTAGTTTGTCTCAAATATTGTAATGTGATGCAATTCATAAAAATATGATTGTGAATACGGTATATCACAAATCTGTAGTACAATAATACAGAGAATCTTTGATTATACACAGAGTTTTGCTCCTGACTGTACACGTATGCGATGTGTCGACTCCAGACGAATATTAAATACGAGGCAGATGTCGCCACCTTACCCATACTATATTATGTAGACAGGTAAATGTATGTACTTTGGGAGCTAGATGAAAAACCGATCGATTATGTAAAGCTGCTAGCAAGGTCTTCAAGTTTTGGTTAACAGCTCTTTGATTACTGGCTTGTCATGTTGGCCGACCGTTTTAGATTTAAGGCTCTGAATATCTTTGCCATTATCAAAGTGTAGTTTAAGGGTAGGTAAACGTGTAATCCTTTAGAAGGGATTTGGGATAAAATAAAGCTTTGGATTGGATGTCTTACATTATTCAAATATAATTTATCTTACTTATGTATAATACTTATCATAAATAATATAATATTTATATACTTGTCTTTTAGTGCGATTAAAATAAGCAAGTGACCCGCTCCTGCTTATCCTTGGTAATCCTAACACGTTATGTTTCTTCAAGAGCTATACAACGTTTAATAGATCAAGTATTCTAAGTGTTTCTGAGAAAACCCAGTGGAGACCCTAATAGCTAATGGAAAAAACCTTAGAAAAACATGAATCTAGGAATTGGGACATGAATCACTAAAGGTTGCTTTCAACTACGAGTTGCCAACGTAGCATATAAGATACAAAAATGCCTGGAAATCTTTACTCTACTATCAATATCACAAAATTGAAGTATTTATATAATTTTTTTTTTTGCTTTAATGAAATAGATTATTTGATACATACTCTCTACCTATGATCATTATAATCGTATTCCGGGAACAGCCTTAAATAACTATTCAAATATTAGAGCGGTTTCGAACGTGAGTAATGTACAAAATCACAGAAATTAATGATTTGTGTATGTATGTCAATTAAACCACAAACTGTGTGAGGTTTAATTAACGTACTTAATCAATTTAGAAAGACAAATGAGCAAATGTTTGAATTGTTGTGATCATCAACTATGTAACACAAATATAAAGGATATTGTTATGGTTTCCGGTACAAATGGACACATCTACGTGGAAGGTTTGAGGAAATAAACGATAACAAACTTCTGTGACCGGTGGAAAGAGACACAAAACAAGTGATCTTATAAAAATGACATTTAACTTTTTAAGGCACGGAACCAAATGCACAAGAACGTGGATATTGGCAAAAGAAAAAAGAAGCTTATCCCAGCATTGGGTAAAGTCGGGCTGTGGATTATGTTGATGTTAATAAAAATGCTGCCTCTTGTGGTCGCAAGTGCTACTGCTGAACAATGAGAACCAGGGTTCAGGCAAAGTGTCATTGGGTTTTTCAGTACAGCCCGGAGTCTGGATTTGTGTCCGGTTGACGGCAATAGACTCGCCTCCTATTACATGGGACATAAACATAACTGGCGAAATATGGGTGTATAGGTACACCTCTGCCTAACCCTTCGAGGAATACGGGCGTGATGTTATTATGTTATACAAAAAATACAAAAAGTTTTATTAGCAAAGAAAAAGTTGATAGTGATCTTACATAGATACAATTATGTGTATACATCACAATGTTTTGGTTTGACCGTTGACCCCCAAACTAAGCAGGGCTTGTATCTTACGGGTCGGAGTGCGATTGAGCAGAAAGAAATATGTCAGATTACAGAGCTAGTTTAGTAAAGCGGGTATTATGTTGTATGAGTTTTGTATGTGTTTGTGTGAGTGTCTGTGAGTGTCTGTGGGGGTGAAAGTGTGAGAGAGGGATGTTGTTTTCTGGCACTTTGGCTTGTCAATAAACATTATAGAAATGATTCTGTTTCGGTTTTGTGTTGTTATAAAAATGCAATTAACCATCTATATGCCACGCTTCATTTACGCTAGCTGTTACCCGCGACGTCTTCTGCGATTCTGGATGAAAAGTAGCCTATGTCCTTCTCCAGGCCCCAGGCTTCCGTCAAATTTCATCCAAATCTGTTAAGCCGTTTAAACGTGAAAGTGTAACAAACAAACAAATTCACTATATCCAATATATCAAAACGTCAAACAAATAGTTTTTATGACAGCTGCGCGCACAGACTTCATTAAGACTGCGGCGCGTGAGTCGCCGACGGTATGAAATGTTACCATTTCAAATATTATATTTTATGTATATAAACATTTAGGACTAAGTATTGTATTTATTCATTTAATTTTTGTCTTATTTTGTTATTTCACTATATGCTGCACCGGTTGACGTCATCACGTCAACGCCGGCTGTCGCAGAAAACCAGCGTTGGGGCTCTGTCGCAGCTTATGCTGAGCGATGGCCGTTTTGCGTGGATGTGACGCATATTTTCCCCCAAATTGTTTATTTTCGTGTTTTTTGCTTTCTTTGCGTCATGTGTACCGCAAATAAACATATTTTCTTCCTTTCACTTTCGCGTTTATAATATTATTTAGATAAGTAACCAGCATAACCATCATCTTCCTGCCCTCGGCCCGTGTTACTGCTTATAGGTAATAATCTTTGTAGATAATTAAATTATGTTACCTATACCCACAAACCTAATATTTAAAGCTCGTACTAGACCAACGCGACGCGACGCCGCGCCGCGACTCGAACAATACAATTTCTAAGAAAACTTGACGTTATAACAATAGCCGGTGTCGCGTCGTGCTGTCGCGTCGCGCTGGTCTGCACGAAGCTTTAAAAAGAAATAACAGTCAATTTTGCCGTCATAACATCCATTATAAACTAGCTTCTGCCGGCAACTTTGTATATGAAACATATCCTGTGGCACCCAGGGCTCATGTAGCTTCCCATTAGTGAAAGAATTTTTGGAATCGAATCAGTAGTTCCGAAGATTACCCCCTATTATATAGATACTCAGAAATTTTACTGCTTTATAATCTACTACTATATATACCTACCTACATACATACACACACACAAATACATACAATTGAATTGTCTGTTTGTAATGTCAAAATAACAGGTTTTTACTAAATGCATATAAAAGTAGATACGGTACTAACAACCAAACTTATTTAAATGTTTGTATGTCTGTCTGTCTGAGTTTGAGTTTATTATTAGTATATAAATATACATTAAAGTCGCTTTTCGTGCCTGGCTGTGTGACAATGTTGGTCTTCTAAACTATTCAACGGATCTTTATACGGATTTCACGATCATTTATGAATATATTCCGGACGGTTTATGTGCAGAATACATTAATATTAAACTTCAGCGGGTAATATAATAAAGGAATCTCTATGAAAAGCAAGTCGTAAAAACCATGCAAAGCAGGGGCGAGTTGCTAGTTTCCAATAAGCAATTCTCATTCTGTACCCGTGGTTTGAATTTGTGCCCGTTTAATTTGGCAATTGATTCACCCCAAATTACAAGGAACGTTATACCACATGACTTTCGATCCCTTCTCGGAATTCAGATGTTCTATTTAATCACTGTAGAATCAAATATGTCACATGTAGATAACATAACACCGATCCGCAATTGTTGACTACAAGTTAGTTACTAAATCTGAGTAATACGTGTCTGACCGCAGCGTAAAGCGAACCCTGGTGAACCAGACGTCTTGAGTGCAAAGCCCTGTTGATCTATTAGTCTGTGGCTAAACTAAGCTAGGCATTAGTAGGGAAGATGTTCATACCACTAGATTCTTGGCAGCGGTATACAGGTAGAAACTGTCTGCCAATTTCCCGAAGTATAATCCTATATGATCATCGTACCTACTAATCCCCATTCTAATAACTTACGGGTGTACAAGATAATGTTGAATAAAAACATAGTAACCAAGTTAAGTGTAGATCGAAGACGCTACACTTGAAGTTGTGGACGAGTATGTTTACCTAGGATAAACTGTTCAGTTAGGTAGGTCCAATTTCGAGACAGAGGTCAATCGTTGAATCCGATTCGGCTGGGCAGCGTTCGGGAAGCTACCCAATATCTTCTCGTCCCACATACCGCAGTGTTTCAAGACGAAATTCTTTGACCAGTGCGTGTCGCCAGTGATGATCTATGGCACTGAAACGTGGTCGCTCATAATGGGCCTTATTAGAAAGCTACAAGTCACCCACAAGGCACTCTTGGAGTTTCCCTTCGTGATCGAATCAGGAATGAAGAGATCCGCAGGAGAACCAAGGAAACCGACATAGCAAGAAGAATTGCCAAACTTAAGTGGCAATAGGCAGGGCACATTGCTCGTAGAACAGATGGCCGACGGGGCCGAAAGGTTCTGGAGTGGCGACCGCGAACCGGAAGACGTAGCGCTGGAAGGCCTCCCACAAGGTGGACCGATGACCTTGTGAAGGCCGCAGGAATCCGCTAGATGCCGGAAGCACAGAACTGGTCGAAGTGGCGGTGCTTGAGGGAGGCCTATGTCCAGCAGTGGACGTCTTTCAGCTGAAATGATTATGATGATGGACCAAGTTGACGTTTTTGTGATAAAATGTTCAAAACATAATAGTGTAACGAAATTATCTGACTCAGTGGCTTAAAGTAGAACTAACAAAACTAATAAGAACACTACGTTCTAAAAAAACAAAACCTGAAAGCGTCTATAAAAATAGAAATTTATAAGGTGTAAGTACAAATCTCCCTAGGGAGTCCTAGGTCCTAAAAAAATAAGGATAAGATAAAAGTAGGTATACCAGGCATAAACGAGTAATTTTACTAAACCACTGAGTAAAGGCATCTTTGACCCGCTTTCATAGTTTACATAGGTCAGTCTCGTCTCGTCACAGATTTGTTTGGGAAACTCATGAGATATTTTGTTATACCAACAACATTATTCGTTTAGTCGCATATAAATAATAAACTATTTCTATGCGACTAAACGAATAATGTTGTTGGTATAACAAAATTTCTTATGTTCGTATTTTATTTGTACAGTGAAGCGATTATAATAGCTTTTATTTCACGTTATTTATTATTCAACTAAATAAAGATGGAAAGTTTTCATATAAGACTAGCTTTTAGCCGCGACTTCGTCTGGTTGTGTTTTATCTTTCATAATTTTTCACAAATATACAGGATGAAAACTAGTCTATGTCCTTTTAAGGGTCCCAGGCTATCTATTTGTCCGTAACGGTCAGATAAGTGGTTTAGGCGTAAAATGGTAAGGGACAGACAGACAGAGTTACTTTATAAGTAGAAATGTGTTGTTCAAGGTGAAAAATATTAATTCTGAAACATTTTTAGGGACTATAAAACGCCTTGCACATGAATAAATTTCAGTTTTTCGAGAATAGTGTTCTCATATTTTGTATATTCAGAGCCGCTTTGCCCATTTCCGGACTCCAAAATGTCTTATTTCTGGCAACCAGATATTATCGTGTGAGAATTTATTACGAGTCATTTATTTAGTGTGTTATAAGTATAACCTACGAACAATAAAAACTATAACTATAAGCCAAGGCGACTGCATATAAGCGAAATTATTTTTTATTAGTAACTACTTATATTTTCATATACACTATTAGCAACTTTTTATACTAATAATTTCTCGGAACCGGGCAGTACCTAGGGTTGATGAAAGGAAAGGCGTAAACCTAGCAGTGGGTGAGTCCGGGCCGAGACGATGAAGAAAATGATGAATAGTCTCTAGGTGACCAATAGGCACACGTATTACTTTGGACTTCTGTTATACAAAGGATCCTAACTTGCGAAATGTTGATGTTGGTACTATGCATCTCAGGCGATTGTCACTCTGCACAGCCCTCCGTGGCGTAGCGCGGGGTTATAAGGGGATAATCGCCTTAGTGTACGGTTGTCGGGAAATATACCTTCACGTAGCGTGGAGTATAATTTTGTTTTTCCTTTCTTTCTGGATCTTCTGTTTTGTTTTGGTGCACTTGTTTAACTGAATTTTAGAGCGCTTGAGAAGTATCCACAAGTTTTAGTAAGTGCTTTAAGAATCCCGCAAACAGGCGTGACGCGACAGCGCGACGCGACACTTTTTTTTTTTTTTTTTTTTACTGGCCTACTCTGTCCCAGTCCTGGGCAAAGGCCTCCCTCCACTCCTTCCATCGTTCGCGAGCCCGATGCGACTGTGACAAAATAATTTTCAAAGAAAACTTCGCGGTAGAACAATTACCGATGTCATGTCGCGCCAGTCTGCAAAGGCCTATAACAACTTAGTCTGTCACTGTTTTTTTACTTTTTTCTTATTAAATACTTTACCTAATCACTACCTAGTTATTTCAGAATTATCAATATATATTAATATCATAAAGGAATTTCTCAGTAGCAGCCCGGAGTCTGGATTTGTGCCCGGTTGATGACAATAGGCTCGCCCCCTATTACATGGAACTTAAACATAACTGGCGATATGTGGGTGTACTATAGGTCCACCTCTGCCTAACCCTTCAGACATACAGGCGTGATGTTATGTTATGTATTTCATAAAGATCAGCTGTATGTAACCTCGCTAAAATCCTGACTTTTCCATCCAATAAGTTAGGTTAGTAACAATATGAAGATTATATAAAACCGAACGTTATCGTGTTGTTGATTGCAATTTCAATAAGCACTCAGTATCCCGTAATTCTGATTTTATCTACTAGTTCATCGGAGTGATGTACATACTTGATCGGACACAAGTTAGGTGTGTAATGAGTGATTTATGTAATGCAAAACCTAACTGCTTTACATAAATCACTCATTACCTACTAGGTGTCATTTTCATAAATCGCTATTTTCAAGTGACCATATCGACAGCAGCAAAGTGCAAAAAGCCAACTGCAGTTTTTACGAAAATCTCTTTTTTATGTATAATAATTATTTGTTTATCATGGGATTTTAATTTCTGTTTAATTCGTAATTTTTACTAACATTAAGTCACGTATAAAAATAATCAACTGTTCCCTACATTATAACGAGCTATGCGAACATAAATGTATGGAACAGCAGATTTTTTTTTTCGCGCTTTCAGGTTTGGCCCCATAGTGAAAGTTGTTCATAATGATGAGTACAATGACCCCTTAAAAGGATGCAAACGAATTAAATTTCACATTGTATAAAGACAAATTCGCATCTATTTTTCAAAAAGTGACGAAATGGGAAGGACATGATTATACCAGTGGAGTCCTCCTTCTTAGTACAGCTCCCAGCTCCAAGAAGGTAGCGATTTTACTCAATTTCAAAAAAATCCCCTTGCTACTGAGCTGTGCAGTTACGCAAGTATCAAATAAAAAACCCGTTTGGTATACAATGTTTCAGATGCCAAGGCTTCGGCCATTCTTCAAGAAATTGCAATTGAAGTCCACGTTGCGTCAAGTGCATGGAATCACATTCATCTTTCGGCTGACTGTCTCAAAAAGAAAGAAAATAAACTTATTCGACCCAGGTTAAAGACAGAACCTGCTAATGTATAACCATCTAAACTAACTTTCGACAATTATCCTAAAACTTGTTCAGATCCGTCAGAACAAATAAAAGCGACTCAAGAGGCCAAAATTAACGCGAAAAGCAGTCATGTTGACGGACGAAGCTGGAACACTGTCGCTGCAAAAACAATGGGATCAAGCAACACTGGAGCTCAATCTCAAGAGCGCAAGATTAGGTCACTGCTGACATGTTAGCAATACTCATTAAATTAAATCTATCAAAAACCAATTTGTAACGTGCAAAAGTATGATGAATAAAGTAGTATTAATCCTGGCCCACCTTGGTCAATATGTTTAATGGTAACAATTTGCGTATCGTACTGAAATTCCGATGGTATTTGCACCAAACTTACGAAACTGACAGCCCATTCCGCAGTATTCAGATTAATGTATACCAATAAACGGTCAGAGAAATTAATTGTTATTAAATTGACACATTTCATCAATTACCCACGTAAAGCTTCGTGCAGACAAGCGCGACGCGACAGTGCAACGCGACACCGGCTATTGTTATATCGTGAAGTTTTCTTAGAAATTGTATTGTTCGTGTCGCAACGCGCCGTCGCGTCGCGCTGGTCTGCACGAGCCTTTATAGCAATTGAAAAGAGTAACAGCAATTGTGATTTGAAAATACGAACAATTTAATTTGTTAGTCAATTTAATAAACAATTACATAGGTAATTGTCCTGACTTGACGGACGTTACTATTTTGATACAAAGTCAAAGTCACAAAATGCTATGTAGACGAGCATGTACCATCTTGTAATATTTGGTAACATATAACTTATAAGTCAAACGCAAAAAAAAGGTCCCTTTATGCTTAATTTTATTCCAAATTAACCAATTTCATGGAAATCGCAAAAACAAATTAAGGGCTACACTATTTTATTATAAATGCAAGCCATAAAAAGCCCTCTATTCTTTGAAATATTTTCATAAAAGGTACGCTGCTATCGTCCATGATTCAGATAGAACTAACATTGTTTCAACATCTATACTTGAATTAATTTGAAATTAGTTTTGCTTGTACAAACCTCAGTATAGGGCTTCAGGTATCAAATAATATTGTGTATTAATAGTTTCTAAAATTACCTTAATTAATGGTTTACGTTGCTGTTATTATGACGTGGGTTCAAGCGTGGGTAAATTTAGGTTATTGGGTCGAATTTTCATGCGTCAATCTGCTTGCCTTTTCCCAACCGTGTTGGGCTCGACTTCTAGTCTAACCGGATACAGCTGATATCAGTATTTTACATGAAGCGATTTTTCTTAATTCTATCGCTTTGCTGGAATAGATACCCACCTACATGGCAACTATTTGTTAACATCGTTAGGTCAACTGCCGTGTTGGTCTACTGATTGCAAGCGCTACTGCTGAGCATGAAGTCCTGGGTTCGATTCCCGGGTCGGGCAAACTGTTATTGGGTTTTTCCATCTGTATTTTCGCCATTGATGGCAATAGGCTCGCCCCCTATTACTTGGGACTCAAACATAACTGGCGAAATATGAGGGTGTACTATTTTTAGGTACACCTCTGCTAAACCCTTTGTGGAATACAAGCGTGATGTTATGTTATGTGTAGATACATAAACCTACGCATTTTTCCCATGGGAGTGGACAGAAACTTCAGAACGGCACCTGCTAAAATCAGTTATACACGCACGATGGTAGCGAGTAGGTACTATGTACATGTCTTTCTGAAGAACATCACCAATAAGGTCACTAAAATTACAATATGTCCTTAATATTCCGATAGACAAAAAACACTATGACACCTTGCTATAAATACGACAACAGAAATAATAAAGGTGAACTGGTACTCAATCACCTTGTTCCAATGAATACGATCCGTGAAAAAGTTATAAAAGTGCAGCACTATGCAGTAAAATACTTGTAGTTTGCCATAACTTCGTCGTACAGGAGTTATTCGTCTATAAAATGACAGTTACGACTTGATGACTTTCACCTGTAGCTGTATGTTTAAAGATACAAAACCAGCGTTAGAAAGCATCTGTCTGGCATTCATGCTGAAATAAACCTTTTGAACATTTTAAAATATTATTTTCAATTTTTATTTTGTTATTTGTATTTTATGTTTCACGAACTCGGTCCAAGTAAACAAAAGTAGGTTTGAACAAACACTTTTACGCATCAACCATATCATAATAAGTAGATGAGTTCGGCGTTCCCTATCTGACTAGAAGAAAGGCCGAAACAAACTCAGAGGTCGCAGTCTCTTTTAAAGTCCAGACATAATCTTGGTCAGATCATGTGAGGTCCATGTAGATTGGTGTCTGAAATGGTCTTTGAAAAGAACCACACAGATTGAGTGAACCTGTTCAGTCAGTGCACGCATTTGTCAGAAATGGTGTTTTGAGGTATGTCGCTTAGGGTTAAGTTTGCTCTAACATCCCGCAAAGCTTAGGATAATTGCCTAGATGGCTTTAGATGTTCCTTGAAGGTAAATAAAAAAGTCACCTACCCTAAGCCGGTTTAAAGTTCTACAAGTATGACTAAACATTGACTAACTACTTATCAATTCATTGTAGGTATTCCATAAATCAAGTAATTTCTAAGTACATATACAATATAAATTCAAATTTTCATTTACGATATTGATATTATAAAATAATAAATTAAGTGGTGACTAAGTGCAGGCCAAAATTAAAAATAAATCCACTTGAATAAAATTATTAAAATTCTTTGAAATTACAATATCAAATATTTATTAAATCTGTAAATAATATCAAAAGATTTGAATAGTTCTTTAGAACTTTCCAAATCTGTACAAAAAAAAATCATCTGTATAAATTAAAGTCAGTTTATGTGTCTGTCTGTGTGACCGCTTTGTTCTTCTAAACTACGCAACCGATTTTGATGCGGTTTTCACCATATTTTAGAAAATGTATGTTAATAATATTGAACTAAATTATCAGTTATAAACTAAATTTATAGTCTTATATTATTTTATTTATTTATTTAATAGTAATCTATTTTTTTAAATAAAATTCTCGATTATAAACTCAAATGCTAACTCGACTAAATCGGTTTCTCAAATTAATCGATTACAATAAATATTATTATTTTACATTAATTTTGAATATTAATATATTTTATATATAATTTATGATTGAACTTGAAATATCGATGTTTTGTCAAGTCATAAACCCATGCGAAGCAGGGGCGGGTCGGTAGTAAAGTAATAAATGGTTTGATTAGAAACTTACTTGTTTAGTTAATATCATGCCAAGTTTCAAGCGGAATGAGCAGAGTGTTTGGATCTCATATGTGACTCCAAGGGACTCCAATACTTGTGGCTGTTGGTTAGAAGCTTTCAACCTGCAAAAAAGAAAATATTTGTTAGTTTAATTAAGTAGTATAAGCTAAATTTTACTAGCGTTGATATACTTTATCGTTAACATTATTCTCCTGCCCATAACCCAATTTATTTTATGGCCGGCGAAACATGTCTATTTCTTCCATACTTCTCTATTAGTCGTCATCTGAAATGAACTGTGAACAGTTCATCCATCATGTCTTTGGTCCCCTACTCGTAAGAACATCCATACTCAAAAATATTAGGCTTTAAAAAACTTTTCTTTTCTTGACCTAGATAGCAACTAGCCCAAGATTCACAGTTATATGGGTGAAATGCTCATCCGTCGAACTAGCGACACAAAAGAAGTAACTTATGTGACTTCTATTCTCACCTAACTAGTTGCATTATTGACGTGAACATGCTCTTTACTAATGAAACCATGTTCAGCTTAGCCAGGTAATTTCACAAATACTAGTAATAATTATGCAACCCACAGGCCAGATGTCAAGTAATCTTAAAAAAAACCTCGTACATGTAAACAACAGGAGATGAACATAATATGAACATACAATATATTTATTTTGATTTAAAAAAGTGTCAATGGAGTTTCTTGCCCGTTCTTCTCCATAGGAACATACTTCGCTTTGGAATGGGTTTCATCTCTCTGACTAACCGACTCCTCGACAATTAAAAGGTGCCTGTAATTGCTTTAATTGATAAATGCTTTGAGTTTGAGTTGATATACCAATGGCATGGAAGGTCTTTGTTAAATAATTCTGAAACGGCTATGGCTATGCGTTTACTCTGATTCAAATTCAAAATATTTTATTTCATATAAACCAGTTAATTGACTCAGGCGTAACTTTGCGGAAATCCATTATAAAATACAATAGACGACGGATATTTAGTAACCTAATTCATTTAACTGTTCTTAAAGAGTCATAAAGAATCCTGTAAGAAATCGACACGTGTTTCACCTCTCAACGAGGCATCCTCAGGATGACGATTGACTTGTTGCGAACCCAGACACGACGACTATTGTATTTCACTTAAACCTACAAGGGCACTTATGAATCGTCAGAAGCTTACGGTTCCAATTGGTCGTTTCCTATGGAGAAGAGCCAACAAAAACCTCCACGTTTACCTACTCTTTTAAAATTGATGATTACATTGTCAAGATTAATAAAAAAATATTCCAGGAGTTATGTTTTATCATTTCAGTCGGGGCTCAAAAATACATCCTGTGGAATATATTCTTGAGGAATTTATACAAGAAATTCCACAGCCACTTCGAATTCCATATCGGCATACTTTCCAGTAACATCATTACAAAATACTGACGCTATATAGATCTCTCTCACAACATTCTAACAAGATTTGCTTGCAGTTTGTATGCATCGAGTTATACGTTTGTGTCAGCCAATCGAAACGGCACGGTGCAGGCGTACTATTCAGCGAGTGATTCAGACATTATGTTCGTTTGTAATCACATTGCTCTGCGTGGAGGCGGAAATTATTGTGTTCCTTGTTTGTTTACGTAAAAGTGTGTCTATTTGGCATGTGTCAAGAGATTTATGGACAAACATAATTTTCCAATTATAGATTGACATAAAAATAAGCTATCATTCTTCAAAATTTGGTTTTGCCACCTCCAAATATATATTTTTTAAATAATTGGTTTTCTAGCACCAAACAGAAACAAAAAAACACTACGAAATGAAAAATAACTTTCATTTCGGAAGTCGGCGTTTTTGGTTTTGTATTTTCGTTTTTTGCCATCGACTTCCGAAATTAAAGTTATTTATATTTTGGCATTTTCCCCATATGGGTCTTAAACCCATAACTGGCGAAATGTGGGTGTACTATAGGTACACCTCTGCCTTACCCTTTAGGGAAGACAGGCTTGATGTTATGTCATGTAACTTTTTGTGAAAAGATTGTAACACAAATGACCCATATTCCAACAGTCCAGTAGGTACATCGATAACACTGCACAGATACAATCCCGCCTGCATACGTCTCCCGCACACTGAATTGATTGACACCTTTATTGGCACACGTGTTTGTATCCATGCTGTGTTTAATTTCAAACTTGTCGCATACCATTGTAGGAATATAAAATAAAAAGAAAGAAAGAAAGATAATCATTTTATTTGGGACATGCCCAGGAAATACATGCAATAAAAAAATGGAAAGTTAAAACTGTCAAAACAATCGAGAAAAAATCTGTGCGGGGCCACAAATGCTTCTATTCCACCTTAATGCTGAGTGTAAAGTATTTAAAAAATAAATACCACAGCGCTGGTATTCAAAGAAGTCAGTCTTTTGAACGCTTCGGGATTTAGTGGGAGAGTGTTGTAGGTGTCTCGTTTTTAAAAACACTATCGCCAGCTTTTGTAGGAAATGTTTTGTACCTGCCCCAAATAAAAGCGTGAATATAATATGATCCACACAGCAAAGTTGCTCGTAAGTGAAACCTAAAATACATGTAGATAGACAACATAGAAATACGTTCCCCGTCTCCTAAATCAAGCCACCGTGAATATCCATGCAGCTGTATCGGCCTTTAACATTAAAATAATAAAAATCTAATTAAAATAAATTCGTGAAGGAACATTATGTACTTGTCGTTGTGATCTTGTTCTCGTAACTGTAATTATCTACAGTCTTCATTTATTTTCGTTGCTTATATATTTAATATGTATGTATTTATGTATCTATTATTTAGGATATGTATTTATCTGTGTATCTATTCTAGTATATTGTATACTTATTATTTGCACCAACGACAGTCCCATTTCATGTCCAGGCAAATCACTGTCCATTCTAAGGTTGCCTGGAAGAGATCGCGGAAAGCGATAAGGTCGCCCATTGTATATTTTGTAGTGCATAATTATTATTTTTTGTTATGTATTTTTGTGGTGTACAATAAAGTATGTATAAATAAAATAAATAAATAAATCAAAGAATACGTTTTTATGCAGTTTTGAAGCCAACATACTGGTCATCATTTTTGCGTCATTCACTCAGTTCCGAACTCACGACCATCTAAACTGTCATAGGCCTAAAAATACCGGCCAAGTGCTTGTCAGATCACGCACAATTAACGGTTCCGTAGTTGGGATAAATTTATCCCAAGAACAAACTTAACATTGAGGTTGAAAAATATGTTCTACCATTCCAACTGCGAATGTAAGTATGTACGCACAATGTTGAGAGATTTAACATGTTATTTTAAGACCATAGACTCCATTAAGGTTTTCCTGTGATCTATGGGTACAGAACCATTATCTGTATTTTTATTTTTATTTTAGGATCAGTGGTTCCGGAGATATTGGAAATGGTGAATTTTCATCAATTTTCTTAAATTACTTTAAAATTATTTATTGCAAAATGATTTAAAAAAAAAAAGTGTATATATTTGAGATTCTCACAATAAGCACTTCCATTTGATATGTCACACGGTACAGTTTGCATTAACTACACGAAAAGAAGAAGATAGTGTACATAATAACGGGTATTCTATTCAAAACCTACAGTACAGTTTCCAGTGTATTAATTAAACAGTCATCAAATCGAATCAATATGACCACATATCACGGAGCTTGGAATTCAATCATACATGGTTCAACTTAATACCTTCCATTCGCTCGTGAAGGGCACTCTGTAATTTACATACATTTGGTATTAGAATACAATTGGGGCCAGATAATTAGTTAATTATATCCAATCAAAGAGGTACAGTACGACACAACTTAGATGTAGCATCGGTTAAATCCGTAAAACCGATCAAATCCTGAACCGGGTGCGCCTTTAAAATCACCAATGTTTATTAGGTACTGCTTTAGGTGAAAATGATCTTTACGCAAACGCAATAACTTGTGTAGTCATATAACCAAATAAATTCGTAAAATTTAAATGAATTAATGCAAATATTCAAATTTATATGCGTGGTACTGACTCACAACCGGCATGCAAGTATAGCAAGGGTTGTAGAAGGTGGCGTTCTGTAGTTTCTGCCCACCCCCTTGGGAAGAATCGCGCCTTCTTCGAGGTTATGTAATGTAATATTACTCTGTATCACCCTCTGTGAGCCTCTAATGCTTGCTACATCATAGAAGAGGCAAGCATTCAAATAAGTTATATCATAACAATTTGGTTTTAAAATGAGATTTACGGTTAAACACACTTGACGGTGTTACCACGTGATTGAAGTCACGGTAGCTTGAAGTGGTTTTAACTTCAGCCAAGCGCACATTACAGCTGCATCAGGCTACAGCGCATTGCATTTGAACACAAAAAAGCACGGTGCGACCCTCTTGTCTTGTGCAATGGTTCATACAAATTATGCGAAGGTGTTTTAGGGGTTTTTCTCAATGTCAACGTGTACAAAGTTGAACTAACAAGTTAGTTG
This sequence comes from Agrochola circellaris, assembly GCA_914767755.1. NCBI lineage: Eukaryota > Metazoa > Arthropoda > Insecta > Lepidoptera > Noctuidae > Agrochola > Agrochola circellaris. The sequence goes on from OU611848.1 coordinate 1,527,784, forward strand.
AAGATTTTGTCGCTTTCGTTTTTTTCGAAGTCGCACGCTTTTACGAAGTCACTCACTACATTGTTTTGACCCATTAGTGACCCTACATATAAAAAACAATATCTACACATAGAACCAATTTACCTCCACTCAATTAGCTTGTAAAATCAATCAATTCGTTGTCTATTACGCAGACGAGGATAAAAACGGCCCGTCATTAAAATTTCATCCTTATTATCTGGACAAAAGATGTTAATTTAGTTTGAAGTCTTCTTATTAGCTAGTTGACGTGGTAATCAATTGGATCGGATGTCCCTTTGTCGATAACAATGTGTAAAAAAACCATGTCCGATCAGAAAAGGGCACTGCAATAACATTACCAAAAAGTAATAAAAAACTTTATTATTATTAAAGATAAAAAAGTTATAGCTATTTTAAATTCACGTTTTTAGTACCAAAATTATCTCAATTCCATTAAAAATTAGCAAATTATCAACAGGGGTTATAATTTATGACTTGTAGACACCCGCTAAACGACAGTCGCCCATGCCCCATGTATTATCCCGGTAAAAGCCCCCTATGAAAAAAAAAAGCGGGGTATTTTTTTTTTTTTCCTGAAAATTACACACAACAATAGACTCTCAGTATGTACAGGTACAACACGGATCGAACAGGGTTTTTTTTACAAAGAAAGAAAGAAAGAAAGAAAATACATTTATTTAGCACAGACTAAAACACACATAATATTTTACAAATTTCACAGAAGATATTAAAAGAAAAAAAAAAAGTGTAAACTGCGATGTAAGCAGAAATTTGATGGGGAGTGTGCCTTAGAGCTGCACCAAAAACGCCCAGTTTAGCAAAAATGCAAGACAACTATAAGTGCCTGACGCTGGTTTTCAACTGGACCTGAGACACATAGTTACACATTGTATAATTATTAGTATTTGGAATGAGGTTTTAAAAATAATGTAGTAATTAGAATTCATTGTCAGTGACAGCTGAATAGAAAGTGGTCAAAATGGAGTTATACGTCCTCGTGGCAATAACACTAAGGGGATACCGGATATTAAAAATTTCCTCGTTGGTTTTGTGGTCGCAAGCTGACATTTCAAAGTGCCTCGTTGGTTTAGAAGTCGAAAGGGCGACAGCTACTGTGCGTGAGGGCATGTTCGATTCCCAGATCGGGCGGTGTTATTAGGTTTTCCCGTTAGTTATTCAAAAGCAGCCCTGAGTCTGAACTGGTTCCCTATTAATTATACTTCACATAACTGGCTACAGTTACTCTCCACCTCTGCTACTCCCTTCGGGAATACACGCGTAATGTTTTGCTATATATTTTTTTAATAATAAATATGTAAAAATATATGTGTGTTCGTATAATACGTAGAACGGTGTGCTAATGCGCTCTTCAAGAAGCGAAAATTACCTACCACGTGCTCTCTACTGGAAACTGAAAAAAATATTCCAGGATAATTTTTTTCTTAACCTCAACTCATAATAACTCAAGATTTGAATTAAATAGAAAACACAGTTCTTTTTTCATTTATTATAATTTATTTATTGAATCATAATATAGTTCATAGGCTAGGGTCATGTATGGAATTGCACATCGGGAAAATGTCTCCACGGCTTAGCTGTTAAACAATTCGATTACTGTATGAGACATTTCCTGGTTCTGTACTCTTTTGTTTTGGTGGTCAGAATTGGCCCCCTAATGGTTTAACACCACTGGATTTATTTTTATGGGGTTATTTGAAGTCAAGTCTAGGGACAATAAGCCCACAACCACACACCAGTGCATTGAAGGAGGTGATTCACCGGTGTACCAACGAAATTCAACCACATTTACACAAAAGGTCATGGAAAATTTCGACGAGTGTGCGTTTGTGCCAGCTAAGCCGTGGAGGCCATTTGCCCGCTGTACTATGTCATACATAACCACCCTATGTACCTATGTACTTTATGATTTAATAAAGAAATTACCTATAATTAAAGTAAAAAATACTGTGTTTTCTATTTAATTCAAATCTTGCGTAAATTTAAGGACACCCTTTAATAAATAGGTTGTATTAAAATTAATTTAATCAAACCACAAAACCTTTTAACACGTTACTTAACTCTTTGAAAAGCTAGTGTTATTGTTGTTTTCTTTGCAATTAATGGGATGTATTCCAATATGATAAAAATACAATGACAGGAAACAATTACATATTATAAGTACTACGTATAACCTCACGCCTGTATCAATCTGCCTAGTCTTTTCCCAACTATGTTGGGGTTGGCTTCCAGTCTAACCGGATGCATATTACATGGAGCGACTGCCTATCTGACCTCCACAACCCAGTTACTGGGTAACACAATACCCCTTGGTAAGACTGGTTGTCAGACTTTCGGGCTTCTGACGACCCGTTACGACTGTCAACGATCCACGAATGAAAGCTGGGACCAACAGCTTAACGTGCTTTCCGAGCCACGGAGGAGTCTCGATAAAAGTAAAAAAAAAAGATGGTCACCCATCCACGAACCAACCCCGGCAAGCGTAGCTTAACCCGATGGATCGACCCGTGCGGCTGTTATTACGTAGCCACGAGCTCCTCCTGCCCTGCCCAACTTCACGCCTGAATAATATAAAAAAATCTCGCGTACTAAATATTGCTGTGTTTTCCTTTTATTTAGATACATGCGATAATTATTATAACGACAAACACTGTGGGTTATGATGTAGGTATGTATTTTGGTATTAGGCAAGCCTTTATATGCATAAATAAATAAAAAATACTTACTTGAATAAATAAAGCTGTCTTTAAGCAACAAAAATAAAGTATACATTAGACCAGGCTGCAAAAAAATATAAACAAACTCACGAGAATAACCTTCTCATAAGAAGAAAGAAAGCTTCATAAAACGCCATTAATCATTCTAAAATTAATCATAAATAAACATACACCCATTACACAATTTATTAATAATATAAATATATAATTTTTGGCAGTCTAGTTGATATCCTACTAATATTATAAATGTTAAAATTTGTATGTTTGGGTGTTTGTTACTCAATCACGCAAAAACGGCTCCACGCGGGCGAAGCCGCGGGCAAAAGCTAGTTCGTAATAATTATTATGTAGATCACAACAACCTCGAAGAATTGAACTTTTGGCCAGTCTTTGTTCCCTACATTTCCCAAATTAATGTTTTATTAAATTCCTCGTACGAAACGTACTCTACAAACGTCCTGCATAACTGGGCAGGGTATTAGATTAGTGGTGTGCCGGAAATCCGGTTCTCCAAAAAACGGAGGGAATAAAGAGCCTACCCGGACATACATCCGGAGCCTGCCGAGTTCTGATCAATATTCAAACTAGTATTGACTGGTACATTGAGGTCAGCAGAGATTTAAGCTTCCTTAACATAGATTTTGTAACAATCGATTCGTCACAAATGTTATTGTAAAAGGTAAATTATTTTTAAAGTGAATTTAGTTTTGGGGTTTATACGCCTAAAACCCCGTATTCAGAATACTCCTGAAACATATGCCCATCACAGAATGTCGCTGGGTACGTTTGTGGGCGAAAAGATTCGCCACACCTTCTTTAATTATTTTTTACTCCGTTGTACCTTAGTCTGGACAGGCGTTATAGTCTGGTCTGGTCTAATCATCACTCTGAGGCTTTTAATCAGATTGTTGCTAACTACAATAAATCAGAGTTTCTCTCGTCAGTACTTCATAGGCCCGGGACATACAGTATAACGTGCATTAGTCTTGGGTGACGCCGATGGCACTTCCCGAGACAAATAATGTTGTTTCCTCTAACTCCCTAGTGGTGGCGCCTATACCGTGGTACCGTCGTCCCCGGGATACATTTGTCACTTAATAGATAAATGATAAATATTTAATTTCTGTAAGTAGGATTATAAGTCAAACGCTTTTACACGTCAATCATATTTTTTATTTTTACACGCTTTATATTAGCTTCACCTGTATGTTTGTTTGTAACCGACTTCTTTGTGCGCGATTTTGACCCACTTTAAACGGCCAGATTTCGTTCAAACTTTGTAGATTTATTGAGGACCGATGACAATACACTAATTTGATAAAATTAAAAAAAAATATATATAATAATTATAAAATAAAAAAAAAATCGATCGTAAATCACTCTCTGATGCTTCGCATCATGAGTCGTGCAATAGTTTAAAATTAAAAAAACAAGCTATTATAAATAATCCAAACTAAAAAGTAGAAAATAAATAATAGTTTAAAAAAACTAAAAAACACGCTTTTTATAGAAAACCGAACTAAAAAATAGAAAATAAATTTTAATGAATTTAAATAAAGAAAATAGTGTTAAAAATTTCAATTAATATAAATTAATAATAGTGTGAATAAAAAAAAAATATTTTATTTTAAAAAAAGCGTGGGGTGCTTTTTAAGATATTATCGAAATGATAATCACTCTACTCATATCTGTCAATAAAATATTTATAACTATTGACACCATGCACCCCACGCTTTTTTTAAAATAAAATATATTTTTTTTATTCACACTATTATTAATTTATATTCATTGAAATTTTTAACACTATTTTCTTTATTTAAATTCATTAAAATTTATTTTCTATTTTTTAGTTCGGTTTTCTATAAAAAGCGTGTTTTTTAGTTTTTTTAAACTATTATTTTTATTGATGAGTACAGCGTTTTCTATCGGACTACTTCGAAAAGAAAGGCCGAAACAAACTCAGAGGTCAGTCTCTTTTAAAGTCCAGACATAATCTTGGTCGGATCATGTGAAGACCATGTAGATTGGTGTCTGAAATGGTCTTTGAAAAGAACCACACAGATTGAGTGAACCTGTTCAGTCAGTGCACGCATTTGTCAGTAATTGTGCAAAAACTCAAGTCAAAACTTAAGGAGCTTAACGATTTGACGAACAATACTAAAGAGATGACATTTGGGTAGGCCGCATAAATTACTCAAACTGACTATGATTAAAACAAACTGGAAAAAAACATTACACAGATAGTCCTCACATTCAGGAGCATAGGAATTTACCTGATCATACTGTGATAATCATCACCACACACCATATTTGCATCACCATCTTACAGCGTCATTGCATTACAAATTTCTTATGAACAGCGTCCAATGTTCATTCTTCCGTAGTTTTTTAAATCTGTGTTCAAGATATTCAACTCATCGCAATAGATGCTGCTGGCCTGTCAAATTGAAAGCAGTTTCTCAGAACTGCGGTACTCAATAAGACTGCTAGGACGTAATTCAATCGTTTCCATGGATGGAATAAGACCCAACATAATACTATGTATATTTGATTTATTTCTTGAGCACGAGCCAATAATAAAAGTCAATTTGCCTAACTTTTTCCCAACTATGGTTGGGTCGGCTTTCAGTCTTACCGGATGCAGCTGAATACCAGTGTTTTACATGGAGCTACTGCCTAACTGACCCCCACAACTCAGTTACTGGGCAACACGATACCCCTTGGTAAGGCTAAGCGTATGCTGTGACGCAGGTGATGCAGGTCCACGCAACGCAAGGCAGAGCAGTTTTTGTTATGCATGAATGTACTGACAGCTGCGTACGCTGCGGCGTAGGAATGTGCGACGCAGACATGTGTCTGTTCTGCTCTGCGTCTCGTTCTAGAGCCGGCACAGATTTTCTGCGCGATGCGTGCAGGTCTTCACTTGTTTTTTTGCTGAGACGCAGGTAATACAGCATAGCCGTCTGTTGTTGGTCCTAGCTAGGACGCGAATGTGTCTGTGTAGCTGCGTCGCAGCATACGCTCGCGGCCCATGTCTGCCTCGTCTGCCCTACCCTGCAAAATCTGTACTGTGCTGCGATGCGTCACTTGCGTCTCAGCATACACTTAGCCTTACACTGGTTGTCAGACTTTTGGGCCGTAACGACTGTCAAAGATCCACGAATGACAGCCGGGACCAACGGCACAACACAACAATGACATAATTTAAAATTACATGAGGCACGCTTGTGCATTTTATAAGGAATAGTACTCATGTAATATCTTTAGATCAGCAGTCCTATTCTGTAACCATCTCACCGTGAAAACTTAGGTGAAGTGAGCTGTCATTCCACGGGGATTGACACTATTGACAGCTCACTTCACCCAAGTTTTCACGGTGAGATGTTTACAGAATAGCATGGCTGACCTTTTCGTACCGAGGGATCAATACGGATCAACTCATCAGCGATCTAAAAAAAATATGAAATTATTTCCAGCGTAGGTCAATTTCTTCTACTTTTTTTCTAAAAAAGGATTCCATTTCTATAATGTGTGTGTCTTTTATGCTGACCTTTTTGTCGCCCACGTGAAAATAACTGAGCCGATGAGGTTCAAGTTATAATGGACATGTTAGTTATTTATGTCCAAGTACAAAATAATAATAGGTTTGGTAAAGGCTTAGTTAAAGGTCTGCACCGTAATTGTAACACACGATCAATCATAATTTGTTTCATTTTGACAGTTCAACAACATTCATTGCGTTATTTACGTTGTTGAGCAGACAAAGGATGATGGGCATTTTGTATGGCGACTGGACGTAAAACCAATAGGTATTAATTAAATCTATCGTAATATTTAGTAGGTACTCCATAGTAAGATAACGTTTACATGAATTTCATCTTTATTATAACTGGGGTTGAGGAGCAGTGAAGTCCAAAATGTGGATTAAAATTAATGGATTTAAATTTTAAAATTTTATTTTAATTATATTTATATTTATTTCGACTCTGTTGGTTGAACGTCCAATTTGCTCATCATTCTTTTTTGAACATATATTAAGCAATGGATTAGCAATATACTTCAAAATGATTCAGATTGTGATTGATCGTGTGTTAAGCAAATAGGTTGCTGGTCTATTAAAAAAATCATCTTTTTTTTCTCTCTCGAAATATCTGTCGTGTGAAGGTTAATTTTTCACTTCACGTCCTCGGCACTGTACAAAAAATTGTATTGGCTACTTGGTAGACAGTCGCCATTGTCAATACCTAACAAATTGTTGTTATGTAAACAAGTTTTAAAAACTGTATGAACCACCGTATTCAGCAGTGAATGTTGAGGCGAACCCACTCCTTGACACAATTAATGCGAAGACTTAAAAGGATAAAACCTTTTGAGTTAGTTTAGTGCAGTGTAAGTGAACTTAAAATGAAGTGCAAGTGCTGACTTTTAAAAAGAACACGTGAATCAAGTGCCTTCCCCTTAACGTATAGTGAATAAGAAAGACGTTATTGGATGATTTCTTAATTGTATACCTACTTAGCAGTTTAAGTTATATTTAAATGACTTATTAGCTAATAGGCTAGATTGTAATGTGAATAAAGTATCACAGGAATAAAGTATCACCAGCTGTGATACTTTATAAAGGCTCGTGCAGACCAATGCGACGCGACTGCGCGACGCGAGTAGAACAATACAATTTCCAAGAAAACTACTCTGAATAACAATAACCGGTGTCGCGTCGCGCTGTCGCGTCGCGCTTGTCTGCACGAAGCTTAAAGGAAAAATAAAAATAAAAAAACTTCCTCGACAGATTGATTTTTTACTGAGTGCCACACTCTCACACACACACACACACACACACACACCAACAGATCAGTTTAACCCCACAGCAATACACACACCAACAGACCAGTTTAACTCCACAGCAACACACTCACACACAATTGAGTAATTGTGTGTAAGTGTGTTGCTATGGAGTGTGTGGTTAGATGTTAACATATTTATTGAGGTTTAATGGGTATTAAACCCACTGAATAAATATGTTGACATCAGAATTATTACGCAATTATAAATATTTTGTAAAAACTTGTCAACCCCATTGAAGAACCCTGTCCTTCAAGACATACGATTTTCCTAGTCGGTACTCATTTGTACGTACGGTCTTACTCATTTGTAATAACCATACCCATTCCATAATTAAACATCACTGATGTTACCTAGGCTAAGCTTTTGGTAACTAAATGATTACATACTTACAATGTAAGGATTATTGCGGCAACTACCTACTAAGACTTCAGTTTATAACTCATTAGTCGAAGTAAAGGATCAGCGCAGAAAACCACTTTGAAACTTGAATTTAAACGTAGACAGTAATCGTGAATTAATCACAGTGATATTTAGGTCGCGTCCTATTAAAAAGCGATCGTGAACCTGAACGCGTGGTCGCACCGACAGAGGGCGCTTTCCGGTTTTCCGAACAAAGTGGTATACGAACGCGACGACCGCGTATTCGCGCGGCGATTGCGTTAATTATATTTTAGGACGCGGGATTACTGTCGTTGCAATAAGGTTGCTGTTGTGTTGCTGCCATTGACGAGTCAATCCAAATCACTAACATAAATTCTCGATATAAGTAATAAGGTTGCTATTGGGTCGCTGTCAGAGGTTAAATAACTATGAAAAAACTCAACGAAATCTTATCGTTCATACGATTCGATTTTATCACGTATACGGTTTTACCGTATTCGAGATAGTCGTTCACACGACGACCATTTCCATTCGATTCGCAGCTACGTCACAAGGACAATTTGCGTGCACGCGCGCGATTCTCGTACGTAAATACAAAAAAGCACGGTGCGACCCTCTTGTCTTGTGCAATGGTTCATACAAATTATGCGAAGGTGTTTTAGGGGTTTTTCTCAATGTCAACGTGTACAAAGTTGAACTAACAAGTTAGTTGAAGATTTTGTCGCTTTCGTTTTTTTCGAAGTCGCACGCTTTTACGAAGTCACTCACTACATTGTTTTGACCCATTAGTGACCCTACATATAAAAAACAATATCTACACATAGAACCAATTTACCTCCACTCAATTAGCTTGTACAATCAATCAATTCGTTGTCTATTACGCAGACGAGGATAAAAACGGCCCGTCATTAAAATTTCATCCTTATTATCTGGACAAAAGATGTTAATTTAGTTTGAAGTCTTCTTATTAGCTAGTTGACGTGGTAATCAATTGGATCGGATGTCCCTTTGTCGATAACAATGTGTAAAAAAACCATGTCCGATCAGAAAAGGGCACTGCAATAACATTACCAAAAAGTAATAAAAAACTTTATTATTATTAAAGATAAAAAAGTTATAGCTATTTTAAATTCACGTTTTTAGTACCAAAATTATCTCAATTCCATTAAAAATTAGCAAATTATCAACAGGGGTTATAATTTATGACTTGTAGACACCCGCTAAACGACAGTCGCCCATGCCCCATGTATTATCCCGGTAAAAGCCCCCTATGAAAAAAAAAAGCGGGGTATTTTTTTTTTTTTCCTGAAAATTACACACAACAATAGACTCTCAGTATGTACAGGTACAACACGGATCGAACAGGGTTTTTTTTACAAAGAAAGAAAGAAAGAAAGAAAATACATTTATTTAGCACAGACTAAAACACACATAATATTTTACAAATTTCACAGAAGATATTAAAAGAAAAAAAAAAAGTGTAAACTGCGATGTAAGCAGAAATTTGATGGGGAGTGTGCCTTAGAGCTGCACCAAAAACGCCCAGTTTAGCAAAAATGCAAGACAACTATAAGTGCCTGACGCTGGTTTTCAACTGGACCTGAGACACATAGTTACACATTGTATAATTATTAGTATTTGGAATGAGGTTTTAAAAATAATGTAGTAATTAGAATTCATTGTCAGTGACAGCTGAATAGAAAGTGGTCAAAATGGAGTTATACGTCCTCGTGGCAATAACACTAAGGGGATACCGGATATTAAAAATTTCCTCGTTGGTTTTGTGGTCGCAAGCTGACATTTCAAAGTGCCTCGTTGGTTTAGAAGTCGAAAGGGCGACAGCTACTGTGCGTGAGGGCATGTTCGATTCCCAGATCGGGCGGTGTTATTAGGTTTTCCCGTTAGTTATTCAAAAGCAGCCCTGAGTCTGAACTGGTTCCCTATTAATTATACTTCACATAACTGGCTACAGTTACTCTCCACCTCTGCTACTCCCTTCGGGAATACACGCGTAATGTTTTGCTATATATTTTTTTAATAATAAATATGTAAAAATATATGTGTGTTCGTATAATACGTAGAACGGTGTGCTAATGCGCTCTTCAAGAAGCGAAAATTACCTACCACGTGCTCTCTACTGGAAACTGAAAAAAATATTCCAGGATAATTTTTTTCTTAACCTCAACTCATAATAACTCAAGATTTGAATTAAATAGAAAACACAGTTCTTTTTTCATTTATTATAATTTATTTATTGAATCATAATATAGTTCATAGGCTAGGGTCATGTATGGAATTGCACATCGGGAAAATGTCTCCACGGCTTAGCTGTTAAACAATTCGATTACTGTATGAGACATTTCCTGGTTCTGTACTCTTTTGTTTTGGTGGTCAGAATTGGCCCCCTAATGGTTTAACACCACTGGATTTATTTTTATGGGGTTATTTGAAGTCAAGTCTAGGGACAATAAGCCCACAACCACACACCAGTGCATTGAAGGAGGTGATTCACCGGTGTACCAACGAAATTCAACCACATTTACACAAAAGGTCATGGAAAATTTCGACGAGTGTGCGTTTGTGCCAGCTAAGCCGTGGAGGCCATTTGCCCGCTGTACTATGTCATACATAACCACCCTATGTACCTATGTACTTTATGATTTAATAAAGAAATTACCTATAATTAAAGTAAAAAATACTGTGTTTTCTATTTAATTCAAATCTTGCGTAAATTTAAGGACACCCTTTAATAAATAGGTTGTATTAAAATTAATTTAATCAAACCACAAAACCTTTTAACACGTTACTTAACTCTTTGAAAAGCTAGTGTTATTGTTGTTTTCTTTGCAATTAATGGGATGTATTCCAATATGATAAAAATACAATGACAGGAAACAATTACATATTATAAGTACTACGTATAACCTCACGCCTGTATCAATCTGCCTAGTCTTTTCCCAACTATGTTGGGGTTGGCTTCCAGTCTAACCGGATGCATATTACATGGAGCGACTGCCTATCTGACCTCCACAACCCAGTTACTGGGTAACACAATACCCCTTGGTAAGACTGGTTGTCAGACTTTCGGGCTTCTGACGACCCGTTACGACTGTCAACGATCCACGAATGAAAGCTGGGACCAACAGCTTAACGTGCTTTCCGAGCCACGGAGGAGTCTCGATAAAAGTAAAAAAAAAAAGATGGTCACCCATCCACGAACCAACCCCGGCAAGCGTAGCTTAACCCGATGGATCGACCCGTGCGGCTGTTATTACGTAGCCACGAGCTCCTCCTGCCCTGCCCAACTTCACGCCTGAATAATATAAAAAAATCTCGCGTACTAAATATTGCTGTGTTTTCCTTTTATTTAGATACATGCGATAATTATTATAACGACAAACACTGTGGGTTATGATGTAGGTATGTATTTTGGTATTAGGCAAGCCTTTATATGCATAAATAAATAAAAAATACTTACTTGAATAAATAAAGCTGTCTTTAAGCAACAAAAATAAAGTATACATTAGACCAGGCTGCAAAAAAATATAAACAAACTCACGAGAATAACCTTCTCATAAGAAGAAAGAAAGCTTCATAAAACGCCATTAATCATTCTAAAATTAATCATAAATAAACATACACCCATTACACAATTTATTAATAATATAAATATATAATTTTTGGCAGTCTAGTTGATATCCTACTAATATTATAAATGTTAAAATTTGTATGTTTGGGTGTTTGTTACTCAATCACGCAAAAACGGCTCCACGCGGGCGAAGCCGCGGGCAAAAGCTAGTTCGTAATAATTATTATGTAGATCACAACAACCTCGAAGAATTGAACTTTTGGCCAGTCTTTGTTCCCTACATTTCCCAAATTAATGTTTTATTAAATTCCTCGTACGAAACGTACTCTACAAACGTCCTGCATAACTGGGCAGGGTATTAGATTAGTGGTGTGCCGGAAATCCGGTTCTCCAAAAAACGGAGGGAATAAAGAGCCTACCCGGACATACATCCGGAGCCTGCCGAGTTCTGATCAATATTCAAACTAGTATTGACTGGTACATTGAGGTCAGCAGAGATTTAAGCTTCCTTAACATAGATTTTGTAACAATCGATTCGTCACAAATGTTATTGTAAAAGGTAAATTATTTTTAAAGTGAATTTAGTTTTGGGGTTTATACGCCTAAAACCCCGTATTCAGAATACTCCTGAAACATATGCCCATCACAGAATGTCGCTGGGTACGTTTGTGGGCGAAAAGATTCGCCACACCTTCTTTAATTATTTTTTACTCCGTTGTACCTTAGTCTGGACAGGCGTTATAGTCTGGTCTGGTCTAATCATCACTCTGAGGCTTTTAATCAGATTGTTGCTAACTACAATAAATCAGAGTTTCTCTCGTCAGTACTTCATAGGCCCGGGACATACAGTATAACGTGCATTAGTCTTGGGTGACGCCGATGGCACTTCCCGAGACAAATAATGTTGTTTCCTCTAACTCCCTAGTGGTGGCGCCTATACCGTGGTACCGTCGTCCCCGGGATACATTTGTCACTTAATAGATAAATGATAAATATTTAATTTCTGTAAGTAGGATTATAAGTCAAACGCTTTTACACGTCAATCATATTTTTTATTTTTACACGCTTTATATTAGCTTCACCTGTATGTTTGTTTGTAACCGACTTCTTTGTGCGCGATTTTGACCCACTTTAAACGGCCAGATTTCGTTCAAACTTTGTAGATTTATTGAGGACCGATGACAATACACTAATTTGATAAAATTAAAAAAAAATATATATAATAATTATAAAATAAAAAAAAAATCGATCGTAAATCACTCTCTGATGCTTCGCATCATGAGTCGTGCAATAGTTTAAAATTAAAAAAACAAGCTATTATAAATAATCCAAACTAAAAAGTAGAAAATAAATAATAGTTTAAAAAAACTAAAAAACACGCTTTTTATAGAAAACCGAACTAAAAAATAGAAAATAAATTTTAATGAATTTAAATAAAGAAAATAGTGTTAAAAATTTCAATTAATATAAATTAATAATAGTGTGAATAAAAAAAAAATATTTTATTTTAAAAAAAGCGTGGGGTGCTTTTTAAGATATTATCGAAATGATAATCACTCTACTCATATCTGTCAATAAAATATTTATAACTATTGACACCATGCACCCCACGCTTTTTTTAAAATAAAATATATTTTTTTTATTCACACTATTATTAATTTATATTCATTGAAATTTTTAACACTATTTTCTTTATTTAAATTCATTAAAATTTATTTTCTATTTTTTAGTTCGGTTTTCTATAAAAAGCGTGTTTTTTAGTTTTTTTAAACTATTATTTTTATTGATGAGTACAGCGTTTTCTATCGGACTACTTCGAAAAGAAAGGCCGAAACAAACTCAGAGGTCAGTCTCTTTTAAAGTCCAGACATAATCTTGGTCGGATCATGTGAAGACCATGTAGATTGGTGTCTGAAATGGTCTTTGAAAAGAACCACACAGATTGAGTGAACCTGTTCAGTCAGTGCACGCATTTGTCAGTAATTGTGCAAAAACTCAAGTCAAAACTTAAGGAGCTTAACGATTTGACGAACAATACTAAAGAGATGACATTTGGGTAGGCCGCATAAATTACTCAAACTGACTATGATTAAAACAAACTGGAAAAAAACATTACACAGATAGTCCTCACATTCAGGAGCATAGGAATTTACCTGATCATACTGTGATAATCATCACCACACACCATATTTGCATCACCATCTTACAGCGTCATTGCATTACAAATTTCTTATGAACAGCGTCCAATGTTCATTCTTCCGTAGTTTTTTAAATCTGTGTTCAAGATATTCAACTCATCGCAATAGATGCTGCTGGCCTGTCAAATTGAAAGCAGTTTCTCAGAACTGCGGTACTCAATAAGACTGCTAGGACGTAATTCAATCGTTTCCATGGATGGAATAAGACCCAACATAATACTATGTATATTTGATTTATTTCTTGAGCACGAGCCAATAATAAAAGTCAATTTGCCTAACTTTTTCCCAACTATGGTTGGGTCGGCTTTCAGTCTTACCGGATGCAGCTGAATACCAGTGTTTTACATGGAGCTACTGCCTAACTGACCCCCACAACTCAGTTACTGGGCAACACGATACCCCTTGGTAAGGCTAAGCGTATGCTGTGACGCAGGTGATGCAGGTCCACGCAACGCAAGGCAGAGCAGTTTTTGTTATGCATGAATGTACTGACAGCTGCGTACGCTGCGGCGTAGGAATGTGCGACGCAGACATGTGTCTGTTCTGCTCTGCGTCTCGTTCTAGAGCCGGCACAGATTTTCTGCGCGATGCGTGCAGGTCTTCACTTGTTTTTTTGCTGAGACGCAGGTAATACAGCATAGCCGTCTGTTGTTGGTCCTAGCTAGGACGCGAATGTGTCTGTGTAGCTGCGTCGCAGCATACGCTCGCGGCCCATGTCTGCCTCGTCTGCCCTACCCTGCAAAATCTGTACTGTGCTGCGATGCGTCACTTGCGTCTCAGCATACACTTAGCCTTACACTGGTTGTCAGACTTTTGGGCCGTAACGACTGTCAAAGATCCACGAATGACAGCCGGGACCAACGGCACAACACAACAATGACATAATTTAAAATTACATGAGGCACGCTTGTGCATTTTATAAGGAATAGTACTCATGTAATATCTTTAGATCAGCAGTCCTATTCTGTAACCATCTCACCGTGAAAACTTAGGTGAAGTGAGCTGTCATTCCACGGGGATTGACACTATTGACAGCTCACTTCACCCAAGTTTTCACGGTGAGATGTTTACAGAATAGCATGGCTGACCTTTTCGTACCGAGGGATCAATACGGATCAACTCATCAGCGATCTAAAAAAAATATGAAATTATTTCCAGCGTAGGTCAATTTCTTCTACTTTTTTTCTAAAAAAGGATTCCATTTCTATAATGTGTGTGTCTTTTATGCTGACCTTTTTGTCGCCCACGTGAAAATAACTGAGCCGATGAGGTTCAAGTTATAATGGACATGTTAGTTATTTATGTCCAAGTACAAAATAATAATAGGTTTGGTAAAGGCTTAGTTAAAGGTCTGCACCGTAATTGTAACACACGATCAATCATAATTTGTTTCATTTTGACAGTTCAACAACATTCATTGCGTTATTTACGTTGTTGAGCAGACAAAGGATGATGGGCATTTTGTATGGCGACTGGACGTAAAACCAATAGGTATTAATTAAATCTATCGTAATATTTAGTAGGTACTCCATAGTAAGATAACGTTTACATGAATTTCATCTTTATTATAACTGGGGTTGAGGAGCAGTGAAGTCCAAAATGTGGATTAAAATTAATGGATTTAAATTTTAAAATTTTATTTTAATTATATTTATATTTATTTCGACTCTGTTGGTTGAACGTCCAATTTGCTCATCATTCTTTTTTGAACATATATTAAGCAATGGATTAGCAATATACTTCAAAATGATTCAGATTGTGATTGATCGTGTGTTAAGCAAATAGGTTGCTGGTCTATTAAAAAAATCATCTTTTTTTTCTCTCTCGAAATATCTGTCGTGTGAAGGTTAATTTTTCACTTCACGTCCTCGGCACTGTACAAAAAATTGTATTGGCTACTTGGTAGACAGTCGCCATTGTCAATACCTAACAAATTGTTGTTATGTAAACAAGTTTTAAAAACTGTATGAACCACCGTATTCAGCAGTGAATGTTGAGGCGAACCCACTCCTTGACACAATTAATGCGAAGACTTAAAAGGATAAAACCTTTTGAGTTAGTTTAGTGCAGTGTAAGTGAACTTAAAATGAAGTGCAAGTGCTGACTTTTAAAAAGAACACGTGAATCAAGTGCCTTCCCCTTAACGTATAGTGAATAAGAAAGACGTTATTGGATGATTTCTTAATTGTATACCTACTTAGCAGTTTAAGTTATATTTAAATGACTTATTAGCTAATAGGCTAGATTGTAATGTGAATAAAGTATCACAGGAATAAAGTATCACCAGCTGTGATACTTTATAAAGGCTCGTGCAGACCAATGCGACGCGACTGCGCGACGCGAGTAGAACAATACAATTTCCAAGAAAACTACTCTGAATAACAATAACCGGTGTCGCGTCGCGCTGTCGCGTCGCGCTTGTCTGCACGAAGCTTAAAGGAAAAATAAAAATAAAAAAACTTCCTCGACAGATTGATTTTTTACTGAGTGCCACACTCTCACACACACACACACACACACCAACAGATCAGTTTAACCCCACAGCAATACACACACCAACAGACCAGTTTAACTCCACAGCAACACACTCACACACAATTGAGTAATTGTGTGTAAGTGTGTTGCTATGGAGTGTGTGGTTAGATGTTAACATATTTATTGAGGTTTAATGGGTATTAAACCCACTGAATAAATATGTTGACATCAGAATTATTACGCAATTATAAATATTTTGTAAAAACTTGTCAACCCCATTGAAGAACCCTGTCCTTCAAGACATACGATTTTCCTAGTCGGTACTCATTTGTACGTACGGTCTTACTCATTTGTAATAACCATACCCATTCCATAATTAAACATCACTGATGTTACCTAGGCTAAGCTTTTGGTAACTAAATGATTACATACTTACAATGTAAGGATTATTGCGGCAACTACCTACTAAGACTTCAGTTTATAACTCATTAGTCGAAGTAAAGGATCAGCGCAGAAAACCACTTTGAAACTTGAATTTAAACGTAGACAGTAATCGTGAATTAATCACAGTGATATTTAGGTCGCGTCCTATTAAAAAGCGATCGTGAACCTGAACGCGTGGTCGCACCGACAGAGGGCGCTTTCCGGTTTTCCGAACAAAGTGGTATACGAACGCGACGACCGCGTATTCGCGCGGCGATTGCGTTAATTATATTTTAGGACGCGGGATTACTGTCGTTGCAATAAGGTTGCTGTTGTGTTGCTGCCATTGACGAGTCAATCCAAATCACTAACATAAATTCTCGATATAAGTAATAAGGTTGCTATTGGGTCGCTGTCAGAGGTTAAATAACTATGAAAAAACTCAACGAAATCTTATCGTTCATACGATTCGATTTTATCACGTATACGGTTTTACCGTATTCGAGATAGTCGTTCACACGACGACCATTTCCATTCGATTCGCAGCTACGTCACAAGGACAATTTGCGTGCACGCGCGCGATTCTCGTACGTAAATACAAAAAAGCACGGTGCGACCCTCTTGTCTTGTGCAATGGTTCATACAAATTATGCGAAGGTGTTTTAGGGGTTTTTCTCAATGTCAACGTGTACAAAGTTGAACTAACAAGTTAGTTGAAGATTTTGTCGCTTTCGTTTTTTTCGAAGTCGCACGCTTTTACGAAGTCACTCACTACATTGTTTTGACCCATTAGTGACCCTACATATAAAAAACAATATCTACACATAGAACCAATTTACCTCCACTCAATTAGCTTGTACAATCAATCAATTCGTTGTCTATTACGCAGACGAGGATAAAAACGGCCCGTCATTAAAATTTCATCCTTATTATCTGGACAAAAGATGTTAATTTAGTTTGAAGTCTTCTTATTAGCTAGTTGACGTGGTAATCAATTGGATCGGATGTCCCTTTGTCGATAACAATGTGTAAAAAAACCATGTCCGATCAGAAAAGGGCACTGCAATAACATTACCAAAAAGTAATAAAAAACTTTATTATTATTAAAGATAAAAAAGTTATAGCTATTTTAAATTCACGTTTTTAGTACCAAAATTATCTCAATTCCATTAAAAATTAGCAAATTATCAACAGGGGTTATAATTTATGACTTGTAGACACCCGCTAAACGACAGTCGCCCATGCCCCATGTATTATCCCGGTAAAAGCCCCCTATGAAAAAAAAAAGCGGGGTATTTTTTTTTTTTTCCTGAAAATTACACACAACAATAGACTCTCAGTATGTACAGGTACAACACGGATCGAACAGGGTTTTTTTTACAAAGAAAGAAAGAAAGAAAGAAAATACATTTATTTAGCACAGACTAAAACACACATAATATTTTACAAATTTCACAGAAGATATTAAAAGAAAAAAAAAAAGTGTAAACTGCGATGTAAGCAGAAATTTGATGGGGAGTGTGCCTTAGAGCTGCACCAAAAACGCCCAGTTTAGCAAAAATGCAAGACAACTATAAGTGCCTGACGCTGGTTTTCAACTGGACCTGAGACACATAGTTACACATTGTATAATTATTAGTATTTGGAATGAGGTTTTAAAAATAATGTAGTAATTAGAATTCATTGTCAGTGACAGCTGAATAGAAAGTGGTCAAAATGGAGTTATACGTCCTCGTGGCAATAACACTAAGGGGATACCGGATATTAAAAATTTCCTCGTTGGTTTTGTGGTCGCAAGCTGACATTTCAAAGTGCCTCGTTGGTTTAGAAGTCGAAAGGGCGACAGCTACTGTGCGTGAGGGCATGTTCGATTCCCAGATCGGGCGGTGTTATTAGGTTTTCCCGTTAGTTATTCAAAAGCAGCCCTGAGTCTGAACTGGTTCCCTATTAATTATACTTCACATAACTGGCTACAGTTACTCTCCACCTCTGCTACTCCCTTCGGGAATACACGCGTAATGTTTTGCTATATATTTTTTTAATAATAAATATGTAAAAATATATGTGTGTTCGTATAATACGTAGAACGGTGTGCTAATGCGCTCTTCAAGAAGCGAAAATTACCTACCACGTGCTCTCTACTGGAAACTGAAAAAAATATTCCAGGATAATTTTTTTCTTAACCTCAACTCATAATAACTCAAGATTTGAATTAAATAGAAAACACAGTTCTTTTTTCATTTATTATAATTTATTTATTGAATCATAATATAGTTCATAGGCTAGGGTCATGTATGGAATTGCACATCGGGAAAATGTCTCCACGGCTTAGCTGTTAAACAATTCGATTACTGTATGAGACATTTCCTGGTTCTGTACTCTTTTGTTTTGGTGGTCAGAATTGGCCCCCTAATGGTTTAACACCACTGGATTTATTTTTATGGGGTTATTTGAAGTCAAGTCTAGGGACAATAAGCCCACAACCACACACCAGTGCATTGAAGGAGGTGATTCACCGGTGTACCAACGAAATTCAACCACATTTACACAAAAGGTCATGGAAAATTTCGACGAGTGTGCGTTTGTGCCAGCTAAGCCGTGGAGGCCATTTGCCCGCTGTACTATGTCATACATAACCACCCTATGTACCTATGTACTTTATGATTTAATAAAGAAATTACCTATAATTAAAGTAAAAAATACTGTGTTTTCTATTTAATTCAAATCTTGCGTAAATTTAAGGACACCCTTTAATAAATAGGTTGTATTAAAATTAATTTAATCAAACCACAAAACCTTTTAACACGTTACTTAACTCTTTGAAAAGCTAGTGTTATTGTTGTTTTCTTTGCAATTAATGGGATGTATTCCAATATGATAAAAATACAATGACAGGAAACAATTACATATTATAAGTACTACGTATAACCTCACGCCTGTATCAATCTGCCTAGTCTTTTCCCAACTATGTTGGGGTTGGCTTCCAGTCTAACCGGATGCATATTACATGGAGCGACTGCCTATCTGACCTCCACAACCCAGTTACTGGGTAACACAATACCCCTTGGTAAGACTGGTTGTCAGACTTTCGGGCTTCTGACGACCCGTTACGACTGTCAACGATCCACGAATGAAAGCTGGGACCAACAGCTTAACGTGCTTTCCGAGCCACGGAGGAGTCTCGATAAAAGTAAAAAAAAAAAGATGGTCACCCATCCACGAACCAACCCCGGCAAGCGTAGCTTAACCCGATGGATCGACCCGTGCGGCTGTTATTACGTAGCCACGAGCTCCTCCTGCCCTGCCCAACTTCACGCCTGAATAATATAAAAAAATCTCGCGTACTAAATATTGCTGTGTTTTCCTTTTATTTAGATACATGCGATAATTATTATAACGACAAACACTGTGGGTTATGATGTAGGTATGTATTTTGGTATTAGGCAAGCCTTTATATGCATAAATAAATAAAAAATACTTACTTGAATAAATAAAGCTGTCTTTAAGCAACAAAAATAAAGTATACATTAGACCAGGCTGCAAAAAAATATAAACAAACTCACGAGAATAACCTTCTCATAAGAAGAAAGAAAGCTTCATAAAACGCCATTAATCATTCTAAAATTAATCATAAATAAACATACACCCATTACACAATTTATTAATAATATAAATATATAATTTTTGGCAGTCTAGTTGATATCCTACTAATATTATAAATGTTAAAATTTGTATGTTTGGGTGTTTGTTACTCAATCACGCAAAAACGGCTCCACGCGGGCGAAGCCGCGGGCAAAAGCTAGTTCGTAATAATTATTATGTAGATCACAACAACCTCGAAGAATTGAACTTTTGGCCAGTCTTTGTTCCCTACATTTCCCAAATTAATGTTTTATTAAATTCCTCGTACGAAACGTACTCTACAAACGTCCTGCATAACTGGGCAGGGTATTAGATTAGTGGTGTGCCGGAAATCCGGTTCTCCAAAAAACGGAGGGAATAAAGAGCCTACCCGGACATACATCCGGAGCCTGCCGAGTTCTGATCAATATTCAAACTAGTATTGACTGGTACATTGAGGTCAGCAGAGATTTAAGCTTCCTTAACATAGATTTTGTAACAATCGATTCGTCACAAATGTTATTGTAAAAGGTAAATTATTTTTAAAGTGAATTTAGTTTTGGGGTTTATACGCCTAAAACCCCGTATTCAGAATACTCCTGAAACATATGCCCATCACAGAATGTCGCTGGGTACGTTTGTGGGCGAAAAGATTCGCCACACCTTCTTTAATTATTTTTTACTCCGTTGTACCTTAGTCTGGACAGGCGTTATAGTCTGGTCTGGTCTAATCATCACTCTGAGGCTTTTAATCAGATTGTTGCTAACTACAATAAATCAGAGTTTCTCTCGTCAGTACTTCATAGGCCCGGGACATACAGTATAACGTGCATTAGTCTTGGGTGACGCCGATGGCACTTCCCGAGACAAATAATGTTGTTTCCTCTAACTCCCTAGTGGTGGCGCCTATACCGTGGTACCGTCGTCCCCGGGATACATTTGTCACTTAATAGATAAATGATAAATATTTAATTTCTGTAAGTAGGATTATAAGTCAAACGCTTTTACACGTCAATCATATTTTTTATTTTTACACGCTTTATATTAGCTTCACCTGTATGTTTGTTTGTAACCGACTTCTTTGTGCGCGATTTTGACCCACTTTAAACGGCCAGATTTCGTTCAAACTTTGTAGATTTATTGAGGACCGATGACAATACACTAATTTGATAAAATTAAAAAAAAATATATATAATAATTATAAAATAAAAAAAAAATCGATCGTAAATCACTCTCTGATGCTTCGCATCATGAGTCGTGCAATAGTTTAAAATTAAAAAAACAAGCTATTATAAATAATCCAAACTAAAAAGTAGAAAATAAATAATAGTTTAAAAAAACTAAAAAACACGCTTTTTATAGAAAACCGAACTAAAAAATAGAAAATAAATTTTAATGAATTTAAATAAAGAAAATAGTGTTAAAAATTTCAATTAATATAAATTAATAATAGTGTGAATAAAAAAAAAATATTTTATTTTAAAAAAAGCGTGGGGTGCTTTTTAAGATATTATCGAAATTATAATCACTCTACTCATATCTGTCAATAAAATATTTATAACTATTGACACCATGCACCCCACGCTTTTTTTAAAATAAAATATATTTTTTTTATTCACACTATTATTAATTTATATTCATTGAAATTTTTAACACTATTTTCTTTATTTAAATTCATTAAAATTTATTTTCTATTTTTTAGTTCGGTTTTCTATAAAAAGCGTGTTTTTTAGTTTTTTTAAACTATTATTTTTATTGATGAGTACAGCGTTTTCTATCGGACTACTTCGAAAAGAAAGGCCGAAACAAACTCAGAGGTCAGTCTCTTTTAAAGTCCAGACATAATCTTGGTCGGATCATGTGAAGACCATGTAGATTGGTGTCTGAAATGGTCTTTGAAAAGAACCACACAGATTGAGTGAACCTGTTCAGTCAGTGCACGCATTTGTCAGTAATTGTGCAAAAACTCAAAGCAAAACTTAAGGAGCTTAACGATTTGACGAACAATACTAAAGAGATGACATTTGGGTAGGCCGCATAAATTACTCAAACTGACTATGATTAAAACAAACTGGAAAAAAACATTACACAGATAGTCCTCACATTCAGGAGCATAGGAATTTACCTGATCATACTGTGATAATCATCACCACACACCATATTTGCATCACCATCTTACAGCGTCATTGCATTACAAATTTCTTATGAACAGCGTCCAATGTTCATTCTTCCGTAGTTTTTTAAATCTGTGTTCAAGATATTCAACTCATCGCAATAGATGCTGCTGGCCTGTCAAATTGAAAGCAGTTTCTCAGAACTGCGGTACTCAATAAGACTGCTAGGACGTAATTCAATCGTTTCCATGGATGGAATAAGACCCAACATAATACTATGTATATTTGATTTATTTCTTGAGCACGAGCCAATAATAAAAGTCAATTTGCCTAACTTTTTCCCAACTATGGTTGGGTCGGCTTTCAGTCTTACCGGATGCAGCTGAATACCAGTGTTTTACATGGAGCTACTGCCTAACTGACCCCCACAACTCAGTTACTGGGCAACACGATACCCCTTGGTAAGGCTAAGCGTATGCTGTGACGCAGGTGATGCAGGTCCACGCAACGCAAGGCAGAGCAGTTTTTGTTATGCATGAATGTACTGACAGCTGCGTACGCTGCGGCGTAGGAATGTGCGACGCAGACATGTGTCTGTTCTGCTCTGCGTCTCGTTCTAGAGCCGGCACAGATTTTCTGCGCGATGCGTGCAGGTCTTCACTTGTTTTTTTGCTGAGACGCAGGTAATACAGCATAGCCGTCTGTTGTTGGTCCTAGCTAGGACGCGAATGTGTCTGTGTAGCTGCGTCGCAGCATACGCTCGCGGCCCATGTCTGCCTCGTCTGCCCTACCCTGCAAAATCTGTACTGTGCTGCGATGCGTCACTTGCGTCTCAGCATACACTTAGCCTTACACTGGTTGTCAGACTTTTGGGCCGTAACGACTGTCAAAGATCCACGAATGACAGCCGGGACCAACGGCACAACACAACAATGACATAATTTAAAATTACATGAGGCACGCTTGTGCATTTTATAAGGAATAGTACTCATGTAATATCTTTAGATCAGCAGTCCTATTCTGTAACCATCTCACCGTGAAAACTTAGGTGAAGTGAGCTGTCATTCCACGGGGATTGACACTATTGACAGCTCACTTCACCCAAGTTTTCACGGTGAGATGTTTACAGAATAGCATGGCTGACCTTTTCGTACCGAGGGATCAATACGGATCAACTCATCAGCGATCTAAAAAAAATATGAAATTATTTCCAGCGTAGGTCAATTTCTTCTACTTTTTTTCTAAAAAAGGATTCCATTTCTATAATGTGTGTGTCTTTTATGCTGACCTTTTTGTCGCCCACGTGAAAATAACTGAGCCGATGAGGTTCAAGTTATAATGGACATGTTAGTTATTTATGTCCAAGTACAAAATAATAATAGGTTTGGTAAAGGCTTAGTTAAAGGTCTGCACCGTAATTGTAACACACGATCAATCATAATTTGTTTCATTTTGACAGTTCAACAACATTCATTGCGTTATTTACGTTGTTGAGCAGACAAAGGATGATGGGCATTTTGTATGGCGACTGGACGTAAAACCAATAGGTATTAATTAAATCTATCGTAATATTTAGTAGGTACTCCATAGTAAGATAACGTTTACATGAATTTCATCTTTATTATAACTGGGGTTGAGGAGCAGTGAAGTCCAAAATGTGGATTAAAATTAATGGATTTAAATTTTAAAATTTTATTTTAATTATATTTATATTTATTTCGACTCTGTTGGTTGAACGTCCAATTTGCTCATCATTCTTTTTTGAACATATATTAAGCAATGGATTAGCAATATACTTCAAAATGATTCAGATTGTGATTGATCGTGTGTTAAGCAAATAGGTTGCTGGTCTATTAAAAAAATCATCTTTTTTTTCTCTCTCGAAATATCTGTCGTGTGAAGGTTAATTTTTCACTTCACGTCCTCGGCACTGTACAAAAAATTGTATTGGCTACTTGGTAGACAGTCGCCATTGTCAATACCTAACAAATTGTTGTTATGTAAACAAGTTTTAAAAACTGTATGAACCACCGTATTCAGCAGTGAATGTTGAGGCGAACCCACTCCTTGACACAATTAATGCGAAGACTTAAAAGGATAAAACCTTTTGAGTTAGTTTAGTGCAGTGTAAGTGAACTTAAAATGAAGTGCAAGTGCTGACTTTTAAAAAGAACACGTGAATCAAGTGCCTTCCCCTTAACGTATAGTGAATAAGAAAGACGTTATTGGATGATTTCTTAATTGTATACCTACTTAGCAGTTTAAGTTATATTTAAATGACTTATTAGCTAATAGGCTAGATTGTAATGTGAATAAAGTATCACAGGAATAAAGTATCACCAGCTGTGATACTTTATAAAGGCTCGTGCAGACCAATGCGACGCGACTGCGCGACGCGAGTAGAACAATACAATTTCCAAGAAAACTACTCTGAATAACAATAACCGGTGTCGCGTCGCGCTGTCGCGTCGCGCTTGTCTGCACGAAGCTTAAAGGAAAAATAAAAATAAAAAAACTTCCTCGACAGATTGATTTTTTACTGAGTGCCACACTCTCACACACACACACACACACACACACACCAACAGATCAGTTTAACCCCACAGCAATACACACACCAACAGACCAGTTTAACTCCACAGCAACACACTCACACACAATTGAGTAATTGTGTGTAAGTGTGTTGCTATGGAGTGTGTGGTTAGATGTTAACATATTTATTGAGGTTTAATGGGTATTAAACCCACTGAATAAATATGTTGACATCAGAATTATTACGCAATTATAAATATTTTGTAAAAACTTGTCAACCCCATTGAAGAACCCTGTCCTTCAAGACATACGATTTTCCTAGTCGGTACTCATTTGTACGTACGGTCTTACTCATTTGTAATAACCATACCCATTCCATAATTAAACATCACTGATGTTACCTAGGCTAAGCTTTTGGTAACTAAATGATTACATACTTACAATGTAAGGATTATTGCGGCAACTACCTACTAAGACTTCAGTTTATAACTCATTAGTCGAAGTAAAGGATCAGCGCAGAAAACCACTTTGAAACTTGAATTTAAACGTAGACAGTAATCGTGAATTAATCACAGTGATATTTAGGTCGCGTCCTATTAAAAAGCGATCGTGAACCTGAACGCGTGGTCGCACCGACAGAGGGCGCTTTCCGGTTTTCCGAACAAAGTGGTATACGAACGCGACGACCGCGTATTCGCGCGGCGATTGCGTTAATTATATTTTAGGACGCGGGATTACTGTCGTTGCAATAAGGTTGCTGTTGTGTTGCTGCCATTGACGAGTCAATCCAAATCACTAACATAAATTCTCGATATAAGTAATAAGGTTGCTATTGGGTCGCTGTCAGAGGTTAAATAACTATGAAAAAACTCAACGAAATCTTATCGTTCATACGATTCGATTTTATCACGTATACGGTTTTACCGTATTCGAGATAGTCGTTCACACGACGACCATTTCCATTCGATTCGCAGCTACGTCACAAGGACAATTTGCGTGCACGCGCGCGATTCTCGTACGTAAATAGAAATACGTCTCGAATAGGAGAGACAAGTTTGTTCGTGTGAACGATACAACATGAACACAGGCGCCACTGGATGTCGTATTCGATAAAATCGTTTTGAGACGCGGACTCCTCGGTGGCAACTTCGGACGGTATACGGGAAAAAATGTTTCTCGAACACGAAATTTTCCCGCATAAACTCCGTGTGAACAATTTAATATATTTTCTACTGTCACCGTTCTATTCGATAGATAAAATCTCGTGTACTGTATACGGGAAAAAATTCCCTCCGCGTGAACGTAGTCTTACATTACACAATATCAACTAGATTATCAAAACCATAATACACCTTTCCAAAACAAAAAATTTTTTATAACATTCCGAAAATTATTATGATGGAACCTATTCAATACTTAATATCTTTATTGCTCTATTATTGGGTCCTCAAGAATAAAACAGCAATTGAATTGAAAAAAATCTCTTTTGCAAATCGGCCAAACTCGCTTAAATTTCCGCCTCCCCAGAATCCTTCATTCCCTCCTTACTTTGCATCTGCTCCACAGCGTACCGATGCAAAGAGGTGCTTCACAGATATCGAGTAACCCACCTCGATACAGATAGGTACCTACGTCTCTATACCTACCTCGCCTGCGACCGATGTTGGAGTCTCGAGGACGTATTCAGGGCGGGTGACTGAGTGCGACGACTCTTGAAGAGGTTTGGAGTGTTTTTTGGTTCGGTAACTCGAATTTTATGTTTTAGGCTAAAATTTTAAACGTGGAAGGCAAGTATGAAAATGGGTTGATTTAATTGGATTTGTGAGAGATTAACTTTTTTCCGCGGCTTCACCTACGTGGAGATTGGAAATTATCCCACGAGAATGTACTACTGGGATAAAAGTGGGGATCCTATGTTCTGACCCAGGTTATGGTCTACCCGTGTGCCAAATTTCATCAAACTCCGGCGGGAAACGCTAAAGCAGACAGATTTACTTTCACAGTTTAAAATAAAAGTAGGTGTTGCGTGGATTCTTTTTCTAAATCAAACACCATAAAAAACCACCACCCCAATAAAATATTTTTCTTTTCTTTCTTTCTTTCACCCCAATTACCACCATACCACCAGCCACCACCATCACTATAACTTTAATTACCTCTTTTGACGGGACTTTCACTTGCGGATAGCTAAAGCTTCGTGCAGACCAGCGCGACGCGACAGCGCGACGCAACACCGGCTATTGTTATACCGTCAAGTTTTCTTAGAAATTGTATTGTCCGTGTCGCAACCGTGTCCTCCGGGCGATCCACACTGTGGTGACACCCGGGCGTTTCCTCCCACTTTATCCTGAACAGGAACCTCCCGAAACAACCATGTCCGGTGGGGACCTGAGTCAGGCAGAAGGTGAGGACGCCGTGGCGCCTCTCTAGCCACTCCTCAAAGAGGGGACTTATCGCCACAATAGTGGCGTGCCCAAAACTATTATACCGCCTGGTATAATATTCCTGT
Source organism: Agrochola circellaris (assembly GCA_914767755.1). NCBI lineage: Eukaryota > Metazoa > Arthropoda > Insecta > Lepidoptera > Noctuidae > Agrochola > Agrochola circellaris. The sequence continues at coordinate 1,555,227 of OU611848.1, forward strand.
TAACATCTCCAAATAAGCAGAAACACGAGTATAATACTATACCTAAAGGATGAAATAGTCAGTTCATAGAACCAAGCCGGGTTATTTCAATAAAACCTTTTAAGAATTTCATTAAACTTTTACCTTTGCGCTGAAAATAGGCCTTGTTCTCTAAATGTGAACCGTAAGATTAGCATAATTGCAAAGTTTGCCAAAGTGGCTATGTTAGTCAGCCGAAATATAAAGTAAGTAGGTAAAATGATTCAGACTCTATATTGAAAGGAATTTACTTTATATTTTGGCTGACTTATGATATCTAATTTTATTGTAGTCCCAACTTACTTACATTAATACTTACCATTCACCTTTGCTCACCACTGCTCTTATATTACTAAAATGTTCGGAAACTCTTCAAAAAGAACTTATCAGTATTCAATACAAGCACTATTGTGAGAATAGAATCTTACACTTTTTTTATCGGAGGCTGAATGAGCGAACGCCTTCGCACGCCATAGAAGTGCCGAGCGCGGGAAAATTGCAGAGAAAAAAAATGGCATCGTGAAACACGACACGGAAAATGTCAGCTATTTACAATGCATTTTAAAGAAGCCCCGTTCCAAGGAAACTTTATTTTCCAATGAAGAAATTGTCAAGGAATAATAATGGACACTTTAATATTGAAATGCAAATACATTTTCTCAGACTCAGGTTGAATTTCTGAATTTGAAATTGCTGGAGTGCGTCCAACAATATTGGAAGTCATGGCAACTATCCCGCAAAAAAGAGGTATTGCACTTCATAAATACTCATACAGAGGCCAAACAGTTGACTGAACGAAATAGAAAATATGCTCAGACTAAAAATTGGGTTGGTACTAGAAGTAAAACATTAGTAAGTATACTTAATTAAGACCATATTTTCAGGCCCTTCTGGACATATTGCAAAGGTACTGAAGCTATTTAAGCCGTTCGAAGCATGAGTGAACAGGCATCTTATAGGCACACTCGATCTCATCTATCGCTATCCACCAGGCGAGATCAAAGTCAAGTGCAGGCCCATTAGGCAATAAAACATAAAAACTATACCTAAAACAAAATTATTACGTTTTCCTAAAGACTGGTCATAATTTCCTGCAGAATAGACACCAAGGTAACTAGTTTATTTCTGGCACGAACTTATCTACAACACAAGACCTTGCCAAGTCCTTTTTGTTAAACTTAAAACATAGTATCCAGCAAAACATTGTGTATTGCGGCATCCGCAGTGGTACATTTTCCGTCCAAATTGTGTTAATTTATATGCTAATTTGGGACACAACGAGAAACAAAGTGTCAGGTGTTTGACACGCTGTGCAGGGCAAAATTTGCACAACTTGCACGTATATTATTGTCAAATCAAAATAATGATTTACGTATTCAAAGTGACCCACTGTGTTTGTTAAAGAATTTGACTCCTGATACGTAGTTAAGTGGCTGAAACGCAAACTAGATAATTATTTACACAGCTTGTTTTAGTTAGTAAAATAGTACATTTGAATGTAAACTGCATTCATTTGTTTCCTGTCTAAGAAGCAGCATCATTAGACGGATGTACATTCGCGTGGTTTCTTGATTAATAAAGCCATTAATTTGTTGTTTATTAGAGTAATGCAGTTTTTACCCAACTACGGCGAAGGAAAAAGGAGGGTTATGATTTTGACCGGTATATTTATGTATGTACCTATGTAAGTATTTATATGTATGTATCTAAGTATATTTTATATAACTAATGATCATAATTTGACAAAAGAGGTATCGTTGGAAGCGATTAAATCCAATAAGGCGCCCTCTAGAGGACACAAAGGCAAGCACACTTTTTATTATTATTTTTATTATGCCTTGTCGTGTGAAAAGCTAAAGTGAGACTGTGCGCATGCGGCGCGGCTGTAAAATTAATTCCCACTAAACAATAAAAACTAAACAAAAAAAAAAAAGCGGCTCTGCAAATACTTTATCACGAAATTATAACCCCAAAATAATTGAAATAAAAGTAAATTTAAAAACTAAAACCCGACAACCATTTTTGTTTTGTGATTCTGTCTGAAATATTTTCTTGTTTCATACTTTTTAGAGCGTGATTTATACGTTTGTTGTACTGAATTTCGTGGGAATTTTTAATTCTTGATTTTTAACTTTGAACTTTTATTTAGTAGGTTCAATCCCAATGTATGATTAGGCAGAGGTATACCAATCGTAGTCACACCCCCATTTCCCCAGTTATTGCATACCTAAATTACAATTAAAGCCAGATCAATTGTGCTAATTGAGCAATGTATCTTAATAGTGTATTAATTTATATTCCACAATGTATAGTGATAGCTTATCATTAATCATTTAAATAAAGTAACCATGAAGTTCTGGGTAAGCACGTTAATCCGTTAGTCCGGCTGTCATTCGTAGAACTTTGACAGTCGTTACGGGTCGGCCTATCGTGTTACCCAGTAACTGAGTTTTGGAGGTCAGATAGGCAGTCGCTCTATGTAAAGTACTGGTATTCAGCTGTATCCGGTTAGACTGGAAGCCAATGCCAACATAGTTGGAAAAAGGGTAAGTAGATTTTAGGGTAACCACGGAGTTTCACTTTAAGAATTATTGTGCTTTAAAATGAGTATTATTTAACTTGTATTATATTAGTCAATCTAATTCGTATTCAACAATTAGTTTTCAATTATATCTTTATATTGTTTGAGACTTCTTCCAGATAAAGAAAACAGAATCCGGCTCGAAGGACCAAAATCAATAAAAGTTTCAGCAACACAGCGGATTACGGATTAACGGTACAAAAGCTAGCCCATCTATTAAGGCGACCCAGGTTTATAGGCCTCCGAGGTCTTATCTAGGAATAATAAAATCTGGAAACTTGTTTAGTTTCGTGATAAGCCTGGTTTAGCTCGTGGACAATATGTCTACGTGATTTATTATTTATAAAGTTAAAAAGGTTTTTCTATTAAGGCCTTTCTCCGTGCAAAATTAGAAAACTACAATAGTGTGCTTTCAAAGGCAATCGATCAGATTAGAAAAGTCTCTTAGTACCGTAAGACACCTGACTCATTGCCGGCGATTAACGAGAAGCGAGGAGAGCTAGCGACTAAAAACGAATTGATGGGGCGAGCAGCGAGTGCGTGACAGCGACGAGCGATTACTCGCTGGTATTCGTAACTACCAAGCGTGAGTCTCTAAGCGAGGAGTTTGCCCGCCAAGCGAGCGTCGCGGAGCGAGTACCGAAATGAAATGAAATTGTTTATTTTGTTAATAAGATATCGGAATCACTTTTACACGTCATATTAAAAAAATATTAAAATAAGCTAGATGAGTTCGGCGTTTCCTATCTGACTGCTCTGAGAAGAAAGGCCAAAACAAACTCAGAGGTCGCAGTCTCTTTTAAAGACCAGACAGAATCTTGGTCAGGCCATAGGAGGACCATGTAGATTATAGTGTCTGAAACGGTATTTTGAGGAAAGAACCACACAGATTTGAGTAGACCCGTCCAGTCAGTGCAGGCATTTCTCAGTAATCGTGGAGCTCAACTCGACGAACAATATCAAAGAAAGGACATTTGGGTACTCTCTTCGAAAGCTCTTGTCGGTTCAACAATCGAGTACTCGCTAGCGGTATGAACAGTCAGCTATCAACTATTAATATATATATTTCTCTTTTACTTACACGGGATCAACAATCACTTATACGTTTCCTGAGCGAGAAAATTGTTGATCGTCGCTTCCTCGTCGGCGGTGGGACAGGTATCAGCATGCTTAGCATGACTACAATAAAAACGGGTTTCGTCATTTTGTCTATTCTTCCGTCGACAAAACCCGTAGAAAACGCTTTTCTATGATTGTCATGCTACGCGTGCTGAAGACGAAGAAAACCGATAAACCACGAGCGATCATTTGCTCAGTCAACAACACACAATCTGAAGTGAAAACTAACAGTTACTTACTGAGAATGAGTCTTTTGGCAGAAGTCAAATCATTTATTGCAAGTTGCAAAGAAGTTGCCTTTCAAAATATTGACAAGAATGAGCAAGAAATTCCATAGTTACTCTTTTAAAATGTTTAACAATATTTTGTACATATTAATTATAATTATATGTGAAGACGATGTGACATAATTATGACGATCATACACACAGACCTCTAATTTTATTTAGGGATTCATTTAAGTGTCAGTTAGTTGTCGGTGAAAACGGGCATTAGTCTCCGTCATAATTGTCGCAGTGCCAAAAACCACACGTTTTCATATCAATCAGAGATAACAAACCAGAAACATTTGTATCATTTCCATTTCAGTATCTCGAAAAGTTCTTAAAAATAAAGTCACAAACCTCCCCAAGTTCGGTGAGTCTTGCTCAATAAAACCTAGATGTTTTAATTTCTTTTACAACTGGCAACATCCCTGAGGGTCAAGAAATTCTTGCAATACTTTATAATTCTAATGTTAACATTCTTTACACTTCTGAGAGAAAACTTGTATTGTTTTTCGCTTGTTTTGATTTAATTGCTGAACTTCGTGAAACGGTTTTGTGGTTTTAATTAAGTAATGTAGAAGTTGGTAGACATTTTAAACTTTTTTCTGGGTTTGCTGGATTTAGATTAAAATTTCTGTTCACGCTTTTGAGTGGTGGAGAGCCCTAATTCACCTTTTCTGAGGCACTATGTGGGGAGAATGGTCAGTTAGCATATTCCTTGCTTTATCTTTCTCTGCACATACTGCCGCAGTTACCAGCTCTTCTTATCCTTGTTTTATGTTCCACTAACACTAGTGATAAGGTATTTTACTAACAAATTGGACCATATTGTTGTCCGAACTGAATAAATAAATAAATTAGTGGAGTCTGCTTATTTGGATGGTTTGATTTCAGAGGCTTGTAAAGAACGATTGGTTCCATAGCTATGCGTAGGTTTCATCCATATTAATTATTTCGATAGGCTATATATACGAAGATTATAGACTGGTTGTCTTTGGTTAGTGGGTTATTTATGATAGTTAATACACACAATGATATAAAAGAAAATTCTAGTGTACTATAATATCACTGTGAAACCATTACAATATTTCCATATCAATAGCCGTGACACATTTTAATAATTGATTCACAAGACAGGCCAGTATCAGCAGTTTTTAAAAGGCACTGATTTAAAGCGTTGTTTACTGTAGAAGACCACAGTAAACAACTGACGGTTTAATACACATGCATTTTGTAAGTTTTAATTTACCAAAAGGCACGGCAGGGCAGGCAAACCGGAATTAGTCGCTAAGAAATCTAACTTGGATGTAGCGCTCGCTGGCCGTTGCCAAGGCATAGCTCGCTTCGCTCGCGCACCTCGTGCGCGTTTGGCCACGTGTCTTATCTTACCTAACCTAACCTAACAACCCATTTGATTATAGTGCCCTGGCTTAGTTCAAAATTCAAAAAATTCAAAAGTCATTTACTCAAACTAGGCTGAGAATTAGCACTTTTCGAACGTCAAAATTACATGAGACAGTCCCCCAAAAACGCCTACCCTTCACCACTTCCTAGTGCTTAAGCTGGGAAGAAGAAGTGGTGCAACAAACTCCCCAGCAGCACAGCTGTTTGCTCGTTGGAAAAACTTGATTCTATATAATAGTGCTTAAGTTACTGCGACCAATTCGGCTCGGGCATGGTTCTAACTTAACCTATGAACTGCCGAACTATTTACCTAACTGCCCATTCCAATATTTTCACTGGTCATTCATTTATTACACTACTTGAGTATTTTTTATACTGACATTGTAGAATGAAACCAATTTTCTTTTTATTACTGTGTCACTAATTTACCAACCGCCGAAAAACATAATTACTGGCCGTGCTTTTTTTCAACTGAACACAATAACCTCCCTTATATTTAACAGTTGTATAAATTATACATCAATATTAAACTATTTACAAGTGGGTACAAACAACTTATAACTAATTAATTAATAAAAGTAGCAAAATTATATACTAACTTAACTAAAACTATTTACAAACTAGAATATAGCATCGAAAAATTCATCCGCATCGCTGTCGACTGGTAATGTACCCAAGAGGCTGGCCGCATTGCCACGTTGTATGGCAATGCTTAGTCCCTGCCCAAGGTAAAAACCAGCCCTTGGATCACGGGAAGTGCCAAATAGCCGTTTGGAGATTTCTCTAAAGAGGCCGTGAGCACTCGGACCCCACGGCCCGAGGGTTTCAACCCCAAACGGCTCGAAAATATAATTACCAGTGAGGTTATTATACTTACGCCGCTTGAGGTTTGCTGCAGCCGCAGCAGCAGCACCAGCACAGCACGCTGAGCTAGGAAGATGGGATGGCGCAAGAGTGTCGACACAGGTTGTATAAATTATAACCCGTATAAAAATTACTTTGTTTTGGTAATTTTGTAGTACCTATTACTTAATTGTGCGTAAAAAGATTTCGTGGAGAGAGTGGTTTCTCTACGAAATCTTTTACACTGTAAGATTTCTTTTCTGGCTGCTACGAAGTAAAACAAGAGAAGTACTTGTGACAGTAAGGGTGCGTTTCCACTGAAGCGGAGACGTACGGAGCTGAGCGCAGACGTGCAGGAATCGTCCAATCACAGACGAGACGAGAGACGCGATGAAGATTTCAACCATTGTGATTGCACGTCTCCGCTCAGCTTCGCTCGTCTCCGCTTCAGTGGAAACGCACCCTTACGCGACAAGCGAGATGACATGCGCCCTTACCAACTTGACCATACGGACATGATAAATCTTCCAAAAATCATATTTAATTATCTGCCATTCCTAAAATGACAACGACAAACACATCTTATAATACGACAACTTGGAAAACGTTCCCTCTATAATTGAACTGAAGCCCTATAAGTTACGGAGGCTTCCTCCAAATGAAATCTTGCCAGAATTGCTGGCTACGTACTGGTTTATATTAAATAATTATTATTCAGAGTTTGAGACCTTCGAAATACTTTGAAATATTGTTTGTTTTTTTTGTATGTTTTTATCAAACTGAAAAAGGCAATGGTTTTGGTAGAAACGGCCAGTGAAGACAAACTCGTGATTACAGTAGTGTCCAGCCCTACTTCTATAACATAGGACTTTCGAAATTAGATCATTGCAAAGTTTGAGCGATAATTTTGTAAAAACAAGTGAATCCGAATTTATCTGGTGACGCCATCCCAACGAGCACTGCCATTTTGAATCGCTATTCATTTATTAGTTTGCAAACGATTTTTCCAGTCGCAACGGAATTTTCACAAGCACGTGAACACTGGTTTTCGAAAGCTCTCTATCAAATGCTCACAGCGTGAACACAGTTTTAGATTAACAATCCGATCCAATATATCAAACTAAACCACCACACATTCGCAAATAATGAAACATCGTTACATAAAGCTTTCCATTTAATCAACAGACAGTCCCATCCCTAATCCTTGATGTCCCGTAAATCGACTACAAAGTATACTCGATTTAATAACTGGGTCAGCCCCATCACTATCATGTTTGGCATGTAGGTACGTACTCAATCAACGAGGGTCCGGACCTGGGACCCTTAGGGACAAGTGCACCATTTCTCTAAGCGGTACATAAGAGGTGACCCTTTTCTACGCCCCTTAACTGTTCACATAAGGATGTGCGAAAACTTACTTATTTTTAGTGGTGGCCTGGTGATATCGGTATTGATTCATTTTGAAATTATATTCTTATAATTACGGACCTACTTAAAAAATTACTTCATTTTTCTGTTTTTGGTTGTGGTATTGACCCCACACGAATTCGTATACCACTACTTGGTAAAACCGGCCAAGTGCGTGTCGGACCACGCACAGCGAAGGGATCCGTAGTTGGGATGAATTTATCGCAAGAACAAACTTAACTTTGTAGTTGAAAAACATGGTCGATTATTACTCGTTAACTTGTAAAGCCTACTTAGCTGTAATAGTTTTCATTTTAATTTCGTTATCCAAAACCAACCATTTAGCTGGCAGGAGTGGGAAACATGACTCAACAAAAAATAGCACCTGGCTTAATATTTCGCAAACGGATCCCTGAATCAAAAAATAGTTTTCACAAACTCTCCAATATTTTTGTACGACCTTTCCAAGGACACCCCATACCATGGGATAGATGAATATAAAAAAAAAACATCACCACTTTACGTGTAGGGGAGTTACCCTTAAAAACGCCAAGTAATCGGTGGACCTCCTCCTTTTTTTTGTCATTTAAAAACTATAAAACCGGCGAAATGCCTGGGAAGAGGTAGACCCCCGCTATATGGTAGTCCAGTATCGAAAGGGAATTGAAAGCGCAGAACCTAACTCCAATGACAACCCAGGACAGAGCGTCCTGGCGCCGCTGTACAAGAAGACCCGACCCAGACAGAACTGGGACTAAGGGACGAAAAAGAAACCGGAATGTTCTGGAACCAAAAAAGCAAAAACATGACGTGACATCCATCAACACGCACTCTGCCAACATAGTAAACTTAATTAGTAGCATATAGTTAGTGCTAGTTTTTTTTACAAACACCGTGCTTGTACTAAAACATTTGTGATTGTATAAAAGTACTGCTCCATTCATTAAAATCTCGTCTAATTAACAGCTATAAGTTACTAGCCATAAAATCCGTCTGTTACATCAACAGCTTTTAACTGGCGCTACATACATAATTATCTTCTCAATTTAACTATGTATTTATGAACAATAAGGGCAATAGCGCACTAACGGCCAGGCCGCAGCGGCCAGGTCGCAGCGGGCAGCGAGATAGATACATTAGTATGAAATCGCCATGGAGCTCGCGCACCTCGGCCAGTGCCCCAGCGAACCACGGCGGTTAACGAGATTGAAGGCGGCCCGTGGTCGGTCGCTGGCCGCTGCGGCCACAGAGATCCAATTGAATTGTTACTAAACACCAGTGTTCGCGAACTACCCGCGGCGGCGGCACGTTTTGTGTATGCTGTATTTGCAACTGACGGTTGTAGCCGCGGTTTTGACCGCGTTGCTTGGTCGCGACCCTTGCGGTCGGGTCGCGCGTCATGGCCGCGCAGCCAGGCCACCAGTGCGCTATTGCCCTAATATCACTAATGAAGAAGCTTCATAAATATCTGAAAGCAATTAAAAGGGTTTATCGCCAGCTTTTGCAAAGTCTGGATATTGTCTAGACCAGTTTAGATTATCTAGATTAGAAGCTGAATTTTTTGATGCCCAATGAGCTCTCCCTTTATTGTTTATAATTTATATTGTTTTAATCTTAATGTTATTTTAATTTTATTTGTAAATTTTATGCCTACCTTTAATCTATTTTCTTAAATATCTTTAGAAGCTATTTAAATTCCTGAGACATGCAGACAGGCATCGATTGGAAATGCTAATGTAATCAATAAGACAATTAACATAAATTGAATAAAAATTAACAATGATACTAATATTTTGGAGTCAGTTTGAACAAGGTTTCTGTTTAAAATTATAAGCGTATCAAGGCCCACTCCCTCTCATAGAGCAGAGGTCGATGTTCAAGCGGTGGAATCGCTATAGGCCGATAATGCAATAAGTATCTTCATTCATTCTTCTTTATTTGATCTTGGGCATACATAGAGTAGGAAACAACGCGGATAAACCTGAATATACATCCTGCAATGATGGACCCTGAAAAACAATGCTCGTTCTATTTCTGTATGAAAAGAAGCTTTCGCGCACTGAAACAAAATAGTACAGGCTATTATTGATTCAATACTCATAACAAATTTAGCTCTCCAACAAATTAAATCATCACTCAACATAGAAAAATAATAATTTTTCTCTTCTTTCGTAAGACCTAAGTATTAGCAGCCTAAGGTTGTACTGTTTGTACGTTTCAAGGCGGCTCCCAGGGCCGGCCTAACCACAGGACGGCGATGGGGCACGTACAACCAAATAGTGTTTATTTTCCTTCATGGAACTGTATTATCTATGGTCACTAGGGATTGTTGTGGCACTTAACAATATCAGCTTGTAATTGTCTTTGTCTTAGGAAAAGGCTGGCTAATAGCTAGTAAATTTCCTAGAAAATTGAGTTGGACATCTAGATGAGGATATTACGTGGTGTGGCTGGTATTTCATGATGTTGGGGTTCGAATAAAAAAACTTTAGGTAGTTGTTTTTGTGTGACTAACTTCACTGAACTACTTCTATTTTCACTGATGGTTTTTTTTTAAATACATTTTATTGTCTTCTTAAATTACAGATACATTTTTACAAGAATTCAAGGACAGCTTATGGACAAGGGTGAGCTTAACCCAGAATTGGGTTTTGTGAAAGCAAACCTCGTTTCCCCTTATTTTCTAATTTGTGACTTTTAATAGACTTTTAGGAGGAGGGACAAACTTTGGTCAAAGGTCACCATTGAGTGGAGCCTTATCTCTGTAGGCCCAGGAGAGGGCGGCATGAGATAGGCTGTCTTTTTGAAGAATTCACCTGGAAGGAGTTTAGGGATGCTTAACCCTGCAATAGGACCATAATGGCTCAATCATTACAACAATTTAGAACGTCTATTCACCTTAACACACAATATAGTTGTGTTCATGTGGGTCCTTGTTGCGGACACGTTCGACAGGCCACAATTTATACCAGCTTGCGGTTCTAGTTAATTGCAGCGCCATCTACATACTGTTCTACACATTAATGTGTGTCTTCGACAGTAAGGGTACGTATACACCAGAGATGAGCGAGGACGCATAGCGAAGAATGTCCTTACAACTAACCAATAACAACGCTTTGACAGTTTTAAGCGATGTTATTGTTAGTTTCACACAATTCAATTCAATTCAGTAACAATCTTTAGGGTGTTCGAAATAATCCAACATGAAACATAAGTATACAAATATTATAAAATGACGATAAATAAGATATTATTATTAAAAAACATGCAATTCAATTTAAATTACGAAATAATATTTAGATTAAAAAATATGTAAAATAACATGCAAACATAAATTATAAAACCTTAAGTAAAATGTAAAATAAACGCAAAAAAAAAAAAAAAAAAAAAATATTAACACAAATATACATTCGCTACGCATCCTCGCTCATCTCTGGTGGAAACGCAGCCTAAGTGGAACCTCAAACTAAATGCTAGTATCACTTGCAGTTAGCATATTGATGGCTAAATTACTCCTGTGTGGAGCAAATGAATACAAACACTGGTTAACGAGTCTTTGCATATCGAAACGTTAGGCGTGTTACACACATGTTCCCCTCGGCATGATTCGACACAACCGGGCGGCAAAATCGAATATTATTATGTACATAGATTATGTCCGGGAAAAAGCCGCTCGGCGTAACTCATTGTGTCCAGCCGACCCGAACATGATTAAGCGAGGGTAGATGCAGAACGAAGTTTTCCGATCGGCACGAGCCAAATGCAAGCCGAATATCTGTAGTAATTTATTGCTTCGAGTCGGCTTTATTGCTCAACAAATACTGCCGAGTCAAATGTGCTGACCCGAACATGTGTATAGCACCCCTCAATCTGCGCTGGCTAGCGGACGAAAGGTATATACTCGTATTTCTGCCGCGACGACTGATGTAACAATACAACACTGTTTGACGAATACCGCCTGCTCAAGTTAATTGGTACCGGACAAAATGAATCAATTATTCGTTAGGATTATCCTGCCTATATTAAAGCTCCTACACACAGTTTTCGCTTTTGCCGGGCTTTTGCACCTCCGTTTCCTTTGCGATCCTTTGTGTGGCTTTGTGGTGTGTAGGAGCCAATATCGATTCTGTATGGGCAACTAAAAGACAGTTATATTTAAATCAGAAAAAGTCTCAGCTTTAAGTTACCTTTTTCAGCCTTATTATGCAGTCCGTCACTGAGTGTTTCAGGAAAGATTTACACCCGGTTTCGGAATTGAGAATTTTAAGTTGGGAATAAGTTCTCAACGCGTGCTAAAGTTAGTAAGCCGTACTCTACTTAAGCATTACTTAGGCTGCTACATTGCAGGAATCACCCTTCAATGTTGCCCCTGAAATTCAACTTTTTTTGTAAAGTAATTTGGAATGTCGCGGGCAAAAAGTGGACATTTGACAAGTTCTCATCTCTAAAACTGGGTGTTTTAAAGCACTTTTAAAAATTATGCGTCCTTAGAGTATTGGAGGTATGCAACTTAAGTCCTTAACTAAGTGCCATAAATGTCGTTAGCGTAAAACAATAGTAGTGTCGGTACGTAATACTCAATAGTCCACAATTATAACATTTAGCATAAGCATAATATTATCAGCCTATAATTTTCCCACTGCTGGGACACAGGCCTGTGGGCTATAATATAGTACGAGTTGTAAAGATCACATTTTTTTCGAATTTTTGGTTCTAGGTCATGCCGGTTTCCTCACGAAGTTTTCCTTCACCGTTTTGAGAGCAGTGGTGATGAAATTATTTACACAAAATAAATCGCCTGTTTGGTTTGGAACCCACGATCTACAACTCGTAAGTCGGGGACCACTGGGCCACCACTGCTCTTATTATAGCATTTAGTTATTTTAAAATAAAATTATCTTCTTTGTCGCGATCAACAGCCGCCAACCTCATTTTATCGTCGCATCAGTCGCACGTATTTGTCGCAAAGAGTGTAATCATTTGACACCATCTAACTACTTCTATTTTGGTTCCCCTACAATAACGATGTCAATCCCGTACAAAAGACTACTATTTTCTTATACATTTTGTATAGAAGAACGTGTCTATTTAAGAAAATAGCTTTCTATTTGTACGAGCATTTCCACGAACATCGGATCGAGAATAGTGTCGCGCCAACAACTAATACATTTTTAATTTGATCGGGAATGAACCTCGGTTTGAAATAGATCAGCCTTTGGAAATAGATCCATCTATTGTAGGTCGCTAATATATTATGATCTTATTAATAGAAATCATATAACATCATACACAGACAGGGCTGGTGGCTAAATGATAACAGCCGCACGGGTCGATGCAAGATTAATCCACGCCATCCATTTCATATCGAGACCCTTCCGTGCCTCAGTAAGCACGTTAAGTAGTTGGTCCCGGCTGTCATTCGTAGATCTTCGACAGTCGTTACGGGAAGTCAGAAGCCCAAAAGTCTGACAACCAGTCTTACCAAAGGGGTATCCTGTTACCTGGGTCCTGGAGGTCAGATAGGCCGTCGGTCCATATAAAATACTGGTATTCAGCTGCATCCGGTTAGACTGAATGCCGTCTCCAACATAGTTGGAAAAAGGCTAGGTAGGTTGATTTATTAGAAATCATATTTGTAATATGAATGGTAATTGTCTTATTGGAACTACATACGGTTTCATCTTACAACCGTTCATTGTAGCGTTATTGTAGTCATTTGAAAGCCAAGTTTCAGTATAATATGAAATTAAATGAGACACCTGGTACACCCTTTCATTAAATTTCATCATTATCGATACTAATATTATAAATGCAAAAATAACTCTGTCTGTCTTACCTTTATGACATTTGGCTCAGACCTGGGTCATAGGATACCTACTTTTTATTCTGGTAGTCTGTGTCGTGGGATCTTTTCCGACCTCCACGCGTGTGATGCCACGGGCAAAAGCTATATACTCAGTCTAGCTGTATATATCAGTTTAATGTTGATAAAAGCCTCATACGAGTATACCTTGCCCAGCTAATCTTTAAACACGGTAGGTACCGTGTGCGCCCTGTGCTTTACAATTTTTCAAAGAATGCTGACTGCAAGTTACATGTAGACAGGTATTTATTTTTGGGATATATTTAAATGACCCTCTAAAAACTAATTGACCTTCTAATAAAAAAAAAAATCTAATGAATAAACCTCTAAAATCTTTTTGTGCTTCTTGTGATGCACTTTTGTTTTAATAATTGAGCCTCTTTATAACTTTATGACCTATTCTCACAGTTGGTCGTAGTAACTAAGCTAGGGTACCTCGACCAAACTGGTTAGGTTAGGTTAGAATTGCGACCACTCGCTTCGCTGGCTCGGATCGCGCGCGGTTGGCGTGCGAGCCGAGCCAGCGAAGCGACTGGTGCCATGCCGGCGGCCGGTGGACGAACCAAATTGGTCGCAGTTACTTGGCTATTTAATATTTTATAGGACCCTAAAATAGAAATTATTTGTCGTTCACAAAAAGAGGCGCAATCATTGTATTATAGAATGTTCAATAATATTCTGTGGAATGGAGCATAAAATGGGAAATAGTATTTTTTATTTTATTTTTATTTTATTCAATAGGAACAACTAACAGCTACAATATAAAACATAGAATAAAAGAATATACAAAACTTATGACAATATTGCAGCCCACAACGCTGTTCACAGATTAGCTGTGGGATAAAAACAATAAAATAATCACTAGGTTACACAATACAGATCTATAATGATAAGTTATACTTAACTATCGAGTTTAAATTAAATTATAAGAAGATAGAATAGGCCAACGAAGTAGAATGAAGAGAAAAAAAGAAGTACAATAAACTATCAAACTATTCAGGAGAGCTCCTTAAGTATAAGACTTTTGAACCTATAGGCAGCAGTTACAAAAATGTCTATATGTTCAAAAGTCCTATTGTAGGAGTCTACCATTCGGCGAACAGGTGAACGCAGACCAGAGTTGGACTTACAAGAGCCCACTGAAAATAGTCTGCCTACGCGCACCTCTCGCCTATGGACTGTCCTAGGAACTGCATAACATAGCATGTTAGACAATGCAATGCAGTCAAATTGATTCCTTACAATATTATAAAGATTCATAGCTTCTAGGTATTTACGTCTATTTTCGAGTGTTGCAAGCTTGTACTTAGTTAGTAAATCTGAATATGATAAATAATACCCATAGCATCTATAATGCATGGTACGTAGAAATTTATATTGAACACGCTCAATCATTTCAATATACTTTTTGTAGTAAGGACTCCAGACGGACACGGCGTATTCCAGTTGAGAGCGTACTAGGGATTTATATAAACAAATGTAAGAGGAAGTCTTTTTAAAATCTATTGTAGAACGCATTACAAATCCGTATAGTTGATACGCTTTACTGACAATTTTTCTAATATGTAAGTCTAAGCAAAGCATGGAATCAAGGATGATACCGAGATCACGAATAGAGTCCACTTTAAGCAGGGGGGCATCGCACAGTGTGTATGTGTGTTTTATAATTGTTTTGTTTTTAGTGAAATTTATGAAGCTACATTTCGGTAAACTTAGTTGCAGCTTATTTTTCTGGCAGTAAGATGATAATCGGTCTAAATCTTGTTGCAGCAGAAGGCAATCATTTATATGCCGAATGGTTCTGTACACTTTGAGATCGTCGGCATATAAAAGGAACTTGGTATTATGAAAACATTGACTGATATCATTAATGTACAAAACAAACAAAAGAGGGCCAAGTATTGAGTAGAGTAGTAGAGGTTCGATTAACGCTAAAACCACTGTAAAAATAAAGGCATGTATGTACTACTTACATGCCTTTATTTTTACAGTGGTTTTAGCGTGTTCAACTGAATGCAAGCTCTAACCATAAGTCTACACAGTGTGATCACTAGTTGTGATTGTGTTAGTAACTGCAAAGCGAGTTCGCTCCAACTTCAACTGTTTTATCAAGTTTGTATTGCGTAGAATCGCCTAAACGTTTTATTTGAGTTGAGAATGCAATCAGTAAGAGCAAAGTTATGTGTATATCTGTTGTGAACAAATCGCAGAACTCTAATGTTTTGTTTGTCTTTGAATTTGGCAGAGATAGAAACGTTTATTATCAGCTGTTACGTCTAATAATTTATTTTCCAAAGTATGTTGGTGTCGATCGATAGAAATATGTAGCTAAACATCCATCACTACATATTATATAACAAAGTCTCCTTGCCGTGTCTGTATGTCTGAACGCGATAAACTCAAAAACTATCGAACGGATTTTCATACGGTTTTCACCAAGGGACGGAGTGATTCATGTGGAAGGTTTAATTGAAAGTGTTAGAATCCTGAGCGACGCGAGTAATTCATGGCCCTTGATATAAATCCGTTTTATTCAAGAGATGCATTCTATACTTTATACCATGACTACGAGAAAAAGAAAGATTTAAGCAAAAATAGACATTTAATGAAGAAAAAAGGAAGGTTGAATTAATTAAAATATACATTAAAACTGGAATAATTACTAAAATTAATAGCTATTTTCTTATTATTACTAATAATAATCAACTTGTGAAGCGATATTTATTTCCTGTGTATCGAGTATGTTTTCGCAAAGTGGTTGTATAGCTTTGAGATGGAGGTCGCATATATAGATGTGTTCTAAATTCAAACGCCAAAATAGTGATTAAAAGTGCTTTTTATTCACTGAAAACAGTGAATAAAATAATCTTTTTAGAGGGGGAATGGTATAAAATAATATAACAATAACTGGCAATCCCGAAATATTTTTAATTTCTTAAAACCGCCTTAGAAAATCCTTGATCACTTTTGGATCAAAAGGTTCTCAATATCGTTAAAGTTTCCACTAGCTGACCAGTACCTAATGTTATTCCAACAAAGCCAACTATTTACATATTGTTTTTAAACCAATAAGTAATCATTTATGAATAAAAACTTTCGCCTGTCTATCCTTTCATTGTTGTCGCAACACTGTTTGTTTCTGTCCCGCTGTCAAAACTTTTAAACTAAACAAAATAGTGAAGATAATCTGTAAATCTAAAGACTATTTAAAGTTGGATAAAGTTTTTTCGGCTTTTCCAAGTCTTGGTCATAGAGCACGGAATCTCAGCAGCGTCTAGAGATGATAGTACTAATAGAATTCGTTTCTCCGAATTTTCGTTGAGCGCACAATTTCTGTCACGAACTGCCGTCAGTGTCGATAAGTACCAAAAGGGGTACCGTGGCCCCTGGCAACGTACAGGCAACACTGAAGGAACACGGGTGGATTTTAGTCAGTAAGAGTCTGACTCGCCCGCCCGCTCAGCGCAGAGTGGGAGAAGTTATTTGATAACTTCTTCTTTGGTAGAAATTTGAGTCGTAGTTCGAGAAAGCGGTGATGCGCTTGGTTTGTATGGAAACCTGTGATAAAAAGTGTTGACAATGCCTCCTCTAGCAACGGCTGTCGGGAGGTAAAAAATAAATAGCGTAATGAGCCTATAATGTTGCTACTACTGGACACAGGCCTCCACTCTGTAAGAGGAAGCGAGCCGTAATCCACAACGCGAGCCCAGTGCCAGTCGGCAGATGTCACATGTCTTTGGATTTTTGGTTCTAGGACATGCCGATTCCCTCACTATGTTATCCTTGAGCCGTGGTGAAGACATAATTTACACAAATTAAAGCGCCTGCCTGGGTTTGAACCTACGACCTACAACTCGTAAGCCACAGCTGTGTCCACTGGGCCACCACTGCTTTAAAAATCAAAAACAAATGATGGACGATAAATCTAGTCTCAATTTTTACAACAATATCATAATAATCTGACACCATTTCCGTTAACAAATCCGTATCGAATGACACACCATCAATTTTTGCGTCTCATTTTTACGTCAGACGGATATTAAGGATGAATAAAATTATCGTTCTGTCCGTCGTTTAATAGACGTTGTAAAAACAATTGAGAATAAACGAGTCTTACGATTTCGTTAAATTCACGCTGTTCTTGTTTACGAGGTGGAGTAATGTACGTATTGGAGTCAAACGAAAACTCGACCCGCTGGCAAATGGGCACTTGCCGTACGTCTGAGCGCTCATACACACTTGTTTGGTCTGCATGATTCGGCACTGCCGGGTGGTAAACGAGCTTCATATTTCTGACTGACTGACCCCTTGAAAATTCAAAAGTACCTGTAATTGGTTTATTTGAAATAAATGCTTTGAGTATGAAAATTTTTCGTTGGTTATTAAAAATAAAATCTGCTGTTTCATAGAAAACCTACGCGGTCAAAATGTATAGTCAACTGTTTTTTTTTTAAATAATTGACGAAAAATGTCAACGCAGGAGTGTTCAAAATCATGTTCAGAATCCATGGTATCAGTTTTCGCGTCGATATCCCTGCCAACCTGTATATTTGCATTTAAGTGGCACATTAATGTATTAAAGTTAATTTTGCTACTTTTATTAATTAATTAGTTATAAATATATTGTAAATATAAATTTGTTCCATCACATGCAAATAACATAATTCATAAAAATTATTATAAGATTTCATTAAAGTAAGTTAGTAAATAAATATTCGATTTTGCCGCACGGCTGCGGCGAATCATGCCGCCCCGAACAAATCTGTAGCACCCCTAATACTGCAGATTTTGACGTACGGAGTTTATGTCGCTGTGTAGGTACCTACGTATTTCCAACTATTTTGAAATAAATCTAAAATCGTGTAGCCTTGTTTCTGTCACTAGTGACACAGGTGCCAAGTGTTCTGATAGTAGTAGTAACGGTGTAGCAGTAACCTAATAACGGTGGAGTTCCTTGCCCATACTTGTCCATACGAAAACTACCTTTTGGAAGGGGCGACTAGAATCAATTCAATTTTTTGTAAACTTTGACGTTCAAAAGTGCCTTACAAGGGCCTATTTGAAATAAATGATTTGAGACTTTGATATATCGGGCTGGGTCAGGGTTGGTTAAATTACAAAATATTACGAAATGCTGTTTGTATCTGAATCACCCAAATTTTGACTGGTAGAAAAAAATTCTGGCATTAAGTCCGCCTCTGCACATTTGTGTGAAGTATTAAATAAACTGATGATTCACATTTGTATTGGTCACAGAAGTTTAATGGCCTTTTTCTTTTTTTTTTGAAGGTGCGAAATTATCAAATAACTTCTCCCGCTCTGGGCGGAGCGGGGGGCGTGACAGACTTTTACTGACTAAAACCCACGTACAAATTATTTTTCATTTTCTATATCCTTTTTTTCAGTGACTGTAGTACATAGTTATAAATAATGATTTAAAAAAAACTAATGCATGTTAGTGAACTGGACACTACATACATTTATTCCATAACTAGATGCGCCCGGCGGCTTCACTCGCACAAGTCTCGATCACGTGGGAATATCGAGATAAAAAGTATCTTATGTCCTAGCCCAAGTCATGGTCTACCCGTGTACCAAACATCCAAATCCGTTCAGCCGTTTTAACGTGAAAGCGTTACAAACAAACAAACTCACTTTCATATTTAGAATAAATTTTAGGATGTTAGCTGGCAAAGACCGGTGTATACATACGAGTATGTATAGTTGATCTTAATAGAGTTTGATTTGATATTTGGGGCAAGGCACTGTACTACTGACTTTCCCCCTTTATTTCCCTTGTCACACATTAAAAACATATTAGGCCATATACCTGTACCTTTGGTACAACCTAGAAAAAAACTAAATTATGTTTCTAAATTACAAAATGTTCGTACTAATGCCACGCAGACATAACTAATGTAGTTTTGATGGCAAACCTCATATTCCTTTGAATATCATAACTGAATGTTCTGGCAAATGACTGTACGTCTGTGCTAATTGAGACGTAATTTAGTTTCAGATGCAAGCTGAAGGGAATGACTAGCGAGTCGTTTGATAAAGTGAATAATGACACTAATTATATTATGCCACACTGCTTTTGGAGCGATGTAATCAGAATTGCCTTTTAAAGGTCATTTGAAGGCCAATTAGATGAAAAGGCTGGATTCCTTCTGTTTTTTTGTTGGTAAAAACGCTTGAACGACTTATCGTGTTTGATTTAGGTTTATAAAAGTCTAATTGGGTTGGCAATTTAGTATATCGAAGTTAAGGCCAAAAGATAGGCCTTACCAAACATTCTATTTAAAACCCCTTTTATTTTTTTTTCATTCGGGTGGGAAATTATTAAATAGCGTCTCCTGCTCTGGGCGGAGCGGAAGGGCGTGTCCGACTCTTACTGATTAAAACCCACCCGTGTTCCTTCAGTTGCCCGTACATTGCCAGGGGCCACGGTATCCCTTTCAGAATTTCCCGCAACCACCGCAGGCATCGGTCCTAGCGGAACCCATCAGTTGTGTTGAAATCTCTTTGAGGCGCGCCTAGAACACAACGCGCCGTCAACCCGGGCCTGGTCCTTATCGGAAGGCGAGCTACCCATTGCTCACCGTCCGCAAACCCACGCCTACGGTCGGGCCTACGGTCGGCCGGGAATCGCAGGCCGATTCCCGGCCGTCGACCCAGGGCGTCTCCTGCGGCGGGTAGGTGCGTGAGGGCGCTAAATTTGCCTCTCCCTCACGCGTTTCGCCTCCTCCTTCGCGAGCATTACTGCTTCGCAGAAGAAGGTGACGGCCTCCCATGCCCTCTCGCTCCGTACCATGGCCTGGACCAGGGCAGGACGTGAGAGATCACCGCCACCGGTCACCTCCACGAGGACACGGCGATGCTCCGCCCACGCCGGACAGACCTCCACCGTATACTCAACCGTGTCCTCAGGCCGATCTACACAATGATGACACCCGGGCGTTTCCTCCCGCCTTATCCGGAACAGGGACCTCCCGAAAAAACCGTGTCCGGTGAGGACCTGTGTCAGGCGGAAGGTGAGGACGCCGTGGTGTGCCCATATTTAAAACCCCTTAGCTTGTTATTTGTAAAGATATCATAAATCAAATGCAAAAAATACAGAAATGTTCTGCAGCAATTTTTCTGAGTAGGTTATACTTTCCTTTTTCCTTTTCACTGCTCGATGTTTGCGATGAATTTTATACCGAATAAAGTTCATTGCTAGTAGTTCGATATGATATTCATCAAAGTTAGAGTGAGTTGCTGGGTCCAAGGCGGAATAAAAAGTTACAGCATGCTCTAAATTGGGACTCCCCCACTGTTAAAGCAGCTGACGCACTTATGCACTAAGGAAAAACTATTATTGTTATGATTTTCAGCCGGTATGAAATGACATGTTGTTTTACTCAGTGGGATCACAATAAAATAAAAATATTCCTTCGATTTCAAAATTGATGTTATATTAGGAGTTTTTGAAATTAATCTCGTTGGCAGTGAATGTAACAGATTTCGTGAAATTAATAACATTATGATTGATCGTGTTGCGGGATTCCATACTCTTTCATTACTTTACTTTGAGTTTCAACATATTGCATAAGGGATTGTGTTGTTTAATAAAGAAACATGTAATATTTATACGACTATAATAATCCAAGATTATGTTTAGTAGGTTTCTGAAGTAACTAAACAGAATTTATGTGTATATTTCGCTGCCCCACCGAATAATACGGTAATCGATCATTCTTAATTTTACAGGAAAAATTAAAACTATCTTAAGCGTACAACTCAGTGTCAAAACAAAGCCATTTTTTTACAATCCATTATCTACTATGATTTTTATAAAATAAAGTATATGCCAAAAAAGATTTATTGAAATTACTTAATTATGGTATGCAACGCATCATTACTGTATTATTTGTATGTAAACTCAAAGATAACATAATCAGTATTAATGCATTATTGTATTATTCGGGTGAAAACCAAGCACCAAACTCACTTTAATAGCGATAGTGTATACAGTAATATTCGTATCAAAAGATTAAAGCTTCGTGCAGACCAGCGCGACGCCGACACCGGTTATTGTTATACCGTCAAGTTTTCTTAGAAATTGTATTGTTCGAGTCGCGGCGCGGCTTCGCGTCGCGCTGGTCTGTACGAGCTTTAACAGTAATATACAGGGTGGTAGAGACATCGACGCGAAAACTGATACCATGGATTCAGTACATGATTCATAACGCCCATTTTTTTTTTTTTTTGAGTGTGGCAAGTTATCAAATAACTTCTCCCGCTCTGGGCGCCTGCGTTTAGATTCCATTATTACATACTCATATTTTGGACAAATAAATGATCTTTATCTTTATCTTTTATCTTTACTAATAGTTTTGCCTGCATACCAAATAGGTAGTTCGACTATATATATTCAAAATTTCGGTTACGTAAACTACATACCGTAAGGCATAAGAGAGAAGATATATTGTCAAAGGATTAATATTATGACGGTACCTTGCCAATTCATTTATATGTATGAAAAAATCTACATCTTTTTAATAAAATAAGTGATGAGTTTTAATACTAGAAATAAAGCTAAAATATATCAACCATATTATCTAAAGTACAACCATATTTTATGGGGTACTGTGTTAAATGTTACAACAGAATACTTTGTGATATATTACAATTATAAATTAATGAAAGAAAATTTAAAACTCATATTAAAAGTACGTACACTTTGTAAACAAGCTTATTACTAATAAGACAATTATTATAATATTTTATTATTTATTAGAATTATATCCAAGATAACAATGCCTTGAAACATGTCCTGCTCCATAGTGACAATCTTGAGTCTAGAAAAAATCTAACTGATTGCTAATTTTGATTGTATAATTATATAATTTATTAACCACACACTGAAACACTTGAATATTTCAGGAAATCGCCAAGTGTTTGGTCGACTCTTCACGTGACCAGAGGGCTGGCCAATTCTTAGGCCAAGAAATCAACACTGCCATAAAAAATATTATGTCATTTATTCAAACTAGGCTGAGAATCAGCACTTTTCGAACGTCAACATTACATAAGACAGTCCCCCAAAAACGCCCGCCCTTCACCACTTCCTAGTGCTCAAGCTGGGAAGAAGAAGTGGCGCAACAAACTCCAAAGCAGCACAGCTGTCTGTTCAGTTGGAAAAACTTGATTCTATATAATAGTAGGTACTTATGCAAAAATAATTTACATTAGGTACCACAAATTGCAATACAACTCATAAAAAAATAATAATTAGTAGATTACGTCAATAATAAATTAAAATAAATTGACTTATAGTCAAATAAAATAAAGTAAACAATTATATGAACTCATAGTGTCGTGTAGTATTTGATTCTAAAACACTTGTTTGTTGCTTGGGGGGGTGGTTTATTGGAGTAGCTTGATTAGTCCCAAGCCTTTTTTGTCGTCTCAGTAATCTTTAACTTTATAGAAACCTTTTTGACATAGTTTCTGTTTAATAAAAGATTTCAATTTATTCAGGTTCAGTTCTTACTTTGGCACTTAAATGAATTACTAATTTTTTGGAGTCTAGTCCTCGGCACAATACATAAATCTTTGTTTCTAGTATTTATGCTATGAATGTCGCTGTGTTTAGAATATAGATTTATATTCTTTTTTACATAAATCTCTTAAACATATTGAGACGCGACTATCATTATGATTATTTCCTTTAATTTATCCCTCAGTGAATGCCTACAACTAAGGTTATAAATTGCTCGAATGGCTCGTTTCTGCAGCACAAATATAGCCTGAATGTTGGATGCATTTCCCCACAACAAAATGCCATACGACATTACGCTAAGGAAATAACTAAAATATACTAAACCACGTGTAATCCACCGTGGCAACGCTGCCAGCCTTTTGGGCACTTTTCCCGCTGACAGCGATGCGGACGAACTTTTTGATGCCCAATGAGCTCTTCCATTTATTTTATTTTTCCTTTATATAATTGTACATAATAATTATATAATAGTTAGTTGTTCATTTATTAATTTATACAAAATATTGTAAAACATTTCAAAAGAGTAACGGTTTAGTTTCTTGCCCTTTTTTCTCCATACAAAACTACTTTTTGGAAGAGGCAACTAGAATCAATTCTATTTTCTTCTTAATTTTTGTATAATATCTTATGTGCCTATTTGAAATAAACGATTTGGCTCTGACTTCTCATAGTTTTTTTTTTTGCGCGGTTTATAAAATTACCAGTTAAAAGTTAAAATAAATACAAAATATAATTGAAATTAAACACCGAGCTACACAACAATGAAATAAGCACATTTCTGCAGCAATTTTTCTAAAAGCTTCACAAGGAAAGCTACCCCTCTCGGAGCAGTTACACTAGGCTGACACTACCATCTCCTAGTTCAAAGTAAATAAACCTGCGTTATTGTCTTAGGAACACAATGCCACACAGCCTTCTGGAACATTTTTCTACGTAATGAAATTTTCTACGAGGTTAGCAAATAAAGGTAACTGCTTCTTGTAAAAAATAATAATTCATTAAAATACTTTTACTTAAAGGCTAGTGATTCTTAAGACTGCGATGGCCGCCGCATAGTATCCGTAGTTTACCGTCGAATGACGTCAGTGAAACGTTTTTTTATGAAAGTTAGTTGGTGACACCGTAAAATCAAACCCTAGTGCCACCAGTCACTGCGACCTTCACGTGGCGGCCACCGTTGTTCTAGGATAATGTGTGTCCTCTAATGACTCTGACAACCATTGTTCTCTGTGGTTTACGGTATACAAGCAGCGGATATGTTGCATTTCAATGGATTAGGTTACGTTAGAACTGTGACCAACCGCGTGCAAGGTGATCGAGCGAAGCGAGCGGTGCCACGGCAGCGGCCGGCGAGCGCTACTTCCAAGTTGGTCGCTTTCAATAATATAATATTTGAAAATCCAATAAAAGTCCATCGATTTGCGTAGTCACCCTAATCGATTTGTCTTATGCCGCCACCATGATGCAAAACAAAAACAAAGCGACATCAACGCCTCTACCGGTGGATAATCTAACTATTTTACGATATGATCACTAATGGTTGGCCACATCATAAAGTTGTCGTGCGTTTAACTGTTCATATCGTCAAACGTTGAGTATTCAATGAACTGGCCAGACCACATCATGACGTAACCAGCGATCAATATTCTATTTAATGAAATACAACCATTTCATGAGGTTTTAGACCAAGTCAATATCATTGGAGATATTATGGTAAAAAATGTAAAGCAAGGTCACAGACGGTACTCAAAAAATTCAAATTGAATAACATGAAAAATATTACAGAAAGAAAAAGAAAGTGTTTATTCTGCACAAACTAAACGCAAATTACAAAGAAAAAAAAAAAGAAAACAATACCACTTTTCAAATTAGCCGATAGCCTCGTATCCACAGAAAAGTTTGACAAATATCAATTGCTTGCTGTCAGGGTCAGAGGCCAAAGACAATTTACTATAATTACATAATGTGTTGCGACATTTACAAAATGAAAACAAACAATCAAACCTACAAAATGCTGATTGCAAAGTGGAAAAAAATAACAGTTTGTGTAACAAGTAACAACAATAACAAGAACAATTAAACTGTGCGTCGTATCTGTGCAAGAATAGGTCATTGCTCAGCTGAATGCAGTGACTTC
Source organism: Agrochola circellaris (assembly GCA_914767755.1). Classification (NCBI taxonomy): domain Eukaryota; kingdom Metazoa; phylum Arthropoda; class Insecta; order Lepidoptera; family Noctuidae; genus Agrochola; species Agrochola circellaris. The sequence goes on from OU611848.1 coordinate 1,580,412, forward strand.
GGACGAACCTATTGTCAACAGCGCTGATTTTTAGCAAAAACCTCCTATTAAAGATAAACCCCCTTTTAAAGTTAATTTTCGATAATTTTTCATGAAAATTCATAAAAATACGAACGGTCACATGCACATGGGCGGCATTGTATAATTTGATATGCCGTCGACTAGTATAAATCTAATGAGACCAAATTTATGAAGTCGTGTCTTGTAATTTTTCCCGCAGATATGTTTTTAATCAGAGTGTGTACAACTATAGCCCCATTGGGTAGAGTTCACCCCAGTTTGAAAACACTATGAAGATAAGTAACCACAGCTATCTAAATAGGTGCAAACCAACTCAATATCAGCGTCACAGTCTGTTTGTCTTCGTTCCACATACGCTCAATAGCATCGAACTGGAAGTTTTTATCATGAGCCTATTTACATCCCGAAGGTAAGCAGGTATACTATAAGTTAGGTTACAAATTAATATCAGGTGTGTGTGAAGTAAATGGACACCAAATATATTGGGATAAAGCTTATAAAGTGAATGGTTCACTCGAATCATGTTCATTTTTGTTTCATTCTACGTTCACACGACACCGACTAAACATAGATAATGAACGTTCATTTAATTGCGAGTAGTTAAAAGACGAATACTATCCAACATCGTTAAATCGGTTCACTAATGAAGGTGAAGAGAATATGGTGGTGGCTAGCTTCTGCGACTAATGCCGCTCGCGCGTGGTTGGTCGCAGTTCTAACATAAACTAACCCGTTTAGTTAGCATCCTTAGTTACAAAGTTAAGAAAAGAGGCTTATTTATTAAAAAGCATGATCATTTAAAGATTAAAAAACATCAGGTGATCAGTTAAACATTTCCGTTACCTACTATTAGACTTATAATATGTAAACGACTGAAGAGTCAATAGTGAAAATGTAATATATTAAACATCGATTTATACTCAACCAAAATGTTTCTAGTATTTTGTCAACTAATAACCTACCTATCTCATTTTTCTTTGAAAATAGTAAGAAAAAGTCTTCGAAGACTCGAAGAATTGGTTTTTTCTAAATGTCAATAAAATTCTGAAAACAGTCGTCAGAATAAAACGATTACCTACGTATGTAAGTGTCGCTAGGCGATGATGAAAAAGGCAGTTTTTTGTATTGGATTCTTTATTTTCAATATACAAACTTCCATGCCTGTTCTATTCCTCTCTATATGAGTTGACATGGCAACTGACATGTCGTATTTGTTTACTTCAATTTTTCTTTTACTGGGCATTCGAAATAACATAACAACACGTATTTACCGAAATATAAGGCAGAGGTGTACAAGTAGTACACCCACATTATTTTCGCCATGTTTAAGTCCCATGTAATAGGGGCTTCAACCGGGCTCAAATCCTCAAAATTTCCGATGGAAAAACGCAATAACACACACGTACGTACGCACATACGTGTGGACACTGCGCTCGACGCTGGACGTGTCCACACGTCGGGTCCGAGTTCGCAACAAGTCAATCGCCTTCCTGAGGATGCCTCGTTGAGAGGTGAAACTCGTGTCGATTTCTTACAGGGTTCTTTATGACTCGTTAAGAACAGTTACGCGGTTTAAGTTACTAAATATACGTCGTCTATTGTATTTTACGCAATAACACTTGGTCCGACCTGGGAATCGAACCCAGGACCTCAAGCTCAGCTGTACCGCTTGCGACCACTATTCCAACGAAGTAGTAGGTACCTATAGAATGTTAGATGTACCTAAATAAAATTGTGAAAATAGTCATCAGAATAAAACGACTACATATGTACGTGTCGCTAGGCGAAGATGAAATTGGCAGATTTTTGTATTTGATTCGTTATTTTCAATATTCTGTCTGCTATGACAGTTCCTACTAGGTACAGTACAACTATTTTCTTAATGTCCCTCGGCGAACTTGGTGTTTCGTCAGTCGTCGGATTTCTATCAGTCGCCCTTTGCACTTGGTGCTTGTACGTATTGACTCCCACCGCTGCCCCCGCGTTGCCGTTAACCATAATTACCAAGTGCTATCATATGTGAAATGAATAGGATATGTGAAAAAATTTACGGCAGTAGTATATAATATAACGAAATTAAAATGACAACTATCACAGCTAAGTAGGCATTACAAGTTAACGAGTAATAATCGACCAACTTACATTTGCAGTTGCAAACACATGTTCTCCGATGCATTCCCTAAGGGAGAACATGTTTTTCAACTACAATGTTAAGTTTGTTCTTGGGATAAATTCATCCCAACTACGGAACCCTTCATTGTGTGTGGTCCGATACGTACTTCGCCGGTTTAGTTTAAATATTCCAAATAACATGATTATTTATTATTCCTTTCAGAATTTCAATACGAAAACGAAACCATTCTAACAAAAAGATAAACTAAAAAAAAAAATGACTTACTGTTTATTCTGAGGACCAGAAATAACAATACAAATAACCACAAATACAAATAACAATAATTATAAATTCATAATTTTTCCGGAAACGTTATCTACCTTAACAATTCCACTGAATATTTTTTTGCCAGCTTATTGCCGAAGTAATATTAGTTGTCGGCAGATTGCCAACATCTGATAAGTTTTATCTTTAAATATGTACTGGTGTGTGTCGATTTGTTTTAATTTCGTGTCGCTAATCAGAACGTGGCGGCAAATTCCCCAAAGTTTTATCTGTGCGAAATTCTAGATTAAGTGGGCATGAAAATACATTGAATTTTTAGTCGCCATCGGTCAAAATTGAGTGAAATGTTACCGTATCTCTCCCATTTTCTAAGCTAATCGAATGAAAATTGGCGAAAGAGAAACACACTGAGAATCAACGCAGAATCAGCATCCAAATGCTTGACTAGCTTTTAATTTCAATTAATGAACTAAAAAGGAACTAAACTTGAGTTCAAAATAGCGTGCAAGAGATAATTCTTTCTGGCGTTATGTTCGAGCATGGTCGAGCATTTTACTGCTCACTCTGCCCCTCCCAAAATATAACTTGTAAACACCCCCAAGTCTTTAACAGAGAATACCTATGCTATAAAACTTTTTACAACAGCCCACAAAACCCCCAATATGACAAGACTGTCAAGCAAACGCCGCGCCCCTAACGCGTATGGCGAAAAATACAATAACCATTTTATATGAAAAAGCTTACACACAAGAACATGCAGTGTTAAACATTAACGTAGCTCTTAGATCTCAACAAATTGATACTGCCTTCATAAATATAAGGGAATCACGAGAAAATTGTTCCGAGCTATTGAATAAATTTGCATAACGAATCGTTATGGCATAGGGGCGTGCGCAGATGGAAGATGTATATGAACGATTTTTTGTGATCTTATTGGTAATATTCTTCAGAAAGGTCAGATGCTTAGTACTCGCAACCGGCGTGTGTGTATGACCAGATGTATGAACGTAAACGAAGGAAAAGGGGTATGTATGGATCGTAGCAGGGGGCGTTCTGTAGTTTTTACCTACCACCACCATGAAAAGAAAGCATCAGTTTATATGTTTTTGCGCACGATAATCGACCTGTAATATTGTACGTATGCATAGTTTGATATTTCGAGACTGACCGGCTAGTTTTGGTCTCAAACAGACTTTGAATATGGCAGTCCAAGATCAGAGATGTGGACCGCATTTTCCTGACTTATACGTATGCAATAGCTATACTATTTCTATTTCTTTCTTTCTTTAGTTAAAGACATAGCCTTTTAGCAGATACGTACGTTTAACTACTAAGGAACAAAATCCCTACAAAATCAACAAAAAGACCAGCTTTGTTGATGCCTTAAGTAATTACTTTTCCTAACAAAATAATTACTTAAGACATCAACAGGGTAAGTTGAATGTTGAAAGTAAGATAGAATCATCAAAAGACCTGCTCTGCACACAATTGCGTGACACACACCCGAATACTGAAACGCCACTCAAAACTTAAGCGTTACTTATGACTCGTTTAAAGCCTTTTGATTGGTTGAAACTAGTTTTAAGTAACGCTTAAGTTTTGAGTGGCGTTTCAGTATTCGGGTGACAGTTTCGTTCACAATTTATACGCAGTACTTGCTGCGACCCGCGGCTTCACCCGCATAAGTCTCGATTCCGTAGGAATATCGGGATAAAAAGTATTCTATGTCCTTATCCAGGTCATGGTCTACCCATGTGCCAAAATTCATCCAAATCCGTTCAGTCGTTTTAGCGTGAAAGCGTAACAAACAAACAAACTCACTTTCGCATTTATAATATTAGTCATAGTTACGATTAGGAACTTAGGATTTTGAAAGAAATTCCTAATCCGTTGCTTCACATTTTTGAAAAATAAAGCGATGAATGCTCTTGAAATGTCAAAATTAAAGACATTGCAATTGTAAGTGTGTCACGCAATTACCTCGCTGGAGCCTAGAAAAGTCTGACGTGTATCTCTTTCCCTACAAAAACCTGAGCAGAAAGAAATCATTCATTATTCATACATTGAATTCCATTGATGGTTGGCCCCGAGTTCTCAAAGTTGGTCCCGACAAAGACCAGCAAAGGATATTAGATATAACGTTGACTTTAGATTGAGTTTGCCTTTCTAGAATAGGAAATGTTTGTAAGACCTTAAGGCTGCCTGTCCACTGGAGCGGTGAAACGAGAATAGGAGCGGAGCTGTGCCAATATTAACCAATAGAATCTAACTTAGCTCCAGAATTTAAATTCTTTTGGTTAATATTGGCACAGCTCCGCTCCATTCCTCTCTTCTCCGCTCCAGTGGACAGGCAGTCTAATAATAGGGATCCATAACCAAAGGATAAAAACGAGGCGCTATTACTAAGCCTACGATATCGTCTGCCTACCCGTTCATCTGTCACAGGGCTGTAATATTTTAAAGCATGTATTTATTCGAACCTCAAATAATTACCATTTAGCTTTCTGAAAAATATTATTGACCAATCTAATATAATGATTGCGCCTCTTTTTATGAACCTCAAATAATTCCTATTTTGGGGCCTAAAAATACTAAATAGCCAAGTAACTGCGACCGACTTGGATATAGCGGTTGGTCACAGCTAACCCAACATAACCCGTTTGGTCAGGGTACCCTAGCTTAGTTACTGCGACCACTGCGACTGCGTTAGCTGTGTTACTGTGAGAATAGGCCGAAAACTTGAAAAGAGGCTCATTATTTAAAAAAGTGTGCGTCTTTAGAACTTCATAAGTTTTCCGAGGTTCATTAATTTAAAAAAAAACTATCATTAGAAGGTCAATACATTTATAAAAGACCAGATAAATATAATTAATTGTTCCCTATTTTAACCGTAATAGGTAAATTTTCAAAATTCACGTGTTAATAATAACAACAAGACATTTAAGTACCCACGGATCCCTTAGAGCGCCAGTCAAACTCGAGCTAAACCATTTTATTTTTACCTAAACATGGCGTCCTTCGATAACATCCGGACTAGCTTTTGGAAATTAATTTTCTTAAAAAACTGTCATCTTCGTGGTGCGGACGTTACGTGATTACAATAACAAAGCGAAGTTTGTTTTGTTAAAAAAATGTCACCGCCTGTTTTCCCACTTACCAAGAAAAATCTCGCGAAGATCTGAAAAAAAAAGAAAAATAATTTGAGCAAAAAATATTTCAACAGGTTTTATGGGAACGTTCAAATGAAAGAACAGGAGTGACCGAAAATTCAATTGTTAACAATACAATGGAATTTCCGATAACTATGTTCTAAAACATAAGGTAATATACTTTATGTTTTAGAACATAGTTTTAGAACTTTTTAAATATTTTTTATTTTTTTTATTTTTAATAATTGTCTTAGTAGAGTTTGCCCGGGGCTTCGCCCGTGGGGCTGTCGAAAAATATCCCACAGGAACGTACTACTGGGTCTACTGGGATTTCTACCGGGGTTTTCATATAACTCTATTTGTTTACCCGTCGCACGCCAGTAAAGCTCCCAGTGGGCATAATTTTTTCCGACATTTTCAACAACCCTTGTCATATTTCAGGCAATTTACACAAAACCTCAATGAATTAAACACCTATACCTTCCTCATGAATAACTCCGTCCTTTGGTGAAAACCGTATGAAAATCCGTTTGGTAGTTTTAGAGTTAACTGCGTTCAGACAGACAGACGCGGCACTTTATTTTATAATATGTAAATCAATGTTTGTTTGGTCGTATTTTATGCACTGCCATACCGTTAATTCGATTGCAATAAGACTTTGTCAACTTATTGCTAGCACTTCCGCGAAGGTTAGGAATAGGCAATAAAAATAAAAAACTGGTGGGCAGAAGCTAATATATTATAAGTTTGAATCTATTTCGCACTGAACTAGGATGAACATCGAATAAAAGTCAATCTGAGCTAAAACTGACCTTTTATCCGGAGGTCAATTATGACGACGCAGATATATGCCAATGACCTTGAGTGGTTAGCCTGCGTGCTCAACAGAGCTCAGCCAGTAATAGGACTCGCCCATCAGCGCTGTCCCAAATTAGACGCATTATTAATGTATTATACATAAAACCAAAGGTTGAAAAAACAATCACTAAATTATTTTTCAAATGGTGAAATGGTTTCAGAAAAATACGCTTGATAGATTTTGCGCGATTCTCCGTTTTTTATCTGCGTTAGACATAATTTTAAAAATTAATTTCACTATGTAATTTAACATAATCTAAAATATTCCTATATTAAATTATTAAGAAAATGCTTTAATATAACATATTTTTTCCAAACCATTAACACTACTCGTTTAGACGTGATCTTCAGTATCATTAAAAGTCGGTTATCGTCGCCTTAAATAATAATAGTAGTTGTATAACTTAGGGAAACATTATATACAGAATACTATACATTTTAAGGAAAAGAAGCCCACGAAATAAAAAAAAACTTTATTATTTTTGAAAAATTCTTAAGAGAATTTGAATTTTGCGATTTACCCTGAGGCTATCGCCTTAAAACATAAAACCGTGGATCAAATACATAAACTCAACTTTACCAAACGATCATTAGCAGAAAATGTCAGCTGAAGCTCAGTTTAATACTAAAACACGATGTGGGCACATTTTCATGTTCATTACTTTGAGTAGGTCTGTACATGTACTTACTAGTTATGTGATACACCACCCTAGTTTAAAGTTTTTACCACTAAACAAAAATGTAGATAGTTACAGAAGTTCCAGCTGAACCACAGATTAATACAGATGGGACAGTCCGCAAAACCATTTAAATAAATACGACTCTTGCTATGACACATTAAAGTGCAATTCAGGTCGCACAGCGCTAATCACCTACAGTTATACTCACTTAGAAGTTGCCTCTCTTTCTATCGCGTCATTTTTACATCTTTTGACTACGTTAGACTCATTGAATTGACCCAACAAGACGGCCCGCCGCGTATTTGTAGCTTCTTATCTAAACTGCGGAGTATCTGTATTAAGCTTCGTGCAGACTAGAGCGACGCGACAGCGCGACGCGACACCGGTTATTGTTATACCGTGAAGTTTTCTTAGAAATTGTATTGTACGTGTCGCGTCGCGCCGTCGCGTCGCGCTGGTCTGCACGGGCCTTTAATCTGTGGCTGAACGAAGTAGTGTCGGTGACCACTTTCCATGAACATGTTTGTACCAATTACATACATACATAAACTCACACCTTCTCCCCATGGAGGTCGGCAGAAACTACAGAACGCTACCTGCTACGATCCTGCCTGCTGCACTGATTAGAAAAATCTTATAAAAATTAAAGACGCGATGGCTGTTAAAATATTTTAGTAGCTACAAAATGACGTACCAAGAACTATAGTCAAAATCAGTCCAACGTGCTTCATCCCTACATTTCACGACGACGACGTATCAAAGCTAAACGTCCCTTACACCCCTATTTCAGCAACACAACATTAAACTTGCTTACTCCTTACATACTCTTTTTCCTTCGTTTATGTTACATCATACATCTGGTCATACACGCACGCCGGTTGCGAGAACTACGCAACTCGGCCTAAAAGTAAAGCGCCGCGGAAAAACCAATCATTTTTGGATGTAGGTACAAGACTGTCATAACTGTGTAGGGAGTAAATGTGGACCTTTTTACCCTAACCTATTTAGTGTCAACACCTACACAGTTACTTAACTGACGCTAAGTGTTCTTCAATTCACATTGTAGGAGAACTGTTATTGTAATAGATACTAGTTTAATTTTACTAATTGCGTGCGTGTTCTGTTAAATTCGTATTAATAATACTAATACCTACCATCCCACCTGCCCATACCTTTATTATCTTTATACCATTCCCCCTCTAAAAAGCTTATTTTATTCACTGAAAACAGTGAATAAAAAGCTCTTTTAATCACTGTTTTGGTGTTTGAATTTAGAACACATCTATATATGCGACCTCCATCTCAATGCTATACAACCTCCTTGCGAAAACATACTCTATACACAGGAAATAAATATCGTTTCACAAGTTGATTGTTATTAGTAATAATAAGAAAATTACTTTTGATTTTAGTAATTGTTCCAATTTTAATGTGCATTTTAATTAAAGCCCCTTGCAGAGTAGCGCGACGCGACAGCGCGACGACACCGGTCATTGTTATACCGTGAAGTTTTCTTTGAAATTGTTTTGTTAGAATCGCGTCGCGCTGTCGCGTCGCACCAGTCTGCACGAAGCTTAATTCAACCTTCCTTTTTTCTTCAATAAATGTCTATTTTCGCTTAAATCTTTCTTTTTCTCGTAGTCATGGTATAAAGTATAGTATGCAACTCTTGAATAAAACGGATTTATATCGAGGGCCATGAATTACTCGCGTCGCTCAGGATTCTAAAACTTGAATCACTCGCTACGCTCGTGATTCAATCGTCATGAATCACTCCCTACGGTCGTGATTCAGTCGTTAGAATCCTTCACTTGCTCGTGATTCATCTATGGCCCTCGCTTTAAATCCGTCTTTTATTCACTAATTGCATAATATACTATTATTAGGGTTACGTATCGAGCTCGTGGCTAAGGGTTCGATTCATCAGGTTAAGCTACGCTTGCCGGGGTTGGTTCTGTGAATGGGTGACCATCTTAACATACCGAGACTCCTCCGTGCCTCGGAAAGCACGTTAAGCCGTTGGTCCTGCCTGTCATTCGTGGATCTTTGATAGTCGTTACGGGTCGTCAGAAGCACGAAATTCTGACAACCAGTCTTACCAAGGAGTATCGTATTACTCAGTTACTGGGTTGTGGAGGTCAGATAGGCATTTGTTCCATATAAAATACTGGTATTCAGCTGCATCCGGTTAGACTCGAAGCCGACCCTAACATAGTTGGGAAAAGACTAGGCAGATTGATTAGGGTAACGTATCTTGGAGCGAGATTAACACCGGTTAGAGGTATAACTGTGGGTAAATTAATAATGATTTTACTTTAAATTGTGTTTTTTGAGATTATGATATTAATTTAAGGAGTATTTTATTAAAAACAAAATGTAGAGTAAGATCAGAATAATTAGTTATTGGTAGAAAACCTTTTGACTACAGTAGCATAAAATGTGCTTGTGAGGGGCTTGAGTTTTCATATCGACAAACCTCATTTGTATACAGGATTTACATATTTAAAAAAAAAGCCACAACGTGTCATAGGTTTAACAATGCAGAAAAGGCTTACATTTTTCGATATTCTGCTTTCTAGTGCCATTTAAAGATCACTATATTACACATAACTCACTGTAGAGATTCACCACTGGATTTGCAACAACCCTGTATAACACAAACACAACAACTGAACAGACAGACGAGACAATGCAATTATCATTAGATACTTCGATACACTTAGACAAGGGAAAATAGAGTGCAACAGCTGTTTGTCATCCCACGACCGCGCCAGTTGCAAGACTATTGAAGCATACAGATAAACTAGTTAATAGACAGGCGGAGTAGGCAGTGGGACTTAATGTTTTTTGTCGAGCGTCAGCCCCGGTTACAGATTGTTCAACATAGCGTGATCTATAAAGTTCCCACAGCTGGGTCACTTCTCTGTGAGAGGGAATGTACCTAGGCTGGTTTCATAGCTGTGCGGGAGACCCGTACGGGCCGCCCTTACACGGGAGACCCGTACGGGCCGCCCTTACACGGGAGACCCGTACGGGCCGCCCTTACACGGGAGACCCGTACGGGCCGCCCTTACACGGGAGACCCGTACGGGTAGCGCCCGCAGTGCTCTGAAACGAGGGAGTTGTACAATACGTTGTACGGGCTCTACCCGGAGCGGGTAGCGTACGGACTATCCGCGTCGCTGTGAAACAGTGTTCTAGCGCTTTACCTGTGTTTCCGTTCCGGAAGCCATACGGGCCGCCCGTACGTGTCTCTCGCACAGCTGTGAAGCCAGCCTACCATCACGCGGACACAGTGCGATTTAGGGGAAGTCAGATCTTTTCGGATTTTCGGTTCTAGGACATGTCGGTTTTCTCAAGATGTTCCTTCACCGTTTTGAGAGTAGTGGTGATGATAAATTGTGCCAGCCTGAGTTCGAACCTTCGACACGTTAGTCGGGGCCGTTACCGGACCACCACAGCTTGTTCATCATATTTCTTTACCAAAAACGTAATTATACAAATAACATCACGCTTGTAATCCCCGAATGTTTAGGCAGAGGTGTACCTATACCTACTGCTTATTATCTGTAAAACTCACTTCAAATCTCAACCAAGTGACTGCATACAGTTTGTAAGAAAACACATTTTGAGAATGCTTACCTCAACACTGTTTGAATTACGAAGTGATTTTTTGAAAATGACAATTAATACTTACAAGCAAGTACTTATCGTATCGATATGAAACCACAAAAAAAAATACTATACACTATTCAAGAATATTAATAGAAAACTGTCAATAAATGACCACTACATAAAGTTACAAGAAGATACTTCTTTTCCTAAACTATCAAGTTTATAGAAGTGGCCCATAAATCACTGATAGTTTACTACAGTATACCTTTGATTTACTGCTCAATAACAAAGAAGAAATGGTTCTAAGATTATGTTGATACGGCCATAAATTATATATTTGTATGACAGGCGATATTTTTGTTTAAGAGTACGATAACGTCATTGATTCCTTCGGCACGAGCTCTTAAGCCGTCAAGGTCGGGAAATAAGGGCACTGGTCGAGTACAAAAATATTTTGGTAAGTACCGAGCTTTATTGTTTTGGGAGCTTTTCTGGTTGGTCGAAAAATTAGAAAGAAAGAAAGAAAGTCAGATTTTTGAGCTTCTTACTACCCGTAACGACTGTCAAAGATCTGCGAATGACAGCCGGGACCAACGGTTTAACGAGCTTTTCCGAAGCACGGAGGGGTATCGATATGTAATGGATAGTCACCCATCCACGAAACGACCGTGGTAAGCGTAGCTTAACCTCCAATCAACCTGTGTGACTGTTATCGGTTAGCCACGAGCCCCTCGATCCATTTACCTGTAATTGCAGCGGCTGGTTATAAACCAGCGACCATTTGTCTCATAAAAAAACCGTATTATTTCATGTATCCTATAAAATAGCGGTACTATCTCGGGTCTCGGGTGCTAACGGGCTGTAAAGTGACAAGTAATAAACGGGACTGGTCACATTCACACCACAGTATGGTAAATATATCTCCTATATGAAAGGGTTGGAACTGCCCTAAATGTGAATAATTCTGGTAGTTTTTGGGATAAGCGCGGTTTTATTGAGCTAGGCGCGATTTAGACTGTGTCTTTCATCCAAAATTCTTTCTTCCTTTATCCACACTCATAATCAGCCTATAACGTTCCCACTGCTGGGACACACGCCTCCTCTCTATGAGAGAGAGTGGACCATAATCCACCACATGGATCCAGTGCGGTCTGGATGTCACCGGGTGTCACCACTGTGTGGATCGCCCGGAGGACACGGTGGAGCATACGGTGGAGGTCTGCCCAGCTTGGGCGGAGCACCGCCGTGTCCTGACGGAGGCGATCGGCGGCGGCGATCTCTCGCGTCCGGCCCTGGTTCAGGCCATGGTCCGGAGCGAGAGTGCATGGGAGGCCGTCACCTCCTTCTGCGAAGCAGTAATGCTCGCGAAGGAGGAGGCGGAGCGCGCGAGGGAGAGGCAAAATGCGCCCCTAGTCGCCGCACGAGACGCCCCGGGCGTCGGGAGTCGCGAGCCGACTTCCGGCCACCGTAGGCGCGGGCTTGCGGACGGTGAGCATTGGGTAGCTCGCCGTCCGATAGGGACCAGGCCCGGGTCGACGGCGCGTTGTGTTCCACGCGCGCCTCAAAGAGATGTCAGCACCAACTGACGGGGTCCAAAGGGCCAATGCCTGCCGGGGTTGCGGGTTTATCTGAAAGGGATATCGCGACCTCGGCACACAGGCAACGGAAGGAACACGGGTGGGTTTTAGTCAGTAAAAGTCTGACACGCCCTCCCGCTCCACCCAGAGCGGGAGAAGTTATTTGATAATTTCCCATCCTCAAAAAAAAAAAAAAAAAAAAAGTGCGGTCTGGTGGATGTCACATGTCTTAGAATTTTTGGTTCTTCTATGACATGCCGGTTTCCTCACAATATTTTCCTTCACCGTTTTGAGAGTAGTGGTGGTGATGAAATAAATTACACAAAGTAATGCGCCTGCCTGGGTTCGAACCCACGACCTACGACACGTGAAGCTTCGTGCAGACAAGCGCGACGCGACACCGGCTATTGTTATACCGTAAAGTTTTCTTAGAAATTGTTTGGTTCGAGTCGCGTCGCACCGTCGCGTCGCGCTGATCTGCACGAGCCTTAAGTCGGGGCTGTTACCAGTGGGCCACCACCGGAGGGCGGTAGTGGCCGCTCTTTATCTTCTCTAATGTAAATGTCCAAATTGTCATGGAAAACCATAAAAAAAACTATAAAGCTTATAAAGAAAGCAGAGCCACGTGCATAGCTAGTTACATTTTGTAAGGACAAAATGAAATAGAAGATTTGTTTGTCAGCGAATAGTGTGAACCTTGGTTGAAAGGAAATGGCTTCCATAATGTTTGAAAACAACGGATAAATATAGCGGTTTACGAGAATTGCAATGTTTAGTGGCGAAGATTTAAAGGGATTGAATTATAGGTAGTTAGTGTAGGCTACAATAGCGTGTGTGTCTGGATTGAGGAGCCAATCTCATATCGGAACGAGGGTACTACCAATATTTAGTAGTAAATTAGCCGATTTTGTAGACCGGACCCTGGAATTTGTAGTAAAACCCTTAAAAAGTTATACGACGTTAAAGGTGGCTCCTCAATCCTGATGTCTGGATTGAGGAGCCACCTTAGAACTCGAAAACTAGCCAAGGGATATTTTTGAAAATTTTGTAGGATTTAGTAGTACTTTTGCGTAATCTCTACAAAAAAAATGGGGTTTGTACGGTCGATTTTGAGATAGCTACAACGTTTTAATTTTTCATAAAAAACCATAAATTTCACCGCGCTGTATCTCGGAAAGTTATCAACCAATTACAACAGATTTTTTGTATGATTTAGTAGTAAATGTGCTCGAATTTGTACAATAAAAATAAAATGGAAAAGCTATATAATTTCGGTAACACAACACATTTTATGTGGCTCCTCAATCCTGACGGTCTATAGAAATGATATGTACGTAGCTACTAAAGTAGTTGATCAAATCGGATAACAATAACACCAATATTTAGTAGAAATTTCTACTAAATATTGGCGTAATCCAACATCCTGCGCATTCAGTATTTCAAAAGATATTAATAAAATAAACATTCCTTCACAAATTAGTGAATAGGGTGACCATAAATAATTCAAAGAAGACCATTGTTTGAAATAAGTAGTTTTATTTGCATATAAATCATTCTACAAGTACGATTACCTACGTGTAACTTATGTAATTGTGGTTTTAGATTATTTGAAATACTAGCTGCGCCCCGTGGACCCACCTTCATAAGTCTCGATTCCGTGGGAATACCGGGATGAAAAGTATTCTATGTCCTTACCCTATGCTCGCTTGTTATGCTCTACCCATGTGCCAAATTTCATTAAAATCCGTTCGGCCGATATAGCGTAACAAACAAATAAACTCACTTTCGCATTTATAATATTAAAGAGTATCACTACACTAGTGTCGTTCCTTTTCTTTATGGATTTATTATCTACAGATCTCTAAGTGTACGGCCTGAGTGAAGAAGCGTCTAGCGGAGCGTTCAGCGTTGCGTGCATGCGGCGAAAGAGCGTTCGCCGAATGGCCTTAGTGCACGCTTAGCGTTCGTCTGAGCCGGTCACATTTTTCATCATGGCGTCTGCGTCGTACGATATTATTGATATGTATTTAGAAGAAAGTTGTGGCTAAAATTTAATTATGAGTCAAGACAAGGTCCTAGTAACATTGTGAAGCAAAGAAAACAATTTGGAGAGTTTTCTACGTTATTTGAAACATTAAGGGTGAATGAAGATAAATTTCATGAGTACACAAGGATGACAGTGGCAACTTTTGATTACATATTACAGAGAATTGAATCAAGATTAAAATTGAGTAGTACTAATTTTCACACATCCTTCAAGAACGCACGTATCACCGCTGCAAAACACAAACTGGTTTGAACTTGCACGCGACGCCCCGCTCGACGCAAACAAGCCCGCTGCTGCCCACGCTCCGCTCGGCCGGCACTCAGGACGGCCACTACGGGTAGCACGTGGTTAACATGAACGCTGCACGCCCCTCCCTGCCCGACGCTCGAATAGAGCGTGCACTCAGGCCGTACACTAATAGATGTGAGTGACACTGACTGTCAGTATTGAATTAGAAAAACGTGAAACGGTTACCTGTATAAATAAAAGGAAGTATATAAAATAAACTAGAAGTAAAGGCTTTAAATGTTGTTTTTTGTTATTTCAGGTAAGTTACTCTGTTTAGAATGTGTAGATTATGTTAAAACTATGTATTTAATTGAGTTGTGAATAAAAGATTTTGTTATTTCAGAAAACGCAATTTCGTCTTTATTTCACGAAAGCTTATTACTATTATATATAGTTAGGATATTTATGTAATGAACCTAATGAAATGAAATTCAGTAACCGATGATGAATTTAATGATACTTATTTTATACAAACTTATGTTTAGTTTGATTATTTAAACAATATTTTAGTTCCTGATGTATCGATAGATGGCGTTGTACATTTAGCACTCTCCGCTGAATCGCGGTGATAGGAATCTCCGCAGAAACATGACCTCTTCGTGTATAGTAAAATAAATTGTCTTCGTAAAAGTTTCTATTCATACGTTATGATTTTAAATTCATTATTGTTTCGCTGTTATTTTTCACAACATTATTGCTATAGTAACGTAAAGAATGTAATAGACAAGCATTAGATTAGAAAAAAAAATCGGTTAGACATAAATGATACAAACTCCATTAAAATGCTTAAGGGTAACGCTTAAGCATTTTAACAGTTTTTTAATAGAAAATTTACAGATCATTGTAATGCACTGCCCTGCCGCACAAAGGATCGCAAAGGAAATGAAGGCACAAAATCCGGCGGCCATGCCGCCAGCATAGTGTGTAGGAACCATAACAGGCGCCTCTAACTTTTTTAGTACCTACTATACAAACGGGTTATAAACAAAATCAATCATTCTGCCTAGCCTCTTCCCGACTATGTTGGGGTTAGCTTCCAGTCTAACCGGATGCAGCTGAATACCTGTATTTTACATGGAACGACGTGGAGTATTTTACAACCAGGTTGTATACCTAATTAATAAATAAAATAACAATACATATATTAGCCTTAACCTAACTAAAATTATAACAAACTAAAATAAAGTGTCTTAAAATTCCGCATCTCTGTCGACTGATAATGTACCAAAGAGACTGACGGCTTATCAAATAATGTATTTACAGGAAGTATAATCACCATAGTCAACAATTAAACTCACTAAGTTAGAATTGGCCTCAAATGGCATGATTTCGTTGCAGTATTTGGACAATTTAAACTGAGTCGTAAGAATGATTATAAAGAGTTAAATTTTTTGTATAACCCGACTGTGGCGAAGCCAAAAAAGGAGTATTATGTATTTGAGCTGAATTTTTATCTATGTATGTCCGTCCCTATGTTCCCTCGTAACTACTAAACGGCTGAACCGATTTACATGAATGATATGTCGTTAGATTCTTCTTTATTGCGTGAGTAATACTGAATGTTTGTCAATGTAAAAAAAAACTCTCCAAGCCTATCGAGTGGGGTTTCAAAATGAAGGGCTTTAACAGCTGATTACAAAATATAAACAAATTATATGATTAAAAGTAATTTAAAAAATGATAAAATAACAAAAAAAATTAATATAAAAAGTAAATTTAAAAAAATCTAAACAAAATACCAAAAAAAGATGGAAACAAGATGACCTATTTCTGTCTCCAATCCCACTTAATACTATATACAATCTCATGCAGTCGGAAACATCTTTTTAATAAAAACCTATTGCCTCCTTTCATTCAAGTTCATTTTTTACGCAGTCGGGTTGTTGTTTTTTTTCATTTACTTTTTGATCATATATGGATACCGGGCAGATAATTGCACAAAACATAAGATAATTTGAATTGGGAATTCCATCTTGAATTTCTTCACAATTATGTGCCATCCAATATTGTGTCGTTTGATTTAAATGGCAGTGACAAATTTATTTTAGAAGATAAACATCATCATCCGCATCACATTATAGTTAAAGGTATAACATACTCTCTCATTGGAGCTATAGAATTTATTCCAGCACTCAGTGAAATTGGCATGGGCATAAATGTCACTACATTATGGATAGTCAGTTTTTTTGCTATGACGATTATGAAACCAAAATTCGCAATAGTACAAAATTACCAAAATATTTTCATATTACATATGGCAAAATTTAAAGTTGGGGGGGGGAATAGACCCGCAAATGGTCCAAAATTTTAAGGGAACATCGGGTAGCAAGATTACGTTACGCCCGCGAACACGCACAATGGGGAGACGAAGAATGGGCAAGAGTAATGTTTTCTGACGAATCCAGATTTATGCTGTGTGCAAGTGACGGGCGGCGACTTTATTCCAGCTTGTTTTGAGGAAAAAGTGCCGGTTGGCAGTGGATATGTTATAGTTTGGGCTGGAATCTCTTTAGAGCGTCGTCGCTCGGAGTTAGTGCTGATGCTGAAAATTCTTTGTGATTTCTTTTGTTATTCTTGGTGTTTGTTTATTCTATGGGATATTGCTCTTTTAGTTTATTTTTTATTCTTGGTGTTAATATTGTGTTCATAATTTAAGTACTGATTGGTGAAGAATTATTCATGTGTAAGTAAAACTCTGTTTATGATCATAGTTTGAATTATTTATGGTCACCCTATTCACTAATTTGTTAAGGAATGTTTATTTTATTAATATCTTTTGAAATACTGAATGTGCAGGATGTTGGATTACGCCAATATTTAGTAGAAATTTCTACTAAATATTGGTGTTATTGTTATCCGATTTGATCAACTACTTTAGTAGCTACGTACATATCATTTCTATAGACCGTCAGGATTGAGGAGCCACATAAAATGTGTTGTGTTACCGAAATTATATAGCTTTTCCATTTTATTTTTATTGTACAAATTCGAGCACATTTACTACTAAATCATACAAAAAATCTGTTGTAATTGGTTGATAACTTTCCGAGATACAGCGCGGTGAAATTTATGGTTTTTTATGAAAAATCAAAACGTTGTAGCTATCTCAAATTCGACCGTACAAACCCCATTTTTTTTGTAGAGATTACGCAAAAGTACTACTAAATCCTACAAAATTTTCAAAAATATTCGTTGGCTAGTTTTCGAGTTCTAAGGTGGCTCCTCAATCCAGACGTCAGGATTGAGGAGCCACCTTTAACGTCGTATAACTTTTTAAGGGTTTTACTACAAATTCCAGGATCCGGCCTACAAAATCGGCTAATTTACTACTAAATATTGGTAGTACCCTCGTTCCGATATGAGATTGGCTCCTCAATCCAGACACACACACAATAGCGACATTCGTTGAATACACGGGTAGGGCTAGTGGCCAGTAATCATAAAAATGAATTAAGAAAAAGTAATTCGATAATTCAAAAATTTTAATTTTCAAACGCTCGTCGACATAGGGCCGCCCTTTCCTTCAATTCGCCCGACCCCGGTAAATGACCTCTGCGCTACAGTTGTTTAGTACAGATTGCTCCAAGACGCTTTAGAAAATTAAAAATAAATAAATCAATAATGACGTTTAATAAAATTAAAATGTCTTCATAAAAAGAAAACGCTAATCCGTATAAGTATGTTAAATTAATGTCACCAATAAAGCGCCACGCAGTATATGTGCATAACTTTTATCACGCTTAAAAATACCTATATATACAAAGATTACACAGTTAACGTGACCTTTTTTTTGTGTGTGTGGCATCTCGCAGGTCAATCTAGGAGGTGTTTGGCTGCGTAACCGGGCTATCTTGTGGTTATCTTACTGGACTAAGGCCTCCAAACAGGGCATACAATTTATAAACTAAGCGACTGCACGCTAAGGGCACCTGTGGGGTACGGACCTCGGCTTGAGCTGTCCCTGCGGGAGGGCAGCAAGGTACAGGCTGGATCGGATCGTGGTTATTTAAGCACAAATTGAAAGCTACAGGCTTAGCGGCGTGAGCTGGCTTGAGCAAGGGTCGAGGATTAAATTTGACTTTCATAAAAACAAACCATTTAAATAAACTTTTAGCTGTAATAATTTTATGTCGGCAGTAACCTAGAGTATACTTTAACGATATAATAATGTGATAATATTTTTTTCATAAGATTATTTAAATATTATAAAAACTACATTATTATAAAACGTAGTTAGGTTAAAAAATAATCTTTATTGAACATAGAAGTAATTTAGTTTCTTAGCTCAAACATGAAATCCGAATCCAAACCAACAAAGAAACTATTTGAACTTCATTTTACATTTCCATTTTATATAAATGCAAAACTAGAAAAGAGATCACATACAAAATTAAACATCAATTTGGTAAGAAACCGTACAGACTCATAGAAACCGTATTTCTTATTAAAACTAACTCTGCTAAGTCAATTATTGACTTGAACTTCGACCGAGACACTTAAGCCGTTGGGTTTAGAGTCTTAGACCAAACATAAATGAACTGGATTTCTTAAACCAACTGGCTTAATACCGAAGTTTGTGCTGTCGTAGCATTATAGTTTTAATTGAATATTAAATTTTGAAGAGAGGTTTTTTTTTAGAGGCTGGTTCATTTTCTGAATAGTATCTAGTGTTGATATTGCACATTTTTGTCTACAACCAAGATATATCAAAGACAGTTTGAAGTGGAGGTCATCATTATTATCTTGCACTGATCCCAAATCAATCAATCAATTTGGGGGTCAGCGCAACATGTCAAACTCAAACTCAAACTCAAAGCATTTATTTCAAATAAACCAATTACAGGCACTTTTGAATTGTCAAGGGGGTCGGTCAGTCAGAAAGATGAAGCTAGATGCCCATTCCAAAGCGTAGTAGGTACCTATGGAGAAGAACGGGCAAGAAACTCCACGGACACTCTTTTAAATCATAATATGGTTGTATCTTCCATACTTCCCTATTAGTCACTTCTCATCGAGATAAGGAGATGATGTGGTTAGAAAGAGACTACCTCGGTAGTCATCTCCCTTTGTAGCCATATCATCTTTCACACAGTACAGCCATCATTTCTTTGGTCTTCTCCTACTCTTATAGCCATCCAAATTCATTCTTAAAACTTTTCTGACAACAAACTTGACAATTTAAGAAGATTTCCGCCCAAAAAACTTCAGTTGAAGTGAAGGTTAAGATATATTTTTTTCACATTATTGCACCATACTTTGACATGGATAAATCCACGGATTTTTTAGACGTATGAAAAATCTCAGTGTTCGTAAGACAAAAATAGTGTCCTCTCGTAAGTCCCATTTGTCAAAGGTGCTACAGAAAGTCCTGATGAAGTATTTGAGGTATTCGGGGAAAAGCCAACCTTGATGCTAAATAATAAATGAATTAGGAGAAACGAACATTTTATAAGGCTAATCTAGGAACACATTAGAAGTAGGAAGAAGAAGAAACTATGTGGATGCCTGATCTCACCGGTCAGTTAAGCTTAACTTAATGTTTCCTCCATCTAATCATGTGGGACTAACATTAGTGACAAGAGAGGAATTAACTTTTTTCTACGTTTATTTGTCGACTTAGGGTCCAGTAAAATTAATGCACTTTATTATAGTAGGTACCTAGAGCCTTAACATTATGCCACTAAACAAAAAGTCCCTTTCGTAGCCTTCCACACCTTTCCCTCATTAAATGTTTTCTACTCCTCCCTAATTAGTTACCCACGGCCTGAGTTACCCTCTATTCACAAAAAAATACTTCCATAATTAAAGAGATTACATTCCCTTTTTCTTCACTCGCTTTTTACGAGCTATCTCCCTAAAACTACTTCTCGTCTTTTATCGAAATAATAAATTATTCTCAGCGTGTTTTCGAGTAAAATCTTCAAAGACTTTTGAGCACTTTTCGGACAATCGCACCCACTTTTTCGACGCGCCAAAGTGAAAAAGGACAAAAGCGCGAAGTATTTTTGAGAACTCAAACACACTTTTTAACAATGGTGTAAAAAAAACAAGAATGAAATAAGTAAAAATATTTAATTATTTTACTCTCGAGAATCTTTTCAAGTTCGCCAAAGGCCAGAAAAGCGGAGTGTCTTTATTTACTGACGGCTAGAGAGGCCTGTTTTTGGAGTGGGGTCGTTCCCATTTTTGACAGGAAAAATGTTGTTCTATAAGGGTGACTTCAGATTGTCGCGAGGCGAAACTAATTAAGTTGTGACGTTGACTTTTTTGACGATTACAAAATTGCTTCCCGATTTTTTTACGTTTTTCTTCTAGAAGACTTTTAAGATAATAAAACAGATGATTAGACAACTTACGCAGGTCGAAAGTTCAACATTTTATAATGTTTATAGAGTTTAATAAGATCTTTTATTGTGATCTGTGGTCTAGTTCCGCTGCAAAAATTATATTTAACGGGTCTTTATAATATACACATCTATTCTACGTGTGCTGCAAGTCACATAATTGTCAAAAAAAAATCATGACCCTGTTAAATCACCGTACAAATCAACTACGCATTAAATGCGGGAAATTAAAAAGCGACCTTCGGCCAAATTTTGAGTACCCACACCGCGATTCCAATCATTCCATTAATTTCCTGAGCACTCAAATTCTGACACGACTCTCGATAAGCTCGTCAGCCGCGCGATAATCGCGTTAATCTGTCCAAGCCCTTACCGGTGTTTCGTAGAATCAACGTTAAAATATAAAAACATTGCTTTATTCGACGTATTGGCAGTTTATCCTAAGTTATTACACAGAGAAGCGATTTTGTGACGTTTGTTTTCTGTTTGTCCAAGGCCTTTGAGCGACATTTTCAGACGATTTCTTTTGCTTGTTATTTCAATATATTTTTAAGAGGATCTTTGCTGTTTATTCTGGCGTATCTTTTGTTATTTCTTTCCGGGTTGGTTGAGCTTAAATATTATAAGGTTGCGAGATTTTTTCTAAGACAGTAGTCTTACTTCTCTTATTTCAGTTTTATCCGTGGACTTATTTAAAATAATTGGACAAGCTTTTGTTTTATTAATAGCAAAAAAAAAGAATAAGTATTGTTGGTATATTTACAAAAACGTATTTTGTTGCTACAAGCGTTTCGGTTAATAATGAGCAGACAGTTATTAATTTGCCCCCTAAAAGTTATCACCATAATAAGTACTCAAAATTAATTTATTTACACGTCCGTGTTTGGGTCACAGGAATTCATAATGATGTGTACCAAATTTCAACTTAATCAGTCCAGTAGATTCGGAGCAAATTGGCTGTGACAAACTGACAGACACACGAGTGATCCTTTATAGGTTCCGTTTTTTCATTTGGACGTACGAAGCCCTAAAAACAATAACCGTAGACACAATAAAAATCGCTTGCTGCAGTTGTCATTTTATGACGTGCAAGCGAAATTCAATAACAAGATCGAATATACAAACTACCTTCAATATTAGCATACATACAAGTTGTCAACTGACTGAAGGTAAGGCGCCTGTTAGTACTTTGATATCGGAGCAAGATATCGATATGCGTGGAGCACTTGCTTTGATACAATCTTTACTATGAATTGAAAAGATGCATATGATCTGATTTTACTGTGAAGTCAATCGCTAAAAAGTTATGGGCATACATCTTGGTCGAGTAGGTATTGAAGTTTTATATGGGATGGTTACTTTTTCCCCTATACGATGTTATAGTCCCTTAGAGAAAGTTGTTCAGTTTTTTGGTCTGTTCGACCCCCTTAGATATGAGGACCCTTTTCTGAAACATGCTGTCTATCTCAATATGCAACTAACGCGGATACCTTCTGTAAATTTATAAAGACGACCTAAAGCTCTCCAATTTTAAAACCTTTCAACGAACGTCTAAACGTTCGTTATTTCTTTAATTTGAATTCTGAATCTTACGTCGATTGTCACTTTTTTTTAATTTTACATAACATAACATCACGCTCGTATTACCCGAAGCATTAGGCAGAGGTGTAGCTATACTACACCCAAATTTCTCCAGTTAGCCTGTTACCATCAACCGGGCACAAATCCAGACTCCGGGCTGCTACTGAGAAGTTCCAGCACGCGTAGCATGACCACCATAGAAACGGGTTTTGTCGACTGCAGAATAGATGACAGATTGTGATTGTTTAACTGTCACTTTGTCTATTCTTCCGTCGACAAAACTCGTTTTTACGATGGTCATGCTACGCGTGCTGATGGGAAAACCCAATAACACTTTGCCTGACCCGAGACTCGAACTCAGGACCTCATGCTCAGCAGTAGCGCCCGCGACCATAGGACCAACGAGGCAGTAATTTGATTGGTGGCTAATCGAAATTGACGTCAGTTCTGAATTCCAAATTATGGCCATGTAAAAAGATTATTTTATGTTCTTCTTCTTTTCGTGTGGTTAGTGAATAACCTGGTGTCAGAGTTTTAAAGCCGCCCATGGGCCTCTGACTTGGCTTCACATGCCGTCGAGAAATATCTCTCAGGCATACCGGTTTCCTCACGACGTTTTCTTTCACCGTTTTTGAAGCAAGTGATAATTATACAATACGCACATGAATCCAAAAAGTCAGAGGTGCGAGCCTTGGGTTCGAACTCGAGACCTATGACTTAGCAGTCCGACGGTCACACCACTAGGCTATCACTGAATCCAATAATATTGTCATAGCCTAGTCGAGGCTATGACAATATTATTGGATTCAGTTTGTTATCGAAAAGTTTTGATTCAAGCTGGAAAGTTTTCTCATTATTAAGTTTATTTCTCTCAGAGTTTTATAACCCGATTGCATGTATGTTGGTGTCTGAAAATCAACACAATTTTTAAATTACTTTACAAACTTAACGTAATGTTCAATGGAGATTGAACATTACTAGTCTATTGTATCTAATATTATATTATCGCATTGAACAAACCGACTATTATTATGTCAAATTTAATCTACCTAGCCTTTTCCCAACTGTGTTGGGATCAGCTTCCATTCTAACTGGATGCTCCAAGAAGCGCCTGCTTATCTAAACTCCACAACACAGTTACTGGGTAACATGATAACCCTTAATATGACTGGTTGTTAGACTTTTGGGCTTCTAACTACCCGTAACGACTGTCAAAGATCTAAGAATGACAGTCGAGACCAACAGCTTAACGTGCTTTCCGAGGCACGGAGGGGACTCGATATGTAATGGATGCGGCAAGCGTAGCTTAACCTTGGATCTACTTGTGCGGGTGTTATCATTTAGCCACGCCCCACCCAACCGACTATTACATCCGTGTAGCTTTTAACGTGACGTTCAGTCAAATTCCAAGTTAATAGCCACGAGCCACTCAATTTCAATGAACACCACATTAAGATGTATGGAGGACATTACCGTATCCTATATCTCGAAATGTATGCTTAAGGCAAGATAATGTTATTCTACTACAATTAAGGGGAAGGCGAAATGTGCAAACACTTTGAGTGGCTTTTCCGAGTGGTCGACATTAGTATTATTTTTCATAATCGCTGGGGCACGTGACCGTTGAACCTACCTACCCGATCAACACGGCGTAGGAGGTCCTCACACGAAGGCATGGCGGAAGGATTTTTGAATCGAAAATACAACGATCCTAAAGGCAGACAGGTGCAACACGACAGCGTGACGAGGCTCTAGCTAGTAGAACAATTTCTATGAAAACTTTATGGAAATCGTTCTACCAAAATCGCGTCGCAGCGCCGCGTCGCGCGGCATAGTCGTAAAAATCTACGATCTGTTTTGTGTACCCTAGCCCTGAGCTTGTACACAAAACAGCTCGTAGATTTTTACGATGCGACGTCGCATCGCAGTTTTGTGTACAAGCCCTAAAGCATTTTGGTTAAAAAATTTGCGACTAGCACAATTAGTATCAACCCTATATACTCGTATATAGATAAAGTCTTAAAACGAAGAAAATGTTGTGTGCGAACGAGTTTTTTCAATTTAAAATTTGTTAGAATTTACGTAAGGTTTACTCAGCGGGTTCGTGCTGGTCCCACCGTTTCAAAATAGTGACGTCTGCGGCGACAACGTTTCTTTCACATTAATATTATCATGTTTTCGTAATTATTTTAAGAGCACGATAAAAAAAAAATGAGAATAACATGCTGTTACGTACTGGATTATAATCCTCATGTGTTGTCTTATTTACATTGTAGTTAACAAATTATTTGGAGAGATTTTCTTCAGTGATAATAATCAGGAGACCGAGATAAGGAATTACCTAGTGAAAATAGAAGACGAGACGCAATTCGATAGATAGTAATTAAACGAAAATAGCATAAAACACATAACATTACGCCCGTATTCCCCAAAGAGTTAGGCAGAGGTCTATAGTTCACCCAGATTTCGCCAGTTATGCGAAAATACATTGCTTGAACCAAATACAATACGGCCGATATAACTTGGCAGTTCCGAACTTCGCGCAGAACGCTGCGCAATAACATTTTTTAGAAACCAAATGGTGATATCAGGCGAGTGTGAGTGAGAGAACATGCGCGAAAGTTCGCAGAGCCTATGTTCAGAACCGTCAAATAATATCGGCCTTATTGTAAGAGAATTTCAAGTATAGAAAACAAATGAATAAAGGCAGGTAGCACGAACTGTTTTAGAGTAAACATACATTCTTGTTATGAAAAATAAACACCACACCTTCTACCTTTAATTACCTCAAAACATGCGTAACAGCTCCCTTAACCAAAACGTACTCTAATAATAAATGGACCCTTCTCACAATAGCTACTAAAACTGTTCTCAATAATGATAATAGACTGCCGAATATCCTTAAATTGGATTACTTCAGGAAACTGCCCTACCGAAAACATTTCCATATATTTCTTACGGACGTTTTATTGCTGAACTAATTTATCCCCTGGCGATGAAGTAGGACTATGGACTTTATTTTACGATCTCGAGTTAGGACATGAAAAGGTTAAGGTCAATTATTTTTATGTGTTATTGGGTGAAAAACGAGCAGGTGACCCACCTCGTGGTCTCTACCTATAGTCGTCTGCAATACCATAGGCATTGCGTTCTAAAGACAAAGCTAGAATGTCTCTCATTCCTATAATATAAATACCTAGTTTCTGACCGCGATTTCGTCCGCGTGAAATTTCTTCATGCCACCGTCCTATCGCATAGCATCGCCCGCCCGCGCAATTACTACGTTTTCGCGTAGCGTTCTTTCTGATTTCTTTTATTTTTGCTCGGCTTTGAAGGGTCGTAGCACTCGTAACGTGGGCTTCGTAATTTGGCTATCAAAAATGCAAAAAGAATTATTCAAATCCGACTGGCATTTCCAGAGGTTGGCCCGTCGAAACAAACAAACTCTTCAGCTTTATTATATTAGTATAGATTCGTACAATTTCATACAATATATGCCATTCGATGGAGAGTTTTTCAGCAAATAAAATTGTACGCTGGTTTAGTATATCGAAAACTGAATTATTCTTTATTGGCACTGCCAGTTGTCAGCATCAAAACTCTATTTTCACTACGGATACAAATGTACATAACTGGATTTGATAGTTCGTGCATTGCAGGCAGATATTTAGACTGTGTGTGTGTACTAGAGTGTGTGCGTGTGTGTGTTGTTTTTATTTTAGAGCAACAAACGAACCTAATGAAAATTGTTCAAAAATATTATCTACAGCTGTCATCATTTCAATTATATTTTAAGGAACATAAAGAGCGATCAAAGGGCGCCATTGGGACCCTATTACTAAGGCTCCGCTGTTCGTCCGTCTGTCTGTCACAGAGCTGTATCTTTTGAACCGTAATAAATAGACACTTGAAATACCCCATACAATAAACTTGTTTTTTTACTAAAGCCTTAAAAAAAACATGTACTTAGTGTTCAATATATGGTGGTACGGAACCCGTACCATCATATATTGTATTTGGTCATGTGCGAGTCCGACTCACACTTGGCCGCTTTTTGGAATACACACAACCTTCATCTAGATTCTAGATACAGGTCATTCACCTCACTTGCCAAAAAACCAATTACGACTAAGAACGTATCATCACAATGAAAATATTATTATTGTCCGGACTTATCGCACACGATCGACACCTCTGAAGCACACTGAAGGCTCTCCATTAATTTTATGGCACCATAAAACTTCATGAAGTGAATGGGATATCTTGAGTCATTGACAGCAGTGTAGACTGTCGTGTGTTTATTATCACTATAAGTTTATTTATTCGTATAAAGAGTGTACCAGAAAGGTGTGTTCAAATGTATGGATGGCTGATAATTTATTCTCGATTACGAAATTCATTTTCATGCAGAAAGTTGTTCAGATTGATGGTCTGTACGACACCTTAAATTTGACCACACCTTTCTGATACACCCTGTATAAGATTATAGCGCAGGCGCATTACGCGCGGGAAGGAGTCGCGACTGCGAATGTTGATTGCTTTAATAATAAGAAGTCAAGCGACTATTCTTGTAAAATTTTTGACTTATTAATTGTAAAATTTTAAGAAAATCGTCTACTTTTACAATGTTTGTAAATATGTGAGAACCATGCATCTATCACATACGTAATTAATTTATCTTTCGTTGCTTCATTATTATTAATTCTTCTTTTTACCTATTGTGGTAAGGTATTTTTTTTTTTTAGGTGCATCGTCTTCACATATAATTATGTAACTAATGTACGTACATATTATACAAAATATTGTGACACTTTTTAAAAGAGTAACGGTGGAGTTTCTTGCCCATTCTTCTGCATTCGAAAACTACCTTTTGGAAGGGGCGACTAGAATCAATTCAATTTTTTGTAAACTTTGACGTTCAAAAGTGCCTTACAAGGGCCTATTTGAAATAAATGATTTGACTTTGACTTTATTCGCGGTAATTTGAATCTGCTGGTGTATAATGTTGCGTCAGTTTTTCTTCCCAGCTAAAGCACTAGGAAGTGGTGAAGGGCGGGCGTTTTGGGGGACTGTCTTATGTGTGTTAATGTCAAATACTGGTGAAAATGACAGTTTTTCATGAGGGAACCGCTCGTCTCGGAAACTGTAGTGTAATAGGAAGAGCGGTTTTCGTATTTCAAGTTTTACCACCGATTTGCGGTTGACTGTACCTATAATGTCTATGACATGTTGATTCATAAAGATTTATGGAAAAAAAGGCATGCTGCGCCAACTGATATTTTTCGTGCACAAAGAGTACTTAGTTATATATTACATACATAATATGTATATCACCTGCCTACCTCACCCTTCCATGTACCTTTGTGCAAAAATAGCAGTTATATTATAAGAGGTAAGAGGAACAGGGTGTAAAGTTCACACATCCTTTATAGAAAAGGGAGGATCCATCAATCAGACGGGTCTTGTGTCTGGTGGGCAACTGCCCGACGATTGATGTCGGGAAGTAGTATACTCGTCGCACGGTAAATTAAACACACACAGAATGCGTAGATGACGGCTTCATGAAGGGTCTTGTTATTCCCTGTGGGCTTAAAACGGCCGCTTTGGCAGAATCATATTATGGTAATATTATGAATCACACACACTGTCGCAAACTGACAATTCATAATATTAAAAAATAAAAATAAAATAGCCTTTTATTTCTTGCTTTTTTTCAAAAATAATATAAAAAGTGCATGCAATCATTAATAATATTATAAAATTTCTAAATTATAAATTTTATAAACAATCTTATTTTGTTTTTTATTTTGAATTAATAAATCAATAATAATTATGTTTGTATACTATGTTAGTTAATAGTTTATATATATTTTAGTGTTAGCTTGTATATTATAATTAAGATTATGTATTGAATAAAACATATAATAATTATGTTACTTTTCTATTCTTAAATTATAGTTTTTTTTTTTTCTTTCCTTATATTATGTGCTTTCAATTCATATTACGCAATTCATTTGATTGACAGTTTTATTTTATAATAAAATAACATTAAAACTAGAAATAAAAAATTAAAATCTCATTTGATTAATAAAAACTGTAGAGTAAAATTGTCCGGTAAAATTACGGTTTAAATTTTTTTCATACGGCAATATTTACACAAATATGATTCTGTTATGAATTGAATTGAATATGATTCAGCTAAAATATGTGTCACCATAGAAGAATTACTGGGAATTCAGAAAATGAATTGCTTTTGGAGGAATTGCTTAATGTGGCCGTTTTAGGCCCCCTGTACGCACTGCGTTGTGATTGGTTGGTAGAGTTCAGAAGACAGTCGTTTCAGAGATAGCGTCATGTAAAGTTTTCATATTCCAGCGTATATTGAAGATGACTACTTCAGTACTCCCCTATGAGCAAATATATTAATACTAGCTAAAGGTAGGAAGTGTAGGTACTCTGAGCAATAAAATCTGTTTGACAAGCGAGCAATATAAAAGCAATATTCAGTGTAGTGGTGTATTGTGTGAGCTATATCAAGTCTTTTACGCTTTCAAACGATGCTCAAAAGATATTACAGTTTTTTTTAATAGATATGTTATGAACCATTTTTTTTCAACTACATACCTACATAATAATTTAGGGGTATAAGGCACAGGGTGTAAAGTTCACTCATCCCCCATAGAAAAGGGAGGATCCTCTGACCAGACGGGTGTCATGTCTGGCGGGCAATTGCCCAGAGGTTGAAATCGTGAGCTTGTATATATGTCCACCGCGCGGTAAACTCTAATTGCGCGATGCAGGATTTGAGTGACGTCAGGATGTTGTGTGACGTCAGGTCTTTGATGCGTAGTTCGCATGTGGCGATGTAGATGCCGCCACAATAAAACATTACTCCAGCACTCTAATTGCGTAACACACGATCAATCCTAATCTGTTTCATTTGACAGTTCAAAAACATTCATTGCATTATTTACATTGTTGAGCAGACAAATTTTTCGAACATATTTATGAAGTAATGGATTAGCAATATTCTTAAAATTATTCGGATTATGATTGATCGTGCTTATGCAATTAGGGTGCAGTATTCCCCAAAGGTTTAGGCATAGCTTTACTTATAGTATACCCACATTTCGCCAGTTATGTTCGTTTGGTGATCTCACTTGTGTTTCGTCAGTTGATCCACATTTCTTTCTCTTCACATAATTTTTTCAATCTATTTTCATCAAATTGACAAATATCCCTTGTCTATAATTCAAGAGAATGATAAACTTCATCGTAAATCTAATAGAAACAATACGTCTTGTGGTCGACAAGTAACAGACGTCCTTACAGCTAAATTGCCGGCAATCTGTCAACGCACCACCAACGGCAATAAATTGTTTCCCATCGCTGGGAAGAAATATCGAGTTATTCCCGTCCGCTACGCTTCAAATAAAATATGAGTGCTTTTCGTTTTCTCATGATTAAGATTATCACATTTTCGGCATATATCACCTTTCGAGTGCCATTTTCCCTTTAAAAGGCTATAAAGGCTTAAATTACCGTTTTAATATTTGTATCTTTTTTCCTGAATAATGTATCTCTTAGTAAAAACACGTAAGTTATAGCCTACTTCGGAATTCATATTATTACTTAACGTACGTTTCCTTTTACCTTATTACCATTGAATTCAACGATGAAACGCCGCAACTGGGAATATGATATTATTTATTCCCATTGAATACGACATTTTGGGAAATGTAATGAAATATGTTACTTTGTACATTGATATTAATAATATGTCACAACCATCGTGTTTTACGTAGGAGTCGGTAATAAACAAGGCTAAAATTAGTTTTGCGTTTTCTTCCAAATAAAATATTGTTAAGATTTCCATTATGGCCCTAAATTAGCGGTTGATTTTGAACAATATCCAAAGGCTTTGAATTCATAAGGTTCAAAGAGATTCTATTAATGTATTTCTCTCATAACTTTGAAGACGGCTTGAATCTGAATTTAAGCTCGCGGTTACAATTTATCGTCTCCTTTTGAGAGGAATCTGACAATATATTGGAGCTATTCAAATAAATTGAAATTCATCAGGGTTATAAATGTTCAGAGATACACCTTTGTTTCAGTTTTGATAATTCATAACAAACAACAAACATACATACACACACAAACTCACGTCTTCTTCCCATGGGGGTTGGCAGAAACTACAGAACGTCACCTGTTCCTATCATTACATACTCATTTTGCTCAGTTTACGTTCATACATCTGGTCATACACGCACGCTAGTTGCGACTAAGCATCTGACCTTTCTGAAGAACA
Source organism: Agrochola circellaris (assembly GCA_914767755.1). Classification (NCBI taxonomy): domain Eukaryota; kingdom Metazoa; phylum Arthropoda; class Insecta; order Lepidoptera; family Noctuidae; genus Agrochola; species Agrochola circellaris. The sequence continues at coordinate 1,611,281 of OU611848.1, forward strand.
CTCACCAATCAGCTCACTGGTTTGTAACAAACGTGACAATTTATTTGGAATAATTCTAAGGGTCACGTGCGAGTCAAGTTTACTGCTTTGTATGTAAGAATGTTGTTTACGGTCTTGTAAGTTTGGGATTTTGGGAAAATATGTTCCCTTAATTTATATTTTAAAGATGTGCGTATGTTTTAAACGTAAGCGGAGTTTTAATGTATTGTTTTGAGATTTTTTTATTTTCATCGTTTGTTAATTTAGTTAAGCCAGGACTATAATTATTTATTTTACTATAGTCGTAATTTTAAAGTACTTATTTTAATATCTTTTTCCTGAGCTATGTTTGAGTCAACTCAATATTCACATCCATACGAAATCATGATTCCTTTGAATTTTCCCAATATCTTCAAAAACAGATAAGTCAGGTTTTCCACAGATTCAATAACCATTTAGGTTGGAGAAACATCCTGGAACTGAAGTGTTTTCTTACCTTCACGCTTCTAAAATCATCGCATGTTGTTTACTCTTCTCTGTGACAGGAATATGAGGAACATTTTATCTTAGAAAAACAAACATCCCGTGGGAAGCTGGAAACCAAATTCACACGAGTGAAAACTGATGTAGTTTCTATATCATGTAGCTTGCGTTTCACGTAAGAGATTTATTCAGCTGGGTAGATACGGAGGGATAGAAAAAAATTACGGTTATACTCAGATTTTTCAATTTAGTGGGGATGGAAGTTTTTAATATGGCTTTTGAAAAGTAACATAATTTGATTGGTTTAGGAAAGTATTTCAAAAGGTATTATGAATATTATATTATATTTAATAACTAATGCGCAGAAATTTAAACAAATGCGTGATCAAAGTTACCTGATTGTCTTAAAAACCGTTAAGTTTTAAGATACATGTTATAAAAGAAACTATGAAACTCAAAACACAGGCAAAACTTGGTCTTTTTTTATAGACACCTATCGTTCCCTATTCTCTTCAGTTTTTGTTCAATCAAGTATCCAAGACCTAACAGCGTGTTAGGACACGTTTCCAAGCGACTGATTGTCAATTTCCATTAAGAAAACCCAGAATCCTTCAGAAAAAAACTTTACATTGTAAAATGAAGCGAACCAGCAGTCTCTTACTATTTGTTAGTTTTTAGAGAACTAATAATAACTTCAAGTAGGTATTTTTTATCAATACAGGAACAAACAAATAATAAAACAAAGTTTGCCAGTATTCTCATTGTTTTGTTTAAGTCTTAAAATTCTACTTATTTTGTGTCCAGGGATATATTGGAGAAGTTTGTATTCGACATTATTATCTACTGAATAGCATAGTCTGCTTATTGGTGCTGCTTTTGTCGTATTCAGTTTTTAATAACTTCGAGACGAGAATAGCATCAGAAAGTATTTCAAGGTAGGCAGCGGAACCCAGTGTGTTTCAGAACATCAACTAATAATGTGCATTACCTTTTTAGGATTCCGTAATAAACAAGGAACCCTTATAGTTTCGCCATGTCCGTTTGTCTGTCTGTCCGCGGCTTAGTTCAGAGACAGTTAGTACTAGAAGGCTGTAATTTGGTATGGGTATACATATTAATTACGCCAACAAAGTAATAAAATAAAATCATGAAAACTATTATTTTTAGGGTACCTCCCCTACACGTAAAGTGAGGATGTTTATTTTTTTTCTGGTCTGTCCCATGGTGTGGGATGTCGTTGAAAAGGTCGTTCAAAAATATTGTGGGGGAGTGAAAATCATTTTTCAATTCATGAATCCGTTTATGAAATATTAAGCTTTAAAGTGCTAATTTTTGTTAGAGTCATTAGTCCCCCCCCCCCCCTGCCAGCTAAATGGTTCTACTTGGAACTGTGGAAAAATTCACAGCAATAGTATATACCTATATCGAAATTAAAAGGAAAACTATTATAGCTAAGTAGGCTTCACAGGTTAACGAGTAATAATCGACCAACTTAAATTTGCGATTTGAAATATATGATCTCTCATACATTGTGTATGGAAGAAAATGCTTTTCAACAACAATGTAAAGTTTGTTCTTGGGATAAATTCATTCCAACTACGGAACCCTTCATTGTGCGTGGTCCGACATGCACTTAGCCGGTTTTTTTTTTAATTCTCATTTGCAGGCTTGGCCTAAAATATTTCCAAAAAGTAAAATTAAACAACCATTTCCTGTTCCTCTCTTTATTAATTGTATCAAATTTCATCCTATCTTGTAACTTTATAGTCATCCACTCGGTGCTGAGAATCGTAAAACTAAATCGATACTCTGCGACAAAATTGCTTAAATTTATCCTTGTCTGTAGCACAAAAATCGCAATGTCCAGAAATAAAGAAATACGAGTAATTTTATTATTAGCTTGGTACGTGAAAGATGTGTCATACATTATTTACGTTCTTAATGTAAATTCTTTGTATTTCATTAAATATTACATTATTATGCCATTATTATACATGAATGAAGATACATTTTCGTTTTATATGGGATTTTTTTTAATGAGAGGGTTTAGTTAAAACGTAATTCCCATTGAGTGCACACTAATGTAATGTATATTAGCGGATTATTTTATGTGACATTATAAATTATTTATTATTATTATTATTAGTAATGGAGGACTCTTGGCTAAATAATAAAACAGCCGCACGGGTCGATCCATCAGGTCAAGCTACGCTTGCTGGGGTTGGTCCGTGGATGTATGATTATCTTTACATATTGAGACTCCTCCGTGCCTCAGAAAGCACGTTAAGCCGTTGGTCCCGGCTGTCATTCGTGGATCTTTGACAGTCATTACGGGTCGTCAGAAGCCCGAAAGTCTCACTACCAGTCTAACAAAAGGGTATCGTATTACCTAGTTACTGGGTTGTGGAGGTCAGATAGACAGTCGCTCCACATAAAATACTGGCATTCAGCTACATCCGGTTAGACTGGGAGCCGACTCCAATATTGTTGAGAAAACGCTCGGCGGATTGATCGGTTATTATTAATAATGAGCGTTATAAAGTATTTAAACGTCACGTCGCATCGTTCTCTCGTAATTTTTCTTTACATATTTAATAGATATGTTTGACTTGCCATATTCTGTAAAAGCCGGTCTTTAAAAAAAAACATGGCGATACAAAGTTTACAATAATATTATAATTGATTAATACTAGTGCTGAAATCTTAAAGCCCGCTGACAGAAAGTATCCGCACAGATAGATATTTGAATCCTACACAAGACGAGTCGTCGTCAGTTGAATGAAATTAAAACGACAATAAAAATCCGCAAATAAATGTTCGTAGGTGTTGCATGTTATTTCACCAGCGGTTGTAACTTTTAAAATCGGTATTGGATTTATTTTTATAAAAACAAAATTACGTTTTCGACATAAATCGTTCAATTTTCTGTTTCGTAAAAAACACTGACTGATGTCACGTCAACTTTCTTTTTTCTGAACGTATTTAAGCGCTCTAATTTTGCATACCGAATGGGAATAAAATATTTACGTTTTTCCCATTAGCTACGCACCGCTGGGATTTGTTTGTAACAATGGCGTGTGTTTTGGAAAACAAAAAAAAATCGTATATTTCTCACGGGCAGAATTTATGCTGCGTCTAAATGACTGATAAAAGCTTTCAAAGAGTTTCTAGAGGAATATACCGTTTTTAGTCCCCGATGAAAAAAGAGGGGTTATAAGTTTGATCGTTATATGTGTGTGTGTCTGTCTGTGGCATCGTAGCACTAAACGGGTGAACCGATTTCCATGCGGTTTTTTTATATGAAAGCAGGTTTTCTAGCGATGGTTCTTAGGCTTGTTTTAGCAAAATGAGTTCAGCCGTTTGAAGATTATCAGCTCTTTTCTAGTAGATAAATGGATGTGGGCGTCTTCCACTGGTCTGATCGATTTGAAACTTGGTATTCTGTTACTTCAATGATATTAGAAAAACGTAGTAACCTATAATTTCACTTGTAAATGCGTCACTTTATTGTTCATAAATGATAGGCCAGCTTTTTCTTTTTATTAAGTTTATCGAGAATAAAACAATGTCCATATTTCTTTATTTATATCTGTAAACTGTTACTAAAAACCAATATAAATACCACAACGATTTTTTCACCCAGTAAGTTCGCGCTAACAACTTTGAAAGTCGGTACCTATGTACTTTCACTTCGGCATTCGTACAATTTGGAGCGAACACGGGTGTACATTGAAGATGCTACCCAGTACCCAGGCAATTTGAACATAGTTCGCACAGTTTTCAATCTCAGCTGCATGTCTGAGTTTTGGGAATATTCCAGTTTCTACATTCTGGATATAGCTTACTACCTGTAACAGTTTAGTTCCGTGCGAGATTGCGCGTTTGTGTCAGTTATAATCAAACTGCAATAACTGTACAGCACTTTAGGGGTATGAGGAACAGGGTGTAAAGTTCACTCATCCCCCATAGAAAAGGGAGGATCCTCCGACCAGACGGGTGTCGTACCTTGAGGTACCATTCCATAGCCGACCGCAGGCGACAACTGCAGGCGACGTGTCGCAACGACACGACTGATTTCTATGAATTTGTATAAAATACCTTTCGTAGCTAGCGACACGTCGTTTGCAGCTACGGGCGAGCGTCAGACGACACGTGTAACCCGACCGCAGACCTAGTGCCGCCAACGCTCGAGTGATAACACGTTTTTCTATCATCTATCTTCCGATTGGAATACGGGCTGCTGCCGCCTGCGGTCGGGTGCGGAATGGTACCTTTACAGTTAGGCAAGATTCAAAACCGATTTTCTAACCGTTCTGTAGTTTCTGCCTACCCCAATAGGAAGAAGGCGTGATCTTAGAAAGAAAAAAGAAGAAAGAAAGAAAATACGTTTATTTGCGGTACACGTGACGCAAAGAAGGAACAAAACACGAAAATAAACAATTTGGGGGAAAATATGCGTCACATCCACGCATGTATTATCGAAACAATACTATTAAGAAATGCGTCTTTACTCAGTGTTGCTATTTTTATTTCTCGAGAAAAACGCTTTTGAATTTTGCGTTGTATGGATGATTTATAGGAGATGTTGCTATGTCACTTGTGCTTTGACGAGTCCATTTATCGAATCGTTTATGCACAAGTACGCATAAACGATTCATATATAGATCATACTCGTACCTGTGCGTAAGGTAACTTTAGGACCAGATTCTGAGAAATAATTTAAAAGAAGTAATAACAAAAATGATAGCACTTAATCTGGTAGTTGCACAGTTCCAATTTGTTGAATACTGATGTATAAGAACTGGCAAAACACTTCGAGATAAAATAATAAACAAGATTTCTGTAGTTTGAACTAAATAAAAGATTTTTTTTCTCATACAAACAACAAAGTACATAACAAAGTAAGTAAAACATGTGAGAATCAGCCAAGACGGCGACACCAAGTGTCGGAAGTAGGAACTTACATTATTTTAAACACGGATACAGCCAAATGTAGATAGGTTTAATCCAATAAAAACCTCGTAGCTATTCTTTTAAATAGATTTTAAATATTAATTTGATGAATACATCTCTGTGGAAAAATGGAGGGGCTTGTGACTAAGTAATAACATCCGCACGGGTTGATCGATCAAGTTAAGTTACGCTTGACGCGGTTGGTCCATGGATGGGTGATCATCTTTACATACCAAGACCCCTCCGTGCCTCGGAAAACACTTTCAGCCGTTGGTCCCGGCTGTCATTCGTTGACTTTTTGATAGTCGTTACTGTTCGTCTGAAACCCGAAAGTCTGACAACCAGTCTTACCAAGGGGTATCGTATTACCCAGTAACTGGGTAGTGGAGGTCAGATAGGCAGTCGTTTCATGTAAAATACTGGTATTCAGCTGCATCCGGTTAGACTGGAAGTTGACCCCAACATAGTTGGGAAAAGGCTAAGCAGATGATGTTTGAGAAAAAGGTAAATTTTTAGTTTCAAGGAAAACCTTCATGGCGGATGGCAGATTCCGTCATTGCTGTGTCACAGTCAGAATGACACTAACGATTGTCAGCTCACTGTGTTGCTTCAAATACTCGTTTAATTATCACTGCTGTCTGTGGAGTGTCGGTTTTAACAATCGTACAAAACCTAGTGCTGACAACCTTCCGTAACTTGGAATTCAGTCATCTTTGTATATGTTTCCACCTACTTCTTCTTTTCGTGTGGTTAGTGACTAACCTGCTGTCAGAGTTTTAAAGCCACTCATGAGCATTTGACTTGGGTACACATTTCGTCCGGAAATACAAAGACCAAAGAAATCCAATCCACCAAAGTCGGGGTTCCCACTGCTTATCCACTTTTTTACTATCAAAATTCATTTTCATTTTTATTCTCCTGCCCCTGTGCCATGTTACTTGAAGTTGGTGCAATACGTTTTCTGCTTCCATTCTCCTACCGTCACGCCATCATTAAATCTCCTTTGCCTTTCATATCATTCTCAAACAAGCAATACAGCCATATTTTCTTTGGCATTCCTCTCCTTAAAGAACATTTTATTTCTCTGGTTTAATGTAATTAATTTACAAGGCCTAATGGCTTGTAACTCTATGAAGAGATTAAAATTTACCGTCCAGATTTTCCCTGACCCTTTTTTGTGAGCCCAGAGGTAGGTTCCGTTCTATAAAAAGTCTGGACTCAATATAAACTAACTAGACCCAAAAATACCCGACGCGTGATATAAAGTTTTACAAAAGTCTGAGATTGACAACCTTCCTATCCTTATTCTTAATTATGGCTACTGAAAACCAAACAAAACATACAAATACAAACTTTATTTATGTACCTCCTTTTTACGTATAGCCTCATTTTTATGTATAACCTCAATACGTCCAAAACTACAGTATTAATAGTAAAAGTTTCCGCAAAAAGTTAGTTACAAGCATCGGTTGATGATGTCAAAACTATCTAACTTTCTGTGTGATAGATGGATGACTTCACATATCTACATATATATACTTTTGTTACTCCCGAGACTTCGTTAGGTAGGTAATAGGTAAGAAACTTGTGCCAATATTCTGCCTTGTTTGAAAACAAGGAAGTGCTCTGTGGGAGATAATTATGGAGTTTCAATATGGTTAAGTGAAATTAGACATCCGAGGAGTTGGTTGGTTGTTGGTTGATTGCTTTGCCTTAATAGTTTGTAGGGATGGTAATGCAATGTGGCTGTGTTGTTTTATATGTCTTCCACACATTTAAACACAATATCTGTAACTGTCTGCTTGTTAGTACGAAACAACCTATTCAAGTACTTATAAGTGTTTTGTTTTGTTAAACGAGGTTTTTGATAAATGACAGTGGTATAATGCATTAAAGTAAAAATACAAGAGCGACACGCGCGAACTTAACAATGGCGGACGTGCATAAAAAAGGGGCGAGCGAGATAGCACGTTAAGAAAGAGATAGCATGTAAAAAGGCCATCGATTTACAAGTACTTATCTAATATGTTTTCATTTAGATAATCGTTTTTGACTCGGTTTTAACACAGCAAGTTCTTATTTTATTTTAGTAATAAAGAAAGAAAAAAGATATTGTTTGAGACAGGAAATACAACAATAAAAAAACCCGGTCAAGTGCGTATCGGATTGCAAAAGTGTAGTTGAAAAACATGTTCTCCCATAGCTCGATGTACGCCACGGTAAATTTTGTAACTGCAAATGTAAGTTTTTTTTTTTACGGTTTTCGGACTTTTCCTTTAAGCTTCGTGCAGACCAGCGCGACGCGACACCGGTTATTGTTATACCGTCAAGTTTTCTTAGAAATTGAATTGTTCGTGTCGCGGCGCGGCGTCGCGTCGCGCTGGTCTGTACGAGCTTTTACTTGTGCTGTGAGGCCTTGCTTCTTGCCAAATTTCATGATTCTAGGTCAACGGGAAGTACCCTATAGGTTTTGATTGATTTGTGATTATCAGGTTACAACATAGAATACTTTTTATCCCGACATTTCCACGGGATCGCGACTTATGCGGGTGAAACCGTATAGCGCTGCTACTTTGATATAAATTTCAACTTGATACCTCCACGCGTTCATGAGCAAAACGGTCTAGACAGACTGACAGGCAGACAGACAGACAGACAAACGGACAACGAAGTGTATAAAGGTTCCGTATTTTCCTTATCTGGTACGGAGCCCTATAAAAAGAACATTAAAACTAACAAAACAGTGAAAACAAAAATGAATGAGAACCTGTCCGAGGCCAAAAAGGCTAGCATAGCATGACGCTATATTTGAGAAAAACAAATACTGCAGCGGTGGTATTCTGATAGGGGCCGCTGTCACGTCACGGACACAACCACGGACATAAAATAAATCCCACTAGACGAAAATATAATTTTACACATATATTAATTAACATCATGGCGGTATGGCAGAAGTGTACATTACACCCACGTTTCGCATGTTATGTTTAAGTAGAAGAATTTTATTGTAACTTAACAGAAAACGGCCATCGGCTAATTAGGTAACCCTACGTTCATTTGCCAATACCCCGTGCAATTTAAGTTAAAGCCATTTCATACAACTGTAGTCAATTTGCTTAACGACTAACTACTAAGCAGATTAATTTAGCTGACTGTACATTAGTTAGACAAAAATTATACATTCATCTCACAGAACTCCAGATGTACTCACGTGATCGTCTTATATTCGGCTCATCGTGTTTCACTACAAAAATATAACCATTTTATAGCTACCGTACCAGAAATACAAGCTCAAATTTCTTTTAACCTCTTTCTCCAGTATTAAACTACCAACTACACTTCTTCAAACAGTAAGAGTAAAGTGTTTTTCAATACGCCACGCCCTCATTAAACAGTCATATAATCCATCTTAAAATACTGGCAGAGTCAACATTGTTGGAAAAACACATGACGTCACACACTTAGAAAATTCGCAAACAGGATCAACATTGTGATGTTAAGAATAGTTATTAAATTAACGCAAATTTTGGGTTCATTTTGAAGCTCGGGTGGCGCCATTTTCTTTAAGACTATTTTATTGACAGATGAATGAATAAATTAGTGACGAAGTAAACAATAATTCTTTGTGGTGACATGTCAAAACATCGAATTTTCATTGCTACTTTTATCTAAGTCAAATGTTAATGAAACCTTCCGGAAAAATATCTCTACATTTTGGGGGAAAACCGTACCAAAATTCATTTTGTGGTTTAGAAAAACTAAGCGCTCACGTAGATAGACATAGACGAAAAACGACTTTGTTAATACTATATATATACAGGGTGAATTTGAATTCATGCGACACCTGTTAAGGGGTCATTGTACTCATCATTATGAACAACTTTCACTATGGGACCAACGTTGAAATCGCGAAAAAAAATCAGCTGTTTCCTACATTTTGACGAGCAATGCGAACATAAATGTAGGGAACACCTGATTTTTTTTTCGCGATTTCAACGTTGGTCCCATAGTGAAAGTTGTTCATAATGATGAGTACAATGACCCCTAAACAGGTGTCGCATGAATTCAAATTCACCCTGTATAGATAAAAGTAAATTGTATGGATCAGAATGTTGGGCCACAAAAGGGATGAATGAAAGGCAATTGCATGCAGCTGAGATGAGAATACTAAGAGGAATGTGTGAATAAAAATGTAGTACGTAAGAGGAAGTCTGAAAGTGGCACCGGTGACCGAAAAGTTGTGCAGAAATCGGTTGTCATGGTTTTGACATGTGATGCGGAGGAATCATGATAGATAAAAGTAAATCAAAGTTACCTAGCCCCAACCATTGACTCTGAAGAAAAATACTAACTATAGACTAGACAAACGAGGCGCTTTTTCATAAAAATATGTGGCTATTATTTTAATATATTGTGGTGTCTTACGACTTCCACGCGAACAAAGTCGCGGGCAGAAACTAGTACTAACCATAGATCTTATAGTTATAGGTACTTACCAATTTTTTTTTTAATATAGTGAATGAGAGACCAAAATTATCGAAGAAACCAGTAGATTCTATCAATTAATAATTCTGTCGCTAACTAAATAATGAGAAACCTGATAAACAAAAACAGCAAATAGTTTTTGAGGAAACAAAATGACTAAGATTGGTAAAGGGATCAGTGTGTGTGTCGGAGGATGACTTGATCATTCGAATTTTCGCGTAAACCCTAGGGATATACTAGGGATATTGCGAAAACACGGGAAAATTAGAGAATGGTGAAAACATTTCTGCGAGCAACTTGGAAGTAGCGTGGTTGGTCACAGTTCTAACCCAACCTAACCTATTTCACCCAGTTCAAAATAACTAATTATACAATCTGCCCCACAAATGTTTTCACCATTGTCTAATTATCTAGTCGCAGGCACATTGTATGATTCGTATGAATTGTATGATTGTTGACCGCTACTTCCAAGTTGCTCGCAGAAATGTTTACATCATTGTCTAATTATCCGTGTTTTCGCAATATCTCTAGGGTTTTCGCGAAAATATATCAAATCATCATACGACATATGCATCATTTATCTTCCTACATATGGATTCAACATACTCTGTTGACAATATGTACCGTAATATTGCTTATAAAACTCTCACAGCGACTTAGTTCACCATTTATTCATAAACACAGCTTCTTCAATCTTCGGCTCCTATATTTCCCCACGGGGTAAACAGTTCCCCAAGACGTGTTCTTTAAACTTATCCTCATTTATATTCATATAACTTTTTTGATCGCTTCCTATATTGCACTGAACTTCGACAGTTAAGTTCAAGCTTGCGCATTTTAAGTTGCAGTTAAGTTGAATTTTGTGGTATAGGAAAACTTATAGAATAAATAGCCCTAGGGAATAGTTTGCGGTTGACTTAGTTCAATGTAAACCTGGGACGGGTTTGGACCAGGTACCTTGCGGATCCGGGATTGGGATTTGAACTTTCATTAATGCTACAGATACAGGTAAGTAGAAGAGTAGTCTATCGCAACCATACCAACCTTGCTGGCAGGCTTATCTTTCCACCTGCATGGACTGTTCCTTTGCCAAAGCTAATAAATGAAGGTAAGAGAAAACGCGAACGCCGATGTTAAAAAAAACCGTTAATATTGGCCGAGAGAAAGTTATTTCCTCAATGTTTTTTGATTAAATCAAACCCATGAGAATAAACAGTAGCTACAGGTACACGTACATGAACATTCTTTGGCAGAGTTCAGATCGGTAGCTATTACGAAATACTACTTCCACGAAATAATAATTTGCAAATAGATCGATTCGCTGCAAACATTTCGTATTTTCACAGAGTAATTACGCAATATGTCTGTCTGTGTGTCTTTGGTCTTCGATTTTCTTACAAATTACCGTAATCGGGAGTAAAATATCTGGTATTATTATTCGGGTTTAGTTGACTCGGGCCGAGCTGTCACTGACCCTTAAATTCTAGCTCTGATATCAAGCAATGGACAATATTGTCCAACTTTTAACCTTTATTTGTGTTGAATACGAGGCTTTTGGCTACTTTATATTAGTGAGAGAGCTAAATTTTTCTATTACAAATAGTTTTGTATTATGACAAAACACAGAGAAAATACGATAAAAACAAAATATAAAGTAGAATTATGACATTTTCAGTGGAACAGCACGATGGAGATAATAGAGTCGACTTCAAAAGTCCGACGGAACGAGTCTGCGAGTGTAATGACTGACAATGACAGCGCAAACCATTTCAAGTGTAGGGGCGCCATCATTCTGGGAAATTTTGGGACTTTTTCTAAAAGAATTTTATTTATACATCGCGTTATTATGTTTATAAAAAAATTGCTTCTGCCCGCGATTTCGTCCGCGTGAAGTTTCTTGTTATAAGATATCAAATATATTCATGACACGCGGTAATACTGTATTTAGTTTCCGATTAGTAAAAAAAAATCGGGATCGCATCAGTAGTTCCGAAGATTACCCCCTACATACAAACTAACTACCTTTTTTTTATATTATATAATCTCGTAATATATAAAAATAATACTTTAGATGGCGTTTGTTGTTCTGTGTTTTTTGTGGGTTGGAATAATTGACGTAAAATGGTGATGAAGGGTGACGCAAATTCCAAAACAGTGATGATTATCAATTTATATCATCATCAGTTTAGAGACAAGATATTACAATTAAATGTTCCTTACGTTATCATATCAGGCCTCCCCGATTAATTACAATGATTGTTAATTTCGGATTAAATTACAATATCTCTGCTACTGTTTGTGGTTTACGACTATATCTTAGTTAGATAATCTTAGTGAGTTGAACATTAATCAATATCTAATAATAGGTAGATCAACGTCTAATATAGTCAAATATACAGTTAGGATAAATCAAGGTAAGTAGTTTCCCTTGTTTCACGTCAGCCATTGAATTAGGCCATCCAATCTTACTAAATCCAAGACATTTATCAACGGTTAATGTATTACTGTTTCTGGGAATAGACATGGGACATTAGGCATATAAGTTACACAAGACAAGACAAATAGGCTTACATGATACTTGAGGAAATTATTTCTATGCAAATAAAATAGCTTCACAGCAAGATAAATGTGAGTGAAAACGGGAAGGGACGCCTTTTTTTTTTTTTTTTTTGGATGGGAAATTATCAAATAACTTCTCCCGCTCTGGGTGGAGCGGGAGGGCGTGTCAGACTTTTACTGACTAAAACCCACCCGTGTTCCTTCCGTTGCCTGTGTGCCGAGCTCGCGATATCCCTTTCAGACAAACCCGCAACCCCGGCAGGCATTGGCCCTTCCGGACCCCGTCAGTTGGTGCTGACATCTCATGAGGCGCGCGTGGAACACAACGCGCCGTCGACCCGGGCCTGGTCCCTATCGGACGGCGAGCTACCCATTGCTCACCGTCCGCAAGCCCGCGCCTACGGTGGCCGGAAGTCGGCTCGCGACTCCCGACGCCCGGGGCGTCTCCTGCGGCGACTAGGGGCGCAAGGGGGCGCGTTTTGCCTCTCCCTCGCGCGCTCCGCCTCCTCCTTCGCGAGCATTACTGCTTCGCAGAAGGAGGTGACGGCCTCCCATGCACTCTCGCTCCGGACCATGGCCTGAACCAGGGCCGGACGCGAGAGATCGCCGCCGCCGATCGCCTCCGTGAGGACACGGCGGTGCTCCGCCCAAGCTGGGCAGACCTCCACCGTATGCTCCACCGTGTCCTCCGGGCGATCCACACAGTGGTGACACCCGGGGGAAGGGACGCTAAGAGGGACAAACATCACCAAAAAGTTCACTATCTATATAGTGAACTTTTTGGTGATGTTTTTCTGAAAGGTCAAGTGCGTAGTAGTCGCAACTGGAGTGCGTCTATGACCAGATGTATGAACGTAAACGAAGCAAAAGGAGACTGTTAGAATCGTAGCAGGTGGCGTTCTGTCGTGTCTGCCTACCCCCATAGCAAGAAGGCGTGAGTTTATGTATGTATGTATGTAAAATTTATTTTTCTGCGTACTTCGTATTACTTAGAAGCAGAGTTTATTAGTATATACTAAGTCCGGTAAAGTCCTAGCGGGAATTGGTGCCAGCGCGCCACAAACGTCAAGCCCCGCTGCTGGCACCGAAAACAAACGCATAGTGTCGCCGATTCGTTGCCGCTGGGAGTTTACCGGTTGCTAGACTACATCTGACTATAATCATGAGTTGGTTACGTGGAGAGGTAGCCGACCGAATCGAAAAATGCATTGTAAAATACATAGTATATGCATAAACTCACTCCATCCCATGAGGACGTGTAAAAACTACAGAACGCCACCTGCTACGATCCTAACATAATTATTTTGCATCATTTACGTTCATGCATCTGGTCATACACACACGTCGGTTGAGAATGAGTGAAATGCATCTGAGTTTAACTTAAGAGCATTTATTCTGAAAGTTGGCAACGTCGCAAATAGATGTCAAATATTTCGCTGTTTTGATTCATTCAGTAATTATAGTACTGTATGGAATTATGAAATGTGGCTAACTAGCGAGCTAGAATATTAATAATGAATTGCGATTATAACACTGAATTTGATGTTGTAACCTTTTTAGGTGTAAAAAGTTTCCAAATACTTTTTTTTACATCTAAAACTAAATATCCGGTGTTACTATATTAATTATTGCATTTCATAATCAATATTTTATTGCATTTCATAATCAATATTTTATTGCATTTCTTAATAAACATTGTAACTACAATCAATACGAGTACACAAGTAAAATGTAAACCTTTGGATTCCAAGGAAAGCGGTTCCGTCATAATATAACACCCTTCATGAAAATCTGTCATTTTCACCAGTATTTGACAATAAGGTGTCAAAAAAGGCTCTGAATTTGTACAGCCGTTATTGTGTGTAAAACGTTTGTAAAACGACAAAAAACACGACAAGTAAAAAAAAATATAAAGGTTATATAAAAAAATCATTGTCACACTACACATGAGTTACTATCTCAGCTTTTCAAAACTACCTTCACTCGAGAACGAACTATATTGTAATAGGAACAGGAGCTGTTTTACTTTGTTTCACTTTATATTCACCAAACTTTATGTAGAGACATATGTAACGTTGTCTAGTGCAATATTTTATCTTTTTAGTGCTGTTTTAAAGGGTTTGGCCACATCAATGAGTTCAAGAACTACATAACATAACATCAAGTGTACATATAGTACATGCACATTTCGCCAGTTATGTTTAAGTCCCATGCAATAGGGTGCAAGCTTATTGCCATAACTGCCCGACATAAACCCAACCTCCGGGCTGCTACTGAAAAATTCCAGATGGAAAAACTTGCCCGACCTATGAATTCAACCCAGGATCTCATGCTCAGCAATAGCGCTTACAACCACCAGACCACCGCGGCAGTCAGGAACTGCTTGCAATTTAATGCTATAAATTGCTATGTTTAATTCAGGGAACCCAATGCCACAGAATTGAGGTAGTGTCCATGGAGTTTCTTGCCCATTCTTCTCCATTGGAACTTACTACGTACAATTCAGAAGTGCTTGTAATTGGTTACATTTAAATAAGTTGTGTTTGAGTCTCGTTTGAGTTTCATGTGCAAGCTTTTGCATATAAAGCTTCGTGCAGACCAGCGCGACGCGACAGCGCGACGCGACACCGGTTATTGTTATACCGTCAAGTTTTCTTAGAAATTGTATTGGTCGAGTCGCGTCGCGTTTAATCTTTTGGATAAGACATGAATAGTAAAGCTCGCAAAAGAACCTCTGAAGTCCCAGGTTGTCCTCTGTTACAGAGGACAACCTGGGACTTCAGAGGTTCTTTACAGTACGCTTTAGGTGTGGTTGTTGTTTGCGCAACCCTCTATACTCCAAAAACTACATCCATCGTGCAGTTTCAAACGAAAGATTTATTATTAAGGCTCGTGCAGACCAGCGCGACGCGACGCGACGGCGCGACGCGACTCGAACAATACAATTTCTAAGAAAACTTCATGGTATAACAATAGCCGGTGTCGCGTCGCGCTGTCGCGTCGCACTTGTCTGCACGAAGCTTTATATGCAAAAGCTTGCACATGAAACTCAAACGAGACTCAAACACAACTTATTTAAATGTAACCAATTACAAGCACTTCTGAATTGTACGTAGTAAGTTCCAATGGAGAAGAATGGGCAAGAAACTCCATGGACACTACCTCAATTCTGTGGCATTGGGTTCCCTGAATTAAACATAGCAATTTATAGCATTAAATTGCAAGCAGTTCCTGACTGCCGCGGTGGTCTGGTGGTTGTAAGCGCTATTGCTGAGCATGAGATCCTGGGTTGAATTCATAGGTCGGGCAAGTTTTTCCATCTGGAATTTTTCAGTAGCAGCCCGGAGGTTGGGTTTATGTCGGGCAGTTATGGCAATAAGCTTGCACCCTATTGCATGGGACTTAAACATAACTGGCGAAATGTGCATGTACTATATGTACACTTGATGTTATGTTATGTAGTTCTTGAACTCATTGATGTGGCCAAACCCTTTAAAACAGCACTAAAAAGATAAAATATTGCACTAGACAACGTTACATATGTCTCTACATAAAGTTTAGTGAATATAAAGTGAAACAAAGTAAAACAGCTCCTGTTCCTATTACAATATAGTTCGTTCTCGAGTGAAGGTAGTTTTGAAAAGCTGAGATAGTAACTCATGTGTAGTGTGACAATGATTTTTTAATATAACCTTTTTATTTTTTTTAACTTGTCGTGTTTTTTGTCGTTTTACAAACGTTTCCTATGAAAGCCGTGAACGGTCACACAATAACGGCTGTACAAATTCAGAGCCTTTTTTGACACCTTATTGTCAAATACTGGTGAAAATGACAGATTTTCATGAAGGGTGTTATATTATGATGGAACCGCTTTCCTTGGAATCCAAAGGTTTACATTTTACTTGTGTATTGATTGTAGTTACAATGTTTATTAAGAAATGCAATAAAATATGGATTATGAAATGCAATAATTAATATCGTAACACCGAATATTTAGTTTTAGATGTAAAAAAAAGTATTTGGAAACTTTTTACACCACACCCAAAAAGGTTACAACATCAAATTCAGTGTTATAATCGCAATTCATTATTTATATTCTAGCTCGCTAGTTACCTACATTTCATAATTCCATACAGTACTATTGCTGAATGAATCAAACAGCGAAATATTTGACATCTATTTGCGACGTTGCCAACTTTCAGAATAAATGCTCTTAAGTTAAACTCAGATGCATTTCACTCATTCTCAACCGACGTGTGTGTATGACCAGATGCATGAACGTAAATGATGCAAAATAATTATGTTAGGATCGTAGCAGGTGGCGTTCTGTAGTTTTTACACGTCCTCATGGGATGGAGTGAGTTTATGCATATACTATGTATTTTACAATGCATTTTTCGATTCGGTCGGCTACCTCACCACGTAACCAACTCATGATTATAGTCAAATGTAGTCTAGCAACCGGTAAAGTCCCAGCGGCAACGAATCAGCGACACGATGCGTTTAACATGCATAGTGTCGCGTTCTCGGTGCCAGCGGGGCTTGACGTTTGTGGCGCGCTGGCACCAATTCCCGCTAGGACTTTACCGGACTTAGTATATACTAATAAACTCTGCTTCTAAATAATACGCAGTATACAGTAAAGGCAATTTTACATACATACCTACATACATAAACTCATGCCTTCTTGCTATGGGGGTAGGCAGAAATGACAGAACGCCATCTGCTACGATTCTAACAGTCTCCTTTTGCTTCGTTTACGTTCATACATCTGGTCATAGACGCACGCCAGTTGCGACTACTACGCACTTGACCTTTCAGAAAAACATCACCAAAAAGTTCACTATATAGATAGTGAACTTTTTGGTGATGTTTGTCCCTCTTAGCGTCCCTTCCCGTTTTCACTCACATTTATCTTGCTGTGAAGCTATTTTATTTGCATAGAAATAATTTCCTCAAGTATCATGTAAGCCTATTTGTCTTGTCTTGTGTAACTTATATGCCTAATGTCCCATGTCTATTCCCAGAAACAGTAATACATTAACCGTTGATAAATGTCTTGGATTTAGTAAGATTGGGTGGCCTAATTCAATGGCTGACGTGAAACAAGGGAAACTACTTACCTTGATTTATCCTAACTGTATATTTGACTATATTAGACGTTGATCTACCTATTATTAGATATTGATTAATGTTCAACTCACTAAGATTATCTAACTAAGATATAATCGTAAACCACAAACAGTAGCAGAGATATTGTAATTTAATCCGAAATTAACAATCATTGTAATTAATCGGGGAGGCCTGATATGGTAACGTAAGGAAAATTTAATTGTAATATCTTGTCTCTAAACTGATGATGATATAAATTGATAATCATCACTGATTTGGAATTTGCGTCACCCTTCATCACCATTTTACGTCAATTATTCCAACCCACAAAAAACACAGAACAACAAACGCCATCTAAAGTATTATTTTTATATATTACGATATTATATAATATTAAAAAGAGGTAGTTAGTTTGTATCTTATCTACGGAACTACTGATCCGATTTCGAAAAAAAAAACACTAATCCGTATTGCCGCGTGTAATGAATATATTTGATATCTTATAACAAGAAACTTCACGCGGACGAAATCGCGGGCAGAAGCAATTTTTTTATAAACATAATAACGCGATGTATAAATAAAATTCTTTTAGAAAAAGTCCCAAAATTTCCCAGAATGATGGCGCCCCTACACTTGAAATGGTTTGCGCTGTCATTGTCAGTCATTACACTCGCAGACTCGTTCCGTCGGACTTTTGAAGTCGACTCTATTATCTCCATCGTGTTGTTCCACTGAAAATGTCATAATTCTACTTTATATTTTGTTTTTATCGTATTTTCTCTTTGTTTTGTCATATTACAAAACTATTTGTAATAGAAAAATTTAGCTCTCTCACTAATATAAAGTAGCCAAAAGCCTCGTATTCAACACAAATAAAGGTTAAAAGTTGGACAATGTTGTCCATTGCTTGATATCAGAGCTAGAATTTAAGAGTCAGTGACAGCTCGGCCCGAGTCAACTAAACCCGAATAATAATACCAGATATTTTACTCCCGATTACGGTAATTTGTAAGAAAATCGAAGACCAAAGACACACAGACAGACATATTGCGTAATTACTCTGTGAAAATACGAAATGTTTGCAGCGAATCGATCTATTTGCAAATTATTATTTCGTGGAAGTAGTATTTCGTAATAGCTACCGATCTGAACTCTGCCAAAGAATGTTCATGTACGTGTACCTGTAGCTACTGTTTATTCTCATGGGTTTGATTTAATCAAAAAAGAAAGATTTATTATTAAGGCTCGTGCAGACCAGCGCGACGCGACGCGACGGCGCGACGCGACTCGAACAATACAATTTCTAAGAAAACTTCATGGTATAACAATAGCCGGTGTCACGTCGCGCTGTCGCGTCGCACTTGTCTGCACGAAGCTTTATGCCATATTTTCCATCCAGTGAGAACCGCTTTTGCATATAACTCACACACTGAAAAAAAAAAAAAACAATAGACAACGTGATTCGTGTTTTCGTGTGGATTTCCGCAAAGTCAGGCCTGAATCAATTACCTATCACACACTG
Source organism: Agrochola circellaris (assembly GCA_914767755.1). NCBI lineage: Eukaryota > Metazoa > Arthropoda > Insecta > Lepidoptera > Noctuidae > Agrochola > Agrochola circellaris. Next base: position 1,630,374 of record OU611848.1, read on the forward strand.
ATTTGTTATAATGTTAGGAAAAATTGTCTACGACTGCAATATTTGTAGAATAGTTCTTTATTTGCACAGAAAGTAGGTACAAGTTACAGATGTTAAGTTGTAACTAGATTTTACCCACGGTTTCGTCCGAGTGGAGGTCGAAAATTATCTCACGGAAACCTATTACCGAGATACAAAGTATTCGAAGCTCTAACCCAGGTCATGGTCTACCCATGTGCCGTGTCCGTTCAGCCGGTTTAGCGTGGAAGCGTAACAAACAAACAAAATCACTTTTGCATTTATACTATTAGTTAGGAATATGTGGCCCACCATGTTTATATCAACATAATTAATTTGCATTGCTTACCACTTTTTAATATGTTTGTGACTATTGAGTATACTCATTTTATTCTAGGTGGGTGTCTTCACAAAAATATTATAAAAGAGTACATAACCATGGATTTTCTTGCCCATTCCTTTCAATACAAAACGACCCTTTGAAAGGGGGAACTAGAAACAATTCATACATTTTCTTGTAAATTTTGACATCCAAAAGTGCCTTTTAACAGCCTTACAGATTTGACTTTAATTTTGAAAGCCACAAATCAAAATTAGAAGCCCACTTTAGCAGTGCTCAGACCAAATAAAAAACCAAGACAGAGTGCTATCAACAGTAAAGTGAAACCGGTTTCGTAAACATGTGTGTACTTGTGGTGTAGTTTGATTGTAGTGTCATTGTAAAAGCTTGTCAATGTGAACGTGTATGCACAGATTGGCGGTGTAGTTTTGGCATGCTTCACTATATTGTTCGCAGCGCTCTGTCATGGTTTTTTATTTGGTCTGAGTAGCAGTGAACCTCAACTAATGCATGCACAGACATACATGACCGTAAATGTGTACATACCTAATGTTCACTTAAGTCACAACTAAATAATAAACGTATAGTTATTTGCATGTAAAAAGTTTCCACTTTCTGACATTGCTTTTGTATTTTTGACAAAGGACTTGACGAAGGGCTTTATTACAAATAAAAGGCCGTATTGTTACTTTTTGTCAAAGAAATTGAAAATAATTGACTGATTATTAAGTCCAATGTGACTCGTTTTGTTTAAAAGTTAAGAGGTTTTTGCCTTGTTTGTTGGGGAGTGGCAAAAACAAGTATTTTGATAATTATGTAGGTATTTTCGTTTAATGAGATGGGTTGGTAAGCTTATTCGTTGATTTAATTTGGCCAAAACGGGCCACTGGACTTTTTTTTTTTTACAATGAATATTCCTCATAAAGAAAAGTTAAGAAAAAGTACACTAACTTTACTGCATAAAATTCAAAATGTGCCAGTTGTCTAATACGAATTTTTGTAGTTGTCGATTCGCCCACAAAAAAAATTACTTCGTGTGAATCGCCTCAAGAAAAAATAATATCATTTAAAAGTTTTATTCCCCCTTTTCGGGCGAATAAATTTGTGGGAAATTGGGAATCAACCAAAAGCCGGTTGTTAAATACAGCTAGGGGAATAATTACTTCCACTTAAAGACACTTGTGACACCAAGGGGTTCACCGATGCGTTCATGTAATTAGAAAGTAATCATAATATGTCATGTAGCTGTAACTGTACTGGTACCTTTTAAATCAGAACGTCTAGCATGAACCCGCGACGTAAACATAACGTAAATTCAATTCATTTAGAATCGAAAATAGAACTATACTACATCATTTTATTTAAATTTTAGCGACTGCAGCACATTCAGTATCACCCATTGATAGATAAAGCCTTAAAACTAAATAAATATTACGTGCGAAACGAGTATTTTCAATTATAAAATCGTTTGTATTTACTTTACATTTACGTCGTGCGTTCGTGCTAGGCCAACAGAACAAAGCAAAGCTGTTTTACTACAGAAATAACATAACATTACGCCTGTATTCTATGAAGGGATATGTAGAGGTGTACCTATAATACACCCTCATTTTGCCAGTTATGTTTAAGTCCCATGTAATAGGGGGCGAGCCTATTGCCATCAACAGGGCACTACAGCTCTGCAGAAATATTTCAAATAATTATAAATCTTCTTTTCGTGTGGTTAGTGACTAACCTGGTGTCAGAGTTTTAAAGCCGCCCATGGGGCCTCTGACTTGGCTTTACATGCCGTCGAGAAATATCTCTCAGGCATGCCGGTTTCCTCACGATGTTTTTGAAGCAAGTGATAATTAAACAATACGCACATGAATTTGAAAAGTCACAGGTGCGTACCTTGGGTTCGAACTCGAAACCTATGACTTAGCAGTCCGACGGTCACACCACTAGGCTATCACTGCTGCGCTGATAAATAAACGAACTCCAAATAGAATAAAAGCATTCCCTACGTAATTACAGTGCACAGCAGAGCATATTGTGTAGTAATAGCATTATTAGCAATAAGTCTGCCATCTTGATTGAGTTACACACAAATTGAGTTATTGCAACTACACGAGAATGCTGCAGACTCCATTTTAAAATGAACATGCTGTATATACATTACTAGCGAGACTAGCGACACGCCACTACTTCACATGTAATGGTTTTTACGACTTGGCAAATCATCTAAATTTATTTATAAATCTAAGATTAAAATCAAAACACATTTATTCATATTTAACCGCCTTTATGGTCTAGTGGTTAGACCACCTGTCTCAGACAGAGGTCCCGGGTTCGATTTCCAGTGGGGGCATAATTTTCTGCGCGGTTTGGTTAGTGGTAGGGCTTTTTTTTAAGTCCGCCCGGCTACCTATCACCATCTTATCGAAGTCTGTCGCCATAACAACAATGTTAATAGCATTTTTGTGTTTCAGCAGTTAGAGGTAAGATAGCCAATTTCTCTGTGGTTGAGGATTCCGGGTGAAACTTGCTTCCACCTTCGGCCTGATCGCCACTTTCCATCAAGTGAGATGCTGGCCAAGGGGTTAGGTACCATTGTGGAATAAAAAAATTAAAAAACCTGGCTGAGAATTTGCATTTTTAGAACGTCAAAATTACGTTAGGCAGTCCCTGAAATCGCCCGCCCTCCACGCCCTTAGTTTAACATTAATGTATTTTACATATAAACCTTCCAGAATGAATTCTCTAAAATATGGTGAAAAATCCACCAAAATACGTTGCGTTATTTAAAAAAAGAACGTTGTCACAAACAGACTGACACGAAAAACGACTTTAATTTAACTATGTAATAGTTTATGTTTGTGCCTGGCAGAATGACAGAAAGTAAGGTTTATTTTGCTAATATACAGGGATGAATAAGCCTTATTTAAAAAAGAAAGAATAATGGTTTTATTCCCCCAAGAAATATGAGCGAATAAATCGCGTTCTTAGGAAAATATTGCTTAATAAGATGGTTACCTAATTACGAGTAATGTCTAGTTGTCTAGAAAGAAAAGAAAAAAAATCATTACATAACATGGCGGCTGTGTTCCTCGAAGGGTTGGGCAGAGGTGTTCCTATTATAGTACACCCACATTTTGCCAATTATGTTTAAGTCCCATGTAATAGGGGGGCAAGCCTATTGCCATCATTCGAGCACAAATCTAGACTCCGAGCTGCTACTGAGAAATTCGAGATGGACAAACCCAATACTTAACACTTTGCTTGAACAAGATGTCCTGGGTTCGATTCCCAACCCAGGAATCGAACCCGGGAACTCATACTCATCAGTAGAAGTTGCGACCACTAGACCAACGAGACAATAGAGAGAGTATGAGTAACAAGAATAATGATTTAATATTTGCCAGTTATAGTAATCATTCTAAGCCCGAGATTTGTAGCTCTGTCTTTTGGGAATTGCATCGGAAAAAATATTCAATGATTTTCATTCGAAACAATCTTTTTAAAATACCTAATATAACATCACGCATGTAGTTCCCAAGGGAAGGCAGAGGTGTATAGCCACTGTTGGACCTAGCACACTAAGATAGACCATCCACGAAGACGCACCCAACTCTTACATGACCCGTGCTTACAGTGCAGTAATCGCGTTTAGGAGGAAGAGTGGAGAGCGTCTTCGTGGACGGTACTATCTAGATACCTACTCAAACTCTCAAAGCATTTATTTCCATGTAACCAATTACATGCACTTTTGAATTGTATATTTTTCATGTGTGTGTGTGTTCTGTAATCCAAAAATACTTTAAATATAAATATATAAAACAAATCCTAAACAGAAAACCCAACAGCATGTTAGTTTTATTCAGAGTTAATCAACATTTTTGAAATGACAAAACTTTTACCGTGAATATAGTTTTCAGTACCCTAAAAAAGTTGGAATTTTACCGCGTAGTTGGAATTTTTCAGCTCCATACATATTTGCACGATATGTTTGTAAATTAACTATTTATATTTGCGGAAAAATTAAAATTGTTTAAATAGTTTGAATCTGCTTTTTACGTAAATAAAACACAGTATCTGATACTGTATCTATACAGGGTGGCAGGGACATCGACGTGAAGCCTGTTAAAACCCAACTGTGTTGAAATTTTTCGTCGGCTATTTAAAAAAAAACTGTTGTTCCACACACCAACATTTTTTAATTTATTTATTATTGAAAAAAAAAAAGTTATTGCTATTTTAAATTCACATTTTTAGTATCAAAATTACCCGAAATCGACATAATTAAAAAAAAATCTATCGGTGTCAGTTTCAATCAGTTATGATTTGTAGACACTCGCTAAATGACGGCCGGCGAGCCGCATGTAATAAACCCGGTAAAATTCCCCATGGGTTTTTTTTTTCTTTTTTCCTTAAAATTGCCACATAAATACACTCTCAGTAAGATACCTAACAACACCCTCACTGATCAGACTGGTTTTTTTTTGTATGTTGTATATTTTAAACAATAATTTCAGATTGATACTTGCGAGGGTTTGAAGCCATAACAGTGCTGTAAACAAGTCCATACGCTATAATTATTATTATCAAAGGTTCTATCATTCACTAAATTCAAACATATTAATCCAAACACGAAAACTAATACGTAGAATTCTGAGAAAGGTAAATAAAGCGTTGTTTTATCTTTTTTTGTTGGAACAACGTTATCAACGTGGGTGTTCGTAGATATTAAATGTGAAATTTTATCTCGTTACATGATTATTTGTGTTTGCTCTCCGGATATCATATGTGTCGGCACGAAGCTCGCTTTATTTCAACCTCTCTTATTGAATTGTTAAAATGGAATGGACCTGTACAAAATAAATAGGTTTATGAAAAATACATGAAGTTTGTAAAACTGTTGAAAAATCATATTAATAGTTTTAATAATACACTGTAACTAAGGGGCTTGTGGCTAAGTAATAACAACTGCACGAGTCAATCGATCAGGTTAAGCTACGCTTGCCGGGGTTGGTCCGCGGATGGGTAACAATCTTTACCCCATTGGTCCCGGCTATCAATAGTGGACCTTTCACAATCGTTACGGAAGCCTGAAAGTCTGGCAACCAGTCTTACCCAGCTACTGGGTTGCGGAGGTCATATAGGCAGTCGCTCCATACTGGTATTCAGCTGCATCCGGTTAGACTGGAAGCCGACCACAACATAGTTGGGAAAAGGCTAGGTAAATGATGACGAATACTCAGGCTGTATCAGTTAAATACAGGATGAAGCTATTATCTGCACCTTTTCTTTTATAGAGAAGAAATGAGTAAGTTTTGACCGCTGCGCTTGCTCACCCTGCATTAGCGATAGACAATTTCAGATGAAAGAAGATGTATTTATGTCATCCTTTTAGGATCCCTCACTATATTTATCTACTATTTCAGGTACGGACATTGATCGACAAATCATAGGTTTCAACCTAATCTATTTATGAAATACAGTATATTACTCTAATTTAATTTACAACTATTATATATATTATGTACAAGAATGTAAAGAAAAATAATAAGAAAATAAAACAAAGGGAAGCTCATTGGGCATTAAAAAATTCGTCCGCATCGCTGTCAGCGGGAAAAGTGCCCAAAAGGCTGGCAACATTGCCACGTTGGATGGCAATGCTGATTCTTTGGCCTAAGAATTGGCCAGCCCTCTGGTCATGTGAAGAGTCGACCAACCGCTTGGCGATGTCCCGAAATATTCGATGAGCACTCGGATCCCACGGCCCCAGTGTTTCAAACCCAAACGGCTCATGAAATGTCTTCCTAAACCTATGGGCCACAGCTACTAAAATGTTACCATAAGATTGTTTACATAAAGCAAATAAATCAATCAATCAGCCTAGTCTGTTCCCAACTATGTTGGGGTCGGCTTCCAGTCTAATCGGATGCAGCTGAATACATATTTTATATGGAGCGACTGCCTACCTGATCCAGTAACTGGGTAATACGATAAACCTTGGTAAGACTGGTTGTCAGGCTTCTGTCGACCCTTAACGACTGTCAAAGATCCACGAATGACAGCCGGGACCAACGGCTTAAAGCTTCGTGCAGACCAGCGCGACGCGACACCGGTTATTGTTATACCGTCAAGTTTTCTTAGAAATTGTATTGTTCGTGTCGCGGCGCGGCGTCGCGTCGCGCTGGTCTCTACGAGCTTTATCGTGCTTTTTGATGCACGGAAGAGTCTCGGTATGTAAAGATGGTCACCCATCCACGGACCAACCCCGGCAAGCGTAGCTTAACCTGATGGATCGACCCGTGCGGCTGTTATTATTTAGCCACAAGCAAAATAATAATAACCATTACAAAGCAAAATAATAATAACCATTATTTAAACAACAATATAAATCTTCGAGACAATATTTATTATTTTGTCTAAAGGTTAATAATATCCCACATAAATAAAAATTGAAATTCCACCGAACTTCAATTCCCGAAAGTCTCGACTTATTGACAAAGGAAAAAACAATGCAAATAATAGATTCCACGATATTCTTTTTGTCAACATAATTTGTATTTTCCATCAGAACACAAATCTCGTGGTATTTGTACCATAAGACTCTGTGACAAATGTAAATAAGTACCGACAGAGGTATTGACGATACGGCTTATTGATATACGGCTCGATTTCGATTCGAATAGGGCTATCTGAATGAAATTCAGAATAATATGCCAAGCTTGATTAGGATGTCACAGGAACGTGGGAATTGGTACAAGACGAAGTCTATGCCCAGAAAGGGGTGAAGTCGGCTGTGGACGATGATGATCATGAACCACGATTTCGAATAATGTCGTGTGTCAGTAAAATAGAGACGTTGTGTGATTGCGATAATGTTGTAGGAAAAAGAGTTGAACCGTAACAAAAAAGAAAATGTAAAATTGACAAATAGCGTTATTTAAGGAATAGAATTAGTTTTTCATTGTTTACTGTTTTTTTTAACAAACATTACCGAAAATTAGATAAGTTCATCTGGTTTCACAAAGTCAACTGTGTTAGATAAACAATCGCGTAGTTATTTAAATTCAGTTATTTTTGTATCCTTTAAAAAAGTTACAAAAGTGTCTACTAGCAAGAATGTTTTTTGCAAAACGAAATAGCTCCATGATGATTTTTAATGTTAGCAGCACAAGGACAAGGATTTTGTTGAATAAATAATGAGCCTGCCACGTTTTTGTTCAGTTACGGAGATGTCTAAATCTGGAAACGTTTTCATGTGATGAATGAAACTCAATAACGTATTTTCCCCCAATATTACAATTGAAGATGAGGTTTAATTTCTGGAATGGTGCTCTAGTAATTTCTTGCACCCCTTTGTCATAAAAAAAGTCAAGGACAAGGGGTTTTTAAATATCAGTTTTTTTGGGATAATATTCAGACATTTAAAAATTCTGACAGTATTATAAAATTATCATATTTATTATATCTTCACAATCACACCATGAAATTACTATAGGTAGGTATGACAAAAGTATTCATTATTCAAGTATTTATGAAAGAAAAACAACGTTACTATTTAAACGTAGCATAGGTATTCCATACCTACCCGCCCATACTGCGTATAAACCGTTTATTACTTACGATAATAGCCAGAAAAACCTTTTAATTATTAACAAATTATCAAACAACAAACAACTCATGAATAAAATCTACCCACTAAATACCAATTTAGCTCTTATACCCAACTTTTACTTATATTTTTATGCCCCACTTTTTTCAACCTAGTCATTATTTCCTTCGTACATGGGGTTGAGTCGTAAAATACATAATTTTATGTCACCCATAAACCTTTACATAATATCATGTGTTTGCTATTGTTACGGGTGTTTCTATTCTAAGTTTCCTCAAGGTTTATCGATATTTTTTTGTTAAGTTGTTTGTTTCCTAGTTCTTCTATATAGGATGGCGATTTAGTGACCTGCATCCGTCAAGGGGATAATTCTACCCTGTCATACACTATACAACTTTCGCTATGAAACACATTTAACACGGTTCGTAAAAAAAGATACTAGGTATTGAAATAGTGTGTCAACTGTTGTATAATAGGAATTCGTATTTTTTTCAGAGTTTCATTATGAAAGTTGTTTAGTATGACGGGTTGAATCACCACCTTGACGGATGAAGGCGTCTTAATCGCCACCCTTTATATGAGAAGAGGCTTTTGCCCTGCAGTGGGACAATAATAGGCTGGTATTATTATTATTGTTTCCTAGTTCGCACGCAAATTGATTACTTGAAGCGGCCATTTTCTATTACGTAGATCGTGATCCAAAGTTAGTCGTGTTCTAGTTTGTGAAAGTTTCTTCAGAGGTTTTCTCCTAGTATTTCCTTTCAGTCTCAAGAGTTTTTTTTTTTGTTGTTTTTACTGTGGAAGCTATTGCAACTAAAAAGAATACACGTAGGCACAGTCATACACGCACGCCGTTTGCAAGTAGGCACACCTGACCTTACTTATTAACATCACCAATAACGTTAGTATATTACCTCAAAGAGATGTCAGCACGACTGACGGGGTCCGCTAGGACCGATGCCTGCCGGGGTCGAGGAAAAGTCCGAAAGGGATGCCGTGGCTCCTGGCAATGTACAGGCAACTGAAGGAACACGGGTGGGTTTTAGTCAGTAAGAGTCTGACACGCCCTCCCACTCCGCCCAGAAAAAATAAAAAGTTTAGTATATTACGTCCTTCTAAAGTGCCCCCTCCCGGCGTTTCCATTCACATGTGTGCGTTTTGTTAGTCGTCTTTCACTCACCCTCTCAACATGACCACACCAGAAGAATACTGCTCGCAAAACCAAGTCCAGTTAAAGACCGTGCCGATAACCAAATAAAAATTGCTGTTTAGTAGCGAGATTTAGCCTCTCGACCCATTCTCGGTTTTAGCCCTCACTGCATTTTCAATTACTTGTTCGACAACTAAATTCTCATAAATATATTTATTTATAGATCCCAGATATTATTCAATTCAGAAACGGATACATGTTTGTTCGCAAGAACTTAAATAAACGTTGTATAATTGCGTCGCGTAATAGAAAACAAACAGAGTATCTAATAGACAATGCAGTATTATTTCGCAGTGAAATCAACCATTTAATTCAATTCTGATTTTGAAAAAACAATTCAGCTTAAAATAATACACGTTATTTCATGAATTGATTGCATAGAATACATAACTCCATCTACGCATTTTTTCAATTTAATAAAAATCTTATACAAGATAAGAATGTCTAAATCCAGTGGGTAACTCAAGTACCAACCTTTTATACTTTCAAGATCTTTTCATAGATATTAGAGTACTTCAGAACAAGATAATAATATTTAAAGAGGAATCTCACTCGAACAAGTTTTCATAGAGTTCATGAAAAATGTACTGCCAAATAATAATCGACCCTGTACGCTAGAGGTTTAAGTATATATTGCTTTGTGTCTTGAGTTTTATGAGTACTTCAAGAAGGTATTGTGGCGTATGTAGGACTTTTTACACAAAGAAAGTACTCGTCTCTGCTCATAACATGAATAATATTAGAATTGTTATTTTAAGTGTTCTTTAAAACAAAAGATACGCAGTTTTTGGGTAAATTTACTAGTATCATCATTCGTTCGTACAAAACATATGTAAGAACAATTACTAGCTAATTAATTAAATATGGCTTATATTTAATTAAACCTCAAGTAACGTAAGTCCGATCTTGCTTTTCCTAAACATTTTGTTGAAAGAAGCGAATGAATACGCTTCTTTCCACAAAATGTTTTTTTATATTATTAGAGTGTCATGAGCACTCTTATATTAGGTCCCCACCTATGAAATCAGCGTTTTGTATGGAGAATTTTAAAGAAGTTGCTTTTTTCATACTAACATTTTCTTAATTTATATAACAACCATGAACACTAATGTTTTAAAACTTTTATGCGCTAATGTTTAAAAACTAAGATAACGTAATATGCCACTAGATTAAGTGACAAAAATAAGTTTTGGCTAAATTAAAACAAATAGTGGTCATTTCTGCTAACAAAATGAGGAGTCATTTTTAAGGTATTTTTTATGTTTATAAACTATAATTAATAAGGTTTCTTTTACTATTGGTAGTTGTCTATGATGGTCATTATTCGATATAATACCAAGTAATTGATGAATATTTTTATTCATAGAAGTGACAAGGTTCTCTATTTGTGAGAAAAAAACGCCAATTTCATAGGTGGGGACCCAATATAATGAATCCGCTTCTTTTTGTAAACGTTTAAGAATTCCTATTTTGTTGTCCTAAAAATACTAAATGGCCAACTTACTGCGACCAACTTCGATCGCGGTTGGTCAAAGTTTTAAGCCAACCTAAGCCATTTGGTTGAGGTGCTCCCTAGCTTAGTTTTTGCGACCAATTCAGGTCGCGCGTGGTTGTTCACAGTTCTTACCTAACCTAACCAGTTTGATCGGTGCAACCTTTTTTTTTTGGGTGGGAACTGGGACTCTTACTGACTAAAACCCACCCGTGTTCCTTCAGTTACACAGGTAACTGAAGGACGAACGTACAGACGTTGCCAGGGGCGACGGTATCCCTTTTGGAATTTCCCGCGACCCCACCAGGAATCGGCCCTAGCGGACTCCGTCAGTGGTGCTGGCATGTCTTTGAGTGTATGCTTAGTTACTACGAGCAACTGTGAGAAAAGGCCAGAAATTTAAAAAGAAACTCCATTACATTTCATTTCATTTATTTATTTATTAACAAATAACATTGTGTTGAACATTACATATTAAATAAAATTATCACATGCAGAAACAATACATTTAAAAGCCTAATTAAAACTGAAGTTAAATGTTTAGTTCAAGAGTTGATTAATTTAAAATACGGCAACATATAAATACAATGTCAAATTAATAGCAGGTATAATGTCAAATTAAATCGTAACCCAAACCATTTACATAAGTTTTAAGGGGCTCATTAATCTAAAAAAGTGTACGTCAACAAGCTTTTAGAGGATCAATTAACGTTTTCCCATTTAATAACAACACATATCATAACATTAGATAACACATTGATTTGATTAATTCATAACATTACTCCTGTGTTGTTTGTTAAGAAAATTAATAACAGTGGGTTAAAAAATAACAATGGGTTCACATTTCACAGGTTTAATTATGACATGTAGGGTTCAAATTCGCTCTCCCTCACCATTCTGACAGTACCTACGTTGGGCTATTTTCGCTTTAGATCTTGTTTATTTTTTGTACTAGAATTAAGATTGTTAAATGACTCAGGCGTGACTTTGCGGAAATCCATTATCCATTACAATAGACGACGACGAGTTTCACCTCTCAACGAGGCAACGCAACAAGTCAATCGTCATCCTGAGGAGCCTTCGTTGAGAGGTGAAACACGTGTCGATTTCTTACAGGGTTCTTTATGACTCTTTAAGAACAGTTAAGCGTATTAGGTTACTAAATATAGGTCATCTATTATATTTTACAAGAATTAATAAAAACCTATCTCATATTTTAAGCATTTTTTTTCGAATTCTTATTTATTTACTTTAAATCAAAGCCTCGAACTGTAAACACACTAAAACCCCACTCTCCTACGTAATGACGTCAACTGTCATGTTTCATTAACCACATCCCAGTTGTTTGAAGTAAGTGTTTCACAACGAATATACTCTAAAAAAAAGAAAAGAATATACGTTCGTTTGCGGAAAACATGACATTCTGGGTGTCATCCTCTGCTTTACATATCACCATTCAGTATTATTAATTTCTATCTACTTATAATATACACTGTACACAAATACTACCTCTTCTTGGAATTAGAAAAAAAATACCACTCGTTTGCTTGTATTTTCACCATTTGGCGCCACTTTGACAAGAGGTCTTCCATTTCAGCAATGAATATAAAGTATACGATGACGTTCATCATTCGTTGCATTCATTCGTTCATCATTCAATCACGACTAAAGAAAATATAGGCGCTTTGACATTTTTGACAGGTGCCCGGACCTGACGTCTCAGTGCTGCCACCTAGTGAACGGCATTGCAGAAAACCCTCATTAACTGTTGGGATTAAACCTATGTAGAGGCATAGTATGTTAAGGAAATAAGATCTAAGACTTTTGCTTCTCTTCATCACACTAATAGTTGAAGAACGGCGGGAGTATTGCGTAACAAGCATACAATGGCAATCGATCGCAATGCCTTTAATTTTGACAGTTCAACGTTTGTGAGTGATTTACGTTGTTGAGCAGACACAAATTCGTCTGTTCACCCTTAAGCAATGGATTAGAAATTTCCTTAAAAACCCTTGGATTGTAAGTTAAAGTGTGTTACCCCATTAGGGTTCGGGTGACTACGTTGTCTCGTAGGCAAAGTTAAGCTGTGGTTTCAAGACAAGAACCCTACAGAACTAAGGCACCTTTTAAGTATATCTACTAAAACGCTTTGACAACAACAAACTAAATTGAGGAACTTTTGAAGACTTGCTAACTAAATTTGAAAATTATTAGAAACCTCTATTGTGTTCTAAATTAGATTAAATTTTGAGCCTAGTTTTAAATAATACAAGTACTATGAAAATAGATGACAAAATAATTAAATTACGTACAAACTTATTTGACATTTATTCAATTGAATAGAACATGATTAGATGGTTTGGTCGTGTTGAGAGGATAGGAAAAGTGAATAATAAAAGGTATCATTAACAAGGCACATTGTAAGTGGTATCGCCGGAAGGGAAAACCCTAGAAGAACATAAAGTGACCTTTTAGGTGATGTTTTTTCTTCAAAAACGTCCGGTGCGTAGTACTCACAACCGGCGTGCGTGTATGACCAGATGTATGAACGTAAACAAAGGAAAAGGGGTATGTATGGATCGTAGCGGGGGGCGTTCTGTAGTTTGTCATTTTTGTTTCACTCCACGTTCACACGACATCGATGAAATTATAAAATTTAAAAAAACTGCCGTGCCAAAAAACGAACTAAAAAGTAAAAAAAAATAAAATCGTTAATCTGCATAAACAAAGCGAAAGTCCAAAGTACAACAAAGTAAAAATACAGCAATGACAATTTTATTTATCAGTCCAGTTTTATTAATCATAAACTGATATATAAAATTGTCATTGCTGTCAGCGGACCGTTGTGTCGTTGTGTGGAACACTTTTTAATCTAAAAATTATAGCTATGTTACTCGGGAAGATGTAAGAATTCTAAGGATACCCCATACATCCAAATCTGTTCAGTAATTTAAAGTAATGGTGGAACAAAGAAACTCATATAGGTACATACATACATGAACCTTGAAAACATTACACAGATTTTGGGCAGTCGTGTAATTACATAGAAATTAAACTTCATCTGCTCATTTCATTTCAATTCCCGATCATTTAGAGCGCGAGTGAAAGATACCTAATGCCGAAATCCAACGTCATTGGGTTTTATTTACTAATTAATTAAATTTTTACTTTTGATTCATTTTGTATTGGGCGATTGACTTGAAATGAAGGCTGTGAATGAAAGGTTGATTTGGAATGAAGGTTGATTTCAAAGAAGGAGTTTTACCTAAACCTATCAGGCAAGTTTAATTGAAATTGAATCACGCATTGAAACCACGTTGTTCTAAAATACGCAACGCATTTTGATGGGGTTTTCAACATAATTTAGAGAATGTCTACCGGAAGGTTTATGTATATAATACATTCATATTAAACTTAAATCTTGATGTTTTGTCAAGTCGTATAAACCTTGCGAAACAGGGGCGGGTCGCTAGTACCAATGTAAAATAAAAGAAATCAAACAAAACGACTAATAATACGTACACACTTAACCAATCTAAGATCACTTACTAACAGAATATGATATGTGGACTTACAACTACTTAAGGTTTTTTCTTTTGCCAAGTTTCAGGAAATTGGCCAGTGTTACTTGATCCAGGTGAATTGATCTATACATTTACAGCACACTTTCGTGGTACGCCCTCTGAATGCATTTTAATAGCTTCAATGAGTGTGAGCCAGCTGCTACACTTGCAGACCTTCAACACTTTACATGACCACAAAAATTCCCATTAATTATTTCAACAAGCTATTTCTAAATAAATACTTATTTTATACAGATTTTTCAATAGTCAGATAGCTTTCGCAAATTGGAATTTTGACATAATAATTATAGGTACAAAAGCTACTACATAGTAAAACCGTAATATTTTATTCCTCAGATAATAATTATCTGACCATTAAATCAACCCTTAGTTACAAAGAATTTTATCACAAAATTAAAATAACAAGTTTAATAAGGAACAATCTTACTAATGGCCCGCTAATCAGATAACAGTAACAACGCGCAGAAAAACATTGCTAAGTAATTCGTTTTAAAGGGTAACGGGATGAAATACAATGTTATTAATTATACAACACCATTGCAAAGGAAATTATTGCAATTATATACATTTTATACTTCTGGCTTGTGCTTGTAAAAGCATATAATTATAATAATTATACATTATTACATCCATTCTTATTCTTCTATATCTTTCTTTTGCTGACCATGAGGTCCTAGGTTCGATTCCAGGGTAGGGCAGTGTGGAGGACACGGTGGAGCATACGGTGGAGGTCTGCCCAGCTTGGGCGGAGCACCGCCGTGTCCTCACGGAGGCGATCGGCGGCGGCGATCTCTCGCGTCCGGCCCTGGTTCAGGCCATGGTCCGGAGCGAGAGTGCATGGGAGGCCGTCACCTCCTTCTGCGAAGCAGTAATGCTCGCGAAGGAGGAGGCGGAGCGCGCGAGGGAGAGGCAAAATGCGCCCCCTCGCGCCCCTAGTCGCCGCAGGAGACGCCCCGGGCGTCGGGAGTCGCGAGCCGACTTCCGGCCACCGTAGGCGCGGGCTTGCGGACGGTGAGCAATGGGTAGCTCGCCGTCCGATAGGGACCAGGCCCGGGTCGACGGCGCGTTGTGTTCCACGCGCGCCTCAAAGAGATGTCAGCACCAAGTGACGGGGTCCGGAAGGGCCAATGCCTGCCGGGGTCGCGGGTTTGTCTGAAAGGGATATCGCGACCTCGGCACACAGGCAACGGAAGGAACACGGGTGGGTTTTAGTCAGTAAAAGTCTGACACGCCCTCCCGCTCCACCCAGAGCGGGAGAAGTTATTTGATAATTTCCCATCCTCAAAAAAAAAAAAAAAAAAAAAGGGTAGGGCAGTGTTTTTTGGTTTTTCTATCTGGAATTTCTCAGTAGCAGCCCGGAGTCTGGATTTGAGCCCGGTTGATGGCAATAAGCTCGCCCTCTATTACGTATGAGTTAAAAATAACTGAGCAGAGTGGCCCAGTGATATCGGCCCCGACTTACGAGGTCGTGGGTTGGGTAGCAGCTGCTGGGGAGTTTGTTGCGCCACTTCTTCTTCCCAGCTAAAGCACTAGGAAGTGGTGAAGGGTGGGCGTTTTGGGGGACTGTCTTATGTAATTTTGACGTTCGAAAAGTGCTGATACTCAGCCTAGTTTGAATAAATGACTTTTGAATTTTGAATTTGAATTTTATGCAAGCCTCGCCTCTTGTTACTTGAGACTTAAACATAACTCTCTCTTCTCTCAAAGAGATTAAGAGACAGAGAGAGAAGGAAACTCGCATAGACGGGGGCATAACGCTTTTTCGTAACGTGACGATTTCTACCAGTTTACTCCTACCGCAAGCCGCATTAAAGAACTTTGTTCCACAAAAACAAGTCAACTTGACACGTTTTCTTAAGTCTATTACAAAAACTTGTTCCACAAGAACTCTGTACCAAAAGTTATATGAATAATTTTATTCTTAGGCGATTATAAATAAATTGAAAGCTGGCCGGTGACTGCCCTGTCACCTACAAATTTGAGGTCAAAGGACTTTGGAGACGCGTGGGCACATAAACAACATTACCGAAAGTTCATAATAATAAAAATGTAAATGAAAACAAAGAAAAACTAAATTAAATTATTTGGTCTGCGTTTTAACAAACAATTCTAACTAAATTTTATATTTTAAATGCGTATATAATAAAGTGAGTTTGTTTTTTGTTTGGTCAATCACGCAAAAACGCCTGGACGGATTTGGATGAAATTTGGTACACAGATAGACCTTGACCTGGCATGACCATGGCTAAGGACATAGGGTATTTTTATCCTGGGTTGCAGACGAAGTGGCGAGCTAGTAGCTAGTATGAAAATAATTTTAAAGTGTGTTTCCTGAAAAAGCATTTAAGTGTCACTTTTATAAGCGTCTTGTCGAGCCCGGGTTTAAAACCTTCTCCTGTTCTTTTTTATGTTTGTGTTCTTTCTTTACGTCATTTTTACCAAAAAAATAAGTATTTGTTTTCTTTCTTTTTTTTTTTAGATTAAAAACATGTAGACGTTTAACCGCTAGCTGTTTTTAAATCATGTAGACGTTTTAATAATAACTGAAATGCAAAACTTAATTATACAGTGCCAAACTAAATTAGTTAGCAAAATTTCGCGACGTTATGAATATCAATGTCTAAACATGAAACAATAAAATAAAATTGATGA
Source organism: Agrochola circellaris (assembly GCA_914767755.1). Lineage (NCBI taxonomy): Eukaryota > Metazoa > Arthropoda > Insecta > Lepidoptera > Noctuidae > Agrochola > Agrochola circellaris. The sequence goes on from OU611848.1 coordinate 1,647,255, forward strand.
TATGACCTTTTTTTTTATTTCAACGACCGTAAATATGTAGTTACTTTGAAATATCAGATTTAAAAAAATATTTTATTATGCCTACTTTACAGACGTACTTAATGGTTATCGATGAGTAAACACGATAAAAAATCAGATTTTCTCAACTCAAACTCCAAGTAACTACATTTCTAACGAAATATTATAATTGTATTATCAATTATATGATCGGTTGCTGTAACTTTGTTCGATAAATCACAAATACCTAAATTGCACAATCTGCCTATAATGTACCCACTGCTGGGACACAGGCCTCCTTTCTTCAAGAGCAAGTGGGCTGTAATCCTCCTCACGGGCCCTGTGCGGGTTAGTAGATGTCACATGTCGTCGATTTTTTTGTTTCTAGGACGAGCCAGTTTCCTCACGATGTTTCCCTTCAGTTTTGAGAGCAGTGGTGATGAAATTATATACCTAGATGAAATAACGCGTCCGCCTGTGTTTAACCTCACGACCTACTATTGCCCTGATCAACAGTGGTGGTTTCTAAATAAATAAGACTGATTAAGTTTCAGTAAATAATGTAAATCTCAATAGGTGAGCAGTAATGGCCCAGTGGTAACGGCCCCGATTTACGAGTTGTAGGTCGTAAGTTCGAACCCAGACAGGCGCTTTACTTTTTGTAAATTATTTCATCACCACTTCTCTCAAAACGGTGAAGGAAAACATCGTGAGGAAACCGGCATGTCGTAGAACCAAAAAATTCGAACACATGTGACATAATATACCAACCCGCGTTGGGTCTACGTGATGGATTATGGCCCACTCCCTCTCATCGAGAGGAGGCCTGTGTCCCAGCAGTGGGAACAGTAATAGGCTGAATATATATATGTCATAAAGGTCAGGCTAAATAGCACAGTCAAATGTAAATGGAGACGACGGTAAACTGCTCTCCTTTAAATTTAAATTCTTCGGCACACAGAAATAAATTAGGGATTTTCAAGGATGATTTATGCTTACCGTACCGGATTCAGGGCAATTCAGGGCACGAACGTGGCATGGATGCATAATGCTGCGTATATCTATGAGTTTATTCATATCACACCGAACCGACTGTGACAGATGATACGGCTGGAAAAGAGATACTCAGATGACGGATAATGCAGATATATGTAAGACTAACTGCTACCCGCGGTAAAATAAGTAGCCTAAGTTACTCCTTAAAACATGAACTATTTGTCAAAGAAAGTCCCGTCAAAATCGATCCAGCCGTTTCGGAGATTAGCCGGAACAAACAGACAGACGGACACACAGACAGACTAACTAATAATAAATGTTTTTTTGTTATAAGTAGGTACCTACCGTAAATACTTTCATAAGCATTTAGTAAAAAGCTGTTGTTTTGACATTACAAACAGACAATTCTGTTTATAATGTCAAATAACAGCTGCTTACTAAATGTATTTTTACATTTGTAATTTTACAGAATGTAACGTAATGTTATATGTAATATAATATGTAGGTAGTATATATTTGTGTTATAGAAGACATGGTGCACCGACCGTAAATAAAATGAGATAAGTTCATTTGATTATTTACATTGTTTTTTGTTTTTTACATAATTGTATCATATTAGTATAACTTAGTGAATTTGAAACAGTGTTAGCTCAATGGGTAGATTTTAAAACATAATATAAATATTTTAGAAAACTTACTGTAGGTATCTCTCACCAAAAAGAACGGTTTTTGGGATAAATTCATCCCAACTACGGAACCCTTCATTGTGGGTTGTCCGACACGCACTTGGCCAGTTTTTCTTGGCCTTTTGCGATACGGAATCCTAAAAAGGTTACAGTACGCTGAGTCTACGTTTTCTCTTTTGTTAGGGTTCGTACAACACTATCCCAATACAAATTCTCTATTTTACTGACACACGACAATATTCGAAATAGAGTTTGAAACAGCATCACGAATTTCATTCAGCCAGCCCTATTCGAATTGAAATCGCGCCGTATATCAATAAGCCGTACCGTCAATACCTCTGTCGGTACTTATTTACATTTGTCACAGAGTCTTATGGTACAAATACCAAGAGATTTGTGTTTTGATGGAAAATACAAATTATGTTGACAAAAAGAATATCGTGGATTCTATTATTTTCATTGTTTTCAATCGCTTTGTCAATGAAGCGAGTCTTTTGGGAATTGATGTTCGGTGGAATATCAATTTTTATTTATGTGGGGTATTAAACTGTGTTTGGCAAAATAATAAACGTTATTTGTTGTTGTTATTATGTTGTAGGTACAAATACTAATTACAGAGAGATTTAGAGCTCTAAGGACCTGTAGACCTACATATTTGATATTAATTTCAACTTGATGAGGTATCCAGTTGAAATTAATATCAAATACGTAAGTCTGGTAGGATGGGCTCAAAGGGACCGTAGACCTAAGTATTTGATATTAACTTCAACGCGATAAGTTAACGCGTTCCTGAGAAAAAGGGTCGTGACGGATGGACAACGAAGTGATCATATAAAGGTACCGTTTTCTGATTTTGAGGTATTATAACATAAAAAACACACTATTATATGATTTGATAATGACGATGAAGAGTATAAATTCAAAGATCTAGCTCTGACCCGCTCTAGTTAAATCATCCTTTTGTTTAATTTAAATAATTACTTCATTTGTTTGGCATTTTCTTCCAGTCTAGTTAACAATTTTAAGGTTTCGCTTCAAAAGGTTACCCCTTTGAAGTCAAGTGAACAGATCATTTGAATCTTATTACTTAACAGTTGTAATAAATACTTGGCTGAGCTTTGACCTTTTCTTGTCGCGTTGGTATCGGCTCTTATTGATACAGAAATAATGAATGAGGTTACAGATGTTTTGGTCCTAAGTTTGTCTCACTAATTAGACAAGATCTATCAACATAATATTATTCCCTGAATACTTTATTTATCGAGTTCCTGATCTCTTGGAATTGGTAGACCATAATACTACATTTATTTCGAGAGAGGTAGATTCAAGATCGAGATTGTCTTCCCACGAGTTCACGAGATTGAATCTCGAAATAAGGCTCGAGATCTCACAAGATACGAGATCTCGCGAAATCGAGATTGCACTGCCAAAGAACATGGAAAGCATTTAGAAATAAGTTAGTTCATTGTCATAAATCTAGAAATAGGAAATCTTGATAAACATAATATCATGCCTAGCCTTTTCCCAACTATATTGGGTTCGGGTTCCAGTCTAACCGGATGCAGGTAAAGGTATTTTACACGGAGCTATTGACTATCTGACCTCCACAACCCAGTAACTGAGTAATAGCGACTGGTTGTCCGACTTTCGGGATTCTGTCGACCCGTAATGACTGTCGAAGATCTTCGAATGACGGCCGGGACCAACGGCTTAGCGTGCTTTCCGAGGCACGGAGGAGTCTCGGTATGTAAAGATGTTCATGGTGTTAAACGTAGGTAATATGCATGACTATGATATGACCTAACCAGAGCAGATGCGTACCGAAACCGGGTGTTGGAAAATGACTATATCCTGCATCCTGCCTAGCAGTGGACTTACATAGATTGATTGATATGACCGAAACTCAATCAAAACACTCACTTTTGCATAGTACAACACAAAATCATCACAATCAAAGTATGACTAACCAAACATAGCTTAATAAAGCGTCAACGCTTCTCGTGAAAGCCGACAACGAGCGTGTCAGATCACTTTTGGCAGAAACTACAAAAGACTAGTACGTCGTAACTGTAATCTACCGTGCGACAACTACGGACCGTCACATGTCAACCGTAAGGTTTACAAATAGATGAGTTCATATTGGAGTTTAACTTGAGTATAAATAGGTGTTGAATGAACGATGTCTGCGTGGAGTGTGTTGGTTTGATCGTTGATTAGGAGTTAATTACGAGTATAATGGATAGTTATCGGATATAACCAATTACACATTGAGGGGTATAATTACCTTTACATACGTCAGAAGATTAGTAATTATGGACGGATTCATTAGGTTTTTGGAAGCATAGTACGACATAATTATAAGCCTGTGAATATGGTCGTTGGAGTTTTCTGGGCTGTTAGTCGATAGTTAAATTGAATAATTAGAGGAAATATTTACCTGTGCTCTAAAAACTTATTGACCTTACAATGATGTAGGTACACTTTTTAAATAATAGTTTGTCGCAGTAACTAGGGCACTCCGACCAAATGGAATGTGGAACTGTGACCATCTGCGCCACATCCAAGTTACTTGACTGTTTAGTATTTTTAGGACCCCAAAATTAGAATTATTTGAGGTTTATAAAAAGAGATTCATTTAATTTTATCTGGAAAGCAAAATCTGTATTATTTAAGGTTAGATTAAGTACATGCCAATAATTAGTAAAAACCTTTTATTATCAGAAGGAGGCTTCGGGAGATTTTGATGAAGATAATTTTGAAAATAACTCATTCTTGGTTATTATTGATGGACAAGAAGTCGCTAAGGAATGCAGTCAACGACGTGATAATGGAGAGGCGAGATTTACGTCCAATTTGCAAACCGATATTACTGACTCCGGCTAGGTAAAGCAATTCAACGACCTTTGCAAAGTGACTGAATATAGACTGATGATAAAGTGACGAAGATTGAACTCGCGCAATTGGAAAGCCTAATGTTCAGCGGTGGACTGTTATAGGCTTATAGTGATGATGTTCATCATCATTTCAGCCGAAAGACGTCCACTAATGGACGTAGGTTTCCCCCAAGCATCGCCACATTGACCGGTCCTGTGCTTCTCGTATCCAGCGAACTCCCGCGGTCTTCATAAGGTCGTCGATCCAATTTGTGGGAGGTCTTCCAGCATAAGTAAAATCAGCCTATAAAGTTCTCACTGCTGGGACGCAGCCCTCCTTTCTGTAAGAGGGAGTGTGCCGTGATCGTCCTCGCGGGCCCAGTGCGGGTTTGTGCATGACACACCTTGTATTAAAAATTTTGGTTCTAGGACGAGCCAGTTTCCTCTTGATGTTTTCCAGTAGTGATAGCTATTGGCCGAAAATATCACTTGTTCTGTTGATACGCGTTGTCCCCGGGAATGTCTCTTAACAGAAGATAACGTATTGTGACTCCGTCATAATTTTGACTGCGTCTTGGATCTAGTGGTTACAAGCGCTACAGCTGAACATGAGGCTCTGGGTTCGGTTCCCAGGTCGGACAAAGTGTCGATGGGTTTTTCCATCAGGGTTTCTCAACATCAACCTGGAGTCTAGATTTGTGTCCGGTCGATGGCAGTAAGCTAGCTCCCTATTACATAGGAGTTAAACACAACTAAGCAATGGGAGCCCAGTGATATCGGCCCCGACTTGAGTTGTAGGTCGTGGGTTCAAACCCAAGCAGGCGCTTTAATTTGTGTAATTTATTTCATCACCACTGCTCTCAAAATGGAGAAGGCAAACATCGTGAGGAAACCAGCATGTCCTATCTCACAAAGAGGAGGCCTGTGTCTCAGCAGTGGGAACATTAAGGGCTGATTATGCTAAACATAACTGGCGAAATATGGGTGTACTATAATAGCCAAACCTCTGCCTAATCCTTTAGAGAAACAGAGGCGTGATTTTATGCTATGTAACTAAGTACTTATTTACATCCTCCAAAAGTATTTCAAGAGGTATTTCACAACAAGACACTCATTTCACACATTTCAAAAACAAGAGGTATTTCACCTACACTCGAACAGTGTAGTTTTACCCACAATGCAATATGGCACTAAATGACATATCATTGGCACTACGCCAGATATAACAATACGCTGTGGTGTATGGCGTACAGTTGACAGTTTATGAGCCGAATGGAATGTTAAGCAGTTGATATTTTGGATTTATTAAGGTGAGTTTCGATTTGATTGATTTTGTAATGGCTGGCGTTGATTTTGATGGATTTAACTACAAAATGTAGATGAACAATGAGATAGAGGAAATTTAGAGCTGTCTAAGTATTTTTTTATGTTGAGTAATTCTTCATCTTTGAAGGGTATCGTCTGAGACTCTAAGACCCACTTGCACGTTCATGGGTTATTCTAAATAACTCGGAGGTAACAGTTATTTCAGGGTTAATCAAATAATTCATCGCCACCAAGAGTTAGAGGTAATCGTAGGATTAATATTTTAATATTTGACCTACATAAGTAGGAGGGTTAATTCGTTAAACTCTGGGTTAGTGTTAATAATGTCAAAATAAATTGATGTTATGAGCTACATATATGTAGCTGATAATTTGTATCATACTATAATATCGCAATGATCAATGAATTGATGTTTTCTGATAATAACGAAGAAATCGTTGAGTATAGTTCAAACTTCTACGATTCAACGCGATTTATAGATTATCAACTCAAAACGGTTTAATCACATTATTGATTATCAAAACTGAGTCAATCTGTGGGCTCCTTTAAGTTCCTGAATTAGCGCAGCAGTAAAGTACCAATTAGGCGTATAAATAAACGTTTATGGTCATAACCACAAAGTTTTCATAGTTTCATAGTGTCGACGGAGCCATTACACATACTGTAAATCATATGAGGAAACATAGACTTAGTATGAATGTTTAACTAGGTGCTAGTTAAGGTACTTCTTTAGATGATCTAACTATAAATTTAATATCATTATTTTTTAATTTATTTTATCAATTTAAGCTAATCTGACTTTAATTAATTATTTTATTTTAACAATAAAATAATTAATTAAAGACAGATTAGCATATTTGAAATCTCAAGGTGTTGGCCATATTGATGTCGAAATACTATTGAAGCAATTTAAATTTACTATGTTTTAATATTGTTGATGTTATTTATGAAATTCAAATGTAATTTATTTTATTGTATATACTGTAATTGTGTAATTTTGTGTGTAAATTCAGATACAAATTACTTATTTATGAAAATGACTATGATTATGACTGAAAAAGAAAGTTTAGGCTAGACACCTACTAAAATAGTGGTTAAGATAAGATTTGAGATACCACGATATTTACTTTTATTTTTTCCAATAACTTGAATAGAAAAAAAAAATTAAAAAAAAGTATCTTGTACACCAAGATTTTTTTTCCCCCTCAGATTTAAAAAGGCAAAAAAAAATCGTTGTCAGGATGAATAGTTTTCAGCATTCTCTACGTGCCTATGCACCAGCCTAAGTACCTGTTAAGCAAAATTTTAATAAAAGTGTTACATACCCCGCTTGCCCATTAAACTAGAAAGTTGATGACGATAGAACAACAAGGTCAAATCCGTAAAATTATACAAAACTAAATTACAGCCTTCTAATAAAAAATAGTTCAGCCATAAACCCTTACCCTACACTGTAATCAAACCTCGACCTAATAATAAAACCACTGCGCCACATGGCACACCTTATGTAACTCAAATAAGTTTGAGTAAGATTTATTCAAAGGTAAGTACGCCTCGTAACACGTAGCCTATTGATATTCGACGCATTCACCATCCGTAGGTAACTTGTACCTACCAGGCGTAGCTTCATCTTACTGTTGGTAACAAGTGTAGATATCTGCTGGATGCTAGTATGTTTTATACTGTTTTCATGAATATTATTATAGTATACTATTGTATCTAGATTTTTACGTGATCATATTTTAGGATTAAAAATATATTATACTCAGAATCTAAAAATATTCAATGATTGAAGTCAATGATGATGCGACTACTTTCAACTAATCTGTTTTATGATAGTTTTTTTTTTTTTTTTTTTTTCTCACACTGACAAGCTTATTCTAGTTCACATATTATATAGTATTTACTTTTGTTTTTTTTTTTTATATTGATTTGATACATCTTATATTATATAATATATTATAGAATAAAGGTAGACCTTTAACACGCTGGGAAGATGAAATTAAAAGAACAGCCGACCCACTCTGGATACAAGTAGCACAGGACCGAGATACATGGAAACCTTTGCAGGAGGCCGTCACCCAACCCAGGATTCTTGTAGATCGTGCAAAATTATTATAATTAATATGAACTTACAAAAACGACTACTAATACTTAAAATATGAAATGTAAAACTAACAAAACTAAAATAAGAATACTAATACTAGAAATAAGAAACTGTTTTATATAAAAAGTTACTTCAAATACATAAAATGGTAAAGATACTGCTACTATTTTATTAGATTAGATAGACAATAGAGATTTAAATAAAGTAGAATATAATCCACTGTATAATCTACAAGAATTATAAGGGTTTTTAATAATATTATATAATAGACTTTATTCAAGACTCGAGAATCCTACCAATAATATACCTGAATATGAAACTCTATCGATCCAACGAATTTTTTTTTCGGGCACTTGTAGTGGTTCTCCTAGGATGCGAGTAAAACTGCAAGGGAAGGCTAATCTAGCAGTAATAAATTAAACAATTATTGAAAAGGGTATGAAAGGATTGCCCTAAGCGTAATTCCACTGAAGGGAATTTCTCTTTTATCATTCATCTTACTAAGCCAATTTCTTATCATTGACCAAAGCCTAATCGCCTATCTACATACTACAACATGTCTTATCCCCTAGTCAAATCTTAACGATAATTGTACAATCCAACTATTACAGAGATACTTATCGACAGTTCTAATGGCACATATCCGGCCGCTCACCGCCCCTAATGCTATATATATATAATTATCGTGACAGTACCCCGATAGAAAACGCCGCAATAATTGATGTGCTCCAAAAACCGTTTTTTAAAAAGATTTGGCATGAAATTCGACGGCGAACGAAGAAAAGAAAAATGAAAAGAAAAAGATTTCGTCGTTTTTATTTTGCCATCTGTTTTTCAAGATTGGGGAAGTAATGGGGAAATAATAAGTGTTCCAGCCCAGTTTCTTTTTACGTCATTCGTCAAAGTAAAAGGAATGGCAAAAGAAATAAGGATAATACAGATAGATACGGATACTTCTGACATTTTGAAAACTACCCTGTTTTGCTTTGTTATTGATACCATTCGATATTATTTTTAAAAGCCTTGTCCCACCGCAGAGGCAAGGCCTCCCTACTCTCTTTCCACTTCTCTCTATTTAAAAGACAAAACAAGAAACACTTTTGAAATACTTTTCTTTCTTTTAAAACTAACAAAAAAAAATCAAAGAAAGAAAGTAGAAAGCTGCTAAGAACCAGTGTTTATCGAAGGAGTCTAAAACTCATCCCACCATTCGATAGCGAGCAGTGCGTGCACCTAATTAGAGGTGGAAAGAGACTAGGGAGGCCCCTACTCTCTTTCCACTTCTCTCTATTTAAAAGACAAAGAAAGAAAGAAAAGTATTTCAAATAGTAATAAAAAGGAGCATTTAAAACTAACAAAAAAATATAAAACAATGAAAGTAGAAAGCTGCTAAGAACCAGTGCTTGTTGAAAGAATCCAACTTATCCCACCATTCGTGCAGTGCGAGTACCTAATTACATTATTCGACGCCCTTTATTTTTAACAAAAGCGACTAGGCACTTACTAACAGGAGGACAATGACTGAACTCACACTAACAGACATTGAAAGATATTGGCCTTGTTGCACCACTGATCACTTACCCCTAACTTATGTATAAACGTTGCTTAAACTTAACGTAACATCACGCCTGTATTTCCTCAAGGGTTAGGCAGAGGTGTACTTATAGTACACCGACATTTCGCCAGTTATGTTTAAGTCCCATGTAATAGGGCCTACTGCTATGAAATGGGCACAAATCCAGACTCCGGGCTGATACTGAGAAATTCCTGATGGAAAAACCCAATACACACACACTGCCCGACCTAGGAATCGAACCCAGGATCTAACATTCAGCAGAAGCGCTTGTCTTGCCACTAGACCAACGAGGCAGTTAAGTTTAAGTTATGACAAGCATAGACGTCAAAAAATGTCATCAAATCATTATTTACTTAATTTTAAACTTCTTTTACAAGTAAAGGGGTTAGTATTTAGTGCTAAACATTTTAAAAACATTGTTCTATATTATCCTCAGACCAAATAAAAAATCAAGACAGAGCGCTGTCACCAGTGAAGTGAAGCCGGTTTCGTAAACATGTGTGCAGTTTGTGTGGTGTAGTGTCATTGTAAAAGGTTGTAAATGTATGCGTGTGAGCGTGTATGCACATAGCGGTGGTATAGTTTTGGCATGCTTCACTGTATTGTTGCGCTCTGTCTTGGTTTTTTATTTGGACTGAGCTATTATCGTTCAATTGTTTGATGATGACAGACAAAATCATATTTAAAATACATTATGTACCGCTAAATGTTAATAATAATAATAATAAAAACTGCCGAATCGGAGGTGACATGACAGATGTCACCTCCGATACTAGAACAATGAACACAACAGGAAAATGAGAAAATCAAGACAAGAATGTTGACAAGATCGGCCACACGTCGTGCACGCCTACTACCTCCGGACTCGTCGCTCAGCTCCGCCTCGCCGCCGCCGGTACCCAGCCCCACTGTGAGCGCTGGAACGACACCAGCCGCGGCAGTTGCGTCGAGCTCGAGCGACGAGTATTTCTCTCCGCCCACGACGCCACCACCTGCTCGTCGACGGGGAGGACACCGGCCGCCGGTCGGCTTAGGACCTCGAGGCCCACCGGCCTCTGATAGGGTCCCAGCTCCCGGCGGAAGTGTGCAGCGCATGAGATGGACACAATCCATCAACGAGAATGTCATGCGCTCATACTATGGGGCTACAGAAGGGGGAAACAACCTGACCGCGTACCGTGTTCGGATGCTCTCTCTTTTTCAGGTGCTTGAGCCAGCTGTCAACGTTTCGGCACAACGACTGTCGGATCAGGTGCGGGTCATTCTGCGTAACCATATGTTGGATGACACTGTACTTGACCGCCTACGAAGTGAAATGCGGAATAGCCATGCCACCGCTCCCCCGTCGCAGACTGTTATGGTAGCACCACAGTTCACTATAAATCAAGTTGACGAGGGGATTGATGACATGGCTACAAACGTAAGTACCCAATACAATGAGGAATTGAGGAGTGCTTTGGAGCGTGCGATTCGGGAATATCGTTCCATGTCGCCCGAACTTAGACCACGCCTACCTCGTTTGCCCATGCATAACAAAAATAGGGCGCTGGTGGCTGCTCTGGATTCGCAGCTATCAAACTATTTTGATGACTGCGAAGACCTCACCGATACTCATTCGATTCTGTACTGTGCGGCTGTAGCGGCATGTCGTGTAGCTCACGTAAAATTTGCAAATGACTCTAGAGCTACACGACCGAAAACAGCCGTACCAGCTTGGCAGTGCAGAATTGAGCGCCGTATTGATGGGGCCAGAGCGCTCATCGGCAAACTTATCTGCTTCAGGGAGGGCAATACTAGACCTAGAGTGATGCGCTTTGTGAGGCGGGCGTTCTCAGGAACTGATATTAGCCCTGAGGATTATGTGTCCCGTGCCACAGAGCGCATCGACTTCCTGAAGCAGAAAGTGTATGCATGGGCGAACCGTATTCGTAGGTATAGGCGGCGTGTGGAGCGATACACTCAGAATCGCACCTTCCAAAGTGATGAAAGGCGGGTATATAGGGCTTGGGAGCAACCGGACCAAGGTGTGGCTGACGCGCGCCTTCCGGATGATGATGCCATGTGTTCTTTCTGGCGGAGTATCTGGTCGGCGCCTGTCAGCCACACTGAAGGTGACTGGACTCGGGAAGTCGAGCGAGCCTGCGATCCAATACCAGAAATGGGGGCTATTACCATCTGCCCCCAAGATGTAGCTCGTGCAGTTCGTCCGTTGCCCAACTGGAAGTCTCCAGGGCCGGACGGGCTGCACAATTTCTGGATAAAATGGTTCAAAAGGTCACACGCTCGCTTGGCGGCTCAGTACCAGACTGCTTTGGAGTCTGGTTCGCTACCCGAGTTCCTAACAACAGGCGTTACCCACCTGCTCCATAAATCTGGGAGCACCGCGGACCCCAAAAATTATAGGCCGATTACGTGCTTACCGACGGTCTATAAAGTCCTTACATCCATTTTGAGAGCTAAAATTAACAAACATATAGACACCAACTCCATCATGTCTGCCTCTCAAAATGGATGTAGGAACGGGTCCCGCGGTACTAAGGAGCTACTCCTCATTGATATGACCATTAGCCAACAAGTTCGCCGTTCCCGAAAAGATCTGTCGACATGCTGGATAGATTATAAGAAGGCCTATGACTCGGTGCCACATACATGGCTCATGAGGGTGCTGGAGTTGTATAAAGTAGATGCAACTCTGCGCACCTTCCTGTTGTCGTGTATGGGGCAATGGAGGACGGTCCTTCGCTATCCAGGATGTCGAAATATCCAGAGGAATAGCGAACCGATAAGGATAGAGCGGGGCATATTTCAGGGCGATAGTTTGAGTCCGCTTTGGTTCTGCCTAGCCCTGAATCCTCTAAGCACACTGCTGGAGGGTTCAGACCTAGGCTATCGGCTGAGGAGAGGTGGTCAAGTTATATCTCACCTCCTCTACATGGATGACCTAAAACTCTTTGCCCCCAACAATTTTCAACTGATGGAGCTACTGAAAGTAACTGAAACTTTCAGTAGAGCCATCAGGATGGAATTTGGTGTGGACAAATGTGCGGTCATGCATGTAAAGCGAGGGGAGATTGTGGAATCCGTGGGAACACAGCTCACGGATTCCATAAACTTTAGAGCCCTCTCCGCATCCGAAACCTATAAGTATTTGGGTATGTCGGAAACCTTGGGCATCAATGTCACTGACATGAAGCAATCGTTGAAGGAGCGCTTCTTTGACCGCCTGAAGAAAGTATTTAATAGTTTTCTATCAGGCGGGAACAAGGTGCGCGCTTTCAACGGTTGGGTCATGCCGGTTTTGATGTACTCTTTCGGCGTACTCAAATGGACTCAAACCGAACTCGACGCCCTGGATAGGAGGGTCCGTACGCTGCTGACTGGATATCGAATGCATCACCCACGGTCATCGGTAATGAGATTGTATATCCCACGAAAGTGTGGAGGTCGAGGTTTTTTAAATGCTAAGACTCTCCACAATCGCGAGATATGCAGTCTCAGGGAATATTTCTTAGAAGCCGACGTGGGGATGCATCGAGATGTGGTCGCGGTGGACAAGGGTCTCACCCCGCTCTCCTTGGCTAAAGAGAACTGGCGCAAGCCTGCAGTGCTTGATACTAACGATCGCAAGGAGGTATGGCAGAATAAGGAGCTTCACGGACGCTACTTCCGGGCCCTACATGGACCCGATGTAGATTTACTAGCGTCCGTAGCCTGGCTGCGTTTTGGTGACCTATTTGGGGAAACCGAAGGTTTTGTCTGTGCAATTATGGACGAAGTTATGATGACGAACAATTACCGAAGATTCATTGTAAAGGACGGGACGGTTGACATCTGTCGGGCATGCCACCGTCCAGGAGAATCAATCCGACACATTATCTCCGGGTGTTCTCGTTTAGCTAACGAAGAGTACTTGCATAGACACAACCTTGTAGCCAGGATTATCCATCAGCAACTTGCTCTGAAATACAGTCTTGTGGAATCTGAAGTGCCGTACTACAGGTATGTGCCCGACCCAGTTCTCGAAAGTGGACATATCACATTGTACTGGGATCGATCCATCATCACTGACAGGTCTATTGTTGCCAATAAACCTGATATAGTGGTGGTGGATCGAGCAGAGCGGCGCACAATGATTATTGACATAACGGTCCCGCATGACGGGAACCTCGTGAAAGCCGAGAAAGATAAACAAATCAAGTATCTTGACTTGGCTCGCGAGGTTGTCGACATGTGGGATGTGGACTCAGCGATCATTGTGCCGATAGTCGTATCAGCCAATGGCTTAATTGCCAAGAGCCTCGACCAACACCTAAGGAGGCTCTCGTTGGGCGGCTGGATCAAGGGCTTGATTCAGAAAGCGGTACTCCTAGACACGGCTCGCATTGTCAGGAGGTTCCTCTCTCTGGAGCCCTGACCGCCGGTAGCTTGGACCCTGTTCCCGATACCGGTGGGCTACTATTTTTTATATTTTTAAATGTTTTTTTTATATATTTTTTTAAGAAATATTTAAAAATATAATTTATAAGTTGTTTAAATGAAATAAAGGAGATAATAATAATAATAACGTTTATTTGGACCAAATAATATAGCCTAATACAGAAATGTTACCAAGAACTAGTAAAAACATTTATATAACAAAGAATTAGGCAGCTAAACTAAATGAACTCCTGACTTCCGAACTAGGTTAATCCTGTATCTCAGAAATCAGGGCTCTTCCATGGCGGAATTATAATATAAAAGCTGAACATTACAAAAAGACATTTACAACACTTAAGAAACTATTTGATTAGGCCAAACTAAGGGTGTTTTTTCCCTTTTCCCTAAATTTAATTTTGATAGAAGATTTAAGAAAACAAAATTAAGGTAAGTAAGATTTTATGTTGTATATTGTACTTGACAGATTAATGTTAATAAGTATGTATGTATGAATGTATGCGTGTGTATGTATGCGTGTGTATGTATGCGTGAGGGTGTGAGGGAGTGTGTGTGACGTTGTGCTTGTGTTCGAGCGTGAGTGAGTGAGTAAGTGAGTGATTGAGCGTTATATTGGTTTGTGAATTCAGGATTATGAGGTAAAAGTGTAAGTTAATGCAAATTAGGTATAATCCGGTGACATGATTCTACTTTTGAATATTTAGGATTAGTTCCGTTTTGGTATAATCAAGTGTCATGAGCCATTTAGTGACTGCTTTTTTACATTTTTGTTTGGTTAGGGGATATATTTTTAAGATTTCATTGATTTTATTATACATAAGGCCGCCTATGAAATTGAAAAATCTCTGTGCAAAATGAGTGTGGCAAGCCTTATATATGCAAACTGTATGCTTTCTACGTTTCTGGAGAAAAGCTGTCGGGTTATACTTCAGGAGACCATGCATTCTGACAACAGTGTGAAGTACGTAAAGCTGTCTCACTGTTAATACTCCGCAGGTTTGGTAGAGATGAGTAGTAGGATGAAAGAATGGGAGACAAGCGCTTACTTTAAGCAGCGCTCTTTGTGCACGCTCAAGTTTCAAAATAATTGTTTTGCATGCTCCGCCCCAGCATGTTATACAATAGATCAATAGCGATTGGCATAGGGCAGAATAAATTGTTTTTAACAACTTTGCATTAGCAATATGTCTGAGCTTTTTAAATGTAAATATTAGCTTGCGAATCCTAGAAGAAACGAGATCAATGTGTGGAGCAAAGTTAAGTCTACTATCAATTAGGACGCCAAGATACTTGATAGTGCTCGTTTGCTCAAGCAGAGGGCAGTCACAGGGTGTAATGCGACAACAATTCTGGGAGTGTGCGATAATAGTAATCGTATCAGGATTATTATTCAGCGTTTGTGGGACATTGCGGATAGAGAACTTTATAAATTTGGTTTTGTCTATATTTAGCGATAGGAGGTTAAATCTTAGCCACCGGTTAACTGCATCAAAGCCAGACTGAGCGTGTTGGAATGTTTCGTTCCATGAGGTGCCTTTAAATACGAGTGCCGTGTCATCTGCAAAAGCAACAATCTTTCCATTTGGAAGTTCAAGGTCACAGAGGTCATTCATATAAATGAGGAATAAAGTAGGTCCAAGGACACTTCCTTGAGGAACTCCATAGGTAATGGGAAGATCACCACTTATCCAATCGCCAACTTTTACACACTGGAATCTATTAGAAAGGTAGTCAGTGAAGAGGTTGAGCTGTAATCCCCGAATTCCCATACCCTCAAGCTTGATAAGCAGTCTGGGGACAGAGACTGTGTCAAATGCCTTAGCCAAATCGAGGAATACAGCCAGAACTTTGTTTTTATTATCGATATTATTTACAACATAGTCTGTAACTTCATGAACAGCGTCGCTAGTGGATTTATTACATCTAAAACCGTATTGAGAATTTGAGAGTAGATTGTATTTCTCTAGATAATTTAGCAGTCTTTTATTCATGAGTTTCTCCAAAATCTTTGACAAAGTTGGTAGTATAGAGATAGGTCTATAGTTATTGACACAATCCCTGTCACCCGACTTATGTATAGGTAGGATTTGTGATATTTTGAAAGCTTGAGGGAAAGATCCAGTTAGAAACGCTAAGTTACAAATAAATGTCAGTGGGGTAACTAATGTTATTTATTATAGGTAATCATTGCTGTCTCATCCTCGATGATGATTGAATACTCGTAAAATTTGTAGTTTGATGAGACAGCAACTTCGTATACCGTTGAAATTCAGTTATGGCCGATTCCTATAATATACGGACCGTTATTGGTTTATAGTAAGAGTATTGTATCTTTACCAGTAATGAAGCTAAGTCCTCATAGTTTTGTATAGTAGGGGTCCCTTATCGAAGTAGCTATCACTGGTAAAACTAGCTTACGAACCTATTTATATACGCAGTTTGGCAACAAAAAAAGCTACCATTGGTAAGAAAAACGATTCGTTTATTGTTTATAGGAACCGAGTATTACAGGTAAGTTCGTTTGACTATTAAATAGTGACAGTAAGCTTTAGTACCCTGTAGAGTCACTTATGGAAAAAGTTCGTTCAGGAAAGTATACAACTATGTTCATATAATATACAGCTACGTTTAAAAGGTATTAGTGCCACTGAGTTTTCAGCAACAAAAGACTTCTGAACTTTATCTATAAAGTCGGCAAACCCCGCTGCAGGTGACGGTAATAGCGACCGTAAACATTTTTCATTTTAAAAAAGAGGTGGTGCACTAGTACTAAAATAATACTATTAAAAGTTCAGTT
The DNA here is from genome assembly GCA_914767755.1 of Agrochola circellaris. Taxonomy (NCBI): domain Eukaryota; kingdom Metazoa; phylum Arthropoda; class Insecta; order Lepidoptera; family Noctuidae; genus Agrochola; species Agrochola circellaris. The sequence continues at coordinate 1,664,047 of OU611848.1, forward strand.
AATATCAGAGGGGCAGTTCCCGTAATTTTTAAGAACGTTCACATTCGCATCTCATTCGCAATCTGTCAAAAATACAATCAATTTACCATCATTTTTGACAAGTTTGACAGATTGTCAGATAGGAACGTTTTTTAACTACGAGAATTGGCCTTCAGATCTTAGTAAAAGTAGTTATGTTCTTCTAAACGATGCCATCGCCAATTTATTGAAAACCAGATTTTTTTTTCTAATGACTAGCCTATTTTCATCCGTGGAGGTCACAGAAATTTGGTGCATAGGAAATATGCACGTAATTTGAAACTTATTAATTATTTAAATATAGGTACATTGTATAGGATTCAAGAAACAAATTGCATTTTTTTACATTTTTTATACATAAGTTACAAATTATTATTTGATGTTGCGTTTTCTTAGTGGAACGGAACGCAAACTCAAAACGAGTCGCGATCGGCAATGCCGGAAGAGACGCAAATTTATTATGTGATAAAAAAACTATTCTTTGCAAAGTGCTAGAAATCTCACTAAGGGTTTACGTAAGTGCGATTTCTGCTTTAATAAAGCACAACAAATGAATAAATTTAAATGATTTGGGGCTAAAAAACGTTAAAAACAGATTTAAACAAAGCTTCAAAGATTTAATGGATGGCCAGCAAATCAGAAGACTACAGGCAGATTTCCATTAGTTAAAGTTACAAGTTGGTACCGATTTCACACCCCAAATTCTTGACCGTTTCCGAAAACTATCAGAAATCATTACCAAACACGATGACCAACATGATTGGGTTACCCACCACCCACCACCCATAAAAGCGAGACCACATGAGTATGCATGCTTGTGTAACCCATAATACAAACCCCTCTTGAGGACCCTCAGAGGTCAACAGACCCTCCGGTCCTTATAAATACTCACGCTATTGTCGAATGGGTGAGAAGGGTTCCTCAGAATACTCTTCCGAAGCAAAAACGGTACCTATTAAGGATGAAATGAAAGTCACTGAAAAGCCAGATTTTTATGATATTATTTGGTTAGTTAGGTACGTATTGATCCATAGGTTGTCTTTATTTGGGAATTAGGTTACTGAAAGTTTTGTTAGTTGGCATTTTTGTGGTTAAAAAGTTTTTTCGTTGCAAGTTTTTGGGATTTTTCGTTTTCTGGTTTGGCAGACGTTTACAGTCCTAAATAGGTTATCAGCACCTAGTTTGGTCAAAACATAAACACAAAAACAAAAAGTAATTTTACTTTATTAATTTAGTTAGTATTTATAATTTTTATTTTTTATATTATTGTATTATTTTATATAGTAGTAGATATATAAATATAGTAGTATTATATATTTAGTAGAAGTTATACAAATTAGATCTGATATTCTCGTGACAAGATTATTTTGTAATAAAATATACTCCATAGGTTTAGGAAGTTAAATAAAGGTAAACAAATCGTAACAAGGGTTTTTATTGTTGACACTTTCTTGTTTAAAAATACGATAAACCAAACTAAATTTATTTTAGATTTTTACAAAAGTTTCCTCTTTTATTTACGTATGTTAAATTTTATCATTTACTCATAAACTACTCTTCGTAAATGTAAATGCTTGAGCACAATGGTTTTTGTAAGATTTATAATAATAATACAACATTTTGTAATCTGTAAATTGTAAAGAGCCCAAACTCTAACCGTCAACGAATTACAACGTTGCTAAATTGAAGAGTACAACTGTGACGTGGTATGACAACTGAAGTGACAGGTATTACGTTTAGTAGGTAACTTGACAGCTGTCTCGTCACGTGTTTTTTTTTGGTTACCTTTATTTAATTACCTAAACCTATGAAGTATAGTCTGTCCAACAATGCCTTGCCAGACTTAAACCTTGGTTTATTTGATACTACCTTCTGCTCGCGACTTCGTCCACGTGTAAGTCAACTATAACCTATCTTGTAACATATCTTATGACACGTGGCAATAATGTAGCTTTCTATAAGTAATTTTTTTTCGAAATCGGATGGTTAGTTTCGGAGATTACCCATAAATACAAACTCACATAGTATAGATGATTGTCCATCATGAACAAAATAACACATGGAGTAACACTTTATTCCAGCACTACACAAAAACAGCTTGAACATGGACATAAACTAATAAATAGTCCCTTTCAGACATAAAAGACGAGTAAAGTACAATTTATAAGGTGGCGACGCATTATGTCAGATGTGTTTGATTTACGTGGCGCCACCCGCCAGATGTATGACACCCTTTAGTGAATCTAGATTTATGCAGTCTGATGTCTGGAGATGCTGTTATGCCTTGTTAGACTCACATAAAATCCTAATAATATAATTTTTGGACTTTAAAAGAGACCATGACCTCTGAGTTGGATTCGCTTTTTCTTCTCAGGGACTAGTCAGCGTGGAAATGTTGCATCATTTAGTTTTTAAAATATTGACCAAATCATTAAGAGAGAGTAAATGTGTCTTAAAAGATCTTACAGGAAACAAAACCGCCCAAGTCCGTGTCGGACCATGCAATGAAGGGTTTCGTAGATGAGATGAATTTTCCCCAAGAACAAACTTAACATTGTAGTTGAAAAACATTTTATCCCATACGAAATGTATGGGAGATCTTGTTTTTCAAACTGCAAATTTAAGTTGGTCGATTATTACTCGTTAATCTATTACTTAGCTGTGATAGTTTTCCTTTTAATTTCGTTATATATACTACTGCTGTGAATTTTTTCACAAATCTAAATACAACCATTTAGCTGGCAGGGGGAGAGGGGCTCATGACTAACAAAAATTTGCACTTTAAAGCTTAATATTTCGCAAACAGATCCCAGAATTGAAAAAATATTTTCACACACCCACAATAATTTTGAACGACCTTTCCAACGACCATGGGACGGACAGACGAGAAAAAAATAAACTTCCCCCACTTTACGTGTAGGAGAGCTTAGGTACCCTAAAAAAAGTATATTTCTTGATTATATTTTCTTGATTTATATTACCACTTTGTTAACGTGATTAATATGTATACCCATGCCATATTACAGCTTTCTCGTACTAATCGTCTCTGAGCTTAGCTGCAGATAGACACACAGACAGACAGACGATCATGGCGAAACTATAAGGGTTCCTTGTTTACTACGGAACCCTTAAAACTTCCTTTCATTTAATTTAATTAAAATTGGCATAATAAGCAGCAATTTATTACTGGACAAGGGTTCTGTTTAGAATAGACCCCTCAGTTTATCACAAGGAGGACGCGTCTGCCCTCCGGATTAAAATCCTTTTGATAGATTCCTGAGGGAACAAATCCTTTTTGTATTTTTTCTTCCTTTTAAACTTTATGTACACGTAAAAAATTACTTTACAAAGGCGGACTTAATGCCTGGGACACCTGAGGGTGACGCAGAGACAAAACATGGCAGGGCTAATCTATACTTAATATAACTTTATTAGTTTGTTCATTTGAACGCGCTTATCTTTTGAACTACCAGTTGGATTTGAAAAAACTCTTTTTGCATTTGATATCTCAATCTTGAGGAAGGTTATACGCTATTTAACATCTCTTCATGACCCTTAGGAGCCGAGAAAACGGAAAAAAGTCACAAAATGCTAAGCGGGAAAATAAACTAACGGGGCACAAGTCCTTGATAAATATTTTCTGTTAAAGAAATTTCCCGCGGACGAAGTCGCGTGCAGAACCTAGTATAATAGAAAGATAAAACAAAATCATTAACATTATTGACTGTAAAAGAATTTACGGGATGAAACGGCTACCATATCTACTACAATTACATAACTAGACTTCTTTATTGATAATTTTTGCAACAGACATCACTATACCTTGAAAGTAGACTTTTCTTTTTCCGGGGAACTTCTAAGGGATGTCGCGCACTAAACGGCCACGACCAAGACCAGTGGTCGCAGCGACCAAGTTAACTATAGAAACCGATACGAATCGCGCACTTGGTCGCAACGGCCAACTAGCCGCAGACCATACAATACAAACCACTAGACGGCCACAACTGGTCGGAGTCGTGGCCGTGTAGAGCGCGAGATCTCGTATAAGGTGACAAAGCCGTAAAACTTTTTTTTGTGAAATATAATTTGCTTCTTCTACATTTTGATAATACTAGATTAGAAAAAAATTAACCTAGAAAAATTACATAGAGAATAGATTTTTTTTATGTTACGCTTTCACGCTTAAACGCCTGAATGGATTTGAATGAAATTTGCCACATGGGTAACCCATGACCTGGGTTAAGACATAAGATACTACTTATTACGATATTCCCACGGGGTCGAGACTTGTGCGGGTGAAACCGCTGGACGCAACTAGTCTTTAACAAATGATTCAGATGAATTATTTTTATTATCTTTATTTTTCCAGCTCCGCCGTTGTTTCTGCTAAGATGTACTCTGTGACATCCCTAGTTTAAACCTTTTCCTTTTCCGGGTAGATAAACGGGTTCAACCTAACTAACGAGGAAATTCAACAAGCAGCTTATTTCTAACCTGGGACGCAAAAAAAAGCGGCCAAATGCGAGTCGCACTCGCACACGAAGAGTTCCGTATCACCGTTCAATATTACTACTTTTTTTTAAATCTTCTTTTTTTAAGTTTCTTCTATGGGGACCCTATTTAATGTTTTACTTAGTTTTATTTTTATTATTCTTTTACATAGCGGCCATAGTGGTAAACTTTCTGTGAAAAATTCAAGTATCTACCTATTACGGTTCAAAATATACAGCTCTGTAAGTCACAGGGCTGTCCGTCTGTCACGGCCTCTGACGTGTCACGGACGGACGGCGGAGTCTTAGTAATAGGGTCCCGTTCGCACCTTTTGGTTACGGCATCCTAAAAATGTACTTAGCATTATTTCATCAACGGATCTCCTTTTATAGCATCTCAAGGCGAATGAAAATACCTTTCTTAATTTTTTCTCAAGGGACTCAAATAAGATGATTTGTTTCGTTTTTCTGTTATACAGTGGACGCTAAGCTACCCCTCTTTAGCCCTTTTCCAATACAAAAGTAATTTATACAAATAGTCCATATTTTTCTTTGAAAATACCTTGATGTCCCTAACATCAAGGTATTTTGGTATATTATAGTTGGGATTTAGTAAATTATTAAATAGAAACTAATACAATAAAGTATTCTGTGGAACAGGCTTGTGTTTACGGGTTTGTTCGCTTTTGTAATTTTATTTTATTTCAAGGAGTTTATGGGCCGGTTGGCCTATTGTTAGATTCAGTATTCATAAAATGCTGATTCACACCTGAAATAAATTAAAGGTTTTTTATTCATTTGAATCGGCTTGTTTACTGAATTGTTTTGTATACCTTATACGATGCTGCCCATGGACATGTGACCGCCCGTATTTTTCTGAATATTAATGAAAAATTATCGAAGATTAACTTGAAAAGTGATTTTATGTACTTAAACTTGTATTTTTTTAATAAATACGAAAAAAAGATAATCCCTCAGTTTTTTTTTTCACAGTCGATAAATTTTAATGAAAATCGTTAGATAGTCCGATAAAATAACTCATAAGCTTTTAGAAATAATAATCAGAATCCAAATCAAGCCAATAAAATCGGAGATATGGCAAACGCTACTCAAAAAAAAATAAAATTGAATAACATGAAAAATATTAAAGATACATTTTTCATGAATAAAATTTATATTATTATAAAATAAAATAGAAAAAATAACACACTCCTTACAAAACCTAATACAATCAGTCACGTCCCAGACTGATCCCCAAACAAAATGCTGTCATCACAATAACTCCAAGAAAATACGTATTTATCACCAAGAGCCACGCGTGAAACGTAGAATACAGAATAATTTAACAAAAGGGAATATTGCCAAGTGTGGCAAAGACAACGGAATTACTAACATAAAGCGGTGTCTTCATATAAACCCAGGATTATCCACAGTGACATGTACGTGGTTTAATGAAAAGATAATAAACATTTAATTTGTTGCATTTAGAGCGAGAAGAACACTTTTAATTTTAGTAAGAATGTCTGGAACGACACTCAAAGGAATACGAGGAATTCTGAAAGAACTTTTGAAGTGAAAATTTGAGCGATTTTCAGTAGTTTTTTTGTTTTTATAAAAAGTATTTAAAAATGTAAATTATATTTATATATATGAAATAAAGGAGATAATAATAATAATACCAGCCTATTATTGTCCCACCGCAGGGCAAAGGCCTCTTCTCATACAGACAAGGCACGAGCATTGATCACCACGCTTGCTCAAGACGGGTTGCCGATTATCTATAAGTACAGGATTCCTCACGGTGTTTTGCTTTACCGATGTCAGTAATTCAGATTCAGATTCAGCTTCATTTATTTGCAAAAACATGCGTAGATAATATACATGGTATGATGCTTATTATAGGTGTTACAAAGTGTTGTTTGGCTCAACATGTTTGACCATGGCTGGGGTACAAATTAGGTCGAAAGACAATAAGATTTAAAAATAATATGAACAAATCAAAGAATAATAATATAAAAAAATCAACAATTAACATTATGTAAGTACTATTAAATTAAAAAACTTGGTCAATAATCATGCGATTCAAAATAAATAGAATAAATTCAGTCAGTATCTTCAGAGCGCTTTATCATTTAAAAATTCATTAATATTATAATAGGCTTTTTCTGTCAGTATTGACAATGACTAATGGTTGGTAATGACTGCATGTTTTTTTTTTTTTCAGAGATTATCCTTATCATTCTCTGAGCCCAATTTAAGCTTCGTGCAGACCAACGCGACGCGACAGCGCAACGCGACACCGGTTATTGTTATACCGTCAAGTTTTCTTAGAAATTGTATTGTTCGTGTCGCGGCGCGGCGTCGCGTCGCGCTGGTCTGTACGAGCTTTTATTTGGGCTCGGCGCAACATTTCTGTTTCTTTTTTATTTCTATATTCATCATCATCTTTTAGAAAATTTATTTTTAATTTGATCGACTCCCAATAAACCAATAATATTCTACAGATTAATTGAAAGTACCACTGTATTACAAATAGCATTTAAATAAATCTTTCGTATTACTTTAAAAATAAAAATTATTTTACCGATACCAATAAAAACATCAACTTTACGTCCGTACTTCCCAAAGGTGAGAAAAAATACACGAAATAAAAATTGTATTGGCGGCAAACTACGTTTTAATTCACTTCGTTTCGGTATAAATTTCGGTTTATCGGTTCGAGAAAATGCATTTTCCCGTTCTTCAAAACTTCAAAAATTGTTCTAAAACAATGGGGTGAACTGTAGGGTGCTACTTTATCTAATCCAGTTTTTTGTGGGTTGGTTTTGTTGTTATTGTCATTTAAAATATAAATATTGAACTTATTTTTATCAGTAAAAATAGTCATCTTCATTATATTGTAGTATGTAGTACCTATGTTTGTGTAGTGCGTGTGTTTTATGTAGAGTCCGGTATTTTGAGTTTTCGGTATTCGGCAGTTTTCGCCGACATATACTTATAGGTATTTCGGCTATTTTAGTGTCCGGCCGGGTTTTTTTTTTTTTTTGTTATAATTTAATTGTCCGTTTGTGTCTTGTGCTATTTCGTTTACAAAAAATACGATTATTACTAAATGCGTGATATATATTGAATTCTTCTTGGTATTATAGATTTTTTGGGCCTGGAAGGTACACTCTACCCTGAAAAACCAAGCGTGACAATGTGACCTTCAATTTCAAACCAACACATTCAAAAAGCACAATATACCAGTACCTAAGTAACTCTAAGAGTTCCGCTCCACTTTCTACAGCCCATATATTAAAGAGGATTTGAATGAAACGCGAGCAAAGTACATAATCCGCCCATAAGATATCTTTGCGAACGAATATCGTGCAAGCAGGATCTTGCGGTTAGCTCCGATAAAAGAATGATTTAGTTCCATATCATATTGATTCGGGAATTCCAGAATAGCGTAGTCAGGACAATGGGTTGATTGCAGTTTTATTTCTTCCTCTTTACATGTATAGGAAATTCTATAACAAATTTCTGTCGGCTTCCCTTTCTGAAACTGTCAGTTTATCTATTGTCTGTTTTTGCCCAAAATTTTTAATAGGTTTTCCTTGTAATAACAATTAAATACCTTTCACCTTATATTTGATTCACAATGTAGGCTGTGTGCTATATTTTCGTTGTTGAGATGTAATTTCATACAGCCATCAAAACACAAAAACATGTTGGTGCTCAAATAAAACACACAGTACCCGAAAATATACGGAAACGTACACGTTACAAATTAACACCGAATTATTTACAAAACGGCTCAACGAACACAGATATTCGAAATTCGAAATCCGAGACGAAAACATGTAACCAATACTAAACGTTTCTCCCATTCCAAATTCGAAATACTCCAATCTTAATCCCGAGGATTCGAAATCCGTGCACCAATAAGCGCGCCGCATATAACTTCGAAGAAATTCACGCTTGAATTCGGAATCCACGTTTGATTAGAACGTAATGTTTACGAAACTGTGACTTGCTGTAAGATGAAGGGAAAACGATGCGTGGTTGATCAAATGTATTGAAACCTTTGAACATTCGCAAATAAGGATAAAAACACTCTTTTAGCTGTTTGTCTATCGCACTGTGAACGGGACGTCAACGAGAAACGAGATTACGCGGCCATAGTAAATGTACTGTAGCTACTTCGGCGTCGTAATCTCGTTCTCGTTGACGTCCCGTTCACGGTGCGGTGGACAAACGGCCTCAGGTGGGTGAATCGAAACGCCCGAAAAGCTGACAAAAAATATACCTACTTACAGTACGGCCGATGATCATGGCCGGTCTGAACTTAGGGACTATGAACTTTCGCGCATGCTCTCTCACTCACCCTCGCCTCATGTCACCATTGGATTCCCATAAAATGTTATTGCGCAGCGTTCTGCGCAAAGTTTAGACCGGCCAAAATTCATCGGCCGTACTGTAATTATAATTTAGCCACTAAATGGTCCCTGTCCCTACATGGGACTCACAATACCCTCAATAAATCGGTATGAAAAGATCGTCAAAACAATATGTCTGACAGACGAAATATTTATTGCAGTTGGTTGAAATTCATTGTTATTAGCAGATAAAGCAGAGTTTTCGAAACTAATATGTATTGTAAAGGGGAATGATAGCCTAGTGGTTTGACTGTCGGACTGCCAGGTCTTAAGTTGGAACCCAAGGCACGTACCTCCGGCTTTTCGGATTCAAGTGCGTATTGTATAATTATCACTTGCTTCAAAAACGGTGAAGGAAAACTTCGTGAAGAAACATGCCTGAGAGAAATTTCTCGACGGCATGTGAAGCCAAGTCAGAGGCCCATGGGCGGCATAAAAACTTTGACACCAGGTTAGTAACTAACCACACGCAAGAGAAAAGAAAGAAGAGGAATATCATAAAATTGTTTGTTTGTAAGATGTAATTTCTGAAAGTACTAATCCGATTACAAAACTATCACTGATAGAAAATTATTACTATTGCCGAGAGCAATAGAATATGGTTTATGATTATGGTGGAGTTGACTTCCATTTGACTTCATTTGAAATACTGTCGTGCCAGCGACACGACGAAGTAATAGAAATTGACTTACACGTGGACGAAATAGCCGGCAGAAGCTAGTTTATACTAATATAAAAATAAATTTATTTATTTAAGTAGTCGTATTAACAGATTTTTATATTGTAAAAAGAAGAGATTTTTATATTGTAAAAAGACAGAGATTTTTATATAGTAAAAAGTTTTTATGTTTAATTTAACTTTTTGTGTGTACTACTAACAACCCTACTAACGGCTTATTTTTTTGTTTTGTTTAATTTTTTATGGACTGTGTGTCTGAAGTAAATATAAATAAATAAATTAATAACACAATTATAACACCTTTACAGACTCAACCAAGGCGATGTTACAAGTCATAATGTCTAGACAATATTACAACTTTACCTGTAGACAAAACTACAAAGAACAAAAGAAATTACAAATATAACAATTATATACATGACAACGTTTATAACGTCCGAACTCTGTCAATCAGTATTTGTGGAATTTGAATGAATTTCGGTTCGGTTTTGCCCAAATATATCCTCCGATACCGTAATAACATTTATACCATTCCCCCTCTAAAAAGCTTTTTATTCACTGTTTTCAGTGAATAAAAAGCACTTTTAATCACTATTTTGGTGTTTCAATTTAGAACACATCTATATATATGCGACCTTCATCTCAATGTTATACAACCTCCTTGCGAAAACATACTCGATACACAGGAAATAAATATCGCTTCACAAGTTGATTACTATTAGTAATAATAATAAGAATATTACTTTTAATTTTAGTAAATGTTCCAATTTTAATGTACATTTTAATTAATTTAACCTTTTTTCTTCATTCAATGTCTATTTTCGCTTAAATCTTTCTTATTCTCGTAGTATATCGAGGGCTACGAATTACTCGCGTCGCTCAGGGTTCTAACACTTGAATCACTCCCTACGGTCGTCATTTAGTCGTTAGAATTCTTCACTTGCTCGTGATTCATCTATGGCCCTCGCTTTAAATCCGTCCTTTATTCACTAATTGCATAATATACAATTTTACAATTGCCACTCGAAAAAGGGCATTTTATTCATCGATAACAGTGAATAAAACCGTCCCCTATTACTATAGGTACCTCTGCCTAACACTTCGAGCAAACAAGGCGTTATGATATGTCATATGTTAAGTTAAATGTGAAAATGTTTGCTGTGCTGGTATTTGGTACAGTCAGGCAGAAAGTTATTGCAGCTAAGAGGCGACAAATTGCTGTGTTCGAGACATTGAGCGCTACAATGGGCCATTACTCTTTTGTAAGGCTTTATAGAAGGTGCAATGGAAGGCGAACAACAGCTTAAATAACAGCAATATCGTGTATGATCTGGCCTTGATTGTGTAATAAAAGCACGTGTATGTGTCTAAACAGTAAAAGCACAGTATAATAAAGTATGCTGACGTAAAAGTGTTCGGAATTTGAAACTTAGTCTAGTGGTCACAATCGCCTGGGTCCCGTTCCCGGGTCGGGCAAAGTGTTATTAAGTTTTCCATTAGGGATTTCTCGCAATCTGGACGTGTGCCCTGTTGATGGCAATAGACTCACTCCCTATTACATGGGACTAAAACATAACTGGCGAAATGTGGGTCTACTATAGGTACAACTCTACCTAACCCTACGGGAAAAATATGCGTGATGTTTAGAAAATATATTCTAACCAACGTAATGTAAACTGCGTCACAACACAAACCACACAATAAAGTGCCTTCAACCACCCCGTCACATTAAATTAACCTTATTTAACACGAGAACCAAGATGGCGGTCGCCTGCATACCCTCAACATTAATATTCCATCAATAGTCGACGTCGGTTATGAGGTATCGCGTAAAACGCAATTAGATTATGTATAGACCAGATTAAGAACGGTTTTGCGTACCCAAGCGTGGTGGTTTGAGAGTCTAAGGCACCTGTCCCAGAGCCGACGAATGAGAAACGAGTAGAGCTAGCAACTAAAAACGGATTGACGAGCAACAAGTGCGCGACGTCGACTATGATTACTCACTGGTATGCGTATGTACCAAACGCGAGTTCCTCAGCGTGTGTTCCACCTGTCAAGCGTCACTGAGCGAGTACTCTCTTTGATGGCTCTTGTCGCTGCGTTAAACGAGTACTCGCCGGCGGCGTGAACAGTCAGCGATCAAATATATGTATCTCTTTTACTTACACGGAACAATCTTTTGTACGTTTCTGGAGCGAGAAAATCTTTGAAGATTTTGTCGCTTCCTCGCTGCCTTGCAGTGGTGGAAAAGGTGCCTTATATGGGCAGAGCTTTCAATTTCGGCTCACGTTGTGATTCAAGAATATTTATTTAAACTGATAATTATTTTAGCATGAAAACCGGCTTGATGGTCTAGCAATTGGTCTTAACGTGGTATACTCTGGATTTTATATCAGGATATTCTCATCAGCAACCCGATCTCTAAATTTGTGCCAAGTTAGTGGTTGCTGCTGAGTATAAGGTCCTAGGTTCCTAGGTCGGGCAAAGTGTTAATGGGTTTTTCCATCAGGAATTTCTCAGTAACAGCCTGGAATCTGGATTTGTGCCCGGTGGATGGCAATAGGCTCGCCCTCTATTACATGGGTTTAATCATAATTGGCGAAATTTACGTGTTACTATAGTAACACCTCTGCTAACTCTTCGGGGATTACAGACGTGCTGTTATGAGTGAGGGGACTTTAACTTTACTGATTAAATGTGGATGTTGTTAACACTTCTGCTTACCCCTTGGGGTAACACGTCTATAAAATTATGTTTTCATAAATCTGCTCGTGAAAAGTGTTCTATCGGGATTTTCCACGATACCGATATTGCAGAGGCGATAAATCTGTAATGTTAGAAAACACTGGGACAATAGTTACGCCCCCTGAACTGCACGAACCTGATAACTTTATTACTAGTACTGTTTTTTTTTAATAACCGGCGAAAAATTTCAACGCAGGGGGCCTCAGAATCATGTACTGAATCCATGGTAACCGGCTTCGCGTCGATGTCCCCGCCACCCTGTATTATAGAACATTACTGTCGCAACCTGCAACAAGGCCATTGATGAACGATCGTGAAAATCAATGCATCATCAATGATTGAGTACATCAATGCCTGGTTGCGGCCAAGTCTTGTATAGTACTTTTCTGAAATAATGCGCGGAAATTCAAACTAAGTAAATTAATTATAAATTCCTGAAACAATGACGAACAACGATAATTTTTCACGCGCCAATATGTTTATTTGTTTTTTCTTTACTATAAACAGCTCTATTTTGCAAGCCAAAAAAATTCAAATAAGTTCTTGCAATTTAGATTTATCTCGAAGAAGATTGTCAAAAAAAAATCGTATTTCCAAGGATGTTTGAGAAAATCATAGTTTTTATATTTCTATGGAGAAAATATTATCAATGCGTAAGTAATGTCAATCTGTCTGCTGTATTTTCACGTCTTAACGGCTGAACGAATTCGGATGTAATTTGGCACACGAATAGAACATGACCTGGGTTAGGACAGGATACGTTTTGTTCTGGTAGTACGACCCTTGGGATAATTTTTGACCACCACATGAGTGAAGATGCGCAAATTGAAGGGAGTGAAGTGATGTACACACCTCCACACTATTGTGGAGCAAGATTATGCCACACATTACCCCACTATTTTTGATTTTTGACCACCACATGAGTGAAGATGCGCAAATTGAAGGGAGCGAAGTGATGTACACACCTCCACACTATTGTGGAGCAAGATTATGCCACACAGTACCCCACTATTTTTGAATTCGCTAACGGCAAGTGGACTTCCGGCGCACAACATCCAGCTGAAGGTCGTTGTCCCGATTATGCTCCTTCGGAACTTAACTCCGCCGAAGCTTTGTAATGGAAGCCGGGTCAAAGTCGTGTCGTTTGCAGAGAAACGTCATCGAGGCGAAAATTCAGTCATTCTGGCGAGACAGTGTTTATACCGCGTATAGAACTAATTCCCGACAGTTACCCCTTCCAGTTTAAGCGCGTGCAGTTCTCTGTGAGCATTGTTTTGCGATGATTATCAACAATTCACACTGAAGGCTGCGGGTGGCGACCTCAGGACAAGCTGCTTCTCACACGGACAACTGTACGTCGCTTGCTCCCGCGTCACGAGTCCTGACTCTAAGTATATTTTGGCCGTTGAGAACAAAACGAACGTAAACGAAACGAACGAAAACGAACGAAACGAAACGAACGAAACGTACGTAGTATTCAGGGAAGTTTTATAAAAATGTGGCCGTTATTGTAGTATACTGTGTCTTCCGACTTCCACGTGTAAGAAGTCGTGGGCAGAAGCTAGTAATAATAATAAGATTGTATATGCGAATATCGCAGCACGTGGCGTTCTGTAGTTTCAACCAACACCCGTGGGAAAACAGTGTGAGTTCAGGTGTGGTAATACATGCGTTACACGAGGTAGATATGTAGGTTCGTCTATATGTACCACTATAGTATAATGTGGCTGCGATACAATACCACTTTTTTAATATAGATTTTTTTGAGCCAGTAACCCTCCAAGCGTCCTCAGAACACCAAAGTTTCATCAAAATCGGTCCAGCCCTTTCGAAGTCCATAGAGGACAAACAAATAAACATTGATTTTTATTTATAGATTTATCCTCCCACTGGAACGCCATACAGCAATTACAACAACGGAGCAAAAAAATACTATATGCACTGCTTTGTATCCATCCTGTGCGCAGTGGACATTGAACGGACGGCGATGGATCACGCACGCTTAGGCAGCGTCAAGACACATTGAGCAAAATAGTTGAAAGGAAAAAAAAAATAAGAAAAAGAAAGGTATCAGTGAAAAATGACGATGGTTGATGATATGTAGTGATGTTTGTTGTTTTTCGACCTCTACGCGGATACTATCGCGGGCATAGCTATAGTCTGTCCCGAAAGTATCTGATGAAAATGTAAACAGATGGATCAGAAAACTTATCTGTGGATGACAGTTTCTAGTGTCACAAACCTACAAATTGAGTGCTTTGATTTGACAATTGGAATACTTAAACTCAAATTCCAATTTTAAATCTCCCTAAACTTGTTTTTCATTAGACAGTTTTGAGGTTAGCTTTATAACCTCGTCTTGAATTGAAAAATTACAATAAAATCTTCTCATAAAGGAACGAGCATTTAGCACCACATTAATGTCGTTCACTCATCGCGTGATGGCGATTTCAGATTATTTCCGTCTAAGTTTCCTAAAGATTGCTAACAGTCCTCAAGATTGCTATCAGTAAGATTGCTATATGTCCTAGAGTAACTTGGAAAGTAGATATTTTTGAAAAAATGTGTCCGTATGGATTGAGGAGCCTTGTCTCATTTTCAAACACGGTACTTTCAATATTTAGTAGTAAAGTAATTTTGAGGCCCGATCATGGATTTTGTAGTAAAACCCTTTAAAAGTTGCTCCTCAATTCAGACGTCAAATTTTGACGTCAGAACGTGCCTCTTGACCACCTTAGAACTCGAAAACAAGCCGATGGATATTTATGTTATTTTTATTTTTATCTGTAAGAAAATGGGTTTTGTGTGGCTGAATTTGAGATAGGTAACTACGATGCTTTAATTTGTCATAAAACCAATAAATTTCACCGCGCTGTTTTTTGGAAAGTAATAAGTTAATTTAAACACATGTTACATATCATTTAGTAGTAACTGTATTCTAATCCTAACTAATATTAAAAATGCGAAACTGAGTTTGTTTGTATGTTACGCTTTCACGCTAAAACGGCTGAACGGATTTGGATGAAATTTGGCACACGGGTAGACCATGACCTGGAGTAGGACATAGGATATTTTAGCCCGGTAATACGTTTCCGTGGGATAATTTCCGACAGGCACGCGGGCGAGGCCGCAGGAAAAAGCTAGTTGTAGTATGAAAACTAAATGATGATACATTGTTACATTACTAGAAGCAATGACATTAACTTACTATGATCAGATACACTGCCTATCCCCTTCACATAATCCATTAGCCTGTTATACCTTCCATCTGCGATACTACTATACAAATACTTAAACACAGCTTAGTAAGTGAAAAGGGTCGTCCCTTCTGTTGACTGATACGGGAGGGTGACACTCTACTGGTTTATAGGATTACAAGTGTGATAACTGCTATGTTACTAAGCTCTGATAAGGATACCTAGTTAAGCAGTAGTTTATTGCGTTAAAATGGAATGATCGACAATGATATATGGTTCAGTTATTCCTTTTAATTTGGAAGAAGCAGACAATGGAATCGAGTAAACATTAAGAGCGTTTATTCTGAAAGTCAATGTCATCAAATATTTCGCTGTTTTGATTAATTTGAAATGTGGCTATCTAGCGAACTAGAATATTAATAATGAATTGAAATTATAACACTAAATTTGATGTTGTAACCGTTTTAGGTGTTAAAAGGCATTTGGAAAGTTTCCAAATACTTTGTTCATCTTAAACTAAATATTCGGTTTTACGATATTAATTATTGCATTTCATAATCAATATTTTAGTTCACTAGTTAGCCACATTTCATATTTCCTTACAGTAATATTGCCAAATTAATCAAAACGGGTAACGGGTATTTGACAGCTATTTGTGATGTTGCCAACTTTTAGGATAACCGCTTTTAATTCTTTGTCACCTTGTAACTGCATGATTTATTTGTATAGCTTATATATTAAGTGAACTGCCTTGTGTTCTTTATGAGAATAAATTCTTTAAATCGCAAAAAAATATTTCACATAAACCTACATGGGCACTTATAAAACGTCACGGTTCCAATTGGTTGTTTGCTATAGAGAAGGACCGGCAAGAAATTCCAGGGTTAAGGCTCGTGCAGACCAGCGCGACGCGACGGCGCGACGCGATTCGAACAATACGATTTCTAAGAAAACTTGACGGTTTAACAATAACCGGTGTCGCGTCGAGCTGTCGCGTCGCGCTAGTCTGCACAAAGCTTTTGTCTTATAAAAATAAATGGCTTTTACAATGTTTTCAAATTATAGGTATGAGAGAACAGTGTAGGCCTGATAACAAGTACCAGGTACTTAACAGAATAGACAATGATCTACAAATCTACAGTCATTCATGATCATCATCTATCTAACCTTTTCCTAACTATGTTGGGGTCAACGTTCAGTCTAACCAGATGCAGCTGAATACCTTTTTACATGAAGCAACTGCTTATCTGACCTCCACAACCCAGTTACTGAGTAACACGGTACCCCTGGTCTACGAATTACAGCCGAGAAGTGCTTTCTGAGGCACGTATAAATGGTTACCCACCCCCGGATCATCCTTTGCAAACTTAGATTAACCTTCGATCGACCCGTGCGGCTGTTATTATTTAACCACGGGGTCATGGCTTAAAAATAACAGCCGCACGGGTCGATTAGATCAGACCCGAAATTAGGCACACTGTATTTTTGAACTTTAAAAAACTATGAATGGCCTTTTGCAGTGTTATTCAATCAATTTCAGTTGTCCAGGCATTTCAGGTGTCACTGCAGGTGCATGGTGACCTTATTGTGAGTTAGTACCAAATAGACTGACTGTACCTTCTGTCCAGAAGAAAAGTCTCAGTACAAACTACGAAGGTTCTAAAGCCCAGGGAATTCCTGGAACTCTACTTCTTTCCTAGAATGTACCTACATAAAACAGGTGACTGGCAATCTGACAATTCGACAGTTTTGTAAGATTTTTCTGCTCTCTTCTACAGCACCAGCTGTCGTCAATTATCAATTTTGACACTTTTTTTTATTTTTTACGTTTTTTGTTTTACTAATCAGGGCCCTGGGCTAGTGTTAACGAAAATGTATGAAAGAAACTTGTAAAATTTGTGAGTTGTTAGATTGTCGCCTGCCAACAGTCGCCTGTCGGTTTTATTAAATAGGCCAGGTCATCTACTTATTACGTTTCCACGATGCCTCGTAAATTATAATTTCTCATTATTAAATTGTTCATACCAATCTTTCACCTGGCTGCCATTATTATTAAATTGTTGTTCATAATTATTTACTCTACCTTAAGGGTGGGTGCACCAAGCGTTTGCCTCTAATGAATGGGATAGAGCGGGATAAAGTATGGGCGGTTCGCGTGCTAATTTAGGTACCTATTTCCTTCGTATTATTAAAACAAATACACATTTTGAAAATGAAAAATGTATACGTTATTGAAAACATGTATGATCTCCAGGAAAACGTACAAAATCGTTTAATTAACGTTTATTTTCATTAAAAACACCTTTACACCTTTTACACGTCTATTTCCAATTCTCTCTCGCCATCTTCCTTCCTCTTTCACTCGTTTCGTTCACTCGTTCAGAAACATACTTTATTTCACTCGTTTCGTTCAGAAATGCTTAGCTATACAGCCTATTAAGTTAACAAATCTAAAATTAATCCTACATGTAGTTTTATTGTTATTAAAAAACTGATGACCTTCCGTGAAGTATTTACGCCGTACTAAGGGTTTATGTTGTTTTTCAGAGATTACTTATTTTCTATCGAGGAAACTAAAAGTAATCGTGTTTCTAAAGAGTATGATGTATAGAATGAATCCTTAAATATCTTACATATTAATTTCATAACTAAAAGTTAAGTAATAACAATGTAGCAAGGGATCAAACGAACGCAATGATTTCGCAATAAGCTCGGTGTGCCCTTAATATTACAACAGATCGAAAACATATCTTTATTAAAACAAATTCTGATCCAAAAAATTCGGTCTCATATTTTTTTCAGTTTTACGTACAGCTTTTTCCTTCAGCAAAATATTAATATTCGTCACAATGTTTCAATTTAATCTCAATTTTCATTTATGTA
The DNA here is from genome assembly GCA_914767755.1 of Agrochola circellaris. NCBI lineage: Eukaryota > Metazoa > Arthropoda > Insecta > Lepidoptera > Noctuidae > Agrochola > Agrochola circellaris. Next base: position 1,682,483 of record OU611848.1, read on the forward strand.
GGTTTTTTGTCTCGTTTCTGACGGTAGCTTGAGGCTAATTGTCTTTTAACTTTTGTTTTGTTAATTCTGGAGGAATTCGAGATGATCTAAATGTTTTTATATGGAAATATTTTTAAGATTCCAAAAATATAAATCATCTTTGGAACGTTTCTTTAAAAAATCTATTAAGACACTTAAAGCTTATACGCACGTAACTACACATGCCTGGTACTAGCAAGAAAGTATTTAAGTATAGAGCTATAATGTTCTTTTGGCACGTGGCCAAAATCGGAACTAACACCGACATCTTGTTTTTCAATACATTTCACAAAAAAATTGCACAAATCTTGGCCAACAGCGCCACCTGTCAACGTTATGAGCGCCAAAAATGAATGCAAGTACTGAAGTCCTACGCAACAAACTAAACGGCCGGTATTAAATCCTACACACTCGTAAATCCAACATACTATTCTCCCTATTATCGGTCCTCCATTATCACTACAAATATTTGTATGTCCCACAGATCCGAGTCCGTTTGTATGGACCTAACCATACAAACGGACGGGTACTGAATACGGACGGATAGTGTTCGCGACACATGGACATCCCAAATGGGATCAATGTAAATGAATAAATTGAGTTTTGAGGAGGCTATAGTGAATTAGTCAGCTATATTCGGCTATTGAGGTGACTATTGGTGTCAATTGAGACTGATCATCATTATATGTACATAGTAGTTTTGCCTGTTGAGAGATTGCCTAGCAACTTTTGTGACGAGCAAGGACATGGTCATCAGATAAGGTTTTAACAGTTCACTGCTGAACATCCTAACAAATTTTATAAATGCGAAGGTGAGTTTGTTTCTTTGTTTGTTACGCTTTCACGCTTAAACGGCTAAACAGATTTGGATGAAATTTGGCACATGGGTAGACCATAATCTGGATTAGGACATAGAATTCTTTTATTCGGACATTCCCCCGAGATCAAGACTTATGCGGGTGAAACCGCGGTGCGCTGCTAGTCAACCAGCCCCGAATTAATAAATAACTGACTGGATAAGGTACTCGTATAATGTCGTAGTGTGGTTTGATAATCGCAGAACAATAAAGAAAATGGCACTTCCCTTTTTTTTTGCCGACCGCGGCGAAGCTAGTTTAGAATTAAGTAACACCTCTGTATTACAATATCATTAAATAAATGATAATAAAAAAATTAAAAAAAGCCAAAAAATCGGCCAAGTGCGAGTCGGACTCGTACACGAAAGGGTTCCCGTACCGTGTTATGATCGAGAAAAAAACATGTTTCTTGTATCCCCTTTAAATTTTAACAAAAAGATGTGATGTGTGTGTGTGTGTTGGAAATTAAAATGGCTCCTATCTACTCCACAATTTTACAAATATCAATCAATATATTTAATATTCAATCTATTTTGTCCCACTGCTGGGCAAAGGTCTCACCACAGCTTTCCACTCGAACTTTCCATGAACGCCTCTAAGACATCACGCCAGTGCTTCCTAGGCCTCCCTCGGCGACGACGCTCGTAATATCAACGAAAAATATAATTTAAAAAAAACATTCAATCAAATTGAGAATCTCCTTTTTTGAAGTCGTTTAAAGCAAATAAGCAACCCTTTCTATCTATCTACCAACAATGCTGCAGTCTTCTAATTCAGCATTCTAGTAGGTATTAATTAAGTAGCAAAAGTGATAAATATCGAAAGTTAATTAACCTGTCATATCATTATATTTGAATGTCCGCGTGGAAGTCAAAAAACATCACAACATAAATCATCAATCATCATAATTTTTTACTGATACCTTTCGCCCATTGCCATGATACAGAGTAATAGAGATAGAGGGGCACATAGCTAACTACTAACAGCCGCATGGGTTGAACTATCAGTTTAAGCTGCGCTTGCCGCGGTTAGACCATCTTTACATACCAAGACCCCTCCGTGCCTAGGAAAGCCGTTAAACCGTTGGTCCCGGCTCTCATTGGTAGATCTTTGATAGTCCTTACGGGTCGTCAGAAGCCCGAAAGTCTGACAACCAGACTTACCAAGGGGTATCTTATTACGCAGTAACTAGGTTGTAGCGGTCAGATAGGCCAGTCACTCCATGTAAAATACTGGTATTAAGCTGCATCCGGTTAGACTCGAAGCCGACCCCAACATGATGGGAAAAGGCTAGGCAGAAGATGTACTTGTACACCTTTGAAGTTCCACTTATGAGCACTTGGATGCCTCTTGGTTTTCCTTATTGAAATGAAATGAAACGAAATTGTTTATTCTGTGAATAGGATATTGGAATCACTTTTACACGTCACTTAAAATAAAATATTCTAGATGAAGTCGACATTTCCTATCTTAGTCTTATAGGAAATTTCGACTTCATCAAGAATATTTTTTTGAGATGAAATGGCGATACAAACTCAGATCTACCCAATGAATACAATGATTTGTGATGCAAGTCTTGTGCATTGACGGGCAATATAAAAAGCCACTTGCAAAGTCCAAAAAAAATCTCAATACCACACAAGTAAGACGTGAAGAAAAAAAATCTTGAAAACAGTTTTATAGGTGTTTTTTTATGCGTTACTAATACACTTGAATGTTGCTTTTAAGTCCAAGAAGCTATTTCGCGTGGTTTCTAAAATACTTAATGATAATTTAGTGGCTTTTCTATATTCCTTGCCAGTGTACCTGCATATGCAGGTATAACACCATTATGTACCATATTCTAGCAAATAAATATTTTTGATTTGATTTGATTTGATGCATTGCATCGGATTTCTAATTTATTCCTATTCAAAGGTACAAAACGAACTAATAGGTACCAATATTACTTTTGCTCATAACATAACCTCACACCTGTAATTCTCGAAGGATTAGGCAGAGAGTTACAGCACATTCATATTTTATACTACTTTTTACTCAACGCAACGGCCCAGGGGGTCTTCTACTCTCTAAGTCCGGCAACGAAGATACGGGCCGTCCGAAAGTATATAGTTCGAATTTCGGAGTGAACCCTACTCCCTATTGATTTCGGATTCATGAGCTTCGAACCGAATCATAGACAATATTCGTGAACGACTGACGCATGACGATAGAGTTGCGCTATTTTACCGATCGATTACTGGTTTACTTATTACTATTAAAATTATCACATTTTAAATAAGAAATCATCAGAATATTGTGCTCTATATAATCATAAAAATTAAGATTCCGATGCGAGGATTTGAGAAACTCCTCCTGTTTGCAAGAACTCCTCATGCAAGAAAATCCTAGATTTCCATTATTTTTCTTCTTTTTTTCAACCTCGGTTCACTAATTTAGGTCAAAAAGAACTAAATTTTCTTGTTTCGTATTCCCACTGGCAATTTATTGCGATCGTACAGTCAATTTATACTACAATAATGATTATTTTATTAGAATTAATTGCGTTAAGGAAAAACACTGGAGCAGATACAAGTTTTTGGGGTTCCGTGGGCTATGCAAACGGAACTGATAATTTTTATGTCCGTAGTTTGTTCATATAGGTAACTGTGCAAACGTAAAATCTAATTATTGTGTTTATGTAATTACTGTAGCTGTTGGTTTGGTGTACATAAGATAAACGGTTGATTAAAAACAACAAAAATAAAATCCATCGCAATTCAAAAGATTAAATACCTACTTCAATAAAAGTTATTAAAACCTTTGATCTTGTGGCTGCACAATCATTTAAGTAAAATAATAATAATTAGTAAACAATTGCCGTTGGCATTTAATTTTGATTAAATCCAATCGCGAATTTCTCTCGAAACTCTTCGCCTACTCTTCTTCGTAATTTTCAATTAAAAGCTATAAATTGGAAAACACACCATTTAAAAGTTAAATATTATACAAAGTTTGACCCTGTTTGAAAGTATTTAATTTGCAAAATATTCTTGTCTTCAATAAAATGAAAAATTAAATCATTTTTGAAGCCAAATTTATTTGCAGTACATATTTTTTTACCGTATTTAAATCTGAATCATTTAATTGAAACTGCATTTAAAATAATTGTTTTAAGTAACTATACTGCATTTAAATAAACTGTAGGTAAACGATTAATGGTTAAACTTTTTCATGAAAGTTTTTTTCTTCATTTATTTAAACAACGTGATTTATAACTCAAACTCAAAACTCAAACTCAAACTCAAATCATTTATTTCAATTAAACCATTACAGGCACTTTTGAATTGTCAAGGAATCGGTCAGTCAAAAATATGAAGCTAGTTGCCCATTCCAAAGCGTAGTAGGTACCTATGGAGAAGAACGGGCAAGAAACTCCACGGACACTCTTTTAAATAAAATAAATTGTTACAAAGTATTGGTTACATCATTCATGTTGAAATTATACATGTGAGAACAATGTAGAAAGACGTGCACGTTAGAAGCGTCCGTAATACAAAGATAAAAACAAAGAACAATTAAAAAATTAAAAATCAGCCATGGCCGCTAAGAGTTGACCAGTCCCAACTGACGGCGCCCGTTCACGAACATGACGTATGGATCAGCACCATTCAGCTCAACCATTTTGAAGGGAGCTAAATGATCCAACACACGCGCCACCATCAGCGAGACATCTGAGTGAGCATGACATACTCACAGCCGCCAGGGCACATTCAAGTCAATAAAAAAAAGTATTACCCAGTAAATGGTAGCCCTTTAGTACATAGTACTCACACCTATAACACAATTGACGTGTAACCGTAATATTTAAAACACTCAATTTAAAATCCAAATCAGTAAGCCCTAAAGACTGGAAATAAAAACCTAAAACTCAGTCGTAAATTGTGCTAAAACTTTCGAAATTAGTGGTCTTCCACACGTATTTCTAAAATCCAAACAAAGATTAAACAAATGCGACCACTTTCGTCCAGCAATAAAAGTTGGTTAATTACTTACATTACATCCTATTGAAGTCCCCACTAACGACCGTTGTCAACTTCCACTCCAGTCAGAAAAAAAAACAAACACTCACTGCACTTTTAATTTGAATTAAGAACACTTCAAATAAAATCGAACGATTTAAAACTCACTCGCCAGAAAACAAAATCCCGGATTTGAAATTCGAATGTCTCGGACGTTTCGCCACACTTGGGTAATGGGTACGCGACGCACGACCGCTCGCTCCGTCCTCCAATCAACGACTGGCGACGTGAGATTTTCAAGAGAGGAAGAAAAATCAGCTGGACGTATGGTGGCGACAAAATGTTTACCGAAATTATACGTATCTAATGAAATACGTATATATTGTTTGAACGACAGGAAATGTGTGGAAATGATACCTGAGAAAAGTATCTTTTTAGTTTTTACGAATGAGGGATCTTTTGAGATGGTGGCGTGAGTGATTTCCGATGGTCACATCGCATCGTCGTAAATATGACGTCTTAGGCCGGGCGCATTTTGGACGCGAATTTTTATCGTACGTAAACGTACGATCGTGGTCGTACTAATTGAGTGCGCACACTGAATGCGATTTTCTTCGTCAAATAGGTAGTGTTCCAGTGATATCGCATTTAACGCACGAAAAATCCCAACAAGTTTGGATTGTTTTTAGACGTTGGAACTACACGTATGTATACGTACGACTAACTCGCACTCAGTCTGCACGCTCCCTTTGAACTTGGAAGGTCGGGATCGTTCGTGCGTGTTCGTACGTCTTCGCATGAGTGAAATTCGTACGAAAACGCGTCCAAAGTGCGCGCGGCCTTATGTTCGACAATTTAATTTTTTTAGGCTTTACTGCAAAAGTTTACTACGAGAATACCTTTAATGGGGCAAAACACATTATAATAGTTTTGACACTTTGTAAAAAATCTTATGTGAATGTCAGGATTTTTATGTTGCTTGTTATTCTATTGTTAAAAATATCAGTAAATTGAAAAATTCGCCAACGTCAAAAAACATAGTACTTAACGTGTTCTTCCCATGCGTTAGGTAGGAACTACAGGACCTTCTCCGATCCTTAAATAGGTAGGTACTCCTTTTGTTTCGTTTACGTTCATACAGGGACGCCGCCGGTCCCGATCAAAGTAATAACAATGAGCAACAATTTTATTCTGTAGCAGACATGTATACTACACGCACTTAATTTGATTGACACTGACCTATTTTTATAATGACTTGTTTGATGATAATTTCATCATTATAAAAATAGGTCAGTGTCAATCAGATTAAGTGTCTGATACTATTTTTAATTTAATTTTAATTCTGTGACCCTTATAATTTGACATATAATTTTAATTTCGATTCTGTGACCCTTATAATGTGACATATAATTTTAATTTCGATTCTGTGACCCTTATAATGTGACATATAATTTTAATTTCGATTCTGTGACCCTTACAATTTTTTGTACTCATTCGATTTTAAACATTGCATTTGCCATTTTATTTTAATTTTAATTCTTTAAAATTTGTGCCTATTTTAATTGCATTGACATTTTATTCTATTGCGAAATTTAATTTTATGTAATATGGGTTTTGCCTCAATGTTTTTATTTTTTATTAGCTTAAATAATGAAGATGTCGATAATGATTAAAGTAATAATAGGTAACTACGTTTACATAGCTACTGGACTGACTTATTCTATTCAATTTTTATTAAAGTGCAAACAAAATCGATGTCGATTGAAGCACGATTTGAAAAAATAAAAAAGATTATTAAAAAGATTTATCAAAAATTAAAAGAAAAAACAACAACTGAAACCACAAGTAAAATTCTTTGATTGATACAGTTGAACACAATGTAGACCTTGTTAGTTAGTACGGGACTGACACAAACAAAAAATAAATAAATATTATAATCACAGACAGAATCATTTGTAATTTAATGTTATTGTGACGGATTAAAGTCATCAGCGCCACCAGCAGTTCAGGAAAAGAATGTATTAGCAATTCGGGAGGGGGATGGACTGACTTATTATTGCACAGGACAGTGGACAACGGTTGACATCTGTCAAGCATGCCGTAACATCCAGGGTAATCTCTCCAACATTTGTTATTACATAGAAGTCCGTCAGAGTGACCAATTGATTCTTCTAAACTATACAATGCATTTTGATACGGTTTTCTTAATAATTGATACAATTTATTCCGGAAGGGTTATGTGTATAACACGTTAATATTCAACTTAGATTTTACACAGATATCTCCTTGTTTTGACTTATCGCCACATCAGTACAGTGCACTCGTGCGAAGCAGGGGCGGTTTTATTCAGAATAAAGATAATTTCATAGTATTTCTATTCCTCATCACTATGCTCTTTAGGTTTAGGTAGTTTTAGAAAGGTTAACAAAAAAAAACACGTGACGACACTGACAGCTGTCAACTAACCGACACCTGTCACTTCAGTTGTCATGCTACGTCACAGTTGTACTCTTCAATTTAGCAACGTTATAATGCGTTGACATTTAGAGTTTGGGCTCTTTACAATAGACTAATTACAAAATATTATATTATTATTATGAATCTAATTTAAAAAATTGTGCTTAAGCAGATACATCTACGAAGAGTAGTTTAAGAATAAATGATAAAGTTTAATATACATTTTAATAAAAGAAGAAACTATTTAAAAATCTAAAATAAATTTAATTTGTTTTTATTGTATTTTTAAACAAGAAAGTGTCATCTATAACAACCCTTTTTACGATTTGTTTACCTTTATTTAACTATCTAAACGTATGGAGTATAGGTATTAATCATTGCAAAGAATTATTTTGGCTAATTTAGGAAACATTTTGTTTCGTTTTGATAGCAAATTTTTGTTTAAATTCATTGTACATCCACTTATATAAACTTCACTCACGCTTTCCCCCCACGGGGGTAAGCAAAAACTACAGAACGTCACCTGCGACGATCCTTAAATACTCCTTTTCCTTCGTTTACGTTCAAACATCTGATCACACACGCACCATGGTTTGCTAATACTACGCACCCGAACTTTCTGATGAACATCATCAATATGTTTACTAGCTATCTAATTACGTAACATATTTTCATAAACGATTAAGACTAATCTGTTTAATTTTGACAGTTCAACAACATTCATTGCGTTATTTACGTTATTGAGCAGATTTTTTTTTCGAATTTATGAAGCAATGGGTTAGCAATCAGTTTTAAAACGATTCAGATTCTGATTGATCGCAGGTATATGATCTTCTAGGCATTTTCACTCACCTTTTGTTAGTCGCGAATATTATAGGTAAGTAAAACAGTCTAGTTCCACTAATGGAACTAAAAGGTGATCTTCAAGGTGATTATAAACTAAATTATTAGTACCTAAGTACTAATAATTTAGTTTATAATCACCTTGAAGTAGAACTTTACTAAACTTACACAAGTTTATCTACTAGCTCATACAAGCTATCTATACATAACATTATAAATTTAAGTCGCTGTTCACGTCTGTCTGTGTGACCGCGCTCTTCCTCTACACCACGCAACGGATTTTAATGTGGTTTCTACCATCATTAGAGAATTTAATCTGGCAAGTTTATGTATTTGTTAATATTAAACACTATGCGAAGCGCAGGCGGGTCGCTAGTATAATGTGGTACACACTGACAGTTCTTAGAAAATAAAAACGAAATGAACCATTAAGTTGCTAATACCTTTACTGTTTTTCGAAATATTCTCCATTATTTTCTAAGCAACGTCGCATTCGATGGAACGACTGAGTTACAGACCAAACGTTCACGCCGTTTCATGGCATTTTTGGTTTTCGGTCAAATTATGGGGTACGTTTTTTCTGACGTTTAAATGCTCACGTAAGATTTTTTGCACCTGACTCATACGAATGCCTAAGTTTGCCCAATCTGTTGGTAGGTCACTCTCTTATGAGCCCCTATCATGCGCCGCTCAGTAATGATGTTATCGTCAGTTGTCGCCGTTGCAGGACATCCCTCACACAGATCATCAGTAAGATTCCTACGACTACGCTTAAACTCATTGAACCAGTTGTAAACAGTGGCACGTGATGGTGCTTCATCATGAAAGTCTAATCGAAGTCTATCATAACTTTGTTGTTCACTAAGCCTACAAGGAAAGTCGTAATAAATCATAGAGATAAATGACAGTTGAATTCACTATACATCATCAAGTTACCAAAAAGTTCTAAGCTCGAAATTTAAATTAATTTTCAGTGGATTTGTTTCTAACCAGTCAGTTCTAAAAACTTTCAGTGTTACCCTTGTAGTAAAGTTAAAAAAACGAGTGGTGTCGCGAGCTCTAAGGTCGCGGGACACCCGGGTGGTACGAAGTTCCTTTTGCTTTTGCACACTTTTGTTACGTAACGCAATTGTCATGACGTTCAAAATGTTAAAGTTTTTGCGCTCTAGGTCTCATTCGCCGAGTGTGCAGAATATAACAGACAAAAAGATCAGTGGTCGCCCAGTGGTAACGGCCGCGACTTATACGAGTTCTAGGTCGTGGGCTCAAACCCTGACAGGCGCTTTACTTTTTGTAAATTATTTCATCACCACTGCTCTCAAAACGGTGAAAGAAAACATTGTGAGGAAACCGGTATGTCGTAGAACCAAAAATTTTAAGACATGTGACGGTCATCTACCAACAGGGCCCGAGTGGTGGATTACAGCCCACTCCCTGTCACTGAGAGGAGGTCTGTGTCCCAGTAGTAGGAACATTATATGCTGATTACGCAGAATACCGTGCGATAGGGATTTCCTACTAAAAATAATTTACCTACGTAGTTACGTTCCAATAAAAAGGTACGTAGGCAAATTGTTTTTAATATTTTCACTTTTGCTGTTCTTTCATTCATCTTCATTCGTTTTTCTTGACTCCTTGACCCGCAGAATCTAGAACGATATACAAGTGCGATTCAAATACAGAATGACTCAGAGAAATACTTGAGCACCATTGTAAGATACGGGCTTGTGTGATCGAATAGACGATCTTGACCTATTGGAGTGTCGGTGGGATATTGAACAGGAAATGCGTCGACTTTAGGGTCATAGGCAAAGCATCACGACTTTATTCACAAAAGGGTAGTCAGAGATGTAACTTGCATGCTTCTGCACGCGTAGCATGAACACCGTTTTGTCGACGGAAGAGTAGACAAAACTGACGTTCCGTGTAGACAGTGCGACGGTAGCAAAGTAGAAAGAGTCAACTGCACATTTTACGAAATTCACTCTTTTACATAATTCGACTCAGGTTTCTTTGTTTTGTCATAAGATTTATTTTTCTGTTTGATTCTCAAATTTTACTGATATTAAGTCACGTATATATAGACAGCTACAACAATTTTTCCCAGTGTCGAAGAACCGTATTTTAGAACAAAAAAATATTTCAGTTATATAGGCCTTAACCATTTCCTTGGTAATATTTCCTATTAACGAAATGATGTAAAATATGAGAAGATAGTTTTGTTCTTCTATTAATTATCACATTTTTGTGTTTAAATGCTCTCCTGTAAAATCATGATTTTGCAGATAACCGTTATATACTTTGTGGCCGTGGAGACAAGTGTCAGCTGTCAGTGTGATTTTGACAGTTTGGTATAGAAAACTTTCTTCTGAAATAGTCTACATATAAAAGGACCTAGACAAAGATTGTTAGAAACGAAAGACAAAATGACAGATTGTAGAAGGATTTCTACGATGCGATGTCAAAAATGGAGAAACAAAATGTCACTTTATATAGAAAGAGCTGTGTCTATTCTTCGTAGACATAGAAAGCGTCATGCTACGTGTGCTGGTGAGTCCCACGAATAGTGGGCGAGCCTATTGCCTTTAAATGCTTGCAATGAAATTTATAACCCCGAAAATTTGTAAGGAAGTAACGTTTATTTTTGAAAATGCACCAAAAGAAGTTTTTGGTAAGTGAAGCAGCAGCTCTGATGTACATACATTAGTGTCTTTTCTTTATTTATTTCTTTCTAGATAGAGAACCTAATGATATATACACCCATCTCACACACAAGCTTCGCGATACACAAAACACCGTGCCATAAGGAAACTCTTACTAATGAGAACATAATTACGTATTCCTTTTTATAAAGACGTCACTTTGGTGGGACGTATGACCGAAAGCTCAGCCGCCATCTTTTTAAATGTCGACAAAAGAAAACGACACCTCTGGTGTCGCTTGTGTGATTTATTTAACATTACTGTCAAACCTGCGTGAAAGGAAAAATTCTGTCAAAAGGAATGAAAAATATAGAAGGAATTTTAAATGAAAACAACCTGTTTTTTTCTTACTTCAAGATTCTTATGCTGAGAAGAATTCATTCTATTAGATTGATTAATAAATCAATACATCGTTGCATAAAAGTTCATGAGAGCAGTGGTGGCCCAGTGGTGACGGGCACAACTTACGAGTTGTAGGTCGTGGGATCTAACCAAGGTAGGCACTTTACTTTTTGTAAATAATTTCATCACCGCTGCTCTCAAAAACGGTAAGGAAAACATCGTGAGGAAACCGGCATGTCCTAGAACCTAAAATTCGAAAACGTGAAGTCTACCAACCCGTACTGGGCCCGTGTAGTAGATCCCACTCTCGAAGAGAGGAGGCCTATGTCCCAGCAGTGGGTACATGTTATTATTATACAAAAAATTAATTAGTTACCTACTTTTAAATTATTGAGCAAAAGTAAAGTTTTAGTGTAAAGATCAACAGAGTCCTTCATCATTCTCCAGGCCGTATCCCAATTGATTTGTGGTCGGCAAAACATGACTTTTCTTTCTATCTATGAGTCGGTAGCCATCCCCTTTCTAGCCATATCATCTTTCACCACCACCACCACCGTCCACCCAGTAGATTTCTATGCAGAAGATCATCAGAGTCTACTTGTGTCGGTCATGACTACTTTTAAATTTACTTTGTTAAGTTTAGAAAATGACTTTCGTCAATGGTTGAAAAGGATGTGACGGTTAAATCCAACATAGTTGGACGCTCCTATGTAGGTTTAGGTCACGTGCGGACGTTAGCGAACCTTTTTTTCGAAAGGGCTGTCAGTTCTTAACCTCGACTAAGTTAATGTTTAAAAGAACAGCTCCACGATGCTCTTGGGACAAATCAGATAGATGAACCTTCGGAACCAATGGTTAGTCTCGTCATCTTACTATAATTACACATTGGTTGAATTAGATATACCCTTAAAGTATGTGGATTACTACTTTCATAAGACACATGATTCATGATCATCCATTCTCTTACGTATCCCTACCTTATCCCAATTTATTTTGATTCGGCGCAAATTGTCTTTTTCTTCCATACTTCTCTATTAGTCGTCATCTCGGTGGTCAGGGTCCTTTCTAGCCATATCATCTTCCACACAGTCCATCCATCGTTTCTTCGGTCTTCCCCTACTCTTATAGCCAACGACATTCATACTCAAAACTTTCCTCACGACATTTTCCTCATTCCTCCGCATCACATGCCCATACCATAGCAACCGATTTCTGCACAACTTTTCAGTCACCGGCGCCACTTTCAGACTTCCTCTTATGTACTCATTTCTTATTCTATCCATTCGAGCAACACCACACATCCCTCTTAGCATTCTCATCTCAGCTGCATGTAATTGCCTTTCATTCATCCCTTTTGTTGCCCAACATTCTGAGCTATATAAGACAGCAGGTTTTACCATGATAATGATTCCATAATTTACATATAATATGTCGACGAATAAATTTCCGTGTTTGTTAACTTGAATGTTTGCTCGACTAATTAGACACGCAAGCTCACTAAGACTCACAGAACTCCGCACGAGTTCGAAACTAATCGGGCAAACTCGAACTAACTACTAGACTGAAACGTAAACAAAACCATATATATATCCCACTATTTGTTTAAAAAATATGACAGTTATGTTCCACACTACTTACATTGTCACTTATTAAGGGTTACTAGCTTCTGCCCACGATATTGTCCACGTGGAGGTCTATATCATAAAAGATAATTATCATAAGTCACTCGGCATTTTGTAATCGGATCAGTACTTCCAGAGATGGTAATCTCTAATAAGGGATCTCTGTAATACGTATATTACAAACTAACAAATAAATATACAAACACTTTTACCTTTATACATTATGATATTAGATAAATTAGTTAATATATTCCGCATTTTTTTTTCAATATGCTATCGATATTTTGGCGCGCTATGATTGCGGGTTAACATCCAAACATTATAATAATAATAACACTAGCCTATTATTTATCCACTGCAGGGCAAATGCCTCTTCTGATACAGAGAAGGCACGAGCATTGATCACCACGCTTGCTCAAGACGGGTTGGCGATTTCAGACTTTTATAAGTACAGGTTTTATCGCGATGTTTTCCTTCGCCGATGTCGGTAATGTCTAAGATAAACTCAGAAACTCAGAAGGTACACATGAATTGAAAAAGTCACATTGTTACTTACCCGAATTTGAACCCACAACTTCATGCATGAGAGGCGAGTACTCTAATTGCGTAATATACGATCCATCAGAATCTGAATCGTTTTAAAACAGATTGCTAATCGATTGCTTCATCAGTAGAAAAAAAAAACTGCTCAAAAACGTAAATAACGCAATGTATGTTGTTGAACTGTCAAAATGAAACAGATAAGTCGTTATCGTTTACGAAAATGTGTTGCGTAATTAGATAGCAGACCTTAGCCACTGGGATTTAACATCAGGACATTCATCCATCTAAACATTAGAATTGACAAAAAAAACGTATTTTTACTATCGTGTATATACATACTTCAAGAGATCACCGAATCTATGCCTTTAAGTTCAAAGAAGCTGTCTATCATCCACCTATTCACCTACATGATCACATTATCTCTTAATAGCAACGTGCACCGCTTCAAACACTAAGTATGACCATGTAATGAACAGCACGAGGCCTGCAGTAAACAATGCATTGAGCCACACGTGTAAGTGAACAAACTTGAGTACTGCTGGTCGATTCTGTAAAAATAGCACCGTGATAGGTAGGTGAAGTGAGCGTGTTGTGAGCTGTCAATAGTGTTAATCCCTAGCATCCTGCCGGTCCATTGGTGACAGTGACAGCTCACTTCACGCTCACTTCACCTAAGTTTCACGTTGCTCTTTTTACAGAATCGACCGACAGATAACCTGTCGACCTGGCTGCCTAGAGGTATACCTGTATGTCTCTAAATAGCGGTAAGTTGCTACTTGGTCGTTCTTAGGTACCAGTCCATTCCTGAAGTTGAACCTAGAATTGTTTAAGAAGTGATTGTGAAGAATTTTACTATTTATATCGATAGTCTTATGCTACGGCTTCCTAGAAGAGCGGTGGCCACCATATAGCGTCCGCAATTAACCGGTGAATGATGTCACAGAAACGTTGTTATGAAAGTAAGTTGGTGTGTTTTCCTAGAGAGCGTTTTTTGAGACCGTGAAGTCAAACTTTGCCGCCATCATTTTCATGACAGCCGTCACGCCCGGCCGTTATGTGGTAGCCACTGCTCTTCTAGGAAACCGTAGTTTAAATGAACATACCTGAGTACCTACAGGTATACCTTGGGTGCCTGCCTAGAGATATGTACCTGTTCGTCTTTAAATAGCGGTAAGTTGCTACCCACTTGTTGTTGTTATCCACTTGTTGTTGCTACTCCATTCTTGTAATTTGAAACTAGAATTGTTTATGACGAGATTTTGCAGAATTTTATTATTAATATCGATAGCCTTGGAAACCCACACGTGCAACTGCGGCCAAGATGTTTTAGTGTTTTTTATATGAGGATATGAATGAATAGAATAATTAATATATGATTGCGGTTTTTCATTACTATGAAATTCACGGCTGTCTTGGAACTAATTTCTGAGGACCTTTAGGTGAATTCAAAAGTTTTTTTTATCTCTTACAAAACCACTACCTACGTAGTATGTTAATTTATTGAATAATAAATATAATAAATTGGCACATTGCTATACAATGAAAAAAACAGACAGATTTTTTTATTGCGATATGGTCTTGCGCTTGACCCCAGGTACAAAGTTGGTTAGTAGAGTTATGTTCAAGAAACATCCGCTGCTAAGTAGAGGAATGTTTAGGACACATCCGACGCTAAAAATGCCTTACAAATATTTACAATTTACAATGAATATCACACATGGATATAAAACCTAACTTAAACTAATTACACTCTAATAAACAATAAAAAATACTATTAAACAATATAAAATAAAACACAACGAAAAGCGATGGATGAGGTCTACGATGGAACGAAATAACGTACCCAGAACAGGCCTGCCGTGCCATTCTGTAAACATCTCACCGTGATAACTTGGGTGAAGTGAGCTTGATGTGAGCTGTAAGACCTAAAGCTAGGGATTGACTCTATGAGCTCACTTCATGCTCACTTCACCTCACTCTTCACAGTGAGATGTTTACAGAATGGATAGACTGTTCACTCTTATTTCATCCATGACCGAGTATCAATACAAGCTTATGTCATATTTCAGGAAAAACGCCGCTAAACTTGCTCGGTATTGTTTTGTACCAGGCTATAAGAAAAAAAACCAAATCTATCTCTTCTAAATTGAATTTAATTAATAATAAACTTCATCCTTATCAAACCTTAAATATTCCATCACAAAAAAATCTAAGATTAAATATATAAGTTCACTCGGAATTTCAGATTCGCTGAAACTTTTTTATTGAAACATTGGTCTAGCTCTAGATACTCGTATTACAAAAAGTTAGGCCAAATTAAGAATGATTTTGAATAAATTATTACAGGGTCCTGGCTGGTATTTTATTTGTGTTCATTATGATAAATTATGATAACGTTTTAGTCACTTTTTTGTTTGTTTCTCTTTAGCCTATAGCCTAATCCCACTGTTGGGCAAACGCCTCTCCCAATTCCTTTCAGGAACTCATTTCCTGCGCCCCCCCGAACCAGCCCTTGAGGTACGCATCCAGATCGCATTGCATGCCCGCACTATTATTTATTTATTTAGTTAAAATTTTCACCCTCAAAAAAGTACAAAGGCGATCTTAATGCCTTAGGCATTCTCTACCAGTCAACCAAGGGTGGTGAAGAGATTACATGGCAGGTGCTCTATTTGAGAGGAATAGATTAAAAAAAAAAAAAAATCTAATGCATTATAACTAAAATAGGCACAACAATACATACATAGGGTACAAACTACATACACATCCTACTTCCTACTTATATATATATATATATATTTACTATAATATATCGTCGCTGCGCTTTCCGTAATCGCTATGTGTTTTTACACACTTTACAGGAGACGCAAAAAACTGATTTTCTCAAAAAATACCCAGTGTATTCAAATAATTTACTTTTACTTTAATACACATTTAGCGTGTTTATAATGGAACTTTCGATGTATGAATGTCACATAGCTACATTCCGTAACTCTTTAAATATTGCATTTATCACAAAGCTGTTTTTACAGTATGTGCTTATTGAAATAACGATTCAAACTGCATAAAAAACCGAAAATCACGAAATAACACATAGCGACTTTTGCACACGCAACGACAATATACCTATATTCATTTTCACTTAGCATTCTTTCTGACTTTTTGTCTTTTTGCTCGGCTACTGTGATGTTAAATAGCCTATAGCATTCCTCAAGAATTTCGCTACCAATTGCTGGATTTTTTCAAATCCGACGGGTCGTTCTAGATACTAACGCGTTCAAACAAAAAAACAAACTCTTCAGCTTTATATTGGTATAGATATTAGATCTAGAGTCGACACGTCATCATTACATATAGTTCCTTGCTTTTGTTTCATGTTTATAATTTTTTATATATACATATATTTATATGGATAAGTTTATGCTTTATGTATTTATTGTGTATGTAAATGGTAGGTACACCACTGACCTGCAGTATTGTCTCTCCTTCTCACTTTAATACATCCAAAGGTTGTCTGTAAAAGATCAGTTTTAGCGATAAGACCGCCCACCCTATGTAAAATTTCTAAATTTATTTCTGTAATTTGTATAGTGTACATAATAAAGTATGGTATCACGACGTTTTTCCTATACTGCAAAACCTTTATTTATTTAACTCTTTAGTATTCAAGTGTTCTTTCAAAATATGTGCAAGCATTAAATTACGGTGAGCACACGATAATACATAGGTAAAGTTGAGAACGTACGGTCGGCAAAAACATCGCTGAATACATTTGACACTAGGAATACTTTAATGCTTAATCTTTTTTATTCGTCGCCCATGAATTCATGATTGAAATAAACAATATAGGTGTTGATTACCACGCCTCGTTCAACACGGATATTATTAAAGAGGTAAAGTTTGTAAGTTTGGATGTAAGAGATAATTTCCGAAATTACTGAACCGTTTTCTAAAATTCTTTCACTCATAAAAAGCTACAATCACTATTGCTGAGTGCTATAGGATATATTTTATTTGTACGGGAATTAATAAAGCTTCCGAAAAACAAATTAACTTCTAGCGATCTGTGGTTGACTGTAATACTATCTAAGCTGTGTTAAAATTAATTACCGAAAAAAATACCAAACTTCCGAAAAAAATACTAAGTTTCCGAAAACATATGTTCTGCTAAAATAATCGTTTTCTTAAGCTCTATAGGAACCAGCTTAATTTCTACGATTGGATAAAGAATAACTTTTTTAACTATCAATTTTAGTGAAAATAACTACCTACCGGTAGTTGCGTTCGGGTGCAGAGGTGAAAAAGCGGGTGAAATAGGTTAGATTAGGTTAGAACTGTGACCAACCGCGCACAAACCGAGCGAGCGCTACTTCCAAGATGCTCCCAATTTTTTTTAAATCATTTTCTCGTCTGTATTTTGGGATGAAAATGACTAACTGTAGTTTTCGTTAAAACGCAATTTAAGCTGGTGGAAAAATATTACGTCAGCAAATGCTGTATTGGTTTTCCGGAATTTTCAGTATTTTATTCGTTCATTTCTTTATTTGCATTCGCTTAAAAGTTGTCGGAAAATTAGTATTTAATGCAGTAAATTTCAAATTTTGCGTATGATATTTTAACTTTTTTTCGGAGCTTTTATTACTACCCTATTTGTACTAGTATTTGCCCTCGACGTGTCCCTCATCTTTTGGTGCACTCCACGATGTCCTTCGCTTTAGTGATGTAGTGCAGGCGGGAGATATACACCAGTGTGTTCGGCTTTGCTGCACGCAGGCTCACTTCGGGGTCTGTAAGAGCTTTGCCGCAGCGATTCTTGTTCGTTCGCGTTCGGCGCTTCCTCCTTTGCACCGTCACGAAACCGTCATCATTATGGGCTGATAATGATGACGGTTTCGTATTCTGCGCCTTTTCTGGGATGGGCTTAATACTAGCAACGCCAGGGGCACTCGCGGTGACGCTAGCGAAATTCCTTTGTACGGGTTTCGCCAGGGCTGTAGACACTGGCAGCGGGACGGGGTAAGGCGCGCGGGTTGCTGTGGGCAAGGGGCGGGATTTGCATTCTAGTGCTTTATACTTTGGCATTTGCAGACTTTAAGTAGGGCTACTGGCTAAGTAATAACAGCCGCATGACTCGATCATTTACATACCAAGACCCTTCTGTGCCTCGGAAAGCAGGTTAAGCCGTTGGTCCTGGCTGTCATTCGTGGGTCTTTGATAGTCGATACACCGTCAGAAGCCCAACATTCTGGCAACCAGCCTCACCTAGGGGTATCGTATTACCCAGTAACTGGGTTGTGAAGGTCAGACGGGCAGTCACTCCATATAAAATACCGGTTTTCAGCTGCATCCGGTTAGACTGGAAGCGGACCGCAATATTGCTGGAAAAAGGCTACGCAGATGATGATGATTTGCAGTTTTTAAGATTTCTTCACGATATTTATGTTTTCTTGGTGGTTTTAATTTAAAATAAAAATTTGAATAGTGGAATGTAAATACCTAAATAATATGAAGAAGAACGTACTTAGTGAAATCTTTGATCAGTTAGATACAAAAAGTCACATCAGTAATTTATGTAAAACTTTTAGAAAGCGACTTTTCTTGCAGACCATACAAGCTTACCCCAGCCATTTTGCGCATGTTTTGATAATGCCCAAAATGTGAAATGATGTTGGTCTACGTTACCGGTATGGAGGTACTTAGTTTAAATGCATGATACTGGCTTTTCTTTTCTGAAAAAGCTGAAACATGTTTGCGGTTAATTTTAGGGTGAATTTTATTTGTTAGTAGAGAGTATATTTTCTGTTACGTCAAGGTTTGCGTCAAGGGGATGTATGCACTGTTTTCCTATCTAGGCTATCTACATGTATCCTATACTATTAAATGACCAATATTTGAAATCACGTTCTCGAAAACGGCTCTAACGATTTCTATGGAAGTTGCAATATAGGGGTTTATGTTATGTTATGTATGTATGTAATTATATTATGACATTGATTTTATATTCTGTGATTACTTCCTCACACACTGACTTATTAATTGTATTTTTTTTAAGAAAATCGTCTTCTTTTACAATATTTGTAAATATGTGAGAACCGTGCATCTATCACATAAGTAATTAATTTATCTTTCGTTGCTTCATTTTTATTAATTCTTGTTTTTACCTATTGTGGCAAAATATTTTTTTTTAAGTGTCGTCTTCACGTATAGTTATGTAACTAATATACCTACATATACAAAATATAGTAAAACTTTTAAAAGAGTAACGGTGGAGTTTCTTGCCCATTCTTCTCCATACGAAAACTACCTTTTGGAAGGGGCGACTAGAATCAATTCAATTTTTTGTAAACTTTGACGTTCAAAAGTGCCTTACAAGGGCCTATTTGAAATAAATGATTTGATTTTGACTTTGACTTTTGACTTTATTGGGCGAAAAATCGATCTAGTTAGGTATATCTGGGTAAATTCATTTTCTCCGTATTTTCATCCGCGCAGAGCTCGGTCGCCCAAAGTTTAAAACAAGATGGCTACCTTAGAATAATGACATGGAAGCATGGAATTAGTAAGTACCTACTATCATGGCAGCGTGGAATTAGTAAGTACCTACTATCATGGCAGCATGGAATTTGTATGTACTATACATGGAATTAGTATGAACTGTCCTATACTATTAAATGAACATTCTCTATTTTCACCAGAGCAGAGCTTGATCCCCCAGGTACTACAATACTTATATTAGTTTCATATATTTACTCGTCTAGCGTTATTCTCATGGGGGTAGGTAGAAAAAACAAGCTGGGGAGTTTGTTGCGCCACATCTTCTTCTCAGCTAACGCACTAGGAAGTGGTGAAGGGTGGGCGTTTTGGGGACTGTCTTATGTAATTTTGACGTTCGAAAAGTGCTGATTCTCAGAATAGTTTGAATAAATGACTTTCGATTTGATTTGATTTGAACACAAAACCACGTGCGAGAAAAACTAATCTAATACATATAGATAGATATTAGAACATTATCGATTATTGGTTTTTATTGTTATTTTTGTTTTTTTTTATTTAATTTTTATTTAGATATTTCAATCTGCCTAGTCTTTTCCTAACTGTATTGGGGTTGGCTTCCAGTCTAACTGGATGCAGCTGGATACCGGTATTTTACATGGAGCCACCGCCTATCTGACCTCCACAACCCAGTAACTGGGTAATACGATATCCCTTGGTAAGACTGGTTGTCAGACGTTCGGGCTTCTGACGACCCGTAACGAGTGTCAAAGACCCACGAATGACAGCCGGGGCTGCTGCAGCTTAACGTGCTATTAAAGTATGTAATATGTAAAAATGGTCACCCATTCACAGACCAACCCCGGCAAGCGTAGGTTTACCTGATGGATCGACCCGTGCGGCAGTTATTATTACTGAGCTCACATATCATAATATCTAATAACAACAAATTATAATCACTAATCAGCCTGGCGTGTGATTTATGTTCTCTCCAGTTCAGTACATAGAATTTAACGTGTCTTTTAATATTTTTATGAAACTATTGATTTCGCTGCGCTTTGCACTGCTTCAAGCGCTTAGTATCTATTTTTTTTGCAAAAACACCGGCTGTTTCAGAAGCTACAAACCATGTATTCCGTTGTCAGACTTTCACAACACCATTTTGCAAGTCAAGTTGTAAGGGTGGTCCTTTAACTAAGTTGGACAGCTGTCATATCTCTTCGCATACCAGCTCTAACATTATCTGCTCAACGAACCTTATCACATTATTATAATGTTGGAGGCCGTGACCCGACTTGCTCACTCGATTCTGAACGAATTCCAATGTTCTTCTACTTCAAGACTCTTGAATTTATTTCCTGAGACATCAAACTTCGATTATTGCTGGCGCACTTTGCATTACAATTCCCTGATTGAAATTCGCTTCAGCGAAAACTCGTAAACATAATCACGCCTTAGTTTAAGTTAGCAAAAGTATTAAACTAACTTCTGCCAGTAGCTTCGCCCGCGGGATATCTTTATAGATTATAGCATAAATTACTCAGTAATATTAAAGCATTCTACTGGGGATATAATATTTAAAGTCGGTCCAGTAGATTTTAAGTTTATTCATAACAAACAAAAATACAAATCTTTTCTCTTTATAAAGAAAGAAAGAAAATTCGTTTATTGGCATTACAGCAGAAAAATAGACCTTATAACTAAAAAAAACAGGAAACAATGATTATAGTGCCAAAAGGGCCTCAGCTCAGCATAATGTCAGATGACAACACAAAGTGTACACTTATAAAGTCTAGGTGTACCACCTATGCAGTGCCATACGCTAGAATAATAAAGACAGGGAAGTGTATTTCCGTTTTAATAAATTATCAGAATAAATAAAAGGTAAATAGTAAAAGATAGGATAACATGAAAAGCTCACAAAATCAAATAAAATGTTGTGTCAGTAATTTTGCCAAATTAATCAAAACAGCGAAATATTTGACATCTATTTGCGACGTTGCCCACTTTCAGAATAAACGCTCTTAAACCAATATGTTATAGAATACTTAAAAAATCGTTCGAATTTAAGTTAAGCGCTCGTGCTAGTCCCACTAGACCTTATTCATGAACGTAACATAATGTGAACTACAAAAAGTGAACCTGGGTCAATTAATATCACTTGCATATTATTATGCAGGCATTTTCGTAGCGTACTTAAAGTATAACAAAAGGCGACACTGTTTAAAAAAAAATATAAGTTTGGGTCAGCTTTGACTTACTTAATTAAATCGACTCCCATCAAAATTTGATAAAACTGAAGAGCTGGCAACCCTAACACTAGATCGAATGTAATAAAAGACACACAGTTTTATGTAAATGTAATCGGAAACATTTCTGAGTCTCTGACTATGTAGAGTCAGAATAATAAGCCGGTGAATATTTTGGTATCAGCTGTTTATTTATTTGTTTACAAGCACGAGGCTCGATGGCAATCCCATCGTCAATAATTACGAACTTCCTTACAAACATTCATCCTTTATTATCCCTTCCTTTAGGAGATGAATGTTCAAAAATCCTTTCTTACTCCTCACTTTCATTAGAAAGGAACTCTTGTGCAAAATTTCAAGCTTGGAGGGTCAGCGGAAAAAGGAATAAATTTAAGATATTTTTATCAAGTAGAAGGTCTTGAACATAGGATCTACCTAGTTATTATGGTTGCTTGTGCGAGAGACGGAAGCATGGCGCGATTATTTATAATTCACTATCAAGTATTCAGAATTGTAGTAGCAGTACATACATTGACAATACCGCCCACACACACATAACGGGCCCTTGGTCTGGAGCGTGATTGGCTCGAGCTGGAGTATCAACAGGCAGGGGTCTATATCCTCAGCATGGAGCGCCTAAAGTCGGCTCCTCTGTCGTTTTCCGGAGGTCTCAACTAGTAGAAACAGACTGTGTGGCGTGAAGTAAGTGGTACTGTGGAACAGTCCCGTGCCGCTCCTGCTGAATACCAATGCATCCACACACATAGGTAAGGTGCGATACCACCGCATCTGGCCCCGTCTAGGCCTACATGGCCCCCCAACGAAGATGCCCGTATTGAGGGATACCGTACCATACTGCTGGACTTAAGGGTAATGCCCATAACCAGCCTGCCGCGCCCCCTGAAGGAGACGTAGTGACTACCCACGGTACATACATGGTGTTTCGGTAATAAAATCATAATACGTGTACTGTATATAACAACTGCTCACACTCGTAGGAATATTATACCACGGACGGTGAGCAATGGGTAGCTCGCCGTCCGATAGGGACCAGGTCCGGGTCGACGGCGCGTTGTGTTCCACAAAGAGATGTCAGCACCAACTGACGAGGTCCGGAAGGGCCAATGCCTGCCGGGGTTGCGAGTTTTTCCGAAAGGGATATCGCGACCACGGCACACAAGCAACGGAAGGAACACGGGTGGGTTTTAGTCAGTAAAAGTCTGACACGCCCTAGCTCCGCCCAGAGCGGGATAAGTTATTTGATAATTTCCCACCTTCAAAAAAAATAATATATATGTATTATACCAATAATATACCTACGGTTTAAGATTAATATAATATTGGTATAAAACTTAAGTCGTAGGGTCAATATAAATATACAAAATCAAAAGTCATTTATTCAAACTAGGCTGAGAATCAGCACTTTTCGAACATCAAAATCAGTCCTCCAAAACGCCCACCCTTCACCACTTCCTAGTGCGTTAGCTGGGAAGAAGAAGTGGCGCAACAAACTCCCCAGCAGCACAGCTGTCTGTTCAGTTAGAAAAACTTTATTCTATACAATATAATGAAAAATTCAGTGGTAACATAGTTTGTTTAAAAAACACAGTAAACGAAAAGCTTTATTTTTGATACTGTAGTATCTATAAGATTCTAGGTAATCCTAAGATCTGAGGACATCGTGCTTGAGGTAGACCGTATCGAAGATTGTTTGACTATCTAATCATATTTGCGGGGCGAACATGACTAGAGATCGCCACGCGAGAGTTTTGGAAGGAAAAGGGGAGGCTTTTGCCCAGCGGTTGGAAAAATTGTAGGTTAACATAAAAAAGTCAATTAAAGTAGTTAATTGATGTCGGGCCGTTTTACTGTTACTGTTAGCCTGTGTCATCCTCTCCCCATGACTTCCAGTGCATGCGATCCAGTGCTAATGTGGACCTGTTGTCGTTTGGTTTGTCCAGCTCGTCCCGCCATCTTTGCGGGTTCCGTACCGTTTTAATTAATTATTTAAAAAAAAGATAAACGGCACTTCATTTTCACGTCGACTGTACATTTAATGAATATTATGTATATTTCATGCAAACTGTGTTTCTCTTTAACATCAGGCTAAAGGGTAATTGCGAATGAGGTTTTATGAAAGGTAATAATTGTGATATTTGCTTATTACATAATAAGTATAATTTTTACATTTCACGGTAAACTGGGTAGGTATCCGGAATAATATAATCTTGTTCTGCAAATACTCGTATTAAATGTACCCATGAATATTTAGGGATAGAATGATTATGCTTCCATCTTTATACGTATTTATTTATTTCGATTATGGTTAGCTAACGCATATTGTTATGTTCACTTATAGACAATGGCCGTGCTTTATTTTGTGGTGGCATCTACATCGCTACATACGAACTACGCATCAAAGACCTGACGTCACCCAAATCCTGCATCGCGCAATTAAAGTTTACCACACGAACAACATATAAGACTATCCGACATCAAACGTTGGGCAGTTGCCCGCCAGAAACGACACCCGTCTGGTTAGTCCTCCGACCAGACGGGTGTCGTTTCTGGCTGTGTGAAAAGGAAAGATCCTTCTTTCCTTTTCTATGGTTGATGAGTGAACTATACAACCTGTTCCTCATACCTCTAAAATTTCAATTTTTAGTCTTCAGGCATGTCAGATCCAACAACATCACACACACACACACATAGTACACATCTAACACACACACATCACATCACAGTCACGCCACACACATCACGTCACATCTATAGTCCTCGCGTTTTAGCGTGGCAATAACGGTCATTGCCCTTTCCCTAATATCTCTCTTTAGGGACCCAAACAATAAACTATGTATGGTTTTTCGTTATTGGAATATGTTGAAGATCACGACAGATATTGATTCAGAACGTTCACGGAATTGATTTCAATAAATAAATGCTAGAAAATGTAGGTAGGTCAATGACCGCGTTTGCTATACTAAAACGCAACAGTTATAATATTCACAATTTAACATACACTCAGCCATTTATGAAGAATTAAGGTAAAGTGCCATTCAGAGATGTCTAAAATGACAGTGCCTATTTAATGTCTCAGTTTCTCGTGAGCAAAAGCGGTCAATCCAGTAATATCCAATGTCTTAATGGATCAAATTGTCATATGACTGTGTTGCAGACATAGTTATCTATTTGGTTTGGTTTACAACGCGCTATTCCGCAATCAGGGTTAAGACATTGAATACAATTTTTATTAATAAATATCCACGCAATCATATATTTTATTAAATCATCAACTGATTGAATAAAAGGGGACTAAGAAAAGGTATTTACTAGGCAAATGTAAGTGTGAAAGCCGAGATGGGACGCCCTAGAAAGACAGGAAATAACAGCCTCATACAAGTGTCAATTGTCAACACAAAAGTTTCAAATCAAATAAAATCAGTTTATTGCAAACATGTTGTAGGTACAAAGGTTGGAATAAAATTATAAGTTTTAAACATGCACCCTGTAAGGGCACTGCAAAACGAAACAAAATTAATAAATTACATTACACTTTTCATTATGTGTGATTTTTACAAAAAAAAAATTAACAAACCTGGTTCAAAACAATAGAATAGAACAATTATTGTATAATGTACTGTAACTATCGAATTGTATTTTTTATTATGAGTAATAAAGAAAAAACTAATCAAATAAATTTTTTAATAAATTAAATATTTAGGTCTGCATACATAAAATGGTCAGGTATTTATGTCGTTACTTTTTAATTATTTATTTAAAAAAAAACATCAAGAAAACTACAATGCACTTCTTTTTCAAATAAGTGAACAATCTTGTTTTAAATAAATTGTTACTTTTTATTTCTTTAAAAGACTTCGGTAATTAATTATAAATCTTTTATTTCGAAGACAGCCGTGCGTCGCGTAGCTTGTGTAGCAGTACTTGCTACGCCGTAGCAGTACTTGTTACGCCGTAGCAGTACTTGCTACGCCGTAGCAACTACGTAGCTTGGTTACGAGCAACTAAAAACTTATTAGTTCTGTAGCATTAGATAACAGTTTTGTTTTTATTGGTACTCCTTATCGATGAAGATGTTTTGAGGATATTTGTTATAGGGAGATTTGAGTCTGATTGGTGTCATAAAATTACAGGATTTTGATTTGAGTTTGATATGAAAGCGGATTCTCTAATTTTTACAAATAAAATCTCCTTTGATTATAACTGCATTTAGATGTTCTTGTTAGAAGATTGATTTAAAAAAGTTAAATTCAATGGGGTCGAATAAAAAAAAAAAAACATTTTCTTGAAAAATGCTAGCTTTAATATTTCCTCCTATTCGCGTTTCCCCTTTCGTAATTGTCACCAAATTCACCCTAATTTATCAGTACAGATGGCACATACAATTAAACGTTCAACGCCTACCACGCCTTCCAACTGTAGAAGTGGGACATCTGTAGATGCTTTTGAAAGTCGTTAATCATAATTTACACACACACATAAAACATACGACATGTTTATTGTAGAACACTCTCGGGGCAATAATTCATAGCTCTTTGATTTACAGCTTTGTAAAGCTTAATGTGGGGATTTCATTTTTGCCATGAAAGCGACATTTAATCGATATTTTTCGTATTGCCGAATTTTTTCAGTTGTATTTGGGTAATACGGAGTAACCCACGGTTTTATCAATGGAAAAACATGGGTACACAAATCGTGAGTATTCAATATGTTTGAATATTGAAGCGGATATGAAATTCATTTATTCGGAATGACCATTCAACTGGCACGATCACTGATAACAGTTTTTTTGGGACATATGCCCGTCACAGTCACTTACCTGCTTAACAAATTAGTGATGGAATAGAATAGAATATATAAGAAATATTTAATGATGTATGAGTATATTTATGTGTGGATATTTTTTGAGTATATTTATTTGGTTTAAAATATCGTACATTAAGGTCTTATTAATAAAATCACGACATTTCGACGCCTTTACGATGTTTCGACATGGACTGCCATACTAACAACGTTAGTAATGATGTGGCTCAACACATGTTGGCACGTGTCTCTGCACTCAGTGCCTAATAAAAAGGATGTCCGCCCTGTTGGAGCAACTTACCCATAATTGACGCCGCCCTCTTTCTCATTATGGCATGAAAATTGTCGACATGGGCTTCCGCGAATATCAGCGAATCGCTGCAGAACCGCGGACGCCCCATCACGCGCAAGACGTTGTAGGCCCTTTAAGTATACTTCACCCACAAGCCGCACGTGTAGAAGGTTTGGCAGTAGGCCTAAAAAGGCTACACTTTCACATCCCCGCTACAGCGTGCAAACCTGCGGGCTGCAACGAATCACTAAGGCCCTACGCGCCCTGTCCAAATCTGCATCATCAGATAAGTCCTCCGTGACCACATGTCCTGGTTACTTAACCTGAGCAACACGCTGTAAAGGAGGTTGGTGGTAGGAGATGGTTAAAAAAAATGGCTCTGTTAAACTTAATATTTCGCTGAAATATTCATATTTTCAAGTAAATAAACAAGGAACATTACTTATTGCTTTTTTTCCAAAACTGGCAACTAGTAATAACAAAAAAATAACCGTTTATTGGCCTTACATCAAAATAAAAACTATAAAAAACAGAAAACAATGCATAATATCAACTGACGCTGATTTTCAGCTGCAAAACACGAGTGCCATACACTCAAATAATAAACAAAAGTAAAAGTAAAAAAGTAAAAAGTTTATTAGGAACAATTTAGGTATAACAAACCAGGAACACAAAATATGTTTAACACAACCTTATAATCGAACCCTCAACCGCGCTAGCACTTCACCCTTGGCACTCATATTCATAGACATCCACATAAAGAATCATTACGGTCCGTTATTTATAGTGCAGCTTGTTTGCTGCGAGACCTTTGCGTACCATTCTCGATAATATTAAGCACACATTGCGTTTGTTTGGCTGTCCCACATTCACAGCTCAAGTGCTTTATGCGGGCGTGTCCAGGCGATACCATGGGACATGACAGCGAATGTAGATACGAATGAATTATTCGAATACAGTCTGGAAAGTTATACAGAAAATATATTATATTCTTTAGCAGATTGAAACACTACGCAAAGCCCTGTCAGGATCACTTTTATGTGGCTGAAAAATAATTACAGTTTTTATTTCAATTTGAACGAACTATTTATGTTGGTTGAGTTTCTATTTTTAATAAATTCTATTTTTTGTTAATGATGATGTTAAAAAGTGCCTTTTATGTGACTAATTGAAATAAATTATTTGACTTTGACTTTGGCTGACTACCTCAACCAACTCAACCGACTTATAAAGCCAGAGTAACAATCTGTTTATCTGGCTGTAATTCAGTACAGTTATGGTTTGTATTAAACAAAGAAACGTGAGCGTATAATTGATCACATACATTTATTTCTTGAATCCTAGGCATAGGTTTAATAAGCAACAATAATTGGCAGCATTGATTAGCTCTATAATAAGCAATAAGAACTCTGTCTAGTTACAAATACTAGCTTGTAATTATTATTATTTGTAAGATAACATGATCCATTATGGTCAATGGAGGACAGGAGCTTAGAAACGAATTTACTAGGTAAAGAAATTAAATATAAATAACTATTAAAACATTTTATTTTACTGTCCCAATCAAAATGCTTACCCAGAGCGAGTGTATCGGACACTGACTTTGACTCGCAAATCTCCTCAGAATGTCGTTGCTGCTCTGCGTACTCTGCCCAACAGCGATGACACACGCTTGCGTCTTATTGCGTTATTTATCCATCTTCTGGGCACATGCTTGCAGGATTGATAACAATGTTTTCTCTGTATAGTCCAGTTTACCTACCTTACTTTATGTTTACTTTGAATGGTACCTAAAATATTGTCTCAGAAAGTGCATTTTATGGCATTAAACAGTTAGTAGGTTTGGACCCATATAACCAACTTACCTGTAACTTACTAAAATAAGAAAGAAAGAAAATACGTTTATTTGCGGTAAACATGACGCAAAGAAAGAACATAAAACAAAAAAGAACAAGTTGGTGAAAAATATGCGTCACATCCACGCAAAACGGCCATCGCTCAGCATAACGCTGCGACCCTATGCGAGACAGAGCCCCAGCGCGCGCAATTACGCATACTTTCACCAATACCTACCATTTAATAAAGCTCAGCACCCAACTCCCTTTTCCACCATATTTTTCATGCACTTAAATTCACACTCCTCACCAATGCGAACACATGCAACCTTTGTAGCCTCAATTCAATTTGTTTTGAGGGGTTAAATAGTTCTCGTTCAAAGAGATCAAGATCCCTTATTACGCTGTTATCACTCGAGATGAGAAAACGTTCTGACAGTATACAATACACACGTTTTATTCAATTTCATTTAGTTTCTAACCGACTTCCCAAAAGGAGGTTGTTTTTTTATGTATGTCCAACGATATTTTCGTCAATTAAGACCGATAAAAAAAATGATTTCTCTTTTAAAAATAATTTAATAAGAACTCTGTCTAGTTACTAATAGTAGCTTGAATTACTGTCCATCTTCTGGGCACATGCTTGTGGGATTGGTAATAACGTTTTCGAGGCGAAGCTTATGCGGTGGTACCATATAAATTCATCAGGTATTTTATTTAAATATGGGTGATTTTCAGCAACTGCAAAAATAACATTTTGATTCATAGTATCATTATGAAATACAAATTTATCTTTGCGATTTTCATTAAGACGAAAAATAATAATATTCTTCTTTTAGTATTTTCATTTATTTGCTAAATAATGTACGGTGGTACGGAACACTTCGTGTGCGAGTTCGACTTGCACTTGGCCGGTTTTATTTCAACTTGATAGGCTAGACTATTTCCGTATGTTATGTTTCATAATATGCTTAGGTACCCCTTCCCGGTCTTTTCATAATACTTAATCTTTATCATCATCACTTCAGCTGAAAAACGTCCACTGCTGGACATAAGCCTACCCCAAGCACCGCCACTTCGACCGGTTCTGTGCTTCCCGCGTCCCGGCTAACGACCGCGACGCTGATAAGATTCGAACGTTATGTCGATCTTGGTTTACGATTCGAATTGGTTCGGGAGTAAGGCCCCTGGATTCGATCACACGAGTCATTACAAGAAATAGATCGCAGGTTTGTAGTAGGTAAACTGTTTTATGAACAAATGAGTAACAAATGTACGCGACAATTGCATAATCACGCGGCGATCGCTTATATTAGGACAAGGCCTTATATTGGTGTGGCGGCATCTACATCGCCACATGCGAACTACGCATCAAAGACCTGACGTCACACAACATCCTGACGTCACAAAAATCCTCCATCGCGCAATTAGAGTTTATCGGGCGGTCGACATATCGCACACCCAGAACAACACTGCACTAAGTCAAAATAGCTCATTTTTCAGAATCAACGAAAAACCGTTATCTCGTGTTATGTCAATAAATATGTAAATAAAAAAGTCAATTTTGAGATTTTTCGACATAATACAGTGTTGTTCTGGGTGTGCGATATATACAAGCTCCTGATTTCAACATTTGGGCAGTTGCTCGCTAGACAGGACATCCGTCTGCTTGGAGGATCCTCCCTTTTCTATAGAGGATGAGTGAACTTTATACCTAGTTCCTAAAACCTCTAAAGTCAAGAAAAAATCGAACATATCCAAGGCAGGGTGCTTAAATTATAGAGCTCGCTTCAGTCCCTCTTGCTTCTACATTCTCTTAAACCTTCAGTTTTTCTGAATAAATCGACAAAGTAACTCATTTTTGTGTATAACAATAGACGAAAAAAAAATGTTACGAATCCAAAATTGTGCAAAATTATTCGAACTCGCTTTATTCGCTCTTACATTATACGCTCTCATAATTCTTGAATATTTCTGCATAACTCGACAAACTAACTCGTTGAATTAGCTTTCCGAGACACGGTATGTAATGGTCACCCATTTAAGGTCAGAAATTTCTCAGTAGCAGCCCGGAGTCTAGATTACTGCCAGGTTGATAGCAATAGGCTAGCCCCCTACTACATGGGACAAATATATTTGGCGAAAAGATGGTGTAAACTGTACTATGGGTGCACCTCCGGCTAATCCTTTGGGGAAAACAGGCGTGATGTTATGTTATGTATTCGAGAATGAGGAGAGATGTAGGGTATCAGTTTGCTTAAAAATGAATTTCCTTGGCTGTACATTTGAGCTTTTACGCAATTTAAATTGATATCACCGATAACTTTATTTAAATTGTTAACAAGACAATCATGAAACCACCCAAATTAATGGAATGAACTTTGTTCAAACTTAATCATGGAAATTCCTGTTTAATTCAATTCAATTCAAAATATTTTATTTCACATAAACCTACAAGGGCACTTATGAAACGTTAGAAGCTAGGTGCACGATTCCAATTGGTCGTTTCCTATGGAGAAGAGCCGGCAAGAAACTCCACGGTTACTCTTTTAAAAGTAAATGGTTTTTACAATGTTTCCAAATTACAGTGTTAAAACCCATCAACAAGTACCAGGTACTTAGCAAAATATAAAATGGTCCACAAATCTACAGTCTGTTATGTCTACAACGTTCTCACATTCACAAAATTTAAAAGAAAATAATCTATATAAAAGATAAATAAAAATAAAAACCTATTTAAATCAAATGACAATGGTTGCCACTACAGCTGTAACAAATCAAATATAATAAAAAATATAGAATAGTGTAAGTATATAATGTCAAATAATAAAAAGATTATGTCTCGACATAATCTTCCTTCCTAATTAATTAATTAATTCCTAATTATTTTAATTTTCCTTGGAATTAGGAATAATATAATTAGGAATTATAAACAGGAAGACTTTGTAAACATCGTAGTAGGTAATACCTAAAGGTAAACAAAAAAACACGTGACGGAGAGCTATCAAGAAACCAACTAAACGTAAATTCCTGTTACTTCAGTTTTCACGGTACGTCACAGTTGAACTCTTCAATTCAGCAACGTTATAATTCGTAGACGTTTAGAGAACCTGTTTTTTTGGGCTCTTTATACTAGACATTTATTACAAAATATTATATTACTATTATAAATCTAATTAAAAAATAATACTCAAGCAGTTACATACATCTACGAAGAATAGTTTAATAATAAATGATAAAGCTTGGTTATTTTCTGTCGTCCAATCAGTTTATATAACGTACTAAAAAACTTCGAGATTTCTTTAATAATTAATGTAAGTTTTAACGCCAGAGGCTAAGCATTGACATACAACGTGGCAATGACGCCAGTCTCTTGGGTACATTACCAGTCGAGCGTGATGCGGAGGAATATTTCGACGCCATATTTAGTTCGTTTGTAATTTTAGTTAGGTTAGGTTATTATATTTTTATTGTAATAGTTTGTTAGTTAATTGAGTTTAACTTTTTACTTTTTCTTATTTGATGGTATCAGCATTTGGTTTTAATTTTATATCAAGTTCTTTTTGTTGTCTTTGGAAGAAGAAGTTTATCTAATGTATATATTTTGATCCTCTTGAATAAATACCCAGTAGGTATTAACGTATTTTACACATTACCTAACCTACCGGAATATAGTAAATGATGGTGAAAGCCACATCAAAACCTTTTGCATAATTTAAAACAACACGCAGGCAGAGAAGAAACGTGTTTTATTTTTTATTATGTAGTCTAAACTAAAATTACGAAGAGATAAGATTAGATTTCTTGTATGTTTGTTTGTTTGTAATTAATAAACTCAAAAAATACTGGACCGACAAAAAATATCATTCATCAGTAGAATACTATATTATCACTGAGTTACATAGGCTATAATTTGTAAAGAAATCACGGGGGCGCAGCCGCGGGCGGAAGCTAGTTATAGATAATCCAGGTCCTTGATAATAAAAAATCTTTACTTCAGACCTTGATCCGTCCATATGATGTTAGTAATACACACTACTTATAAGCTATGCTCACCTCTAATACAAGATACGGTAACCCCTTATCTTATGGGGAATAGTTACCAACAGATTAAAAAAAAAACACTCTTACTAAAAAGTTCTAGGGCAAATAAGAATAAATTGTTAACTGAAGTTATGAAGTTTGGCACATATTAATTCGGTCATAATTTTTTGTCCATTATCATAGGCTTTGGTCAGTCATAGGCATTATTATTTAGACGGTCTATACATGATTTCATAACAGGGCCTTTTTACAACAACAAGGAATAGTACTGAAATGCCATCTTGAAAAGCGCCGAACGCACATGCATCCTGAGATGAACTCATTAAAATTCCTTAGGCTGAGATTAGTAAGCGTTACTTAGCATGTACGAGCTTTAGTTAAGCATGATAGCTGCCGCAGACAGGCGCGACGCGATGGTGCAACGCGATTCTCGTAGAACAATTTCCATTAAGTTTTCAAAGAAATTGTTCAACTAAAGTCCATTGCGCTTGTCTGCGGGAGCCGTTATTGCTGTCAAATTCCACAATTGTCAAATTATAATTAATAGCAAAGCACGTGCTAACTAACGTGTAGTGGTAACTTTAAATTTCTGTACACTATAAAAAAGGTATTCAAACATTAAAAAAAAAACAAACTGCGATCGGCAATCTGACTGACAGTGACAAGCATAACAAGGCAATGAAATTAGGAAGCCATGCTCAGCAGTACCTTCATTACATAACACACTTTCAATCACAACCCGAGAATTTTGAATGATATTGCTAATCCATTGCTTCATTGGTTTGATAAATTCGTCTACTCAACAACGTAAATAACGCAATGAACGTGGGTGAACTGTCAAAATGAAACCCATTGCGATCAATTGTCATTTTATGTGTGTTACGCAATTACTCTGCTGGTCAGTAATAACGACTTCTGAGAAGTCATTATTAAGAATCAAGATTCAGATCCATAATATGTTCGGCGATAACAAATGTTATCCAGAGTAACAAGGTCACGGGCGGTGGAAACAAGAAATAAGAAAAATTGAAAATACACCAGAACGCTCGTAAATATCTTGTACGTCTCAAATTGGGATTTACGACCCCTTCAGACGTAGTGGCTGACTGTCACAGCTGTGTATCTGTAACAAATAACTAGGTCTTGGAGGTATAATGATATAGCTTTTTTAGAAAAATCGGATCTTCGTGGATATTTAATAGCTGCTAAGTTAGACAGCGTTAGTTAAGGTGAGTTGGGGATGGGTGACCAGTTTGGGCAGTTGTCTGGCACGGATATTTTATAAAGAAAGAAAAAGAACTGTGACAGGAAGACCACAAACTAAACTAAACACGCAATCATAAAAGTATAAAAAACAAGAGAAGATCCTGTACGAGGCCAAAAGGCTCCAATCTCAGCATGATCCTGCGACATTTAAAGTCCCATTCCGTATCCGACTGCAGGTAGCAACTGCACACGATGTGTCGCAAAAATGATGGCATCGGGGTTTGACTTGACGGTGTCCAAAAACTCTCTCTAGTGGAACACACCAACTTACTTTCATAAATAACGTTACAATGCCGTCATTCGACGGTAAATTGCGGTAACCGCAGTCTTCCGCAAGCTTCAAACCAGAACACAACAACGGTGATTGGCAACAAAAATAGGTATGGTAATAGTTGTGGTACGTCCACGGAGTACAGCCTCTGTGAAAGAACTCTAACATTTCTTTTTGTCAATCTAGAACTGTTGAGATCCTCTTTTCAACATCGCCGCGCGATGGCGGCAGTGGACGAGGGATGCGGGAACAGTGGTGAATCAGCTGACCACACAGCCGTGCGCAGGCCCCCGCGCTACACCAGTCAGCTGTTACACGCCTCCATGCACGGATGCCCTTGCGCGTTTTAGTAACGTTCATATTTTCTTGTTTACCTTTTAACCGACAACGTTTATAATTTCACTTCTTTGCTTCATTTCATTAAACATGGTACACAGTTCGCTCACCTTTCATTTTGCTCCACTACGATCTATCGTCCAAGAACATAAAACCTGTCAGCCTAGCTTCAAAGGAGGCACTATTTTATGTGCCCATATAGGTACTTATGAATAAAAGAATATAAAATAGAGAAAACCGTGCGTGTCCCGTAAACTCGTAAATATCGGTTTGCCGCGTGATTTACGATGGCCGCCATTTTGGGCTCGACTTTTCATCATAAAACAAAAAGCTTATGTAAATTGGTTTATCTATTTACATTTTGGTATTCTACTTTATTTTCTAAATAAAAAGTATTGCTTAACTTTGCATTCGCATAGTTTCTGATATTCGTATCCGCTTAAGCGGATGCGGATGTGGACGGCAAAGGGTGAATATAAGTAAAATTATAATCAACAAAATGGAAATTATAATCATTTAAATCATCATTGTTTTCACGGAATAGTCTTATATATAGTCTTATATTATTAAAGCTATATAGATTTTCAAATTACTAAAAGAAAGAAAATACATTTATTTAGCACAGACTAAAAGACACAACACAATATATTGAATATAAGTAAAAACAAAAAAAGAAAAAAATACAAATAAAAAGTGTAAAGTGCGTTGTAAGATATTAGCAGGAATGTGTGCGTGCCCAATTCAGCAAAAATGCCCGACAACTAGTGCCTGACGCTGGTTTCCAACTAGACCTGAAGTGTGAGGTGACGGATGTAAATCAGTTTTGTAATGCGATGTATGTATAAGATAATAATAATAATGAATATTTCAATAGTTACATAAATTAAATGAAATATACAGGTACAGGTTACGCACTAGGTTTAACTTAGTAATTATTTTATTATAATTGCCGCGAATTGAATTATGATCAATATACAACGAAACAGCGCAATTTGCAAAAAACGTAAGAATATTTGAATTTCGCCTTGTCGACTTGACGGATTCCTTAAACAAACTTGAGATCCACCTCCGCGGATGTGAGCCCAACATCCGTAATATCTCTGATATCTGACGCGAAGTCAACATGAAGCACCGAAACGAATACCAAATGAACGTAGTTAGTTTTTGTTTGCGCAGTGGGTTTTTCCTCTAGAACAGCAAGTTACAATATGCATAAACAATTATCACAATATACTCTCAGTGACAAACAGAAAATGTCTGAGCAGCTCTCATGAAAAAATATAAAAATGAAACATGCTAAAGAATGCAACGCGCGAGGGAAACTTAAAGTAATTTTAGAAAAAACGGCCAAGTACGAGTCGGACTTTCACACATAGGGTCCCGTATCGTATTAGGATCCAGGAAAAGACTCCGAAAAAAACACGTTTCTTTTATGCGCCTTCAATTATTAACTTCTTTTTTGTAGCATCTATAGAAATACACTAGTTTATGAGATACAACCCGTAGACGGACGGACCGACGGATGGACAGCGGAGGCTTATTAATAGGGTTCCATTCAAATGAAAATATTTTATTTCCCATTAACCTACATAGGCACTTATGAAACGTCAGAAGCTAGGTGCTCGGTTCCAGTTGGTCGTTTCCTATGGGAAGAGCCCGCAAGAAACTCGTCGGTTACTCTTTTAAAAATAATGGCTTTTACAATGTTTTTAAATTACAGTATTACTAGGTATGAAAGGACATTGTAGGCCTGTCAACAAGTACCAGGTACTTAACAAAATAGAATGTGGTCTACAAATCTGGTTTGGCATACTTCGGGTACGGAACCCTAAAAATGAAAATGTTACTTTTTTAAGTAGGTAACTGAAGCAAAAGCAGCTCCAGGCATCTAAGTAATCGTAGGCGCGGGCTTGCGGACGGTGAGCAATAGGTAGCTCGCCGTCCGACAGGGACCAGGCCCGGGTCGACGGCGCGTTGTGTTCCACGCGCGCCTCAAAGAGATGTCAGCACCAACTGACGGGGTCCGGAAGGGCCAATGCCTGCCGGGGTTGCGGGTTTGTCTGAAAGGGATATCGCGACCTCGGCACACAGGCAACGGAAGGAACACGGGTGGGTTTTAGTCAGTAAAAGTCTGACACGCCCTCCCGCTCCACCCAGAGCGGGAGAAGTTATTTGATAATTTCCCATCCAAAAAAAAAAAGGCATCTAAGTAATGTATTCAAATAGCTTGGACTTACTCAAAAACCTAGCAGACGGAAACACTGAGACTTTACAAAATAAATATAACTGACTTTGAGTAAATGTTTTAATAAAAATCGGGCTTTTAACGAAAGTGCGTAACATTAATTTAATAGGTACTCGCGGAATCAGTGGCGTAGAATTTGGAGAATATTCATGTTGCAACTAACAACTGATCTAGAATATTACAAAAAAAAATGTGAGCCGTCACGGGACGCCTGGCAGATGTGAAACATCGACATTATTTTGTAAAAGTAATATGCAGAAAAGAACAGATTGTGATAGGAACTAAATATGTCATAATGATAAAATAAAATATTACGATTTTTTTTCCAGATAACGATGACTATTTATTGAATAAACATTTATGATGACTATTTATTGAATGAACACAATAGATAGAGTACTCATAGACTGTATATATATACCATCATATAGCGTGGCGATGCGTCGCCACGGCATGCGTCGCCACGCCAGAAATCGGTTTTACGTGCGGCTATAGATGTTTCACATCAAAAGTCTAGTTTAAATTTAAGGGCTATTTTTAATTTAATTACGTACACACATACATAAACTCACGCCTTATTTACATGGGGGTGGGCAGAAACTACAAAAAGCCCCTCGCTACGATCCTTACATACTCCTTTCACTTTACGAACATAGGTACATCAGTACCCTAATTACGTAATACACGATCAATCAGAATCTGAATCGTTTTGAAACAGATTGCTAATCCATTGCTTCGTACATTCGAAAGAAAAATCTGTTCAACAACGTAAATAACACAATGAATGTTGTTGACCTGTCAAAATGAAACAGATTAGTCGGAATTTTCAACGAAAATGTGTTGCGTAATTAGATAGCTGGTCATACACGCACGCCGGATGCAAGTAAAACGCACCTTACCTTTCTCTTCACCAATAGGATGGCTTACATTTTAATCGCGTAGGTATTGCACGAAAAATATTTTCCGCATTCTATTTCAAACCAACTAAAAATTATCTGGACATTTATGTATTTACGAGTATGTTATTTTCCTCACATTACTTACAACGTGGTAATGCTTGTTCAATTCGAATGACATAAACCAGCTCCGAATGAAACATGCAGTTTATTTCGCTACACTTAATTTTTCTTTTTGAACCTGTTTATTACCTAAGAAGCTTGAAGTTTAATAATTATTACTGGCCGTAAACTGACTCAAATTAGTTTTACCAAGGGGTATCGTGTTACCGTACGGCACAACATAGATGTAGCATAAATATGAAAATGTTCATTAATATTTTTCGAATGTATTCGGTTATATTACTTTACAAGTTATTGCGTATTCGTAAAGATCATTTTCACATAAAGCAGTAATAAAGATTGTTCATTTTGAATGTTGAGTTTTGCCGATGCTACATCTAAGTTGTGTCGCACACAGTAACTGGGATGTGGGAATCAGATAAGCAGTCGCTCCATGCAAAATTGCATAATCAGCCTATAATGTTCCCACTGCTGGGACAAACGCCTCCTCTTTCTGTGAGAGGGAGTGGGCCGTAACCCACCACGCGGGCCCAGTGCTTGTTGGTGGATGTCACATGTCTTCGATTTTTTTTATTCTAGGACATGCCGGTTTCCTCATGATGTTTTCCTTTACCGTTTTGAGAGCAGTGGTGATGAATTAATTTTATACAAAGTAAAGTGCCTGCTTGGGTTCGAACTCACGACCAACAAATGGTAAGTCGCAGCCGCTACTACTGGGCCACCACTGCTCCTAGGCTAGCTCCATGTAAAAAACTGGTGTTCAACTGCATCTAGTTAGACTGAAGGCCGACCCCAACATAGTTAGGAAAAGGCTAGGCTAGATGAAGGAACTTTTATCTGTCTCACTGCAGTGCAGAGGCTTTTTCTCATACAGATAAAGGACAACCACTGATGCCCTCGTTTATAATATAATAATAACAGCCTATTATTGTCCTACTGCAGGGCAGAGGCCGCTTCTTATACAGAGAAGGCACGAGCTTTGATCACTACGCTTGCTCAAGACGGGTAAATGATTTCAGACGCATATTGACTGATAAGTTCAGGTTTCCTCACGATGTTTTCCTTCACCGATGTCAGCAATCTCGAAGATAAACTCAGAAAGTATTCACACTTGCCCACTGTATTGGTGATTACTGAACATTTTAAGAACAAGTTTTCTTCATTAGAAATCAAAAGAAGAAAGCGGGTATTATGATGCATTAAACTCAGGTTCCTAAAACGTGGACTTTGAACCCGCATCAGTGTGTCTCAGAAATTAGTCCATTAGTATCTGGGTCACTACGAGATAGGTACGTTAAACAAAAGAATATCACTCTCGTCGCTTAATTAAGTATACAGCATACTCTTATTAACATCAGCCCCGTAACAACAAAAGAATTCCAAATATTATCTCCGTAAGATAAAAGAAATCAATCATAATAGACCCATCTTTAGACGTTGACATAATGAAAACAATGTCTCCAACAACCCATCCAGTTCTTGACCTAATTCTCCGCCGCTTAACCTCAATCACAATCATGTAACTTTCCCCCTATTTTGATAGAGTTGCGCAAATATAAAAGTTTGTCGAGAAAAAATACAATCGATGTTAATTCCAAGGGGTGAGTTGCGTAAACACTTGGCAGATTGCCGTCCCCCATAGCTCAGTACCCCATCGGTGGTTATATGGATACCATGTCACATTTGTATCCCATATTTGCCTACTTCGGGGTAAGATTTTTTTAACTAACCCATAAAATTGCCCATTAATTTTCTACTTCCTCAAAAATTCTCAATAAAAAAATGAATTTTAGTTCCAGTTTTAATTCAATTGTTTTTGTTAACGCATGCGTCCTGGTTGTTTTTGTATGGGATGACGTCAGTGTTTACCCGGCGAAGTGAAATAGGTCATTGGTTATTTGATGTGTGGTGTCGATTGGTAGTTTTATATTCAGTCGTGTTTTATTCATGTAGTGACAAGTTTAGTGTTGTGTTGTTGAAATAGAGGTGTAAGGGACGTTTAGCTTTGATTCGTCGTTTGTCGTGAAATGTAGGGATGAAGCACCGTTGGACTGATTTTGACTATAGTTCTTGGTACGTCGTTTTGTAGCTACTAAAATATTTTAACCGCCATCGCGACTTAAATTTTTATAA
This sequence comes from Agrochola circellaris, assembly GCA_914767755.1. Lineage (NCBI taxonomy): Eukaryota > Metazoa > Arthropoda > Insecta > Lepidoptera > Noctuidae > Agrochola > Agrochola circellaris. The sequence continues at coordinate 1,722,871 of OU611848.1, forward strand.
GATTTTTCTTATCAGTGCAGCAGGCAGGATCGTAGCAGGTGGCTTTCTTCAGTTCCTGCCTACCCCTTGGCTTGAGGTTTTGCTTGTGTGATTAATTTTTTTCTTCTCGTTTCAATGACTCATATTTTGTCCGACCAGTATTTAGCGACCGTAAATGATAAGAAGTGCATGTTCTGTGAAGCGACTGCCATCTCGCCTTCTGTACCTAATGACTGGACAATATCATCCAATCAAATACATTGATACTGATGTTTGTTGTGTGTGTGAAAAGTTCTATATGTTTGGATATGCTGATTAAATTTGTTTATTTCCTAGTATGGTGTCAACATCGTATCACCTTTACATCGTATTTTTTTGTTGCTTTTGTGATCTGTATTTGATTACTAGTTTATTTATTTAGAAGTATAAAACTTATGTATTAGGTATGTTGAAACCGTTTTGTACTCCCCGTCACTTGTTCCTAGAGCTTCATTAGAAATTCAGCGTCAGACATCATTTGTCTGGCATTATTGCTGAAATGAACCTTTTTGGCACAGCTCTGACACATTATTGTTAAAATATTATTTTCACTTTTTTATTTGGTATTTTGTGTTTCACGAACTGTATCCAAATTAACATAATTCTTTCTTTCTTTCTTTCTTTCTTTTTTTCTTTCTTTCTTTCTTTCTTTCTTTCTGTCTTTCTTTCTTTCTTTCTTTAACAGTTGTCGGTTCCTTCGTGGGGTACGCAGACAGGGGCTCGTGGCAAAATCAAAACAGCCACACGGTTTCATCAAGGTTGAGCTGCGCTTGATGCAGAACGGTTAAAAATGTTTACCATCTATACGTAGTATACTAAGAAAAAGAGTACGGTAAAAGATTTACTTTTACCATACTCAACAGTGTGTCTGTTTCCTATTATTCATTTTACTTTATTATTATTTTCAAACTCAAACTCAAACTCAAAGCATTTATTTCAATTATTAAACCATTTACAGGCACTTTTGAATAGTCAAATAGTCGGTCAGTTAGTCAGAAAGTTGAAACTAGTTGCCCATGCCAAAACGTAGATCTTTATGGAGAAGAACGGGCAAGAAACTCCAAGGACACTCTTTTAAATATAGAAAATTACACAATCCTGGGTACATTATTCTTGTTGCTTCTATAATTATGTGAGAACAATGTACAAGTTCTACTTAGTATTCATTTGATTAGGTTACCTGATTACCTGAGACAGCAGACCTTCATACTCATGCGTTAAAACATTAATAATTTATATCGTATTTGTAGATTTAAAATAGTTTAAATTATGATGAGGCTGACATGCCACTGTGGACAAAATCCTCTTATACAATTTTAAAATAAATAATGAAAAACTACGCATTCTGATACCGCGATGTCGGCGACCGTTCATTATTTATCGAGACCCTTCCGCGCCTCGCAAAGCACGTATAAGCCGTTGGCCTCGGCTCTCAACAGATCTAGATCTTTGACAGTCGTTACGGTTAGTTAGAAGCCCGAAAATCTCACAACCACTACATATTACCAAGTGGTATTGTATTAACCGGTACCTGGGTTGTGGAGATCATATAGGCAGTCGCTCCATGTAAGATACTGGTATTCAGCTGCGTCCGGTTAGACTAGAAGTCGTCCTCAACATAGCCCAACTATGTTGAGGACGACTTCTAGTCTAGTCAAAAGGCTAGGTAGATAATGATTCAAAAACTTAAAAAGCAAGCTCTCAAACCACAACGAAATATTAACATAAACCACATCGTAATTTGCAAAGAAAACATATTTACGTAACCTGTAAGCTCTACATGAGCTCAAAAATATTTATGTTTCCCTAAAGTTAATGTTTTTCTTACTCATTTAGTTAACTCAAGTGGGTAAAGGGAAGGCTTAACTTTCCAAAATACGGAGATTTCGTAATGAAATGAAAACATTGTGTTGGAGACTTTTATTAGTTTTGAGAAGCCTTTTATAATCTGTTGTATATTTAGGGACTATGGTTTATTAAAACTTATGTTTGCGTTGACCTTTTCGTACGCTAAGGCACCTGTCCCGGCGCCAACGAGGAAGCGACTGGTTATCAACGATTTACTCGATCAAGAAACGTACCCAAGATCGTAGGTCGGTGCGTGGATGGGTGTCCATCCTTAACATACCGAGCCCCTTCGTGCCTCGGAAAGCACATTAAGCAGTTGGTTCCGGCTGTCAGTCATAGATCTTTGACAGTCGTTACGGGTAGAAGCCCGAAAGAGGTGTTACCCAGTAACTGGGTTGTGGATATCAGATTAGCAGTCGCTCCTTAAAAACTGGTATTCAGCTGCATCCGGTTAGACTGGAAGCCGACTCCAACATTGTTGGGAAAAGACTAGCCAGATTGATGGATTGTTCAGGTAGTGGTCAAACGCGAGTGTATCCAATATAGCTGACTAGCTGTAGCCTTTACCCAACTATGTTAGGGTCGACTTCCAGTTTAACTAGATGCAGCTGAATACCAGTATTTTACATGGAGCGACTGCCTATTTGACCTCCACAACCCAGTTACTGAGTAACACGATAGCCCTTCTTAAGACTTCTTGTCAGACATTTGGGCTTCTGACTCCCAGTAACGACTGTCAAAGATCTACGAATGACAGCCGAGACCAACGGCTTAACGTGCTTTCCGAGGCACGGAGGGGTCTCGATATTTAATGGATGGTCACCCATCCACGAACCGATCGCGGCAAGCGTAGCTTAACCTTCGATAGACCCGTGCAGCTGTTATTAGTTAGCCGAGCAATATTCTCTATTATTTACTTTGGCTATGATTTGAAAAAAGTCAGGTCAACGGTCAGATTTGTTTATGCTTAATCTGTGTCGATATGTTTTGACACTATCTTTCCCTATCAAATTCGTTGATTGATTGACTGGCGATGGATCTTCGGTAATTAAAAGAAAACATTATAGCCCGTGTTTGTTGTTTCAGTTAACGTTGTTTAAAATATTCGCTGAAACGTATGCGTTGATATTAAACAATGTTTTTTTCCAAGAGGTGAATAACGGTCGGAGTTTCCTTTTTAATATGCTTTATTTGATGCTAGATTAATTTTATCATGAACGTTTAGTGAAATAGCGGATGTTGATTTTATAGGTATGAGAAACAGGGTGTAAATATTCTCATCCTCCATAGAAAAGAGAGGATACTCCGACCAAACGGGTGTTGTGTGTGTTGGGTGGGCTACTGCACGACGATAAATGTTGGAACGTTGTATATACCAATGTGAATCACGCGTTGAACTTTTCTTGCACGATGCAGGATTTTGCGTGACGTCAGTGTGATGCGTAGTTCACATGTGGAGTTGTAGATGTCGCCACTAAAATGTGGCGACATCTTAAAATGAGTTGAAAGATTTAGTGTTACAATTTGATTGAAAGCGCCTCTTGGTGTTTTCCCACAACAGTATTCTTCCGTTTTTACAAAACATTTTGCTACAACTATTTATCTTAGCCCTCAGCTATTCCCGAGACCATGATATGCCTAGCCTTTTCATAACTATGTTGGGATCGGCTTCCAGTCTAACCAGATGCAGCTGAAAACCAATATTTTACATGAAGCGACTTGAGCGACCCCTTGGTAAGACTGGTTGTCAGACTTTCGGGCTTCTCACGACCCGTGACGACTGTCAAAGATCCACGAACGATAGCTGAGACCAACGGCTTAACGTTCTTTCCGAAGCACGGAGGGGTCTTGGTATATAAAGATGGTCACCTATCCACGGACCAACTGCGGCATGCGTAGCTTTACCTGATCGATCGACCCGTGCGACTGTTATTACTTTGCCATAAGCCCCTTCCATTCCCGAGCTATTCCAGAGTCCAAAATCACTTATAATCACAATACAACTGGTACTCAAACCTCATCATCTGTTCTTTCCAGTTCTACCTCCTCTTCATGGTAGTGTTCTTCATAATCCTGTGCCTGGTCTGCATCATGGTGCTCCTCTGGTACAACAGACGTTACAACCTGGAGGTGCAATCCACCACCGAGCCCCGGGAAGACACCCCCATGAGGAGACCGTGCCTTAGTGAATTCTAACCTTGTGCCTACGAATTAAGGTGTATATTTTATTGGAGCTCAATTTAAAAGTGATAGTAATCGTCCCATACAGATAGATGCCAGATAAAGAAAATAAATAAATAAAAATAGGTTTATTTGTCACAGAAACAAGTGAATACAAAAAGATGAAGATTAATAAGAAGTTGAATTTAATATGAAAATATTAAGGAAGTATTCTGGCCCATACCTAAAGAAATTATTTAGGTACTTATTTCCATAGTTGTTTATTGTATTTTGATTAACCAACAGCCGACATGGTCGGCGTTTAAATTATGGGGGCAAAGACTTCTTTCTGACTTATATTTTTGGGAATTCAAACATAAAAATGTGTAGAAATTATAATGAAAAGTATGTGATATTGTAAATTAGTCTTTACAGAACCATTTATTATTTATTTAACACCCCGGAACGTTGGTTTAAATATTGGTATAATCATAAAAATGGTTAACCATTTTGATTTACATTAGTCAATAAATTAAACATTAATTTCCCTACATTTACGTCCAAATAAAATGTATTTACATAAAACTATTTACCAGAAACGTGATACGTGCAACTGTGCTCTTATACAATGCATTTTAATGTTAATAACGACGAAGTGCCATTTTGAGTCTTAGCTGTGTAACGTAAGGTTCATTTTACGACGACTGATTCAGTGCCAAATAAAATTTAATTGTAAATGGTGTGGAGTTTTATTTAATATTGGAATTCCGTTACAAAGTGTAGTATTGTTCTCATTTTATTTTCATTTGGAACAAGCAGATACAGGTGCAGGAGGCGCTCAGTAGTCCAGCACCCATTTTTTTTCGCCCATTATTGGATTTCTATAGGAATTGTCAGCTAACTAGTAAGAAATAATTTTAACACAGATTTGGAAAGTAAAAAATCTTTATTAGTTTAGGTAATAATACTTACTCGAATCAGACCGGACTGCAGAACGATAACGATCAATGCGCGCGCTCTGTAATCCGTCACTTTTGTATTAAACCTGCCGGATTACAAAGTAGGAGACGGATATATATCGTAGGAGTGCTAAGTTTGAAGACTATTGGACGTGTCAGATTAGTGAACGCCGGATTACCGAGCGCCTACTGTATTTATGTATAATAGTATTAATTGCCATTACCAATGATACAGCTTCCCTCGTGATATAATTTTATTCTTAATTGCTTCTGCCGGCGGCTTTGTCCGCGTGTATTTGTGCCCCCGATCCCCTTTTACATCGCATCGCCCGCCCGCGTTATTATTTTTCGCTTTCTGACGTTTTTGTCGGCTCCTGAGTATCGTAGCGTGATATTTAATACCCTATAACGTTACTCTAGAATTGGGCTATCAAATCCAAATAGTAGTTCTAGAGATTAGCGAGTTCATACAAACAAACTTACTCTTCAGCTATAGTATTAGTAATATAGATGTTACTAAGTTCCTGGTTTAATCCAAGGCCGTTTGGAATTGTATAAGATTCTTTAACAACTGTTTTTTTTTTGTTTTTCATCGATTTTGCAGAAACTTTTAGTTTATATAGTCAATCTGCCTAGCCTTTTCCCAACTATGTTGAGGTCGGCTTTCAGTCAAACCGGATGCGGACTACCAGTATATTATATTGAGCGACTTCCTATCTGACCTCCGCGGACCAGTTACTGGGTAATACGAAACCCCTAGGGGATGGTTGTCAGACTTTCGGGATTCCGACTTTCCCGTAACGGCTGTCAAAGATCTACAAATGACTGCTGTGTCCAACGTCTTAACATGCTTTCCGAGGCACGGAGGGGCGTCGATACGTAATGGATTGAATGTTACCCATCCACGAAACGACCGCGGCAAGCCGCGTAGACCATTTTTGGATTCAGGGATCCGTTTGCGAAATATTAAGCTTAACTGATTTTTTTTATTAGTGTCAAGTGTCCTGCCAGCTAAATGGTTGTACTTGGATTTGTGAAAAAACAGCGGTAGTATATATAACGAAATTAAAAGGAAAACTATCAGAGCTAAGTAGGCTGTACAGGTTAACGAGTAATAATAAACCAACTTAAATGTGCAGTTTGAAAAACATGATCTCCCATATATTCCGTATGGGAGAACATGTTTTTCATAGCTAGAAAACCGCCGGGCGAAAAGTTTCTGCTGGCGAGAATGGATTGTGTTTTGTTTTCGTCGTGTTTGATGAGAGGGGTAGGTAGGTAAGTGTTGCGCGGGTTGAATTTGAACTTTTGCTTGCTTTATGCGCCCTCTTAACCTTCAGTCGACCCGAGCGGGTGTTATTATTTTACCACGAGCCCCATCATTTATGTATAGTAAGGTAAAGTCTCCCAAGACATAGTTCATATTTACAATGTCAATGACATGTGAAGACAATTTAACTTTATAAGTAACAAATTCAGCTATTTGTCTTACTTTAAAGACGCTATCTAGATATTAATATAACTTGAAATCCTGACTACAATTCCAATTTATATTAAACGGTGACCCTAGAGACATTTTATTTATCGAAGCATGTAATTTTCATGCTACAGTAGCTCCCTCTGGATTTATCTTCGGAATTGTCTGAAGATGACGGGGCAAACTGCAATGTTGTTCCAATTTTCCTACCAATAAGAGAAGGGTTTTGGCCAGCTGTGGGATTGTATGGGCTAACAGTGGTAGTAGTGAGAAGTCATAAACATTTTTCGGTGGTAAATTCACAGTCTAAATTTAGAAGATCTTTAGCAATTAAGATTTGAATGGCAATTGTTTTTTATCCTCTTCGCTAGGAATTCCCAATCTTTCAACATTCGTGCCCTAGGGGGGCACGAACTTTCAACATTCATGCCCCCCTAACTTTATTTTAAAAACACTACGCTGTCGAGTTACTTTGTTTACATAAGTAGAAACGCATAAGAATGCAAAGTGAGTGAAAGAGAGGTCGAAAATATTTACACCCGCTTGTATAGATTATATTTACTTTTGATCATTCAAACAGAAATAGGAGTTACTTTGTCGAGAATGGCAGAAAAACTCAAGAATTGTGAGAATGCATAATGTAAGAGCGAACAATGCGAGCTTAAAAAATGTTGTTCAATTTCGGATTCGTTACATACTTTTGACCTCATACAGAAAAAGGAGTTACTTTGTCGAATTATGCAGAAAATTTTAAGAATCAAGAGAATATAGAATGGAAGCTCAAAAATTGTTTGCTCCAATTCTGCCGTCTCGGATAGGTTCGGTTTTGTTTAGTCCATTCATACAGAACTAGAAAAACTTGTTTTGTCGACTAGTGCAAAAAGCTGAACCGCATTTTACAGTACCTAAGTAATTATTCTGAAATGTTTGGGTTTTGGAAACAGTCTTTTAACCTTTTCTAATATCAGGAACATAAAATTTTATAAATCTATACTTTCGTATTGAAGCCGCCGCGCCCTCCGTTGGGTATCCCTGCCTACGGGGTAGCCCATGGCCTGTATCTCACCTGATGGTAAGTGATGATCTGGCCGAATACTGGCTATCTTACCTCTAACTGGCGAAACACGACAATGCTGTTAACATTGTTGTTATGACGACAGACTTAGATAAGATGGTAGTAGCTAGCCAGACGGACTTAGAATAAGCCCTACTTCCAACCAAAGTGAGCAAAAAAAAATTACCTCCACTGGGGATCGAAACTGTGACCTCTGGGGCTGAGAGAGGTGGTCTAACCACTAGACCAGAGAGGCGGTTAAAATAATTTCAGTTCGGAAGGCATTTCTTTAACACAACACATAACATCCCGCCTGTAATACTCGAAGGGTTAGGCAGAGGTGTACCTTTGTACACCCACATTTTGCCAGTTATGTTTAAGTTCCATGTAACAGGGGAATAGCTTATTGTCATCAACTTTTCGCCAGTTATAAAAAAAACACCTGTTCCATACATTTTGACCGTGTAGTTATTCCACATTTATGAAACAGCTGTTTTTTTTTTATAATTCACGAAACAATTTAATTTTTATATTCAGGTATCCTGTACATACCTGAATATCCCGTGACTGTTCAGCTCTTTCCGGTTAGTTCCTTAACTAGTAGTAAATGACTTCCAAAACCATGTTTCAATAACATTCTACACCGACAAACATTGTCGCAGACCCATAAATCTGAACCATCGTCTAACCAGGCTATAAAAGACTTCAAATAATCAGTATTACTTTACATTGAACAGTTAAAATAAGCGTTAAAGTGTAACTAATAAAAAGTAACGACGTTAAGAGCGGCGACGGTTTTAACGTTGATATAAAAGGTTTAGAGGCGGCACTCCTGTGAGTGGTAACAGCGATTTAAGCGATAAAAAAATATTAAACACAAAATTACAAGGTATGCAGGAAGTATACGCGATGGAGGGCTCACGGTATCATCAAGTAATCGTGGATAGCAAGAAATCACCGAAAAATAGCACACCTGCAGTGACGATTGTAAGAGGTTTGAGGTTGATCAAGAGAATACCAACACGCTAAACAAGTTAATTTAAAAAACCCCCAATCAACAGATGTACGGTTACGAGCATAAATATATTACTATGTATAGCTAGGCAAAAATATCTGATTCCATGATCATTTGTGGAAGGCATGCAAAAGTGGCAGCACAAATACGTGACATCGAAGGAACATCAGAACGTGTCACTTCTTAGAATATAATTATATCGGACATGTCTTGCGTTATATATACCTACTCAGTTATATTCAGAAGAATGTGATACTTCGTTGTGACCAATAATATCTGACATCACTTTGGCCGCATAAAAACATGACAGTGTAATGTTCGAGTTGTCTTCTATAAAGCAATCAGTGTTGCTCATATTGCAAAAAATCTGACATCCTACTGGCAGCAAATGAAACATTGAAAAACGGTGTTTCTTCTCAGTTGTAGTCACAGAAGAAATAACAACCTAATCAAGCTTTAAATTAATATCATTGACATCTTTAGAAATCGTCTCTTTTATAAACAACTTTCAGAATATCATTTATCAAATTAAAATTACACTTTTAAGATCCAGTGTCGGTAACTAGTTGCCAATTCATTTCAATAGAACTCTCCGTACAATGTTAATCAGTCTCAAATAGTTTCTCTATTTACTCATTAACAAAAGCCTTCAACAAAACCTAGTCCTAACTAGTTCTATAGCTTAGTAATTCCATCGCAATCAGTGTGACAAAGTTCTGAAAGGTTAAAAGGCCTGATTACATGGCTGGTCGCAGATCGACGCGTTTTGGAACGAAACTGATTCAATTTGGATCCTTTGAGGTTTTATTTAGAATTATAAAATGTAAGTGTGTTTCCAGCCAGTCTGGGCTAAGTTATTCAGCGTAGATTTGGATTTCTTTTATGAAAATGTGGCACTTATTTGAATATAATGGGACCCGGGTATTTTCAGAGGATTTTTTTGAATTACTTAGTACATTGTTCTTTGTTTCCGTTGGCCAAATTAGACATACATTTTGACTAACTTATTCACATCTGAGAGAGAATGTCGTCCATTTATTTTTGCCAGTCTGTTGGAAATTATGATATATAAACAGTAACAGCGGTCACATTGCGCTATCGCGATAAGAAGAATAGAAATTCGATCTCAGAAGTTAAATCCAGGTTTGTCCATGATTTTTTATTTCCAGAAATCTTAGCGTAATCAGTAAAGGTTTAGAATAATCACTTAACAAAGATCTATACATACATTATGGTATTGAAAAAGTCGCATTACGAACTTGCTCCGATTTCTATATTTTTTTGAGCACCACAGACAAGAAAATTCCACAACTGTGCTTGCATTTGCATAAACAATATTGGTAGACACGAAAATATGCTCAAACATAAAACTTAAAAACAACATTTTTATCACAACGATAATAACATTTAAGTTATAACTTGTTTGCGCTAATTGTGCTCGTAACTCTGCTTACTCCAGAGCGACGCGAGCGCCCGCCGCGGCGTCACATGCTCCAGCAGCTGTTATTTTATTAATTACTAACTTATAACGATGTTTCACGTTAGATAGGGTTGCCGCGAGCACTGCCTTGTCTAGGAGAATGTTTCACAGTTGTTTTCATTAAAAAAGAAAATAAGTTTGCTTAGTGTTTTCTTCTGTTGCTAACTCCGATACCATACTTTCTAGGCGAATTTTGACATTGTGTAGGCTACGAATGTCTACTTATAATAGTTCGGAAGGCATTTATTTAACATAACATCACGCCTGTTATCCCCGAATGGTTACGCAGCGGTGTACCTATAGCTATAGTACCACAATACACACACACACACACACACACACACCACACACCACACCACACCACACCACACCACACCACACCACACACCACACCACACCACACCACACCACACCACACCACACCACACCACACTATACCACACCACACCACACCACACCACACATACCACACCACACCACACACACCACACACACCACACCACATCACCATATCACCACATTTCGCCAGTTATGTTTAAGTCCCATGTAATAGGGGGCGAGCCTGTTGCCATCAACTGGGTATAAATCGAAACTCTGGGCTGCTACTGAGAAGTTCTTGATTAAAAAGCTCAATAACACTTTGCCCGACCTGGGAATCGAACCCAGGACCTCATGCTCAGCAGCAGCGCTTGCGACCACTGGACCAACGGGGCAGTCATTAATTTATGTTACCAATAATGTAATTTCTTGTTGTTGCAATTAATTGTTAATGACGGCTAAGGGCCGGCGCTCACGGCATGGCAAAGGATATTTATGCATCGAAGAGAAATATAACTTATGTGTATGACAATACAATTTAAATTTCAATGATGACGCCTAAAGACGTCGCGGCTAGCCGCGGCATGCCTAAGGATACTGCGGCATTGGTGATTTCAATTTTATTGTCATACTATTAAGTTATATTTCTAGTTGTCGCATAAATATCCCTTGCCGTGCCGCCAGTGAGCCGGGCCCTAGAACTTACTGTTGCGGCTTACTGTGTGGTTCAGAAGTGTACATTACATTCGTGTTTTCAGACTGTCCATGTAGTGTGTCAGTGGAATTTCTCGTACGAATATTGTCCGTATATTGTCGGTTATTTAAAATTTTGTACCTTTTAAATGTGTATATATTAAATATGATTTACATGCTCATATGTCGGCAGAACATGGAGGACTATTTAATTTAATTTAATAGAGTGTCCTGGAGTTTCTCAATACTCAATACTCAATACTTTATTGCATTCCATAATGTGAGATAAAACAGTTGGTATGTTAGACATTGTATCAATCATGGACCCTGTCGGGCACAGCAAAGTTAATTAAATGTTAATAGGAGAGAGGATGAAGGCGCTTTTTGTTTAGAAGAATTAAATGAAAATATATTACTATTTACACACACACACTTACACACTTTTTACTTTTTCTATACTATTATTATTTCTTGCCCGTTCTTCTCCATAGGAACCTACTACGCTTCGGAATGGGTAACTAGCTTCATCTTTCTCACTGACCGACCCCTTGACAATTCAAAAGTGCCTGTAACTGGTTTAATTAAAATAAAATGCTTTGAGTTTAAGATCAGGGTCAGGAAAACATTGATCAAATCAATGTTTTTTGTCGGATTTCTCCTTCACTGCATATTAATATTAGCTAGCGTGAAATGTGACACATAATAATCTACATATAGGCAGCTTTTATCTTGCCAAATTATAATATTTACACAGCACCCTCTCGCGACATATGGTCTTACTTGTAATTCCCAGAAACGTATTAAAGTTAATAAATTACGGTTTGTGTGTTTCTCGCGGTAACCGTAAATCCCGAAACTTCGCTCCCCACATGTTATAATTAATTAATGTTTAATCTTTTGTTTACTGTTTTACTTACACTAATGAATCAACAAGGATCTAAAGTTAATTTAGATTAATTTAAAGCTTGAAAGTTCAATCAACCGGTAACTTGGCTTTCTTTGACGGTCTAGTGTAAAACTGTTTTCATTATTTTGTCTAAGCTTTGCATTTTAAGATAAAATTGTTTTTCAAACGATTCTCGAAATGCCACCAGGGCCCTGTTTAGTAAATGTTACAATCCTACAATTTTGTAAAAATGTCACATATTTGTTAAGTTTTAGGTACTGCATGTGCTGTTTAATAAACCTTACAAATATGTTAGAAAGTTACAAGTATATAGCTTACAATTATCTAAATCTAAATGCTGTTTAATAAACATTTACATTTGTTGAAAACGCCTGTAGATTTCGATGAGGATATTGTATTTACAAATATGTAGTTGTAAGTTTGAATTTACATAAAATGTAAATTTTAAAATTTGCTCGGTCGGTGTAAGGGCTACATTTCTCTTCGTATTGTGTTCAAATAAATGCTGTACTTTTGTTACGATATACCCGAAATTTTTCCTTGATCGTAAAATGTGTCACATTAAAAGTAAAATGTATCCTTTTACGAAAAATTCGCCGTTGTCGTTCAATCACATATACATCATCACTAACATTCGCTATTCACTTTCACTATTCTTTGTTAGAAACATTTTTTGGCATATAATATTTTTTTTTTTTTAGTTGAGGCACAAAATTGTAAAGTTTTGACACACCATGAGACCACCTGTGAGAATTATACTACAATTTACAAAATATGTAAGCTTGTTGTTACAATTATGTGTTCAATAAATTAGTTTTCCCTACAAATATGTAAATTTACACTTGTAAAGTGAAAATGATTATTAAACAGAAGTATGTAAAGTTGTAGGTACAATTTTACAATTTTGTAAATTTTCCACCATGACAAATTTGTAACTTGTGATTTTTACTAAACAGAAACTTGTAAAATTTTAGCCTATTATCTACAATTTACAATTTGTAAGTTTTATTAAATAAGGACCAGGAGAAGAGGAAAAATGACCACACACATGGAGACCCATAGAAGATTTCTGTTAGACCAGCAATTTTGATTCAGCTTCTAACGTATATAATTAGTCATTAAGGGTTTAAATGTATTAAAGCAAAAAAAAAAGAGTTAATATAGTAAAACCTCCACGAAGGCTCGTGGAACTTCTGAAATTAAACTTTTGACTTTATAGTGTTTTTTATACAAAAAAGTGCGGAGCGGTCAGTGGGTAGTGTCCGTTAAAATATGAAAATGAGTTGCATAGAAAATTTACGAAAGTGCTGTAGGAGGATTTTGCAATGCAATATAGTGTTACGTCGACGTCGGTTGTTGATGTCACTCGCGTACCGATCCTTCAGTGCTACACTATACTGCCTCAATCGGATATCAATCGGAGTGAGTTTTGAGAAAATTTTACTTTATACACGTAGCGTCTTGGTACGCCTGACCGACGCGCGACGGTACTCGATGGACGTCAGCGTAAAGTCCGTAGCCGACTGCACGCAGCAGCTGCAGGTGACGTGTCATCGCGGCACTACTGGTTTCTAGTATTTTTATGAAATACCGTGTCGCTAAGTACGGAAGGTATTGTGTAGAAATAGAAAACAGTAGTGTCGCGACGACCTGCCGCCTACTGCTGCTGCCTGCAGTCGGCTACGGAATTGTACCTTTACAGTATTTGCAGCCTTAGTGTGTCGCCTTGTGTTTCGTTTTATGACAGCGGCTGCCACGAGCATTAGCGTTAATATTTGAATATACAATGTCGCCCATGGGCATGTGCCCGCCCGTATTTTTCTGAATATTCATGACAAATTATCCTGGCGATATATCTTTAATTTTGTTTTTATGGACCTACTGGTTTTTTTTCTTTTAAAGTTAATTTTCGATAATTTTGCATGAGTATTCAGAAAAATACGAGCAGGCCCATGAGCGACGTTGTATAGCATGTCCTTGTAACTGCTGTCCATCCTCTTAAAATCTTACCGTGGAAACTTAGTGAAGTGAGCTGTAAAATCTTACCGTGAAAACTTAGTGAATATTAGCGCTGCGCTTTATTTAATAAGGACTATTTAAAAAAGTAGATTATTCTTATGTGATCATGTTGCCGTGCGATGGCAAAGTCATTCTATTTATTTAAATAGATAGGTACTGAATAAATTAACAGACTTGGTTTTACATTAAATCTCATATCTTTTTGCGTTAGAAGAACTGCGTTGCGAGACTTATTTTTGCGTGTTATGTTTTTGACGAGATCACAGTTTTTTACAGAAAAGACAGGCAACTGTGTGTGTTATCTGACTACTGCTAAAACAACTCGAAACACATCACATGTCATGGTATACGAATCTGTATTTGATGTTCGCCTGTCATTACTTTCTAACTAGACATATATAAGGTCTTGTTCATACAGGCGTAATGGGCCGGGGGACGGGCGACCCTTGTAATCAAATGTGCCCAGGCCTAAGCGAATTTTAAACAAATTAGATGCCTGCCTAACGTGATTAATTCGCAAATGTGACACGCCTGTATACGAAGGTTATGTAGGTAATTAGGTACCCTCCACCCGGGAAAGAAAAAGGGTTATTGTATGTTAGTTCAACGAACATAAACTTTTTTATACAGGGTCGAATTTAATTAGCTGACAAAACTACGCAGACGTGATGGATATCAAATTATATTCTCTCTGTTAGTTAATAATTAGGTATACGGTTTATATTCTCTCTGTTAGTTTCAGTGTTTTAATACCAGTAGTTCACACCACGCGCAATTTGTTTACCGACTTCCAAAAAGGAGGAGGTTGTATGTTCGATGCGTATGTTTTTTTTTTTATCTTCCCAAGTTGTTCCCATATAAATTTTATTAACTTTGCTTCGATAGTTTTTGAGTAAGCTTCAATAATAATGTATTTTTCCCACTTAGTATTTTGTGGATGATATGATGATAACTTCCTGTCACTGTTATTTACATAGCAAGTAGTGCTATTCGAATTTGTGTGGGGTAGGTACCACAACTAAAAGGTGAAAAATAAAACCTACTTCAAAAAAAAAAAAAAAATTACTTCCAAAAAAAAAACACTATAAAGTGAAAAATAACTTTAATTTCGGAAATCGGTGGCAAAAAATGAAAAATGAAAATCAAAGACACTGACTTCAGAAATTAAAGTTATTTTTCACTTTGTAGTCTTTTTTTTTTTGGAAGTCTGTTGTTTTTTTAAAGTTTTTGTTATTGATTGTTATTGCTCTCTGGTTTATTTTTCACGCATCCACAAACTGTCCGCAACTAGTCTAGCTTAACCTCATGATCTTAGATGTTGATTCTGATAGTATGTTAATCCTATGAAAATAACGTTTTCGTTACGCAAAACGATAAAAAAATCACAGAATATTATTATGGAATTCCCTTAGTTTGTCGATGAATTATTAATATGTATTTGGTCGGGGCGGAGTAATCCCTATTTCCTGTTTGATAGGAAAATTCTAACTTCCGGGGCCGGAAAATTCCGCTGAATAATCCACCTTGAACGATTTGGTTCATTTAATCACTAACCATGTATTTTTATGTTAAAACAAACTTTAAATTAAACTAGGAGTACTTGAAATTCAATTGCTTTTTGTAAACAGTAATAATGACGTCCAAAACGGTCACCCATCCATGGACCGACCGCGGTCAGCGCAGCTTAACCTTGCAGATCTATCGATTCATGCGGTTATGACGACTGAAATTGGCTGTATGACGCGCAGTACATTTTTAAACAGCTGAATAAAATAGCTATAGAATAGAATTAGAATAGAATTATCTTTATTCAAGTATCATGACTCAAAATGATTAGTAAGACTTACAACTATATTAGTTAAAACGACTACGATACTTAGTGGACACAAAAAGAAACAAACAGTACTGGGTCACCGTTGTGGCAACCCATGTGCGATGGCACAACAGCGACCCACGAAAACACAGTCTAGACGACTTGAAATCATGCTTAGGATACTGTTGGAGCTGCTCCACACCCTGGACCCGCACCATGGAAGCGCACCTTTTGCGCATGGTTGTGTAGAAAGAATCGTATATCGCTATGCAGTCCGTATGATGGGACCCCTTAGCTTACTTAAATGGATAAAGTGGAATAGCCGAAGCAGAATCTCCAAAAACAATAAGCCAAAAAAAGATATTTTCTATCTGTGTTGATTTGCTGCTTCGGGAGTCGACTCATCTTTATATGCGACAATATCGACGAATACATACGGCACTTATGTACGTATATTGAAAAAAAAAATGTTGAAGGTATCAAGACGACCTTGACATTCGCGAGCCAATTGCCAACAACGTGGTACAAACGTTTACATCAGGGCCTGAATTACCCAAAAATTAAGTTACCTTTAAATTTCGGTATGACGTTACATAAGGGTTACCACAATATTTCGATACCGTTCTTTTTTTCAGTAGCGGAATTTTGAGGTTGGAAATGCATACCGGTATATTTCGGTAGAAGTATCGGTACCTTTATGAATATATTGGTAGCAGACCTTAGCCTTTATAAATGTATCGGTAGCAGTACCTAAACCTTCATAAATATACAAGTTCTAACGTGTTCGAGCACCCCGCGCACCCGCGCCGCGCCGTCTCAAATGTTTTTCGGTACCGAAATCGTGTAAAGGTTAAATAACGGTATAGCTCAACCCTTTTTTTAAACCGGTACCGGTATATGTTTGAGGTATCTTAACCTTTAACCGTAACCGTTTTCAGTCCCTGGTTTACATGAAAACATCTATACGCTTAAAATTATTGAAGCTTCTCACGCGCGGGTATTAAAGTAAAGTAGAGCCTGTTATATCACTGGTCTCCTGTATATCTTCCCCTCGTAATAAAGGCTTGTGATAAAGGCAATAAGTCGTCTTTATCAGAAGAGGTCTTATTATCTTTTCTGCGTGGATATGCGGTCGAGGAGATGTAAGTAAATGAAAGTCAAGTAATCACAAGTCTGATCAGGGAATGAACAATAATGTAAGCGACGTTCCACTGAGTACGTGAGGCGCGAGCTTTGCATTGAACTGCAAAGGGTAGTGACAATCATCACCAATATCACAGTCACAATAAAACAAAGTCGGCTTTTCGATCGATCTCCTTTAATCTTTATTTGTTTTCCATTTTTGCGGGCCACCTCAGAACCGGGGTTACGTCAATTTGACAGCTGCCAAATTTGTTCTAAAATCAATTTTTAGCGTAAAAAGCTGCAATTAATATTAGCTAGATATTCTAAATACAGAATAAAAATATTATATTGCATTAATAGACTACGACGTAGCGGGTGCCATTACGCCAGTAGCAGATAACCGCTACGCCAATACGCTACGAATAGTTATAACACACCTCTGCTTAGACCTTCGGGGAATACATGGGTGATACTATATTATACTTTAATTACTAAACAATACGATTAATGGTACAGTGGTTAAGGCATCGCCTCTAATGCACGAAGTTATGGGTTCAAATTCGGCCAAATACCAGTGTGACTTTTTAAATTCATACTTTATGAGTTTATCTTGCACATTACTGACATCGGTGAAGGAAAACATCGTGAGGAAATCTGGACTTCATGATTAATATAAGCCTAAAATTGCACACCCGTCTTGTAAAAACGTGTTGATCAATGCTCGTGCCTTCTCTGTATGAGAAGAGGCTTTTACCCAGCAGTGGGATAGTAATAGGCTGGTATTATTTATTTTACTAAACGATCCTATTTCAATATTCATCATCATCTACCTAGCCTTTTCCTAACTATGTTGGGGTCGGCTTCCAGTTTAACTGCATGCAGCTGAATACCAGTATTTTACATGGAGCGACTGCCTATCTGACCTCCACAACCCAGCTACTGGGTAACACGATACCCCTTGGTAAGACTGCTTGTCAGTAATTCGGGCTTCTGACGACCCGTAACAACTGCCAAAGATCTACAAATGACTGTCGGGACCAACGGCTTAACGTGCTTTCCGAGGCACAGAGGATTCTTGGTATGTAAAGATGGTCACTCATCCTCGGCCGAACCGAGGCAAGCGTACCTTTACCTGATCGATCGACCCATGCAGCTGTTATTACTTATTCACTAGACCCCCTTTAAATATTAAAACAGTTTATTCCTCAGCAATAGATCACAAAGCTTATAATATGATTACAATCTAAGTTTGGCCAACTTACCCAAAACTCGTTGAAAACAGATAAGAATAGAGACGACGGACTTAATATTACGAGTACCCTTGTTCTACTGATCTATTTGATGTTTACATTTACTCTGTGTACATTTAAAGTTTAATTGCTATCCCTTACAAGGGTAATCGTTTTGGCCTAAGCTAATAACTTTGATATTCTGTGATGTGATTTATTATAATCGTGTATTTTATGCTAGTGTTTTCTAGAATAGAAAATGTTTATTTGCATAGAATATCGGTATTCCGGTGAGTTGTTCAAAATAATCTTTGGTTCCAGTTACACTCTACCATTTGGCATCCAAAAACTTCTAACTAAACCACTAACTAATACAATATCAAATTAGGGACTTTAATTCCATTATTTTTGGTATAAAATTTAAATTCTACTTTTAGAATAAATCTAAAATTATTTCAATAGAACTAATTAAGTAATAAGGTTCAGTACTTGAATACGCGAAATCCGTCGTTTTAACTATAAGTCTCTTAACATAACATCACGCCTGTAATTCCTGAAGGGTTGGACAGAGGTGTACCTATAGTCACCCACATTTTCACCAGTTACGTTTAAGAGGAGGCTCCCTAAATTGTATGTTAATTTACACTAATATTCTGAAACTGTCACGCATACAATCAAAATGGAACTACAGTTTCTGATTTATTGGATCTTTTTTTTTCCATGTTCAAGACAGTGCTGTAATCGTAACATTTTCGCTCGATTCATTTTTTTTTCGAAAATCATGTCTTTTTTTTAAATATTATTTAAATAAAATCAAGATTACTCGGCTTTTATGTCTAAAATAATTATTCACAGTAAGAAAATATAGTTTATTAACCAGCCACAAGATATTTTTCCTCTAGATCAATTATTACTTTAGATAAAAACGAAATAAGAATAGAGACTTACGCCATTAAGTTTCATGCTTCGTGTGCGATCAAAGAGCGCACACGAAATTCAAGTTTATAACTGATGTGTTACCGTTTAGTACATATTGGAGTGGCGGGGTGCATGGGTGCGGAGCCTGCATGGAAAATGTCTTTAGAGTGCCTGGTCTTAAATCCCATGTGTGAGACCGCGAATCGGCAAATGTTAGTTAGGACGCCCCCAGTCTAGGTGGAGCGACGCTCTGATGGCTGGTAGCAGCTGGATGAGAGTTGCCGAGAATCGAGCTGAATGGCGTGCAATTGAAGAGGCCGGATGTCCAGCAGTAGACTGCTGTAGGCTGAAGATGATGATGATGAGCCTATTGCAATCAACCGGCCACAAATCTAAACTCCAGGCTGATACTGAGAAATTCCTGATAGGAAAACTCAATAACACTTTGCCCGACCGACCTGGGATTGGAATCCAGGCCCTCCTGCCCACCAGTAGACCAACAAGTCTAAGGCCCGTATTACAGAACTTCACTCAAGACTCAAGCATTACGTCAAACTAGTTTCAATCAATCAAATGGCTTTAAACGAGTTATAAGTAATGCTTGAGTTTTGAGTGAGGTTCTGTAATACGGGCCTAAGTCTCCTACCGGTAAAAGTACTTATAATTTTCATTGAGCTGTCTTTCATCATAAAAACAATCGTGTAAGCCTTCATTGGCCCAAATGGCTTTGATCTCAGAACAAAGTCTGGGAAGTAATTAACTTTCAAGCTTTCTCCCCGAACTCCGAGATAATGTTTTGTTTACGAATTAATTAAGAAATGTCTGTCAAAACAAGAAAAATATGAGTACATAGAAACAAGCAAAGCTTTCGTGATTACTTTACCGTTTACTAGCTTTTGCCCGCGCCCACGTGGTTGTAGGAAAATATCCCACCGTAACGAACTACCAGGATGTACCTTATGTGTTAATCCAGGTTATAAACTATGTGTGTGCGAAATTTCATCCAAATCCGTTCAGCCGTTCTCGCGCCAATCTGGAATACACATCCAGACAAACGGAGAAAAATTCTAAAAACTATATTTTCGGCATCAGACTCGTTCCCACACCTCGTAGCAATTATTTTTTATTAAAATATTCAATGTTGGTACAGTTTTGTCTTTGTTACTATTTTATTATATCTATGAGTAGTATAAATACTTTAGCGTTGGATACGGGATGAATAGAACCGGTCGAAGTGGCAGTGCTTGGGGAAGGCCTATGTCCAGCAGTGAAGTGGGAAGCATACTGTCTTGTATTGTGTAAATCTTTTGTTGGAAATCTTAAATAAATAAATGTCCGCGTGCAGATCTAAGGTACCTGCACTTCGGCGAATTAAGGTGATGGCCGAGTGCATGTTAATTTGGAATAAACTTTCCGAAACGTGGTTGCAATTTCGTATTTTTTTCTCAATAAAAACAGGAAAAAAAATCTCAAAGATTGAAAACCCAAGGAGACGAAGAGTTCTTTTTAAATAAAAAATAAATTATTCTATTAAAGAATAATTTTGATTTCTGGATGTATTGCGTTTTGGGAAGTGATAGTTATCTGTCAGTTTTGTCCGCTAAGTATAGTTTACATTTCGAAAGATCAAGGCCAATTTTAAGTCATTTAAAACAGTTTTTACATCGCTTCCCAAGGTTTCATCATCATATACCAAACGTTTATTTTAGAATTTTACAGACGAAAAATTACTATTGATTATTTCATTAGTTATAACTTATCTTACTTACTTCTTAGCTCCGAGTTAATATACTTCCACTTATTAATGTTAAAAACTCGTGAATAAGTCAAAGGAGGTGAATTCATTACGAGCTATTACAGAAAATGTTACAAAATGAATGTTTTAGACATCTTTTTCTTCCGTAATCATAATTGCCGCGTTGATTAGAAGTTTATGTAAAAACTCGGAAATTAGGCAACGCTGATTTTATTGTTAATTTCTAATGAATTGTGTTTCACTGTCTTATTAGCTTGTCTTTCTTCTCCTGAAAATATATTAAAAATGTGGACCTTCCTGGCAGCAGTATCTATTCTACGATATATGAAGCATTCCATCACAGATCTCATCACCCCTTTCTATCAGGCGAGTATGAAGTGAAAAAAACGTTTCTTATTACTTAAATTCTGTTGTTCCGTTCAGCATGTTGGAATCCAAATATCGCCACATACGGGATACCAATAATTGCAGTAAATCAATTTCAGAACATCAATCAAATAAACCCGTGTTGCCTTTTCCCAACTATGTTGAGGTCAGCTTCCAGTCTAACGGATGCAGCTGAATACCTGTATTTTACATAAAGCGTCCACAACCCAGTTACTGGGTAACACTATATAGCCCTTGGTAAGACTGGTTGTCTGACTTTTAGGCATTTGACTACCCGTAATCACTGTCAAAGATCCACTAATGACCGCCGGGACTGACGGCATAACGTACTTTCCGAGGTACAAAAGCACGCACAACCCATCCACGAAAAGACCGCGGGAGCCCGTGCGGCTGTTATCATTTAGCCACGAGCCAGAACATCATAAGTATGACTATGTTTATGTACTTTAGTACCTTTAGGGTAAGCTTCACAACAAAATAAAAACAACAGACAATCAGTACATATAAATGCAAATAACATGCGTTGTATATAAATACAGTATTAAGCACTCTTCCAGTAATAAGTTTAATTTGTGTTCTCCTGTGCGAGTCCCAATAAATACATATTCTTTCTTTCTTTCTTTCTTTATTTCTTTCTTTCTTTCTTTCGTTCTTTCTTTCTTTCTTTCTTTCTTTCTTTCTTTCTTTCTTTCTTTCTTTTAAAAGAATAGTAATAGTAAGGTGGGCTAAATTTATTTTTATTTTTAAATGTTTTCGTTTTAATAAATATTTAAAAATGTAAATTATATGTATAAATATCAAATAAAAGAATAATAATTCTAAGACTCGTTCCTCAATATAAAAAAAAAACAATATATTTGATTTCACCTAAATCTACGTGGACACTTATGAGACGTCAGTATCTAAGTGGACGGTTCCCATGCATTGGTCGTTTTCTATGGAGGAGAGCTGGAAATTGAATTTTCGTTTAAAAATACGACTGAAATATGGATGTGATGGTAAAAATATAAAATGTGTTCACAGTTCTTATTCGGTTAACGGTCTTCCAAACTTCAACAACCAAAATAATGATGTACATTCCAGTGTTTAGTTGGCTTCAAAGAAGAGCAATGTTTTGTACCTATTATACTATATTTATTTTATTCTAGATACATCGTTTTCACATATAATTATAATTAATGTATGTATACAAAATATTATGAAATATTTTTAAAAGAGTAACTATGGTTTCTTGTCCATTCTTCTCCATACGAAACTACCTTTTTGAAAAAACGATTTGTCTTTGACTTCGTATTTTTAAATAAAATAAATAACATTGTAACCTGTAGTAAATGAGCTAATTAAATTTATATTTTCACTTTTTAGTTGTGGTACCTACCCCTCGTTTTCATTACTACTTGCTATGTCAACAACTGTAACAGAAAATATTATAACATCAAGATATTAATGAATTAGAAGCTAACTCAAAAACTTAATAAAATTTATATGGGACTACCACGTAAGCTTTCTCTACCAAACGAAAAATACGAAATACATACAGACACACAATACATATAACCTCCTTTTTGAAATTGGTTAAAAACCCACACCTTCAGTTAAAGTAATAATTCACAAACTGACAAACATCAGAGAACATATATGGTTTTCTGCTTACCTTTCCCCATTACCCTTCAGTAATTTCTTTATCTTTATGTAAAAGGGTTGAATTGCGACATACGTAATGCAAAAAGCCCTTGTAATTATATATATACAGGCTGTTAGAAAATGTTGACTAAAAGAAAAAGTAATTTCAGATTAAATATTCTGGCAACAACAATGTTTTAAACAGGTTTATTCAAGTACTAAATTAGAACTAATTGGATGAAATAAATTCTATTAATTAGTCCGAAAACAATTTTTACGAAAACCATCTTTGCTTAATTAAATGTTAAACGCATTAGTAGCTTTTTACTATACCTAGTACAATAAGTACACTTTTACAAAAATAGCCTCAGTTTTATCAAGGGTAAAATATTATTTAAATCATAATACTTACTCATACCAAAGACAGCCTCTTAAATTAAACATAATTTCGATTTTAGAAATCCAGACATTAGCCATATTATTTATAAACGTTGCTTAAAGATATGAGACGTTTAAACGTCAAAAATGTATGGTTAAACAGTCGCAAATCAACTAAACTGTACTACTCACTGTACTGTACTGTTAACTGTACTTAACTTTAAGCAACGTTTATAAATAAGCCCCTTTATTTATATTTCAATCATGTTTCGAGAACGCAGCATCGCAACTTCTTCAAGTCCAATATAGTTCAAGTTTACGTACAACCTGTATATAGCCCCACATTTCGATGAGGCTGCATAACGAGGCCTTTCCTTTCTCCCGGCTTGGAAGCGAGACAATCCAATATGGCCGCCGGATGCAGCCTCTCCTGGACCCTTCATTTCCGGTCCGTCCGCCGGAGCACCCTGTATCAACGTCGTTTAAATTGTAACATTCAGGGGAAGGCACGATAAGTTTTGTTTGAGATTTGAATAACTTATATTGTTTGTTATGCTTTTATGTAAAAAGGTTTTTTTTAAACATAACGTTAAATCACGGCTGTACTTTTAAATGTGAAAATGTACACACATACCAACACGCCTTGTGTCCCCGAGAGATTGTACAGAGATGTATTAAAAGTAACACCCATATTTCGCCAGTTATGTTTAAGTCTCATTTAATAGAGGACGAGCCTATGAATTATACCACTTTGCCCCACCAAGCCAAAAATTTTGCAGTGAAATCTGCCCCACCAAATCTTACTAGCGGGCAGATTCCACTAGTCTAAATTCTTTTGGATTCTCCCCCGCTAGGGTTTTGGGAATTTGTGATATTATATAAATTACGATGTTTTTATTTTTTTACATTCTTGACATAATAACTCTAACTTCAACTCTTTAACATAATATTTACTGTGATTATTACAGTTGTACTGGCAATCATGTCATTTGGTATAAAAATGCTTTTATTTTTACTATTTTATTTATTCTGTTTATTTTCTGTTTTGTGAACCTGATACGTTGTAGGCTTAGTAGACTGTAGATATGTTGACCATTTTCTATTTTGTTAAGTACCTGATACTTGTTGACAGGCCTACTCTATCCTCCCATACCTTTTAACACTGTTATTTGGAAATATTGTAAAAGCCAATTATTTTTAAAAGAGTAACCGTGGAGTTTCTTGCCGGCTCTTTTCCATATACATATATATATATATACCTACCAATTGGAACCGTACACCTAGCGTTTGACGTTTTATAAGTGCCCATGTAGGTTTATGTGAAATAAAATATTTTGATTTGATGTGACTCCGGCTATATGAAACCGAAAAAAAATTATATCGATGTCTTGTTTATACCTTCTTAGTTGGCGTTTTTGTCGTAGTAGGGTTGAAGTTTTTAAATCTCTTTTTGTTTGTTTCTTAACATAATCATTTAATTTTAGAATTTATTAAAATAAGTGTATAATAAAAACTACAACAGATCTAAAACAACTAATGCCTCAAAATAGATACTAAATATAAAATTTACATATTTACGATATTTCAGGGATAAGGAAAATAATATGAAACACCAAGATATTTTGTCATTCATTTATATTTATTTGCCAACATTAAATCCAATATTCTACACCATACCATCACATCTCCTGTTCTCCACATAGTATCACTATTTACTTAATATTCGATTATTTACAATAAAACGAATAGGCTACCTTAATTTACAGTAGATCTCCAACAAATCTATGCCAATCTATCTTTTAACCGACACAGCCACTAGAATCATCGTACCCCGAACCTGAAGGCCGTTGGTGCGCCAATTTGACATATCGAATCTTTCGGTGCTGCCAGTACAATACCCAACAAATATGTATTCATAAATTAAAACCTAACAATTGAAACATAATTTGGTACTTTCATCTATTTTAATATTTATTATTTGTTTTAAGCTGACTCATTTAAGCACAATTGATCAACCTACGTCACAAATGTAGGCCCAGACAAAACAATAATTATTTTAATTCAGGCAGGTTCATACAAAATTGGTCTTTGTACTTTCACAAAATATTCCAGTGACATAATTCGTCCATTGTGGCTATTTGAATTGATAAAATTAAATACGCAAAATAGTGAAAATAAATTATGATTACGTGATTACATTCAATGAATTCCTTTGTCATAATTCTCACAAATGAATTCGTTGAACTAACACACTGAATTAATTAATTTCAAATGAGTCTGGCGTTGATTTTGATTTAAATTGATTCGCGTTTATGTAGGCGTTGAACCACAAATTGTATGCATTATGAACAACAAAGCAGCTACAAGAACACAAACAAAAGTAGTTTTTGAAGTCAATAGCTTTCACGAGTTTGTAGTCACTTATGACAAAAAATGCACTCATTCAATGCATTCAAGACTCAACAATTCGCTGAATATTTAGTCGCAAATAACACCCATCCTAAAAACGAAATGCATTGCAAGGGTGTATCATAATTTATAATTTAGCTTAGAATGCTGCTTTGCTGTATTGTTTACATGTAAAAAATAAAATTTCTTCATTTTATTTAACATTACACAACTGCATTATATAATCTTTAACAAAAATGCGTCGAAAAGGTACTACCTTCTTTTTAAACTCGGTTTAAAAAGATTAAAAGTTAAATATTTCAATCGATTTACTTTTTAATTTAACTTCTTCTTAATGATTGATTCTCCAATAACGTTAAAAAGCACAAGTTTTAGTCAATTTTGGAGCCAGTAATTACTGAAGTTTTGCGTTTGAGTTCTAAAAGCAATTTAAACAAATATATACCGAGATCCGATAACAATATCGATTACCAATAATTTCCTAAGTAAAAACAATAGTTCGGAATCTATGTTTGTTCAATCTTAGAATACGAATACAATCTTATAATAAACAGAGATAAAAATACTAATCCTATGAAACCCTGAACCGTACATAGAAACTTCATTATCATCATTTCAGCCAAAAGACGTCCTCTGCTGGACATAACATCCCCACTTCGACCGGTTCAGTGCTTCTTGCATCCAGCGGATTCCTGCGGCCTTCACCAGGTCATCGGTCCACCTTGTGGGAGGCCTTCCAACGCTACGTCTTCCGGTACGCGGTCGCCACTCCAGAACCTTTCGGCCTCATCGGCCATCTGTTCTGCTTATAAACTTGTCATGATTCGGAGCGATAAATAAAAAAATAATACTATTAAGTACTTCTTACAAGCAAATACTCCAGTTTTTACTTAAAACTAAAATTACGAAACAAAAAAGCAATAAAAAAATAATAAACCGTCTTCGAAAGAAAATTACTCAAAATTATGCAACAATTTTTTTGAGGTCGGTGCCAGCACTATGGGAAAGCACCTATCTATATATTTAAAAGGAGAAACTGACTGACTGACTGACATATCAACGGAAGGTGAAACCACTGGGACTTGAACGTGAAATTTTGCACACAGCTTACTTTTATAATGTAACTAAACGCGGTTAGTGTAGCTTAACCTTGGATCGACCAGTGCGGCTGTTCTTATTAGGACACGCTCTTGTCGAATACACTGTTCAGTACAACTATGTATACTAACTTGCCGATTGAGAGCGTCCAAGGGCAACAGATAGAAATCCGACGACTGACGAAACACGAAGTTTGCCGAGTGACATTAAGAAAATAGTTGTACTGTACATAAAGGTAGCTCATGTAATTACCCTCTTCAGAAATACATTGAAATATAATAATTACACTTCTGCTTATCCATTCAGGTGGAAACAGGCGAATCGTATAGTAATATGATTGCGTTAATTTTGTTAATAATCTCACTCGTCACCTCGATCACTGTTATTAGGTAATTACGCACATTCCGAGCATATTTCGTTGATTGGCACAGTAATTGATTTTATATTACGCACATACCGATATCAAATACGAATAGTTTATTTTATTTTATTTTACACTTTTGGAATGCTTACAGCTATAAACTTAAAATAATTAAAACAATGATTGAATGATGGCCAATTACAAGATTTCACAGATAAAAAAAAAGTAGTTAATATATCAAAGACAACTCAGAAACATCAACCGATCCGTTCATGATTTTAGATAGAAAGGTTAAATCAGCTATTTTTCTCCTTACATGAAGAGGAAGTAAGGAAGTCAAAAGTCGTCGGAAGTTCAATTACAAACCACGTAATGTATGTTATTAATAATTTACAAGATAAAATTATATATTTCACAAGACGTCCCGCGTGTTATTAGAATATTTTATTTATTTCTGTTTTAAAACAACCCCTATACACGACTAATGCTAACTATTGAGAACCATAAAAGACAGTTTAAAATAATAATGGTGACTGAGGAATTTAAATTCTAAATAAAAACTGTTCAAGTGGTACGCGCGCAAGCGCAGGCGCAGGCGTAGCAAGCGCTCTGGCTACGACTGTTACGCCGTAGCATGTGTTTCTTTTAATTTTCGTTTCGATGTTACTTTAATGTTACTTATACTGTTTGGGTCCAATAGGTAACCTAGTTTATTGCGGCGTTGTTCAGATCGCCAAAAGTGCAGGTGGACAGATATTTGGGACACTACCAGATGGGGCAGTCTGTTTAGGAGCACCTCACTCGCACTGGGTGTTAGATGAATTGATAATGCCCCATTTCACAAGATTATATTGCGTCCTACAAGAATCGATTGCGTACGATGTGCTACGAAGTCATGGATTAAATGTCAATCTTGTTTCCCTAAGGCGCGAATTATACAGAAACGGCGTACGGTGAAGACGCGGCGCAGGCGCAGAGCAGGCGTGGAACAGATAAGGCACGGACGCGATTTAAATTATATCAAAGAGGCGAAGAGACGCCGCAACTAGTCATTATCTCGCAGAACTCTACTCGTATATTAAATTCACTATCGTCACGCATTTTTCTGCACCTACTGTATAAACAAAAGTCGTGCTGCGTGCGCGCCTCTCCAGTCGCGACTGCTAGCGACGCGGAACAGGCGACGAAACGACGTGCCTGCGCCACGCCGCTTGAGTATAATTCACATCGTGTCGCCTACCTACATTTTGTATTGAAACGTTTTGAAGCGGCAAGATACCTGCGCCGCGCCTTCACCTCACTTCTGTGTAATTTGCGCCTTATAGAGTCTTACAACATATTGCAGCTTTTTATGGATTTTAAATATTAATACTTCGAAACATTAGTGTGTTATCTTCAAAGGAAACATACATAAGACTAGCACTAACAGAAATACACATTTCATACTTTTACTTATTGAGTCGAAAATAACGCTCTCAATAGAAAACCTCACAAAATATTAATACAAATAAGTCCTTGAGCGTTTCCAATCAATTTTAGGAACGTGTTGGCACGTTCATATGTTTTTCATGGAAACAGGGCTGTGATCAAAGACATTGATTGAGGCCCAGTTATTTCATTCAAAGTCTTTGAACATAGAATTCGGTTTATGGTCCATTTGAACATACATTATACGAAACAGAGTGGTTTCATGTGTCCTGCGGTGAAATTCTATTTTGTGGTTTTATAGATGTTTTAGTTTGTTCAAGGTTTTAATTTAGTTTCAGCTAATTAGGTTACACAAACGTATAACGTTCCCACTGCTGGGACACAGGCCTCCTCTCTGTGAGAGGGAGTGGGCTATATATAATCCACCACGCGGGGCCAGTGTAGATAGGTAGATGTCAAATGTATTCGAATTTTTGGTTCTAGGACATGCCGGTTTCTTCACGATGTTTTTTTTCACCGCTGCACCGTTTTGAGAGCAGTGGTGATGAAATAATACAAAGTAAACCGCCTTGCTGGGTTTGAACTCACGACTTACAACGCGTAAGTCGGGGCCGTAATCACGGGGCCACTACTGTTCTTATTCTCAGTGAGATAGAAGATATTAAATCGAGGAGGTTATGAAGACGGCTACTTTGAATCATGGTGTGCCATATCGTTATCTTCTGATTCCAACAGCAAAAAGAAAAAAAAAAAAAAACATTAAAAAAGAAATACAATAACACATAAATAGAAATAATAAAATCAGGCTTAATAAATAAAAATAAAAACAACACAAAAACAAGACCGCCTTATCAAACATAAGCATAGCATACGCATCACAAAAATACATAAAGGTCGATTGTTTTTGTTTTGTATGGGATCACAACTGTTTGTTTTCCCATACAAACACAACTACTGCTAGTATATTAAAAATTAAAATAAATAACTTAACAAATATACTACCTACTATATTTTCCACAGATTACTACTTAGATATTTACAAACTGATGGCAAACGTAAAGGTACCATTCGCATGTCGCGGCGTCATGTCGCTGCAGTCATGATTCTGAACCCGACCGCAGGTGGCAGCAGCCCGTATTCCAGTCGGTAGATAAAAGATAGAAAAACGTGTTGGCGCTCGAGCGTTGGCGGCACTACTGGTCTGCGGTCGGACTACACTTGTCGCCTGTCGCTCGCCCGTAGCTGCCAACGATGTGTCGCCAGCTACGAAAGGTATTTCATAGAAATTCATAGAAACCAGTCGTGTCGTGTTGACACGTCGCCTGCAGTTGCCTCAGTCCTGCGGTCGGGTATGAAATGGTACATTTACTGTAGAGAAAATTTTATTATAAGAACAAAAGAAAATAACAAAACTATTGTTTGTTTGATTTGGACCAAATAAACGCTTATTCTGTCCCTACTTTGCGGATTCTCTAAATCTAAACGAAATGGGAGTATTTTTTTTTGTTATATATATATATGATCATCATCATTATTGCAGGCGATAGATGTAAAACTGCTGGACATAGGCCTCTCCCAAGCACCGCCAATTTGACCTGTTCTGTGCTACTCGCATCTAGCGGATTCCTGCGGCCTTCACCAGGTCATCGGTCCACCTTGTAGGAGGCCTTCCAACTGTACGTCTTTCGGTACGCGGTCGCCACTCCAGAACCTTTCGGTTTATCTATACCTACAGAAATATTAGGAATGTTAGGAGAGAAAAGGTCTTGCTCTGGTTCTGTCTTCGTTTGGTGTTAACCCACGTTTGCTCACTCATGCATCATACACCACACATGTATACAATACACAACCACACCACACATGTAACCACACACACACAACCCACACCACACATGTATACAATACACTACACACGTTTAAAGTTAATACACATCATTTTATTATATAATGTGTACAAGACTTTATTGTTTTTGGAATAAAATTTGTTTATTGTCACCTTAGAAATGTTACCAACCGATGCTAATTATCTGTATTCATTTTTTTTTTGTTTTTAGTACCGTATATATACTTTCATATGCATTTAGTAAAAAGCTGTTATTTTGACATTACAAACAGATACTCCAATTTTATTTATTTATATATTTGTATGTATAAATGTATATGTACCTATTATATGTATAGATAGATATGTAAAAGAATTTATTGTTTTGGAATAACATTTGATTATTGTCACATTATAAATCTTACCGACCGATGCTAAGTATGTGCCTACCTTCCAGGTTTCTTATAATCTTGTAAGACGAAGGAGACTAGTCACCAAGACACAGGGAATCCTAACAGTGCTATTTGATGTTGTAATGTTCTCTTGAACAATAAAGTTTGTATTAATAAAGGTAGGTAAACAAAGAACTCAGCCAAACATATTTACAAAATTATCCATAGATATATCATCAAACAACACGAGAAAAAATCCCAATTAGCCACAAATATCGAGTTTCACGAAAAAAAAGCGGTCAAGTGCGCATCGGACTCTCTCACAAACGCTCCGTACCACCGTACAATATTTAACACTACACATTTCTTCAACTCGTTTCTTGTATTTTTAACCCCCTTTAATTTGTGACTAACCACCTCTTTCAGTTAAAAAAAAAATAAGATTATCACTAGATGGCGCGGATCTTAATAAAAAATATCTGAAAAGGTGGTTAGTGTCATTAACCACTAAACCGGAAAGAGTTAATTCTATTTTTTATTATTTGTGCCATTTTCTCAGAGTGTGTACGTAGCGTAGCAGTACTCATTGAGAAAATTGCTGCCAAAAAATAAAATCAAGTGCCTACCTATTACGGTTCAAAAGATACAGGCCTGAGACAGACAGACGGACAGTGGAGCCTTAGGAATAGAGTTCCGTTGGCACCCTTTTGGTACGGAACCCTAAAAAAAGGAACAAATAAAAACATCAATTTGCTCAGAGCAGACACGTAGTACTAATATTTGGTCGCCGGAGCTCTGATGACGTCAGAGTGCCGATTAAACCGACATTTGGTTTGTTCAGGGGACGTTAATTAAGAGCAACCTTGTAGGTGGAATAACCGACAGACCGGAGTAGATACTACAAGCTACTTATGTGGGAATTAAGTAAGGTATGAATTGGTAAAAGCGTTTTTAGGTTAGTGAAAGTCAGGAAAATGTCTTACGTAAATTGTCCGTATAGTTTCCGTTATTTAAAATGTTATACCTTTTAAATGTGTATATATTAAATATGATTAACATGCCCATATGTCGGCAGAACATGGAGGACTATTTTATTTTATTTAAAAGAGTGTCCTGGAGTTTCTTGCCCGTTCTTCTCCATAGGTACCTACTACGCTTTGGAATGGGCAACTAGTTTCATATTTTTGACTGACCGATTCCTTGACAATTCAAAAGTGCCTGTAATGGTTTAATTGAAATAAATGCTTAGAGTTTGAGTTTTGAGTTTATTACAAAATAAATATCTATGTACTAATACAGATGTTTGCAAACTAATAAAGGATTTGATTTAATTTGATTCAAATTACAACTGTAATTCCTTTACAGTTGTATCTTTCATTTTCATGTGGTTAGTGAATAGCCTGGTATCAGAGTTATATACATATATATACGCCGCCCATGGGCCTTTCTTTGACTTGGCTTCACATGCCGTATCAAATGTCTATAATACGACAAATTGACGTAGGGTGTCAATTTGCTTAACAATTAATCTACCTGATTGTACGTGAACTTTGGCGTTATAGGTTTACTTTATTTATTACTTATATTTTTTATGATGGCGATGAAGGTAGTATGGCCAGTCTGAATTTAATTTGAATACTTACAAATCATTTGTATTACTTTAGGTTGACCCAAAGTAATACAAATTATGTGTAAGTATTGACCAAACATGACAGCAGTCTAGAATAGTAAAATATGGGCATTATTTTGTATGATTTTAAAAAAAGAGGCTCGCAATCAATTCAAAATTAAAGTCATTTATTGTAATCAAACTAAGAATCAGAACTTGAAGATCAAAATTACTTGAGACAGTCCCAAAAACGCCCGCCATTCACCACTTCCTAGTGCTTTAGCTGGGACGAAGAAGTGGCTCAAAAAACTCCGCAGCAGCACAGCTGTCAGTTAAGAACTTAATTATATACAGTAGTATTCTATACAATCATTACAAAACAAAGAAACACAAAACATTAACAACTTAATTATAACATCACGCCTGTATTTCCGCGAAGGGTTCGGCAGATGTGTACCACTGCCGGGGTTGCGAGTTGTCCGAAAGGGATATCGTGGCCCCGGCACACAGACAACGGAAGGACCACGGGTGGGTATTAGTCAGTAAAAGTCTGACACGCCCTCCCGCTCCACCCAGAGCGGGAGAAGTGACTTGATAATTTCCCACACAAAAAAAAATGGCAGATCTGTACCTAAGTACACCCATATTTCTATAGTACACACACATTTCGCCAGTTATGTTTAAGTCTCATGTAATAGGGGACGAGCCTATTGCCATCAATTGGGCACAAATCCAGACTCCGGGCTGCAACTGACAACATATTAAATTAAATTACTAACCAAAACAAAACATTAAATTAAATTATATTTGCCATATGTCAGCTAGCACACGCCGATAAACTAATAAAACATTGTAAACTATACTCAAGCAGAAAAGCGTAAACACGTAAACAGAACTTAATACCTAAATAAAAGCCCGCTTACATGTACAATGTCGGATTATCATCAGTAGGAAATATAAACGTAAGATAAAAATGTGGCTGTTATTGTAGTATATTGTAGTGTCTTACTTCCACGCGAACGAAGTCGCGGGCAGAAGCTAGTAATACCATTCGACTTCTGATTTCCTAAACTGTTAGCTGCAATAGCTAATTGATCTCAAGAATATTTTAGACAAGCTTCTGCCCGCGACTTCTTTCGCGTAGAAGTCGTAAGACACCACAATATACTAAAGCATGACGCGCCCGATTACTTCGTTTTCGCGTAGCGTTCTTTCTGTGCTTTTTTTTTCTATTTGCTCGGCTTCTAAAGGCTGTAGCAAAATGTTAATAGGCTATAACCCTCAAGAATTGAGCTGTCAAATGCAAAAAGAATTTATCAAATCTGACTGATAGTAGTGATAAAGAACTATTTAGCTTTATTATTAGTATATATACTACCATTTGCCCGTGGCTTCGCCCGCGTGGAGAAAGTAAAAAAATAGCCTATATCCCAGGTTTCACTCGAATAAGTCTCAATCCCGTGGGAATATCGGACTAAAAATCCGTTCAGTTGTTTTAGCGTGAAAGCGTTTCAAACAAACAAATAGATACATAGATAAATCGTTTATTTAGTGCACACAAAAGACAGCACAACATATAAGAGCACGATTAAATAATAACGAATTAACTAATTAGCTATTAGAAAATAGTTGCAAGGTGCCAATATACAAACAAACAAAAAAATTAATGGAATAAAACAAGACATTGTGATGACACTATTAGCTATGACACACTTTAAAATAATGGATGAACGAACATAAAAAGAGCGGTGTGCGTCTCAAGGTTGCACCAAATGGGAGTCCAGCTCAGCATGTGCCAGGCAAATATACCTGACGCTGATATTCTGCTGAATCCCTGCAGTCACATATGGACGTCGAATAGATGAGATAAACATGCGAGTTATTGGTGTTGTGGAAAGTGGAACGTGCGGAGTGAAAAAACAAATAAACAAACAAACTCAGTTTCGCATTTATAATATTATTTAGGATAGTTAGGATTACAACTTCAACCAATTAGTAAACCTGTAGATAACACCTTGGCCTAAGTCACGTCCAACTATAATGGTTCTTTGGGAGTGCCAAAGATAAGAAGATTGTGTCACGTCCGAGACAATAGCAATCAATGATTTGTTAGGAGAAATAACGCTAGGTCTAGAAACTAGTCTGGGAAATTAATTGCTTTTCAAAATTACACGCTAATCCAATTTGTCGGGTTATAGCTATTTACAGCTTTAAATAGCTATGTATAAGTGGGCACGACCTTTATGCCTGGAGGCTTTTATTTGGGTATTAAGTTCTGGTTACGTGTTTTTTTTATGGAGTTCGTAGCTAACTAATAACAGCCACACGGGTCGATCTATCAGGTTAAGCTACGCTTGCCGGAGTTGGTCCATGGATTGGCCATCTTCACATACCGAGATTCCTCCGTGCCTCGGAAAGCACGTTAATCCGTTGGTCCCGGCTGTCATTCGTGGATCTTTGATAGTCGTTACGGGTCGTCAGAAGCCCGAAAATCTGACATTTTCAACTATTTTCTTACACCCCTCACTCGTTGGTTCGTTATATATACTACTATTGTGAATTTTTTTCACAATACAAGTACAACCATTTAGCTGAAAGGGGGGGCACTTGACTCTAACAAAAATTTGCACTTTAAAGCCTAATATTTCGCAAACGGATTCCTAAAATGAAAAATGATTTTCACACACCCACAATATTTTTAAACGACCTTTCCAACGATATCCCACACTTTGGGATAGGCGAGAAAAAAAAACATCCCCTCTTTACGTCTAGGGGAGGTACCCTAAAAAAATATATTTTTCTTTATTTTATTTTACCACTTTGTCGGCATTATTAATATGTATACCCATACCAAATTACAGCTTTCTACTACTAACCGGCTATGAGCTAGTCCTCGGACAGACAGACGGACATGTCGAAACTATAAGGGTTCCTTGTTTACTACGGAACCCTAAAAACGAGGCGAGTTCTACCCCATCCCGTACAATACATCGTGTTTAATATTAACACTTGCCAATATTAATTTTGGAAGAGAAGCAATTTCAGTAGGCATCAAATTATAATGTCGCTTTTATTAATATTTGGCTTTCTGGCGCGTACTTATATTAAAAGCTAGATTAAAAGTAAGAAGTCTGGCTCGTTGGTCTAGTCGTCGCAACCGCTGCTCCCGAGCATGAGGTCCTCGGTTCGATTCCCCGGTCAGGCAAAAATATTATTGGGTTTTTCTATCAGGAATTTCTCAATAGCAGCCCTAGTCTGGATTGTGTCCGGTTGATGGCAATAGGCTCGCACCCTATTACAAGGGACTTAAACATGACAGGCGAAATGTGGATATAGTATAGGTAGACGTCTGCCTAAACCTTTACGAAAACTAAGCGTCATGTTTAATGTTCTGGTCAAATAAAACGCAGAAATAATTATTCCATCGATATCGGAGATCGGAAACCAATGATAATAATGCGTCTGAAGTAAGAAATAAATTAGAACAGAATTCTGAGAACTGAAATTTTAATAGTCTTTCATTAAAAGTAAGGATCTAAGATTCGATGTTTCTTCTGATATATCAATAACTAGCTTTTGCCTGCAGCTTCGCCCGCGTGGAGATCGGAAATTATACCCCGGGTACTATCGAGATATTAAAATATATACGTCCTACGTCCTTACCTTAGTCATGTTCTACCCGTTCCTAGGTCTGTTCAGGGGTTTTTACTGGAAAAGTGCTATTACAGCGTAGATGACTTTTTAAATGATAATCTTCTGCAATAGAATTTGGAATGTATACCTGTGTTATAATTTTTTCTAATCTGTATTTTACTTATATTGAATTGTTGACATTTTAATTTAATCCTATGTTTTTTTTTATTTTTTTATGTCATTGTTTTAATTTATTATTGACGATTTTATAATTATCTTTTTGTAATAGTTGTCTTAGTGCGACTAATTTTGTACGCCATGATTGGCAAAACATGTAGCTACCTCTTATTATTTTTAAGACCTGTATAATTCTACACTCATGTTTTACAAAATAAATATCTTGTACCTTGTATCTTGTATCTACCCGTGTGCCAAATTTCATCCAAATCCTATTAGCCCTTCTAGCGTGAAAGCGTAACAAACAAACAAACTCACTTTCGCATTTATAATATTAGTTAGGATTAGAATTAATGAACATCATACGAACTATTTCAAATAGCTTCGCCACGTCCGCCCGTGTCTCGTCTGTCCGCGTCTTAGCTCAGAGACTCTTAGTACTAGAAAGCTGTAATTCGACACGGGTATACATAATATATTAATCACACCGAAAATCAGGACAAAAAAAACTCGTAGTAGGGATATCTTTTTTTCCGTCTATACCTTGGAGTGGGGTGTCATTGGGTAAGTCGTCAAAAATATTGCGGGTGAGTTGACATTTTTGGATTCAGGGATACCTACGTTTGCGAAATATACAGACGACCCCACAACCCTCCTCCAGGAGAGTTGTAAGGAAACCAGTACTTTAGCACACAAAAACAAAAACCGAGCGCTCCTTCGGTCCTCGCCACCGAGTCAGATGTAAAAAGATGAACATTTTATGTTGAGCGAAATGCCATTAAGTTTGGCTTATAATTATTGTCACTTACGTACGTAACGTTTGAGTACGTTTTTCATCTCCAACAAAGGACCATTCGGCAGATTCAAACAGATTAACGAGTAAAACGTTTAAAACATTCAAGCAACAAATCAGTTTAAAGTAAAATATTTAATGCAACTGATGATAACTTCCGATTGAAAATAAAACTCCATTTTAAACGAGTCAAAAGCTGAATACAATCTGTTTCAAAGACTCGAAATGTCGAAACCAATGGAGCATTAACAGATAGGAAACTTCACAGCTTCAGAAAGACCAGGTTTTATTAAACAAACCATTAATAAAGTACCTAATCATTTACGTGCCATTTCGCACGAAAGCAACATTACGTTAATAAAAAACAACAAGATAAATTAAGGCAAATTACATGATGGTAAAAAAGGAGACCGACCCGAGATAAAAAAAATATGAAGATTTGTTCAATGTTGGATAAAGTTATTATTTTATCATTTTGCTACCAGCACATTCGATTAAACGTAAAGGTGCTCCGTCACCGGGAGCATTCGCCTGTAATGTAACCGTTACCTGCGACCTAGCCGTGTTACTTCTATCTATTTAATTATATTTATTAACCTATCCTGCTGGTTTAAAATATATAATATCACCCATGGGCACGTGACCGCCCGTATTTTTCTGAATATTCATGAAAAGTTATCGAAAATGAACTTTAGGAATAACTCTCTTTAATATTTTTCATGTTATAATTTTTTACGTAGCGTTTGCCTTATTTCCGATGTTGTTGACCCGATTTGGATTTTGTTTATTATTTCTAAAAGCTTATGAGTTATTTTATCGGATTAACTAAAAATTTTTATTAAAATTTACCTATGAACATTTATATTTTATTTCTATGAAATAAAAACGCAGGTGGCGATTTTTTTTTCTAAAATACATTATTCATTCAAAAAACACAAGTGTATGTTCATAAAATAATAGGGGGAAATTGAAAAAAAAAATACTAAAAAAAAAAAAAAAAAAAAGATAGACGTTTAAAAGTCGATTTTCTTAATTTTCTACACTACTCAGCAGTTGACGCGCTGTCTACTTACAAAACCCTAGCCGTTACAGTAGAATCTTAGATGGTTACATTACAAGCGAATGCTCCCAGCGAGGAAGCACCTTAAATAAAATAGATTAGAGATAAATGCTTTTATCGCTACATTATTTGTTTCTAATTATTTCAAGTTGGGCATTTGTTTTTGTTTTTTGGAAGTTCAAATAAAACAACTCCTTCGAAATTTTCTGCTAGATTATAATTTGAGATTCAGAATTAACTTAACTCTATTTCACAATTATTTTAAAATGTTAACGTTGCTATTCCGATTTAAATCTATAATTAGCAAAATGATACATTGCATTTGTACTATTTTTAACTGCAGTTAATTTACAACTAGGTACACAGGTGTGTTTACAACAATAGGCCTGGCACGGGTTCAAATTCACGATCGATTGACCGGAATTCCAATTAGTCATTGAACCAATTGTTATGACACTAATCACAACTTATTTAAAGATCAAAACGTTTCGACATCGTCTTTTCTAGCACTGTTAATAAGGAATGATTAACTAAAATGAATTAATTTTCGTAATCATGAAATTTCAGCAGCAGTATTTAATCAATATCCCAAGGTGGAATGAACTTTACACTATTGTCATCCAGGCATCAGCGATCTTCACTCAATGCCTATCCGTCAAAGGACTTGGCTAGAGCAAACATGTGAAAGATTGTGGCTATTAATCCTTTATCTTTCGTTGTTAGATTCAGTATTTTCCAAATTCTGTCCATCGTCACTTAAAATACTATCTAGTATATTATTGTCTTCTTCACTTCTAGACGCACTGTCACCAGTTTTCCCAAGCACTTCGTTTAACACGTCATCATCGTTGATTTCACCGTTCACCTCGACATTGTCATCATCTGCAGCATTTGCCACTTCTGCACTTTGTTCAACTGCTTGATTATTTTCTTCAATTATTTCAGGAATGGAACTGAGGAGGTCATTAGTAACGTCATTATTGTTTTCGCCTTCTTCTTTAGCTGCAGTTTCTTCTACTTCGTCATTATCTTCCTTTATTTCATTATTTACTCCTTCGTTAATTTCGTCATTTATATCTTCATCCATTTGGTCATTTTCTTCTTCATTCATATTTTCATTTACTTCTTTCGCTTCTCCATTTTGTTCTTCATTCATTTCCTCATTATCTTCTTCAGTTTTGGGAACTTCTTCAGCTTCTTTCGACTCATCTATTGTTTCCTGTCGGTTCACTTTTAAAGTCGATCTTCTAGACTTATTTGACTTCACTCTAACTTCTTTAACCGGTTCTTCTTCATCATCAGTCATATCACTAACTGGTGCATCGGTTTCACCAGTTACTTCGCTTAAGGCTTTGCTTTTTGCTAACCGTTCTTTTCTGTCTTTTCTGGCCTGTTCCTTGACTTCCCACAACGAAGGTTTACGTTTTGTGTTATCTTGATTTTCTTGATTTCCATCTTTACTGAAGTGTATAATGTCGTCGGTGTATCGCATTGCTGGTAGAGGAGGATATTTGTCCCTGGGAAAAAAAAGCTTACTTTACAATGCAGAAAGTTTTAAGTAAAGAAATAGGAGGGTCTTCGTGCGAAAAATACAGGATGTTAGGGAAACCGACGTGCAAACTGTTACCAATCATTTAGCGACCCATTTTAGATCAACCAGTGTGGAAATTTTTCGACGGTTTATAAGAAAGAGGTTTTCACTATTGTATGATATATTTTTTTTAATAACCGACGAAAATCTTCTAAGCTGGGAGGTCCCTTACACGGGTAACAAAAACACATCCATATTTTTATCAAGTGGGTTCTGGTTCTTAGTCTAGTTTAGAAAGAGAAGCGTTAAAAAGTTTAAAGATCACAAGGTTTCGGAGCAGGTGTAAATGATTGCACTGCTGGCACCTTTACAAGCGTTAGATGACAATTTGTTGATAGATTGATGACGATGATCCTAAATTCCTAGGCCATCAGAGTCTGTGTCGGAGTCCCAGCTAAAAACAAAACATGAGTGAATAGTTGCTATATCTACATCTTTATTACTATGAACTAGGCAAGCTTAACCAGGCGAAATATCAATGTTATGTGGTTCAAGATTACCACCTATGTTTTCCAAATTTGATTTTCAATCACAATCACTTTGTTCTTTTTCTAGATTATGTTTGCAGTACCATTAATGTCGTTAATGTATAATGTTTTCTTATTTATTGATCTTTGTTTTCACTCACCTGCGCCCATCTTCGTATTTGCTTGGCACCATAAAACAGTTGGATTCTCTATAGATAAATCTTTTCCTACTAACCCAAGGCCATTTCAAACTCCAGAAGTGGCTCTGAAAAGTGATTAAACATAGCTTATTAAAACATTTTCTTTGTCTTGTGCAGTTAGAACTAATATTGTGAATATATAAGTAAGTCTGTTTTTTATACTTGTTTGTGTTTTATTACTACCAATAATACTTTAAACAAAATTCAGTACTCCTAATAATGTTTTGACAAAATGCATTTTTTCCCGATTTTATGAAATTTCAACGTGGATACGGAGGCTAAAGATGACATCTAATCATAACAGTTTTTTGTACATAAAGTTATAACGTGGCATAGCATTATAACTAGCCCCAATCAAATAACAAAAATAAACTCCATACTAAAGTGGCCCACCCTACTAGTTATCCTGTAATGTGTCATATTTAATAATTGTAATAATACGTACCACTCTAGCACACACCCTCCTTTTCTTGGCCTTCTCTTCTTCAATTCGCCTTTCCTCCTCACTGTCGTAGCCATCGATCTGTATAGAGATAATTATTTTTTATTATTTTTTCAATACTACAATAAAATAAACAAACCATTTTTTCTTAATCATTACACAAAAACTAGGTACATATTTGGATCATTCTATAAGTTGAAGTTTTGGAGATCAATAACACACCTCATTTTTATTTCTTCAAACTAGTTGACT
The DNA here is from genome assembly GCA_914767755.1 of Agrochola circellaris. Taxonomy (NCBI): domain Eukaryota; kingdom Metazoa; phylum Arthropoda; class Insecta; order Lepidoptera; family Noctuidae; genus Agrochola; species Agrochola circellaris. The sequence goes on from OU611848.1 coordinate 1,763,782, forward strand.
TGACAGACGTAGTCCTGTCCTTTCAATAGTTCATACAAAAATCGTACATAAAAACGAATCTCCGAAACTCCAGATTTTCTTTAATAATAACCTAAAGCTTCGTGCAGACTAGCGCGACGCGACACCGGCTATTGTTATACCGTGAAGTTTTCTTAGAAATTGTATTGTTAGAGTCGCGTCGCGCTGGTCTACACGGGCCTTAATTCGGACTATTAAGAACATTTTAAAACAAAAAAAAGTAAAATCGGTCCAGCCGTTCTCAAGTGATGCGCTTACCAACGAACAGCATTTCATTATCTATTTATATAGATAGATAATACTGTCTCGTTGGTCTAGTGGTCGTAAGCGCTACTGCTGACCATGAGGACCTGGGTTCGATTCCCGGGTCGGGCAAAGTATTATTAGGTTTTTCCATCTGGACTCCCGGTGTCTGGATTTTTGGCCGATTGATAGCAATAGGCTCTGCCCCTGTTATATGGGATTAGCCTTAAATATAACTGGCAAAATGTGGGTTTACTATAGGTATGCCTCTGCCCTTCCGGGAAGACTGCCTAAGAATAGTCTCAGAAACATATTAGCATTATTTTCACATAAAAAACAAAAAATATATTCTGTGTCACGATCTGTTGACAAAAAAAAATGATTCTTTGCTACTATCTTTCCTTATATACAAAAAACTGGGAGCGGTTAGTTTCATCACGCTGTTTAATTATTTAAAAGAAAAAATCATATTTACAAGTATTCGTATTTGATTTCTGACATTTTGATTTTGGTTAATAATAATAGTAATAGTAATGACATGTTAAATGATGTAATTATAATGTGATGTGGTATGATATTTGTAATAGTAATGTAATCTAATGATCTAAATAAGTGTAATAATATTGTTATAAATAATTTCAAATGTTTGCATGCCGATTGGTAAAATGTGGCTGAGCTAAAATTAAATGTAATCTTAAGAACTATTATGTATTACCCATATTTGCAAAATAAAACTCTATTCTCTATTCTATTCTATTCTATTCTATTCGTATTTCCTAAGATAATTACGATTTTATTTATTTTTTCAAATAGTCATATTATATTCAATACTCAATACTTTATTGCTGCTTTATTGCTTTATTCAAATACTTAGGCAAATATTTACACATGTAGTAAGCTTGCGAAGAGTTCTTAGAATTCCACGTTTCGCCCACTTACGAGTAATACAAAGGAAATGCTTATTTCAATAGACACTTAATTACATCCCGACACATTATTGTTCAAAATATCCTACCGAGAAACCCCACCCAAGTCCCTACAACAATAACAAAGCGAGATAGAGTTATACACTAATGCCGTCTTTTTCTGGCGTAGTACAAAATGTTGATCAGGGGTCACAAACGTTTTGGTGCGTAAATTATAATTATTTTGTGACACAGTGTAAACAAATCTTGTAATGTACTTACAAGGGGATCTTCGTAACAGTAGTAAGAATCTTCTTCATCTTCAGGCCTGCGAAGAAAATATAAATCATTTTAATAGTCAGCACTTTTAAATATTTAGGAATATAATAAAAAATATGCGTCCCATCCACGCAAAACGGCGATCGGTCAGCAAAATGCTGTGACCCGACCGACCCGACCCAATAGAGCCACAGCGCTGGTTTATGATTTATTTCTTGCATAATTAGAACTCTCATTGGAATGTATGGCAGAACATATTTTTCAACTACAATAATAAGTTTGTTCTTGGGAAAAATTCATCCCAGCTACGGAACCCTTCATTGTGCATGGTCCGACACGTACTTGGCCTGTTTTTTTTAAATCCTGTTTTTATTTGTCTACGTGCTGATGTTAATATTTTTTTATGAATTTACTTAATGTTATTAAAACAGTATGATTTTTTAATTTATAAATTTTTATCATTTTTATTCAATTCAGTTTTACCCATGTTATAATGTGGAAGAATGTTAATTTTACCTTTGCCAATTTTATAATTTTTCATCAGAAATTCATAAATTTTCAATTTATATTTATAAATGTCATTTTTTACCGATGTTACCAATTTTTCAATATTAGCGCTTATTACTAAATAAGTTAGCTTATTTCTCTGATTCATTATTTTATATACGTGGTGTTTACCTATAAGTAACTGACGCTGCACTGATATTTTGCTTACTTTAAAAAATGTGATAGGTATTTGTATCAGTTTAATCAATTGTTGGTGAAACTAATAAAATAAAAAAATATAAAGCAATGTTGTCCAGTGATTTGGGCACGCCACAATTGTGGCGATAAGTCCCCTCTTTGAGGAGTGGCTAGAGAGGCGCCACGGCGTCCTCACCTTCCGCCTGACACAGGTCCTCACCGGACATGGTTGTTTCGGGAGGTTCCTGTTCAGGATAAAGCGGGAGGAAACGCCCGGGTGTCACCACTGTGTGGATCGCCCGGAGGACACGGTGGAGCATACGGTGGAGGTCTGCCCAGCTTGGGCGGAGCACCGCCGTGTCCTCACGGAGGCGATCGGCGGCGGCGATCTCTCGCGTCCGGCCCTGGTTCAGGCCATGGTCTGGAGCGAGAGTGCATGGGAGGCCGTCACCTCCTTCTGCGAAGCAGTAATGCTCGCGAAGGAGGAGGCGGAGCGCGCGAGGGAGAGGCAAAATGCGCCCCCTCGCGCCCCTAGTCGCCGCAGGAGACGCCCCGGGCGTCGGGAGTCGCGAGCCGACTTCCGGCCACCGTAGGCGCGGGCTTGCGGACGGTGAGCAATGGGTAGCTCGCCGTCCGATAGGGACCAGGCCCGGGTCGACGGCGCGTTGTGTTCCACGCGCGCCTCAAAGAGATGTCAGCACCAACTGACGGGGTCCGGAAGGGCCAATGCCTGCCGGGGTTGCGGGTTTGTCTGAAAGGGATATCGCGACCTCGGCACACAGGCAACGGAAGGAACACGGGTGGGTTTTAGTCAGTAAAAGTCTGACACGCCCTCCCGCTCCACCCAGAGCGGGAGAAGTTATTTGATAATTTCCCATCCTCAAAAAAAAAAAAAAAAAAAACCCATGTTATAATGTGGAAGAATGTTAATTTTACCTTTGCCAATTTTATAATTTTTCATCAGAAATTCATAAATTTTCAATTTATATTTATAAATGTCATTTTTTACCGATGTTACCAATTTTTCAATATTAGCGCTTATTACTAAATAAGTTAGCTTATTTCTCTGATTCATTATTTTATATACGTGGTGTTTACCTATAAGTAACTGACGCTGCACTGATATTTTGCTTACTTTAAAAAATGTGATAGGTATTTGTATCAGTTTAATCAATTGTTGGTGAAACTAATAAAATAAAAAAATATAAAGCAATGTTGTCCAGTGATTACGGCCGTGACTTACGAGTTGTAGGTCTTAAGTTCGAACCCAGACCAGCGCTTTACTTTGAGTCAATTTTTTCATTATCACTGCTCTCTAAACGGCGAAGGAAAACACAGTGAGTGACATGGCGGTTTATGTCCTAGAAATAAAAATTCGAAGACATGTGACATCTACCAACCCGCAATGGGCCTGCGTCGTGTCCTACGGCCCCCTCCCTCTCGCTGAAAGGACGCCCGTGTCTCAGCAGTGAGAAAATTATAGATTTATTTTGCTATATCCATAAATAGTATAAAACAAAGTTGTACTTTTCGTCGCTGTTTGTTCGTTCACTTAGTTGTTCTAATATAGACCACGGCTTTTGATGCGGTTTTCATCATCATTTAGAGAAATTATTCCTGAAGGTTTCTAATAATGTGTATGTAAGATAAGATAAGATTAATTATTTGCATAAACATGTGTGTTTCACACCTAGAAAGTGCATACAAGATGATAAATTAAATTAAGTGCAAACATGTTTGCCACTACGTGACGCGCAAAATAATACATTTATACAATATAAAATGATTAAAAAAATTACAAAATATTAGGAGTTGTCAAACTTAATTATTGTGGATTATTAAAATTATAGAGTAATTCAACATTATTATATAAGTAGCTCCAAATTAATCTAATTACTTATGTCAAGACAAATTCATTTTCATTCAGGAACTCAGTAACGCTATAATATGCTCTGGCGGTCAAAAAAGTACGAAGTTTATTTTTAAACATAGAGTGAGGCAGTTCTCTCCAGCTTTTAGGTACTTTATTATAAATGACTGGAGCCATACAGTATACACTTTTGCGCATTAGGGTCGTCTTAGCGGATTGGAGAGAAAGTATATATCAAAATATATATATGTTGTATATTAAATAATACATAATTCTTATTTAACTTAGACATAGATATACAGATATCTCGATTCGATTTTTTTACATGTGGCGATATGCAGTAGATGGCAGTCGTGCGGAGGAGAGGCGGATCGCTAGTCTTTTTAGAAAAATACAAAAATATGCCACCAAAAAATTATAATCTCTCTTTATAACAGCATTTTTTTTTTAATCTTTTGTCATGTCTCACGTGGCGGTGAAGACAAAGAAAGAAGAAGAATACGCTGCGGTTCAGTTGTGGAATTCACTTCCTGCTGACATTGGACTGCCAAACTGTTGCAGTATTTAAAAGAGGATTAAAAGAACACAGGTAGTTCCTCTTCATCATAGCTGCGTAGTTATTTATTATTTTAAACTACATTATAAATTATTCATCATCACTGATATTTATTTAAGAAGTATGTATATGCAAGTATATTCTCATATTTTAAGTTTTATTTATATAAGTGAATTTAATTTTTTATTTTATTTTCTCTTCTACTCTTACACAGGGTGTTATCATCATCTGCCTAGCCTTTTCCCAACTATGTTGGGGTCGGCTTCCAGTCTAACCGGATGCAGCTGAGTACCAGTATTTTACATGGAGCGACTGCCTATCTGACCTCCACAACCCAGTTACTGGTTAATACGATACCCCTTGATAAGACTGGTCTTGGTGGGACGGTGTCTACATCTCTTTTTATATAAGAGTACTTTCCGATCGCAGGTATGCTAGAAGAGATTTCTGTAGGAATAAGTAGGTACGTATTTTTCTGTTCTTTTCTTCTACTCACTTTATATATGGGTACATAAAATCTATATATATAAAAGAAAGTCGTGAAATCGTGTTAGTTACACCACTTATAACTCAAGAACGGCTGATCCGATTTGGCTGAAAATTGGTGGGGAGGTAGCTTAGAACCAGGAGAAGGACATAGGATACTTTTTAGTAGGGTAGGTAGGGTAGGTAGGGTAGGTAGGGTAGGTAGGGTAGGTAGGGTAGGTAGGGTAGGTAGGGTAGGTAGGGTAGGTAGGGTAGGTAGGGTAGGTAGGGTAGGTAGGGTAGGTAGGGTAGGTAGGGTAGGTAGGGTAGGTAGGGTAGGTAGGGTAGGTAGGGTAGGTAGGGTAGGTAGGGTAGGTAGGGTAGGTAGGGTAGGTAGGGTAGGTAGGGTAGGTAGGGTAGGTAGGGTAGGTAGGGTAGGTAGGGTAGGTAGGGTAGGTAGGGTAGGTAGGGTAGGTAGGGTAGGTAGGGTAGGTAGGGTAGGTAGGGTAGGTAGGGTAGGTAGGGTAGGTAGGGTAGGTAGGGTAGGTAGGGTAGGTAGGGTAGGTAGGGTAGGTAGGGTAGGTAGGGTAGGTAGGGTAGGTAGGGTAGGTAGGGTAGGTAGGGTAGGTAGGGTAGGTAGGGTAGGTAGGGTAGGTAGGGTAGGTAGGGTAGGTAGGGTAGGTAGGGTAGGTAGGGTAGGTAGGGTAGGTAGGGTAGGTAGGGTAGGTAGGGTAGGTAGGGTAGGTAGGGTAGGTAGGGTAGGTAGGGTAGGTAGGGTAGGTAGGGTAGGTAGGGTAGGTAGGGTAGGTAGGGTAGGTAGGGTAGGTAGGGTAGGTAGGGTAGGTAGGGTAGGTAGGGTAGGTAGGGTAGGTAGGGTAGGTAGGGTAGGTAGGGTAGGTAGGGTAGGTAGGGTAGGTAGGGTAGGTAGGGTAGGTAGGGTAGGTAGGGTAGGTAGGGTAGGTAGGGTAGGTAGGGTAGGTAGGGTAGGCAGGTAGGTGCGCCGTAGATAAGTACTTACTCGAGCGAAGCCGGGCCGGGCAGCTAGTGATTAAATAAAACAAATGCTTCGTGCACAAGCAAAGTACTCACGATGTTACAGACAGCTTGAGATGGATGCCCGACTCGACGATGATGTCGTGCGCCTGCTGTATGGTAAGGGTCGAGGTGTCCAAGTCGTTGATCCTCAGCAGCTTGTCTCCAGGTCTGATGCCCGCCTTCTCCGCTCGGCTGTCCGGTTTCACCTGAATGAACACAACAGCATCATCAAGCCTGTGAACCCCGAAGGTTTGGGCAGAGGTGCACCTATAATAGGGGCGAGCCTATTGCCATCAACTGGGCAAAGATCCGGACTCCGGGCTGCTACTGAGAAATCTCGAATGGAAAAACCCAATTTTCTTTACCCGACCTGGGAATCGAACCCAGAACCTCATACTCAGCAGTAGCGCTTGCGACCTCTAGGGCAGGTCGTATGAATAGGTATATAATTATATACTTACTAGCCCCACAGTACTTTACTGAAAGGCAAAAGGCTTATTTTTAAACCAATTTAAGCATTTTGGCATAAAACTGCGAAAAGTAACGACTTATCTCATAGATCTGTACCCTAATTGTGTAATATACGATCAATCAGAATCTTTTTGAAACAGATTGCTAATCCATTGCTTCATAATTTCGAAAAAAATATCTGCTCAACAACGTAAATAACGCAATGAATATTGTTGATCTGTCAAAATGAAACAGATTAGTCGTAATCATTTACGAAAATGTGTTGCATAATTAGATAGCTGATGCTCTAGACTCTAGGAGCTACTGTACTATATAAAGGAAATATTTTGTACTTTAATTTGTCAACAGAACCCTTTAGTATCAATATCATCTCCTTAACACGATCTTCCTAATGGTGGACACTGCTCATTAAAATCACTTAACTTGACACACAAATTGGTGCAGCTAATCGTGATTGTCAGGCAGAAGACCGCTGGGCTATCCTCTAAATTTTAAGAAACCCCAACTTCACAAATCAAGTTGCTTGCCTGTGGCATACAATAAAATTGAAGCAAGAAATTACTTGATTTTATTCTATTCCGGAAACTAACAGCTAACTTATAATGTTCCAATAATAAATTGAAGGCCATTTACAAGTTTCCACTGATAAACACTACGAATAAAAACGAAAAAAAAGGTTGGTACAAAATAAACCTTTTTTTTTTTTTTTGAAGGTGGGAAATTATCAAATAACTTCTCCCGCTCTGGGTGGAGCGGGAGGGCGTGTCAGACTTTTACTGACTAAAACCCACCCGTGTTCCTTCCGTTGCCTGTGTGCCGAGGTCGCGATATCTGGTACAAAATACCCCTAACGTTAATTAGGAAATAAATAGTACACGATCGACTAATACAAACTAAAAATCGTTTAGACAAAAACAATTTTTTTTAAACTTTTATTGTTGCTTGAACTTATTTTATACCACGGACAATCAAATCACATCGCGTAAATCAGTCGACCAATTATAAACTTCGATTGCTCAGTACGTGAACCATGCAGGAATGGTTCTGGTACTGACAATCGAGCCTCTGGGCGAATACCACTGGAGCTGGCCCGAACTATGTTGCACTCACAAGGCGTTGTACTGTCTACATGTGAATGACACCCACAGGCTACTGGTGCAGAAAGATGGAAAAAAAGAAAAAAAAAGAGAAGAAGATGGCAGATGCTGATTTATTGTTGTCTTTTTAATATTTATTATTATTATTATCTCCTCTAAATCGGAGCACCTGCCATCTTATCTCTTCACCACTCTTGGTTGACTGGTAGAGAATGCCTAAGACATTAAGTCCGTCTTTGTACCTTATTGCGTGCGAGAAGTTTAAATAAATAAATAAAGATGTACAAATATGCTCTGTACATTGTTGTTTTCACTTCAGTGGTACAACGAACAAACCTGCGGGCCAGCCACAGAACACGCTCTGCGCTCTCGCTGTATGTCTGCATCGTCTTTCAGATCAGAAGACTCTTCAACATCAAGAGGGAAAAGGAAGACCTCGCAAATTATATGCAATATTATTAAATATACTTACTAAAGTAACTCTCAGTGGAGTCTTATAAAATATTCCGCCGGCCAAGTCGAAGCCCCAGATGGTGTCTTCAAAGCTGACCCTCTCGTGGATGCCTTCGTTCCTCGACTCCCACGAGGGTTTGTTGAGCTCCCCGGCTAGGAGAGCAGCTTCCTCCGCCTTCAGCTTCGTGTGCCTCATAGAAATCGCCATGTCTGGTGGCATTACCCTGGGGAAGAGAAAAATAAAATAAGTTAAGAATATAATACATTATTATAATACATTTAACATTTATGTGCTACCTTAGATTTAATTGTTGACACTGAAGGAATAGTTTAATAATTGTTTTGACATTTCTGTATTAATTTTAAATTTTATGACTGACATTATTTCCTATATTTTTTTTTTTTTTTTTTTTTTTTTTTTTTTTTTTTTTTTCCTGACATTTTTTATTTTTGTTACTCGTATTTCTTAAATTTTATTGTTGACAATTTGAAAATATTTATGAATCGCTTACACTTTCGCAATCTTGTTTTTTATAATTTAAACTCATAAAAGTATTTGTTGCACGTACCTAGATAATTAATAATTAAATGTAAAATTGATCATCATATTTGTACGCCAAATGGCAAAACATAGAGCGCATATTTATGACAATGTAACACCTGTTTGTAACTACCTATGTTAACAAATAAAGAATCTGAATCTAATCTGAATCTAATAGAAATGAGGTGCTGGGGAGTTTGTTGTTCGTATTTTTTTTCCCATATTGAGCGCTGGGAAGTCTTAAACTGTATTTTTTGGTACTTACTTAATTGTTTTTTTTTGCTGTAATTTTAAATAATGCTTGAACATAATATTTTGAATTTAATCTGGATTTGGTCGCGATTTGCAAAAAGCAATAACATTGAACTTGCTTGGGAATTGAACGCGATATCTGCGTGTCACTGATTAAATACGTACTAAATAGGATACACGTATTATCACACTCACTTTTACATCCTGTGCGTGTTTCTAAACTTTATATACACTATTATATCTATCAATAAAAAAGAAAACTGAAATGAATTTTGAAAATTTTCAAACGTCAAACGGCCGTCATCCTTTTTTACTTCATCTATAAGTCAATTTGAGTTTGATTTCTGATAACAAATATCAATTTACTCATAAATTGGGAGACTTTTAAATAGGTTAAACAAAATACGTAGTGAGTGATCACTTTCCAAGCTTTTATTAATTCGCGTGAAAAATTAACTAGTAAATATTTAAAATAATCACCACAAAGGATTATTACTAATATATAAAAATAGAACCCAAAACGCGATATTCACGGTGTTTTTTTCAACTCAAAATGTACAAAATGAAGAAAAAACGTTAACTAACCTGTAGCAATATTTTGTAACTGCTAGTTGTAGCTTGTAAAAAAGCAAACATAAAACCACATAAAAAACTCCCGGAATTTATTTCGCCTGTTACGTTTGTACATATAAATCACCTGAAAGTAACGACAAAATTGCCAGGTTTTTTTTATTAAATCCTAATTCTAATGCAGAGAATAGAACTCTTCTATATCTATGTATACATGAGACTTATAAAACAAAACAGTATAAAACAAAGTAGCTTTTCGTCTGTTTGTCTGTGTGACCGCGTTGTTCTTCTAAACTACGCAACATATTTTGATGCGATTTTCACCATAATTTAGGGATTATATTACGGAAGGTATATACGGGGTGTCATGAGTCTGTACTCTGTTGGTTGGTTCAGAATCGTGTACTGAATCCATGGTAACAGTTTTCGCATCGATGTTCCTGCCACCTGTTATATAGGTGAATAATACATGAATACAGGGTGGCGATTTAGACACCTACATCCGTCATGGGGGTGATTTTACCCGTCATACTAAACAACTTTCACCATGATACTTATTTCCGATTCGTGAAAAAAAACAAATTCCTGTACACCAGTAGACAGAATATTTCGATACACGTATGATTTCTTTTTACGAATCTTATACATTGTGTGTGTTTCATAGCGAAATGTGTTAAGTAAGACAAGTAGAATCACCCCCTTGACGGACGCAGGTCACTAAATTGCCACCCTGTATTAAAATAACATATAAATAAATCTTGACGTTTTGTCAAGTCATAGAAACCATGAAATAACTGAAATAACTACCCACCACCCACCCACCCACCCACCTACTAATAACTACTGTTTTTTTTTACAAGAAAAATACGACAAAGGAAAACAACGTTTCAAATAAGCCATGTTTAAAGATACCGGACAAACTTGACATGCTAATTAGGTCCCATCATGGGGGCGGTCCATTTGAATGATAATAATATTCACAAAAATGATGTTGTGTCTGAAGGCCACTATGAAACAAAGCGTTGAGAGCGCTGCCCCTTAAGGCAAGGAGGCAGGGATCGGTGTGACCACGAAGTGAGCGGTCGACTTCACAGACAGACGTGTTACTGGGGAGTTTGTTCTGCCACTTCTTCTTGCCAGCTAAAACACTAGGAACTGGTGAATGGCAGTCTTCTGTAATTTGACTTTCAAAAACTATTGGTCAGCCTAATTTTTATAAACGATTTTTGTATTGATTTTTTTATTCTGGCGATTCAACCTTAACTGCCATATGTTCATTCATCGTTTGTTCACTATCTCGGCTCTGATTGAAGATTTTGGAATGTATATCAAAGAAGCTTTTACCCGCGGCTTTGCCCGCGTCCGAAATTATTCCGCGGGAACGTACTACCGAGATAAAAAGTATTCAATGAGGACATTTTAGGAAATCTAGATTTTTTTTCAAGGATTTACTCATGTACCAAATTTTATTGAAATCCGTTTAGCCGCTTTTGCGTGGAAACGTAACAAACAAAAAAACTCACTTTCGCGTTTATAGTATTCTAAATAGTTAAGATTGAATCCTACCTGGATTAAATTTACTTTCCTTTGCAAGCTAGTGACGATACATTGATAAGAATCTAGAGAAAACTGAGCAACATGTCATCATACCATTACAGTGTATTAGCTATTCTTTCCGATTCGAAATCAGTAAATTCCCTGTGGAAGCTTAGTTTTGGATCCTACCGGGTGGCTGCGCCATATCAGATTATGTAGACGTGAACCAAACTACAGCTACAGAAATGACTGCCACATTTAAAAGTTATTTTTTATGCCAGTGTTAAGTTTCAATTTATTAATACTTAAATGTTGCAGATTGTACTGGCAACACCGAAAGATTCGATATGTCAAAATGGCGGAACTACGGCCTTTTGGGTCGGGCGCTGATAACGGAACGGCTAATGGGTACACAGCCATTAGCCGTTCCATTATCAGCGCATGTGTCGGTTAAAACATAGATTGGCATAGATTTGTTGGAGATGTACTGCAAATTAAGGTAACCTACTAGTTTTATTGTTATTCTTCGATTATTAAGTAAATAGTGATACTATGTCGGGAATAAGAGATGTGATGATACGGTGTAGAATATTGAATTTGATGTTGGCAAAGAAATATAAATGAATGACAAAATATATTGGTGTAAGTATATTATTCTCCTTATCTTTGAAATATTGTAGTTTTAGGTTATGATATTGGGGTAACGACTTTAAGATTCATTTGGGGATTAGTATCTATTTAGAGGTCAAATATTTTCCCCCAAAATGTTTATTTTCGTGTTTTGTTCTTTCTTTGCGTCATGTGTACCGCAAATAATCGTATTTTCTTTATTTTTTTATTTTCTTTCAAATAATTATATTCGGAATTAAATTCGTTATTTTAGAGCAAGAATAGTTTTTATTATACCAGTAACACCATTATCAATGTACAATGTACCCACTTATGAATATCGTCACACGCATGAGCGTTTCTCGTTAAGCTTTTACGACAGATAAAAAAAATCACAGTCGGAGTGACCAAAAACCGCTAGTTCTCTAGCCGTACTGTTCAAAGGTCTGTCTGTATACAAGATGGTCCCTGTTTAACATAAGGCCGGCCTACACTCCTCACTCCGGGCAGTTACTAATAAGGAGAATTACTGTCTTTGATATACTACCAAGTACATGATTATTTTACCTTTGTAAGTCTCTTCTAACATGGTTAGTCTTTTAATGAGGTGGATTTGCGTAATGATTATCATATTATTAGGTATTGAAAATACTTTGTTCCCTCCGGTGGGATTTTCTTTTCGTTTGAAAGTAAAAACAGCATAATTATTATTATTTCACTTGTAAAAAAAAATGAAAACAAAATCTTTAGAAGTATCGAAGTATTCATTCTTATTAGTACTAATAAAATGTAATAGCATCCAATTCGCGGAGCTAACAAAACCAACGCTACGAGCAGAGCTACGGCGTAGCACGGGTTACGAGAACAGTGGCATCTACGAAACAGCAAGATGGTAGCGGAACTAACTACGTAACAGCGTACTATGGCGGTTGACCAGTTTTCATCCTTACGACTTAAGTGAGAAAGTTGAAAATTGGTCAACTACCAGAAATAGACTAAATACTTTATATCAATCTTCTCTGCTCATTCATAACTAATGACAATAATGTGAGTGATATTTATAAAGAGCACTATAAGTAGTTATAAATGTGGCGTCTGATTAGTGCCAATGTACTGTTCGAGATTGCTTGGACAACTGCCCAACTTCAAAAGGAAGAAAATGATGACAAATTATAGAATTTATCACTTGAGCCAGAAAATCCTGAAAAGAATTTCAAGAGACAGAAGCTATTATGAGTGTGTTATCAAATAATAATAAATTAAATGTTTATGCTGTTTCTACTTCCGAAAACAATTGAAGGTTTTTAACTGATTTTGAAGAAGAAGCTATGAAGTTGAAGCCGGAAAAGAACCGGAGTTAGCTAGCAGAGTAAGCAAGCTGAAGTGGCAGTGGGCTGGCCACGTTTGTCGAAGGACAGATGGCCAGTGGACCAGACGAGTCCTAGAGTGGAGACCGCGTCCCGGCAAGCGTAGTGTGGGACGTCCCCCAGCTAGATGGATCGACCTTAAAAAGGTGGCTGGTACAGACTGAATATAGAAGGCAGAGAACAGGGTGTTGTGGCACAGTCTGGGAGAGGCCTGCAATGGATTGCGATAGGCTAAGTAGGTTTATTAATTCCAAGAACACAATACCTCGACCTACCACAATACAGGACCGAAATAATACATGTAAAGCTCACACTTTGGAAAAGAAAGCAAAAAGATACTTTTTTCACGCATTCCCTACGACTTCTTTTTCACAATCAAACATTTTCAGGATTCCGGAAAATCCGGAATTAGTGATGTGACCGTTTAAAACGGGTACATAAAGTCAAATCCTAAAAATTGTTTTTGCTTACTAAATGATCTTGATTGACATCAACATCTATTGATCATGATCAATAAAATCTATTTAGGGACGAGTTTAATAATTATGTTAATTACTAACAATTAATTTTGATTTCAATGTTACGTTGAAAATAGCACAAGCGTGAGCTATAAGGTATATCAATACAATTAATAAGTAGTGGTAATAAATAAGTAGTGCCGCCCCCTATTACATCGAACTTAATCATAACTGGTAATATGGGGGTGTACCATAGATTCACCCCTGCCTAGCCCGGTGATTACAGGCGTGATATTACGTTATGTTATGTAAATAAGCAGTTCCTAACCTAACCCATTTAATCAGGGTGTCCTAAGTTACTGCAACCAACTTTAACATATAAATAGTTTTTAAAAAGACCAGAAATTAAAAAGAAGATCATTCATTGAAAAATGCGAACATCATGAAAAGATCTTTTTTTATTTTTATACGAGCATTTAAATATTCTCCGTTCCATAAAAATGGATTGAAAAATATAAATGTATCGGCCCTAAATATTCTTCAGATGTGAAATTAAGTTGGTCTCAGAAAATATTTCCATATTAAAGATGATTATTAAAGATGTTATGACTTCAATAAATTAGCACTGACTAAACTTTGAAGGCACTGATGAGTCTAATTGTAATAACTTTTTTGCACTTTTAAACTGACTAAGTTGTGGTTTTTGTAAATAAAACATTGTTTAACGCCAATAAGGAGAAGATTTTCGACGGTGAAATGCAGGCCAAGAGCTCCCCTCGTTGTGGTAAAAAAAGCTTTGCCTTTTCCTCTGTTGGGGTTAGCTTCAAATCTAACCGGATGCAGCTGAATACCAGAATTTTACACGGAGCGACTGAGAAGGGGTCCACAATCATTTAAAAAAAACTTTAAAAAGCAGAATCCTTTACCCGACTGCAGTAAAACACTAAAAGAAGTATCTCCAAAAAATCCGTAAGTATTAAAAACTTTTGAACACAATCACGGCTTGCACTGGTCACTAAGTAACGATCACGGACACATAGTGAGCTCACCTCACTACGTCTCGTTCGGATGGGCGCTGAATCACTCAATACAAAGAACATTAACACACTGAGCCAATTAATATTGATTTAGAAGCCAGTGGGCGTTATTCGACAACCAATACTCACCGGTCAATCTGAAGGGTCGGTTACACTTTCAATGAGTCATTTTAAACAAGCAATCAACACTCAATGGTCAGGTTAACACGCTAATCTCTTTACATCGTAAACTCTTTAAACCGAACCTGGCGTTAACTAACACATTTTTGTTTTTTTTGTTTGCTTCATCTGGGTCATCTAAATTTATTTTCTCTTTTATCTGCAGCTAAGGTAATGCGTTACAATTTTTCGAAAATTCAGTCCACAACCATTATATCGGGTGTAAAAATACACTTTCCGAAGCCGAAAGCCACATATTCTACCCATTATTTGCATCATTTTTTTCCACTAGACCATACCTGGGAATCCACTGGTTCTGGAGATATTGAAGGTCAAAGTCGCATTTTTTTTTTTACTTTTTCACGAAAATGAATTCTATGCGATAATACGAAACCTTTTTCCAAACAAACATTACCTGAATTTTAGATTTATCTTAACAGATTACGCATTTGAAGTTACAAAAACGCAATGAACAACAAGTACCTACCTACGTAGAGTAGGGGCGGAGCTTAACTAACACTGAATCCGTTCTTTCAAGCGTGGGTTCGCGTTACATTGCGCGCAATAAAAACTTGTTTTTTTTTATTAAAAAAAAAAAATTACGGTTCCCAGCAATAATTTTTGCGCAAAGCTACTTAGCTATACGTACAGTATGCGTAGTTTACGGCTTTGTGATGTGTCTTTTTACACCCTGTATATTATTTCTGAGATACGAAAGAATTTAAGTACTTAGAATTAAAATTCTTGAAGTTATAATAAGATTTTGATCTGTCCCTTAGCTGTTGTGATTGGTTAACCAAATTAATAACAAATACATTTTTGGTTGTTTTTGGCAAACATTCAATAGAATAAGGCTTTTGCCTAATTGTGGGACACAATTTAAGGCTTTTTGATAGTTGTTATTTATGTTATGTCATCAAGTAATATAGGCACATTTTATCCATTCAGAACTAGAAATTTGCCCCTCTCGAGTTGCGCCACACTACTTCCTCCCACAGTCACTTTAACTATAGTTAAACTTCCAGTGATGCAGCGTAGTCTTAACTTATAGTGATGCAATCCGGCTTTATCACGACACATTATGAATGGAGAGGGCTACGAAAGCATGATCAAGGTAGGACATAAATAAATTGTTTGTAGCGACACATTCAATCTTTAGATCGTAGGGTAGATGATCTGATTGATGGCTCAAAAACTGTAACATGACTTACCTACGCAAATATTTGGATAAAATACCCATAATAAAGATGTTGACTGGGAAAAAGAAAATCTATTTAGTCCATCAGTTTGATAATAAAAAAATATATGACACGAATTTTTTGCTTTATCATAATAATAAAAAATGATTTAAACGATGGAAAGTGCGGGCTCGCTACGTCAAAAGTCAGTATAAAATCTGGAGTGACCTCATGTCACATTTTTTAACGTATTGCCTACCAATCTATTGCTGTAATCTTTTGATTACGTAAGTAAATATAAAATACGTGTCTAATATTTGTCAATAATGAACAAACCTGCCGGACAAAAAAAAAGTGTCGTCAACATCCCTATTAGATAAAATACCCATAATATGTCAGCTTTTCCTGTAATTACTAAATTCTTTACATAACCTCGAAGCCAACAGTGGTAACGAAATAAATACAGTAACTCACCTAAATCAAGCCTTCAAATAAAACAGAGAAACAAAAAATCTCATAAAACACTGAAACAATGCGGCCAAAAATAGTACCCTATTAATAACAAACAAACAAACACACAAACAATACAATACAGATAAATTAATTTGTCAGGCGCACAACTGGTACATCGACCCTCTCGACGTTCTTGTTCATATGATGTCGCAACCGGTTCGTGCGCCAACTACATCTACTTTTACTTCTGTCACGTGGACATCTGTAAATGTATTTCCCTATCTGTCATTAATTATTTTGAAACTTATGAGGTGTCGAAATAAAAACGGTCTTTCCGTGGGTGTGATGGTAAGGGGTGATTTAAGATCTATTGGAAAGTACTATTCCTTTGTCTATTATCACCTTGAACTCTTTTAGTAGGTACTCGTGGTGCTGCAGTGACCAGTATGTGAAGATAATACGGGTGATAATGCAGACAAAAGACTGTCGCCGAGCTTACTTAATAATCCATTGATTAGTGACTATTTTCGCTGAAAGCTAATGCTCTTTCACACAATCAAAAAAGTTTATTTATAAACAATATACCTATGTATGTATAGTCACCGGAGATTGTCAATCACCCGTAAGTATGCCTGATATCCGATGTATCTCTCATTCATGCTCAACTTGACGTGAAGCATCAATGTAAAATGTCAACTATCAGACTACGAAGTTTGATTGACGGTGAAAAAAAAATGAATGCTAAAATAAATTAAAAAAATACATCTACATACTACTCTTAAAAATCGACTTGGAAAAACGGGTTGGTTATGCATTTGGCGAGTCTTTTTTTATGATTTTGTAAACGTCAAAATCTCATTTTAAATAAATTTCTGTTGTTTTGAAGACACAACCGTTCTAAAACACTGCACGAGTCAGCACGAGTGACACGAGAATACATTGACGCAGTGAAAAGATTTGACAGTCAGCAAGGTGCGCGGGCGCCGTCGCACTGATTTACTTACACTTATTATCTACTAGTTATTGCCCGCGACTTTGTCTGCGATTCAGGATGAATAGTTGTCTATGTCACACATGTGCCAAATTTCATCCAAATCCGTTTAGCCGTTTTAGCGTGAAATCGTAACAAATAAACAAACTCACTCTGCATTTTTTTATATTAGTTAGAATTCTTTAACGAGACAATATTAGAATATAGAGCAATATTGTGATTTAGAGAACTTTTTTCTCAAAATAAACTACTACTTAAATAAATAAAAAACAAAACAGCGTTTGAAATACGACTGAAACAAACGATTCAAATTAAATTGATGCAAACAATTAAGCCCTAATTATCAACAACAAAGTAGCATTTTACAAATTAATCTAATTAAACAACAATAAAATACTAATAGAAACGTGGTATTAAATCAATCGGAGAGCAATGAGACACGTCAGAATGACTGCCGTCGACCAAGTATGGCATGATATCCGCATTGCCGTGTCGGATACAGCTAGTTGCAACAGAGATAAATGAGATTATATAGGTGTGGATATTCTCGCTTCGTACAATTATGGGAGGAGTAGCTTGGCTGCTGTGGAACTACTGAACACCGTGTATCTACAACATAGAAACAACAAACTACCAAAGAAATACAAAATCGTATACAAAAAACAAACCCGCCTAGTGCGTGTCGGACCACGCACAACGAAGGGACACATAAATGGCCGTATTTTTTTATTGCGTTGAATTAGAAGCTTGATATTATTCATACAATTTCTGTCCATCCTAAGGTTACCCATTGTATGATCCTTATTTAATAATGTAATTATGGTTTTCTTTATTCGTCCTTTATCTAGTGAACAATAAAGAGTACCTACTCTCTCAGCAATGGAGAGAAGCATGCTGAACATAAAGAAATCGGTCAAAGTCAAAGTCAAATCATTTATTTCAAATAGGCCCTTGTAAGGCACTTTTGAACGTCAAAGTTTACAAAAAATTTAATTGATTCTAGTCGCCCCTTCCAAAAGGTAGTTTTCGTATGGAGAAGAATGGGCAAGAAACTCCACCGTTACTCTTTTAAAAAGTGTTACAATATTTGTATGTGTAGGTACATTCGTTACATAATTATATGTGAAGACCACTGACTGTGCCACAATAGGTAAAAAGAAGGAATTAATAAAAATGAAGCAACGAAAGATAAATTAATTACTTATGTGATAGATGCACCGTTCTCACATATTTACAAACATTGTAAAAGTAGATGATTTTCTTAAAAAATTTACAATTAATAAGTCAGTGTGTGAGGAAGTAGTCACAGAATGTAAAATCAATGTCATATAATAAAAACAATAATTTATACAACTTAAATTAGCAACCAGTTTGATTTTGTCTAGATTCTAGATTGTCCTATGGAGCAGGACCAGCATGTTTCCAAGCATTCTTATCTTGGATATAATCCTCTAATTTGTAATATGCTTGTTTACAAAGTGTACTTTTAATATGAGTTTTAAATTTTCTTTCATTTAATTGTAATATATCACAAGGTATTTTGTTGTAGCCGGATAGAATAAGTAACAAAACTATCAAGAAACATACGAAAGTAGAAGATATAACAACGAAAATAAGAAAAATTAAGTGGAAATGGACAGGCCATATAATAAGAGACATTGAAAAGTGGAACCAAAACATTGTGTTTTCGTACCCAAGAAATAGGTAAGGACGAGGTAAACAGTTTCGAAGGAGGGAAGACGAAATAAAGGCTACAGCAGGGGATAACATGGACTAGGAAAACGATAAATAGGAGAGAATGGAGGAGGCATTTGCCAAAGTTTGGTCAAACAGACCAAGTTGTAGGAGTCATCGACTCACCAGAGTCGTCAATATAAGATTTAGATCTATATAAAATTTTGTGTTTGAATAAAGGTTTATATTATTGTTTATTTATTTATTTGATTTTCAATACATTTTTTTTTTTTTTTTAACTTTATGATAATTTTATTATTTCGTTTATTAATTTTTATGCATATTAAATACATTATTCTTTTGTTTTATAAAAATCATTTAATAATATATTATACAAAATAGTTGTCCGATCGGTCCGAGAGGTCCGATCGGGAACAGGTTACAAGCTACCGGTGGTTTTAGGGCTGCAGAGGCAGGAACCTCCTGAACCTAATATTATTATTTTAATAATAATATTAGGTTCAGGAATCATATTAATATCCTAATATTAATAATAAATCCTAATATTAATATAAACAAATATTATTATTAAAGAGTAATAATATATTTCTACAAAATCAATCTGCGCGACTATTTTGTACAGCAGGCCGCAAGTCAGTGGTAACAAAAGCAGTATAAGGTAGAATCTTATTCTATTGAAACTGCGTACTACGCTAGGCCAACTCGAGGCCAGTGTTACCACCGACACCGACGTGCGGTCTACTCTACCGGCGACAATTTCAATTAAATATACAATCGCAAATACAGAATCAAATTTACAAATGATCATAACAGATTCTCCCAACCGTTATATTCAAATAAAACACGGATGTCTATTTCAAAATACCTCTGTTAATTGATTTACTTTGTGCACGCGATAGCGGTACCCTTTAAATAACAAGTACAGGACGGCCGATGAACCATGGCCGCTCTGAACATAGGCACTACGAACTTTTGCGCATGTTCACTCACACTCGCCTCATGTCACCATTAGTTTCCAAAAAAATTGTGTTGCGCAGCCTTCTGCGCAAAGTTTAGACCGGCCATGATTTATCGGCCGTACTGTATTACAAGTATGGTTTATCTCGCTCGTCCCCAATAAAATACGATTTCAGCATTGTATTCATTCAAACCGTAATTTCTATTTGCTGTATAATTTGATTTACTTAATTGTGATTTCACCTCTTGATTTAATGTTTAGAGAGGAGGGCTGACAATGATGAATTAATTTAACTCTGATTACGGAAGCTTTTAATCTAAGATACTGCTGAATTTACGGTTAAGAAATATTGAATACCTAGATAAAGAAAGATATAATGAACATGGTCTGAAATTGGCATTTTTTATCATGGCTTGGTGTTGTGGGAAAAACAGCACCTGCCACGACCCCACTTTGTTCAGCCCCAGGAACATCTGCCACCAGGACGTTATCTGCACTGGTCTATATCGAAAGCAATCAATCGACTGCGGACCCAAGTAGGCCGCTGCAAGCACAATCTTGCAAAATGGGGGAGTATTAACCCAACCAACACCCATACACCTGCACTTCTGAGAACCTAAAAACGCCACTAATGGCACGATTGGCGTGGTCACATATTGGGCCTAGCTCATTTAACATAATCATAATATTTATACCATCAACTTGAAAAGTCGGACCTTGGATCTGCCATGATATAATTACGACCGCTCGCTCGCTTACAGCAGATCTAACGTTCGACTCATGTAGCGCTGTGAGCGTTCTCCGCTGCAAGTAGCCGAGTGATGCTAAAATATCACAATTAGTAAGTTCCTAACCACATCACTAAAACGGGGAACAACAGTGACTTTCCGGAGACGCTCTGTCATTTCGTTTCCGCTTGCAGAGCTGATGATGCTGTCCCCAGACCCTCAGAATTCTGTGTGCATCGACCTAGGGTGAGTTCCACATTAGTTTGGTAATTATACCAGACCCTCTGTGCTGGATAATCTATATTGATTTTATCACCTATGTAGTATCTGATTTCGCGTGTGTCAATGTTGGACACGCGGCCGTGAGTTATCCAGCGCACAGGAGATTTTAATATTTATGTATTGCTACTGCATCGAGATGGTGTAGTATCTCGCTGTGTTATTCTTAGTGATTAGTGAGCCATCTGCTATGGTCATATTTACTTTGTGCTTTATGCTCGCGTGTTCACATACTTAACCTAAGTTTAGCATCCGCTTCTGTGCCACGCTATGTTCATACTCTCTTGCCTGTAATCCGCTGCGATGTGCTAAGCTTTCACCTACTCTACTTCCCATACCATTCCTTGGTCGCTAAATGGGGGAAGGAGCTGGCACATCGCATGCGGCCTGCTGCTACTCGCACGGCATCTAACATGCGCTCTCTAACGCGCCTTCCAGGGTTCTCCGTACGGGCACAGTAATGGCTAGGGCTGCGCAGGGTAAGCTGCGCAGGCCGTTAACGAATAGGTAGGTAGATAGGTAGAAGATATAATTAAACGGCAAAATAAGTTTATACATTATATTTGGGTAGTAGGTACTCGTAGTAACACGGCTAGGTCGCGGGTAAGGTCCTGAACACTGAGTCTTGAGCACTCGCACATATAGAAAAGGAAGTTACCGTCCTTGGTAGCACGTCGCAGACATGGGGGCCTGCTCAGCACAGGCTTAGCAGTAGGCCGGACGGCCTTCGTAACACGACCAATAGTGAGCGTCGGTAACACGTGATGGTAGGCCACAGGTCTGGCAGGCCTTCTTTAGGCCTTGGCAGCGTGCGCAGGTAGAGTGCAGCACAGCTACGCATCAGCTGTAGGTAGCGTGCTGGACCGGTTAAGGGTTCCTGCCCTCAGCCCGTACGGAGAACCCCTAGGTCGGATAGTTAATGTCGAAATGAAATCTTTCTATGTGAGCTAATTAGAAGAACATTAGAATGGTCAATTAATTAACAATAAAGAGGAGAAATGATGATGACTTTCATTCACTCAAACACCAACAATGGATTTGATACTATAGCATTCAATTAGCTCTGATTAATTCTAAATTAATCGTCATAGTGAGATGTCTACCTGTTGGCCAATATACATAGTTGTTGTTGACAGACAGGTGGCCGCTTGCCAGCGCTGCTGCCCATCTTGTGATCGACACAAGTAAACAAAACATGATTGTATCACACTTTTACGTGATGATACGGAACTGAGGTGGATCCTGGAAAATAAGGAATTAATATTGTTTACGTCATATTGAGTCAAATTAAAATCATGTATTTCAAGAAACTTGACACGATAACCTGACACTGACTTGAAATTGCAAAAAATACGTAAGATAATTTTAGTTTCACCGACTACCTTAAAGTATCCCCTAAAGCCTTGTCCGTACCACGTTACTAAATAATAATTTCAATTATTATTATTAGTTCCAAAAACAGTTTTTTTTTTCACCAGTTATGGGTAAGCAAAAACTGTGAAATAGGTGAAAAACTGTATCACAAAACATGAGACAGCGTATTCAGGGATTAATTTATAAACGTTCCTTAAAGTTAAGTAATGATTAGCGACTGTTTAACCAATAATTTTTGACGTTTAAACGTCACTTAACTTCGAGGAACATTTATAAATAAACCCGTTACATTTCATAAAAAATTGTTAATCAAAGTCTTAAACATTACTTAACTAAATAACCCTTAAAGACCCTTAATCAAAATAACCCTTAATCCTTAAATATTAGACCTTAAATACGAATTAAATATTTCTTATTCGTAAACGATATTTAAGCATTGCTTATTTAACCACTACTTCATTTTTTTGACACTGGCAACAATGTAGCTTTTCGGCAGAAACCCGTAAAATCGATCTATGGTGCTCGTGGCAAAAACAAATTAAAAAAAAACTGTCTGTCCTTGTCAGATAAAATTTCACTCGTAGTCATTTTTGTTATCGTGTATTTTATTTTACCACTTTGTCGGCATGATTAATATGTATACCCATGCCAAATTACAGCTTTCTAGTACTAACCGTCTCTGAGCTAAGCCGCGGACAGACAGACGGACATGGCGAAACTATAAGGGTTCCTTGTTTACTACGGAACCCTAATAAAAAGGGGAAGCAACTCTTCCAAACATTAAAAATGTTAACTATTGAGCTCAAGTGTCTGTGGAGCATGACCAGCATTAAGCCAAGCATTATTTTATTTTGCAATTATTTTAATGTAAGTATACGTTAACATAACATTAGAAACATATTAGTTGTTCTAAAATCTTCGGAAGATGAGCTTTTCAAAAATATATAGTGAAATGAAATGAAATGAAATGAAATGAAATGAAATTGTTTAGTCTGTAAATAGGATATCGGAATCACTTTTACATGTCATATAAAAAAATATTAAAAATAAGCTAGATGAGGTCGGTGTTTCCTATCTGACTACTCTATAGTACTCTATATTATCTATTCCTACAAAGTTTAACATTAAGATCACTTCCATACTGTCAAAACCATATAGATTGCGGCATTGTAAAAAAATCATTTTATATTTAACAAAAAGAAAAAAACATTATAATTTAGTTTGATCCTTAAATTAAATAAAATTAACAAAGTATGTCAGTAGCGACATTGGGAAAAACCATTTTTGATACGCCGTTGTTCTACCATTTTCCATAGTGCGACGCCCGTCTTCTAGCTCCCTCTGGCAGACTTATTGCACACAGCGGCGATTCCTGTTTTGGAGCGTATCTCGGTATTACGTATTCTGTCGCTGAGCTTAATACCCAATACGTAAGTTCGCTTCATCGCCCATTGACAAACCTTGAGTTTGAACTTTTGAGACATCCAATATTTTTTTAATTCATATATTTAAAAAAATAACAAAACATTTATAGAAGTACATTTATTGTCCTCTTATTTCTATTGTGATCTTAACAGATCTTATACATAATTCGATTTCGTGGCTTTCAACTATATTAATATTATTATGAATTATATTTAACAACAACAATATTTCGTGTCATTTTGTGTAATATTAGCGTATAACATGTAAGCTGTTTGTTTAAAATTTTATTGATAAGCGATGTCATTGGATGGAGATTTCTCACAGACGAACATAGCTTCGGTATCAGGTCCGACGTTATCCAAAGCGCCATGAAGTCTGCGGAACGTCGCTCGATCCTGGCCCTCAGGGTTGTCAGGCTGCCCGATATCCCAAACGTTGAAAACATCTTCTATTCTCTGACCTGGGAGGGATAAGTCTTTTAGTATCTGTACTGCTTCTTTTATACCCATTAAAGATTAACGCACAGTATTTTATCACGGCACGGGATCAGCATCGCTTCAACTGGAGTCATCCAGGATTCTTTCTATTAAACTCCATACTGCGACGAACACTTATAAGCATCGTTATGGCATCGCCTCGGATCGGAATCAGCTGATCAATGATCGATCGTCAAGGCGTCGGCTCGCCGTAAGCACGTATGGTGGGGCTATGACCCGCTAACGGCGAGCCGACGCCCTCTTACGGCAGGATAACCCCCCGCTTGTGGCGATGCGTCGTCTCGCTTACGTAGGGTGGTCAGCACCTTCACTCAGCCGGCGATGCCGCGGTGACGCCTTGGACAACCAAGCACCTCATGAGCCGATCCGTTTACGTGCTTACTTTGGGCTGACGCTTGGTTGACGACGAGCCAATCAGGTGAGGTGATGCCGATCCGGTGCAGTGATTAATGTGTGCGATGAACGTAAATATGTTGTTCGTATTTCGTAAACGATTCAATTAGTCATAACCCGTGGTATTATAGAACGTTTAGAAAATGGCGGCACTTGTCACTCGCACTTTAATAGCTTGCAAATTGTGCGAGTGAGAACGCAAGACTAGCACCGCCATTGTCAAAACCTTTCTATGGAAGCATGCAGGCAAGCAGGTCTGGCAACGTTGTTGGCAACTATTTGGCCATTTCTATCGTCTGGCGCAGTCAGGCGTCATGTGGGTTTTAATAATAATGTAAATGGTCTTATACCGTGAATAGTAATCCAGGTGCGATCCTTGCCAAGAGCTGCTAGACCTATGTGGAATTGTTCCCAGCGGTCAATATCCCCAGAATGAGCAGGGAACATATCCCTGATGATGCGAGCCTCTGCTTCGTCGTTCAGAATGACCAGATGACCCCCCTCAGATGCACATGTACTATAAGCACCGTACCAAGACTTTTTCTCCTCATGTACCTTGTAACAACTGCCTGTACTATTGAGGTGATATCCTGAAAAAAATTAAGAATAGTATTTCTATACATGTTTCAAGAATCTTCCCATTTATATAGTTATAAACGACGAAAAAAAAAAATAGGTTCTCAAGTCGACACATTTTTAATGTATTACTTTATATCACGCATAACTTTTTATTGAGAAATCCGATTTGAACGATTCTGTTGTGATTTCGCACACATGTTGTAGTTCTGATGACACAACCATATAATAAAGACCTGGAGTTGATATGATGATGGAGACGGAAGACAGTTGCAAGAGCTCCAGCAGTTTACAGCAGCTACATCGTGTTTGGGCTTAAAGTGAATGAATCACTTTGATGAGAACTTTACACCTAGCTGGGGTATGACTGTCATCGAGGGTCTGACGATGGAGACGGAAGGCTGTTGAGGAAATGCCTTACTTGAGGAAAACAATTAAATTAAACGGTAACTCAAAAAATTTTACCAATGAAAAAGAAAACTGAAATGGGAAAAATTAATAATAACCTTTTAGTGTAACTAAGCTCCTAAACTAATTTAAGTAACAAATTTTGAGGCGGCGCCCAACACATTCAACGAAGATCAATCAAGCTACCATTTTACGCTATAAGAAATTATTTTGTTTGTTGGACGCCGCCTCAAAATTTGTTATTTAAATTAGTACTGTTTAGGAGCTTAGTTACACTAAAAGTTTATTATTTATTTTTCACATTTCAGTTTGTTTTTCGTTGGTTAAATTTTTGTAGTACTAAAATAGCTTCTTTCGGAAACATTACTGACAGAATAGATTCACTGTCGGTTCGTAACGTCAGTGATAGTTACGATACGTGATAGTACCAACTATTTGTGAGAAGAACAAGAACTACGCGGGCAAAGAAGGATCAGTAATTATTCGTCTTTCCGCAACTCTACTTCAATGCAAGTTTCTAATAGATTAATTATCATTATTAATATTATTACTAACCATTATCAAAGGTACCACATTCGTTCATCGTTTGATTTTCGAGTTTCCTGTAACACATGAAGGGTAGTGGGTCTGTGCATGACGAGTAATGCACGCGTCCGTCGACGGACATTCTGAGACAGTGTTTGGCATCGACCACGCTATCATCTGAACCCCATCTTATTTCCATATAGGATAGTGGCACTCCTGGAACATACACGTCAAAATCATTTACAATGAAAACTATTCAAAGACTTCATGTGTCGGCTAGGTACCTATAACAAGGAGGGGTTATTTTTCGTTATTAGAAGATTTTTTTTTCTTGATATGTAATGTTGTTGTCGTTATGATTGTGCAAGCATGGTCGCGGCCATAAGTGAAGTTACAGAGTATCATTATTGGCTTCTGTTAGGCGTAAGTTTTATCTGTGAGCCAAGCAAGCAAAAATTTGTTAGTACCTACTTCAATAAATATTTTGCATTTAGACTAACCTTCTACAGAGACGAAGTGACCTTTGGAGAATAAATCATGAGTTCCCAGGAAAATGCTACCATTCACATCGTATCGTGTCATTGAGTAAAGAGCATTAGCTAGCTCTTTGTTTAGCGGAGACGCCAACACCGCGCCTGTAACATGACACATTTACCTAGATGTTTATATTGCACATGAGCGAGCGAAGTGAACGGTGCAGCATGCTCAGCAAAGTCGACCAATTCAAGATCAGATTCAAGCGGCCCACGGATGGTACACGCACCGGTATACCGCATGAGTAGATACAACAAAGACCACATGAGCTGCAGGATAGACCACGCCGGGCTGGCGGCACATCGTGTTACCGCATGAGTGATACAAAAGAGACCATGCTACAAGAGTTACAGGAGAGACCGCCGGCCACGCAGCATAAGAGAAGTGCATCTTACCTTCATTGTGACATTTCAGGAACGCTTCCTCCCAAGTCTCAGGCGTGATGTGCAATTTGAGCCAGACACCCGCTTCAAAGTTGAATGCGTAATCGGGCTTGCATTGCACAACTTCTGAATAGTAAAGATTGGTTATGAAAGTGATGATTAATAATTCGAAAAATGCCAGAAATATTAAAATCTTAAATTAACAAACAATATCATCTTGGAATCAAACCCAGGAGCAGCGCATACGGAACTGAGAAAAACATAAAAACGAACGGCATTTCTATTTACAGAATACAACAAAAAAAATAGAAGGAGGCCTAAACTGAAGGAGCATAAGCATTCAATTGCTTCTTTTTTTTTTCATTAATGTGTACCTACACCTCGGCTGGCTCGTTGGTCTAGTGGCCGCAAGCGCTGCTGCTAAACATGAGGTCCTAGGTTCGATTCCTGGGTCGGGCAAAGTGTTATAGGGATTTCCCATCTGGAATTTCTCAGTAGCAGCCCCGAGTTTGGATTTGTGCCCGGTTGATGACAATAGGCTCGCCCCCTATTACATGAGAATTAAACATAACTGGCGAAATGTGGGTGTACTATAGCTACATCTCTGCTTAACTTTCCGGGAACCACAGGCGTGAATAAAACTCTGTTTTACTCACAAGTGAATAAAAACATTTTGAATTTGGAACAAGCACGGACTATACAAACTATGTACAAAAAAAATAATTAAACGTACTGAAAGTACCTACTGGCTGGCTAGATGGAGCTATTCCTTAGAAGCTTTACTTTTATTAATATCCCGCCAACTTTAGTTAGGTTCTTTTCAATCTGTTATCGTGGTTGTTTTAATGTCATTGGAAAATCTAGTAACATAATTATAATAAAATGACTTCTTCCAGTGACGAAAATGAGACACTGAACAAACACAACTGACTTCAGAACCATTTCGTTCTGAAGCAGCAATTATGGCAGAAAATTTGTTGCCGCCAAAAATGTGATACATATAAATATCTTAACATCACGATTTGTTTCCCCGAAGGGTTGGGCAGAGGTGTACCTTTAGTTCACCATAATTCGCCAGTTATGTTTTAAAGTCCCATGTAATAGGGGATGAGCCTATTGCCATCAAACGGGAACAATTCTAGACTCCGGGCTACTATTGAGAAATTCCTGTTGAAAAAATCCCTATAGTACTTAGCGCGACCTGGGAATCGAACCCAGGACCTCATTCTCAGCAGTAGCTCTTAAAACGAGGTCATATAAATACTACAACTACGACTGGTAAATATAAATACTATTACTACTATTTATTTTCTCGCAGTCAAAAGTAGAGTACAAAAAAAACCGGTCCTTTTATCCCTCGCTCCGCGCAGGATTCAAATCTAGAATCCTTCGCTGCTCTCGGGATCCAACTTAGTCCCTCGATTAAATTCCCTTTTTTCACTTGTTGTATAATCTACTATTAACCTCGGTTGAGTTGTTTTGGAGTAAGTATAGCTGCTTCAATAAAAGGAATTTCATCAGCAAATAAATAAGGGTGGGGTATCACAATAATAAAGTGTAAAAAAACCGCCCAATTGCGAGTCAGATTCGCACACCGCCGTAAAATATTTAGCAAAAAACTTTTTTTATAGCGGCAATAGAAATACACAATCTGTGAAAATTTCAACTGTCTACCTATTGCGGTTCTTGAGATACAGCCCGCTGACAGACAGACGGATGGACGGACAACGGAGCCATATTAGGGTTCCGTTTGGTACCCCTCGGGTACGAAGCCCTAAAAACCAAAGTCAGATCTTTTCAATATTATTTTTGAATTAGATAATATTGCTTTTATTTGGAAAAAAAATATGAAAAAAAACTTACCCGTAACAAATAACAAGAATGATAAGCAAACAATATATGTCTTCAACATTTTAGTGTAGGTACTGTTTCGCTTCTCTGCCGAAGTAGTAATGTCTTAAACTTAGGTGGACCTCGAAATATAGCTGATTTTGTTGTTTGTTTTTGTCATAGGTTATCTGTATGATTTTTTTTACTCATTTTTAGGTATAATCAATATTATTCTGCTTCTCGTAATTTTGTTTTTGTTATTTTATCAGTTTGTCTCGCATAATTTTGTTTTTGTTAAATTATCAGCTTATCTTCCGTACTTACCCAGGTTATTTTTTTAGGGAAATCCGATTGCAATAAGTAATAAACAACTTTATTGTAATATTTTGTCTTCAAATAAAATTATCATGGTATCCTATGACGGCACCTTAATACTCCGCACACAGTTCCAATAGGTATAAGTCCTTGTCCTAATATGAGCGATCGCCGCGTGATTATGCAATTGTCGCGTACATTTGTTACTCATTTGTTCATAAAACAGTTTACCTACTACAAACCTGCGATCTATTTCTTGTAATAAGATAAGATAAGATAAGATAAGATAATTTTTATTTGTCAAAAACATGTGTAGGTTTACAGTTGGTATGTTCAAAAAAATAAAGTTTCAACATGTTTTGCCTGGAAAGGCGTACAAATACAATAATAATAGTTTGAAACAATGAAATCATGCAGTTACATTAAATTAATAGAACATTTCAAATTAATACAGTAATTAATAAAATAAAATAAAAGATGTCAAAAGTAAGATAACAATTCAAATTAATATTCTAATTAATAAAATAAAAGATGTCAAAAGTAAAATAACAAAATAAAAAATGTCCATAATGCATCATTGAAAATTTATACAACAATAATAAAAACTGTCTAAATAACGTCATTTAAATAGTCGGTAACATTATAGTAGCATTTATTTACTAGAAAATTCTTCATAGTTTTATTAAAATTGTCAATATTTAAATTTTTGTATGCCTTTGGTACCTTGTTGTATAGGTTTGGAGCCATGCAGAATACACTCTTACCCATGAGAGCTGTTTTAGCACTATGAGAGCGAAGTCTTTGGTTATCGCGTTGACTTCTTACGGAACCATCGGAATACTTCGGAAACAGTTGGGGATTCTTCTTAACAAATAACAATGTTTCCAATATATACAAAGAAGGAAGTGAGAGAATTTGATATTTAATAAAATATGGTTTGCAACTGTTTGTTATATGAAGACCAAACATAGCTCTTATGCATCGTTTTTGGATTTTAAATATAATTTATCTTTATGTGTGGAATTTCCCCAGAAAATAATTCCGTATCTAAGGATCGATGCAACAAGTCCGTGATAGGCAGTAAGCAATGTGTCCGTATTTACTATTGGGGCGAGTTTATACAGTGCGAAGGAAGAACTGCTAATTCTCTTACTAATTACGTCAATGTGATCTTTCCAATCAAGTTTTTTGTCAATGGTTAGTCCTAGGAATTTGGCATTTACAACTCTGCTTATTATGTGATTTTTATAACTTAAATTAATGTCATTTTTTATTGGCATTCTTTGACTGATAATGACTCGTGTGATCGAATCCAGGGGCTAACTCCCGAACCAATTCGAATCGTACACCAAGATCGACATAACGTTCGAATCTTAACAGCGTCGCGGTCGTTAGCCGTATTCGGTGGACTATGTCACCGTCTAGTGCTATTATGATTAGTAATTGAATGTGTTTACTTCTCTTTCACTTTCCCACGTAAAAAACGATACCCTAGTCCTTTATTTACACATAACAAACAAAAACTAATGAAAAAACGTATGACTTTTTATTATTTTTGGGAAAAAAAGTGTAACCATACTGCTGTCAAGTGTCAAATCGTATGCGAAGAGCGCTGTTGTTCAAAAGTTTATTTGTGTGTCTGCTGCTATAAGAGTTAGTTATTCAGTTTCAATTCATATCTGCACAAGCTCGCTAACAGACAAAATCCAAATGGGAAGATCGCAATTTTATTAAATTCCTTAGGTGGCGCAACAAAAGACTGTTATGTCATGGACAACAGTAAGTTAAACACAGTTGAGTTAACGCAAATATTTATGCTATCCGAATGAATGGTAATGGTGTACTGTCTTGTTTGGTTAAAACATACATATAATTTTAAATATCTCTTCGTCTGGTTGGTTTCTTCTTGTATGATGTTAAAACTTCTACCAACACATCAAACAACTCCTTCGACAAAAAATAATTTCTCAGAAATTCTTCCGAATTCATTTTCATACCCCGGGTGACATAACGATTAATCCTTTGCATATTTCGTCTTGCACGAATATCTATACGATTTGCTTCCTCAAGTACATTGAAAAACAATGCAAGGCCAGCCATAATAACAATGAATTTGAAGAAATATTGCAGTAAATGACACTAAAATACCTCACTCGATCTGAATAAAGTAGCTTCTTTGCTATTGTGTAATTTGGCGTTTAGTTTCGATCCAAAAACTCTATAATCAACTGTTAGATGGCGTGTGGAGTGCGTACTTTTCGATCCTAACGCATCTCTCGATCGAAATTGGTTTTGATTTGTACCACCGCACGATCGTGCGCTAGTGTCGGATTCAAGAGAACTGAACTTGTCAGAGTACATAACATCACGCCTGTAATCCCCGCAGAGTTCGGCATAAGTCCCATGTAATAGGGCGAGCCTCTTACCATCAACTGCTGCTACTGAGAAATTTCTAATGGAAAACCCAGTAACAATTTCCCGACCCGAGAATTGAACCCACGGCCTCATGTTCAGCAGTAGCACTTACTACCACTAGACTAACGAGGCAGTTAAAATATAACGCAATTTGATACTAACAAAACTTTGTACTTTCCCACACTGGGGAAAGTACAATAAAATTGATTCAGGATAGATGAAAACTAGTCACATTCTTTAACATATTTCCATATTGGCAAGGAGACAAAGTCATCAATGACTTTACAAGCTATCTCGATAAGAAATGTGAAACAAATATGGAATCAAGTCACTGTCTATGATACTTTCAGAAATACGTCACGATTACAATAAACTGCAACACTACAACCACCTGTTGCTTAGCCAGCATTACGGCGAGCGCTAACGAACACGACTCGGCCTTACCAACGCTGTCGGCTCATTAGCAAACTCATTGTTAGGAGTATCAGACGAAAGTTTAAAGAACAGCGTGCAAAAACAGATGGGTAGAATTACACTCAACGTCACAATCACTATATTTTTGCTGTGACACATATTCCTTCAAAATCATAATTATGAGACGATCAAGTTACCGTTCGTCAGCTGAAACGAGCAGGGGCAATTATCATGACTCGGAAATTAATATTTTACACTGTATTCTTTACAACAACAATCCAACCAACTGAATTTTTCACCAAATGTGCTCGTACCAAAGCTAGACCAGATAAACCATATTTTGAACATTACAATACCGACGGAAGCAGCATCGTCAGAGAATATGAGTCTGGTATAAAAATATTGAAAACAGTCTAGCTCTCGAACATACATGGGGTGTTTCGGGAAGCCCTTGGACACAGGCTTCAAAAATGTTATATCTCTGTATATCTTTATTAAATCCTCACGTGTCCAGGTGACACGGCATGCGGTGCAAGATGGGAGGTGAGCCGTTGTCTGTGCGTTGTAGACCTAATGATAACAACAAAGGTTTGGGGAAAAGAAAACAAGCTTCTATTTGTATTCAGTGTTATTTTAATGATTATCAAGAAAGTGCCGATAAAACACCTCGGTGACACAAGAAACTTTAGTTCGCGCTTAACTGTGATTCACCGCAAATATTACACAATCTCATTAATGTCTCCGTGCATGGCGGTAAGGCTTCAAAACGTTTCGATTTAGGAGATTTTTCACAGACGAACATAAGTTTGCCTCCTGCTGGACTGACGTCGTCCAACTTCCCGTTCAAAAAAAGACCTCCTCGATTCTGGATGCCATTTGCATTGTCAGGTTGTCCGGAATTCCACTTGTTGAACACATGTTCTAATCTCTCACCTGAAAGAGACATACATATTAATTAAGTTCTTTACTGTAAGAAATAAACATAATAATTAAGTTCTGTACTGAAAGGGAAAAGCGTTAAAACCGCGGAGAAACTGAGCGTGAAAAATTAAAAGGCAGTGACCGCGTTATCTCATACCGTGAATGGTAGTCCAGATGCGCTCCTTGCCCCAGGCTCCTAGACCTACGTGAAATCTTTCCCACTGTTCGGATTGAGCAGGGAACATGTTCTTGACGATACGGGCCTCTTCTTCGTCATTCAGGATGACCAGATAACCTCCCTCCGATGCACATATCCTGTAGGCACGGGTCCAAGTCTGTTTCTCGAGATGGACCTTGTAACAGCTGCCTGTTTGCTGATTGAGTTTATATTCTGAAATATTTAAGAATGTTTGTAGTTTGCATTTAATAGGTATTAGGCTTATTAAATTATTTAATTCTACTAAATAAAATGGTAACTTGAATATTATTGAACATTATTTAATATAACATTTCCTTTATGCTGACGATACCTGCCTTTTTACCCGACTACCAATGAAGGGTTATTTATTACTTCTGTAACTGACATGATGAACCAAGCGCAGCAAGATTAAAATACGTTATATTCTATTTAGTTCCAACTAAACCTATTTACAATAAATTCTGCCAAGACTAGTTAAGACATTTATTTTTATTTTTATATAAAGCGTTTGACCTTTTAGAAATCAAATAATACAGCAACCTTTCAATATTGTTGTATGGCAGACTTGTAGTGCAACTTGCTGCTAGATAAATTGACTTACCACCATCAAAGGTGCCGCATTCGTTCATCGTGTGATTGTCGAGTTTCCTGTAGCATATGAAAGGTAGTGGGTCCTTGCATGACGAGTAATACGCGCGTCCATCGACGGTCATAGTGAGGCAGTCTCCAGTATCGGCTTCGTCACCACGTGAACCCCATCTTATTTCCATGTCAGACAGTGGCACTCCTGGAACATACACGACAAAAATATTAAAGCAATGGAAACCAGTCGAAGTGTTTATGTGTTTGCTCACCTTGCCCCTGTGCAATGTACCCCACATTAGCTTGTGTGAGATGTGCAAAAGAAAATAAAATAAAAAGTTTATTCCTGACAAATTGTAACAATATTTGGATGTATGTTTTATCAATCTGCCTATCATTTTCCCAAATATGTTGTCAACTGCATACCAGTATTTGACTTGGAGCATTTGACCACCACAACCCAGTTACTGGGTAACACGCTACCCCGTAGAAAAAAATGTTGTTCTCCGCAAAAACCTTTTCCCATACATTTCGTTTGAAATGAGACTCCATCCTACTTTTCAAGATGGATAGAAAAGAATTATGACTTTTCTAGTAGGTACTCAAGCTTAATTGGTCCAGTAGAATTTTCTGATCCTTATGCGAAACAGGATCGATCAAAAAGAGTTTTTGAAAAAATTGCCAATTCTCTTGCGGATTGCACTTTTTTTTAAAATCTGTGAATGCAGATCAAAATATCTCAAAAAGTTAAGGTCAGTCTATTAAGACCGTTTTCCTGTTGCTACAACGGTTAAGGTACTCGTAGCTATCCTTACGCCTCATCTCAAAACCACCCTGTATAT
The DNA here is from genome assembly GCA_914767755.1 of Agrochola circellaris. Taxonomy (NCBI): domain Eukaryota; kingdom Metazoa; phylum Arthropoda; class Insecta; order Lepidoptera; family Noctuidae; genus Agrochola; species Agrochola circellaris. Next base: position 1,798,302 of record OU611848.1, read on the forward strand.
ACTATAGTATATATATTTATAGTATATCTGCTGAAGGTGCCTGTTGCAGGTAATGGGCTAAATGTATGAATTTTATTATTTTTATTATTGAGTCATTCAAGTTAACATTAATCTTATTGAATGTCAATTTGAAGATAAATAACAACATAAACAATCATTGTTCATTCCAATGTCCACAATAGAAACGGGTTTCGTCGACGGAATAATAGACAAACAAGCACAATCTGTCATTTTGTCTATTCTTCCGTCGGCAAAACCAGTACAAAACCCGTTTCTATGGTAGCAGTAAGTGATAAGGCCCATTGTATATTTTGTAGTGTATAATTTATATTTTTTAAATAAATAAATGAGTAATAAAACTTTGACTAACCTTCTACAGATACGTAATCTCCTTTAGAGTAAAAATCATGGGTTCCCAGGAAAATGTGACCATTCACACCAAACTGTGTCATCTGTGTGTGAAGAGCATTAGCTAGCTCTTTGTTTAGCGGAGACGCCAACACCGCGCCTGTAACATGAGATACACACATTCAGATTTATGTAAATTTCACCGTAAGCTTGTGAGCACCGTTAGTTTATAATCTATCTAGCGAGATTATAAGCCATCGAAAGTTGTAAGCTGTTACAATAATAATAACGCATTCATTCTCGGTAGCTTATAATCTGTCAATGTCAAATCGTCAAATTGTGTAATTTCCTTATATAAGTTTCATAATTATTTAATTTTATATTTTAAGTTTAATTAATTGATCTCAGTGTTCTTTATACTCTTAAAATAATGTGAAATATATATATTAATATTTTATTATTATTTTTCTTAATAAAAATAATAAAAAATATACCCATTAATTTTAATGAATTATAATTTATCACTTACAGTGCAGAGAGATTGTGATTGCATCGCAATTACACTGGAATAGTGCATTCCAGTCACAACATATTTTTTGCCACTTTGTTTATCGTAAACGACAAAATTTTGATGCACTGTGTCGGTTGCGATAACACGGTTTGGTTACGCTGCAATTCTTAGATAATTACGAAACTTACGATCGTATTGATTATGTCTGTTACTCTAAAATATAGAAAACTGTTGTGCTGACGATAAACTTAGCATTTGCTATAACTTTCTACTGATTGTAATTTGGCGCGAAATCTCAACGAGCGATTGCCCGCTATAGTTTAAAATGTCGTTTACGATGAAAAGCGCTGTTTAGGTAAAAATGTCGCTTACGATAAGTCGGCGGTAATGGCTCTATATAGTTTCGATTAATTGGTACAAAAAACCTTATCGAACAAGTTTAGTGTAGTGTGCAAAATGAATATCGAGATACTTTTCGACCGTAATCTTTCCATTCTTTTTATAATTTTTTAAATTGATTTATTTTCTTGCATTCAATAATTGACAGTTTTATTTAATTTCTTGGTCTTTTCACGTGACGATTCTAAATCTTGAGTTCTCGGCTTGTGCTTTCGAAATTGACTTCGACGCTGAACGTTTTGACGTAAACTGTATTTTTTGCGAGTATATTTGTTACTTTTGACATAATATATCAAGCTTATTTTTTCCTATCTTTTTTATTTAGAGTTCTTAAGCTGTTTGTGTTTTTGATAAATAATAAAAAATATATAAATATAATGCGTTTTTAGGGTTCCGTAACCGAAAGGTGCCAAACGGTACCCTCCTCTGTCCGTCTGTTCGTCTGTCTCTCTGTCTGTCAGCGAGCTGTATCTCGTGAACCGTAATAGGAAAACAGTTGAACATTTCAAATTATGTATTTCTTCTTTAAAATAAAAAATAAATATAGAGTTAAACTTTACTCCATACGAAAAACTAATGATTTTGAAAAAAAAAATCGAACCCTACTATGTGGGGTATCATTGTCTAGAGCTCATTGAGTAGAGAACATTTTTATTATGTTTTTCTTCAAAAATTAAGAAATAGGTGGCGGTAAAAGTTGTTAGTTTTAGACCATTTTTGAACTCTATCTCAACAACTAAACAAGTTAGGAATTTGAAACTTCTGTATATCATGTACCATATACTGTATATAATCAACAAATACTAAAATGACGTCACGAGTATGTAGATTTTATACACACTAGTGACGTAGCGACCACAACTTAAAATGCGTTTTATCTAAGTAATTTTTTATTAATATGATAAAGCAAAAAATACGGGTCTAATATTTTTTAATTATCTGACTGACGGACTAATTAGAATTTCATCTGTTTTACCCAGGCATGCGACCACGGCTTTACCTAGATCATTTTTGTACCTACATATGTCTTGATTTCTGTCTGAAATATATTCTTGTTTCGTACTTTTGAGATCACTTTTGTTTTTCCGTAGTGGGGTTACAGTTTTTTAAACTTAATTTTTAATTTGGGAACAGCCGGTCGAGTCTGTAAAAATATCACCTCGAAACTTAGGTGAAGTGCGCTTTCAATAGTGTTAACCTCTAGCATCAACCGGTCGATTCCGTGACAGTGACAGCCCACTTCACGCTCACTTCACCTGAGTTTCAGGGTGATATTTTTACAGAATCGACCGACTGTTTTAGTAATGGTTAAAATTAATATTCAGGAGTTGGCATGGGGGCAAGTTTTAAGTACCTATTGATTTTTATAACCTTGTTAATTCGCATTGTCAAAACATAAAAGAAACAACAGAGTTTACCTTCATCATGACACTTAACGAAGGCTTCTTCCCAAATGAGGGGCGTCGTGTGCAGTTTGAGCCAACCACCTGCTTCAAAGTTGAATAAGTAATCAGGCTTGCAGCGCACAAACTCTGAAAAATAAAGAAAGAATATTATACTCTGTACTGGTGTGTGTTAGATTTTTTATTTGGAAAAAGGTTTATACATTAAGATCTTTAAGTTGCTAAGTACAGGGAAATGAAATGGGAAGCAAAATGACACATTAAGCCTATTTGCCGTGTTATAACCATTTCATTTAACTGTCAGAGAATAACAGTCTATTTTAATTTGAATACTCAGAGAATATAAGTTGGTCGTCAATTTGCATAGCAATAAATTTTAATGACTTTACACTGACAATAATCTTTATTTATTTCGGAAAAGTTTTTTGTATTTAAACAGGCTACATGGTTTAATTTCTATAAAATAATATAATAAAAAACAAACGCAGACCACTCAAAAGATGGAGTGACGATATTGCAAAGATTGCAGGCAGAACAAGTAAAATAACCAAAGATTTAAATCGTAGATTTGCCCTCACTGTACTAATTCGCACGAAAAATCGTCCATAATGAGAAGAGCGAGCTCACACATTAACAATGGCGTTTCCATGACAACCAAGTCAAGTCTCTGCGACACTGTCTGTCTCAGAAGTGCCAAAACGAATCAGAAACGCGAATTATCTATTGACGCGGAAGGGCAAATCTACGATTGAAATCGATAATAATAAAAAAATACATAAACATGGAGTAGAATAGCCAGACAGAAAAGCTTGGAAACGCCTGAAGGAGGCTTTTACCGCTATCGATAGCGGTCCTTGTATATACAGTAATAAATTAATTGAAAAAAAAAACGTTAATATAAGTTAATAATGTTACATTACTATTAAATACCTACGGAATATGTGTGGAAGTAAAAAAATATAAAAAAATAAAGCAATTTTATTTTTATTTATTATAATAAAGTACTCACTAGTTACAATTAACAAGTATGATAAGCAAACAAAATATATCTTCAACATTGTTGCGTGGGCGCACTGTAGGTAGGTACCTATCGTTTCGCTGTTGCAGCAGTAATGGTGGAACTGCAGATAACATGCGGTTATATATTGTGTGGTATCGTGAATCGTGATTGTCATACTAACATACATAATAAAGACCAATAGATCTTCTCTGTGAATATTTTCTAGAGCGATCGATAAGATTTATTCCCAAATTGGGTGCTTTTTTCGCCCTGGATTACTCTTTACAGTCAACTTAGGTACACTAAGTATCAACATTTTTATGAAGTGCTATATTGTCGCCATAACCGAATACCTGAGAACTTTGTTGCACTCTTGGAGTTCTTCTTTTTTATATATTTTCAGCTTTAATTTAATTTTGTTGTGAAAATCGCAAACGCTGCGCCTGGCTAGATGTGGGCCAGCCTCTATTGCATTCAAACGATCAATTCTTGCACTCAACCATCAATCGCCCATATGGTATTACAGTATTTATAGTAACACGTATTTTTTGTCCTTCAATCGGCTGATCTGAACGCTTTTTTACTTTCGCGAACCTGGAGTGATCATGGATTACAGCTATTTTCTTTCGTTCAAATATTAAAAAAACAAACATGTACCTACTAACAAGTTTTAGTTTAAATTAACAAAACCGACAGACGTTGTAGAGGATGTGACTTCCCGTTCCGATTAACTTTTAATGCTAATAAAATACATAGTCACGTGAGCGAAGCCGCGGGCACAGCGTCACACACACACACATATATACATGCAATATTAATCCATTAGTTTGATAAGTTCAAGTTTATAGAACATACTTACTTTTATGTTTCCACTCCCATGCTTTACTACTCTTTTCGTGAACTTAGGATTCAATGCCTGCTTAGCCGGTCGCCGCACATACTGTTTACCGTCAGAACCTAGTCTATTTATCTTCGTTTCGTCAGAAAATAATATATTTTTCCACTAGCTTCTGCCCGCGACTTCGTCCGTGACCTTCCTTAAAAATTGGGCTATCCAATGCAAAAAGAATTTTTCAAATCCGGCTGGTAGTTTCGGAGATTACATCCTACATACAAAGTTACAAATAAACAAACACACAAACAAACAAATGTTACCTCTTTATAATATTAGTATAGATTGACTTGCTGTCCGGTCGCCATACTTTCTAGCGAAATGAAATCTTGCCTTTCGGTGCACCGTCTTGAGAAGTGGTACTCTCCGGGCGATCCTTCAACAGGACTTTCTGCTTTTATTTTAATTTTACTTTGTTTTTTTTATTTATGTTTCAATGAGTGTGTTTAAGTTTAATTTGTGATCTCCTGTGCCTGTCTCAACAAATAATTTTCCGTTATTTCTTCTATCTCTAGCAACTGCGATTGCTAAGGTGCTGGACTGGTTGCTTGAGTCCAGTTTGGATAAATATATAAAACTACACGACGCTCAGTTTGGTTTTCGGCCCGGGCTATCCACTAATAGCGCAATCCTAAGTTTCAAGCATAGTGTTCAACACTATACTGACCGTAGTACGCCGGTGTATGTCTGTTTCCTTGACCTCTGCAAGGCTTTAGATCTCGTGTCGTACAATGTACTTTGGAGAAAGTTGAGGGACAGCTGTGTACCGGTCGTAACATAAATATGGATCACTATATCTGATTTAAATAAATAAATTAAATTCAATGGATCAGTCTTCGCTGAACGAACAATCATTTACGATAAATTGTTTTTTATAGGGAAGTATAATTATTTTGATTACTGAGTATGAATCATTAAAACCTACTAATAAAGCTATTACTACTAGAAAGCTGTAATATTACTACTAGAAAGCTGTAATTTGGCATATGTATATATTAATCACGCCGACAAAGTGGTAAAATAAAATCAAGAAAAATATTTTTTTTTTAAGGTACATACCTCCCCTACGCGTAAATCGGGGATATTTTTTTTTTCTCATCTACCCCGTAGTATGGGATATTGTTGGAAAGGTCGTTAAAAAATATTGTGAGTTTGTGAAAACCATTTTTGGATTAAGGGATCCGTTTGCGAAATATTAAGCTTTTAACTGAAAATTTTTGTTAGAGTCAAGTCCCCCCCCCCCCCTTGCCAGCTAAATGGTTGTACTTGGATTTGTGAAAAAAATCACAACAGGTAGTATATATAACGAAATTAAAAGGAAAACTATCACAGCTAAGTAGGCTTTATAGGTTAACGAGTAATAATCGACCAACTTAAATTTGCAGTTTGATAAACATGATCTCCCCATACATTCCGTATGGGAGAAAATGTTTTTCAACTACAATGTTAAGTTTGTTCTTGGGATAAATTCATCCCAACTACGGAACCCTTCAATGTGCGTAGTCCGACATGCACTTGGCCGGTTTGTTTTCTTAATTAAATGTCTATTTTCGCTTAAATCTTTCTTTTTCTCGTAGTCATGGTATAAAGTATAGTATGCAATTCTTGAATAAAACGGATTTATATCGAGGGCCATGAATTACTCGCGTCGCTCAGGATTCTAACACTTGAATCACTCCCTTCGGTCGTGATTCAGTCGTTAGAATCCTACACTTGCTCGTGATTCATCTATGGCCCTCGCTTTAAATCCGTCCTTTATTCACTAATTGCATAATATACTATTATGTACTTCCCTTCCCACAAACGACTGAAAATAATAATGTATTAAAAAAGGACGTCTCCCAACAAACTTAGATAGTGTTTTTTTTTAAACTTACAGGTCACGACTTTAAGACTTTTTCCTAGCAAAGTTTCTATAGAGCAGAGCTAGGTCTAATTTAAATATTTGAATTATGGTTACAACAATCACAAAAATATTTAATCACAATGATAAAATCTCAGTAACACTATTCCTATTTAATTACGTCAAATACACTTTCCACAAAGAAATGTCAACTATTTTTAGACAACTTTCTTCTCGAACAAATCCAAGTGTAAAGACGACACGCACTTGTTTGCATTTTCATCACATTAACCTATTTCGCCCTTAATCTTTTAAAGAGTGGTCACACGGGCAACTGAAGTTGCGCAATTATGGTTAATTATGATATAACGCCAGGCCGCCGACCCATCGGACTAGGAGATTGAGGGAAGAGGGAGTGCACCTGTGTTTGCTCACTCACTTGTGCACGATAATATCTTCTGTGTACCTACTTGGCCGCCGTGTCCGAAATACGGTCAAGACGATATTATTGATAAGTTTGTAGCTATTTTATCATTCCTAGAGAACCGCCACACCTTATTGATCGACTTGGAGCAACTTACAAGCAACATTTAATATTAAATAAATTAAATTGGGATGAGGACAAGACAATGATGGTGATGAAGCGACATAGTAAACTCGATTGCGCAAGTAATTTATCTACTAGCGCCGGAAACTGTTGCCAATAATTTCTACGTATAATAATAATATATTAATACAATATAATACGTATAGATAATAATAAATAACATAATATAAGCTGAAGAGTTTGTTTATATTTTTGTTAATTTCTAGAACAGTCAGTCGGTTTTTTTTTTTGCTTTTGATAGCCCAATTCTTGAACAAGGTATTCTAGGTAGACTATTTACCATCACAATACGATCCTTAGGAGGCGAGCAATAAGAAAAAAAGTCGGAAGGAACGCTAAGCGAATACGAAGCAATAGCGCGCGCGGGCTATGCAATACGACGGGGTGGGTCGGGGGCCCAAATTTCACGCGGACGAAGTCGCGGACAGAAGCGTTAAGTTCCTTATATAATTGCCCGTGTAAGCGGAGCTTTACTGAGAACTGTTCTACCACGTCACGGGTACGATACGTCTTGCGCGAATTATAAAGGTTATGGAACCTTTATAAGATCAAAGACTAAGGAGTCTGCAAATTAATTATATTACTTGCTAATTACAGTAGGAGGAGAGAGAAAATCTTCTAACATGATTTCCCAAAAGATTTGAAAGAAAGAAAGAAAGAAAATTCTGTTTATTGGTATAACATCAGAAAAAAACACCTTAAAACTATCAAAACAGAAAACAATGATTATAATACCAGCTCAGCTCAGCATAATGTCAGGTGACAACACAGACTGTACCACCTGACGCTGATGTTCACCTTTAAGTGAAGAATTATCCCTCATGATATGTAGGTGTTGGGCTAAATTGGGACCTCGTGGAACCGCAACACTCCGAGGACCGACAAATCCTAACAAGTTAGCTTTATATGTTAAAAAAAACTGTTTATAAAACCAATTATGCTTCTGTAAATGAGATGTTTGTGAACGTGATATATTTATTAACATCTTTAGGATGGTAGTAATCGTTCCTTTCATAATGTAACTGATTGAAAAAGACTATACAACATGAACACCACGCACTCAGGTAGCAACAAAAGTAGATTCACAGTTCAGTTTTTTTAGAGTATCAAGATTTTTTTGTTTTTTTTTTTAGTGTTGAGCAAATTATCCATTAAAATTTGAACTAATATAAAATTTAAAGATTTATTATATTAACTCTTAGCTATATTTAATGCTGAAATGCAATGTTTCGAATCATTTTACATAAATTTAAGTTATATGTAAAAGTAACAGTGTTAATCGCCTTGTATTGGTGACCTACAAGGTGAGAAAATAATAATTTTACATTAAAACTCAAACTTGATTTCAGTAGGGTTATTAGGAAGGGTATTATTACAATCCAATTCATTCTCCCGTGGCTGGTGACTAGGCTTCGAACCGTTTTGATTGCGGAGATTTTTCACAGACGAACATAGCATGGTTCTCAGCATAACTGTCTCGGAAAGAACCGTATCTTTCAAAAGCTGCATAGTTGCCCCCTATTTCAGAAGGGCGGCCGGCACTCCAATGGTTGAACACGTCTTCGATTCTCTCACCTGGAAGAAGGAAATTCTATTTAATTTCACTACCATTTTAGAATTATAAGGCACCGTGAAAGATGTTCAAGGGGTTGTCTTGAGATAGACAGACAAACAGTAGCTCTTTTTTATGGTTTTGTACTCAACTCGGTTTGGTACCAAAAGGAACCCTATTACTAAGCCTCCGCTGACCGATCGTCCGTCCGTCCATCTGTCTGTCAGCGGGTATATCATGAACATAATGATAATATGTACCTACATCATGAACCGAAATAGGTACACAGTTGAAATTACTCGTATCACAGATTGTGTTTTTATATTGCCACTTCAACAAAAAATAATAAAAATTAAATATAGTTAATAATTACAGGGCCGAAATAATGCCGAATAAAACATAATAAATGGGGTCCCAGATGATTTAAGGGATACAAAATATGTGTTTTTTTCGATGTGTTTTGTGTTATAGATAATTTTCATCATAGGTCTCTCTCAATTTAAATTCGGCCCATCAGAGCTAAGAATAAAGTATTATTTTCTTGTCACGTAAAATATAAATTGGTAGTTAATATAAATACTGGTTCGCCGTTGTAAGACGATGTCAATGGCACTGTGTATGGGTAATTAAAAAATGTTATACCGTGAATAGTGCGCCAGATGCGCTCCTCGCCCCAGGCTACCAGGCCTACGTGAAAACAATCCCACGGCTGATACGAGTCTACAACGGGGAACATGTCCTTGACGATGTTAGCCTCGTTTTCGTCGTTCAGAATGACCAGGTACCCCCCCTCATATGCACATGTCCCGTACGCACGTGTCCAGTTCTGTGTCTTCTGATGTACCTTGTAACAGCTGCCTGTTTGCTGATTAAAGTGATATTCTGAAATAAAATCAAAATATTTTTTTTGGGACGGATTAACTCGTTTGGTTTTAAAGAATTTTTACTGATTTCTTTAAAAATGTGCTAGTAACCGACCCAATATTACCATAAATCTCTATCAATTCCGTATACAGGAAACACATTTTACTCGTACTAGTCCGCACAACGCACATTTCTTTTTAGGTTTCCGCACGGTTTCGTCCGCGACTTAAAGTCGCGGACGAAACCGTGCGGAAATCGAAAAACAACATTTGAGTAGCTGCTTGATAATTCACTTACCATTATCAAAGGTACCACATTCGTTCGTCGTCTGACTGTCGAATTTCCTGTAGCATATGAAGGGACGCTGGTCCTCGCATAACGAGGTAGACATGTGATACTCGGTTTCACTATCGCTGAAGAAAGTAAGACAGTCACCGGTACCAGCTCCACGTGAACCCCATTTTATTTCCATGTCAGACAGCGGCACTCCTGGAACATACACGTCAACATTTCGACAAATAATCGCACTATTGATGGGTAGGCTACCGCAAATTTTATTGCAAATAGTCGTAAAACTGCGTGTTTTCATAATATATATTATGTCGGAAATACGTTATTTAGTTGACTAATCGGGACGCCAGCGCCGCCTAGCGACGCTCGACAGTCTACAACATAACGCTCTGACAGACTGGTGCTAACCAGACTTCATGGGTGGCGGTCAAGCAGCGAACACGTTTAGAAACTGTCTCGCGTTTCGAATAGTTGTGTCGTGTACCTACTGTTTTTTCTGTTCTGTGTGGTCGTGATAATTGTGGGTAGTGTGTGAAATGCTAGTGTGATTAATGTGACCGTAAATTATAATTTGATCTGAACCGCAAACGGTTTTTCTATTGCGCAATAACCAACACTACCTATAGTAGGCCCACAGTAGTTAAGAGCGTTTATTCTGAAAGTCGGCAACGTCCCAAATAGCTGTCAAAAAATTACCTGTTTTGAATAATTTAGCAATATTACTGTATGGAAATAAGAAAAGTGGTTAACTAGTGAATTGGCTGTTGTACCCGTAACAGCCAATTCAATGTTATAATTGCAATTCATTATTAATATTCTAGTTCGCTAGTTAACCACTTTTCTTATTTTCATACATTAATATTGCTAAATTAATCAAAACAACGAAATATTTGACATCTATTTGCGACGTTGCCCACTTTCAGATTAAACGCTCTTAAAATATGGCTGATAATAATTAAAGAGACACATACCCTCCTCCGTTATATAATATTTTTTTTGATGTTCCACAGATCAGCGTATAGAGACATCGCCTTCAAAGCAGTCATTTGTGTCGGTAGTGCGAGTGAACTGCGACACAATTGGTTTGTATGGAAAGTTTTGACAATGCCGCTTCTAGCAGCGGCTTCGTGGCACCACCGTGCTCTGTGGTGTAGCCCGACTGTCGGGGAATACAAATAATGTGGGTGTCGACAGTCGCGGCCAGAAGTGTAATCACACCTTACGGTCTGCATTAACCGACATGTGTACGCGTAAGTTTAATCAGTGTGCCAAAGAATTCCCTTTAAATCATTTCGTTGAAGTAACACTATACGAGTAGTACTTATGAAAACGACTGTACCCTATAAAATCTTCCAAATTCAAAATATTTAACAAAAGTCTGACTGACCTTCTACAGAGGCGAAGTGTCCTTTAGAGTTCAAAGCATGGGTTCCCAGGAAAATGTGACCTTTCACACCAGACTGTGTCACCTGTTTGTGAAGATCATTAGCAAACTTGTTGTTTAGCGGCGACGCCAACACCGCGCCTGTAACATGAGATACACACATTGAGATACACTTCTACAATCATAATTTGACTCTTGAAATGTCACTTGAAATGTATTCAAAAAGATGGCAGCGTTAGTTCCACTGTTGGCCGCGTATCAAAATAATCTTGTAGCGCTGTATGTTTATCGGAGTAGTTTAGATTGACCCAGTGTGGTATGCGTGACACCTTGATCACGGTTGATTCATTTTTTTTGTTTTTGCGTCGATCGACCTATCTGTGGCAGTGCAGTGTTCAACTGTTACGATTTTCATATAACGGGTGTAAATAGACGCTTTACGATGCCGAAAGCCTCCTGCGTATCGCGTAGCGTTTTCTTCCCGTCATTGTGATATATTTTTTGCTTTGGACCATACCTGGGATCGTTCTGGGTACGGACTTATCAAAGGTCAAAGTTCCAACTTTATTTTACGAAAAGTTTTACATGTTATAATTTTACTTTAAATACCCGCACGACCCCTGTACTGCTGCATGTTAACATGCACAATGTTTTTCGTGCGTTTCATTGCGGGCTACCGGGATATTTCTCACTGAAAATAAAAGTCGTTTCCAAGCAATAACTTTAACTCAATTTAGTTTGATGTACAGATTGCGTAGACGACGGCCATGTTAGGGGTCTTTTTACACCCTGTGTTTAGATAACGTGTTATAGGTAAAGAGCTGTCATGGAACACAGAGCGATGTATGCAAGTGGCTGAGGGTTTGAAACTAGTTGATGCTAATATCTATGGTTTAAAATCACTCCTTGAAATCTTAACCTTAAGGCGACGACAGCCGACTTTTAATGATTTTATAAGTACTGAAGATCACGTCTAAACGGTCGTCTAACGGTCGTAGGTAGTGTACATGATTTGAAAAAAAAAAGAAGTTAAATTAGAGTTTTTTCTTAATAACTTAATATATGAATATTTTAGATTATGTTTATATAGTGAAATTAATTTGTAAAGTTATGTCTAACGCGGATAAAAAACTGAGAATCACGCAAAATTATTCAAGCGTATTTTTCTGAAACCTTCACCATTTTAAAGACAATTTAATTATTGATCTTTTAGTATACGTATTTTATTAAAATACTTTTTGTTTTATGTATAATAAATTTATTATTGGAGCGCTGCGCTTTAATAATGCGTCCAATTAGGGGGGACAGCGCTCCTTGATGGGCGAGTCCTATTACTGGCTGCACGTACAACACGTTGCCTGAGCTTAGTACTCAGTCACTGGCATATATCTGCGTCTTAAGTTCTATTCCTATAATTTACGGACCGTTCTTGGTTAAGACTAAAAATAAAGAAAAAATAGTTAATAGTAAATAATAATGCTTTTATTAGGTCGACCTGTATGTATGTAACTATGTAATCAAATCTAAGAAAACTAATTTAACCATCTTCTAAAGATCGTAGCGTTATGAAAATTAGCAGTTGTATGTGATTTTGATGACAATACAATAACATGGTACTGTCGAGCTGATCTGATGATGGAGCCGGAAGATATGAACTGGAACTTCATGATGGATGATCGTGTCATAGCCGTGTTTGGACTTGTTAGAAAGGTCTTGTAATGAACGTTGACCATGATTAGGTTTCAAGGTCTGATGATGAAGCCGGAAGATAGGCACTAGCATTCCATGATGAAATATCGTATCATAGCCGTGTTTGGACTTGTTAGAAAGGTCTTGTAATGAACTTTGACCACGATTAGGTTTCAAGGTCTGAATACGCCTATAGGTGCACGTAAAAGCGTGTTTTTTTGTGTTTTTTTAAACTATTAATATTATTTATTTTTTAAACTAAATTAAGACTCTTGTATCTTTACCAAAAATGAAGCAAAGACCGCATTGTTTTGCATAGTAGACCCTCCCATACGGAAGTAGCTATCTTAATGATCTATTTATAAGCTCAGTTTGTATTTGTAAGCAAAACTATTCGTTTTTTATAGGAACCGAGCACATATCGATCGATGGTCGGTTGGTCATAGATCGATATGGCCGTGGAATGGTATTTTCTGCACATTATAATATTTTATCTCTCACTAGCAGCGCCCCGCTGTTTTACCCGCATAATTATCGATCCCGTGGGAATATCCTAACCCGGGTCATGGTATATCCATGTGCCAAATTTCATCCAAATCTGTTCTGCCGTTTTAGCGTGAAAGCGTAACAAACAAACAAACATTCAAAAAATCAAATATTTTCTCTTAATAATATTAGTTTAGATAATAATTCTACTAAAACAAAAATAAGTAATTTGATATAGTTTGACCTCTGATATTTGGGGTCACAAGTATCGCGCATCGGCGATAAACTCAAACTAAAATCATTTATTTAAATTAAACCATTTACAGGCATTATGGAATTGTCAAAGAGTCGATCAGTTAGTCAGAAAGTTGAAGCAACTATGCCCATTCTAAAACATAGATCTCTATCTATCTATGGAGAAGAACGGGCAAAAAAACTCCAAGGACTTTTAAATCAAGTTGTTAAAATCCTGGGAACATTATTCTTGTTGCTTCTTGTAAGAACAATCTAAAAAAAAATAATGTATAAGCCTCAACTGACGGCACCGATGACGGTTAACTTAACTTTTATTTTATTTTTTTGAGGGTGGAAAATTATCAAATAACTTCTCCCGCTCTGGGCAGACGCGTGAGGGCAGACGTCATTGACGGTTGTGTAAATTCTGCGATTTAGGGGGGGGGTATAGGGGTATTTTTTTAAAAAAATATTTTAAATCAACAATATTATCTTCTTATTTTTGAATATATGCTATGCAATAGCTTTACCGCGGCAGTCCTCGAGTGCCACACGTATTTTTTTTTTTTTTTTTTGAGGATGGGAAATTATCAAATAACTTCTCCCGCTCTGGGCGGAGCGGGAGGGCGTGTCAGACTTTTACTGACTAAAACCCACCCGTGTTCCTTCCGTTGCCTGTGTGCCGGGGTCGCGATATCCCTTTCGGACAAACTCACAACCCCGGCACGGTTACCTTACCTATAACGAATTTATAAAATTCTTTTCATCTCATGTTAAAACTAGCCTAGTCAAATCTTGAAATCATCAAATCAAATTGTGTTTATTTATTTTAGAACATTGTTCGTTCTTACAAATATTTTTTAGGATTATCTACATAACTTGGCCCCATTTAGATCTCAATTCTTTTGTCGGTGAAGTGGAGTCAAGTCGAGTTCTCCGTAGGCTCGCATTTTCACATTTATGTTTTTGATGGGACAGATAATTACTTGACAAGATCCTTTTGGATATACAGAAAAAGAAAACTCCTTGGTATTCCTACCATTATTTGTACCACAGTTTGGCATCTTTAAAAACAAATAAAACTAAACGTCCGCGTTGTATCTAGAGCTGCCAACCCTTCGGGTTTGACCCGGAGTCTCCGGGTTGAATAATGCATCTCCGGTCTACGGGTTAACATAGTACATCTCGGGGTTAGACGTGGTGGGCGCGAAGTCCTTCGTCCTATCGCTCGTTTCAATATTACCCGTGGACTTAATGTGGGTTCGGTTATAGAAGACAGCAAATCTTACTGAAATACCGAAAATCCTTGGAATATTTTTCTCTTTCTCCATTATTAACGCTTTAGTGGAACGCCTTTATCCCTGATGGGAACTTATGGACAGACGAGCGAAACAGTTCATCAGTCGTTAAGTTAAATTCGTGTCCAGAATTTTTAATATTTCAAATAAAATCTCAACAAGAAAAATTACTTAAGAAATCACAGGGGTTGCCGGTGCACCCCCCGCGCGCCATGTCGGTGACAGGTCATGCGCACACAAAGCTGTGCGTGTAGTAGTGTTCCCGCGCAAGGCGTTAGTATGAAGCTAATAAGTCTGCTCCTTATTTAGTCATGTGCTTACTACCCTCCTCTTTGGGTGCACTAGCCGAATTTTCCATAAAACTGCGAAAGCAGTTCTAAACAGCCTGATAATTAGAGGAACAGTGCAACTTACCTTCATAGTGACATCTCAGGAAGGCTTCCTGCCACGTAGCGGGGATTATGTGCAGTTTGAGCCAGCCGCCCACCTCATTGTTGATCAAGTAGTCGGGTTTGCAGTGCACAACTACACGATAACAAAGATATTTTTAATATGTGACTACTTAATATTTAATTATACACATACAGCATGTACTAGAAAGCTGTGTCAAATTAATTTAAGGATGTGGTACAGAACAACTTTCTTCATGGGACCAACATCGAATTCGCGAAAAAATTATCAACTGTCCCTTACAAGCACTCGACCTTGATTTATGGGACCGTTGATTATTTATATATATATCAAATATACAGCATGTAACAAGAACCCTGTCCGATTCGAAAGGGGGGGCAAAGGTACCGCAATAAATAAAATTATGAAAAAAAGTTTTTTTTTTGTGGAAATTAGCAGTTATTGTTATTTAAAATTCACGTTTTTAGTACCAAAGTTATCCCAACTTCATTAAAAATTAGCAAATTTTCTACAGAGATCATAAGTTAGGACTTGTAGACACCCGTTAAACGACGGCCGCCCCGGTTAACCCGGGAAAAATCCCATTGAAAAAAAAAGCGGCAATTTTTTTTTCTTCTTTCTTGATAATCACCACATAAATAGACTCTCAGTATGATTCTTAAGCACGCCCTCACGGAGATCGGACAGGGCTTTTGTTACACGCTGTATATTTATTTATTTAGGAGTGTACTGAATAATAAATGTATTCTAAAACTCACGAAATATAAAATTAAACAAAAGTTAAATAGGTAGTTACCAGTCACTATCAACAAGTATGATAAGGAAACGAAGTATATCTTTAACATTTTTGTAAACTGTATCGTTTCACTGCCCAAGTTGTTATGTACTAAACTTAAGTTATTACGTATATAAGTACCATTGACCTACTTGAAGTTGACAGACTGTTACAAATATTGTATACTAGTTGTGCCCGCGGCTTCGCTCACGGGACTGTATTCTATTCGGGAAGTCACATTCTCTACAACATAGGTTGATTTTGTTAATTTAAACTAAAACTTGCTAGTATCTTTGGAGAATTACAACTATTTTCTTTCGTTCATATAATTAAATAAATAAGAAATCCTTAATTGTGATTTCTTAACACTTCTTTGAGAACTTGATCAGTCGATTGAAGAACTACCACGTCACTACGATACTTTTTACTGTGCCCTACAGGGTCCGTAATTGTACCTTAGCTCTAAGCTCTAACACCTGTATACTTACATTATGGAATGCAAATAAAGATATTAATATGAACAAAAAATACGCGTTACTGAAAAATACTGTAATAGCTTGAAATTAATGTAATTAAGTAATACAATTGAACCAGAAAAAATATGTGCTTCGGTAATATTCGTGTTTCCAAAGAACAATGGCAGGTCTCCATACTAAGAATTGTCTGCGATCAAATTGAAGCGTCCCGTAATGAAAAATATGTTAAAAGATTTGGCGTTAGCTCCAGAATCTATAAATGAGACTATTTTCGTTTGGGAAAGCCGGAAAAAAAAGATTTCGGTGTTGGAATTTTTAGGTTATGAATGAACGTCAAACAACAATTATCTATAAAACATCGCAGATTCAAATTAAATAATAAAGAAATGGATAATGTGGTGTGGTCTAAGTGAGGATAAGAGTATTTACGGATAAACGAAATGAGAAAATCCCAAATAAATTCTAACCTTCGGTGTAGAGTAGTAGGTACTCAATTCTATATTTACGAATGGGCTTTGGGCGCGTATTTAAAAAAAATGCACTTGCCCCGTAAACACTAAAACTGAGGGTTATAATACCTAATGTTAGGGCAAATAAAAAACATTTTGTTAAACATATTTATTTTATTCCTCATCTCGTATTATTATCTCATCAACAAAACCTGCTGGTGCTGAGATGTGTTCTTGATGTTTGGCCCATCCTAGATACCACACTAAGGTCATAGTGTGTGCACAGCAGCCTACAGTGCGCCGGCCAATTAAACAACTACAGCAATATTCAACTATGCCGGTTCTGCCAGGAATATTATTTTCAATTAAAATGTACACATAATATTGTTTCCGTGATATGTGTAGGGACTTTATTGTCCCTCTTATAAGGGTCTTTTTTCCACTACCTCCTCTAAGGTTATAATCATTTTGATTGATAATTTCGCCCCTATTCACCTCTATTCTGTATCCGCCATTATGATTGTTCCGGGTTCAACAAAAATACAATTCACTGGGCACAATCGGAGCACAGTGAGAAGATTAGCTTAGTAAGGTCACGCAAAAGCAATATCGGAGTCCTAAGGGCACGCACTAGTCCCACAGGGCAGTATCAATCAGTCCATAAACAGTCCAGGTCGGGTAGAAATAAATAGAAAGTCAAATATAAACACAAAACATAACCGAGATGAAAAACGCGTAAGGATTCTGTAGCGTCTTGACAGACAACCACAGACAACATGTCACTGTCAAAGACAAAAGTAGTGCTGCACGTTTCGATTCGGTTTTCATAAAAATCGATACAACCCTGAAACGATTCTGTGATATTTTGATTCATTATGAATTGGACTTAAAATTAGAAGCATTTCTACAAAGATATCAGTTGATTAAAGATGAAAGAATAGAGCATTTCAATAATTATGTTAAAAACAAAACCAATTACATGGGGCGATCGATCGGTCGATTATATCGATCATTCGTTTAATTATTGATACCGATATACTATTTGTACTCGCACCACTATTTTAATGGTAACATTTCGAATGTAACTAATTCGAACATCATTTGATAAGCTTTTAAAAACATAAAATAACTCCGGCCTCTATGAGAAGGAGTGAATAATTGAAAAATCGTAGAAAATTAATTAAATTTGATTCTTATATATGAAATCCATGGACGCCAAAAAAAAGTCCAGACCAAATTCGGCCATTGTTCTTTGCACGAACGACGCGCCACACAGTGCAGCCCTCTACAGAGGGGTACATTCTAAAACCTTCTCCTTCTGTTACGTCGGATTACCTACTGCCGTCGCACCTGTCACTCAAAAGCTTCGTTAAAGTTTTTTGGAATCGCATAGAGTTGTAAAAATATACAGGATGTCAGGGACATCGACGCGAAAACTGATACCATGGATTCAGTACATGATAATGAACACCCCTGCGTTGAATTTGTACATCGGTTATTAAAAACAAAATCTGCTGTTTCATAGAAAAGTGCAATACCTACGCGGTCAATATGTATGGAACAGCAGATTTTTTTTAAATAACCGACGAAATATTTCAACGTAGGGGGGCTCAGAATCATGTACTGAATCCATGGTAACCGGCTTCGCGTCGATGTCCCTGACACCCTGTGTAATTTTCTAACTATGTTATTATATAATGAGATTACTAGCTTCTGCCCGCGACTTCGTTCACGTGGAAGTCGTAAGATACCACAATATACTACAATACCAACCACATTTTTATAAGACTTCCCTGTATACTACGTACGTTTGTAGTTTTGTTCTTAGCAACAAAAATATGCAGTCAGGACTGATGATGCGGGAGAAAGGGACGTCCAGTAATTGTCCATGTGAGAAGCAGCTCGTCCTTTTTTTTTTTGAGGGTGGTAAATTATCAAATAACTTCTCGAGCTCTGGGCGGAGCGTGTCAGACTTTTACTGACTAAAACCCACCCGTGTTCCTTCCGTTGCCTGTGTGCCGGGGTCGCGATATCCCTTTCGGACAAACCCGCAACCCCGTCAGGCATTGGCCCTTCCGGACCCCGTCAGTTGGTGCTGACATCTCTTTGAGGAGCGCGTGGAACACAACGCGCCGTCGACCCAGGCCTGGTCCCTATCGGACGGCGAGCTACCCATTGCTCACCGTCCGCAAGCCCGCGCCTACGGTGGCCGGAAGTCGGCTCGCGACTCCCGACGCCCGGGGCGTCTCCTGCGAAGCAGCTCGTCCTAAGGTCGACACCCGCACCCCTGCCCTGGCTTAGTTACTGCGACCATTCGGCTACCGCCAAGACCTACCAATCACGGACGGTTCACAATTTTACGGGTGATAAAATCGGACAGATTATGAACCCTGTCGATAAGTGCAGGTTCGTTCACAATTTGACGATTTGACATTGACAGATTATAAGCTACCGAGAATGAATGCGTTATTATTATTGTAACAGCTTACAACTTTCGATGCCTTATAATCTCGCTAGATAGATTATAAACTAACGGTGCTCACAAGCTTACGGTGACATAAATCTGAATGTGTGTATCTCATGTTACAGGCGCGGTGTTGGCGTCTCCGCTAAACAAAGAGCTAGCTAATGCTCTTCACACACAGATGACACAGTTTGGTGTGAATGGTCACATTTTCCTGGGAACCCATGATATTTGAATAGTTGGGAAAAGGCTAGGCAGATTTATAAAACGGAATTAAAAATTTGTTACAGCTGTAGTGGCAACCATTATCATTTGGTTTAAATAGGTTTTTATTTTTATTAGGTATTTCATTTATCTTTTATATAGATTATTTTCTTTTACATTTTGTGAATGAGAGAACGTTGTAGACATAACAGACTGTAGATCTGTGGACCATTTAATATTTTGCTACAGGTACTTAGTACTTGTTGATGGGCCTACACTGTCCTCTCATACCTTTTAACACTGTAACTTGGAAACATTGTAAAAACCATTTACTTTTAAAAGAGTAACCGTGGAGTTTCTTGCCGGCTCTTCTCCATAGGAAACGACCAATGGAACCATGCACCTAGCTTCTGACGTTTCATTAGTGCCCTTGTAGGTTTATGTGAAATAAAAATGTTTTGAATTTTTGAATTTTGAATTTTAGAATAAACTTTCTTTTCCTTTTCTTTGAACATCTCGCATGAGCCAATGTAATCCGCAAGGCACATAAGTAAAGAAACGGCGCAAGGTGATCACACACATCAACGCTTCGACTGGTTTCCATTGTTTTAATATTTTTGGCCTGTATGTTCCAGGAGTGCCACTGTCTGACATGGAAATAAGATGGGGTTCACGTGGTGACGGAGCCGGTACTGGAGACTGCCTCACTATGACCGTCGATGGACGCGCGTATTACTCGTCATGCAAGGACCCACTACCTTTCATATGCTATAGGAAACTCGACAATCACACGATGAACGAATGCGGCACCTTCGAAAGTGCATCATCTAGCAGGAAGTGGCAGTACAAGTCTGTATTGAAAACAAAATTATAGGTACTTACTCTACTTTACTTTTACTTTTACTTTTCTTTACTTTACTAGTAATTATAGGTACTTATTCGATGTGACCAAACTAGTTCTTGGAAATGGATACTCTTAGGCTCGGGGATTGCCTATATACAGGTGTGTTGATATGTAATGATTGTACTAGTTCTGTAGACAAGCGAGTAGCCTACTGCTGGTGTGAATAAAATCGATACTCAATACTCATTTCTTTATTGCATTCCATATGTATTACATAGATGGTTTAATAAGTAAGAGATCAATATGGACCCTGTCGGGCACAGCAAAATAAGGAGAGAGGAAGAAGGCTAAGCAGTAATTCAATATTATTATAAATTATTAGATGTTTTTAATTGGGTGTATAATTATGTATATATTGTATATTATTAGGTTTGTGTATATAGGTAGGTAGGTTGGATATTGAACTATCGAAATAGTTAGGTACTGAACTAGCTGTAATAATAAACTAGACCCTGAATCGATGTGAACAAGAACACTCGGGCCCCGTTTAAGTTATCCTATTTTATTATTCTTACGAATCCTTATAAATGTGATAAAGTACTTATTATAGCGATGCGGTATTTAATGCAACCTATAACCTTGCTATCGCGTTCCCGTGTTCGTAAAACTTAAAATAATATTATATCATCTATTAGGTTCAAAGACATGGATAAAGTCTGGCCTCACACAAACAAGATAGGTAATTATGTTTAGAAAATAACTGATAATATTTGAAATCGCACCACAGCTTTCGTTACTTGACAAAACATTGCAGGAAATGTTTCAATTTAAAAGATTGTTACATTGCCAGTTTTGGAAATATGATGGCAATTGGGCCATGCTTATTGGAAGAATTGATATGACTTCACTAGTATTTTTAGAATATACAATATTAAAACTGTATTTAAAACGTATTGAATAATAACTAGACTGTAATGAACATGATATTTAATACTTGATTAATGTATCATTTACATTTTTAAATCAATATAAGTCCAGTCTTAATCTCGTCTTATAGTAATGGCAGCACCTTCTATAACTATCATAATTATTGTCACTGCCCGTCATTGTCAAACATTTGTCATAGGTGATATAAGCTTTGCACAGACCTTTTTAACTAACATAGAGGAAGGCTTTAAAAGATGAAAACAATACAACTCAATATTATTATTTTTTATACAAAACATCCTGTGTACTGCAAGAGCTACCTGAACCGTTGTAGCAACATGAAAACGGTCTTGGAAGACTGTACTTAAGGGGACTACAGGACCTAAACGTGCCTAAACGCAAGTTTTATAATGCCTAAAAGAATATGATCCACTGCAGTAAACAAAATCAGAAAAATATATGATATTCTTCAGGATATATGCTAGTATGATAGTGTGTTGAAAACATAATACAACTAATTTGATACGATAGAAAAAAATCATGAAAATACCTCTAAAAATTTCTTTTAACGATTAAAAATCATATTAATTGACATGCAATCATTCTGATTTTTTGTCAGATTATTCTACAAGCTACATATTAGCATAATAGTGTTTTAATTTTCCAGTCCAATCAATAGATTTTTTGTAAATCGCTAACTGCTTCAATAAATTACCTGCGTCGTGTCATCGCGCTTCTCTTTCATTTCTATGCAGTCCGACAGTGACCGCGCTTTAGCTATTGTAAGCCTCTTAATTTTTTGAGACATTTTGATCTACATTCACAGATTTTGATACAAATGGACAGTCAGCAAGAAAATGGTCAGTTTTCACAAAAAACTGTTTCTTATAACGATCAAAAAACTCTATTAGACCAACTTGAGTAGGTACCAGAAAATTCAAGAATCGCAAAAAACTTTTCAACATAGAATCGTGAGCTGTTTGTGTCTGAACTTATATAAAATGCGATTAAGAGAATAAAAAAAAAAACACAAACGTTCACGTAATATAACAGTTCAAATGAACGTCATTTGAATGTTATACTCAATTCTTATTTATACGTAAACAAAACATAGGTACAGAACGTGTCTCGGCTTGTGTTGCTGAAAAGACTAGCACTAATATAAATAGTGCTTGTGCATAAATGTTACTGAGAGGTTCAATAAAATTTATTTGATGGAAATATAAATGGGACAAGAGATATCTAAGAATGACTATTATTTTTGTATCATAGTACCAGAAATTGACGGATTTTGAGAAATAAATGAAAACTTTGTCTGAGTATTGATTAGGTAATTTAATGAATATCGTACTTACTTTATAGTAAGTCGCACCGTGTTTTTGGGCCACACACTACTCTTTCGACTGGTCCTACATAGGTATACTGAAACAAGTGCAAAATCACAACTTTACAGGAGAGCGATTCAAAGGTTGTAAGGCTTGTAACTTTGACATAACTAAACAAAAATAGCTGAATTGTGGATATGTTATACTTGAATATATTTTGAATAAGACTGCATAATTAATATTATTTTTAAACTTCAGAAAATAGCGTCACTAACATTTTGTGTAACTTGTTTTCCTTAACGTATCAAAATACGTAAATTGGTACAAGCGACCACTTGTGTACATATTTTTTTGCAAATTAAGGGATAAGGAAGGATAAAACTTTATTTAAGATGAAGTTTTCCGTACATTATTGAATTTATAAAGTTATTTTTATAGTTTGTTGTAATATTAGAAATTATTTTATTTTATTTACTTTTAACACTTGCACCAATTTACTAGGTACTGAAAAACTACTTATATACCTATTATCTAGGTATTACTCTCATAACCTTGGATAATTTTTATTATAAAAGCAAACCAAAATTAAAAAAAATACAAAATAAAGGTTTATTCCAAATATTTCTCAACTTACTTAGCCGTTCAATACGTATACATACTTAATATTTAGTCAGTATTTCAAACATTATTATCAAAATAAAATATGTAGGTAGATAAAGCAAGTAAATAAAATAAAAATATTAAAAAAGGAAATAAACTCTTATTCCAAATAATGTTCTAAAACTAATCAATGGCTTAGACATCCGACAAAAGAAAAATCTACATTATTTTTAACTTACGTAAGAACTGTCGTTAGCTGTATAATTAGTTGTTTGTTTAGTAAGTGCTTGATACTTAATCAGTCTTTCAGACATAAAAGAAATAAAATATGCCTTAGTCACAACTAATCAATTATGACAATAGTTTATAATTGTAAAAAAAGCCTTTTCATGATCTTTAAGGCCTCGTAGAAAGCCGTCATACGAGCCAATTATGAACCTCATTGACCAGCCCCTGCAAAGCGTGAAATAAATAAAATACCTAGGGCATTACGTAACGGAGGACCTTAAGGATCATGAAGATATCGAACGCGAGCGCCGGACTCTTGCTGTGAGAAGCAATATGCTGGTTTGCAGGTTTGCGTGTTGGGAGTAAGGAGGTTTTAAGTTGCGTTGTTTAAGGCTTACTGCCAGACCTTCTACACAAGCAGCCTGTGGACCAGCTACACGCGGAAAACAATGGACGCCCTGAAGGTCCAATACAGTAACAGCTTCAGAATGCTTTAGGGTCTGCCGCGCTTTTGTAATGCCCCTGGTTTTTTTGCGCAGGCGCATGTTCATAACTCCCACGCATGGTGAGGACAAAGACGGCGTCACTATTATAGAGAGCGTGGTCAAGTCCTAAAAGCATTCTGAAGATGTTAGTGAACATTAAATCACCGATAATGAAGCAGTGGTCATTACAACCGGTGAAATTTGATACATTCACATTATATGTACCTACTTATATAAATATTGTTTTTCTGAGAGCTTAGTACCTAATTATAATAACATAGCTTTTAAGTTTTTGTAACTAACTAACCAAATAACATTAATGGATCATTGTTGTCTATGAAACAATTCATTCTACACCAGATTACACATTCCTATAAAAGAATATGTACCATTCAACACGGCCTTATCGCCTAATGCGATCTCTTCCAAGCAACCTTGGAGTGGAGAGTGATTTGTTATTGTTTTGCTAATTATCTTCAAATTGTAATTCAATAAGATTAATGTTATCTTGAAAGACTCAATAAAAAGAAAAACAGACTAAATGTGTGTCAGACACGCTTAACATTGTAGTTAAAATACAAGTTCTCCAATACATTCCAACTGCAAATTTAAGTTTGTACGCCCAATATTGAGAGATTTACCATGTTATTTTAAGACCATAGATTTCTTATAGGTTTTCCTGTAATCTATAAGTATAGAACTATTTTTTGTATCTTTTTCAAAATTTCAGGCTCTTCTTTCAGTTTTTGCTGTATTATACAATATCTCCCATGGGCATGTGACCGCCCGTATTTTTCTGAACATTCATAAAAAAATATCCACAATTAATTTTATCCTATCTTTATTCAGGTTTTTCTTATATATATTTTTTTAGAAAAAAAATGTCTTCTCCGTTTTTTTTTCATAGAAGACCGATTTCTGCCCGAGTATAGTTCTAGATTATTTTGTTTGGTATATTGGCGTGTGCTAGCTAACATATGGATAATAATTTAAATGAGGTTAATTATGTTGAATACTATTATATAGAATCATTTATTTTCTTTCTAACTGAACAGACAGCTGTGCTGCTGGGGAGTTTGTTGCGCCACTTCTTCTTCCCAGCTAACGCACTAGGAAGTGGTGAAGGGTGGGCGTTTTGGGGGACTGTCTTATGTAATTTTGGCGTTCGAAAAGTGCTGATTATCAGCCTAATTTGAATAAATGACTTTTGAATTTGAATTTGGGGACTGACCAAGACGGTTTAATCTGTATGTCAATCAGCTGATAGGTGAACTCAGCAACAGCCATGTTGGATGTCACATATAACATTTGCGTCAATAACATCAGTTACGCGGATGATGAGCTAAGATGGTAAACTAAGTCTGAAGTATGATAATTATCTGTGTACTAAAGCTGTTTACTCATAAGTTTGTAATCTAATGTTTGTGTACCGAAAATATTTATGCATAAGTTTGTATTCTGATATTTGCCATTTACTGATAAGTCAGTAGTCTATTATTTCTAAAAGTTTGAATTGTAACTTGAAGCTAATTTTATCATTTCTGAGGCCAGAAATATGTATAGAATGGCCGAGCCTGTAGGATTAATTTTAGATTTGTTAACTCAATAGGCTGAATAGCTAAGCATTTCTGAGCTTTAATAAATGAAGTATGTTTCATTCATAACATATAGTATGTTTCTGAACGAGTAAACGGAACGAGTGAAAAAGGAATGAAGGGAGGAATATGGCGAGAGAGAGAATCCGATATAGACGTGTTAAGGTGTTATTAATTAAAATAAACGTTGTTTAAACGATTTTGTTCGTTTTCCTGGAGATCCCAACACTACATACATGTAAGTAATTTGGGTTTTTTTAAATTCCATGCATTTTCGGCTAGGTTTTAAGGGTGCCGAAATGGGTGGGTGGATTGATAGTGTGACCAATTTGCAAGAATTAAATATAATTGTTGCAAATTGGTCACACTATCAAGTCCTGGAAGGAATACGTCAAATTACAAGTCACCCTGTTTATAAGGAGAAACTAACTGACTGACAAATCAGTGCACAACTCAAACTACTGGAACTGGGTACGTAAAATTTTGCACTAGGCTTCCGTTGACAATCTAGGCGAGCGCTAAGAAGCTTTTGAAAATTCGACCTTAATGGGGGTGAAAAGGGGGATCACTTCTATCAAAAATCATATTCCTTGAGTTAATGAACCTGAAACTTTGCACGAATACATTCCTATTTACACTGACAACGTTGCGGGTGAATTGCTAGTGCAATATAAAAGAATACTATAAATTCAGAACAGACAAAAAAAACTTAGATTCTTGACAACACATAAACTGCAGAGTGAAGACATTACGTCGACAGGGGGCGCTGTCGGATTATTTTTGTGCAATTGTTTTTTGAAATGTAGTGAAAGAACAAGATGGCTGCGTTAATTCTGATTTTGGCCACGCGGGAAACGAGCCATATAGCACTATAAAGTAACAGTGGTATAACCTGTAGCATTAAAAGAGAATTGAAAATGAAGGCGTTAATCACAGTCGCACATTGCGAGTGCGAGTGAAATGGCACGATAGTCATGCATGCTCCTTTGTTTGGTTTGGCGATATTTTAGGTTCGTTTCTTTAATGGCGCGGGTTCTAAAAGACTTTCGTTGCCGACGCACCTGGACTTGATCAAACGAGTCAAGAAATAGATCGCAGGTTTGTAGAAAGTACACTGTGCCTGTATCGGGACCAGTGAATAATGCCTTAAATGACTGAATTTCACATCCATCAAGAAACTGGCTGAACCTAAAGTGAATCACTACCGCGTGGCAAAGTTAGCTTCCACACAAGTTTGACTCCATACACCGGTTCCAGATAGAAAGCGATGGTCGCGAGAATACGCGATCGACGCGATCATTTTTGTTCGGTGAACCCGAACGCGGTGTCGCGGGCGCCTTCCTGTTTTCGATTTTATGAACAAATGCACGCGACGATCGCATATTCACGCGGCGATCGCTTATATTAGGACAAGGTCTTTTATTGGAACTGTGTGCGGAGTAGGTACTGAGGTGCCGTCACAGGAATCATAATAATTTTAAAATATAAAAATATTATAATAAAGTTGTTTACCTATAAATTGCAATCGGTAAAAAAATTACCTGGGGAAGTACGCGGGATGACTGATAAACAAAAACAAAATAACGAGGAGGAAAATAATATTGTTAATGATAAATAATAATTATTTTTATCTTTAACCTATGACTAAAATACACGAAGTTCAAGTGATTCCGGTCACCTAGAGTGTATTTAAAGGTAAAAAAATCCTCAGTCCTGACATTACAACTTCGGCAGTGAAACGATACAGTACCTACACAAAAATGTTGAAGACATATTTTGTTTGTTTATCATTCTTGCTAATTGTAACGGGTAAGCTTTATTTTTTTTTTTCAAATAAAAGCAATAATACCTAGCTTCAAAAATAATAATAATATTAAAAATATCTGACTTTAGTGTTTAGGGGTACCAAACGGAACGCTATTAACATGTCTCCGCTGTCCGTCCGTCTGTCCGTCTGTCAGCGGGCTGTATCTCATGAACCGTAATAGTTAGACAGTTGAAATTTTTACAAATTGTGTATTTCTATTGCCACTATAATAAGAGGTAATAAAATTTAAAATTGAAGGGGGTCGGTCCCTATACATTAAACTTTTGATTTATAAAAAAATACTTGCCCCGGCATGTGGGGTATCATTGTCTAGAACTCATCGAGTAGAGTATATATTTTTTTTTAAATCTTCTATAATGAAGAAATAGGGTTCTGTAACAGTTGTCAGTTTTAGACCATTTTTGTACGAACTCTATCGCAAAAACTAAACAATTCAGGAATTTGAAACTTCTGTATATCATGTACCATATACCGTATAATAATCAACAAATATTAAAAACGCCAATTCATAAAGTATTTTATATAAAAAATGGGCAATTTTCTGCAACTGCAAAAAATAACGTTGTAATTCACAGTATAATTATGAAATACAAATTTATCTTTGCGATTTTTTTAATTTAACACAATAATAGTATTAGTATTTTCATTTAACTAAACTAGAAAACCGGCCAAGTACGAGTCGGACTCGCACACGAAGGGTTCCGTACCACCGTACATTATAAAAACTTACATATTATTAGGGTTCCCAAAATAAATTAAAAATTTATAATAATAATATATTTATTATATTATATTATTATTATTTTTTATTTTATTATATTTGTTATTTTTTTTATTTATTATTATTATTAATTTATTTTGATTAATCATAGTCTGGCCAGGATTTTTTTAGTCAACCCACTCGCAATTTATTTTTGAACATATAAAATTTGATATAAAATACTTTTCATCCATTAAACGTATTGGTGCACGTCGTAGGCCTCTAGGGATGCTCTACTATTACGGAGATATCGGTGTAGGTAAATTGATGAAAAAAAAAAAACAATTGATGCATATAAAGCTTCGTGCAGACCAGCGCGACGCGACGCCGCGACGCGACTCGAACAATACAATTTCTAAGAAAACTTGACGGTATAACAATAACCGGTGTCGCGCCGCGCTGTGGCGTCGCGCTGGTCTGCACGAAGCTTAATGCTCCTTCTTTTTTGTATTTTGCAAATAGAAATTCCGTTCGTTTTTTTTTTTCTCAGTTCCCTATGCGCTGCTCCTGAGTTCGATTCCTAGATGATATTGTTTTGATCATTCAAGACAATATCATTTTTTAATATTTCTGTTGTTTTACGAATTATTTATCATCACTTTAATAACCAATCTTTACTATTCAGAAGTTGTGCGATGCAAACCCGATTACTCCTTCAACTATGAAGCGGGTGTCTGGCTTAAATTGCACAACACGCCTGAAACTTGGAAGGAAGCTTTCCTGAAATGTCACAATGAAGGTAAGATGCACTTCTCTTATGAAAGAAAGATAAGAAAGAAAAATAAGTTTATTTGTCACAAAAACACGTGCATAAAAAAGATAATAAACTCGAGTATTATCCAATTATTTTCGATTTTATACATCTATTTTATTTTGTATTTATTTCTGTATCTATCTATACGTGATATCACTGCGGGTCCTATCAAAATACCAGCGCTGCGACATTTATTATTAAATTTCGCAGCATCATGCTGAGACCCATCTCAGCATGATGCTGCAAAATTTAATGAATTTCATTTTAATTTTTACTTTTATTTTATTTTTATTGTTTTTTTTCTATTTATGTTTCAATCCGTGTTTTTAGTTTAATTTGAGATCTCCTGTGCTTGTCTCAATAAATACTTTTTCTTTATAACAGGAAAATAAAACACAATAGATTTATAAACATTAACGAGCAAAAAACAGAAGTAGTCGACAGCTGCTGGCACGTCATGACTGTGACAAGAAGGCTTCCACTCAGCATGACGCTGTGCTATGGGGACCCACAGCACAGCGCTGATTATGTTGCCTGCTCGGTGTCTCCTGTAACACTTGTAGCATGGCAGCTTTTGTATCACTCATGCGGTAGCTCGGTGCGCCGCCTGCCCGGCGTGGTCTATCCTGCAGCTCATGTGGTCTTTGTTGTATCTACTCATGCGGTATACCGGTGCGTGTAGCATCGTGCGCCGCCTGAATCTGATCTTGAATTGGTCGACTTTGCTGAACATGCTGCACCGGTCGCTTCGCTCGCTCATGTGCAATATAAACATCTCAATGTGTCATGTTACAGGCGCGGTGTTGGCGTCTCCGCTAAACAAAGAGCTAGCTAATGCTCTTTACTTAATGACACGATACGATGTGAGTGGTAGCATTTTCCTGGGAACTCATGATTTGTTCTCCAAAGGACACTTCGCCTCTTTAGAAGGTTAGTCTAAATGCAAAACATTTTCAAATTGATACATTTAATTTAGATTAATGTAATAATGAAGTACTCAATAAAATAATATTTGCTTGCTTGGCTCACAGATAAAACTTACGCCTAACAGAAGCCAAAAATGTATTCTATAACTTCACTTATGGCCGTCACCTACTTGCACAATCATTACGACAACATCATTACCAATAAACGAAAAAAAAAATCTTCGAACGAAAAAAAAAATCCCTCCTAGTTATAGGTACCTAGCCGATTTATAAAATCTTTGAATAGATTTCATTGTAAATTCTTTTGACGTGTATGTTCCAGGAGTGCCACTATCCTATATGGAAATAAGATGGGGTTCAGATGATAGCGTGGTCGATGCCAAACACTGCCTCAGAATGTCCGTCGACGGACGCGTGCATTACTCGTCATGCGAAGACCCACTACCCTTCATATGTTCCAGGAAATTAAAAAATCAAACGATGAACGAATGTGGTACCTATGATAATGGTTAGTAATAATATTAATAATGAAATATAAACTTGTTGACTCTGAGGTACCGTATTATAAGTATGAATAATGTTGTTATAAGTATGTATGTGCCCGACCCAGTTCTCGAAAATGACCATGACACGTTGTACTGGGATCGGTCTATCATTATTGACAGGACTATGTAGCCAATAAGCCTGATATAGTGGTGATAGATCGATCAGCGCGCCGCGCAATGATAATCGATGTTACCATTCCACATGACGAGAACCTCGTGAAGGCTCAGAAAGAGAAAGAAACAATAAAATATCTCGACTTAGCACACGAGGTTGTTGACATGTGGAATGTGAGCTCGGCTATCATTGTGCCGATTGTGGCACGATAGCCGAAAGCCTCGACCAACATCTCTCGAGGCTCTCGTTAGGCGGTTGGATCAAGGGCCTGATCCAGAAGGCAGTACTCCTCGATACGACTCGCATTGTGAGGAGGTTCCTATCTCTGCAGCCCTAACCATTAGTAGCTTGGACCCTGCTCCCGACACTGGCGGACCTCTACTTTTTTATATTTTTAAATGTTTTTTTTTTTCAATATCTTTTTTGTGAAAAATATTTTAAAATGTAATTATGTAAGAAAGAATATAAATAAACGAATTAATAATGATAATTAATATGTTAGAAACTTGCATTGAAGTACAGTTGCGCAAAGAAGAGTAATTACTTGTTTACGCGCTCCTTCTTCGCCCGCGTAGTTCTTGTTCTTCTCACAAATAGTTGGTACTGTCACGTATCGTAACTATCACTGACGTTACGAACCGACAGTGGATCCGTTCTGTCAGTAATGGTTACGATCGGAACTATTTTAGTACTAAAAATATAAAAATGGGAAGGTAACGAAGTTTCTTGAAACATGTATAGAATATTATTCTTAATGTTTTTCAGAATATCACCTCAAGAGTACGGGCAGTTGTTACAAGGTACATGTGGAGAAAAAGTCTTGGTACAGTGCTTATAGTACATGTGCATCTGAGGGGGGTCATCTGGTCATTCTGAACGACGAAGAAGAGGCTCGTATCATCAGGGATATGTTCCCTGCTCATTCTGGGGATATTGACCGCTGGGAACAATTCCACATAGGTCTAGCAGCTCTTGGCAAGGATCGCACCTGGATTACTATTCACGGTATAAGACCATTTACATTATTATTAAAACCCACATGACGCCTGACTGCGGCAGACGATAGAAATTACCATCTTAAATAATTGCCAACAACGTTGCCTGCAGACCTGCGAACGTTATGTCGATCTTGGTTTACGATTCCAATTGGTTCGAGAGTAAGATTTTAAATCGAGTTTGGATCAGAAGCGAGTTCGAATAGAAAACCAAATCAAAATTTAATGGTTTTCGGGAGTAAGGCCTGCTTGCCTGCATGCTTCAATTTTCTTAATGTTCATCATTATAATGTTTGATTTACGGTCATCGCACACATACATATAATCACTGCACCCCGGATCGGCATCACCTCACCTCATTGGCTCGTCGTCAACCAGGCGTCAACCCAACTTAAGTACGTAAACGGATCGGCTCAGCAGGTGCTTGGAGGTCCAAGGCGTCACCGCAGCGTCGCCGGCTGGGTGAAGGTGCCTACGTAAGCGAGCGGACGCTTTGCCATAGCGGCCTACCGTAAGAGGGCGCCGGTCGCCGTTAGCGGGGCATCGCCCCACCATAAGAGCCACGCTTACGGGGAGCCGACGCCTTGACGTGTGCTCATTTACCGGCTGATACCAATCCGAGGCGATGCCGTTACGATGCTTATAAGTGTACGTCTCAGTATGGAGTTTCATAGCTTAAGGTGATGCCGATCCCGGGCCGTGCTAAAATACTGTGCGTTAACCTTTAATGAGTATAAAAGCAGCAATACAGATACTTAAAGACTTATCCCTCCCAGGTCAGAGAATAGA
This sequence comes from Agrochola circellaris, assembly GCA_914767755.1. NCBI lineage: Eukaryota > Metazoa > Arthropoda > Insecta > Lepidoptera > Noctuidae > Agrochola > Agrochola circellaris. Next base: position 1,830,598 of record OU611848.1, read on the forward strand.
AGATGTTTTCAACGTTTGGGATGACGGGCAGCCTGACAACCCTGGGGGCGCTCAGGATCGTGTGACCTTCCGCAGACTTCATGGCGCTTTGGATAACGTTGCACCTGATACCGGAGCTATGTTCGTCTGTGAGAAATCTCCTTATCCAATGAGATGGCTCAACAATGAAGAATTGCACGCTTGAAACAAACAGCGTTCAAACGGCGCTACCAATTACATGTTATACGCTAAAAATTACACAAAATAACATGAAATAAATGTATTGTTGTTATTAAATATAGTTCATAATAATAATCATAAAACCATGAAATTTTATTAGGTCTTCTAAGATCTATTAAAGATAGTCGTAAGAGAATAATAAATCTGCTTATATAAATGTTTTATGCTAAATAAAAAAATATTAAATATATGAATAAAAAAAATGTCTCAAAAGTTCAAACCATAGTTCAAACTCAAGGTTCGCCAAAGGGCGATGGAGCGTACTCGTATTGGCTATTAAGCTCAGCGACCGAATACGTTATACTGAGATACGCTCCAAAACAGGAATCGCCGCTGTGTGCAACAAGTCTGCTACTGAGAGCCAGAAGACGGGCGTCGTCGCGCCGAGGAAACGGCATGATGACTTAAAGGCGCTTATGGCTGATTGACCCGAGAAGTACACATGGTAGAGTGGAAAGCTGTAGGGGAAACCTTTGCCCAGCAATAGGACAGTAAAGAATGAGAAAGAAACTTTTGTACTTGTTTAACCATAGAAACAACTCTATTGAAAGTTTCAACAGAATATTTGGCCCTAGCTTGAATTGCGATGTGCCAGCTATGAACTGTGGTAGGAAAACTAAACTAATGTCCAGAAGACGGCGAGAAACATGTTTCGCGACTAGTATATTTATACATTAAGTGGTTTATTTATAAACATTGCTTAAAGTTAAGTGACGTTTACGTTTAAACGTCAAAAATGTATGGTTAAACAGTCGCTAATCATTACTTCACTTTAAGCAACGTTTATAAATGAATCCCTAAATACGCTGTCTTATCTATTGTGTATCACAGTGTTTCAACGATTGCAAAGTTTCTGCATATACTCGTACTGCCATAACTGGTGAAAAAAAAAACTGTTTTCGGAACGAATACGGACAACACTTTAGGGGATACTTTAAGGTAGCCCGCGAAATTAAAATTATCTTAAGTTTTTTTTGCAATTTTAATTCAGTGAAAGGTTTTCGCGATAGCCCTTCTCGCTAAAGATTAAATTAAGAGGTGCCCACGCCATTTTGTCGTCTAAGTAATCTTTAACTTTATAGAAACCTTTTTGACATAGTTTCTGTTTAATAAATGATTTAAATTTATTGAGGCTCAGTTCTTTGACATGGCTTGGGAGTTTGTTGTAAAAACGTATACTTTGGTACTTAAATGAATTACAATTTTTTTGGAGCCTAGTCCTCGGCACAATAAATAAATCTTTGTTTCTAGTATTTAAACTATGAATGTTGCTGTGTTTAGAATATAGATTTATATTCTTTTTTACATGAATCAGGTTCTCATATACATATTGAGACGCGACCGTCATTATGTTTATTTCTTTAAATTTATCCCTCAGTGAATGCCTACAACTTAGGTTATAAATTGCTCGAATGGCACGTTTCTGCAGCACAAATATGGCCTGAAAGTCGGCCGCATTTCCCCACAACAAAATGCCATAATATGACATTACACTATGGAAATAACTAAAGTATACTAATCGAGCTGTTTCTACATCAGTCAAATGACGGATTTTATACACCGCGTAGGCTGCAGAGCTTAGCCGCTTCGACAATTTGGTTATATGTGGGCCCCACTGAAGCTTCGAATCCAAAGTAATACCTAAGAACACAGTGGTATCCACAAGATCCAATTCTGTCCCATTTACTAGTACATTGGTTTTCACCTGCTTAACGTTAGGTATCAGAAATCTAATACATTTAGTCTTTTTCTCGTTCAAAAGTAAATTATTAACACTAAACCAATGCACAATTTTAGAGAGAGCATTATATACATCGTCAATAACGGTTTGTTGTCGCTTAAGCTTAAATATAAGTGATGTGTCATCTGCAAATAACACTATTTCATGACTGTTCTTTATAAGGCAAGGTAGGTAATTAATATATACGAGAAATAAAAAAGGGCCAAGAATTGAGCCCTGCTGAACTCCCATAGTGACAAGCGAACCCGGGGATCGCTTGCCGTTAACATCCACTCTTTGGATCCTATTATCCAAATAAGAAATAAGAAGATCCAAGGCAGTGTTTCTAACACCATAGTGATGCAATTTCCTGACCAATGTATCATGTGAAACACAATCGAAAGCCTTAGATAAGTCACAAAAAATACCTAGGGCATCATGTGACCTTTCCCAGGCCTCAAAAATATGTGAAAGAAGCTCAACACCAGCGTCGGAAGTCGAGAGACCCCTTGTGAAACCGAATTGCTTACTGTTTAATAACTTATGTTTATTAAAATGTCTTTGCAATGATCTAGCATCAATTTTTCGAATATTTTACTAAAGGTGGGAAGCACAGAAATAGGTCTAAAGTTCGTGGGGTCTGATGTGCTGCCCGATTTAAACAAAGGTATTATTTTACTACTCTTCATTAAGTCAGGAATTACACCACAGTCAATACATTTATTAAAAATAATTGCTAATTCAGCCGCTACAGTGTTGATTATGCATTTTGCAACCTCTACGGAATTTCCCCATAGATTAGCAGTTTTTTTAACATTGAGTGTATTGAAAGTTTTAATAATATCTCGAGCACTAACATAGTCGAAATTAACGCGCTCGAAAATTTGCTCGGTATGTAAAGATGGTCACTCATCCACAGACAAACCCCGGCAAGCGTAGGTAGCTTAACCTGATGGATCGACCCGTACGGCAGTTATTTATAAGTCTGTAAATAATTAAATAAAATAAATAATAATATTAGGTTCACGAGGTTCCCGTCTCTGCAGCCCTAACCACTATTTTTAATATTTTTATATGCTTTTTATAAAAATATTTAATGTGTATAAGAATGAATAAACGAAATAATAATATAATAGAATATTTACACAAAAACAAAAAATATGTCACGACGGGATATCTACGCTGTGTCGTGTCTGACCAGTCTCCGGTGTAATTCTTCGTTGATGGTAGATATACGAGTATGTAGTTGGTTTTCAATCACACACAACTCTTAACTCAAATACAAAGCATTTATTTCAATTATAACATTTACAGGCACTTTTGAGTTATCACTTATCAAGGTGTCATTCAGTTTTGAGTTAGTTGGTGAAGCAAGTCGCCCATTTCGAAACGAAGTAGGTATCGCTGGAGATGAACGGGCAAGAAACTCCATAGACACTCTTTTAAACCAAAACATTATGTTACAGAGGTTACTTGTTCAACAATTACAATTGCAGTCCTTTCTAACACAACTTTTCTTTTCATCTCATGTGCCCACACACGTCATTGTGTGTTCGACCCCTTTCTCAAAGTCAGCGGACATACCGCGCATTCCTATACAAAATCTTATTACTTAGTTAGTTCAATAAAACTTATAAATAATGCTAAAATGCTTATCAGTTAATTGTTTTTTAATTAAACAATGCTAATTTAGGGGTATGAGGAACAGGGTGTAAAGTTCACTCATCCCCCATAGAAAAGGGAGGATCCTCCGACCAGACGGGTGTCATGTCTGGCGGGCAATTGCCCAGAGGTTGAAGTCGTGAGCTTGTATATATGTCCACCGCGCGGTAAACTCTAATTGCTCGATTCAGGATTTGAGTGACGTCAGGATGTTGTGTGACGTCAAGTCTTTAATGCGTAGTTCGCATGCGGCGGTGTAGATGCTGCCACACTAATATTCACAAATACAAAGGTTATTCAGAATTAAAATTAAATTAAAACCTTTAATACTTTTTACACCTTCATTATTACTATTTTGACAACACTTCCTGTGATTCAAGGAATTTAACCAAACAACAGGTATTCATTAGTAAATTGCAGTGTAAAATAATGTTATTACTTTATAGTTGGTTTTCTATTATTGAAACTTATTTAGTTCTCGTATTAAAGTATTACATTCAGTTATTGATATATTCGCAAATCGCGCCATCTTCGCGACATTATAACAAAAGACTAATAATAACGATTGCAATAATTATTATAAATGTACTAAAGTGTACCTACTCTTTCTAACACAGGATTTTTCGGGCCCATAGAAAAAAATATTATTGAGTTGTATTGTTTGCATCTTTTAATGCCTCCCTAAGTAAGATGCCTCCTATGTAAGATAAAGGTCTGTGCAAAGTATAAATTACTATATACATATGACAAATTTTGAACAATGACGGGCGACAATAATTTTATTATGATGGATAAAGTAGGCCATTACTATACTTTTAAGACTGGACTTATAGTGATTTAAAAATGAAATTGATACATTAATCAAGTATTAAATATCATGTTCATTTCAGTCTAGTTATTATTCAATACGTTTTAAATACAGTTTTATTATTAAAAATACTAGTGAAATCATATCAATTCTTACAATAGGCATGGCCCAATTACCGTCATATTTATAAACTGGCAACATGAATATCTCCCCGAATACTTGAATCAAAATAATAATCTTTTAAATTGAAATATTTCCTGCAATGTTTTGCTTAGTAACGAAAGCTGTGGTGCGATTTCAAATATTATCAGTTATTTTCTAAATATAATTATCTTGTTTGTGCGAGGGCAGACTTTATCCATGTCCTTTGAACCTAATAGATGGTTATAATTTTATTTAACGAAGGCGGGAACACGATAGCAAGGTTATAGGTTACATTAAATACAATTCAATTTTAGTGGCACTTTATCACATTTATAAGGATTCGTAATAAGACATTGTCACAAGTGTTCTTGTTCACATCGATTCAGGGCCTAGTTTATTATTAGAGGTAGTTCAATACATCTTCAAAATTTGCTTCTCAAGCAAGTTCATCATCAACATCTGCAATGAGCGCTTCGTCATCAAAATCATCAAACAAGCAACGTAATATTAATCATGTCCCAGGAGATGACGCAGAATTATTGTTGACCACGCTATCAATCAATGTCAGCCATGCTATTCTGTAAACATCTCACCGTGAAAACTTGGGTGGAGTGAGCTGTCAATAGTGTCAATCCCTGTGGAATGACAGCTCACTCCACGCTCACTTCACCTAAGTTTTCACAGTGAGATGGTTACAGAATAGTACTGCTGGTGTTCTGATGGCAGCTACGTGACCCTTAGGGCTCTTCTAGACCAGGGATCACAAATATAAATAATATCGGAACACGTTGTACAGCGGTTAGGGTTGCAGCGGCGAAAATATAACGAATCAGTATCAGGAATAGGGGCTGGTGCTAGGCAAAGCAAAGGACGGGTATCAATCGAATGTCAATCTATCTACGGCGACTGTCAGCAGCACTGGTTTTGACAACGGTCGCTAACTGCCTACCTGGTATACCATTAAAAAAACAATCGTGGGCTCATATCCAGCATCTTCAATTAGCAGATCCAGAATACTCAGTATGAACTTTCGGAAATGGTCCAGTAACGTATTGGACCTACTGGTAGATCTATCACCAGACTTACTCAATAACCCTTCAACAGAACTTCGGACTTCAACTGTTCAGAAATAAGAAAAACATTTGGATTGAGATGGAACCCATCAACGGATAGCTTTAGCTTGCAAAATCAATTACAGCAATATGATAACACGGCCTTATATCAAACCCATATTTGAAGTCTTACACGAGTTATTAAAGAATTACAGTTCATTAACTCGAATTGTAAAAATAATCGCTTGGCTATCGCGTTTTTTTACGCAACCACGAGGCAAACACAATTCAAGAACGGATGTATAGACGTCATCAGAGATGGACAATGCTTTGAATATCATTATCAAAGATGATCAGTCACACCAATTTCACGAAGATATTTTATTTATCAATCAAAAGGGGCACGTGCATCCTAGAAGCAAAACATCATGTCTTAATCCTTTCAGGGATGAGCACGGAATCCTTAGAGTGGGACTGAAAAACCTGCATGCAACCATGCATCAGCGACTCATCAAAACACCCCATCATATTATCAAGTCATAGTCGTGTCACCGATTTAATCATTGATCAGGCTCACATTACCACATTGCACGGAGGCCTTTTTTTTTTTTTTTTTTGGGTGGGAAATTATCAAATAACTTCTCCCGCTCTGGGTGGAGCGGGAGGGCGTGTCAGACTTTTACTGACTAAAACCCACCCGTGTTCCTTCCGTTGCCTGTGTGCCCAACCCCGGCAGATTGCACGGAGGCCTGCGACTGACACTTTCGCTTCAGTCAAACACAATATCAACAAATCATGGCCGATCTTCCACAGCCACGACCTTTCTCTCACACCGGTGTTGATTTTACCGGACACGTTGACGTCGGACACCGGTCGAGTTGAAGGCCAATAAGAGACGTGGAATAAAAACAGTCCAGGCGTATATTGCAGTGTTTGTTTGCTTGTCTACTAAGGCTGTTCATCTGGAACTAGTTTCCGATCTGAGTACTTCAGCATTTTTAGCAGCCTTTCGTAGGTTTTCGGCCCGACGTGGAAATCCAAGTCACATATACTGTGACAATGGCACGAATTTCGTAGGTGCCTGTCGTATCATTAAGAAGGAGTACCAAGAGATCATAGCTAGCCAACTATTTAATCATATCAACTCGTTTGTAACTTCAATTATTTATCCATCATTTTAGTTGTCCCATTTGGGCGGGCAGGATGTACGGAACCGTACATTACTCTACCGACTTACGTGCCGTGCATTCTGCACACACAGCATTTGTACCTATTATTGCAAAAAATCTATTTCAATAAATCAATCAGTCTTTAACGAACATTCAAAGCGGTTGGTTTTATTACATCATCCCAATAGAATCGCCACATTATCATATCACTAAGTGTAGGGATCCCCTACAAGTAGATTACTTTTCTAATTTCATAGAAGTAAATCTGATAACAATTACAAACATAGGTAGGTATGAAGGCGGTAGTGACCGCCACGCGATATCAATTCGCGAGACACGAGCAAGAGTTGGTGTCTGATAACGGGCCGGCTTACATAACAAAACAGTTTGATAAATTGTGTTCTAAGTGGGGCACTGAGCACACAACTAGTTCAACAAACTATGCTCAATCAAATAGGCAAAGTGAAAGGAGTGTTCAATTTTTTTTTTTTTTTTGATAAAATCCATAAACTCGGGGGGGACAGACGTCTACTCAGAACTGTTACTGGGGCGGCGACTCAATACAAGCTTACCATCGCACGCTGAAAAGTTGAAGCCAAGTAGATATAATGAGATTGATTACAATGAGATGTTACGTAAACAGCAGGCCGATAAGACGTATTATGATGGGCGAGCGAAACCGCTACCAGAACCGGCGGCATCTGGTTAAGCTGCCAACCGATGGCAAAGTAACCCCCGGCCCATCTCATGAACAGATGAGCGATGATGAGACTAGGAGTCTCAATAGCGGTAGCGATGACAGCTCCGGGACAAGCGATGACGGTTACCCATTCCACCACAAGGCTCACCAATTCAGCGAATTCGCAAACCAGCGGCGAAAACTGGAGAACTTTGTTGCACTCTGTCCGCTTTGTTGCACTCTCGGAGTTCTTGGACTAGAAGAAGCTTATTTTATTTTCAGCTTTATTTAGTTTTTTTGTGAAAACCGCGCTGCGCTGCGCCTCGCTACTTGTGGGCCGGCCCCTATTGCACTCAAACGATCAATTCTTGCAGTCAACCATCAAACGCCCATAAAGCGTCAATATTTTAGTGCGTGCGCAAGAGCTGCCTCGAGTAGAGTGTTGTTACAATTACCGCTAAATACTGCACGATGCAATGAAAAAATATGGTAGTTTATAGTATATTGCAAATGGGTTGCCTAATTAAATATGTTCATGGCTATAACTAATTAAAAATACCACCCCTTATCTCAGAAACTACTGAGCCTAAAATGTTGAAAACAATACCAGAATAGTTCTTTACTTATAGATTACAAGAAAACCTATGAGAAGTCTATGGTCTTAAAATAACATGATACGAGTATGTCTCTCAATATTGTACATCAGTTGCAGTTGGAATGTATAGGTGAACACGTTTTTCAACTACAATGTTAGGTTTGTTCTTGAGATAAACATGGTACATAACATTTTGATCGTACTGAACCCTCTCCTCGCAAGTTCTACTCGCACTTTTGTACTTTGAAATCAAGATGTTATACGATGCAAGCTTCACTACTTGTTCTACTGTACCAGCTCATACAATGTAAATTATTTTAACGATTCCAAAAATATTATACTTACACTAACATGTTGAAAAAAACTCCCTAAAAGGGTGAAAATAAAAAATACTGTTGGGTATACTATAGGTACACCTCGGCCTTTTTTTTTTTCGGGTGGGGAAATATCAAATAACTTCTCCCGCTCTGGGCAGAGCGGGAGGGCGTGTCAGACTCTTACTGACTAAAACTCACCCGTGTTCCTTCAGTTGCCTGTACGTTGCTAGGGGCCACAGTATCCCTTTCAGACATTGCGCGACCCCGGCAGAGGTACAGCTCTGCCTAACCTTTTGCGAAATACAGGCGCAATATGTAATGCTACTTTACAAGGAGTCTGATGCAGTTCATTGTAGTTATTTTAGTTCAATCTCAAGTTTAATAATCAGACTGCTTAAAAAATGAGCTTGTTTTGAACATTTTAGTTGCAGTCGGATATTTTCATTTTTTTTTTAAATTACATACCTCAAATTTAAAACCTTGCAACTATGTATTAGTTACAATAAAAATTAAGGGAACGACATTAAAAATATAAATAAGTACCTACCTACTTCTGAAAATTTACGAAATGATGTCTGTCTGTATGTAGGAAATGCCACATCTTCCATACATAATCTATACATATAATAACATCGTAGCGAAGTCAAAACTGTACATTAAATTATTACAAAAAAAGTAATTTCTACGAGGTATGGGACCGATTCTAAACCCGAAAATATAGATTTTACAATTTTTGTCTGTTTGTCTATTTGTCTGAATGTATGTTCTAGCATGACGGAAATTCTAAAGTATAGATTCTATAAAAATTTTGCATAGATATTTCCAATAGATCTCGTCAAACTAAGGTCTAATGACCAGACAGTTGACCAAACTTATAGGGAATATCTATGCAAAATTTTAACAGAATCTATCAGGTAGAATTTGCGTCATGCTCGAACACACAAATACGACATAATGTAATATTACTCATCCCGCATAGCAAATAGCGTGATATTTTATACCCTACGGTTTGACCAGACCTATAGGGAATATCTATGCAAAATTTAACTTTGCAACGTCATACAATAATATCTGTACAGTCACTCATACGCAAGATTCAAAGCGATTTTCTCCTAAAGTATTGATCGATATAATTAATATTGTGTTACGAACATAGTTTTATCGAAACACCCCATTATGAACTAGGCACATTTTCTCAAAGTTGCAATTTTTATTTCACGAGAAAAGTTTTTGAAATTGTCGTAACTGTAAGGTTATAAGTACCTTACAGTTACAAAAAATTCGTGACTGTCTGTACAAACAGAATTTATGAGGCAAACGCACCTGCACTCTAACTGAGTAACACACTTTCAATCACAATCTGTATGATTTGGAAGGATATTATTATATATATTTAACTAAACTTCTTCTTCCACTACTACTTCTTTTTTTTTTTTTTTTTTTTTTTTATATATTTTTATTATATTGCTAACCCTTCATGTTACAATTTGTCTGCTCAACAATGCAAATCACGCAATGAATGTTGTTGAACTGTCAAATGAAAGCCATTGCTACTGTAAGTGTGTAACGCATTCACACCGAGGTTCTGCTCACACCCCTACAAACAAGTCATGAGAAGTCACGACAAAACTCACAAGATAACAAATTACGAACACATGTTATTTATTATTCTTTGTTTGTCATTATCTATACATATAAAATAATCGTACCGAAGTCAAAACTGTACATTGAATATTTTTGAAAAAAAGTAATTGCCACGTGGTCTAGAAACGATTCTAAGGACTCAATTATAGTTTTTAAAAATTTTGTTGTTTGTCTGAATGTATGTTCCAGCATGACGCAAATTCTACAAGACAGATTTTATTAAAATTTTGCATAGATATTCCTTATATCTCTGGTCAAACTGTAGAGTATAAAATATCACGCTATTTGCTATGGGGGATAAGCAATATTACATTATGTTTGTATTCTTCTCCGCAATTGTAAAAGGACGCGCCAAATGGTTAGTATATTGCAGATAGTTACCGATGTAACTTTTTTAATGATTATCATCACGCTATACCTTTATGGTGCTAAGCAGTCAATCATAAAATATAAAAGTACCTTTCGATAAAGCAAATAACTAAACGGTTATACTATTGCTTGGAAAACCTGTGGTTGTAAGTTCGATTCCCAACAATTGTTTATATTTTTTGTGTTTTTTTTTTTAAATGTTTTGTAATTCTTATACCTATGTATATAATTGTTCGTAGATAGTATTAATTCACCAAAAAAGGAAAACTTCATAAGCAATGGGAAATTGCTAAAGATTTGTCGTAGCGATTTTAAAATCTGTGTGTGGACGTAAAATTTACGCTTAGTAAAAATCGATTAAAAGAAATAACTGATCAGTATGTTTTTAATTATTTGTGGTTATTCCTTCACACAGTACGGGGCCCAATGTCGTTTGCGTTCCTGAGGACAGTTTATGATGCAGAGTATCCCACATTCCGCGCAGCCTGGGTAGCACGTCACCTTTTTGACGGTGACCAACACTGGGATGTCACTGGTGGAAATTCTAACAGGTTATGGCGTTGGCGATACAGTGTTTATACCGTGTATACCACTAATTGCTCACAATTACCCCTTCCAGTTTAAACACGTGCAATATCATCGCAAAGCATACGCTCACAGGGAACTACCTGTGAGCATATGCTTTGCGATGATTATCACCAAGTCACAGGGGCAGGGACTGAAGGCTGCGGGTGTGTACCTCAGGACAAGCTGTTTTCACACGGACAACTGTACGTCACTTGCTCCCGCGTCACCAGTCCTGACTCTCTGTATAATATTTTGGTTGCTAAGAACAAAACTACAAACGTACCTAGTAAACAGGGAAATTTTATAAAAATATGGCTGTTATTGTAGTATATTGTGGTATTTTACGACTTCCACGTCAACGAAGTCGCGGGCAGAAGCTAGTAATCTCATTATATTATACCATGGTTAGAAAAATATATATTTACAACTTATGCGATTGACGTGAGCGAAGCCGCGGGCACAACTAGTATACATCATTCTAAGTCTGCCAACTTCAAGTAGGTAAATGATACTTATATACGTAATAACTTAAGTTTAGTACATAACAACTTGGGCAGTGAAACGATACAGTTTACAAAAATGTTAAAGATATACTTCGTTTCCTTATCATACTTGTTGATAGTGACTGGTAACTACCTATTTAACTTTTGTTTAATTTTATATTTAGTGAGTTTTAAAATATATAAATTATTCAATACACTCCTAAATAAATAAATATACAGCGTGTAACCATGAGGGCGTTGTTAAGAATCATACTGGGAGTCTATTTATGTGGTAATTTTCTGTAAAAGAGAAAAAAAAAAGGCGCGTTTTTTTTCAATGGGGAATTTTACCGTATTATTACATGGGGCGCGGGCGGCCGTTATTTAGCAGCTGTCTACAAGTCATAAATTATAATCTCTGTAGAAAATATGCAAATTTATAATGAAATTGGGGTAATTTTGTTACTAAAAACGCGAATTTTAAGTACAAATAATTTATTTTATAAAAAAAAAAAAAAACTTTTTTTCGTAATGTTATTGCGGTACCTTTGCTCCCCATTTCGAATCGGCCAGGGTTTTTGTTACATGCTGTTTAGTAAATAAATAATCAGGCGTCCCATAAATCCGGGTCGAGTGGGTATTGAAGTTTTTTTTGGGACAGTTGATAATTTCTTCGTGATTACGATGTAGGTAGGTCCCATAGAGAAAGTTGTTCAGTTCGTTGTTCTGTACCACACCCTTAAATTAATTTGCCCACAGCTTTCTAATACATGCTGTATGTGTATAATTAAATAGTAAGTAGTTATTATAAATATCTTTGTTATCCAGTAGTTGTGCACTGCAAACCCGACTACTTGTTCGACAATGACGCGGGCGGCTGGCTCAAACTGCACATAATCCCCGCTACGTGGCGGGATGCCTTCCTGACTTGTCACTATGAAGGTAAGTTGCACTTGCTTGTCGACTTCGCCGACTAAAGAATTGAGATCTATGGGTGCCAAGTTTTGTAGATAATCCTGAAATTTATATTCTGCTCGCTTTATAATCATGTGGTAGTAGTCCATATCTAAGTTACGCAGAGGTTCACATGGCTATAGTTATATGGGACCACCGCGCAAGCAAGATTTTATGGTCCACAGTTGACCGAAATATTGGTGAACATATTATATAAAATATATATATACACAGACGAATTGGAAATCTCGTCCTTTTTTAAGAACGCGTTTAAAAATACCACTCTAATTCTTCAATTAAATGAGAATAATTTAAAACATGCATTAAACGCACACTATGTAGACAAGCATGAACATGTTTATTTTATTTTTTTGTCAAGTTTTAGTGGGGTGAATTTCAACAACTATGATTTATTACCTAATTTTAGTAGAAAATTTTGTTTCTGATTTTTTTAATAATACAAGATGTTGATATGCAAGAAATACGTATTCAGTTACATAAAATGTAAGAGAAATGTATTCGTCGAATATATATATATATTGTCGACATCTAAAACTTGATGGCAAAAAACTAAATGCAATAACGGAAACAATATTTTTAGGAATTACTTTAGATTCGAAATTGCAATGGTTTGCCCACATTAGAACTCTTTCAGGTAGATTAAGCTCAGCTGCATATGCAGTAAGAAAAATAAGGCAGTTGACTGATGAGCCACAGCTAAGTTAGTATATTTTGCTTATTTCCACAGTATTATGTCTTATAGCGTTCTGCTGTGGGGATCGCCAGCTGACGTAGATTCAATTTTCATTTTTTTAAAGAGGGCAATCCGCGCTTTCTATAAAATGAGTCCTCGCGAGTCTCTTAGAAACAAATTCAAAGTAATTAATATACTGACTCTGCCTTCTCTATATATCTTAGAAAGTATTATATATATTCGCAAAAACTTATGACTTTTCAAAATAAGAAGCGATTTCCATAATATAAATACACTTAGTAGACATGAAATTGTGATACCCAAATTTAGATTAACTAGAATAAGCAAGTCATTTCTTATAAACAGTATCCGCTTTTATAACAAGTTGCCAAAGTCGGTTACAGAACTTAGCGATGGGAAGTTCAAAACCCACATCAAACGTGTTCTTATCAAGAAAGATATTATAAAATTAAAGATTACGCGAAGACAAGGAAGTTTGGCAATAATTCCTTCAGCACATCATTAACGGCATATTATGCATGAGTCTATTAACTGCTCCCGAATTACCTTGTTTTTTTTTTACATTTTTCCTTGACATATTCATCCTAATATTTGACATTATATACCTACTTTTGTGTACATGATAATTATTCAGATTTGTTACAGTTATAATCGCAATCATGTCATTTCATTTAAAATTGGTTTTTATTTTTATTTATTCATTTATATTTTATAAAGATTGTTTTCTATTTTGTGAATGAGAGAACGCTGTAGGCTTAGTGGGCTAGATTTATTGACCATCTTCTATTTTGTTAAGTACCTGGTACTTGTTGAAATACCTACACTGTCCTCCCATACCTATTGATACTGTTGTTTGAAAATATTGTAAAGGTCAATTATTTTTAAAAGAGTAACCGTGGAGTTTCTTGCCCGTTCTTCTCCATAGATAGAGATCTATGTTTTAGAATGGACATAGTTGCTTCAACTTTCTGACTAACTGACCGACACTCCTTGACAATTCCATAATGCCTGTAAATGGTTTCATTTAAATAAATGATTTTAGTTTATCGCCGATACACGATACTTGTGACCCCAAATATCTGAGTTCAAAGTCTATCAAATTACCTATGTTTGTTTTAGTAGAATTATTATGAGAGATAAAATATGTGTAGAAAATTCCACTCGATCGACGACGTCGACTAGACGGACATAACGATCTATGAGCAACCTACCATCGATCAATATATGGTCGGTTCCTATAAAAATAACGAATCGTTATGCTTACAAATGGCAGTAATTTTTGTGTCCGTACTGCGGATCCATGTCTCATATTTAAACCCGGGTACAACCAATATTTAGTAGTAAATTAACCGATTTTGTAGGCCCGATCCTGGAATTTGTAGTAAAACCCTTAAAAAGTTGGTGGAGACGTCCGAATTGAGGAGCCACCTTAGAACTCGAAAACTAGACAACAGATATTTTTGAAAATTTGGTAGGATTTAGTAGTACATATGCGTAATCCAACACATTTTCTGTGGCTGCTGAATCCTGACGGTTTAGAGAAAATATATGTACGTAGCTACCAAAGTAGCTCATCAAATCGGATAACAATAGCACTAATATTTAGTAGATATTTCCAAAAAAAAATATTGGCGAAATCCAACATTCAGTATTTTAAAAGAAATTAATAAAATAAACATAAACATAAAAGTTTTGTATATAGGGTGATCATAAATAATTTGAACTATGATCATAAATCATCTTTTCCGAAAACTTGTTTTTCGTAAAAGAAAGTTGGAACTTTGACCTTTGATATGTCCGTACCCAGAACGATCCCAGGTATGGTCCAAGGCAAAAAAATATATCACAATGACGGGAAGAATTCGCTACGCGATACGCGGGAGGCTTTCGTCTTCGTTAAGCGTCTATTTACACCCGTTATATGAAGATCGTACCAGATCAACACTCTACTGTCACAGATAGCTCGATGGACGCAAAAAAAAAACTTTCAACGTGAATTAACCGTGAGCAAGGTGTCACGCATACACCACACTGGGTCAATCTACACAAGTCCGATAAACATACAGCGCTACAAGATTATTGTGGTGCGTGGCCATCATTGGAACTAACACCGCCATCTTTTTGAATACATTTCAAGCGCCAAAAGATCATTGTAGAAGTTTATCTCAATGTGTGTATTTAATATTACAGGCGCGGTGTTGCCGTCGCCGCTGAACAACAAGCTAGTTAATGCTTTTCACAAACAGGTAAAACAGTTTGGTGTGAATGGTCACATTTTCCTGGGAACCCATGATTTCTACTCTAAAGGACACTTCAACTCTTTAGAAGGTCAGTCAAACTTTTGTTAAATCTTTTGAAATTGCACATATTACATACATTTTATACGTTACAGTCGTGTTTATAAGTATAGTGTTACTTCAACGAAATTATTTAAGGGGAATTCCTTGGCACACTGATTAAACTTACACGTACACATCTCGGTCAATGGAGCCCGTCAGGTGTGACTTCTGGCCGCGACCGTCATCACCTGTGGTCGACATCCACATTATTTGTATTCCCCGGCAGTCGAACTACACCACAAAGCACGGTGGCGCCGCGGCGGCTACTGCTAGAAATGGCATTGACAACACTTTCCATACAAACCAAGCGTGTCATCGTTCACTCGTACTACGATATAAGACAAAGCACAGCAGCGTAGTATAAGACTTTGCAAATTTATATTTTTCTCTTTTTGTTCTCACACACTATTGTCTACATTTCTTTCTCATTTCTCCTTTCGCAGGTCTGCTGGAAGAAATTTCTTAAGAAATAAGCAGTACCTTTGTACTCAAATTATAATTATGTCGTAACTTTATGTATTTTACTGTGTGTACATAAATATTAAAATTAATAAATAAATATAAATGAAGGCTTAAAAGGCGACGTCTCTAGACGCTGCTCTGTGGAACACCAAAAAAATTATTATATATATTTTGAAAACACGCAGTGTCACAACTATTTGCAATAAAATTTGCGGTAGCCTACCCATAAATAGTGCGATTATTTTTCGTAATGTTGAGGTGTATGTTCCAGGAGTGCCACTGTCTGACATGGAAATAAAATGGAGTTCACGTGGAGCTGGTACCGGTGACTGCCTTACTTTTTTCAGCGAGAATGATACCAAGTATCACATGTCTACCTCGTCATGCGAGGACTCACGTCCCTTCATATGCTACAGGAAACTCGACAATCAGACGACGAACGAATGTGGTACCTTCGATAATGGTAAGTGAATTATCTAGCAACTACACAAACATTGTATCATAATATTCTTAAAAGTTGATAATCTATAAATGTTGTTTTCTGACCTCCGCACGGATAAAGTCGCGGCTGAAACCTAAAAAAATATGCTTCCAGTTGCGGACTAGTAAAATGTGTTTCCTGAATCCGGAATTGATAGAGATT
The DNA here is from genome assembly GCA_914767755.1 of Agrochola circellaris. Lineage (NCBI taxonomy): Eukaryota > Metazoa > Arthropoda > Insecta > Lepidoptera > Noctuidae > Agrochola > Agrochola circellaris. The sequence goes on from OU611848.1 coordinate 1,847,138, forward strand.
TATGGTAACATTGAGTCGGTTACTAGCACAGTTTTAAAGAAATCAGCAAAAAACCTTTAAAACGTATTCTGTTAATCCATCCCAAAAAATAAAAAAACTATTTCAATTTTATTTCAGAATATCACTATAACCGGCATACAGGCAGCTGTTATAAGGTGCATAAGGAGATACAGACCTGGACGCGTGCGTACGGGACATGTGCATCTGAGGGGGGGCACCTGGTCGTGCTGAACAATGAAAACGAGGCTAACATCGTCAAGGACTTGTTCCCCGCTAAAGAAACGTATCAGCCGTGGGATTCTTTTCACGTAGGTCTGCGAGCCTGGGGCGAGCAGCGCATCTGGTACACTATTCAAGGTAAATTATTTTTTAATTACAAATACGAGAAACGTGTTTTTTTCGGCGTTTCATGCTCGATCCTAATACGATACGGAACCCTTCGCGTGCGAGTCCGACTCGCACTTGACCAGTTGTTTGTGTTATAGATCATTTTCATCATAAGTCGCTCTCTTTTCTTGTCACATAAAATATAACTTGGTAGTAAATATAAATACTGGTTCGCCGTTGTAAGACAATTGTCTTACAACGGCGAAACAGTATTTATATTTTATATTTTTGATAACAACAAGTGGCAATATAAATACACAATCTGTGACTTCAACTGTCTACCTATTCCGGTTCATGAGGTACAGCCCGCTGACAGACAGAGGGACATTTCCCGTAATTTTTAAGAACGTTCGCATTCGCATCTCATTCGCAATCTGTCAAAAATAAAATCAATTTACCAACACGTTTGACAGATTGCGACTTGAATGTGAACGTGTTTTAAGTACGAGAACTGGCCTTCAGACGGATGGACGGAGGCTTAGTAATAGGGTTCCGTTTGACACCCTTCGGGTACGGAACCCTAAAATGGAGCTACTGTTTGTCTGTCTATCTGAATATAATCCCTTGAACATCTTTCACGGCACCTAAAATAGTAGTGAAATTAAACTATATTCCGCCTTCTTCCAGGTGACCGAGTCCAAAACGTGTTCAACAATTGGAATTCCGACGAGCATAACAATGAAGGGGGTAACCGGCACTATGCAAATTTTCAAAGATACAGTACTTTGCAAGACATTGATTCTGAGCTCAAAGCTATGTTCGTCTGTGAGAAATCTCCGCAATCAATACAGTACGAAGCCCCGAAACCAGTCACAAAATGAATTGGGTTGTAATAATCCTCTTCCTAATACCTACTGAAATCAAGTTTAAGTTGTAATGTCATATTATTATTTTCTATTAAAAACGGGATAAAAATAAAACCCTAGTCAAGTAGGGTCGGCAACACAAGGCGATGAACACTTTGACATATAGTCGGATATAATGACTTCATGAATTCGCTTACAGTGACATGTCGCTTATTATGACCCATTTTTAATAAATTTTGTCCGTTTTTGACAGATATCTTAAGTAAAAAATGTAAAATATACATACACGTATTACGTACAATTTTCATTTTTATTTAATAAGCTATGTTTCTCTATTAAAATGAGTATTTACCTAAAAAACAGAAGGTTGTTTTTTTTTTTCATAAAAATTATTTGTATGACGTCCGCTTAGTATGACGTGTTTGTCAATTCCCTTCGATGTAATTATAAACGGATTCCACTGTGTACAATATAGGTGTTCATGTTGTATAGTCTTTCTAAAGCAGTTACATTAAGAAAGGAACGATTACGAACATCCTAAATATGTTAATAAATATATCACATTCACAAACATCTCACTTACTGAAGCATAATCGAATTGTATAAATCGTTTTTCTTAATATAAAGATCACGTGTCAGGATTTGTCGGTCCTCGGAGTGTTGCGGAAAGCACAGGTCCTCACAGATGGATTATTCCACGAGATACCCATTTACCTCAACACCCACATATCATGTGAGATTAATATTAAGTTAAACAGGCTTCTATAAAGCACTGGAAAAAATATTCTTCACTTAAAGGTGAGTTCACGGTTTTTTTTAAATTTAGAGTCAATTTGATGACAATATGTAACAATGGCAGTGTTAATAAACTTGTAAGTTTATATTATAATCGCTTAGATCCTACTGGAATACCGAGCTCCACTAAATGCAGAACGCGTTTGTTTATTGTTCAAGCACTCGTGGGTTGCAGCTGAAAATCACCGTCAGGTGGTACAGTCTGTGTAGTCATCTGAAATTATACTGAGATGAGCTGGCATTATAATCATTGTTTTCTGTTTTTATAGTTTTAAGGTGTATTTTTCTGCTGTAATGCCAATAAACGCATTTTTCTTTCTTTCTTTCTTTCAAATTTGTTGGGAAATCATGTTAGAAGATCTTCTTTTCGATTCTGCCCTCTCCTCCTACTGTAATTAGCAAGTAATATAATTAATTTGCAGACTCCTTTGTCTTTGATCTTATAAAGGTGATGGAGGATAAATTCGCGCAAGACGTATCGTACCCGTCACGTGGTAGAACCGTTCTCTGTAAAGCTCCGCTTACACGGGCAATTTTATAAGGAACTTAACGCTTCTGTCCGCGACTTCGTCCGCGTGAAATTTTGGTCCCCGACCCACCCCGTCGCACAGTGGGCCCATACTGAAAATTAGTGGACTTAGGCAACAAAGTTCCAATATCGATGCGATTTTTTTTTATATGACGTGTTATAATATTCTTGATAACTTTTATCCCCATAAAATTTCTTCTAAAGTTGATGGTATATCTGAAAAAAATTTAATTGGATTTTTTTGTATGGAGCGGAGCATGTTTATTTTTTTTTCTTCAATTGTGCTAATATGTTGGGTTTGTGGCGTGAGTATATGATAGCTAGGGTCATTCTCTATCCACGAAAAAAAAAATCAGCGCCGGCCATCCGCGGCAGCGCGAGTAATCATTCGGTAAAAAAAAAATGTTTTGTAAGATTTTTATTGCTATTTAAAATAAATTCAAATTATTTTTTTTTGTCTCATTTGGTTATTTTGACCTTCTTTTTAGTTAAATATATAGTTTTAATAGCGCATAGGTAATACTACTACTACCTACTAATAATTCTGGTAGAGATTTAGTTATTATTGCATGTTATCGGTAGCACCTGCATTGTGATTGATGACTTATTGGTTTTTGCATTGCTCTCGGCTAAGCCCATAACTAATGAGTGGTCGAAAAATGCTCGTCTCTGATTGGCTGAATAATTTTCACTCACTGGTATGTCCACTACTTGAGTAATTAACACTGACTATAAATATAAATACATTCATTAAGTCCATCTAGTTTCGCTCTTGTCGCTTTTTTGTGAACACAGTGAAATACTTTTATTTTTATATTTACATTAGAACTATGGCTGGATTTTGTACAAACCTAGATCTTTTTGTGAAATTAAGAAGTGACGGTGATCTGAAAAATCATATGTTTCTATATGAAAGTATCATTTCTGTCTTGACTACCGAAGTTTCTGAAGAAGACAAGATCCGAATCAAGGAGTCCTGTCGACTTTTTTGTGTAAATTTAAATAAGAAGTGGATAGAGTTAAGTAGAAATCAAAAAACTTTTATGAATCGTGTAAGTAATCGCAAATGGTTGGAAAAAAACATCAACTGGCCTGTTTGCGACGGTGTTGACCTGAGAAGTGAGATGGGCTTTTCGGACGCAGCCTTATCTGAGCCTGAGGATATAAATTCCCATGTTACTACTCTTGCAGTATGTACTGCGGAAGCGGGAACATCTACAGAAAAGGAGCACAGAAAACCGTTCAAAGAGTTAAGTAATAAGCAAAAAAAAGACGTTCTACTTCCAGTAGTAGTAGAAGAAAATTCCGAGGAAGAGTTGCAGCACTGGTACATAACGAAATTAAAAGACAACGGCAAAACGAATCTGGCAAAAGTGGTCGAATACCTTTCCAATAATCCAGATGCGCTATCCGAAGTAGACGAGCGACTATTCAAAAAGCAGAGTTTAAGAACTGTGTCTGAAGATAAGTGTTTAGCTCATTATACATCAGTTGCGCTCTCGAAATGGAAGTACTTAGCATTTCGAAAATTTGAAAAGAGCGCAACTGATGTATAATGAGCTAAAGCCGAGCGCAATACAAAAACAAATGAGTCATCAATCACAATGCAGGTGCTACCGATAACATGCAATAATAACTAAATCTCTACCAGAATTACTAGTTATAAGTAACTATGCGCTATTAAAACTATATATTTAACTAAAAAGAAGGTCAAAATAGCGAAATGAGACAAAAAATATACTTTGAATTTATTTTAAATGGCAAAAAAATTCTTACAAAACATTTTTTTTTTACCAAATGATTACTCTCGCTGCCGCGGATGGCCGGCGCTGATTTTTTTTTCGTGGATAGAGAATGACCCTAGCTATCATATACTCTCGCCACACACCCAACATATTAGCCCAATTGAAGAAAAAAAATTAAACGTGATTCGCTCCATACAAAAAAATCTAATTAATTTTTTTTCAGACAAACTATCAACTTTAGAAGAAATCTTATGGGGATAAAAGTTATCAAGAATATCATAACACGTCATATAAAAAAAAATCGCATCGATATTGGAACTTTGTTGTCCACTAATTTTCAGTATGGGCCCACTGTGCGTCGTATTGCATAGCCCGCGCGCGCTATTACTTCGTTTTTGGTTAGCGTTCTTTCTGACTTTTTTCTTATTGCTCGGCTCCTAAGGGTCGTAGCGTGATGGTAAATACTCTACCTTGTATACCTTGCTCAAGATTTAGGCTATCAAATGCAAAAAATATTTTTTCAAATTCGACAAACAGTTCCAGAAATTAACAAAAAAACAAACAAACTCTTCAGCTTCATTCCCATCCTCGTCGCCAATGTTATATCTTATTTTTGTAGGTGTAATTAATTAATACACTCGAGATTATTCAGATTAACACCCGCTCATTTTGGAACCATAAAGAATACAACCATCGACCAAATATCCTTTTATCACCCAACACTTCCGGGGAGTCAGTGTTGTCCTCTCGCTGAATTTTATATTTATATTTATATATACTTTATTGTACACCAGATTATACATTACATAAAGAAAAAGTAATACTATAAAATATACAATGGGCGGCCTTATCGCTTACTGCGATCTCTTCCAGGCAACCTTGCTGCTGAATATAATATACAACAATATGAATGTATTATTATTATAATTAAAGATTTTATTCAACAGTTCCTGGCGCTAGTAAAGAAATTACTGGCGCAATCGAGTTTACTATGTCGCTTCATCACCATCATTGTCTTGCCCTCATCCCAATTTATTTGGGGTCGGTGCAACATGTGTTCCTTGTAAGTTGGCCCACAACGCTCAATACGGTGTGGCGGTTATCTGGCAATGATAAAATACATATACAAGCTATACAAGCTACAATCTTAGCATCGCAGTCAATTATAGCACGGTGTTGCCGCGACATTATCAATAATATCCTCTTGACCGAATTTCGGACACGGCGGCCAAGTAGGTACACAGAAGATATTATAGTGCACAAGTGTGTGAGCAAACACAGGTGCACTCCCTCTTCCCTCAATCTCCTAGTCCGATGACCGGCAGTCTGGCGTTATATCATAATTAACCACAATTGCGCAACTTTGGTTGCCCGTGCGACCACCCCTTTAAAGATTAAGTGGGCGAAATAGGTTAAAGCGTCGTGCAGACCAGCGCGACGCGACAGCGCGACGCGACACCGGTTATTGTTATACCGTCAAGTTTTCTTAGAAATTGTATTGTTCGAGTCGCGTCACAGCGTCGCGTCGCGCTGAACTGCACGAAGCTTTATGTGATAAAAATGAAGACAAGTGCGTGTCGTCTTTACACTTGGATTTGTTCGAGAAGAACTTTGCCTAAAAATAGGTGACATTTCTTTGTGGAAACCGTATTTGACGTAATTAAATTGCATTTTATTGTGGCACGGAGAATTAAATGACTTAAGTAGTTAATTGACTCTTTAAGATTTATTCTTTGAATGTTTGAAAATTAAATGTTAAGTACTAGCTCAAATTACTGAAATTTTGTTATTGTGATTAAATATTTTTGTGATTTTTGTAACATTAATTAAAATAAGTATTTGAAATTTCTTAAACCATGAAGTTATGCCCCTGGCTCTGCTGTATAAAAACTTAGCTAGGAAAATGTCGTAAAGTCGATATACATTTTAAACAAAACACTATCTAAGTAATTTGAATGTTATTGTAATATCTGAGATGATAACAAGTATTAAAAATAACAAATGAATGTGAAAATTTTCGAACGGGGCACCATTTGTTATAAAAATTAATTAATTAATTAAAAAGTGTTTTTTCACAGTAACAATAATTTACAATAGAAAATCAGTCGAGTTCCTTCGGGAATTGACTTTTTGCGTTGACTTAGAAGCTTGATTTTTTTTGAACTCCATGTAACCGTAGACTTACGTGTGTATTTCTCATCTTAACATCAAAAAAAATCCAAGCAATAGCTATGGGTATATGGTTGTTACCAACCCATATACCCGTTCGAAAAAATTATATCAAAATATTTTCCCTCAGTTTTCGCGAAACTCACTAACACGAACACTTATTTGAATACTTAGTAAAAGAAGACGAGTTTCCTTTCGATTTACCTGTATTCAACAAGTGTCCAATATGAGGGTGCCATGTATCCCTCGAGGTATATAAACATCAGCAAAAAGGCTTTATTCAGAAATTATTCATGGAGATGCTGAATGGAGGGCACTGTGCTGAATTTTTATGCGTGCAGATAAATAAACTGCCCTTAAGAGAATTGTTTACGTTTGCGGGATGGGAAGCTATTCAGTTAAAGAAAATACAGAAGATAGGGATCGGCGACTCACAAAAATAATATTTCTTGCAATGTGAGTTGTTCGAGTTACTAGCACAATTACCTTAAACTTAGTTAAAGGATTACACAGAGAAACCAGTAACACTAGCGTACATTGCTCTTAGTTTTTAGAGTAGTTATTAATTTTTGCCAATAGCTTCGCTCGCGCTGAAGTCGGAAATATTACCACGGGAACGTATCACCGGGATACAAAGTCTCATGCAGGTCATGGTCTCCCTGTAACAGGTAAGATATGTCTTGTATGGATACAAAATGTTATGACATTTATATATTAACGATTTTAGGTACTACTCTCGAGCGACAGCGACCAATTTCATCAATAGATATAAATATTTAATACGCTGTTCAATCGACGTGGATCGACTAAATTGTAAAGTTGATGGTTGATCTCATTTTCTGACACTCGTGCACGTCCATTTTACAAGCCCATAATATGTTTCCACGTGTTGCGCTTAAACACGATCTCATAGTTATTGACGATCTGATTTATAAGCTGAATATTTCTCTCGCCTTGATCACCAATGAATGGGTTTAGGAAATGGTACTCCGGGGAATTGAGCTCATTGTAGTGATAAATTGGTATTTTGGGTAGTATCATTACAAATTCCCGGTCCATTAATATCCACTGCTTTACAAATATGTCTGAAAGTCCGGACCCAATAGGAATTTGTTCGTACTTTGCGCTAAGGGTCAAAAGGTAGTAGTTAAATTAGTCAGCGAAACTCTGCAGACGACGTTATAGGTATCGGTATCTAAATACGATGGAACAAAAAGGAATGATTTGATGATATTTTATATCAGAGTCAACTACCTTTGATAGTGTAGTAACTTGAAGTATGAGTTGAGGAAGTCAGTTTTTTTTAAATCTAGTTTAGAATTCGATTCCTATAACGTCTGGAAAGTTTACACAATAAACTGATGATTGTAAGTAAACTGATATTTCAAGTAACTGCGGTCGTTTGTACCTAGCTTCTGATGTTTCATAAATGCCCATGTAGGTTTATGTGATAAAATGTTTTTTTTTTTGTTCTTCCCCAAAAAAAACACCGTCTATTTTTTTTGTTTTTTTTCATGAAATGATACACCCATCACGACTGCGGAGTTTCGCTAGGTAATTTAATTTGACCCTATATAGTACGCGATGAGCCTATTCTTTATCCGTAACCAGACAGACCGTATTCGTCCGGTCAACCATAAGTCAATATTAGGTAGCACTCGAAATTCGTGATCCGCCTTAACTGCTACACGATTAAGAGGCAGATAAAGCGCGGTCACTGTCAGACTGCATAGAAAAGAAAGAGAAGCAAGATGACACACCGCAGGTAATTTATTGCAAAATATGAATCAATTATCTATTTACAAAAAAAACTATTGATAGGACTAATAAATTAAAACACAATTACGCTAATATGTTGCTTGTAGAATAATCTAACAAAAATCAGAAGGATTGCATGTACACTCGAGAGCAATGAATCCGGGTCACTTAAAGAATGTTAAAAATCTCGGAAACTAAAAATGATAGGTTAATGCAATAAATTGTATTTAATAGACAATGTAATACTCCTTAAATGAAAGTAAAAAAAATATGAGTCACCATACATTTTATTAACACAAAATTACATAAAGAAAAAAACTGCTGATCTCTCCTTAAAACAAAAATAGGAAACATGAAATTTTTGAACTTTATTACGATTTTCTTGAATTTTAATACTTCGTATTGCCTCCTCGTGCTTCCATTACTGCGTTTACGCGGTTTGGCATGCTGTACACCAAGTTCCTTATACGATTTTGGGGAATATTCTCCCATTCCTCTGTGAGAGCAATTTTGAGCTCACGAAGCGTGATTGGGGGAGAGTTTCGTTGTTTTACGCATCTGCCTAGCTCTCCCAAGCATGCTCGATCGGGTTGATATCCGGGCTGCGCGCTGGCCACTCCATACGAGTAATGTTCATCTCTTGAAGGTAGTCATTCACAATCCTACCTGTATGAGGTCGGGCATTGTCATGCATAAATATAGCATCCTCACCTAAATTGACCATAAATGGACCAACGTGATCATTGAGGATTTCTTCCACATATCTTACGCTAGTTAAAGAGCCGTTTTCTATGATCACCAGCTCTGTGCGACTTTCAGAAGAAATTCCGGCCCACACAAGTACAGACCCACCACCGTAGGCTACTTTTTCTTCGATGCATGCTTGCTTAAATCTTTCCCCTGGTCTTCGATACACTCTGTGTCTTCCATCGTGCTTGTAGAGCATAAATTTTGATTCGTCGGAGAACATAACTTTTGACCAATCTTCAATACTCCAATTTACGTGGCTCTGGGCATATCTTAGTCTTGAAATACGATGCCCACGCTCCAGTTTAGGGCCGTTTGCAGGTCTAAGGGGTTTTAAGTTAGATTCAGCAAGCCGACGTCTTACTGTCCATGCACTTGGGTTACTTCCTCCGAGGCGTCGAAACTGATTTGTGAGTTCAGTTCCTGTGAGAAAGCGATTTCGAAGCATGGTGTTCACCAAGTATCGGTCTTCTCGTGCTGTGGTACACCTGGTTCTGCCCGTTCCTGGTCTGCGTAGGTTAGAACCAGTTTCTTCGTAACGTCGGAGAACTCTTTGTACTGTTGACAGCGACACACCGACAGTCCTGGCTGTATCGCGCTGACTCCGGCCGGTTTCCAGCATTGTAAGTATTCTGGTGCATTCTTCAGGCGTAAGCGACATAATTTCAGCTTGAATAATGAATATAGAGCACTATCAACATGGTTTATGTACCCACATAAATGACAGATTACAAACAAAAGCAAAACCAAATGCTGTAATTTCGTAGTTCCATCTTCGAAAGTGGCCCTTTACAAATTTGATTTTTTTATGATATAACTTTACAATAACTAAGAAGTTTTAATACCTTCATTTAAGGAGTATTACATTGTCTATTAAATACAATTTATTGCATTAACCTAGCATTTTTAGTTTCCGAGATTACTAGGATTCTTTAAGTGACCCGGATTCATTGCTCTCGAGTGTACATTAATATGATTTTAATCGTTAAAGACATTTTTAGAGGTATCTTCGTGATTTGTTTCACTACACTATCTTACTAGCATATATCCTAAACAATATAATATAATATATATTTCTGATTTTGTTTACTGCAGTTTATCATATACTTTTAGGCTTTATAAAACCTTGTTTAGGCACGTTTAGGTCCTTTAGTCCCCTTAAGATGTAGACATAGTCAAAATGCTAATAAACATAAATTGATATTCGATTTACTAAGGCACCGTACGTATTTAAACAACAATTCTCTAATATCATATCGAATTAAATTCTAAATTGATTCTTTTTTGCAAGGAAAAATCTTCGAGCAGGCTGTAATTATTGAAAAAACTCTGCATTCACCTAGCAACAAAGCACTTTACCACATATTACAAACACACCCTGCTATTTGTTTACAAATCGGGGGAATGTGGGTCACGAAGTTTTTCACCATTACATAAGCCATTAACTTTGTCAGGTTTCCTGCTGGGTGTTCAATGGCACCGAATAACTCAAACGGATGAATTTCGTTTCATTGTGTCTACGGAGCAAAAAGCACTGTGTGTGTGGTTTTATTTGAAAGGTGTTTTTTTTTCAAGGTGGTTCGTATTACTTCGCATACCTATTCAATTCTTTAGAGAGAACTGTTTACGTTTATTTATACAGATATTATTCAGAATTAACATGGAATGGACATAAATGACAATTTATACCTAATTAATTAAAAAAATAACAATATAATAGTTTAAGTTAGGATAACTTAAACTAAAATATGTCGTCGAAATATTCATCCGCATTGCTATCGACTGATAATTCTTTAGATACTTAGGTCTGGTTCCTATAATTTAAAAAAACGTATCGTTTTATAACCAATCGCTGTGTTTCCGGCCCAATAATCTTTCCTAGAGACTTGAGACCTTAATGATGACCATAATCTGCCTAGTCTGTTCCCAACTATTCTTTTTTACTTTTTAATTTAGAACAGGGTAGTTCTTGGCTTGCATCCCACCTGATGGTAACTGATGATCCTCATAATCCTCTTACAATGCTGTTAACATTGATGTTATGGCGACAGACTTAGATAAGATGGTGGTAGCTAGCCACACAAACAAGGCCTATCACCAACCAAACCGAGCAGAAAATTTTGTCCCCACTGGGAGTCGAACCCGGGACCCGGTCTGGGTCTGAGACAGGTCTAACCACTAGACCACAGAGGCGGTTAAAATGTGTTGTATTTGTTATGTCTTTGATTTAGTATCAATAATTATCATCATTAAGATTTAAGCCATTAAATCTTAATGATGATAATTATTTATCCTTAATCAAAGACATTTAAATATGCTTAGAATCTTAAATCTCTTTATCCTAAATAAATAATTCGCCGCAGGTCAGTTTTGAAAACAACACTTGGCAAAAATATGGAAATGACAGCCATACCCAATAGGTTGATATTACATAACGAAAGTACACACACACGCCTTTGATTCCCGAAGGGCTAGGTAGAAATGTAACACCCCTATTTCGTTATGTTTATATCCCATGTAATATGAGGTGAGCCTATTGCCACCAAACGAGCACAGACCCAAACTCCGCGCTGCTTCTGAGACATCCCTGATGGAAAACCCAATATCAATGGAACCACCATCTTTTTATAGTCTATAAATCGCCGTCCGCTATCGTCATTATTGTAAAGTCCACAACAGGATACAGGCCTCTTCAGGGCTTCTCCACTTCACTAGCACTTCGCCTACGACTACTAGCAACCTTTCAATGATCGTCGCTCTACCTAGCCTGAGGTCACATCGACTTAGGAGACAAAAATATTGGCCTATCTGGTAAGGCTCTTCAGGTTTTAATCATTCCAATCAAATCACAAACTCAATGAAAGTTATTTAGTTGAAAATAAAATACACTCGAGAGCAATGAATCCGGGTCACTTAAAGAATGTTAAAAATCTCGGAAACTAAAAATGATAGGTTAATGCAATAAATTGTATTTAATAGACAATATAATACTCCTTAAATGAAAGTAAAAAAAATATGAGTCACCATACATTTTATTAACACAAAATTACATAAAGAAAAAAACTGCTGATCTCTCCTTAAAACAAAAATAGGAAACATGAAATTTTTGAACTTTATTACGATTTTCTTGAATTTTAATACTTCGTATTGCCTCCTCGTGCTTCCATTACTGCGTAAACGCGGTTTGGCATGCTGTACACCAAGTTCCTTATACGATTTTGGGGAATATTCTCCCATTCCTCTGTGAGAGCAATTTTGAGCTCACGAAGCGTGATTGGGGGAGGGTTTCGTTATTTTACGCATCTGCCTAGCTCGTCCCAAGCATGCTCGATTGGGTTGATATCCGGGCTGCGCGCTGGCCACTCCATACGAGTAATGTTCATCTCTTGAAGGTAGTCATTCACAATCCTACCTGTATGAGGTCGGGCATTGTCATGCATAAATATAGCATCCTCACCTAAATTGACCATAAATGGACCAACGTGATCATTGAGGATTTCTTCCACATATCTTACGCTAGTTAAAGAGCCGTTTTCTATGATCACCAGCTCTGTGCGACTTTCAGAAGAAATTCCGGCCCACACAAGTACAGACCCACCACCGTAGGCTACTTTTTCTTCGATGCATGCTTGCTTGAATCTTTCCCCTGGTCTTCGATACACTCTGTGTCTTCCATCGTGCTTGTAGAGCATACATTTTGATTCGTCGGAGAACATAACTTTTGACCAATCTTCAATACTCCAATTTACGTGGCTCTGGGCATATCTTAGTCTTGAAATACGATGCCCACGCTCCAGTTTAGGGCCGTTTGCAGGTCTAAGGGGTTTTAAGTTAGATTCAGCAAGCCGACGTCTTACTGTCCATGCACTTGGGTTACTTCCTCCGAGGCGTCGAAACTGATTTGTGAGTTCAGTTCCTGTGAGAAAGCGATTTCGAAGCATGGTGTTCACCAAGTATCGGTCTTCTCGTGCTGTGGTACACCTGGTTCTGCCCGTTCCTGGTCTGCGTAGGTTAGAACCAGTTTCTTCGTAACGTCGGAGAACTCTTTGTACTGTTGACAGCGACACACCGACAGTCCTGGCTGTATCGCGCTGACTCCGGCCGGTTTCCAGCATTGTAAGTATTCTGGTGCATTCTTCAGGCGTAAGCGACATAATTTCAGCTTGAATAATGAATATAGAGCACTATCAACATGGTTTATGTACCCACATAAATGACAGATTACAAACAAAAGCAAAACCAAATGCTGTAATTTCGTAGTTCCATCTTCGAAAGTGGCCCTTTTTCAAATTTGATTTTTTTATGATATAACTTTACAATAACGAAGAAGTTTTAATACCTTCATTTAAGGAGTATTACATTGTCTATTAAATACAATTTATTGCATTAACCTAACATTTTTAGTTTCCGAGATTTTTAGGATTCTTTAAGTGACCCGGATTCATTGCTCTCGAGTGTAGATATTTATAAACAAATTTATTCAGCGCCTTTCATCTTTGAATAGCAGGAATTCATTATTTCTGCAGTCTGCTCGCGAATGATTAGAGTCGACGAATTCACCCCTATTGTGATATCGATCATTTGTTTATTTTGAGGATAAAAAATCTGGGTTTTCGAGGTATTTTTTCATTACTGAGGAAGTATTTTTCTGAGGAGGAATAACAGAGTATTTCAAAAAGAAAAATTAAGGCTTGCGATTAATGAATTCGCATTATAATAACACAATTTTGGACTGCCTTTTTAATCGAGTGGTTGCAAGCTGTATTGAGTGTGAGGTCCTTTTTTTTTTTTTTTTGAGGATGGGAAATTATCAAATAACTTCTCCCGCTCTGGGCGGAGCGGGAGGGCGTGTCAGACTTTTACTGACTAAAACCCACCCGTGTTCCTTCCGTTGCCTGTGTGCCGGGGTCGCGATATCCCTTTCAGACAAACCCGCAACCCCGGCAGGCGAGTGTGAGGTCCTGGATTCAATTCCCAAGTAGGGGAAAGTGTTATTGTGTTTTCTATCTGAAATTTCTCAGTTCGAAGTATGGATGTATGGAATCGAAGTATGGATTTCTGCCCGGTTGATGGCAATTGCCTCACACGAGACATAAACATATTACATGACATATAAACATAACTGCGAAATGTGGGTGTACTATAGGTACACCCACATTTCTGCCTAACCCTTCTACTGAAACAAGCGTGATATTATGTTAAGTTACGTAACACAATCTTAACTGTCCAAACATCGTTAGACTTGACTCAAAATACACCACCATCATAGACCTATTGCGTAGCAGCTTGGTCCGCTACGACACAGTAGCTTGCGTAGGCGTTACGTCATCATGGCTACGACGTAGCTTCTATACTCTTCATCATTGCGTAGACCCGTGTCAAGATATTCCTCAGAAAGACTATCGCTGGAATATGGTCATGGAAGCCATCCATAACCACACATGCTCTATATGAAACAAAGAGATTTAATATACTATATAGAGAGCCTACCAGGAGAAATGTCAGATAAACCGTGATGTTTCAGCGACGCCATCTAGCTTAATATAGCAAAATTACATATAGCCAAGTTTGATAACCTTTGATTACTAATCGTCATATAGTTTGTCATTTCTAATTATTATTTAAACAATCGGTAAATTATGAATAATACCTACTAACGAAAATGAACCGTAGTTAAGTCCAGTCATTTTATCACTAAGATTTTTGCAATACCACAAAGTACAATTCGGCTTCAAATTTATGCAAATATTATCTTCAAAAATAATTTTAAACAAACTTAGCGAGGGTGTGACCAGTAAATTTTGATGTTGTTCGCTTTGTCCCGTGTAACGTAAGTAGGTAAATTTAAATTTCCTTATTATGAAATCAATGATGTCAAAAATCCTCTGAAGAACTTTTTTGGAACGAAATTCCGAACGCGGCTTGCGGTAGCAGTTGATTGGTCGAAATCGTCACGTAAGGGAGAAGCGCCTCGGCACACATTTTCAGATTCGTTCATCAATGCCCCTGTTGCAAGCCGCGACAATGTACTATTAATTCTCCGATGTCTTTTTGTTGATCTCTGGCGTAATTATTGGCATAATTATCTTTACGAAGGACTGGCTGGACAAGGGGCGGAATTCCCCTGAAGGAGAATCATACATTTATGGAAGTATTTAAAGTTCATAAAAAACTATCCTTCTGTTTTAAGGGTAGTATTTCATTAGCCCACGAGCTGCTTTTTATGGGTAGATTAAATCTGTTTTTTTTTTTCCATGGGGACCAGTCCAACGCCAAAAGATATCTTATTAATTATTTTTTCAACTAGCTTCTGCCCGCGACTCCGCGACCGTCATCAAGAATTGGGCTATCTTTTTGCATTGGATAGCCCAATTCTTCAAATCTGACTGGTAGTTTCAGAGATTACCCCCTACTTACAAACTTACAAACAGACCCACAAACAAACGCGACTCTCTCTCTCTCTTTCTCTTCTCTCTTTCTATTTTATACGAGTGTAAATGCGTGTGTGTGTATCGAGATCCGAGTAGACGAGCATTGTGCGTGGCCAATTGTATAACTTAGGAACTTTGTTCCTGACGGGCGTCACCCGACCACATTTTTTTGACAGCAAACGTTTTTTTTTTACTATGAAAACTACATGAAAATACTAACATAATATGAAAGCCACTTTTCTTTGCACACAGCGGTTTCTGACTTTTTTATACATAGCAACAATCAATCTGCCTAGCCTTTTCACAACGATGTTGAGGTCGCCTTCCAGTGTAACCATGCCAGCATTTTATATGGGGCGACAGCCTATCTGACCTCCAAAACAGCGATACCACGATAACCCTTGATAAGACTGGTTGTCAGACTTTCGGGCTTCTGACGACTCGTAACGACTGGCAAACATCTACGAATGACAGCCGGGACCGACGGCTTAGCGTGGTTTCCGAAGCACGTAGGGGTCTCGATATGTAATGTATGATCACCTATCCACGAACCGAACGCGGCAAGCGTAGCTTAACCTTAAATCGACTCGTGTGGCTATTCTCATTTATCTACGAGCCCCATATAGACATACCAACGATGTTCTTAAATACCTTTACATAAAAAGTCATTTATAAATACTCCACGTTATGTTCACATCCCTGGTTTAATCTTTTCAGAAATAAATTGCTCCTTTATGAAACAATGGTTCAATGTAACCTTTACCTTACCGTTACGAAGGCTTGCTAAATATACAAACACAACACCTCGGTTGATTTAAAAGGGTTTTACAAAGGCAGTACAGAAAATGTTCATTAATAAAAAATAAAATTATCATATACTTAGACATAAATCATCGAATGAAGATTTAATTCATGACTGGTTAAATAGGGCTTTTCACATAGTCAAAGTGTAGGTACAGTGCGTTCAACATACACGACTCGAGACGCGATTGGTGGCACTGAATTTTGCAATCTTAGTATCAATACCAATAGAGTTCAAAATGGCGACTGACAAAACAGTACTACCAATCACATCACGCGTCATTATAATGAACGCACTGTAACAGTCGAATCGGTCGTGACTTTCCCGGAAATGAAACTCCTTAGTAACCGTGCTTGTTATCACTACACTAATGAGACAAGTACCGAGAAAAGTATAGGGACTTTTTCTCTTCGAAAATCTTTATTGGTGTGTAATAAGAGATCGGATATTTGGATGCCTCAAGCTATTTTTTGGCTAAGAAATTAAGGAAGTGGTCTATTAATAAAACAAAATCTTAATATACATACCGGAATTCAACTAAATCCGGGAATGTATCACTAATCGGATACATGGTATGGAAACGACTTATTAGCCCTCTTATGAAGGTTAGGTACTTTTGTGGTGTTAACATACAAATATATATTCCTACTGTAAACATTTTTTTTAAACACTGAAACTCATGGCACCGAGTTGTTTCTCACTATGTGCTTTGCCAATTTGACAACCATTTTTACAACATTAGCTAGTATTTCTAATGTCTAAAATTCTCAATTTATCAATTCCAGAATCGCGAGATTTTTTCGATCGATACAAAAGTGCATTCCATGCCACCCAACACCTAAACCTAAGTAAATATATATTCGATTCAATAATCAGAACTCTAAATTTGTCGACCGATCGATTTTTTCGATACAAATGTGCATAGCCAACACCTCAACTTTAGGTAAATATGCATCCAAATATCCGATCTCTAGTGATAATAGATAAACATCTACTTAATAAAAATCTGAAAAAGGTGAAAGTTTGTATTGGAAGTTAGACAATTTAGAAGTTAGAAACGTGCAGAATTAGTACTTAGACTTTCTGAATAAGTATAACTAAAAGTTATTTGTATCATCATTTATTGCAAACTCATCCCCTGATGTTAGATTGATTAGCATCCCCTAATTGGAGCATAAAAGCTCGTACAGACCAGCGCGACGTCGCGCCGCGACACGAACAATACAATTTCTAAGAAAACTTGACGGTATAACAATAACCGGTGTCGCGTCGCGCTGGTCTACACGAAGCTTTAAGCCCGTTGTACGCGACACGGTTCCTTTGCGGTGCGGGCGTATTAACCGCGCCGTAGAAAAATCGTGTGAGCTTGTATATGCGCATACGGCGACGGCGCCGGGCACACGGCTTGTATCATAATAACACTTGAACTACAAAAACAGTCCTTATCGTTACAAAAAAGTAACGCTGTCAATGTCAAAAATCACCTACATCGCTACACGCGAACTACGCATCACAATACTGCATTGCAAGTAGAGTTTAGCGCCACTAGCATATATACAACGTCCTGACATCAATCGTCGGGCCTGCCCACCAGACACAACACCCGTCTGGTCGGAGAATCCTCCGTTTTCTATAGAGACTTATCATTATTAGGAGACTTTACACACCATTCCTCATACCTCTATAAAGACCATAGACGTATGGAGGATTCTATGTTGCCATGGTAACTGGTTTCGCGTCAATTTTGCCTTCAGTACGTTACCCGTTGCCGTCTCTCTGGCGCCGGATTATCTCAAAGAACTGCCACTCAGTGTTATAAAAGCATCGCTGCATCGGGTCATCGACCCTGTTACGTTTTATTATGGGGTAAACGTATGGTAGAAGTACAAGTATAATTACTGACAAATGCGAGCACAAAATGGACAGGCCCACTCAAATCTGTGTGGTTCTTTCCTATAAAGACCATTTCAGACACTAATCTACACGGTCCACACATGATCTGACCAGGACAGTGTCTGGACCTTAAAAGAGACGTGACCTCTGAGTTTGTTTCGGTGTTTCTTCTCAAAGTAGTCGGATAGAAAACACCATCCTCATCTAGTTTTTAAGACTTAATTGATGTGTAAAAGTGTTTATATAAACCTACTTACAGAAATAAACAAAATAATTTATCATTTATGGCAGACCACCTAAAATTAAGTAAGAGGTAATATTATCTATTATAGCCATTTTCATAGTTTTCTGTGTTTACATCCGGAACGAACTCCGATAAACCAATAAAATATTGGTTCCGTGTAGATATCGAAGATAGTATATTAAGGCGTGTACGAACGAACGAAGCAAACATGGTGAACACGGAACATTTGGTTCATACGTGTGGACGTAAATTAGCAAAGCGAACACGAACACCATACGAACACAGTTCGACTTGTGTTCACGCTCAACAACTCCCGCTCCGCCCCACTCTCTTTAGTACCCAATGATTCGCCAATATTCGCAATGTTGCATCTTCTCTGAACACCGTCCACACAGAACAACGAAATTGGTTCGCCACGATCATTTTTGAAGAACACAGTGTTTGATGTTCGTTAGCGTTACGGAGTGTACGCAGATCAAAACAAATTGTTCGGTATTCGTGTTCACCATGTTCTTGTTCGTTCGTGCGTACACGCCTTTAGGTATGTTACTTACCTTAAATACTTAACTATTTTCGGCATCAGACTCGTTCCTTAGCAGTTACTTTTTTCTAAAATATTCAATGTACAGTTTTGACTTCGTTACTATTTTTAACCGACTTCGAAAAAGGAGGAGGTTCTATGTTCGTAGCGTAGGTATGTTTTTTTTTAATTTTTTATATTAGTCCACCGATTTCTCCGTCAATTGTGGACCGATTTTGAAAATTATTTCTTTATTTAAACGGGTATACTCTCAAGTTGGTCCCATAATTTCTTTATTAACTTTGCTTGGATAGTTATTGAGTAAGCTTCTATAATACGTATTTTTCCTACAACTTACTGTCACTGTTATTTACATAGCAGGTGGTGGTATTCGAATTTTTGTGGGGTAGGTACCACAACTAAAACGTGAAAAATAAAAACTTTTTACAAAAAAAAAACAATCGACTTCCAAAAAAAAATACTACATAGTGAAAAATAACTTTAATTTCGGAAGTCGGTGGCAAAACACGAAAATTCAAAACCAAAGACACCGACTTAAAGATAAGATGAAAAGTTTTTATATTTGTATTTTTATTTATATACTTGTATACCTACATAGATTAAAGTCGCTTTTCGTGTGTGACATGATGTAAACGCGTTGTTCTTCTAAACTGTGCAACGGACTTTAATGCGATTTCAATATCGTTTAGAGAATTTATTCCGGAAGGTTTATGTGTATAATACATTAATATCCCCAACCACCACCTCTGCCCAACCCTTTCGGGAAACAAGACATGATGTTATGTGCTATGTGTACATCCTATACTATTAAACGAGCAATATTTGTATTTATTTGTAATCACGTTCTCGAAAACGGCTCTAACGATTTCGATGAAAGTTGCATTATAGGGGTTTACGGGGGCGAAAACTCGATCTAGTTACGTCTAATATCTGGGAAAATTAGTTTTTTCTGTATTTTCACCTGAGCAGAGGTCGGTCGCCCAAAGTTTAGAACAAGATGGCATGGCAGCATGGAATTTGGGCACGCCACAATTGTGGCCATAAGTCCCCTCTTTAAGGAGTGGCTAGAGAGGCGCCACGGCGTCCTCACCTTCCGCCTGACACAGGTCCTCACCGGACATGGTTGTTTCGGGAGGTTCCTGTTCAGGATTAAACGGGAGGAAACGCCCGGGTGTCACCACTCTGTGTGGATCGCCCGGAGGACACGGTGCAGCATACGGTGGAGGTCTGCCCAGCTTGGGCGGAGCACCGCCGTGTCCTCACGGAGGCGATCGGCGGCGGCGATCTCTCGCGTCCGGCCCTGGTTCAGGCCATGGTCTGGAGCGAGAGTGCATGGGAGGCCGTCACCTCCTTCTGCGAAGCAGTAATGCTCGCGAAGGAGGAGGCGGAGCGCGCGAGGGAGAGGCAAGATTCGCGCCCTCGCGCCCCTAGTCGCCGCAGGAGACGCCCCGGGCGTCGGGAGTCGAGAGCCGACTTCCGGCCACCGTAGGCGCGGGCTTGCGGACGGTGAGCAATGGGTAGCTCGCCGTCCGATAGGGACCAGGCCCGGGTTGACGGCGCGTTGTGTTCCACGCGCGCCTCAAAGAGATGTCAGCACCAACTGACGGGGTCCGGAAGGGCCAATGCCTGCCGGGGTTGCGGGTTTGTCTGAAAGGGATATCGCGACCCCGGCACACAGGCAACGGAAGTGGGTTTTAGTCAGTAAAAGTCTGACACGCCCTCCCGCTCCGCCCAGAGCGGGAGAAGTTATTCGATAATTTCCCACCCTCAAAAAAAAAAAAAAAAAAATGGCAGCAGGGAATTAGTATGAACTATCCAGTACTATTAGATGAGCATTCTCTATTTTCACCAGAGAAGAGCTCGGTCGCCCAGGTACTTACTTATTAAACTAACATAAAATAAATAATTCTCGATGTTTTGTAAAATCATAAAACACCGTTCGAAGCAGGGGCGGGTAGCTATATAAACAAGTGTTTAAATGGGCTCTAAGCAAAGAACAGTTTTTTTAAATAATTATCTGCCAACCTAAACTTATTATATCATAAGAACCGTCTCACTCGACCTCGTTCAGAAACGTTGTTTAAAAAGAAAAATAAATTTGAAGTAAACGTTAATTAAGCGTAGATTTAATTAGAATAATAAAAGCTATGCTTATTACAAACTTTATGACTTTTACTGGCGAAATTAAATTACTTACCTGTAGGCTTTTATGTTTCGGTAGGTAATTTGGATACTAAATTGTGATAAAATTCACTATAAATGGGAGAAGAAAATGTACTAAAATCTGTGGAAATTGAGAAAACACAGCATTGTTTATTTAGATACCTACGTCACGACTGGTTTTAACGGGAGTTAGAACGTATACCATTTATCGTTGGCCTTCCAACTAGATTAAATATTTTTGTACTATGTGTCAAATCCGGAAATCGAACTCTCTGCCTCTTGCTCGCCGCACGCCGGCGCCGGTCGCTAAACTGATAGTATCATTCTTAGCATACAATATATCTATAGTGTGTAAATATAGTTATTTGTGTTAAGTATTGTAAAACATTTTAATAAACTTGATAATCGATCAGTAGGAAGCCTATTTAAATCACATCCTTTATTCAAAATCCCAATCTTCTCCCTTGAATACATCCTTAATTGCACTAATTATTCCCTTAATTAATTCTAAATTATCTGTCGACCTTTTTCTCAAAAGATTTTCTTTTATACTTGTCCTTTTAAACAAATTAACATCCAAACCTTGGAAAGGTCCTTAAACTGAATGAAGGAAATAAATTATTAAAACAAAAGAACATTTAACAAGCGTCTTTTTTCCCGGAGAAAAAAGTCCGGTTTACACAAGGAGCGACAAGATTTTATTTATAACCGCGCCCCGCTGTTTCACCCACACAAGTATAGATCCCATAGAAATATCGGGATAAGAGGTATCCTATATCCTTCTCTAGGTCATGGTCTACCCATGTGCCGAATTTCATCCAAATCCATTCAGCCGTTTTAGCGTGAAAGCGTAACAAACAAACTCACTTTCACATTTCTAACATTAGTTAGGATTCCAAGTTATCGTACAGCTTGAGCCTTTGTTTCTCAGTTTAAAAAACATCAGTGAATACTGTGTTCATAACCTGAGGGGCAATTCCCGTATTTTTAAAAGCGTTCGCATCCTTCTCAGTCTCAATTTGACAAAAATACTTTTGACAATTTTTTTACATTGATTGTTACTGAGATGAGATAGTGATAGATGACTTTTTGAACAGTTTTAATCACGGGAATTGGTCAGCTGATAATTTGATCGACCAGTAACATTAGCTTTCGTAATGTCTTCTTTCGATAGATTTCCCATCAAAAGCATGAAAATACTTTAAAACCAGTCTGAATGTACGGACAGACAGAATTACATTTATTCCTTGTAACTTTTCAATAAGGTAGGTTATTTCTATATTCAGAAAGGACTGAACAAAAAAACACTTCGATACTTTAGGACATAACGGCTGCCAGAAGCCTTTAAATCTTATCATAATCATAATCATTTATTTGTCAGATAATAATAATGACAAGTAATAACAGCCGCACCGGACGATCCATCAGGTTAAGCTACGCTTGCCGGGGTTAATTCATAAATGGAAAAGATCGCTTTTAGCGTTAAGACCGCCCATTGTGTCACCCTATGTAAAATTTATTTATTATTTATTGGTGGCACCTCAACGACTTACTCACTAAAACATACACATACAAAAATCACATACAGTTTTAGGTATTGTGAATTCGTCACTTACAGAAGTGCACAGAACTAGCAGAGAACTTAATGATTAAAGGATGTTTTAGTTACGTTAGTTGATTTAGCTACAGAGAAACAAAAGATAAAAAAACTTTTTACAAAAAAAAAGTACAACCGACTTCCACAAAAAAACACTACAAAGTGAAAAATAACTTTAATTTCGGAAGTCGGTGTCTTTAGTTTTGAATTTTCACTTTTTACCACCGACTTCCGAAATTAAAGTTATTTTTCACTTTGTAGTGTTTTTTTGTGGAAGTCGGTTGTACTTTTTTTTTGTAAAAAGTTTTTATTTTTCACTTTTTAGTTGTGGTACCTACCCCACACAAATTGGAATACCACTACACTGCTATGTAAAAAACAGTGAAAGGAAGTTATCATCATGTCATACCCTTTCATACAAAAAAAACCAGCTAACCAGCCAGTTTTGTTCATGTAACCGAATATCTCATCAGAACAAAACGTTGTAAGTGCCCTTGAATATTTTTTTTTTCGAAATAGTTTTTATAACCTTTGTAGTGAGTACAGGCGTGATAATATGTTGTGTGATGGCGTAAACAATGCTTAGATATGCTATAGCAACAATTGCGGTTAATCTGCTGTTATTTATTGAAGAGTTCCCCCGATTTCTACAAGATCCCATCATCAGATATTGAAATGGTGATAATGGGACCACACGGGAAGCACAAGCTTTCAAATAAAAAAAGAATCATGAAAATCGGTTCACTCAGTCGCAAGTTACGAGGTAACAAACATAAAAAAAAAAAAAAAAAAAAATACAGTCGAATTGAGAACCTCCTCCTTTTTTTGAAGTCGGTTAAAAAGAGAGATAATATGTTCACAAATACGATGGAAAGTACAAAAATATTTAATTAAATAACAAAAAAGACCTAAAAAGAAGGAAATGGAAGTGTCTAAAGTGTCTACATTTATATCTGTAATTTTTATGGTGTACATAATAAAGAATATTCTATCTTCTATCTATCATTCATAGAACAATGTCGAACGCGAAGATTGGGTTAATGTTAAATTATTTATTAGGTATCTAGTTCTTTTACACTGGCTTTGATTTCTTTGCGATAGAGGTCAGAGTAACACTTATTCTGTAAAAAACCGGCCAAGTGCGTGTCGGACCACGCACAATGAAGGGTTCCGTAGTAAGGATGAATTTATCCCAAGAACAAACTCAACATTGTAGTTGAAAAACATGTTCTCCCATAAGGAATTTATGGGAGATCTGTTTTTCAAACTGCAAATTTAAGTTGGTCGATTATTACTCGTTAACCGGTAAAGCCTACTTAGTTGTGATAGTTTTTCTTTTAAATTCGTTATTTATATACTATTGCTGTGAATTTTTTCACAAATCCAAGTACAACCATTTAGCTGGCAGGGGGGGACACTTGACTCTAACAAATATTTCGCAAACGGATTCCTAAATTGAAAAATGATTTTCACAGACCCACAATATTTTTAAACGACCATTTCAACGATACCCACACTTTGGGAAAGGCGAGAAAAAAAATCAAAAAGAAAATCTCTTTACGTGTAGGGGAGGTACCCTAAAAAAAAAATTCTTGATTTTATTTTACCAGTTTGTCGGCATTATTAATATGTATACCCATACCAAATTACAGCTTTCTACTACTAACCGTCTCTGAGCTAAGCCTCGGACAGACAGACAGACAGACGGACATGGCGAAACTATAAGGGTTCCTTGTTTACTACGGAACCCTAAAAATGATAATTATCTACACAATATGTCACATACACACGGTATGTCACATACGGTTGAAAAGACACAATATGTCACAGACGGACAGACAGTCGGCGGAACCCCAAAAATAAAACAGAACCACCAATGGCACAAAAACAAATCCAACATCAACTATTATTATAACAATAAACACAACAACAACATTACAACATTACTTTATTATATTGTGCAACTTGTGTAATAACAAATGGTTGTGTACGAGGCATCTTGTATTTAATTTGCATTGTCGTCCCACATTCATGTTACATTCAAATAGGGGGAGTGATATGGTTGGTAGGGAAGGGATCTCGGATACGCGGATATTAAATTTCGTTTGATACGTATTTGGCTTATATTAAAATTAATGCCAAAATTAAATCGTCGACGAAAGTGGATCAAAAGTACCTTTAAAAAAATGTTTGAACAATTGTTTTCTTTTTAAATGCATCTTGCAGATACTTTCACTAACCTAGGAGGTTATCGTCTGCTTAACCGGCCTTTCCAGTGGCTGCCTCAATAAATTAAGGCCTCCAGCCAGGGCATAAAACTTACAAACTAAGCAACTACACGCTAAGGCCACCCCCTGTGGCCCCTGTATACTCGTAGTACGGACCTCGGCTTAGGGCGTCGCTGGCGGGAGGACAGCAAGGGACAGGCTGGATCGGATTAATGGACAGTTTCTTTTAATTTTTTATCTTTTATACTTACCTATAAACTTATGGCCGATTTTTCTGTATAGGCTTTATCTGGTGCATACCTGTGCGGTATGAAACAGGTTATTTTAAACTAAAACTAGCTCTTGTCAAAATAGAATAGGTATTAATAGCATCCCAAATCATTACCTACAAAATTCGATTTCGGAAAATGGAAATCGGATAGACGGTTTTGTTACATCCCTAGAATCCGTTCCCGTTGGTTCTTGTTTTGATAGAGACGTACCATGTAAACGTATAAATGTTTATGTGATACATTTCATCTCTGTCTTGAACAGTTTGCCTGTGTCATTTGATTAACAGACTGTACCTCTCACAACTCAAAATATGTATGAACATATGTAGTAGGGTGATGTGATAAAAAGTCGACAACTATAAACGAGAGTCTCCAACAACACAACACAACATTACGCCTATATTACCCAAAGAGTTAGGCAGAAGTGTACCCCATGTAATAGGGGGCGAGCCTATTGCCATCAACCGGGCACAAATCTAGACTCCGTTCTGCCTCAATTCGTAATGGAAAAACCCATTAACACTTAGCCTGAACCAACCTGGAAATCAAACCAAGAGAGTCTCCAGTCCCGAGCCTAAATGAGTTATTTCTAAGCTTACTTGCACCATAATCTAATGAAACGTGGCTTATCATGTAAAAAAATGGAAACCATGGTTTTGTGAAAGACGTTCATATAAACCAAAGTAAATCTTACCAATAATGTAATAACGAACTAAGTGTACTTGGCCAATATCTGACCATTAAAGTGTGTTTCAAAAGTATGTGATTAAAGCGTAAACAAAATGGATCATAAAATGTACCTGTAGATGTAGATTTGTAGCGCTTGCAAATTGAGCGCTTTGATTTGATTATTTGGATACTTAAAAACCCGAAATTTTTATTTTAAACCACCTTAAAGATATTTTTCATTTGACAACGGATGTTTTTTTCAATTACAATTGAATTATGTCGTTCAATCAAGAATTGTTGGAAAAGATATAAAGCTGAAACCTTTTAAATACAGATATATTATTATGTGTTACCAATTCCTTTTAGTGAGTGATTGCATAAGAATTAAACCTTTTTGTTGACACTTTCATAAGATACTTCTGAAACAGACTATACATTACTGTAATCATAAGATTGTGTTTTTTAATTTTCATGTAATTCTCAATATACCAACTCAAGGAATAACAAAAACTTTTATTATTAGAATTTAATCAGTCTCTCTAACTCTGCGGGAGGCTGTAGAATCGTAACAATCAAAGGGATATCATAAAAAGGAATATTTTGTTCATTTCATAGGCTTCCATCGTGTTTTCCAATTTATATCGTTGTCCTATTAATTTCGATGTTATGAGGTTTTTTTGGAGTTTGTCCTTATTTATGGCTTCTGTGTTTAACGAAGTTCTGTGGTCACGTTTATCATAAAATTAAGTTGTAGAAAGTAGTTAGTAGCGTATAAGCCCCCTTTAACTACTGGACTACCAGACATACTGGGGTACCATCCTCACTTGGTCGGTATACCTAATAGTCGTACTCAGCGCTTCTCCGGCACATTTATTATGCGCACAGCGAAAGTGTGGAACTCCCTGCCAGTGTCTGTGTTCCCTTCCACGTATGTTATGACCCGTCAATCTCCAAAGCAAGAGTGAACAGACATCTTCTGGCCACGGTCGTTCCATCATAGGCCTCATCCATCGCCTTCCAATCGCCTTTGTCGAGAGCACACCACAATCTGAACCCTTTCACCATAAAAAACAAATTAAAAAAAAAGCTGGCGTCGTAGTTCGTACTACGCTAGGCCAGCTCAAGATCAAAGTGTTTCCACTGACGTGTGGGTTACTGTACCTACATTATAAAATCAGCCTATCTTTTTCTTCTTCTTTTCGTGTCGATTGTACTTATTTTTTTATATATTGTTTGAGCCCAGTAGGTGGCCACGTTGAGTGCGGCATCAGTGGCGATCATTAGGTCTTCTTTAGTGCAAGTGAACGGGCACTTACGACACTCCAGCAAGTGGGGCATGGTCAGATCAGAAGCACTGCACGCACACTGAATGTTGGATGGGTCAGTAATCCTCTACTTCGACAGATTGTGTCTGCAGCGGCCTACCTGGGTACGCAATCGATTCACAGCTTTTCATATAGGCCACTGCAGATCACGACCAAAAAAATGAATCCATGCTTAAAAAGGCGGCCAAGTGCGAGTCCGACTCGAACACGATGGGTTCCGTACCGCCATACAATATTGAACACTACATAATAAAATTTAAAAAAATACTTTAGTAAAAAAACACGGTTCTTCTAAGGTGACCTTTAATTTTTAACCGTCTTTTATTTTTATTATTTGTTGTTTTAGCCTCCATAGTACCTAATACACACTCTGAATTTTTTTTCAAGTGCTTACCTATTACGGTACAAAAGATTAAGCCCTGTGACAGAAGGACGAACGGAGCCTTAGTAATATAGTCTCGTTGGTACCCTTTGAGTACGGAACCCTAGAAAACGACTTCACTTCACCAAAAGAACTGGCAACTTTCCAATCCATCTTAAAAAAGCCTGCAAAAAATACAGACGATTGATTTCACGCTAGATTACGCAAACATTTCGTTGTATAAACTACTATATCCTACCAGTCACGTCCTGAGCCCTTACACGCGCCAATCCGCTTATTCAGATCTGCTGAAAGGCTGATTTTCAGGTAGACCGAGTTTTTGGAAATGTTGTGCTGGCAGTGTAAATAAGGCCATGCTTGTAAAAGATCTAGAATTAACAGAATCTGCAGTGCTATTCTTTAACCATCTCACCGTGAAAACTTAGGTGAAGTGAGCGTGGAGTGAGCTGTCATTCCACAGGGATTGACACTATTGACAGCTCACTTCACCCAAGTTTTCACGGTGAGATGTTTACAGAATAGCATAGCTGATATAAAAAGTTACAAACATCTATGTCGTTATTCAGGTTTTAAATGACATATCATTACATCACACTTTTTTTCTACAAAGGTAAGCAGAGGTGGACCTAAATAATACCAGAGAGGCAATTCTATTATCAATAAGAACGTTCGCATTCTACAGTGTGTTCATTATATTGTCCCGTGATGCTATTGATAGCACTGAATTTTGAAGTCATAGTTTCAATACTAATAGTAATTTCAAAATGGCCACTGACAGAACAGTACTCAATCACAAGATTGCAAAATTCAGTGCTACCAATAACGTCACGGGACAAGTTATATTGAACGCACTGTAATCTCAATTTGTCAAAAACACTTCCTCTTAAGTCCGCACCACCACTGAAGTCCCTTTGACGCGGCGCTAGTGTCTATACCATTGCATCACATAGCTCGTGGCTAAGTAATAAGTGCTGCACGGGTCAATCCGTCAGGTTAAGCTACGCTTGCTGGGGTTGGTCTGTGGATGGGTGGGTGACCATCTTTACATTCCAAGACTCCTCCGTGCCTCGGAATGCACGTTAAGCCGTTGGTCCCGGCTGTCATTCATGGATCTTTGACAGTCGTTACGGGTCGTCAGAAGCCCGAAAGTCTGACAAACAGTCTTACGCAGTTACTGGGTTGTACTGGCTGGATTCAGCTGAATCCAGTTAGACTGGAAGGCGACCCCAGTAAAGTTGGGAAAAGGCTAGGCAGATTGACATTGCATTAAAAAAAAATAGTTTCACAATTTTCCTCCAGCTTTTTTTCGAGGCGCGCACTGTACATAGATGTATTATTTACGAATAATATATCTGCCGCAGCCATCTGGTTAAATTACCCAACTAATTGGACGCCTAGGCCGTTCATTAAACGCCAGCATCCAATTGGATGCCGGCGATAGTTAATTGAATTAGAATCATTCAACGTTTAACAACATGACTAATTGAAAGTGGGCTGACTTTCAATTAGTCATGTTGTTAAAAGTTGTTATGAAGACGACTGACCAAGACAGCCAAGTGATTCAATTGGTGAAGAAATTTCTGCGAGCAACTTGAAGAAATTTCTGCGAGCAACTTGGAAATTGCGCTCGCTCGACTTGCGCGCGGTTGATCACAGTTCCTAGCCTATTTCATCCAGTAACTAAAGGACTACACGACATTCCGCCTTCTGGTTAAACGTTGCGCTCAATGACTTGGCTAGTTGTCCTTTAGCTATTTAATTGGATGCCGGCGTTTAATGAACGGCCTAGGCGTTCAATTAGCTGGCGTATTTAACCAGATGGCTGCGATATATATTTTCGACAAGTTTTTAACATTGCTTGTCGCTGAGAGGCATAGAATTAGTATGTACTAAATATATCGTGAAAAGAATTTGAGAATAGATTTTGAAAGTTTTTAATTACGGGATCTGGTCTTCAGTTTTATTAACTCCCATAAAATCAATAGAGCGCCAGTTTTTTGTCACTAACCGAACTTAATAAAATGTCTTGTGAAAAAGTTTAAGTACCAACATTCCTGTTACTTTCAATATAAAAGCTAAAACATTCCCTTATAGCTACGTATTCTATAATAATTAAATACAAAACTAACCCTTTTGAGTAAACCGAAACCTCCGGTATCAGGATATTGTATTCTCAGAAAGAAAACTCAAAGTGTACGGACACAAGAAAACCGAGAACTTGCTTAGTATTTGATCCGGCCGGCAAGAAACTCCACGGTTACTCTTTTAAAAATAATTGGCTTTTACAATGTTTTCAAATTACGGTCCTGACAACAAGTACCAGGTACTTAACAAAATAGAAAATGGTCTACAACGTTCTCATATTAACAAAATATCAAAGAATCGATATAATATAGGGGTTACAAAATTTTTAGGAATCTTAATTGACAGTCAGCTGACATGGAAGCCACAGGCTGAAGCAATCTGCAAAAAACTCAGTGCATCTGCATAACAATGATATTAACTTTTTTCCTAAGGTTATAAAGTGCATTTATAACCTTAGGAAAAAAGTTAATATCAAAACAGTATTACTAGCATATCATGGTCTTGTCGTTTCCATTTTAAGGTTTGGAATCATTTTCTGGGGAAATTGTACCGAAAGGGAGAGTATTTTTAAAGCCCAAAAACGCTGTTTGCGAGCAATATTTGGTTTGAAAGTTACTGACAGCTGTGTTCCAATTTTTAAAAACTATATTTATTGACCTTTCCTTGCCTTTATATTTTAGAAATTGCTCTTTTTGTTATATGTAATAGAAACCTATTTTTATCTATATCGGAAAACAGACATCGAGATGTCCTTACGATCTCAATACCAAAACTTGTTACGCCCTGGGAGATATAGAACTGTTTTTGGTATGGCACCTGCTATTTTTAATCACATTCCTGATTCTATAAAAGAGGAACCAGTAACAAGTTTCACAAAGAAACTAACTTTACTTTTACTGAATAAGTGTTACTACTCCGTATCGGACTTTCTAGCTGATACATTTCAGTTGGGCTTTTATGTATACCTAATGTTTGCATGCCAAAATAGAATGTACAAGGATTCTTCAACATTTCTGTAACCACCTTATTGTAAATACCTACATTCTGAGCAAATAAATGAATATTATTATCTCCTTCATTTCATTTAAAATACTTATAAATTAGGTATATTTTTAAATATTTCTTAAAAAAATATATAAAAAAACATTTAAAAATATAAAAAATAGTAGCCCACCGGTATCGGGAACAGGGTCCAAGCTACCGGCGGTCAGGACTCCAGAGAGAGGAACCTCCTGACAATGCGAGCCGTGTCTAGGAGTACCGCTTTCTGAATCAAGCCCTTGATCCAGCCGCCCAACGAGAGCCTCCTTAGGTGTTGGTCGAGGCTCTTGGCAATTAAGCCATTGGCTGATACGACTATCGGCACAATGATCGCTGAGTCCACATCCCACATGTCGACAACCTCGCGAGCCAAGTCAAGATACTTGATTTGTTTATCTTTCTCGGCTTTCACGAGGTTCCCGTCATGCGGGACCGTTATGTCAATAATCAATATTATTATTATTTTTATTTGTCAACAAATCTCGGGACCATAGGGTCCCGGTCCTTTGGAAGGCGTATGAGGGGCCGAAGCCAACTCGCAGAGGCCCCTTAGTCAATTTACAACAATGTGTGGTGTGTACGTGTACAACATGTACACGTACACACCACACATACACATACACCCCGCACACACATATCACACATACCCAACTCACATATAACATACACAAAACACACACTCATTTGAATAAGCTAATGTAAAATATCAGTCTTCTGTAATTCTCTGGTATATTAAGAGCGTTTATTCTGAAAGCGGGCAACGTCGCAAATAGATGCCAAATATTTCGCTGCTTTGATTAATTTGGCAATATTATTGTATGAAAATAAGCCATGTGGCTAACTAGCGAACTAGAATATTAATAATGAATAGTTGCAATTATAACATTGAATTTGATGTTGTAACCGTTTTAGGTGTAAAAAAGGCATTTGGAAAGTTTCCAAATACTTTTTGTTACATCTTAAACTAAATATTCGGTGTTACGATATTAATGATTGCTTTTTATAATCAATATTTCAGTTCACTGGTTAGCCACATTTCATATTTCCGTACAGTAATATTACCAAATTAATCAAAACAGTGACATATTTGACAGATATTTGCGACGTTGCCATCTTTTAGGATAAACTCTCTCAAAATAATTAAATTATAAATAGTAAATACTGGCATAATTTTTGCATGTGAATGTACATTACATACTTATAAGTTGCGAAAGAGTGGAGTGTGCTTGCTAATACAGGCATTTATTTGCTTAAAAGGACATTTCTATCACTAGCTATGTAGTAAAAAGCTTGTTAAGGAAAATAAACTATTTGTAAATTTGTAAACTACATATTTGTAACGTTTACTCGGCGCATTCAGGCTAGGCCCTCATGGGTATTAAACTGAGTTTTGACAGATTTAAGGATTACCAGACTTGATGAATTTTTCAGAAATTGGTAAGTATCATCATTTACAATTTTACATCTATAGCGCTACAAAACAGCTTTGCATGGAAGACATTTACCTAATGCCAACTTGAGACAAATGGTATTCGAATGATATTCCTGGTGGATTAGCTATTCACTTCGATGATTAAACATTTAAATGCCTTCGCGAAATACAGTCGAAAGTTATAACGACAGCCATTATGGCTCTAATGACGCTTATATTATGATAGCATGGGACTGTTTTGTCAGATATGGATTATTTTAATTTTCAAGCCGTTTTGCGACGACGGTTCTTGCATTTAGATGAGTACCAAATCAACATTAGCAAGAGGTAGGGATCTTTAGAAATTATAATTAGGTAGGTACTCTACAATTTCAGGCAGGTAATCCGAATTTAATATGATAAAATGAGCGAGCTTTATAGTAGTCACTAGTCGTATAAAAGCTCGTACAGACCAGCGCGACGCGACGCCGCGCCGCGACACGAACAATACAATTTCTAAGAAATCTTGACGGTATAACAATAACCGGTGTCGCGTCGCGCTGTCGCGTCGCGCTAGTCTGAATGAAGCTTAAGTCGTAATCCACAACATTAAAGAGGCGGAGCCTCGTCAAGGTCATTTCTGACGGCCATCTCTAGCACCGCGCGCGCTCATTAGTCAAATAAAAAAGTACGCGCTTCCCCAGCTTCCTGTTATATACTTCCGTCCCTGTTTATGATTCAATCACTCTGACAGATTTTTAGGGTATAAAATATGTTCTGTGCACAGATTGCAGGAAAACGAGAGGAAGGATGTTATAATATCAAAAATGTGAAAGTAACTCTGTTTGTCTGTCACCTTTCCACGCCTTCCCACAGACAGGCGTGGCGCGACTCTGCTGGAACAATTTCTATGAAAACTTTACGGAAATTGTTCTACCGATTTCGCGTCGCACTGTGGATTGAAAAAAGGATCTCGAAGACATTGAAGCTTAAATTTTGAAGTGTTGGTTTGTTGCTTGAAATATCTTCTCATAGCCAATATTATGCATAAATATGTCATAGGATACAATCTGGTAGGTAAATTAGCAACTTATCTTTTTTTGCAAAAAATACGTATCGAGCTAATTTTTATATCTCCGAAATGGAGAAAATGGCCGTTATATCCTTCCACACGGTGATGTTACTATTTATTTATGATTTGACACATTTCATATACCTAACGAGATTTAGTGCGATCTTTTTTTTAAACCTGCACCTAATCTGAAAAAAAATTGTATGTCAAAAAATCATAAAGTTAAGTAAGTTACATCACCGTGTACAAGGATATAACGGTTATTCTCTCCATTTCGGAGATATAAAAATTAGCTCCATACATCTTTTTTGCAAAAAAAGAATAAGTTGCCAATTTACCTACCAGATTGTATCCTATGATATATTTATGCATAATATTGGCTATTAGAAGCCATTTCAAGCAAAAAATCGATACTTTAAAATTTAAGCTCCAATGTCTTCGAGAACCTTTTTTCGATCCACAGTGCGTCGCGCCTGTTTGAGTAAGCCTTTAACGGCTTAACGGATTTAAATGGAATTCGGTACACAGGTAGTCCAAGACCTGGGTAGTCCGGTAGTGCGTTTCCGTGAGATAATTTCCGAGCTTCACGTGGACGAAGCCACGGGCAAAAGCTGATATAAAATAATTTAGCTTGCTTTACTGATCGCATCAATTTAAGTATCGAACTAAATTATTAATTAGGAGTGCGTGAGAGAAGTACAATCGCGTCGGTGACCACAATTTGACATTGATACAACATTGACAGCTCCTTAATTCTCTCTGAAACGGTTACCTACAGGTACACGAAATAAGACGTCGAAAATACTTGAGAATTTGAAGTAAGTATAGCAGACCAAATAAAAAACCAAGACATAGCGCTGCGAACAATACTGCGAAGCATGCCAAAACTATACCTCCTAGAGCGTGTATGCACACAGTGGAGTGTAGTTTTGGCATGCACACATTTACAATCAAACTGAAAATGGTGTACTAAAAGTCATAAATAATATGAAGATATTGCTGTACAATATTGTTTTACAACCACTGAAACTTAAAAAGAGTAAAACAGTTTCTACTTCATTTAATAGTAAGCACAGAAGTTTTTGTTCTTGGCGTTAGAATACAAAGTTGCCTGTACCCACTGAAAATAATCCTACACTAATATAGTTTGTATTTTTGTTACTCAATAACGCAAAATGCTAAACAGATTTAGATATCATTTGGCACACAGACAGTTCTTTCTTTCTTTTTCGTGTGTTTAGCGACTAATCTGGTGTCAGAGTTCTAAATCTCACCATGATGGGCCTCTGACTTGGCTTCACATACCGTCGAGTAATATCTCTCAGGCATGCCGGTTTCCTCACGATGATTTCCTTCACCGTTTTTTAATCAAGTGATAATTGTACAATACGCACATGAATCCGAAAAGAGGTCAGAGGTCAGAGGTGCGTGCCTTGGGTTCGAACTCGAGAGCTATGACTTGGCAGTCCGACGGACGGTCACACCACTAGGCTATCACTGATTCACAGACAGTTTATAACCTGGATTAACAAACACATAATGATACTTTTTATCCCAGTAGTACGTACCCTTGGGATAATTTCCGACCTCCACACGGGCAAAGTCGCGGGCAAACGCTAGTACCAATTTAAGAAAAATAATAACAAACCATTCTTTAGAGAAAACATTAAAAAGATTTTTGCTGTGTTTTGGACGGCTGAAAATGATCCCTTTTGATGTAAAATATTTGTGAGAGATCTCATTTCAAAACCGGCTCGAAAGTTTTATTTTTACTTTGAAAGGATAGAAAATAATAAATTCAAATTCTCTGGTTTGGCATTTGAATAATCTTGATCTTTTAGCTGAGTGGCAAAGAAGATTTGTAACGTGAATAAACATGTTGACATGGTAGATTATTTATTTTCATTTTTTATTTGCTTATAATATTGGGTCTCACTCTAGGCAAAGGCCTCCCCCTTTTCTGTCCAAATCTTTCTGTTTTGTGCGATTTCTGGCAATGTTGGCCCCGCAAACATCAACATTTTCAGTCTCATATCTGACTTCCTCTTATATTACTTACCTACTCATTTGTTATTCTATCTAGATATGAGCATTTAAGAGGAAGTCGGATTTTTTTTGTTAAAAGTCTACACAATGTTTATTATAGTTTTGCCAACATCACTATTCCACGCATTTGAATGCGCGGCGAGGCGGGAGTCAGCGTTGACGAACGAGCGGCGGGACGGTGTGAGCGTTGACGGATGAGCGGCCTGCACTGTCGCCGTCTCGCCGCGCACTTACCTAAGGCGCGGAACAAAC
Source organism: Agrochola circellaris (assembly GCA_914767755.1). Classification (NCBI taxonomy): domain Eukaryota; kingdom Metazoa; phylum Arthropoda; class Insecta; order Lepidoptera; family Noctuidae; genus Agrochola; species Agrochola circellaris. The sequence continues at coordinate 1,882,528 of OU611848.1, forward strand.
TATAAAAATCTTGGTATCTTTTCTTAGATAGGTAGGTACGGTAGGTTAAGGAGTAGTCCTTAAGATTGTCTAAGGCTCATCGTGTATTCAAAAACAGTTCACCCCTACGGCTGAAATGCAAATCTTAGGGTAACTTACCAGCTTCGTCCTTCCATAAGTCAGCTCCAGTTTTACATATGAAAACTAATTATTATGGGAACACACGTTCTTGAATAGTTCAAGTACCTTCTTGTGTGTAGGTAGGAACTTTATTAGATAGTTGTATCGTAAATTAAGGTCAGGTTCTGTTACGACGAGAGAAGAAAATACAAAACGCAGAAGAGGCGGGCTTAAACGGGATGATTATAAATGAATCACCATTACTTTCCATCAGTCAGGACATCAGAGGGGCAATTCCCGTAATTTTAAAGAACGTTCGCATTCGCATCTCATTCGCAATCTGTCAAAAATACAATCAATTTACCAACATTTTTGACAAGTTCGACAGATTGCGACTTGAATGTGAACGTTTTTATAAGAACGAGAATTGGCCTTCAGGTTGTTGATGACCTGACCACAGATAATATAACCTGACTAATGAAATGTCGTTACCAATAACGTACCTTGCCAATTTCTTCACAATAAAGAATATGGTCGCTTCAAGTGGTGCCAAATACAGTGCGATTCAACTAAGAAATAGGCACGTCAATGTCCGCGTTCTGTCAACCTTAACTTGAACTGTACGGATTGCAAAGAAAATTTGTTGTGATTCTATTTTGTTTTATCTATTTTCGTTATTTGTTTTTGTTATATCTCACTGACTTCGCTAAACCGTCACAATATGGCACAACGTCATTCCTATCTTTAGTTGTATCACATAATAAACCTGTTATTGAAAACCACCCGTAACAAATCAAAGCAAAACTAACATCGTCGTTATAATTTGTTTACAATGAACTGATAAATATGGAACAGGCCACGTATCAGAGAACTAAAGGGGGGTTGTGGAGTAACTTTAATTCGGGGTAAACAAGCCCCCAAGCACGCCAAGTTACATTACTTATTAGGGTTCAAAAAATTTACTACGTGTTTTTTTTTTAAACCGTTGTCCTCACTTAGATTTCTTCTGTATTGTATAAACGTGGTAACAACTAGTCCCAGAAAAACTACATTATATCCTACCAGAACAAAACCATGGTTTCATGCAGGATTGAGCCCGCGTCCGTAATCACTGATAATAATTGTGTAAACAAAACAGCTATAATTATAATACTCCATCAGGCTACAATTACCCATAGATAGGTGGGCAAACTAACACATATAAAGTACAAACAATAGTTATTTGTCATGCAAGGGTGCAAAGTTGTTTTTTTGGCGCGAGTCGATATTATCTTTGGCTTGCTCACTTAAAGGTAGGAGACGCAGAATAACTTTGCTGCCGAGCGCAACACACCACTTTTCACCTCACGAAAGCGAAGAAAATGTTAGGTGCAAAAAAAAACAGTTTAAATAATATATTAAATTAGAAAACCGAATTCGGCATTATGTACCGCTTGCACTAACTCTGCGGGGGTTAAATTTATATCTTCGTCGTCTCATTCTAAAAATGAGGTTGGCGCACTGGTATGAAATAAGTATTAATGTATTTTCAGTGGACTGGCGGTATATTAAATTACTGAATAGAAAGATTAGAATTTAAAAAACTCTTTCCACGCTAGCAGATAAAATGCACTTTTGCACTCGGATTTCGAATGATAAACAGAATCTTTCCGAGGTTGTGAGGTGAAAACTTATTCTATCACCCGACTGCCCGAGAAGGAGGGTAATGTTTTTCGAGAGTACCTATGTATGTATCTGCCATAAATGGATTGTCGAATCCGCTGTTTTACGTTTTTGGTATGTGATGTTTTCACTTGAGTTAGGGTAATTTTCACTCATATTATTCGTTTTATTTATTTCTGTTTCGGACGCCATTATTGTCGTTATGACCTGTCTGCCATAACGCTACTAGCTTTTATTTGATACCAATATTATCTATATACAAAAATCGTAACGTAGTCGAAACTGTTAAAAAAAAGTAATTGAATTATAAAAAAAGTAAAAGTAATTGTGTTAAAAAAGTAATGGTATTTATTTAGTATATAGGTATTAATTCCTTGCTTGGTCTGCTAAGACTAAGCGTGCGTTGCGTAAGATTCTCTATTGAGACGGCCAGAATGAAAAGATTACCTGGAGAGACTTTGGGGAGGCCTTGACCAGCACAAAAAAACTAGCTTAATTTTAGACTTACACACAGATTCTGACAGCAGATTTGTACTAGCGATTTTAAAATCTGTGTGTGGATCTTCTGGAATCGCTGCCACACTGCTTCCAGGTGAAAAAACAGCGCACGCCATCCATGTTTAAGATTCCCATCGATTTAGAGAACAACGAAACGCTGTTTGTGGATGTCACGGGGGGGTGTCACGTAACAGTAACAAGGGATGCGTGCTTAGGGTTTGCGCTTCATCGTATGGGATGAATGCATTATGGCAAATAGGAAAGCAGTGGATGCTGTAAACAGAACCCTGCAGGACATCAGCAGGAATAAACAAAAATAAATTGACAATGTTGTTCATTGGTTGGTTGATGTAGAAGCTAGTTGTTTTAATAAATAAGCTACATTCAACGGTTTCCACTACCGAAGAGTGTTTTTCTTGAATTTGGTTTCGGAATCTAAAAACTCATTCTATTGTCTCATCTATTTATGAAAGAGTGAGTCAGAAATAAAACATCTTCCACACGTGGCGCAGTCAATGTGGAGTAAGAAACACTATGTTCTAAAACGGTTTCAGCTATCTGCCAATCAACCTACTAAGTTGTGGTAACTATGGTGAAGGGTGGGCGTTTTGGGGGACTGTCTTATGTAATTTTGACGTTCGAAAAGTGCTGATTCTCAGCCTAGTTTGAATAAATGACTTTTGAATTTATGTTAGGGTCGACTGACTATCTGATCTCCACAACACAGTTACTGGGTAACACGATACCCTTTGATAAGACTGCTTGTCTGACTTTTGGGCTTCTAACTACCCGTAACGACCGTCAAAGATTTACGAACGTGAGCCGGGACCAACGTCTTTACGTGCTTTTTTGTGTCGATATGTAATGGAAGGTCACCCATCCACGAACCGACCGCGGCAAGCATAGCTTAACCTTCGCTGGACGTAAATAGCCATGAGCCCAGCTATCTCTAATCCATCCTTAATATTACAAAATAATGTGAAAGTAGCTGCCTGATTGGCTGTATGTTACTTTATCACGCCTATCTTATCTGTCATTCTGTATTTAGCTGTGGGGGCTTGTAATTAGCAATTGAGTTATATATTATTGTTTATTATAAACTCAAACTCAAAGCATTTATTTCAATTTACAGGCACTTTTGAATTGTCAAGGAATCGGTCAGTCAGAAATATGAAGCTAGTTGCCCATTCCAAAGCGTAGTAGGTACCTATGGAGAAGAACGGGCAAGAATTCCACGGACACTCTTTTAACTATATTTATAACGTTATTAGTCTGTAAGACTTCCGAAAAATATAAATAAATAAATAAACCACTGACCCGACCATTTCGAAAGACAAATAGGTTGCTTGGGAACTAGAAAAGTTCCTTCACAAGGACAAAAGCTAATTATCATCCTGGATATTTGTATTAAAAAGCCGGCCAAGTGCGTGTCGGACCACGGACAACGTTGGGTTCCGTGGTTGGGATGAATTAATCCCAAGAACAAACTTTGCATTGTAGTTGAAAAACATGTTCTTCCGAGTGTGTACGCACAATATTGGCGTAAATCATAATATATAGATAATATCGTATGGAGTTTGCCTTAGCTAATACAATGGCCGATACAATTGCGATGTATTTGGAATATCCATTATCAATACTGTGACACACTATTATTCAAAATTGAAACAATTGGAATACAAGAAGAATTAAACTTACGTAAATGCAGTAATCAATTTCAGTGATCAATACAACAGCCATGCTATTCTGTAAACATCACACCGTGAAAACTTGAGTGAAGTGAGCTGTCAATAGTGTCAATCCCTGTGGAATGACAGCTCACTCCACGCTCACTTCACCTAAGTTTTCACGGTGAGATGGTTACAGACTAGCACTGCTGGTAATAGTCAAAACTAAAATAGGGCCTCATAAGTACATACATGACATTGCCGGTCTTTTTCATAACTGTTCATCTCGATAAAAGAATTGATGGAAAAAGTAGAACTAGAAAGCTACATAGACGAATCGATACCTGATATACGCCACCAGAGGTTTAAGTTACACTACCACATATCGGTTGGATGAACGCACCGAACGGATTTTTGTTCTACAAAGATCAATACCATCTGTTCTACCAATTTAACCCCTATGACCCACAGTGGGGACCTATGCACTGTGGTCAAGTGGTGAGCACAGACCTGGTCATCTGGAGACGACTTCCTACAGCAATGCGACCTGAAGACGAGCAGTGTATCTCTGGAAGTGCTATTGATAACGATGGCATCATGGTTCTGTTTTACACGAGACGTACAGCAATCGATGCTCCACCTTTCTACAATGAGTCACAGAATATGGCATTCAGTATTGATGGCGTAGATTTCCACAAGTTTGACGGTAATCCAGTTTCGTTATATCCTCCTAAAGGCAGTTATGACTTTAGAGACCCTAAAATATGGAAGCGCGGCAGCTACTGGTATGTCGTCCTTGGCAGTAAGTCTGCAGAGGCACGGCTCTGCTGTACAGATCTAGGGACATGACCAAATGGTATTTTCAGAGTATACTGGCGAAGTCCCGTAGCCAATTGGATCACTTGTGGGAGAGTCCCGATTTTTTCGATATTAACAGAATGTTCGTCCTTCTGATTTCCTCAAAAGGTATCGTGAACCACGGAGATAGGTACAAGAACACGTATCAGTCAGGTTACGTTATTGGCAACTTCAATTACGACAAAAGTCAGTTTAAGCCAGAAATTAATTTCCAAGAAATCGATTACGGTCACGATTTTTACGCCACGCAGACTACTGAGAGAAATGGTAAAAGGTACCTGATTGCATGGTTTGGAATGTGGGAGTCTGCACACTCTGAAGATCCTGAAGGTTGGGTAAGAGCTATGACACTCGTCAGACAGCTGGACCTGATTGGAAATCGACTTTTGATGAAACCTGTTAAAGCGATATCTAAACTAAGACTGAAAAAGGTTATAGACGGCGAATTAAAGCAAAATTCTAGCTTGGAATTTGAAAAGACTGCTGAAATAATCGTTGATCTTATGTTGGATAAGAATATTGAATTGGAAATCGTGGGTGCCTATGGTGGTAACAAAATATCAGTGCGTTGGAATCCGATTAATCGTAAAGTGATGGTTGTCAGGGCAGAGGATGTCCGGCAAGTGAAGTGGGTTCCACTGAGTAAAATGGCCTGGAGGATCTTCTTAGATGCCAGTTCTTTGGAGCTCTTTTGTGGGGAAGGCGAAGTGGTGTTTAGTTCAAGGATTTATCCTACTGGTAACTGGCGAGTGATTAATAGAAGCCCACAGGCTCTACTCATGGAGGCCTACACGCTGAATAAGAGTATATTGTATTCCTAAATAACATACGCAATTCAAGCGGAGTCCAGATCATTTATATATTTATATAAACAACTAAATACATACACAGATTTAACCCACAATTTGGGTCATCAGTATAGATCTCGCATGTGTCTAAATAATAGTTATTGCACAAATCGACCGCTGCAATTACATCGATACACGCACCCACATCGTGTCACGTTTCCTATGTCACTTTTAGGTGGTCAAAATCAAATACCTAAAGATTTATTTGTTATTTTTGTTCACGTTCTCGTTATCCGTATCTGGGGTCGGCTCAAAATTATCTTCATCGATAAATGCTGTTATCAGTGCTCATAAGAACGTATCATCTTATCTGTTTACTATCGTTCTGTCATCTCTAACAGCATCCATTGCAGCAAAAGATTAGATAATCCCAACTACAATAAAACACATGCGAAACTGATTCTGTCTGTATGTTTGATAAGTTCACCAGGCTATTAAGAGGTACGTATAATCCGCTGGATGCGGGAAGCACAGAATCGGTCGAAGTGGCAGTGCTTGGGCACCCCCTATGTTCAGCTAAAGACGTCTTTTGGCTGAAATGATCATGATGATACATATAATTATCTCCATGTCAACTTTTTAACTAAAGAAGGTTATAACGAGTGCAAAAAGGTCTATGACCAAGCCGTAGTGTCAGATATTCTTTCATTCCCATGCATAAACTCTTGCCTTTTTCCCATGGGATACAAACTACAGAACGCCACCTGCTATGATCCTTATATACTGCTACTTTTGCTTCGTTTACGTTCATACATGTGGTCATACGCACGCCGGTTGCGAGTACTACGCATCTGACCTTTCTGTAGAATATCACTTGTATTCTTCCCGTCCTTGCAATATTTTATTTAGATCCGACTGGTTATGGAGACATTGATAGTCCATTCACGTTTTTAAACGAAAACAAGCTAACGCCACGAATACGTGGCCTATTTAAATTAGCTAGCAAAACTCCACAAATTTACACAAAATAAAACTGATTTTTAAACGTAACAGCTTCTTACTAAATGCATATGAAAGTATATACGGAACTTATAACAAAAAAACAATTCTTAAAAATGTTGTCTGTCCGTCTGTCTGTCTGTCTGTTTGTTCCGACTAATCTCCGAAACGGCTGGACCGATTTGGACGGGACTTTCACTAGCGGATAGCTGATGTTATAAGGAGTAACTAAGGCTTAGTAACTTACTTTTATTTTAGAAAAAGAATTAAATACACTACATGCGGTCGTTATCCCAATTTTGTTTCGTAAAATCTTTTTTTTTTCTGTTGTAATTTTTTTTGCTACGATACCCATGACGTCTGTGAAATGTTAAAAATCGACATATTTATTTGAAACCAACGCTACATGTTATCCAGACATTTTGAACAAGATAAACGAGTAGCATCACGCTCGCGGGCGCGTAAACTGTAAAATATCTCGATGCAATTTTTCATGTGCAGACCTAAACGATAGAGACTTATTGAAATGGAAATATATAGATACTAGCTGCGCCCCGCGGTTTCACCCGCGTAAGTCTCGATGGCGTGGGAATATCGGGATAAAAAGTGTCCTATTCCAGGTCATGGTCTACTCGTGTGCCAAATTTCATCCAATTCCATTCAATTTTAGCGTGAAAGCGTCACAAACAAGTTAGGATATTGACATGTTATGTGGTCATATTTTCAGAGCTTCGTTTTCGATACAGTAAAGTTTTTTTGTACTACTTCGGGTGGTTCTATTATTCATCGTTAGAATTGTATGAAGTTATTTAGAAACGGTAAGGTGCCTGCCTGAGTTTGAACCCACAACCTACAACTCGTAAGTCGGGGTCGTCGAACACTGGGACACAATACTAATTGGTCTTTGCGGTGTAATTACGTAAAAAACTTATAAAAAGCAATTCCTTTCATTTTGTCAGTATTTTATGATTATATAAATCAAATTCAATACATAGAATAATCTTAATTATAATATACAAGCTAACACTAAAATATATATAAACTATTAACTAACTATACAAATATAAAGGGGGAAGACAATCATAGGGCATCAAAAAATTCGTCCGCATCGCTGTCAACAGGAAAAGTGCCCAAAAGGCTGGCAGCATGAAAAACATTAATTACGTTTTTTTTAAAAGGAAATTGTATTAGGACTCGCACACACGAAGATCACAAACTAAACTAAACGCATTCATAGCAACTAAACAAAGTCGGAGACGTGTCGCGAGTCACCCTTTTGTAACGAATTCCTTTCGCTGTATATTATGTAAACACAAAGCCATCTAGTATGGTCATAGGTTTCAAATAGGGGGCTAACAGGGCATAACACTTTTTCGTTAAGTACGTGACGATTTCTGCTAGTTTAGGTTGGTACTTCTACCGCAAGCCGCCTTAACGAACTTCGTTCCAAAAAAACAAAAGGATATTTTTTTTAAAATAAAAAGCAGAGAAAATTCAAAAGTCATTTATTCAAACTAGGCTGAAAATCAGCACTTTTTGAACGTCATACGACAGTTACTAGGTATTACATAAGACAGTCCCCCAAAACCAGAGAGTCCTGTACGAGGCCAAAAAGATCCTAAACGGACGTTTTTGCGTTGCGCTGACGAATTCTTCAACTATAGCTATGAACCACAAATTGTATTCATACAGTGACCTTGAATGAAATTATTTCAAGGTCACTGCTTCATTCAGTGCGTAACAATCGCGCACTCGAGACGGTTGCGTACTGATGTACACTGTGATTTCGAAACGCGTCGTTTCGGCCGTTTTCTATAAAGACATAATACCAGTTACTAATTTATACTGTGGTAGCACCCCAATAACGTTACACACTTTCAATCACAATCAATAATTTTACTACCTTCCGTAGTAAAATTATTTCAAGGTCACTGCCCAGACGTAATACTGATACTTTACTATACTGTGGTGCTATTCTCTCTCATATTTCCTAATGAAGTACCTTCATTTGGGTACCAAAACTAAGCAGGTAAGTAAATTTGTTCTAAATCTCCACTGTCGACTAAATCAGTGCGAAGTTTCTGCAGAAAGTTAGTATTCTGTTTGCGCGCCGCTTGGGCTCATTAGTACGCCGGAAACTGAAACTCATTCTGCATCTAAATTCCCTGGAATGCAAGATAATGGCAGCATTAACTTAAAGATGCTGCCAAGACTTTAATCCGTTTTCAAAGTTAGCTTAGCCAAATAACAAAAAGAGAACCCTTATAATTTCGCCGTGTCCGTCAGTTCGTCTATCCGTCCGCCGCCGTGTATATGTCACATAACGCGCCGTCGAAGCCGCGCTTGGTCCTTATCGGACGGTGAACTACCCATTGCTCATCGTCCGCAAGCCCGCGCCTACGGTGGCCGGAAATGGGCCTGCGATTCCCGACACCCAGAGCGTGTCCTGCGGCGGCTAGGGGCGTGAGGGCACCTCTCCCTCACACGTTCCGCCCCCTCCTTCGCGAGCATTACTGCTTCGCAGAAGGAGGTGACGGCTTCCCACGCCATCTCGCTCCGTACCATGGCCTGGGCCAAGGCCGGACGCGAAAGATCACTGCCGCCGATCGCCTCCACAAGGAAACGGCGGAGCACACCGGGCAAGGTTGTTTCGGAAGGTTCCTGTTCCGCATATGGCGGGAGGAAACGCCTGGGTGTCACCACTGTGTAGATCGCCCGGAGGTCCAGTTTGACCCCCTCAAGGATTGATTAATACACGGAGAGATAATTCTGAACCTAGGCCGATCTGACATCGGTTTCATCTAATCTGATATCAGATCGGCCTAAGTCATAGTACTAACCTAATAAGTTAATCAAACTCAGTTAAGATCAATACAAACATTTATTTTAAATTAAATAATACTTTCATTATGACCTAAACATTATCAAAAAATTATCATTTACTAATATGAGAATTTTACAATAATTATCACAATATTATGTTTTCGAAGTAATGTACCCCAGAAACCATTCCAAAAATTCAACGTCAAACTACAAACTATTGAGGAACACTTCTCCTTAATTTATAAGCTACAACGTGTAGAGCCTGAGGGCTCAGATTCTTTACTTGCCAGCCTCCGTCAGGATACACTCTCGTGCTGAATACTACCTCGCCTTCACCACAGAACAACTCCAGAGAAGAAGCATCCAAGAAGATCCTCCACACTTCAGAACCCAGAGGAAGCCATTCCACTTGTCTGACATCACCTTCTCTATCTACCACAACTTTACGGACTTGAGGGTCCCAACGCAGTGAAACTTGACCACCACCATTGCTGCCTTTAATTTCCAACTCTATGTTTTGACTAAAGTCACCACTCACCAGTAACTCTGCAGTCTTATCAAATTGTATAACAACATTTTCTGCAACCTTCCCATCCCATACTGTTTCCTCTCTCAGATTGGTCATCGTCTCTACAGGCTTCATCAGGATACGGCTGCCAACTAAATCGAGTTCTCTGAAGATAGTCATGGCTCCTGCCCAGCCGTCGACATCCTCAGGATATGGGACTTCCCACATTCCAAACCACGCGATCAGATACCTGTTTCCATCTTCTTCAGTAGTTTGAGTGGCATAGAAGTCATGACCAAAGTCGATTTCTTGGAAACTAACTTCAGGCAAGAATTCAAAAGTTTCATAATTGAAACTTCCGATGATATAACCTGTTTGGTGAGTATTCTTGTATCGGTCTCCTTGCGGGGTCATGCCTTGGGGTGACATCAGGAGGATGTGTTTTCCTTTAAGCTCGAAGAAGTCAGGACACTCCCACATATAGCCCATTTCACCCGTAGATTCTCCTAAGACACTTAAGAATTCCCAGCTGATCATGTCTAAGGATCTGTAAAGCAATACTCTGCCTCTTTCATCGTCAGTCTTGCTCCCAAGCACAACATACCAGTGGTCACCGTGCTTCCACACTTTAGGATCTCGGAAATCTGGGGATCCGTTAGGTGCACTTGGTAGAACTGGGTTACCTTCGTACTTGTAAAATTCCACGCCATCATCACTGAACGCCAAATACTGAGTTTCATTGTAGAAAGGTTCTTCGTCCTTTAATTCGTGGCCCGTATACATTAGGACCAGAGTGTCATCTTTAACGACAGCACTTCCTGAGAAGCACTGTTCCTTTTCAGGCACCAAGGCAGTAGGAAGTTGCCTCCAATCCACAAGGTTTGGGCTCACCACATGACCCCAGTGCATAGGTCCCCACTGACTGTCATAGGGGTAAAATTGGTAGAACAGATGATATTCTCCTTTGTAGTATGAAAATCCATTAGGGTCGTTCATCCAGCCCACAGGGGGCGCCACGTGGTACTGAAGTCTATACCTGGGGTTGATTTCTGCCTTCTTCTCTTCAATGTAAGCTTCTAATTCTGCTTTCGCATCGATTTCTTTTATCGTTTTCAGGTGAACGGTGGCGACCAAAGTGAGGAACACCACGAATAACTTTATAAGAGTCATGACTGATTGATATATCGTCTCGTGTGGTAATCTGTTTATATACTAGTTTTTTGAGGATGATAAGATATTTCAAGTGTTTTGTTTGTGATATGATGATATAACGCACGTCAATGCGTTTGATTTTATCTCGCCCCTGTGACGTTAATGATGTCTGTGTTGGTCTGAGAGGAATCTGTTGCAACTATGTGCGAACTTGATCTCAATGAATGGCATAACATTCCAAGGCGTAGTTATTAATATTATTCTCTTCATTGAGTTTGTATTCACATATAAATCAAACAACAATAAGACACTAGTGAGTGAAGTAAAAGGCGAGATAACATTGGACGAGTGCCCTTATACTTGCGACATTGCAGATATCAGAATTTGCTAAATTACCCTATGTTGTTGATATGTGCTATATAATATATTATATACATGCGGTTGTTTACCAAACATTTGATGCCCGTGCATGTGCTTCTAAAGTGAATATTAGGTGTGAAAGAACAGACATGAAATTAGAATTAATGCCGTGGAAATACGTTTCTTGCGAAATAAAAGGAGTGTGTCTGGATTGAGGAGCCAATCTCCTATCGGAACGAGGGTACTACCAATATTTAGTAGTAAATTAGCCGATTTTGTAGACCGGATCCTGGAATTTGTAGTAAAACCCTTAAAAAGTTATACGACGTTAAAGGTGGCTCCTCAATCCTGATGTCTGGATTGAGGAGCCACCTTAGAACTCGAAAACTAGCCAACGAATATTTTTGAAAATTTTGTAGGATTTAGTAGTACTTTTGCGTAATCTCTACAAAAAAAATGGGGTTTGTACGGTCGATTTTGAGATAGCTACAACGTTTTAATTTTTCATAAAAAACCATAAATTTCACCGCGCTGTATCTCGGAAAGTTATCAACCAATTACAACAGATTTTTTGTATGATTTAGTAGTAAATGTGCTCGAATTTGTACAATAAAAATAAAATGGAAAAGCTATATAATTTCGGTAACACAACACATTTTATGTGGCTCCTCAATCCTGACGGTCTATAGAAATGATATGTACGTAGCTACTAAAGTAGTTGATCAAATCGGATAACAATAACACCAATATTTAGTAGAAATTTCTACTAAATATTGGCGTAATCCAACATCCTGCGCATTCAGTATTTCAAAAGATATTAATAAAATAAACATTCCTTAACAAATTAGTGAATAGGGTGACCATAAATAATTCAAAGAAGACCATTGTTTGAAATAAGTAGTTTTATTTGCATATAAATCATTCTACAAGTACGATTACCTACGTGTAACTTATGTAATTGTGGTTTTAGATTATTTGAAATACTAGCTGCGCCCCGTGGACCCACCTTCATAAGTCTCGATTCCGTGGGAATACCGGGATGAAAAGTATTCTATGTCCTTACCCTATGCTCGCTTGTTATGCTCTACCCATGTGCCAAATTTCATTAAAATCCGTTCGGCCGATATAGCGTAACAAACAAACAAACTCACTTTCGCATTTATAATATTATATAGTTAGGATATTTATGTAATGAACCTAATGAAATGAAATTCAGTAACCGATAATGAATTTAATGATACTTATTTTATACAAACTTATGTTTAGTTTGATTATTTAAACAATATTTTAGTTCCTGATGTATCGATAGATGGCGTTGTACATTTAGCACTCTCCGCTGAATCGCGGTGATAGGAATCTCCGCAGAAACATGACCTCTTCGTGTATAGTAAAATAAATTGTCTTCGTCAAAGTTTCTATTCATACGTTATGATTTTAAATTCATTATTGTTTCGCTGTTATTGCTATAGTAACGTAAAGAATGTAATAGACAAGCATTAGATTAGAAAAAAAATCGGTTAGACATAAATGATACAAACTCCATTAAAATGCTTAAGGGTAACGCTTAAGCATTTTAACAGTTTTTTAATAGAAAATTTACAGATCATTGTAATGCACTGCCCTGCCGCACAAAGGATCGCAAAGGAAATGAAGGCACAAAATCCGGCGGCCATGCCGCCAGCATAGTGTGTAGGAACCATAACAGGCGCCTCTAACTTTTTTAGTTCCTACTATACAAACGGGTTATAAACAAAATCAATCATTCTGCCTAGCCTCTTCCCGACTATGTTGGGGTTGGTTTCCAGTCTAACCGGATGCAGCTGTATTTTACATGGAACGACGTGGAGTATTTTACAACCAGGTTGTATACCTAATAAATAAATAAAATAACAATACATATATTAGCCTTAACCTAACTAAAATTATAACAAACTAAAATAAAGTGTCTTAAAATTCCGCATCTCTGTCGACTGATAATGTACCAAAGAGACTGACGGCTTATCAAATAATGTATTTACAGAAAGTATAATCACCAGAGTCAACAATTCAACTCACTAAGTTAGAATTGGCCTCAAATGGCATGATTTCGTTGCAGTATTTGGACAATTTAAACTGAGTCGTAAGAATGATTATAAAGAGTAAAATTTTTTGTATAACCCGACTGTGGCGAAGCCAAAAAAGGAGTGTTATGTGTTTGAGCTGAATTTTTATCTATGTATGTCCGTCCCTATGTTCCCTCGTAACTACTAAACGGCTGAACCGATTTACATGAATGATATGTCGTTAGATTCTTCTTTATTGCGTGAGTAACACTGAATGTTTGTCAATGTAAAAAAAAACTCTCAAAGCCTATCGAGTGGGGTTTCAAAATGAAGGGCTTTAACAGCTGATTACAAAATATAAACAAATTATATGATTAAAAGTAATTTTAAAAATGATAAAATAACTAAAAAATTTAATATAAAAAGTAAATTTAAAAAAATCTAAACAAAATACCAAAAAAAGATGGAAACAAGATGACCTATTTCTGTCTCCAATCCCACTTAATACTATATACAATCTCATGCAGTCGGAAACATCTTTTTAATAAAAACCTATTGCCTCCTTTCATTCAAGTTCATTTCATTCAAGTGATGAACTTTATATGATAGATTGTGAATGACATGATAAGACAACGGTAACGGCAAGAACACAAAGTGACGAATATTTGAAAGAGTATGCTTAGATAATTTGGTTATGATGAAAAGAGGTCATTATGGACGATCAACGACAGACAAACAACAGTGATGGGTGCAAACGACGGATGGGGGTCGGGGGAGTTGAGCACGGCCAAGTAGGCCACAGGGTTACGAAGGCCTTACTGGTGATGCCCTTCAAATAGGTCATGAAACTGGTGGCGTTCTGTAGTATCTGCGTACCGCGGTCGAACAAAAACTTGAATTTTGATGATAAAATATATTTTACAAGGAAAATAATACTAAAAGATACGAACCTATATAAGATATTGTTTTCCTTAAGCAGTCTTGCTTATCATTGAGCCTATAACTACTATTGTTATTAGAATATATCGTTAGTGAGAAGATGTACATATGTGCGTACCAAAGGGTAGCTCTCCCCCCTTGAACCTAACTATTCTTCACAAATCAAGTTGTCGTAGTCAGTATAAAGCAAGGAATGTTTGGGAATTTTTTTTTGCGATATTTGGTAGTTTTTGTAAAATATGATTGGTATTCAGCTGCAACCGGTTAGACTGGAAGCCGACACCAACATAATTGGGAAAAGGCTAGGCACATGGTTTGTGGTTTTTCTGGTACTCTAACCTCAGTTGGCCCTTATACGAAACTGCATCGATTGTCATACTAAACAAAACGTGAATGTGCACGTTCTTAAAGCTGACTGAATCTAGGGTGAGTTCAGCATTATATTAACTACTAGCTTTTGCCCGCGACTTCGTCCGCGTTTCCGTCGTTTTTCATAAAAAAGTACCATATGTCCTTCCTCACGGTTCAGTGGTTTTGATGTACCTAACAGACAGATTAACTTTCGTATTTTAGTAGGGAAATATAATAAGTATGTCAATCCACAATACTGTTGAAAAATATCGCAATAAGGAACCGCAGAATATTATTATTAATAGCTGTGCCCGCGACTCCGTCAGCGTGTAACTCCTTGTATGTTATTAAGTTAATGTATTAGTAATATTGTTTAGATCACTTTCACATGAGGCTTAAGTACCTACCTATAGAACGAAAATACTTCAGCGCAAAGCTTCCGGGTAAACTATGTTGAAAGTTGACCCGTCCGGCACGTGAACATAAAGATTTCTAGAACTGCTAACCCGGGAAAGAGCGACATATAACTGACCATGCGAGAAACAACTGACACCGAGATCTACTCCAGCAACACGAAAAGTCTGCCCTTGAGCCTTATTAATTGTCATTGCATAACACACCAATACTGGGAATTGCGTTATTTTAAATTGGAATGGAAAATTATTTGGTATTATGGGAATTCTGGGAATAAAGACGGTCTCTCCTGCACCGCAGCCTGTTAAAGTTTGAGCCTCGATTACATTTTGTTGCAACTGGGTTACTTTTAGCCGAGTTCCCTACCTATACCTACTTCACTTAAAAATAAATACCTATAACTACTATAATTAATAAAAGTATCCACGCTTTTACCTACTTAATACAAAAATAAAATTGAACATAAATTAGCCAAAACTTACCTTACGCTATCTAAAAATCTATGCGTACTACTTCTACTTCTACTACTACTTCACCTAAAAAGAAATAAAATGCAAACTATTAATAATTTGTAATTTGAACGAATATTTAAACACTACCAAAACAACTAATACCTATTTTATAAAATAACAACAAAAGAAATTCAAATAAACTATTTAAAGACTAAAAGTCGCGCTGATAAGCACGGTTTGTTAATATCAATTATTGTCTGTCAATAAGGTCGAACGCTCTGAACGCATCAACAGCCAAATATTGAATGATGAAGCATGAAGCTCGCGCTCGGACCTCCCGCCTTTTTATACCCTACCGCCACGACCCGCGCGTCGAGCGTGGCAACCGTTACACAAAAATAATCCTTATGGCATGATTCAGTATTCACGCGGGACGGCGCGATGGCTTATTAGCGTATTTCATGTATAAGTTTGGTGTTTCTATACCGATTACTATAATTCTTTTTTTATTGAATAGGTAATAATATTAACTTCTTTTAATTAGGGATGAGTGAGAGTATTATAAACGTAAGAGTAAACAAATATAATCAGAAAGCTCCGAACTGCTAAGCTATCGGGAGTTACACGTGTTATTGTGAGTCAACCATAAAAGATAGACATATGCTGTTGTTGGATATTTTTTAGATAATTTTATGTAGAACATTTCCGTCATAAATGATTTCTATGTAGCTTTAACCATTAAGGCTTCACACGCGACGGAAGCTTAAAAAATGGAGCAACTTCTCCCGTTTTCCCAACATTTCCCTTCACTGCTCTGCTCCTATTGATTGTAGCGTGATGAAAAGTATACTATAACCTCCCCAGGAGTATGAAGAATAATTGTACCAAGTTTCAATAAAATCCGTCGAGTAGTTTTTGTTTCTATAAGGAACATACAGACAGACAGACAGACAGACAGACAGACAGACAGACAGACAGACAAAAATTTTACTCATTGCATTTTTGGCATCAGTATCGATCACTAATTACCCCCTGATAGTTATTTTGAAAATATATATCATGTACAGAATTGACCTCTCTACAGATTTATTATAACTACTATGTACAGTGTGCTCTAAGCTATTTAGTGTGCCATCTGCTATGATCACTGTTTACTTTGTGTTCTATATGCCTCGTGTCACATAGGTACTTAACCTCTTATTTCACATGCAATTCTGCCATGCTGTCTTTGCAACCTTTATGTCTGTAAGCCGCTACCGGGCCACACCGTACCTTGGTCGCTGAAAAGGGGAAGAAGCTGGCACATCGCATGCGGCCTGCTGCTACTCGCACCGCAACTAGCATGCGGTTCCTACCGCGTCTTCCAGCGCTCTTCGTACGGGCAGGAACCCTTGCCCAATTATGCACGCTACCTACACACACTGCCCAGTTCTTGACCTGACCTACCTGTGGCCTACCGCCGCCAGCCAGTGCTGGCAGGCGGCCTCCACGTGCTACCAGCGGCCTTACGAAGGCCATCCGGCCTATTGCTGAGCCTGTGCTCGCACATCACACGCACGGCACGTCTGCCATGTGCTACCAAGGACGTTACTTTTCCTCTATTAAGTGTGCGAGTGCTCAGGACTCAGTGTGTTTAGTGACCTTATCCGTGACCTATCCGTTTTACAACTACCAGCTGTTTTAATCATCACCTACTTACCTATCTGTTAACGGCCTGTGCAGGCTACCTGCAAAGCCCTATCCGTTACACTCCCTCTCTCCAATCTTGGGTTGTGACAAGTAATTCTTGCCAAAATCATAAGACCTAGTAGCATCGCGTCACGTCCTGCTGACTACCGCTATTAATAATGCAAGATTTTGGATGACACTGACATATATTCCTGAAAATTATAAACTATAGGTACACATCAAAAAGGCAGCATAAAAGAGTCTATATACATATAAAGGAGTTAAAGCTTAAACAGTATTGCTGATCGCCAACATGGCCCCCGACGGTGTGAGCACCTGTACTTAGGCGGCGATCAGCAACGCAAGCTTCCTTGTAGGCCGTCGCAGGACCCCCCCTTTCGTTGCCACGTCTACTACGCGTACAATTCCGTCTTTTCCTGGATATGTTCTCTGTACTCTTCCGCGTGGCCAGCACTTTCTTGGTAGAGTCCCATCAGCGATGCATACTAAGTCTCCAACTTCAAATGACCGGGATTCTAAGGGTGAACCGCGACGTGGCACCAATGAAGGCAAGTATTCTTTCACGAAGCGCTGCCAGAAATGTTCGGCTAATCTTTGTGACTTCTTCCATTGAGCTCTGGATGACAGATCGCTATCATCGAATTGACGCGTCTGCGGGTCGGTGGAGGAAGTGCCAATCAAAAATGAAAAAGGAGTGATGGCTTCTTCAGTATCTGGGTCTACAGAGACATGAGTCAGAGGCCTGGAGTTTACAATGGCTTCCGCTTCCGAGAGTAGGGTACTAAGAACCTCTTCTTTTGGTGATCTCTCTTTCAGGGTAATAGTCAAGGCGTTTTTGACATTTCTTATGAGTCTTTCCCAGCAACCTCCCATGAATGGAGCAGACGGCGGGATGAACTTCCATTTTATTTCTCTGGTGGAGGCAAAGTCGAATACGTCAGGCAGAACTTTTGCTGCTCCAATGAAGGCTGTGCCGTTGTCTGAGTAAATGCAGAGAGGCGAACCACGACGTGCGATAAATCGTCGTAAGGCCATTATTGCGGAATCTGAAGAAATATTTTCCACTATTTCTAAATGGATGGCTCTTACAGTAAGGCATGTAAATAATGCAATCCACCGCTTAGCTGTCCTTCTGCAGATTGTGACGCTGACTGGGCCAAAATAGTCAAGTCCCACGTAAGAAAATGGGCGCTCGTGGTGGGCCATCCGGACATAAGGTAGATCTCCTATAGGTGGTGTAATAGGCTTCGCTTTTCTAATTCGACAGGCTTGACAAGTTGATGAGACCTTTTTCACTGTTGGTCTTAAGCTGACGATGTAAAATTTCTGTCGTAACTCGTTGACAATGAGCTCGTTATTGGCATGCGCATATTTGATGTGGTGAAAATGTATTAGTAGCCTCGTTATCCGGTGCTTTCCATCAAGGACTATAGGTTGGGACTCTACGGAATCGGAGGCGGTCGTGCGTCCAGATAAGTGTAGAAGGCCATCTTCACCGATGAGCAGAGATATGTGTCGGAGTCTACTGTGGCTGGAAACGGGGCGACCTGCGTTCACACAAGCAAGCTCATCTGAAAAGGAGTCAAGTTGTATACACTTTAATAAATGAATCTCCGCGGACTTAAGGTCATCAACTGATATAATAGGATATCTAGTATCACAAGGAAACGAATCTGCAGTTCGAATTGAATTTTGAGGCAAAAGAGATCGAAATATTTTTGCTGCCTGATGGACACGGGCTGTGGCTCTAAGTAGTCGCAGCCACCTGCTAAATCGACGGTAATCAGCGACCACCGGCGACAGAGCAGGGGGCTCCGAGTCGCTAGTCAAAAGGTTAACTGTCACGGGAATATTCCTATGTTCTGACGTGATGACGGGTACACTACATGTTGGTTCACATGGCCACGTGTCTTCAGATGACAGAAGGAAAGCTGGACCAGTGAACCAACGGGACTTATCAGTGAATTCTCCCGTGTCTCGTGTAGCATCGTCTGCAACATTCAATGACGTGGGAACGTATCTCCATGATTGCACGTCTGTGAGATCGGTTATTTCAGCCAATCTGAAGGAAACAAATTGTTTGTAAGAGCAGGCGTCACTACGTAACCATCTTAAAACAGTTATGGAGTCAGACCACATCTGGGTTTTAGAAGGTTTTGTCCTATGAGCGTCAGAAATATAAGCTGCAAAGCGAGCAGCAATGAGGGCTGCCTGTAACTCTAATCTTGGGATAGTCGTTGGCTTCAGGGGCGCGAGTCTTGCCTTTCCACCGATCAACGCTGTCTTTATTGAGCCGTCTGCAAAAGTAAAACGCCAATAAGCTACACAAGCGTAAGCTAGCTCACTGGCATCGCAGAAGACATGGAGCTGAACTTCACTAACCGAGACATTTCCTGAATACCATCTAGGGATAGAGCATCCAGAGAAAGACTCGAGCTCCCGGAACCAAGACAGCCACTTTTGCGTTAGCGCCTCAGGTAAGTTATGGTCCCAGTCAAGACCTAATTTCCAGGTCTTTTGAAAGATTATACGACCTTTGATCACTAGGGGGGTCGTGAAACCTAGAGGGTCATAGACGGACATGAGTAACGATAACATGGTACGTTTAGTGAAGCTGTTAGGTAAACTGGGGATTGATTTAAGCAAACACAAAGAGTCTTCTCTGATAAGCCACGTCAAACCTAAGATACGAGTTTCTAATGGAGCAGATGGTTCCAGGTTCATCTCTGTGGTGTCAACGGCGGCGCGAAGCTCCAGAGGAATTAGAGCCAATGCCTCTGGACAATTTGAAACCCACGAACGCATTTCGAAGCCCGCGAACTTATGGACTTTCAAAATGTCCAAGGCTAATTGGGCGGCCTCCTTCACGTCGTTGACGCTGCCAAGGAAATCGTCCATATAATGGTCCTCTATGATACTCCGTGCAGCGTCGTGAAACAAGTGCCCATAATCTTGAGCATTTTTATTTTTTATGAACAGTGCCGTACAGGGGCTTGAGGCTGCACCAAATATCATAGAGGACATTCGATATTCCTTAATAGGTTCATTATCGCTATCCCTCCATAGGAAACGCTGAGCATCCCTATCCTCCGACCTAATTTTTATTTGAGGAAACATTTCCCTAATGTCCCCTGAAAGAGCATAGGCTCCCTCTCTAAACCTCATTATAATCGAAAGAAGGGGTTGCAACAGATCCGGGCCTGGCAAAAGTAAAGAGTTCAAGCTGACGCCCTCACATCTGGCAGCTGCGTCATGCACCACCCGAAGCTTTTTCTTGTGCGGGTGGACCACGCCAAAGTGAGGCAGGTACCAGACGATTTCTCCTGTTGGAGGACCACTACACAACTCTGCATAGCCCTTTTCGATCGTAGATCTAATGTTGATTTTATAATTAGCCGCATATTCTTTGTTTTTAGCCATCTTCCGTTCGAGACTAGAAAACCTAGCTAATGCGAGTTGTTTACTATCTGGAACAGCTTTTAAATCGTTTCGCCAAAGAAGGCCAGTCTCAAAACGGCCCGACGGTAAACGGACAGTAGTATCTTCTAATATTTTGAGAGCTCGTTTGTCGCTCGGGCTCTGGTGTTGCTCTTTCTGGATCCCTATAGAATCAAGTTTATAATAATTTTTAACGAGCAACTCCAAACTCCGATCGCTATCGCCTAACTCTAAATGGTTAACATATTCGAAGTTACTATACTTGTGATTTATAAAACCAAATAAAGCCCATCCAAGTGGGGTAAGAGCCGCAGCTGGTTCAGTATTAGACCCACGAACTATCTTTTTAGGGAGTATTAGATGCCAATTGTCGGTACCTATGAGACAACTGGGTTTTGCATCATCGTACGCCAGTTCGTTAGCTAAATTGAAAAGGTGTTTGTATTGCTGAATATTTTGTATGTTAGCAGATTGTGTCCGCAGACCTAAGTTAGAAATAGAACGCGCTTTGATATCGAAACTGTTTGAGCAATGTTGACCTTTTATCGATATATCGATGAAACTAACATCAGTCCACTTGGTCAGTCCTCCTATACAATTAATTTGTAAAGGGGTAGTTTCCTTTTCATCTACTAGCATATTAGCAACCGATTTATCTACAAGAGTAGCGGAGCTGCCGTCATCTAACAAAGCGAACGTATTCACGCTGCCCTTCTTGCCAGTTAGAGTGACTGGTATCACTTTCAAGAGCGGCTTCGTGAAATCGTTCGGTGCGGCACTATGCGCTACAGTGGCGGAGCGAGACAAGGGAGCTTCATCTTGTTGAGAGGATGCAGCAGTGTCACCTGTTGGCTGCAGTACCTCCGAAACTTCCACGTGAGCTGCGCTTTCAGAGTTAGTCTTGTGCAAAAGTGAATGATGCCGCCAGTCGGCCTCACATCCTTCAATTTTGCATCTTTTCTTACAAAGTTTGTACCTATGAGAACCCTTTCTCAGGCATCGATGGCAAACCTTGTTGTCTAACACCCACTGCCAACGGTCATCTAAAGAAAACCTTTTAAACTTTTCACAGTCGCCTACCTCGTGTTTATACTGAGCACAAAAATTACAAGTACCTGAATTCTTTGGTTTGACACCTGACTCAGAAGAAACATTGTATGGAAAAATTTTGTCTTTGGTATGATTGACAGCTGGCTGACTTTTGACAAATGGTTTGACAGCTGGGCTAGTTTGATGTTTGACAAGTGATGGTTCTGTCAAAGTAATCAAACCGAATTTAGTATGTAAATAAGCCTCTTTTTCTAAAAATTCTGCTAAAACCTCAAGCTTGAATTTACCGGAGTCCATTTTAGTAAAAGCAAAGTCCGCCCATCTGCTTCTTAGGAGTGGAGTCAACTTGCCTACAATAGAATTTACAAGCTCCGGCGAGGCAAGATATTCAGGCTGGTTTAGTAAACGGATAACTTCTACAGAATTACGAATACGGCAAGCGAATACATTGATATCTTGTGGGGCTTCATGTGTACCTAGTCGAGGAAGAGCCCTTACTAGTGAGAGCTGGTGCAACACGATGACTTCGGGTTGAGCGAATCGAGTCTCTAGTGCGGTAATAATTTGGTCTGGATCATCAACCGCTACTAACCGAATGTTAACAGCTTCCTTTGCTAAACCGTGCAGCGCAGCGCTGATTCTAGCTACATTGTCACTTGGAGAGAAATGCACCTTAGACTGCTCGTATGACCTTTTGAATGCAAGCCAATCTGAAGCGCGACCGTCAAATCTTTGTATATCACAAACCTTTGTTTTCGTTTTTCCTAGATCCGTTATAGCTTTTGCTAGTTGAATAAATGGTGAATCTGAAAAGTTATTAGTTTCGTTATTATTTTGGTAAAAATTAGTATTAGTCGGCTGTGGCGGCGGCGCTATACCAGTGGCATGTGGCACCGTGTTAGCGGGCTGTGGCACTTCAACAGTTGGGTACAGCGGGGTCGCAGCTTTGTAAGTATTATTAAGCCAGTTTTCTACATGCTTTCGCGAGCCCGAGCTTGAGTGAATTGTAGCATGTGATTGACGTGAGGAACTGCGAGAATTGTGGCGTGAGGAGCCGGCTTCAATAGCAGCCAGCTCAGCCTGCAACTCGAGTGCAATCACCTGCCTCTCCCGCTCGGCTTCGCGCTCAGCCTGGACGCGTTCGCGCTCAGCCTGGACGCGCTCGCGCTCAGCCTGTGCACGCTCAAGCTGTGCTTGAGTTTTGGCCAGCTTGCGCGCACTTTCCGCTTTGGCCGCAAGAATTTTAACAGTGGCGCTCGATTTATTGGAGTGTGTGGACTTTGCGCTTGTAGGTGCTGAAATTGTGGCGCAGGATGGGCCGGGTACCATAGGGGGGCCGAAATGAGCCCCACCCAGCTCTTGTACACTTTTTGAGACCATTTTTGAGGACGCTGCCTGCGACCTCGTCCATGGTCTGCTTGGAGACCTAACAATCGGCATTTATTTATTTTTTACAATTTTTTCTTCTGACACCAATATTAATAATGCAAGATTTTGGATGACACTGACATATATTCCTGAAAATTATAAACTATAGGTACACATCAAAAAGGCAGCATAAAAGAGTCTATATACATATAAAGGAGTTAAAGCTTAAACAGTATTGCTGATCGCCAACAACCGCAAATAAAAATGTGGTAATAACAACAGAACATCACGCCTGTATTCCTCGAGGGGTTATACAGAGGTGTATACTTACATATTTGTAGTAGGTACACCCACATGTCTATGTAATAGGTACAGATCCTATTGCCATTAAATTAACTGAGCACAGTTTCAGACTCCGAGCTGCTACTAAGAAACTCCACACAGTAATACCCAATCGAACCCAAGGCTCACGCTCAGCAGTTGCAAGAGCAACAACAGTTACAACTACAACAGCTCATGCTTCCTGAAGAAAGTAGCTACGAAGAGTTCTGTAGTTTGTTCTTACCCCTATTGAAAACGGCGTGAGTTTATGTATTTATCTTTCAGTTCTTACAAGACGGAAGTTCTTTCAGTCCGTACAGATGAATAAGGGCTAATGAACAAGGGCTGATAAATGAGGGCTGATTAATGAGGCGTAACAGCATCGCTGACGCTTATGATCAGACTCTGCAATCTTCTATCTTAATAAAAATTATACCAAGGGAAAACCTAAGGTGATAAACAAATAAAAAAAATTATAAACATACATTTATGGTTTCAAATACGAAAATTAATTGACACAAAATATTTACTATAAAAAAAATGGGCCTTTTAAACACGAACAATAAATAACTCAATTAAAAATTGAATGATCAAATAAAGAAATCTCAAAATAAAAAATTGAAAGCACGTGTACCTGACAAAGTGGACTGAAAGAAAAAAACAAATTAAACAGAATACACAGGGAGACTTCCATTAAAAATAAATGTAACAAATACATTATAAATTAGGTCTAATAATCAAAAATACATAGTTGAGACACTATAGTTTAAAGGTATTCGCATAAATCAGCGGGTTCTCCAGTACAGATCGCTGTAGGTAGATCTACAGATAGCAACATATTTTCTAACTGTTTCTTTATGTATGAGCGCATAAGTTAATTTGGGGCTATTTTACCCGCACAGGTACTTACCGACCTGTCTTTACAGAACCCGCGTCTTTTTGCAAACAGCCTTGGACAACTAGAAAGAGCTTTTTAAACACTTACAATAATTTTCTCAAATAAAACAGTAATTGAAAGAACAGAAAGAATTATGGGAATATAAGAATTTATGGGACCGTAGGGACACTACTCTGCAACGCGTATGCTACAACGCTTATGGTTTGAGTGCCCGTATTGGTTACAACCCAAGTCCCACTAGGATATACTCTGGAGCTGAACACCACTTCACCTTCACCACAAAACACCTCGATCGAACTAGCATCTAAAAAGATTCTCAAGGATTCTGAAGAGACGGGACTCCATTCTCCTTGTCTAACGTCTGTCGTAGTTGTATTTACCCTGTTTAGCGAAATTTTTCTAGTAATTTCATCCCACCCCAAAATGACCAGCTGATCATCACTAGCACCGCGAATGGTCAAACTAAGAGCCTGGTTCAAATTAAAACTAACAATTAATTCGCCCGTTTTATTAAGTGCTGCAATATTTTCATTTGTTGCCAAGGTTCCGTTATAAACAGCTGGTGAAGCTCTAAGACTGGTGATCGCTTCAACAGGTTTCATCAAGATGCGGTCTCCCCTTAATGTCAACTCTCTGACGATAGTCATGGATCCTGCCCAGCCATCATCACGCTCCGGGAAGGCACCATCCCACGATCCCATCCATGCGATTAGATACCTCTTGCCGTCTTTCTCCATCGTCTGGGTTGCGTAAAAATCGTGGCCATAGTCAATTTCTTGGAAAGGTACAGTTTGTACGAAGCTGCCTGTTGTATAATTGAAGTTTCCAATGATGTATCCTGTCTGATGCTGGTTTTGGTACCTGTCACCTGTCCTGTTTTCTGCAGGTATACCTTGAGGAGACATAAGCAGGACATAGCTCCCATTTAACTCGAAGAAGTCCGGACACTCCCACATGTAGCCCAGATCTCCATTAGATTCACCCAGTACACTCAGAAACTCCCAGTATCCCATATCCAATGACCTGTACAGCAGTACTCTACCCCTTTGCTCACTCTCTACCATTTGTCCATTCGCCTTGCTACCCATGACGACATAGTAGTAGCTTCCATGTTTCCATACTTTAGGGTCTCGGAAATCTTGTGAGCTATCGGGCGAAAACGATATAACTGGATTTTTTTTTTTGTATTTGTTGAAAATAATACCGTCGTTGCTGAACGCTAAGTACTGCGTCTCGTTAGCAAATGTATCATTTAATTGTATGTGAGCAGTGTACATTAGAACTAATGTCCCATCTATTTCAATCGCGCTGCCTGAAAAACACTGTTCCGTCTCCGGTAGCAATGCGACTAGCTGTTGTGTCCAGGTCACTAGATCCTTGCTGACCACGTGTCCCCAGTGAATGGGACCCGTCGACGTGTTTTTGGGGTAATATTGATAAAACAGTTGATAATTATCTTTGAAATAAGAAAATCCATTGGGATCGTTCATCCAGCCGACTGGGGGAGCTACATGGTAGAGCAATCTGTACCTGCTAATGATGGTTGGTTTGGTGGTGTTAATGTATGCTTCCACCGCAGTCTTGGCAGCAATTTCGGCATCTGTTTCTTTCAGGTCACACGTCAGAGCTGTCGCGAACAAACTTAGCAGCACTACGTATAACTGTAGCACTTCCATGGTTGATAGGTATGTCCTCGTGTGGTGAACTACGTTTATATACCGGTAATTATAAGTACTGATTGCATATCGAGTGCCACATGTAGAGTGTTTTGTTTTTGAATTACCTACATGTTGTACATGAGTTCGTGACAAAGAAAGAAAGAAAGAAAGAAAGATCATTTATTTGTCAAACATGCGTATACATAAACTGACAAGGCAGACATGCATGAGTTAATATTTTGTTGTGAGTGTCCATGTTTTGCCAATAGCGGCGTACAAATTGAGTAAGTTGTAAGTTATTAGTTAACAATTTCATTTAATTGGATTAACATTCATAATCATTTCATTAATTATTTATTTCAAATACAAAAACAAATACACCCGTATTTGACAGTTTTGTCATACATGCCAACCTTTTTGGACTAGTGGTTGCAAGCGCTATTGCTGACCATAAGGTCCTGGGTTCAATTCCTGGGTCGAGCAAAGTGTTATTGGGTTTTTCTATCTGGAATTTCTCAGTCAAATCGGAGCCTGGATTTGTGCCAGGTTGATGGCAAAAGGCTCGCCTACATATACGTGCGACTTAAAAAAAAGCATAAAAGTAGATGTGAGTGGGAAGGCCCGGAGGGGACGCCCTAGTAGGACATAAAGTGGCCGTATTGGTGATGTTCTTCAAAAAGGTCTGGTGCTTAGTACTCACAACCGGCGTGCATGTATGACTAGATGTATGACATAAACGAAGTAACAGGAATGTATTAGGATGCGTTAATATGCAGGTGGCGTTCTGTAGTAGGTATCTGCCTAGGGTCCATAGGAAGAAGGCTTGAGTTGGTGTCATGTAAAAACTTTACGTTGTTGGCGTTGATACTTAGTAGGTAACCCAAAATAACCTCTTTTACTGCCCCTTGCATCAACCAATCCAATTTTTTAACAAAATCAACCAGTTATGTAATGGTTAATATAATAAATTCATGTCTACAAAGTTTGTCAGCTCAAACACAATGTTACAATTGTCTTCATGTTTCAAACACAATGTTACAATTGCCTTCATGTTTCAAAGCTACTTTTGCAATTTAAATAACAAACGCTAGTTTCATTTATATTATAGCGAAATACCATAACAGTCATGAGCAGAATGTCGAGTGGATGGCGTTATATGATGCGATTCAAGCTCATTTAAAATGCCCGAAAGTCTGACAACCAGTCTTATCAAGGGGTATCACCGAGTAACTGTGTTGTGGAGGTCAGATAGACAGTAGCTCCATGTAAAATATTGGTTTTCAGCTGCATCTGGTTAGACTGGAAGCCGACCCCAACATAGTTGGGAAAAGGCTAGGCTAGATGATCTCGGAAATAGCTGACGGCTAAGATAATAGTCGTAGCAAAATGTTTTGTAAAAACGGAAGAATGCTGTTGTGGGGATGAACTGTGCAGAAAACACCAAGTGGCCCTTTCAAATAAATTGTAAAACTAAATCTTTCAACTCTTTAAAATCATTTTAATTAAATTGTGGCGGCATCTACAACGCCACATGCGAACTACGCATCACCATGACATCACGCAAAATCCTGCATCGCGCAAGCAGGGTTTACCGCGCGACGAGTATATATACAACGTCCCGACATCAAACGTCGGGCAATTGCCCACCAGACACAACACCCGTTTGGTCGGAGGATCTTCCCTTTTCTATGGAGGATGAGTAAACTTTACACCTTGTTCCTCATACCTCTATAAAATGTTAGTTCCACTTGTCCCTTACATTATCACGAACATCCCACGAAATGGGGTGATCAAAGGGTTTATGTTAAGAACTGGATACACTACCTCGATCGAGATAAACTACCTCGCGGACCAAAATCTAGAAAAAACTTTAAGCCAATCTATACTTAATATTATAAAGAGGTAGTTTGTTTGTATGTTTATTTATTTGTTTGTAAGTTTGTATATAGGGGATAATCTCCGAAATTACCAGTCGGATATAAAAAAAAAAAATGCATTCGATAGCCCAATTCTTGAGGAAGGTTATACGCTTGCGGACGAAGCATACGCTCGCGAGCATAAGCTGTTACATTAATAAACATAAAACAGTATACATATCGACGACAAATTATGAACAGTCTCAAGTGTCACAACAAACCGTAAAATAAATGAACCGATTATTCCCAATTGCATGAAGGCAGCAAACATTACCCCGTAGGAACAGGGTCAATTATTAATTTCGGGCATCAGTCGTTCTTATAGCCTATCTAAGAGTCACATTAACAACTAATCATGTTTATCTGAATAGTTCCGTCTTACATGACCCTATATCCAAACAGCGAAAACAGTCAAGTATCACAGATGGTGCAGGCATGCCCCGAATTCATAACTTATGTTACCCTGGTAACTTGGAGAAGTACATCACATAGTACACGAGTTATGAATAAAGGAAACATCCTCTACGGTTGCAATATTTGTAAATATGTGAGCACCATGTATATATTTTTCAATTTTTCTAACCTTTAATGTCCCACTGTTGGGCAGGGCAAAGTTCTCCCCCATATTTTTCCAGTCTTCTTTTTCATGTATACATTATCAACATAATTAAATTTATCTGTCATTGCTTTATTTTTAATATTTTTTACCTATTGAGTATAGTCATTTTATTCTAGATACATAATCTTCACCTAAAATTATAATAAATATATACAAAATATTGTAAAACATTTTAAAACAGTAGTTATGGAGTTCCTTGCCCATTTTTCACCAAACTACCTTTGGAAGGGACAACTAGAATAAATTCTATTGTCTTGTACATTTTGACGCTCAAAAGTGCCGTTGGCCTACTTGCAACAAATAATTTACTTATCAAATACATTTTTTTTTACAAAAATCTGCCGGAGTGTATTGTTGGATTAGCCAAAGTGTTATAGGATTTTAAATCGGGATGCGATTTTCTCAGTGTAGCTGCCAGGAGTCTGGTCCTGTGGCCTGTTCGTTAAATGGATGAATGGAAGAATGTATTCTTCTCCATAGGAATCTACTACGCTTTGGAATGGGCAACTAGCTTCATCTTTCTGACTGACCGACACCTTGACAATTGAAAAGTGCCTGTAATTGGTTTATTTGAAATAAAATGCTTTTAGTTTGAGTTCACTAATGGTCACGATATTTTTCTAAGTATAAATTGGAATGACGCCGTGGATTTAATTTTTCTCAGCAATCACTCATTTATCTATACGTCGCAGTAAGATGGTTGAAGCCGTGATATAATTATATCCTAAGGGATATCTAGATATCCCTTGGGATATAATTATATCAGCTATATAGCTATATCCTTCGATATCCCTAGATAGTAAGACAGTGGAAGCCGTGTTATAGTTATATCCCTAGGGATATAGCTTTATACCATAATATTGTTATATGATAGCGGTTCATAACTGTCTTACCAGGAATATAACTATGATACGAGCACGATCTAGTAATATAACTTTTAGGGCACTCCGACCAACTAGTTTAGGTTAGGTTAGAACTGTGTCCAACTACGTCGAAATTGGTCACAGTAACAAAATTAGGGCACTCCGACTGTTATGAATCGCTTTCATATAACTATGTTACGGTTTAAAGCTATATCCCTAGGGATATAACTATAACACGGCTTCAACCGTCTCTATGCGACATATAGATATAATGAGGTCTTTATGAGTTCGTATGTAGGGGGTAATCTTTAGAATTATTGTTCCGGTTCCGAAAATTCTTTCACTAATGGAAAGCAACCGTATTGCAGAGTGTCATAGGATTTATTTTATGTTTAAACAAGAAATGTCACGTGGACGAAGTCGCGGGCTGCGCATTGGCCCTGCGAAGTAGATTAGGGACCGCAATCTCACAGAGAGGACACCTAAGTCCCAGCAGTGAGTGGAAAAATTATAGGCTGATTATAAAAAATAATATATAAAAATAATTTTCAAATACCCTTTGTAAGCGATACATAACTCATGCGTATACGCATGAGTCATGTGCCGCTGGGCGAACCACTAAGACAGCCACTCCAGATATTTCCAACTGTCAATACCAAGTATGATTCAACGATACTTCACATAAGTACATAATACGAGGGGAAATACTGGCATTATAAGTAACTAATATAACTATCAACCCGCACCGGCTTTGCTCGAGCGATGAACGGTTTAAAAAAATCCTCGTGAAATTTCTGAATAATTGTGAAAACCACACGTAAATTCATCAAGCTTTTTCTGTGTTCGGAATTTTGTTTCCATAAATGTAAACAAATGTGTGTATTTGGAAAAATACCTTTAATAAAATCAACACATAAGACTGGAAGTTAAATTAAACCTCTAATAATTCCCATTTTGCACTCCTAAAAATATTATTGAACACTATAATAATACCTAATGATTGCGCCTCTTTTTGTTCAGGCTAGGGTAACTTAGTTACTGCGACCAAATGTAAGAAAAGGCAAGAAAGTTAAAAAGAGGCTGATTTATTCAAAAAACTGTCCATCATTAGAAGGTCAATAAGTTTCTAGAGGTTAAGGTAAATATTTCCTTTAACAATTTAACGATAACTTTGCACCTGTATATTGCCCGAAGTGCAGGCTAATTATAGCAATTGTCTACTCTCTACGTGTCGCAGGGTCGATACCTTCACGGAACAAATATTGTTATGGCATCCAAAGAGTAGTTTCGGGGTCTATCTGTTAAACTTGTGACCCACGTTACAGGACAAAATTTGAATGAGGAGCATCGAGTTTTTAACGAGAAAAAGGAATAACCTTGTATTTCAATGTCAGCCTCTTCACCTTTGAAACAGTTGCTATCTTATCTACTTGCATTATTTGTATGATAGTAGCATTCACGTTTTATACGTATTTCAAATAGGTACTTTTCAAGAAGATACTGCAAGTCACTAGGTTTTCGCAATATTACATAGGTAAGAAATATATTGTGTTATTTCGGGTTCACTTTTTTAAATAGAATCTGGTTTCTGTAAAAATTTCACCGTGAGGTGGAATGGAAGCTCAGCTCAGCTTAGTTTTCAGGGTTCGATCCCCAGGTCGGTTAGTAAGGCGGTTCTCACACGACGCCGCGCGCCGATGCCGCAGGCGGTGAAGGGGATCTCACGTCGCATTGGCTTGTATGTAATCTGTTGATGCCTAACACGGGTACACTGTACAACCGTACGAACAAGCGGCGCACGCGCCACCTCCGCCAGTCCACGCGGAACACCGCACTGTAGTGCGGCGCTTGGCACACGAGACACCGCATTACAGCGCGGATCACTGTGGTGGAAAAAGGGGGTATGTTGCACTTATTTGAACGTGGGTAGACCGCGCTCGCCGCCTATCCACGCTGCAGCTGCGCTCTGCTAGAAGATCTGCGCGAACAGGCGCGCTCACCGCCTCCCCGCGCGGCAAACCAGCACCGCCACAAAATTCGCTTCACCGCCTCCGCCCTCCGCGGCGGTGAGCGGCGTCGTGCACTTTTCGATTTTCCGGGGAATAATAATAAGATAAAGAAGAATGTATTTCAAATTAAAAGCGGCGTATAACGAATAACCTTTCAGAGCCAACTGGGTGAAAATGATGACTAACCACTTGGCGTCTGCTTACTCCTAACATATTAGCTCTGAACATAATTAATTACTACAAAATTAACATAGCGTGTATAATTGCGAGGCCCTGTAATTTGGGGTCTTCCCGACTCCGCCCTAAATTCAGAATGATTTCCCTGTATTCATAAGAGAATTTAGGACGAGAAAATTGGAAGGAAGTTTGTAATAATTCTAGGTGTAAAAGGCAAATATATCATAGACTGACCTCAAATAAATTGAGAGCAGGGTGACAATAAATTTAAAAAAAATACAAAACAAACAACATAGCAGCAGTTATATTAAGGTTGACTTAGACTCTGGCTCCTCATTCCAAATGCTATAATTTTAAAAGCTACTGGCATTTTAGCTTCTACATGGCGCTTCATAATGAGACTTCAATCCAATCAATCTACCTAGCATTTTCCCGACTATCTTGGGGTCGGCTTCCAGTCTAACCAGATGCAGCTGAATACCAGCGAATTGAATAAGACTTCAATCCAAAAGTCATAATTATTTTAACATCCATATGTACTTCGAAAACCTGATGCTAACTGCCAAACTTGGCGTGGACCTGTATTTGCCATGATATAAATTCCAGTAGCGGCTCTGCGGTAGCTATTTCATCATAACTAGCCTATACGAACCACTTTGCTGGACATAGGCCTCACCAATCGCATGTCAGTCTGACTCCTAAGTCACAGGAACCTCCTAAGTTTAGGAGTCAGAGTATTTAACTATTGACTTTTGTATTAAGCTTCGTGCAGACTAGCGCGACGCGACACCGGTTATTGTTATACCGTGAAGTTTTCTTAGAAATTGTATTGTTCAAGTCGCGTCGCGCAGTCGCGTCGCGCTAGTCTGCACGAGGCTTTAAGCCTTTTATGTTTTAGTCATAAGTATATTGTTAAGGCATAATTAGGCTATAATATTCCCACTGCTGGGACACAGGCCTCTCTTCGAGAGGGAGTGGGCTGTAATCTACCACGCGAGCCTAGTTGGTAGATGTCACATATCTTCGAATTTTTGGTTCTAGGACATGCCGGTTTCTTCACGATGTTTTCCATCACTGTTTTGAGAGCAGTGGTAATGAAATTATTTACACAAAGTTAAGTGCCTGCCTGGGTTCGAACCCACGACTTACGACTCGTAAGTCGGGACCGTAAGTTAAAGGCTTGTGGTGATTTTTTTTTTTTTTTAATGTATTCGTCTAGATTCTCGGTAAAGGCTGTAGGGACTACAGGTAGTAATAATGCTAGCGGTGCAAAATGCAATATTCCCCGCGCACAGAGTATAGCGGCCAGTCGTTTTCCCAGCGCCCGCGCCGTGACAATAACTTGTGTACCGTGTAACTAGTATAAGAAGCGTCATTGTGCTTAATATTCATGGTCATCTGAATAGACTTTATCTTGTACACCTGAATTTCATTTACTCTCCTTCTCCAACCACGATACTCATAAGGTCCCAACAAAGGCTATTGCAGACTAGCGCCACTTGTCACGGGACACGACACCGAGAAGTTTTCTTAGAATTTTTTTTGTTAGAGTCGCGTCGCACCGTTCTGCACGTTCAGTTGTTACCGCCCCCATATTATGATCAAGGATATTTTTTTTTTTTACTTTCTTTAAAATAAGAAGTTGATTATTATACACCCGGATATTTTTACAATGTTGTACTAACAATGAACTTAATAAAAATAGGTGTCATTAAAATAATCTGCTAATATTCGTAAACAATAGATAGCATTGACGTAATAATTGACATTGATATTTACGGAAAAAACTTACGACCTTTACACCCGAAATTAAATGTTTGAAAAATATGTGTTACCTACTTACGTATACCTACTTGATAGTGGTAGTGACATGTTGAAAAAGTTTTTAAAGACTTATCCAAATTGTTGATGTATTGGTAACTAACTGCGCCCCGCGGTTTCACCCACATAAGTCTCGATCCCGTGGGAATATCGGGATAAAAAATATACTATATCCTAACCCAGGTCACAGTCTGCCCATGTGCAAAATTTCATCCAAATTCATTCAGCCGTTTTAGCGTGAAAGCGTAACGAACAAACAAACTCACTTTCGTATTTTTAATATTAGTTAGGATTGTAGTTCTTTATCATCTATGTACAGTAGCGGTCATAAGTGCAGTAGCAACCTCACAAACGAATAGATTGACACTTCGCTTTAACTTACGACCTTCTTATAATAAGTCATTTCTATACTATAGACACACACACTCTCATTAGTTTACAAATTATAGTAGTTCATAAATTCAAACGTTCTAATGTATGGCATGATAGCTAATCGGTTATCGAGTTTGGGTTGGCGCGTTCATGTGTAGCGAGTCGCGGGTACAAATCTCACGCGCGGTGATAGTTTTTTTAAAGTTTTAAAAATCACTCGTCTAGTTCCTTGTAACGTTCGTCTTGTTCACTTAACTCGTAAAACTTTATGATTATACCCACAGAAACCTAAATAAACAATGATATTAAGGTAGACAGATGCAGTTAACTTACGACTCATTCACCGCGACTAAATAGAACGTTGTTGGTTGGTTGTTATTGTGGGTTAGTGACGTGTATTTAATATATTAGCGGTGTTAAAGTTGATTTCGAAATGCAAGCAAATATAAATATTGAAATGAAAGCGAATATTATTGCGCTGCGTAAAAGCGGACTTAAAATATCACAAATATCTGATGAAACCGGACTGAGTGTGAGTATTATGATTTAATTATTTTATCAAACAAAAAAAAAAAAACCACCAAAGTATACCTAACTCCTGATCCTCGTAGTTATTTTTTTTAAACGTTTTAATCTACTAGTATTTTGCTAAATAGCCTAACACTACTCCTTTTTCGTTTTAGAGAAATACTGTGAGTCGGTGGGTGAAAAGACATGAGGAAGAGGGTAGCCTTGCCAGTCGAAAGCGAAGCGGAAGACCCCAGCTCATAAAAGAGGCGCAGCGACAGCACATGGTCAGCGAATATGAAACAAGTGGTTTCATACCGACAAGACGTTTTGCCGAATTATTCGACACGTCTTTACGAACCGTTCGCCGTGTACTCCACGCAGAAGGTTTACATCATCGAAAACCAGCTCAAAAACCATATTTGACGGAAAAACATAAACAAGAACGTTTACGTTTTGCCCGCGAATACTTAGACTTCAACTGGGACACGACTATATTTTCAGACGAAAAGACATTTAAATCCAGCCAAAAAGGGAGACTTCATTTATGGCGTAAGAATAATACACGATGGTGTGAAGAAAACATAGTCCCCAATACAGAATCAGGTCGAATCACAGTTAACATGTGGGGGTGGATGAGTGCAGCAGGGCCAGGGGAACTTGAATATATTCCTCCTCGCGCCAACAGCTCGACTTACGTTGACGTACTAAGTGATGTCATGTTACCCACTGTGCGCAACGTTTACCCTGCTGATGAGTTTAAGGAGATAACTTTTGTCCAGGACAATTGCCCAATTCATCGGGCGAGCACTGTGCGTGAGTGGTTTAATAAACACCCGGACATAAAAGTTATTCCTTGGCCAGCACGATCTCCTGACCTCAACCCCATAGAAAACCTATGGGGTTTGATGATACAGCGATGGGAAGCACGGAATGAGCGATCTGATGAGCAGTTGAAGTTGCATTGCCCATGCAATGCAACTTCAACATTAAAATCTGTTCCCCTTAGATTTTCCCATATTTCCATAAATATGGGAAAATCTAAGGGGAACAGATATATGCTTCAATATTGTGGGATCCATGCGTCAACGATTACTTAATTGCATTGATAATAATGGGGGTTATACCAAATATTAAGTTATAAAATACAAATATTGGTTTTAGTAATATTTAAGTTATATTGTGTCTTAACCGTAATAAGAATTATTTTGAGGTTTAGTTTCAATCTTCTTTTCGTAATGAAAATGAATACTTAAGCTATAACCTCAATAAGTCCTTTGTTAACTTTGAAGTTTGAAATAGAACGAACTCACTCGCAGTAGAATAAAAGTAGTATTACTGAGTAATTTAATTGTATTGTGACAACGAGTCCGCACTTGTTATATTTACGTGGGTAGATTTGCTAAATTTGTGGTATGTTACCCACACACAGAGTAATTAAAGCACAATATTATTATATTACTAAGATACAATACTTATTTTAAGCCTATTGTCATATTTCATTGATTAGCTACTTTACTTCAATAAATCAATTGTTCTTTATGAGAAAATGAACTGTTTTAACTAGCAGTTTAATTATTTATACTTCTTATAATTACATCGAATAAACATTTTGTAATCACTCATTGAACATTTTTATTCTTAACCCCATAATTCAATAACAATATAGTAATTATTACATTATTATTTTCGTTTTAATAAACGAGAATAATAATATAATATTAATTATATTTATCTAATAATAAAAGAACAGATGAAGATTATTGTTGAAAAGAAAAATAAAAACCTCATCTCGAGATTGGAACCCCGACCTATGTGTCTCACAATCCGATACGGTACACTATCAGCTATTGGACCTTAATAATTGGTCGTGAATTTTAGCAATCATATTATGAACCTACCAAGGTCACACGTAATTACGAACTCTTGGGTGTGAAAGCGACGGTATGTTTTTTGTTTCGGTCGACGCCAGTTTGTGAACATCACTGTAGGTACCGCACACAGACGTAGGTTCGGCCTACGCGTGTTCTAAGCAATGTAATCCTTAGCGTGCTACTGCAATTATGACCGCTTACTGTACCTACCTAATTAAAGTTAAGACAATAATTATGCCTGTTTTCACTGACACTAGGTGACACCTAAGGGAATGCCTTAATATTATTGCACTGTTGAACTTGAACTTTCCAAGTCTCGGCGCTGAGCTGAGCGTGCGGTTTAATTTAGGTGTCGCCCAGTCTTAGTGAAAACGGGCGTTATTGTTCCTGAGTAGGCTTATTTCTAAGGCTAAGTAGCAACTTTAGTTTCAGATTAATCCACGAAAATAAATCCCGAATAACCAATGTTTAACAATTTAATTTACTTATTGTATTTTATTTTTATATAAATCCTGTATATTTGTCTGCCAGTCCATGGCGAAACATTTATGATCATAATTCTATTAATAAGACTTAATAATAATGCACCTAAGGTCTATTTAAATCCTTGTTTCCAATTGATGTTATTTCCACATAAACAAACATCAACTTTATTCTAGTGTAAATAATATTGATTTCAGACTGACTAGTACTGTTGAAAAAGTCATAAAAAATATGAAGTTGTAGCGCAAACTGAACCTAATGTGTAGGCATTGCAGTTGTTTTTCCTAAAACTCGTGTTCGTTTACATGTTTGCCAGGTAAATTGCGAACGCAGATTACCGTGTTTTACAGCAAATAAATAAATTCTATTCTAAAAGTTCTTCTAACATTTCCGACCATTAAAGCACTTATTGAAAACTTTTGTTTTAATTGAATTGTCTCGTTGACACTTGACATCCATTAAATAGCTTCTATTTCATCGTAAATGTGCTCAGACCGTGATCAGATATAGGTAGGCGGATGTAAAAATAAGATGTATGGAGCAGCCTACTTGCGTAACACATGATCAATCACAATCGGTTTCGTTTTGACAGTTCAACAACATTCATTGCGTTATTTACGTTGTTGAGTTGAGAAAATTTGCGAACATATGAATCAATGTATTACCAATATCCTTCAAAATTAACCATTTTGAAGGATATTGGTTATGCAAAACGTTTTCTTCTTCCATTTTCCCCTGTTAACATACTATCATTTACTCCCTTTCATTTCATGTCATTCTTCATACAACCCATCCATTTTTCTTTGGCCTCCCACTCCATCTTCATCCATCAACATTTATATGCATCACTCTTTTAGTCACGTGCATTTCCTCTCTCATCATATGCCAAGACAAACGATCTCCTCTAAACTTTTCTGCAACTGCCGCCCTGTAAAACTTCCCCTTACATACTCTTTTCACACTCAATATATACATAGACCAAATTGATTTATTGCCCTCGGCACTTGCTTCAAAAACGGCGAAGGAAAACATTGTGAGGAACATCCCTTAGATATTTCTCGACGGCATGTGAAGTCAAGTCAGAGGCCCATTGGCAGCATAGAAATTCTGACACCAGGTTAGTCACTAACCGCACGAAAAAGAAAGAATGAAGATCCACGGCATAAGATATCCTCGTATTAGGACTTACCTTGCGTTAATAATATGAGAGATAAGTGTCTTAACCGTGTTTAAAAATGCATCATACTCTTATCTTTATCCTCACGTGGTTATTACAATAAATGTCAATACCATAATCAATTCAATCAATCGGCCTAGCCTTTTCCCAACTATGTTAGAGTCGGCTTCCTGTCTAAACGGAGGCAGCTGAATACCAGTATTTTACATGGAGCGACTGCCTATCTGACCAACTTATCCCAGTGACTGGGTAACACGATACCCCTTGGTAAAACTGGTTGTCAGACTTTCGGGCTTCTGACGACCCGTAACGACTGTCAAACATCACGAATGACAGCCGGGACCGACGGCTTAGCGTGCTTTCCGAGGCACGGAGAAGTATCGGTATGTAAAGATAGTAACCCATCCACAGATCAATCCCGGCAAGCGTAGCTTAACCTAATAAATCGAATCGTGCAGCTGTTATTACTTAGCCACGAGCTCTTCGACCAACATCAGAACCATAATCCAAATCCATAGTCGAAGATTGAGATTTATACCTACTGTATCAGCACTTTGTAAAAGTCAGAAAAAAAAGACAGCTTACTGTCTGACTGTTTCTTTCATTTAGACAGTTCAGCCTCTCCCCCCCCCCCCACTCGTTATTTACGTTGCTGAGCCGACGAAGTTTTTAAAACTTATGAAGCAATACATTAGGAAATTCCTTCAAAGCCCCTCGATGGTGATTGAAAGTGTATTACGCAATAGGGATGTTGACTGGGGGAAAATAAAAACTATTTCAGTCAGTCAGTCAGGTAATAAAAAAACATTAGACACATATTTTTTGCTTTATTATATTAATAAAAAATGGTTTAGATAAAACGCATTAAAGTTGGGTCACAAGTCAGTAAAATCTACCGGAGAGTGACGTCATGCCACACTTTAATAATGTATTGCCGTAATCTTTTGATTACGTAAAAAAAGAAAAAATACGTGTCCAATATTTTCTTATAATATACCGGACGGACAATTTTTTTTTTTTGTCAGCCTTTCTATTAGGGTGTTGCTTTGATTTGTGTGTGTGTGTGTGCGCCCTGTCTTCAATCAATTTTTAGATCATTGCGTGAAGGTCCTATTCATTTTACAATTTATATCCCCAATTGGTACCATAAACCTATGGTGTTTTTACCAATTCGGTCACAGCTTTTAAATAGGCACCTGCTAAAATTCATCCAAATTTTGAAAATATTTTATAAGAGACTTGACCAACTCGTCTTTAGGAAAAAATGCCTATTAAAATTGTGTTATTATTGTACCATTTTCTCATGAATATTTTAGGGCCAAAGAGCAAACACGAGTATAAAATATTAATTGATTTATTACTAATACATAATTATTACACAATTTCTCAGACACAACTGTCTTACAATCAATATTATCGCGTAACGCTAAGGTCGACCTCTTCCCCACTGGAATCAGGTCACGGCGGCTACCAAGAAAATTATTGTAAACAATTGCAAATAAATCTAAATATATCACAGGCTTATCAATACTTAGTATTAAATGCACAGCCGGAAGTTACGCGGCATTCGAGTCTTCCGGCTGATGTTACCCTTGATTGATCATAGATACGCGTAGCCTCGATCAAAGGTCATTCGGACATGACCTAAGTATATGTCACACCCCCACTTTTATTCGTAATCGGTCGGCAACAAGCGGTTCACGTGGTGGAAGTTTGTAACTGACACCTGTAAAACTGTGGCTTGCAGACGCATTTGCCAACTTTTGGGTAAACGTTCAAAAGTCGAATCTATCTCTGATTTCACTGACACTATTACACTTCAAACGGAAATACAGATTTGTTATTTTATGGAAAAATAAGTACGGTTGTAGCACTTCTCCAGACGAGCCATATTCTAAGTGGCTCTGCTACTTCTTCTTTATAAATTCTGAAGATAGCTTTGGCCAGGATTTTACTTATTTATAAATCATCCACTGATACTTGTTAATATTGCGGAAACATTTATATTTAAAACTTTTGTCAACGAACAAAATCAGAATTTATTTTCAGTGTAGTGAACCAGTTAAAACCAGTTTCTCCTTCAAAATGTTATAGAAAATGTATAATCACTCATATAAGTATGCAGAGAGTTTAGCACTTCATCGTTTAGTAGTCTAGGAGCGTCGATAGCCCAGAGATAATCCAAATGATTAAACTTCTCGTCAGGAACCAGGAACATTTCACGTTTTGATGACAGCCTATTATAAAGTTCCAGCACATCCTTCTCACTTGACAACAAGTCATTTTTAGACCAAAACAACTTGATAGGTACAGTAACCTTACTCAGGTCATATTCGGGAGGCGAGCCAGCTCCATAGATCCTCCAATTATTCAAATATCCATAATCAAACTGCTCGAATTTACCAGAAAGTATTTCTTGGGAGAAGTGAACAGCTGTCTTCCACGATGTTCCTGTACCCAAATGTGCCAGGAAAACCGGTAGGAGGGTCTTATTGAACTGCCTCTCGTTAAAGCCGCACAAGTAGAATACTATATTCTTGCAAATTAAGGAATCCATGTTCTCTCCGTTACACGTGCTTGAAATCTTACCCAGCGCTGATTTTTTTGGGATGAATTCATAAGCTCCTTGCAACCCGTCTATGTATGCCAGGTTGCTGGCAATTGGTGCCATAGACTTCAATGGTGACTTCATATCTGATAGATACACGACAGGAGCTAACGCAAATCCAGCTGACAATATATCGTTATATTCTGGCCTTAACGTCAACATGGCGAAGAGAATAGTAGTCCCCATCGAATGTCCAATGTAGGTTATCTTAGTATCTACACCTTTAGTCTCCAGAATGTAGTCTATAACCGCAGGAACATCATACAAAGCCACTTCGTGCCAAGAGAAGTCCCAATAAGCTTGTGAATTCGATTTGAACCAAACATGATCTTTGGAATACCGGTTTCCTCTTATGTTGGACATCCAAACGTCATAGCCAGCATCAGCCAAGACATAGGCAAGTCCTTTTCCAGGACCATTCATGATCCAGTCAGCAGAGCTTGCAAATAAGCCATGTTGAAGGAGAACCGTCTTCATTGGCACTTCTTTGCCATGTCTGGAGCGAGGAATCCTGTGTAGGTTGAGAACGTATCCTTGAGATATGACGGTGTGGGTCTCACACATGTATCCATTTCTTGTGACTATTCCAGGTACTGATAGAAAAACGTCAGGATTTTCCAGCACCGAAAAAGTGTCGACGCCAGGGTTGTAAGACGATGGATCTATAAGGTTTCTTCCATTCTCCTGAATATCGTCCACGTAGTTGATCAAATTGTCTTTGATCATCTGCTGCTGTTCTTCAACGTAGTTATCGACGGAACCCTTCATGTTGACGGCATCGTTGTAAATAGTCTTGACAGTATCACTTTGTTCTTTAAAAAAGGTCTTGAACGACGGAACGAGGGACCACGACTTTGGTGTAACCGCGGTTACACTTAGGACCAAAAAAATTAAGACGCGCATTCTGATGAGGTTCAGTACAGA
Source organism: Agrochola circellaris (assembly GCA_914767755.1). NCBI lineage: Eukaryota > Metazoa > Arthropoda > Insecta > Lepidoptera > Noctuidae > Agrochola > Agrochola circellaris. Next base: position 1,923,912 of record OU611848.1, read on the forward strand.
CTGTGCGCAACACGGAGTAGCTTCGCTAATATACTAGGAGCACGCTAATGACCCCGGAGATGAGGTTAAAACGTCACACGATAACATTTTATTGTCTGTTATTAAAAAATTACCCGTGTAATTTAATCTACAATTGAATATTCCACAGAACTGTTATTACAAGATGGGTTTAATTATAAAAAGTTTTATATTATGAGCGATTCGTCACCACTTCGGGTAGAGATAAGAGGGGTATTTGCTAGGTTAGGTACTTTAAGGAATTTTGTGTGTCATAGCTAGATTATGAGATGAAGACAGTGCTTACCCTGGTCCTTATTATTTTTTTAAGCATTCCTGTATGAATCATAAGTTCACACAACAATATGAGTTCAATGGGCGAATGAATCATCACCTTTAAAAAGATATTCTATAAAAGGCGAAATTTTAGTGGATTTTGTCGGGCCGCATTTATTATGCATACAGAATGGGCTAGGATTTTATAAGTGGGATATTTGTAGTGTCATCGCGATGGCAAATCGGTGGGAAATACTGGAAAACTTGCGGTCAATCTGTTAGAAATAATTTGACCGTAAAAGTCAATGGAGAGGCCGATTTGGAGGGCCGAGATTCCGACTGACTTTTGAATTTTTGACTAAAAAGAAAATAACTTTAAAAAAAATCACCAATCGTCCTATAGGTATTTACTTGTAAATATACAAAGCGTCTTTCACGCGTTGTACCTCAGACATCACGCTTATAATCCCTGACATTTATTGTTTTTATTATCTATACATATACATTTTATTTATTTGTATGTAGGTATGTACTACATGCATACATACAAATAAATAAAATAAAAGTGTCTGTAATGTCAAAATAACAGCTTTTTAATAAATGCATGTGAAAGTACGTACGGTAATTATAAGAACAAAACAATTTAAAAAATGTTATCTGTCTATTGGTTTGTTAATCTCCGAAACGGCTAAACCGGTTTTGACAGGACTTGCACTGGCAGATAGCTGATGTGATAAGGAGTAACTAAGGCTACTTTTATTTTAGAAAAAGAATTAGGGCAACAGCTAGTTTACGATAAGTCTGTTTTGTCCCACTACAGTGTAAATATTAGGTATGGTAAAGGCTACACTGCTGACGTTCAAAAGTGCCATATAATTATGGACCTATTTGAAATAAATTATTTGACGTCATATTTTTAAGGGTGTGGTACAGACCATAAAACTGTAAAAATAATCAGCCGTCCCATACATTTGGGTCGAGTACTTAGTATTGAAGACTTATATGGGACAGCTGATAATTATTTCGCGATTATGATATTGGTCCCATGGAGAAAGTTGTTCAGAGTTTGATGGTTGTACCACCCCCTTAAATATGACCTTACCCATCTGATACGTGCCGTCTGCCGTTTATTTACTAATTAATAAGAACAAAACGTCTGAACAAGGCGCCTATTCCTATAATCGGTGTATATTTTAAGGTAAACTTATTTTAATGCAACTTGCTATGTCAGTAAGGACGTTCATTGGGACATGCTCCAGCATACTAAATAGTCATCTAGATATATTTCTGTACACTTACAGACCAATCGGTACCTACGAGTACTTCCTCTTAAGTAGTAAAAGTAAAATTAAAAACGCATTGCGAGAAAAAATGGTTTCAATCATGGTCTAATAAAACATATTATTATACTATGGTTCCAATTATTATTATTTGAAATTACCTAGGTACTTAAGTACTTTACGCAAATAACGCAATGAATGATGTTGAACTGTCGAAATTAAAGCCATTGCTAGCACATCTAAACGCGTTCAAGAGCTGTCAGTGTAAAATATTCCATAACAATTTTGACACTGACAGCTCTTGAACGCGTTTAGACGTGCTGAACGCGTTCAATTTCATTGGTGAAATCCGCACTTAGTGTGTTACGCAATCACCCCGCGGTACTGCTCATACCCCTACACACAAGTCACTATAAGACACAACAAGACTCACAAGATAACAAATTACGAACACATGTTATTAATTTATTATTCTTCGCTTCTCATTATTAGCAATAAATAGAACATTCACACCAGCTCTGTTGTAATTAGTTTTATCAGTGGCGTAGCTTGATTTAAAGGGGCCCCGTACCAAAATTGGCTGGGGGCCCTTTTACCCGACTGTAGATAAGCCCAAAAGGAGAATAATGTTATTTACAAAATAAATATTGCATTCTGATTCGGATAACATAATAATTATATCATTGTAACTTTACTAAGAAAATGCAAGAGCGAACTATATTATTGGAGCACCCTGACCCTCCCATTTGGCCTATGTCCAGCAGTGGACGTCTTTCGGCTGAAATGATGACCATGATCCTGACTTGGATAGGTAAAGTTTTCATTGGGATTTTATTGTCAGAATGCAAGAGCGAAAGATTTTTGTAATTATGGGTCTCTTATCAATAATAATTAGAGGTTGTGGATAACATTTTACGAATTTTTGCTTCTTCACGTCGACATCGGGGGGGCCCCATAGCTCACGGGCCCCGTATCATTGATACGGCGGTAGGTACGCCCCGCCCCTAGCTCAATATTAATACCGGATATAATTACCATTACTCCGCTCGCTTATATATAATTAACTGATTTTAATAAAGAACTGCTTCGTTGTTCTTGTGGTCGCAAGCGCTACCACTGAGCATGAAGTCCTGGATTGGATTCCCAGGTCGGGCAGTGTTATTGGGTTTTTCCATCACGAATTTCTTCTTCCAGTCCATCTTCCATTTCGAAGTCCAGATTTGTGCCCGGTTGATGGCAATAGGCTCGCCCCCCCCCCCCCCCACGCACACATGGGAAACTTAAAAAAGACAGGTGAAAATATGTGGGTGTACTATAGGTATAACTCCGTCTGGTCTTTTTGCAGAATAATCTTTTTTTTTCTTTTTCATAACCTTTCGCAGATTTAAGGCTTTATGTTATGTTGAGGAACAGGGTGTAAAATTCACGCATCCTCTATAGAAAAGGGAGGATCCTTTGGCTGTAATGTCTGGCGGGCAACTGTTCGACGGTTGAAGTCGGGATCTTGTATATATGTCGTTCGCGCTGTAAACTCTAATTGCGCGATGCAGGATTTTTGTAACGTCGTCTTTGATGCGTAGTTCGCATGTGGCGATGTAGATGCCGCGACACCTATATTCCCTGGAGGGCCAGGCAGACGTGTATTGCACCCCAGTTTCGCCAGATACGCAATAGGGAGCGAGCTTATTGCCATGTACCGGACACTATTATACAACGTGAAATTTAATTCGTTTGCATCCTATTAAGGGGTCATTGTACTCATCATTATGAACAACTTTCACGATGGGGCCAACCCTGAAATCGCGAAAAAAAATCAGTTGTTACATACATTTATGTTAGCATAGCTCGTTATAATGAAGGGAACAGCAGATATTTCTTTTTCACATTTTATAGTCTATATAGTCTTCTGGATGCATCTGAATAATTCTTGTTTACCTACCAATTTTATTTATAAATAATTCATTATGGTATCTTTTTTTAAATTAATTTTTATTGTCTCGTCTCAATCAGAGCACCTGCCATTATCTCTTCACTTTGGTTGACTGGTGGTTGGTGGACTGGGATACCTAAGACATGCCGCCTTTGTACCTTATTGAGTGCAAGTTTAAATTAAATAAATAAATCTTAACTAATTTTATAGAGAGAAACATTTGATTTTTTGTAATGGATTAACTCAAAAAATAATTAACCGATTTAAAAAATTATTTCACCTCTAAAAAGCTACATTATCAGCGAGTAACATGGGCTGTATTTTATTGACTTCCACGCGAACAAAGTCGCGGGCAGAAGCTAATAATAAATAAATTGGTAATGAAAACACCGAGTGCATTATTTTTACTACGTAAATACATAACACTTGTCATTTATCCGAGGGCAGGAACAGACTTAACTATTCAAGTAAGATTGGCAGTCATAATTATAAGTAACGAACACTAAAGATGCGATACGATTAAAGGAACTACCAACTCATCCTTACATCTGTATTGTAGTGGAAAATTCATGTTAAAGTACATCACATAGATACTTCGTTTATTCTGAAGGTGGGCAACGTCGCAAATAGATGTCAAATATTTCACTATTTTGATTAATTTAGCAATATTACTGTGTGGAAATAAAAAATGTGGCTAACTAGCGAACTAGAATATTGATTACGAAATGCAATAATTAATATCGTAACACCGAATGTTTAGTTTTAGATGTAAAAAAACTATTTGGAAACTTTCCAAATGCGTTTTTTACACCTAAAATGGGTACAACATCAAATTCAATATTATAATTGCAATTCATTATTAATATTCTAGTTCGCTAGTTAGCCACATTTCTCATTTCTATTCAGTAATATTGCTATAAGAATCAAAACAGGTAAATATTTGACAGTTATTTGCGCCGTTGCCAACTTTTAGGAGAAACCCTCTTAAGGGCGCACCGAGCTTATTGCGTTCGTTTGATCCCTTGCTGCATCGTTAATACTTAACCTTTAGTTATGCAAGTAATATGTAAGATATTTAAGGATTCACTCTGTACATCATACACTTTAGAAACACGATAATTTTAGTTCCCCGATAGAAAAAAAATCCAAAATGATCTCTAATAAAAAACAACATTAACCCTTAGTACGACGTCAATACTCCACGGAAGGTCATCAGTTTTTTTTCATAGTATATATTTTTCATTTTTTAAATGTGTATTTGTTTAATAATACGAAGGAAATACCAAAATTTGCGCGCGAACCGCCCATTCTTTATTCCGCTCTATACCATTCATTAGCGGAATAAGCTCGGTGCGCCCTTAACTATGTAATTGAAAGGGAACAGTACCATTAATAAGCGCCTTAATTATTAAGACGCGATTCGATCAGGAAATACATGAATCACCATGTGTTGTGTTAATTACTCGAACGTATTAATTTGATATAAATTACTTACGCGTAAAATTGTGATGATTTAGCGAATGACTAAGATTGTAATTTATCAATGGTACAGTCAGCATGGGCGTACCCAGCTTTTTGCTTAGGGGGGGGAGGTAAATCAGAAATTTCTGATTTGCCTCACATGTTAAACAAAGTTTAATATGGTTATAGAATGAATATTTTTCGTCGCCTATGTTTGGCTCCTTCAAAACCGTCGGCTTGGCTGCTGGCGACCGAGCCCAAGTGCTTGCTAACTGAGTTCGCGTATTTTGTATGATACAACATGTATCATGCAAAATACGCGATTTTCTAAAATTAATGCATATTATAATATTGTAATTGTGAAGGAAGTCTTAACGTGACTCTAAAATAAAAGTAGGCATACAAAATCCAGGGGGGCGGCAGCTGCCCTCCCCTGCCCCCCCGTGGGTACGCCTATGACAGTCAGCATTATCTATACTACTTATATTAGTAGGGAGTTTGTTGCGCCACTTCTTCTTCCCAGCTTAAGCACTAGGAAGTGGTGAAGGGTGGGCGTTTTTGGGGGACTGTCTTATGTAATTTTGACGTTCGAAAAGTGCTGATTCTCAGCCTAGTTTGAATAAATGACTTTTGAATTTTGAATTTTGAATTTTTATATTTTAAAGAGGTATTTGTGAGTTTGTATGTAGGGGGAAATCTTCGGAACTACTGGTTCGATTCCGAAAATTGTTTCACTAATGGGAAGCTACAGTATTTCCGAGTGTAATAGGATAAACAAGAATATTCACGCGGACGAAGTCGCTAGTAACTTATAACTTTTATAAGTGTGCGTTAAACTGAACTTATTCTTCAGGAGAATGAATAAGGGTATTTCTCAATTTTGAATTTATTGTTCAGTTTTTATATCTTCCGGGAACAAATTGATTACTTAGATATATATAAGTACTCATCTGTTCTTCGCAGTTTGTGTTCTCACATTAATTGTTACTGTATGTTAATAAATTGGTTTTATTATTAGGTATATGTTTATATGGTTCCTTCTGGAACAGATCCAAGAATAGGTAGGGGAAAGTAGGGTAATTGGGAACACTTAAATTCTATCGCTCAAAAATAATAGAAAAATGTCACAGACATAATCAACTTTGATTGCAGCATAAACTTTGCTTATCTATCTACTTATTAACGACAATAAAAATCTTAAAAATCAAAGTTTTATTGGAAATGTGAACAAAAACAAAAAACATTGCCGTTCCTTTTTACCCGATAACCTATGGGGTAATTGAGATCATCCCGCGGGGGAACTAGGAACAGTATGGGGTAATTAGGAACGACAACTAAATATAAATAAACCATCTACAATTTCTTTGTGCGGCACATATCGCACACGTAACCTGTACTAGTCTCTCCGGTAGTACATTGTTCATGTGCCCAGTTTTTACAAATGGCGCACATGATCCAATCTTCTTTCGGTGCGCATTCATATTTTTCGTTGCACATTATGCAGTAAAACACCTCCTCGTTTTCATCTCCTTGTAAAGCCTTCTTCAAATTTCTGACTCCTTTAGCTTTGACTTGTGGCTTCTTTTTTATGGTTTTAATGTTCTATATTTGTTTTTTTTTAGTTCGAACTTTTTCTTTTTCAACTTTCCTTGCACTTTGTCTTTCCTGTTTTTCCTCAAGTTGAATTTTGATTGGTGTGCTCGATAAAATCTGAGAATGCTTTTTATTATGTCGTTTATGTGCGTTTCTGCGTAATGTGCCTGTCATTCCTAAAACAAGAACCACTTCAGTTCTTGTTTTAGGAATGATAGGCACATTGATAATTTCGGCAAGAGGCACAGGAGTAGATGGAGGAAGAGTATTAATGGTAACTCTCAAATCGTCGTTATTTTCAGGAATGGAAGTAGCATCCTGTTTTGGTGTTTGATCCTGACTGACAGTGTTCACGGACTCATTCAAACTTTGGTCAGCTGTAGCTTCACGAACATCGCGTTTTTGAGTCTGACTGGTGTGGGATTGGTCAAATGCCCTATATTCAAAGCTGTCTTTAAATTTGTCAGGATCAATAGGATGAATTCCAGTGGCTCTAAATCCACTGACAGCCTTGCTTATGCTAGCTATTTTGTTGTACGCCTTTGTAAAAAGTTTTCCAACCTCGTATTGGCTTATTCATTTGCCAGGATTATTAACTATGCTCATATTCTTCATGCTCACATTCTTAATTGTATGCCATCTACAGTGAACTGATGATTGTAAGATCCGATTGCGAAGATCTTCTATTTGGTATTAGGTTCAATCTTTCTTATGTAATTTCGCGGCATCTAAAACAATTTGTGACGTTGAATCATTTTTACATAATCAACCAGCAGTACTAGGGGTAATTAGGGATGCAAGGGGTAATTAGGAACGTTCCCAATTACCCGCCTGACGTCATTCCCAATTACCCGAAGTAGTCAATATAAATCAAAATGGTCGCCAACCTCAACAGTATTTTTAGTGAACATCAAACCACTTGGGCTTTGATAACAGATAGTAAGTGCATGATAGTAAAGAAATATGGTGCCTTGGAACTAAAAAATATGATATTTACATCTATTATAAAACAAGAAAAAATTATATCAAAAATGCAAGAAAAATTGTTCGACTCACCGTGACAGCGTACGCGCGGCCTTTCCCTCTCACTGTCGTGTACGCACTGAGGGGCGCTGCAAGCGTCCTTTGAAAAGGTGCGGGACGGTGTAGTGCGGGGGGAAGTATTACTTAGCTAGCTGTTCCCAATTACCCGGCGTTCTCAATTACCCTACTCTCCCCTACGTACCAACTTAACATGCTAAAATTGGAAACAAATGAACGCACAATCATTTGTTTCCAGGAATTTTATCAGTAAACCTACTTAATGTTTTTATAATTGTTTTGCTTTAATATAGATAAGTACCTAGTAAATCTGTCAACGAATGGAAACGGAACTTTCGCAAGAACAAAATGAATGCGTTTTGTTTCATCATTCAATAAATTAGACGAACATCAAGAAAATTACTTGATAATCTTGGCAAAAAAGAGTGGAAAAACTGAGGGCGCTACTATCACACTTAGGTCACTTCGAATGGGAAATAAATTGTTAAAATAAATGTGCAACAAAAAACGCAGCTTCATGTGGGTGACTCAAATCAAAATCTACTAGCACTTGGCAAAGTAGTGCCATCATCAAAATATTTAGTTTCATTTGCCACCACGTCAGACTCTTTGAACACGCTTTGCATGACGGCAATAGAAGCGGATTTTGTCGACGGAAGAATAGACAAAAGGACAGATATACAATCACAATCTGTCATTTTGTCTAATCTTCCGTCGACAAAAGCCGTAGAAAACCCGTTTTTATGGTTGTCATGGTACACGTGCTGTAGGTAAGTATACCTACCTAGTAGGCTACTTATTCCTTGTTTCCAACCGCGATCAGTGAAGGAAAAATACAATGCATACTCAGGCCGTAATCCACCACGCGGGTCCAGTGCGGGTTATGCTAGCCAATTTAATCCAAAGCAAAAAACACTTAATTCTACTGACGATTGATGTAGGTATAACTATCTACGGATTATGAAGGGGTCAGACGGATCTGAAGGTTGAAATAACCCTGTTTGTGGTCTGTGACGAAGTGTCTAGGTCTGTGTTAGCTAACAGGGTCCATAATTTGGACATAGCTATAAATCTTTTGTAACTTCTACAATACTTTACTTTACTTTTTGACTGCCCCGTTGGTCTCGAGGTCGCTAACGCGATTGCTGAACGTGGGGTTCTGGGTTCGATTCCCGAGTCAGGCAAAGTGTTATTGAGTTTTTCCAAAAGGAATTTCTAAGTAACAGCCCGGAGTTTGGAAGTACACGGTGGTAATTCTAGAAACGTAATTTGTCTACCGATTACTATCAGTACCCGGCATTTGGGTAGGGAGCGCATTGACGCCCGCCCAGGGCGCCAGACATGAAGGGGCCCTACGCGAACCATCGGCCTTTTATTTCCCTAACTTTTCTGTTATTTAACTCTTACTCTCGTTTTTACCCGACTGCGCGACAGCAAAGACGGCTATGTTTTTCTCTACCTTTCTGTACAATTCAAAAAAGTTTAGGTAAGTAGGTACAATTTTCATATGAATAGGCCAAAAAAAAGACTATTGAGCTCGCTCTTGCACCCTGCGTTCTCTGAAGTCTCAATTCTCAAACTTTTCTGCATAAAAAAAATCCTTCCAAGTTTTCCGTGGCGGGGTGCTAAAATTTTTTAGCTCGTTTCGCTTGCTCTTGCATCCTGTATCTTCTTATTCCTCAAACTTTATTACATGAGTCGAAAAGTAACTCTTATTTCTGTATGATAAAATTAACATATCCGATGAGGGTTTTTTTTTCGAGCTCGCTACGCTCGCTCGTGCATTCTGCATTCTCCCTTTTCTGCATAAGTTGTAAATCTTATTAACCTGTATCAATGCACAGGAACAAAAGCAAAAAAATTCGCCCCTCTACTCTCCAAGAGTAGTGAGGGGCGCCACAGAAAGACCGCCTGGGGCGCCTACGCTATTGCTAAAATTGGCACTGCAATTACTCAATAACTACGAACTATTCATTATAAACTAATAAACACGTAGGTACTGTTTACAAACAAAATCTAGTTACTTTCTACAGCATGCCGTGTACCTACTTAGAGGGCAATCATTAGGTACGATGGGTCATTCATATCTTACACTTCATTTGCACACGGGGTAAGCAGAGCTCTGGGCAAAGTCCGCTTTTATAGTAAGTAGATACAGTCAATCACTTTATTGCTTAACCTATTGAACGCTTGGTTTTATATCAATTACCGTGACCCCAGCGCTCAGCTCGTGTCGTATAAAGGGTCATGCAATGAAATAAAATACAAAAAACTAATATAATAGCCTACGTTCTCAGTCGTATAAATACCTACGACTGAGGCGGCACGGGCACGAAAACATTTTGTCGTATTTATCTGACTGGGGCGGTCAATAGGTTTAATTAAAACTTCACTAAGGTTAAAAATATCTGTCACGTTGGTTGAGCAAAAATGGAACTAGAAATTTTATGATGCAAGTGACTTTCAACCTTACAGTGGTAACGCAATTACGTGGTCAAATAAACCTAGTTAGGTAAACCTTAAGTCTACATGATACGTTTATTGTTATTCGTTTAATAATTATTAAGTGCCAATTTTACCAATGAAACTGAATGCGATCAGCACCTCTAAACTGCGTTCAAGAGCTGTCAGTATGTCCTTACAGATTAATTTAGATGTTGGTGTATATTGACCTGTATCTGCGTAATAAAACGCCCTTGCTAGTCAATGAATATAATAATACTTACTCAACTCATTGAGTAGGTAGATAAGTAGGTAGGTATCAAGATTGCTTTTATATTAGGTCATTCCGAAGTTTACAAAACGGGATTCCCAAATATAGGGTTATCGATGATAACCCTATTTAATTTGAAAAGTCTTGACAAAAATCTGGACGTTTTACTTTTTAACATAAGTACCTACTTATAATTTTCATAAATTATTGAACTATTTTGTTTTCTAAAAAACATCCCGAACAATTCCGGACAAATGAAAAAGCCGGAAAACGCCAGAAGCGAGCTCGAACATGTTAGCATTCGTCTCGTATTAGGTTTGATCAATTTGTTCATACAAAAATAGGAATAACTTTGGCGACTGATGCAAGTCATGCAGAAAAAAAGACTGCAAGAGAGAGCGATGCAAGTTTGAAAAACTTTGCACCCCGATTCGGATAGTCAAATTCTCTTTAGACAATTCATGCAGACATGGAAGTTGTTTTGTCGACTTATCCCAAAACATTCTTGACTGTAAGAGAATTCTAGCTGAGCCTTGGTTAAGTTCGACTCTCTTTTGACCATTTCGTAGCATGAATGGTCAAATTGACCTTAGCTAAATATTATTCAAGTTGAAGAAAGCTATATAAATCAAGTGTTATTTAAGTAAGTACCTATCGTTATTAGTTTTAGTCCTATCGCAAAAGACAGAGCTGAAAAGGCCTTCAAACCGGAACACAGCAACGCTGCTACATAAGTAGTTAGGTACCTATATTTTTAAGATTTACGACCTAGCTGCGAACAGAGGGTCTTGTTTGAGTCAGAAACCAATCGGGAAAACCCGAAATACGCACGTGAGATAATGTAGAACAGAGGCATAGGTACCACAGAACAGATAAAAGAGGTCCTCTTTTATCTGTTCTGTGGTACCTACCCTCCGTCTGTCGTCAGTTTACTAAAAGGCCGTTAAGTGAATAAACCTAATTTTGAGCTATGATCTAAGGGGTGGGAAATGATGTCCCTAGAAATTGATTAGACATACGGCTATGTATAATACACCAAAATACTTGATAGCTGTTAAGCTTTCATTCTATGGGTTTTAATGTGTGTTAAGATAAATAAGTAGGTACTATTGTTTTAAATTAAGGTTTTGTGTTTTTGTCATGTTTATCTATTTCAATATGGGACCTGCTACAATACTTAAACACGGCTGGCTGATATACAGCCGTGTAATAGAGTTGTAATAGAATTGTAACCGCTATAGATTTACTTTTGTGTTACAGTTAAATGAAATTTCAAAGTTAAACAGTTAAATCACTAAACCTTCTTTTATAATTGTAAATTAATTGAAATTCAATGAACTGCACTTGTGAAAAAACGTTATTAGACTTCAACTGTCTATGTTATTGTTTAGCTATATGCAAGAAGCGCAGGATCGGTCGTTGTGACGTTGCTTAGTCCCCACGCTTATATGTCCAGCCGTGAACGTATTTCGGCTGAATAATAATGCCTATAATAAGCGCAGTGGGGTAATCCCGGTCAGATGATGGGTAACTAACTCTAAACCAAATAAAACGAACCGCCTAAGGAGATAAAATACGTTTATTTCTTAAAATTTGTCAATAAACCATACGCTGTCGTTACAACCGATATCCTTTACATCTCTTGTATGCATGTTCTTATCTTAGTCAATATACACACCAATATGTACGTTCGCTACATACATTCACAAAACAGAAATGTGGAAAAGGTTTCTTTATGCACTCACTGTGATACAGAGGATAGATGAAACAATTTCAAAATGTATAACGGTAGCAAGCGCAGTTACTAAGCATGAGATTACAAGTGAATTTACATCACACACAGTTATATAGGAGTTTTAGTCGTTATTTTGAATAATCAACGATATGGGGAAGGCCTTTGCCCAACAGTGGGACATTCTAGGCTAAAAAAAAACAATATTCATGTAGGGTAATGAGAAGAGAATGATAATGCGAGACATTATCTGACAGATGAAAATCTGACACAATTCAGTCAATTTTCGCGCGTATGCAAAGTAAACCTTTCCCACGCATATATTTCGCGCATACATTGTTTAGACAAGAAATAGTATAGCATTAAATGCCTTATATATATGCCTTATATAACTAAGTTAAATCTAAAGTCGCCAGGACTTGATCGGTTTATGCTATCACTTGAGGCCTGGCGTAGTTTCAATCCACATTCAAGAGCTTATATCAATTCCGATAAGGTTTACTGAGAATTATTAGTGGTGACAGAGATATCGGTATTTTTCAATTATTTTTAGAGTGTTGTAATGATAGTAGTTCTTCATGTGTGAATAAGGCTTAATATGGTACTTTTACACAGAGTACGCCACTAACTACTCAATAATCATCAAATTAATTTCGTTCGCGCTAATATATCAAAGAAATGCCAACAGAACTTTTTAAGGCAAAAATGTTAAACAAAAACGGACCAACTACTACAAAAGTACCAAATAAAGCGTGGTCGACACGTCATCGACAACTATTCTGCCGCCGTTTAACGCGGTTTGAAACCGCGCTTTCCAATGACATGCATCATTACGTCAAGCCTCAAGCAGAAAATGGTTGTTCTAGACATTTTACACATTTGGATAGAGAATCGGATCATATTTTAATTGTTAATAAAATTTTAATGAAGTATAAGGATTAATTACTTAACTAAGTAGCATCTTACTTTTGATGGTAAACAGGGTAAGTTGAAAAACATGGTCCTACATTTTATTAGCAGTAGGTACATTTACTTGTTAGATTGTAATTTACCATAGCTATCCATCCAAATACGTAAATATCTAAAATAATATCAATAAATCAAGTTTCTATACATGTTTTTACAGTAACCCCTATCATTTTCAATGTTGCCCATTGCCATGTACCGACGCAGAGCGAAAAATAATAATTTATGCTTTTCTCCAACTTTTATTTAATTAAATTTATGTTCAATGCCATCTAGTAGAAGCAAATGGCGTGTCGTTTCACTAAAATGTAAAATAATCGAAGATCGATAAATATTATATCGAAATTGTATCGTCAGATTTATCGACTGTTCGCAGAATAGTCGATACTGTAATCTATTAGTCTGAGTTAAAAAATAAAATTGAAATCGTAAATGTTTCGACTCGATCGAGAAACCGGTGAGTTTTTATCGAATTTCGATATTATAACATTAACAGGGTACGTAAGACAAAATACAAATTTGTTCCATAAGAAAGCCTCTTGCTAAACTATTACAATCCACATGTATACGCATATTTAAATGCTAAATTATAACTAACTGTAGAATTTTTGCGGTTTTTACACTATCTATATAATAATAATAACATATTACAAACTACTAGTGAATATTACTTTACATATTCAATTACTATATTATTATTTATTTATAATAATTATGTTTATACACCTAAACCGAGGGAGAAATTATTTATTAACGAGAAAAACAAAAGAAACTTGTTCACTCTAAGTTAAATCACAAGTATATAGTAGGTACTCTTGCCAGCTTAAAGAAAATGTCTTTAATTTTATATTTTTAAATATGTTTGCGATACACCTATAATACGAAGTATGTATACCTATACAATGTGAAATTTAATTCGTTTGCACCCTTATTAAGGGGTCATTGTACTCATCATTATGAATAACTTTCACTATGGGGCCAAACCTGAAATCGCAAAAAAAATATCGGCTGTTCCCTACATTATAACGAGCTATGCGAACATAAATGTATGGAATAGCTGATTTTTTATTCGCGATTTCAGGGTTGGCCCCATTGTGAAAGTTGTTAATAATGATGAGTACAATGACCCCTTAATACGATGCAAACGAATTAAATTCCACATTGTATATATTTTCAAGTGTAGATAAATGATTAAGCGATATAGTCAACAGTTCCTTTGTATATTATATGCGTTATGTATCTTTACATGTACATAAATAACGTTAGTTAAATCATAGAAACTCGTCCTAATGTATTTTTATTTTAGAAAGGTGCAACGAGCCTTCCGTATAAAATATTGTATATTTGAAAACTCCTGAACTAACTTTGATAAATGTATTTTATTGTTTTTACTGAATTTAAAATAAATCGCGAATTGATGTTACTTGTAGAACATTATCATAGAGGAGTAAATATAGTTTAAATTGCCTTCAAGATACACAAGAAAGAACTTTGAATTAACCAATCTATTATTATAATTTTCTTAAAATTGATTTGAATAAATTTCAAAACGTTAGTGTATATTTTCCTATACAAAATTTATTTTAATACAATTGTTTTAACTAATAATTTACCGGCCGTTGCACCCGCGTTTAAATTCGCTATGATTTTATAACAAACTCTGTTATAATCGCACTATTTCCCTTGTAAGATCGAACAGAGCCTCAAGAATTATTTTAGATTTACTTTAAACTCTGCGCGTCCCTGTTAAGGGAAAACAACGTGAAGGTATATAAAATGGTTTTCATATAGTTTTTTACACTAATGCAGTGTCTATATCGACAGGTGTTTCAGGTGAGACAAAGATAAGTAACAAATGGAGTGACAGATAAGGGACGGAAGCTACCAATATCATTCTGTTCTGACAGACGCATCTTCCTTCTGTGGTACATCTGAAATGCGAATATGCGCACTCCATTCACTATCTACTCTGTACCCATAATACATATTTTATTTGTCGATATTACTGTGCGTTCTATACCCAATCGACAAAAATGTACCTACATTGTTTATACATTTTATTTCCACGAGTTGGGACTCACAGAATGCGGTAATTGTTCTTATAATAACTCTGGACTATTGAATATCGATTTGTGAAGAGCGCCTGGGGAACGTAAATTGATGTACAAGAAAATAAGACAACCGGGCCAACAGATCGTTTTGAAGACCGACGACAATGATTATTCCTTCTTAGTTTTATAAGATTCCGTGTTCGCTTATATTTCTAAATCGTCAATCGTTTGACATACATTCTCGATCCCCAAACTCTATACAAATCATATTTATACATACATTTAAATATTTCATCAACTTTTACTACTATCATTGCACTCACCTCGAATATAAATGCCAGCCTCAGAAATATTCTGTGTTAATCTCGAGATTCTAGGCTTTACAATGTTAACCTTTGCATATTTGGTGTTTTAAAAGTTAATATAGTCAGTGTACATTTTTCATATAATATTTAATTTACGAATATTAATTTCTATAGACCCTAAGTTTTTACACACACATTTCTTTACAAAATACATAATATTTAAGCATGGCAATACTTGAATATTTTCGAAGCTGGCAACCCAGAACTGCGTGCGTAATATACAAAAGAAGAACTCAAGATAAGGATCGTTTCACACAACAGGTTTGCTCGACAATACGAGGGGTAATCGAGCACAGTCGAGTGAATGAAGCCTCGGTGTTTGTCTGTATGTGAAGATTGACCTCCGAAATTACTGAGACACTCAAACGCCTGTTTTGATAAAGTTACAGTTATATATATTGATTTTAATATTTTACAAAGTCTTGTTAAAAGGCTCTTACAGTTTTCAAGATATCCAACTGAATATGACCTCAGTGGTCAAGCAGTAGCATCCGCTTATAATTCAGGTCCAAAACCTGCTTAGATATACAAATATCGCTTAGATACTTGCTATAATATGCAATCTGTATACAGCACCCGGTTCACAGGGCACGAATGAAGCGTACATATATTTAATATATAGTCAAAATTATATATTTAAACGGCGAAACGTTACCATCGTTACCTCACTCCTTATTCCTTCACCTTAAAGCTCGTTCGCATCTTACTGAACAAAAGTTTTTAACTTAAAGAGTAGAACTTAACACTCGACACTAATACTAAACTGTCTTGTTCAACAACTCAATTGTTCATAGTTCCGTATCACTATTATTGCTACGATATCCTGTGCGTCGACCAATGAGGGAAAGCAAGCTAAGTTACGCCTACCAAGCAATTTATTCAGTTCCAATTTCATCGAAGAAGTGTATATTTCTTAGCCTTGAAGCTCATTCTTGGACTGTTTATTAAAAATATGAAAGCAAACAGAAACTTCTAGTTAAACTGTCATTTATTACGAATCACGGGTCTCGAAGACCAATTACACATTATCGTACAATATTGCACCAGAGTTCTACAATCAAATAAAAAACTACAGGATCATTGTATTCGGTGGCTCACGTGGAGCGCTCTGATTGGCTGCTTGTGGGGAGACGTGAGGGGCGCCTCATGGGTCGACGCACGCGCGGGCCGCGTGTGGCGCCGGTGGCGCGAGGGGCGCGTGTGGCGCGCGTGGCGAGTGTGGCGCGTGTGACGCGTGTGCCGCGTGGCGCGTGTGGCGCGTGTGGCGCGTGTGGCGCGTCAGTGCGCGGCGCGGCGCGGCGCGGGCCGCACGCGCGCGGCCGGCGAGGCGCGTCAATACGCGCGCCGGTCTTCCAACTCCGACATCTGGAAGTCACAAGCCTGTTATCAGAACGTTACTTTTAAACTCACTAAAGAGTTTTCAATCCTGGAGGATGGCAGAAAAAAAGACTGGGTTTTCAGCGAATCAACAAATGCAAGGATCTAAATCTGCAAGACATACCCCTTAACCGGGGAGTAAATTTATTTAAATTATATTTTCTCGCTCCCAGTTGGCAGGCAACATCTGAATTGTTAAACGACAGCTAACTTGTAGCAATGTTCACGCTACTTTTACGTCGTAGCCTTCAAACTTTTTAGGCATAGTCGTCATAGCTGTGTTATGTTTTTGTCCTTGTCAAACTTATTGTACCTACCTAGATTATAGGTGATTGATGTGGTTTCCTATAATTAGAAGCGCGCACTAGTATTTGTGTCTGTTCTTGTAATCATGTATATACGTACATAACATACCATCACGCCTATAATCCTGGGGCTCCTACTGAGAAATTCCAGATGGAAAAGGCCAATAACACTTTGCCTGACCTAGGAATCGAACCCAGGACCGAGCTCCATACGATCAGCATTAAACGTATGCGACCACTACACCAACGAGGCCGTCTGTCAAACTTTTTTCTTTTGAACGCGATCAGTACATCTAAACCGCGTCGTGTGTGGTTCGTGTCAATATTACACAACAATGGTGACTTTGACAGCTCTCGAAAGCGGTTTCGATGTGCGGATCGCGTTCAATTTTATTCGTAAAATACGCCATCAGGCGTTGTTATAGTCTGTTGTTTGCCCTCGCTCGCGTGGCGACAAGTAAGCAGTACGCACGTTGGAGTGGCGCGCGCGCTTGTGCGGCGGCGCGGCGGGCGCGTCGGCGTCCGACAGCACCAGCTCGCCGCCCAGCGCGCCCAGCGAGCCGCCGCCGTAGCCGCCGCTGGAACAGGACAACACGGCGTTAGTTACATAAATACCAAACAAAATTACAACAGAATGGAGGTACAATTTGATGGACCGTCGACGCGCGTCGCGCTCTTTCTCGTCGTGCGCTACAGTGAACGACACGCTCCCGCACAGGGCAGCTCGCATCGTAATAGAACTTTGAACTCATTCTTGATTGTGTGAATATTTTGTTCTTATTTGTCGACAAATCCATTTCAACTCCTATTCCTAACCAAACACTGCTTAGATTCGGTCGTTGGACATTGAAGAGCACGGACGCTCCCAATTGCGATTCGTCAATTTTTATTTTATTTTACATTTAGTGAAATGTGCATACATTTTGCAAGTTTGAGCTACAAGCCGGGCATCGAAATCGAACAATGTATTTTTTTTTGTTTTGCTATGGTAGTGACTTTATGTCGCCAAAAAATACACTTAAGCAGTACAAAAGTGGGTCCCTGATCTCAGGCGGGCGATCAAGTGCATATAAAGGAATAATTTCCGCAGGATCCAGTGGCCCCTTGCAAGCTATTCTAGTGAGATCATTTCATACCTTTCAGGGATCTGCTGAAAAGGTCCGCCTAAAGCCTAAAGGCATGAGTGGATCTCATTATAAATCCACACATCTTATATGCTGTATTTACAATTTGTTCGACTAACTTTAAACTATAATACGTGTGTGATTATATGTAGTGCAGTGCGTTTTTTTGCGAGTGCACATTCTTTTTTTAGACATTTTGTGTGAGTCAAGGGTCGCCATAGGTAGTTGATCAACAAAGCATTCCTTTTAGATCTTATGCCATATCCTAAGGGTGCGTCTTCCTAACCATTACCGTGCCACCCGGTCTACTCCTTGATAAACAATGGCCTCTGAAGCCCCATGCAACATAAAGCTCCAGGGGCCAGTGCAAATTTTGGGGTTCATTTGATTTATCGAGTCTGGTTAAACCACGCTGGGATCGGTGCATTACATTCATTCCTATTCCTAACCAAACACTGCTCGAAAGGAGGCCATCTTGTTGTTATATTGGCCTAGATAGAATGTGAAATACAATACAGTAATATGTAACATGGTATGGGAATATATTTAGCTGGATCCGGTTATGCTGAAAAATGATCCTAACATAGTTTAGACAAAGCTAAGCAGATAATAGGATGCTATGGTGATTGGGATGAATCGGTTTCCACACTGGTTCCGTTGTACGCGCCAGGTGAATACGTGAGATGACACATACCCGTAGTACGGCGAGTGCTGGTGTATGACGACGTTGGCGGGCACCTCTTCCTCCTGGATGGACACCAGGTTGCCGCCGGTCGTGCCCACCACGTACTTCTCTGGAAACATAAAAACACTACGTTAGTTTTGCTCATACTTACCAGCGCCTTCTTCGTATGTAATCAAAGACGACTGAGAAATTATATCAGAGCAGCAGCACAGATGAATACAGATGGGACACTCCACATATTAGGTATGAAGCTAGTCGCAGCGGGCTCGACTTGTCGAATTCAGTGGGCGTAACGTAATCAGAAGATATGAGTTACGCGATAGAAAGAGAGGCAAGTTCTAATTGTAGGTAATTAGCGCTGCGCGACCTAAATTGCACTTTATTGTGTCATAGCAAGAGTCCCTTTTTAGGGTTCCGTAGTAAACAAGGAATCCTTATAGTTTCGCCATGTTCGTCCGTGGCTTATGGGAGTAACAAAAATTAGCTGTTCCCTACATTTATGTTCGGATATCTCGTCGAAATGTAGGGAACAACAGATTTTTGTTTTTCGCGACTTCAGCGTTGCTCTAGTGAAAGTTGTTCATAATAATGAGTACAATGACCCCTTAAGAGGTTTAGGGTAAACAAAAACTAAGGTTGTATAACGAAATTAAAAGGAAAACTATCAGAGCTAAGTAGGCTGTACATAGGTTAACGAGTAATAATCAACTAACTTAAATTTGCAGTTTGAAAAATATGATCTCCCATACATTCCGAATGGGAGAAAATGTTTTTCAACTGCAATGTTAAGTTTGTTCTTGGGATAAATTCATCGCAACTACGGAACACTTCATTGTGCCTGTACATGCACTTGGCCGGGACTCGGAGTGACCCATCTGTACTAATGTGTGGTAATTTCCCTACGATCATTATTTGGACTTTACTGATAATAAGTCTGGAATGTTTCAAAAAGCCTCCACGAGTAACGATATTATGTATTTAATTGCCAGGCCCCGGGCCCCTTGCCTACCTTCCCGCTCGCCGCCGGCCCCGTTGGTGACGACGGTGATCTGGTGGCCCGCCATGACCAGGCCGCCCGCCGCGCTGTACGCCAGGCCGTGCCCTGCGCGACACAATGATATTGAAACGTTTACGTGGTGAACATTGTGTCTCGTACTATTTTTCTCCTGGACCCTCTCACATAGAGTGTATGAAGGAACTTTGTGTGCTGGCTATGCCTCAACCTATTACTATATTTTGGCTGTTTTTTTTTTTTTTTCATTAATTGTTTATCTGTCATTGAACTGCACATTTCCCACGGGATCGTGACGTCTTGTCAAAAGTATCATGACTCGTATATTTGAATGAAGCTGTTCACTTATACTAAGACACATTTTGCTGTTATAATCTATTCCCTTATATTAGGTATGTATAAACCATGGGGAGATCTTTGCCCAGCAGTGGAACAAAACAAGTTCAATGAACAAAAAAAAACTACTATTATAATTAATTATTAACCGTTACAGTAAATAAATCTTTGCGTTTTTTTTGCGTTTTTTATTACTTTCAGTCGTCTAGATCACGACCCAAGGACAACAGTAGCTAGGTGTCTAATTCAATCTGTCACAACAAAATAAGTAGAGTTGTGTGTAGGTGTGTGGCAGGCGGTACATACCGGGAGAGCCGGGCGCACTCTGGCTGACCCCGCTGCGCTGCGGGAACAGATACTGCGTCGACTGACTGTTATTGCTGCTCAGCCGCTGCTGGCTCGTCTGGGAACATACACATTCTCGTTAAATATTGTTGAATGTTTCAGTTTTTTAGAGACATCTGAAATGGTTTTCAATTACTTTAGTATTCAATTTCATACTAATCCGTCCATCCACCAATCCGCACTGGGCCCGCGTGGTGGATTATGGCCCACTCCCTCTCACAGAGAGGAGGCCTGGGTCCCAGCAGTGGGATCATTATAGGCTGATTATGACTAATCCGTCTACACGTTCTCAGAAACCGACTAAGTAGTCATCGTGTATTGGAGAACAGTCTTCCATAATCTCCTTCAAATCATACCCCACTGAGCGTGACTCCATATACTGCGCCACTTCTTGCTATTATAATAAAGAAGGTATGCTCGTCACCTCTCTGCCGAGCGGCTGGTCCTGCTCCTCGGGCGGGAACAGGTCCGGCGTGGGCTCGCGCGACAGCTCCTCGGGCGTCACCAGCCCCGACACGCCCACCTGCGACGGCGACGTCGGCGCGCTCCTGTAACACAACAGGAGTGTCAGTTACCAAGAACTTACAGCAGGTTGTATCGAGGCGCTCACTGGCGCAGGGGAAGAGCAGGAATGTCGGTACCTCGAGTTAAAGTACGCTCACACGGGCAACTAAAATTGCACAGTTATTTGAAATAGTTACAATGTTGAAGTCGGTCAGTCAGAAACATGACGCTATTTTATACCAAAACATCATAGTTAACAAAAATTCCCAAAAATAATTCAATTTCTTTTGCCCGTGTTAGCGCATTTAAAAATAAAACCAGACACTGGTTTCAACTCTCACATTTAGATCTGCATGGCCCAACAGGGACAATGGATCCAAATGTGAGCATTCAGGTCAACCAGGCAAACATTTGGCATCAATGTTGGCTTGGTTTGTCAAGGACGGTTGTGATGCAAGGAAAGAAATTTCAACACTACAAAATTACAAAACTGACTAGCCAAACCAAAAGAGGATAAGATTACACCAGAATGCGCCTCGACACAACGCTGATTTGCCAAGAGCATCTTTGATAAACAATTCCGGCCGTTACCTCTCTGTATGCCCCACATTTAGGGTAATATTCGTGATTGATTTAAAACGTCTGTTTCTGCTTAAAACTAAGCTCGATCCTGTTCGGATATGGTTATGGTTTTTTCTTGACTTTCGATCTGGCAACAACTTTACTCGCAAAGCACCTGCCGAGAGAGGAAACTAAAATACTAGTTCCTTTAAATCTAACTAAAACTCTGGCCTACGGAGAAAATATTTAACTAGTCCGTCATCTTACCAGTGACCGGAAACTTTGGACTTTCGCTTTCAATTGAAGGAGGTAGCACAGCGGTGATTACCTGAACACGTCGCATGATAAGTATAGTCCATACACTCCGATGGTTTAGGTAGTTACTTAAAGGTAAACAAAAAAAAAACACGTGACGAGAGAGCTGTCAAAGGCGTCTGGTTAATCGACCAAACATAATACCTGTCACTTCAGTTGTCATGCTACGTAACAGTTGTACTCTTCAATTTAGCAGCATTATAATTAAT
Source organism: Agrochola circellaris (assembly GCA_914767755.1). Classification (NCBI taxonomy): domain Eukaryota; kingdom Metazoa; phylum Arthropoda; class Insecta; order Lepidoptera; family Noctuidae; genus Agrochola; species Agrochola circellaris. Next base: position 1,946,090 of record OU611848.1, read on the forward strand.
TAAGGTTTAGAGAACCTTTTGGGCTTTTCATAAAGGGCAGATTACAAAACATTATTATTATAAATCTAACAAAACAAATTTTCTCAAGCAGAACATCTACGAAGAGTTGTTTAGTATACGTATTTTTAAATAAGAAACTCATCTATAAAAAAACCCTTTTTACTATTTGTTTACCTTAAGTTAATTACGCAAACCGATAGACAGCGGCGTCGCCCGCGTGGGCCCTAATTCTTTTTCTAAAATAAAGTTACTTCTTGTAACATCAGTTATTTGCCAGTCGTTCAAATCTTCTCGATTTTTAAATGGATTGCATCCATTGACCTGCCATACAACATGGGAATCTGCAGCAATCCCTTTCTCTCTGGAAATCCAAGCTGTTTCATCTCCAAGATTTAGAACCAATCATACCTGGAGGACAGTCCAAAGGGTGCACGGAACTGCACGCCGCGCGGGCGTCGTGGGCGGAAGGCCAGCTCGATGAGCTTGCCCTCGCTCTGAGGGTCGATGCGCCAGAAGCTGCCTTTGCCTGGCTCCTCCTGGCTGCGGGGGACTTTGATGAAGTATCTGGAAGTTGAGAGGGTAGGTGTGTGAGTACTCCAGTGAGACTGGCTATTAAATTGAAATCACAGATGATTAAGTTGCAGAAAATCATCTCGTTTAGTTTACCTGATCATAAATATGTCATATGATCGACTTGACACTACTTTACACAAAGCAATTGTTTTCATTTATACTGTGCCTACGAACTGTTGGTTGTCAAATATTTAGAAAGATATGATTTCTAAATATTTGACAACCAACAGTTCGTGCATATCTTTTGTTGGAAATTCCAAATAACTGCTTACTGCTGCACCCAAAGATTGAGCTGAGCCAGTTAATCATTCCAAATATGATATGACTGCCTCATGGCACACTATTTTATACCGAATTCTGGTGTTATGAGAACGTCATTTTATTTTAATAGACTTACCTATTGAGCGACAAATTGTGACGAATAGAGTTCTGCCACCCCTTATCAGCGGTGCGGTAGTAGGGGTAATGCTTGGTGATGTAGCTGTAGATGCCGCTGAGCGTGAGCTGCTTGTCGGGCGCGGAGGCCACAGCCTGCACGATGAGCTGTGCGTAACTGTACGGAGGTTTGGCATCGTCGCGCGGCTCCCGAACATCGCGGGACTCGCGAACGTCGCGCGTACTGCCGTAACCTGAGTCTGAGTTTGAGGATGATGCCTGGAACAGTTTCTGGATATTAACAATATTTACATGTCAATGGATACAATCATTTATTTTTTTAATGGTGGATGTGTAAAAATATATTTCTGTTTAGGGGATGAACCATTGAGTTTCCTGGGCTACCCTGACGGTTTCGCCTTAACCTCTTCAGCTAAAAAGCTACCCGTGTTTGTGCTGAAGTGGGTTCACGACAATAGTGTAACGCGTATAAAAGGATCCCAGGATCATTAGCTCAAGTACGCTATTTTGCCGTTTGAACTGTTGCACCAATATTAATATTTATTTGCCGTTCTTGGCTATTCCTACATTTTTCTAATCTGAGTAATAGTTGCTGAATCCGGTGAATAACGTATCTGAGACTAACCAAGATTCCTTGTTTCGGAGTTTTTCTGGTTGGCTGCCAGTATGCAGTCTGGGCTATATTGGGTGAGCCTAGGCACCAGATAAATGTTCTAATCATTTTTACGTGCATGTACTCACCACAGTTTCTATAGATTTGGGCTGCGTAGTGGGCCACGAGACTGAGGTCGGCGTGTCTTCGGCCTAACTTATCCAATAGTAATGTATACTCCCAGTAGTTTCGTTAGACTTGAGCCGCGCATGGTCAGCGAGGGCCGCGTAGTCGGCTACGATGGCGAGGTCGCCGTGTCTTCACTGTTCCAATAATAATGTATACTCACAGCAGTTCCATTAGACTAGGGTCGCGCGAGGTACCATCGAGGGCCGCGTAGTGGGCCACGAGGCCGAGGTCGCCAGGTCTTCGGCCTAACAGTTCGAATAGTAATGTATACTCACAGCAGTTCCATTAGTGTTGGACCACGCGTAGTCAGCGAGGGCCGCGTAGTGGGTCACGAGGCTGAGATCGGCGTGGCGTCGGCCTAACTGTTCGAATAGTAATGTATACTCACAGCTGTTCCATTAGAGTTGGGCCGGGCATGGTCGGCGAGGGCCGCGTAGTGCGCGACGAGGCCGAGGTCGGCGTGTCTTCGGCCGGAGGAGCCGGCGCCGCGCGGCGACGTTGGACAGCTGTTCGCTGCACTTATTGTTCCTGAAACATTATAATTTATAGGTAATTTGTGTCAGTTGAGATAAGGTTTTGCTCGATCGCTCTGGAAATATGAGAGAAGTTTGTAAAAGGTAAGACGAACTGCAAGTATAATGAAAAGGGTTAGTTTAACATGTAATAACTAAGGCCCGCTTGCACCACAAAACACTAAATGCATTTACCGCCAAACATATTTAAAACATCATTGTCTCTGACATCGTGAAACGATTACGACGAAAGGTACAGAGATATGATGATGCGCAAGCGGGCCTAAATGTCTAAAAGGGGTAGGAAAACTAACTTTTTTTTAAACAACTTAAAATGCTCGCCGTTTACTATTAGAATTATCTCTATTCAAGTATCATAACTCAAAAATGATTAGTAAGACTTACAACTATATTAGTAAAAACTAGTATGACACTTCACAAAAACACACTAAACATAATAAATATGGCGTTCCACAGGGAAGTGTGCTAGGCCCAATATTATTCCTCATTTATATAAATGACATCATAAAAATAACTAACCATAAATGCGTATTATTTGCTGACGATATTTCTATTATAGTGACATCTAATAAAAAACTAAATACCATTTCAGAACATGAACTAGACATTAATAATACAATTGACAAATTATTGCATTGGCTTGACATTAACCATTTGATGATAAATTTTGACAAATCCGTTTACATTCAATTTAATCGATCAAATAATTCCAAAAATTACATTAAACTCAATATTAATAAAATCAATGAAGTAACGCGTACCAGATTTTTAGGTGTAGTAATAGACAAAGACATTAACTGGAAAGAGCACATAGACAATGTTAGCACTAAAATTAATAAATTTGTTTATGCATTAAAACAAGTAAAAAATGTAACTAATATAAAAACTGCTGTAATGTCATACCACGCGTACGTTGAATCGTTGTTACGTTATGGACTTATAATGTGGGGTAACAGCACTGACTTCCAAAGAGCATTCATCGCTCAAAAAAAGTGCATGAGAGCAATTTGTGGACTTTAAGCCCGACGACTCATGTCGACCAATATTTAAAAAACTTGGATTGTTACCGTTACCGTCGCTTTACATTTACGAAATATGTGTGTTTGTTATGAAAAATAAGCTACTATTTCAGACTGCAAATGATGTCAATCCTCGGAACCGACGAGATCCATATAAACTAGTGTTAAATGATTTGCCTAGACTGTCTAAATACAATAGTAACTGCTTGGCAATGTGTGTGAGCATTTATAATAAAATACCAAGGCGTTTCAAAGCTTTAAATACAAAATTATTTAAATTTAAATTTCATAAGTGGTTACTCGAGTGTAGTTTTTATAGTTTAAAAGAATTTGTAGACAAAAAATGTTGATGTTTTTTTTTTTTTTTTAATATTGTTGCTTAACTTGTCTTTAAAATTTTGCATGCTATGTTTTATCCTAGCTAAACATGCTTGTGCCTCAATTTGTATTTAACACCCTTGTATACGATGTTTTACGCAAATAAATATTAAAAAAAAATTAAAAATAAACAAATAGTAGTGGATCACCGTTGTGGCAACCCATGTGTGATGGCTCAACAGCGACCCACGAAAACACAGTCTAGGCGACTTGAAATCATGCTTAGGATACTGTTGGAGCTGCTCCACACCCTGCACACCCTGGAAGCGCACATATTGCGCATGGTTGTGTAAAAAAAATCTACATGCGCATCCGCGAACATCCACGACGCACTACAGAAGCGGGGCAAGCCCACCAGCATCCAAAACGCGTTATTATACTGAACGCGGAGAGCGTTGTACGATCTTTGCTTATATCTAGCCCACAGGCTGCTCGTGTGAAAAGACGTGCAGTAGGCTCGAAAGAACGTTATCTTAACAAGAAGTGAGCATCGTTCAAACCTGCGAGCCAGCATGTTCGCTCTAACCGACAACGCTCTCCGCTCCCGTTCAATGTCGTCATCGCCTTTGAGATTGGGAGTTAATATATGACCTAGATACTTATTGTCTTCTTCGTTTTAGTTGTATTATTTGACATGCTATGATTTAAGCACATACAAAAGATTTGCGCACTTTCTACTTCGTATATCTATCTATCCGGAATGTCCTTGCAAAAAAACTGTAGAACGGTTTTACCTGTAGGCGAAGGCGCCGGGCTACGTCCGTCGCTGTCAGTGGGGATAGTGATGCGGAGAGGCGGCATCTGAGCGGAGCTGCCTCCCGCTCCGCCACCACTCTCCTCCACCAGCGACTGGAACTCCAACCGAATGTTCGTGGAAGGGAAGCGTAGTGTGCATCTGAAAAGTAAAGAAATAATTACGTTAGATTACTGGAGTAATTTTAGGCATAGGCAAAAATGTTAAAAAAACATCACATTAATAATTTTCTCGAGTACCAATATTCGTCGTAACTTGGAAAACTGCCGAGCTAAATAGCATTAAAGGAATTAATTAAATTACGACTATTTAAGTATGAGTTTAAACAATCAATATTTGGCGCCCAGCGTGGGACCTAGTAGGCCCAGGCGGGCGCCAACATTGTCATATCACGACGCCCACATAATTGACTAAACTAATGACGTAATGTTTGAAGTGATATAGGACAGTTAGAACAGGACGGTATACCGCTCATTGGCGCCCGCAGTGCAGTAAATTCAATAACCGGACAGACGCTTGTGACGTAGCTCGTAGCTACTAATGAACTGTTGCCATGGCGACGCTCTGAATGCACTTTAGCTGAACGCTAGGCGAGTCTGTTATGTCTGGTACACAGACGCTTTTAATTTGCACAGAAATTGTGAAAACATAGCTATGACTATGATAGATATTGCAAGTTGCAGACAATATTTGTTTTGACAATAAACTTAGCCCCTCACATTTTAATTTAACTTTGGCATATGCCAACTATACGTAGGTATGTTTATACAATATTAGTTTAGTATTTAGAACAAAAAGGCTATAAGTAGTGTGTATTACAATATGAAGCGGTTGTTATTGTAGACAATAATGGCTGTTTCCATGACCAAGTTTCATTCAATTTCAGAATAGACGCACACGTCTACTCTTCACGTCCTCCTACACGACAATACTCCCACACATACAGACTACCATTCACATCCAGATCAATGCATTCGCTTACAACTCACGCCTGAATGTAGTACGATGAAATGTCGACATTTCTGTTCACTCCAACTTGTTTGTACTATGAATTCAGCACTGCTGCTTACTATAGATTCGGTCCCGCATTTCCACCTCGCAGCCTATTTTAGTTAGCTCTCAACTCCACGTTTAGAACCTTGGCCACATGCATAAGTTAGGTGCTCAAATGTTAGAAGCGTCGCAAATAGAAATAGACTGACCGAAATTTCGCTCTAAAAGATTGCCTTTTAAGACCCAATTTAGAATAGACCAATTTAGGGGAGGAACATTAAAAGGTCGACTCATGCAACATTGTGTTTTATTGGGGGCTTTTAGCACGAAGTATTTTTAAATATAATCCAGAAGTTTAACAAATGAAGAAGGATATTAACTTTTAAGTTAAAATACAATGTATTTATCAGACAGTTTTTAACCCAAACCCATGCTTATTCAGGGAGAAGTTTTCAGGTTTAAAAAAATCTACTATTATAGCCTCCACCGTAGATACGTGTAATGGGAGCTTGAATACGGCCTCCATTATGGGGACTCGGCATGTTAACCGGGGCATCCATCCACGTTTTAGGCCCATATAAATAAATCTGCCGCCATTAACATCCACTGCAGCCATAACGCCTACTACCGTCCCCATATTCAGCATTCTCGGATCCTAAAGTACGTTATATTGCGCGTGTCGCGAATAGCTTTCAAGCTCTCCGTTATTAAAATATGTTTATTCATGAATGGTTTTTTTTGTTAAGTTACACTTATGGCATTCTCATGCTTCATTGATATTTCTGGAATACTAGATTTTTGGTGCCTAGAATATTCCAACGCATGATTAGTGAAACAGATAAAACAAGATCTTTTAAAACACACACATAACATCATGCCTATATTCCCCGAAGGGGTATGCAAAGGTCTACCTATAGTGCACCCACATTTCACCAGTTTCAGTATTTTATCGCACGAAGCGACGCGCCTTTTACTTGTGGTAAACAAGTGTAAAAACACGCTGTGAATGTGTGCGTGAACACGTCAGCACAATAACACACAAACGTACACTTCCGACTTCGCCATTTTCTCGGACAGTATCGAAAACTCCTGCGCTTACACACACGTTCACAGCGTTTGTACACTTGGTGACCACAAGTAAAGCGCGCGTAACTTCGTGAGACAAAAATACTATACTTTTAAGATCTTATATATTTTTACTAGCTTCGGTTAAACAAAACAAAAAAATAAATTGTATAGATATAGATTAAAACCACGATTCTCCCCAAACATAGCATGCCCGACCCACTCGTGTTGCTAACTCCTGAGCAAGTTTATAGGACCTCACGTAGGAACACTAACTAGGTCATAAAACCGATGTGGATGATAAAATAACTTTTTATGTTGAACAGTTGTTCCGCGGGGGACAATAAAAATACCAGACTACGCTATACGGCTCATTATTTTGGATAGATATGGTATTTCTGGAATGGTAAGGTTCTATTGTTATTTTAGTGGTCTGGTTCTGACTTCGGAATAAGACAGTCTTCCCTTTCTGTGGTCAAAGTTGCTTTAAAAAAGCATTTAGGAATACGATTGCGTCAGGTACGCAGCGCCCTAATTGCGTAACACTCTTTCATCAATCACAATCCGAGAGTTTTGAAGGATATTGCTAATCCATTCGTTCATAGGTTTGAAAATTTCATCTGCTCAACAACGCAAACATCGCAATGAACGTGGGTGTACTGTCAAAATGAAACCCATTGCGATCAATTGTCATTTTATGTGTGTCGAGGCTACTTCAGACAGGCTCGACGCGACTCTATTAGAAAAATTTCTATGAAAACTTCATGGAAATCGTTCTACCAGAATCGCATCGCACCGTCGTCGCGGCGTGCCTGTCTGTGAGAGCATTTACGCAATCACCCCGCAGGTGTACACTCTGCAATATCCACTTGAGTAGAATCAGCTCGTTCATTAATATACACTTGAACTTAACTCTTTAGTGTTGTTGTTTGGGTCGTTTTAGTCTTGCATGCTAAACCTGCTACGTAATTTATAAGGGGCCATAATCCGCACATTCTAAATTCTTAATTAAACTATGAAAGAAGTCATTTTACTGCAAATTTGTGTACCTCAATATCAATCTGTCTAGCCTTTTCCCAACTATGTTGGGGTCGGTTCCCAGTCTAACCGGATGCAGTTGAATACCAGTATTTTACATGAAGCGACTGCCTATCTGACCTCCAAAACCCTGTAACTGGGTAATACGACAGCCCTTGGTAAGACTGATTGTCAGACTTTTAGGCTTCTGATGACCCGTAACGACTGTCAAATATCCACGAATGACGGCCGGGACCAACGGCTTAACGTGCTTTCCGAGGCTCGGAGCAGTCTCGGTATGTAAAGATAGTCACTCGTACACGGACCAACACCGGCAAGCGTAGCTTAACCTGATAGATCGACTCATGCGGCTGTTATTACTTAGCCACGAGCTTTCTGTATACTTATTTACCAACAGACTGTTATGTCCAATCTACATTGCACGAAGACAAGTAACATTCACATAACTCCCTCATTTCAAATTCCCCACAGCTCCAATTCCAGCAACGTTTCTGAATATACATACAGCGATCTACATCGCAATTCCTCGGCGCTATTTCATATTAATTTAATTCAAAACCTACATTCTATGCTGGATTAATTTCCTAGAACTCGTAGCTAGGTACACCTCGATCTTTTATTAAGTTCAATCGTGTTCGTCGGTATTTCAAGTAAGGTTGGACGGCTCCCATTTAACTTGTACTTCGCGAGATAGACAGTTACAATTTCAGCTGAGATTGAACTGATAAAGAGAAATGGTTCGAGCGAAATTGATGGTTTATTTTATAGCGTTTGACGTCGCTTTTTCTGGTAGTGTAGCAGTACCTCTAGTACTTGCGCTAACTAAAGAATACTTTTCGATTCTTTGCACTAAGAAAATTCAGCAGTGGCAAGATCGCCTCTTTTTTATTAATAACGACATTGGATTAGGGGTTTCAAGTAATATTTTTCTTGAAGAATGTTCTGTCCAGAATCTCAAAGAATACCAATACCCAATCAAAAGCAGTATTAGTATTTTTTTTTGTTGAGTTTTTTATCCAATAAACTCAGCTTCAACCTACCACAAATACAAATCCCAAATAAACTTTAATTTCTAAATTATTCAATACATTTATTCTGTACTCTACACAAACAACGTGAACAACTAAATCTAAATGTATTCAAAGCATAACAATCCGTGACCCCGCGGTAAAGTTGAGCGCTAAACAAAACAAATACAACTACTACTTCGTTACGTCACGGCAGTACGGTATGCATCAGTTACGTGGAAAAAGTAATAATTCATTTGTGCAGAATAACGAACGTGGATGTTGTATATGCTTTTTTGTTTTGGTTCTAAAACTTTTCATGTATTTCTGGCCTATTTACGAGGTAGGCAGGTACGGTTTTAGCCTTTATCCAAAAGCATACTTATACAGTTTGTTATTATTTATGGAAACCATGCAATCAATAGAATTTTGTTAGTGAGTTTGAGAATATACCTTTGTAAACAAACATAACAGTGTTTAAAACACTGCCATCTGTTAAGAATTTTCTTCAACTTTTCTTTTATAAGTAGTCAAAAGAGGGCGCTACTATACCGACACGCTTAAAACTTTTTACGCATTTTGTTTATCTTTCTATGAGGTAGCTTTCCACAAACACTGCTTTTTGTATTCAAAACAAACATCAAAGACTTTTCATCATTCCAATTTTCTTTCAACGGGCTTCGATGAAAGTCCACCAGCATCGCCCATTGTGTGAACGCAACAAGGAAAATTGACTGTTTACATTACATCCATTCATTGATGTTTTGATAAAGCTTTAATGATAGTAGAGGTCATTGTTTTTTTATTATTATGATCACTACTGAGAGGGCAGAGTACAAATCTTTGTCTGGTATTATATAATTTGATAATAATTTATTTGTCAAAACAACCTTATGTTATAACATTTGATAATATTATTATTATCACGATCCTAACTCTAATTAGTTAGTCACTTTATCCTCTATGGTTCTTCCTCTAACTGTTAGAGGAAGAACCATAGAGGATAAAGTGTATCCAACACGGGCGCTTGTAAGCCAATGTAGCCAATGTTTACAAGAAGTGACGTCACTGCATAAATGGAGACAGGTTTGCATCAAAACAAGATATTTACCTCATTGGAATATGCAACTGGCGTTGTATAATAACACGTTACTGATAAACACTGTTTTTCTAATGCTTTTAGCAAATATTAATAAAAAATGGGTTTATTCCTGACAAATTGTGACCACGTGTTTTGTATACCTAACTCTCTACATGTCTAGTCTGATAACCAATCTTACCAAGGGGTATGATATTACTAAATAACTGGGTAGTGGAGGACAGATAGGCAGACGCTCAATGTTTAGACTGTTCTCATATAATTTGTTTTATTTTATTAAGTGGAATTGTTTTGATTTTAAGTATTTTACTTTCTCTCTACTCTTACACACGGTGTCTACATCTCGTTTTATCTTCTGTCCTATCGCAGGTATGCTGGAAGAGATTTCTTTAGAAAAAAGCATCACCTTTGTATGTATTTGTCTGTTCTTTTCTCCTTGTCTGTTAATATATGTGTGTACATAAATGGTTAAATAAATAAATCGTTGGGAAAAGGCTAGGCATGATGCTGATGAACTCTCTATAAGTCCCAGAAACTGGGAACACTCAAAGTCTTTCAGGTTCAAGTGGAGCAGCCATTTGCCGAAAGCTGTAGGAAGACAAGGTAGTAACGCAATGGGTGCCATCATGTCAGACTTAGGAGAAGCTGGCGTGATCACTTGGTAGCGTCTAAGACAATTAAGCAAAAAAAGGCAACACGTAGTGTATGGGGGAGACATTTTCCCACAGCAGTGGCATAGCAGTGGATAGCATCATAGATTAAAAGGAAATTACTAACACATGGCAATAAGATACCACGTGCTTATGAGGCAGAAAAACAAAGCATAAAAAACGGACCCACCTAGTTTTGTTTACATCGCAAATAAAACAAAATTAATACAAATAATTTCAAGCGTTCTTTTCCGTAGGTAACGTAAAACATTAATTTTAAAAATTCTTATAAGAAATATACCTACTTAAGCACATTTCCAAGTAGCAACACTTGTTTACTGCCAACAAAGTGCAGCGCCCCATTTCTGTATTTACAGGCGCCGTAACGTCGTTCCGTAGATAAACACTAGGTATCGATTTTATGGCAACCCCCGAGCAGCGCGCACCGTGCAGGGTGCATGCTCGCCGCTTCGGGGAAACGCCTGATCGCTATTTCATTTGGATTGGAATGAAAATTATTGGAATAACCGATTCTTTGAACAGATAGAAACGATGTGTTTTTAATGTTTCTGTGAAAATTTAATGGAAAACGGTCATCATTGTTGTAGAGCCGACCGGTGACCGAATTAGGTCACAGTTCGGCTAATGTCAATTCGTGCACCAAGTCTTCTACAAATGTACTTCGGTCAGCTACCAAATTTCTGTAAACATGTTGTTATATTAAACCGGATAGAAAACACGTCCAATCACAGCGGCTGATAGGATTCCCTGAACATAAACATGAACAAACAATAAAAGTATCGACATATGAATTTGCGGCGCTTATCAGACTGATAATATACAAACTGTTATCAGCCAGTGACAACAGTGTGTACGTTTTTGGCGTTACGATAATGTAAACACTAGCTAAAAATGTGTAAAGGGGAGGTGTACTCAACCAGTTTGTAGGGGGAGATGAATAAGGATGGCGCTTATTATAAAAGGCGTTTAGAAAGGAAGCACTTAGCTTTCAGTAGTTTTCGTTCGCTGTCTACTTATTTTTCATGCAGGACGTTTTTTCTGCTGACTAAGAAAGGAGAATATGATAATAGTGTGCGTTAATTGCCTCGAAAGTCGTCGATGTCTGGGCTGTACAGAAAATACGATATGAAGTCTAGAAATACCTTGCCGTTTACCGAAAATCCGAATAGGTATATGGCAACCATTTGGATGGACCAAATGGCAAGGTACCTACATACAACTACGTCTTCAAGCGAATATGCTTTCGCCTTTGAAATAATCCCAAGACTGATCCACACTGAACAAACAATTCATTGCCACCACCACTATTTTGGTGGAGTTACTAAAGACGATGCTATTTAAGCTCAGAATAGTCTATCCTATCCTACCTTTATGAATCCAGGTGCAAAATATACCTAAGATTGATGACATAATCAGAGCCAAGAAGCCAAAAGGGAGCGTACGAACACAACACGTCCATATAAATCCTTATCACACAGATACAAAGCGTTACTGATACCGTTGTCAACTCCTTATCAGTACAATAACATTGGCGCCGTCGTAACCAAGTGCGAGTACAATTCGCTCATATTATTTCATTCAATGAATTATGTTTTGTATAAATAGAGTTGGAGATAGGGACTTTATTTTAATATTGCGATTTCTAAAGTTGGAGTAGTAGAACAGCAAGTTAGATTAAAGCTAAAGCACAAAATAAAGACGGTAGCTACTTAATGTTCTCAAAAAGGAACACATATCTAACAAGGGTTACAACACAAATATTTGGAGGGAGGGAGGTGCATCGATTTGGGCTGTCTTGACCCTAAAAGCAGGTCGGCTTCAGACAAACAAAAACCTTCTTTTAAAAAGACTGTTCGCCAATTTTGAGGGGACATAACAATCACTACAAGCAAGTGTACAATTAGTTCCGAATTTTGTGACAATAGGGACAATTTTACTATGTTAGAGAATCAATTATAATCGTTGAGGGAGACCAGGGAGAGACCCTTCTGGCACCCGAGATTAATATTATGAATCATCTGCTACGGTATAAGTTTCGATTCGCGACGATACTGCGTATTAGAGCCCTTTCAAGTCCAAAATAAGTCGTCAATTTAGAAACACGCACGTGACCAAAACCTTAACTAACAATCATAAAAACAAATGAGTCTCACGAAAGAAATTACAAAAATATTTAAAGGACCTACCACGCAATCAACTTTTAAATAACCTCGTCCTAAAATTAAAAAAATAAGCTTACCCGACATAACAGAAATAACAAACAAACAAAAGCCGGTAATGTGTTTGTCGCAGCGCCAGCAGCTCGCAAGAAATCAATAGTCACACGCTTGTTTACAAGTCCGTAAGAACCCACGCACATGTGCGATTATCGCTACGACTAAATCGCCGCAGCCGTAATTAGACACGCTATGGTTATTTTAAGGGCTTATGATGTTTTACGAGGTTTTAGAGTTTTGGCAGGAGGTGGTAGTGAAACCAAGACAAGTTTAAATATCCTGTGTCCATTATCCAATGGCATACTTCAAAGTGCATTTTCATTTCACCGTCAGCAGGATCTTCTTTCGATTGAAGTAACTGAATTATGATCATATGTAGAAAGCTATATGGGAACGGTATTACCATCCATTTGAACCCACGTCAAAATTCCCCTTTTTATAAACACAGACAGAACGTCATAACTTCCACCCACTTCTACATCAACAAACAATATCAGATCTAGATATGAAGCCGAAAATCTATAAACATATTTAGAACCACCTACATATCTTGAAATATCACAAAGTTATACATGTATAACAAGACCGTCATCCGAATACGTCTCTTTTAAGATTCTCGGCGATTCAACAATATACTTTTGCTATACGTCATTATTGTAAGGAGCAGATCGGAGCTCAGCGAATTTTGTACTCGCAAAAGACAAGATTGCATACTTGGCAGCTTCCTGCCAAGTATGCAATCTTGTCTTTTGCATGTAAGAAGCTCTTCAGCTTCTTACATGCTTTGGCAGGATAAAAGATACGGAATTACGTTGGATCGAGTGTCTCCTACATCTGTGCATGTTCTTCCAACCCTAATAATATATACGCTTTAGGTCATGGAACAAAAACAAATATATAACAGCATGTCTAACACAAACTACACCTTAAAAACGCAATGCAGCAGTAACTAGTAACACACTACGTTATAACACAAGAATCCGGCCGCTACGGCACGAAACTGCTTAACCTATTTCCCTTGACTGACTTACAACGGCAGCTGCTTCTGACACTACCGATGTATAGTTGGAACAACTTATCTTCCGCCAACCATCAGTTGTGACATAAATAGGGCCAAACTTATCCGAGCACCGCATGCCACCAGCATCCCCTGTCATCGCCAACAAGTTGCCAAACGTTTATAATAAGCACAACCGCTCCAAATTGAAGGAGTTCGCAGTCAGAACACGTTCGCAACCAACAGGTCAACATATTACATAACAGGCGAAAAATAAACTTTATCCTCGACAACACAAAGTAGAAGTTTGCATGGACAGGGAACAGACAAAGTATCGATCGCCAATTTCCCAGCATAACAGGCGTCCTTCACCCCGTGCCCTTTCAGTATAAACCGGCTGAATTACAAAACAGTGTTCGAAGTAAGGAAATGAGACGTGCTGAATACAACATTATTATGTTGTGTTATAGAATATTTTTTTCGTCGTGCAGGAAAATCTCTGGCGAAAATAGATGAGGAGTTTTGGGCGGCAGTCTGATTCAAACGAACTGCCAGAGCTGTTAATATGTCCGTCAATATGTCGATGTATAAATGATTCGGGTCACAACACAAAAAGAAAACGTTTCATTGTGAACTGGAGAGGTAGCTAAGCTTAAAGAAAACGGTTACCAATATTCCTACTCGAACAGTCTTTGTTTATTTAGCTTCTGCACGTATCGAAATATCAACCCTAATAACCAATCACGTTATTGGCAAACTACTGTCTAACATGAACTTTTCAGATATTATTTATCTTCTAAATTTCCTGATATATAATTAACTAATAAGTAGGTGCGGTATCTTATATCTTATTGTTTTTTTTGCCTATTTGTAAATCCTATCTTCTTGGTCTTCAAGAATAATAGGAAAATGTGTATGTCATGAACAGTGTAGTGTAGTGTCTTATTAGTTCTAGTCGTGACATCAGGCTACATAAGCCCTTCAAGCATTGTCCAAAAATAAACACTCATCGCCAAAATCCCGGAACTACTATTCACGTTCATCAGGCTGGTGATATCTTTCGGTCCGTAATCCTACCGCAATACCCTCATTAATCAAGAAGAAAAGAGTATAATTATATTACCCCCAATTCCTCTTGCAAGTCCAACGGAATCAAAAGCTCGATAAAATAAGACAACGTGGTAGTATATTAAAAAAATATCGTAATACGCGCTTTGACGTGGAGTTACTTGTTCGCTGACACCACCCCGTATTACCTATTACCTAAAATCTGAAAGGTTATTATCCAATTGTGTATCTTGGACTTCAGCATCCGAATGCGAAGTCAAACGAGGAGTTAAATCGAGTCTTTTTTCGTTCCACGTGTCTTCAGAACTGAATTAGATTAAAAGATGTGATAAATGAGGTACCACGCAGACCTCAAGCAGTTTTTGATCTTGCCTGTTTACTTTCTTCTTTTCTTGAACCCAAATTGACACAGAACAAGTAAAAATGCTTTACTGCCAATTTCAATAGTAGCGCGCTGCACAACGTATAATTGAACGACTGTATGATATAGATAGACTGGTGACTCATAGTCATAATCGACACACTACCAGGATTATGATGTAGTGAGTTAATCATATGAATACCCCATAATTAAAAGCAACACGGACAAAGTCATGGTCTCCCTACTCCCTAACACTCTAAAGTTTAGTCACTACCCATAGGAAAGAGGGTGTGGGGTTGAAGTCCCAAACAATCTGAGTCACCGTCACACGTATACCAACTTATGCAAATTTTGGGGTAGAATGACAACTTATTCTGAGGGGAAGCTTTGACAAACGAGGTGTTATTTTTCTGCGACCGAGTGGCTGTAATGTAGGGGTATATTTTGAAGTAGACAAATGTGGTCTGATGGGCCTCGTACCAAAAGGGCGTTTTTGGTCCCGTTGTTGTTTATTAACAGTACCTATGTAGGACTAGCAGTATCTTATTACCTCATTCAGACCATAAATTAGTCTTGGAAACCGAAAGAGAATTCTGGAGTATAAGTTTTATTATATCCCTTTACGTAGCTTTTAATTCTATGAACGATATGTTTAATAAAGGTTCTCGTTCGTGTTTATTTCCAGATGAAGCCATACCGATGTTACGGCAACTCCAAAATTGTTCTGAGCAAAATAAAAACATGATTAAAGGAAAGTTTGGAAAAACAACGAAAACAGATGTAGCAATTACGTACTGTGTCGCAATTTCGAGACTGAAACTTTGTTGTTTTGTCTGAGGGAAACCATGTTTATTTGTATACTAGCTTCTGCCCGCGACTTCGTACCTACGCGTTGAAGTCGTAAGACACCACAATAAACTAAAATAACAGCCACATTTCCCGCGTGCGTACTTTTTGACTTTTTTGAAATTTGACGCCTGTTTTGAAGTTTCTTGCATTCTCAGACAAAACTTTAAGAGGTTACTTACCTCGAGAATGTAAAATAATATTTATGGCTCGTCTTTCTCGAATGTATGGATATTTCTTAACTCAAAGTTAGAAGGAAATATTTATGTGATATAATTGTTGTTCATATTTTCGGTTTTCGTCCATTAACGTCGACTATTAAACGTGGCCCCAATAAGCGATAAAAGCCCAATATTGCCATTTTCTTATACTACAATACTTGCTAAAGTTTACTAATATCGGAGCGAGAACGTGTGGCTTCCGGCTTCACATTGGCACTACCGGCCGAATGAAGCTTTAGGTAGGATACATACACATTGGCAATTTATCACGTGAGCGTTCAGCTTCCAGTGAAGCTCAACATTTGCAAGAATCGTCGTCGAGCATGCGTCAAAAATGATAGGCGGTTGGCCCCCAGTGTGTACGCACTCTAAGGCCCTCTGTACACACACGTTTTTCTTGCCGTAAAAAACTACGGTTGATTCGCCGTGTGTAGGCAAGGCACGGTCGTCAGTCAGTGTTGTATGGATCACTGGAAGCTTGTTGAAAGATTTTTTTTTTCTACGGCGCGGTTTATACGCCGCAACGTAAAGCAACCGTGCCGTGTACTAAGGCCCTAACACTTTTATCAGAAAATGTTTGCTCAGAATATTTTCCCTTCGCCGGGCTCTCATAGAATACTTAATTAAGCGTGTAACATGTATTAGGAACACGTGCGTGCGGGCAGTAGGTACGCCCTCAAGGCGAGTAATACTTCCATGAAAGCGAAGAGGGATTACTGAGAAATACTTTCATTACAAGTTAAGTTTAACTGTTCTCTTATACATGTATAAAAGGAAGGATATAATATTGAAAATGGCTGAGAGCTTTCATAAAACTCACCCTCACAGTTTTATTTCTGTCAAGGTATGAATCAGTGGAGCATCTAATTCGGAACAGAGTAAGCATTCAGTCATACCCCGGCGAACAATGGCGTGAAGATGAGGGGATTAGCAGAAATGGGTCAGAGGTAGACATAGGTCGCATAGTGCACCCCTAGTGGTAGAGTGGTCCTCTTGCCAACACAAGCAAGAGAGGCTTATATTTCGCTACACCGATCAATCTTTGCCGGAATTATGCTCTTGTAATCGGACTTGGTAGATGGATTGATGGTTAATGATCGTTATTCCGAAGGAAGATACTCTTCAGCTACCTAGTTCCTGAAGTGGATGTTTCCTTAGACGGATAATATTCTAGAGATTGTTTTTATTCTTTACGTAGCCAAAAGAAAATCTCCTGCCATCATGACGAGGCGTTTCTCCATTAAGTCGACAACGTAGTATAGTTTGAGGAAAAAAATTATTCTAGAGAAAAACTTGTCTGAATGGATGTCGACTGTCTAGCAAGCGACTTGAGTTTTTTTATTTCTTCCTATATTTTAAAGCGCCCAGACGAATTGGAGATTGTACCTATGTTTTTTTTTACCCTATTAATCAAATTCGTCAGTTCAAAACTTAGCAAAAAAATACATGAGAACTTTTAAGCTGCCTGATCACCTGAAAATTACGTTGGTTGGTACCTACACTCGGGATACCTCATAGGCTAAATTTAAGTTGCTGCATCACCGACTTTATGACAGCTTTAAGCCTTTCTAGCCATTCAAGGATAGGTACTACATACTTTTGCCAAAATCAACCAGCAAAACCTCCCCTTCAAAACCACCAACATACCTGCAACAAACAAAAACGCATACATTAACAATTGACCTGGGTTAAAACACAGCACCCTACTCAAATCTCCCCAAGTAACCTACAAACGAAATATTTTGCGACTACACGCCACGCCGGTTGGCAACAGGAAGCCAGGGGGTGCCTGAAGTGCGGGGGGTGGAGTTGGTGACGTCAGCGCGGTCGTCGCCCTCCAAGGTCACGCCTCCCAAAGACGCCACCCCCAGCCAGACTGCGTTACCCACGCGGCATGATGCCGGGGTTATGTTGCCGAGTTTATGTTTAGTGGAACACGCTGTCGGCTGAATGTTTGATGAGCTAAGTACAGAGGATGTGTTCAGTGGTTAAATAAAACTACCTTGAATTAGATTCTTGTGGATTTACTGAAGCTGTAGCAACTATCGGAAAGCCCATAGATTTGGCAAATAATGATAGGCAACAACATTTTTGGAGTCTATGAAATTATAATAACGTCATACTCATGGCAAGGACTTCATAATATCTCAGCCTTATCAATTTATCATAAAAAACCGGCCAAATACATGTCAGACCACGCACAATGAAGGGTTCCGTAGTTGGGATGAATTTATCTCAAGAACAAACTTAACTGGTCGATTATTACTCGTTAACTTGTAAAGCCTACTTAGCTGTGATAGTTTTCCTTTTAATTTTGTTATATATACTGCTGATTTTGCCGTGAATTTTTTCACATATCCAAAGCCAACCATTTAGCTGGCAGGGGGGGGGGGGGGGGCACTTGACTCTAACAAAAATTTACACTTTAAAGCTTAATATTTCGCGAACGGATGCCTAAATCCAAAAATGGTTTAAAAAAAACTCACAATATTTTTGAACGTCCTTTCCAACGATACCCCACACTATGGGATAGACAAGAAAAAAAAACATCCCAGTTTACGGGTAGGGGAGGTACCCTAAAAATATATTTTTCTTGATTTTATTTTACCACTTTGTCGGCGTAATTAATATGTATACCCATGCTAAATTACAGCTTTCTAATACTCACTGTCTTTGAGCTAAGCCGCGGTCAGACAGATAGATGGACGGGCATAGCGAAACTATAAGGGTTGCTTGTTTACTACGGAACCCTAAAAAAGACGCATGAATTTAAACGCATCACAAAATTCTTTAACGCAAAGAACGATCCCTATTTCGGAAACCCGTGAAAAATCTCTACCATCTTCGAAAATTACGTCAGCACCGCTCCAGTAATCGAATTGACATTATCGCGTCGATTCCCAATCGGGCCATCACAGTTTCTGCCGAATAAAGAACCTGTTACTGGAGAAATTTATAGTTTTCCGATGTAAATGTCGTTCAATCCGAACCTTGGCCTGAAACACACGCACTTGAAATGTATCTGACGAAAAAATTCGGAACACGCAATGATACATTTTTAATGACTGTATCAGTGTATTTTATGGGTTATTATAATTTATGATAATGGAGACAGTGTATGAACTGCAGACAAGAAGCGTAGTTGCTTACAAAGACACTCTAATTTTAAGCTAAATCTTCTGGACCATCATGCCTTATGGAGACGGTCTGTCAACAATAAACAGAGGGCCAGATTTGCAGAAGACCTCCATAGTAAACTCCCTACGGAACACATTGAAGACCAGACACAGAAGTCAGAAAACAGAGTAACGTAGTATAACCACCGCCACGCGGGTCTATCTTCAAGATTAAGCATCGCTTAAACTTATAAAAATAAAATCGATCTTAGACATATCAGTTGACCTCGATATTGAACTAAGATCCAGCAACATAGCAATTCAATCGCTTCCTCGATCGCCAATGACCATAAAACCCCATTTGAATCTGCAGACATTCCACAAACAACATAAATATAATCATGATGAACTGTCTTCGCTATCACCCGCAACCAGTAAGGTTGATATAGTTTCAATGTGTGTGCGCGTCGTAGGTACGAGTGAACACTGTGTTTGTGTGCGTTCGATCTGAACCGTCTGTAGCTTTGGATTGCCGCAATATTGTAATGCTTTCTTGTGAGGGTTGACGTTTCTGCTATCCTTTTTATTCTTGATTGATCACAGATTCTTTACAAGAAACATAATTTGCTTTAGAGCAGATATTAAAATATTCATTCCGAATACTACGCGCTATTCAAAAGTGAATACTTATTTATCTCCTTTTCACTAACGCCCAGCGAAAATAAGTAAATCTCGTCAAAATTTTCATTTTAAATAACAGTCGAAAAAAAAAACCCGACACAGCCCTACACATACTTTTTACATAGCCAACGTGTTTGTCCATCGCCGTCCCTTAGCCGTATAAATTGAATCCTGTTTGTCCTGCCAGTATAAACACTTCATTTGAAACTCTAATGCTATTTGCTTAGAGCAGACTTTAGTAGGATAGTTAGTTTAAGCCTAGCCTTGGTTTCTGGGTGTTATTCAAGTTTATAGATTTGTGAGCACTGAGATCTGTGCAGCATGTGATGGTACCTACAGATGGTATTGCACATCGTTTTAGATATTGTATTGCAATATTTGTAACACACTACCCCCACTAGTGAAATAACTTGCATTGATGGAGGCGAAAAATGTATGATAATGTGTCATCTCTGAAACAACTTTGGAATGGGGTTGGCAACTGTCAAAGTGGCGCTAATTAGCTTTAACCAAAATAGAAGAATTTTCTAAGGAACATTTGATGTGACATTTGATTCGATTTGACAAGGTCTGCTTTCCTTTCTCGTAAAGATGCACTTCAGTTTCTTTAATTCAACTTTTACCTCACTTCTCCGCCAAGTTGAATACATGTTTTTTCACAACAGTTGTTTTCATATTACTTTAAAAAAACGCAGTCAACAAGGGAAGTCAGAACACAACACAAACTTGACAGGTGAAAGCTATGCTAGCGTCATCTATCTAAAGTTTTCAAAAAGATTTCAAATTGGATTATTTGCAAGACCTGGCCACCACCCCAATCCCGTTGGATGGTAAGCAAATTGAAAACGTTGCATAAGATGAATCACCTTTATCTAGGAGATGAATATTCATATTTGTAGCCTTTTAGATTGTTTAAAACTTATTCCCTTGCAGTCCAAAGTCGTGCTTACGACTTTGAATTTGTCAGGCTGTAAGAAAGAAGTCCTTAGCCTAATGCGTTTTAGTTTGAGTCTTATCTTGTCTAAGGCAAATTAATCTGACTCCAACGAAACGAAATCAAGATTTAAACTTACTTAGTTCAAGTTCCCAAAATGCTTAATCGACTGGGACATCTTAGTTTACCAACATGTTTCAGTCAAAGACAGGACTGTAAGTGAAGTTAGGACTTAATATTTAGGATACAGGATAAACTAAATTAGGTTCCTAATTTAATCCCCAGCTATTAGTCAAACTACTGCTATAATTTAAGTTTGTTACATTATTTTGGTTTGGGATATAGACTAGTCTAGTTTCTCTAAGGATTCATAAAATTTACATTATGTGAAAGTACAAACGCCGCTTTGTCGCTGTAGATCCTTGTGAGACAGAATTTACAAAAGGTTTGTCTGGTCTTACGTTTATTCATCGTGTTTTTATTAATTTATAAGCAATTATGTTAGAATTTTTAGACGACGTACTAAGAAGCATTTTGTGCACTTCTACACTTTAGAAGTGAAAGTTTTTCTTTCCTAATCTAAGTCAAGGGAACCTCCAAAGCCCAGCAGTAATGTAGGATGACCGAAAGCAGTAAAATAGGTTATATTAAAAAAAAAACCCTTGATCATGACATTAAATAAATTTCAGCCAAATAAATTACTTACACGCACGTTACGTAAATCATACTTATTTGCGAAACTGATAACCATGGGTTGCCGACTTGAGTACGTACCTAAACAATGCTATGATGGTGACGTCATGACCGTGCCCACGTCACCCTACGTGTGTCAATATGAGTCAATGATTAGTTAAAATCTTACACATATGTAAGCGTTTTGGAAACGCGATGAATAATACATATTCCTCCCGCCTAGAAGCTTTTGATATTCGCGAAAATACCATGAAAGTTGTCAATATTCTGATTGATTGGAAACGGATTACCGATAACAAGCTGAAGCATAAGGATCGAATAATGAAGAAATTCTTGAACATAAAGTGGATGAATTATTGATATTTGAAGTAACAAACGTTTCTAATATTGAAGACAAACAAAATCAGTGATTTCATGAAGTGAACAGTACTCAAACAATCAACAACCTCATTTGTCTAACACGTAACTTTGAGCGCACAACAAACAACATCCTTGCATTCAATGCCTAACGCCCAGAGAAAAAGGCTGGCCACAAAGAAAAATCCGCCATCTTGCAAACAAGAATCTCAAAGGCTAGCAACATCCAATTAAGTCCACGTCAGTGCTACAGACGTCCAAGTGGGAAAAGCTTTCATTGCTTCGATTCCCATCGTTGCGAACTTTGAAGCTTGGAAAGCAAACGTTATTGATTGCGAAATAGGAACCGAAATATCTACCTTTCTGTTAGACTTGTCAGAATTTCGAAGCAACATCTGAAAGGGAACTTTATAGCTTTGACATGTCCATCTGCACATAGCCTGATATCGAAACTTTGTAACTGTCACACATTTTTCCAGACTTTTTGTGCCTTGTTCTTTATTTAAGGAGGTAACAGAAATAGGGTAGAAGCCTTGTATTTTTAAGCCTCTTACGTCCGTTCTGATTAATGGTCAAAGTTCTGAGACCTAGTGCTTCCCCAGGGAGGAGAAGCCTCATTACGTGAAGACTGCGGATCATAGTTGTGATATTTGTTAGCATTCCTACAGAAAAGGATGTTATTATGAACGTTTCTTTTATTTTATTAAAAAAATAGGCTGTTGATTATTATATTTCCTTTTTATCTTTCTAATCTATCTGTAATTGAATCTGGAAACTCGGGAGTTTTTCTGGACATAACAGTAGATGCCAAACTTCAGTGGGGCCCACATATATCGAGCCGAGCGGGAAGGCTCAGTTTGCCGCCTACGCCGTGAGGAAAGTAAGACAATACAGCTCGATTAGTCTATTTTAGTTATTTTCATAGCGTTATGTCCTACTGTCTTCTGCTGTGGGGCAAAGCTGCTGATATTCAAAACATATTTGTCCTTCAAAATTGAACTGTTCGAGCAATTTACCAGCGGTGCCAGAGTTTCTCTAAGAGATTTTTTCAAAGATATTGGTATCCTCACAGTGGCATCTCAATTCATCTTCGCCAACATCTTATATATTAGGCAAAATAAACACTTATACACTAAAAACAGTGATTTTCACAATGATAACACTAGAAATAAGGACAAACTACGAGCTCCCTTTCACCGGCTACATAAGGTTCATAACTCATTTGTTGGGCTTGGTATAACCTTTTATAACAAGCTACTCTCTTCTTTGCTAGATTTGCCTTTTAATGCGTTTAAAACGAAAGTAAAATCCAACCTTTGGTCAAATGCATACTATTCTATCTACGACTACTTAAATGATAAGAATAGTTGGTCGCTGTGATTAACTCAAGACAATGTTTATGTTCTGTACTGTTATATGAGTTTATATTATAATTTTTTATTTTATTTGACTATATAAGACAAGTTATTTTAATTTATTGTTGACATAATCTACTCATTACAATGTTTTTTTTTATGAGTTGTATTGCAATATGTGGTTAGCTAGTGACTCGACAACTGATCATATTTTTTTTTTTTGCCTGAGCAACCTGCAGCTAGTTCGTCATGCTCCCTTAGATGTCACTGCGTGCGGTAGCGTCGGGGTGACTGGTCGTCTTGCTGATAATGGTTTTATTATTGTTATTAGTCATTTACTGTTTATTATTTTACCTCGATGGTCCTAGTTTATCATTTATTACTTCCAGTTACAGCTTTATGTAAGCAGGCACGCCCTTTATGCCTGGAGGCTTTTATTTAGATATTTAGTTCTGTTTACGTTTAGTTTTTTTTTCTGCCTGAGTATAGTTCTCGATGATTTTCGTTGGTATATTGGCGTGTGCTAGCTGACATATGGCTAATGATTTAAATTATGTTTTGGGTAAGTAATTTAATTTGCATATAGAATCTTTTTTTTTAATTCTAAGTGAACGCAGACAGCTGTGCCGCTGGGGAGTTTGTTGCGCCACTTCTTCTTCCCAGCTAACGCACTAGGAAGTGGTGAAGGGCGGGCGTTTTGGGGGACTGTCTTATGTAATTTTGACGTTCGAAAAGTGCTGATTCTCAGCCTAGTTTGAATAAATGACTTTTGAATTTTAATATGCTTCCTATGAGAAGGTCTTATCATTGAAATTGAAATGAAAGATTCTATTGTATTTTTTTTTTTTTTATCAAATACATTTCTTTCAAAACAGTTGGTCATTGTTATGGTGGAGTAAATAAATACTGTCGTCAAACATTCTTATGAAGCTTAGAATTTAACTTCTACCATGAAGTATCTATTCAAAGAAAAAAAAAAATCCCCCTTCTACGTTTGCATTGAAAAACGGATATCGGCTTTTACTTGAAAGAATATTCCAAGAAATTAAAAAGTAATGGAAGCAGTTGTGAAGCTATATTTCCAGCTATGCAGAATCACGGAAAGGTAAAGAAATATGAAGTAATATTTATCTTTCTCGTTTCTAGGTAGATGAGAGCTGCTTATGGAAGAGAGTGAAATATATCTGTATATAGTAGAGCTTAAAAAAATTTGCACATTTTTTTTTATATATACTTACAGACTGTGGAGCGAAATATTATATTCAATAATAATGATAAAACATGATAATATTGAGTATCAACAACTAACAAAATTTTGCCAGCAATTCCTTGGCCCATGAAAACGATTAACGTTTAGCGAGTGATATTTTCAGCTTTGATGAATGGAAGCAAATCTCATTGAACAAAATTAGTGCATGATATAACACATGCCTTAACATTTTTAAGAAATACATATAGCTAATCTGACGCATCTAGTCATTGGCACGCTAGTTCTGCTCACCCCGAAATGGCAAAGCAGCGTGCAACTATTTACAAAACAAAGTTTATTTCAGTACTGGACAAAATTAAACCTTGTAATATTCCGAAAATAGAGAGCATTTGCGTAGACATCAAACGTAAACAATGACGCGGTGTGACGAATTACATTTGCATCCATACTGTGGAACTATCCAATCAAGAAGCTCTTGATTAAATGGCGGCTAACAGATCGATCGGTCTCTGGCAAGTAACATTGGTGAAAAAAAGGGAAAAACTGCTGGATTTTCAGGTAGTAGCAATTTTTTTTAAATATCTGATATTCAACCGAATTTAGTCAGGCTGGAAACTGAAATCAAATCATACTGACGGACGACGTGGACGGTGCGGTTAACCAACTATGCATCCGTAGACGTCTGCATGCCAAAATTGTGACTCAGTACTGCATAAGGAAATGAGCCAATGACCTCTGAAGAAATTCTAGAAGGCAATCAGGACGAGTTTGTGTATCATGTTACTTTGTCCACTTTGCGGGAGTTAGAACCACCATTAAATCTTGCGACAAGCATTTGTTTTAGAGATTTGCTTACAGCGCCATCTGTTTCAATGTTTATGAAGCTTATCGATTAGTAATACGATGTAGTGGATCGTTTTACGATGAATGGTTGTTCGGTACCGTTTTGATTCTAATCAGTAGATTCCGATCGGCTTGCGTTATACATAAATTGATTGACGGTTCCTATAAATAATAACTTCCTTCCTGCCATATACAACACAAAGGAGTAATATTTATATAGACGCATCTGGCTTCGGTGCCTACTCCAAATTTCTGGGAACAAGTTAAGGATGCTGATGAATAGGTCCTTAGTACTTTCGTGAAACCAGACAGACATTTCCACATCGACATGACAGTTGCCGCCATGCCCTGAATACCCATTCGCGCCTGCAAACACCAGCCATCCACAAAAGTTGTCGAATAATTTGCACACAATACGAGCACCACACGACCCATACCATTGACGTATGAATGGACGGATGGCTGACCAAAAAAATACTACAAGAGTATTCTATATCCTATTTATATGAGTGACGTCAGGAGTGAGTCAGTTGGCGGCACGTGGGGCCCATGTCCTGTCGCAAGGACCTTGGCGCATAATAGCGCTAAATTACATTCAATCATTATATCGATGCTCCAAAAAATTTCTAGGCAACAGTATGCCGTCTCGTCTGAAACTTGTTTACTCAAAGCTCCTTGCTTGAAGGCAGCGGTTTCGTTCACACGACTCGGAATTTATGGCTGCATTTCGTCATTCTCTAAGATGAGAGTGTGCGCTATTAAGGCAATCCTAAGATATAAAGACCCAACAATCTTAATAGTCAGTTTGTTATTGTTGGAAATAAGAAGTCCTGGCAAATGTAATTGCTTTATTTCGATTGATAGTCAAATGATGAAGGGAACAGTGCCCATTTGCCAACACAAAACACTTAATTTATTTACAATAACCATGACATGTAATTCAACTTCCTTTTTTGTAACCGTAAACGCGTACCCCATAAAGTCGTCAACCGGCTTCCATTAAAGACCAGAAAGGCACAAAAAACCCAAAGTGTCCGCCAAAAGGCTGAGCAAACTCCGCCGACAGTCATATGCTCCCAGACAGACTAAGATTGATAATAGGATCTGTTGCTAACCGAGATACACTCAGACCAAAAACAGCTTTAACACCTTCATGATAAAATAGCAAATCCTTGCGAGCTGTTGCACGTGTATTTCATCAGCTCAGGTTGATCGTCAAAGTAATTTCGACTGTGAGACCACACATTTTGGGGTTGGTTTCGATCTGGCAGCGTCATGCTCCACTTTGCCTGGGCATGCGACTTGATTGTACGTCAACGCCGCGGGACTCGTTACAAACATTATGTTAAATGTTTGTGTAAATAAAGTGCAAATAGTTAGGCACTGTGTCATATTGATTTCACTGCTTTCTGATATTTAATATAGAACATCACGATCTATTACATAGGAGACTAGACGTCACATCAATGATCATCTCTTGGAAGAATCAACATAGAAGAGAAATACTTGAAAACAACAAGTTGAAGATTCCTAAGATTCCCCAACTAATTGTTTCAACAAAAACCACGAAACTGAGATAAACCACGTTGCAAAACCATACCTAAGAACACCAACATTCAAAAATGTTGGCCATAAAACTATTGCTCAAAATATAGCATATCTGGATGATCTTTTGGAAACAGACCATTTCGAGTGGCACAGTAATGCGTAGTTAAAACGAGAGGACATAAACATAAAAACACATTGTTTAACCCCATGCAGACATTAGACGGGCAATAAAGACACCGCGTGGCGTCATGTCGTCTCCGGGGAGCAGTGACCTCCGTCGCGAAAGCCATGGTGGATAAAGAATGCGTAAGTCCATGCTGTTTCGTAGCCTGACTTGTGAAGGCTAGTTTTTATGTGAAAGGTAACAACTCCACCTAATTTGCAAATTTTACAGCGGTGGATACTGCAGTAGTTTAAACACAGCTATTAGCTGCAGTTATTATTTTTCAAGAATTGTATATTTAATTATTATCCTAAATAAGTTGATGACCTAAATATGATGTTAGCATGTAATGACGCCACTTTTTATAAGCTATAAAGTTATAGGACTCATAAAGATAAATGTATAAGCGGCAATAACAGCCCGCCAGCAATTTTGCAATCGCAAAATGAACGCCAAATTTTTGCCGAAAGTTTTCAGAGGTTTTCAAGGACTTCCGGAATCAGTCATGAAGTTAATCCCGTTTAGAGTATGTTTATTAATATGTTATTGAAGATATTTCTCGACGGCATGTGAACCCAAGTCAGGGGCCGATGGGCCGCATAAAAACTAAGAACTTCGTTGGATTACATTGAAATGCTATACAAATAACCATAATAACGTGAATTACTTTTCAATGGCAACAACGGGAGGACTCTCTTTAACTCGAACCCCATCTGCTGTAACGATCTCTTTCATCCGCTCAATATCTTCGTCAAACCAGATCTCCGTGTCAGAAACTAGACGCAAATCATACAAAACGTACACAAATGTCAATCTCGACACATTCCTTTGTAGCGGACCCTTTGTAAACAAATCATACGGGACTGAGAGACAAAAATAGGTCGTCGTCGCGCATCGCAAGCCGTCACACAGACGGTACGTATTTTTGGATGTGCACGGTTGCCAGTGACACTAGATACAGAAAGAATATTTGATACGTACGTACAATTGCAGTGACAAGCGATTTTTGTTTAAATGTTTTCGGAACCGAATATCAGGGTCTGCGTTTGATAACAATGCTGGCGAAAACTGATTGCATTGGGGCTTGGAATGGAACCAACATTCGGAAGTTTTCTTTTTGGGGGATTGTTTAAACTTTGCGTTCAACTGGTTTAGGTCAAGATGTGATTTAATTACTCGTCATGTGAAAAATGCATAACAGTGATACCGTTTATCTTGTGCAATGACGTGTGAATGTTTGTTTATTTTGATTCTAGGATACTTTAAAACCTACCGAGAGCAGTGTGAATTTACGAAAGCTTTAAAAACCTTTCAATTAAAACTAAATTTCAATCATTTCTGCCAACAACACTGTATAAAACAATTTTCGCGTTCACTAAAACATTTCATGCCGTTAAATAGCTAGTATTTCATCTACATAACCGTTGAAAGGCGCATTAGTATTCAGCCTAGATCGTGTACAGCCGCTGAAAACGTAAATAAATACAGGCGATTCTGTGCCGTTGCAGTTGTCTCGCATGCAATCGTTATGGCGATGGTTTTGTCATAGATCAACAGAGGAAGATGAAAAAGAAAACATGTTTATTCTGCACAAAAAAAAAAGATATAAATAGCACATACAAAGTAATCGAAAGCCTCAATTGAAAATTTTGCACAGGAAAATTAAATGAACGAAAGCTATTTTTGCTAAGAGTTTTAAAGATGAAGAGTGTATCACTAGGAAATTCTTCATTTAAATCATGGTAGTAATAATTAAATAAACCAAACTTTCCGTAAAAACCAAAATACCATATCGATTTAATAATTGATCGGTTAAACAACAAATCAAAGCCAGTGCCATTCAAAACTGGAATTATCACATAAAAAATATGACCTTGCGTAATTTCCACCTGTTTAGGTCATCGACCGTTCGTTACTTCTCAGAGCCTAGGAAAGAATATTAATTAATTCCTGGGGCCATTAAAACAGCATCCACGAGTAAAGAGGTAACTTATCCTGGACAGTTAGACCACACAACAACCTTTCATCTTCTTAAGCGTGTCGATGAGTCAGCCCAGAATTTGGCTACGAGTTTGGCACCTTCAGTACCGTCCATCAGCTTCTGCATCGTGCAGGACCACAACAATATTTTACAACAAAATATGGTTTAAACAAAACTTCGAATTTGGGGAATGATGTTGGTAGACCCGTGTTAAAAATTTACGGTTTAACGGCTTAATATGAAATCTAAGGCGGAAAGCTGCCACCTGCAAGTAAAAAACATGCATTTTCCCTTCAAATTTTTTGAGTGTCTTCGAGCTGCCTAGTCTTTGGCTGTCAAAACATAGCGTGTATTCGGCGTCTACCGTTTCATTGTTCTATAAATCGGTCACGTTACGTTTCCGTTCTCACTGTGCACCATATTATTTAGTTATTGTTTCTATAGACCCGTTTGAAATTAAATATGTATGTGATATTATTTCTTGTGTGATTTTTGTGGCACCCAAACAAGTAAGACCATATTTTTTAATTTTTCCCGGTTATTATACGCATTTAGTGTTGTGTCCAAATAAAGGAGAGCCCTACAGGACATCACATGACGGATAAGCTTTTGGACAATCTGGATAAATAGAATACTAAGGACCCTGTTTCACAAATTCCGATAAGGATAGTTTACATCTACTAGACAAGTTACCTAGTTATAGGCTCGCGGACGAAGTTGCGGGCAGAAGCTAGTACTTTATAAATAACTGCATTCATGATCAGCCCGTAAACGTCTTAAAACTCTCCATAAAGTGCCAAGGAATAGGGGTAGAAGTAAGACTCAATCAGAACGCTTGTTAAAGTCATTAGTAAGTAGTTAAAGATAATGAAATTGGCGTACATGATAATGCAGCTGCTGCACATTTACCATCTATATTAGCCATTTTCTACTACACCCACGCACATTGTTACCCTGTTAATAGTTTGGAACCATAAACACAAACCTACACTACTATACTAGTAGATATAGATGAAGCTGATACCGCCTTTCACCTACTTAACAATACAAATACTTTGAAAGACTTCCGAACCATTAAAAGGTAATTAGATATTGATCCTGGAAACGATATCAATCGGGACCATGATAAACCAAATGTATTAGAGAACCACAGCGGGTCTATTGTGGGGTTTCTATTCTCATAGGAAGTGAGAAGTACTTCAAATTATGGTGCTCTAGATTACACATAACATCACGCCAGTAGGTATTTCGCCGAAGCGTTACGCAGAGGTGTACACTCACATTTCGCCAGTTATGTTTAAGTCCCATTAGGGGAGACCTTATTGCCATCAAGACATAAATCCAGGCTCCAAGCTGCTTCTGAGAAATTTCTGAAAGAAAAACCCAATAACACCTTGCCCGACCTGGGAATCGGATCCAGGACCTCATGCTCAGCAGTAGCGCTTGCGAGCACTAGACTTACGATAAGTTTTAGATATATTTATGCAGATACTGTTTCTATGGAGCTCTGAGGCGCCTACATCAAGCAGAGTATAAGTAAAATGAAATATCTCATAGTCATTTTTCAGAATTCAATTCATAGTGCTGGATGTACCTACAGTTGTAGCTCTTCTCATAAAGACAGAAGCATTAGCAGAGCCAATCTTTTTTTGGTGAAGAAAACGGCAAAGTAAGTAATAACGGCAAGTATAGTGATAAAATCTGATGATACAAGTATGAAGCATGACCACCTGGTAAATGAGAGGGTTTTAGTCTAATCTTCTGTTACTTTTAGCCTGCATGATCCCACTGCTGGGCGAAGGCGTCTCCCCATGACTTCCAGTTCTAATCTTCTTCTATTACACTAATCTTCTACTAAACAGAAACCTTTTTCAATGAAGCAAAACCAGGTCAAAATAACTCAAACAATTACAAGCCCCAAATCTGTAACACGAAATCTGAACGAGATCGCTCTGTTATCAACAAACACAAATACCGTATTGTTTATCAACGCAGATTAGGCGCCGCTAGATCTAGGTTGTGATAACGTCGACGTGACACTGCCAACGCGGCCAAGACTTGCTGGGCTGAAGTCAAGAAACTAATACGTGGGATTTCTTTAGTAAATAGCACAGGTAAATAGACTAATTTGTCTAAATGATTCTTAGATAGCAAACGATTTGGTAACCTAAGACTAACTAAAGGAGAATAGATTTGACTTCAAGGCTGAAAGTGCCGATATAGAATCTGAGATGGTTTCAAGGTCTCTTTAGGACTCAATAGCTACCATGCACACATCTCAAGACAAGTAAAACATAATATCTCACGCACATGCTTAAATACATGAAAGAAATTTCAAATAGACATCCTTTAAAATAGAAATTCTTCCAGGAACTGGATCCTGTTCAATACTTCATAGTAAACCAGACAACACTAGTAAAATAAATCCACAAGTCCCAATATCCTGTCTGTCTGCTATATCCAGGATTATAGGGGATCCATCTACTTTCTCCCATCTAATTATCTGTCTATATCCCATCCGTTCTATGACAAATCAAATCAATAAACTTCTTCGGAAGCGTCACCTTGGCAATGAATTTTCGCAAACTTTCCGCCTCTTTATAAATAATGCCATAAGGCGATTTTCGAGGTCAAAACCACTGCATTGAGTTGAATGATAAAAGCTTTTTCATGTTTTTTTCTGTTGTTGAAGCACGTAGGCTAGGATAGTGAGTTTGGACAAATCTTGAATGAGTGACTAAGCCCTTGAAGTGATTAGATTGTAACTAAATCCAAGGACTAAAGGCCTCTTTTCGCCAGATATGATGTCTTCAGCAATATCTGATGTTGCATTACAGAATTATTAGTATCATCGTTTCATTTTTTACAAAACAGTAATGTAATTCTACAGTCACCATGAACTATTCCACTATACAATTTAATCAGGAAAGTTTTAACAGAAGACAAATTCTAGCAGATAATCTCAATAAACGCTTTCACATACATTTCGCCGGAGTTTTCAAATCCTTTTTCCTCATCGTGCAATCATACAGTAAAGAGATAGATTCAAGTTAACGTCCCTAGCCAGTTGCTACGCGGGATGCACCGGACCGGTAGAATGTCGCTGTCTATTTGTTCGTGTATGAGCATATACGTACGAACGTCGTAAGTATTCGAGCTTGTGGGTATTCTGTAACGGTTAATATAATATTTCTTTGTTTGAGAAACGCCGTATGGGAAGTAAACAAGCTTGCTCTTGTTTTAAAGTCATAAAACTATCGAATCCGTAAGTCCAGAATCTGATATAACTGATACTTTGATGATAATAAGTTGGTATAGAAGAAAGACTACATTCTCTCAGCCAGAAGCCTTCTGAATCGTATAAATGAAGCTAAAGCTTTCATCATTTGCCTTTAGGTTCACCCAAAAGTATAATACAGATATTACCGACATAGTCCTAGATCCTGTAAATCTGCATTCCTTTCTTTAATTCTAGGACGCATAGGAACATCGTACTCTAATCGTATCTGTACTGGAGTACGATGCACTAGACCGGTAGAATGTCGCCGTATAGCGCATGCTCGCTAGACGGTGCGTGGGCGCAAGGATCAGTGCATCCAGGAATACTTGTGTATGATGTAGAAATTGAAATTATTCGAATAACGCAAAACGCATTTGTTTATTACTTTTTACCGGGTGCATTGATTGATGATGGTTTATACAACAAAAACGGTTTATCGGATCGATACCAAA
The DNA here is from genome assembly GCA_914767755.1 of Agrochola circellaris. Lineage (NCBI taxonomy): Eukaryota > Metazoa > Arthropoda > Insecta > Lepidoptera > Noctuidae > Agrochola > Agrochola circellaris. The sequence continues at coordinate 1,978,719 of OU611848.1, forward strand.
GGCATCAAGAGCAGTTCGTAGGCGAAACAAAGCAGAAGAGACGTATTTTTGAGCAAATCCTGTCAAAATGAAGCGTTTTGAAACATCAAGAAAATACTGCAAGTCCTGCAAAAGCAATACCTAGCATACATCTGGACTGAACGTGGAATAAAAAGTATTAAGGGTACGCTAGTCAGTCATTCTTCCATACTAACGTAGTATGGTGATTAGTCGTCTGTTTGACGGTGTACGTACAAAACTAGAAATTATATCAATTTGTTTTGTCATCATCTAGCCTTGTACAGAATTGGAGAAAAAAATATTGGTTTGAAAGTTATGAGCGTCGAAACTTCCATATTTCAACAACAATTTTAACTCGTCTTTGGGCGTAAATAAATAACGTATGTAGTAAAAAAAAAAGGCAAAATAGAAGCCGTACAGGGATAGATAATTTATCCAGTTCAAATAATTTTACATTGGGTAAATACTTCCAGTAGTTTTTCCATAATATCTATACGTCCAAAAGTCTGTTCATTAAATTTTACGCGCTCGTTTCCTTATAAATCATCGTCTATTTCACTAAATAAATTAATAAATATATAAATAAAACTGTATAAATAAGTACTAAATAAATAAAACGAAATAAATAATTACACTAATTAGCATGCATATTAGTCACGCCCACCAACGAGTTCGAGCCGCGCGTCGACTAGTGCACCCTTAATATAGTAATAATATTCTTAACGACTTAACTTCAAAACAAAGCAAATATAAGCCACACTAGAATACTAGATAGAACTACACAGGATACTTTATCTAAACACTGTCCAACGTAAATAAACCCTAGCACGTTCAAAGGGGACCTGGTAAAGAGACTGGCGCTATCTAAATTACCCCTTGACAATAACCCAGTTAAAGTTGTAGCCATTATCTGTATTACCGTCTAAAATGGTTGAGTATAAACTAGGACAAGAGAGTTAAATGGAGTAGGTGACAGCCCTGGTTAGGGGTGTCGCCCGTCAAGTGACGTGTAAATGATGTGCCAAGGAAAAACTTTACAAAATAAATTCATATTTTTTAATGAGTTGGATTAGTTATGAAACCTTGACAACCCATAACATACGTCATAGTGTCATACGTTGTAGAATATTAAAAGACTAACCTCGATGAAAAAGGTGAATAAGCTACAATTTTTTCGTAGCTTATTCACCTTTTTCATCGGGGTTAGTCTTTTAATATTCTATTTCACGAAATTATCTTAGATTTTATATCAACCTTTACCACAAGGCAATACAAGCTCGGTGATAAGATAACTCCTTCAAAACAGATGACTGTCGAGTGTCAACCCTACTGTATCATTATCACGGTAGTAACAAACAATAGGTATCGTAATCATAACATTTGTGATGTGTCAATAATTTTTAGAGGAGACTATAAAGTACAAAACGGGGGGGAGCGAGACAAAAGATTTTGACAATGCAAGGTAAGACATATATTGTGATATGTATATTATTTGTGTTCTTTGAAAATTTTAGGATGGGCTGAACTCCAAACTTATTTCAACTTTGGAATCATGTGATAAAATCATCGAAGTAAACAAACTATCTGTACAATCTTTAAAAACTCTTCTCCCAGGCGTTGGCCCTAACTGAAGAAACATGTCAGATGGTTTTAGGAATATCAGTTAAATCAATCGGATATCCTAGTAAGGTCATCAAACCTCTGGTGGCAATATTTACGACTTTACGGCTTTCATGACCATCTGATAAAACCTTTATGGTGAAGCAACTGCAGCGAAGCACGACTGGAACAACGCGGACTGCAGAAACACGAGGATAATATTAGCGTGAAGAAAGAAGATAAAATGCGTGCGAGCGAGACATCATTAACCGACCAATAACGCCGCTTATTGTTTATTTATTTACACACATCGATCGCGTGATCTCGAGTGCCGAAACGTGTTGAATGTTGATGCTTACAACTTTACTGATACTTATCATCCTACAACTCGGTATTTTAGGGCCAATTTCCAAATATAGTTGATACTAATCAATTGTACTTTATCTAAAATTTAATGGAGAATGACAGATAGTACTAGGCAGTCAGGCTGCGTCAGCATCATGCATTTCTTAACAAGACACAATATAGACGAAGCAATGAGTGAAAATAGGCCGAACAAGAAGAATAACAATTTAGAGTAGTCCTAAAGACTGTGTAGATTATTCTAGAGTTAATATTATCATCACGACACGACTAGATGTGTCATTTAAGTCTAATAACATTCGCACATTCTCCCGTTCTATTTCTAACATTAGCAAGATAACATGTCCACGCGATATGAACGTATGTATTACAACCGTCGCGGCACATACGGTCAGACAAGCGTAAACCATTATCTATGACGTCCACTAGGTCGCCAAACCTGTATTTAATGATAAATTGTACACAACAGACTGCTACACTAACAGCAACTTTATCTTTAATCAAATAAAGATTAATATTGTACAACACCGTGTCGGGCCAACCTTCAAAAGTTATGCGACTCGAAGCGATTAGCAATCAAAACAAATAGAATTTTAAAAGGTATGGAAATAAATACAATGACATAATACGTTGTTAAGTGGCTGATACGATTTGTAAAGAAAATTGGCTATTTTAATACTTTACTTTGTTCGTAGAAATTAGTTTTGGAACTAGAAACGGAAAGAACGAATCAATGTTACCTTTTTCCACCGTATCATCGGTTATAGGCTAAGCTGACATATTTAATCAAGTCACTTGTAGGCAGGATGTGTCCACATGCCACTTCCCTAGCTCGTCCCTAACGTTCATCCAATTTGGTAATTGAAACCTTAAAAGTTCCTGTTATTAGGAACCTAAGCCGTCCCACGCAGCGCAATCAAATCCGTTGAATCAACCTGACTTTACGTTGCGACACAAGACATTGGAAAGGGACACCTTTTCATCATTTTCGTCGACCTTCACACGACCTTATTAGTCACTTCCTCTTGTATTGCCTGGTCTTACGCTAGTTTCTTCCAAGCCTTGACCAGTACGTAACATTAAGGTGCATCTTGCCGGGCCTCAACTCCAGTTTCTTCTAAACCTCGACTAGTATTTAGATCCTGTTAATTGTTTAATGTCATTGCGATCGTTTCCCCTCCCGCATGATATATCTATTGCACCAAACTAATCGTTTCGCCCCTCCCCTCCCACTTCATGTCAATGAGGTTGACTGGTCGTTCTGTGCGTAAAGATACCGCTTGTTTACCAATACAAGCCGTGTGTCATTGCGCAACGGAAGGTTGGCACTGCACCGCCGCGCATGCATGGCTTACGGAATATACGGGAAGAGACTGCGTTTGGGCACGCTTTGGTAACTGTTGCGGTCGAAATAAAATTGCTAAAGGGAAGTTTCTATAGCTTTTTGAATGTCGGCAGCCTCGCTTTAAAGAATATGCGGTATAGGCTGGTTAAAAGTTAAAACTGTGGAAACGACTATTGAACTTTAAAGACACATTATTCTAAATACATACTTAGCTAAAAATACCACATCACAAAAAACTGTCTTGTGATTCAAATAAGTTAGTTGCAAAACATCTTCAGAAGTCATCGACATACTCCAAAATAAGTACCAAACAGAAAGGTTTTTTTAGTTCAAATCAAACCGACAATTAAGTTGCCAGTGGCACAACTCGCGATTGATAAATATTGATCAAGCCATCGGGTACACATGTGATAACTTAAGCGATTAAGTATTCCGGAACTATTTCTGTATAGTACCTATTCTTATTCCGTATTCATAATAAAAACGTGATATTATCGACTTGTCTGTTTTTGTTCTTTGTTCTTTGATGTATTTTAGGAATTCATGACTTAATTAGGACACAAGACTTTATAGGAAACTTTCGTTAACTGAAATATGACTATCTTCAATAATATGAGTTTCTTAAGGCTATTTTTAATCAACTGCTGCTTTGGGTACAGTTTATTCTCCGTTAATCGGATTAACTTAATGTCCTTGAACCTTCTGGGTTCAAAATTGACTATAACATGTTTTTTAACCATTCCTATTAACTATGTAGATTTCATATTCATCGGATAAGCCGCTTTAATGTTAATGTATTCTAACGGGTACCAGTTCGATCAAATTTTCCTGTTAATTCGTTATTGCCACCATAATAAACTAATACTTTATTTATTTTACAATTATCTCCTATCAGAAGCGTACTTGAGTTTGAAACTTGACGATATTCACCCATCACCTCGAATTATCAATGAAATAATTTATTAAAGAGTATATCGGTATCAATAATATGGCAGCAATAAACCAGTATAAATTGGTAATAAAATAAAAACATAACAAGAGGAGTGTGTAGACAGACGTACTATGTGCGCGTGATTTGGTGCCGTGTTTTACATAACGACGTAGATTGATGCAATTGAAGAATATTGATTGTAATCAGTATCGATCGCCCTTTTCAGTTCTGATGTACTTGTACAAAAATAAAACGACCAGCCAATAATTTCGCCATAGGCTTCTAATAAGAAAAGCCGTCACAATTAATGCCCGAATCACCTCACCTACTCTCAAGGCAAGTTTTTGTACGTGTTGCTGCTTGCATAGGCTCCTTATTTGATCTCCACAGACCAGATCATCATATTTTATATTGTCCGAATTCGAGACGATTGGGCCAGAAATCCAGAATACAGATCCGAAAATGCAATAATGCCATGCCGGGGCACAAGAGGGAATGTTAGAACTGCCTAGCTCCATCCCACTCTCTCTGATAGCAACTTAACTAATCAACAGTACCAATCAGCCACGCTGCAAAGTGCAAGCCGTCAAAACAAACAACCGCGGCGTGCACGCTCGCCACACTAGCCCGTGTTGGTTGCGTAAGCGCACTCACAAACACAATTCGTCATACCGAGATGTAAACACGTGTACAAGGATACATTTGTTTAGTAGCACGGTTGTAGTTGTTAAGAGGTAAGATGAACTTTGAATGGTGTCAATGTCGGGATGAAGACAGGTTGTGGAGCCGTGATGCTAAGGTCAGATAGGGATCTGTGCCGTTTGCGTGACCATATTGAGAAGTTGTTTCAAATAGGGACCGTGACTATTTCAGTTTGATTTTATGGAAAAGCAGCAGCATCTCTGCGTCTATGTACTTTTTATTTAAGATATTCAGGCGGAAACTCGTCCACTGCTGAACATTGGATCTCCCCAAAGGATTGCCACAACGACCGGTACTGCACTCCGCGAATCCGCTACGTTCTCCAGGTCTTCGATCCACCTTGAATCCTAACCACGCTTCGCCATCCATCCAGTGAATGTATTTCGCTAAAATAATGATGATAATGATATCCAGGACCAAAACAAAGCTGTTTCATTGAATTTGCCTATAAAACACTACTCAAGGATAGCCAAGACCTCATTTGCCGAGGCTAGCAGCTACGTCAATGAATTCCAGACAATCTCAGACAATATAGCGAACAAATCAGGCCCAGTTTAATTGAACTGTGACGTACTAACGAGAAAGAGGCTAATAGATATATTGAAGTAAACAATACGTAATGTAGGCGAGTCTCCGTAATGTATATTAGGTATTAAATCAAGATGATAAATGGACCTGCGATAATAATCTATTAATATTAATTAGTTCGGTACTCAAGGGATGAATCTACGACCTATTTAGTTTGATTGACCGTAATGATATAGGTGCATGGTTTAGTACACTAATGAGATTCCTAATTCTCGATTAGGATGGAAAAAGTTAGCTTGTGAATCCCTAATTCCCAAGTGGCCAGAGCGAGTGACCCGTATTAAGAGCAAGTAACGGGAGATCTCAAATCACATCCTAGGTCTGGGAGGCAATTCGAATAACCCACGAAGTTACCCAGGGGGTAGGAGCCCTGATAGTAGTCTCTATAAATTGTAGTAGTGGGAATAGTGCAATCAAAAAGTGGGCACTATTATTGATGATCCTAAAATAGGCATATTTTATAGCAGCTTCTGAAATATTGGATGGAAAGTTATCATTCATGACAAATTTAATATTGTATACATACTCCATTCAACTATGCTGTAGTGTACCTGTTTAGCATTGAAACCTATTGCCTATAGTACAGCTAGATTAGATCTCGAGCGACCTAGTTCGTAATACTATCAATACAAGCGAGCAAAACATTCAGACGCGTAGAACGACATTAGCTAACATAGGTGTGTGCGAACACAAAGATCTTTACAATATGTGGGTAGGTTTCCGTTCTAGGCGAATGGGTGGAAAATTATCAAAGGAAAACTGAGGGGAATTAGGTTGTTCGTATATGGACTGACTGAAGACTCTTGCAGTATTAATGCTGGACACCGTAGCATGATACTAGAAGACTTGTCAGACACAACCTTTTAGAGGAACGTTATGTCAGGTTACCTGTAACCAACACATCGTATCTACCGACTAGCTATTGTTCACCTGTCTCTCTCAAACCACTATTTCTACTTATGCACACATCCTAGATTAGTCAAACTGCACGTTACTTCTAGATTAGACTAAAATCCATCAAGTTATTTTTGTCCGTTGAATAACAATCTGTATGAATCTTTTCGCAATTCCGGGACTTGCATAGTGACCGCACCGCAAATAGGTACAGCAAATCATGATAAACCCATAAATAACCCAAAACAGGAAAAATACCGACAAAACAACTAAATGATTCACTTGAAATGAATGTGTACCTCGTAGTCTCATAGTGCTTTCACTTTTAATTCACCTGCGACCGTACACCACCATTTCCTGTTACACTTTCAACATTAAAATCAAGTTTATTGAAAGTTCACGGAATTAAAGTAATGGGAAAATTGAGAGCGATATGCTTCAGTACGTGAAAAAATCACGATAATTCCGAGGTAGCGGAAAAATAAAACTTTGGTTATGAATGATCGAAGATAAGGTAGAAGGTCATCGTTGACGACTAATTCAATTGAACATCGATAAACAGGCCACAAAAATAACGGACGATTATCGCTAGCTTGTAAAGTGTATGTATTCGACTACCCATTCCTAAAGTATAATCTTTCCCATGCGTTAAAAGTTAAAAAAAGTCTCCAGAGTATATCGAAACATATCAACGTCTGGCATACGTTGGGCCATAGCGGCCCAGCCCTATGCTGACTGGCAATTTTTCTGCACAACATAAGATGTTTTCAAACGAGAAAAGAATAATTAACAAGCTTACTTTAAGAGATGAGAAATGCTCAGCCACGATGGCAAAAACAACCCCATCATAACTCTAGTTCAAGGTAAGTTCCTAAGTCCTACTTTCCCATACCATGACATCACCGGTTCCCATCTAATAGACTCGGCTCTGATAGCCATATGCATTACGCCCAAGGCCGAACACCACATGTGACATACATACTTAATGCAACTGTACATGGTGATGCCTAGTAAACAACATTTTGTGGCTGCGTTTGAGTTTGTGATTGATGGCTTTTCTTGACCTGTGGATTGTGTTGAAAGTGTTTGTATATGGGATTGTGTGAAAGGAGCTGTGAGATTGACGTCGCACGTATGAGGTGAAATTTTTGACAAAAACATAGATGGAAATGGGAAGAAGAATGCGGTGGGGCTTCAGAAGTAACTTTGCGGGCTGGCGATTTTTTTTTCTGTAAAGCTCACAAGCATAACGACACAAAAAAGTCCGGGCGTAATGATCGAAATAGAATAGACGCAACGCATAGAAGGACGTCCCAATAGTTTTGATAAACAGGAAGAGTATCTGTGGAAATTTACATTTTGGGTCTCATATTTCGGAAGACAAACTTTGCAGTAGCTATGCAGTAAGTTTATACGCTACGCTGAAGGACTAATTGTATGACTCAAACGCGGAGAAAATTAATTTCAATCAGACTCGCAGGGATTCTGTATCCCATCTTAATCCCTTAAAACGTATCTAAGGAAGCTAAAGCCCTTAGGGATGATTACATCTAAAGATTACGCTCAGATAAGCGGTTTGTCTTGAACCAAGAAATAAATAGACTACAAAAACGGGTTACTATGCCTTGAATAGATTACGAATAGGGCGATAAAATTATAATTTTACATACGAACCCACGTTAATTATGTAGTTAAGTGGTAATTTGCAATGTAAGTTGTAATTTATGACAATGTGAGACCACATCCTCTCTTGTCCGAAATACAGAGTGTGACTGACACTGGCATGGCCACCATCAGGGATTTTAATTTTGATAACACAAAAAAAAATGTGGCTAATTAGTCGAAATTTGTCGCCAAATATCAGAATTTGTCGGTCACTGGTTCAAGTTATATACAGTATAGTCCAAGAGCTATTTCGAAGATTTTTCATTAACTCTTCGATCTAGCTCTTGGGCTATATCTTAAAAATTGATTATAACTTCTAATCTAAGACCTGACTAAATCTGTGACTTGGCGAAAAATTGCGACTAATTTGCGACAAAATTTGGGAGAAAACAGACCTTCGCTAGGTGCCCTAACTTTTGAAATTCAATTGGGCCAAACTGAGGAGATGCTCCCCAGATCGGCCACCTATAAACCCTTATAAGTTTTGAACCATTGACCGACAAATTCTGATATTTGGCGACAAATTTCGACTAATTAGCGACAATTTTATTGTGTTATCTAAATTAAAATCCCTGATGGTGGCCATGCCAGTGTGTCACAACAAATACAGTGTATTTCGGACAAGAGAGGATTACAATATATATCAAAAATTACTTGCAAAAATGGCGATGTTTTGTTTGTGGGAAGCTTATGTCCAGCAGGAGACCTCTTTCAGAGGCACAGCCGGACTTCACCCGCTACTGATCATAGGCCTCTCTTTTCTTGTGCCAACACCACGTTTCTGCAACCTCCTCACCAAGTTTTTACCCGCGTTGGCAACAATGTCGTCCGATGATTATTTACGAATGCAAAAATGAAAGGAAAAGTAGAGCACAGTGACACACTGCAGTGCAAGAGGACACAATAAACCAGTGCACAAAAAGCGTCACCAAAAGAAATCTATACTAGGACATTCAACTATCTCCTAAAAGTGATTCACATGTAAGGTGACGTCACCACGCATCATGGACACAACAACGGTATCAACATCGATATTTAGTTAACTGCTTAGTCACCGTTACGAGAAATATAATGTACAGGTAGCACCCACATTGGTTTAGCATGTGGAAAATTTTGGAAGGTCGGCCTGAACATGAATGCCAAAACTGTTTTGATTTGTGATTTGCCTTTAAAAGGTCAAATTTTACCTGTCGGTACTTTGCTCTTCAAGCTCAAGCCAACTGATCTATGCTAATATAAGGGGATAAAATTTGTTTGTTGGTAAGATTGTATGTAGGGGGTAATCTCCGGAAATACCAGTTGGAGTTGAGAAATTCTTTTTGCATTGGATAGCCCAATTCTTGAGGAAGTTTATAGGCGGACGAAGTCGCGGGCAGAAGAAACTAGTAGTTGATAAAGAAGAAATCTAAGTCAGCTATTCATTAGGAAATACAAGAGGCAGGGCCTTTTAAAAGAAAAGATCTTTGCTAAGAAGTGGGATAGAAAATGATATAGGTAAGTAATTGGGAGTTTTAAATAGGGTTAAAATAAAGTTGCCCTAATACCCCCCAACACACCGCCCTTTTGTGCCGGTGACGATGCCAGCCGTCGCCAATTATATGCCAACGTTCCCCTAAATTTAATATTTATTTCCCTTGAATATTTATTAGAAAACGGCCCAAATACAGGTAAATATTAAAGGTATTTTATAATAAACATCACAGAATGTGCCAGGTGCCTATCATCCTACAACTCAATTGGGTAATGTCCGTCATTATAGTAATATGTCGGCGATGGCCTAACCCATTACTAGGTGTATACTTGTGTAATATATACCCTTACTTTGTAAATACACTGTAATCAGTAAATGACTCATCAAATGCTAGTTTACCCCTTCAACTGTGTAACTAACAGGTTTGTGCTAGAAACTTCTTCCGACTGTCAACTAAGTGATATTTTCTAGAGCATTAACATAACATCAAGCCTTGTTTCCTCGAAGGTCTATGCAGAGGTTTACCTATCACACATCCAAGTTTTGCCAGTTATAGGGGGCGAGCCTATTGCCATCAACCGGGCACAAATCCAGAGTCCAGGCTGCTACTGGAGCCTGGAGAGAGAAATTAGTCAGAAATTCCTGAATGTGATATTTTCTAGAACATAATTACAAAATGAATTGATTAATAATCATAATATCATAGGTTTTTCTTATTAATAATGACTGGGATCTGATTTGACCTGTGATGGTTGAGAATACTCACAGAAAAGAAGACTATCTTATTTAAGGCTACTGGTGAGTATGAAGTTCTGGGTTTGATTCCCGGGTCATGCAGTATCTGGAATTTCTCAGTAGGAGCCTGGAATCTGGATTTGTGCACCTCTGCCCAACTGTTCAGGGAATACATGTAAGATGATATGTTAAGATTGATGCAAAATGATGTATTTTTTAGGCTTTGCAGAAAAGCCCATTGTGGACTTAAGTACCCTCTACAGGTACTTTGTAAATACTATCTTATTTACTGTTCTCCTAGTACTATGACATGTTTACACCTAATTAGCGAGATAAATAGATAACAAGCGATAAGTAAATAAGTTGAATGACCCTCAATTACAGAACCATACATTAAAAGTAACCTGTTTACTTACTTAAATAAGTTAATCAGTTATTTACTACTCAGTAGGTCAAAATGTTACTCTCAACTTTATGTTAAGGCTGGTAATCAATTAATCATAGAGCTAATTAAAAGTCTTTGAAATAATAAGTAAACACATTGTTATCAAAACTGCCTGTTGGTCTAGTGGTGGCAAACTCTGCTGCTGAGCATGATGTCCTGGGTTCGATTTCCTGGTCAGGAAAAGTTTCTGGGTTTATACATCAGGAATTTCTCAATAGCAGCTCAGTCTGGATTTGTGCCCGGTTGATGGCAATAAGCTCGCCTCTTATTACATGGGGCCTAAACATAACTGGCAGAATGTGGGTGTGATGTACACCTCTGCGTAACCCTTCAGGATTTCAAATATCTATATATATAAAAGAAAGTCGTGTTAGTTACACCACTTATAACTCAAGAACGGCTGAACCGATTTGGCTGAAAATTGGTGGGGAGGTAGCTTAGAACCAGGAGACGGACATAGGATACTTTTTAGTAGGGTAGGTAGGGTAGGTAGGGTAGGTAGGGTAGGTAGGGTAGGTAGGGTAGGTAGGGTCGGTAGGGTCGGTAGGGTAGGTAGGGTAGGTAGGGTAGGCAGGTAGGTGCGCCGTAGATACGTACTTAGTGCTACTCGAGCGAAGCCGGGGCGGGCAGCTAGTAGTACATAAAGAAAAATAATGCAGTTCTAAAGCTTAGAAATAAGCCTCTATAAAACATTAAGGGACTTAACTTGGGGGCATGCTAGCAACATGTAATAATATGATGCTTACTTAAATGTTTAATTTGGTTTGTTCATGCATTGCATATATATACTACTAAGTAACAACTTATTTTATTTAAAAGAGTATCCGTGGAGTTTCTTGCCTGTTCTTCTCCATTGGTACCTACTACGCTTTGGAATGGGCAACTAGCTTCATATTTTTGACTGACCGATTCCTTGACAATTCAAAAGTGCCTGTAATGGTTTAATTGAAATAAATGGTTTGAGTTTGATACAAGCTTATTTACTTACATCATGCATCAGAACTTGAAAAACAACTATGTTTAGATATTATTTCATTTCGAAAAGGAACGTTGGGCTGTATCCCAAAGAACTCTCTGTTTTTTATATTTTTTTATGACAGAATGGCATATAAGTAATTATACTCAGTGTTTTTCAAAACAGCTATACCCAAGTGTAAATAAGACTAATATATTCATACTAAATTTATTCTGACTAATGTAGTTATATGTAGTAATGTATAATTATGTAGTTGCTAGCTCGGCTTCCTAATGCCACAATTGCATGGAACACCCCCTTCCCACCCACTCCCTTCAAATATGGATTATCTTACCAAATTGAATAATATAAATTGTAAACCACATGCATCATTATATATTGACACCTCATCATCTACATTATATATATGTAATGGTGATTTCATGAAGTGATCAACCATTTCATGAAATGGTTGTATTTAATTAAATGGAACATTGACCGCTAGTCGCATCATGATGTGGTCTGGCCAAATCATTGAATACTCAACGTTTGACGATATTAGCAGTTAAATGCACATAAACTCACGCCTTCTTCCCATGGGAGTAGGGAGAAGCTACAGAACACCACCTGCAATGATCCTTACATACTTACATTTCATCATCTCTTGTGTAAAATTGCCACAACACCATATATTTAGTTAATTAATAATAATCCCTATAATTAGTTCATGCTAAATAACAATGGAAGCTCCTGAAGCATTTAATCACATTGTTGCATACTTCCCTTTATTATTTTCCTTCCTCAGACTGATTAGACTATTGGAGACCAAGGTTTTGATATTAGCAACATAACAGGACAGATGATTCAAATTATTAGGCAAATGAATCAGTACTAAGATATTATTTACATAATTTATTTGGTTATATATATCCATCTATCTGGATTCATAGCCAGATAGTTGGACATAATATGTAAAACCAAATAAATTTAGGTCTTGCGGTCTTCCCCTGGGGTAGGCCGGTAGGGCAAGACCAAAGAAACAATGGATTGACTGTGTGAATTGGGCATTTGTCTAGAAGGGAGTTGACAAGAGAAATGATGACTAATAGAGAAGTATGGAAGAAAAAGACATGTTGCATCGGCGATAGGATACGATAGGGCAGAAGAATGATGATGATATCAATCTTTATTATTATTATTTCAGTCACCTGGAAAAAGATCTTTTTATAGTTCTTCTACAGCCAGTTTCAGGCTTTTGCATTCGACTCTGATCTCAGAAATTATGATAAATGTTTAAGACTTCTTATAAACCAGAAATATACATAAAATGCTTTTATTCATAAGACAAGTGGTGCCACCTATTGTCTTGATCAAGAGGTAGAAGATGATTACATATATTCAAAATTGGTTAATCTAGAAGTGTAGAGGCATTTCCACAGATTGTTTCAATCTCTAATAGTCCACTAATTGAGTCATTTGTGATGCCTTTATCAATAAGGAATAGAGCAATACTAATCATTGTAACACAAGGAAACAATTACAAGAATTCTAAAATAGCAAATGAAATTGCATTGCATTGGTGAATATAAATGTCACATCTTTTTGGCCCACTTTGTAGGTAAAATAGAGACATGGTCTTTAAACGTAATAATTTGATATAAAAAAGCATGCTTTTTGAATCATTGCCAATCCAAAATGGGAATTAAATATCTTCATCTGACATAACCCAATTTAATTATAGTTAATCAATATTTATTTAGTTTATAAATAGAAATGAACACAAAGATGGCCTTGGATGTTCATGTTCATAAAACTAGACAGACATTAATTGAACATGTTCAAGGCACATGCGAGATGCAGGTTAGGCAGAGAAGAGAAAGATTAGATTAAGCATTAGCTTCATAAGCTTCATACTTAAATATGCAAAATTCAATTAATTATTTCCAAATAGCTTGATGAGAATTTGAGAAAACATAGTATTCAAACGCATACAACCACGCTGCCACATGTCATGCAGTGAAGAGCATGATGCAACTGACAGACAGTATGAATAAACTCATTAAATAAGGTTTTATGTCAACAAAACTGAATATAAGTAGTTGTTTTGATTGTTTAGAGATTATTTAAAGATATATTATTATGTTTACCGTAATTCAGCAAAATTTGCAAATTCTCTATTTTGTGAGTCTCACAAAATTATGTTAAAGTAACAATGACTTGTGAAATCTCACCGAATCAACAATCACATTTCTATGTATTATTGCATCATACAATCAGCATACAACCATATTGGATGATCTTATCTGTAATTTGCTCAAAATAACTAGTGACAAGTGATTATCATTATCAAACTATTCATTAAGCTTGGACATTGATCACAAAAATTGCAAGATTCTGTTTTTGTTTACCATTTCTAGATAAGGTGGAGTGATTGTTGCACGAATATTGTTGATGGTATTTTCCTATAATCAGTTAGCTGTAGTGACTAATTATAATTCTGTGAATTTTGTAAGAAAATAAATATTATAATGATGCGTACCGGACATATTATATCAAACTGGCACGCATCTGCATGACAAACTACAAAAAAAGATGTCTGTTTTTGTGACACTAAATTCTAAGCAGTGCCATACATATCCAAGTGGCCAGGTGTAAGTCTGTGTTTCTTCATTTCAAGTCTAGGAGCATGATTTACATAAGCCACATGTGTCAACAAAGATTATGAACACTACCATTTTTTTAAACAAAAATACAACAGGTGGGTTGAACATAAACAATATGATTTGTTTACAAACAAAAGCTAGTGAGTGCACGTAAATGTATGTTGTGATAGCCGGCGGCGTCACATGCGGACTCACCTCTTGGGTAGCAGCATGGCGGCAGAACCCTTGCGCTGGAACACGCCGTCCACCAGCACGCCATTCTTGCTGTTGCACGTCAGGTAGAACTCCGGGTGGTCGTAGAACAATTCGAGATGTCTACGCGAAATGAAACTCGAGTGTCCCATGTTAACGTCCACTTGGCCTCTACTAGAGTTCCGGCCGATCACGACACGTTTCTGTCGGATGAGGTACTCGAAGTCGCGACCGTCAAGTCTCGCGATCGCGGTGGGGGCTGGCTCCTGGGCCCACTGCACCTTGGAAGGCGACGGGGGCGCCGACTTCAGCGAGAGCAGCGCCCACGCGTCGCTCTCCGAGCTTCGCGTAAACTGAGCCTGGGCCATGGCAGGCGCGCGCGGACCGATATCACCAACGCTGTCCACACGCGGGGCGCGGACGCCTTGCACGAGGGCACATCACAATACCGCCGCGAGAACCGCCGCCGCCGCGTCGCGACCCGGATATCCGGAACCTGCCGAACCCGTGCCTTTACAATTTGAGGTTACTGACGGGACGCACATGCGCAAAGTTTCTACTTGTGCGGTAAACAAGAATTATATAAACCACCACACCACCACGTGATAATAATGTATACATATACCTAGTCCGGAAGAGCGGATCGATACTATAAAGTACGGATATGTCCTATATGAACGAAATATTAACCTTTTGGTTGTTGCACAACTGAATTTTCGCAATTGGACCGAAATTAGACACTAAAGTAAACACGAGGCGAGAACAAAAATAACCAAAAACGTCAGTTCGGCATACGCAGTTTACAAGTTCGCCGCGCCATCTATGCAACATAGCAACAAATTGTAAATAAAAAGTTCCGTTCCACGCATTACGTTGGTGCAGAAAAAGCGAGTTTTTAGGAATTATGCAAAACAATGTACATCTTTATTGCTTTTTAAAACCTCAACAAATGATTTAACCAATTTTCAAGAATGTCTATACAGTTTAGGTTATTATAAAGTACCTATGATTTATTTTGAGGTAGTGGATATGTTTCCCGATGATTGAAAAGTAAAACGGAATAATATCAATAGTGATACGCAACGGACCTCGATTGTTTAAATATCGATTGTTTAACGGCAAAGTATGTGAAAGAAAAAATAAAAATAATGTTCAAATGTAAATTAATGCAAGGTATAATAGCTAAAATAACATTTATATACCGTCTCTAACTCTTGATAAACCATAATTGAGTTGGAATCGTTATTTAATAGAAATTTTCTTGAAATCTTGAAATTAGTTTCCACAAAACGTATGTTAGATTAAAAAAATTAACTTAACAAAATAACTTTGATTAAAATGAGGACAACAATAAATGCATTTTTTTTAATTCACCAATAAATTATAGCAGCACGTTCGAAAATTATAATCGATTGATTTGTCTATGAATTTTTCGGACAACACTACAGGAAAATACGCTGACGTCATCGACTCTATATAGTCTATTGACTTTGTTGACATTAATATTTGAGTTTGTATCGCGATTATGTACAAGTGTTTTTAAGATTCTCGCCACAGTGTGCTTTTGGGTAACACGTGTGATCAGAATTTTAGCGGTTTTTTTGTGATATTGTGACTTGTTTGTGTGCGTTCGTTACCTCTTGCTAGCAGGTTTGTCTGGTGTTTGTTTTTTTTAACTACATCGGTCACCATTATCCATATTCAATATGAAAACAAACCCCCCGACCCTCCTGATGATATCCCAACAACACCCCTTTTCCCCCTCTAACATAAGTCCCACACCCAACCCATTAAGCCAGTTTGCAGATGTGGTCTGTGATCTGGAGTCCTAAATCCTTCCTTCCCAGTCTAACACCCGTAAACGTCCCGGTAATGAAGATGATGTATCCCACCCTCCTACCAAACAACCAAAAACTCAAATAGGCTGTGTTAGGTACTCAGTCACAGATAAAGGACCTTATATAGTTCATGTTTCCCATCAGGAAGCTCAACCTAACTCTGGAACGACCCTTCACCCTGTCACATTTGGACGTTTCTTGTCAAATCAAAATTTCTCTAATATTATTGCAGTCAAGCAAGTCGGTAGAAATCGTGTATCGGTTGTTTTTTTTTTGCCAAAGACCCATATGCTCCCCTTTCTCCTTCCTATGATGAAAGAGCTAATCTGCAGCTCACTAGCACTCCCCAATCGTCCCAGTCTAATGGCTGTGCTCTCAATAGTCAATTCAGTCTTGTCTTCAATAATTGAACTTCTCAGCAAACTCCTGTTTACTTTAATGTCTCCATCAAATAAAATTCTCTTTACTTATTAACTCACTGTCATCCCATAATAATGGCTTGGTTGGTGTTCCTTCAATGGAATGTGAGGAGCGTGTGGCATAAGAAGCACGAGCTCACATTCCTTCTGAATAAATACAAACCGTTAGCTTGTTCCCTTGCTGAGACTTGGCTAGTTCCGAGTCTTAGTTTCCGTGTACCGTCCTTTAATATTCTCAGATGCGACCGATCTGACGGCTATGGTGGGTCAGATCTCTGCGTGAACAATCGTGTTCCACTTGTTATATCTTTGCCTCCTCTAGGTGATGATATTAGTATTGTGGCTGGTAACCCTACCAGGATATAACCCTCTTATCTGTTTATATTGCTCCCCCTCACCAAAGTTTCCTTCCAATTTTAAAATGTATGTTGGAAAAATAGAAGGCCCTGTACTTGTTATGGGGGACTTCAACTTCAGGTGGGGTTCTGAACGTTACGACTCTTTTGGGGAAGGTCTTGTTGAAATATTAGATGACCTTAAGCTATGTATCTTAAACAATGGTTGCCCAACCCGTAGGTCTCTTCCTGGACAGAATAAGAGTTGTGTTGATCTCACCTTTTGCTCACTGGATATTGCAGCATCATGTCATTGGGAGTGTACCAGTTTGTCACATTACAGTGACCACTACCCAATTATAATCTCTTTAGCTGAAAAGACTTATTTAGAAAAATCAAGCCCTCCACTCTTGAGGTATAATTTATCTAAACCTGATTGGTCAAAGTATTCCTCACTATTGGAGGACAAAATTGATACACTTCCAAATTTAGTTCCCCATGATTTTAATTCTATTAGTCCCTCCATTGTCAAACTGCTATAATAACCTCATTTCTGCCATAACAGCTAGTGCAGACTCATGCTTACCCGTTAAAAACTCAGCACGTGGGCAGATTCCCCCCACCCCACCAAGGTGGGATCAGGAATGCACAACAGCCATAAGGGAAAGGGATGATGCTGCGATGGTGTATAACGAGACAATGGTTAGCGATAACCTAATAGCATTTAATAGGACCCTCGCTAAATCTAAAAGGTTGCTGGGAAGGAAGAAGCGAGCCGGCTGGGCCAACTTTTGTGGTTCTCTGTCCCCCTCCACCATCCATTATCAGTTGTATGGAAGAAGATCAATCGCTTTAGATGTGGATGTACCCTTCAATTTCTTCTCCCATCCCCTGAGGGATTGCTGACAAGTTTTTTGATAAACTGGCTCCTCCGTATGTACCATCGGAAGCAGAATATTATCAGCCGTCTCTCATTTCTTCAGAGGATCCTTTTGATGCACCAGTTTCAATTGTCAATTCCTTTATGTCACACGCAGGCCATAGAGCAAAAAATTATTTTTGAGATGTTGCAATTTTTTTTAATCAATGGCTGGGTTCCCGATCAGTGGAAAACTCAAATTATGATACCTATTTTAAAAACTGGCAAGCATGCTGATGACCCAAACAGTTTCAGACCAATTGCTTTGTCATCAGTTCTTGCAAAACTTTTGGAACATTTAATAAAGAACCGACTAAAATTTAGAGTGGAATCCAGAGACTTACTTACTAGGTCTCAATTTGGTTTTAGAAAGGGACTCGGTACCATAGATAGTGTTGGTTTTGGTTTCAGATATATGTTCATCGTTTTCCAAAAATGAATCCGTAGTCGCTGCCTTCTTAGACATTTCCTCTGCCTATGACAATGTCCTTCTTCCCATTCTCAGGCAAACATTGCAACAGCTGAGAATACCGGAAATAATGATACAGTGCATCTGCAATTTGCTCATGTCTCGAAATTTGGTTTTGAGAGTTCCAGGTGAAGAATTTGAAGTCAGGACGTCATGGACGGGCCTACCACAAGGCTCTGTTCTTAGTCCCTTACTGTACAACTTGTATACAGCTGACATTGGTTCATGAATGCCTCAATAATGATTGTCAAATTCTTCAGTAAGCTGACGACTTGGCTTTATATGTCACCAATAACTCTGTTAGCGACGCTGCATCATCCCTCTGCGTATCCCTGGACTCTCTAAACCAATGGCTAAATTCACACGGTCTGAGTTTGTCAGCCCCCAAAAGCGCTGTAGTTGTATTTTCACGCAGGAGACTGATCCCACAAATTTCAGTGGGCATCCCAGGGCATTGTATACCGGTTTCTTCAAAAGTAACATTTTTGTGTCGTTTTAGCCTCCAAATTTAGTGGTTTACATCACCTAAATTACTTAGTTAATAAATGCGAGAGAACTATCCCCATATTAAAAGTGCTTGCTGGTGTCTGGTGGGGTGCACATCCCTACACCATGAAACTGGTATATAATGCCTTAATCCGGAGTGTTCTGGATTATGGCTCTTTTCTTTTAATTCCTTGCAACCAAGGTGCTTTGACTAGGTTGGACAGAATACAGGCTAAGTGTTTACGGATCATATCAGGCTGTATGCAGTCCTCACCAATTAACGCATTGCAAGTAGAGTGCGCAGAACCACCGTTGGCCTTGAGAAGGCAGTATCTAGCATCAAGATTTTGGGCTAGAGTCATTACCAAATCCTCCCACCCTCTTGTTAAAAAAGTGAGCGATTTGGATGTTGCCGGAGTTCCAATTATTGGAACTATAAAGAAGTCCCTTTGTTTTAAAGTCTTTGCGTTGTTTAGATTCCCCCATTATTCAATTTCCGAAACTTCCTATCTTCAGTTTTGACTATGAAATTATTTGTTTTAAACCAGATATATTCTACAATATTGGCATATCAAAAAAGTCTTCTTCGGCGGACTCTATTTTCAATGCGGCGGTTGGTGAGCGTTGGTATAACTTTGAAAGATTTTTCACGGACGCCTCTAAATTATCAGATGCAAGTTGCACTGGTGCTGCGGTATACTACCAAAACTCCAAAATTGTTTTAAAATTTAAGTGCCCTCTGCAATCTTCAGTGTTTACGGGTGAGTGCGTGGCCATATTAGAAGCGTGTCTATTTATGAGGCTCATAGCATTCGATTTGGTGTCATCTCTACGGACTCACTTAGTTGTTTACAAGCTTTGGAGCAGAATCCTTTTAAGAGTAAACTTCATAGTGCAATACTGCTCCAAATCAAAGTCTCTTTTCTCTTGCGTCAAGAATCACAAAACCGTACACTTGGTTTGGATTCCAAGTCATTGTGGCATAAGAGGAAACGAATATGTTGATGCTCTCGCTAAGGACGCTGTAACGTCCCAAGACGTTGACCTTAAACACTTCCAATGGCAGGGCTACGACTTGCTGAGCCTTCCCAAAAAGAGCTTGCTAACCTCATGGCAAGTCCAGTGACAAAATTGAAGTAAACTGAAAGGTGCTTTTTATCACGCAATACAGCCCAATGTTAAACCCAAGCCTTGGTTTTATCCCTACAAAAAAAAACAAAAAAGTGATTTCAATTCTTTGTCGTCTCCGTATAGGCCACTGCTGTTCTCCGGTTTTCCTCCATAAAATCCGGGTCAGAGACTATCGCTCTGCGAATGTGGGTTGGATGAAGGTACTTTGGAGCACATCTTTTTTAACTGCTCCAATAATAACCCAGCCCATGACTTATATAGTCATCTTTTTAAATTAAAAATCCCTGTCCAACTAACTTTCCATCCCTACTAACACATTCTTCCCCCAAGCTCTTTGCGGCTTTGATGTTTTTTATTCGTGTCAATGACGTCAAATTATGATAATTTTTGTGTGGTTTGTGATTTTGTATATATTTAATCATATAACTAACAATATTTTTTTATCTGTTTGTTTCAGTGTACTACTAATACCCGTCAACAAGTTTCACAATAAATTCAATTAGTAGTATTTTAATTTTGGCTTCATCTACAATTTTTTTTTTTTTTTGTTTCCGTCCTTCGCACGTTTTCTCCACACATCTGACATTGGCAGAATTGTAGACATCGGCACCATAAAGAAAAATAGAAGTGTTTTTAAAACTTAGCGATGAAAACGATGACGTACATTTACAAACAATAAATAGGCGTGCATTTATTGTTGCAGTTGATTCCCGCATCAATTACAGAAATAAAGGTGAGTTTTAATTCAAAATTACCACGAAATTTAAATTTTTATCTATTCATATAATCTCTGCCACACGAGTTGTCGTGTAAAGGTAAATCATCGTATGTGTTTAATATTATCACCGACTATCGCCTTTCGTTTCATTCGGACTAAGGTGTTATTTATTCAACGAACGAATAGTAACCACACTTTTCTATTCATTGTTTTTTTTTTTAAACAGGTCAAAGATATTTCTTTTGGGATTAAATTCCACGTCGCACTAATAGTTTTGGCAATGGAGATTTTTTTATAAGGCCATATGGCCTTATACGTACTTACATGAATTAAATAGTATATTATGCAATTAGTGAATAAAGAACGGATTTAAAGCGAGGGCCATAGATGAATCACGAGCAAGGGAAGGATTCTAATGACTGAATCACGACCGTAGGGAGTGATTCATTGGGCATGCCACAATTGTGGCGATAAGTCCCCTCTTTGAGGAGTGGCTAGAGAGGCGCCACGGCGTCCTCACCTTCCGCCTGACGCAGGTCCTCACCGGACACGGCTGTTTCGGGAGGTACCTGTTCCGCATAAGGCGAGAGGAAACGCCCGGGTGTCACCACTGTGTGAATCGCCCGGAGGACACGGTGGAGCATACGGTGGAGGCTTGGTCGGGGCACCGTCGTGTCCTCACGGAGGAATTCGGCGGCGGCGATCTTTCGCGTCCGTCCCTGGTTCAGGCCATGGTCCGTAGCGAGAGTGCATGGGAGGCCGTCACTTCCTTCTGCGAAGCAGTAATGCTCGCGAAGGAGGAGGCGGAGCGCGCGAGGGAGAGGCAAGATTCGCGCCCTCGCACCCCTAGTCGCCGCAGGAGCTGCCCCGAGCGTCGGGAGTCGCGAGCCGACTTCCGGCCACCGTAGGCGCGGGCTTGCGGACGGTGAGCAATGGGTAGCTCGCCGTCCGATAGGGACCAGGCCCGGGTTGACGGCGCGTTGTGTTCCACGCGCGCCTCAATGAGATGTCAGCACCAACTGACGGGGTCCGGAAGGGCCACTGCCTGCCGGGGTTGCGAGTTTGTCCGAAAGGGATCTCGCGATCCCGGCACACAGGCAACGGAAGGAACACGGGTGGGTTTTAGTCAGTAAAAGTCTGACACGCCCTCCCGCTCCGCCCAGAGCGGGAGAAGTTAGTTACTTGATAATATTTCAACCTCAAAAAAAAAAATTGCGAGTGATTCAAGTGTTAGAATCCTGAGCGACGCGAGTAATTCATGGCCCTCGATATAAATCCGTTTTATTCAAGAGTTGCATAATATACTATTCGACCTCTTTGATAAAGATTGGAATATTGCCAAGTAGTTGTAACTTTCTCATTGTTGACTTCATGTATTCTCTTCGAACTTTGCTGTGCCTATAGCATGCTTATAGCGCTTTTTCTCAGAAATGACCTGATGGACAGATGATAGATGAACAGACAGAACAAAGATACTGAGAAAGGCAATTTGTAGAAAGCTTATTGTTCTGCAATGCCTGCTAATGAGCTGTTCATACTTGTGTTCCAGTGTTACAAAGGGTAATTGTGTTGCCCAGTAACTTAGTTGTAGAGGTCAAATAGAATATGTAAGATACTGACATTCAGCTGCACCTGGTAAGACTGGAAGCCGACCCCAACATTGTTGGGAAAAGGCTAGGCAGATGATGACTTATTTCTCAACATAGCTTAAACTTAAGTTTGTTGGATATTATTTTCTTTATTTTATTGCTAGCATGGCAGATTCCCTACAATATCCTGTTGTTGTGTCTGGCATGATATCTGATTGAACACATTCATTTATTATGCTACCTATCTATTACAGCCGGTACAAATATATATATGAGGACTGTCCCTCATCTGCTCTGAGTTAAGAATGAATGAAGATTGCCTCTGCATATTTGTTTTTTTAATGTCACACGTGGATGGTTCAAATTGCTTTTAGTTAGTTGTGCACATTATTAAATGTGTTTTAATAAAAAGTATGACAAGGGCTATACTTTATCTATTCTCTGGGTTTTACTGGACAGTATATCGTCGGTCGGAGTCACTACTGGAACATCTCAATTTTTTTTAGTTTTGGACAAAGTATGCAGAATGATAAAAAATGCTCTTTGCATTTGATTTTTTATCATTCAGCATACTTAGTCCAACACACAAAATTTTTGAGATGTTCCAGTAATGACTCCGACCGACGATATTCCCTTTATAGAAAAAGCTGACTGAATGTGAGAACTGTCATGTAGGCTAGATAGAATAAATGCCTTAATATGACTCGGGCGGTTTTGAGTATTTTTATGTGGCCTATGCAAATGTCTTGCAAATCAAGTAGTGTCGTGTGACGGGTCTTTGAGCTCCATAAAATATGGTTGACCTACATGATGACTGACGCATGCATGCCGTCTGTCGGGACAGATCAACTCAAAGCTGCAATGGCTCTTCAAAAGGCTCTTCCAGACATAGCCCTGCATTATTGTACTCACACATTTTAATAATACAATGTTTGCTTCAGCATTTCTTTTGAGGGATCAGTCAGCCAGGAAAGGCCAACTCCATCTAGTTTTAAAATTTTGTCTAAATTGACTTGAAAGTGTCTCAGTAGATCTACTTACAGAAATAAATATTTTATTTCACTTCTAAAGTTTAGTACCTATAGTTACATGCTCTGTGTTCTAAAGCTTGGTTTCTTACGCATGTTCATTGTTCACGTAAAAGGAGAGTAATGGATAATAATCATTTAATTTCTGCTCATTCTGAGCAAGTATCCCCTTCTGAGCAAGTATCCTTTTTTTTACAAATATTCTAAACTGCAACCACATATTACAGATATATTATTGGGATTTGGGATATCCAAATCCCAATAATGATTGCGAATTTAATGTTCATTTATGTTTATCATGCAAGGAAGGAAATTACATAATTCAAACAATAATATTGTATGAAAAATCTTTATTTGGCAAATACTTGATTATGACTAGGCACATATCACAGTAGATAACAATTACACATGTACAAAATACACATGAACAAAGAGGCTGTTGCAGAAGTTAATACAACACTGTCTAGGTAGAAAACTGCAATTGTACTAACCTATGACTTGGCTTCATACTCAAACCTTACATTGACCAGCATGATTCTATAAAAATACTTATTAGTTTAACTATCAAAACCCTGTAGGGAACTTACCTACCAATCATTTTTCTATTATTAAGTCAGTCGGTGAGGATGACAAACCTATACAAATACAAATTTGAAGTGCTTGTTTGTAATTTCAAAATAACAGCTTTTTGTTATATGCATATGTATGATAGTTTACACGGTACTTACATAGTTACAACAAAAAAAACATCTTTAAATAAATTGTCTGTCTCTGTTTGTCAGTGGCAGATATAACTGTTATATGAAGTAACCTAGGCTACTTTTATTTTAAAGAATTAGGGTTCGCACGGGCGAAGCCGTGGACAACAGCTAGTTAGGTAATAAATAAGGACTTAGTGAACCTGACTGTTCTAATACTTAGGTCACTGTCACCAGGTGTAGAGAACTATAGTTTAGTAGTATAGGTTAAAAGTACTTACAACCGGAACATTACTCTCCATACCTTTGAAGTGCAAGGCAAAAGTAACAGTGATGTACAGTGATTATTCATAGTTGCACAAGGTGCATTTAGAATAGGAGTATTAGCTATTTGATATACCATCTTGACCCCTGTGTAGCCAAACAATTTGGCCACTGGACCGCTAGAAAATAAGGTGCCATTAAGTGTACTAATGATTGGCTATTTGTGTTTAAATAAATAACATAAAATATAAGAAAAATTGAACCAAAAAACTACTCCCTACTAATCATCCAACTGCGTCAAGCTAGCAACTCCTCTATTGATCCAATGCCGTTCCTTCAAAGTCGTCGCCAGAGTGATGTACATGACAAAGTTGCTGGAGTGTCCCGTGGTTGCTAGCACCCCCTTCCTCTCGCTAGTCTTGTAAATAGGACAAAAGTAGCAAGGAGGGGGTTTGAATTCGGCTATGAGAGCCGGTTTGAACCAGATTATAGGGATTGTGTCGAATAGGATCTTCGGGTAGGATTCGTCCATTAGCTTCGTTTCGCGGTTCCATCGGGCACCTTCGAGGTATAGGCCCTGTGTGGGAGAGGGCGTGTTAATATTTGTGTTACTTTTGATATATCTTGAGGATGTCACTCGGAAATCTCTAATCTACTGGTGCTGTTCTTTTTGTTCGGTATAAAAACGCAATACATACCAAAAGCGTTAAAAAAGCCGGTTGTATCCATGGGGCTTTAGACTAGCAACGTGGGGCTTTAGAGTTGTATTGGGTGATTATACGCGCTTTCGATGTTGCTCGAAGCAAAATTATCAAACGGATCAAATCTGTAATAATCGTGCGTGTCACGCATGCATCCAAAGCGTCGTTTCTTCTTAAACACCAAAATAGCTTTATTACCTAGGTACATGATACACTCCCATGCATATTCCAAAAGACATACCCATACAAATACGCTGTGTTCCTGATCCTCCTTATCCATGTCGAATGGTTGCTGCATGCGATTTAAATAAATGACATGTTTAGTATAAAAGCGACAGACAACCCTGAAAACCTTGATCTGAGTAGATTACCCTGAAAATCTTGTTTAGCAAGATTCCGTATCTACATTCCTGCTGTATTATGCAACATAAGATATTAAACGAACCTGAACACCAGTTTCTGAATAGCCAATTCATTACAATCTTATGCCAACATTATTTCGTTCTTCTCCATCTAAATCTGTTGTAAGATCTAAACCCTTGTTCAGAAACAAACAGTGTCTAAACTCTGCCAGTCATTTGTTGCTTCAATTTTCTGATAAGCCACAGGCAAGAAACTTGCACCGTGTAAATGATTAGATAGCAGATTCAGGATTAGGCTTTTTATGCCCAATGCAGCTGGTCTAATTTTTTTTCTAATATTGCCAAATTGGCCTGCTCTTGAACTCGCCTGATGGATGGCGTGCCCAGACAGTAAATGCCTGTTAACTCTTGCATTGAAGGCTGACGGGGTTATAGAACTTCGTTAGTAATTGCTTAAACAAACCTTGCAATACACCCCATAAATGGGTGACTCTTCGGAATCTGACTCCATGCCGGTGATGGAGAACTCGAAGTGGACCTGGTCGATAGGTATCTTATTGTGTCGCGAGTAGTTCTGCAGCACGCCAGTCAGGAACGACTGCGTGAAGTAGAAGCCAGAGAGCCAGAACACGATTGGAGGACCCTCGTCTACCCAGTCTTGTAGGAAACTTAGGCTGGGAACGAAATAATCATATTAATACTATTAGTATGGAGTGGTCGGCACAAGATGATTCGTTTTCGGTGTTTTGAAAGTAGTTGTAGAGCCAATCATTGTTATAAAATGATGTCTAGAAGCTACTAGGTAATTCGAGTTTACAGTATAAACTCAATCATTATAAGAAATGCATATTTTGTCTTTCAATTTATTTAGAATAAGTTATTATGGTGTTGATCCCTCCCCTGGATATCCAAAGTAGCACGTATATTCAATAATTAATCTAAAATTTTCCCTTTTCCAGATAACCACCATGTCGGACAAGGTGTTGGACGAGAAAACCTGGCCCCAGGAGGCAGAAGCAGCCATCAACGATATCCGCAAGCACGTGAAGAGTGCCAGCATATCCCCGAGACTGCACAGCAGCAACCAGAGGATCTTCATCAATCTGACTACCCTGGAGAATTCGGACTATTGCATCGAGATGTCAGCTAACGGTTTTAAAGTGGTCGGCAGGAAGTATGACGATACTACTTTGTCGAGCATAGAATACAAGAACTATGAGACTCCCTACGCTCTCCTGAACAATATCAGCCAAAAGTACAGGGAGTCTTTCGGAGGGGAACTCATGAACAAACTCCTGGACCTGGCTGCTTGGAACTCGGAGGGTTGAATCCTCCTCAACATGTTGTAGTCCTGTGTTGAACGTAGGCCTATCCCAAGCCCCATGACAAAGTCGTTTGCTTAAGCAAAATTGCGGTTAAGTTTACGTTGGAAATAAAACTAACTTTATCATGTATTGATCTGTATCTGTTATCATTTGTATAAATAAGTTATGTGTGTATTGTTAACGTTAAGTAAGGTTAGTTTTATTTCAATGAGTAATATTCACATAAATATCAAGTATTATAAATAAGAAATCTTAAATCAGGGTTAAACGCGTCGATTTCTTAAAGATTTATTGACAACTTTGTCGATTTTTTATTGTTGAAATTTACGGTGGAAATGTGTCAAAATATATCACCTGTCAGTATTCACATGTGCTATAGTAAATGTTTATGTAACTAAGTTTATATAACTGTTTAGAACTTTAGTATTACTAACGTGTTTCTAGTGGTGGATGCGATCTGAAACTATTAGCATTACAGCGATCATCTCTCTCGGTATTAAAGATTGAATATGTATAAATTGTGCATGATTTACTTGCATGTTCAATGTATGTTTTCTAAAATTGTTATTAACACCAAATTCCCCTTAAGCATTTGGTCGGATTGTTAACGACTATGAGCATCGCATACTTGTGCTAGATTCGTGTTATATCCAGTGTTATCACTATGAGCTCTGCAAACTGAATGTTATACTTGTAATAGTTTGAAGCGCACTTCAATGCAAACTGTGGCTACATGACATTAAATGACAAAATAGAGCACGCGGTGGCTTACAAATTGCTCGCTTCCTGTGTGATGTGCAAATATATCGTTGAGTATGCTGAGCTCCTTAGTACCTATCTTATAGAATTTTAAGAAAGATTCGATTCACACATATCTGTCATATGTGTAGAGGCATCTTGTATGAATAATATCATATTGCCCCAAACAATTGCCGATAAATTATTCTTAAACAATAGATTTATTATCATGGCCAGTAAGATTAAGTATAATTCGAGCATACTTATCATAGACTATGTGTGACTAATGTGAGAATCGACTCTTGATCAACAGTACTTGTGGCGAGGCCCAAGGTAATGTTTCCATTGTGTTGAGTGTTCCCTACATACGTAATAACAAAGTACAGTACCTGGCCATAAATATGGCAAATCGAGTTATAGAAACAGTTCAGAATTGTAGAGCATTGTCTCTGTTACTCGTTCCTGTGTGACTATTTCTGATGCTCAAACTCAGAGCATTTCTTTCAAATAAACCAATTACAGGCACTTTTGACCTGTCAAGGGGTTGGTCAGTTAGAAAGATGAAGCTAGTTGCCCATTCCAAAGCTTAGTAGGTTTCTATGGAGAACTACGGGCAAGAAACCACGGACACTCATTTAAATCAAAATATTGCTCGATGTGTCATGTTTACGGCCAATTACTGTACGGTGTGGCCGCCTGTCGCTTACGTTAAATGTGCAACAGCTTTACACGGCATTTTATTAAAAGTACAATCGTCGACAGACTGAGTACAAACATTGTGTACCTCCGTAGTTTGGGTACATGTTATGGCCTACCTACACGATGCACATTTTTAGTTACATGTAGGTGTTATTCATTCAATTTTTGAGCCAACGATTAGGAAGTTGTTACAAAATACGTCTGTTGGTATAAATTGCTGATTTACATTAGGGTTATTAGGAAGTGTTATTACAAGTTTCCCCTACTACATATCGGTAGAATCATAACCAATGCCAAATGTTCAAATCAACTACTATCTCTCATTTTCATTCTTGATTAGATTTCTGTACTTTGTATTAGGGTCTAATGTAACACACGGCCTAACAATTTGACAAAAAAAAATGGCCGTCTATTGAATCGAGTCCGACACATGTACCCAAACTATCATCTCTTTAGATATAATATACACAATATAGAGTAGTGAACTTGTTTGTGATAGTAAAATAAAATGATATATGAATTTTTCAAGTTTTATTCACTTAAGGTACTACTACCAAATCCCAGCAATAAAGCTGGTTCATTTTGAATAGGAGTAGTGGGATCAGGCACTGATCAAAAGGTTAGGACCTGAATATTTGCATTCGTAAACAATACTTTAGAGAGACAAAATAAACAAGTAGTAAAAATCTTAATATATGAAAAGTTAAAGTAAGACGAGGAGGGGCATTATGAGGGATTGCTTCAGAAGTCCGAAATAAAAATCTGCTCAACAACGTAAATAACGCAATGAATGTTGTTGAACTGTCAAACTGAAATAGATTAGTCGTAATCGTTTACGAAAATATATTACATAATAAGATAGCTGTTTTCATGATCGATTTGATAGATAAGATAGATAAAACATTTATTCAGTGCATACAAAAGATACACAAAAGAACAATTAAATGATAACAAATTACATGAATATACTTACCTATATAAAAACAAGATGCCAATATACAAAAAAAAACATAAGTACTTAAAAAATGGAGTGACATTATGATATACTTTCTTTATAACAAATAAGTAAAAACAAGGTGAGGTGTGCGTCCCAAGGTTGCACCAAATGGGAGTCCAGTTCAGCATGTGCCAGGCAAATATACCTGACGCTGATGTTCCGCTGGATCCCTGCTGTGGCATACGGACGTCGAGCAGACGAGATAAATTGGTGTTGTGACAAAGTGTTATGCGCAGAGTGAAATAAGTAAGTATATGACTTTGACTTTGACTTTATATAACTTAAATTATTATGTATTCTACAGCAAAGTTTTGCATTGGGAAACGTTCTTGTTCGTTAATGTGGTGATTGTACTGTTGATGACTTTATTATTTATATAATGTTGAAATAAATAATCGTAATATAATTATAGTACCATAGGTGCAAATAAATAAACGATTTGGCTTATATAAAATAATAATGTTTACAGTAAATAAATATAGGTAAATAACATGTGTATTATAACTATTATCCAACAAAAGATCCCCAGCTATTCAATTACTAAGTACCCCCTTGTTCACAGGTTTATTATCACCAGTTACGCTAAATAGACGGATTGACTCGGGAAGAAACGACGGCCAGTTATATAATGGACGTGTTCGAAACGGTCATACCCAGTTTTTGCTGAGAAGCAATAAAAAACGACCGCAGTCGAACTGTGAAGGTACCAAGACATTTAAGATTCCTTGTCGGATTTGGTACTGTCAACTGTGACATTGCGACCTAAAAGTAACAAAAGTAGAAGCTAAAAGATAACAAGTCTCATCTTGTGTTATTGTACCCCAGCTAGAATGTTGCTGGTATGAATCTAATCCTGCAAAGAAAATTAAATATTTTATGTACTTTAATTTTTATACTCTCTATTATTTCTGTTGATGGTTAAATTGCTTGCTAGCTACCCTAACACCCGGTTTCTGGAACGAAAATCATTGACGCGACGCGTCAAAATTAAACTCAAGTCAAGTGATGCGATTGACTGTTAATCATTAATTCAACAAATCACAGTAATTTACGCGAGCTTGACAATTTGTTTCCTAGTTTTTGTGTTGATCTTCGTTCAAAAAACCGGGCGCTATAATTTTAAACACAGCAACAGATTCAACACTTACCGTGAAAGCAAATCAGCGATATAAGACCCCAGCGGCTTCATAGACGGGTAGGACTTGGACATCCAGACGCCTGGCACGATGCCCTTTGTGAAGGCATTGAAGCACACCTCGAGCTCTGCGCTCATGATGGCCAGGCCCTGGGATGCTAAGTGCACACCGTGCAGGGTCCGCTTCACCACCGCTAGCAGGCAGTTGTAGCGGATTAGTTCCTGAGGGAGGATTTTGGAGCTCACGATTACCACAGTATAAAAATGTGATCAGTTTATCAAATAAGCCCATTTTGTGAAAACGCTACGCTGCCGCTGCAACGAGACTTTTTGTAAGACTGAAAAGTTTAGGACTAAGTATTGTATTTATTCATTTTATTTTTGTCTCATTTTGTTATTTCACGATATGCATCACCGGTTGACGTCATCACGTCAACGCCGGCTGTCGCTGAAAACCAGCGTTGGGGCCCTGTCTCGCATAGGATCGCAGCATTATGCTGAGCGATGGCCGTTTTGTGTGGATGTGACGCATATTTTCCCCCAAATTGTTTATTTTTGTGTTTTGTTCTTTCTTTGCGTCATATGTACCGCAAATAAACGTATTTTCTTTCTTTCTTTCTTTTCAATAAACAGTAAATGCTCCACGGCTTCGCCCGCATAGCCGCTATTTTGAGCTTTTTAGTAACTGAACCGATTCCTTTCAAAATCGATTGCTGAGTATGCTTGTGTTTCCCTAAATTGATTTTGTTTTCGTTATCGCAAGTTTATTTATATATTTAATTGTTGTGTATGTTCACATTTAATATGATATGGCTAGAAAGAGTGACTACCGAGATGACAACTAATAGAGAAGAATGGAAGCAAAAGGCATGTGTGGTGGGCAGGAGAATAATGATGTTTTCATTTACTATACCACTAGCTTAAAGCAGTATATTAGTAAGTTGCACTTTACTAGTTACCTGTTTGAGCACGGTGTTCATGCTATTGTAGTAGAGCACGGGGTACTTCTCGCCACAGGCCACGATGTCGTAGAGCGCGGGCAGGCGCTCCAGCATGTCGTGCGTCATGTCCAGCACGCCGCCGCCCTCGCCGCCCTCGGCGCCGCCGCCGGCCACGATTTCGGTCTGCGTGATGAGCGTGCCGAACAGCAGCTGCGGGGGACAACCGAAATACACAACTCTTTATTTCTGGTAAATCACCAGAACACGACATACAGAAACGTCAGAGAACTACACAGATATCATGGGTATCTGTATCTAATACCTAGACAGATTTTATTATGAATAATTTTTATTTACTGTTGACATTTTAAAATTTTATATGTTTTGCTAAATTCACTTTAAATTAATGATGTTGACTTGAAATTAATTATTAAAAATCATTACTATTCATATTTGCACGCCATAGCATATGACAAACATGTCTGAATCTGTATTTTTTTTTAAGTTATCCTGCATGCAAGTTTTTATTCTTGTATGTGTACACCTGTTTGGGCAAATAAATATATCTTATGGCTGCTACACACTAATACTGCTAAGTGATAGTGCAGGCTTGGCCGCCGGCACAATCGTTACTCCGACTAATAAATATTTAACTCTGGAATTTCTATTGCATATTAATAGTATGAATTATAAAGCATTTTCTTGAAGTTGCATAAAATCGCCCATATTTAAATAAAATACTTTATGAATCCGCGTTTATAGTATTTGTTGATTATATAAAGTATATGGTATATGATATACAGAAGTTTTAAATTCCTAACTTGTTTAGTTCTTGAGATAGAGCTCGAACAAAAATGGTCTAAAACTGATAACTACTACGGCCCCCTAATTCATATTTTTTTTAAATATAAAATTTATATTTGGAGGTCTAGACAATGACACCCCAAATTAGTTTTTTCTTTTTCAAAATTATATTTTTATTGTAAAACTTCTAATTTTATTTATTTTTTGTTATTTTAAAGATCCACGAATGATTGCAGGGACAAACGGCTTTACGTGCTTAAACTCAGCATGTATTTCAATTAAACCATTTACAGGCCCTTTTCAATTTTTAAGGAGTCAGTCAGTCAGAAATATGAAGCTGAGTTGCCCATTCCAAAGCGTAGTAGGTACCTATGGAGAAGAACGGGCAAGAAATTCCACGGACAGTCTTTTAAATAAAAAATTTGGAACAAAAAATTGGTTACATCATTAATGTTGAAATTATACATGTGAGAGCAATGTAGAAAGACTTGCACGTTAGAAGCGTCCGAAATAAAAAGATAAAAACAAAGAACAATTCAAAAAATTAAAATAAGTCATCTCAGCTAAGAGACGAGTCCCATCTGACGGCGCCCGTTCACGAACATGACGCATGGATCAGCACCATTCAGCTCAACCATTTTGAAGGGAGTTAAATGACCCAACACACGCGCCACCATCAGCGAGACATCTGAGTGAGCATGACATACTCACAGCCGCCAGGGCACATTCAAGTCAATAAAAGACGTATGTATTACCCGGTAAATGGTAAATGCTTTCCGAGGCACAGAGGAGTCTCGGTACGTAAAGATGGTCACCCATCCACAGACCAACCCCGGCAAGCGTAGCTTAACCTGATGGATCGACCCGTGCGGCTGTCATTACTTAGCCACGAGCTCCTCTAAAGTATGTACTATACAAAGCTAATTCTTACGGCATTAGTCTCTTTGTTGTCCTTAGTGATGTCCGCGTTCTCGTGCAGGCCGAACACTTCGGGCATGGCGATCATGGGCAGCGCGCGGATGTGCTCCAGCACAGAGTTGTACTCCATGGACGGCGGCATGCAGTAGTTGCCGCTCGGGGAGAACGAGTACCTGACGTGACGAGCAAACACACCAGGATTTTTAAAAGATTAAAAATTTTAAGTTTCCCGGCTAGTAAGACAGGAGTGAGCTTATTCCTAAAAAAGTACCTATATTGAAGAAAAAAGTTTATCGAGTATAACTCTTGAAACCGTTGCTGTATTTGGGTCGCGGATTTAAGCCTGATTTACACGATACGATTTAATGGTCTGTGGCATAGTATAAGTTGCACCGTCTAAACAGTGTACGTATAGAT
The DNA here is from genome assembly GCA_914767755.1 of Agrochola circellaris. Taxonomy (NCBI): domain Eukaryota; kingdom Metazoa; phylum Arthropoda; class Insecta; order Lepidoptera; family Noctuidae; genus Agrochola; species Agrochola circellaris. Next base: position 2,012,198 of record OU611848.1, read on the forward strand.
GATGCAATTCATTTGTTGCTTCAGTTTTATTGTATGCCAGGGGCAAAAAACTTAAGGAGGAGGCTGAGCGCGCGAGGGAGAGGTAAGATTCACGCCCTCGCGCCCCTAGTCGCCGCAGGAGACGCCCCGGGCGTCGGGAGTCGCGAGCCGACTTCCGGCCACCGTAGGTGCGGGCTTGCGGACGGTGAGCAATGGGTAGCTCGCCGTCCAGTAGGGACCAGGCCCGGGTCGACGGCGCGTTGTGTTCCACGCGCGCCTCAAAGAGATGTCAGCACCAACTGACGGGGTCCCGAAGGGCCAATGCCTGCCGGGGTTGCGAGTTTGTCCGAAAGGGATATCGCGACCCCGGCACACAGGCAACGGAAGGCACACGGGTGGGTTTTAGTTAGTAAAAGTCTGACGCACCCTCCCGCTCCGCCCAGAGCGGGAAAAGTTATGTGCTAATTTCCCACCCTCAAAAAAAAGGGGGGCAAGAAACTTGCATAGCGTAAATGGAGCTTTACTTGTAGGTATACAGTTTCAAGTGCCTCAGCATGTCAGAAGGCAGACGTCCACAAAACAAAGGATATCCAATGTCTACCTTCTTCGGCAAGAATCTGTCCTTGTCTTGCATAATCTCGATAGTGCTACTATTTGACGGTTAAACTCATCAGTTTTACAAATTAAATATAGAAATTTAAAAGCATTCTTACTCAGGCGTAGTAGTAACATGGTCGTTGTAGAAGATAGAGAGTAGAGACAGTAAGAGTCTCCTATCCTTATCATCAGTCACTCTCCCTCCGTAGTTGCACTCGCCCGCGAGGTAGTTGAGCGCGTCGAATGGCGTCTCCGCATACTCCGTCAGGAACATCTGTTGATCAGTTACGTTAATTTAACTTCTAAAGCAGACAAGTCACATGGTAATGAAATACGCCAGAACTATCAAGGTGAATAAGGTTTGGGTAAAATAAAAAGTAACCGAGGCTTTTGATATTTTATATGGATGATTTGTAAAGTGGTTTTGTATTTTGTAATGTGCGTTTATTTTATGCAGAATAAATACTTTTTCTTTCTTTCTTTCTTTAACCAATATTTCAGTTAATAGTACGGTCTTTTATAGAAAGTGGGCCAATTGCTGCAAAAGTATACACATACCAGGTTACTCAGAAAGTTTTGCGACTAACTATTTTTGTCTATTAGTAGGAAGGACATGATGTGGGGTGGTGGGGAGGCCATGATACTAAATGGGGATTCACTCGAGCGTCGTGCGGACGTATTGTATTTTGGATATTAGATGGGAGAAAGAAAAAAAGGTCATGAGATTTTTACCCTTTCACCGGTGGGGGAAGTGTCCACAGGATTTCAAAAATGTAAAAAAAAAAACAAATACTCTAGCACGTCAGATATTGATAGTGTATATGCCCCACGTGTCTCTAATGACGGAGGAATGTCAATCTGCCGGTTTGCATTGTGGGGGTGGCCGTACGGTTGGGTATTATTGATACATTGGAAGGTTGAGACATTAGCTTTGACTAAATCAGTTAGCTCGGCATGTTACGCTATCCGAACTCTGAGAGAAGTTTTAACGTTGCCTCAACTTAGAAGTGTGTACTTTGCTTTGGTAGAATCCAAGCTCAGATACAGCATCGAATTTTGGGGCAACAGTTACAAGTACAATGTTCAAATGGCATTTGTCATTCAAAAAAGAGCTCTTAGGACAATGCTCCGCATGAAACAGACGGAATCATGTAGAGAGCATTTCATAAGACTAAATATTTTAACAGTGCCAGGCCTCTATATATTGGTTTTACTGACTAGCTTTGTTAAAAACTTGAACAAAATTGAGAACGCTGAGCAGAGAATTACTAGAGCTAGTACACGTAGAAAAGATGTGCCCAACAACTTTCAACCGAAATTGCAAGTTGTGCATCACAGCCCACGATATCAATCAGTAATTTTATATAATAAGTTGCCCATAGAATTTAAAAGTATTTACAGTGTCAACTTATTTAAAAATAAATTGAGGGCCCATTTATTGAGGAAAGGCTATTATGGTATCAATGAATTCATGGAAGACATTTGACATTGTAATATTATTGTAAAGTTGTATTTGATATAATTTAATTTGACATTTATTATTTATAATCTTATTGTATTTGAATTCTCAATTGACTATTAGTGTTTTTATTTATTGACATTTCTAAATATTTTAATCTGATTTAATTATAATGTTTTATGTTATGTAATTTTAATCTGATTTCACTGTAATTTTTTATATTTTGTTATTATTGTAATTTTAATGTAATTTAATTGCCATGTACTGTTTTATATTTTCAACGTTTTTGATGTATTTTAATGAATTTTGATCTGTATTAATTGTTATTTTTAATTTAATTTCATTGCAATTTGTTATTTTTATATTATTTTCAACACAATGTTTCCATATTGTTATGAAATAAATGACTTATGACTTATTTTTTCGATCTCGTCTGTTTTTCAGAGGGTTTGTTAAGTGAACCCGAAAAAAGCTCTCATTCAAAAGGCTGACGATGCGCGTCAGAGTAATATACAGATGGTTCAGCTTGATGTCCTAGTCGTGTTGACTCGTAATCTGAGGATAATTTGGAGGGACTTTCTTAATCTAACGATTTGAAAAAAAATTGCGTCTGATTTTCAGAAGGGATGATAAGTGAACCCGAAATAAGCTCCCATTCAAAAGACTGATTATTCGGCTTGATGTCCTAGTCGTGCTGACCCATAATTTGACGATTATTTGGAGGGATTTTCGTAATATGGCGCAACACATTTTAATAAGTTATGTATACAGGGAACATACTGAGTGAATTTTCAAGTGTGTGTGTGGATCCGAAACTATAAGAAATAGCGAAAAATACTCAAAGGAGTTACGAGGCCAATTTATATAAAAGACAAAAACAGTATCGATCTGCACTACCCTCCTCATAACTTTCAATCCATACCTGCAGCTGCATGATGCAGATCCGGAGGTCGCTCTCGTTGAACTCGTACTGTATGTTCCAGCCCAGCGGGCCGAAGGCGCGGCGCTCCTGCACGACGGCGTGGAAGAAGCACAGCGCGAACAGCAGGCGCCGCCAGTCCTCCGTGCGAGGGCACGAGATGTAGAACTCAGGGTCGCAGATAGGGTCTGAGATGTACGAGCGGTTGATGTTGTTTTTGAGCCCTTTTGGAGCTTCGTTTGTCATTTTTACACCTGGAAAGAAAGAAAGAAAACAAAAATGTTCCAGAAACACGAACATAAATAAAAAAAAGACGACTGGGAAACTGGAACTGGTACTCCAGTTTCCATTCACATTTCCAATTGGAAATGTGAGATAGATAGTAGATTCATTGGTTTCATAATTTTGGTTTTCTAGCAGAGTTTGTGAAAATGGATCTGCATTTATTAATGAAATACTGTTAACAGTAGCTACTTCTGATTATAGCAGGCAGATGAAATTCCTGCATACAGCAGTCATTTTCAAAATGTTTACCTCGCTCTGTACTTGATTGACTAATCTTATGTCATATGAATAACTCTAATGTTTGTAGCATTCAGAAAACAAGTAGTGTCTTACTTCAGGTAAGACACTAGTTGTTATCTGAATGCGAACAAAAAATGTGTCCCTGGATGTTAAGTGTGATAACTGCACGGTGCGTACTGCGCACCATAAACGTCAGGTAGTGACTGAGACTGAAACTCAAAGCATTTATTTAAAATAAACCAATTACAGGCACTTTTGAATTGTCAAGGGGTCGGTCAGTCAGAAAGATGAAGCTAGTTGCTCATTCCAAAGCGTAGTAGGTTCCTATGGAGAAGAACGGGCAAGAAACTCCACGGACACTCTTTTAAATCAAAATATTCATACAAAACTGAGACGTTTGTGGTCCATGGACCACAACGTGTGACGTAAATATTTTGTTCGTGGTGTCTGCTTTAGTTTACATTGAACCTCAATGGAATTAGTAATCATGACTAAATCAATAGTTCACTCACCATTCTGCAGGACAGTAACCGGAAACGACGTGCTGGGGTAGCTAGTGAGCCAGCAGCGGAAGTTGTGGTGCGTGTTTTGAGGTACGATGACCTCGGCGCATATGCGCTCCAGCTCGCCCATCCACGACGTCATCACGTGGCAGTTCTGCAGCACCACCCAGCCGCCCGTCAAGGTCGCCACGTTTATCATGTTGGACGCTATCGGGCCCTGAGGATGATAAATGGGAAGCTTTACTTTGCTAAACTTAGGGGTGTCGGTGAAAGAGGTAGTGTAAACAAGTTAAATAATAAAGAGTGCAAACTTCCATTTAAGAGGAGGCTCCCTAAATTGTACGTTGTCATTAATATTCTGAAACAGTCACGCATGCAGTCAAAATGGAACTTTAGTCTTCGTTCTCCTGCCCTTATCCCAATGTATTCGCGGTCGGCGCAACATGTCCCTTTCATCCATACTTCTCTATTGAAATGAAATGAAATTGTTTATTCTGTAAATAGGATATCGGAATCACTTTTACACGTCATATAAAAAAAATATTAAAAATAAGCTAGATGAGGTCGGTGTTTCCTATCTGACTACTCTGAGAAGAAAGGCCGAAACAAACTCAGAGGTCGTAGTCTCTTTTAAAGTCCAGACATAATCTTGGTCAAGTCATATGAGGACCATGTGGATCAGTGTCTGAAATGGTCTTTTGAGGAAAGAACCACACAGATTTGAGTGGACCTGTCCAGTCAGTGCAAGCATTTGTCAGTAATCGTGGAGCTCAACTCAAAACTGAAGGAGCTCAACTCGACGAACAATACCAAAGAAAGGATATTAGTCACCATCTCGGTAGTCACCTCCCCCTTTCTAGCCATATCATCTCCACACAGTCCATCTATCGTTTCTTTAGTCTTCCCCTACTCTTATAGCCATCGACATTCATACTCAAAACTTTCCTCACGACATTTTCCTCATTCCTCCGCATCACATGCGCATACGATTTCTGCACAACTTGTCGGTCACCGGTGCCACTTTCAGACTTCCTCTTATGTACTCATTTCTTATTCTATCCATTCGTGTAACATCACACATCCCTCTTAACATTCTCATCTCAGCTGCATGCAATTGCCTTTCATTCAATCCCTTTGTGGCCCAACATTCTGACCCATACAAGACAGCAGGTCTAACCATTGTTTTATTTATATTCCCGTCAAGTTTAATGGGAATGCGGGACTCGTAGATTGTTCCCGTGACTTGCTGCCATTCCATCCATCCAGTATTAATTCTGTGCTTAACAGCCCGATCTATGTACTTCGCCATCGCTTTGCACGAGTGAACCATGATACCGATTCACGGAAGTCTGTTTAGTATAAAGAAGAAATGACTGACTCACCTGTCCCTGCCCCAGCGAAATAGTCTCGAAGCTAACCACCTTCTTCTCCATGGCATACTTGACCAGGCCGGACATGGGATCAGAACCCGGAGATAGGATGAAGATGAGCGGCGAGCAGCAGTTGCTGTCGTTGTAGGACTTGTCCAGGTCGAAAGGGGGCGGCTCGATGAACGGCTTGCCCATCTCTGTTACTACGTACGCTCGCACTAGCGGGATGAGCTTGTCGGGGCGGATGCATCTGAGGCAAGAGATGGTGGTAATAAGTGCAGTAGCCGATAGTGAACATTGAGTTTTAGAAAGAGGCTGATCTCGATCACTCATACCTGGATGAGTGATCGAGATAACCCTCTACAAAGCAGAGCATTTTAGAAAACGCCATATGAGATGTGATGGCCCTGTGGTAAGGGGGACTTACGAGTGGTATATCAGGTGGCTTCGGATCGGACACTTTACTTTGTGTAAATAATTTCATCAGCACTGCTCTCAAAACGGAGAAGGAAAACATCGTGAGCAAACCGGTATGTCCTAGAACCTTAGAAGACATGTGACATCTACGAACCCGCACTGGGCCCGCGTGGTAGATTACAGCTTACTCCCTCTCACAGAGAGGAGGCCTGTTTCCCAGCAGTGGGATCATTATAGGCTGATTATGCTATGTGCCATTTATAATAAGTGAAACCGGACCATTCCGTTTTAAACACGTCACGGCATCACGATAGCACAGGGAAATGAATGGAAATAAAGAAATACGAAGACGCTTTTTTCCCGTCCACAATAACGTTATAATGCAATTATTTCCATACATTTAATGGACGTGGACGCCCACGCCCACGATACGAAAATGACGTTAGAAATTATAAAAGTGCATATTGTCTTATTAAAATTGTGTGAAAATTATGTGTCATTTCTCTACTATTATTGTTTTCTTTGATTGTATTTGCATGCTGTGTTAACGCTTAATATTGTGCACTTGGCTTGTATGTTGGTGTTAATAGGTCGAACAGTGCAACAATGGTAGATATATAAATAAACTAAAACTTACCTGAAAATGATGAGCTTGGCGATGCCCTCGACCTTGTGGAACGGCTCGGGCGCGGGGTGCTCGTGCGGCGCCGACAGGTCGTAGTACGCCTTCCACTCGGCCGTGTGCCGCTCGAAGTGCTCGCGGAAGCCTTTCAACCTGATAAGAAGGAACGATTCACCGTATATTACAAAAGGAGTAAGGAGTTTTTATTTTTATTTGAACTTTATTCCGATCAATATGAAGTTCTTAATAAGAAAGCAACGTGAACTCGGGTTGCAAATTTGCAATAGAACTTTGACTTTGTCGGAACAAAGTACGTAATTTAAAAATAGCTCGATGGTGTACCTTGGTCTACAAAAAAACTTGTTTTATAATAAGAACATTAGAGTTTTAAATAAATATTTTAAAAGAAAGTCCGTTTTTGAGTTTGTCTGTTTGTACGCTTAGTCCTTTCAAACTACACAATGATATTGGTACGGTTTTCACCATCAATTAGATATTGGAGTATTTATTCCGGAAGGTTTATAATGTATAAAACATTAATATTTGACTTAGATATAACACAGACATCTCGCCATATTTGATAACATGTCGCCACATCAGTATACGACGTGGAAGTGGCGAGGTTTTGGGTCAACAAAATTCAAAATAATGTTATGCCAGCGACACGAAGAACAAGAAGTAAATTACACCCGATCAAAGCAGTAGCTTGAGCACGAATACATACTTAAAATTAACGGTATAAAGTTCAGAATAGTTTTATTGAATGAGAACTTCGATTGGACTGATCTTGATTGATTGGTCTTGATCTATTACATGGGTTCTTCTTCACTTTTAAATTATTTGCCGTTACAATGTGTTTTAAGGGAGGCCTGAGGGGGAGAGGGAGCGAGTGAGGTGCGCCGCGGTGCCCAAGGCTGCGTTTGCACCATAGATGAGCGAGGATGCGTAGCGTAGAAACTAACCCATAACATCGCTTCACCGTCATAACTTGAGCTTAGCTAGCGATGTTATTGGTTAGTTTCACACACATCCCTCGCTACGCATCCTCGCTCATCCCTGGTTGAAACGCAGCCTTAGAGGTCGAGAGACAACGTTGCTGGCTACCCGCGGCCGTCTTGGTGTCCTCGCGATTCCGGTCGATACATTCTGTAAAATTCTCACCGTGAAGAGTGAGGTGAAGTGAGCTGTCAATAGTGTCAATACCTAGCATTAGGTGCAATGATAGCTCACATCACGCTCACTTCACCTAAGTTTTCACGGTGAGATGTTTACTGAATAGCGCGGCTGTTGTCTTGTGAACACTTGGTGGTGATTGGTGGAGTGGTTCCGATGTAAGGATGGGTGTAAGCAGGAATGGCTTCGATTGCAGTGATGACTTGTATGGATGATAAAATTATGAGGAATACTAACTGGCTCATTAAGCTGCTGCGCACGATTTCAGACCAGGCCTTCTCCGTGAGCCAGCCGGGCGCGGGGTTCTCGTACGGGTTGTCCAGGGCCACGCCGCCCGTCAGCAGGAACGTCAGCAGTTCCTCGTCTAACACACCCTGGAGACAAACGAGCTTATATTATCCAACATATTCCGATGCAATAGCAATTGGCCCGCAGGTCTGCACTTTGTACACCTGAAGTAAAAGTAACTCTTTTTTAAACTCATTCCGTACCCGACCGCAGGAGGCACGTGCAGGCGACGTGTTGCAGTGACACGACTACTTTCTATGAATTTGCGGTAAACATGACGCAAAGAAAGAACACAAAATAAAAAAAGAACAAGTTGGGGAAAATATGCTTCACATCCACGCTAAACGGCCATCGCTCAGCATTATGCTGCGACCCTATGCGAGACAGAGCCCCAGCGCTGATTTTCAGCGGCAGCCGGCATTGACGATCTACCCAAGCATCCTCCACTAGGATTCCCTTGATCTTCTCTAGTCTAGATCGTCAGCCAATCTTTACTACTGTAAAACTTATTTATTTTGTGAAACATTTTTAGTTCGTTTCACCTTAGCTCTCAGTATCCCGAGTGTGAGAACGAGCGAGAAGATGAGCTTGTCCTTCTCGAACAGACTGCGGCACACGTTCTCGTAGATGCTCTTTGTGAAATAAGCGTTCAGTCCTTCGAGGCGCTCGTCCAGGATGTCGCTCTTAGGAGAGTTGATGATCGCTTGGTTGTACAGGTTTATGAACCTGCGGACATTCAATCAAATCGAACCGTTATTTGCTAGAAATACATTGTCGTTTCTCAGGTGAGATCTTAAACTTTTAATGTCACTGTATTAATGCAAGAAAGCGAACAAAAAAAACATTTTCTCTTATTGAGATATCGATAACCCACCACGGCTGTGAAGTTTGGACAAAGAAAAATGGTTTTTTTTTCGCCAGTTTTAATAAGGTTGTTGACAATTTTAAAAAAATATATATATATATTATAAAAAAATATTGGACACGTATTTTTTCTAATTTTACGTAACCAAAAGATTACGCCAATACATTGAGTTATAATGTGGCATTACGTCACTTTCCGGTACATATTATCCTGATTTGTGAGTTAGCGAGCCCCCACTCCCCAACTTTAATGCGTTTTATCTAAATCATTTTTAATTAATATGATAAAGCAATAAATATGTGTCTAATATTTTTTTATTATCTGACTGACGGACTAAATGGTTTTTTTTCCCCAGTCAACATCCCTATTTGACCCTTTATAAGAACGGCTATTTTAATCAACTTTCAAAATAGCAAACAGCTAAGCGGTTCGACGACTGCTTTGTTAGTCTGCAGTTAGATTCTCAACTAGTGATATATTTTGTTACTCTATGATAGGATAGTTCGTAGAACTTACACGCACAGAAAAACATCAAGTTTAGGTCTCTTCTGTCATCTATGGTTATAATAAAAATAAATATCTATGGTTAGGTGACCGTTAATGAGAAATCCCGTACGTTTACAATCTACTGCTTTATTATTTTACTGTTAGCCGTCCGTCAGGAATAATCTATAACAATGTATCAGTCAGTACATCAGTGTTCTGCCACTAGGTAGTACATTTATGCAGGAACAAAGGCGTTCATGGCATTAATTCACTAAAAACGAAAAACTTCGCAAGCAATTGGAAATTGCTACTGAAAGCTGTAGGTGTCGACCTCAGGACGACCTTCCTCACACGAACACCTGTACGGAGTGCCGGATTAACCACGTAGCAAGAGTATCAATTGCTACGGGCCCCGCGCTAAAGGGGGCCCCGCGTATTCAAACCCGCGCCCCACCTCCGCCTGAGCATAATTTTTTGAGTGAAACTTATTAAGAAGTGGTATATTGAATTTACTTGATGTCTCAAAAACGTGATACGTACTACCTTTGCCGACTAAGACGTCAGAATATGGGTACTTAATACAATTTCTAAAAGTTGATTGCAAATAGACGTATTGAGTATTGTTTTTTTTTTACCACTTTATACATAAGAACCCATAGCAGATCAAGGGCCCGTCCATAAAATTAGCTACGGGCCCCGCGCTTGCTTAATCCGGCACTGCCTGTACGTCGCTTGTTCCCGCGTCACCAGTCCTAACTCTCAGTATATTTTGGCTGTTCTTTTAATATATTGTTGCGTCTTACTACTTCCACGCGAACGAGGTCGCAGACAGAAGCTAAAGCTTACATCGAGGTCGGCTAATATTATAAATATGAAAGTTTGTTCCTATGTTAGATGTTTGTTACTCAATTACCTACGCAAAAACGACTGAACGGATTTGGATGAAATTTGGCATACAGATAAACCATGACCTGGCGTAGGACATAAAATCCTTTTTATCGCGGTAGTACATTCCCTTGGGATAATTTCTCACCCGTGATTGTGAAAAAAAATATATAACTCCATGTGGGGTGTCATTGTCTAGAACTAATCAGTTACGGAACGCATATAATTTTGATGTATTTAACATCAAAATTATATGCGTTCTCTTAAAAAATGATGTAATTGGGGGCCGTAAAAGTTGTCAGTTTTAGACCATTTTTGTACGAGCTCTATCTCAACAACTAAACAAGTTAGGAATTTGAAACTTTTATATATCATGTACCATATACCGTATAGAATCAAAAAATAAAAAACGCCGATTCATAAGGTATTTTATTTAAATGGGTGATTTTCTGCAACTGCAAAAATAACTTTGTAATTCATAGAGTCATTATGACTTACAAATTTATCTCTGCGATTTTTAAAATTTAAGATATATAGATATTCTCTTCGTTAAGTATTTTCATTTATTTGCTAAATAACGTACGGTGGTACGACTCGCACTTGGCCGGTTTTTAAGCACTTATAACACATATTATTATTCTAATGTTTTGGAATAAGTACTCACCAACCCAAAGAATACTGGTACATCGGATCAATATTTGCCAGATCCGAGATACAGAAGAACAGCACAGAGCTGTGCTTCGAAACAGGCACATACAGCAGCCTGGCCTGGTCTATCTCTACTTCCGTGATAGTGGCCGCGGCCTGCTTCGCTTCGATCTCTATTGATAAGACCTTCGATGATGACAGGATCACGTTCGCTGACTCGTCTTCTAGAATGTTGCCGGCGGATGATAGGACCTGGGTCGTTCAAGGGTCATTTAAAAGAGTTTTCTACACACTTGCTCGTAAAGTGGCTCTTATTGAACCGCTTTACGGTTTAAGAAATTTTATTTCGCTCAACCGAACCGCAACTTGAACCGCTTTTATGTTCATTATGCAATGTATTAAAGACGCGTGCTTTTTACTTTATATTCTCGCACTAGAGCGGTAGCGTGCGCCACAGATAACTATTTACGAGTCAGAGTAATAACATGGTAGTATGGAATTAGTAAGTACTATCAGGGCAGCATGGAATTTGTATATAATAGAAAACTTTGGTGAAGCTTTTTATAAACGGCAAGCGCTGAAAAGTTTTTGTGAAAAAAATACCATAGGCAAACCAGGGGCGTTCAGTTATGTTACTATTACAATACTACAGAGTAAATTTAATCATATTCAGATCTTTATTTTGGTAGGGGAGCCCAGAGGATTTTTGAGCAAGCACATGCAGGGCGAAAAGTTGATAGCTGAGTAGGTGCGGCATGACGAGCGAACACCGAAAATATGAAAAGTTTTACATAGGAGCCCCGTAGTTAGGGGTCCACTTAGGGATTTCGAAAATGCACCAAAAATAAAGTGATTTCCAGAGCCTTTGGTTTTGGTATGACCTTATCCAATAACGACTAACCTAACCTAACCAATAACGACTTAAATAGGCAAATCTGATGAAAAAATTGTGGGTGTTTCCCTAAATCTGAATAGTTTGAAAAGTCAGATTTGTACAATTTTCAGGATATTCAGTGTTAATAAAAGTTATTGTGTAACAGTGTAACCTATCGTGCTATTGAATATATAAATATCTGACGAATTTATGGAGCCTTTTGGCAAATATAATGAAATTTAATTTGGGAAAGTACCCAAAAGTGGTCATAATTTTGCATTTATCTCTAAATTAACGAATCAAATAGCTTTGATTGCTATTTTAATTTAAAGTTGACTCTTTTGTGAAGATTTGTCGGTATTCAGAAATTTGAAAATATCTAACAATTGAAAGTAATGATTAAAATTTAAGTAGCAATCGTCAAAGTACACCATATACAGAGTTGATTATTTTAAAATTTTATTATGTCACTAAACAAACAAATTATTTGAAAAACATCCTCATCGTATGGGTTATCTAAGGAATGATCAACATTTAAAAAAATATTCATAGGTGCCCGTCAATTGTTTGATAAAGCTGGCAAAGATAGAAAACCACAGTAACTAAAATTAACGAAAACATCACACAAACGCCTTGTTTACGTCGTAACATTTTTCTATTCAAGGTTTCATTGTAACTCCAAATCTCTGCACCCGATATCGTTACTGATATTATTATTATGATTACTGATATCGCTCCTAATTCTCAGTGATAGTAAATTTTTATGAGTTTTGTTAAATAACCCTCAACCCTTCTGCTAAAGCTGCAAGTTAACTAGATTAAATGAAAGATCATGAGATACAATTTTTTTTACCGAGTTCTAAAAGGAGGTTATCAATTCGTCTTTATATACAGGGTGAATGTTTCAAATTAGTGTGTGTTATTAGTTCCCAGAATTTGATCCTTAGTGACACCATCGGACGGTGTATTAATTCCTAGATAAATTAATTCCTAGCTAGAGTAAATGGTTTTTCTAAAATCGAATGATCCAGTTTTAATTTTCATCAAAATTGTCCCCAAGACTCCTTTTAAGTTTTTTCGCAAGTATCTATAGTTTCACATTTGGTCATCAATGCTTATTTGAAACATTCACCCCACCTATACAACGCCGTGTGAACATACGCTAACATTTTTTCACGAACTTAAATATTATATTTTATATAAATTAAATATGGTTTACCTCTAGGATCTGATCCTCGATCTCCTTTAGCGTCCTCTTGTTGTGCGCGCCCTCCACGATGAGCTGGTTCTTCTTCAGCTCGAGCTCGGGTCTGTCTTGTGCCACCACGATGCCCAGCAGCTGGTCCTGCAGCCCTTGCGGGGTGATCATGAAATTCAGCAGGGTCACCTGGAAGAATAAAGGCGTTTGTAATGCTTTGGAAATCCTTCCTTGAACATCTGCAAATGCTTAAGCTCAGTAGGGCTGACCTTGACGGCCACTTCGGGCAGGTAGTGAGGGTTGGAGAGACGTGTGGTGAAGTAGAGCCGAAAGTTGTGGTTGTACTCCAGGATGTTGTCGCCCAGCTTCAAGCAGTCAACGCCACCGGACCTGGACATACCGAAACAAGGAGAAGTTACTACTATTTCTATTTATTACTATTATCACTTACATTTTACAGGTGAGAACCCAATATAACAATATACTTGTAGTCGCCTATCTCCACACTCAGAGACGTCATCTAAAAAAAGTCACCACCATCGACAACATTGAAATACGTTTAATATGTCATACGAGTATAGGTTGACTTATTTACTTATTTTGTTAAGCGAAAGCAAACAGTAGCATATATGGATACATAACGAGACGTTAGGTCTCTCTCTACGGTGCACAAAGTTGGTCAAACTCAATATTTGCCCGCGGGCAATGAAGCGGAGCGTAATCGGTGTCAAGCGAATGGATCGCGATTTGTGGAGGTCAGATAGGCAGTCGCTCCATATAAACCACTGGTTTGCAGGTTAAACTGGAAGCCGTCCTCAAGATAGTTAGGAAAAGGCAGATGAGTATCAGTCACCTGTACACGCTCCTCAGCAGCACAGGCTCCAGCAGCGCGTCCAGGTGCTCGCGGATGTTCTCCATCATGACGGGCAGGCCCATCTGGATGGCGTTCTCCAGAGTGCGCGCGTAGTTGGGGTCTGTCAGCTTGATCACCTTCAGCTGGTTGTCTCGCTCCATGTTCTTCACCCATTTGTTGGCTTGCTCTGAAAGAAAGAACATAATTATGTTTTGTTGACAGATGTCATACAAACAATAAAAACAAATTGACACATTTCATAAGTCCAATATATAATAATAGAAAGTAATAAACATAAAACAAAGAAAACTTAATTCTAAAAAAAACGAAGGGAAGGGAAAGCGGATAAATTAGGAAGACTCGTCGAATACAGAACCTCCTTTTTTGAAATCGGTAAAAAATAGGAAATGTTTATTAAGGGGGGTGCGCTAATTAGCGGCCGTATCAAATATTTATTTATAGAATTATAATCATAAAAATCATCAATACCTGCAAATTGCAAAAAACGTAAGATTCGAATTTCGCGGGCTACTTTAGCGCATGCCCCTTAGGTATGGGGCTCACGAAATATTTTATGGTGTTTTCTCCATTGGTTTTAGTTAAACAATCTTCGTATACTAATATAATAAAGAGTATAATAAAGTTTGACCGTGCTTATCTCTGGAACTAACTGTCAGATTTGAAAAACTATTTTTGCATTTGATAGCCCAATTCTTGAGGAAGGTTGTAGGCTACTTAACACCACATTACGACCCGGAGTAGCCGAGCACAAAGAGAGAAATTCAGAAAAAACGCTAAGCGAAAACGAAGTAACGTTTATGTTAAAACAAGAAATTTCACGCGGACGAAATCCCGCGCAGAAGCTAGTGATAGATAAATGAGCATCTCGCGACACTCTTGGTAACACTCGGTGACACTCGAGCCACATACAAAAGGGCCCATTCTACATTAATTCCTTTCCATTATGGTCTACAACCCCACGTACACACCCACCAGGCATAAAAGGGGAAGGGGGAGCCTGTAGGTACTTACAAAACCCTGTAGTAGAAGTAACCTCCGTCACACTCATGGTAAGGTCCAGCGATTTTTTTCTTATTTTTTTAAAATATTAATATTGTATGGAAAATAATCAGATTTTGTTTCTTTGTTTACCTTGCGGGTCGATCATGAGCGCCCATCTCCTGGCCTTCTCCACGATGATGCCGTTCTCGATGGAGTACGAGTCCACCGGCAGGCCGGCGATGTTCCACACGCGGATCACTACCGGCTCGCCCAGCGTCGTGATCAGGGAGAACGACTTCGAACATGGGATTTCTGGGGGTAAGTAATGGGTCATTTCCTTTTTCTTTTGGCAGTAATGGGTGAAATAGAGCACTGGCACCGCATAAAGCCAAGCGCACATTACAGCCGCAACTAGGGTTACCATATATGTAAAGGAGGATGCCTGTCTAGGATGTACAAAATGCCTGATTTTCCAGAAAATTGCCTGTATACGGTAAAAAAAAAAAAACTTAAAATAAATAATGTGCAACAGATCGTTTTAAAGACTGACATTTATTCAAAATGAAAAGTATGAACAATTTACGACGTCTTACACTAAATATCTGCTAATCTGAAATGAAGAAGTTCGACATTTTTCCGCTGCGACTACGCACACGTCTCAGCTTAGCGCCGGCCGCACGCCTGTCTTAACCGTAAAATGCCTGTCAAATGCGGCAAATGCCTGTCAGATGGTAACCCTAGCCGCAACGGGACGCAGTCTAACGGATTTTCATACAAAAAAGTGCGGTAAGGCCCGCCTGTAGTGTGCGACGGTTCATACATGGAAAAGACATCGATTTACATCGAAGGATACGCCTTACCGCGTCAGATCGATCTTGATTGATCTTACTACCAGAGCCGTCTTAACGGGTGCGAAAATAATTTTATTATATAATTAATACTTACTCTACATACTTACAATAAATTAGGTGCAATTTCAAAAATCGAATTCAATTTTTCTGGCTCTTAAGTTGGCAATTTTTTTTATGATATCGACTGTATTGAAATCTACGTTCGTCAGTCAGAGGCGGACTAATCCTGTCGGACCCCCGTCCGAGGCGGCAAAACTAAATGGGGCCCCTTGCCAAAGAATGCATGTCGAAGTATTTAGCACGCTGCCCCGAAAAGATTAGGTTTTCTTATGACTATCGATAAAGAAATAGGAGATACTTTGTCGTCAGCAAAAGTGCTAGAGCGAGTAGACGAAGTGTTTCTTTTGAGTATTCGTAGGTACAGAAATAGGAGTTACTTTACTTCTGCTTCTGTCACAGGAAGTGTTTAATATATACGTAAAGATGTTGAAACATTATGAAAGAATACAAATACAATAGGTACCATTACATTTTAGTTGACACAATTTGTGTTGGTGACTAGATACTCGCTTCAAGCGGGCGGCAATATGCCAAAAAGCGGGCAGCGCGTGTCAAAGAGTGCGCGCGCACGCACTTGTAGCCACAAGCTCTCTATGAATTTGCCGCATGTGTTTGTTGGAATATAAATTTAATTCTTGTTGTAATAAGATTAAAATTGGCTTGCACAACGCAAGTCGTAAGGCAAATGTGCTGAAAGCTGCAGAAGGCATATTTTTTGTAAACAATATTGGTGCCTATATTTTTATAGGTAGGTATAATGAATATTTGTTAAGTTTTTTTTTATTGTGATTACGCATGGTATGTGTAGGTAGGTATAAAGGCTCGTGCAGACTCTACCGTGAAGTTTTCTTAGAAATTGTTTTGTTAGAGCCGCGTCGCGTCTACACGACGCTTAAGGCGATCAGCCTGCGCCCCCTAAGACACTGCGCCCGGGTGCTACGCACCCCTTGCACCCACTGGTAAAGCCGGCTCTGCTTACTAGACAGACAGATTTTGGCAATTAGCTTAATCATACATTAATTCCTTAAAAGATGGTACCTACATTTTTTTTTTTTCTCAGACCAGCTTTTTTCAAGTAGAATATAATTTTATTTTATTTATTTATATATACTTTATTGTACACCACAAAAATATTATCATCATTAAAATGTGCTGAGCAAATGCTGTTGTATTTGGTTGGCGATTTGATTAGTTTAGTCCATTTTTCTATTACACCCGGTTCTTGTGGCAACCTAACAAGTTAAATACAAATAGTGATTAAGTACATTTATTTAATATTTGAAATCTGTCTGTCTGTTGTTACCTTTTCACGCCTTATGGCTGAACGATGAAATTTTGCACTGTGCCTTTATTCGCGCTACTTCCCCTGGATTCCCTCGACGTGCTTGAGCAGGTGGAAAGAGATTGTGCGCTGCCGTAAACACCGATATTTTACACAAAAAATGAAGGTCGTTTCCCAGTAATAATTTTAGCCTAATGCTAGTTTGATGTACAGAATGCGTAATAACGACAAAGGGATGGGGTCTTTTAACACCCTTTTTCTTGTTCGAAAATAAATGTTAACGAGGACTCACTCAGTTCTATGGTCCGCTTGTTCCATACTTCTAAGATCTCTCGGCGGTAGTTGACCGTGTAGGGGCCTAGGTAGGCGATACAACCGGCCGAAAGAAGCACGTCACCTGGAAATAACAACATCAAAATAAAAAGTTATTTATTGAAATAAGGTTGAGAATCAGCACTTTTTGAATGTCAAAATTACATAAGACAGTCCCCCAAAACGCCCGCCCTCTACCACTTCCCAGTGCTTTAGTTGGGAAGAAGTGCGGCAACAAACTCCCCAGCACAGTTACATCCATGACGTATACATTTTTTTTTGTTATGCTGTCAAAATTAAACCAATTGTAATCACGAATGTGTTATCTATGCAACGCTGCGCGCTGGGCTGAATATAAGCTGTTAAATAGGCATCTATTTAACAAAAATCATAAATCCATTCTTTCACTCATCGCTTCCTATTGTAATGACACCTTAGCTACAGTTACACTGCACCCTTAAAAAGAGCGGCACAAAGTCCCCCTGGTATAAGAGCTTTGTATTTTAAACTTGTTTAGTTCACATTGCTTCAATAGATGGCGCTGTACATTTACGTCACGTTTCTGAATCGCGGTGTTTAGATTCTCCACCGTTTGGTTGGGTGTGTTGGATCGAGTTAATACAGTATCTCTGGTTTCCCTTCAAAACGCATAAATCTTTCGCCTTTTACTAAAGATTTCCGTGGAGGGGGACACCCAAATGAGTCTTAAGCATTTTTGAAATACTCTGCTTCGGCAGAGTTTATTAGTAATACAAAATACAAATACTAGGGATGTCGGAAATGCAATAAAGTATCGATACATATCGATATCGATATTTTTATTTAAAAATATCGATATATCGGTACGATATGAAAAAAAGGTCTAACCTACTTCAGTCATCTTAGGTACATTACTAGAAATTGGCTTAAAGACAGAGTTGGCAACTTAAAAACCAACTTAAGTACCAAATTAAAAAGCAGAAAATATCGTTTTTGATACAATTTCGATATTGGATATTTGATATCGATATATCGTTACAAAATATATCGCCCAAAAATATCGATATATCAAATTGAAAATATCGATATATCGATGTATCGATATTTATTCGACAAGCCTAACAAATACACGAAGAAAACTAACACTTCGTACACATCGAGATACTGTATCAATTAATCAGCTCATCGGTATCTAATGTTTCGGATTAGATGATTGCAAAACCGATCGTTAATGAATATTCCTATGATTACCACATTTGGGAAAAGGAATATCCATAGTTCAAACATTGTTATTGCGATAAGATCATAATAGGATATGGGAAACATTATCATGATGCCAAAAGTGTCAAACAATCATGTTATCCTTTGCGACATTCACTGGAAGCGTTGAGTGTGAAAACATAGCCCTTCTTTGCAGTGAGATAAAAACAGTTGGAATAAGTTGCGTTTAGTTCCAAAAGTCCTCGGTAGATGTCGCTGTGCACTCACGCCACGTTTCTGAATCGCGGTGTTAAGATTCTCTACCATTTGGTTGGGTCTCTTGGATTGAGCTAATACAGTATCTCTGGTTTCCCTTCAAAACGTATAAATCTTTCGCCTTTTACTAAAGATTTCCGTGGAGGGGGACACTCAAATGAGTCTTATGCATTTTTGGAATACTCTGCTTCGGCAGAGTTTATAATTACTGTGTCTCCTGTTTATGAGATACTTCTTCACTTATCTTTCAATAACCGGAACCTTAAACTGGGAACGAAAATCGAGTAGATCGTATTATTAATTGTTCAATTTTCTCTGTTGGCTCAAACTCAAAGATTGCTTCCTACTTGCCAAGTATTCATTGGAAACTGTTGCTCAACACTGTTGCCCGCAACATCAATTGTTCTTGGGACACAATGTTGCTCAGTTTTTTTTTTTCGAACCCAATGAATACGGTCCCCGCAAGACAGAAACACTGCTATGCTACTTTGTTACCCAGTGAGCACAGGGCATACACATAAATACGAGTAATAACAATGTTATTAAAATTCCATATCATCAATCAAATGACTTTACTTATTTGTCTTAAGATCGGTGTGATCACTGCGTAAACGGTCCTATGATAAGATTTTTATTATCTATTGTATTGGCTATTTCATATTTGAAAAAATCTGACGGAAAACTCAAAACAGTATTATTACGATGATGCCACCCGACTGTCCGCGTAGCAAGCACAATAAATAGTTGTGCATTTATGTATGATGAATGTAAAACTTGCGACATTGAAACTGTTAAGTAATCCCTTAAATTACATTATTTTTACAGTAAAGCTTTAAGCTTTTACAAACTGAAGCGATTTCTGCGCGGGATGCGGAACCTAGTCATTTTACGTATATTTCCTTCCTCATTGCAAAATACCACTGTTTATTGACATTTAACTGAACAATTTCTAGGATTTATGTCTATATTGTTGTGCATGTTTCTCTATGCATAAATTGCTCAACATAAAAATGGGACAATCATCCAACGTCGGATCAAACACTGAGCACCAAAAACTTTTGCTATGATGTTCTTAAAATGCCTAAGCTAAATAGTAATGTCGTTAGTATTAAACGGGTTTATGTTTAATAAATTTTCTAAATGATGGTGAAAACTGAAAACTGTATCAAAATCCACTTTGTAATAAATTTGAAGATCTAACATTTGAAAGCACACACAGACACGAAAAGCGACTTTGTTTTATACTATTTATAGATATAGGTGTACCAAACTCTTACCAATAATATTGCCCAGTAGTTCCTGCAGCTGATGTGCCAGCTCGGTCCACCTTGCCTTCTCCCCGCCCAGGCCGCCGATCAGCTGTTCGGCTCGAGCCAGCTTGGTCGAACACAGGGCTATCTCATCCTCGAGACCTTTCTTCTTGCGAGTCATTTCTGCAAACTCGTCGTTGAGAGTCTAAACATGGAGATTATTTTTCAATGAACTTTTAAATGAAGGGAAGCCGGCCGGGTCGATCGATCGACGCTTGCCGAAATATGTAAGAGAGTGGATTCGTGACCATACATTACATACTGAGATACGTGCCATACGAGCCCTGGAAAGCACGTTAAGCCATTGGTCCTCTCTGTCACTCGTAGATCTTTGACAGTCTTTACATGAGCCCGTAAGTCTAACCACCAGTCTTACCAAGGGTTATCGTGTTAATACCTAACAACTGGGTTGTAGGGGTCAGATAGGCAGCCGGTCCATGTAAAATACCGGTATTCAGCTGCATCCGGTTAGGATTTGATAAACTTTGAAATTAATAAATGAGATAGATCGCATTCTTTAAAAAGGAAAAGCGCGATATGCATTGAGCGACAATATCAGGTGTGCAGAACACCTGACCCGTTTTGAAACGGTCTTATCTCGTTAAATTTTTTAGGTATACGTGTTATTGATTGGCTCGTTGGTTTCGTATTTGTTTGTTATTATTTCTTCCTTCTCCTTTGATTGTTGCTGTTGTATTATGTCTTAAATCGAATAAATTCTTTATTATTTTCTCTTTGATGAAGCAATACGCACCTGTAGTTTGTCGAGGACGCCCTGCAACTGCGCTCTCTTTGCGTTGAGCGTGTTCATCTGCGCCTGCAACTCTGACTCTGATTCGAACAACGCGGCTTTCTTAGGCGCTACCACCTGTCAATAAAAACAGTTTTGTGACACTCTTTTATTAGAAACTAGCTTTTATTTATTTAGGGATCTCCAACAAAAGATGTACACAATACATGACACATAATTAAAGGGCAACATTGGATATTGAGTAAGTGTACTCCTTCACTTATAGGAAACCACAGTATGCACAATAAAGTTAAAAACTAAGCTAACAAAGTTAAAACATGAAAAATGGTAGGCATGGTAATGGTAGGTATTTAAACTTTTCACACTTAAAAAACTACAAAGGTGGACTTAAAGCCTTAGGCATTCTGTACCAGTCAACCAAAGGTAGTGAAGAGATTAGATGGCAGGTGCTCTATTTGAGAGGAACAAAGAAAAAAAATTAAAAATATTGTTTTATGCATTATAACTAAAATAGGTACAACAATGCTTTTGACCGCTGCTTCGCCAGCGTGGAGGTCGTAAAACAACATAATTTCGACAATGTATTCCACGGGAACGTACTACCGGGCATGAATGAATGAGTGAAATGCAACGACCCCAGCGTGCTTTAACCAGACTCGATTAATCGAATGAACTCCAAGATTTGCACTAGCCCCTGGAGCCTCATGTTTCATTGGGCTACAGAGGCCATTGCGTATCAAGGAGTAGACCAGGGGGCGCGGTAATGATAGGGAAAACATGTCCTTAGGATATGGAAGTTGGTTACCAACATAGAGATAGCCTGTAAAACCAAAATTAGCTGAATTAATCACATTGTTATCAAACGACCTTGTTATATCAGAAATCTGTCTTATCAATGCAATAACACGAATTTACCAACGTGCAAGATTAGTACGAACTACAATAAATAATATCCTGGATTTGGTGTTTTCATATCTTCACTTGATTAATAATTTATTACACAATTTTTGTTATTGCGCCTACCAGTTTGTCTCTGCATCACCCAAAGGTTGACTGGTACAAAATGCCTATGGCATCAAGTCTGCCTCCCTATGAGATTTTTTTTTTGTTGCCTTTTGTAACAACACCCCTAACAATTCTATTGAGTTGCAAATTTTTCCCTCACAGCCAGGACACTTCATATAAAATGCCAGACAGCCAATGACCTGACAGTTAATGAAAAAGCTTTTATAGGGCGAGTGTAGGAACACCTAATGAAATATCTATGATAATATCCCCGTGTTGATTAATCGTGACTTATCCATGAAGGGCAGTTGCCATGACATATGTATGGCACATTCACGTATTCCACTTTATTTAGGAATGGGATGATACGTGTGAGCTTGCATTTGCTTTGATCGTGGTTGAGACGTTGATGTATGTCGCCAACTATGATTGATTTAGAGCAGTGATATTTTTTATAGATTAGCATCCAGGTTACCCATATTTACCGGTGTGGGCGCGTTCATTGAGGCTGCGACCAGCCCAGCGGTTGAACGCGTCCCAAAGGGTCATGGCCATCAGGCTGGTACGAGGATACCGCACGGTTTCCCGTGAGGCGGCGAGCCTCCTTGCCGGACTACCGCCATGGGATCTGGAGGCAAAAGTCCTCGCGCACATGTGGGAGTTGCGCGAGGAGGCGAAACGCCGGGGCGTAACTCCGCTGCCGCGAGAAATCGCGGCACAGCGGACAGAGCTCCGGCGGGATCTCATGGCGGCATGGAGAGTGCGATTGTCGCAACCCAGCGCTGGGCACGCCACAATTATGGCGATAAGTCCCCTCTTTGAGGAGTGGCTAGAGAGGCGCCACGGCGTCCTCACCTTCCGCCTGACGCAGGTCCTCACCGGACACGGTTGTTTCGGGAGGTTCCTATTCCGGATAAAGCGGGTGGAAACACCCGGGTGTCACCACTGTGTGGATCGCCCGGAGGACACGGTGGAGCATACGGTGGAGGTCTGCCCAGCTTGGGCGGAGCACCGCCGTGTCCTCACGGAGGCGATCGGCGGCGGCGATCTCTCGCGTCCGGCCCTGGTTCAGGCCATGGTCCGGAGCGAGAGTGCATGGGAGGCCGTCACCTCCTTCTGCGAAGCAGTAATGCTCGCGAAGGAGGAGGCGGAGCGCGCGAGGGAGAGGCAAAATGCGCCCCCTCGCGCCCCTAGTCGCCGCAGGAGACGACCCGGGCGTCGGGAGTCGCGAGCCGACTTCCGGCCACCGTAGGCGCGGGCTTGCGGACGGTGAGCAATGGGTAGCTCGCCGTCCGATAGGGACCAGGCCCGGGTCGACGGCGCGTTGTGTTCCACGCGCGCCTCAAAGAGATGTCAGCACCAACTGACGGGGTCCGGAAGGGCCAATGCCTGCCGGGGTTGCGGGTTTGTCTGAAAGGGATATCGCGACCTCGGCACACAGGCAACGGAAGGAACACGGGTGGGTTTTTTAGTCAGTAAAAGTCTGACACGCCCTCCCGCTCCACACAGAGCGGGAGAAGTTATTTGATAATTTCCCATCCTCAAAAAAAAAAAAAAAAAAGGATATGGAAGGAATTGCGAGCCGTACCGGATATGCATCCTCACGGCAACGTACTACCGGGCACAGATAATATTAAACGTTCCACGATAAAAAGTATCCTACGTCCTAACCCAAGTCATGGTCGACCAGTGTGCCGAATTTCATCCAAATCTAGTTCAATTAAAAAACATCTAAATTCACAAATATACAGACATTCATCACAATTAAAATATTAGTAGAATAGTAGAAAAAACATAAACATTGAAGAATAACAGCTTATCTTTGCATTATACTAATAGCTATTAAGTAAGGAAGTATTTATTTGCTTAGAGTGCACTGCGACTCACCTTGATGACCCTGTCGTACACATCCATAGCGCGCACCCAGCGACACAGACCTTCGCACGCAGACGACACCTTCGCGATCACCGCCGGGTCGAACTCGCGGTCTGGGATGAACCTGGCACATAACGACGTGGCTATCAGTCAAACATTACGGTATACAAACACCGTCGGTTTATAACAAATATCGCAGTATTGTAACTGAATATTTCAATTGTATCATTAAAATATTTAGTAAGGCAAATTAGATGCGGTTCGTTGAAGAAAATTTTGAAAAGTTTCACGGCAAATGTTCAAAGTCCTTTATTCAATAGGATTTTTAAATTTCAACAGAACAACGTCTGTCGGTCTGCTAGTTAACGATAAAAACGAATAAAAATTTGAGAGTTTATAATCTACCCGTGTCTTGCCGAAGTGAGTGCTGATTGGTTTAAGGTGGATCTGCAAAGGTAGCCCGCGAAATTCAATTTGCAATTTCCAGGTTAGTGTCAGATTGCGCTGCGACATTTATTTTTTAAATTTCGCAGCAGTTGTGCTTAGAAAGGAGCCTTTTGGCCCCGTACAGGACTACTTTAAATTTAAATTTTACTTTGTTTTTATTGTTTTTTCTTATTTATTTATGTTTAGTGTGTTTTTAGTTTAATTTGTGATTTCCTGTGCGAGTCTCAATAAATACTTTTTCTTTCTTTCTAGATTGTATCTTGATCAAAATTTGATTCGGGACCATGACAAATATGTATTTACAGAATTATAATCAAAATATCATTAATACATCGCTCTACGTTAAATGTCATGATTTCATGAAAAAGTCATTCAAAATGAAACGCGGGCTACCTTTGCTGATCCACCTTAGTGAAGCACGTGCTTTACTCTCCGCCAAACCCCGACAAGTCGTCATTATTAGTTACTAGCTGCGCCCGCGGTTTCACTCGCATAAGTCTCGATCACGTAGGAATATCGGGATAAAAAGTATGGTCTAGCCGTGTGCCAAATTTCATACAAATCCGGCACACATCTTACTTGTCTCTTATTTTCTTGATGGTCGCTGCAGGTATGTTATCCTTGTCGTAGTTCTTCAAGCTCTCGAGGAACTTCATGTCGCCCAGCATCTTCTGCGACGGGCCCCAGTAATCCTCGAAAGCTTTACCTGTCAATATTTTGTAACATAGTTTTGATTTAAAATAGTGTCCATTGATCTTCTCGCCCGTTCTTCTCCATAGGAACCTACGCTTTGGAATAGGCAACGACTAGCTTCATCTATCTGACTGACCGACTCCTTGACAATTCAAAGGTGAGGTTATTTGAAATAAATGGTTTGAGTTTGAGACAATGTCATAAAAGTAATCTACGTGGAGAAGGGTAACATCGTAATGAAATGAAGCAAAGGAGTGTGCCTTACATAATCCTTTTGCTTCGTTTACGTAGTTGTAGTTTTTGCATTCCCCCCTGAGAAGGAGTGAGTTTATGTATGTATGTATGTATGTATTAAAAAACAAACCACTAGGGTCAATCTTCCGGTCCCCCTTGATTCCCTTCATGACACACACAGCCTCCATGACAAGCTTGACCCCAGCGGGTGGGTTCTTCATAGACTTGACGAGGGTAATGTCCGCGGGCTTCAGCGTGTTCAGCGCATTCAGCGCTGCCTCCAGCGCCGGCACGGCCTCGGCCAGGTCCGACTCGCAGTCGTCTTTGATCGCTTGAGCTGCTGCAGCCGCTTCGTTGGCGAGAGCCTCGTCTGCGCCTACTATCTGTAGGGAAAGGAGTTGGGAGTTGTTTGTGAATGGTTGAACATGTTGTGGTGTAATTAATGGGCAAATAAAAGTTTCACAATGTTTCAGCAACAAGTCTTTGTGTCGTGGGAAACACGTTGCTGGCAACATTACATACAGTTGAGACTGGCTGCGGTCCGCGGCTTAAAACCCTAATTATTTTTCTAAAATAAAAGTAGCCTTGCAAGTGTTCCCAGAGTGTCGTGACGACAGATGGTCGTCAATTGTGGCTTGTTTAGTAAAAAGTGCTGTTCATATCAACAGCACGATTAAATGTAAACTGTCATCCGTTACATCATTCTCCTGCCCTTATCCCAATTTATTAGTGGTCGGCGCAACATGACCCTTTCTTCCACACTTCTCTATTAGTCGTCACCTCGGTAGTCACACCTTTTCTAGCCATAGCATCATTCACACAGTCCATCCATCGTTTCTTTGGTCTTCCCTACTACTGTCACCCGACACATTATAATTTTTCCATTCGTGTGAAAACAAGAAACTACATTCGACCAACGAAAAACTGTACTATCAGCAGGCATGCCAGGGGTTACCATGCACTCTTGTAGCAGATCGAAGACGAAAGTGAAGTGTCATGCAAAGCTGTAGGTACCATGTGTTACTGATTTAACTACGCGTGCTTATAATGTTTGAAGTTACTCCGTCACACCGACATGTCTGTAAAGGTTCATTTTTGAAAACGTTCAGCGTCAGACAGCATGTATCTGGCATTATTACTGAAATGAACCTATTTACATAAGGCAACATGATCCTATATTTTTCTTTAAATGTTAGTTTTTAATTTTGTTCAAATGTCTTCCTTGCATACATTACTGTGCCAAATAAACATTTTTGAAGTGCAAGTGTGTGGTGTTGTGTTTTATGTCCAGGCAAATCACTGTCCATTCTAAGGTTGCCTGGAAGAGATCGCGGAAAGCGATAAGGTCGCCCATTGTATATTTTGTAGTGCATAATTATTATTTTTTTGTTATGTATTTTTGTGGTGTACAATAAAGTATATATAAATAAATAAATAAATAAAACTTCTTTAGGCGCACTTTGTGCTCTTTATGAACAGTCAACGCGACGACGCGGTGACGCTGAGTCGAGTATACTCGGCTCCGGTCGGTCGGTGACGCTGAATCGCGTATATTCGGCGCTGAATCGTGTTTACTCGGCGCTAAATCGCGTATACTCGGCTCCAGCCGTAAGTCTTCACTTCTATATCGTGTGGTCATAAGCACACACCCTCTTTCTTTCGTTTTTCTAACTGTCAACTGTCACCTTGACTTGCCCTGCAAATGATTAAAAGGTAGCCTAGTTACCTCTTTCTGCTTCTCAACCACGACGGTATCCTGTTCGATCTTGATCATGAGTTTCTCGGTCTTGTCAGAGGTTTCAACGAGAAGAGGCTGCAAGTCCCTCAAGTTCTGCTGCATCACAGCCACCTGGCCAGCTGCGAAGTCGAGCTGTTCTAAACCCGTCTCGTATCTTGGAGGGTCAAGCATAAACCATGGGTAAATTCCTCGAGGCGATAAGCAAAAAAAAGAAAGAAAATACATTTATTTAGCAGCGGCGCAACATAGGTAGTGCAGGTGCACATTTTACGTCAGTAATGTCATATGTCTCATGTACTGAGGCTATCCTACTACTACCGACCTCATCTAGCTTATTTTTAATATTTTTTATATGACGTGTAAAAGTGATTCCGATATCCTATTTACAGAATAAACAATTTCATTTAATTTCACTACTAATCGGGCTTGTATAAATCTATCAGGTAGCACTGTACGGTAGGTACTGAGCACTTTCTAGAAACCAAAAAACATTTCCCATTGCAGCAGTCATTATTTTACACTTTTTTGTTTCCTTTTTTTCATTTCTTTTTTTTACTTTTGTTTTATTGAGGTTGTGTTGTGTGCCTTTTTGTCTGTGCAATAAATGATTTGTTTTTCTTCTTTCTTTCTGTCGTACTTAAGAACGCTCGACCAAAGAGTCAGTAGGTTTACAGTTCTTTATGATACAGGGTGGCAGGGACATCCACGCGCAGCCTGCTACCATGGATTCAGTAAATGATTCTGAATCTCCCTGCGTTGAAATTTCTCGTCGTACTCATAAAAAAAAAAACATTTTGACCGCTTATGTATCGCATTTTTCTATGAAACAACAGATTTTTTTTGTTAACTTTCTATGCTAGGGGGTTTAGAATCATGTGCTGAATTCATGGTTTTAGTTTACGCGTCCAGTAGGCCTTTTTTTTTTTTTTTTTTTGAGGATGGGAAATTATCAAATAACTTCTCCCGCTCTGGGTGGAGCGGGAGGGCGTGTCAGACTTTTACTGACTAAAACCCACCCGTGTTCCTTCCGTTGCCTGTGTGCCGAGGTCGCGATATCCCTTTCAGACAAACCCGCAACCCCGGCAGGCATTGGCCCTTCCGGACCCCGTCACTTGGTGCTGACATCTCTTTGAGGCGCGCGTGGAACACAACGCGCCGTCGACCCGGGCCTGGTCCCTATCGGACGGCGAGCTACCCATTGCTCACCGTCCGCAAGCCCGCGCCTACGGTGGCCGGAAGTCGGCTCTCGACTCCCGACGCCCGGGGCGTCTCCTGCGGCGACTAGGGGCGCGAGGGCGCGCATTTTGCCTCTCCCTCGCGCGCTCCGCCTCCTCCTTCGCGAGCATTACTGCTTCGCAGAAGGAGGTGACGGCCTCCCATGCACTCTCGCTCCGGACCATGGCCTGAACCAGGGCCGGACGCGTCCAGTAGGCCTAACATGACAAGCGCAAGAACGCTCTTTTTCTCGTTTTGTCTAAGATTCTGACGTCATTCTAATCCCTAACATGACCGTAAACGACGAGTAAACTCGAAAAAGGCACTTTGACTCTTCTTTATCTCGCGACGAGGAACCGATGTTGCAAATTATTAAAAACAAATCATTTATATGATTGCAACATCGGCTTGAGATTCAAAAATGTGTGGATTAAAATGAGTTGTCATGAACCAAAATTCACACCCCTTCGACGGTGCATAAAAAGTAAGTACTGTATCTTTTTTTCTTTTGCTTATACCTCGAAAATGGTGTGTCCTATCGCAAACATAGTGAAAATTTCGACCCCCTTTATTCATATGTTCCATACAAAAAGCGAAAAATACCATATAAAACACGTCGTAATGGTAGTTCAAAACTAAGTATTTCCATTATTAATATGTTATAAAATAAACTGATGACTAAAATAATTACAATTGTGAAACTGCCATGTTATTTTGGAGTATTTTTTTTTTGTATCATAATTTTGTCTACTCTTCTCGTCGTCAAAATCGAGGACGAGTAAATACGACAAAATGACAGAAAAATCGCAGATAATCTGGTGTTGAATTGTCAAAAATCGAGATAACTAAGGTATCATGTTAGGGTTTGTCGAAAAAACATCAAGTTTGACCGAACGAGTCGACTATTTTGTTGAAAACGAGAAAAGTGACAGAAATAGACGACAATTACTCACGCGAGAGTGAGTAATTGTCGTCATGTTAGACCTACATGTCCTTGCCACCCTGCATTAATTAATAGGTATTGACAGTCCCGGTCGGTAGGCCCGGTCGTGTTGTATTGCCGTCCCTGAGTACTATGACAGTAAAGGTACTGACAGTGCACCTGTGTTTGCGCACACATGATATCGTCTCTGGCGTACTTGGCTAATATCCGTAGAGATTGGCCGCTGTGGCCGAAATTCGGTCGGGAAAATATTATTATTTTATTAGAGTAATCATCGACATTGGCGAACTACCACACAACATCCTAACTTATTGTCATTTTTATGAAATGTTTAGGAGTGTTTCCGAAAAAAAAAAGAGGAATTTTGAGCAGCGACAGAAAGGGTCTACGTTAAGAGGGCGCCTAAAGGTCCACTAGCGCCACTCTTTAAAAAAAATATTATCTCGTGACTGAGAAGGAATTATGAATAACGGCTAGACAGGACCCTCGGTAAGTGTGTCTAGAATTTTCTAATACCTTTTATAAAGTTTCATATTGAGACACGAAGCAACAAAATACGATCTAAAGAAAAGCGGCCACATTCCTCTAGATCGTATTCTGTTGCTTCGTATCTCAATATGAAACTTTATAAAAGGTATTAGAAAATTCTAGACACACTTACCGAGGGTCCTGTCTAGCCGTTATTCATAATTCCTTCTCAGTCACGAGATAATATTTTTTTTAAAGAGTGGCGCTAGTGGACCTTTAGGCGCCCTCTTAACTACATATTTACCGAGCGTTAACTACAAAGTTGATAGTTACCTGATCCTAGCGTTGGTGATCTGATTAACTTTCATAGCGTACAGGGACATAAAGGCTTTGATCAACTCCAGGTAACTCGTAGGCGTCACGTACACCATTCTCTTCTGTTCTTTGTAGAATCTGGAATAAATATGACAGTTTATTTAGATTTACTAATAACTACTTACAAAACGAATATCTTTAAAAACATGCATTTAAAACTTTATACAAAGCATCAATTACTTCAAAGGTAAACACCACCTGCCCAAAATTTTTCTTCCTCTTTTAATATTAGGTCCCCACCTATGAAATCAGCGTTTTGTATGGAGAATTTTAAAGAAGTTGCTTTTTTCATACTAACATTTTCTTAATTTATATAATAACCATGAACACTAATGTTTTAAAACTTTTATGCACTAATGTTTCAAAACTAAGATAACGTAATATGCCACTAGATTAAGCGACAAAAATAAGTTTTGGCTAAGTTAAAACAAATAGTGATCATTTCTGCAAACAAAATGAGGAGTCATTTTTAAGGTATTTTTTATGTTTATAAACTATTAGTAATAAGGTTTTTTTTACAATTGGTAGTTGTCTATGATGGTCATTATTCAATATAATACCAAGAAATTGATGAATATTTTCATTCATAGAAGTGACAAGGTTCTCTATTTGTGAGAAAAAAACGCCAATTTCATAGGTCCCGACCCAATATTATACCGTGTCTTCTGAACCGAATAGTTATTTTATTATTATATATGCTAAGATGCCGTACCGGTCACTGAGCTGCACGACGGTCATGTGGAACAGCTGGCACATGTCGACGCAGGCGAGGCGCAGCTCGTCGTCCACGTCCTGCATGCGGAAGATGAACATGTGCGCCACGCGCTCCAGCGCCTCGCCCGGCCACGCCGTGAACCTGCGTCACGAGCCACACAACACACTTTATCCTACACTTTTAAATTAGCAATATTTATATATATATACAATTTCAATTTTTATTTTTTGAGTAGCATTTGTGACCTTGCTTTACATTTTTTGTCATATCTCCGATGTTATTGGCTCTATTTGCATTCTGTTTATTATTTCTAAAAGCATAAAGCATATTTGCTTTTGGAGTCCACATTTATGAGTTAAGCTTTTAGATAAAATGCCCACAGAATCAATAAATACAGTTTGTGTTAGAATAACTCTGTTACAAAAATTCGCAGATTTGACAGTCTTGAAGTCACTTGAGCCCCCATGACTCCATTTACTTCGTTTACGTTCATACATCTAGCCATACACGCACCTTTGACTGTTGACCTACTGCCGGTTAATAAACGACATTTCAGAAGAAAAAAAAAAACTGTCTTACCAATCAATAGTGGCGCAGTTGATGAGCGAGGGGAACATGCGCAGGCGGTT
Organism: Agrochola circellaris; assembly: GCA_914767755.1. Lineage (NCBI taxonomy): Eukaryota > Metazoa > Arthropoda > Insecta > Lepidoptera > Noctuidae > Agrochola > Agrochola circellaris. Next base: position 2,043,219 of record OU611848.1, read on the forward strand.
TCGGAAGGAGTCTCCGATGGGCGACATGGCCAACACGATGCGAAGGTTGGCCTTCACTCGTTCCACATAGAAACCGAACATGGCCAGCGGGGTTGTCTCGATTTTTTTGCCCTGTGACCAACAGTATTATAATATTATTATTTATTATCATTCATTTATTTCAGGCAACTAGGGCTCATATAAATACAATAAACAAATACTTATAAACTTACTTATACATTAAAATATATATAAATATTTATTAAAAAAACAAAAAAACCCGACTGGAAAAACATATACCTGAAAATAGATAAAAACAAGCATTTTAATCTATAGAATTTTGTGTCGCAGGTGGGACAACAATAATTACACCATATTTCATGTTTTGGCAGTTTGGTATTGTGTTTCAATTTTTATAGGGAGATTTTTAAGCGCCAAAATTCCGCTCCCTTGTTTTTTTGGTTCTTATTTTTTTATGCCCAGTGATACTAGCGTAATTAACACGAATCTAACGACATATCATTGATCAAAATCGGTTCAGCCGTTTAGTAGTGACGGACATACATACGTACACAGATCAAACACATAACCCTCCTTTGTTGGCTTCGCTGCAATCTGGTAGAAATAAGTGAAGTCTGCGACGTAGAGTGGAATATTAATATTAATCTGTGGCTACGGTTTCCTAGAACAGCGATGGCCGCCACATAGTGTCCGCAATTTACGTGCGTCGAAGCTAGATATGAAAGTAAGTTGGTATTTTCCTAGAGAGCGTTCTCTATGTTATAGGGTTTGGTTTCCGCACTTAGTCCGTCAGGTGGACCATGATGTTTGGGCCATGGCGGTCGTTGTGTGGTTATTCCAACTAGTCCACCTCCCTCCAGAAGTTAATTAAATCTCTTAGAGAGCGTTTTCACACCGTAAATTCAAACCACGCTGCCCATCCATTTAAATCGCCAGATTTGCCCTCACCGTACTAACACCCGAATACTGAAACGCCACTCAAAACTTAAGCGTTACTTAAAACTAGTTTCAACCAATCAAAAGACTTTAAACGAGTCATAAGTAACGCTTAAGTTTTGAGTGGCGTTTCAGTATTCGGGTGTTAGTCACGCAAAAAGTGTCCATACCGAGAAGTTAATATCATTTTCGTGGCAGCCATCACTGCAGCTGTTGAGTGCGGCCACCGCTCTTCCAGAAAGTCCCTAAAACCTTATTGATCTTGACGTTGCCAGCGTTGACAACGGAGCTTTACATACCATCACGCCTGTAATCCCTGGAGGGATTGGCAGTGGTGTACCTATAGTACACTCACATTTATATTTTATTTTTAATCCCGAATAATGCACGGTTCCTGTGTGATATGATAAATCTCGAGAGCGAAACCGCGAGTAAATGCTAGTAATTGATGTGCCTCACCGAGTCCCGCACAGCAGTCTGCATCTTGTCGAGTATCTCCACCTTCTCGTCCATGCCGTAGAGGTTGGGGATGTCGCCGGTGTTCAGCAGCATATTGATATCTTCTACCATGCCTTCGTACACTATCTGGAAAAAGGATTATCATTTTGAACGAGTAACCTTTGGCTTCTGCAATCCTGATCAATGAGACTGCTGTCCCAACTCATGAAAAATGTTGTGATAATTGATGATAAATGACTTATGTTTTTGTAAGTAGGTTTATACAAACTCTTTTAGAAGTCAATAATATTTTTGAATAGTTAATTGACTCAGGCGTGGCTTTGCGGAAATCCATTGTAGAATTCAATAGACTGTTCTTAAAGGGTCATAAAGAGCCCTGTAAGAAATCGACATATATTTCACTACTCAACGAGACATTCTCAGGATGACGATTGACTTGTTGCGAACCCGGACACGACCTGTTGCTTCGTCAAGCTCGAGCTTGACGTAGCGATTTCTTAATGACTCTTTAAGAACAGTAAGTGGAATAGGTTACTAAATATACGACGTCTATCGTATTTTATAATATTTTAGAAACTAGATGAGGTCGGTGTTTCCTGTCCGACTACTCTGAGAAGAAAGGCCGAAACAAACTCAGGTCAAGTCTCTTTTAAGGTCCAGACATAATCTTGGCAAGTTCATGTGAGGACCATGCAGATTAGTGTGAAACCACTGGGCTACAACTGCTCCTCCGTGCACGTGTTTGTCAGTAATCGTGTAACTTAATTCAATTGTTATTGGATAAATAAAATCAATATATTAGCCATTCAAATAGTCACCGTCGTCTTCGGACATCTGCAATATTTGCACGTTGCAGATGCGTTGCTATTACAAACTACGGCTGGAATGACTCATTTGCCTGTAATTTTACGGGCGGCCTTACGCTCCAGACTAGATAACAGCAACGCTCTTTAGTGGCATAACGGTGAAAATCTAATTTACACGTACGGATCAGCATTTTTCTCTATCATTATTTTTATTTATTTATTCATCACAATACACAAAACACGTAATAAAGAAAAAATCTGCTCTTCTAATAGAAATTACGAGTACTTCCAGTAGACCTGCAACAGGAGTTGGATGGGAACCGTAGACACAGTGTGTTAAAGACAATACAGGTAAACTGAAATTAGACTTGATTAGCAAAGAATTCCACTATTACTTCTTGATGGTATCCGTACCTGGTTGTCAGCGAAGAGGAAGACGAGCGGTTTGCCAATGATCCCGGCCTTCATCAGCAACCTTCTGATGTCGTCACGCCATTCGGTCTGACCGTACACTCGAGATATTTCTATCTGTAAGCACGAGAATAGCCAGTTTATACTTGAACTATTCTGTTAACTTAAATGTGTGTCGTAGATACTGTGAGGTGAGATGGTGGTTGGAATATAGATAGGTAAATAATTATACTTTTCTTTTAACTGCATTTTTATTTTTACATTGTTAAAGTATAAAATTGTTCATTTTTTGCGAATATTTGTAAAATTTTGTATAGGGTTTAATTGTTCTCTTAATTTTTTTCTTTACGTCACGAATGCATGTAGGTCCATAACTTATTTTTATTTTTTGTTGTACAGCGCCTTACCAAAGGTATTTAAATCTGTTATGTGGATAATAAATAAATAAATAAATAGATTCCTTTATAGAAAGGTGACACAGTTTCTTTGTCAGTTGGCACCTCTGCGCGGACGCACAGTTACAAGCTTCTGTTAATATGATTTGAGTTTTATTTAAATAAACTTTAACTTTCTGGACTAGGAAAAAGGGGCCCTTACCGAGTATCCTCACAGAAAGCAATCGCGTATTCCGGCCAGGATCGCTTTCTATTAGGACATCAGGTTATGCAACCTATCACCTCAAAGGCTGCATAGACTGTCTGAAGTTCTAACGAATATAGCTGACGATTACTCGGTTTGTGAATTGAAAATATTAAGTTGATAACTTATGAAACTCTACTTAAGCAGTCTGTGAAATTCAACATTTCTGACTAGTATTTAGATACTAGTCAGAAATGTTGAATTTCACAGAATATATTGAAGAAGTCACTTCAAGTAGTGCTAATAATAATATAATAATAATAAATTTATTTCAGACCATAAGTCCATAAACAACAGACATTACAATTTGATACACAAAAACATACATACATACATGAAAACATATACCTACACAAAAAATACAATAAAACAACTTATTTTAAATAATGGAATGACGCACGATGAGTGGTCATGTGGCTAAGGTTCTGCTAAGATACTAAGCTTCAAATTCCCAATTCATTCAGAAACGGTGGGAAAACTGTATGAGTTTATTATGACTCGTCTCAATGTCTGCTTATAACATCACGAATTTAGTGTTAAATCGAACCAGTATGACATTCATCTCCAGTATGCTGGCAGCCAGCTTGACGGCACTGCTCCTGCCGCTGCCACCCACACCGACCAGGAGTAAGTTACCTGAGATTAATAGTTGATATTACAATATCTGTCACGTCACCCTGCTCATGATAAATAAAGGCAATTTTACCTTTTTACCCAATTGATGACAGAAGTTAATAAGTACCTACCTATAAAATGCAAAAATAAATGCCCTGTAAATGTGTAACTTTGAATTTCGAATTGTGGATATTCTACTATCCCTTTCGGGAATACAGACTTGCTGTTTTGTTTTAAAGCCCAAAAGGAGGGTAATGTTTATAAATCTTGATAATACTAAAACAAACAATACTGACCATTATCTTGCAGCAGTACTCTCGTGGATCTAGAGATGTGGTCGAGCGCATATCTGAACATGACCAGAGACATTGGCGAAGAGGACACCACGTTGTACTCCTCAAGGTAGTACTCCATCTTATCGGCCATGTCTTCCAAGCTCATCACCTGGCCAGTACGGAATACTTGTCAGTATATGAGTTCATCAGAGAGAGACTGAGCTATACATGACGATAGCAGCATCTCTTTTTTGCAACTGAATCCATACTAATATTATAAAAGCAAAAGCAACTGTCTGTCTACTTATATAGAAGAAGGACAAAAGTTAATTTTCAACCTGAGTTTTTTTATTTTATATAATGATGAAGTACAAAATACTCGAAGACAATGTCGCAACAGCTACTTTATAAAATCATAATACGACTCCAGTACGCGACAAGAAATATTCTCTTTGTAGAGCGTCACACCTATGTGACAGTCTTATCTGTATTATCTTCCAGTATTGATCTTACCGGTCCTTCTTTATGATGCAGAAAAATGGTGCCTCTACAAACCAGACATAAAGAAACTTGACACATTTCATCTAAGGTGTTTGAGATCCATATTAAATGGCAGGACCGTGTTCCTAATACAGAAGTCCACCGCCGTTCTGACATGTATGGCGTGGAGTCTTTACTTATGCATCGTCAACTCAGGTGGTGTGGACACGTCCTTCGCGTGGGGGACCACCGCTTACCCAAAGTGGTATTTTAGTCTAAGATAGCGGAAGGGAAACGGAAGCATGGCGGTCAACATCTTCGCTATAAGGATGATGTGTTCAAGAGGCATCTAACCGCTTGTGCTACTCGTATTGATCCAACAGGTTGGGAGAGGCTCGCTTCACATAGGTCGTCTTGGCGCTCTACTGTCTACGAAAAAACTTTCGAAAAAAGCGACTCGATACACTAACCGAAAAACGCCAAATACGTAAAAAGAGAGCTGAGCCCTCTTATACCTTTAACTCTGCCGGCCAACTCAATTGCATTAGTTGTGATCGTGTATTTAAAACAAAATTCTTTCTGGCGAGTCATATTAGGGCACACGCTAGGAAATAATAATAATTTCAAAGAGTCGCCGTTATCGAAATCGATAAGGAGGACTATATAGAGCATCATACTTTTGTGACAGTCTGGGTAGTGTACTAAAAATAATAAAGGTTAGAAGGTTTCTCTCTCTAGAGACCCGACTGGTAGCCCCGTTCCCGATAGAGGTGGGACACTATTTTTATAATTATTTTGAAATGTTTTCTATTTTTTTAATGTTTGTAATTTATATGTGCTAAAAAGAAATGAATAGCTCACTTGGTCGTAAATCTTAGGGTCAGCATCAGGCTCCATGTAGTTTCCAAAGAATATGTTACAGACGTGTTTGTTGCTGCACTTCTCTTCTTCGGGAATGAATCCCATCTCTTTGAGGACAGCGTCCATGTGCACCCGGAAGTTGCCGTACACCGCTTTGTATACCACCTCGTACAATTTCGCCCTGAAAAACAACGAACACAGGAAAAAATAATAAAAAAAAATTATATAAGTATCGACTGTGATGTACACTGGACCCATACTTTCGAGTATTAGGCAACCGGAAACAGGGTCATTTGTTATTTTATTTTTAGTGCAAATCGCAGTCAGGTTATTTACTTTTTTTTTTCACTACAACGCTGATCAACTCAAAAATTAGATATCAGACTGTGCAGCACTCATGTCTGGATTTGATTTGCTGTTCTTATATCAGTCCGTTGATCACAGCAGTTAACGTAAGTTTTACAGATTTTATTCAGTTATTTCTATAGATGTTTTGGGAAAACATTTTTACTTTGTTTTGGTAAAATAAATTGTATACTATGTTTTGAACCTGGCGGTGGATACAATGCTTTGGAACAATAGTATAAAATGGTTCCTTGTCCGTATATACATCATTTTGGGGCTGACTGTACACGATAAAGAAAAAGCGCGTTTTTTTTCATTATAAATATCACCTTAAGAAGAAATTAGAATGTACAGTTAGTTTGCAAATAAATCTTTGACTTTATTATTTTTTAAGACAAATTGTTTTTTGACAATGGCTTGGCTTTTTTTAATTCACGAGATATTAAAAAGAAACTTGTCAAATACCTATACGACCACTACTGTCTATTGTTACAATCCTTACCGATCAAAATCATCCACCAGCCTATCATAGAAGACTCTGTACGTCTCGTGGATCCACAGGATGACCAGCTTGTTGATGTCCTTCATGCGGCTGGAAGGCACCAGCAGGATCCCTTTGATGACCCTGGCGAAGTCACGCAGGTTGAACAGGTAGTGGCACTTACTGGGCGTCGGGAGGAACTGCAGGGTCACTGACTTGTATACGTCCATCGTTGCGGCTACTACGGCCTGTGGAGGTAAGGAAGATAAAGCCTAGATAAGGTAAAGGGGTAAAGGGACCGTTGCGCTTGCGCTTTAAATACGTCTACGTAATACTACGTTAATTTGTCTGTTTATAACTCGTAGGAATTACATCATGAACTCTTTTCATCACTAGAAAATGCCTAATGGCTTAAGGCATTAAGTCCGACTTTGTACTGTTATTGTAACTTGTGTATAAAGTTTATGTATAAATAAATTATAAGATAACAGGGGATACAGGGGTGATCCCTGTATCCCCCGAAGGGATGGGCAGAGGTGTACCTATAGTATAAAAACAAAAAAACAAAAAATGAAATAATACTTCTTGTACACTAAAGCCACGTATTTTTTATAAAAACATGTTTGGTATTGTTACAAACATGTTGTTGGCAGTATTGCTTGCAGTTTGTGTGTGAAAAATATTCCAACAACGTTGCACAAAGTTTTGTTTACTATGAATAGGGACTTAACTTTATCTTTTCGATGAATAAGCAAAGATTTAGAGAGTGTTAAACGTTCAATTTTCTTTTAACTAAACCTTAAATTTCGGAAGTCGGTTTCTTTATTTTGAATTTTCATTTTTTGCCATCACAGCTAAGTAGGCTTTACAGTTTAACGAGTAATAATCGACCAACTTAAATTTGCAGTTTGTAAAACATGATCTCCCATACCATCCGTATGGGAGAAAATGTTTTTCAACTACAATTTTAAGTTTGTTCTTGTGATAAATTCATCCCAACTACGGAACCCTTCATTGTGCGTGATCCGACACGCACTTGGCAGGTTTTTATTCTTCTTATCGGATGTTTTTGACTTTAGTGTGAACGCTTTCTAGCGCATACTGGTAAAATACTGATATTCAGTTGCATCCGGTTAGACTGGAAGTCGGCGCTAATATAGTTGGGAAGCCTAACCAGGTGATAATGATGAAATCCCAGCACAAACCTTGCTCTGCCTCATTAGCGCCTCAATGAATCCCTTAGAGAAGTGCCAGTCCATGATGGTGCAGAAGATCTTGTTGAGCGTGTTGTCTTCGAAGGAGTCCACCGTGACGACCAGCATGTGCCGCGTCAGACGCGAAGAGATGAGGTTGGACCCGCCACCAGGTGGCAGCATCGCTGAGACGCATAGCTGAGAAGAAGAAGTCGATTATATCTGGACTTTAAAAGAGATTGTGACCTCTGAGTTTGTTTCGATGTTTCTTCTCAGAAACAGCGAGCTCAACACGTGTCAGTAATATTTTAAAAACTAGATTACTGACGTGTCAATGTAAATGTTTTTGTTCAAACCTACTTACAGACATCCTATACAAAATCCATCCATCCATCCATCCATCCATCCATCTTATATCCTATTAATCGAGCAATATTTGTATATAATTATATATATATTTGTAATCATGTTCTCGAAAACGGCTCTAAGGATTTCGATGAAAGTTGCAATGCAGGGGTTTACTGGGGCGAAATATCGATCTAGCTAGGTCTCATATGTGGGAAAATTTTGGTTACTACCCGCTCTTAATACCCAACATTATATATCCTTGCAATGCGAAGAAGATTGTCTATAGCAGACTCTATACAGTAGCAAATGGTTTCTGAAATTGCCTGATTTCTGAAAGGTCTACGCTCTCTACCTATATGCCCATATATAATATATGCTGCGTACCTGTCTAATCTCTGTTGAGGTTGGCCGCCGTGGCCGAAATTCGGTCAAAAAGATGAATAATAATAAACCAAATCTCGTTTATTCAAACTAGGCTAGGAATCAGCAGTTTACGAACGTCAAAATTACATGAGACAGTCCCCCAAATAATACTCACGACATCCACGACTTCCTGGCGCACCATTTCCTTCAGGTCGTACCAGTGCCTGTGGTCGATCCACTGTCGTAGCAGCTCTAGGGGAGGCTGCGCTCCATAGCACTCCTTCTGCGGCATGCTCAGGTCGTCCACGAACAGTACGCACTAGGGAAATAAAGAAATAATTGCTCAATGGCTTTATAGACTCATCACTCTAAGGCGCCATCTCTACGGGCGAGAGAATCGCGGCGTTCCACTAGCAGTCAATGGGACCGCCGTTGAAAGCTAGGGGACACCGCAGCAGACAAAGACGAAGATGGAGCGACAAAATAGGCTCCTACCGAAAGGATTGGCCCACATTAGCAGATGCCATGTATACAGGCTAGTAGACAGATTTTTACTCACTAGTATAAAGATAAATTTTGCCAATAAATAGATTTAAGGCTAACAAGTAAACAGTCAGTATTCTTTCCTCTATTCATATTAGTATGAAGCAATGTGCCCTACACACCTTTTTGCCCATTGAAGGTCCGAAGACACCTTTACGTCTTCTGTCCACTTTAGACATGATGATGTCTTGTGTCTGAAATAAGATACATGTTTTTATTATTAACTAGCTTTTACTCGCGACTTCGCTTCCGTCTGCAGGCTAACCCTGAGGAACCGTGCATTTTTCCAGGATACAAATTCACTCTCCGACCCATAACCTATCTCAATGAAAAAAAACAAATGCACTTTCGCATTTATAATATTGGTATGATGTTTATACCCAAAATACAAAATTATTGTTTTTATAAAATAGGTGATTACTTCCCAAATACAATGCCCAACAACCACTCAACCAATCAACAACCTTACACCGTCAATCTTGACCTCACGCTCAACAGTTGCGATTCTGTAGGCTTAGCAAGAACGCGCGGACTAAACGTAACGTAAATTCAAACGATTTTATAATTGTAAATACTGGTGTCGCACTTAATATATATTTAGCACTAGCTGCCCGCCTCGGCTTCGCTCGAGTAGCACTAAGTACTTATCTACAGCACACCTACCTACCTACCCTACCTACCCTACCTACCCTACCTACCCTACCTACCCTACCTACCCTACCTACCCTACCTACCCTACCTACCCTACCTACCCTACCTACCCTACCTACCCTACCTACCCTACCTACCCTACCTATAAGTGCTTGTAATTTGATATGAACTTTATACAATAGCAATAGAGCTCAAATTGACTCAACGTTTTAGTTAGAAAACGTTTGTATGAGAAAAAGAAAAGGGCTGTTTTTACGGTTTTTCCGGCAATTATTCAAATTTTTCTCGCCGTAAAAACCATCCTTGAACTTCAACGAACATTTAAAAAAAAGAATTGGCCAAATTGGTCCAGGCGTTGTTGAGTTATGCGCTTACCAACACATTTTGCGATTCATTTTTATATTATAGATTAAGACTTCATATTTAAGGGTGATACCTACTAATTGTGCTTGCCGTATAGATTTAACCCAAAAGGCTAAAGAATAGTTGTATATTCGATTAAAAAAAATCATTCGAATTTACGTTACGTTTACTTCGCGCTTTTATGCTAGGGCCTTTTAATCACCACCAAATAACAGTACACCAAGGACTTTATCATTGTCCTCACCTGATTAGCAGTAGTCCTGGCGGAGAAGTTGATGGTGTTGGTGATGTACTTCTCCTTGGGAAGCGACAGCAGGAAGTCCAGCACCATGGACGACTTGCCGGTGCCCGTGGGGCCCACGATGAGGACTGGGATGTTGGCCCGCACCATCTTCCTCACGAAGAAGCGTAAACACGCGTTCTCGTTCGTCAGGATTATCAGTTCGTTCACCTGTGTTGTTTGGATTTAGACATTCGAACATTTTAGCGCAGTTTCCTGAAGTAAAGTAAGAAATTTAAATAAAAATAAAAATATTTATTTCCAGGTAATACGATGACGTCGATTACACACACCTGTACATTGATGAATTATATATAGTTAACATTTAACATTGAATGTGCTACCTACAGCTGTTTTACACAGTTAATATTGCCAGTGAGGCCCAAACTACACAGTTTTTTGACAGTCAGAAAATAGCTTACTTTCCGACTGCTGTGGAACCCAAAAGGGTAAATGTTTTTTGCCTTTGCCTTTTGGGGTTGTTTTTTTTTAAATCAGGTTCATACTGACTTATAAATAGATATACTTCGTGACCTTAAAACACCAAAGAAAAGGAAAGGAAGTGTTATCTTTATCGTAAACCACGTAGGCAGGACAATTTTGGAGAGGCCTATATCCAAAAGTGATTGCTATAAATATGTCGATAACTATACCTTGGCATTAGCAAGCAGCGGAACTTCGTTCTCCAGCTCCATCCAGGACATCCAGGTGCCGTCGTTCCTCGTGTCGCGTAGGTAGTCGAAGACGCTGTCCTTATCAGGGAACAGCTGCTTCTTAGGCAGCTTGACCAATCTACATACCTTGGCATTAGCAGGCAGCGGAACCTCCTTCTCCAGCTCCATCCAGGAGATCCAGGTGCCATTGTTCCTCTTGTCGTACAGGCAGTCGAAGCAGGTGTCCTTGTCAGGGAACAGCTGGTTTTTGGTCAGCTTGAAGGACTTGGGCTTCGGATAGTTGTTGTTGTTGCCATCGAGCAGCCTGCGTAGGAACGCGTCGAGGAGCTTGCGGCTTTCGCCTGAATTAAGTAAAGGTTTGAAAAGAAAAATTGAATCATTTAATTCATGTGTGAGTTTTATAACATAAAATTACAAGGTACATCAAATTTTATTATTTAAAAATTCTTGTAAAAAAGAAACTAGGATTGGGCCAGGAGAGTGTAATTCGGCGTAATGTGAGTAATGCAATATGAGTTGCCTGAATACCTTGTATTCTGTTTCATAATATATTATAAAGATTCGCTTCACAATCGACGTTTCGTTGCTCAATCGAAATAGCAAGAAGTGTCATGACTGTGTGATAGTATTTTATTTAACTATACTTGAATACCCAATGTATTCTACAATGTATTTCTAGACTACTTAATGCCAAAGTAGATAGTTGATTAATTAATCAACTATCTACTTTGGCATTAAGTAGTCTAAGTTAATTTTTGATTTACTGGTTTATAATAAACATGTCCTAAATCGGTTGCAAAGGATTTTGAAGTTTGACAATATGTATGACGTAAGTGAGTTAACTTAGAAGTGTTATTTTATAACTAATGAATATTACTCCACAGCAGTCCGAATACGAAGATGCACTGCAGCCACACCGTGCTGAACTGAGAAAAGCAGTGCTATTCTGTAACCATCTCACCGTGAAAACTTAGGTGAAGTGAGCGTGGAGTGAGCTTTCATTCCACCTAATGCTAGAGATTGACACTATTGACAGCTCACTTCACCTAAGTCTTCACGGTGAGTTTTTTATTTACAGAATACGTCGGCAGGCGCGTGATCCTATGTGATAGTGTTGTATGTATGTATGTCGTACCGTCGAGGGGGGCGGCGAGGCCCCACAGCAGTGAGAACACGAAGACGCACTGCAGCCACACCGTGCTGAACTGAGACTCCGCGTCCAGCAGAACCGTGAACAGGCGCGTGAACGACTGCACCGCAGAACAAAGAATTCAAGTAAAAAAAAGAACAGAAAGAAAGAAATTATAGATTACTAGTTGCGCCCCGCGGTTTCACCCGCATAAAGGTGCGTTTCCACTGAAGCGGAGACGAGCGGAGCTGAGCCGAGACGTCCAATCACAGACGAGACGAGAGACGCGGTGAGGATTTTAACCATTGTGATTGGTCGATTCTTGCGGTTCCTGGTCGGCTCCGCTCCTCTCCGCTTCAGTGGAAACGCACCCTAAGTCTCGACCCCGTAGGAATATCGGGAGAAAAAGCTACACTTTGTTTTTATATTCATAAACTTCCAAATATTTTGCTTTTGCATTACGAAAATCTACGTCAAATCAGCAAAATTGACATGCACTAGACATGCAATTATGCCTTTTAGCAACAATCTTAATGAGACTACCGTAGGGTTGGGGTCATGCTTGATTCTAATGGTTTTATAATTTGAAAACTATTTATTTTTGTTTTACATCAACCCATTTTATTATAGAGATTATTATAAATTGTGTTACTTTTATTGAATTGTAGTTATATTTTCTTATTATTAAAACTATTTTATGCATCCGCTGTTTCATATATTCAAGCAAAATTCCGAATGAATATCAATATTTATTTAAAAAAATCGATCGTACGGACGAAAATTTTTATTTTTATTTTTGTAGTATCTACCGCGGTTACTTTTTTAGAGATGTGCTATGCAGCTATGCTGCGAATATGTGAAAGGTGTACGAGGAAGATACGCAGCTCGAGCTATGCGATGCCTCGACAGTAGGGAAGGCACTCTGCTCTGCAGCACACATTCTTCCATATAAAAAACTTAGCTTAGTTGAACCTGGTTCCACCAGTGCTATGCCATGCGGACCAATGAATATGATTGGTGGATATCAAATGCATCCATAGCAACGTAGCATGGCAAATCTCTGGTAGAAACGCCCCCCTATTCGGGTTGGCATTCATTGACGGACGACAAAATCAAATAAATGTAACTAGCTTTTTTCCGTGGTTTCACCCGCGTGGAGTTCGAAAATTATCCCACGGGTACGTACTTCCGGGATAAAAGTATATGTCCTAACCCAGGGCATGGTCCACCGGTCTGCCAAATTTCATCCAAATCCGTTCAGCCGTTTAGGCGGGAAGTGACACAGACAGTTTTTTTTTTTGTTTTTCGCATTATAAATGCGAAAGTAACTGTCTATCTGTGCTAGCGACCCGCCCCTGCGTCACACGGTTTTTACGACGACGTGACAAAACACCGAGGTTTATTTATTATATGTAAGTTTAAAATTAACATTATACAAATAAACTTCCGGATTAAATGCTCTAAATTTTGGTGAAAACCACATGAAAATCCGTTGCGAAATTTAGAAGAACAACGCAGACAGACACGCAGAGCAACTTTAATAATTTAATAAAAATATGTTTATGGGTCGTTTTCAGCAAACCTAATAATGTTTAATACATATATATATTAATATTATAAATATTCATAACAACGGACAAAACAGCATTTTATATACTTAAAGGATTACGAAATCATTTGTCTAATGAAACATCGCCACGTGATGAAGTTCGATGCGCCGGAGTTCTGCAAAACTTGATTTACCTGTTCGGTCTGTCACGAATTCACAAAGAAATCTAGCTTTATATTTAGATGTTGAAATCACTCACGTAGAACTGATGTATCTCGCCGACCTTGACGAAGGTGGTGCACTTGAACTGTATGAAGTCGATGATGGGCTGCACCAGCCAATCGATCAGCTCCTGGATCAGATCGTACTGCTCCGGGATCAGCTTCCGAGTCAGGTACACGTTGTACGACGTGAGGAAGGCTCGCCAACCTGCGTTTGTAAGAGAATCATTTGCTTTTTAGCAGGGATACGATATAGAACAGACTCACTCGACTCAAACAGTCGATCCATTCTGTAAAATTCTCACCGTGAAGAGCGAGGTGAAGTGAGCTGTCAATAGTGTCAATCCCTAGCATTAGGTGCAATGATAGCTCACATCACGCTCACTTCACCCAAGTTATCACGGTGAGATGTTTACAGAATAGCACGGCAGGTAATTAATTAAAAGGAGATTAAGAAACTTGGTTCTCGCGTCTTGGAAAGGCAAGAACTCGCCTTGAGAGCGTCCGTGTAAAAAAAACATGTATTTTGAGTTATCAAATAGTTAATTGATTCAGGCGTGACTTTGCGGAAATCCGTTATAAAATACAATAGACGACGTATATTTAGTAACCTAATCCGCGTAACTGTTCTTAAAGAGTCATAAAGAACCCTGTAAGAAATCGACACGTGTTTCACCTCTCAACGAGGCATCTCCAGGATAGTGATTAACTTCTTGCGAACCCGGACGCGACGTGTGGACACGTCAAGCGTCGAGAGCAGTGAACACTGCTCGCGATGAGAGGTGAAACACGTGTCGATTTCTTTATGACTCTAAGAACAGTTAAGCAGATAAGGTTACTAAATATACGTCGTCTATTGTATTTGTGCAATAGTAAAAAAAATCCGCCGAGTCTCGTTTTTATACAATAGGGTTGTAACAAGACCCATCACAGCCGTTATCTACGTATTCAGTACATCAAACTAAGTAACATTGAGCATAAAATATTGCTGGCTGTTATTTTTGGGGTGAAAACTCGCTGTTTAAGGCAGTGCGCAATGTAACGCACGCAAAACATTGTGCTAATGGGTGCATGCAACGGTACGGGAGTTCATGGGGTATAAAATTTAGGGTTAAGTTTTAAAATTTAAAACTAGTTTTCTTGAAAAAAGTTTGAACTTTGACCTTCAATATCTTTGTAACCAGAAGGTTCCCAGGTATGGACCAGTTCAAAAAAATATCACAATGACGGGAAGCACAAGTGAGTTTCGACTTGAATCGTATTCGTTAGATTCGGTTATATTCAATCGTATTAAATAGAGCGCAATAAGAGGCTAGTGAAGTATGTGTATAGTCAGTAGCACTACCATCCCGCTGAGTAGCTGATATAGCACTACTATAAGCCATTCCGTACCAGTTTGAAAGAAGATCAAGCTATATACCTAACATCTCCGGCTCCATGTAGATCATACCGCAGCGCGACACGGTGGCTGGCGACGCAAACTCCAAGTCCGCGGCCTCGAAGATGAGGTTCATTTTGTTCGTCATCTGCACAAAAATAACGTAATTTAAAGTGCAAGAAAATTTAAATTAGTTTCGGTAGAGGTGTCGCTTTTTTTTTTTTTTTTTTTTTTTGAGGATGGGAAATTATCAAATAACTTCTCCCGCTCTGGGTGGAGCGGGAGGGCGTGTCAGACTTTTACTGACTAAAACCCACCCGTGTTCCTTCCGTTGCCTGTGTGCCGAGGTCGCGATATCCCTTTCAGACAAACCCGCAACCCCGGCAGGCATTGGCCCTTCCGGACCCCGTCAGTTGGTGCTGACATCTCTTTGAGGCGCGCGTGGAACACAACGCGCCGTCGACCCGGGCCTGGTCCCTATCGGACGGCGAGCTACCCATTGCTCACCGTCCGCAAGCCCGCGCCTACGGTGGCCGGAAGTCGGCTCTCGACTCCCGACGCCCGGGGCGTCTCCTGCGGCGACTAGGGGCGCGAGGGCGCGCATTTTGCCTCTCCCTCGCGCGCTCCGCCTCCTCCTTCGCGAGCATTACTGCTTCGCAGAAGGAGGTGACGGCCTCCCATGCACTCTCGCTCCGGACCATGGCCTGAACCAGGGCCGGACGCGAGAGATCGCCGCCGCCGATCGCCTCCGTGAGGACACGGCGGTGCTCCGCCCAAGCTGGGCAGACCTCCACCGTATGCTCCACCGTGTCCTCCGGGCGATCCACACAGTGGTGACACCCGGGCGTTTCCTCCCGCTTTATCCTGAACAGGAACCTCCCGAAACAACCATGTCCGGTGAGGACCTGTGTCAGGCGGAAGGTGAGGACGCCGTGGCGCCTCTCTAGCCACTCCTCAAAGAGGGGACTTATCGCCACAATTGTGGCGTGCCCGGTAGAGGTGTCGCTGCGCTTAGAATAACGTGTAATTGATAACATTCCATATTTTCTAGATGCTTATGAAATAACTTATCCTACCTACCTTGAGACATTTTGATCTGCATTCACAGTATTTTGCGTACCGTGTAATATGGTTACCCTTATAATTATTCGGAACGACGTCATCACAGGTTCTTCGGTTTTACAGAGGGGCTTATGAATTGTGTGATGTTATCAATTATGCCTTGATCTACTGACCTGAATGATCTCGCCGCTCATGAGACACAGCTTCTTGTTGTCATCAAGAACAGTGTTCATGTTCTCGATCCACACGGCGTCCACCGGTCCGTCGAAGAGGATCCACTTCCGGTCTCGAGTGATGGACATCGCGTACTCTCGGAATGCTATCGCAAGAATTCCGTCTGACCTGAAAATTAAAGAAAAGATATTTATTTATAGAAAAAATAAAATTCATAAAAATAATGTAACAATAAAGGTATGATTCCGAACAACGCTGCACGCGGCAGTGCTGCGCGCCAGTGCTGCCTGCCGCGTGATGCCGAGCACCGGCGCGCGGCACTGCTGTTCGTGGTTTACTTTTCAACAGTTGTCAACATTCACGTGTTATCGCTGTGATGAACGCCGCGGCGGCAGGGCGACACTGCGGCGCAGCAGTGCCGTCGAAACAATGTCGCGCAGCATTGCTGCCGTGCTCGGAATGTAATCTCATATAAACCTATAGAAAATATATGAGGACGCGGCAGCACTGCGCGTGCAGCGTTGTTCGGAACCTTAACACACATCAAATGTACGTATTTGACAAACTTTCTGATAAGGGTCATAAATTTACAAGCGGAATCTAAGTTGTAAGGAAAAAATTTAGCGTGCAGCACCGTATAGAAATGAGTAAGTCTTAAAAAATTAAGAATAAAAGAGATTGATTGTAATTTTTTTCATAGCGGCCGGTATATCCGTCATAAAAAAAGTAAGTTGGAGTCTCATTTCCTACGAAATGTTTGGGAAAAGATTTTTGCGATTTCTAACTTCTCTATTACTCAAACCTCAGTTGACATGACAGAGTAGTTTGGTCCATTTAAGAAACAGAATCGATTGGCCACAAAAAAAGTTTTTGGAAAAATTGCCCATTTTCTTGCTAATTGTATTTTGTTTTCAAAATCAGTGAATGCAGATAAAAAAATTAAGGACAAAAACATTCTCCTAATACCGTTTTCCTGTAGGGACAACGGTTAAGGAGTTACACCTACTGTCCCGTTTCATAAATCCTGTTTAAATGTAGAAATTTAATAATAAACGTAGAAGTGACACAATGAGCGGTCTAATCGCTAGAATCAATCCATTAAAGGTGATCCGAAGGTTTCGGATGAATTTATGGGAGATAGAGAGATAACACTACAGATGGTCTGTGGTACGTCAGAACAATTAATTGTTAAGAAAATTAACAACCTTCATAAGTATGCAGTGTTAAAGTAATTTCTGACTTCACATACCACTCGTGTGAGGCCGGGTCGAAGCAGCCATACAGCTGGCCCATGGTGATGGCCTTCGGGTTCATGATGCGGTAGATGGCGCCGAACTCCTTGTGGCGCGGCGGCGGCTTGGTGAGCTGCAGCGCGCGCAGGGCTTCGGCCAGCGCCTGGTAGGCCTGCGTCTTGCCGCCCATCGGCGCGCCCACGATCATGAACCCGTGCCGCACCAGCATCATCTCGTACACCTGGAGTGACGGGTTTTGTACTGGGCGGCGTTGAAATCATTAGCCAGTTTTCAATGCGAGAAAGTAAGGCCGACTTATGAAAATCTTATCCATACTTAAGAACTATTCAGATATAAGCGATATCGCTGTCGCGCCCGGTAACGATAATGGTCCAAACTGACTAACCAGAAGGCGCGCCAGTATCGCTACCGAGCGCCTCAGCAATATCGCTTATATCTGAATAGGCATTTACACCTGTTTTTCACTACGACTAGGTAACACCTAAATGATAAAGTCGGGTGGCCACTGAAAATCAGCGCTGTGCTGTGGGTCTCCATAGCACAGAATCATGCTGAGTGGAAGCCTTCTTGTCACAGTCATGACGTGCCAGCAGCTGCCGACTATTTCTGTTTTGTGCTCGTTATTGTATTTAAATCTATTGTGTTTTATTTTATTGTTTTACTCGAGTTTATTATCTTTTTTTTTTATGCACGTGTTTCTGTGAAAAATAAACTTATTTTTCTTTCTTGCTTTCATAAAGGCACACTGTTGGATTTTCAACGCTCGAATCAGCGCCGTTTCTGAACATTTAACCGTGCAATATTTGTTAAGTGAAAACGAGCATTACAAAATAAGCAGTACCTTTGTACTCAAATTATAATTATGTCGTATCTCTATGTTTTTTACTGTGTGTACATAAATAATAAAATAAATAAATATAATTACCTTGCCATAATAATATACGATGTTGAGTTTGAGTTTTCGTACGGTGATTGTACTCATGAAATTATATGTATTACTGAGTACATACTTTTAGAACACTTTTACACGTGATTTTTAGTAAGGATTTTTCTTTTAATAGTTGCGGGGTTTCAAGCTTACGATCGCCGAAGAGAATGAATGCCGAAAAAAACTCGGAAGTAATTAATAATAAACAACATTTAGTAAAGAACCAACTCATAAATGATTACGTTAATTTCACACCATATTCTGGAGATTACAGTCAACCTGAGTTACCCAACGTTCCGAGGCTTCTAGAAAGATAAAGGAAAAATTCTCGTCAATTGAGCGTCGAACTCTACCTTCTTCATCGTTCGGAATACACTGTTGCCACTCACCAGTGGTTCAACGGGAAGTAGTTTCTCAGAGCAGCGAGGTAAGTATCAGTAAATTACAACAATTTTGCCTACTACAGGTCCTGACAAATGTATGGGGGATGAACTTTAACTACACTGCTAAAAGGATATTTTGGCGCTCGTAAGACGTTGACCAGGAACCTCAGTTGGTTAACATTTGTGCAAACAAGATTGCGCCGTTAGTTCCGATTTTGACCACACACCAAAATAACCTTGTAGCGCTATAGTAACACTGTCCGAAATATTTCCATGACGAGCTCGTTACCTGTATGATCTTCTCGAGGTACCAGTCTGTGGCCTGCAGGTTCCTCTTCTCCAGCTCGCGCCGTACGCAGCGCGTGAGCTCGGCGCGGTCGGGCTGCGGGATCTCCACGCCCGGGAACAGGTCCGAGTAGATGCCCGCGAACAAGGGCACGTCCTGAGGACAGGGAATGTAGTCGCACCACTAGTTGGCGCCACTTTAACAAGAGGTCTTCCATTTCGACAATGAATATGTCGATAATACGTTACTGAGCTCGTTCATCATTCAGTCACGAGTAAAGAAATTATAGGCGCTTTGACAATTTTGACAGGGGCTCGGACCTGACGTCTCAGTGCTGCCACCTAGTGAACGTCATTACAGAAAACCCCTTGAATGTACACTCAACCGCACATGAGAGGTAACAGTTGCACTACAAAAATCACCCTTACTACTACGACATAAGAAAGAAAGAAAGAATAAAGTTTATTTGGACACAGTTCTTGAAACACTATAAAAAGATAACAAATAACAAAATAAAAACTGAAAAAAAAAAAAAAAAAAACTGCATCTTAAAGGCAATGTCAAATTGCTACCACTGATGTGTTTTTTTTCTCCAAGGATTTGAAAGTACGTAGGTACTTTTAAGTCCTTGGGGAAAAAAAACAGTTGAATTCGTAACTCGTCACTGGTCTCGACTGAATGAAGAAATCTCCATTTTTGTCAAGTCACGGTTTTTACGACTTGACAAAAATCGAGATTTCTTAATTATCTATAAGTTTAATATTAATTGACAAATCCTCTGGGTCGGAATGTGAGTCGTTCTTTGATTGTGAAATAGTACAGTTGTGCAGATTAAAAGTATTAGCAACAAAATAGTGTTTTCTTTACAAAACAAACCTCAAGAATGTCAAGCTTGAAAAGAAAACACTCTTTTCTTGATAATACTTTTAATCAACACAATTACTATTTTACAGTCTTTTTTTGACTTTTGCCCTACCCAGAAATAACCGTTATTTCTGAGTCTTACCGAAGTAAAATAATACATTGAATTGCCATAATGAAAATACATTTACAACATTGTTATAATATTAATAATTTGTACTTTGACAGTGTTGCCACAGTGGATATTAAAATTCGCTATTTAAGCAATTTTAAAAATTAAATTAAATCAAAGAAATCACGACATTCGGCCATCAGACAGCGCGCTAACTCTGAAGCACGCAACAATCACGCACACTGAGGAAATACATCAAATAGGAAAAATGAGTAACAAGAATGTCAAGAATAACACAAACCTTCCGGTATACAGAGCGGACATACAGACAAACGCGAAAAGCGACTTTGTTTCATAATACGTATAGATCAGAACTTTCAAAAATAAATCAAAACAACCAACTTTCTGATTACCTTCTTATGAAGTCTAGAGTCAACAGTAAACTTCTACTTAACGAATAGATTATTTAATTACCTGCGACAAGAACTTTGGCATATTGACATCAATAATGGCTCTTAATACGAGTTGAGCCTCATCTTTCTCGGGGTAGTTCTTCTTGAGAGCCCCTGAAGCTAACAGTACGGATTTGACGGCTCGCATGCCGTAATCGTAGTGGTTCTGAGATGACAGCTGTTCCGAGCAGAGTTTGTATGCTTGCACTATCTTGCGGGACAGGCTGCGAAAGTAAAACATGTTTTTTTTTTTTAGATTTTGTTGAGCGAGAGGTGGCACCACAATAAGTTTTTTTTTTTAGGTAGCCATCAGTGTCAAAGGGCACTGTCAACTGATGGGCAAATGCCCCCCCCCCCAAATTCTTCCACGTGTTCTTTTCCTGAGCCACCTCGAACGCGCTAGGATAGGCCAATCTGTCCATCAGTCTATCCATTATAAAAAAATAAATTAAAGTAAGTAAGTAAGGGTCTCATTTCCTACGAAAAATATGGGTTTTTTTTTTGCGATTTCTGACATGTCTAGAAACAGTATCGATTGGCATCATAAAATGTTTTTGTGACAATGGCCCATTGTTGCTGACTGTATTTTTTTCTTCAAAATCTGTTAATGAGGATCAACATTTCTCAAAAAGTTAAGGACAGTCTTGACTAGACATTTTTCCTGTAGCTACAACGGTTAAGGTACCTGGCCTTACTGTCCATCTCAAAAATCCACCTCGTATACTTACGGTCCAGCTTGCACGAATCCGTTGGAGTAGAGCGTGATCTCACCGATCATGGCGTAGTCAGGCACCATCATTGCCACCGTCCTAAACAGAACCTTGAGGTTGTCTGGCAGCTCCGTACGACCGGCATACCTAATAAATAAATAGACGTAAAAATACTAAAACGACTGCAAACGCTTGCTTTGATCAAGCGGTAAATTTTATCAAGTACGCTCTGAAGTCAAAATACAGATAAACCAGAAAGGGTTTGCGCTCCGGTAATCTTCGTGTTTCCGAATTACATAGTTCGCACGTCGCGCTACAGATAACCCCCACGAACGCAGTTTTTAAAGTATTGTAGTACCGCGTTTTGAAGTATCATTGCGTGTTTGTGTGAAGCTTTCTGTCTGTTAGGTTACCTACCCAGGTCGCAGATCGTCATCTGTCACTCAAAAGTTTTTTGGACATACATAAAGTTGTTATTCTCTAATTTTGTAGCCATGGTAACATTAAATAAGAAAGTATTTCCATTGTTCACCATCGCACGTTTGTATTTCCGAAGATAAAAGATGATCACCGAAAGGCGTACTTTTTCTGGGAAGTCTGTACAATACTACATGTGTCGCAGATTTCGTTTTGTGTGCAGGTTCAATGAAAGTCATTTTCACTTGAGCAGGAAATTCTCCTGCTCACGGTAGTGTGTGCTAGGTAGCACAGTTGGTACAAAATAAATAGTAATATTATAATTATATAATATGACAAGGTGCTTGTAGCATACAAAAGTCATTATTGCCGAAATCAATCGAGAGCCAAGAGTTTGCAGTATTCTATGAAACCTTACCCAGGATTCATAGTAATAAACACGCAGCAGCTGGGGTTGAGGCTGATCTCCGTGCCCTCGAAAACGAAGCGCTTCTCGTGGCGTAGGATGGCCAGCTGGATGGACAGGATCTGCTGAGCTACCACGGAGAGGACCTCCAGTTCTATGCGGTTGAACTCGTCGAAGCAAGCCCATGCGCCTGATTGCGCTAGACCCTGAGGAACGCACGTACTCGTAGTAAGTGTAGGGCTTAGTATGTTTGTATGGTTTTTCCAGAAAAGTAAACTAACCAACTTTTTAGATTCTCTAGGGGGAAACAGGGCTTCAAACACGACGTGGGTTTTACATTTGTAAAGAGACTTTAAACTCAGCGCGACCCAAACACCAACTTAACAAACTAAGCATAACTCTGCTGTAAGGTTTAAGGGGATTACAGGACCTAAACGCAAGTTTTATAATGCCTAAAAGTATATGATCCACTGCAGTTAATAAAATAAAAAAAATACATGATATTCTTCAGGATATATGCTTAAGATGGCGTGTTGAAAACATAATACAAATAATTTGATACGATAGAAAAAATCACGAAGATACCTCTAAAAAATTATTTTTCAACACACTTGCTCGTAAAGTGGCTCTTATTGAATCGCTTTCAGTTTCATAATGCTGTGTATTCAACACGCGTACTTTTTACTTTATATTACCGCACTAGTGCGGTAATATGCGCCACGTATAACTATTTACTAGTCGAAATAATGACATGGCAGTCTGGAATTAGTAAGAACTATCATGGCAGCGTGGAGTTTGTATTTAATAGAAATTGACTTGTGAAGCTTTTTACCAAAAGCAAGCGCTCAAAAACAAATTTTTGTAAGAAAAATTACCATAGGCAAACCAGGGCCGTTTAGTTATGGTAAAAAAAAATCCCCTGCGCAGTTCAGTGGGTAACGATTAAAATGTTACATGTTTTTGCCGGTCAGAAATATTGAACTTACTACAAGTACTCCAAGCGAATAGACGTTTTCACGTCAATAATTTTTGTAAAATATTACCACTTTAAAATATTATTTTATTAGCTTTTACCAGCGGCTTCACCCGCGTGCATGTCGGAAATTATCCCAGGGGATAAAAAGTATCCTGTCCTATTCCAGGTCATGGTAATATGATTTGGCGTATTTACCAAATTTCATCCAAATCCGTTCAGCCGTTTTAGCGTGAAATCGTAACTAACAAACAAACTCACTATGATGTTTCGGGATACAGAAATTAAAGAGAATTTACCTTAAAGAATTTGCCGAGAGCCTTGTAATCAAGACCATCTGAACAGTTGAACACGACACACTTCTTGGCGACGGCCTTGGCTAGATCCTTGGTGGTCTCAGTCTTGCCCGTGCCGGCCGGGCCCTCGGGCGCGCCGCCCAGGTTCAGCTTCAGAGCACTCATGAGGGTCCTAGACAGAAAGCATTCGTTTAACGGCTGAACAACGAATATTCGTGAGATTGATATTATATCATCTTTCGCTAATGTATTACGCTCAGGCTCTGATTTTACTACGATGGTCCTAGTTTATCATTGTGACTTCGAATTACAGTTATGTGAACATAATCCAGCTTTGTACATGTAAGCGGGTAGGTACTTCATGCCTGGAGGCTTTTATTCAGGTATCCAGATCTGTTTACGTTTTTATTTCTGCTCCAGTATAGTTTTCAGTGTTTTTTTTGGCGTTGTAGGGGATTTATGTAATTTTGACGTTTAGAAAGTGCTGATTTACAGATTCGATTTTGGTCACACTGAGGCAAATCCCTGCGCGCGTCGGTTATTTCAATGATTAGCAAGTCACGCAACTATTCGCGCCAATTTGAACATCTCCACATATACAGGTTAGTTGACACAATCGACGCGAGCGACTCCCGCGCCGGATTCGGTTAATTTCGAGCAGAGCTTTAGTGCTATAAAATAGAAGCTGTTGCGGGCTTCGGGATGTTTTTACTGACGCTAATATTAATAGAATTCGTGTTGCTATTATAAGTGACAGAATCGAAAAAAATTGTCTTGTTTTTAGAAGGTCGAAATCGAACTTCAATGCTTTATTGGTTTTTCGGATACCTGAAAATTAATTGGTACCTGAAGCAGCGGTCAGTGAGCGGCGTGGCGACCAGGCGGCCGGAGTTCCCGAGGTACTCGAACCCGTATTCCACATCCGTTGTTATCATGGAGCAGTACATCTTCTCGCCGCGCCAGTAGTACCGCAGCTGCGAGATCCAGTTGAAGTCCGAGATCTCGATCACGTTCCGTTCTAATAGTTCCTCCTGGATCGAACGACCTGCGGGTTTTCAAGACTCTATAGAATACTGTGGATAGGTTACTTTTTCGTGATGCTTCAGCTCTCTATGTACTAAATACAGTCTAGTGTTTATATCTTCGTCAGTTTTCTTTATTCGTTCCTTTGTCATGTCAGGACACATAATACCTTATGAAACTACGGCATTGACTAGTCTAGACTATGGTATAGAAAGCTATATGTAATTACAAGTTAACAAAGATCAAATTCAAAATAGCATAAACTTTTATCCAAATTGGATTAGACATCAACCTAAAACATTTTTTAATGGCATGGCCATTTTAAGAAATATAAATATTGTATTTTATTGTCAGTGACTTATTTTATTTCGGTCTGACATGTAAAGAAGATGGCGCTCGATGGCGCTAGATGGATGGAGGAGCTCGTGGCTAAATAATAACAGCCGCATGGGTCGATCCATTAGGTTAAGCTACGCTTGCCGGGGTTGGTCCGTGGATGGGTGACCATCTTTACATACCGAGACTCCTCCGTGCCTCGGAAAGCACGTTAAGCCGTTGGTCCCGGCTGTCATTCGTGGATCTTTGACAGTCGTTAAGAGTCGTCAGAAGCGCTAGTAGGTTCAATCCCAATGTATGAGAGTAGATAAAGTAGTGTATGAAACTGCACATAACTATTAAAACACACACTCGTATTTTAATACCCCTCATTATACAACAGTTTCATAAACTACTATTTTTATTACCAATACGATACAGGGCAAACCCAAGAAGGAAGGAGTTTCGATAATTTTTAGAGTTTCGTATCCAAGGGGTACCAAACGGAACCCTATTACTAAGCCTCCTCTGTCCGTCTGTCTGTCTGTCTATCAGCGAGCTGTATCTCATGAACCGTAATAGGTAGCAAATTGAAAATTTCACAGATTATGTATTTCTATGGCCGCTATAAAAATTTAATAAAGTTAAAAATTAAAGGAAATGTCCATACAATAAATTTTTGATTTTGAAAAAAAAAATATAACCTTGGCATGTGGGGTATCATTGTGTAAGCTCATCGAGTAGAACCATTTTTTTTTTAAATCTTCATATTTGTAGAAAAAGGGGGCCTAGCCGTAAAATTTGTCAGTATTAGACCATTTTATTACGAGCTCTATCTCAACAACTAAACAAGTTAGGAATTTGAAACTTCTGTATAAAATCAACAAATACAAAAAACGCCGATTCATAAGGTTTAAATTTTATTTAAATATGGGTGATTTTCTGCAACTGCAAAAATAACTTTTTAGTTCATAGTATCATTATGAAATACAAATTTATCTTTGCAGTTTTAAAAATTTAAGATGAAAAATAATAATATTCTTCGTTTAGTATTTGCTATATATTTATTTGTTTAATTTATTTGCTAAATATTGTACGGTGGTACGGAAGCCTTCGTGGCTTCGACGAAGGCTTCCGCTTCACGATGAGCGCCTCAATAGTGATGCGGTTGCCAGGCTTCAGGTCTCCTTGTACTAAGTACACTATGATCTACAAGCTATAGTGAACCTTATCTCACACACACACTAGGGCTACATTACCGTGCACGTCGAGCACGATGAGCGCCTCAATAGTGATGCGGTTGCCAATCTTCAGGTCTCCTTGTACTAAGTACACTATGATCTACAAGCTATAGTGAACCTTATCTCACACACACACTAGGGCTACATTACCGTGCACGTCGAGCACGATGAGCGCCTCAATAGTGATGCGGTTGCCAATCTTCAGGTCTCCTTGTACTAAGTACACTATGATCTACAAGCTATAGTGAACCTTATCTCACACACACACTAGGGCTACATTACCGTGCACGTCGAGCACGATGAGCGCCTCAATAGTGATGCGGTTGCCAATCTTCAGGTCTCCTTGTACTAAGTAGACGAGGCCGGTGATCTGTTCTGTGCTGCGTTCTATGAGCTCGGGCAGCGTGTGTGTTTCTATCGCTTCTATGGACTGGGGAGAATTATGTTATATAAACACGTAATTAAGATTGCAAATCAAATGGCAGTGTCGGCCGGTCACTCTGTTGTCCTTAGTCACCGACTTCTTACGATGAAAGTGCAGAAGTGCGAAGGAATCGGCGACGACCGTCCCCTCAAAACATGCCACTTATCATGAGACTCAAAAATATGACTCATTTTGTAACATACAGGATAGATTTTTGAGACGGGGCAGGCACCCTAGTATGTAATCTACAGGAAAACGTTCTTGGGAGCCTGTTTTTAACTTTTCGACCAATTGGTAATTGTATTCTCAGATTTTGGAAAAATGGTGCAGTCAGCTAGAAAAACGTCAATTATCACGTTTTATTTGTATGATGCTAATCTATCAATTCGTTTAGGGATTAAAAGACACTTCTAGACCAACTGAGTTTAGAAAATAACTAGACAAGCCACAAATCCCAAAAAAATACCCATACATTTTCTTACTGCCCCGTCTCAAAATCCACCCTGTCGGCCTAAGTCCAACAGTGGTCTTGATGATAATGCTGGTGCTCAAAGCTACCTCAACGGTAAAGGCCACGCAGGAGCCGGCCTGCACGATCTGGCCGGGCCAGATAAGCACCCACTGCTCGCGCTTGGTCACGGGGTAGGACGTGATGGCCTCGTTGGCCACGTCGCGCAGGCTCTCCACCATCTGGATCTCCAGCTGCTGCAGCCAGCGCTCCACCATGCCCTGCGGAAGTGGCTTCGGTTACCTTTCACAGAGTTCATTTTTAATTCTTTGTAAAGTCAACAGTCTATTATATACTCGTCAGTTTTCAAATTCTTTCCTTTATCAAGTCAAGAAACAATACCTTTTGAGGCTAAGGATCTGAGCAGACTCTTGCATAGAAAACTACATAAAAAGTTAGTTCAAAAACTAAAACAAGCCTACTGAAAGATCACGCCCTAAAAAATATGAAACAAGAAAATATTCTTTTTTTTCCTTTTTATGTGCAAACTATTCAATATTTATCGTCTATTAAATAAAGAACTTACACGTAATATGTTATAATGTATTCAATACATATTCTTAGTGACGTTCAGAGGACAGCCATCGTCATGTGCCACTTTGCCCGTAAACTTATGATCGCTTACTACTGTTAGAATATATTGTTTTATGAGGGTAGGTGGCATACGACCACTTTTTTTTAGTTCTTGTTTTTTATAATAGTTAATTGACTCAGGCAGGCGTGACTTTGCGGAAATCCATATGACATCACATCACCTATAACCAGCGGACAATCAATAGGCTTCCAACCGTTTGTCAAAATATGATAAGTAGTTTAGAAGTTATGAGGGAACTGATGAACATACATAACCACATACAGTGGTGGTCATATGATTAAAAACACAAAGTCACTTGGTAGTGTTAATTATTTTTGTTATTATTGCAATTCATCGGAGGTAAAAGATTAATTTACCACATTCAAATGTACACTCGTAACGCTAGTTTAAAAACCGGCCGAGTGCGTGTCGGACCACGCACAATGAAGGGTTCCGTAGTTGGGATGAATTTATAGCATGAACAAACTTAACCTTGTAGTTGAAAAACTTGTTTTCCCATACGGAATATATGGGGGAACATGTTTTTGCAAATCGCAAATCTAAGTTGGTCAATTATTACGCGTGAACTTCTAAAGCCTACTTAACTGTGATAGATTTCCTTTTAATTTCGTTTAATGCTGTGAATTTTGTCATAAATCCAAGTACAACCATTTAGCTGTCAGTTGACTCTAACAAAAATTTGCACTTTAAAGCTTAATATTTTGCAAACGTATCCCTAAATTGTAAAATGGCTTGAACACACCCAAAATATTTTTGAACGA
This sequence comes from Agrochola circellaris, assembly GCA_914767755.1. Classification (NCBI taxonomy): domain Eukaryota; kingdom Metazoa; phylum Arthropoda; class Insecta; order Lepidoptera; family Noctuidae; genus Agrochola; species Agrochola circellaris. The sequence goes on from OU611848.1 coordinate 2,071,399, forward strand.
CCTTTCCAACGACACCCATTTTCCAGTCTGTCCTATGGTGTGCATAGGACAGACGGGAAAAAAAATATCCCCACTATACGTGGGGAAGGTACCCTAAATACAGTTTTTTTTTCTTGTTTTTATTTTACCACTTTGTCGGCGTGATTAATATACCCATGCCAAATTACAGCTTTCTGGTTCTCTGAGCTAAGCCGCGGACAGACAGACGCACATGGCGAAACTATAAGGGTTCCTTGTTTACTACGGAACCCTAAAAAAGGTAAAAACAAGAGCTGTGATGCAGCAACAAGAAAAATTATTGTGAATTTTTATTTCAAACGAAAATGGGCTTACAGAAAAATTGCCGCCCGCTTAGAGTGTTCCGTAAAGATGGTATTAAACTAGAGTTTAGTTCTAGTTTTTAAACTTGGGTTACAATTATAGAAAATGATTGGAGGTAAAAGATTCATTTACCACATTAAAATGTACACTTGTGTACATTTTAATGTGGTAAATGAATCTTTTACCTCCAATCATTTTCTATAATAACATAAAAAGTAATTACCACTATCAAGTGACTTCGTGTTTCTAATTATATGACCACCACTGTCCATACATACCGGTGAAAATCATAATCCATCTTTTTGCTTCACCGTAGTCGGCTAAAAATAGCATACACCTTTAGACCAATGTCGAATTGACATCAACTTAAAACCTTTTTGGCGTCGCCCGTTTATGAAATACTAGCTTCTGCCCACGACTTCGTCCGTGCCTATAACTTTCCTCAAGAATTGGTCTATAATCGATATCATATTTCCGGAAATGGGTCAATTCAATTCTCAGCGACAGCAGGAGAAAATCATGCAAAGAGATTTTTCCAAAAGGATCCAATACAGTTGTATAACCATAAATAGTGCATGAGTGTTAGCTTGTAAGGAATTGTTGGTTAAAAAGTTGGCTAACATCAATATTTAAAGTACATCCACCACCAACATCTTTTGGTTTTCATTCCATCATTTCCCTCTCCTCCATCCTTGTGTATTGTAAAAAAATATAAGAATTAAAGACGTTTAAAGTCTAAATAAGTCTAAAGCCTTTCGTTACCTTGGCATCAGCCGGCTGTATAGCGGTCGAGAGCTTTACGACCTCGCCTTCAGCCGACGCCATGCCGGTGATCTCTTTGTTGTTGTTGAACTCCAGCGTGTAGATGCCCTCGAAGCACTTCTTGAGATGAGGCTGCACGCGCATCGGGTCCTTGGTCTCGGAGAGGATTTCGAGCAGCTCGTCGTTTGATAAGAAGAAGAATCTGTAGAAAACAAATGCTGTTAAGAAGAGAAATGGCTACAAAGATTATGTTGATAAAAATTTGTCAATACCTAAAAACCCTCCTCCCCCTTACTTAATAAAAATAAGCCTCTAACCTGGGGAAGAACAGCCTCTTCTTCTCCAAGTAATCGTTCAATCCTCGCTGGATATCCTCCAGCAGCGCGTTATTGTACTTCAGCGCCTTCAGCAGGCCGTGGTAGTTCGTGGCCTCCAGCACCATGGGCTCCTTGGTCGTGGCCGCCATGATGGCCCTCCACTCCTTGTCCACGTCGCGGAAGTTCCGCGCCTCCGTGGGCATTTGACGCATGATGTCCTCGGATGAGAAGATGGGTTCCAGGTACATCCAAGTGGCTTGGCACTAGGGAAAAGCAGGTTTGAAATGTTAATAATTCACCTGCTAAATATGCTTGCATATTTGAATTCAACATCTGAGATAATTATCAAGTTTTGGAATAACAAGCTCGAATATCACGCATGACAAAGTTCAAAGTACATTGTCCACATTAATTTTTATTTATAATTGGCACCTTATAATTACAAGGTCACGCAAAAATCAACTTATACAGGGTGTAAAAAGACACATCACAAAGCCGTAAACTACGCATACTGTACGTATAGCTAAGTAGCTTTGCGCAAAAATTATTGCTGGGAACCGTAATTTTTTTTATTTTTATTAAAAAAAACAAGTTTTTATTGCGCGCAATGTAACGCGAACCCACGCTTGAATGACCGGATTCAGTGTTAGTTAAGCTCCGCCCCTACGCTACGTAGGTAGGTACTGGTTGTTCATTGCGTTTTTGTAACTTCAAATGCGTAATCTGTTAAGATAAATCTAAAATTCAGGTAATGTTTGTTTGGAAAAAAGTTTCGTATTATCGCATAGAATTCATTTTCGTGAAAAAGTAAAAAAAAAAAATGCGACTTTGACCTTCAATATCTCCAGAACCAGTGGATTCCCAGGTATGGTCTAGTGGAAAAAAATGATGCAAATAATGGGTAGAATATGTGGCTTTCGGCTTCGGAAAGTGTCTTTTTACACCCGATATAATTATACAACATAACACTTACGTAGATTAAGTTGAGTAGGTGGTGATGGAATTTAAATTAACTAAAATTGGACATAGTTAAATGGAAAGGATCCAACCCACACTATGGGCGAAAATGAGTTATGTATACCAAAACACTCTTTGTAGTTAAAACTTTAATATCACAAAAACGATCCCAACGCATCATGTCATTATGACCATACGTTACCAACCTGTATGTATGGCAGGTCACACGATCTGATCTTAAAACTTGAATATCTCAAAACTAACTCTGTGTGGGGTGGATCCTTTCCGCTTAACTACGTCCAATTATGAAGTCAAGTATCGATTGCTTTCGTTAATATTTTATTGGTTAGTCATATCATTGATCTCGATCAAATCATGGAAACACTGCGGAAAATGTGGCTTTTCGAGCAAATTTTGATTTCACCTACCTACTGAAAATAAAACTAAATATTTGCCAAGAACTTCCTACAATCTCACCGTTAGCCACTGGTCCAGTATATCCTGCATGCTGATGAGCTTCTCCTCCCATCCGACCATGTCCGCCTCGAAGGCCTTCACGTACGGAGAACCGCGCATTGTCTGCGATTTGAGGATGTGGTCGTCCAGGAGTTGCTGTATGTCATCCAGGCCAGTCAGGATACCTACGCCGGTGTCCCTGGGTCATGAAGAATGGGTGTGCTTAATATTAATTAGATTTGGTTTAGTTTGTAAAGCTGCATACACATGTATACACACTAGCATCTTAAGCTTTTAAGAATTTATTTTTAGTTGTACCAACATTGTCATCTTTCACTTAGATAGAAAGAAAATAAAATAAAATGCAAACTATAAAATTACCGGAATCCTTTTAATGACTAAATATCCTGATTATGAATCCCAAATAGACAGGGTAATGATAGTGTTAAGATGGTCACCAAGTTTTCCTTCACCGTTTTAAGAGCACTGGTGATGAAATAATTAACAAAGTAAATCGCCTAGCTGTCAGGGATTTGAACCTACGACCTATAACTCGTAAGCCGCGGCCATCACCACTGGGCCACCACTGCGCTTGATATAATACTTGACATTACACAAAAACAGATTGACCAAAAAAGGCAATATAGAAAGAAGTGTGAAAATCTATGGGTGAGACTGTGGCGGCATCTACATCGCCACATGCAAACTACGCATCACACTGACGTGACGCAAAATCCTGCATCGCGCAAGCACAGTTTACCGCGCGACTAGCATATATCCGCAAGCACCTTGTGCGTGCGCCTTATTACAACGGGCGGAGGATGCTCTCCCTGCGCGCGTCCGGCTCTAAGAAACACTCCCGTGTTAGGAGCCGCCCTAACACGGGAGTGTTTCTTAGAGCCGGACGCCGGTTGGAGACAAAAGCCACCAAGAAGCTATCTTTTAGCCTTGAGATAGAATCGAGAAACTAACGAATAGTGAAATATTTGTTTCTGTTAAAAAAAACTGTCGTTTTTCCTCAGTGCCCCGTTACGTACACTCCAACCAAAATGTTACCTATAAGGCAGACCTCGAACTTGACGCCGACGCACAACTCCTTCATCTTGTTGAGCGCTTTCTCGAGCCCGTAAACCTTGGGTACTGCTCGATATCCTACAGCTGCGCTGCAAACACGTGCATTGCTTGCTCCACCATGTGTCACCATCTCACACTCACCTGTAAGGTACAACCTCAAACTTGACGCCGACCCACTCCTCCTTCATCTTGTGCAGCGCCTTCTCGAGCCCGTACTCCTTGGAAGCGTACTGCTCGATCTCTTCCAGCTGCGTCGCGAACACGTGCACGCCTTGCTCCACCATGTCCGCGAGGGTCGTCTCCGGATCGTGGATCACTTCGACGCCGATTAAATCGCTGATCTTCGCCCAGTGACGGTCGCGCATGCCCTAAATGAGAAGAAAAGTTTGTGTTTAGTCCTTGCCACCAGTAAATGATTTTTGTTCTATTGTATTTTTGTAGTAGTTTGTTTAGAATCTACATTATAAATACAATATCATACATTTTAATTTTAGAATTGTTTTTATCTTTTCATTACGAACGCTTATAACGTGCACGTCTTTCTACATTGTTCTCACATGTATAATTTCAACATGAATGATGTTACCAATATTTTGTAAGAATATATTGATTTAAAAGAGTATCCGTGGAGTTTCTTGCCCGTTCTTCTCCATAGGAACCTACTACGCTTTGGAATGGGTAACTAGCTTCATCTTTCTGACTGACCGACCCCTTGACAATTCAAAAGTGCCTGTAATTGGTTTATTTGAAATAAATGCTTTTTGAGTTTGAGATTGTATATTACTTTTTATTTATCTTCTATACTTATAATAAATCTGTAGAGAGGTCAATTCTGTACATGGCATATATTTTCAAAATAACTATCAGGGGGTAATTAGTGATCGATACTGATGCCAAAAATGCAATCAGTAAAATTTTTGTCTGTCTGTCTGTCTGTCTGTCTGTCTGTCTGTCTGTCTGTCTGTATGTTCCTTATAGAAACAAAAACTACTCGACGGATTTTAACGAAACTTGGTACAATTATTCTTCATACTCCTGGGGAGGTTATAGTATACTTTTCATCACGCTACAATCAATAGGAGCAGAGCAGTGAAGTGAAATGTTGGGAAAACGGGAGAAGTTGCTCCATTTTTTAAGCTTCCGTCGCGTGTGTAGCCTTAATGTTTAAAGCTACATAGAAATCATTTATGACGGAAATGTTCTACATAAAATTATCTAAAAAATATCCCACAACAGCATATGTCTATCTTTTATGGTTGACTCACAATAACACGTGTAACTCCCTATAGCTTAGCAGTTCGGAGCTTTCTGATTATATTTGTTTACTCTTACGTTTATAATACTCTCACTCATCCCTAATTAAAAGAAGTTAATATTATTACCTATTCAATAAAAAAAGAATCATAGTAATCGGTATAGAAACACCAAACTTATACATGAAATACGCTAATAAGCCATCGCGCCGTCGCGCGTGAATACTGAATCATGCCATAAGGATTATATTTGTGTAACGGTTGCCGCGCTCGACGCGGGTCGTGGCGGTAGGGTATAAAAAGGCGGGAAGTCCGAGCGCGAGCGCGAGCTTCATTTTCATTCAATATTTGGCTGTTGATGCGTTCAGAGCGTTCGACCTTATTGACAGACAATAATTGATATTAACAAACCGTGCTTATCAGCGCGACTTTTAGTCTTTAAATAGTTTATTTGAATTTCTTTTGTTTTATTTTATAAAATAGGTATTAGTTGTTTTGGTAGTGTTTAAATATTCGTTCAAATTACAAATTATTAATAGTTTGCATTTTATTTCTTTTTAGGTGAAGTAGTAGTAGAAGTAGAAGTAGTACGCATAGATTTTTAGATACCGATAGGTAAGTTTTGGCTAATTTATGTTCAATTTTATTTTTGTACAAGGAGTTACACGCTGACGGAGTCGCGGGCACAGCTATTAATAATAATATTCTGCGGTTCCTTATTGCGATATTTTTCAACAGTATTGTGAATTGACATATTATATTTCCCTACTAAAATACGAAAGTTAATCTGTCTTTTACATCAAAACCACAGAACCGTGAGGAAGGACATAATATGGTACTTTTTTACGAAAAACGACGGAAACGCGGACGAAGTCGCGGGCAAAAGCTAGTATTTACTATAAAAGGTGAAATAATATTTGATTGAACCAATAAGCTGCTCTTTAGATTTTTGTTTTACTATAAACTTTTGTAGATAAGAGTGTTTTGATATTATGAAATATTGTTTCGCCTTCCTGGTTATAATTGCACACTAAATTGTATTTTAGATTTGTTTTTATATCTTGTTTATGAATTATATAAAGTTTCTTACGTTTGTATGTAATGTCGGTAATTATTGTAATAGTTGGTTATGTTATAAATCATCTATCAGGCATCATGTGTCACTTCAAATAGTTTTGTTTTGATAATTAATTAGTGTAAGGTAATCAAATAAAACTATATTTTACTGTACATATTGTTGACATTATTTATTTCCCAAAATTATTAATCAATTAAATAGTTTTCGCCTAAAAATATAACTTTTATTTTCCTAACATAGTTCTGCTTACGCCTATGGACATGTAGAGTATTCCTACAAAATAATTAACGCCCACTTTTTTAAATACACGCCATGTAGTGGTAAATTTTTGTAAACGTAAGGACTGCGTCTGTGTGTGTAAGAGACTGTATATTCAATGGCAGATGTTATTTTACACTTATGTGTCGAATTATGTGGATTTTGAGGCATTGTTATGACCAAGTTCAATAAATCGTAATGGCCGAGTACCGCATCAACTACTCTTACGGCCCACAGTGGAACGAATGTATGGGAGAGGTTGGACGTAGACGTCTCCGGAAAAAAAGAGTTAAATTATGCCAAACGAATGATGCCATCTTATTCGATTACCTAATGCCTTCATAACTTGTGCTTATAAATTTCTTCATAACTCCCATATTTCGGAAGTAATTTGAGAAAATGTGATATTTTACTATGAAAATGAGTGTATCGAGCTCTCTCCCTCCTGATTCCGGCGTTGTTTCAAGTAGCGGTCTCTAATATCATAATGCTAATACTAAGAGCTATATTTAATACTAAGACACATGGTGCGCCAAATGTGCACTTTCTGGGATAAAAGGAAATGAAAATTTAAAAAATTAAAATGGTTTTTCCTCATTTGTATTTATTTTAAAGTGCAGACAGACTACAGACAGACAGTATGTAGAGGTCATATATAAATATATTAAATATTGTTTTTCACTGCCTTGTTTGACAACATCGAGAAGTAAGCTTGTTTCTCTTCTTACAGCCTCTTGAACTCTTTTCTTCCTGTCATCAACTTGCCTTTTTGCTCTATCAACCTTTGCTTGCCATGACTTTATGTCTAATTTGTAGGAAATGTGTAATAATCATTCCATTGAGAGAATCCAAGCGTGAAGATATTTCCCGTACCTGAATCGATTTACCTTCAATGAAGGCTTTGATTTGTGAGGCCTCTTCTGGATTCTCCATCAAGTATTTCATTACATCAGCTGTATCGCTTTCTCCTGCCTTTCGAAGCGCCCTTTCGGCCGAAAACACAATTTCAGCGCTGCTATTGCTGCATGGAATAGTATCTTCAGTACTTCTTCTTTTTTTCCGGTTACTAAGGTCCTCAAAAGATTTACGAGGAGTAGGATGTGTACAAGATGAAGCATCAGATTTAGCAGGAGAAATTATGGGCTCGCTGACGTCACTTACATTTTCTGTAGAAGATTCAATATTTTCATTCAGAAATTCCGGCCACTGAATTGCAGCCTGTAGCCAAATCTCATGTTTCTTCCGAAACTTATCTGTGCTTCTTCCAGACTGTGTCCATTTTGCCTAAATGCGGTAGGAAAATCGACGACACCAGCAGTGCTATTCTGTAACCATCTCACCGTGAAACCTTAGGTGAAATGAGCGTGGAGTGAGCTGTCATTCCACAGCGATTGCCACTATTGACAGCTCACTTCACCCAAGTTTTCACGGTGAGATGTTTACAGAATAGCATGGCTGTCTTTTAAACTTGTTTCAGAACTTTCACATAACTGAACACAACAGTTATCTTTTAAAACACTGAACTAATAGTTATAGTCGCGTAAATCTTTATGTGCGCGTGCGCATAAAGCAACGTGAAAATCAAGATTTGTATTAAAATTTGGAAAATACATTGCGACATTAGCGTGGCTACAACGAGGTGTAAATCAACACTGATTTTAAAGTTACTAATAGTGACCTATTAACATTTAATCCAAGTACCCTCATTTGTAAAATATTGCAAGGAAATTAGTTTGAAAATGATGCATGCTAAATTAGTGTATTAAGAGCCATTTAGTAATTAAATAATAGCAATCTTCTTATCAGTAATCATTAGTGCATCAGTTTTATATGTAAACCTTAAGTCCCTAATCACATATCCTAATTCTCTTATATCTTCTCTAATTGGCTGCTCAGAAATGTTATTGTAATAAGGTAAACCTTTAGAAAAACGGTTTTAATCAACATAATAAACAAAAAAATATATTTTTGTGTTATAAAAGAAACATCACTCTTTATCCCAGAAAGTGCACATTTGGCGCACCATGTGTCTTAGTATTAAATATAGCTCTTAGTATTAGCATTATGATATTAGAGACCGCTACTTGAAACAACGCCGGAATCAGGAGGGAGAGAGCTCGATACACTCATTTTCATAGTAAAATATCACATTTTCTCAAATTACTTCCGAAATATGGGAGTTATGAAGAAATTTATAAGCACAAGTTATGAAGGCATTAGGTAATCGAATAAGATGGCATCATTCGTTTGGCATAATTTAACTCTTTTTTTCCGGAGACGTCTACGTCCAACCTCTCCCATACATTCGTTCCACTGTGCGGCCTAGTAATGCTCCAATTTCACATAAAACTAAATAAACTAAAAAAACATTGACTTCAGCGCCATCTAGCGAGATAATGGCCTGTGCCGTATGATCCGCCTTAAATAGAAAATAAAGATCGCGGAATTTCCGTTACGTAATAATTGACATATGTGCTGATATGCGTAGCCACGAGCCCCTCCGAGTACAACAGTAACTCACCTTGTTGCAGATGGCGCACAGCACAGGCATGAGCACTTTGAACTTCTCCAGCTTGTTGCGCACCATATCGGCGATGCGCTTGGCGCCGGGGTACTCGTACAGCTGCTTGCCCAGCTTGTACAGCAGCTTCCACCACGCCTCCACGTCCTCCGCGATCTGCGCCGCGTCCAGCCCTAGGAAGGGGCCGTGGTACCTGACAGTGACAACCATTATGTAGATGAGGTCACTTTAAGTGCTTAAAGTGGCATTTAGATACAATTTGATATAAATCAATTTGACAGTCAGGCAATGGTACCAATTATCGAACCAAGTCCAACCCAATTTTAACACTATTTATTGTGTTTTGGTGCTAATTTAGATTCTATGTTTAACACCTCTAATTATGATGACAAAAAAGTAATGTGATAAAACATATCGTCAGCACAAGCTGTAAACTTTTTGCTATACTTGAGGGACGGTACACTGCCAGAATCGTCTGTAGACCATACACGACAGCATGTAGACTGGAAAAGTTCGATTTATAAATATTTTTATAACTAGCGACCCGCCCCTGCTTCGCACGAGTGCAATTTACTAATGTGAAAACAACGGGATTTCTGTGCTATGTTAAATATTCATGCACATAAACCTTCCAGGCTTAATTATAAAAGTGATTCCGATATCCTATTTACAGAATAAACAATTTCATTTCATTTCATTTCGGTTTATCATGACGGTGACAACCGCATCAAAATCCATTGTGACGTTTAGCAACTTCGTGTAATACTATTTATAGATTAAGGCTGCTTTTCCACCAGATGTGCTATGCTGCGACGCTAAGCTAAGCTACGTAACTATGTGACCGTTTCCACTAATGCTAAGCTGTGTAGCGGGGCGAGTAAGATGCCGTGTGCACATGTTCCGTCGCGAGGAAGTCGTGCGAGGAAGATGCGAGAAATGCGCAGATCGAGCTGTGCGCCGCATCGACAGTAGGAAAGGCTCTGCTCTGCACATAGCTACACCACTCGCACCTCCATAGCTTTTTTTTTTTTTTTTTTGGATGGGAAATTATCAAATAACTTCTCCCGCTCTGGGTGGAGCGGGAGGGCGTGTCAGACTTTTACTGACTAAAACCCACCCGTGTTCCTTCCGTTGCCTGTGTGCCGAGGTCGCGATATCCCTTTCAGACAAACCCGCAACCCCGGCAGGCATTGGCCCTTCCGGACCCCGTCAGTTGGTGCTGACATCTCTTTGAGGCGCGCGTGGAACACAACGCGCCGTCGACCCGGGCCTGGTCCCTATCGGACGGCGAGCTACCCATTGCTCACCGTCCGCAAGCCCGCGCCTACGGTGGCCGGAAGTCGGCTCGCGACTCCCGACGCCCGGGGCGTCTCCTGCGGCGACTAGGGGCGCGAGGGGGCGCATTTTGCATCTCCCTCGCGCGCTCCGCCTCCTCCTTCGCGAGCATTACTGCTTCGCAGAAGGAGGTGACGGCCTCCCATGCACTCTCGCTCCGGACCATGGCCTGAACCAGGGCCGGACGCGAGAGATCGCCGCCGCCGATCGCCTCCGTGAGGACACGGCGGTGCTCCGCCCAAGCTGGGCAGACCTCCACCGTATGCTCCACCTCCATAGCTACCATCCATATCACGCATCCTTCCATAGCTTAGTTGAACCCGTTTCGACCAGTACTATGCAATGTGATCCAAGAAATATGATTGGTGGATATCAAACGCATTCATAGCAACGTAGCCTAGCACATCTCTGGTGGAAAAACAGCCTTCGATTCTAATGTCTTAACACCTCACCACATCTCATATCCTTTGTAGAAGTCAAATGCGGTATGCCACAGCTTGTGGAATGGCTCTATGCCAGTCAACATGGTCTGCAGACTGTAGTACACCGACACTTCTTGGTCTAGTAACGTCTCCTCGTTTATTATGTGCTCGGCTTCGTGTTTGTCATCCTGTTGATGAAGGAAGGAAAAATGTTTACAAAACTTAGGCTGTTTACAAAAAATCTAAAATTAATTAAAGAATTAAAGAATTGTAATAGTGAATTACAAGGGAATATGCTCTAAATATGAGGGTTTTCAACAGGCTTGCAGGAGGCCAATGACTTGGCAGACCAGTCGGTCGATTCTGTAAAAATATCAACGTGAAACTTAGGTGAAGTGAGCTGTCACTGTCACAAAACGACCGGCAGGATGCTAGGGATTAACACTATTGACAGCTCACTTCACCTAAGTGTCACGGTGATATTTTTACAGAATCGACCGGCTGGTCAATTCCAATGCGGAGAGGTTATTTGTCAGAGACTCATGCCTCTGACAAATAACCTCTCTTTAGCTGTGCTTGCTCCCAGGAGCCCTAGCCTCAACTTTTTACACCCACACCCTCAGTGGCTCAGCTAGTAAGTAGCTGTATGGATTTGATTAACACAACATAATATGTTGTGTTAATCAAATCCATACAGCTACTTATATAAAAATACTACCCTTGACCAAATTTGTCAGAAAATACATAATACATTATTATGTATTATGTATTTTCTGACAAATTTGGTCAAGGGTAGTATTTTTAATCTGTGTTCACAACAATATGTAATTAATATTGTTTACCCGGCTAATACTGGCAATTAGCCAGATAATTAGTTATATTAAATTGACAAAAATAAACCCCAGTTCCACTGTTATACATATTATTATATGGGGATAGTTTAACTGTAAGAATAATTGAATGTGTCCATTTAATTTTACATCGATTGTAATTTTATTTTCCGTGCCTTACCTTATTCTAGATATTCATCTGACGAGGAAAATTTAAAAAAAAGTTGTATATTTGTTTGGAAGCCCTAACAGATTATCATATGTGAATATATTGCAGTTCCAATAATATTACATACATACATGTCGAATGCATAACCTTCTTTTTTTGAAGTCGGTAAAAATAATATAGCTCATAGAATTACACCATCTGTAGTAGAACACAAGAACCGTTATGAAATCTATGGAAGTATGGAGCCCTTTTTGATGCTGTGCAAAAAGAGTACCAATCTACTTTCAGGACCAAAACCATTAACATTAACGGGTTACTTACTACCAAATTCTTAAATATCCCATCCACTCTCTCTACCACATCCTTCAGTAGATCAAGGTTGAGCAGCGGCGGATCAAACCTCCGGAACACCTCCAGATCTTTCTCATGCTTCTTCAACTTATCCTCGAAGATCGTCTTCTTACTCCTCAGCTTGTCTTCCGCCATGTTCCTCTTGGTAGTGAGGGTTTTAAGCGTCAGGTCTATGGTTTCCTCCATGTCTAGTGGCCAGAGGAACACTCGAGTGTTTAAGTTTACGTCTTCAACTGGAATTTGAAAATGGAATATAAAATTAATATTCTTTATTCTTCGTACAAGCCAGTGTAGACCGGGAGACGAGCAGCGCAGGTCTTCGACCAAGAATGGAAAAAAAAAATAAAAAAAAAAGCAACGTGGCTTTATGTTGTGCGATGAAATAGAACCAATTACCTACGTAGTTTTTCCCCTCCGTATCAAAAAGTCCTAAATGCAATTGATCCTAATAATAAAACGACCTATAATCAAAATAACACTTTAGCAAAATGTCCTATTAGCAAATCGTCCTACGAGCAAATTGTCGTAAACAGAGTTTAAATAATGAAAATAATATGGAAGAAATTTCTACGGAGAAAAAACCCATTGTAGTGACACTATACAAGAATACAAAATATTTTTTAACACTTTCGACTCCACCCACTTTTCATAGAACTCATACGCCATGCCGCCATACATAATGGAAGTGAACCCTCCGGGAGGGTTGCCGGCATTACGTTTGCGCTAGAGTTAACCATCGGGGACCGTCAATGGTTTTAAACCGTGTTATAAAACGCTGTAAAACGAAGTAAAATTGTGTTTTTAGGGGGTCTTGTCGTATGTCAAAGTTTCCAACCGTTTAATTTTTTTGTGAATTGTTGTAAAAGCGAATGACAAATAAAAAAAAAGATTGCTTGGATTTTAAAAACAACGCAACTAATAAATCTTGTTAAAATATACATCAGATTTTATTTTCACGGTTTATAATACTGTATTCGCTAAGAGAAACGTACATTTAAAATGAGCCCTCCGTGAGGGCTCGCGGCGTCCCGTATGCAACTAGGCGAACCCTCCAGGAGGGCTCCCGGCACTGAGCATGTCAAAGTGGAAGATTTTGAAATAAAATATTTGCATTAGTTTCATAAGTGTGAAATAGTTACCAACTGATTTCCAAATATAATACTGCTTTTGCGAAACATATATACTGCCCCCGATAGAAAAAAGACGCATCTAACATTTGAGTTATATATTGCCGGAATCAGAAAAAAAAAAGGCGCATCTGCCTGTATTTTTACATCAATCTGGAAAAAATGTTAGATGCGTCTTTTTTTCTATCGGGGGCACTATATAGCATACATCCTATTTAAGGATGTATGCACTGTTAATGGATATGAAGCGAGAATAGCCCTAATATTAGTGGATAAATATTGTAATAAGAGGCCTTACAGATGCACTAAGCTGGTCCTGCTCCACAACCACAACTAATTGATTAACATCTGAAGATACTGTTGGAGCTGCTGAAGATTTTAAGATCATCTTTGCATTGTATAAAATCAATCTCCTTTGTATTATATAATTCCAGAGCACAGGTGTGAGTACTATGTACTAAAGAGCTACCATTTACCGGGTAATACTTTTTTATTGACTTGAATGTGCCCTGGCGGCTGTGAGTATGTCATGCTCACTCAGATGTCTCGCTGATGGTGGCGCGTGTGTTGGATCATTTAGCTCCCTTCAAAATGGTTAAGCTGAATGGTGCTGATCCATGCGTCATGTTTGTGAACGGGCGCCGTCAGTTGGGACTGGTCAACTCTTAGCGGCCATGGCTGATTTTTAATTTTTGAATTGTTCTTTGTTTTTATCTTTGTATTACGGACGCTTCTAACGTGGTCGTCTTTCTACATTGTTCTCACATGTATAATTTCAACATGAATGATGTAACCAATACTTTGTAACAATTTATTTTATTTAAAAGAGTGTCCGTGGAGTTTCTTGCAAAATAAATGGAACAGAAAAAAACAAAGTCTGGGCAACAATCGCTCAAGAATACGTCAATAAATATAATCAAACTAATCATTCGGTCACAGGCTTTACCTCAAGTTATCTTCTACATGGTGTAGATAAAAAAGGGAGCTCGTGGCTAAGTAATAACAGCCGCATGGTTCGATCTATCTGATTAAGCTACGCTTGCCGGGGTTGGTCAGTGCATGGCTGACCATCTTTACATACCAAGACTCCTTCATACCTCGTTAAGCCTAAGTTAAGTTGGTCCCGGCTGTCATTCGTGGATCTTTGACAGTCTTTACAGGTCGTCAGGAGCCTGAAAGTCTGACAACCAGTATTATCAAGGAGTATCGTAATATCCAGTTACTGGGTTGTTGATGTCAGAGAGGCAGTCGCTCCATGTAAAATACTGGTATTGAGATGCATCCGGTTAGACTGGAAGCCGACCCTAGCATAGTTTTTCTTACGTTTTCTTACGCTCGCCCTAGCGTTTTTCTTACGCTCGCCCTAGCGTTTTTCTTACGCTCGCCCTAGCGAAGCTCCGTGTAGATCACACCTTAGATCTCATCCTCATAAAACAAGCTACTATTCTTATTCCTTCTCTGTCCATGCATTAACATTATGGAACTCACTTCCGCCTAGCATTCGTGATTTAAAAACTGTTTCACAATTCATATATCGAGTAAAAGAGCATTACCTTTCCTCTCTACTGTGAGTATTTATATACCTATAATATGTATGTTTATATATATAAACATACATATTATAGGTATGCTTAAATAAATACATAAAGCTTAAATATTTAAGCTTTATGTATTTATTTAAGTATATATTAATTTATATTATATATTATATTTTAATATTTTTAGTATAAGACTTCGCAAATTTATATTTTTCACTTCTTGTTCTCACACACTATTGTCTACATTTCTTTCTCATTTCTCCTTTCGCAGGCCTGCTGAAAAAAAAATCTTAAGAAATAAGCAGTACCTTTGTACTCAATAATATAATTATGTCGTATCTCTATGTATTTTACTGTGTGTACATAAATAATAAAATAAATTAATTGTATTCTCCTCAAGGATAAAGGTGTGTTCGTCTTAGGCGAGCTTGAATCAATAAAACCCGTGTCATGAGACGCTGTATCCACTTAGTGAATAACCTACTCTATAAAATTTATTGAACTCACAATTTAGATGTGCATGCTCCATCAGGAACAACACATGCTCGGCAGTGGTGCGCGATTTTTCCCGCAGGTCGAACATGGCGCAGTCGCGACACTCCATGATGTAGTTGATCAGTTCCACCAGCTGGGCCGTGGTCTCCGGGCTCTCGGAGGCTCGAGAGGCCATCTCCTCGTAGATGTTGCAGATGCTGGACAAAGGTGCAAGGTTTGAGGGCAATATAACTATAGAACATAAGGTCTTAGCTGCGATCTTAAGCTGGATTCAATAAATTCGCTTTTGCCCGCGGCTTTGCCTTTGTGGAGTCCGGAAATTATTCCATATGAACGTACTTCATCAAAAGTACACATATTATGTCGATATTTTTCCCTTTTTTATCGAAATCAGCAGACGAAGGTAACAGACAGACATACCGGATTCATCATTTCAGTCGGTACAGTAAAGCTCAGTTACAGAAATAGCCACTTAGAATTTAGTTACGTTTAAGGTAACAATTTTCATAATTTAAATAAAGGCTTCAGTAACAGAGCAGTCGTGGCCCAGCGGTAGACTCACGATTCGTAAGACGAAGGTTCAAATTATATAAGCGCTTTACGTTGTGTAAATTGTTTTATCTACCCGCATATCGTAATATTCGAATTATAAACTTCAAAACGAGTTTATATTGATTGACATACTTTACACTTAATTGTCAACACCGAAATTGAATCATATTATAACACTTTTTCTCTAACAAAATAATGAATGCCTGTTCGCGCTCGAAATGTTAGGAGACCTGAAAAAACGTGGCCTTAAACCTCATAAGTCAGCCAATGATCCCAAACTGACACGAGCTCACAGAACGGCGCACCTACAGTATGCACGCGAACATTTGCATTGGACTCAACGTCAATGGAGCCAGGTTGTTTTTACGGATGAAACCAAGATGAGAGCGTTTTCAGCAATGATGCATTGAAGAGCAGGTGAGTTACGGTGGTGGGACATGGACATTGGACAGTCTGAAAAACTGACCTTGAGGTTGTGACAGGGCCACGGTTGCCACCACCAAATAGCGAACCATTCATTAGACAATGACTAGATGTCTCATGTGATGTGATGCCATATGCTGATTTTATGAGCCAGTATTTCATTTTTATGCATGATAATGCAATGCAAGGCAATGTAATGATAACGCAAGGGCGCACACTGCAAGAATTGCTCGGGAATACCTGCAGCAGGACGTTAGTATCGGAGTAATGGAATGGCTGAAAGAAGCTTTGATATGAATCTAACAGAGCACTTATGGGATGAGCTGGAGAGGCGTGTTCGAACTAACCAACCAGCTCCAGAAACTTAGCAAGAGCTGAAAACTGCAATTTTGGAAGCATTTGGGAATATTCTCCACAGCACGTCATAGTAACATTAATTAATTCGATGCCAAACCGCATGATGACCGTCTTAAATGCTCTCTGGAGGTAAAACAAGTTACTAAATTAACGTTTTCTCTATGAAAACCATTGTTTTCTTAAATCAACGTTTATTTTTCCCTTGAATAACGCGAAAAGTCGTCTTATTGCCATTAAACTGTTGTTTTTTAGTATCTGGTTTCAATTTCGGAACAATGACAAACGGAAATGATATCAGTGACTGGCTTCAAAAACACATTTTTTTTCTTTGTCCTGCCTACCCTTATTTAATAAAAAGAGAGAGAGAGAGACCTTTAAACAAAGATATGCAGAGTGGCTCGATTCTGGTCTCCGGGAGTGTAATTATGTTTACTATGTCTGTGCTAATACTTACTTTCTGTTCCACTTCCTGTTGATAGCTATAAAGTCGTCGACGATGTACTGGCGCAGGCCGTTGACGATCTCCCAGAGAGTATCGTTGATTGGCCCACAGTCCAACATGATCATGTTCAGGGGTATATCTCGCCGGAGGAAGGCGATCTTGTCGCGTAGTTCTTCGTACATGTATATGCGAGCTGAGAAGTCCTGGGGTTGAAAAAAGTTGAGTTAATTTAGACTGGCTGATTGGTTTAGTTCACGGATCACCAATTATTGAAATTGGGGATCCGTTTTAATAATTATATGACCGTCGCGGTCCGTTTCATAGACGATTACTAGCATCAGAGATTTTAAAAACCGGAGTCTGAATATTTTTTTTATTAAGTAATAAGCAAATATATTATGTAATGAACAAAATATAACAAAGTGTGTAATTAATATTAATGTGAAAAATGTAATTTTTTACTTTGAACTATCTGTCTGAAGTCTGGTTGCCGTGTCGATCGTGTGGTTAGGCAAATTCAGAGTTTTGCCATTAGTAATTACTCAGTAGCAGCCTGGTGATTTGTTTAATGAGATGCGATTACACGGACAATTCATTTCGCAAAGCTTGTTATTCTTATCAACTATGACGTGTCGGAAACATAACAAACCGATATTTTAGTTGCCCGTATAAACGCGTCATAAAGCGCAGGCCACGCCGCCAGCTAGCGGGCGGGCGGGCTAGGCGGGCGAACATCGTTTCACCTCTTTACATGGTTAGTCGGTAGCTCGCGGTGTGAACCGAAGTATGTAAAGAGGTGAAACGATGTTCGCCCGCCTGGCCCGCCCGCCCGCTAGCTGGCGGTGTGGCCTGCGCTTTATATTACTAAGATGAATATTTTATTCCATTTTTACACAAATGTAAAACAATGGACTATGGCAACCAAAAAAAAAAAACAAGAATACTAAGGGCGGTCTTATCGTTACTAGAGATTTTTAAATGATTGGCAAAGAATTGAATTCCCGCGGCTGCGTGACCGGTTCAGGCTAAGCGTATGCTGAGACGCAGGTGACGCAGTACAGTACAGTACAGATTTTGCAGGGTAGGGCAGTCGGCGCAGCTACACAGACACATTCGCGTCCTAGCTAGTACAAACAATAGAACGCTGGGGCCTTACTATGACGTGTTAAAACCATCACTTTTCCGTTGTTAAATAAGGATAGTCCTATTCGTACTGTATAGCTCCATCTCTGTCACACTGGAACGATGATTGCTTTAACAAGTCATAGTACAGCCCCTGTGCTGCGTTACCTGCGTCTCAGCAAAAAAACAAGTGACGACCTGCACGTGTCGCGCAGAAATTTGTGCCGGCACTACAACTAGACGCAGAGCAAAACAGACACATGCGTCTCACTCACTACTCACAGGTCAACCAGAAAAATATGCGCTTCGGTATTCTTCGTGTTTCCGAATAAGCATGTACGGCCACAGAGGCAATGTGCTTTGTCAGGTAGTAGTGGTGCATCGATCATTGTGCGTTTGTATGAAGTTTTCTCTCTGTCGGGTTACCTACCGGTCTCAGATCGTCAAGTTTTGAACAGCTTTTTTTTTTTTTTTTTGGGTGGGAAATTATCAAATAATTTCTCCCGCTCTGGGTGGAGCGGGAGGGCGTGTCAGACTTTTACTGACTAAAACCCACCCGTGTTCCTTCCGTTGCCTGTGTGCCGAGGTCGCGATATCCCTTTCAGACAAAGCGGCAACCCCGGCAGGCATTGGCCCTTCCGGACCCCGTCAGTTGGTGCTGACATCTCTTTGAGGCGCGCGTGGAACACAACGCGCCGTCGACCCGGGCCTGGTCCCTATCGGACGGCGAGCTACCCATTGCTCACCGTCCGCAAGCCCGCGCCTACGGTGGCCGGAAGTCGGCTCGCGACTCCCCACGCCCGGGGCGTCTCCTGCGGCGACTAGGGGCGCGAGGGGGCGCATTTTGCCTCTCCCTCGCGCGCTCCGCCTCCTCCTTCGCGAGCATTACTGCTTCGCAGAAGGAGGTGACGGCCTCCCATGCACTCTCGCTCCGGACCATGGCCTGAACCAGGGCCGGACGCGAGAGATCGCCGCCGCCGATCGCCTCCGTGAGGACACGGCGGTGCTCCGCCCAAGCTGGGCAGACCTCCACCGTATGCTCCACCGTGTCCTCCGGGCGATCCACACAGTGGTGACACCCGGGCGTTTCCTCCCGCTTTATCCTGAACAGGAACCTCCCGAAACAACCATGTCCGGTGAGGACCTGTGTCAGGCGGAAGGTGAGGACGCCGTGGCGCCTCTCTAGTCACTCCTCAAAGAGGGGACTTATCGCCACAATTGTGGCGTGCCCAAAGTTTTGAACAGCTTGATATTGCAAACAGTTGTTAATCTAAAATTTTGCTATCATGGTAATACAAAATAGACAAGTACTTCAATGGTAGTAACAGCTCTATATTTGATCTCATCATTGCACGTTCGAATTTCCGAAGATAGACGATGATTCCCGAAGCGCATACTTTTCCTTGGAGATCTACATATTACAACAAAGTTCTAAGTTACCTTCAAATATGGCGGCGGCTCTGACTTCATGAACATCAGCAAGGACTGTTTGGCTTCTCCGTTGAGGATGTAGAAGAAGTCCTGGTAGCTGCTTAGGAAGCTGCGAGGTCCTGGCTTGTTGACGGACAGGTGGCGCAGCGTCTCCTGGATGGCGTCCAACATGTAGCGCTCTTCGGAGTGCACTGGTATCAGGAACGGGTGCGGCCGGCTCGAGGCTGGCCACAGAAACAAACATACTAATAGGGTACTTGACATACATTAAACTCACGCCTTCTTCCCATGGGGTAGGTAGAAACTACAGAATTCCACCTACTACGATTACGAACGTACCATCGAAGAAGTTCATATCTAACCACCGTAAGGACTATTTTTCCTTACAGCGCTCGGCGGCTATAGCACCGGACCAGTAACAGATGTGGTCATCGTGTTCAAGGGATTTTGTTGGATATGAACTTCTTTGATGGTACATACTCCTTTTACTTCGTTTACATTCATATAAGTTACACTATATGTTATAAGTTATTTAGATTAAGTTATTTTTTAACTAGGTATAAGGTGTAGATTTAGGATTTAGTTAGTAAGGCCAATCTGTCGCATTGGATCATAGATCTGTAATGATAGTGTAGGTAAGATTGTTATAAATAAATAAATAAATATATCTGGTCATACACTAATACGTACACGCGGACTAATACTATCAAAATCATTTATCTGTTTAGATTGTCTGTTAACGATTTATTATTTTGTATTTAATAACTAAAAACACAACAAAGCTGCATCTATTAAATAAATAAAAATCTTTATTGTAAACCAAAAGATTCATTAATTTTTTTTTTTTTTTTTAATCTAGTTAAAACAAAAAAAATATGTAAACAATATAATAAAATGGCATACATACACACAAACAAACTCACACCTTTCTTCTCTTGCACATTAAAATTCAAACATTTACGAGGCTATTTCCAACCACCGCTTATAGGTCTTGGTGGCATACATCCTATTATGTATCTTATTTCATTTTGAAAATTTAATAGATTTAGGGCAAATTTCACCAATGAAACTGAACGCGATCTACCCATCTAAACCGCGTTCAAGAGCTGTCAGTCTCATCATTGCTATGGAAATATTGACATTGACAACTCCTAAACGCGGTTCAGATGTGCTGGTCGCGTTCAGTTTCATTGGAGAAATTTGCCGT
Source organism: Agrochola circellaris (assembly GCA_914767755.1). Lineage (NCBI taxonomy): Eukaryota > Metazoa > Arthropoda > Insecta > Lepidoptera > Noctuidae > Agrochola > Agrochola circellaris. The sequence goes on from OU611848.1 coordinate 2,092,197, forward strand.
TAATCATGTGTCAGTGTCAAACAGAAACATGAAAAAATATAAAATGAAATAAATGTAAGTCGAAGCACACTTTGCTTCGACTTACATTTATTTCATTTTATATTTTTTGGCAGTAAGACTTAAAAAGACAAGAAGAGTTGCTAAAACTGCACCTAAATTGCGTACTAACTTGGATACATAATCTTATCGATAGAAGGCAGCATCTTGGACACGTTGATGATGGCTTGGAAGCAATGGACGACGAAGCCCTTGAGGTTCTCCAGGTCTGGGTCGAAGGTGATGTTGTTGGTGCCGGGGTGTCCGATCACTTTTATGCGCAGGATCGGCGGCTTGATGAACATGTAGTCGCGGTATGGACCCTCGTACCAGTTACCATCCTAGAAACACATTAACGAATGAGATGCGAATGTTCTTAAAATTACGGAAATTACCCACCTGTTTAAAAAATATTTATTTTTGTGTAAACTTCGCAGACATAACATTAAAACAAAAGCATATATATTTCTCAACTCAGACTTCAATAGCACTTACGCTTTCATAAGTAAGCTACCAGCGGTCGTCGACCCAAAATAATAACCTCAAATCTTTTTTTGTTTTATCCTGTTTAGATATTTATTTATTTATTAAAACTTTATGCACAAGTAAAAAAATACTGTACAAAGGCAGACTTAATGCCTGAGGCATTTTCTACCAGTCAACCTTAGTGTGATGCAGAGATAAAACATGGCAGCTGCAACATAATTGATGCCGACATAATGATTTGCCGACCACGGGCTTAATATTATTACTTTACTCTTCTTTTTCACATTTTGTATTTCACTGAGATTTTCTCTAGTAATTTTCCTTCTAGTAATTTAGAAGAGATATCTCAATTTCAGTACAGCGTCTATCTGAATTGTCTGGCGAAACATTACAAACTTTATGAGCACACGGACAGATCCGTTTTAAGTTCTTCACAACTAGGTTTTACGAGTAATATCATAGGCTACAGGTTATTATATCTAGAGTAGCCTTACATATTAGTCAGAACAATCACTTACAAAATAATAATTGAGACGTTCAGCGAAATGGGTAACGCTTCTCTCGACGAGGTCTCTAACTTGGTTCGACATCAGTGCCCGGATACACCTGTAAATTCGGCTTTTGTTACTTATGGTAAAATTCAAGGGGCCAGCAGCCTAATTACGTAATGCACGATCAATAATAAATTGAAATGAATTGAAACAGATTGCTAGTCCATTGCTTCATAAGTTCGAAAAAAAAATCTGCTCAATTTTTTCGTGCATTACGTAATTAGGCTGCTGATTGAAACAGCATTTTAATGATGCGAGTAGAACAGTTAAGTTTAGTGTTCAGAGCAATAAACTCAAACTCAAACTCAAAGCATTTATTTCAATTAAACCATTTACAGGCACTTTTGAATTGTCAAATAGTCGGTCAGTTAGTCAGAAAGTTGAAGCTAATTGCCCATTCCAAAACGTAGAACTTTATGGAGAAGAACGGGCAAGAAACTCCAAGGACACTCTTTTAAATATAGAAAATTACAAAACCTGGTTACATTATTCTTGTTGTTTCTATATGTGAGAACAATGTACAAAAAAATAATCAAAACAATTCAAAATATAAGATTAAAAATAAGCCCTGGCAGATAAGAGATGACCAGTAGTCACAACTGACGGCGCCCGTTCACGAACATGATGCGTGGATCAGCACCATCCAGCTCAACCATTTTGTTGGGAACCGAATGATCCAACACACTCGCCACCATCAGCGAGACATTTAAGTGAGCATGACACACTCTCAACTGCTGTGCTCTTTCAAGTCAACATACATCTAAATCACATAAAATACGGCGCCATGGTACTCCCATTTACAAAAATTGAAAAAATGCTTCTAAATTATACAAAACTATAGTTTGCAATGTATTTGAGAGATTAATAGAATGTTAATGTACTACCAAAAACAATGAAAATCATTATCCATTGGAGTATTCAACAATTAAAACTTGTTTAAATAAAAATATAAACATTAAGTTCGTAATGTCAGAAAAAATAAAAAGGGGAAGCAACTCTTCCAAACATTAAAATTTTTAACTAGTGAGCCCAAGTGGCTGTGGAGCAGGACCAGCAATGACATAGTGTCAGTGGTGGCGGACTGGATTCCCACTCATAATCAGCCTATAATGTTCTTACTATAGGACACAAGCCTCCTCTCAGGTAGTGGGCGTAATCCACCGCGCGGGACCAGTTCGGGTAGGTAGATGTCACAGTATTCGAATTTTTGGTTCTAGCACATGGCGGTTTCCTCACGATGTATTCCTTCTCCGTTTTGAGAGAAGTGGTGATAAAATAATTTACAAAAAGTAAAGCACAGCAGCAGCTGGGTTCGAACTTAAGACTTACAACTCGTAAGTCGCGGCCGTTACCTCTGGGCCACCACTGCTCTCTTTGATTCCCACTCGTGTTAGTAAATTTTTTAATCTCTTTTAAATACATATTTAAATCGGATGTTCTTGAAAAGCATGCGCCTGGGCATGGGGCAGTTTAGGGCTTTTGGCGTCACGAATAAAGAAGCAAGTCTAATCAGCAGGGCTTTACGCCATTGCAATGTGTTAAAGAAAGTGTGAGGATAGAATACTTCTCTGTCTTGCTTCTCATCTAATCTGCATTCGCACGCGGCCATAGCTTTTAAAAAGGTTATAAATCTACTTAATAAAAAAAATATATTCACTCACTGACAGAAAACGCACAGCCTAAACCGCTGGGTCTGGAAGCATGACATTGACGTTTTGCGCAAGAGTTGAGAATTTTTGAAAATTCTACTTCTAAAGGGCCTAAATAACGAAAGTTTGTCAATTTTGTCAATGGGAAGTCCCATCAAATCATATCATCATATTTACAAGCCGCGTGTCCCGGCTTTTAAATAAATATACGACAAAAACACCTATGCATTATTTTGTCAACAAATGGTGAACCCAGAACCCAGGTGCAAAAAAAAACACTAATAAACACAAGTGTTTGACTAACCTAAAGAAAGTCTCCACTTTGAAGGTGGACTCGCTCTTCTTCCTGGCCACATAGATGGACCAGTGATGCCTCATCTTGATCATCGTGTCTGCCACGTCGATCAACCAGTTCTCCTCGAGTTCTTTTTTGGTGGCCGCGGACAGTTTGCTCACGTTGTCAAAGAAATCGGTCGTGTACTGTGGGAAGGGGATCTCAGCTTGCATTTTTTCCATGTCCACAATGTACATGTTTTGGTATCTAAAAGAAAGAAAAACCGTTTCATTCCCACATTTGGTTTGTGTGTTTTAAGTATGTTTGAAACTACAGTTTCTGCTGACTGTCTTTAGTACTTTATGAGCATAAAATGTCTTTATTGGATTCCAATTACAGACATTTTGTTTCATCGTAAATAAATATCATCATCATTTCAGTCGCTAGACGTCCACTGTTGGACGTCATGCACGAGGTTGTGGGTTCGAAATGTTCAAATCCGGGCAAGTACCGTAATAGTAATAGTAGTGTGACTTTTTAATTTTATATGTACTACAGTATTTTTATCTCACGAAGCGACGCGCGTTTTACTTTTGGTTACTTAGTGTACAAACATGCTTTGAATGTATGTGTAAGCACAGGAGCTCTCGGTACCGTTCGAGACAATGGCGAAGTCGGAAGTGTGTGTTTGTGTGCGCGTTTGTGTGAGTTTGTGTGTGCATGAGTTATATGCTGACGCTACTCATCTTCATGCAGTTATTCACAGCGTGTTTGTACACTTGATTACCATAAGTAAAGCGCGCGACACATCGTGAGATAATTTTTTTAGAACGGAGGTGATAAACTCAGCAAGGTCAGTGCTCTACCTGACTGCTCGTACAAAGAAGAAGGGAGTGCTCTGCATAGCCCGACCCCATTGGTCGGGCTATGCAGAGCACTGACTGTACATATAAAATGATGAACTAGTTCATTACTGATATGCTTTCTTTGTATTAGAAGAGGACTTTGCCCTACTATAGGCGAGTAATAGGCTGGTATTATTATCTAGTTTTACATTAGGCCTTTGTACACTTTGTACGTTGTTTTTCTTGCCGTGAAAAACTACGGTTTATTCGCCGTGTATAAGCACGGTCGTCAGTATTCTATGAATCACTATGGAAGCTTCTTGACGGACACATTTTATCTACGGAGCGGTTAATACGCCGTATCGTAAAGAAAACGTGCCGAGTATGTTATAGTACCTTCAAAGCCAAAAAATACAAATGATTGTAACCTCTCCTGCCACATCCTCCTGAGCTCCAACAGCACGGGGTTGCCGAGGTAGTAGCGGTAGAACAGTCTTTCTTTGGCCTTCAAGAAGGGCGCGTGCCACGGCACAGGCGCGCGCACCACGTGCGCCGGCCACAGCGGCGGGATGAACGGGATGTGCAGGCGCTTCTGTTCAGCGGGGTCGTTGATGATGTACATTAGGACGCATCTGGGAAGACCAACCATCAGTGTTAGGTTCTTTGCAACTATATCTGTTTCAGTAGGACTAGCAGCACGAACGTGCGAAGTAAACGTAACGTTAATTCGAACGATTTTTTAATAATAAATAATCGTTCGAACATAACAATTTATATGGTTTAAAGACAGTTTGAACATAACTATTTATATGGTTTAAAGACAGTTCGAACATAACTATTTATATGGTTTAAAGACAGTTCGAACATAACTATTTATATGGTTTAAAGACAGTTCGAACATAACTATTTATATGGTTTAAAGACAGTTCGAACCTAACTATTTATATGGTGTAAGACAGTTCGAACCTAACAATCCTGAAATTTATTTATAAGAACATACAATATTCTAAAATAAATTTAAAACACAATTTCTTGTTTTTTCTGCTATAATCTACGAATAATAAAAGTCAAGAAATGTAACTCAAGCTCAAAAACGGCACTACGCAAACTGTACCTCGGTGGGCAGGGCCAAAAACTGTACCGCGCAGCGTTCGTCGGTATCATTGAGTCGATACGGTCGCGTCGCGGGGTATTTGCCATTATGATTATTATTGTGTTTTGCGTTGTTTACGTACTGCAAATATACCGTCATGTGTTGTAAAGTGGTAAAGAAGCCATACTGATATGAAGAATTCTGGAATCACTTTTCATAAATGAGTAAATAAACATTTTGAAATCCTATACTTGTGACTCTGGAAAGCATTATGCAATACGAACGCAACATGAAAGCTTATTTTACACATTTTGAAATTTCACTTGAACTTGCAGGTTTTTGTTTTTAGTTAAAAGGTAAAATGATAATATGCATTAGTATAATTATAAATTTAATGTCACTCCCACAATTAAGACGAATCTAACGATAACTCACACGCAAATCCATCAAGCAGTTTAGGCTACAGAGTGTGCCAAAGTAATACACATACATACATAGGTACATACTCTTGAAAAACCTTACCATCTTTCTGGGGCAGCTGGGTAAAAGTAAACACGTAAACAAGTTTACTTATTTTTCATAACACCATCCACGCATCTCCTGTCGGTCGATGCTGTAAAAATATCAACCTGAAACTTAGGTGAAGTGAGCGGGAAGTGAGCTGTCACTGTCACAGAATTAACCGGCTGATGAATACAGAATAGCATGGCTGGTCTGACATTGACGCGAACAATCCCTCTATTATTCGTAGGTAAAAGACATAAACTGATTAAAATACTTCTTAATTTTAGATGCTTACGACACAATACTACAACGCATTAAACATAACATAACAAAGTTATTCAAAAACTAGAAACTCAAACTTTTAAATAAGTGTATTCAAGAATGGTTTAGTTAAATTACAACAAATTAATCCAACTGATATGGATAGTGCAAAAATACAGGGTGATTGGAAGATGGGTGCAAAGCTTTAAGGCGAAGATAGTACAGACAATTTAGAACCATTTAAGCCATGGTTGTCTTAGACGAAGTCTTACCAAATATTTTTAACCAAATTTTTAAGTTTTTTTTCGGAAATTCTCAAAATTTAATGTAAACTGCATAATTATGGCCAAATTGAATGATAAATGAATTCATTTTATATTTATTTAATTAAAGTAATGTGTAAGCAATCAAGCAAAACATGTTTTAGGCTTCTGTGTCATTAGACATTTTTTACAGACATTTAAAGCTCAGAAAAAATAAAAAAATTGTACAATACTTTACTACTACTATTACTTTTAAACCTTATTAAAAAAAAAAAAAATTTTGGTAATACTTCGTCTAAGACAACCATGGCTTAAATGGTTCTAAATTGTCTATACTATCTTCACCTTAAAGCTTTGCACCCATCTTCCAATCACCCTGTATAATAATTTTTATTATGACTTATCCTCTCACACATAATGCATAACATCGTCCACGCATCTCGCACTATAGCAGGCGCGCGAACCAATTACCATTATATTCTGTCCTGCCGAGAACCTATCACAGCGCTTGCCGCAATTTGGGTTGCATTGCGGCAAGCGCTGTGACAGGTTACGCGACCGTAACTCATTGGCTTATTTGCATGTGTGTTCTTTCGTTCGAATACTCGAGATAATTTTGTCAATGTAGTGATGTTTGGAGCTGATTTTTCGTTGATTTTGTTCACAATTACGCTTCCTTAATTTTATTATTCGTAGCCTATAATAATGTTTGCTATTTAAAAATATAACTTCTTAAATTTGAACAGTCGAATTATTTACACAAAGCACTTAGGATAAATTGAAGCTCAAGATTTGACTTGGCTAGTTTTTACTAGCTAGTCAAAATATTTGAGGAGTAAGGCGCGGGACATACACAAACGGCGGGGGGTGCTGGCGAGGCGCGGGCGAGACGCGGGCGAGGCGCGGGCAAGACGCGGGCGAGGCGTGGGCGAGGCGCGGGCGAGGCGCGGGCGAGGCGCGGGCGAAGCGCGGGCGAGGCGCAGGTGTGGCGGCGGCGGTGTGGTGCAGGCGTTGCGCCGCCCGTATCATATTTCATACAAAATATATAGGAACGACGTCGCGCCGAACATACACACAACGCCCGCGTCACACCTTTTTATCCCAATATTCCCACACGATCGAGACTTATGCGGGTGAAACCGCGGGGCGCAGCTAGTTCATAATATACAGCGAAAGGCACTCTCGTTACAAACTGGTGTCCCACGACGACAACAGACTTTTTCCTAAAACTCGAAATGCCGCTTCGTTCGTCTGGTGGTTGCATACACGTCTACCGAGTGTGAGGTCCTAGATTCATGAGTCAGGAATAGTGTTATTGAGTCATCCCATTAGAAAATTCATACAACCATAGCAGGTAATGCAGGGGGCATTACCTGACCCCTAATTACAAAGGAGAGATGGAAAGATGCGTCAGGAAATGCAGGGCAGTCACTTAAAGATAAATGTATAAAGAAGCACCTCTTCATAGCCATCACGAAGAACTCCCTGATGTCAGCCTCACTCTGGCGCACGTTGGCCTGCCACGTCAGGATGAGCATGCGCTTCTTGATGTTCGCTGTTTGCTTGTCTACCGCCAGCCGAGCGCGCTTGTAGAGCTCTACGGGAAATTCTGGGAGCTGCTTGCCTGATAATGACTGGTAAAAGAAATAGGTATAATTGTCCTTTATGTACACACTGAGGGGAAGAAGAAAAGGACACAACATACATCAGAACGGTATCGGTCGACTTCGTAAATGCATTATCACTTTTGACATTATCATCATCATTCTCTTGTCCTTAAATATCCAAATTTATTTGGGGTTGACGCAACATCATTTCTTCTTAATAATAATTCCCACTAAGTTGAAACTTGATGAAACTATCTTTCACATAGACAAAAAGACCTAGTCGTTGTACGATGTGCATATAACATTTAAACTTGTGATAAAGCAATTAGGAGGTCGACTATGCAAATTAGTTTTACCACTAAAACCATATTTTTTTTACAACCATCGGAATATACTTCGAATAAGTTGTCATATAAAGCTACCATGGCGTGAAGGTATAAGAATATTCTTGAACTTCAGATGCGCGACCATAACAAATACATTTTTGTAATAGGCGAGAATCATATTTAGTTCAAGAAACCTGCAAATTGCAAAAAACGTAAGCAAATTTGAATTTCGCGGGCTACCACTGTGGATCGACCTTAAACTAAAAGTTCTACTTTCTGGAAGTGGAAACGACTCTTTGTTTCTTTTTAAATGATTGTCTTCATACAATGGCGCATTCCGTTTTACCCATTACGATAACTAATAAGGGGGATCCAGCCGTTTTGCCGAAAAGATTTTGCCAAATTTTCATTACCCAAACAAATGTTAGCAACCTTTTTTTATACCAATGTAATATTTGGAATAATTTTAGTACGCACATTTTCATTTGGTCAAATGTTTACTTGGCAGATTGTTATCAAGGATAATGTCATTAAGCCTTTTGGTCTTTAATCAAATGATTTATTACAGCAAACAATATTTAGACACTAAACGTTTAGTCAAATGATTTGTAATGACAAAAAATATAAAGGCAAAAATAAGATTTTTTTGGGAATTGTATAATTAAAAATGCAATTTTATTTTAATATAGGTAATCATTTATTAACGCGAGTACAAAATAGCAAAAGCTAGTACAAAATATTTGTAACTTACAATTTTCAATTTTTTGCAATGGACATTAGCAGATTTATTTCGGAGTATTCAGACTTGTGCAGAACTCGATTAATTCTGTCGTCTTTATCCATATATATTTTTTTCTTTTTTTGTGGCGGTTCACCTGATAGTATAATCTCAATGTCAGCTAAATTTGAAGAAACTTCATTTATTAATTCTTTAATTAAGCGATACACTCCAGGGTGGTGTTTATCAATGAGAATGTTTATTCTACGATGCCACGCCTCAGCTGAGTTTGAAGTTCTAGGTATTTGTCTTTCGTTTACAACATGGCAACTCCAAAAGCTTGGTGGATACTTCGGTTGCGTGTTCCATGATCCGCTAACATAATTTTCTTCAAACCAATTCGCGATTTGCTTCCAATCAGAATCTTCTATACCTTCTATTAGCTTGTTAAAATATAGAATGATTTCATTTTCTGGCAAATAACTTAAAGCCAATAAACATTTTACTTGTTTGTTAAATTTGATGTCATTTGCGTATTTCTTTGTAAGCTTATGTGCTTGAATTTGTCTGGAACAAGTCAAATTTATGGTTACTAGACATTATGTTATTTATGGAACTAGTTACAGTAGGTTATTAATAAAAAAAAATTGATTAGGTTAGGTTAGGTTAAAACTGTGACCACCTACGCACGAGCCGAGCGAGCGAAGCGAGCGGTGCCGCGGCAGCGGCCGGCGAGTGCCAGAAACGACTAGATTACTTATATAGAAAAAAATATAGAAAAAAATATGGAAAAAAGAGATTATTTTTAGGAGGCTATCGAGAGAAATAATATAATTATAATAACATTATTATTACCTGTTTAGAATTTGTCCCAAGTGGAAAAAGCACCTCAATAAACAATCAACTTCCGCTACAAAACACAGTGATAGTGTTTTGCATGACTTACCCACATCGCGCGACATAAAATTTATGATTTATCATCTACCCACTTATTTACACATTGTAATTTAATTTGTATAATCTGTGCAACTAACATATAGATGCAAATTTTTTGTCATTGGCTACGCAATCGACTAAACAGAAATGGTAAGTTTAAAATTGACGACACCAAATATTTGGCTTATTTAATTTTGCGTAAAATATGTTATACCAACTGAAATATTTGACTAGATAAAAAATGGTAAAAGTACTAGTTGGTGAACAAGTTATTGTTCAAACGTTCACTTGCCAAACATAGGTTTTCGTAACAATTATTTGTAAAGAGATTTTTTGGTAAGTAATAATTTGGCAAATGAAATTATGCGAAAATTTGTTTGGGAAGTGATAATTTGGCAATTTATTTTCGGTAAAACAAGGGAGACCCCTAATAAGGGAACATAAATACGCAAACATCGAATAAATCATGACTTTTTTTTATTGTCATAAGGTACACCTTGTGTCGCCGAAAGGTTGTGCAGAGGCGTACATAATAGCTTAGTTTTAATTTTTATAGTATCGTTAGTATTTTCTTTTTATTAAAAAAAATCTTGTACGTTCATGAAAATAAACATTTCCATCCAACCCTGCCCATGATATCGATAAGCTAAAACTCACAACAGTCAGGTAATAGTCAATTAGCTTCAAGGTTTCCGGGGCGATGAATCTGTAATGCTCCTCCTCAGTGACCGCCAGCATCTCTTCTTTCTGCTGGTCCGGGTCTCGCGGCTGCTCGAATTCTAACTTCGCTAAACGCCTGGGAAACAAAAAAAAAAAATCGCTCGAGACAAAAAAGCATCTGTGCACTGCACTGTACTGTACTAGGAGTTCCAAACTCAAACTCAAACTCAAAGCATTTATTTCAAATAAACCAATTACAGGCACTTTTGAATTGTCAAGGGGTCGGTCAGTCAGAAAGATGAAGCTAGTTGCCCATTCCAAAGCGTAGTAGGTACCTATGGAGAAGAACGGGCAAGAAACTCCACGGACACTCTTTTAAATCAAAATATTCTTACAAAATAATGGTTACATCATTCATGTTTAAATTATACATGTGAGAACAATGTAGAAAGACGTGCACGTTAAAAGCGTCCGCAATGAAAAGATAATAAACAAATTCAAAAATTAATATACATTAAAATAAGCCATGGAAGCTAAGAGATGACCAGTCCCTACTGACGGCGCCCGTTCACGAACATGACGCATGGATCAGCACCATTCAGCTCAACCATTTTGTAGGGAACTTAATGATCCAACACACGCGCCACCACCAGCGAGACATTTGAGTGAGCATGACATACTCTCAGCCGCCAGGGCTCATTCAAGTCAATGAAAGACTTACCCAGTAAATGGTAATGGTCACAGTGCTCCCACATGTGCTATGCAATTATACAATACTAAGAGATTGAATTTATACAATGCAAAGATATTTTTTTGCAATCTTCAGCAGCTCGCAACATTATTTTCAATGCTAATCAACTAGTTTATGCGCCCTTGTGGAGCTGGACCAGCGTTGAGCCAAGCATTTTTGTCAGCGATGTAATCCCCCAATTTATAATATGCTTGGCAGCATAGTGTGCGTTTAATACAAGATTTAAATTTTGTTTCATTTAGTTCGAGTATGTGGGGAGGTATTTTATTGTAACATTTTAAACAGTACCCCATGAAGGATGAGTCTACTTTAGCCAGTCTGAAACCAGGTTGAACTAATTGGTCCCTATTTCTAGTACTATAATTGTGTCTTTCACCTCTTTTACTGAAAAGATTAAGATTTTTCCTTACGTACATGATGTTTTCATAGATATATTGACAAGGTACCGTCATTTCCTGTACCACAAGAGGCAGTCCTCTCAATTTACAGAACCTCAGGCCTCTCGAACTCTAAATTCCCCTTCTCCCTTCTAAGAACCTAAATGACTTCTATTTATAAGTGTACACTTATTTTTTTGGGTTTACCCCATTACTAAGTCTACGCTGTCTGTCTGTTTGTCAGTCGTTCGTATTTTATCAAAACCGACAGCTCACGAACGCCATACACAATTTTCTGGCCGAAACCTCAACTGTGGCCGAAACTGAAACCGAACCTTCGATCGGACACTACTTTCGGGGGGTAGTTTATAGTTGCGGGATACTAGTTTATATTTTCGGGTCACTAGTTTATAGATTTGGGATACTAGTTTATTGTTTCGGGATACTAGTTTATAGCTATGGGATACTAGTTTATAGTTCTGGGATACTAGTTCGTCATTTTGGGATACTAGTTCATAGTTTTGGGATACTAACTCAAAATGTTAAGTTAATAGTTTTGAGTAATAATAATAATACCAGTTTATTACTGTCCCACTGCAGCGCAAAGGATTCTTCTCATACAGAGAAGGCACTGATTGCCATGCTTGCTCAAGACGGGTTGGCGATTTCAGTTTTCAGTACTTCTGAGAAACTGGTTGAGACACTAGTTCCTAGTTGAGATGATCGTTACCTTTTAAACTCCTCCTGTGCCGCTAGTTCTGCTTCTTCCTTCTCTAGTCTTCTCTTCTCGATTCTTCTCTTTTTGGCTTCTGCTTCGGCAGCTTTTCTCCTGTCGTATTCACCAGTAACTAAATCTTCCAGCCTAACCAAACCTGTAAAGAAAATGATTTAAAGCTACAAATAGTGTTTTGTGATCTCACCACTAAACCATAATAAATACAATAATAAAATGTATCTCTAACTTTTAATTTTCGTTCTCACCACAGGTGGAAAATAACAAGTGCGCCTCACCTTTCTGTAGCTTCTGCGTTTTCTTCTCGCCTTCAATCGCCTTCAGCCGCTCTTTCTCTTTCTCCGCCCAGGACTTGAGCGGAGGGAACTGCATCTCCCCTTCAGGAGTCAGAGGTCCATACAACTTGGGAGGAATTCTCCTCTTAGGGGGCATGTTGACCAAACGTATCGTTTTAGCAGTGGCCGTATAGCAGTTGCCTGGGAATGGAAGAGTCTGATGTATTTTGATGCAAAGGATGGAAGCTGGTGGATTGTAAGTAAACCGTAGCTGAGTATTGTAGGCGTTTTGTAAATAAGAGGAATTAATATGACGTGTTAGCATGATAGCATAATCAGCCCCTATAATGTTCCTACCGCTGGGACACAGGCCTCGTCTCTTCGAGAAGGAGTGGGCTGTAATCTACCACGCGGGCCCAGAGCGAGTTGTTAGATGTCACATATTTTCTTGGAATTTTTGTGTTTTTCTACACCGTTTTGAGAACAATGGTGATGAAATTATTTACACAAAGTAAAACGCATGTCTGGGCTTAAAGCCAGGACCTCGTCAGTCGGTGCCATTCCCACTGGGCCACCACTGCTTCACGTGACGTGACGTGTTACTAAACTTTAATTTAAGATCTTCAAATTTCTAGGACACTGTTGTAATAACATTAACGTGTAGTTGACCTCGCAATTGCTTTATCATCCTAAGTTTTAATGTCGCTTGTGCGTCATAAAACGTTAGATTTATGACGCGCAAGTTAGATAGTTTCAACACTTTCAACCAATACAAGCCACGAAGCTTACACAATTACCACAATACCGTTGTTTTTCTGTTGACTAAGCTAAAACTAGTATATACGGTATTGTGACAGTAAATTTTATTTTCGAGGTAAACCCTACAAATGGGTACATGTACCTTCTATACAAGGTGTAATCCTGCTCCATACATTTATAATGGCATAACTTGACAAAAGGGAGGGAACAGCTTATCTTTTTCCGCTATTTCGATTTTGTTGCCATAGTGAAAATTCTTCATAATGATGAGTGCGATGTCCCCTTAAGATATCTAGTTTAATTATTTTAATTACACCTTGTAACACTTACCAATGGAGTCTGAAGGCCTGACGTGATTGTAGGAATCGCGATGTGGAACTCCCTTCGTCCAGGACTTGGCCTGCATTAGCGGTAAAAATTCACTGCAACCATGTTCTCCTTCGCCTGAAATTCAACCATAATATGTACCATCGAAGGAGTTCATAGCTAACCATCGTTAAGTTGTATAAATTATTATTTTTACGAGTATTACATGACATTGATTTTGCATTCTGTGATTACTTCCTCACACACTGACTTATTAATTGTAAATTTTTTAAGAAAATCATCTACTTTTACAATGTTTGTAAATATGTGAAAACCGTACATCTATCACATCATTAATTAATTTATCTTTCGTGGCTTCATTTTTATTAATTCTTCCTTTTACCTATTGTGGTAACCTATTTTTATTTTATTTTTTTAGATGCATCGTCTTCACATATAATTATGTAACGAATGTCACACATACAAATATTGTAACAATTTTTAAAAGAGTAACGGTGGAGTTTCTTGCCCATTCTTCTCCATACGAAAACTACCTTTTGGAAGGGGCGACTAGAATCAATTCAATTTTTTGTAAACTTTGACGTTCAAAAGTGCCTTACAAGGGCCTATTTGAAATAAATGATTTGACTTTGACTTTGACTTAGGACTATTCTTGCTTGCAGCGCTCGGCGGCTATAGCACCGGGGCGGTAACAGATACGGTCATCGTGTTTACGGGATTTTGTTTTCAAACTGCTTAGATATGAAGTTCTTCGATAGTACATACAAACGCATGACTTTTTGCTACAGAGGTAGGCAGAAACTAAAGCACCCGCTACGATTCTTACTATACAATGTCGCCCATGGGCAAGTGCCCGCCCGTATTTTTCTGAATAATCATGAGAAATTATTGAAAATTAACTTTAAAACGGGGGGTCTATCTCTGATATTTTTCATGTTATTCCATTTTTTATTTTATTGGTAGCGTTTGCCACATCTCCTATGTTATTCTTATATATATTGGCTCGATTTGGATTCTGTTTATTATTTCTACGATAGACCCCCTTTTGTTTGTTTGTTTGAACACCACAATGGGTAAAAAGAATCAAAAATAGAAAGAAAAGAAATAAAGAAAAATAAGTTTATTTGTCACAGAAAAACGTGCATAAAAAAAAAAAAGATAATAAACTCGAGTAGAAAATAAAAAAATAAAACACAAAAAAAAATGAAGCAATGACAGATAAATGAATTATGTGATAGATACATGGCTAGTAATAAATACATGTTTTTTTTTTATTATGCCTACCCCGTCTATCTACTCCATATGCCAAATTGCCAACCCCATTTTCCGCTTTTTTCGAAAGATAGTGCCTCAATGTGCAAATGAACTTCAAGGACGTTCGAAGTCCCGCTTCATATAAAAGTCGACATTTTTACAACTTTGTACTTTATAGCACTTATTATAAAGTGAGTTTTACCATATCATCAAACATGCAGAATGGTCTGCGCTAAGCCTAAAGGGGCAGATAGTATAATCGTATTAAAAAAAAACAATGTCTACTGTAGACACACCCTAACTTTTGTTATTTTGTTCTCCCCAGCAATAATCCTGCCCGTCTCTTTACTGGTCTATTATTATCCTGAACGCGTTTATTTAGTTCCACATTTTAGCAACAGATGTCACTGTGCATTTACGTCACGTTTCTGAATCGCGGTGTCAATATTATCCGCCGTTTGGTTGGGTGTGTTGGATCGAGCTAATACAGTATCTGGCGCCGCCACCAAAGCATCGAAAAATGCAACATTGTCGCGGCCAATCACGGAGCAGGAGAGCTTCCCGGCCGCGACGAGTGGCGGCGCACAAGTCGCACAAGTTGCAAAGAAATCGAAATCAAAACAAAACAATGAATTCACAACCTGCGCAATAAAGCTACTGATGGACTTAATCAGAGCTATAAGGCAGGGCCGAGATATAGAGGCGGTTATCCTCGACGGTTTGGCCACATTGCTGTCGCTCTGTGATGGCTAAGCCGTTGAGGATAATTCACTGGAACGCCCGCGGCCTTAGGGATAAGGTCGCCCCTCTCCGCCATCTCCTTCGGGATCAAGACATCGACGTGGCGCTAATTAGCGAGACGCACCTGGGACCTGAGGATAGGGTCAGGTTCCCGGGTTATCATGTCTACCGAAAGGATGAAAGGTCGGCGCTGAACACCCGGTACCGTGGTCTGGCGGTACTCGTGAGGCGAAGAGTCGTCCATCAAGAGCTCCCCCTGCCGTCGCTCGACACGTTTTACGCGCTGGGTGTGCAACTTTATGTTGCCGGCGGGGACATCAATATCTATGCGTGCTACAAGCCGCCCGCGTCTAGTCTAAAAGTGGCCGAGATGCGGGCGCTAATTAGCGCGCATAGTAACGCGACTATTCTCGCCGGCGACCTTAATTGCAAGCACCCGGCGTGGAATTCTATGAAAACGAACACCGGGGGGAGACGGCTCTTCGCGGACTCGGAAGCCTTCGGGTACTCGGTGTCCGGCCCGGAGACGCCCACCCATTACCCGGACGCAGCCCAGAACATGCCGGATGTGCTGGACATCGTGGTCCACAGAGGGCTACGCTGCCAGATCACACAGCAAGTGATAGACGACGAGTTGCAGTCGGACCACCAACCTGTACTCGTCGTCCTATCGGGAGCGCCGACCCGACTGAAGCCCTTAGCGCCACGTCGATTGACGGACTGGAAGGCCTTCGCAGAAATGATGGAGACCACCACGCCGACTCGGCCTATTGCCTCCTCCGCAGATGTAGAACAAACAGCGGACGACGTCACTGCTTGCATACAAAGCGCCTTAGAAGCGGCGACTACAACGCTGCCGCAAGGGAGAGGGCTAATGCCGCCCTTGCCGGCGCACATAAACGCGATGATCGCCGTCAAGAGGCGCCTTCGCAAGCAGTGGCAACAACTACGATGCCCTACATTAAAAACCCAACTCAACCGTCTCGCGGAGAAGGTAAAGGCCGAGCTTTCGGCCCATACCGCCGCGGGCTGGGAAGACAGAATAGACGCCACAGAGGACAATTGGCCGTCTCTGTATAAACTCTGCAGCCAGTTGACGAATACCCCAGCCCCGGTGCGTCCACTACTGAACAGTGACGGGGCGCTTAAGTACGTAGCGGAGGACCGGGCGGAGGTCTTCGCCGAACATCTGGAGCGTCAGTTCCGCCCCAACCCGACCGATGACACCGAACATGTCGCAGCGGTCGAGAAACACCTGGGAGACTACTTCGCAACGCCGATAGCTCCCGAGGAGAGTCCTATCTTCTTCTCGCCCGGCGCGGTCAGACGCGCCATCCTAAGAACGAAGCCCAGGAAGGCCCCCGGGGCCGACGGTATCACAAATACAGTGCTGCGCCATTTGCCGTTCCGCACCGTAGCGGCACTGGCGCGCCTGTTTACTGCGATACTGCGCACGGGGGTCTTTCCCACCTCGTGGAAGGAGGGGCGCGTCATAATGCTGCCCAAGGCGGGGAAGAATACGGCGAAGCCGGAGAGCTATCGGCCTATTACATTGTTGCCGACAGTCTCCAAGGTGTTCGAAGCACTCCTGCTGCGACATCTCCAACAACATATCGCCCCGCGCCCGGAACAGTTTGGTTTCAGGGCGGAACATAGCACGACGCTTCAGTTGTCAAGGGTACTGCACCTACTTACAACTGCACTAAATAAGAAGGAATGCTCGGTGGCAGTATTCCTTGACATGGAGAAGGCCTTCGACCGTGTGTGGCACGAGGGCCTATTGTACAAATTGTCCACTTCCGACGCGCCCCGTCGCGTAGTGAAGGTGGTCTCTTCATTTCTGTCCCACAGGACTTTCAAGGTGGTGGTCGATGGGGCGCTGTCCGGCGCCCGCCCGGTGCTGGCTGGCGTGCCGCAGGGCAGCTGCATCTCGCCGGCGTGTTACTCACGATACACCGACGACATCCCCACCACTCCAGATGCGACGCTCGCGCTGTATGCTGACGACGCCGCGTACATTACTACATCGCTTAATGCGAAGTACGCGGCGGTCAAAATGCAGCGCGCCCTCGATCTCCTTCCCGAGTGGCTGTCGAAGTGGCGGCTGTCGGTGAACGTGGGTAAGACGCAGGCGATGCTAACCGGATCCGCGCCTCTCCCACCACCTTTGAAACTACATGGGGTCGACGTCGATTGGTCGCCCCGGGCCAAGTACCTGGGTGTGACCATCGACCGCCGCCTCACGATGGGGCCCCATGTCCGCAAGGTCGCCGCACAGGGCAGGGTCGCCCGCAACCTTCTCAGACCTGTGCTCTCATCCCGCATCCCGACGCGCGTCAAGCTGAGCGTGTACAAAACGTACGTACGCCCAGTCTTGACGTACGCCGCCCCCGCGTGGCTCGCCCTCACAAAGGAGTCGAGCCGCAAGATGCTCCGCGCGCAGCAAAATCTGGCGCTGCGGACAATTGTTGACGCTCCTCGCTTTGTGAGGAACGATGTACTCCACCGGGACCTCGGGATAGAGAGCCTGGATGAGTTTGTGGGGCGACTCGCGAAGGTAATGTTCGCGCGTGCCGACGCCTCTGCCTGGCCTCACGTCAGGCAGATAGCGCCATTGCACGCGCGACCACCCGACGCGAGACCCCTGCCCCGCGACCTGGTAGCGGACAACTGACCCCATCGCACCGGACTGACGCCTCGAGTTAGCTGCACCCAGGTTACACGCGGCTAACTCGATAAAATAAGACTTTACAGATGTACTCATACATCCGTTGTGCGGCGTGTTCTAGGTTAACATAGGCACGCCGCATAACTACATACAGACAACCACTACTCTACAGACGCCTACACAACACGTGCGAGCGCGATGCGGGTCGCGAAACACGTTGACACTGAGCGGCGTTACACTACAATACTAGCCGCTCACACAAACACGACTGCTTATCCCTCAATCCGTAAACGGCTAGATCTGTGAGCGGGGCGAGGGAAAGCTACATATCTACCTGTAGGAGCGTCGAGTCGGCATCTCCGTCGCTGGTCGTCTTCGTCGGGCCTCCCCCAGGCAACTGGGGGTCTCACCTGGCGGGGACAGACCGCCGAGATGTCGTGAAGAAAGCGACGCTATAGGAAATAGCGTCGTGGCGCGCCTACAGAAATATTCATAGCAACCATTTACACAGACGCACTTTGCGGCGTCAATTCCGTCAGCCGCTATAGGCAAACCAAATCGAGGGGCCCGTATTTACGGGCCAATGTATGGCCTCCGCGGGCGAAGGGCGAAGCCCTGACCCCGCTCGCCACGCCCCCTTACGGGGGCGTAGCGACATCTCGACTTAATACAGTATCTCTGGTTTCCCTTCAAAACGTATAAATCTTTCGCCTTTTACTAAAGATTTCCGTGGAGGGGGACACTCAAATGAGTCTTATGCATTTTTGAAATACTCTGCTTCGGCAGAGTTTATAGTTCCTATATTTAATTGTAATGGCTTGGTCCGTATTTCAGAAGTCAGAACAAACTCAAGCTTTGACCTCCGTGTCAAACTAGTTTTCAGTATTATATATAAACATAAGCATTTTGATAGATGGATGTGATTATAATGATCCATCTAATAACTCTATTATAAAACACATAACGCCTTGTTATAAAATTCTAGCAAAGAAACGCAGGGTCGTGCATAATACTGTTATATTCGAATGAATCGTTGATCACATTATGTATCTTTTTTCATAACAACAATGCAGATTGCTAGCTTCACAATGATGATCAATGAGTGAATGCTATTGCTGCTGTATTCATCTTCATCATTCAGTTTACATAAACAGAAAACATTTAATTTTTTTTATCGGTAATCGCTCGGCCATTATAGTAAACCGTACCCTGTAAGGGTAGGCCACGGTGTGTACACCCATATTTGACAAGTTATGTTGTACTCCCACGTATTAGGATGCGAAACTTAAGTAAATAGGTATA
This sequence comes from Agrochola circellaris, assembly GCA_914767755.1. NCBI lineage: Eukaryota > Metazoa > Arthropoda > Insecta > Lepidoptera > Noctuidae > Agrochola > Agrochola circellaris. Next base: position 2,111,593 of record OU611848.1, read on the forward strand.
ATACAAGGTGTTCTACTGATGTCCCAAATGAGCCTGGGCACTGCGGCGCCGTAGAATTGTCACGCCGCGCCGCGCCGCAAAGATTTCGTCGCACTGGCGATAACACAAATAACTGAGCGATGCCGCTCCGGCTTTGCAACGCGTACAAACCTCCCCGTCTCCGGTGTACATGCGGTGCAACATAATGGTGTTTTACATAAATAATCGTAATGTTGTCGACTTTTTTGTATGAAAAAAAAAAAAAAATGTATTTCATATGCCAGTTGATTCTTTGACATGGTCCCTATAATACCCTACAGTTATGGGATATCAAAAGGAACACGTTGTATAGAGTCTGGACTTGTGCCCAGTTGACATCGCGCAATGTAGTTCAAAACCCGTATAAAGCAAAATATTTTTAGTTCAAACACTCGTTAATAGATGTCACTGTGCGCTTGCTAAGCACGTCTGAATCGCGGTGTTAAGATTCTCCGCCATTTGGTTGGGTCGCTTGGATCGAGCTAATACAGTATCTCTGGTTTCCCTTCAAAACGTATAAATCTTTCGCCTTTTACTAAAGATTTCCGTGGAGGGGGACACTCAAATGAGTCTTATGCATTTTTGAAATACTCTGCTTCGGCAGAGTTTATAATACCTGGATGGAATAATAATCTAATAATGGCATGGTTTGTATTACAGAACGAAGCTCTAACTCTCCGTGTCAATAGTTTATTTTTACAGCGAAGACTGGCCAACAGTTAGAAAAGTTAGATTAAGCTACTACGCTAGAATATTCAACATGTTGGAAAAACGCCTCAGATTGAACTTAGCACAGCCGATCAGAACAGGCGATCGAGCCCCCTGACTCGTATTACACTCTACCTACCCCTTGGGAAATATAGGCGTGATATTATGATGTTTGTATTCATATTCAACTAACCTTCGGGGTACATATTCATAGCAGCCTTCACAAGCACGCTATCGTGGTCCATTTCATGATCGTAACCGGCGCGTGGCACCCACGGCAGGGTACGGCCGGCGACATCCGGCGAGATGAACCGGGACGGACACGGTTTGGCATCCGGCGGAGGTGCCCGACGCTTCTTCTTGCGGCTACTTTCACCGCTCGCCATTGTATTCTGGGCATAAGTGTTGATAAGGGTTTTGATGACATAGCATATGCAATTAAAAATACATGTGCCACTCATACCGGTGTTTTACTTACAAAGATAGGATAGGACTACATATGTGTATTTATTGTATGTATTCTTTAAATACATACAATAATACATAAAGGCAAAGCTTAGCTTTTATTGTCACACCGTTTGATACTCAAACAATTCAACATGATATGAATTTCAGTGGAATGAGTGTATGGATGTTCATCCAATCTTACTAAGGGGTATCTTGTAACCCATTAAACCTTGTGCACTCTGAAATGACGCGCCGCACTACCGCGTTTACGCAAAAGGTAATGCGGATTTCTATGGGTAATGCGGTAGTGGGGCGCGTCATTTCAGAGTGGACAAACTATAACCACAGATGAATACTCACAGGGTCACTCCGCATTTTAGGTATGAAGCTACAAGTAGGTATGCGGTGGGCTCGACTTGTCGAATTCAGTGGGCCTACGTTACAGTCAGAAGATAAAGAGTTACACGATAGAAAGAGAGGCAACTTCTAGGTGAATATAACTGTAGGTAAGTAGCGCTATGCGACCCGAATTGCACTTTATTGTGTCGTAGCAAGAGTCGCTTTTTTATTTAAATAATTTGGCGGAGTAACCCATCTGTGCTATATCTGAGATTTAGAGGTCAGATAGACGGTCACTCCATGTAAAATACTGGTATTCAGCTTCATCCGGTTAGACTGAAAGCCGACCCCAAATGATGATGAATGTATGTAATTGTAAACATGGTATTTGATCAATTGTAGGTAGATGCCACGGTGGCATCTACCTACAATTGATCAGGAGGAACATTTACTAGGTGGCATTGCCACCTAGTAAATGTTCCTCCCACACCTAACGCTTTGTTCACTGACTCAGTATATTTGCAATAGTAATTCTTTATTGTAAAACTGCATGCTACTCAAACAGTTCAACATGATATCATCTTCCTCATAATTATTTCAGCCGAAACACGTCTACTGCTGGACATAGGCCTCCCCAAGCACCGCCACTTCGACCGGTTCTGTGCTTCCTGCATGCAGCGGATGATATGCTGAGCAAGCAATGAGAGTTGTAAGGAAGTTATTAAAACACTTCAGAAACATTTTATAATGTGTCCATTTGGAAGAGGATAAAATATAGCATATAAATGTTATTGCTATAACTTATAACGTTAATGGTTATAACTTTATGCATGATTATACGAAAAGATATTATGATTTCGCAGAGATTCATAATAATAATATCTTACCTTTAAAGTATAATCACATGTAACAATATAATATAAGTATGATTAAATAAAATTAAATATTACACTTTACAAAGAAAATTAATTAATATTTTAGTTAGAATATTACGTTTGTATCTTTTACAAATAAACGTTTCTATGGACGCGTTGCCATAGCAACATTATTTTATTTATAACTAGTGACGTTTTGATGTCTTTCAACCAGTATTTTATTGGTATCCCAACTTTTTTACTTTCATGAGGCAAGATAAAGTTTGTATATAATTATTTTATTAAATAAAAATAAATCAATGGGTTCTGCACCAGTACCGAATCGTAAAACGTTGTTTCATATTATGCCTCAATTGGAAGTTTATTTTTGTAAAGATATGTAAGAGCTTTCTTTATTTTGAGTTATTATGATACTCTCTACAAACGTAGTGAAGTACAACTCCACCAAGCTAAGTTTGCACCTCGCTGGAATGCGGCGCCCCGCCCGCTTCCCCGCTCACCTTCCCGCGATCGCCCTGTCGCGTTATTACGGTTAGCTAAGCGTCAGTGTGACGTAATCGACGCGAGGTGCAAACTTAGCTTGGTCGAGTTTTAGGTACCTACATACTCTTTGATCATAGGCTAGTGGCTTTTTTAAGTCGGGCGTAAGGCTTATTTATATACAAAGATACGATGGATCTAGAGTACACATATCCCCAAAATACCTGCAAAAAAATCATCAATACTACGTTGCCCATTCTCTTTGGACTATAGATTTCTGTTCAAACAATAAAACAACGTTTATGAATACATTTTATTTTATTATAAATAATTTCAATCGGTCCGTTTGGTCCGTTCTCTTAATAATTATTATAAAATAAAAATCTTATATAAAACATATATTCATGATAGAATTCTCTTATTATAATAGTACAACTTGATTGACATTGATTATACAATGTGATTTTTTTGTTTTTTTAATCACTGAAACCTCTAAAAAAAATCAGCTGTTCCCTACATTATAACGAGCTATGCGAACATAAATGTATAGAACAGCTGATTTTTTTTCGCTATTTCAGGGTTGGCCCCATTGTGAAAGTTGTTAATAATGATGAGTACAATGACCCCATATGAGGATGCAAACGAATTAAATTTCACATTGTATACTCTATATAATATTTTAAAATTGCGCAGTTTGGAGCAGTTTAATTTCATATCTATAATTTTAATACTGTCATAATTATACCTTTATCAATCTCTCATTTTTTTTAATGACTTTATTCTAATTCTTACAGTATTAATAAGCCGTGGGGTTCTTCAAGACATATTCTCCATATTAGCATTACATAATTATATGCCCAAAATTCCACAGTAATCTGTAAACACTATGAATGTATATTATTTATTTTTATGAAATCTAATAAGAATACTTTATAAATGCATAAGTTAGATTAAAATACAAATTACTTATTAGAGCAAAATTTTTAAATTCATTTACACATTGAGCGCTTTGAATCATGAAACGGTCGCGCTTGAGATCACTAACTCAAATCAACGAATTAATTCAAACAAATACAATGTCGCCCATCTGTATTTTTCTGAATATTCATGACAAATTATCGAAAATTAACTTTAAAATGGGGGTCTATCTTTAATTCTTTTATTTTTTTTTCTTATTACTTTTCAATATCCCGCTATGATTTTATGAAATTACACTTGTGTATTTTAAAATAATTATACTGTTTTTTTTTTTGAAAAAAATTTCTTCACCTCCTTTTTTTTTCTAAGTTGACAAATTTTTGTAAAAAATATTAGCTTATCCGATAAAAAACTCATAGGCTTTTAGAAATAATAAACAGAATCCAAATCGAGCCAATAACATTAGAGATATGAGAAACGCTATTAAAAAAATTAAAAATTAAATAACATGTAAAATAAAGTTAATTTTAGATGATTGTTCATGAATATTCAGAAAAATACGGGCGGGCATGTCCCATGGGCGACATTGTATAGGCTTACCTAAGCCGGGAAGACACTGGGATAATGAAGATCAAAGTCTCTTAATATTGACATAGAAAATTACCAATTAAAAATGAATATAATACCATTGTAATCTCTGGCATAGATATAATTAGGAACTCGAAAAAAACCTCCACTAAAGTGGAATAGAGAAAAAGCTTTCAGAAGTAAGATTTAAATTAATAGAACACTGTTAAGTCCACTAGAGCCGGGTTCGATTCCGGGGGCGGGCAAAGTGTTACTGGGTTTTTCAATCTGGAATTTCTCAGTAGTAGCCCGGAGTCTTGATTTGTGCCCGGTTAATGGCAATAAGCTCGCCCCCTATTAAATGGGATTCAAAAATAACTGCTGAAATGTGGGTGTACTATAGGTACACCTCTGCCCAACCTTTCGGGGAGTTCAAGCGTAATGTTATTATTTTCAAAGATGTTTGACATCCGATCATAAAATGTTGGCAAAAGTGGTGAGATATAAAGTTGAAACCTTCTAAATACAGGGTGGCAGGGACATCGACGCGAAGCCGGTTACCATGGATTCAGTACATGATCCTGAGCCCCCCTGCGTTGAAACATGTGTTGAAAAAGCTGCTCCATACATTTTGACCGCGTAGGTATCACTTGGTATCACGTGGCACTTTTCTATGAAACAGCAGATTTTTTTTTAACAACCGACGAAATGTTTCAACCCAGGGGGTTTCAGAATCATGTACTGACCCCATGGTAACCGACTTCGCGTCGATGTCCCTGACACCCTGTATAGTTGAATGTGTTATTAATTCCCTTTAGTGGGTAAATGCGTAGGAATTTATACTGAACATGGTTTTACAACAACTGGTTAACACTTTTGTCAGATACTTTTGGAACAGACCATAGGTATGTCTAGTGATTACACAAAAACCTTTAAAAAACTCCTCCATTTTTATCACAAAATACAAATGCAATGTAGCACCAGTTTAATAATTTCATTAAAACTTATATGTACTAATTCATTTATAAGAATAACTTTAATAGCTTTGCACTCGGCTTCGCCCGCGTGGCTGTCGTAAAATATCTCACGGGGACGCACTCCCGGGATTAAAAGTACAGGTAAACAATGTATTAATTCCGTAACACATTGCTTTCAAATAACTCTATTGTTTACTCGGCGCACGCCAGTAAAGCTCCCAGTCGGCATGATTTTTACCACGTTGAACAATCATTGTCCCCTCCAATCAAAAATACCCGACGATAAAAAATTCTCTACAAGTCGTAAAACCTGTATACCTAGTTTCGTCCAGATCTGTTACAAAATACGACCAGCACGCGTAGCATAACCGCCATAGAAACGGGTTGTGATTGTTTATCTGTCATTTTGTCTATTCTTCCGTCGACAAAACCCGTTTCTACGGTGGTCATGCTACGCGTGCAGTAGAGGAGTACCAACAAACTGACACACGAAAGCTAATTTTTCCAGACTTGAAGCAGAGACTCTTCGCTCGCTCGGTCAATAAACACCATGGTTGGTTAGCCTGTTAGTAGACTGGCGATCACACTATAACTTTATCCGTAGTGCAAGGATGATTCTTGTTTACATGGAAGAGTGAAAAGTACTTTGTCCACGACATAGCAATGCAGAAAAAACCAGCCAAGTGCGAGTCGGGCTCACACACGAAGGGTTCAGTACCGTATTAAGATCGAGCAAAAAATGCAAAAGTTTTTTGTAAGTGGCATTACAAATTGGCATCCATAGGTACATTTGCTGATCCGTTTGTTTAATTTTGTTTTCCTCGATTTTAATATTACCGTTTAATGCGGGGGTCCCCGTACTAGAAACGTGTCGTAATTGTTTAATTATTATTTTTATTTAATTCTTATTATTTGTCGTTATAGCGGCAATAGAAATACACAATCTGTGAAATTTCAACTGTCTACCTATTACGGTTCATGAGATACAGCCCGCTGACAGATAGACGGAACCCTAAAAAGTACTCAAAGTATAATAATATGTATAATAAAGCGTAGACTGTCGTCAATCTCCCTATAATAGATACAAGTAGTAGTAGACTCGTATTTACACGAAATAAAGTGCGTTAAAAAAAGACGCTCTACTTGAAATTCGTTTTCTTTTTTTAGTTTTGAATACCACCATGTTATAGCACCACTCAAGGCCACTGCCTCTCAGCCTCCTCACTCCTATTCAAATAATTATTAGATCCTTGCCAGCTGAAGGAGCTATCCGTATCCCCGTCTTCCGGTTTCTTCTCATTATAGTTGGAAGCCCTGTTCTCCTTCACAAAGGAACGTGGTCTCCCTTCGATCAAGGAATGGCTTAGACGGGAGGCATCGAAGTGGAAACCTGAGTTCGAAGGTTTTCGGACCTCGCGAAGGTACTTCCAAGTGTGGCTATCGGGACCCTCGTCTGTAGGCTTTGGGCTGTACAGCCATTCTGGAATTGGATAAATAAGTTTGTAATGTGTGCTTGGTCAATTGTTTATTTTAAAAGCATAGTCTATTTTTCTACAACTAGATGACTAAATACCAACTAACCGACTACTAATACTAACCTAAACTACATAGCCAATAATAGGGTGGGATGATACGAGTACATACCAACATTTTAAGTCGTGTTTCAAATCAAACGATCGATAGGTGACCAAAAAAAAAAGGGACTAGTAAGATTATTTTGCAACGTTTTTTGTTTAAATGTAATGGTGATTATTGCATGGTTTCGGCCCATTTGAATGTAGACAATTAAAAAAAAAAACGCATAAAACGAAATCTAAAACAAAGAGGTCGTTAATATTCAAACTCAAAGCGAGACGTTAGAGTGAGCTGACATACTCTCAGCGGCCAGGGCACGTTCAAGTCAATGAAAAACGTACCCAGTAAATTGTAAATGGTCTATGATTACTTTAGGACATGGTACAGATGAATATTTATTATAATAATAGACGTTTTCATACTGTGACCGCGACATAAATAAGCGTAAGAAGGTCAAATGTGGTTTTTATTTAGCTAGTGCATATAAAGATTTAATAAAATGAAAAAATATTGTTCTACGTACCTCCATTAGAAACATTAGATATGGCAGTGAGCAAGAAGTCTTTATCCTTAGCTTGCAGCACCAGCATGTGTCGCAGGATGTTCACCATTGAGCGCTGCGCCAGGGCTTTAGCGCGCATGTAGTATACCGTCACGCTGGAATCATGATATTATGCATAAGCATAATCAGCCAATAATATTCCCACTGTTAGAACACAGGCCTCCTCTCTTCGAGGGGGAGTGGGCCACGAGGGCCCATTGCGAGTTGGTAGATGTTACATGTCTTTGAATTTTTGGTTCTAGCACATGCCGATTTTCTTTACGATGTTTTCCTTCACCATTTCGAGAGCAGTGGTGATGAAATAATTTACAAAAATTAAGCGCCTGCCTGGGTTACCCACGACCTACAACTCATAAGTCGCGGCCGTTACCAATGGGCCGCCACTGCTCATCGTATAATTTTTCAATTTGATTAAGTATTTTGAAATCGGTTGCTCTGCTCGTATGAAATTCGTTTAAGGATGAATTAAGTGCAAAAATTCTAAGAATACTGAGCCATTTTTGCAAATGTTGAAAAGGTTTTCTTGATCAATCAATGTCTTATGAAATTTCCAATTTGATTCGTAGTGAGGAAGTGCATGATGCTATTATTTTTTCCTTTCTTGCCTGATATATTTTATGTTTTTTGTTTACATCGGTTAGGGTAACTTTATATCGTACTAGCTTGTGCCCGCGACTTCGTCCGCCTATAACCTTCCTCAAGAATTGGGCTATCCAATGCAAAATTATTTTTTCAAATCCGACTAGTTGTTCCGGAGATTATCAAACAAACTAATTTTTTCTCTATATAATATAATTATAATAATAAGTATAGACTAGCTTTGGCTTCGCCCGCGTGGAGTTTGGAAATTATCCCACGGGAACTAACTACCGCGATAAACAAGTATTCTATGTCCTAACCCAGGTCGTGGTCTGCCTGTATGCCAAATTTCATCAAAATCTGTTCAGTAGTGCTATTCTGTAAAAATCTCACCGTAAAAACTTAGGTGAAGTGAGCTGTCAATAGTATCAATCCCTAGCATCAGTCGATCCATTCTGTAAACATCTCACCGTGAAGAGTGAGGTGAAGTGAGCATGAAGTGAGCTGTCCATAGTGTCAATCCCTAGCTTTAGGTGCAATGACAGCTCACATCAAGCTCACTTCACCCAAGTTATCACGGTGAGACGTATACAGAATAGCACGGCAGGTGATATGACATCTCAGTTTAAGCTAACTTCACCTAAGTTTTCACGGTGAGATTTTTACAGAATCGACCGGCTGGTGTGAAAGCGTAACAAACAAACAAACAAACTCACTTTCGCATTTATAATATTAATAATAAAGTTAGGATTAACGCGTGACTTGATAAAACTGAAGGGATTTGCTATTACTCTCAAGGCAGAGCAATATAAGAGAAGTGCCATGCAATTATGACCATGCGCACCGATATAAACTGTCACTTTGACCTGTATAGACTCCAAAAAGCTATCCTACTATTTAACAGTCTAGTATAATTACCCCAGGAACAGCATAAGGAATCCGATGACCCCCGGCCTGACGATGAACGTCAGCACGATGCGCGCGGTGTGCCGGTCCTTCAGCTGTAGCACGCCTTCACTCATCACGCCGTACACATACTCGTAGCCGCGGAACGGACCGCATGCGTGAGACGATGTTCTGAAAGAAAAGATACCTTATTTATTACAGACTACTTAGTAGAGGACAAGAAGTGACTTGGAAATTTCATAACGATCGGAGTGGTTCGGTTCGTGGATCAGTTAGACGTGTAAAGGTAAAATACAGATAGTTATTTTCTCGTTTGTAATAGTATGGATTACGATTTATGTATATTATGTCCTGTGTTCGCAGTAGCACAATTTGTTTCGGCAACTGGTTTTGGTCTTGCGAGGACCGTATTCATTGGGAATGGGAAACAAAAGCAGAGCAACATTGTGGCCAAGAGCAATTGTTTCCAATACGTGGCAGGTAGGAATAGTGGAGTGCGGTAAAAACCTCGGATTTCTGTTACAGTGAATGGGATTTAAACATTCAAAATGGAATGTTTAGCTAATAAAGTATACATAAAAGATAACGTATTAAAAAGTTGTGATCTTGATTAGAAAAAACAAAAAAAAATGAAACAATTCAAGTAGTATAATTCATATTAAGCTGTAGAATATTTTTGTACATCTAAATTAAGTTAACCTATCTATTTATATGAGATATAATACCTAAACCCTAGTAACGCGTCTTCTGATATCATTTTCAATTGTCGTATCTTAATAATTGAGGACGCTAGCCCCACGTACGGTATTTTCTTGAAAACGGGTATCCTCTTGAAGCGATCGAAAAAGTATTTTCAATACTAAAAATGAAAAGCACAAAAAAATTGGTCTACATTGCAATTTATTTTATGACACAACATCCCCCCTCGATTTCAAAAATTAATTCACTGTAACAAAAATCCAAGGTCAAAACCCTCAGGCGCAGTAGAATCGTATGAGTTTGACCACACAGAGAAAATTTTACTGGTAGTTTTATGATCTAAAAATAAAGAAAAACTGTTTATTCTGCACACCTTAGCCTACTTCACAGGTATTATAAACTCTGCCGAAGCAGAGTATTTCAAAAATGCATAAGACTCATTTGAGTGTCCCCCTCCACGGAAATCTTTAGTAAAAGGCGAAAGATTTTTACGTTTTGAAGGGAAACCAGAGATAACAAACACGCTGAGTACAAGGGACCCAACCAAACGTCGGAGAATCTTGACAACGCGATTCAGAAACGTGACGTCAGCGCACAGTGACATCTATTGCCAACTTTTGGAATTAAACGCAACTTATGTACAAGACTTGACTTTTTTTATCCGACTGCTTAGAAGGGTTATGTTTTTTACGAAGCCATCCCTTCCAGTGAACGTCGCAAAGGATGACTTAATGGTTGACACCTTTGGCATTATAATAATAGTCTCCCATATTATCAATTATGCTCATATCGCATTAACAATGTTTGAATTTTGAATATTCCTTTTGAAAAGTAAGGTGTACTTAGGAATATGCAACCGTTTTTGCAATCATCTATTCTTTAGCAGTATATTTACCGATGAGCTGATTAATTGATACATAAATTACGGAATCCCAAAATGTACGAAATTTTGGTATACACAAAAAGCACTGTACATTTTGTCATTTTTTTTTAAAATGATTATTCTTAATGATTAATGAAATAATGAGGCATTAATTCATTTTTCGTTCCACAGTATTAATAAACTCTGCCGAAGCAGAGTATTTCAAAAATGCATAAGACTCATTTGAGTGTCCCCCTCCACGGAAATCTTTAGTAAAAGGCGAAAGATTTATACGTTTTGAAGGGAAACCAGAGATACCAATCACGCTGAGTACAAGGGACCCAACCAAACGTCGGAGAATCTTGACAACGCGATTCAGAAACGTGACGTTAATGTACAGCGCCATCTATTGAGACAAGAAGAATTAAACAAGTTTAAAATACAAAGCTTATATACCAGGGGGAGTTCGTGCCGCTCTTTTTAAAGGGTGCAGTGTAACTATAGCTAGGGTGTCTTTACAATAGGAAGTAGTGAGGGGGTTGACTGGTTTTATTTAGACCTTCAAGCAAAAGCAAATCGTAAAATGTCGTCAGGAAAGTTTTGAGTATGTATGTAGCTGGCTGTACGAGTAGGAAGACGTAAGAAACGATTGGTGGACTGTGTGAAAGATGATATGGCTAGAAAGGGGGTGACTACTGAGATAATGCCTAATAGAGAAGTATGGAAGAAAGGGACGTGTTACGCTGACCACTCATAAATTGGGATAAAAGCAGGAGAATTATGATTATATGTATACTATGTTAATATTTCAGACTAGCTGGTGCCTAATTCTTTTTCTAAAATAAAAATAAGTTAGCTAGCTCCTAACATCAGCTATCTGCCAGTGAAAGTCCCGTCAAAATCAGTTCAGGGGTTTCGGAGATTAGCCGGAACAAACAGACAGAATGAAAAACAAAAATAAAAAATGTTATAAGTACCTTATATACTTTCATACATGCATTTAGTAAAAAGCTGTTATTTTGAAATTAATTTAGTAAAAGCTGTTATTTTGAAATCCATTTATTAAAAAGCTGTTATTTTGACATTACAAACAGACACTTAAATTTTATTTATTTGTATGTATTATAAAGACTTATAAACAGACTTAACGATTTTCTTTAGAAGGTGAACTAAAAGGTGCTTATTAACTACATATTAAATGATTGCAATAGCTTCAGTTGTCAAAAGCCAGTGGTGACAATACGACTTACCTAAAGAATAGTGATCCAACACCGAACAGCGTAGTAAAGAGTGACAGCGTGACGAACATGTATAGTACTGTCTGTGTCTGCGCGGCGCGCCACACCTGTTAATATAAGTTTCATATTTAATTATCACATTATATACAGGCCGTTTCAGAAAGGTGTAGTCAAATTTAAGGGTGTGTGGTACAAACCATCTAACTGAACAACTTTCTCCATTGAACCAACATCTTAATCGAGAAAACATTATCAGCTGTCCCATACAAAACTTCAATACCTACTCGACCCAAATGTATGGGACGTCTGATAATTTTTTCTGAATTACGATATTGGTCCCATGGAGAAAATTGTTCATTTTGATGGTCTACCACACCCTTAAATTTGACCACTCCTTCCTGATATACTTTGTATTGAATATCTTTACTACTGACGATAACAGCGACTCAAATAAATTATTTGTGGAAGAGTTGATGAACATGGATGGTATATTGACCCACAGAGACGTCTCAGACAAAGGACTCCCACATCGTAGCCGATATGGGAGTCCTTTGTCTCAGACGTCTATGAAGTATCTGATAGGCCGGGACTGATCTTTGACATGGGTTTTTTTATACATAAATATCATGTTAGTTTAATTATATTCAAAAATTGTCAATATTAATCTTTTTATATTTCTATGTTAATTAATGTAATTGGTGTTGTACCGTTTTAATTAACTATAAATAAATAAATAATCAACATTTTACGTGAGAGCTTCTACTCTATAATTCTCTAAAAGAACTATTAAACACAAAGAAATGTAAACGTCATTTCAATTTGTAAAGTATCCCAAACAATCTTGAATCGGCGAATCATGAGGCAACTCTGAAATGGGAGTACTTTGACAAGATTGATCAACTCGAAGCTGTTCCTAGTACCTTCCTAGCCGGCTGACAGGCCCTCAGAGCGCACTCCTTCTTAATGTAGAAGAGAAGCAGCAGCTTCAGGGTCACAGCCACCACCAGCAGTGGACAGAACAGCATCCCGAACCACAGCACGGCTTGGTTGTAGATGAGGGTCAGAGAGTTGTAGGCTATGTTGAACTCAGGTGCGCTTTCCGATTTGCTCCAGCTGAAGATAATACAATGATAAGATTTGTACGTGGATAAAAGTTGTTTGTTAATATTGGACAAATGTATCATTGTTTGTTAGGGCGTCAAAACAGAATAAAAGTGTTGACAGCGGCAGTAGTTGCGACACATCGCAGAATTAGGATTGGTAACGATTCAAGAAGCTAAAATCAAAATGATCTGTTATAATTGCATTACACTTGGATGTTGATTACATCATCAATGTATAATAAATAGTAAATGGAAATTCAAAGTTTATGACTGACGAACTTTACCAACTGCTCTTCAAATTGCCAACTAAAAAGTTATAAAATATTCAAAAAAGATTAAACAATAAAAATATTTACAAAATAATAACAAAAAACTCACTTATAAATTAAGCCTCTAGTGAACTCAAAGAGTGGCAACACAAGCAAAGATATGGCGGAGTCTAGCAACACCAACCGGTACGCCTCTTGACCGAACGACGTTTCCCAACACTGGAATAATAATATTACAACATGGAGAAAGCAAAACAAAATATGTGGAAGCTGTTGTCACCTCGTGGTAAAATATTCTGGAATAATTTTTGTTAAATGAGAGTATTTGCTATAGTTTGACCGAGATCGCTGTTCCGCGCATTAGGTATGTGCGCGGCGATAGGGAGTAGTACAGACCGCTCATTCGTCAACGCTCACGGCACGCGGCGTCCCGCCCGCCGCTCTTTCTTCAACGCTGCCCCCCACGTCGCCGGGCATGCCTAAGGCGCGGAACAGCGATCTCGGTCAAACTATACAATACTTTATCGTGAAATAGTTACTAGAAAGAAAACATTGCAATTATTTTTGCGTAGTGAATAGAGATAGAAGTCAATTACTGTGTGCAGTGCACTGATCGGAATGAGGGGCTTTTATTTGACTATTTTACATTTACTGACAGGTTTTTGCACGGTGCAAGGCATGCGATGCCGCAATACGGCTTTAAAATATGATAATGCGGTTTTATAATAAGTGAATTGCAATTTCTGTTTAACTCAGCATATACATAACAATGATAACTTTTATACAACTTACCTCATCACCGTGTTTCTGCGACCAGTAGACGAGCAGCAGCATCAGAGTGCCGACGTCCAACAACCACGTCCGCGCCAACGTTACGTACAACGCCGTACGAGGGTTGTAGAACTCTAACCTGGAAAGTAGATGATGGTTGATATCCATTTTTATAGAGATAGATGGTTTCTATACTTAATAAACATGGATACTTAAAGAGGTGGAGTAAGAGAGAAGAACCTCCCTTCCCCCTTACAGTAGACGCAGTCTTTGCCAGAGGGCGCATTACCATAGGGGTTGCATACACGCACAGCTCCCAGTGCGCCAGGCCTGTGTGCCAGCCCAGCAGGAGCCACAGGCCCACTCTATGTACAATATAACACTCACTTGACGAGTACATGCAACACGAGCGGGCACACCGTGACGCACGCCGTCACCACCACAGACACGCACAGCTCCCAGTGCGCCAGGCCTGTGTGCCAGCCCAGCAGGAGCCACAGGCCGCACTCTATGCCCACTATGAGAGCCAGCACGAATACACTGATGATCACGTTGGTCCCATACTGGGCCACTTTTGTGAGGCAGGATGTGGCGGTATTCTTGCGGTTCTGTTCGTTTAAAAGCTCCTGGAATGAAAGAGACAAGAATGGTTGAAAGAATGACAAAAAAATTACTAAGAGTTTGCTGCTGTCAAGATCATATTTGGGACTTCATCCAGAACATTTGCTTTATCGAATATATCTTTCAGATTCGTTCTTACCTTAAATTCGTTGTAAAGACTGTTAGCATTAAGTTTGGCTGCTTCCTGCGTCACAACGCCGAAGTCCCACCCACAGAACACTTTGTTTGCAAACACATGGCTCAGACCACCTGAAGTCTCTATGAAGTTCAGACGATATGAGTATGCTGTCCTGAAAACGTCGAAGTAAGGAGGTTATTTACAGAATGATTATGACTGGTCGACGAATATATACAGTAAAAATCATAACTCTCTTTTGGCCATAGTCGGGCAAAAACGTAGATAATGCGCTCTAATCAGAAAAGCGGTAACTTTGTGATTTCCGCTAAACAAGAATAAGAAGTCTACACGCAAATGGGACGAACTTTGTGTATAATTTCCCTATTACTGGCAGATAAAGTTAATGAAATCAAATAGAAACGTTATAAAAAAGTTAAAACCATTGCAAACGGCTATACTAAAGGAAATTATAAATTGTAATGTATGCAAATAAACAATCAAATTGCTCAAACTCACCGATAACATAGCACCCCAAAGAACATAATATACAGACAGACCATGGTGAAGAAGTAAGCGAACGCCATATTGTACGTGAGCGTCGTTGGCGTGACTATGTCGCCCTCATGATAGTGTCCGTAGAAGAGAAGCGAGTCCGTTAAACCACCCTGGAATAGAAAGTTTTTGTGGGGTCAATATTTGCGGACTTCGAGAATGCTCCAACGAATGAAAGGTTTAGCTAGTGAATAATCAGTCTATAGCAAGTAGAAAGACTGAAAAACGTCGGGCCTTTTGAAGAATAAAATAAGCCTGTCGCAAGTATGAGTAGACCTGTTTGGCTTAGACCTCTTTTAAGGTACATCACAACCGTCATCATCCTTACATCCAGTCCATCTAAGCGTCTTCAGATCATCGGTTCATCCGGCTAAGAGTGTCTCGCGTTACGTTTGCTGATTGGCTGGTGTTACTCAAGGGTTCAACCGCACCAAAAGCCACCAGACAGACTAATGCCACTTTAACTTACTGACCATGAAAATTTTGACTTCTGTGCTTTTTTGGAGAATTCCATAGCTGTAACTCATTATTTATACTTGGTCGTGATCGGGACCAATCTTGTAGATGTCTTAATAGCTATAACTTAGTGAACTAAATGCTTACCATTCCAGTAAGAAAATCCAGGGCACTCAACTGGACCCCATTAGCTTTCTCCTCATCATGAAGCGCCTGAGGTATGACCACGAAGGCGATGACCAGCGTCGCCAGAAGCAGGTCGATTGCGAACAGCCAGCGAAGGAAGTAGAAGTAGGAGCCCACTGCTGAACCGAAGTGGCCTTCGATCTGACGGATGGGCTCGTACCAGAACTCGAAGGAGAAGACTACGTCGCGGCAGCGGTCTCGGAGCTAGTGAAAAAGAATTAATGGATCTATGAATTAATGTATTTTTTCCTGTCTGTCTGTGTGACCGCTTATAAAAATAATAAAGCAGTTTATTTCCGTGTACATCGTTTGCTAGCAGGAAGCATTTGAACCAAAAGAAAGTTATTAGATGTCCCGCAGTTCGAAATGCGGGACATTTAGAGGAGGTCTACCTCCTCCAACTGTGAGACCACATAGTTCTTCTAAACTAAACAATTGATGCGGTTTTCACCATAATTTAGAGAATTTATTCCGGAAGATTTATGTGTGAATAACATTACAATCATTTATTGTATTCCACAATGTGTACTAAGAACTTAAAAACAAACAAAAAAAAAATAATCATTACGGACCCTATCGGGCACAGCAAAATAGTGGGAAAGAGGAAGCTTTGAAAACTTAATAGTCTTCTAACTATATCTAATTTTAATGTGTTGATGTGATAATGTCTGTGTGTGATGTGTGATGTTGTTTTGTTGTGTCTGTTGGGTGTTATGTTGTCTGTGTGTATCTGTTGTTATCTTATGTTTTTTTTAAATAAGTATTTATTAATTTTATATTTTGACAACTACCCACCCTTTTCCAAGCAAAACCAATTCTATACTTCATCCGCTTCCACATTGAGATCGGTCGTCTTTTTGACCTGAGGCTAACTGACGCAGATAGTTTGGCACGAACGTTCCTCTTCATCGTCAGACCTTGTGGAAGATCTCTTAGTGCCTCCCTGGAAGGTAAAACAGGTTTGTTGGCAGACTCTTATTTGCTAGATTGCTAGATTTTTGGTGCTTCTTTGCAGCTAAGTTACTGAACCGATTGGATCGACCGCTTAATACCTGGAGAGGAGAGGCACCTGGGAGTTTTCATCCCAGAAACAAATAACGTCAAGTGAATGTTTTGGATATGTACGTCTAATTTTGGGCTCAAATAGAGATCACGCGGCATGTTCATGGGTCTGCAGTGACTCAATGTTATTAGAAACTTGGACAAGATTATTAAGAACTAAATTTAAACCTACCTCCTCAACTCCTCAGCTTCAGGATCGTCCTCCATCAGTCGTTTGTGCTGTTCCATCTCCCGTACAATGATATCTGCCTGTTTGTCAGCCGACTCTGGAGTGTCGGCCTCCGCGGCGTCCACTTCTTCCAATAAAGCATTGTGCTCGGAGTTGTTGCGACGAAGTCTTAAAGTGTCTGGAGAAATAAAGTAGATATTTATTTCTTTATATAAATAAAGGCCCCGAAAGACTAACAACCAGTCTTACAAACCAGGGGTATCGTGTTAGTAGGTAACTGGTTTGTGGAAGTCAGATAGGCAGTAGCTCCATGTAAAATATTGGTAGTCAGCAGCATTCGGTTCGACTAAAACCGACCCGAAAACGCCAGGCAGTAGTACATAAACTTTAATACCCGGTTATAGAGACAGGGTATAGAATACCGGGGGCAGTATTTTTCTGTGAAACCTCGTACAATACCACTTCGTTTCTAAAAGTCCCTAAGTTTCTTTTTTTTATTTGTTGGGTAGAAAACCTCGTAATGCATATTTAAAACAAACGTGACGTTTCACTGTACTGCGACGTTATGCCCTTGACGTTAAAACCTGACAAGAGTATCTTCTGGTGTATGGATAATACACAATTGGCGTCCTTATCGCAACGGCGCCTACAACCTTTGGATGAACTAATAAAAAAGCCCTTTTTGTTTGACGAATAAATGATGTGCAATACAATTGTTTAGTCATTCTGTCCCTACATTCGAACCATTGTGTGATGTCCATCAACGGAATGCGATGCTCCCCACATATCTACGTGTTTTACGTTGAATAGACCTCGTTACGTCATAGTTACCTAATTCAACCTCCCTTTTCCCTTGCCCCGGCCCTTGAGTATGTTAACGTAATAGTTATAACTAGACATCGGATTTTATGCATTTGCATATTTGCAAAAGCATATAACTCTCTAATTACGGCGTTAATGCATATTTTAGCTTTTTTCCCAATCGTGCATATTTCGTTTAGTAGCGGGCTGTGGGAGGTACTTATAAGGAGAATTCATCAACGGCACAGGTCATACTCTGCCTAAAAAGGTATCTCCAGAATTAGCGCCAAATTTTAAATTTTGTTCAATGATGCCAGTTGACGTAGAGAGGTCGTTTTCGGCGTACAAATGAATACGGGTGAAGAACTTCAGTTTGCTCTCGAAGATTTGGAAAAATATTTAGAATCGAAATCCGTTCAACCGTTTAAGGCGTGAAAGGGTAACAGACAGACAGAGTTATTTTCGCATTTATATTATTAAAGTATGGAGTATAAAAGTATGTATTACGAAGGTACTTATATCTCATTGCACAAAAAACAGGAAAATAGAAATGATCGCAACCATGATACAATTAGTAATATGGTAAAAATACATGCTTTAAAAATAAAGTAGGTAAACCTTTTTTCCTTCATTGAGAACATATTTTACTTGTTAGTCTGTGAGCGAAATAATGTCAGTTGGTTTGAAAAATTGAAATGCCTATTATTGGACGAATGGCACACATGCGGTAGAACTTAGTTATTGTTAATTTAATAATAAGTAGTGAAGGTTTAACAAGCCAGTCTATACAGAATGTTAATTTTAGCTTGCGTTAAAATCGGTTGAAACTCTTTCTAACTTGTATATCTTCACGGCTACAAGTATAGTGGGATAAGCGGACGGGTGCCAAGTATAATCTTAGTCCTTAGTAATTTACTCTCATTTTCTAGACGTACGAACAGCTTACTGTAAGTATCACTTATGTATCCATTAAAGACTGTCCTCTAGGTTTAGCGAACCACAGACACGAACGCACAATAAGTCTATCGTCTGAGTAGACCCCTACTGCAATAAAATTGACCAAAACTTTTATTATAGATTAGTTGGAGTTTAGCGCTAAAACTTCTAATATTAAAATTTTCTCAGTATCTAAACACAAAACAATAAAATAAAAAAAAAAGAATAATATGCTATATTGTACTTTTACGAGGGTGAATCAAAAAGTTCTTAGATTGCATTATAAATATAAAACCTTTTTGGGAGAAGTTCGAGATTCAAATTAAAGAGCGTCAATCACACAATATTTATGCAAACTGTCACTTGTTTTTGTCAGTTCGTTCCCACGTAATAGATTGTTTTGTGCAAGGAGTTGCTAAAAACCCAAAATTATGGATAAAAGTGAGTTACGTGCGGTGATAAAAAAACTCAGTTTGAAAAAAATGTCTACGAAGGAGATTTTTTCGGACATTCAGCAGACATTAGGGGATGATGCTGTACCCTATTCTACGGTTGCGTTCTGGGCGGTCTTCAACCTCCGTTACGGAAGAAAATGTCGAAAAGGTTGAGAATCTGGTTTTGGAAGACAGAAGAATAACTAAAATATATACCTAGCTGTGATTCTAAAGATATCATTTGGTAGCGTTCAATGCATTTTAATTGATTCACTGGGGTTCAAAAAGGTGTCGGCAAGATGGGTGCCACGAATGAACAAAAAGCGACGTTTGGAAATTTCTAAGCGTAATCTCGAAATGTTCCAGCGTAATCCGGATAATTTTTGCAGTCGCCTCGTCACTATAGATGAAACGTGGGTCCACCATTTCGATCCTGAAACTGAGAGATAAAGCATGTCTTGGAAACGACCGTCCTCTCCATACATTAAGAAATTCCGAGTTGGTCCTACCGCTGGCAAAGTTATGGCCTCAGTGTTCTGGGATAGTAAAGGAATCCTTTTTATTGATTACATGCCAAAAGGCCAGACGATTACTGGACCCTGACCCTGGACACGATGAAAAACGTCGTGGAAAACTATCGTTGGGCGTGTTGTTTCTTCAAGATAACGCTCCTACTCATCGATCGGAAGTTGCGCTCAACGCAATCCGCTGTGCTGCTTCAATCTCCTTGACCACCCACCATATTCTCCGGACTTAGCCCCAAGTGATTTTCACTTATTCCCAAAATTAAAAGAGGGCATTCGTGGAACAAAATTTTACGATAATGACGCGGTTATGGCTGCCGTAGAGGAGTTTTACGAGAGTCAAGAAAAACATTTTTTTCCACAAAGAATAAGGAACTTAGAAACGCGTTATTCTAAATGCATTGCATTGGAGGGATATTATGTAGAAAAATTAAATATTTTTGTTTAAATCTTTGCATTTTTTTTTATATTTATTCCAAGAATTTTTTGATTCACCCTCGTATATCTGTAATTCTTATGGTGTACGTATTATTTCATTCTATTGTACACCAACATTACATTATAGCTATGAATAAATAAACTTTAAAAATACCTCTTTTTCTAACAGCACTAAGCTCTAGAACTTCAATATCGTCGGCTATCACCGACATTGTAATTCACTTGCAGCACATCATTTAAAAACAACACAACAACACTTCACTTCGACACCTCACTATGTAAATAAAATACGCATAATAAACCACTAAAATAATATTATTTTTCAATGTAAACTAGTATCTATCATGAATGTATAATGTAGTACAAGGTATAAGGTAAAACTGACTGCACTGTGTATAATAAACACTGTATGAAATAGAGCTAATTATTGAGTCCGGACAAAGGTTCCTGTTAACTGCAGTGTAACGTGTGCATTGTTTCACTATGTCCCTTCAAGTGTTTGGTCGTCGTCTATCCGTTTGTTTACGATAATAGTGTATGGGTATCAGGCGTATCGTCTCTACTGAATGGAATACAAGGAAAACCACACATAACTTTTGTTAAAATATGTAGGTAACAAGTAACAATACTGTTTTCTAAATTAATAGAACCTGTGCTTGAGTACGTGCCACTTAGCTCATTATGTACAAGTAGTAGGGATAATTATTTTAAAATATTTGTTTAGTGTTTTTAATTGATTGAAGATTTAGGTAGGATTCTATCTCCATGTAAATGCCTGTGTCTTTCTCGTAATTACGTGCAACAGATTACACTGCAGTTGATAGCGACGTTTATCATAATTAGCGGTCGTTAGCAATTATCATCGTTTGTAACATATATCTGAGTAATGAACCCTTATTAAATGATAATTGAGTAAACGCCCATTGTGCTCTCCAGTAACAATGGTAGTTTTAATAACTCTATCTCTGCTGTCCTCATTAAAAACAAGGCGTGAAGATTGTCAGGATAGGGAAAAATTATATTTTTATATGTATTTTCAACAAGACTCAAAAAATTTTCTTTCTTTAACGGCCTACGTTAAAGAAAAAAGAAAAATTTAACAGATAGTTTTTGAGCTATGATTACAAGACTAATCTACACGTAAAAGTGACTTTAGTTTTTAATAAATACGTGTAAATATTAAAGTCACTTTTTGTGTCTGTGTGTTCTTCCAAACTACGTAACTGGAATTGGTGGATTTTGAAGCGGTTTTATGTGTATTAAACATACACAAACATACACATACACATTAATATTAAACTTACTATGATAAAGAACTCTCTTACCACAAAAAATAAATTATGTTTTGTTAAGTCATAAGAAACCGTGCGAAGCAGGGGCGGGTAGTATTGGCTAGTATTTGTACAATAAAATTGTAGTAAGGCGTCAGTAGACTTATACATTTTATTCGACTTTCCATGCCCTTTGTGGACCAAAATCAACAAAGATATTTTTTGTTTCTCCATTTTGCTTAATATACATAGAAAGGTATGAATAGGTGGGCTAATAAAATAAAATTTAAATCATTACATACTTCAAATTATTAATGTTATGAATTTATGATCTTGTAGGTCATCAACGCCATCTTTTGACATAATTTCGCACCAAAAATAAAATTACTTCCAAGTTGTCAAAAGATGGCGCTGAATAACATTTTGTTATTGTGATTTACAACTTATTATTTTGATGTTGTGATTTTCAACTTATATGTTAAAATAGGTCACATTAGGCAAGTACATTACTATTAGCCTGCTTTATTAGCTGTTGGTCATTTGACTTCGATATGTGTATGATTGAAGCTGTCATATATCATCATAAAATAAAAAAATAAAAATCAATACTTAATAATAAGGGTAATCTCCAGAAGCTCAGCTCCAATTTGAAAAAAAAAACACCATTTGAAAGGTACATTATTCCAGATAGACATAGGCTATAAGTAAATCATGTAAATATACAGGGTGACTTGTAATTGGACATATTCCCTCCAGCACGTGGTAGTGTGACACATTTGTAACAATTAAGCATCCCTTAGATCCTAGGCGAAAATTCATGGAATTCAAGAAAACCCAATGTTTATGAATTTTTGGAAATTTCCCAGAATTCATCAATTTCAAATATCTTTTTTCTCCAAACTCTCAAATTGAATGGTCTTGCCTTCATTGACATTCCATTGGGTACCTAATACTTAAAAAAAACCCTTTGATGTAACCAAATATTGTAACTTAATTTTGATTTTTGAAAAACATTTTCAAAAATCATCTGCAACATGAACTTTGATACTAGTTATCTAAAAATTTTAGTATGGCTTTTAGCATACAATTAATTATTAAATTCCTTTAACTGGTTGATGTTTTAAAAAATTGGATTACATTGAAAGTTTTAGAGATAGTTAATTGACTTTGCAGAAAGCCATTATAAAATACCTACTATTGTATACCTATGGGCAAAAAAGATAACTTACTATAAGGCAGCTGTCGTGACGGCATGAAGTTGACGGCCACCTGCCTAGCCGCGTTGTTCCTCAGCGTTAAGTTACGCCGCGCACTTGGTGGCCTCGTCTCAATCTCAACTTCTTCTATTTCTTCTTCCATATTGCCGTCCTGTAAGACAAAATATGATTGTTTCACATATTGACTGAGTTTTGTGATAAACAAAAGCTATAACGAAAGCTAAATCCCAGGTACCCTACGTGAGATTGTCAGTGACACCAAGGCGCTGCTGGCCTTTTTTGAGGAGCTGGGGTGGATCGAATAACCCATTTTTCCCACCCATATACGCAAAATACGCGCTTAGACGTGGAGTTGCGGATATCAGCCCGTATTACCTATTACCTAAGCTAAATTCTAGTTCATACATTTAGTAAATTCTGCTTACGATAACATTTTGTCTGTTAATAAACAGAAAAAGACACAGAAACAAGCACTGATGATAGAACAGCAATTTACATGAGCCATGGAAATTAATGGTCATATCATTTGTCTAGCCCAGGGATCACGGGGGGTTTCAATTTGGTAGACGATAACTAGCAATCATGATTAAAAACAGCAATTTTTATGTAATAAAATAAAGAGTAATTAACAAAATTCGTAATTAATATTAATGTGAAAAATTAAAAATTTCACTTTGACATAATCTGACTGAAGTAAAGTTGGTGCAAGCTATTGCCATTGAATCCTGGATTTTTATGTTAATATTTTTGATTTTGTTTTAGTTATAAATTTTACTGTTTATTTAAGATCTGCGTAAAACAGGTCAGCGGTCCAGATGCATACCGCTGTCTGCCATTTGGTGACTCCTGGTCTAGTCTTTCCCCAACTATGTTAAAGTTTGCCATCCTCCATTGAAAAGGGAGGACCCTCTGTACTATGTTGGGGTCGGCTTCCAGTCTTACCAGATGCAGCTGAATATGGCAAGTTAATGAAGATGACATAAATTGTTGCATTTGTGAACTTCAAAATGTTGTAAAACTGTGAGAAAATCAAATAATTTTCAGACCCTTTTTAAACTAAGCCTATCATAAATCCCACCATGATTTATGATAGGCTTTTTTTTGCTCTTTAATTCACAAACAACTTTTTTTTATAAAAACAGTTATTTTTATGATATTAGTATACTAGTTGCAGGCAACAAATTCTGTACTTTTAATAACTGTTTATACAAGTTTGTAAAAGAATAACAAACTATTAACTGGTTTTTTTATTCTATCTATTCCATCATTTTTTTTCTGGTTTCTTTCTATTTTGTCCTATTGTACAAAATAAAGGCAAACCAATCAATAGATAAAGTTGTGCCATAGATGATAAGATGATTATCATTATTGTTTGGCCAATAGTGGATAGTGGCGAAATCTTTATCAAAAAACCTAAATATGGGCAGATATTCTGTTTGTTTTGTTTCTTGTAGAAACAGTTTGAATTATGTGGTAGATATGTAAAAAACTGGTATTAGCTGAATATCAGTATTTTAGTAGATATGAAGATTTGGACAGACACTGATCTTATCATGATCTGTTTGTGATATAAACTCACGATTACGAGCAGATTTAATGTTTTATTTGATTCATTCACCGCCTCTAAGCACTTCCTCTGACCACTAACTTTACTTGTTTCCATAAAAAATTAGGATAGACTTTAGGTAAATGCTACAAACTCTACAATCAACTTACAGTACACACAAAAAGACCCACATTGAGTGAATAATGTGCGCAAACGATTAAAATTTGTATTGTTTATTCTAAACATGACTCATGGTGGCGCATGTGATGGAACATAAATGTACAGGAAACGATGAAACCACAAAAATAAACACAGCATACCAGTTGATCCTGTTGATGAATATTATCGCCGCGCAAACATCAAACAAACAAAGTTATATTGGAAACAAAAACAGATGTAGAGATCTAGTTGCAAGGTAAACATTCATTTACTCACTATGCCTCACAATTATTTAAAAAAAAACTAAAGAGTAAACCTTTCACAGAAAATACTTATTTCTATTACAGTAAATACTTTTTTTTGTTGAAATAAAAAGTCTATGAAGAAAAGAAAATGAAAAGGAAAACTATGAATAGTATGAAGTGTCAATGTGACATTTCAGATTTGATAGTGACAGTTACACTGACAAAACCGTTCAAACAGAGGTGCGCTCACAGTGCGCTCGACAACGACGGCCCCAATCCTGTGTTGACGACCAACGAACCTACTAGTCACCCTCACCGTCTCTTAATTTTGCGTTCTCGCTAAACCAATCCAAGCAGCATAATCATGGACGCGGGGCTTTACGCTCTTCTAAGGCCACGAATTTCAGTATGATAAAAAGTACTCTGTGGCCGCAAAGACTAATGAAAAACCCGTCGAGTTTGTTTGAGCGAAATAATTGAACGCACCCCAGCTAGCAGCTGTCATGTCAATGTCAGACATATGTCAGTTATACGTGATTTTTGTAGGAAGATGGCTTTACGTTTCGATGCCGATGCCATCGATGCATTTCTTTTTTTAATTAGTCGTCTCTAAAACGATATTTTGCTTGTTTTACTCTTAAGTTAGATTGGGTGCTTGTTGTAATAACCTATTATAACATACAAAGTGAAACACCTATTGTAGATTGAAAACAGGGCACGATAAGGTAAGTGTTCTTGGTTTTTTTGTACCTTTTTTAATGAAAAAGTTACCCTCTTGCAAATGTATGACTCATCTACTCCTTGCGTTGCGAGTCCTTTGGTTTAAATATAGACATTGGTTCTTCGGTTGACGATAAGTCACGACCACAAGCCTTATTTTCCCTTTGTTCCCTTTTGTAGATACTCAGATAAAATTTACAAATTTTGTTTACGTGATCTATCATTTTAACTAACAGAGCAGTAGGTATCAACTATGCTTTTAAACATCGAACAGCTATCAAGACAAGGTCAAACTTATTTGTGTGCTGCTCACATAAATTCTTGACAGCATTTAGATTAGCTACATTGGTATTGTAACAATGATCTCATTGTCCTGAATTAGGATGTATTAATCTAAAAAGAAAACACCTGTGTGTTAAATAGAACATAAAGTGTTACACAGCCTTTGTTTAAAAGTTTAAAGTGGTCAGTGAGTCGTCTTAGGGGCAGCATTGAGGCTGTTAATTAAATTAAGTATTATCATCTGGTGTGGCCAGTTGATGGCAAATAAAACTTAAAAGGAAATCAAAGTCACATCATGACTTTGATTTCATTTTAAATAAAGGGCTTATAACTTTTTTAATTAAAGGGCTTTTACAATGTTTTTAAATTACATTGGTAATATCTATAGGAGAACAGTGTAGGCCTGTCAACAAGTACCAGGTATTTAACAGAATCTAAAGAAAATGGTCTACAAATCTACAGTCTATTAAGCCTACAACATTCTCACAATTGATCAGACAAAAACATTTTCTCTTTACCCGACTATAGCAAAGCGAAAAGGAGGGTTATGATTTTGACCGGTATGTATGTATCTATGTTCATCTGTTACCTCATAACTTCTAAACTACTGATCATAATTCGATAAATGAGGTATTGTTGGAAGCGTCCGCAGGTTATAGTGACCATGGCTTTACCTTGACCATTTTTGTACCTATGTCTTGATTTCTGTCTGAAATAATTTCTTGTTTCATACTTTTTAGAGCGTGATTTTTCAGTGTTAGGTTTTAGTTTTAGAAATGTAGTTTTTTGGAACGAAGTGCGTTAACGCAGCTTGCGGTAGTAGTTAAAGTGGTAGAAATCGTCGTGTAAGGAAAAAGCATTATTAGAAATTCATATGGAGGGGGCTGTATGCGAATTTCTCTCTCTTTCTATTATTTGAACACACAAACACTTCTACATTATGGTTATATTCTACACCTAGTGTAAGAAAACAAATATGAAGAAAACCCAGTTCAATAAACATTATTTCTTATCTTTCACAGGTTCTAAATGCTCAATAGAGCAGGATGGCATCGCCACAGAACATCTCGGTGGACCAGATGAGGATGATCCTGGCGGAAGTCATAGAAGCCTTGGAGTCTCCCGACTATGCCTCGAAGCTGGACGAGGCTAAGGAAGCAGCCGGCAATGAGATGCTGAAGATGATGCAGATTGTCTTCCCAATGGTCGTTCAGATTGAAATGGAAACTATTAAGCGTCATGGGTTTACTAATTCTCGAGAGGGTAATTGTAGTGTCTTTGTTAATATAATAATATAATTATTTATTACTATTTTGGTCCACAATAAGTGATTTACTTAACAGTTAGCACTTTATATTATGTTATTCCTAATATGAATTTAAAATCTATTCTGTTAAATCATTTACTACAAATTTGACAGGTGCAAAAAAAACAAACAACAATCACTTGAAATGTCAAATTAGTCTCTGGGATTAAAAAACAAACTTTAAATTAAATACATACATCAACAGAAATAAAAAATTAAATTATAATATTCAATACATTCAATTAAAATTTTCAATAAATTTAATGATTTCGAAATCGAAAGGTTTCCATTAACAAAATTGAAAATGAGGCCTATTATGTACTAGCTGCGCCTGCGGTTTCACCCGCATAAATCTCGATCCCGTGGGAATATAGGGATAAAAAGTATTCTATGTCCTAACCTAGGTCATGGTCTACCCATGTGCTAAATTTCATCCAAATCCGTTCAGCCGTTTTAGCGTGAAAGCGTAACATACAAACAAAGTCACTTTCGCATTTATAATATTAGTTAGGATTAGGATAATTAAGTTGATTCTTGGTTATTCTTATCTACTCATGTATATACTTCTTGCTTGAGTAAAATGGAAAGTATTCTGACTATTAACCAAGCTTTACCTGTTCAGCTTTTATACACAACAGACTGTATATGGTGATCGACTACAAAGTATACTGGATTTGGTCGCGACTCGCCAAAAGCAACAACATTGAACTTGCCTGGGAATTGAACACGACATCTGCATGTCACTGATTAAATACGCACTAAATACACTTTTACATCATGTGCATTAGAGACATGCACATGATGTAAAACTGTAAATAGGATACACGTAATAACACGCCCAGTGTTACTTGTAACTTTTAAACATACTATTATATTTAACAATAAAAGCGAAAACTGGGATGGATTTTGAATTTTTACAAACGTCAAACGACCGACATCCTTTTTTTACTCGTCTAAATTTATTTTCTCATTGAAATGCCAGTGATTGACATAATAAATATCGACTATTTGTTCAAGGAGTATTTAATACTCTTATTGAAAAAAAAACCCAATTTAAAATTATTATACTGACAACAATCGTGTTTTTCGTCTAGAATTTTCAAGATGCTGTTGGAGCTATTCCACGGTTAAAGATGCGGTCTTTTTTTTCTTATTAAATAATGTCGTAGGTTTATAGTTAATTGTAGATTGTATTTATATCATGTTTATTTTCGTGGTTTAACATAGGAACATATTTCAATGGAATTGCTTTAGATTTGAAAGTTACTCAATATAAAAAATACAGATGAGACACTAACTAAAAAAAATCCTAACATCGATAGCACCAAAACTTAAAGATCATACTACCGCATAGGATTTCCGTACAATGCGAGGTCATCTTATACCGGAAATGTATAGCTTGATGTGTAGCCGTGTGTACAGACCATCAAACTGAACAACTTTCTCCATTGGACCAATATCAAAATCGCAAATAAATTATCAACTGCAGATAAATTCAAAGCTTCAATACCTACTCGACCCAAATGTATAGGACGGCTAATTATTTTTTCGTGATTCCGATGTTGGTCCCATGGAGAAAGTTTTTCAGTTTGTTGGTCTACCTCACCTTTCTGAACACCCTGTATATTAATACTTGTATAAAAAATTGTAAAATGCCATTTCTGACACTAATACGCATACCCATGCAGTACCTATCTAAAGCTCGACGTGAAATATTTACTCCCCGTATGATATTCACAGGTATAGTGCAATTCACGCAGCTGGTCCGCGAGATGGAAACCTTGGACGGCGAGGTAGCGCGCCTGCACACTCAGATCAGAAGCCACTACCTGCCCCCCGTGTCTATCAGCTCGACCGTTGACACCTCTCTGTGAACTGGTGAGGACATTCACTATTCAAACATTTAAAAGTTTTTAAATATTACTAATGAGTGTTGCTTAAACACAGTATAAATAAGTAACAGTATTATGTCTTAATAGAAAACGGCCGAAACGACACGCTTCGAAATCGCAGTATATAACAGTACACAACAGTCGAGTTCGCGGCAGTTACGCACGGACGCGGAAGGTTTATCTACCGAGCGGCCGTAGGTAATTATTTCAATGTCACTTTGCAGTCATAATACTGTTACTTTATTATACTGTGCCGTAATGTACGAAGTTAGGCGCACCATTCCTAATCTGGATGATACATTTTAGTTTTTATGACCTTTCGAGTATCCAGCTATATACCTACCTCCCTAAAAAAAAACGAATACAGACAGACTAACTTTCTACTATTGACCTTTGCAACAACTTGACAAATTTTCTCGTTTTCATATTCTATGTGCTTTTGAGTGAGATAAGCTCCTTTATTGATCCAAAGACTCGTTATTTTCTCAAAAATAAGAATATTGTTTTAGAAATTTGAATTATGTTTTAGGTGACTCGGCGATCACCACGCAGCAGGCGCAATGAGTCACATCAAAAGCACATCTGAATTAAGACTATACACATATTATTTACTATAGATTAAAACAAGACTACACACCGTAAATTGTATTATTAGATTAATTATTTATGCATTTATATTTTAAATAAATTCCATTATAATGAAATATTTTTATTTTATTCCAAAATCTTTAATTTTTCTGTGTTAAAATACTTTATTCAGCACAAAAATCTTATTATGACCTCGAACCATAGATAATATCTAACTCAGCTAAGATTAAGGATGGCTGCCCGCATATTCTATAAAGGGAGAGTGCACAACATGCTCAAAATATAATAATAAATAAATTCGAAACAATGTTTTTCATAAAAGAAAACAAAACTGCTTCAAATTAAAAGACACTTGCTGTAATGCCCATGTACTAAAACGGAAAGAAACGCGCGTTGTTAGCTCTCCTCAGGATCATATTTATATTACATCTTTGACTCGACGCGGTTAGATATCGTTATCATTAACCTCACGTAAACTAAGATAATAGGAAATAAACATTTGCTGTAAGTTGCTATAGTCGCTGATAAGGAACACATAAAAGACTAGTAGGCTAAAGTTTTTACACTGCTTTAAACGTACCAAGACGCTATTTGGTGTCGCAGAATGTCAATAAATCGCAGGAAAATATTAAATATGTAGTATACGAAACGGCAATTTAAAATGATTGATTAAGCATAAATAACTTTACGTTTCCAGGTGGTCCAGCCCTAATGAATCTCTTAAAAATCTCAAAACAAACAAAAATGAAGCGAAGACACTTAAAGTATCTTGTATGTGCTTGTGTGTTAGTGTACATATATAATTTCTTTGGTGTTAGTGACTATATACATGCTAAAAGTTTCGAAGACGATTTCGACTATCCTCTTAATGTGAATACTAGAAGTATTGTGAACGATGTGCTGGCCGGCAAGAAGGTGACAGTGACCCCTATTAATTACTACCCCTACAGGTTTCTAACAAACTCAGGAAAATGTTCCACAACACACAAGTTAGATCTGTTCATAGTGGTGAAGTCCGCGATGGATCACTTCGGACACAGAGACGCCATAAGGAAAACATACGGACGAGAAAACGTGCCGGGACGAACTGTCAAAACGTTATTCTTCTTAGGAATAGACGGTAAACCTAAATCAGACCTGCAGAGACAAATAGACAAAGAAATGGCCGAATTCAAGGACATAATACAGATAGACTTCCTCGATAACTACTACAACAACACTATAAAGACGATGATGTCGTTCCGCTGGCTGTACGAGCACTGCTCGACGGCCGACTACTACTTGTTCACCGACGACGACATGTACATATCTGTGAACAACCTGCTCGCCTACATACACGACAGGGAGGCGACGCGCGGGCCTGTCGCGACTCTATCAGCTGCGGCGAAGGACATCACACCCCCAGCGATTACTGCTGAGTCGGAGAGCGACTACTTGTTCACTGGTTATGTCTTCAAGTCAGCTCCGCAACGGTTCCAGACGAGCAAATGGAGGGTATCTCTTGACGAATACCAGTGGGACAAGTGGCCTGCCTACGTCACAGCAGGCGCTTACGTCCTGTCGAACAAAGCTATGAAAGTTATGTATGTAGCCAGCCTCTTCGTCAAACACTTTCGGTTTGACGATATCTACTTGGGCATAGTGGCGAAAAAGGTCGGTATCACACCGAGGCATTGTTCAGATTTCCATTTCTACAAAAAAGAGTTTAGTTACGAAGGTTATTTAAACGTCATAGCGTCTCATGGTTATGGAGACCAGGACGAATTGCTCAGAGTATGGAATGAGATGAATAGTAGGGTGTGAAAGTGCAGGCAAATTAATTTCAAATTTCCTAGTATTCAATGTATGTTCTGTAGTACAAGCCATTGTTAAAAATATACACGAGATATTGCACCTAAATGTGCATCTGTGAACTGTATAAATCTTCTCTTGAATTTCGTTTAACATAAATCCGGTTTGAAGCTTCGCTTCGCGCCAGCTTAGCACTCAGTTCCGAGTAACTTCTGGGCTCAGTGTCTCAGTACATCTAAGTATGCTTTAGAACACTGATAAGTGATAACTCGGTTCGCCTGGAGCGTGGATATAGTGAACTATTGTGGGCAAGTGATTACAAAATGTTTAGCTGTATTTTCCCATCTCTGTTGGACGGAACAATGAGCTTGAATGTCACAGAGCCTAGAAGCGCCTATCCTGATGTGTGTGACCTCTATACAAATCTAATAATTGATGCTTCTAGAACACCTATCTAACAATATACCTTCATGTTACTCTAAATGCTCAAACTCATATCTCTGTAAGAATGCTTGATGTTCGAAGACTGACCACAATCTTGATATTTACTTAATAAGTACTACTATTAAAGTTAAAATTTTTAGTCTCATCTACCTGCTTATAGGTACTCTCAACACTCTTGAGCTTTAATAAAAAGTGTAACAGAAAGGGTCGAATAATACTTAATTAAATTAATGGAAAGTAAGGATCGTAGCAGATGGCGTTCTGTAGTTTCTGCCTACCCCCGTGGCGTGAGTTTATGTATGTGTAGGTATGTGTAAATTTATTTATTCCTACGGTATGCCATAGAAAAAAAAACTGGGCGTATCAAACGCCCTGAAACTAAAACGAGAATTCCACTTACAAATTATTATTTGTTGATCCACAAGGAGTCTTTTTTTAAAGATATGTCAATTATTATTTTGTCAAAGGTGATCATATTCCTTTCTGTTACACCTCGAATTATTCCTAGTATATATTTTTGTTTGTTCCTTAAACAATGTAATTGTAATTTTCTAAGGTAGATATAGATTAGTTTAGGGTAAAGTATTTACCTTGAATGTGCAATTAGATTGATATTATCTAAGTAATTCATAAAATCGCGTTGATCGCATCTCATCTAATCGTAATCTTAACTCGTAACATGATAAGCAAATGAAACCTAATTGCTTTATCTGTATTTGATTAAAAATACGTCATTTGTTTACTATATCTGTACAAGATCCTTTGGCGCGTGGCCAAAATTGGAACTAACGCCGCCATCTTGTTTTTTCAATACTTTTAACAAAAAAAATACAAAATTGTTTACCAACAGCGCCACCCTGTAAACGTCATTCGAGCGCCAAAAGATCCATGAAGCACTGTATGTGTTGTACTTAGTCATATTTATCTTTAAGTTAAGGACCCAGCAATATTCATGCCTCTTTCTGAATGCTTATTTGTTCTGTCATCAATAAGTAAGGGATTGTATAGGAAAGTCATCATTGTTCCACAGAGTGAAAAAGAGATGAAGCTATACATACAGAAACCCGACAACAACCGTTCAGTAGTGGTAATGGCCCACCAGACACAACACCCGTCTGGTCGGAGGACCCTCCCTTGTCAAAAGAGGATGGGGAACTTTGCCCCCAATTCCTCATACCTCTATAGCGCTATCCCTTTCTCTCACTGCAACAATGATGACAGACATTGTACTACCTCTACTGTCAGATCTTAATGATATTATGTTGGTTGATCGTTCATTCAAATATTGACAGCCATAGTTGTAGTTGAAATGTTTATTTAAATAAGATTCTAGAAAACTAGAAACTCAAATCCAATTTTTTTGTATTTAATACAACAACTTCTGTATTTAATACTTTCTTGAATTTAAGAAAATAATTTTAATTTCAAAAACAACATTAGGTACAACAGATTATACATTAATTATCGTCAATAAAGAAGTACAAATAATATTATGTACTCGATTATGTTACGATTTTTACTTACAGTATTAATGCCCGTTTTCACTTACACTTGGCGACACCTAAATGCCTAAATATCATTGCATTGTTGGATTTTCAACCCTCGGCTCAGGGCCGAAAATTGAAAAGCCAACAGCGCAATAATAACGAGTGATTCATTTGGAGGTACTTTTTTCAAAACTAACTATTTTCTTTTTTTACAAATTTTGCGAGTTTTCTTTATATCATAAAAAACGACCATTATTTAAATATATATTTTTTAAATTATTTATTTCAAATGTTGTCCGTAACTGCGGTTAACATGGTCCATTCTGCAGTTCCAATTTTCAATGACGCGTCCGAACGTTTCAAGTGGTATTTGGCGTATAACGCGAGTAATGTTGGCTTCCAGTTGCTCAATCGTACGAGGCTTATCCATATAGACTTTAGACTTAACATAGCCCTAAAGGAAAAAGTCTAGACTTTTTCCAACTCACAGATCCGAAGTTCGAAATTAACTGTTCACCAAAGTGTTCTCACAATAAAGCCACGGTTTCACGGGCTGTGTGGCAAGTAGCGCCGTCTTGTTGATACCAAATGTCCTGGAGATCACGGGCTTCAATTTCAGGCAACAAATAGTCAGTTATCACGGTACAACAACGGTCGGCATTGACAATTACGTTCTGGCCGGTCTCGTTTTTGAAGAAATAAAATAAGAAAAATAAAATTTGTAGGCGCTGCGCCGGCCTAAGTATTTCCATGATAAGCATGATAAAATGTCAAACTATACTGAACAAAAATACCATGACAGATTATCACTACTCACGCTATAACTGGCAAAAGATCCATGGACAAAAAAGTACCTCTAAATGAATCACCCGGTATTTATGCATTACCTACGTTTCTCTTACGTCTGCCTAGTTTTACTGAAACCGGGCTTAAATTAGCTAACGTGAGAGACGTTAGCAAACGAAAACAGTCCTTGGATAGTTTTTTAGAACTAATAGGTAAGCTTTTCCTCTAAAGATAATGCTTTTGGTATCAAAACGGTCACAAATTCTCACGAGTTGATTGCGTGAAATAAAAATAATAGTGTGATATATTTTACGCTCACTTAGAACCTCTAATTTTTCTCAAGAAGACTTATAGAAATAAATCGAATGGAATTTAAACAGTTGTTATTAATTAACTACTAATTAACATAAGCATAACCAACCTATAAAGTTCCCACAGGCCACAGGCCTCTTTGTAAAAGGGAAAGACCCACAATCCACGACGCTGGCCCAGTGCGGATAGGTGGACTACTGAGTAGTTCTCTTGTTGTTGAACAAAGGTGTCTTCGATAGACCCTGAGATATCAGACAAAAATCTAACTTTGATTCGATAAACACTCAATCTTTTAACCAAAGAAAATTTACTTGATTGGCTTTATATTATCAAAATTGAAATGATTAGAGTTTTGCTTATTTTTTTGCGGATTTTTTTGAGTCACTTAGTTTGTATCTTGGGCTTATTTAATAACAAAGTGTCAATGTTAAAATCCTAATTATCAGGGGTGATAAAGACGGCCACTTTATGAATTTTCTATGTTTAATTTGATCAGATTACCAGCCACTGATAATGTTTTGGATGTGGCTTCCTAGCAAACGCGTTCAAGTACAGGCGGCATTCGTGGCGTCATTTACTGACTCAGTATAAGTTAGCTATAAGTTTCCCGAACAGAATAAAAAGTAAAATGGATCCTAAGTCCGAATCTCAACACATACATGGTCATGGTATAAAGTATAGTATGCAATTAGTGAATAAAGGACGGATTTAAAGCGAGGGCCATAGATGAATCACGAGCAAGTGAAGGATTCTAACACTTGAATCACGAGCGTAGCGAGTGATTCAATCATCATGAATCACTCCCTACGGTCGTGATTCAGTCGTTAGAATCCTTCACTTGCTCGTGATTCATCTATGGCCCTCGCTTTAAATCCGTCCTTTATTCACTAATTGCATAATATACTATTATGTTACGCCACTGAAAATGGAATAATAAAAGAAACTTCGCTTGAAATGTTTCATCGGTTTTCAATGTTTTAGAACAATGCAGTTGCAGGCCAAGGGCAGAGCGTATGTATCAACTAATGATTCGGTGGATAACGAGTAAGTTTTTAGGGTTCCGTAGTAAACAAGGAACCCTTATAGTTTCGCCATGTCCGCCTGTCTGTCTGTCCGTCCGTCTGTCTGTCCGCGGCTTAGCTCGGAGACGGTTTGTACTAGAAAGCTGTTATTTGGCATATGTATACATATTAATCACGCCGACAAACGGGTAAAATAAAATCAAGAAAAATATTTTTTTTAGGGTGCCTCACCTACACGTAAAGTGGGGTTTTTTTTTCTCGTCTACCCCATTGTATGGGGTATCGTTAGAAAGGTCGTTCAAAAGTATTGTGAGTTTGTGAAAACCATTTTTGGATTAAGGGATCCGTTTGCCCAAACTCGGCACACCTAGTTCTACTCGTCGAGGAGTTTCAGTAGCAGTCTCATCTTATTAACAAAACGAGCCCAAACTCGGCACACCTAGTTCTACTCGTCGAGGAGTTCCAGTAGCATTCACCGAAATACACCTTCATGTCACTTCATAAAGTCCGGGAGGTAAGGTCTCATCAAAACTAACAAAACGAGCCCAAACTCGGCACACCTAGTTCTACTCGTCGAGGAGTTCCAGTAGCAGTCACCGAAGTACACCTTCAGGTCATTCCAGCAGGTCCGGAGGTAAGGTCTCATCATAACTAATAAAACGAGCCCAAACTCGGCATACCTAGTTCTACTCGTCGAGGAGTTCCAGTAGCAGTCACCGAAGCACACCTTCAGGTCAATCCATCAAGTCCGGAGGTTAGTAAAAATATAAAGAGAAGTACGAAATATTTTTGTAGGTACCAATGTTTTATAAAGAATTATGAAAAAAAAAAAGGACTTCCAAAGTATAAAAATTAGTTCACGTGACTACTATTCCCGCAGCTAACCATAGGTACACTTGTGTATGTGACCCGTGTTAATGTAGTAGTTCGATTCTATGCCTATCCATTTCGCAAACGCGTCCTTAAAGTGTTTTATCTAGACTTAAGTCTCTTTATAGACAAAGATAAGAGTACCAATAGCTAAAACAGAATGTTTTATGTCATCTTATCTATAAAATTACTTCAAGTCGGGTACCTTTAGGCTTTATTAACTAATTGTAGAGCATTTTATGTTAAAACATTCAATATATCTATAAACGTACTTAAAATAAGTGTGCTATAGAACAAATGCTCTAAAAATAACAGCTTGAAAAAAAAAACTCTACTTATATGAATACATTTTCTTTATTGAAACCATCTTTAGAAAGCCCCGATCTAAAGATTAACCATGAATAGACTGTCAATAGACAGATTTATTTTAAACCTCCAAGACTGTGTTACTTGGGTGCTTTTGGTATCAAAACGGTCAGAAATTCTCACAAGTTGATTGCGTGAAATAAAAATAATAGTGTGATATATTTTACGCTGACTTAGAACCTCTCATTTTTCTCAAGAAGACTTATAGAAATAAATAAAATGGAATTTAAACAGTTGTTATTAATTAACTACTAATTAACATAAGCATAACCAGCCTACAAAGTTCTCACAGGCCGCAGGCCTCTTTCTAAGAGGGAAAGACCCACAATCCACGATGCTGGCCCAGTGCGGATAGGTGGACTACTGAGTAGTTCTCTTGTTGTTGAACAAAGGTGTCTTCGATAGACCCCGAGATATCAGACAAAAATCTAACTTAGATTCGATAAACACAACATTCAATCAAGTAAATTTTCTTTGGTTAAAAGACAAAAGAAAATTTACTTGATTGTCTTTATATAATCAAAATTGAAATGATTAGAGTTTTGCTTATTATTTTGCGGATTTTTTGAGTCACTGAGTTTGTATCTTGGGTTTATTTAATAACAAAGTGTAAATGTTAAAATCCTAATTATCAGGGGTGATAAAGACGGCCACTTTATGAATTTTCTATGTTTAATTTGATTAGATTACAAACCACTGATAATTTTCTGGATGTGGCTTCCTAGCAAATGCGTTCAAGTACAGGCGGCATTCGTGGCTGAACGCGTCATGTACTGACACAGTATAAGTTAGCTATAAGTTTCCCGAACAGAATAAAAAGTAAAATGGATCCTAAGTCCGAATCTCAAAACATACAAAAATGAAGCGAAGATACTTAAAGTACCTTGTATGTGCGAGTGTGCTAGTGTACATATATAATTTCCTGGGCGTTAGTGACTATATACATGCTAAAAGTTTCGAAGACGATTTCGACTATCCTCTTAATGTGAATACTAGAAGTATTGTGAACGATGTGTTGGCCGGCAAGAAGGTGACAGTGACCCCTATTAATTACTACCCCTACAGGTTTCTAACAAACTCAGGAAAATGTTCCACGACACACAAGTTAGATCTGTTCATAGTGGTGAAGTCCGCGATGGATCACTTCGGACACAGAGACGCCATAAGGAAAACATACGGACGAGAAAACGTGCCGGGACGAACTGTCAAAACGTTATTCTTCTTAGGAATAGACGGTAAGCCTAAATCAGACCTGCAGAGAGAAATAGACAAAGAAATGGCCGAATTCAAGGACATAATACAGATAGACTTCCTCGATAACTACTACAACAACACCATAAAGACGATGATGTCGTTCCGCTGGCTGTACGAGCACTGCTCGACGGCCGACTACTACTTGTTCACCGACGACGACATGTACATATCTGTGAACAACCTGCTCGCCTACATACACGACAGGGAGGCGACGCGCGGGCCTGTCGCGACTCTATCAGCTGCGGCGAAGGACATCACACCCCCAGCGATTACTGCTGAGTCGGAGAGCGACTACTTGTTCACTGGTTATGTCTTCAAGTCAGCTCCGCAACGGTTCCAGACGAGCAAATGGAGGGTATCCCTTGACGAATACCAGTGGGACAAGTGGCCTGCCTACGTCACAGCAGGCGCTTACGTCCTGTCGAACAAAGCTATGAAAGTTATGTATGTAGCCAGCCTCTTCGTCAAACACTTTCGGTTTGACGATATCTACTTGGGCATAGTGGCGAAAAAGGTCGGTATCACACCGAGGCATTGTTCAGATTTCCATTTCTACAAAAAAGAGTTTACTTACGAAGGTTATTTAAACGTCATAGCGTCTCATGGTTATGGAGACCAGGACAAATTGCTCAGAGTATGGAATGAGATGAATAGTGATGAGTAGTGCGTTAAATGCAGACACATGTATAAATAAAACAAACCAAATATAAACAGTTGTCATTTATTAAAATCATCTTGAATACTAACAATTGTGAATATAGCAATATTGTCGACCCTTGGTCGTCATGCTCGAGAAGTTGGATCCTTGCAATCAACTTCTCTTCTTTTAAAACTGTCTCGTCTTCCATCTCGTTATGTATCATCAATAGATACCTACTGGCAGTAGAATACGTATGTAAATACGAATCTATATTAAAACATATTTAGGTACGTCTTTTTTTTTATTTGTTGTATCTGTACTTTCTGTAGATATTTTCGTTATTGCATCCTATTAAACCCTAATATTTCCCTACCCTGTAAATATGAGGTTGTTGATGTGCCCTAACCCTTGGAGTCATTATAGAAAAGGAAGACTCAAAGATGGCATCGCATCTCGCAGGCTTATCGCTGTGCATTTAGACCATCCATACACTTCCAAGAGTGTAAACACATTAACTGACCGACTCATTGCAAATACCTCAACATACTAAAAGTATGTACCTACATACATACACTATATTCGAAGATACTTAATGTAACATTGCACCTATTTTATAACATTAAATAACTCTAGACATACATGTATTATTTTTATATAATTATTTAAAAATAACAAAACATTTACCTACTTGAGCTAATTTTCGAATCACCATAAAGACTCGTCGTCATGACTGAAAAATACAATATTAATAATAGGCAGTTCAAAATATACTTTTTTTTTCACTAGACTAGGTATGTATAAATTTGACACAGTATATTTTCCCTTTGACCCCCACCCCACAAAACTGTCGAAGCGCGACTCAGCTGTGTTTTCACTGCCAAATATATACGAAAATTATCTACCTTGCAATAAAGTCGAAAATAAATAAACTTTCTCTAGTTTGCGAGACCATCAAATCTGACGAAAGCATGCGGTAAAAACTATTTATTTTCAACTTTATTTCAACCAGTGCAATGTTGATATTTGTTTAACAATGAAAACTGTGCTGCATTTCAACCAGCCCTGATATACGATACAGAAGTTTTAATACAAAATGTCTAGATCCAGTACCAATAAATACTCCTTGTTCCTAGGCCTTGGCTGCAGCGTCTAACTCCTTGAACACGTAGGTGATCTTCATGATGGCCAGCCAGAGATCCTCGTCGCTAATGTCCCGGTGGATAGTAAACCGGAGTGTCTTGCTGTTGAAGTATATCGCTTTCAGTATCACACCCTCATCGTTGGGCGTTTTGCAGTCACCCTGACGAGAGAAATTGTGTTTTTACTTCGTCGTCCTCGTTTTGGTTTTATACCAGAAGCCAGTAACTGTCTCTCGCTAGCCATTTCCATTCAATTGTCAAGGAAGGTCAGTCAATAGTAAAATACCTTGT
Organism: Agrochola circellaris; assembly: GCA_914767755.1. NCBI lineage: Eukaryota > Metazoa > Arthropoda > Insecta > Lepidoptera > Noctuidae > Agrochola > Agrochola circellaris. Next base: position 2,151,411 of record OU611848.1, read on the forward strand.
ACTTTGAGTATTAAATACGCTTGAGAGATATACGACAGAGATATTGAACCATCTGGGACTGATAAAAGTCCTGAAGCTTAAAACTTATTTCTCAGAAAACAAGACGGAAAATCGAACTTCGTACCGACATAAAAAAATAAAAATTTCTACACAATCTAACGCCCTCTTTAGACACCTGTAATCCGTATCCATAGATATTATCTAGTATGCCTAAGGGTAGGTAAGCAGAAATACAAGCACTTTGGTAATTTTATCGAGACCTTGATGTCTTGGTAGTAACTTATTCCCTCATACCTGTGTCTCAGCGAGGCAGACCTGTCCAAGTCTTGCCACCACTTTCTGAGCCGTCACCGAACTGTGTTCTGGTATCCTCACGAGTACTATGTTACTATGCTGACCCTCCACGTCCACCGTGAACGTCTTCAGGAATAGGCCTTCGATCACTGGAACATCACCAAATTTGTGAAATTAAATCGTTAGAAATAGAAAGAAGGTTGGCAGCCCCGGATCTGGGGGGGGGGGGGGCAAACCGGGGCATGTGCCCCGGGTTGCGTTGCAAGGGCCGATATATTCAAGCGACGACCAGCACACCGCAACATTGCAATAAATGAGACGCGCAGCAAATATCTATAATCTTTCTATTTCTTTCTTTTATACAAAAGTTTTGGCGCCCTGTTTGGATTGGCGCATTATCGATCGATAAAATGTGATTAATATGTTGCGGACAATTTTGAATTTCGCGGGCTACCTTAGCACATTCCCTAACCAATAAAGTATTGGCGGGGGGCAGCAGAGGGCAGTGTTTACCCAGTCTTAAAAAAAAAAATTTGATCCGGGGCTGAAGGTTGGGCACTTTCGAGAGCAGCAGTTGGTTGCTGTTCACTTTTGCAGGTACTCCGGAAATCTTCAATTGGTTCGTGGATATAAGCGGAGCTCTCTTAATTGATAGGCACTCCTCGGCAGACTTGTCTTTGAATTAAAAATTTAAAATGTAATAGTATTTTTATTTTATTTAAAACAACTTTTTTATGATCAGAAGTTGGATTTCTTTGATTATACAGCAGGCGATGTACAAACCGGTCCATACACTGTTACAAATCTAATTAACCAACCTTTAGCCATAATATTGGCCCGCTTATGGTCTAGCTTTAGCTTGGGCACCACGTCATCCAGCGCCACGATGGCGGCGGCAGCCAGCACGCCCGCCTGACGCATGCCTCCGCCGAGCAGCTTGCGCATGCGACGAGCTCTGGAAAGAGGACATGACATCATTTGGTGAATAAGGGAACAATATCGACGGCCGGAATTATCAAACGGCAGTTGACATCAAATCTGAGATTGAACTTAAAAAACTGCCACCATCGCATTGGACTTGAGCTAGTTTTGAACTTTTTAGTTGCAGTTGGGTTTTTTGTTTTTTTAATTATTTAAACCTTTTAGTGTCTAGAAAAAGGCTTGAATATACGATTAATAGTCACCTCAATCCATCCAGCCGTTAGGATGCTTCGAGCGCATAGATAATCCCACATCCAAAAATACATATATACACCTGAAAAATAACCCTATCTTTGCTGTCGCGCAGTCGGATGAGAAGATAATGCACTAGAGCGGTATGAACTTACGAAGCTGAGCACGAAATAGTTTATTCACCATGGCAACATTCATACTGCGGTAATTCCCTGTGATAGGCCTCGGCCTTAGTATTTTTTAAGCCTTACTGAAAAACCGTTGAGATGTGCATTCTGCGTTAATAATAATTGTTTCTGCTTTTGTATTCTACATTTCATTTCTGTTTACCTAAATAAGTGCCTAGTTTTTTATCTAGTTTCTTTATTTTTAGCTATCACTAGGTAAAAAAATTAACCATTTATTTACCCATAGGTACTGAAATTAATTTAGTATTATTTTTTACCTAATATCTGTTTGCGTCTCAACTATTGTTAAACTGAATATCACATACCTACTTATTCAGATAAAAAATATAATTATTGGATGATTCTCCCACATTACTTATCACTTTTGTTTTATAAATAGAGTTTTGAATTGAAAGATCTAATCGCAGGTGGTAAACATTATTTAGGTAATTACGTATTATATTTACACACATTTTTACAATTTATCGCTTGCTTAAAGGCTAGCTTAAATGCAATAATTAATAAAATCTCCATTAAAAAAAAAACTCCTGGAATTATACAGGGTGATTGGAAGATGGGTGCAAAGCTTTAAGGTGAAGATAGTATAGACAATTTAGAACCATTTAAGCCATGGTTGTCTTAGACGAAGTCTTAACTATTTTTTTTTTTTTAATAAGGTTTAAAAGACGTATTGTACAATTTTTTTATTTTTTCTGAGCTTTAAATGTCTGTAAAAAAAATGTCTAATGACACAGAAGCCTAAAACATATTTTGCTTGATTGCTTACACATTACTTTAATTAAATAAATAAAAAATGAATTCATTTATCATTCAATTTGGCCATAATTATGCAGTTTACATTAAATTTTGAGAATTTCCGAAAAAAAACTTAAAAATTTGGTTAAAAATATTTGGTAAGACTTTGTCTAAAACAACCATGGCTTAAATGGTTCTAAATTGTCTGTACTATCTTCGCCTTAAAGCTTTGCACCCATCTTCCAATCACCCTGTATTAGTTTTGGGTATATAATCAGGTACCTATTGTTAACGCGATTAATAAAATAATCAAAGTAAGTCTTCTATCGATAGGCAAGTATGCACCTGTGGAGGTCTAGATAATAATTTTTGTGTAGGTAAGCTGTGTTTGATTGTAAGGGTGCGTTTCCACTGAAGCGGAGACGAGCGAAGCTGAGCGGAGACGTGCAATCACAATGGTTGAAATCTTCATCGCGTCTCTCGTCTCGTCTGTGATTGGACGATTCCTGCACGTCTGCGCTCAGCTCCGTACGTCTCCGCTTCAGTGGAAACGCACCCTAATCGTCTTTAAAGTTATAGGCCGCGTCTTTTTGTTCGGTAAACCGGAAAGCGCCCTAAGTCGGTGCGACTACGCGTTCAGGTTCACCGAACAACTATTCAAAATTGTACTAACTGGTCAATAAAATGATAAGAGCCGACGAGCGCCGACCCGACAGGTGCCGACAGTCCCTTGCTGAAGCAGACGGAGATGCTGTCACAATCTCTGACGACTCTGCTGGGTTCCTCATTCAGGAATTCACAGGCGTTGAACAGCCTCGCGCCGTCCATGTGGATGGGCAGGTTGTGGCGCTTACAGATGGCTGATAAGTCGTCCAAGAACTTTAGAGGTAATGCCTGAAATGTAAAGGTTTTGTAGGGGTTGTTATGTAGTTTTGTGGTTGATGAATTGATGAAATGATACCCATATTAGTGTGGAGTTAGATGCTTTTGAAGATGTGCATCTTTATGGCGTCATTATGGGCTGTTACAAAGGAAGATTAAAATTACTTAGGTAGGTACAGGTTCCGCAAGCCTTAACTTTTGTGCCAGCAAATGAACTCCATTAAATTTCGAACTACCCGCAAGCTTCATGTATTCTATTTTGAACAGCACCTACCTAAGTTGGATGCTGTTTCTTGGATAGGGTATGCTTGAGGCACCAAAATAGCGAATAGCTTGCTTCAGGCAAACATAGTTGAACGAAGTGATATCTCGGATAATAGCAGAGCGGCACCCAGGACGGTCGTTAGCGGTCAAAATCGCGATATAATTTCCCTTAATGCAAAGGTCCTGTTGCTGAAGATATTATGAGATTTAAATCAAATAATTAGATTTTAAAATAGGTACTTGTTCAGTTTCAAGATGATATGGCTGGAATGGGGGTCTCTACCGAGATGACGACTAATAGAGAAGTATGGAAGAAAGGGACATGTGCGCCGACCACTAATACATTGGGATAAGGGCAGGAGCAATAAGATGATCAAGATTAATAGGTTATCACAAAAGGTTGAGGCAAATTAGAGACTTGTTTTGCATGCCACTACACTCGGTCTAGATTAGGGACCACGTCTTGCGTGCGAGATTAGGTGTATAGGTTAGGTACCTACATATATGTAAATGCTAGTGTAGTTTTACCCAATTTGTTATAATAGCTAATGCATTGCTAATAAAACATATTGCAGTAATTACTCGTATTTCTAATTATGGAGCAGCCAATCTACTGACGGGAACTGACCTTACCACCACAGACGTTGTGGGTATTCTCCACGGAGACGAGCGAGGTGAGTGGGTCGTGGTCCCTCGGCGCCTTAGCCGAAGGTTTCTGTTACCCCCTCAATCATATTACTAATGGTTTTCTAACATCCAGGATTTATTAGAAAACAGCACAAGGGCAATCAGTCACAAAGTTCCACGGCCTTTAGGTATTTCTGAACAAGTCCGGAGAAAGTTGTCTTAGTGTTGGAACAGGGTTCTTAACCGCGGCTACCGTTTCGTAGACCCTGTGCCACAACTCACAGACCAGATCGACCAGACCTATCAGTATCAGTAGCTGCTGATAAGGTGCAGTCTGAACACCATGTCAAAATCCTGAAGTCTGTAGGTAGTAGCTGTGATCTCCCTAATATCTCACATCATTTAGGTAGATATTGCTTTAATAAACACAACAGACAGGGCCATACGTGTATATGATAGCTTACTGACCTTTCCACCGCAGACATTGTGCGTATTTTCAACTGCTACCAAAGAAGAGACTGGTTCGTGAACATCAGTGCCACGGAACCGGCTCTCCAGCTCAGCCAGGTCGAATGTGCCGTCAGGTTTGTTGGTGAGCGTCGAAAGGAGGACGCCAGCCACGTGTGCAGCACCACCTGGGTAGGCAAACTGTTTTGTTACGTAGGAAAGTGTTACAGTAGGTAGGTAAGGCTAAGATCAACCAAGTCGTAGCATTCAGAACTCAGTCTTAATCTGGTGATCACTGGGGTCTAAAAAATACACTGAATCGCTTCTAGAAAATAAAAGGCCAGCCTGTAGATGGGTAGTACATAGAATACAAGGTGTAATTAAAATAGATGATAAACTCATAAGGGGTCAATGTAACCGTCATTATCAACAATGAAATCGCGAAAAAAAATCTGCTGTTCCCCCATAGTTAAAGTTATTCATAATGTCATCATTATGAACAACTTTTACTATGGAATAACAGTAGATTTTTGTTTTCGCGTCTCATGTAATAGGTGGGGTTTACTCTCTTAATTCCATCAGCGAAGATACGGTAATCTGGGCCCTTCCGAAAGTAGTTGATCCGTCAAAACAAATTAAATTTTTCGGACGGGCTTTTAAATGTCCTGGCCAGATCTTAGAATTCATCATTTCATGAAATGAACATCGACTGGCCAGATCATTGAATACTCAAAGTTTGACGATATTAACAGTTAAATGCATGACTACCTACTTCATGATTCTGGCCACGACAAACCTATCGGAAGCAGGGACAACTGTCAAATCGTGTTGTCATTCATTCTTAGTTCAGGGCTTCGGGCCCCGAATTTATCTTATGTCCGTAGGTAGGTAAGTGATATGGTGTAGTAGCGCCCGTCACTTTGGCGAAAACTATGGATTTCGTGTTTATGGAGTAAACAGTAGGTATCCCCCCCCCCCCTTAAGGGTTTTTCAGTTATTTAAATTAAACCTTGTATATTACTTAGTTCTTATCAGTATGATAGATTACAGCATTATTACATCATTGTTAATTATAGTGTGTCACGATTGGAACAATTTCGATAATTTGATCAATAACATTAGTTACCTACCTTGTTCATATTTGTAGATGTGTGATTGGTTGCCGACGAACGCTTCAGAGCCACGCTTGTTACAATGCACCATTACTGAAACAAATATTGATAAGTTAGAACAAACATTAGTTTTGATTTGACGGCACGGGGTTTGTGCAGTGCATGACTGCTATGCTGCGTATCGCGGGTTCAATTCGGCGCGGCGCGGAACAATGTTCCAGGAGATGAGAAGTGTATGAGAACAATGATAGCCATAAAACCTCAGGACGCAGGTCACCCTTAACAATAGGGCTCACTTAACTGCCCTTGAGCAGTTGCACAGTTCATGTGTTGCGAATAAGAATAGGAAGTATTTGGAAGACCGAAGCCCTCGTACCCAACAGGCGATTTTTTATCGCCCACTGGTTTTTCAACGCAGTGCTTAGAGCACCGAGTGCTGTAAATGCAAACAGTGTGTTTTTTTGACGCGCTGGGATGCACTCTTGGATGCTCAATGCTCGTCTCAACCACAGAGTAAATTCTTTACTCATGTGGCCCAAAATCGCCCAAACACACACCTTAAACAAACCAAGTAGGTAGGTATACAATGTGAAATTTAATTCACTGAAAAAAAAATCTGCTGTTCCATACATTTAATTTGCATAGCTCGTTATAATGTAGGGAACAGCTGATTTTTTTTCTCGATTTCAGGGTGGGCCCCATAGTGAAAATTGTTCATAATGATGAGTACAATGACCCCCTAAGGGGATGCAAACGAATTAAATTTCACATTGTATGTGCGAGGATCTTGAATCATGCGTCATTATGCCAATAAATAACTTAGAAATATTGTTAATACGAAGATTGTTTGGTCGTCAACTGCTATTTGTCACCGTATACCGTAACGGTCAAGCGCGTAAGTTACTCAATTCACAAGATGATTGCGAATGATCGTGGTCATCGCGTCATCCGGTAGTCTACACATGTACATAATCATCTTGTACTGTACATAACCAGGATGTCTCGAGTTTTTTGTTTGAAGTTTTTTTCGTAGAATTAAAAAAAAATGCATATGAACCGGTTATTTAGACATAGGTAGGGTATCGATTCGTGCAGTAGCTGTGGTTATTATTATGGCTACTGCGTAAGAGTCGGGGGTTCGATTATGAAGGGAACAATGAAAACTGCATCTTCTGCCTACGCACTGCCGACACTCGTTCTAGGCACGGGACTGGTATACCTACAATACAATCTTGAACCGTGTGACCTACTAACTTTTAGTTCCTTATCTTAGTAACCTAAGCACTACATTAGTCTACCTCAAAAACAGTTTTTCAAAAGACGTTTTCAACAAACTTTCATAGACTAGTGTAACAAAAACTGCGGAAACAAACAGACGACCCGATCGATCGGTGTTGCTCTGGTATTTGTCCGTTAGCACTGCATACTGCATGCACTAATGGGCAGGTTTAGTGCTCGGGAAATATAGTGCAACAAGAAGACCCTGTTCAAATTAGACCGTAATATTATGTAGGTTTAGAGTAGATACTTGTTTGTATCCATGTCCTAACTCCTACGTGGTGTGCGGTTGGTGTTTAATTAATTATGTCACATAATCCGTCAAGGGTAGCCATAATTGTAATTGTTGCAGTCATGCTAATTAAGTGTCATTCACTCGCACAAAGGACAAGCTCAACAAGGCGATCGCAGTCGGTCTCGGTACGATGTTAGTCGAAAATAACTATCGTTTTATTTATTACTTTGTTTGTTTTTGTTGTTAATAAATACTACTAACATAGTTTGTAAGTAAATTGTTACTAACGATATGAGTCCATGTTACTTGAGAATAAATTTTATTATAATTTTTTGGTCTTTGACATTTCTCGGGACCCTGGGGTCCCGGATCTTTGGAAGGCGTTCGAGGAGCCTAAGCCAACTCGCAGAGGCCCGATAGGCGTTTTAATTAAATGATATTATTTTAACACGTTCAGTGCCGGGAGCCCTCGCGGAGGGCTCATTTTAAAAGTAGGTTTTTCTTAGCGAATTATAAACTGTGAAAATAAAATATGATGTACCTATATTTTAACAAGATTTATTTGTATATGTGTTTAAAAAATCCAAGCATTTTAAAATCCAAAAATTCAAGATTTATTTTTCAGAAATTGGGCTTGATAGATAATGCGTGATTTTCAATTTTTTATGGTTAGACATAACTTTACTTTATTTCACTAAGTATGTAATATAAATATAATGTAAAATATTAATATATCAAGTTATTAAGAAAATGCTCTAATTTCACATATATTTTGTCCAAATCATTAACACTACTCGTTTAGACGTGATCTTCAGTACTTATAAAATCATTAAACTCGGTTATCGTCGCCTTAATTCATGACGTGGCGACCATGTAGATTTGTGTCTGAAATGGTCTTTTATTAAACAAGAAGTAGCACACAGATTTGAGTGGACCTGTCCCGTGTAAGTAATTACTGGAGCCTTATCTACCTATTTTACTTTCCCACTATAATACCTACCTATAACGATAATGCCTGATTTTTATTGAGATCGTAACAACCGATACTACACACGGTTGTCATGTAATAAACACAGGTCGATGTCTTGTTTTAAAAATCCGGTTATAACATAGATATTATTAATTATGGGTAAGTATACATAATGCTCCAAAATACCAGTTTGAAGGTCATTCCCGTGAGCAGAACATTGACTATGTTATTGATCTCGGAAATGACTAAAAATAAAGTAACAAAATTAGGAATTGAAGTCAGTTTTTTGTTGTAATTTGTTCAATGGAGTGATACGGGTTTTTTTGTCAATAAGTAGAGTATAGTTACGGTCAGCAATAAAAGACGAAATACCTACCTATTTTTCATTTTTATTGTACGTTGTTCAATTCAGATAATATACGAACTCTTTGCTTCTTCTTCGTCCTCTCGATGGCACGACAGTGAAGTATTACTTACAAATTTTTAGTTCAATAAAGCTTTGCCTATTAATAGATGTACTACTTAGTTATTTAAAACTAGAACTAACTATGGCTTTGCCACAGTCGGTGGCAGTGCAGAGGTCGCTGTGGCTGCATTTTGCAACTCTTTGCTATTAAGTAGATACTTAGGGACTTAGGTAAATGAATTGCTGAAAAGTACCAAGAGCGTCGAATAATTTTGGGTCTATCCATTTAAATATAAAAGTACCAGTGCTATTAGTATCTAGTTGCTGGCCGTACAAAAACTATTAGGAAATTTAATGTGTCTTTTCGGCTTTCTGCATAAATACAACGATTTACATAAAATAAGGAAAATATTGTCTGACAAGTATCGGCCGGCAAACAACATAGGTATCTAAGTAGGTAAGTGTGTTTGGTCAGGAAATACGACCATAACTTCGATATGAATCGCCTATTGTCATGAAACTTTCAGCAACCACCATGGTGAACTGTGAAGTAACTCGATGCCTACGTTCGACGAACACGTCGATAGTCATAGAGGGGGTTCGACACCTACAGTTTTTGACTGACTCAGGGATAACTTCGCTCTTTTCATCTAACAACATAGTTTTAAGTTATGTGTTTTTATGGGGTCTATGCTCTGATTTTTGTATAGCGCATACATACCTAATCAGCCTATAATGTTCCTAATTCTGGGACACAGGCCTCCTATCGGTAAGAGGGAGTGGGCCGTAAGCCACCACGCGGGCCCAGTGCGGTTTGGTAGATGTCACATGTCTTCGAATTTTTAGTTCTAGGACATGACGGTTTCCTCAAGATGTTTTCTTCACCGTTTTGAGACTGGCCGTTACCACTGGGCCACCACTGCACTCGAAAAATCACAAAATCACAAGGGTTGAAGATTTTACCAAGATGCACAGCATTCGGTTTTAGGCCACTTACGCCTAGAAATGCTGCTCTTTGCTATTTGCACAAAAAAACCTACCTAAATAAAAAACTTCCCTGAAATATTATGCAATAGGTAGGTACATACCTACTTTGTTTTTTTTTTTGCAATTTTATTTAAGTAGGTACCTATTTGTTTGAATTTTGAAAAGTAGACGTTCTTCCCTTTTTTTTCTTTTAAAAATAATTTCAAGAAGTTTTAGAAAAAAAAGTGAAAAAGAAACCAACCGAACCTGCAGTGTGAATTAGGTTTACACGCTATGCATTGCGGGAGTCGGGAGTCGAAAAATAATTATTTTTGTAGCAGTGAAATAATTCCAAATTTAAATAGAGAGGTGACATAATTAATTAATTGGGCTAAAGAAATGATCATTCAGCCTCAAAGCCCATCACTACCATAAGTATGAAAAACCCACTCACTTGCTATGAGATTGGCCATGGTGCCAGAAGGCACGAACAAGGCCGACTGCTTTCCCAGCATAGCTGCTAACTTGCTTTCCAGAGCATTCACCGTGGGGTCTTCTCCGTAAACGTCGTCTCCCAAGGCTGAATTAACCATGGCATGTTTCATAGCCTCAGTGGGCTTTGTCACAGTATCTGATCGCAAATCTACTATATAAGCCATAGTTATAAACTAAAAAATATATATGTAAGTAATTAATATTAGCTGCAAAGTAACCTAACAAGTTACCACCTAGTCTGCCTGAACGCCGGCAGTCGAATGTCGATTTGTCGAATAACAACGTGAAGTCGTGAACGTCGTCGCTTCTCGTTGGGAAACATTTTAGATAAAAATTGAATCATTCTTGTTTCTTTTATCTCCTCATATTATCATGTGCGTTTCGATGGCGCGGCCACGGCGATATAAAAAAAAAAAAACTATGCCAAGATTTTGTAAAAAATTGTAAAAGTTGATTCCCAAAACCATAAATTTGTCAAAGTTATGGTTAAAAAGATATAAGGGTTTGAACGTGGCCGCGCCATTGAAACGCGGAGAACCGCGAGGCCATGGAGATCTTTAAAACTAAGCGTTGCAGAGATGTGAAATTTTGGTAAACAATAGTTTGAATTTGTAAAAAAATTGTAAAAATAAAGAAAAAAATCCTAGGCTTATATTTTAGGAGCTGTAAGACTAAAACCCCATGGCCGCGCCATTGAAACGGTGAAAAACACGTTATCGCCGATATCTCGCTGAAAAAGCATCGTAGAGGTCTGAATTTTTTTGTAAAACCTAGATTTGAATTTGTCAATATTTGTAAAAATTCACAAAAAACTCCTACGTTTATAGTTCAGGAGGTGTGAGCCTAAAACCCCATGGCCGCGCCATTGAAACGGTGAAAAACACGCTATCGCCGATATCTCGCTGAAAAAGCATCGTAGAGGTCTGATTTTTTTTGTAAAACCTAGATTTGAATTTGTCAATATTTTTAAAAATAAACAAACCAATCCTACGTTTATAGTTCAGGAGCTGTAAGCCTAAAATCCCATGGCCGCGCCTTTGAAACGGTGAAAAACACGTAATCGCCGATATCTCGCTGAAAAATCATCGCAGATGTCTGAAGTGTTTTGTAAAGCCTAGATTTGAATTCGTATTTTTTTTTAGTACTCAAACAAATCATAGTTTTATATTTCAGTAGCTGTAGTACGGTATCGTGTAGAAATAGGTCGTGATTATCCATCGAAGAAAGTAAGTATCAGCATGATCTTTTTTGTAAACAACACCTATTAATATGTAGAACTACTGATAACAGGCAAAAAATTTTTTTTTCATATTATTAAACCTTCAATAAGTTTTGAATGTTTCGATAGGGTGACCATGGCTTATTGTTCTTAGAAAACTTTCCACCTAAATTAAATTAAAATGAAACGATAAGTTACAAAAACATATGTTTATTTATTTAAATATCACATATTATTAAGTTATCCCTCCATTGCATGGTAGCTAGCGTACCTGTGCGAGAACCATAACAGATAAGTTTGCACAACATTCGGAATTCCTGTAAGATAGTATTCTTTTATAAATAATTGTATACTTAAGCCCATACCTTATGTCTAAGACTAAATAACCCCTTGTAAACAATATCGTAGGTACAGTAGGCGTCACACCAAGTTACCCATTTTTGTTTGATACACGCACAAGCAAATAAATCCACGGATTTATAAAAATATTAGCAGAATCGTTTCGCAGTCAGGTTATTCGCCGTCGCGATCCGTTTTTATTATCGTCATGACAAATCATTCTGGAATGATGTGCTAAGCAAGCTTGTATAATCAATGACACTTGTAATGACCAATCAGACCTACAACCGGGGGAACATATTCCACAGCACCTAACAGTCTATTTTTTTTTTGCTTTATTTCGATGTAATGAGAACGAATGTTGTGCAAACTTATCTGTTATGGTGCTCGCACAGGTACGCTAGCTACCAAGCAATGGAGGGATAATGAAATAATATGTGATATTTAAAGAAATAAACCATATGTTTTTGTAACTTATCGTTTCATTTTAATTTAGGTGGAAAGTTTTCTAAAAACAATAAGCCATGATCACCCTATCGAAACGTTCAAAACTTATTGAAGGTATAATTATAAAAATTTAAAATATTTTTTTTTCCCTATTATCGGTAGTTCTACACATTAATAGGTGTTGTTTAGAAAAAAAATCGTGCTAATACTTACTTTCTTCGATGGATAATCACGACCTATTTCTACGCGATACCTTACTACAGCTCCTGAAATAGAAAACTAGGATTTGTATGAGTATAAAAAAAAAAATACAAATTCAAATCTAGGTTTACAATAAACTTCAGACATTTGCGATGATTTTTCAGCGAGATATCGGCGATAACGTATTTTTCACCGTTTCGATGGCGCGGCCATGGGGTTTTAGGCTTACACTCCTGAACTATAAACGTAGGACTTTTTTGTGTATTTTAACAAATATTGACAAATTCAAATCTAGGTTTTACAAAAAACTTCAGACCTCTGCGATGCTTTTTCAGCGAGATATCGGCGATAACGTGTCTTTCACCATTTCAATGGCGCGGCCATGGGGTTTTAGTCTTACAGCTCCTAAAATATAAGCCTAGGATTTTTTTCTTTATTTTTACAATTTTTTTACAAATTCAAACTGTTGTTTACCAAAATTTCAGATCTCTGCAACACTTAGTTTTAAAGATCTCCATGGCCGCGCGGTTCTCCGCGTTTCAATGGCGCGGCCACGTTCAAACCCTTATAACTTTTTAACCATAACTTTGACAAATTTATGGTTTTGGGAATCAACTTTTACAAATTTTTACAAAATCTTGGCATAGTTTTGTTTTTTAATATCGCCGTGGCCGCGCCATCGAAACGCACATCATATTATCAATGTGCTCGCCTTGAACTGAGATAGCTCTTCGAATCAAAGGAGCCAATAAAATACTCCATTGTAGTTTGTTTTTATTGTGCGTATTTTTTATTCGTTTATTAACTAATGGATGGTTGCATTGCATAACTTTACAATTTGCATTATCACACCAGTTGTATCTTACTTTCAATTTAAATCTTATCACATCACAGATTAGAACCTTTTTTGCATAAAATATTTCCTATCTTGACATGGCATTCAATTTCTTGATGTTGGTACTTCAAGTAACTGAAGTAACGTTCGGATATTTTGAGACTACTACCGCCATTTTAAACACGCTGCAAGCTGGGTCAGTTAGCTTCAATAATACGTATTTATTCCACTGCATTATGTTGATGATGTTATTATTAGTGCCTGTCACTGTTGCTTATAGCAAGTACTGGTAAACGAATTTGTCTGGGGTATGTAGTAGCTACGCCCGAGCGATGGCGTGAGCGGTTGCAACAACCGTAATATTCGCGTAAGCGCTGTGTTGTCGAAGGCGTCCTACCGCACTTCGAAGTCTTGTTGAAAAGAGGGAGCGCATCTCTTATAGGCTCACTCAGATGCCGATCGGGCACTGTTGCTTCGGTGAGTACCTGTACAAGATTAGGCGAGAGAGACCACGGCAAATTGCCACCATTGCGGAGGCGGTTTAGATTCTGCACAGCACACGCTCGAGGAGTGCCGTGCGTGGAAAGATGGGTCATGGTCTTCAGGATCGGGCGAGATTTGTCTTTGCAAGCAGTAGTTGGCATAGCATAGACGACATGCTGGCGGAGTCGGAGAACTGGAGGAAAGTGACCTCCTTCTGTGAGACCGTGATGGTTCAGAACGAGGCTGCCGAGTGGGATCGTGAGAGTCTTGAGCTTTGTCCGCCCACTGAGTGACCTCAGGGAACACGGCGCACAGTGGTTACGTGCTTCTTCTTCTTTTCGTGTGGTTAGTGACTAAACTGGTGTCAGAGTTTTAAAACCGCTCATGGGCCTCTGACTTGGATTTGGAGAAATATTTCTTAGGCATGCCGGTTTCCTCACGATGTTTTCCTTCACCGTTTTTAAAGCAAGTGATAATTATACAATACGTACCATCGAAGAAGTTCATATCTAACCACCGTAAGGACTATTGTTGCTTGCAGCGCTCGGCGGCTATTAGCACCGGGCCAGGTAACAGATGTGGTCATCGTGTTCACGGGATTTTGTTTTGAAACAGGTTAGATATGAACTTCTTTGATGGTACATGGATCCGAAATTTCAGTTTCTGAGGCCTTGGTTTCGAGGTCGAAACCTATGACTTGGCAGTCCGACAGTCATACCCCTAGGCTATCACTGCTATAACGTGCTGCCTTGCGCACTTAGGTTTCGGGGAGACCCCTTTACAGTCTCCATAAAGATGTGCCCTACGTTGCACAGAGGGGATTTCGGATCGGTCTTTTGAGAGGTAACGGTGCCTCTTCCACGTGCAGATGGTAACCACCGGGTGGTTTTAGTGAGGTGAAAATGTCACACTCCCCCCGGCCTTTTCCTCAAAGCCCGGGTGCAGTTACACGGAGCGAAAAAATAAAGGTAACAACTGAACAGTGAACCTACATTAGTATTTTATGAGAAAAGATTTATAGTTTTGTATGTTTCTATTTTTGTTTGTAATGAATAAACTCAAAAACTACTAGACCGATTTAGAAAATTCTTTCACCAGTAGAATGCTTTATTAACATTGAGTAACATAAGCTAATTTATAAAGATTTATCGCGTGCGAAAAATCTTTACAAAAAAAAACCTCCCGAACTGAACGTGAAAAATTGTATTAATTTCAGATGTCGGTGGCAAAAACCGAAAATACACAAGCATAGACACCGACTTCCGAAATAGTATTTAGTTATTTTTGACTTTTTTTGGGAGTCGGTTGTTTTTTTGCCAAAAAGTTTTTTAACCTCTGTTCCACTAGGCCCTTTCTTTTATAGTTCCATTCCCGTTGAGCCGCGATTTTGAGCAAAAGTGCAATAATACTAGGTAACAATATACTCTTCGTTTGTGTATCCGAAATGTGACAATAATTTTAATAAGTTTTGTTTTTGTGAACGCATCCATATTTTGTTCTCCATTACATTTTTTTTTGACAGCGCACATTAGTTATCCTCATTGGCTAATGAATTTACATTTTGTTTCTAACTTATCCAACCGCCAATCAAAACGGAATAGACTTAACGGTCATCATAAGTTTTGTGTAATCAAAATCAAACTTTGACGACAAGAAAGAAGTGTCGGCGACAAGTCGTTAACTTATTTTAGTTGTTTTTCAATTACAAAAGTGTATTTTACTCAGCTAATTACGGTGTGAATATGTTTAACGCATATCCATCAATCGGATAATATAAAGTTCAACTTTCTATTTAAGTAAAACATCGAAAATCGTGTTCTTATTTCGGCTAAAATCAACGTGAATCGGGCGTCGACCGGTTCATCCCTCCTACCCGTAACCGTCGCCGCCTGTGCTGTCAGTCGCGCTATCGTCATTTTATACGTATCAGCGCCGTGCGCGGTCACGGTAAACGCGAGGCAAGAGAGCAACGCCGTGTGTATAGCAATAAGCAGGAACGTGTGTTGTGGTGTGCCGGTCTTAGTGACCGATTAATGTGGTATCTAGTGTCGGTGTTGAGCTGTCGTACGGGCCGCGCGGCGTGATCAGGCGGCGCGATGGTGGACATGGATAGGAATGACCCGGAGCTCCGGTACTTGTCGGTCGATAGGAACAGCTTCAATGACCCGGCCACTCAGGCAGAATGGACGCAGAAGAGGTTGGTGTGGGTGCCCCACGAGTCGCAGGGCTTCGTGGCGGCTGGGATCAAGGGCGAACAACGCGGTGATGAGTTGGAGGTAGAGATAGCAGAGTCAGGGAAGCGTATCCTGGTTAACAAAGATGATATTCAGAAGATGAACCCTCCCAAGTTTGACAAAGTTGAGGACATGGCAGAGCTGACCTGTTTGAATGAAGCGTCTGTATTGCACAACATCAAGGACAGATACTACTCTGGATTGATTTATGTGAGTACACAAATTTTACTACATCTCCTAAGTTACCTACAGTTATAACAATATATACAACTCAAAAGAAAAACTTACTGAAAACATTCATTTTATTATCTGTTTCACCAAATTTAGGATGCTTATCTTCACACTCCTATTTATCAATGTAAACCCAATTAAGGTTAAACGCTGACTAAGAGTTCATTATTCTTGCCAAAAATATGCACTTTTAAATTTTCTTAGTTACAACTAAGTTAAGGATGAGTTAAGTTTAACAAAACTTTACAAGTATGTTTCAAAAAGTTAGAGATAAAACCCGGAAATAGAATTTAACATAGTAATAACTATCTGCTAGCCACGGCTTCACCTGCGTGAACCCAAAAAATAAAAGTTTAAAAAGAAAAGTAGCCTAAGTTACTCCTTCAAAATCAGTTCAGGCGTTACGAAGATTTGATTGTTTTTTTTGTTATAAGTGCTGTATATATGCGTTCCCACCTATGAAATTAGCGTTTTTTTCTCACAAATAGAGAACTTTATCACTTCTATGATTTAAAATGTTCATCAATTGCTTGGTATTATATCAAATAATGACCATCATAGACAACTACCAATAGTAAAAAAAACCTTATTACTTATAGTTTTCTAAACATAAAAAATACCTTAAAAATGACTCCTTATTTTGTTAGCAGAAATGACCACTATTTGTTTTAACTTAGCCAAAACTTATTTTTGTTGCTTAATGTAAGTGGTATATTCTGTTATCTTAGTTTTCAAACATTAGTGTTCATGGTTGTTATATAAATTAAGAAAATGTTAGTATGAAAAATTCTTTAAAATTCTCCATACAAAACGCTGATTTCATAGGTGGGGACCTAATACTTTAATATTTTGAATTTTTTTAATTTTTATTATGTATTTGTTATAAGTACCATTTAAATGAAGCTGTTTTTTTTAAATTACCAACAGACACTTCAATTTTATTTATTTGTATGGATACCATCTCAAATGCATTTGTCCCAGGTTGTAGGCAGCGGTGTTACCATATAAAGTACTCCTATATTTCACCAATCTAAACTAATATTAATAACTAGCTGCACCCCACTGTTTCACCTGCATAAGTCTCGATCCTGTGGGAATATTGGGATAAAAACTATTGTATGTCCTAACCCAGGTCATGGTCTATCCATGTGCCAAATTTCATCCAAATCCGTTCAGCTGTATAGCATGAACACATAACAAACAAACAAAAAATCAAACCATTTCTCTTTATAATATTCGTTTAGATACATAAATCTCTGGAAGTTCTGATCCAATTTGGAAACTTCTTTGTCTGGCAGAAAACTACGCTATTGCCAAGTGTTATAGATAGGGAATGTTTTATAGTATAGTTACCAGGCGGTTGAAGTCACTGGTGGAAGCTAGTTATATTACAAGTCGGTCATTGCCAGCACACAAGCTACTTTTTACTACTCTTAGTAAAAATATTTATCTAACTACGCAAATAAATGACACACCGCTTCTTTTACTTGGGTGTAAGAGCCACGCCTGACTAACTAGCACCATGACAGTTAGTTATCTACCTTCCAGTTACTCCACACACCATTAAACATATAATTACATACCAAATAATAAATCCTAATGAATCTGTTTTACCAATAACCATATTTCAAGCATGTATGAAGGTTAACATGAATCATTCTTACATAAACATGAAGTCATACCTTGAACAAACCTTTTTGGTAACACTGTTGATGAGTTTGTAATGTTTAAAATATTTTTCAATTATTACTTTACCTGTTATATTATTTTGTCTGTATTTTGTACAGTAACCTATTGATAGAAACGATTATATTTAAAAAAAACTAGATTGAAAGCATTTAGTCCTAAGATAACTAATTATTGCAGGATTTGCTTTTTTACCAGATACACTGTTACATTTCTGAGTACAATAATAAAAGCTGTTTTTTATATTCAAATAGTTTTGGGTTCAATTGTAAGCTAAATAAAAGCTGGTAAAGATAGTAATTTTTTTTTTTCTACATAATGGAGATCATGGTTTCTTTCACCAGTACAAAGTTTTTAAAGGAACCATGATCTCATTTAGGTATTTATACACAGTTAAGATTTTCAGCCAGAAGTCCACTCTAAAAAATTCAGCCTCTAATAATTACTTAATAACAGCAGTTTATTTTTAAATTCACGACACCATATGTTAAAATGATGAAGATTAATATTCATTTTATTTATATATTTTTTTCCTGACTTTATTAAAAAACAAAACTTAGGTTTTACTCTTAATTTTCCTTGATTTGTGATTGCTATACTTAGCCAGTTATTTCAGGACACCTTTATTAAAACAAACAAAGGATAAATTCCATTAAAATATCCATGATTCCAGTAAGGACAATGACATCACCGTCATTACCTTACCTTATTTGTCACTGATAACACAGAAATAGATTGTTATTATCAGTTTGTACTCTTTATTTATGATATCATTTTAGTTTGATTAAGAATATAAATAGTGAGTCATTGATATAAAAATTGGCCATTACTTTATATGTAATGTGCATTAGTCATAATTGTTAAAGAGAATTTTATTGATATTATATTTTATTTTATCTGTTGTCAGTGCACTAAGTATACACACACTTGACACTAATATAAGATAGGTAATGTGATTTCCTGCCACTTGAAAAACTGGAAAACCTGTAACATAATGAGTTTATACATAAAATAAGTGTATCTACTTACTTGACTTCACTTTCCTGTAACCAGAAATATGTAACATATTTCCAGTTACAGGAAAGTGAAGCTACCTATTAAGTAACATAAGGTTTTAATTAATATACCACACATACCATTCTTTACAGCTCACATAATTTTTACCACATAAAATTCTATTACCTACATGAAAAAACTCCATCATTTGATTGACAAGCGGTAAAGTACAGACATATGGTCACCATTCTCTACAACATAGTGTAGCCGACCATATGGTCCATTATAAAATTATCCATCGCTATTCATGAAAGCATGAAGCTTATGACACATAATAGTTCTCCTAATATGTTCAGGTCACACAAACAGGCCTTAATAGTACATGTTACCAATTTACAAATTCTTATATGGCTGTCAGCACTGATTACCCTTTATGTTGCCATGCTTGATATTTGAGCCAATAATTAAATAATTTTTAAGTTTTGTCATAATTGTTCTAGAGGATGAATATGCTTGCCTTGGCCCTCTTATTGTATTGCGTTAAATTATTGAATTTCTTTGATTTTTTATAAGGTTGTATTTAATTACTTAACCTTAACGTTTATTTTTATTTTATCATGCACAGCTTTTTTATCTGTTTACTTTTTTTAAACACAACAACTTTATCTTTCTTCTTTCAAGCTTTTTCACATTGTTTGGATACAGCTTAGCCTTAATACTATGTGCTACCTTAAGGTGACGATAACCGACTTTTGATGACTTTATACTGTCGATCACGTCTAAACGAGTAGTGTTAATGATTTGGAAAAAATATATATTAAATAAGAGCATTTTCTTAATAACTTAATATACGAATATTTTAGATTAAGTTTATGTTACATCTAAGTGCAATTAATTTGTAAAGTTATGTCTAACGCGGATAAAAACTGAGAATCACGAAAATCTATAAAGCGTATTTTTTATGATAATTTAATTATTGATCTTTTAGTATACGTGTTTTATTAAAATACCTTTTGTTTTATGTATAATAAATTAATAATGCGTCTAATTTGGGACAGCGCTCCTGGATGGGCGAGTCCTATTACTGGTTGGACGTACGACGCGTTGCGTGAGCTCAGTACAGAATACGCAAGCACTCAAGGTCACTGGCGTAACGTGTACGAAAACGTTTAGTAATTTGAGAACTCATTCTTTCCCGCATATATCCGCCATATGTCACATATGAATTAATTAGTCTCATTCATAGTAAAACTTAAGTAACCTAAAGATTCTTTACTTTATCATTCTGTGACTGTACATCACATAAAAAAAACCTCTGTCAGTGAATATCAGACAAACTAACTTCACATTTCATTAAAGGTCCACAAGTCATGTCTCCGTGTCGTAATAGTTTGCACATATGCTTACAATATTTTATTGTCCTCCATATTTAGCTGTCACGTCCACAGCTATCTGATAACAGCTTACTTTTTACAGCTCGCGCCCGGTTCTTGGATGACCTCTTTGCATAAATGGTGTAATTAAATATCATATTGCACAAGCTTTTTTGCAATAACCTAAAAAAACGTTTTGCAGTTCACAAATTAATTTTATTTTCTTGACACGTCGCCGTCACGTGCCCAATTAGTTTAAATGCAGAATATTATTTCCTTCATTCGTTGGTAAATTATATAAATGATCGGAAAGCTAGTATACTAATTATAATTAAATTACAATTTTTACTTGTCCAAGCGAATTTTTGAGTTTAGACTAGTCGATAAAAAAAATGTGAGGAGGATACCGCTCCAAGAAATGCCTCTCCAACTTTAAAACACGTGCTACATCTCCAAGGTTGTATAAAGATGGCTAAACAACAAACGCTCAAAACTACGGTTGCACTGTGGATCGAAAAAAATTGGAGCTTAAATTTTAAAGTGTCGGTATTTTGCTTGAAATGGCTTCTAATAGCCAATATTATGCATAAATATATCATAGGATACAATCTGGTAGGCAAATTGGCAACTTATATTTTTTTGCAAAAAAGATGTATGGAGCTAATGCTTATATCTCCGGAACGGAGAGAATAACCGTTATATCCTTGCACACGATGATGTAACTATTTATTTATGATTTTTTTACATACTTCATATAAAGAGATTTACTGCCTTTAAAAAAAAAATGCGGCCAAGGGCGTGTCGGACCACGCACAATGAAGAGTTCCGTAGTTGGGATGAATTTATCCCAAGAACAAACTTAACATTGTAGTTGAAAAACATTTTCTCCCAAACGGAATGTATGGGAGATCGTGTTTTTCAAACTGCAAATTTAAGTTGGTCTATTATTACTCGTTAACCTGTAAAGCCTACTTTGTTGTGATAGTTTTCCTTTTAACTTCGTTATATACTACTGCTGTGATTTTTTTCACAAATCCAAGTACAACCATTTAACTGGAAGGGGGGACGGACGACACTTGATTCTAAGAAAAATTACCACTTTAAAGCTTAATATTTTGCAAACGAAAACCTGAATTGAAAAATGATTTTCACACAACCACAATATTTTCGAACGACCTTTCCAACGACACCCCACACCATGGGATAGACGAGAAAAAAAAACATCCCTACTTTACGTGTAGGGGAGGTACCCAAAAAAATATATCTGTCTTGATTTTATTTTACCACTTTTCGGCGTGATTAATATAATACCCATGCCAAATTACAGCTTACAGCTTTCTAGTACTAACCGTCTCTGAGCTAAGACGCGTACAGACAGACAGACAGACGGACATCGCGATACTGTAAGGGTTCGTTGTTTACTACGGAACCTTAAAAACAGCACTTTATTGGAAAAAACATATAAGTTGCCAATTTGCCTAACAGATTGTATCCTATGATATATTTATTCATAATTGGCTATTAAGCTTCGTGCAGACCAGCGCGACGCGACACCGGTTATTTCACCGTCAAGATTTCTTAGAAACTGTATTGTTCGTGTCGCGGCACGGCGTCGCGTCGCGCTGGTCTGAACGAGCTTTTAGAAGCCATTTCAAACAAAAACCCGACACTTTAAAATTTAAGCTCCAATGTCTTCGAGAGCCTTTTTTCGTTCCACAGTGAACCGAGGGAAAAGACCCCAGATTGAACATTAGTTACATTCAATTTCGGGGTCCTTTCCTTCGCAGCTGCAAGGTAAAAGTTAACTGTATTCTCTACCCAAGATTCTAATCCCTACACGACTGGCCGAGGGAGGAGAATATCGCATCAAAAAAAGCCTCTTCAACTTAAAACCACGATCAACATCTTCAAATTTAAATCAAAATCGCTAAACAACAAACGCCCAAAACTAACGCCAAAAGTAAAAATGGCTTCCACGTCCGCATTTTTTACCTGACAATAAACTCATTATTCCTAATCTTAAGTACCATTCTGCATGCAACCATAAGTGTCATCAATTAAAGCCGTGTTTGCGATATTAATGGGGCGTGAAATCCTTCGATTTACATAACAAAGGTGCCACTATTCATTGTCAGATGGTGACCGTCAACGATTGTCCGGACGGCTGCTAGTGACATGGCATGTACCATGCTGTCTTATGCCTGAAGGCTAGATTACAAAGTTCTGGCATTGTCTGATGGTTATTATCAGTTTTCTAGGAGTAATCGACTTTCGTCGGTAGATTTGACCGTTGAATTTCGAGTTCTTTGGGACGCCAAGGAAATTTCCGATACAAGAGTCCTGGGTATTCCAATACGTTTCGAAATTATATTGTTTTTATGCTACAGTAATAAACCTCTTGTTCTAACTAATCAGCTGTGCTATAAAAAAATAAACTGTAAATTGCAACGAATCTTGGTTTCTGGCGAGGAATCAAAAACGGGCCTGATTATGATTCCAATGGTCTACAAAGTTAAGAAAAGAGTCCTGTTTGTTCCAGAATGAGACCCTTGTCACGTATTGTATTCAGATGTCGTTACATTCTATTTCTTCTCTAGAGCTGGCACTAGCTATAATGTCGTTGCCGTGGTAAAAAAAAATGTTCCTAGTCAGCAAACTTGGTAGCGGGCCTGAGCCAGGTTTCCCAAAAACTTGTCAAAACTCTAAGTAATGCTTCTTGACAAGTTATTTAGCTGATCGCCTACGGGGCCATTCTAAACCGATTCCTTTTATTAATAGTCACGATTTGCGTGGGATGATTAACGGTAAATTATGATTAGTTCCGAAATACTTGCATAAGTAATACCTTCGCCGTTGGGCCTTGAAGTTGGTTTGCCTTATCATTCCTGAGAGTGTCCTTACTGATAATTTGCGATATACTAAGTTGCCACTTTTATGCAGTTCCCCGAATTTGTTCTTCAATTTCTTCGATTTGCTGAAATTCTCGCATGAGGTCACTCACAGTTTCGTCATGCAAATTTGCTCAAAACCATGGTGGTCGCAATGGAGCGATTACTTCCTATTGTGACTCACATTTTTAACAATGGTGGTCTCTGGGCCACGTTATTGCTTTTATTTTTCTTTCCTCTTAAGACGTTTATGAGTTTAATACCGTTTTTTATAGAACTTAATGAGTGAGCTCAGTATGAAGGTGATGGACAAAATCTAAGTTAAGCAGATTATAGTTGTTTTTTAACACTGCTGGATGTTGTTAAGATTCTGGACGTACGGTCTATTGCGCTCGTGGAGCAATAACGTCCACTGCTGCCAGTATAACCACTCTTTATGAAGATTTCTTATTCTTCAGATTCTTTATTTGATGTATTTTGACACTCCACTACTTGTTATTACCGATCAAAAGGATATCGATGTATTACCTTTTACTTAATCTATTAAACTGTTATCCTTTGACCGCCCAACAGTTTGTCAATGAATGTACAGTTCACATGAATACTTCATTATATCGGGTATAACGAATTTATATACGTATTCAGTACGAGTACTTCAACGCAAAAATATTTTCTTGTATAAAGAGTGTTGACCTCTGCGAATAGGATTAGAGGATTTGTAAGTTTGAGTATGTGTGAGTAGTAAGTATGGGTGATGAGTTGATGTCACGTCATTACCAGTAGGCCGATACGTTCCTTGAGCGTTTTTCCATGATATAAAATATTTCTAATATAATTATGCAGTTTGTTTTACATAGCTCACTCTTTGTTCGTTAGTTATCAATTTAACTGATGAGTCACGTATTCACAATGGCGATAGGAAACTTGGTCCGATTGCGACAAAACGCTCTTTATCTTGCAGAGAAACAAGATTTAATTTCAATTTCTTCATTAGAACCAGCATCATGTACCAGGGCAACATAGGACCGAGAAGATGGTCGAGACTCGCGAGTAACCAAAATGCAACGCGACCGATTCGAGTGGCCAGCTGATACCCTAGAAGGGTTAATTCTAAAGCGGCGTTCGAAAGTTGTTCGAGTTAATTCAAACGTTTGGCTAAAGCGTCGTGCTCGAGATGAATGTCAAGGTGAGGTGCGCCGCCGGCCGAAACGGCCGCGGATGTCGTTGACCTGGCGGGGGCGCGGGGGATGAGGGGGGGACGGCCCACGCGAATATGTACGCTACGTTTGAACCTCCACCGACGTTCTAACATCCTGGTACTTGTGGCAAACATGACTGTTAGTCCTTTTCACTCTCTTGTGATTTTTTTGTATGTTTGTTATCAAGTCGCACAAATATTTACGTACTGCGGACCAAAAAAATATTTATCTTTTAATTTTACGATATCCAGAACAAGAGGGAATACTACGTCTTAGTTTCTTTAGCATCATTCTCGTTTACGCTGTATTCGTAGATTCGTAGAAACAGCAATAACACACGAGCTTTTACGACAAAACTGTCCTAATCCAAACTTACGTTTACGAAATATTGCCAGGTCTACAAAAGTTGAAATTACTCTTATATCCGCTCACTGCTTCAACGTTAAACATCGTAAGTCCCGTTCACGGCCGATAACTCGTTCATACGTAATTGATTTTTTCCTTAAACACTTTCATAGCACGTCCAGACATCTATGTAACTACACGACAGGATTGCAACATCTAACCATTACATGCCTCTTCTTCTCCTTTGTCAATAACTTCTTTCTTGGCAGACGAAGATACACAAGCTTTAGTCATTTCTCACTCACTCTCGCACTCCCTCCATTTCCTCGCTCTCCATTTGGTCAAAAGAAGTCCAATAAGCTCAATTGCCCTTTGCAGCTTGCTAGGAAAATGAAATAAACTCTTAATTTTCATAACATGCATAATTATGTCGCTGACCTCGGAGCTACTCGATACTCGAATAAATAGGTGATGATGATTTGATGGTAATATGCAAAATTCTATTAATACTGCACATAGATATGTTTATTTCTAGCTTTAGTAGCAAAGATTACCTTCTTTCGATTGAAAATAGAATATTTATAATTTGCTCTAGTAAATATGGATAACCTGGATGCTAATCTATAAAAAATATCACTGCTCTAAATCAATCATAGTTGGCGACATACATCAACTTTGTCTCAACCACGTTCAAAGCAAATGCAAGCTCACACGTATCATCCCATTCCTAAATAAAGTGGAATACGTGAATGTGCCATACATATTTCATGACAACTGCCCTTCATGGATAAGTCAGGATTAATCAACACGGGGATATTATCATAGATATTTCATTAGGTGTTCCTACACTCGCCCTATAAAAGCTTTTTCATTAACTGTCAGGTCATTGGCTGTCTGGCATTTTATATGAAGTGTCCTGACTGTGAGGGAAAAATTTGCAACCCAATAGAATTGTTAAGGGTGTTTTTACAAACGGTAACAAAAAAAAAATCTCATAGGGAGGCGGACTTGATGCCATAGGCATTTTGTACCAGTCAACCTTTGGGTGATGCAGAGACAAACTGGTAGGCGCAATAACAAAAATTGTGTAATAAATTATTAATCAAGTGAAGATATGAAAAGACCAAATCCAGGATATTATTTATTGTAGTTCGTACTAATCTTGCACGTTGGTAAATTCGTGTTATTGCATTGATAAGACAGATTTCTGATATAACAAGGTCGTTTGATAACAATGTGATTAATTCAGCTGATTTTGGTTTTACAGGCTATCTCTATGTTGGTAACAAATTCAATTACATACTAGTGGGAATTGCGTTAGCCTTATATTATTACTGTAAATATAATTATTATTGTTATATTATTGTTTTTTTTTTCAGCATTATAATGTAGGGATAGGTGCTCTTCTGGAGCTCAAAACGTACACAAAACACCAAGCTAACGTTTTATTAACCCCCATACCGGATTTTAGACTCATTTAAATATAAAATCAGAACGCTTTTGATAATTTTATCTCCGTATCCTGTAACTGTCATTCAAACGGTAGATAAACCTAATATCCCAACGAAAAAACAAAATAGTCACATTTGCTGAAATCCAAAGCATGAATCACCAAACTTCCTTGCGTATAATGTTCAGAATTCGAATCAATAATTCAAACGTCTCCCTATCGCAGTTCATTGCTGGACATGGGCCTCTCCCAAGTAGCGCCAGAATCCGCATGTGGCATCTAAAATAGAACATGCAGATTGTCTATAGTCGCTCCGTGGACCGACACTCGAACAATCCACGCTATCCATCCTATCTACCTCTTATCGGACCGATAACGCAGGAATCTCGTGTGAATTGAATTTTCTAATCAATACATGCTAACTGGATTTCTTTAAAGTTATAAAATGGTCAGGGTTAATGTTGAGGGACCAGTCGAAAACCTGTCGGCATTCATTACTTGGTTTCAATTAGATAAGAGTTTTCTCGCTGCTCTAAGCTTTTTGGTTTTTATGTCATTTGATTTTTATTTCGTTAACATTTTAAGCGTCTTAGGATCCGCTACTAAAAACTAGCTAACGTATGACCCCATTATGAATCTACTATTCACTTTAATGAAAAGATGATTAGCGAAATCTTAATTTCCTTTTCTTTACTTACCGGTATGCAAAGGTTGAAACTTACATAATTAGCCAAATGCGTCAGCCATTATGGCCGCTTCAATTGCCTTGTTGTTCAGATAAGTGCACTAGGAAGGATGAGTAAGAGCATCGTAATGCAGCTCGAATAACCTACTATGTGATGATTATTGTTATTAGGATATTATGAAAACATAAAAATCGAACGATAATTATCTCAAAGACAATAAATACGGGGTCGTAGGACATTGACACACCTTATTATATGATGACGTAAAGCAAGAGAAAATGTCAGCGTATTCATTTTCAATCAAGATTGAGTTGAAGTGGAACTTGTTGCTCTAGTACTTACATAAGGTAGCAATTATACTACTTCCTTACTTTTTGTAATAATAATATTATTAAAGTATTACTTACGTCGTTAAATTGGAAAACATTTTTTTTTCGATGCCCACACGAACCGTTCAGCACATGCATGTGTGAAGGAACGCA
The DNA here is from genome assembly GCA_914767755.1 of Agrochola circellaris. Taxonomy (NCBI): domain Eukaryota; kingdom Metazoa; phylum Arthropoda; class Insecta; order Lepidoptera; family Noctuidae; genus Agrochola; species Agrochola circellaris. The sequence goes on from OU611848.1 coordinate 2,178,577, forward strand.
ATATGTCACTTTACAACTGACTTTTGATCTAGGCAGCCGCGCCCACAAAAAATGCAGTAGCAACAGTTAGCCCTTAGTCATCCATTAATTTGCCTACCCCTACTTTGAAACCAATCAACAGTAAAGTCTGAACGAGCCGCACCCTCGCAGACACCCCCAGGGGGTAGCACAGGGTGCAGGGTAGGTGCAGACGGGGTTATGAAACTTTCAGACGACGGATTGTTTGCGCAGGATATGTCCGACATATGGCTCGTAAATTGTAGGGGCTTCCCGACAAAATATTAGGAGCTTTCTTTTTCTGATTGAAAGGGTGAACATTTTGCGGGGAAAATACAGGTGCTTTAAGGGATGGAAAAGGGTAAAATTATGAGCTGTCTGTTGTGACTTATGCCTGAATACTAGAGCACCATGCTTACATACTTTTTCCCACTTATCACCAAGTAGCCAAGCTTAATCATTACGCATAGTGTCACCTTATAACCAAGCAATAAATACGTCATTTAACACTTAGAATTCTATGTAAGAAACCTTGGAGGAGCCTCGGCCTCAAACTGACCATCATGTATTCAACCCACGGAGCCGATGATTCTTCCCTATTTGTATTACATCGTACAAGTCATTTTAATACCTCAATAAAAATCACCGATCCATTTTGCGGTCGTCAAAAACATTATGGTTGACGTCTGACGAAGGAAAGTATATTTGTTTTGGCAAGCGAGCAACATGGTAATGTGTTGAAATTTAACACTGATGGATTACGGCTTGCCAATGATATAGCAAGGAGTTTTTATTGCATTTGCCTTTGGTATCGGTTTACATGCATATTTGGTCTAGGAGGCTCACTTCTGGATGGACAGAAAATTAGTGACAGACAAGACGCAATTTAGACTAGATTTCTTGTTGAGTTTGAGTTAGAATTGTTTCAGACCTAAGGATCAACATGCTGCATTCATTATAGAAACGCAAAAATTTGCTCAGCGAACTCAATCATAGAATGTTTTGCTCCTTCACGAGTAAACAACTTTTAACAAGCGAACCTTATTGCTCTTTATCTTCGCTCACTAACAACTTCATCTGCGCAAATGCTTTCAGCTCGTTCAGTTGCAAAAATGTTGCCTGCGGCTTAGCACGGCCGCTCTAAAGCTTAGCTATGGACGCTGATGTATAGGGTTCTCCTGCACTGCGGATACCGGTGTCGCAATGGACCCATCTGCATTACCAAGTAATGTGACCAAAAAACATAGGCAATTTACAAATTCAATTTTGAGTCAGTTCTAGAACGGTTTTAGATTAACTTCGGAGTCTATTTAAAATGACTCTCATTTTTTAAAATTAAGATGAAGATAAAATTTGGATCAGAATATAGTAAACCAGTTTTTCTGAATGCTAGATTTATGGATTCTCATCTTATTTACTCTTAGACATAAAAGCCAGGATTTATGAGCTAGATCTATTGAAACCTTGCAACTGCTGTATTTTGACGATTTGAAAACCTAATTTTGCTAACTCAAGATTCCGAATTGCGCTTTGGATAATCTTTCAAAAAGGTTAAATCAAATCAAATCAAATCATTTATTTTTGCAAACATGGGTAATTCTTACATAGTTGTTTTCTTAAAAAATAGTCCTCCATATTCTACCGTCTCATGGGCATGCAAATAATATTCAATTCCAAAAAAAATCGATTGATACCGAATAAATATAAAGGTCAAATCATTAAAATTACAAAAAAACAGACTAATTCAGTAGAAACATTTTCACATTAATGTCACAAAAATATAATAAAGTATGTCGAAGTATCAATCAGAATAAAAAGTGTCAGAATAGGAACATGTATGTCAATCATAATAATAGTTTATCAATTAGTGCAGGGATTTATCATTAAGGAAGTCGTCAATTGTGTAATAGCTTTTCTCAATTAATATTTTGTTTAGTGCCCTTTTAAATTTTATTACAGTCATATTTTTTATTACATCAGGTACTTTATTATAAATATGTGGGGCAATACCAAAAAAACTTTTCTTCATAAGTGCGGTTTTACATTTCACTTAGATAAAACTCTTATAAAATCGTGAAATGTTTGAAGTGTAATACATTAAATATATTAAATTCAAACGTTATTTGTAAAGATTAACTTTAAATCGATTCAAACTGGTTTGATTTACAAATCGTTCTCAATCGTCCAATATGAATTAAAGTTCCGTTGCTGGGACAGAAAATACGAAGTCATTAGGCAGATTTTGCCAGACCGGGGTTACAGTCCATAGATTAGTTAAATCCATATGGATGTCCTTGGAATAAAGATAAGGGGTTTTAGCATTGCTGGCTGCATTGTTGGACTTTGATCTTGAGACTAAAATAGGAAAGTCTTTTGCAAGTTGTTTAGTCTGTGAAGCTAATTATTGAAATGCTAGACAATAATAATGTGCAAAACTCGAGCTGATTATAAATCTTAAAGTCTTGCTATCCATCCAGGAGAGAACGCTCGACGATATAGAAAATTTATCTGTTTCTAATAGTCCAGGCGATCTATTTAAAGACGGATGATGCAACCGATGTTTTTACATAGGAGAGGTCTTCGATCTAATGTTATATTTGTACGTTACGTATGACTTTATCGTTTGTTTTCTAAACGTGCTGGAGGAAGGTGCCAGGAGCATGAATGAATATGATGGTTAACGTATTTTGGTCGATTATGCCAGTGTTTTGAAGTAATGTGCGGAATTAGAAGTAATATCAATATGATGTGAATCGTTTGAAGTAATTGTTGCAATAGTGGTGTTCATCAGCTTGTTTATAACTAAAGTTGTGCTGACGTACTTAGTAACTGGTTTGCTTTGCCTACATGCGTTTCAATAACCTATTCTGGTCATTGGTGCAAAACAATTTACCTATAAAATCTATTTTGGTTGTAAGTAAATCATTGCAACATTTTTTTATAAGTACTAATAAATTGGATTAAGATTTCTTTTTAATGCACTGGTTGGCTTAACTTAATAATAATTTTGGGTTTCAGTTAAAACGAGGTATAACCAAATGTCTTTAAAAAAAAATCCGATTAATACGTCAATTATTTTCACATTTAATAACGGGGTACAATCGAAGGTACAACAGTTTTCATGTAAATCTATTCACCCATTCTTAAACCATCTGCGACCTTCCAATAGTCGTGATCCACGATCGCCAGGCCACACGTGCGTGCAAAATTAATATGGAATAATTGACTATGAATGAAACTCCTTGTTACACTGGAGGAATAATTTCTACCATATCTAGTGGCCTATAGTTAGAACTTAGTTATTTTTGGTCCAGTCACGTTGGTATGTTATCTGATATGTGCGGAATGCACAATGTCGTGACCGATTGAAATATCCTTACGCAATTTTCTGTAGAGGTTGCTGAGTAGAATTTTTAGCTAGATCAGAAAAAAATATTAATGCATACAAAGAATTTACAAAATAATTTTGGCCCCAGTGTAATTCCGTGCCGAACTCGTGCAGGAAATACTTCCTTTGTTCGTATGTTGTATCTTATTTTTAAAGTCTCTTTATCTCATATTTAGCATAGCTATAATAAAATATCTCCGTATAACAAGTAAGCCACGGTGTCAGAAGCTAAAATAAAATCATTGTTTACATAATTAATGTGAAATTAGATCATCACATCACGGTTTCTAGTTCATTGAATCAGTGAGGTTACCTACATTGTAGTGTGGTGTGTTTGGATGAAAAGCAAACATTTAGAACAGATACTGTTTTTGGTTGATTTAACATATTCTTTGTTTATGCCTGTATGTCGAATCAGACTTACATTTTATTCAACATGTTTCCTATTTAATGTACCTATGGGACTTGTAAAGCAAAACTTATGCCCAAGTTTCAGACTTTCGTTTCGTTTTATCCCTTTCTAAATTTGTGTCTTGAATTCTTCTTCATGCCAAGACTTATCCTACCACGAACTTTCAATCCTACCGAACACTGCAGCTACGATTAAGTAGTTGCCAATACATTACAAACCTTCCGGCCTTCAGTCTTTATTACTTCAAAATGTTCATGTTCCTCCATTTGTTTTTACAATGTATTAATTTGTTGTGCTTGGTGTCTAGACGGTGCGTCGTAAAACCTAGACGTTATAGCCTGCTGCACCAAGCCTTGGGGAACGGTATTCAGGAGAGAGAGCCTTTGCAAATATTGTGGTTGGCTGTCAAGATAATTGGATTTCTTTGTACTTTGCTTTGTTGAAATAAAGATTTCATTGTTTAATTACCTACCCACTTGAAGAAAAACTAAAAGACGTGGGGTATCAAGGACATTTGCATTGTCTTTTCACTATCGTAGTTACATGAATATTTATTCAAGTAGCAAAGTCAAAGTCAAATCATTTATTTCAAATAGACCCTTGTGTAAGTGTAAGGCACTTTTGAACTTCGACTTTCAAAAGTGCCTTACACTTTTGAACGTCGAAGTTTACAAAAAATTGAATTGATTATAGTCGCCCCTTCCAAAAGGTAGTTCTCGTATGAAGAATGGGCAAGAAACTCCACCGTTACTCTTTTAAAAAGTTTTACATTATTTTGTATATGTAGGTACATTAGTTACATAATTACATGTGAAGACGATGCACCTAAAAAAAAAAACAAAAGAAATATTATACTACAACAGGTTAAAAAAAAAAAAAAAATGAAGAAACGAAAGATAAATTAATTACTTATGTGATAGATAGGTACAGGTTCTCACATATTTATCAGCATTGTAAAAGTAGACGATTTTCCTAGCATAGCGTAGTCAACCCTTTAGAAAAACCTTCAATTTAGATCACTATTTTAAGGAAACTTTTAATTTATAGGCTGCATTAATGTTTGATTCTAAGCTGCCTTGGAACCACTTCCTTGGAATATCGGAAACACTAAAATGTCGAGTGTAGAAGTATGAAAATGTACGCAATAAAGGGAATTCTTGCATTTCTACCATTTAAGTAATCCAGTGCGTTTTGCCTTGTGTTTATTCTGTAATCGAGTTTGGTACTAACTTGGTTCTTTAACATAAGAATGTCGATTATTTATATTTACAATTTTAAAGGTTATAGCCATTTTCAGTTTCAACAGTGAAATGATACGTCTATTTACCTGAAAAAGGCTCTCGCTCTGTCTAGCCTTACCCCATTTCATTTCGAGTCGGCTCTCCTCGTCTCTTCGCCAAACGTGTTTGTTCTTTGAAGAAAAAAAATATGAAAGAAAACTAAAAAGTTCAAGAACAGTTTTTGCTTGTTCGCTAATATGTCTGCAGGTCCATGGTCTATGTCTATAACATCAAGTGTTGGATGTAAACTTATTAACTAAATGTTATGTTTGCTATATTTGTGTCGCTATAAATACAACGTGATTCAAAATTACGCGTAGCAAAATAATTATGGTTGACGGCAAAACGGGCGCAGCGGTAGGAGTCAATTACTTTTTCCTCGGCTTTTAGGTATGTGATCCCGGTAGTACGTTCCCGTGGAATATTTTGCGACAACCACGCGGGCGAAGCCGCGGGCAAAAGCTAGTTTTGTATAATTGTCTTTTAAATAAGGTCTTGAGTGATTATTATAAAATTTTAGGTTTAAAGACCAATTTTAGTTAACTATTAAATTGTAATTGACCGAGCGAGCGAACTCTGCATCAAGTCTGGCAAAATTTGCTTTAGTGTGTCAGTTTGTTGGTACTCCAGTACAGGTTGTAGTTTACAACTGATCTGGACGAAACTTGGTATTCGGGTTTTACGACTTCATAGGTTTTTTTTGTCGTCGGGGATTTTTTATTGGAGGGGTACTTCCTCGAAAAAGGGTAAAAAGGGGGCTACTGGATATCTCCGCCTTATGAGATCCGATTTCGATGGTTCTTTTTTATTTGAAAGGTAAACTTTAAGGGGAAACTTTAAGTTGGTCTCATACAAATTTGGTGAAGATCTGATGAGGATCTTCGGTGTGATGAGCAGAATAGCTCCTGAAAATGCAGTAAATTGCTCACTTTTAGATGTCTACCAGTGGAATCGGCCCTTTAACTACAAGGTAGGGATTGATGGAGCACCTGGTACCACCTTCTCATCACAAAACCAGGTTGCAGCGTTACCTCTGCCAATTAATTTAGTGATAAGTATATTAATTGTTGCAAAAAAGTTTGCTCGCGAGATCTAATGTTCGCAGAACTACTAGTTTTGTAGCTAATGTGTATGAACAGGCTCCAACAAGACCACTGCATGCACGGAAGACAACAATATTAACATTAACAATAATTATTCGTAAATTCGTACGAATATAGCAAATCTACCAACACAAATGATGATACATCAACGCGGGAGGTGTTTCAAACAAAGCACATGCTCATATTATAGTCTCTTGACCTGCCATCCGTAACCAAACCTATCACAATCTTATACCTTAACTCACATCAAAATAAGGTTGAATATCATCCAACAACGTACCAGATATTACTTTAGCATAATCAGCTCTTGTCTTTGTCCAGGACATCTGTTAATTAAACTCTTTATTGCTTTTTGCGAGCGATCTGACGATCTATTATATGTGATTGTTATTAGAGCTTCGATCGTAGAATTTATAATATAATACATACTGCTAATTTGTTGTTAATTACGTCTGAACTTGCTCGGGCGCTTTGCATCATGGCGCCATGTCTAGTGATCAATCCAATCGGCGAAATTGATCTCCGAATCCGTAAATTCGATCAATGAAGCATCATTATTCGAAATTATTAAATCATTCGTATTTAACTCTTCAAAAAGCTTGCCTAGTATACAACTTCTGAGACAATGTTTTCTTTGCTTTGCCTTTATGATCTGAATACAACTAAACGTTCTCGATATGGAGTGTTACTTAGGTCACTGGTCAAAGTTCACAATGCATAGAGTCATGAATTGCCCTTGGCTGCGGGATTAAGGTCAGCTCGTTAGTGAGTTTGATTTAGATCGTCTTTAATCATGCAAGGGCTTAACTACTCTAACTGTTTTGTTTTAAACTGTAATATTAAGTGGTTTGAAGCAGATCGTACAGTTATTTTATAAAGGTTCCTTTTCCTCATCAGATTTCTGTTGTATGAGTCGTTTATAACTTCAACTTCGTAATACATCATTTTGCGAATGTTGTCCAAAACGGTTTCGAAAGCGTTACATTACAATCCACGTCAGCCTCATTGACTTCAATATTCGTAACTTTGACACGTCCATTCATCATGTCCGTAAAAGTTGTCACAAACGCATGTACCGCTGAATTCGTCGAACAAACCATGTCGTCCATATGTGCCACCTTATATGGCCATGTTTTAGCCGCCATATGCCATACCGTGTACCGTGCCGGCCACGACTGGTCATTACACATGGTGCATTGATTAACTGTAAACGGCTTTGGAGCGCAATCAACGATCACATTGAAAGCAAAGCGCCATTTTTTGTTGGTTCTCAGCTTGATATTGATACCGCGCTTTAAATCGTTTTGTGGCATTCTTTTCGTCAATGATACGGCTAATGCTTAACAATATTTTGCAGTTTTTAGCTACAGTTTTGAACTTTGTATTTTTGGTCTTGCTCCAAAATAAGGACAACAGTTGGCACATAAAACCTCTGAATTATGATCATTGCACTACTGATAGCAATCTAGACAGTTCTCGCCCTTTATGTCTTTTTACCATATTTGAGTTTTACTGCCAGATTTATGTTTTAATCAAACGAAATTTACTTGCCAAGTAAGGTAAAGTTTCCAACATTTAATTGTATATAATAAAATATGAACAATACGAGAGTTTCTCGCAGAATCAGCGACTTGCGTAACCATGTAATTCCTTACATGGCATAAGTCGGGCCGGTATAGGACCTTCAAGAAGTGGGTCGCCGTTAATGCCATCTGGTCAGACAGGACAGGGCGCGATGCAACCACACTGTGGTGTAATAAATGATAATGATAAATGATTTTTATTTCTGTAAATAGGTTGTACAAAACACTTTTACACGTCAAACATATTATTTTTAAACTAGATGAGGTCGGCGTTTCCTATCTGACTACTCCGAGAAGAAAGGCCGAAACAAACTCAGAGGTCACAGTCTCTTTTAAAGTCCAGACATAATCTAGGTCAGATCATGTGAAGATTATGTAGATTGGTGTCTAAAAATGGTCTTTTGAGGAAAGAACCACACAGATTGAGTGGACCTGTCCAGTCAGTGCACGCATTTGTCAGTGACCGTGCAGCTCAACTCAGAATTTAAGGAGCTCAACGATTCGACGAACAATACCAAAGAAAGGACATTTGGGTAGGCCGCATAAATTACTCAAGCTGCCCGACCATGATAAAACTAAATGAGAAAATAAAATAAAAAGGAATGATCCACATAGTCTTCACATTCACAAATTATTAAAAATATAAAATACTTTAAAAAGTAAATATTCATGTCATAGTATATAAAAAATTCATTAATGTCAATGTGTATAAAACCCAGAAATAATCTTGGTCAGATCATTTGATCATTTGAGGACCATGTAGATTTGTGTCTGAAATAGTCTTTTGAGGAAAGAACCATACAGATTTGAGATGACCTGTCCAGTCAGTGCACGCATTTGTCAGTAATCGTGTAGCTCAACTCATAACTTAAGGAGCTCAACGACTCGACGAACAATACCAAAGAAAGGACATTTGGGTAGGCCGCATAAAGTACTCAAACTGCCAGATTATCATTAAAAGTAACTGACCCACATAGTCCTCACGTTCACAATAATAAAAAATAATAATGATATTATACTTCACAAAGTAAATATTCATATCGTTGTGCATAAGATTAAAAAAATAATAAAAAAATTACAAAATTCAAAGTTCTGACTGTAAAAAATAAATAATAAATAAATTGGAGCAGCTTAATCCCAGGCCTTTTTGTCCTCAACGTAATCTTTAATGGTATAAAACGCTTTCTGGCACAACTTACGTTTAATGAATGATTTGAATTTATTAAGGCTTAGATCTTGTACATGGCTTGGAAGCTTATTATAAAAGCGTATACATTGACATCTGAACGAGCTACCTATTTTCTTGAGCCTTGTTGTAGGTACTACAAACTTGTGTTTGTTCCTAGTGTTTATGTTATGGATATCACTGTATTTTTTAAACAATTTTATATTTTTATGGGCATATAAAAGATTTTCAAAAATATACTGAGAAGGCGCAGTCATTACATTAATTTCCTTAAATTTCTCTCTGAGAGAGTGTCTCGGGCTTAATTTATAAATTGATCGAACGGCTCTTTTCTGCAAAACAAAGATAGTTTGAATGTCGGCGGCATTTCCCCACAACAGAATACCGTATGACATTACACTATGAAAGTTAGGTTATAATACCACCGTAACGGTACCAGAATGCCTCGTGTGAGAGAACTAAGGGCTAATTAACATTCTGATGGTATGCCATTCCGGTTTTGATCCTTTTACGAATCGTTAATTTACTACTGTTCGCTTGTACTTTATGTAAGTTTAACTTGTTGCGAGCTTTTATTCCGTAATACGGTGGATATTCCAAATTGTATTATTATGTAGGCGTCCTTGTGAAGGTTCAAGCGTTGCCTTATCTGTAGTTGTTATTACCAACGTTGCGAGAACAGATTACGTTATTCAGTCACGGTATATTTATCGCTTGAAACATTGCAATAGTTTTTTACCTCATCTCAGTTATTTTAAGTATTACGAGTTAGCATCACAGGATCTTTGAAATATAATGTTGATGGCAAAATTAGGTACAAGGTACAAGGATACAAAAAAGCCTAAGCTTGAATATACAAATTGTTTATTGCCAGAAGTCAGAGCACATTTTAGAAAGATTTTCCTGAAAGTTATTGATCCAGTTACTAGATTTTTTATAGTTTAATGTACCGCTGTAGCCTCAAGAATAATAAGCAGCCTTCGTCAATTTGCAAATCGATCCACATATCAATAACACGATGACTCAACGTTACTTGGAAGTGTCGCACGTCATCGACCTAACTGAAGCGTTTGACTGAGTGCATGTAGGCCCTAAGAGCGTTATCACACTGGCGTTTTGCCAGCGTTTTTCCAGCGAGGCGATTTGTGTGATTTCCGTGGCGCGCTAGCCGCGATCATGCGACGTGTTCTCTGCGTTTCCATAATATTATACATTCGCTTGTCTCGCTCTCTCTTGTACACTCACGTCAATTGCACGCCGAACACGTTGCGCACTCATGGCGTGCTCGCTACGCACACGCAGCGGGCGTGTTAAACAATAGCCTCGCCGGTAACACTCTGGTAAATCGTCGGTGTAGGGGAGCTTTAACACATGGGCTAGAAGTCAGTTGCTACTGGCTGTTGTTGTGACCTTCGTTAACTATCCTGTTACCATACCATAAATCATAATCGGTATCTTATACTTGCTTTACTTGATATTGGTCTGGTTGCCCTACAATTTTTGGTTTTGGTTCGGAAGCAGTTCCATCATTTCATACCTGTAGGATTTGGACGTTCTTACTTTCGAACGCTGAGATTGTTTCCGATTAGATTTCCTTTAGATTAAGTTGTTACTTTTGGACTTTTGCATCTTTGTTACTTGTGTCCTTATAATTTGATTTACTTGAATGAAGGACATTCGGCATATTATGTTCTGCAGATTACTCCTTGAATTCCTGCATACCACGCATTCCATACATTATTATAGCATACAATATTCACAGGTGTCACTATTCTTCCTATTGTTAATATCTATTGTGTGAAGGTGACATCATGTTACCGCTGGCTCGTCATTGGTTCCCAGCATTGTGTCGTACGTGGTATACATCCTTATTGCTCCGATACTTGCACTTACACTCTCTCTTTTAATATATTACTTACATTACTTACTTAGTTTAATAACATTAATAACCCATACACGTTTGGTGAAGATACGACTGCTCTCATTGATCTTGGCATGATCTTCTCTCAAATCTGTTGGAAGCTTGAACAGAGGCAAGTATTACATGGAATGGAACAACTATCACCTATCCTCTCCCTTCACAATTAATAATGGGTGATTATATTGAATCATTATCGGATGAAAGCGCTGCCTGACTACTTGGTTCAGCTTTTACAACATCGACAGAATAGCTTGTCCATTTCTTGACTCGGTTTGCAGCAACTTAAAATTAATATCTAAAGCGATAATAAACTACCTGGTAGGTGTTAACTACCTATCAAAAGGTCGCGAGTTCAAAACTGACTGCGTTCAGTTGTGGTGTAATAATATGCAGTAGCTGAGCATTGAACATTAAAGTGAATGGAGCCGCGGGCTAAAGCTATATTAAATAACTTACTTGTGTAACATAAGTTTAATAAATATCTTTCTTTTTTCACAGGTAAGTTCCCCATGTTAATCTACTCATGATATTTTTGGACTAAAGGTTTGATATGATATAAATATAACAGCAAAAACGTTCAGACATGGAAGATCAGGCACATCGACAGGTTGCACTTGCATCTTACGAACACATATGACAAAGTAATATCGTATGTTAATTGTTAGTTTTCATCATTCACGCCTTGTTAGCAACAGTTATAATATCTTCTCCACTCTCGTTACAATCGTCTTTCCCTATAAGATCGATATAATATGTCGAGGTGAGCGATCCACAAACCGGTATCGGTACCGTTGCCGGTGGCATTTTGTTTATGGGTCGCGGGTTTGAACCAGACGGCTTTGGGAATTTTTCAAGAAATATTACCGTCCTGATTTTGAGTGGGCATTTTGAAACGAGGTTTTTTTTTGTTTAGTGCAAAAAGATTAAGGAAGTTTCCTCACACCAACTTCAGCTGCTTGTGTTACCATTTGTTACATTTCAAGTTCATCAATGTCTTAGAAATTAACTTCTTGTACGTTGATAACGTCATTAAAATATGCATAACAAAGGTCATTGTGTAAAGTTCACACAATCATCAGGGACAATAGAGTTATTATCATTCTGGAATGAAAGAAATGCATAGTGAACTAGTTGGTCATCTGGTTATTGCATAATTGGAGCTAGAGGTCAACTTCAGGAAGTTTATCTATGTATCTATGACTGTTCTAGCACGATTCTTATATTTGAGTATAAAAATAGCGTTTAGTACTAAACTCCCAAAGTCAATTATTCGCATCTCTACAGCTTCTTATGATCGAGTGTTTCCAGCATCTAGTTCAGGTATATCCGAAAATCCGCCCCTCTATACTGCTGTTTCATTTGCATCATCATCAGTACCAGTAACCTGAAAGTCAGCTGATCCAAATCTAACTACACCAAGTTTTCGAGACTGAATAATGATTATGACAATAATCAACCCTTCATATGAATTTGACCATTTCAAATAGCAATACTCCACTTACTAAGCCAGGTAAAGAGCGTGAAGAAAAAGTAAGTAAATCCTTCCATTCTCAGTTAATTGAGTATCTCATAATGGTCGTTCCGTTACGTGGTCGCCGGTCATTGTCGTCACTCGCCGAACGACTCGGGTCCACTGTGCTGTGGCTTTTATTTTATTTTATTTTATTCTCTTTTCTCCGTCTACTCTGCACTTTCTTTGTTTATGCTTTTTATGGTGATGAGTTTTGAATCTTTGTTGTAGTGTTTTTGAACTTATCCTAGATTCTGCCAAATTCGATTTTGATATCTATGAGAGCTCTACATATAGTTCCCATTGTCATAGGAGATTTATATCTCAATGCAACCTTTGAACATGCTTAATTAATTTACATAATCTATTTTATATCTATGTTTATTTATAATATTAATAAATGCGAATTATGACTAATCAGTAGCTAAGCGGACAAGATTACTTTTATCGTATCGACACAATCTATCACGGATTCTCGTAGGTTTAGCATATCGTAAGGAAACATCTGACCTCATAATTATGTACTTACAATGGAAAAATAGGATCTACAGCATCTTGGCTCGCGACCATATGGTCAACTAGACTTAATTCACGGTGACCGCCATGATGAATTGTTTGGTCACAGCTGTGCTAGCCCAATAACTACCATACTTCAAGTACCCACCCATTCTGAATTCTAATGTCCAAGCTTACCAAATCAAAATCTTGATATCACAGGATTTTCAACTCCAATACAATAGCGATAAGGATTAAAGACTGTTTTTGGTGGTGATCTAACTGGAAATGTAGCAAGGTGCGTCAAGGACATCACTTAACGTTTGACTGTGGTTGTTTCAACTTTTTTTAACCAGTTCGTGTCTTGATTTTAGGGTTGGTGCGGTCAAGTCAGAATTAGATAAATCATCTATTGAGATGATTTATTTCATCTTATAAATAGACTAGTACCACATGTTGTAAAGACTACAATTCATTTTAATCCTATAGATATTGGCAACATTCTGAGCAATTAAGCTTTTCCCAATTAAATCAATAATACAAACTTTCATGCTTATTGAAATCCAACTTTATTCTGATTTTACTGTGCCTTTTATTATTATCACCATCTTTTTCTACTTCATAGATCAGTCGTTTTTCATAATTATGTTTAACAAACAATACCAATTTTCCTGCCAATGACAGCCCTAGTCCCACCCGCTCCCCCCGCACTCCTCAGCGGGCGAAGGCCGGCGGCGCACGCGCACCTCTTCGAATTTTGAATGGTACCAACGACAATATGGCAGCCTCGTTACCGGATGTGTCGTCCGCTACTAACGATTCGCTAAATTCGAATTTTTCGTTCCATTGTTTTAGTAATTTGGCACAATGTGGAATAAAAAAGGCTTTAGTTGGAATAAAGTGTAATAATCATTTGTATGATAATGTTACAGGTTTTGTTAACGTTTTGTTTTTCTTAAAATAGATCTTGATTGTAATTAATGTATTTGGATGCGCTTGTTTTTATAACGGTTACTGTCTGAACTGAGCGATGATGATGATGATGGTCAAACTAGATTCTTGCTTAAAAGCTGCTACATTTTTGTTGCCTTTAATGCTATCCTAGACTTTTCGCCCCGATTACATAATTCACAAATAAGGCCTTATGAAGTTAATATTAAATGTACAATAAATAAACATTATAGACTTAAGGCAATGTTGTGTTATATTTTAAAATATTTATTAGTGCCGTTAAAAGGTCAGTGACATACAGACATTCCGTTGTTATCAGCTCCTAATTGAATAACAACAGTAGTTTAGTTATTAATTGTATGGAACATGTTAATTGGACACATTATTATTGAATCGTGACGAATAAACTTTATCATTTTGACTAATTATGTGCTTGTTTGGGTGCACATTGAAGTATAACAGAATATTCATGAGTTGTGATGACCGGAATACGTTTTAATTAACTTTATTTTATTATTGTTGTGGTTGAAATAGTATTCCATGTATTTGAACAAAACTAAGGACACACTTTGATTTATAAATAATAAATATAATTTTTAAGACATTCACAGCGATTTCATTAATCAATCCACCGTTCTGATCGTGAATAGAAAACTAATTGTATTTGATAATATTATAAGAACATAATACCCAGATCTAGTTGAACCAGAAATGCAACTTAAAAGTGGTCACTATAAAAACACCATAAAAAGAAACAAAATACCGGTTCATTATACAGTTGTCAATCGACCAAATGATTTTGGTGACCATAATCACAGTATTAATATACTGTGCCATAATGTTATTCGAGATTTACGTATTAGCTATTCGTTGATATCATTTTAGAGTCTGTATAGCAGAAAAATAAGAAAAAGTCGTTGTCAAACTTTACATAAAAGTTGGTGATGTGATGAATGATGGTGCACAGGGAACTAGTAGCACAGCATTGAATTACAACATGGTCCAATGGACATGCGAGATCCCTTCTTTTTCCAATTCACACTGCTTTAGATAGCCAGTATCGTTTTCAACTGCAACAAACAAATCTTGTAGAAAATTTCCGACTGTAAAATATACAATTGAACGCTACCTAAAATCAAAACCATAAACAGAACGAGATAAATTCTTATAATTAAATTTTTGTGCATTCAGCCCACCCACTGGGTGTAACATGCTCAGCTCAAGCGCCGCTGGTTCAACGGCCGTGCTGAAATGTGCGAATGTCATTGTGTACGCCCCACATTAGAATAACAGCATAATTGTTCACTTTTTGCCCATAATTTAATTTGATTGTACTCAAATTCTGAGATTTTTGGGCGTGGCTGATGGTGAAGACAAGACTGGAAATGGTATTATGGATTTTGAGAAAGATCGAAGTCTTCGTATATGATTGAAATAAGCTTTTGTGTCTGACTAACTAAAAGGAGCAGCTATGCCCTGCAAGCTAAAACGAGAAATACAAACTAAAAATAATTATATTTCTAAATGTAAACCATTACCACCTATGTGACATGGTCTGAAGTGCTTCTTCATTAAAAGTCTTGAAATCTCGAGTGAATTCCAATCTTATCTCAGTAGACTAGCTCGCGATTAACTGAGAAACTTGACATTGTGCCTTCTTTTATCAGAGATTGTCTGATAGCAACTTATAGAGCAACTTTCTAATTTATAGATTCATTTGAATACAATATAAGCCTAGATATGGAATCTTGACATAACTGCGACTAATTTTGTTCATTCAGGTACAAATATCAGCTACGTAGTAGACATTATTTTGATAAGATTTCGTTTTATCGTAGCTTTGTGTTCGAATGTATTTTGGGCGTGTTTCTGAAAATTCACTAGTTGCTTTATTTACGCATGCGCTGCCAACATGTTTTTAATTCAAATGTTTCTTTAACTTCAATATCAGAGTTCTTCTTCGATCTTGAATAACTTCCAAGTCACCTTCCTTTACAAACAGAGTAAAAAAATATGTGGTTAATAATGCAATTCTGGGCATTGTTTACAAGAATTACAAGATTCTTTACTAACATCGAAAATGCATAATGCATTTGAGGTTTGTACCAACTGCAGTTATTGCTAAACTAAACCACTCCAGTACTACATACTTCACAAGGAAATCTGGTGTTCGATTTTGACATAATAACATGAAATCTTTACCGTACGTGTCGTGGCCACAATAGTAATAATTACTTTTTAACCGCGCCGCCGCCGCAAAGGATTGGGGTCATGGAGCCAGCTATTGTCTTGTAGCTTCTGAGTTATGATCATTGGCCAATGCTTCGATCGTTATGATCGGGATTATTAGTATTCTGTAGGGGCAAGTATGTCAGTTAGATAGCTTCTGTTTAGCGTTCTTTTTCGACATTGTTATCTAAACAATTATGCTTCTTGTAAACAACAAAATAAATCCAAAGCCATTTGGAATCAAGTTTGGAAGTCTCGCAAATTAAAGTCTTATGTTGGTTTTTATAGTCCTAAATTATGGACCAAAAACTGTTCATACTGAAAATACTTTACTTAATATCCTTTTAAAGAAACTTATTATGGCTGGTTAAACTCGGTCCACGGTCGGAGAAAGTTATCTCGTAATTTTTATACATATAGTATGTTATGGTTCGTTCCTCATGTTCGTAAAAACTTAAAACCGAAGTAATTTTACCTTGTCCCCGTAGTCAAGCAAATACGCGTGACAGAACTATTGTCATGACAGTAACTACTTTAGTTCTCCGTGAGAATGCTGAAAGAAAATCTCGTCATTCCATGTCGAAATTAGATTTGCTGATTTTTTTTATTTTTACCCCGTTTCCCGGAAAATGCTTAATTTTTTACTAAATCCTGTACATATAATTGTTAATTACCTATATAAATTGTTGTTCTTTTGAATACTTGTAGTAACGCGAATATAATCTAACAGGTAAAGCTGAATTGTAATGTGTTAGTACCTATGAGGAATTCTATTTTCCTTAAATGCTAAGTTGATCATGGTCTAAATAGCAGACGAGAAAAAAGCAACAGAATTCATTGCGAATCTTTAAAACTACAATGACTTCTTTTTTCAAAGAATAGCAATAATTTATGATGATACATTACTAATAACTGGTACTACCATGCTAAGATAAAATGGATTTGTGTCGAAGTTGACCACAATAGACGCTGGTTCATATCATGACCTTCAGTAAGTTGGCCCAGATATTGGATTGTGGCTTCATTGATCTGTACGCAAATTTCGCTATAAGCTCCACACGTAAATGAAATGGATTTATGGACATCATAAAACTGTAATAACTATTATTCACCTCATATGATGTCTAAAGTAATGGCTCTCATAAACAGAAACGATGTTGCACTTTAGTTTTTGTTTATGGATGTTCTACGGAAGTCAGTTTGCATTCATGGACGGCCCTATATCTTAGTTTGAAGCTAAGATTCTGCGGAGCTAAGTTTTTCGAAGTGTAGCGTTGCGATGGTATCCCAGTGTCGCATTGCAGTTGAATGCTGCCCATCCACTTAACGGTGTCTTCCTAACCTCTTTATTAGACTTTAGTGTGTTTTTGGACTAAGATCAGTGAATTGGATGCTTTTTGACCGTTGTAATTAAGACGATCGAACAATATTTGATCGTAATGCAGCAAAAAATGATAAAGACCACACAAACGTAACATAAAGTGAGTTACATATCCAAAAACATTAATAATATTCCCCAATAAATTGCTAAAAGCAGTTTCTGCTATCTAAGCAATAACCAATGTGACGTTTATGATCCAAACATCGCAGTTCTTGCCATCTTAGTAACCACTAAAGCTGACTAAGCCGACACATCAGTCCAACTATGTCTGGACATTCAAGAGACGGAGCCATATCTATTTATTCGACAAGTAGCGACTGGCTGACTGCCAACTGTCTAGAGCTAAGCTTTTAAAGGACCGTCTTGTAGAACTTTCAGTGTTAATAGACGAGGGTTATTTAATTAGATCTATTGTGGCATTTAGTTCCGTGGCGCCTAAGAAGGAGATAGGAATTGGAAGCATGGAAGGTGTGTAGACACTAGACAGGAAGCAAGGAGAAGAGCAGAGGATGGTTAAGGTTACCATTTTTTATTATCAGAGCACTGGTTAATATACCGAAAACTGTTGGTCTTATTTGGTCAGGTTATCACTACAGTAAAAAATGCTTTCTAAGAGAGATCCTTGACTTGATTTTGACGTTTATATCTAACAAAATACTAGTAGCCCATGCTTTCTAGATTTCCCAAATAAGACCAAATAAACGAAAACACATTTCAATTTCCAAATCGATTAACCAATTATCCTAACAAGCGTGCACAGTTTTATAACTTATGGCAACTTGCTTTGACCTTTGCTACCTTTAGTGCTGTGCGCAGATCTTGACGACATATTTAGCACTGGCAACTCATGAGTCATTTTAACGGTCGCTCGGCAAGTTTTTACACAACAATCTAATAAAACTAGACAGTAACACATGGCCAGTGAATCATTGGACGTTGAGTTTGAATAGTTTCCGTTTATGTACGGATTTGGGGGCCGGCGAATTAGTTTGGGAGAGAAGGAAGGAAAATGAACTATCCTGCAGCGTGTTATGTCCCGTTGGCCAGTGGGTTATTTGTGAATTATGGTTTATTATGCCAGAAGGAGTTTACTGGATGACTCACTATATGATGATAAATGATATTTATTTCTGTAAATTGGTTCAAAAAACACTTTTACACACATGAAAATTAAATTATGTTTTTAAAACTAGATGAGTTCGGTGTTTCCTAACTGAGTACTCTGAGATGAAAGACCGAAACAAACTCAGAGGTATGATAAATTGGATACTGTTTTACGCTTCGTGCAGACCAGCGCGACGCGACACTGGTTATTGTTCTACCGTCAAGTTTTCTTAGAAATTGTATTGTTCGAGTCGCGTAGCGGCGTCGCGTCGCGCTGGTCTGCACGAAGCTTTATATCTCCAGGATTCTAAACAACTGCAGTTTTTGGGAAAGCCGTTGTTCATACAGACATTGACAGGCTGTGAACCCACTGATTACATTCATTTAACACCCTAAAATAACGAACAACTGTCGAAATCGTCACTCCTGCAGCTTGCTCATCAAGGAGCCATTGTATTTTTCTCCGGTCAGATCCGGGCAATTAACACCTCCATCGCACCATACCTGTGTTACCAAAATACCGAGACAAAGGACCATATTCTAATGGTGGTGTGTCTTAATCACTCTTTTTTTTTTTCATTTTTTTTTTTTCATTTTACAAGTGTTAATGTGAATTGTTTAGTTAATAACAACAAACATGGAGGCAATGAACGCTGTGTTGCAGATCATCATTGCAATGATGTAGGGTTGTTGCGTGCCAAAATAAAAATGGTCCTTTTGCGCATGATCGTGAAAGTTGATGATGCAGTTTTTTACGCAATAATTGCCAATTTGCCATTTCGTTTTTCGCAACTTGCTTACGAGAAAATTAAATTCTGAACACAGTAAGTGAACAGATATTATTGCTGCTTGTTTGTAATACATCGGATCAATAATTACGTGCTGGCAGTACTTTTGGTCAAATTATCAGGCTATTTCCTCGAAACCTCTTGCAATTCACTATATTTTTAACACACATGCGTAACCTTTCGATTCCAATGACAGCAATCAGTAACGTAAAAATAGTGTCACAAACATGATTACTTGAAGGGTATTTCACTTGTCTCGTGAACATGTGAGTTTAATTGTTGTTGGCAACCCTGGTGTCGTTTCGGCGGTCGTTACCGTTCGAACAATGCTGTGCGGTCAACGCACGGTGCGCGGAGCAAACGTCAAAACAAAACTGATTTTACAACTTGCCACGTGGGACCAATTTGAGTGAACTGTTTAATTGCACGGAATTAGGGTTAGTGTTGTTTTTCACATCAGTATTTTTTGTACGAAAGTTATATAGATCGAGGAACAAAGGTTATTCGTTCATTGAAAATACACAAAGATCTTTTCACACCACTGTTAAAGTGCGATGGACTTTGAACCTAACGATATTGTTGGTATGCTTCGCGTTTTAACTTCACCAAGAAGTACATATATACCTTGTGATGAGAAGTAAAACCTGCCTTTTTGGATGAATTATTTTGAAAAATGATGTTATAATTTAATTTTGTTTAAAAGACGCTTCATCATGCGTCAATTGAAGTCATTTCAAAGTAATTCATTGATTATATGCGGGAGCGATAAAAATTTAGTGTTTGGCATAAAAATGCGCTTGCGCATTCAAAACATTGAAGTAGTTTGCGTAATTGTTTTTATACAGAATTAATGTATTCAGGTCAATGAGTAACACCTTGCCTAGTTTGGTGATATTATTTTCGAGAAACGATGACTTATCCCTTGAAAATGTAATTATTTTTTAATTTAAGTTTACCTGTTGTTAATACGGCATCGAATCACAAGTTGCCACGGCTTAGAGTCATGTATTGGGAAGTTTGGAGTTTAGGTTCTTGTGTTGACTTGATACCTAAGTTAATGAATCTGTCATAGCTTGAGTAACATGGTCTCTAATTAATCACGAAAGTATCCCAATTACTTCGCAATTTCTTTCATCATCATTTCAGCCCGAAGATGTCCACTGCTGGACATAGCCAGTTTCTTTCACTTAAGTATATTACTAATCAACTCATCGAAGTCGATGGACACTGGCATCAAAAGTCGAATTTTGCGTCATACTTGCAGGGTTTTGAATATTTTATTTACTAGTTAGTAATTTACCTAGTTATAGTTAAAATGATGTGATAATTCCCCGAAAATCCTCATTCTCAGTTGGAACTTGGTAACAGAGGAAATGAATAATGCCTCGCGACTCACACTGCATATTTAAGTTTACAAAATTCGCCGTCGCAGTTTAAGAATTCAAATGAGCATGACCATTTTAAGCGAAAATAATAATAATGTTGGACTTTCCAGTGAATGGTTGTGAGTTCCAGTCCGTCCCTGCAACCGTTACGCTGAATTCGTTCTTTAGGTGCCGATGGCCGATCCTGCTAGTGCTTTATACGTTACCACTTCTAAAAATATTCTTAGAGCGAAAACAATGAGAGCATTTACACGATCGATACAGCTTCGATCCTGATTTAATTCGCAAACAATTCTAGAATAGAGTTATTTCGTTTCTGTGTAGGGTAATCGGTAACTCTTCCGTTTAATCCAAGTTTGGAAGACAGGTGAGCACTGACTACTGATTCTGGATATATTATTTTTCTCTATATCTATTAACGCACAAAGTCCGTGTACTTTTTCCATTGGATTTCTGTGCTGTGTCACCAATTCAATCATCTACGCATTTGATTATGTTTTCTTATCTCCGCCTTTACACAAATCGACGCTTTAGAGCTGTTTCTTCCAAATCAATCGAAAGTACAGTTATTTCAAAGACTGTTTTCTTCGCCAAAGATTTTCTACATTTCTATATCATCATTCATCAGGTAACGCAAATATTTCGCTTGTTAGCTCTCCGGGGAAAGGCTTCGTACCTGCGATGAGTCAAGCGAGATAATGCTTGACCCCGATGATACATGGATAATTGTTAAGTGAATCATTTCATCTTGCTCGAAGGTATATGAAGGGCTTGCATGGTATATGACATGTTTATAGCTGTTATGTAAGCTAAAGTATTCGTCTCTGTTCCTTATGGTGGTTCAACATCATTCCCTTTTGTATAGATTCCGTCTATCCAATATCCCATTGAAGTTGATCTCTTAATCGAAAGTCCTCCCCAAAATGCAACGCTGAGCAAGCGGATACATCCTTCTGGATATGAATGGTGCAGCTATTTCAAACTAGGCATTACGAAGAATGTCACCAATACCGTTATATTCATTCCTAATATATATGTTGTAAGTGAAAGGTCTCTAAACGGATTCCATTCGGATTTTCCCATTACGTTGTTTTATCATTTCCCCTAATCAGCCGGAAGTCGGGGCAGTGATTTTGTAATATGCAAGTACTGGCAAAACCCAATTCGCTATTTAGCTCGCCCCTTATACTCAGCTAACGTTCTGATACGTCGAAAATAGAGCTTTTGAGAGATGGGGCAGTGTTTAGTCATCTTGCTTCTCCACAAGCATGACTGTTGTTTCCAAACTCAATAGCTGCAGTCTTCAAGTGGTTTTCCATATCCGATCTTGATTCATTAACCAGTTCGGTGACTAACTTACAATTAACAGCTCTTTCTTCCAATCGCTTCTGGTTTGCTGTGTCTCAAATAGTTGCTTAACTCATACGATGTGTGTGACGCATTAGTTACGTTGTTTTTATAAGAATCCTCAGTCTGTTGCCTGAATTAACTGTTTGTTTTAAGTTTGTGACGTTCTTGCGGTCAAAACGGTATTATTGGACTTAGGATGTAATTGGTCATGGTAGCAAGAATTTTGTTGTCAATTGACGTCTTCTATGGTGGATTAGTAATTGCTTTTAGAAATAATTGATCGCCCTTTGTGGTAGTGCACTACTTTAAGTTGTTGTCTAACGACCCAAGTTTGATCAGCGTATTGAACTAGTAGCACTTGTTTGTTGTTCATATTTTATTGATGTCCCTGTCCCTATTGATTTCTAATAATGCCATTACGAAACAAATAGTGGTTAGTTTTTGTTCATCGTATGTAACCTTTTTACGGCCTCATCGTATCTTACACACAATACAAGCATTATGGCCATGTTTTTCTACCTCATATCTCTACTCGACAATAGGTTCTTTGACGTGAGGTCATTCATACATACAACGACGTATCGTGTTTGATCGGCCAAGTAGTGCAAATCGTGACGGATCAGGCTAGCTAAATAAGCTATTTTCCTTATTTGTCCTACAAATCAGCAGAACTTTATCTGTCATTCCCGCAACAGAATAGTAATGAAATATGTAACTTCTTCCTCATTACAATAAATGTTTTGTGTGTTTATTTGTTTTTCCAGAATTCGATTTGTATGAAACATGTTATAGTTTTCTTTTCCTATGTCCTGTCCTGTGTCTTAATTTTTGGTCCCAGTAGGTCAAGTAGGTCCAAAGAATCGAACGTCTTATTTCTCGACAAAGCTACAGAAAAAAGCTATCAGAACGTAAATGACCATTGGATCTGATCAGTATGCTAATCTGTCCTATTTCCTTTAATTGATGCTAATGAGATGTATTCAATCGGAATATTGATGATTTATTGCTTTTGTAAACAACTTTGACTTATCTGAATGCCATTTGCAGTAATTAATCATTTGCTGTGTAAAATATTTACAATTCCTCGTGCTCTTTAGTGATTATCAAATAGTTTTCACGTAAATTCAGGAAAATTAGAATTTCGGAGTCCCGTCGTAAATTGAAAGTGGAGAGATAGAAATGTCCTGTCTCAACTTCATTACAGCGTCCGTTCAATCACAAAACTTTGCAACTGGTGTCAAATGTCATCAACATGACTCGTAACACGTAACATCACGGTTCGTTTACATCCGTAACGAATGAGAATGTTAAGAGCACGCGGGGATTCCCCAATTCGGAGAAATGATACAAAGACCTTTGTACTTTGTGTGTCATACGAATTGCCCGAAGCTTTTTTACAAAAAGTTGGTTTTAACAAAGAACTACGACCGATCGATATCTGATTTAAATAAATCATGTAATAAATAATGTAGACTGCTGCAGCAAAAAAATCGAATCGAAAAAGCATTCAATAAGATATCGCACCTAAGGAAGATCAAGAAGGGCACGCCCTACCGGACCGGTTCGGCGACAGACCGGAAAATTGGCGCGCGACAACGCGACGCCGGCGACAAGACACCGCCCTAATTGTATTAGACGGTTGCGATTGCCGTACGACTGCAATTGGTGATCGCTAATTTGTTGCTGGAAGGTGGAGTGGAGAAGGAAATTGTTAAGAGTTGAAGGGTGTGCGAGAATAGTTTGGAGATCTCTGAGGGGTTCCATGGTTACATTTGTACATCTAGTTTTCCTTTGGAAATGGGAAGGCTCATCAACTTTACATTAAGGAACATTTTGGGATAGAGTTTTTTGCAGTAAAACGACCTTATTATTTTGCCATAATGTTTGTAGTGCGACTGAAGAGTCTAATTGAGTGTGATGTTGATTTTAGCGCTTAAGATAATTCAGCGTCAAACCAGAAAATTGGTACTAGACGCTTAAACAATTGAATTACTGTTGGATGTTATGAAGGAAGTTGAAGAAGACATTATTAGGTACTAAAGTACCCGTCACGTGAAGCTATAAATTTTGTAAACACTAAACAAAGAACTTCTTCTATGTTACGTATAAGTAGCGCAACAAATAATTCCAAATTCAATCAACTCAACGTACCAGCATGCCGAGTATTAATGATGCATATGACCGGGCCAATACCTGAAGTTGCTGTGTGGATCTTACCAACCAGCCAGAAAACATTCACTGTGTAAGATTAAAATTAGGACACAGTCAAACTCTGAATTTTCTGAATGAATTTTCGTAGTAAGCACAAAGTCTTGGATAATTCGGGTGCCTGTAACTGCTAGGATATCATGTACGGTGATTGCTGTTTCTTTGGGGTCCCATTGAAAAGAAGATAATTATTATTTACGAAGCCACGCGCCGCAGCTCAAATAAAGATTGAAACAGATTTAATATTATAGTGGTACAATAAGAAATAGCTTGCGTATAAAGAGAGTCCTCTGATCGGACCGGTTCGGCGTTAGACCGGAAAATTGGCGCGCGACGCCGCGACGCGACTCTAGTCTTAATTGTATTGTTAATTTGTTTTTATTTTTGTTAAAGAGAGAGGGAGAAATATGATGCATGTTAATATATAGAGTAACATTGGATTTTTGGGAGACTGGATACCGCAAATTGTCTTTAATAGCTCTTTAAGATGATTTTCGTTGATCTCACCACATTATCTACGCGTCCATGATAAATTAATGTAACTGAATCTACAAACAGCCTACTCTTTGTGAACAGTAATTTAACATTATATCTGACCTGTCTAAGGGTGCGTTTCCACTGAAGCGGAGACGTACGGAGCTGAGCGCAGACGTGCAGGAATCGTCCAATCACAGACGAGACGAGAGACGCGATGAAGATTTCAACCATTGTGATTGCACGTCTCCGCTCAGCTTCGCTCGTCTCCGCTTCAGTGGAAACGCACCCTTACCGTCCTACCAGACTAATGTAAGCCATTAATCTCATAATCTATTAATCTGTCTACATTTAATACGAAACCTATATCATTCGTTCACGCACCTCGACCTCCCAATGTCAGACGTGCTGCAATTAATAAAGAAGCCATAGGATACAAATCCACTTTAATATTGAAATGTCTCCGAATATTTACAACAAAGCGGCAGGTGGTGCCACCCCCCTCGTCCCTGGCTGGTGCAGGTGCATTGCCCCCCGAACTCGGGCAGTCTCGAGAGATTATAGGCTTTGTAGAAAGTCAATGTTCAAGAGTTGGTATTGTGTTGGTACTATTGAACTTTTGTCCTCTTGTGTCCTTTTAAGCGGGTTTAGTTTTAAGTATAAGGTGCTGTTTATCTTATTTATTGGTACGTCAGTTAAGAAATAATCCTTTGTTTGTTTTAATATTTAGTAGGGTCTTTGTGTGATGTCTTTTGAGTTCAACATCAAATGTTTTTCTGTTACTATTACGACCTCATCAGCAGTTGTCGTATAGTATTTCTTCTTACATTTTGTCATTCATTTCCGGACTTTCACCTTGTTTGCCGCACCTATCTATTAATTAAATGAGGTATTTCATTAGTTAAGTGGATGCGATAATAATTTGTCATTCAAGTATCTAGCTGAAATATATGGCCATACTTTAGTAATAAATGATAATGCGTAAAAATACCAACCCTTTTCGCATTAGTTAGGGAGCTAGCTTGGCAGATATTTCCACATTAATTATTATGATAACACCAAAAGCGTCTACATTTTACTTTCTTGAAAATAGTGCCACTATATCTGCCTTTGGTATTTTCTTCGAAGGCCTGTATATCGCAGTAGTCATTTTCAGATGCTCTAGAGCTCTCTCTCTCTCTGTTTTACTGCCACGGAAACCCACGATCCCATTCCTTTTCACACCTCCAAAATCTCTACCAATTTTCACACATTCCCACAAATCGTTCATTTTCTTGTCGACCTTCTTGGGAAGGTCATCCACATTGTCCATTGAACCATTCGAGTAACGAGTTACAAAATACAAATGCCACCGTGGGATATGGTCTGACGTCAGTACAGCGCGATCACGTCATCCATAATCCAGTCTTGATCCACTACACATAGTTACAATGTTTGTTTGAACGCTGACAATGAACGCTGTATGTAATTTCGTACATAGTTCATTCAAGTGCTAATTTCAATCAACTGCTTTGTTTTTGCCATCTCTTGAAGAAGTAGGAACTAGGAACAAGGTCTGTCAATAACCAGTATTAGATAATCGATGCTTGCTTTACTATTGATGATCTAAAAATTTTCAAAATATTAGTTTTTTAAATCCAAGTAGAAGAGCTTTTGTTAGAATGATTGCAGTCTGTGAGTACTGTCGTAGATTCACTATGTCAAATCCAGACCATGGGACCTGGTGTAAGATGCATGTAGGAATGTAGGCAGTAGATTGTAAATGATATGTGGAATCAGGAAGCTTTAACCTAAAGAAATTTTTAAATTCTTCTTTCTTTCTTTTTCGTGTGGTTAGTGACTAACCTGGTGTCAAAGTTTGTATGCCGCCCATGGGCGTCTGACTTGGCTTTACATGCCGTCGAGAAATACCTCTCAGGCATACCGGTTTCTTCACGATGTTTTCCTTCACCGTTTTCGAAGCAAGTGATAATTTTACATTTTTATAAATTGAATGGTATTTAGTTGCAGTGTACGTGAGGTACGTTAAGTACCTATCTATTGCTTATCTAAGTGCACTCGCAGAGCCAAAGGACAAAGATATGATAATAAAGCAGCTGATATCAGAGTAATCTTTCACTATTAATCAGTACTCCACATACTTTGACCTGCAGTCTGCTACTACGCGAGGTACAGCTATTGAAGGCTGTCTATACGGACCTGCTAAAATGAACCGATGAATATCGAAGTTGATGACTTGGTGATGGGCCATTGTGTAGGCCTGTGAAGCAGCCATGTGTGCGACAGACAGACGCCACCTGCCATTTTGGGAATACTGCTGTAGGCGTAACCTAAAAACATGAACCTTAACCGTAGTTTTTATAATGCAGATCCTATCCAAGCCCATTTGAATGAGCCTGGTGAAACTGTTTTACATATAAAGAAAGAAAACCAAGTAGCTATAATTATCGTTCATGTAATGAAAATATATCGACATTTTATTACTGAGCATTACATCAGGTCTTCCAGGGCGCACAAACAGACCTTGAATCAGAACCGGATGACCGCCCAACGGCCTAAATGATTGATGTACTATTTATTTATGATGCCAACAAATGGGTGAGCCCGTACATACGTCTTTCGCAACTTTTAATGTGTTCAGTGTATGTTTTTGAGACACCGTGACACACATGACAAGATTGGAACATAACCAGAATATTTCAAGAGACTTTGTGAAAATTAGCTGTCGTTCTATTTTTTCCTGAGTTGCAGAATTCTCAGGACATTAACGATATTGCAGCAAGACCTTAAAATAAAAATATTTTCGTATGGTGCTTTTATGTCTTATGATTGCATTCACAGCATTGGATTATCCTTCCATTTACAACGCTTTGTAAACCGTCTACAATTGACCCATCCTCATATCAACAAAAACGAGAGCATCACAAGAATAAAACGCATTTATATCGCAACGGATGCCACGATACGAAACGAGCCTATATCCTGCGCAAGCGCAGTTGAACGACCCCCGCCATTCCTCTGATAATAAACTAATTATCAACGCTAATTGTAATTGTTGAAAAATTGTTTTTATAACAGTGAATAATGCTCCTTCCTCTGATAAGCCTATTGTTACATAAAGCTTAGTCACTGATAAGATTGTGGGTACTGGGAAGTATATGGTTAATAAATATGGCACGAAAGTTGACCTAGAAACAGAAAATAGATTTTCCTTAGTGATATTAATATTTGGAAACGAAAAGAAATATGTCGCAGGTCAGTCCTATCTTCAAATACGTTTCTATTCATTATGACATCCACATGGTAAAACAGCATAATATATTGAAAAGAGGATGTTTGTACACAAAGTTTTAAGAATTTGAATGCATTTTATCCTTCATGCTTCAACCCCTCCAAACTCTAGCTCGATACACCTGGGCTCCCAATCAATATAATAAATAGCAAAGCCTTTACAAACTACCGCTAGACAATCTTAATGTGATCTCCAAACAAATTGCTATATCTAATCTCGATCTAGGCTCATTTGAAGCAGTATCTTACGACAAACAATAGCTGCTTCGCCTACGTGCTTCCCTTATCGGCAGCACTATTTGGGTGATTTATATTAAAAGCTCACTGTTTGTAATAGAGAGCATAGATTTGCATAACGTTAATAGTGATTAGCCGTCACTCATATATGGACCTACGATCAGATTAAATTAATGTCTTAAGTTGTTAAGAGTTATGGGTAAAATTTGATCTATAATGGAAATTGACAAATCTGGATACATTGATGAAGTTAAAAAAGAGGGAAAGGCTGCAATTATCAAGGAGTTTGATAAACGCAACGAATGTACTAAATGAGATTGTTGTCTTCGAGACGTTAGCAAATTGGGACAAGTAGACGAACCTTTTTAAGTAAAGCTGATCCTGGCAATGACACAAGAGTACGATGTGATGTTGAAGTGATTTTATAAACAATTAATGAAGTGAGGCATCCTTTTTGACGTATCTCCGAAATACTCCAATCTCAGATGGGCAATCTAAAATTGGCGCTCCCAGCGCCACTTCACTTTAAATTCTAGCTATATAGTATGTAATATTTACTCCATCAGTCATCATTTTATTCTTGTAATATACAGACAGTAGGTACAGCCCACTTTTATATCAAAACACTTGAATGACCATATAAGGAGACTTCAAGTCACGTACATACGTGATCCAAACGTTTCTCCATAACACGTCTGTTAACCATGACTCATGCACTGTTTACATATTTAGTCACACACTTACATGCAAAAGTAAACTAGAATTTTGAAGAATTTGAAGGTGGTAAGGATGATTTTGGCGTAATGGTTGAAGTAATGTGGGCGTTAGATAAGGATTACCGTCGTCACTGTACTGATGCGCTGGTTAATTATATTGTGTTCGGAATTGAAGTTGACTGTCGATTGGTGGAAATTTTGATAGTAGCAGTAGAATTTATGGCGAATTTTAATGTGTCGGTGACTGATAAACTTACTTTATTTAATGTCCCATTTTATTTTCGCGAAACATTCAATTCAAGTTACATGTTGTGAAATTAACTACTCAGTAATTCTTGACACATTCTGTGTTGAAGAATTCGAAGACCATCTTAACCTGTCCGAAAGACACCATAATCTCTAAATGGCTAGAGCAATAACCAAGTCTTAATGTTGATTAGACCAACCAATTATAACTGAACATCTCAATACGCCATTCATTATACTAATAAAGGATCCCACTGAATCGTTAATATTTATAATTCCTCTGCATTCTAACACACTGACTGCAATGAGTAAGGCTGGTACATTCTGGTGTAATGGCTGCCTCAGTTGGATCATTGATCTTGAAGTCCATATCGGACGATCTCGGGCAAAGTGCGATTTCGTTTTAATTTTATGTGTTAGTAAAAACTTCCGTGCCTAACATTGCAGCTTGAAATTAAATGAAATTGTTTATTCTGTAAATAGGATAACGGAATCACTTTTAACGTCAAATACAAAATAATTAATAATAAACTAGATGGAGTCGACATTTCGTATCTACTACCCCTGAGAAGAAATAGCAAAACAAACTCAGGGGATCAGGAAACCCATACTAAAATCATGATGTTCTCATATTATAATAACAAGCGGATCCCATAGCTGATATCTGTGTAAAAGTTATAATCAATCATGTCTACATTCTAATAAGAGATAATACCAGCGTAGTTAGCAGTGCAGTAATTAAAAGGCGGCCTCGCGCGGCCTTGCCTACCGTTTGTACAGATGCGCAGGCCCAGGCTATCGTTCGGCGCATGAGTCAGATTGTGAGCGTTGAGATAACGTTATTGGATCAATATTCATTTATTTTAAATGTATCATTATTTATTTTTGTGATTGAATAGTTTCATTTATTGGATCGCTTTTATGACTCAAATATGTCAATTATTTATCGTTATTTCTGTTGCTGAAAAAGCTAAAGGGGTTTCCATCGGTTTCATTTACAAAATGTCGTGATGTGTGCAAGATACATTGTGTGTCTCTACACGCAACGGTCTTGCACACATAAAGTCAACCCAGCAACCATCAACGAGCTTTGTTTCAGTATCGATCGACCCTTCACCATTTACGCCATGCAAAGCGCATCCTGGCAATTGACCTGGATAGCACAAGGATGTATCATCACCATTGCATTTCAAAACCTCTTCAGTAATTTAAAACCATTTTAGTTCGCTTTACATTCGAGACGCGGTTGCTCAATATTAATTAGCGGGGAACCATCAATTTGTCCAGTGTCGTCTTCCATTAAGTCTTGTACCAGCCTTGATGGTGCTTGTTAACTTCGTTGTTGTGGTACCCCAAGGTCATGATCATTTCTTGGAACAATGATCATTAATAGCTAATATATTTTATGAATTTATTACTATTGTTGCGTACGGGAGTTTAATTTATGGCATTATGTAGCTTCGACATGGCTTTGATTACTAGTTCGATTTGATCGTTTTTCAATTGTGCGGATGTTGGTCCTTTTACACTTGGTTTAAATAGAAGTTCGTGTTACATAGAGCCTTCGAACTGTCTGTGGTTTTTTAAATTACCGCAGTTAGCCTTGTCTCCAATACTCCCTTATGCAGAGATTGGTTTGAAATCATAGTTGTGTTTTGATTGAAAATATGTGATTCTAATCTAGATTCATACGTTGCCACAATCTCGGTTATCGCTGCAAATATCATTCCATCTTTGGATTTTAAAAATATACAAAAGAATTTCTCGAACGTGCTCGTAAACTGGTCCATAAAATATATTTGCGGCCATTTTCGTTTGCCGAATATCGATGTGGTGAGTCATACGTTACGTTGTAACTCACCTTCCCATTGTGCGCACGCGGTGATTGCGTTCCTAATGATGACACATCGGTGGTAACGACGGTTTTCGACAAATTAAGAATGTGGGGTCAAGTCGTGTCGGAAAATGTCGGGTTGCTTGTTTAGGGTTTCGCATGGACGGTTGCTTAACGGTCTTCAGTCGTACAAAAGTCTTAAGTGGTGACCAAAGTTTAGTACATTTTCTTCCTCACCTTGTAACTGTTTTACATGACCAATTATATGGCAGTTTATTAGCCCTTTGGTTTTAATTATTGAAAGACGTGTGTGCCGCTGTTTGATTAGTTAGTAACTTTGCTTTTTCCGTTAATACCGATCCTTGGAAACAGCATAATAAGCATGCTATAAATCAGCCCAAAAAACTCTAGCATTCACGCTTACCCAGCTGTCATTTTGTCACTTAGATCTTGTAAAATGTCATTAGTCGGACTTTTAAAGCCTTTGGCGCATTACCAAAGTATTTATTAGCGTATACCATGTAAGGGTATCGTTGAACACGACCAAATAAGGCAGCAGTCTCGTGGAAACTGTGTCGTATTAGTTTTTGTGGTCCTTCGTAACGAGAGGTTGCGACACACCTCACAATTGGATATACACAGCTGACTAAAGATAAACTATATGTAATTGTGGAGACAGTTGGTTCTGATGTACGTTTCAGACTAGCCAGATTTGACAATGACTCAAAAATATGTTTTCCAATTTGGCCCAGCGAAGAAAACACAGTCAATTTAACCCTGAGCAAAGTGTTTGAATGGCACTATAACTACCTGTGCGCTAGTACCGATCTTAATTGAATGGTGTATGTCGGAGAGCCGGACTCATAGTCGCGGAATCCCACCAAGAATTCCCAAGCGAAATGCCTTTTTATATGAGGTCATGGCAAATGCCCGTGGCAAAGCCTTCGGAATTCTTTATGCGAAATTCCAAACCTTACATCATCAAAAAATATTTTAAAGTTTTAATATATTTACTACTGTATTTGCAAATATCTATCTCCAACCTAAACCTTTTTTTTTTTTTTTTTTTTTTTTTTTTTTTTCGCTGAGAAATGCTTTATGCATCCCCGGCTCGTGGGGGACGAGTCGGGGTATGTGGGACTCCTGTGTAAAATACAGTATACCCACTAAAACTCAGCGGTGCTCCCGCATCGCCGTGATGGGAGGGCCATGGGAATCCGGCTCAGCCTTTACGTCCACAGCCCTCCCGGCGCATGCCCGCCTAGCTGGCGGGCCCCACAGGCCCCCCACCTGCGTGGCGGGGGGCTACGGGAATGACCGGGAGCACCTGGCCATTCCCGTCCGGCACTGGTGGAGGCCTGTGCGATGCAGGCGAGGGTGCCCCCGCACCCGTTGCCTGCTGGCCTCCACCTGGGAGGAGGAGTCGGAGATGACCGTCGAACTGACGTCTCCTTCGACCCCTCCTCCGCCTTCGGAGCGGTGCCGCGTCGGGATCGTCCTCCCGCACGCGCTCCGCCGCCTCCTTCTGGGACATGACGTGTTCGCAGAAGGAGGCGACCGCCGCCCAGGACCCCTCGTCCCTCAGCATGGCGCCCACCACGCCGGGGAGCGAGAGGTCCAACCCGATCGCCGCGACGAGACTGCGGCGCGGCTCGGACCACGACGGGCACACCTCGAGAGTGTGCTGCGCCGTGTCCTCCGCCGCGCCACAGTCGTGGCACGACGGCGTCTCCTCCCGCCCGATCCGATGCAGGTACGATCCGAAACAACCGTGTCCGGACAGCACCTGCACCAGGCGGAACGAGAGGAACCCGTGCGGCCGCTCGAGCCAGTCCCGCAGGACCGGCCCGATCGCGTCGAGGGTTCGGCGGCCGAAGACTGCGGAGGCGAGGTCCGTCGTCCAGTGGACGACGATGGCGTCCCTCGCCTCCCGCCGGACGGCCTCCCGCTGTTCCGGGGCGAAGGGCTGACCCGCCGCCCTCCGCCTCGCCTTCCACTCGTACACTCTGGCGAGCACCCACGCCTCGAGTTCCCAAGGAGGGGTGCTGGCCAGAGCGCATGCCCCGGCAAAGCTCACCGTGCGGTGAGCCCGCGCCACCCGCTGGGCTATCGCCCGTTGAGGTGCCCGCAAGGCCGCGGCGTTCTCTCGTCTGTGGAGGGACTCCTCCCAAATGGGGGCCCCGTAGAGGGCCATGCTCCTCAAGATGCCGGCGTAGAGTTGCCGGCATCGCGCGCTGGGCCCCCCCAAGTTGGGAAGGAGCCACGAGAGAGCGCCCGCGGTCTTCAGCAGGCGCGACGACAGCCCGCTGAAATGCGGGCCGAAGCGCCACCTGCTGTCGAGTACAAGGCCCAGATATTTCATCTGGGCCTTCACCTCAATCCTGACGCCCTCCACGAAGATGTGGGCGCCAGGTGGCGGGGGGCGCTGCCGGGGACCGTGGAAGAAGACGGCCTCGGTCTTATGCAGCGCCACCGTCAACCCTAGGCGGCGGATCCTCCCTGCGACCAAGGATCCGCCCGCCGAGGCCAAGGAGGCCGCCTCCCTGAAACTCTCCCCCCGGGCGGTGAGGAGAGTGTCATCCGCGTAGCAGACGACACTCGTGCCTCGGAGGAGAGTTCCCCGCAAGAGCCAATCGTAGCCGACGTTCCAGAGGAGAGGTCCTAAGACTGACCCCTGTGGAACGCCGGCTTCCGCGGCGTACCGCCGGACTCGGCCAGCCCTGTTCACCAGGACGATCGCCCGATCCTCCAGGTAGCTGGCCAGCAGCACGCGCATGTAGCGAGGCACTCCGTGGAATCGGAGCGCCTCTAGGATGGTGGAGTGGGGAACGGAGTTGAAGGCGTTGGCAATGTCGAACGACACGGCCAACAACCCGTCCCCCGCCTCCATCGCATCCTTCACCTGCCCCTTGAGGCAGGCCAGCGCGTCCACCGTCGAACGCTCAGCCCGAAAGCCGTACTGAGCGTCCGACAAGTCCGGCCCGATGCACCGCAGATGGCTCTTGAGGCGGGCAGCGATTATCCCCTCGAACATCTTACCGACCTCATCGAGCAGAACGATGGGCCGGTATGCCGAGGGGGAGTCTGCCGGGCGGCCCTCCTTGCGAAGGAGGCACAACTGTCCCTCCTTCCACGGTTTCGGGAACCTTCCAGACGCAAGGCATGCGCTGAAGAGGTCCCGAAACCGCTCCTCCATTTGGGTGGCGGCGATCGCCACCACCCTCGCCGGGACACCGTCGGGGCCCGGAGCCGTCTTCTTGGCGCGGATATGGAGAATAGCCGCGCCGAGTTCCGACTCCGTGACGGGAGGGGTCTCTTCTTCTTCCTCGTCAGCTGGCGGAGCTGTCCTCTGCGGAGGGGCCATCGCTGGTGGGGTGAAGTCGTCCCTGCACGGGAACAGGGACTGAACCACCCCATCCAGAAAGGAGGGCTCCAGGGTCTCGGCCACCGGGGGACCGAAGGGGCGCAGTTTGTTCCGCGCCGCCTTATACGGTCTCCCGTAGGGGTCCGCGTCGAGACCCTCCAGCATTTCTGCTCTCGCAGAGTCTCTGGCGGCGGTGATAGCCCGATCGAGGACCAGTTTTGCCGCCAGGTACACTTCGTAGAGGTGGTCCCCGACGGCCTGGTCCCGTCGACGCCGCCGCCGACTCCGCGTGTAAGCCCTCCTTGCCTCCACACAGGCTGCTCGAAGCCCCGCCAGCTCCGCCGACCACCAGTACACGGCCCGTTTGGGTGGTGGTCGGCCAGACCGAGGCATGCTCGAGTTGCATACCTCGGTCAGAGACTCCCTCAGTTGCCCCGCTACGGTGTCCACATCCGGCAGCCGGCTGGCGGAAGGCGGCGAAAGCCAGTCCTGGACGAACGCCGCCTCCCGCGCTGCCTCCCTGTCCAGGCGGGCGAGAGCCCACCGTGGGAACGGTGATCGCCCTGGCAGAGTCCGCGTCTCTCCGGGGCGACTGGTGGAGATGTCGAACCGCACGTAGCGATGGTCCGACATGGTCTCCACCAGGCTCACCCGCCAGTTCAGCACGCGCGCGGCTAACGCAGGGGTGGCGAAAGTGACGTCCACCACTGAGCCACCCTGCCGCCGCACGCATGTCTGGACGCTGCCTCTGTTCAAGAGGCAGAGTCCAGAGGAGGCAGCCCACAGCTCGACTGCCCGCCCGCGGGCGTCGGTGGCCGGGTTGCCCCAGGTCACCGACTTGGCGTTCAGGTCTCCCAGCACGGAGACCTGACGCGGCGCCGCCCTGCCGACCACGGCGGCCAGGACTCCGAGATAGTTCTCGAAGTCCTGGAAAGGGCGGTTTGGGGAGAAATACACGCCCACGAGGGCGAGTTCTCCCCACGCGGCGGCCACGTATCCCGGTCCCCTCTCTAATAGCGAGAGGGGAGGGGAGTCTGTGGAAGACCGCGCCGCTAGTGCCACCAAGCCGTCCTCGTCACCCAGCCAGCTGCCGGGGACGAAGTAGGGCTCGGCGACCACCGCTACGTTCACCAACCACTCGGCCATGACCTGTACCACCAGGTCCTGGGCCGCTCTGCAGTGGTTGGCGTTCGTCTGGAGGATGCGGAGGTCGGAAATTATTATTCCGACATCGCACCCTCCTCAGCCGCCGCCGCCGCCGCTGGAGCTACAGCGGCGACGACGGCGGCGGCGGTGGTGGCAACAGGGCGAACCTGTGCCGGCACCACGCCCTTCTTGACGGGGGGCTTACAGCTCCTGCCCGTCATCCGGTGGCCCGCGGGGCGGCCACTGGCGGCACACGCCGCGCAGTGTGGCGCGGTGGCGGTGCACGCGGCCCACCCGTGTCCCTCCTTCCCGCATTGGAAGCAGGTTTCCCTCCAATCGGACTTGGAGGGACACGTGGCTCGGGTGTGGCCGAACGCGCAGCACTTGAAGCACCGCGCAGGCTGTGCCTCAAGTGGCCGGACCACAGCCGAGCTGAAGCCTATCAGCAACCGTCCCTTGGTCGCAGCAAGGACGGCCCCGGCCGCGGCGACCGGGCACTCCACGCGGATGATGCCCATGCCGCGGCGGCCGAGCCTGATGGCTCCCCCTCTCACCGCGCCAGCGTCGCAGCCTCCAGCCGCTGCGACGGCCGCGACCACATCCTCTTTGGCGACCGAGTCGTCCAGATCGGCCACCTCGAGGGCTGTGGTCTTTTCAGGCCTGGCGACCTTGGCCACATCCGCGACGACCTCCCGCAGCTTTTCTGCGAAGAGGTCCGCGTTCGTGCCGCGCTGCTCTCCCGAAAACTCGAAAATTCGAGCTCCCGTGAGAGTTCGGCGGCACGTGATTTTGCTGATCCCCAGCTGGGAGGGATCAGCATTCGTACGAGCCCGTCTCAGTACGGACTCGTACGTCTCGCCCCGCTCCGCGGCCTCCGGGGTGATGGTCACCACGACGGCCGCGGTTTTGGGAGGAACCAGCTTCCTCCCACCAGCTGGAGCCCGTTTGGCTGCAGGAGCAGCCGCAGCGGGCTTGGGGTCCGACTTTTTGGCCTTCTTCCCCCTCTTGACCACTTCCGTCCACGACTGGTTGGACGGGGTGGTGGAAGGAAGAAGGGCGTCTTCCTCCTGAGAAATCTGGGCTGGGGCTGGGGCTGCTGGAGCAGCAGAGGACCCAGACGCCCCCACCGCGCTCGTGGTGGGGGTCTGAGGAGCCGCCGTGGTCCGCTTGCCCTTGCCCTTGCCCTTTCCCTTTGAGGGCTGCCCTTCCAGTACAGGGCCTGCTTGAGGCGCAGGTTCCGGCTCCCTCGGTTGGCGACTCTTGTCCGCCGCTAGCGGTGGGCGGAGCCGCTTTTCCGGCAGGAGCCGGTCCTCGATGCCTGCGAAGCAGGCCCTAATAAACGCCCTCTCCTCCATCACTACCTGCCTCAAGGCTGCCTCGAGGCTGGCAGGGGTGGAGGGAGAGGGGGAGGAGGAGGAGGAGGAGGGGCCTCCTGTCACCGGAGCTGGGGCAGGCC
This sequence comes from Agrochola circellaris, assembly GCA_914767755.1. Lineage (NCBI taxonomy): Eukaryota > Metazoa > Arthropoda > Insecta > Lepidoptera > Noctuidae > Agrochola > Agrochola circellaris. The sequence continues at coordinate 2,215,612 of OU611848.1, forward strand.
GGGCCGTGGCTTCAGCCAGCTTCTGGTGAAGCTGGCTGACCTCCGCCTGCAGGCGATCCACCTTCGCCTGCAGCTGCCGCGTCTCGTCCGTGGCCGTCCGCTTGACCAGCTCCAGGACAATGCCGTGCATGCTGGCGGCACGGCATTTGAGGGCCTTCTGAAAGGTCCCCTTCAGGTTGGAGGATTTTGAGGCGACCTCCAGAACCTCCTCCCTGTCCTCCTCCGCCATGCGCGCCAGCTCTGCCAGGGAGTGGTCGGCATAGAGCACGTGGGATGCCCCATACCCAGCCCTCGACCTGGCAGCTTGCTGCTCCTTGGCGGCAATCCTCTCCTCCAAGTCCATTTGGAGCTGCGCCCGCTTAGCCAAGTTTAATTGGCGCTCAGCGTCCACAAGGCCCACGTCGTGAGTGAGGGCCGGAGAAGAAGAGGTCGAAGCCTTCTTGGGCTTCGACTTCTTCTTACTGCGGCTTGCGGTGGACTCCGAGGAGCCCTCGGACCGCTTCCGCTTGAAGCGGTCGCCGCTTTCCGCAGCCGACGTGTCCATGTTGGACTCTGTGTCCGAGTCCGAAGACTCGCCCGGCCTGCGGAACAGGCTGGCAGCGGATCGCGGGCGGTCCGCTCCTCTCGGCGTCAAAACGCCGCCGGCGTGGCCCTGAGAAGGGCCGTTGGGGTGGCCCTGAGAAGGGCCGTTGGGGTGGCCCTGAGAAGGGCCGTTGGGGTGGCCCTGAGAAGGGCCGTTGGGGTGGCCCTGAGAAGGGCCGTTGGGGTGGCCCTGAGAAGGGCCGTTGGGGTGGCCCTGAGAAGGGCCGTTGGGGTGGCCCTGAGAAGGGCCGTTGGGGTGGCCCTGAGAAGGGCCGTTGGGGTGGCCCTGAGAAGGGCCGTTGGGTTGGCCCTGAGAAGGGCCGTTTGAGTCGCCCTGGGGAGAGCGACTCGGGATAAAACGGCCGGACGCATCGCGTGCCGGCTTTCCTGACATTTTTACGAAACGTCCGCAACAGTGTTCGTAAGATAAAAAGTCACAGCGCACTTTAGCCACCGGTCTGCCACTCCGTTACGGTGGTCAGACACGGCGTTGCCCAGGGGATACTGCGTGGAAGTATGCGCTGTGGGGGATCCCCCTCTCCAACCTAAACCTAACCTAACCTAACCTAACTTAGAAAAAGATTTTTTTTTCAAGGCTTTCGCAGAATTCTTTCATATGTGAAACCCAATTAAGGTTGGAATGAAAAATATTCCAATTAACTACCGCTCTCTATCTGATTAACATAATCGGTAATTATAGAACAGTTAATCCGCGACGTATTATCATACTCACTCTTTGATAAAGATAGGTTCCACAATAGGGTGCCAGACTAGGCTAATGGCATTCTTAAGGATCAATCTAGGAAGATGCATTTTTTCAATTCTTCGATGTACCTATATTACTCGTACATTAAAAAAACAGTTCAATGAACATCTAAACAACCAACAAAATATGAGACACTGCTAAAGATAAGGCTTATGTCCCTGAGAAGATGCATCTAAAGGTGTTAAAAACCAAGGGTTTTTGGGTCTCAAATTTAATAGCGAAGTCGCAATCAACAGCTATTACTGAATATTTTTAGACTTTCTATTTTCCAATGACATCAAACAAACAACATAGAATCGAAGGAAAAAAACAGCAGTTAATTATTATCAAAAGCACATTGTTTTGCATACAAATGTCGTTATTATAGAATTGTAAACAGGTACAGCGTTATCTGTCAAGTTTCCTGTTGTTTAGAACTCGCCTGTTATCTTCGGTTAATATATTTTAAATAGTTTACCTAGCGACTGCTTTGGAAACGTTTAAGTTGACAGAATGTGGTGTTATCTCGGGCCTGAAATTTGGTTTTAAGACGAGACAAGCACCTTCAAAACTACACCCAGTATAATATTCAAGATGTAATTTGCTTTAAAATTACACAACTTGTTGTGTAAATTTTTATCTCATGATCAGCCTACAGGAGGCCACTGCTGGATATAGGCCTCTCCAATTGCACGCTATTCATCTCGATTCTCGGCAACTCTCCTTACAGCTGCTAAGTACCTAGTAAATGGATTTTCCACGAATTTTGTCGACGGAAGAATAGACAAAATGACAGATTGTGATTGTTTATCTGTCATTTTGTCTATTCTTCCATCGACAAAACCAGTTTCTATTGTGGTCATGCTAAGCGTGCTGGTCCTTCCAAGTTGGTATCTAAGGACCAGCGTTTTTAAAACAAAGAATAGCTGAGTTTGCACATAAAACACATTACTAATCAAATTCAACACACTACTCATTAGGTAAATAAATTATAATTGGATTTATCTTTTCCGTTCAAAGTGTATTGCATTATCGTTTTACATTAATGTTTCTTTAATTAACATTATTGTAGGTTTACTAATGCGTTCAGAATGTGGAAATATTTCGTCCAAAATCTAACAAGCTAGCATTTGCCTTCAATATACTTACTAAGGTCTATCACAGACCTGTTAAATTGGCAGCCTTAGATAAAATTTTAATGAGGACCAAATAAAATGTCTAAATACAGGCTTTATCCCTTACACCCTTCCCTTCCTCTTTTACTTTATATTTTTCATGCTTACTTCAGTATCCGTTTAACTGAAAAAATGTAAGAAATAGAATTAATGCTGAGAGCATTAAGAGGACGACGCGAGCTGAGAAGAAAGTCAAAAAGACCTAAACACCTTACTTGTATAACTTTAATAAAAACGTTATCACAAATCGCTTCAACAGTTAAACTATTCAGAATTCAGCGCACACAGCAATGTAAATTCATACTACAATTTCATAGAACATGGACACCAACCACGACACTTAATCAGAAGTGGTCTCATATTTTATAGAATCAGCCGTAGCTTATCGATCTATAGATCATTGGCTAGGTCAGGTGTTAACACAAACAACATTATGCTCCTGCGCAGTTCCCCAGACGCGGGTCACATCGTAAATTAAAAACCAAATGAAAAAAAAAAAAAAAAAACCAAATGCATTAGATTTAAATTACCTAATGTTAGAAGTAGCGAATGTGACATCTTATTGAATGGAGAAAAGCTGGAATATATTAATCAAACAGTTTTCCTAGGAATCACGCTAGACGAGAAATTACAATGGGGACCTCATATAACATCTCTTGCGGGGCGGCTGAGCTCTGCCGCTTTTGCTGTTAGAAAGATAAGACAGTTAACAGATGTAGAAACCGCGCGTTTGGTCTATTTTAGCTACTTCCACAGTATTATGTCGTATGGCATTTTACTGTGGGGTCGGGCTGCTGACATTGAATCCATATTTATTTTACAAAAGAGAGCTGTCAGAGCCATTTATAATCTACATCGTCGCGAATCTCTCAGGGAACTATTTAAAGGGATTAATATTATGACAGTACCTTGCCAATTCATTTATGAAAATATTATGTATGTTAGAAAAAATCTACATATTTTTAACAAAATAAGTGATAGACATAATTTTAATACTAGAAATAAAGATAAAATAGATCAACCATTTTTCAGATTATCTAAAGTATCTTCATCTTTTATGGGGTACTGTGTTAAATGCTACAACAAAATACCTTGTGATATATTACAATTAAATGAAAGAAAATTTAAAACTCATATTAAAAGTACACTTTGTAAACAAGCCTATTACAAATTAGAGGAATATATCCAAGATAAGAATGCTTGGAAACATGCTGGTCCTGCTCCATAGGACAATCTAGAATCTAGACAAAATCAAACTGGTTGCTAATTTAAGTTGTATAAATTATAATTTTTACGAGTATTACATGACATTGATTTTGCATTCTGTGATTACTTCCTCACACACTGACTTATTAATTGTAAAATTTTTTAAGAAAATCATCTACTTTTACAATGTTTGTAAATATGTGAAAACCGTACATCTATCACATCATTAATTAATTTATCTTTCGTGGCTTCATTTTTATTAATTCTTCTTTTTACCTATTGTGGTAACCTATTTTTATTTTATTTTTTTAGATGCATCGTCTTCACATATAATTATGTAACGAATGTAACACATACAAATATTGTAACAATTTTTAAAAGAGTAACGGTGGAGTTTCTTGCCCATTCTTCTCCATACGAAAACTACCTTTTGGAAGGGGCGACTAGAATCAATTCAATTTTTTGTAAACTTTGACGTTCAAAAGTGCCTTACAAGGGCCTATTTGAAATAAATGATTTGACTTTGACTTTGACTTTGAAATTGATTGATATAATTGCGTTTATCTTTGTGATAACGTATATTTGATGTTGCCGACACTATCTACAATGTTTGGTCGATATGGTTGGCGAAAATGTGTGCCCAAAATAGTAGGCAGACACTGAACTCGCAGTTATCTGAAGATACGTTGTTTACTTCAATCTGATAAAAAGCGCTTTGTTAAGTCCTTCTGTACGTAAAAGGAAGAATATTTGTACACAAAATAAGTTTTTGTAAATATTGCACTGATCTAAATATCTGCCTGTGATCAAAATGACTTCCATATTCCGATCTTAACAAAAGCTCATGCGTATGCGCATACGACTCGAAACCAACTCTATATTCGGTTATTTCTCCGGCTATAAATTACTGCCGACCTTCCAATCGTAAACTAGTAACCCTAAAAAGTTTAGGAATCAATCTTACCATATCAATTCCGTCAATTTTACGATCCCGCCAATTAGTATCAAGTATAATTCTGTTACTAATTACTTGTTTGCTCTGTGATATACTAGTGGTCTAGTACTATCTACTTGACCTAAATAACTTAGTGTTTTAGTGTTAAAGTCATTTGCACAGATAGTAGGCAGGGCAAGTCTGATTGAATACTAACTGGGCACTCGTAAAGAGTGTTATGTAGACTGGAATTTCAACTGTTCGTGTATTAAAATGTCATTAAGTGGGCAAAGGACGATTTTAATTGCTGCATAATAAATGTAATTTAGAGCGTAGGGTTAGCCTGTCGCTCTACTTATACATAATTGGGATTGCGACTAGTGGTTCATTTGAAGATATAGTAGATATTTTATATGCTCCAATTTGTTAACATATGGATGGATTTTCACAACGAAGCAAAGCTTTGACACAACTGGCCTTAGCGCAGATTCATATGATAATTTAGCAACTTGTATACCAATTAGTTCAGAATCTGTTTCAACCATTAACACGAATCCGGCAGTGTCTTCTTATTAATGACATCTATACGACAAAAAGTTTAAAAGGAACTAAAACGAACACGCATATACATAACATTCCATGTAACACGAGACATCACAAAAGGCCCAACATAACAAAAGCCAATTTTCTTATAAGAAACAACACAATAGTTTATGCGCGGGCGCAGATGCGCGGATGTTCGCGATTGTTGCGCGTGATTCATTCTTGCGCACTTCTCGTTCTTACCGCCATTTCTACGGACGCGGATACTTTCGTTTTCGTTTGTGTTTTTCCCTGTGATGTTATGACATTGATATGGCTTGTTAGTATTCCATGTTTATGTGGGAAAGAGGTAGTGTGTCGGTTGATTCATCATTTCTAGCGAATTGTTGCACGTAACCTTTCTACGTCTCTTCGCGAGCCTCGATATGCAAAGTTGCTCTCATCCCGTCTTCCTGCTCCATCTGGCAATGGTGTCTCCACATAAGGATTCATTTAATTTTAAGACAAGCCGTGTTCCAGATTTTCGGATTTCCTTTCGGCAAAAATTATGAACTTTAATACAACCCCTTTAGGAGATGAATTTTCAAAATCCTACATTAGCGCTTACTTTCGTTATATAAAGAACTCGTGTGCAAAATTTCTTGCTTCTAAGATACCCAGGGGCTTAGGCAGTGCGTTGTCTATCAGAGAATTTAAGATTTTTGTTAAGTAGATTCTGCACAGCTGTGGTCTTTTAACGGAACCTTCTCTGGTCCTTTAATCTACGAAGTCTCAGCTATACCAAAATTATGTAAGGTCCTGCCAACCAACCAACCAATTCAGACATAAAGTTGATTTGTTAGAGTCCAAATAGTGAACGCAGTCTGAATGTTGTTTACGCAATAGCTGACCCACCTATCATATAGCACATATTCTCCGTGTTAAATTAAGTTTATGATCCTTCTAATAGCCATATCGAATTGCATTTTCACCCAAATAATTAGAAGCATTTGTTTCCTAGTGACAGCTATAATTGTGGAAATGTTATGGCATTTAGAACCTTAAGCCGTTGTCAACAAGAATAATAGCTGCTTTGATTAACTTCTTAATTAAGAAGTTCTCGTGTTACTAGGAGTTTGAAACTTATGGTCGCGATTAATTAAAGTTTGTCGTGCAGAGAACTAAGAAGAAAGTTCAGAAAGGGGGGTTCATATTTGTGTGGAGTGTTTTTGTCTCATTTTAAAGTACCTAAACGAAGCCCACGCCTGTTGATTATTTGTTCAAATATCCTTTACGTCGCATAGAATATGAAAAGAATAAGAAACCATTGCGTATCACAGTGAAATATCTGGAACAGAGAAATCTAGGTTTCTAAAAATACTTACATTGCGAAAGCTCTTACTAAAGGCCCGTGTAGACCAGCGCGACGCGACACGAACAATACAATTTCTAAGAAAACTTCACGGTATAACAATAACCGGTGTCGCGTCGCGCTGTAGCGTCGCTCTAGTCTGCACGAAGCTTAAATCTTCCCTCTTTTTGAAAACACAACTGGCATTATGAAAACACCTCTAACCAACTTCTTTCTCTTCTTCCACAGACATACTCCGGGCTCTTCTGCGTGGTGGTGAACCCCTACAAGAAGCTGCCCATCTACACGGAGAAGATCATGGAGAGGTATAAGGGCATAAAGCGGCATGAAGTACCTCCCCACGTTTTCGCCATCACAGATACAGCCTACCGTTCTATGTTACAAGGTCAGTTAATGTCATTATTATTTTTCCTAACAGTACAGAATTATGCATGAACTTGGAAAGTGCCCTAAAAGGCACGTAAACGTTTGGTATGAATTTCTGCACGTCAGGGTATTTATCACTTTGAGCAACTTACGTTTTGTTAAGTTAAGAGTGAAAGGGTAAGTGGTCTTTGAAAGATTCCTTACGTTTAGAACCAGATGGATCTTAACTACAGCCATTGACATTAAATTTGTCTTGTGCTTCTATTGTCTTCAATTTTCCCGTTAAGAATTATCTGATAATTGAATTTCAAATAGTGTTTTTAAAGGAATTTTGGCTTGGTTCTGTAGCCTAAAATATAACTTATTACCTCCAAAGTAACTTTATTTTTTATTAAAACAAGTATTTTCGACACATTTCCAACAGTTAGCTATCCGTAATGGAAAAAATACAGGTTCTCGCAATAAATAACCTCTCGCCTTGTACGAAATAAAGTGGTATGCGACAGTTGTGCTATAAGTCATTCCGTATCGGCGCCATTACAGAACAATTAGACGAACGGTCCTTATCTTTGAACTCTAGTGAGGGGCCCGGTATCGATACCCGTTTGAGGTTATTCTGAAATGTTGTCGAGTTTATTTTCAATTTTAACTTTAACGAAAACATTTGCCCTTTCTTAAAAAAATAGTTGTACCTTAAATAACGACTTGAACTAGCTCGGCTGCGTATACGAGTAGTAGTGTCAGGTACTAAGTTTATATCATGCGGTTCACAACACGATTTTGTACGTCGAAAGGATTATTAGTAGTTTGCCCGAGGCAGTCTTGCTATTGTAAGGAAATGACTAAACTATTATATCTCTTAGTTTAGCCGTTTTGCGCTTACAAAAGTTACCTAAGCCAAATATGGGAAATTCTTATTAGCTATTTGTCCCCTCACAGCTGCGGCATAATTTACGTTGTATCGAGAGCTATTACTAAACAATTAGAGCGACGTAGTAAATTATCTTTGTCTAACCAAAGTACTTGCCAAGACTGGTATCGGTATTTCTATAATATTGCTTAAGTGTACCCGTATTTGACACTTAATTAAAATGATTACAAAGGAGCAGAGTATTGTTGGCCCAGGTCTGAACTTACGTATCTATTATATTTACAAGGATTCCGAAGTGTCTGGAAATAAAATGGGCCAAAGGGACTATGTGACTTGTTCCCCATATGTCCCATCACTACGACACGGCAGCACTAATGATCCCTGGTGTGCAGGTAACTGGCAACGCCCACGTCGAAGTAAACGTTTCGTAACTACTAACTGCGACATGGCGACAGAATGACAGAATTTAACAATACCATGCAAATCCAAGGCAGGAAGTATTCGTGCAGGAAGGAAAATTATTTCTGTAACTATAACTACTAACTATACAAGCGGCTGTTATTGCTAGTTCGTTTGATAGGGAAAGGATGGAAGCCTAGACATATCTGGCATATATCCTAATGTAGAACTAAATTCCATATAATAACCTCTTTAGGTTGGTGGAGGAGCTGACCTTAATACTAATATTAAACTTTAGGAAAAACCTTGTTTTTTTCAGGCTAGGGTTATTTAGGAACAGACACATGTGTTGCCGCGCTGAACACCCGAACACCCTAAAACGGATGTAGTGGTCCTCATAGCCAATTGGGTGGTAGAAGTAGCAGAGTTGTTTGCACAATAGTTTCAAATAGAACAGTATCTGTTCAGTTTCATAGTTACTGTGTAGATAGTATAAAAAAATACTCCGTTCTGCGTAATAATACCAGCTGGTAGTTTCTTATCAACTACGAAAGAATGTATTTTATCTTCACGCCTTTTTCGCATAGAAAGTAAATTGATAACGGTGCAAGCAGATTGATTTCAAAATATGTGGTCCTAATCTACACGTGTATCTGGTAGACCGTGGAAGAAAGTTATCTTCTCTCATGTTGACACGAACTACTTTTATGAGAATAGCTCATGACCTGGTCAAAATATCAGTCATTCAGAAATATTTTAATGGGTTTCACTGCGCAGAGTGCGGCTAGCGTCCATTTATGTGCCGCCATCAGGAATATTTTGGTGAAAAAAGACGGAACTTATATCTTAAAAGATAATCACACTCACAGGTCACGGCTTCTTTCATACAATATTCACAGCAACACTAACAGTCTGCCGGTATCCCGCCCTCCTACTTCAAAATGTATTCATTTTAATAAAGGGGTCCTGAATACCACTGCTCACGAGCCCCGCGGCTACCACTATTATGTCGGGTAGATTAAAGCTGTCTGGAAAATGTGTACAATTTTTACGAAATAATTAAAGTTCTCTATATGTTTTGCATTTTTGATGAAAAGTTGCAAATCCCGTGTTGACGATCCAGTCTACACACTATTTGGAGAACCCATCCTCTCCCACTTGATTATAGACTCCACATGAGGATTCCGTTGATAACTCCATGGTTAACCTGAGAAGAATAGAAAAATATCCATTCAGTAATTTAATTATAGAACAGCAGTACAGTACGCGTAGCATGACCACCGTAGAAACGGGTTTTGTCGACAAAATGACAGATAAACAATCACAATCTGTCATTTTGTCTATTCTTCCGTAGACAAAACCTGTGTCTCCGGTGGTACGTGGTGGATACGTGTGCAGTAGAAAAAAAAAAACTAAACGGCAGATTTCGTTGATATCAAAATATCTGAAGTCATTTCACATACCTAATGTCACCGTTCGTGTTTCTTGCTCTAAAAATCTCATCTCAAAACACAATAGCAATCTGCACGAACTTAGCACCTTCCACTGCTCTGTTCCCATAGTTTGTCTCCGTCTGATAGCATCAGCAGAACTTACGTTGGCGCAGATGAAATACGTTCCTTATCCTAAATATCATCAACATACGGTCACACCCCGCGGATTTATAACAGTACTCATAAACGCAGCACATAACCATGAAATAAACGGGTGTTATTATTAAGTATTGTGTATTGAATTATCTGGAATAAGAGGAAGTATTACCATATTCGTCGCATTATTTGTTTGAGAGATTAACATTTCTTAGCTCTGTCGTTCAGTAGCAACAGCATCTTTCAACATCTAATTTCCAATCCAAGTATCGGAAAGAAGCTGAAGAGATCCTATCATGTTAAAATACTACGAAACAGTTACCGTAGCATTTTGGGAGTTGTTATCATGTTTTAAAACCCAAACAGGCAATCCGTGGGTATCCCTGATTGGTCATGAAGTTTTGAGGGTACCCAGGGAGCTTCTCCGCAACAAAAACTGAGCTATCCTTGATAAAGCATCTATTAATGTAACTTGAGAGCAGTGGTGGCCCAGTGATAACGTCCCCGACTTGAGAGTTGTAGATCGTGGGTTCGAACCCAGGCAGGCGCTTTACTTTGTGTAAATTATTTCATCAGCACTGCTCTCAAAACGGTGAACGAAAACATTATGAGGAAACCGGCATGTCCTAGAACCAAAAATTCGAAAACATGTGATATCTACCAACCCGCATTGGACCCGCGTGGTAGATTACAGCTCACTCCCTCTCGAAAAGCGGAAGCCTGTGTCCTAGAATTGGGAACATTATAGGTTGATTATGCTCATGTATCTTTATCTTGTTTTCCAGACCGAGAGGACCAGTCAATCCTTTGCACAGGAGAGTCGGGTGCTGGTAAGACAGAGAACACCAAGAAGGTGATACAGTACCTGGCGTACGTCGCCGCCTCCAAACCCAAAGGATCCGGCGCGGTAAGACATTTTAATATGGATGTAGTTTTTTTTTGAAGATGTAGATATTGCAGTAAAAATAAGATAGATTTTGAATTTTTATTATAGATTTTGAATCGAACAGAAGTTTTAATTGAACTTAAAGTTTACACCAAAGAGATTCGTCGTTGTGTGATGAAGAATTATTATTTTTAGGGTGGTTAGATAAACTGGAAAGTAAAAATTAGGAGCCTATGATAGAAAAGGAATTCGTGAAACTATAGTTACAGTATTGGAAGCACGTTATGCCGTTGGTGTCGGCTGCCATTCGTGGATATAAATTTGACAGTCGTTACGAGTCGGCAGAAGCCCGAAAGTCTGACAACCAGTGTCATCAAGGGGTATCTTATCACCCAGTAACTGGGGCTCGCTCCATGTAAGATACTGGTATTCAGCTGCATCCGGTTAGGCTGGATAGCGACCCGAACATAGTTGGGAAAAGGCTAGGCAGATGATGTTGTTGATGTTGTTATTTTTCAAGAAGAGGGCGTTTGGTTTGATGTTTTATTTTTTGTGATAAAAATAATTATGACACTGGACAAGTAGTAAGCACAGATATCAAAGTTCATGTCCTGTCGTTTCTTGTTTTTAATAACATTTGTTTCAGTTACGTGTGGTTTAAGACATCACTTAGATGCCTAAATAGGAACATTCCAATAAGTTTCACAAATTAGTCTTTCATGTCGTCAATAAACACTTCAGTTAGACTCACTTTCCTAGCCGTAACGAGTACAATAACAATGTTTAGCTAACTAATGCAGTAACTACAGTTTACGTAATTACGTGGTATCCCTACTCGGGGACTGGCGTAGACTTAACTGTCACTTAAATAATTGAGTAACTTGAATACTGCGTATTGAACGTAAGAAGCTATAAGGGGATGTTTGATTCATTTTTTATTTAGACGTAAATGGGAGACATTATAGGAGTATTAGAAAAACAGAATCATTATCAACATGTTTATACTTAACTTAATATACAAAGTCTCTGTATTTAAAACTCTTTAGTATTGTTCGGGTGACTTCACCAATTTATGACACATAAAAAAAAAAAAAAAGTTACTATTTTGTTAAGTTAAATGTTTTTTTTGTTATTTTGTAACTTAACTCGCATGTTCTATTATTGTTAAGCGTTCACATGTCTACTGGTTCGACTATCGCGTTCGGGTGAGGAATGGAACCAGTTTGTTGTTATCTGGCTAGCCTCTTTACATTTTACTGTACAAATAGCTACAATAAAATGTTATAGGCACTTTCTCTTCAGTATTTAGTTCGTTACATGTCTTATACTGCAAGAAATAAATTCCGCAATTGCAAAAAATAATGTATGTATTGATTATCTAGGTCACAATGTTGAGTGTTTTTGCTGAATTACTTTTATTTTGCTAATTAATGCTAATTGTTACATGTTTATGTTACTTAGCATCATGTTCTATCTATATTAAATTATAGCACCAAAGTTTCACAGCTAGATCTTCGACTGCATATGTAAAAATGCGTAACTTGTGTGGTTCACTGTACGCTATTATCTTTTACGTTAAGTACCACTTTGACACCTGCATGTAATGGAGGTGGCATGTGTTATTGTGTACAGCACACGGTTGTATGCTATTTCCGTGTATGCTGCTAGAAAAAATAATTACAATTTTACTTAAAAACACAGATTTATAAACAAAAAAATTGGTTTCTTTTTCTGGCAGCACTCTATGTAAACAAATCTTTATCTTCTACAACACACTGATGTATATTTTTTATTTTCCCTCTTCTTCGTGAACCTGGCAATCGATACGACAACAACAGGGACCGACACCACAGTTGATTATAGTAAGTCAAGGATAAATAATAAAACAAAAGAATTAAATCGACTAATCGCCTGCCAAATGTTGGGGGATATTATTTTTGATGTGGTAAATTATTCTCATATAATTTGATGATAAGACAGGAAGTAAAAAGGCATTACAAAAAATATGTTTTACTGTACCTATTTCCAAATAACATTCCATTATCCTCAATGGGAATATACAGGATTTTTTTTTTAAATTGTAGTCATCGTTATTTATTTTTCAAACATTAAGCGCAGGCCACACTGAGAACGGAGAGAAACAAGCTAAGTTCGTTTCAGTTCTCAGTGTGGCCTGCGCTTTACTAATGCTTCGAAAATGAAAGAATAATTTACCACAATTTGCCTTATTTGAGTGCTTTTCCAAGGGTTGGTATAAACTGAGCATGCCAAATGGTTTTCTTCATCATTATTCTTCTTTCGTGGTGAAAGGATTTTCCAGTTTGTTTTTGAGCTGTATAAAAATGGCTGTCCTATGGAAAATTTAAGCTTAATGCATGCTTGCACTATTACCCTGTATAATACCCGCGGTATTATATTATTTATGTATATTTATTGGTTCTTTAGGTTATAGATAAATTATGAACGGAATATGTAGCGGCAGATTATTATATTATATTTAAAAAATATATATATAACAAAATGTGTATGCTATTACAAAGCTTATGACCTTGTTATGTTAGATCTACTTCCATTTACAGGAAAAAGTTTTATCCATGAAACCCACTTTCCCTTATTCAAAGATTTATAAATCATTATGTTTAAAATTTAGATGAATTCGGTTTATATCTCTGGATAAATGAATAGCATCATTCTATCCTAAAAACAACGTCTCTGTTTTTAGGGTTCTGTCCCCAAAGGGTGCCAACGGGACCCTATTACTAAGGCTCCACTGTCCGTCCATCCGTCCGTCTGTCTCATGGCTGTATCTTTTGAACCGTAATAGGTAGAAGATTTGAAATTTTCACAGAGACACTTAATGATCATAAAATTTATTCACTTCGTCAACATATTTATGTTTAGAATTCCTAATGTATCTTAATAGGTAATAGGTAATAGGTAATACGGGCTGGTATCCGCAACTCCACGTCAAAGCGCGTATTTTGCGTACGGGTGGGAAATTCGGTTATTCGATCCACCCCAGCTCCTAATGTATCTTATAGAATAGATCCATTAAACCCACACCTTTGTAAATAAGAAGCTTTGCTTGCGTCATGTGCTAACTGTGTGTTCGTAACTTTATCATTAACTTGCATTACAAATTTACAATGGACAATTTTCACAGAAAATCGTAAATATACCTCTTTATTGTTTGTCGTAAATTAATCTTGTAGAAAACCTGTTAACTAAATGTGGTTTTACAGTTTGTTGGGTAGCACTTTGTTGCATGCCCATAAAAGTAATTTAAAGATAAGTACTTTAAAGTTATGAAGTCTGTTATGACTTTTTGCTGCAACATACCTTGTAACAAGATCTGCAACACGTTGTAATTATTAAAAAAAAAAAACGATTGTTAAACACCTAAGGGGTATAATTTTGAGATATTATTAATGTTGTGTCGTTGCTAATTTGTTGTACCCTACTAACCCTGTATCATTAACCTGTAACGTTTCATTTCACGCTGCTAACTCCTACGTAGACAAACGGACCTACATTCGAGGTAATGGAACGCTAAAACCTTAGTTTATTCATTATGCTCAAAATCAATGCTTGGAAAATATATTCATGTTCTTGTGCACAAATGCTAATACAAAAATTACTTGAAACGTGGAACAACTCAATAGAAATAAATTAGTTGAATTCACAATGTTTATTACGAGGTTATTAACGGATGTTTTAAATTTAAAACTGAAGCTACATATTTTGTGTTGTTTGATATTTTGTAGATGCTTTTTCCAACTAACAAAAGAACTTCCCCTGTTTTGTTTTTATTACTATTTGAGTTGATCACTAAAAGCTTGTTCATTACCAACATCATCTCATCTGCATGATCCTGTGTTTTAGATACTGAATCAATAATAACAAGTTTTTTGTCTTATAGGGCGAACTGGAACAACAGCTGTTACAAGCTAACCCTATTTTAGAAGCCTTCGGTAACGCTAAGACGGTTAAAAACGACAATTCTTCTAGATTTGTAAGTATACACCAAGTAATCATCTATTAAAGATATTAAACAAGCTAGCCGAATAGATCCTTAAATGTGTTGCTTTCTTGTTTTCAGGGAAAATTCATAAGAATAAACTTCGACGCGTCAGGTTTCATAGCAGGCGCGAACATCGAAACGTACTTACTCGAGAAATCAAGGGCGATCAGGCAAGCGAAAGACGAGAGGACATTCCACATATTCTACCAGCTACTAGCTGGTGCGACGACGCAGCAGAGAGCTGAATACATCCTAGAGGACCCCAAGAGTTACCCATTCTTGTCAAATGCTGCATTACCTGTCCCCGGTATTGATGACGCCGCTGAGTTCCAAGCGACCATCAAGTCCATGAACATTATGGGCATGAACAACGAAGACTTCAACTCGATCTTCAGGATAGTGTCCGCGGTGCTGCTCTTCGGCTCCATGCAGTTCAAGCAGGAGAGGAACTCTGATCAGGCCACGTTGCCTGATAACACGGTCGCGCAAAAGATCGCACATTTACTTGGTAAGTAACTTTCTTCATGTGAGGATGTGTAGATGCTATGATTAATGATCTAATGTGCCATCTTTGTGTTCCAGGTCTGTCAGTCACAGAAATGACAAAGGCATACCTCAAGCCCAGAATCAAAGTAGGTCGCGACTTCGTCACGAAAGCACAAACCAAGGAGCAAGTAGAGTTCTCCGTGGAAGCCATCGGCAAGGCTTGTTACGAGCGCTTGTTCAGATGGCTCGTCAACAGGATCAACCGCTCGCTCGACAGGACCAAGAGACAAGGAGCTTCCTTCATCGGCATCCTCGATATGGCCGGTTTCGAAATCTTCGAACTCAACTCCTTTGAACAGCTCTGCATCAACTACACCAACGAGAAACTTCAGCAACTCTTCAACCACACGATGTTCATCCTCGAACAGGAAGAGTACCAGCGCGAAGGTATCGAATGGAAGTTCATTGATTTCGGTCTCGATTTACAACCGACCATCGATTTGATCGACAAACCTATGGGTATAATGGCTTTATTGGACGAGGAGTGCTGGTTCCCCAAGGCTACTGATAAGACGTTCGTTGAGAAGCTCGTCTCGGCTCACTCCGTCCATCCCAAGTTTATGAAGACTGACTTCCGTGGTGTTGCCGACTTCGCAATCATCCACTACGCCGGTAAAGTAGACTATTCCGCAGAAAAATGGTTAATGAAGAATATGGATCCCCTGAACGAGAATGTCGTCCAGCTGCTCCAGTCGTCTCAGGATCCGTTCGTGTGTCACATCTGGAAGGACGCAGAGATAGTAGGCATGGCGCAGCAGGCCATGACCGACACGCAATTCGGTGCAAGAACCCGCAAGGGCATGTTCAGAACAGTCTCTCAGTTATACAAGGAACAGCTGACCAAACTGATGGCAACGCTCAGGAATACTAACCCGAACTTCGTAAGGTGTATCATTCCCAACCATGAGAAGAAGGCTGGAAAGATCGAAGCGCCTCTAGTACTCGACCAGTTGCGATGCAACGGTGTGCTTGAAGGTATCAGGATCTGCAGACAAGGTTTCCCCAACCGCATTCCCTTCCAGGAGTTCAGACAGCGCTATGAGCTGCTAACTCCGAACATCATTCCGAAAGGTTTTATGGATGGAAAGAAGGCTTGCGAGCAGATGATCGAGGCTCTAGAGTTAGATCACAATCTATACCGCGTCGGTCAGTCCAAGATCTTCTTCCGGGCTGGTGTTCTGGCACATCTTGAGGAGGAACGGGACTACAAGATCACTGACTTGATAGTCAACTTCCAAGCGTTCTGCCGAGGCTACCTTGCTAGGAGAAACTATCAGAAGAGACTGCAACAGCTGAACGCTATCAGGATCATTCAGAGGAATTGTGCGGCGTACCTCAAGTTGAGGAATTGGCAGTGGTGGAGGCTGTATATCAAGGTAAGTCTTATGGGATTTTCATGTTGAGTTTATGAGATGGGACTGTAGGACGAAAATCGAAACTATGCTAAATAGAGTAAAGTGGTGATTTTGGATTCAACTTTTGGTTAGACCAAGATTTGTCATTCAAAAACTAAATTGCACTTCTTGTTTTATCCAAAATCGAACTCATGACTCTTTTTCTGTATTTCTCATAGTTTCAGCTTTCGGACCTGCAGTCCCACCTCGAAACTCACCCTGTACATAATGTACTTACTGCTTATGTTCTGATCTTACATTATGCAGATATTATATAGTCAATATTATCTACATATACTATCATATTATTATCACTTACCCACGGCACACACATAAAATCTTACGCTAAAAAAAATCTCTCCCAACAGGGCCTTCTCGTGAACTAATAATAGTATTTTCGGGTGGATGATAATAGTCATGATTTCATACAATTCTAAATACGCAATACTGTATGAAACAATATTCCTCATGTGACTTCACACGTGTGCTCTATCAACGTACGTCATAAATTACATAACCTACTAGATGCTTTGTTTTGGAAACATTCCAGTCCCATACATTATGAATTTTATACAAATTACAACGATACACGCATCTCTATTGTTATTAAGTTCAACTATTGTTAACTATAAACGTCGCACCCGCGTAGTGAATGTTTGATCTACAATAGTTGTATACATGGGGGAAATAAAGAGAGTGGGGAGACAATACCTTACACAATTCTTTAGTTGTAGAGAACAGGTTGTGAAGAATTCATTGAACTGGTTACTTATAGAAATATTGGGTAATTCAGCCCCAGTGTTGGCAATAACGGGTATTGTATAAACATGTCAGCTGGATACATTATTCTACTACTCCATCCACGTACGCTTTCCTTCGGTGTTTGAAACACAAACCTACTGCCAAATCTCAGTAGACGTGATATTTGACAGTAAATTTTTAATGCATTAGGCTTTCAAAACCAGGGGCTTAGGCTGGTTTCACAGTCGGCCGACCGCCAGCGCGGGCGGCAGGCGTCACGACTTTTAAACCATCCCCTGGTTTTGAAGGGAAAACTAGAAGTCCAGGATTAGACCAATCAGATTATTTCGTGAAAATGAGATTTGAATTTCAAATAATTTAATTGGTCTATTTCTGGACGTCTTGACTTCTCTCCGCTCATCTCCGCTTTGCAAACTTAGGCTACGTTCACACGATGGTGCGTGCAACGTGCGGTGCGGCGTTACATAGAAATACTTACACAATTACAAAATCTCTACGCAACGGCACATCGCATGCTACACGCCCGTTGCGTATGCGCAGCCTAAGAACTACACTTGCTTGTCTTCTTTCATATTATAAGCATATTATGAATATATCTGCTAGTTCTTAATATTTGAATATCAGAAATACCTTTTTTTCAGCAAATCTTTATTTATTTATTTTAAAGCTATGTTCATGCGAGAGCGTGCGTCATGTTTTATAAAACTGTATGCTCGGGTGCTATAAAACGTCACATAGCACGCCGTTGCGTAAGCGCAGCTTTATATTGTTTAAGTAAATTTTTCCAGCCTGTGTTCAAGAGTGCGGCGTTTCTTTTCTTCTTCATATGTATGTAAAAACATATTCTTTTTATGTTTTATTTGTTTACATTTTACTATTTAACAGGTAACAAAAAATGGCGAGTATATTATGTAACTCTCTTCCATAAGAGTATTAAGAATTTGACTAGGTAAGTGCAAAAATGTACCCTGCCACGTCACGAATATTCCTAACCGCATTTGCAGGTGAAACCTCTTCTGGAAGTGACGAAGCAAGAAGAGAAGTTGACGCAGAAGGAAGACGAGCTGCGTCAGGTCCGTGACCGGTTGGACACGCAGGTGAAGCGGTGCCAGGAGTATGAACAGAAGTTCGTGCAGGCTAACGCTGAGAAGACACAGCTGGCTGAGCAATTGCAGGTTGGTTAACGATGTTTTCCTATTTTAGGTTTAAAATTTAAATTATAATGACACTAGTGAAGTGACTTTAAAATACAATTATTTAGTACTAAATATTAATTGTATGTTATTGTAGATAACAAGGCCTATATGTGTACTAGACGCCTATAAGCTCCAACATAAAGCAAAACTCTTACAAAGAGAAATGTATAATCAGAAATTAAATTTATTTTTGAATTGAGGGTCTATCCAGGACCTATGTGAACAATGTCTCCTGATTTTCAATGGATGAGGGGGACACATAGAATCCTACAAAACTTAAATTCTCATTAGTTAATTATGCAAATTCTTGTTTTGGTCTAAAAATCACTCAAAAATTAAAATTTTAATGATTAAAAAAAACTGTAAAAACCAAAGAAGTACATCAAACACATTATTCCTTCCAGGCTGAACTAGAGTTATGCGCTGAGGCTGAAGAGAGCCGCGCCCGCGCCGCTGCCAGGAAGCAGGAGTTGGAGGAACTGCTGCACGACCTGGAGGGCAGGATCGAGGAGGAGGAGGAGCGCTGCAACGCGCTGCAGCAGGAGAAGAAGAGGCTGCAACTTAATATACAGGTGAGAACAGAATATGGTAGCATTTGACCTTAAAAACGATAGCTGTACAATTACAACCAAGATGCATGAATTTTGTGCTTCTTCTTTAAATCTGGTCTGTTAATAACTTTTAAGAATCCAAGGCCCTACAACGATATAATTATTATCTTGATGGGGTCACTCCAAAGTCTTTATGCTCTATTTATAAAGCAAAAAAATAACACAATTGATTCCATTTAGATTCGTAAGTGGTCAAATGGGCTGCATCTTCATAAACCGCAATGTTATCCACTACCAACATAATCTTACCTCATTTTTCCTACACAGGACCTAGAAGAACAACTGGAGGAGGAAGAGGCCGCGCGTCAGAAATTACAGCTGGAGCGCGTACAATGCGACGCCAAGCTCAAGAAGTTGGAGGAAGACCTGGCGCTCAGCGACGACACCAACCAGAAACTCGTCAAGGAGAAGAAGGTACGTACTACATTAATTATTTGCAACTCAAATAAAATGATTTATTTGTTCTTCATCCAATGTAAAAGTTTGATAAGACATGGCAAAGAAATAGATACGCAATTAAAATTATAATGTCTGACTCCCCGATTTTTTTTAAATTCATGTATAAAAACAACAGCTATTTTAATCATTGTGATATTTCAGATTTTCGAGGAGCGAGCAAACGACCTTTCCCAAGCTTTGGCTGAAGAAGAGGAGAAGGCGAAGCACCTCGGTAAACTGAAGACCAAGCAGGAGTCCGCTATCGCAGAGCTGGAGGAGAAACTTCTTAAGGTACGCTACTTAATACTTTTTCAATACATTTTAGTAATGTTTACCAACGGCGCCACCCTGTCAATATCATTCAAGCGCCAAAAGACGGGTCTTTTCGCGTTATGTTACAGGGTCTTGCTGTAGAATCAGTTCTTATTAGATCCTGATTGTTGATTATCGTCTAAACCCAACACGATAAGTTCTACCAGTACCTACTTGAGGCAAATGGTTAGATCGGACGGGTTTGTGCGTCTCAACTGGTCCCACCGGAAATACGCAGGTTAATCATTTAGACTGGTTATTCAATCTATCTTGCTTGTAAACAATCTGGGTGTGGGAGTCCAGATAATACAAACTTTAATAATATAGGCACTGCATGCCGACCCACATTTTTGTTTTGTAAATAAAAGACAAATAATATTAACGATAATGGCCTATTTTTCTATAAAACAACGTTTTTTTTCACCAGGATCACCAAATGCGTCAAGAGACGGACCGTGCCAAGCGGAAGTTGGAGACTGAACTACAAGATGTGAAGGAACAGCTGGTAGAACGGAAAGCGCAGCTTGAAGAGTTGCAGATTGTGCTCAGTAAGTATAATAATGCGCCTATTGCACTGAAATTTTACAATGTTGAAGTTTGACTTCCTACTGAGCTATTGATTCGTAAAGTTTAAATTCCGCATATTAAAATTCGAATTATGGGACAGGAGGCAATCCTCTCGTGTTAGTTACATTATTGATTAAAAAATAAAAATCGGACTTGAATTGACTACGAACTTTAATATAATAACAAATCTACAGACAGTTGAACGTCTCAGCTATCAAAAAAAAATCGCGTTGTTTTACGTCCATGGATAGTTTGGTAACCAAAGCTCAAGTATAGCCGCGCAACTAACATCCCTTATTCACGTCCACAGCCAAACGCGAAGAGGAGCTAGCGGTCGCGATCAGCCGCGCGGACGAAGAGGGCGCCCTGCGCGCGGCCGCGCAGAAGGCGGCGCGCGAGGCCGAGTCCGCGCTCGCCGACGCGCACGAGGACCTGGACGCCGAGCGGGCCGCGCGGACCAAGGCCGAGAAGCTGAAGAGAGACCTCAACGAGGAGCTGGAGGCGCTGAAGAGCGAGCTGCTGGACTCGCTCGATACTACTGCTGGTAAGTCATAAGGCTCCAAAAACACCTAGCCCAAAAGAACCTAAAAATAAGTATTAGCCAGAACATAAAAATACTGTGTTCTTTCGGGAAATGATCTCATTCAGTGGAAAACGTAAAGTTCAGTTGAACATTAGACGAAACTAAATCTTTTACTCTGTTACGCTAAGTTCCCATGTTTTATTACACGTTTTTTTCTATCCTAGAATTTGCTCATAAAGTTATTTTTCTCCAACAGCCCAACAAGAGCTCCGAACGAAGCGCGAGCAAGAAGTAGCAGTACTCAAGCGTAGTCTTGAAGAAGAGGCGACGTCGCACGAGGCAGTACTGACGGACCAGCGGCACAAGCATTCACAGGAACTGCAGCAGCTGAATGAACAGCACGAACAGATCAAGAAGGCTAAGGCTGGTGAGTAACGTTTTATAAAGGCCAATTATACAAATGCCTGTAACATGCACAAAAGTGTAGCTGTACACGGATCTTTCAGCGCGTGGCCAAAATCGAAACTAACGCCGCCATCTTTTTTTCAATACATTTCACGAATATCTACCAACAGCGACACCCTGTTAAGGTGCACGTCCACTGGTCCGCACCGGTCGCAACGCACGCACGGTACGCAACGGATTACGTTTTGCTTTGTATGAGAATTCATACAAAGCAAAACTAATAACTGTATATGAATATAGCACTGCGTCCACTATCGGAACTGCCCGCACCGAGCGCTCGGTTCGACAAGGTTCTTTTGGCGCGTGGCCAAAATCAGAACTCGAACTTCGAAATCTTGTTTTAACTGTCTGTGTCTGTTATCTTGTTTAATAAAACTTCCAATTTCATAAATGTTTATCAACATCGCCCCCTGTCAATGTCATTCAAGCGCCAAAAGATCCTTGTGGCACTCTACTTTGCATGATATTGTGACATTCACCAATCAAAAGTTATCATGGTTTAATGGCATGCAAGCTACTCGCACACTTTTGTGCAAGTTGTATTCATGTGTATTTGCTACATGGTCGGGACTCAGGACCTTCAGATCCGTCGATCTCATCAACTTCAGTATCTTGTATGGCTGTTACTTCTTCAAAAGCGATTGCCTGCGACGGTCGGGGAAATCGTTATGAGTTTCGCGTTTTTAAATAAAGTTTTCACAAGGAAAATAGGTTCACTACTTTAGGTTTAATTAAACGTTCAAAACCTCTTCCCTAAACAACTACTAAATGACACTGACAGCCAGAAATTATATTCGAAAAAAATTTAAACCTTCCTACCAGCTTCGAAATTCGAACAAATAATTAAACCTTTAAAAATATATTTTCTAGCGTTTGTATATACGAATAAAAAATGTATCCAATATTTTAGTAGTTATATTTCATTATACATTATTATGTTCGTATGGCGTGCGTACATGAGCGTAAGCAGAAGAACGTAAAGTTAGGCTTATCTAAGGACGATAACTTTGAAGTGGAGAACGCCACGTGTCCGTGTGACGATGTTACCTCGTTTAGTTCCGCTCGTGACTACTGGCAACACATGTGCAGTCCCGGCCCAGAACGCAGGAACCGGGACTCCATATTATGGAAAGGTATTCAAAACAAATCCAATAAATTGATTTGTGTACATAGGTTATAGGGTGTGTAGATTGTAGATTTGTAGACCATTTTCTATTTTTTTAAGTACCTGGCACTTGTTGACGGGCCTAAAATGTCCTCTCATACCTATTAACATTGTAGTTTAAAAATATTGTAAAAGCCATTTATTTTTATAAGAGTAACCAACGTCAGAAACTAGCTATGCAGAAGATCCGGCATGAAACGTAGGGTTTCATGCCGGATCTTCTGCATAGCTAGTTTCTGACGTTGTAGTGCCAATACAAATTGTTACTAGTGTCTGAAATGTTCTTTTGAAGCAAGAACCACACAGATTTGAGTGGACCTGTCCATTCACTCCAGTCGATAACCGTGTTGTCCAACTCGGAAAGCTATAGTTGGGAGTTGCGTACTATTCTATTCTTATAATTTATCGGTGTTGAAGCTCAAGTTTTCGACTTACGAGTGGTACTAAAACTATCACCTTTAATTTCCAGCGCTTGAAAAAGCGAAGCAATCGCTAGAAGCGGAGAACGCGGACCTTGCCACCGAACTTAAGAGCGCGAGCGCGGCGCGAGCTGAGGGAGAGAGACGACGCAAGCAGGCCGAGGCTCAGCTCACGGACCTCGTGGCTAAGCTACAGGATTTGGAGAGAACCAGGTATTGTACCTTTACCCCGTTTTTAATGAACCCGGTAAAAGTGCACCTAGTATTAACTGCCTTATATCGTACGTACTGTCAAACATTAACCTTGTGTTAGGCAGTACTTTATAAGGTTTGCATGAAGGATAAACTGACCTCACACAAATCCGCAATTCGATTTTACCGCGCGATGGATATTATATACAAGCTCCCGACTTCAACCTCTGCTGGACAGTTGCCCGCCAGACACGACACCCGTCTGGCCGGAGGATTCTTTTCTATAGAGGATGAGTGAACTTTACACCCTCATACCTCTAAAAAACCACCCTCCATAGAGTCCAGATTTGATTAATGTTTTTTTGAGGTTTCTTTTTTAGAGAAATTTTTCAAAGAAAATCCCTTAACTTCGGTGCCCAAGTAGACATACTTATTTAGGTCATTAACTCCGAACTGCCTAACAATTGACAAAAGTAGTGTTAGTAGGAAAGGTTTCCCTTAAAAAGCTCTTTCTATTGGTATATATCTTATTTCTATTGGGCTTCAGGGCAGAACCCCATAACAAAGGAGAATGGGCACCCCATAAATGTAGGTGCCCATTCTCCTTTGTTTGTATGTTTATTTGTTTGTAAGTTTGTATGTAGGGGTAATCGCTAAACTAAACTACCAGTCACTGATATTTTCTTTTTGCATTGGATAGACCAATTCTTGAGGAAGGTTATAGGTTCGCGGACGAATTCGCGGGCAGAAATTAGTTCATCACCATATTATTGTTTTTGTTTGTAGGTCGGAAGTGCAAGAGAAATGCGTCCGCCTGCAGAGCGAGGCGGAGGCGGCGGCGGGGCAGCTGGAGCACGCCGAGCTCAAGGCCTCCGCCGCCGCCAAGCACGCCGCCACCGTGGGCGCGCAGCTCTCCGAGGCACAGGTACACTATCTACACACTACTTCTAGGGGAATATTACTGTAGGTAATTAGCGCTCTCTTAATTAGGAAAATACTATACTTTTCTAACTTAAATTCAAAAAAGATTTATTTTTTTATTTTTTCATACGGTTTTTAGTTGGGATTCAAAACGTACATCACATTAATCACAAATTATCCAATGGGTAGTGTAAAAATAAATAAATAAACTTGCACAGTAGTCACATCAACTTGTGACACAGAAGAAGGTCAGAATATATTACTATTTACACTATTAATTGTGAGAAAATAGACACCATTGAAACTAGACAACTATCAGTCTTGAAACCAGATATAATTTTAGCCCAATAGAATTGATATAAAAAAGAACAATACATATTTGTTTATAATGTAAGTTATTTATTTATAAAGCAAATCTAATATACTACTATACCAAAACTTCGTTTATCTGCAAATAATAAGATTTAAATAAACGTTCGCTACCAATAAAAACTCGCTTAGGTTTTAACTAAGTGGCATAAAATCAATGACATATTCGTTGATCCGTAATTTACGGAACATACAAAGCGATGCAACAATCACAAAGTTTGTCATAGTGCGTCTTTACCCACGCCGTGATTGGCAACAATGACAAACTTTTATCCCCTATTTAACCTCGTTAGCGAATGAATTTTCAAAAATCGTTCCGTAGTGCTCAGTTTTATTTATTTATTAAAGAACACCAACACTTTCGTTATAATATTTAAGGAACTCTTGTGAAAAATTTGCCTGCTTCTAGACCCGGTGTAGACAGTTCGTTGTCTGTCAGAGAGTGAAATTATGATTTTTTGTAAGTAAGATTAATTATTATAAAAAAATGTTATTGCGCGCAGGCTTTACTTGAAGAGGAGACGAAACAGAAGCTGTCTCTACAGACTAAGCTGCGCAACATCGAACAACAGCTGGAGCAGGCACGAGACCAGCTCGAGGAGGAAGAGGAAGCCAAGAAGAATCTTGAGAAACAAGTGAGTAACATGTGAAACCTTTTATTATAATAGAGTACCACAATACTTTATTCTGTCGTGTAACAGTATTGCTTTTAATTTTACTGCAAAGATTTAAATCAAATTAAACCTTTTGATTTATAGGGAAATGAGACTTTATAATTTTGTTCAATTTTAAACTAATTGCCAGTCACGGTGTATAATAAATACGGCGGTAATCAATTCCCACCGAGTTGCAGAACAGAATAATATTCCGCATGGTTAACATTCATATGATAACCATACGGGATATTATTATCTGGTTATCTTCTATTTACTTGAATGAAACTCATGTTTTATTCAAGTAAATAGAAATAAATATAAAGTCAAATGCAAAATTTTTGGCGCCATTGTGTGTACCTTTACTATGTGTAGCATTTCGCTGATTAGAAAGAAGATTTAGCTGGAAATTGATGCACAAAGACTCACTTTTAATCTAAAACCATTTTCCCCAGGTCACAGCCCTTACCCAGCAAGTAGTGGACGCGAAGAAGAAGGCCGAGGAAGAGGCGGAGAACGCTGCAGCGCTTGAGGAACAGCGCAAGAAGCTCAGCAAGGACGTGGAGGCGCTGCACAGGCAGATCGACGAGCTGCAGCAGGCCAACGACAAGCTGGACAAGAGTGAGTAGTCTGTGATAGTACAGAACCTCACTGAGAGTGCGGATAGGATCCAACTCAATTTTCACTTGACGATGACAAAGTGGTTGTGCCATAAATCTACGCACCTCACACGAGTGCTAATGTAGTTCTACTTATCTCTCATTACTCCTCACACAACTGTTAACCAAAAGGAATTTTCACATACAAAAGTTCTGAAATGCTTAAAAAAACTGAACCCTAAAGTCACGAGAAGGTTTGAGTTAATTGAATTTGGTATTATTTGTTTCGCTATACGTAACTTAGTAGAAGATCTTTATTTACAAGATGTCTAGCTTCTCGTGACAGGGACTTGACTTTGTGAAAGCTTAAACTGTTGCCAACTTATGGTCTTCTTCCTCTTCTCGTATCGACGGTGCATCAACTTGTGGTAGGAAGGTAGTTGTTATTTTGGCCCACCGACCACAACTACCTACAAATCAAATCAAATCAAATCAAATCAATTTATTTGTGAAACATAGGTTTTATGATAGATCTTAAGAACTAAATAGTGCGCTATGTCTTGTCAATTTTGACATACAAATATTTTTAGAGGAAACATGCGTAGTCAATTATCAACTATAAAAGAAAAAAAAGAACAATTTACATAATTAATTAAATAGTTGGTTTACACTAAATTTCAATATTAATTAACATTATCATTTAAAAAGTCTTCAATTTTATAATAACATTTGTCACATTTGTCACATTACATTATGATTTGACAGTACATCTGCTGATCAAAGATAACTTTTTTAATTCAAGTGTGAAGGTTGGATGCAGATTGAAATTGTAATCATTTAAATGTTTACGAATAATTGTTTTTATACGTTCTCTTACGTTTCAGGTAAAAAGAAGATCCAGGCTGAACTAGAAGACACTAACATTGATCTAGAGGCGCAGCGAGCTAAGGTTATGGAGCTGGAGAAGAAACAGAAGAGCTTCGACAAGGTCAGTCCATTTTTACATGATACTGTAGTTAAACTCACAGGAGTTTTAATTTGAAAGGTGAAAAAAAAAAAGTTTTTCTGAAATAAAATAAAAACTTGAATGGAGGAAATACTATGGCTAACTATGTTTCTCGTATTTGATAAGGGGATTATTTTGCTTGTGAAAAATAATAGTACTGTGGAATAACTTGGGTTTCATTGCCGCCTTAGCTATATAGATTTAGTTAGGAAGATTGATTATGATTGTTTCAATTTAACTTTGAAATAAATTAGCATGTAATCTTTTGTGTAAGGTTGATATTTCAATAGTAACCCTTTTATCTGGTTTATTTCTTGTTGACTGTCTGGAGTAGTATACAAATAATATTTCATGTTATATTTGTACAGTTTTACTTTATTAATCTTGTTGTTGTTTATCGCAGGTGGTGTCGGAAGAGCGTGCGATCGCTGAGCGGTACGCGGCGGAACGTGACGCGGCTGAGAGAGACGCGAGAGACAAGGAGACACGCGTTCTCTCCCTCACGCGAGAGCTAGACACTGCTGCTGAGAAGGTAAGGCACTTTACATCATTTTAAAAAGTTTTAAATTAAAAGAACTGATACGAAAGAGAAGAGAAACATAGATATATAGATGTTCAAACGTTAGCAAGGTTTCCGTACCACGACTACAGCGCTTTGTCTGCGGGACTTCTGACATTTCTACTTCTGGATGCTATAGCAGTCTATAATACTAGTTGGCAAAATGTTTCCACTGCTTGCTGTGAGTGCTCATTATAGTGGAAATTATTTTATTTCATCGAGTTTTTGGTTCAAAGATATTTCGGTTTCTTCACGATATTTTCATTATTAGAGCAGTAATAACGAAAAAAATGAACTGTACAATTTTAAGTGCACGCAAGCGTTCAAACTCACAACCAACTCGAAAATCAAGGCCTTTACCGCTGCCCAAGTAACCCCACAACAACACGGTTTCTAACATAACTGTCCCCCACAGGTCGAAGAACTAGAACGCACGAAGCGCCTCCTACAGTCCGAGCTGGACGAGCTCGCCAACACGCAGGGCACGGCCGACAAGAACGTGCACGAGCTGGAGAAGGCCAAGCGAGCGCTCGAGTCGCAGCTGGCCGAGCTGAAGGCGCAGAACGAGGAGATCGAGGACGACCTGCAGCTCACTGAGGACGCCAAGCTGCGCCTCGAGGTCAACATGCAGGCCATGCGCGCGCAGTTCGAACGGGACCTGCAGGTATGTCACAAGATAACTATGGCGAACATTTGTGTCATCAAGCGGATGACGCAAAACACAAAAAGCATGCAGACAGCGGATGACACTTAGGACTATTTCTTACTAAAGCTTGATGTGCTATGGCACTGCCTGCCGTGTACTGTGCTTTGTGTATTATGCTGAACAGCTTCGTATAAATTTCTTACATTCGAAACATTGAGGGTCATTAGTAGTTTTCTGAACTGAAATTAATACTATTTCAACAATTGACTACCTTATTTACCTTGTATCTCTCATTCGCAGGCCAAGGAAGAGCAAGGCGAGGAGAAACGTCGCGGCATCGTGAAACAACTGCGCGACTTGGAAGGTGAACTGGAAGAGGAACGTAAGCAGCGCGCCGCCGTGCTAGCGATGCGCAAGAAGTTAGACGCAGACCTCAAGGACGCTGAACAAGCACTGCATCTTGCTAATAAGGTCAGCTACGTAGACTTTATGCTAGAATCGTAGATAATTATCAAGTTTAGGAACAAATAACTCAATTTTATACCTTTATACATATTCGCTAAAGTTTATAATTGAATAAGTGGCAATGAACGAAAAATATTTAAGATACCGAATTTAGGTGTACATTAATATCGTCCTGACCGAATTTTGGTTACGGCGGCAAATTTTACAAAGATTAAACAACCACGCAGGAGAAATTATAGTGAACACAGGTGAACTCATGTCTGGTAAACGCATACGTCAGCTATCGCGAACTCAACGATCCGACGACATTACATCTATAACTAGAACAAGCAATAATGTTCGAAGTATTAAATTAAAAAATTTCCTTCCAGGTGAAAGAAGACGCAGCCAAGCAGGTCAAGAAGCTGCAGCAACAGCTGAAGGAAGCCCTGCGCGAGGCCGAGGAGGCGCGCGCGGGGCGCGAGGAGGCGGCGGCGGGCGCGCGCGAGGCCGAGCGGCGCGGCAAGGCGCTGGAGCACGAGGCGCTGCAGCACGCCGAGGAGCTGGCCGCCGCCGAGCGCGCGCGCCGCCAGGCCGAGGCCGAGCGCGACGACCTGCTGGACGAGCTCAACAACTCCTCCGCCAAGGTAACAACAACATAGGCTCTTACACTTTTGGTTTGAGACACAGACCGACTCTGGGAGTGGGAGGGAAACACATCTTTGAATAGCTCCAAAAACACATTTTTGTGACTCTAAATACACAGGTACAATCTGAACAACGGCGGCTAGTTGTCAAGTGCTCCCTCCACCCGCTTGCTTAGCCCCAAATAAATACACTCTTACCAATCTCCAAATACATCTTTATATAGCCCCCAAAACACCTAAATAGATGTTCACTAAACATTAATATTGTGTTCAACAGAGTACACTTCTCATCGACGAGAAGAAACGTCTGGAGGCGCGGATAGCAGCCCTCGAGGAAGACCTGGACGAGGAACAGTCCAACAACGAGATCCTCAACGACAGGCTCAGAAAATCACAGGTATGCGTCATCAACAATTTTATGTACTTAAAATCTCTCACAATTATCATACCTACATAAAATACATACGTATATAAAATACAACTCACTTTGTACAATCGGTATCTTCGTGTTTTATAAATGCTAAATAATATATTTTGGTAAATAGGTAATAGTGCGAGAATGGAGTACCTATTTTCTGAAGTATCATATTTTAAAGTCGGTCAATGAAGGAAAGAAAGTAACTTTTATTATTGAACGTTCAGCTTGTGGTGCAGTTTTATAAAAATATTATGATAAAATTCGTAAATTTTCTTTTTGTACTCTGTATACGTTATCTAAAATAAAACTAATGTTCAGGCAAAGCATACTTTAATTATTTATTTATTTTATTATTTATGTACACACAGTAAAATACATAGAGTTACGACATAATTATAATTTGAGTACAAAGGTGGAGTACAAATTACATAAGTGTAACAATTTTGTTTCACATTCCATGTATAATCTAATTATTTTTGTAAAATCCTCAGAACCAAATCGACCAGCTAACAATGGAGCTGGGCACCGAGAAGTCAGCCACCCAGAAGCTGGAGAGCGGCAAGTTAGTGCTGGAGCGACAGAACAAGGAGCTCAAGGCCAAGCTCGCAGAACTAGAGACTGCTGCACGGACCAAGACCAAGGTACGTTACTTCCGTTATAGTAATGTGGCGGCGGCATCTACAACGCTACGCGAATTACGCGTCACACTAACGTCACTCAAAATCCTGCATCGCGCAAACAGAGTTTACTGCATGACTAATATATACAACGTTTCGACATCAATTGTCGGGCAGTAGCCCACGAGAAACAACACCTGTGTCGGAGGGTTCTCCCTTTTCTATGCAGAATGAATGAACTTTACACCCTGTGCTTCATACGTCTATTGTAACATCCGGTTTTTAAAAACCGGAAGCCGGAGCAGTTAACTTTACCACTTATGTGCAAAAACGAATGTGTACGCATTTTGTATAATTTTCGTGTTTTCATGTCACAGGGCGTGATCACCTCCCTGGAGCTGAAGGTGGCTAACCTCGAAGAACAGCTGGAGGCGGAGTCTCGCGAGCGCCTCGCGCAGCAGAAGTCTTCGCGCAAGCTCGACAAGAAGATGAAGGAACTGGCGCTGCAGCTGGACGAGGAGAGGAGGCATGCTGACCAGTACAAGGAGCAGATCGAGAAGGTAGGATAAGACCACTGCTGCGGGGCGAAAGAGATAATGCTAATATAGTGAAGTGTTCAGAAACATGCGCTGATACAGTCTTTCGCAAATATTACTCGACTATAATACGGCCGATATAGCTTGGCAGTTCCGAACTTCGCGCAGAAGGCTGCGCAATAACATTTTTTAGGAACCAAATGGTGACATGAGGCGAGTGTGAATGAGAGAACATGCGCGAAAGTTCGCAGAGCCTATGTTCAGACCTGCCAAGTTAAATCGGCTGTTTTGTAACTGTGTTATCCATGCGTTTTTGAATCACTGAGCATATCAGTAAGATACACACAAACATCTACTTATCTACCCCTGGTCCATAACAATAATATTTCCTATCGATGTCCAGATGAATGTCCGCGTGAAAGCCTTGAAGCGTCAACTGGACGAAGTAGAAGAAGAGGTCCAACGCGAGAAGGTCGGCAAGCGCAAGGCACAGCGCGAGCTCGAGGACATGCTGGAGACGCACGAGACCCTCACGAGAGAGTGCAGCAATCTGCGCAACAAGCTCAGGTAACGACCACATACTAAGCTAAACTGCGCAAAAATTTATAGAGGCTAGACTCACGCACGGTGCGATGTGTCGTGATGCATTCTGAAATGCTTATTCACGTTGGCTGGAGATGTGCATCTGTAGATTCTGAGGGCATCATTTTGCCAATGTTTTACATTACTGCGAAAGTTAATAAAGCCACAAATCGTTGTGCCGTGAGTTTGGCCTCTCAACATTTAAATTTGAATCTTATACCGCTGTCTTAAAAGTTATTTCTTGATGTATCATCGTGACTAACAATAACCATTTTTAAATTTACTGAAGTGTAGTAGAGATTCATAGAACGAATTTTTTATTCCTCTTAATTTTCGTTAATCACTTGTCGAATGTTGGTCGTGACTTATTTATAGTTATGGCGACGCGGGCAATTCTTTACAAATGACGGGACAATGTCAAAAACTTTTTTACAATATGATGTAGATAAAATGTTGTATATTTCCGCTAGGCCGTCGTCGTTTGCCGACGACGAAACGATTAGCGAGTGGGGGAGTGAGTAAGACGAACAGCGAGCGAGCGACTAGCGTCAGGTAGTAGAGTGGGCTAAATATATCATGCTCGAGATTAACTCGGCTTCACTAAGCTGGCTCTAGTTTAACTAGGCTGGTTCTAGTTTAGCTAGGCTCGAGTATTAACGGGCTCGCTCGGAATGGACAGCTAAATACATGTGGAATGGGGCATTCGCTTTATAATATACGATTTCTTACTGATCGGTCATATGCTTGAAACATTTCACTCTTTACTGTCATCGAATGAACGAATGGGATTGAAATCATGGAACGAAAAACTTCATTTCATTATTGTGTTGTTTTATTTGGAATATTTGCAATGCAACTAGACTGAAAGCCACAGATAATTGGCACAATTCTGTCAGTAGTAACACATTGCTGATATTCCACCTAACCGGTCTGGTGAGCTAAATGGGGGTAAATCGGTGGGGTAAAAAAATATGGATCGATGTGAACCTGCGCATTTTGGGGTCTAAAAGTGTGGGTTTACTTGTCGCTTTAAAAATAACTGTGTTTCATGTGTCGTCCGTTTTTCTTAGAGAATAATAATAATTTTAGAGTTGAGAATGATTTTATATTGAGTACACTCGTCTAACTTACTACACGATGTATAAAAACGTATTTATTTTGAATTGAAAGCTTCTCCTGTACTACACGGTGTGTTAAATAATCATTTTGGTTGGTTGGTTTTTAACCATTTTAATAAAAGTCCTCCTCCTTCCTTAAATAACAACCTAATTCACAATCACACATTCAATATACAATTAAAACTGAAGACTTTCAATTTATATCAAACTTTCTCAACTCTTTCCCCTAATATTTTAAGGAAAAACCTAATAATGTTTCCCTGTGCTTCCAGACGGCAGGGCGGCGGCATCGGTCTGTCGGGCGCGTCATCGTCGTCGCGCCTGAAGCGCACGTCACTCGCGCCCGGCGCCGGCTCCGGGGACGAGTCCTTCGATGACGTCAACGACACCACCAACAGCGTCGAGTAGCACACACACACACACACACACACGCGCACACACCGGCACGCAACGACGTCTACAACACCCACGCTTGACTTCTGACAGCTGTGACGTCAAAAGGACTTGATATCAGGACTGTAGCCTGTTGACGTCGTAACTAAACAGCACGATATAACGTTGTAATATTACATTCTGTATTCTGGGGCCCTATTATGAATTCTTATTTTCAGGCACTTTACGGCGTAAACAGAACTGCCTTGCAATTTCCTATTATGAACTCGTCAAACAAGCTAGTCAGTGGTTACGTGACGCCCTGGCCGACTTCTGCCCGATGTTTCCACAATGAACATCGCGGCGCCGACGAGGGCGAGAACTCTCATCCACTGAACTATAATAATTACAACTGTCTATTAATAATATTATCATTTTGAAAACTGAATATTTACTAAAAACGATATAATACGAAATATAACCAGCCAGTTAAATGAATTGCCTGGAACTTGCCGTAAAATTCGTAATAGGCCCCCTGTACTTGCAGTAAATGTGCATTTAACGCGCTGCTTAGTTATACATAGTCGTAAGCGCGGCTGTTGTCGACGGTTTGTGACGTGGTTTTGATAGCGGTGACGTCACGAAATGTCCACGCAATCACTACATGTAATAGCAGATGTGAGGTAATGTGTTCTTTTAGGATTTTTAACTAATGTTCTAAACTGCATGTGTTATAAAATTATTGCAATAGCCAATCGGCTCATGTGTAGACTAACGATTGCAGTTCGAAGCCCATCTGTGGACTATTGTGGTGGACCTACTCGACAAACATGTGGCTCAGCTCGAGAGGTTGACCTGAATATTAGTAACATGCAACACATATTACTAGTATTCATTTTTAATTAATAAAATAATGTCAAACGTGATTAACTTTCAGTTTAGTGACTTTTGACCTTAGGCTAAGTAGTTATTTTTGAAAATTTATTGTTATTCCTTCTTAAAACTGTTCTTTCTTCAACTTTATCGACGTACTTAATTACTGAAGAATACATTTCTTTATATTACGCTCTTACATGTAGCTATGTTATACTGCAATCGTATTTTTGTACATAAAATCTTTTACGAGGGATTATGACATAAACCCGTGTTCACATTAGCTCTCACATTTAATTAACCCAAATGTGATGTAAGACATTGTACATTAGTTTTACAAAATTACGATTGTATAGATGTGGCGTAAAAGTCAATGTAAATCGAGTTAATGTATGGATATAGCGAACAGCTGAGAACGCATAGGCTTTTGTATCTAAATATACGTTTTCTTTCATTGTATAATATTATATATGTACGTGAAATTTTATTGTCATTATGAAATATTTAGAGTACATACTTTTTCAGTTATAGGTGTATGAATCTGTACGCTAATTTATACGGCGATATATTTTTAAATGGAAAATATTAAACAGATCATGGTGTAACAAGCAGCCTATGGCGCCTAGTGAACGCCCAGGAGTTGCTGTTGGTGTACACGTTCGTACGTCTAGAACACTACAATAAATAACGCGGGTGCTCAATTTACACTAAAATAAATTGCATTTAAACAGTCGAATCTCTGAAAAACAATAGCAATTGGTGATAAACCCCATCCCAGTATTAAACTATACATTCCTAACAATCGAGATTTTCACTTTGCCCAGACAAAGTCGGACGGGTAGATTGTTAAATTACTCATTGGGTGATATTTGTAATGAAATTTTTTTTAAAGTATTAATAAAATGTGGCAAAATATTACTTATACTGTTTGATGATTGCATTTAAAACGCGACTGAGTAACCAAGACTGTTGTTGCGATAATTGACTCCCCCTCCATTATCAATTGTATCGTTTGCTGAGATCTGTCAACCACGTTGTGCACGGAGCATGCTCAATTCAAACTGAGCGCAATATGTGTACTTTATAAATTATTTTTTACAGCAACTGAGTCTTGTTTCGCTCAGTTTGCTGAGCGTGCTCGGTTCGCGTCACTTTCATCTATACAATGTAAATATAATCAGTGTAAAGCACTGAGCGCTTAGTTGCCATACAAATTTTAATGATAGTTGATAAGTAAACTTGTGAGCTTTTGAGGTGATGGGGTGTGACGGCGCGCGGCTACCTGAACCTAGTTGACATTACCGTACGCTCTGTCGGCTCAGTGGCAAAAAATACTGTAACTTTCAATCATATAATAACGAGTATTTTCTTGCTCAATATTCTAGCTGCATCGAGTTGCACATTTTTTATTACATTTTATAAAAAGAGCGAGGCGCCGTCACATCTTATATTAAGTTTTTTAACAATAACGACCTTACCATCTCCGTAACATCTTGAATGTAAATACACCTGGCCAGGTGGTGTCATGTAAATTGTTTACATTAAATACAAAACGGTATTATTTGTGTCTGCAGGCGAGGGTTTGCGCTAGAACGGCTTGCTCTTTAGACTTAGGTAAGACTCGTAGTAATAAATTGTGGCCTTAAGTTTTCTTTATTATCGACTTAATACGTAAAATGGATTGGAATTAGTCTCTTGTAACAGAGGCCTAACTTGTATCGTGCGAGCATTTTTATTATTATTTACCAGAGTCTTCATGACCACTTTTTTATTCATTATTATAGTTTTCCGAATAATAATATAAAATTTTAATGTAAGTAAACATTGAAGCATAAACTTATTTTACATAAATATTATATTTAATTATTAACAATATTGATAATTGTAAAATTGGCCATAGGTTGTAACAAGTTATCAGTTGGCATGCCAATTAAACAATTTTTCATGATTTTTATATCATTTGTTTTATTTGATATCTACCCAACAAAACCTATTTTCCAGAATAAAAAGCTGGAAACTTAGAAGTGACGCGACGCGCACTTTTTAAGATAGTGATACAAAATGCGCCTCGCGATGTCTCGCGGCCTAGCGCGACGCAGCGGTGCTTCGCTTGTAGGCGCTACGCGGCTTCGCGAGGCGTAGCCTGAAGTTGTCGTAGCGACTTCTTTCTACACTTCCACTTACACTACACTTACACTTTCTTTTCTTCTTTCCGTCCAGCACGCGTAGCATGACCACCCTAGAAAAGAGTTTTGTCGACGGAAGAATAGACAAAATGACAGTTAAACAATTACAATCTGTCATTTCGTCTATTCTTCCGTCGACAAAACCCGTTTGTACAGTGTTCATGCTACGCGTGCTGACTCGTGTAGAGTTTATGCAGTTTAGTCGAGTGGTTGCGGCTATGCGAGCGTCGCGACCATCGACACTTTTTTGTAAGGAAAAGCAGTTTTCCTAACAAAAAGGACGCTGCTGAAGAAGTGAAGGGCTGGAGTAGATCTGACGAAGCGCAGCGCAGCGCGGTTTTCACTGCCGAACAAATATGAACACTGCGATCATTAAAGTAAAAATCAACTGACCTCCACAACCCAGCTACTGGGTAACACGATTCCCCTTGGAAAGTCGGTTGTCAGACTCGGGCTTCTGACGACCCGTAACGACTGTCAAAGATCCACAAATGACAGCCGGGACCAACGGCTTAACGTGCTATCCGAGGCACGGAGGAGTTTTGGTATGTAAAGATGGTCACCCATCCACGGACCAACCCTGGCAAGCGTAGCTTAACCTGATGGATTGGCCCGTGCGGCCGGTATAACTTAGGCACGAGCTCCGCGATCATTAAAGTAAAGTTGAATTTAAATAATCTTCCTCAAGCCCGCGAGAGCATGAACTGGACAGCCAAACAGTTTGTTTTTCGACTTTATTTTGATTGTTATATGGTTGATATTTACGTTGCTTTGTTACACTGGTCTGAATTATTATACGACAAAATTCTATCAAGGGCGCTTTTGAGATTCTTAAGACTTTTTGCTAAATTCAGTTGCTGAATGAACACAAAGCAGCGATAGATACAGCTTAATCATGCCATAATTGTAATAAAATTAGGCAAAGGTCACGCCGTGGAAAAAACATCCCAGAGGTGTTGAAATTTCATATTTAATTTTATAAATTTTGTAGTAATTTCTATAAATTTTGGGTATTCCATTTTGGCCCACCAAACTGTCCCTCCAGTGGGAGAAAGTCTTGGCAAAGAGGAATTTTCACAATTTTGTCATCCTCTGTGCCCCATTGTGGTGGGGCATCCAAGCGAGGATCCACCGTTGCGGGCACGATGCCCACAACGGTGCATGCCCACAACCCTAACAGACTTGTGACGTCCTTTCACGGTCTATTGAGGTCGATAGGCTGATGATATTATATCCAATGCCTTAATCAAATAAAATAAAACTATCAATCGTGCGTGAACGCAGTTAAGTACTTAGTTATCGAGCTGACACGTTATGTCACATTTTTTACTGTACAAACTCTTGGTCAGGGCGTCATATATTTT
Organism: Agrochola circellaris; assembly: GCA_914767755.1. NCBI lineage: Eukaryota > Metazoa > Arthropoda > Insecta > Lepidoptera > Noctuidae > Agrochola > Agrochola circellaris. The sequence goes on from OU611848.1 coordinate 2,252,780, forward strand.
GTAAACATCTCCTTTGTAGGAATGTACTATAACGGTCATGAGCGAGTTCATACTCCAACTCGCACTTGGCCGATTTTCGGGTGGCTGTGACCACAACCTTTTTTGAGGGCTGGATCCTGGCCTGGGGGCACCTACCATTTGAGATATTTACGAAAAACTCAAAAAGCGGATTCTAAGTTATCGATTTTACGTAACATTACTCTTGTCTGAATTCATATTCCACAAAAGGTAGCCTGGAAAAAGCGCTTTAGAGATTGTCATGATATTTCAAAATCTTGTTGCCGAATCTAGTAGTCAAAACCCTCTATCTAACAGAAAATTTAAGTTTTCTGCGTGTAACGAAGCCATAAAAAATATTGTTGAATATTGTCATTGTCATCAGGCAGGGTTATTGTCAATGTCAAACAAAATGGGAAGAGTGACAACTGACAGTTCGCTGATTTGTGACAGTGTCCCCGTGAATTTCCCAATGACTACATAATAATATGATTTATAAGTCATTGGAATTTCCCAGTAAGTAATTAATTCTGCCATCATTATCTACAGAATCGTAAGAAGTTTGCCGGTTCACGTTCGTTCGCCCTCAACCTCAAATTAGTAAACTCAAGTTTTCATTTAAAATGGGCGAAATAGACACATATTTTGACGTTGCCTTAACACTCGTTAAATCCGCTGGAAACCTTATAACTGAGCACGTAAATGGCTGCAAAGTCTTCGAGAAGAAGTCCTGTGATATCGACCTTGTTACTGAAATAGATAAAAAAGTGGAAGAAACGCTTATTGGGGGTCTATCCAAACAGTTCCCAGATCATAAGTTTATTGGTGAAGAATCAGTCGCCGGTGGAGCCAAGTGCGAGCTGACTGATGCCCCGACGTGGATCATTGACCCAGTGGATGGAACACTCAACTTTGTGCACGGATTCCCTCACAGCTGCATATCGCTGGGTCTTGCGATAAACAAGGAGAGTGTCGCCGGCATTATCTACAATCCTATTTTGCAGCAACTGTTTACCGCCCAGAAAGGTAAGGGTGCGTTTCTGAATGACAAACAAATACATGTGTCGGATTGTACAGAGCTGCGCAATGCTTTAGTTGCATTTGAAGTTGGTACGACCAGAGATGAAGATAGGTGTAAAGTTGTATTTGAGAACTACAAGCGTATTGTGAGCAAAGGGCATGGCCTGCGGGCGCTGGGCTCTGCTGCCTTGAACATGGCTATGGTGGCAATGGGTGGAGCTGATGCCAATTTTGAGTTTGGGATCCATGCTTGGGATATTGCTGCTGGAGATATTTTGGTGAGGGAGGCTGGTGGTGTTTGCATAGACCCCAGTGGCAAGCCATTAGACTTGCTATCTCGCAGAGTGCTTTGCGCCAGTACTCCTCAGCTGGCTCAGGAGTTGGTTGATACCTTGGTACAGATTTACCCAGAAAGGGATTAAATTATTTAAATATAATCATGTATGTTTGTTTATATATTGTGTATTGATGATCAGTTTAAATGCCAAAAATATATACCTATAATCTCTCCTTATACAAGGATGAGTTCTCAATACTATCTAAACATTTTATCATTATAAGATTCATTAAAGATTTTTAGGTAACCAATTTTTTACAGTACCTGGCTGTAAATATGGCACACCAAGTTTTAGACAAAGGCCCGCTCCTTAGATTGTCAGGCCTAGCGCTCATGCCTGTGTTAGTTTTTGTGTCATCTACAGGTACTGTATTTATGGTACAAATCAGTAAATAACCAATTAATTTCAGTTTTATAGAAATCTATTATTCACAATCAAACTCTTTCCTGTGGTTTGTTTTGATTCTCATAGTAAGTTGTATATCTATAAAATCATTATCAGAAATGCTGAAAGGTGTAATCATTAGGCAATCACTCTCTGGGTAATGGTAAACTATTAATATTGTGTATAATACTGCCTTTCATATTGATAAACAAGGATTGTTGTATATCCAGCATATGGTTAAAGGACAATATTATTATATCAAAGTTATCATTACTGCATAATGAAGCTGATTATGAACTGCAAACAGCTACAATTAGCAATGAGTAAGATTTGTTTCAATTTTTCAATAAGTCCTCTGTGTAAAACTATACTGTTCAATAAATTTTTCAATACCCTTCCATTGCTGCGCCAAAGTCGGGTAAAAAGAGGTAAAGACTTTCATACATGCACATATGGCACAGGGAGAAACTAAAAAACGTCATCAGCTACAATGCTTACATAGTCCCTTTGCTTTGTCTACGTTCATTCATCTGGTTATACACGTACGCTGACTGCGCGACAGAATATTCATTTAAGTAAATCGCAAAACAATAATAGTTCAAGAAGTTAATAGAAAATGTAGGCTAAGGTCAGACAAATAATATATACTAATGAATAAAGGGAACATAGTTAATATATTGTTAAAATAATTTATTCACAATGTTTAATGTAATTAGGAAAATTAAGATCATTAACAAATTAATACATCTTGTACCTAAATGAATGCTGTGAAATTAAAACAATGTACTTAATTATTAATATTGTTTGTTTCTTTCTCAAAGTTTATTTATTTAGTTACTTTACTTATAGTGCTTGTACTATATTTATGGTTAAATCAGTATAATGTAGGAAATATTTAATTATACAATCAAAATATCTGGAACAGCTTAAAATACAATATGTAGGTCTTACAAAGAAATTGTAATATTTTTCATTTTATTTTCACATTTTGAATTTGGTGACCATTACATGGCGGGCAACCACTTGTTTTAAAATAGTGATATTTTTTTTAAATTCACAAATAAAATAAATACACGATATATAGCTATTGATATTTATTTAATTTAAATAATATTTATGTTTAAATTCAAACAGTCTTTAGTCATATTATAAGTTTGTCAGTCATTAATCATTATTGTCAATACTTACCTAATTAACTTTGTCATTACGAGATCTGGTATAAAAAAATGTTATATTATTGTCATAAGTTAGTACGCATGTAAGTCGATGTGATGTAGTAGGTATCTAAATAAAATTATATTTCGTCTAAGTCTGTTGTCGTCATTTCTAATCCATTTGTCCAAAAACTCAGTCAGTTAATCCATTTATTAGTCAGTCCATTACTTTTGTTAGTATCTTGGTTTCATGGGTAGGTGCTACCAGCAAAGCTGCTGCAACCAAAAGTTAAGTTAAGTACTTAACCCGGAACTCACAAAAGTATCATTCTTTGATATAGTTTAATGTTCAGTTCAGTAAATAAAACTTTGTCAAAGTATCACAGTAAGTCTACTTCTTATTTCTCTTATATTATAGCGATAGCGCCATAGGCAGTTTATAATGTGCCATTGTCATATTCCGTCTGTGATTTGTTATTGGAAGTCTGCTATTATGATTGGATGTCGAGTCTTCGTCATACTACAATCAATTAGTCAAGTCATTACATTACGTCAGATAACTACATCAGTTTAGTCGTTAGAAACTAATGTAGATAATTGGCATTAATTTAAATCTATCAGTCAAGTACCTAGGTACCTACATGGTCCAAGGTTATGCATCGTCAAGTCTTGATATACGATAGATACCTAAGTCGTACGTCATTTCAGTTAATTTTCCATTTAGTCCTTTATTAGTCAACCATAAATTTAGGTTTTTAGTCAGTATCATAGTCGGTTAAATAATCATTCGGTAGAGTTGTTTCATAAAGTGGTCAGTCAGTAGAGTACAGCATTTAGGGGTCATTTTTGTTTGTCAAATTTTTCTTCAGGTCGGTAGTCGGTAGGTAGGTAGGCATAGGTCAATGTCGCATATCATTTGAAGTCCGTTTAAGTAATATTTTTCGTATAGGTACGTTGATTAAAAAATCTTCATTCCTATTGAATACTTTTGTGTTAATTTCAGTCATGAGTCAGTCAACACTCTGTGGTAGGTATTAAGTAGGTATGTATTAGAAAGTCATTCAATCCAGTTGCAAATGCAGGAGCAGTCGGTCAAATTCAGTCTTATATTTTTTTAACGTTATCTAACCAGTCACTTTCAATTTGTCAATCTTATAGTCATGTCATAGTCATTCAGCTTAGATCTAATTGCGTAACACATTTTCGTAAATGATTAAGACTAACCTGTTTCATTTTGACAGTTCAACAATATTCATTGCGTTATTTACGTTACCGAGCAGATTTATTAATTCAATAGAATCTGTTTCAAAATGATTCAGATTGTGATTGATCGTGTATTAAGCAATTAGGGTGCTGCTTCGGTATATAACCTAGTCTAGTCATGTCATAGTCATTCCGTTACGGTTTATAGTCTCTTAGTCATGTCACAAGTCATTCTGTTACTATTCAACAATCATTATTTTGCTTCTACTCCTAAAAGGCTAGAGGCAAATCATACCAACTAAGTAGAATCATTTTTTATAATACCAACTAGAATCTGTAACCTTACTTTCGGCATCAATTAGAAGGTACCATTTTCAACCCAATTTCAAAAACATCAGGAAATCATTGTCTCCAAGTGACCGAGTCTACATCATGACTACCTATTTCATTGGAGCCAAAAGTAAGGTTCCTACTTATAATTTCCTTTTTACCTAACATCACGCAGTTCATTAATTACAGGAAATACCTATTCTGTTTCCAAAAATACATTTTACTAACTAATGTTCCAACAATTAATTATCTAAGTATTTGGAGTCAAGGAAAGATTTCCTCTTAGTCTGGCCATACGTCAGTTCCTCCCAAGTCCTGGTCTTCGTCTTCTGAAACTGTTGAAAGCGATGGGCGTTGGTATTTCTTTTAAAGCGTAGGGGTCTGCTTTCATGGCCGGCATCATGTGCTGTTCCGGTATATCCAAGTTCTCCTCGTAGATTGCCCATTGCGATGGACTGCAAAAGAAGATGGTATTAGTAGGTAGGTAAAGAAAGAACAATAACACAACAAGAAAACGGTTTCCACCGTTTGATTAATTGGAAAATTTTGTACTTTTGTTCATTTTGTTATTATATATCAGCCCATAGAAGTTTATTTCAATATGCACTTGGCTTAGGTATGTAAAAGTACACACTTGAATGAATATTGTATTCATCATAAGTAATCTTAGTTGCCAAGCACTGTTATCAAGATAAGTAGGTAATTATAATAAAATAATGTTAGCCATGAAGTGCACTCTAAATTATAATTGAATTGATATGATAACAAGACATTTGTGTTATACAGTGCAATAGTCATTTATATCAGCCGCTGTAGTTAATCTCGGTTATCATAGTGACTTTTCTGAAGACTAAAAATCAAAGACAATTTTTTTAGATAGTTTAAAAAAGTTAGGTAGGTACCTGTTCTCACTGGGTATAACTTGGAAAGCCACTGATGGAGTCTTAGCAGGGTTTGAAGGCTTCACCCGGTTCCTATGCCGATGCTCACCCTTTGACTTAACTTCTATGTCATCTAGTGACGCCATTTTATCAATGGCGGACCTTTCTTCTATGTTGACCTCTTGATTACCAGGGTAGTTATGGTTGTCTGCAATAATCTCTCTCTTTTCTTCTTTGTTTGTCGGGTTTGGTGTACTTTTGTCAGTGTCAGAGTATTTGTGCAGAACATTCCTAATGTAATAGTATTTGTTCGTCTGTATAGGCATTTCGTCGTTCCGTCTTGTCGGTCTTTGTAAGTAAGGTTTAGTCGCAGTCTCGTATACGTAGAATGTCGATAGTTTCATGTTTTTGTTTTCATTATCATTTGCGTCAAAAGTAGAAAAGTCTTTGCTTACAGTCTCGGCTTTATGTCTTTCAGTCACTTCTTTGTCAGTCATGTCTTTTACAGTCTCGTTTTTGTCAGTTACGTCCTTTACAGTCTTGATTTTGTCAGTCGTGTCAGTAATTTTCTTTCCAGTGGTACTAGCTTCACCTTTGTAAGTCCCTACGTATCCAAAAGTTACTAGTTTGTACAAGTCAGTCGTGCTTTCAGTTTTAGTCTCAGTTTTGTCAGTCACTTTGTTTTTTTGTGTTACAGTCTCGTCATTGGACCTAGCTGATGATGGGTAGCTGTATTTAGTCGTATGAGTAGGTCGGTTGTATCTGTAATTAGTCGGTGGGTCGTCTTGTCTGTTGTAGTAGTAAGGTTTGTTGGGTCGTCTGTAAGTGTCATCGTAGGTCTGATAAGTCACTTTGACCACGTCCCTGTCTGACATAGGTCGTCCAGTGGTGTGTCGTCTAGTCGTTTGTCGCCAAGACTCAGTCGGTCTCGGCACGTAGTTTATCAAGTAAGTATATTTGTCAATGTTCTCAGTCACTGTAATCACTGGTCTGTTATTAGGTCTGTTATTTGGTCTGTTATATTGAGGTCTTTTATGTGCAACGTTGTTTATGACAACGGACTGCACTTGATGGGTGTCTTCGTCATCTTCATAGTCATATTCGTCATATTTATTCGATGGTCTGCGTCTAGAGTCAACTTTAAAGTCGTCAAATCGTCGGCTTTTATTTTTGAAGTCAAGTTTGTCATCAATCTGTACGTCACGTCTAGTCACGGTGGGTTTAGTCGTCATATTAGGTTTTGCAGTCGTGCTAGTCATGTCGTTTGTCAAAGTCAGGTTAAGTTCGTCACCGTCATTGTCTTTTTTTAGTTCAGTCGCGTTAAGTTTGTCAGTCAGGTTTTCTTTTGTCAAACTTTCAATAGTCATGTTTTTGATAGCAGTAGGATTATTGTCAGGTTTCTTTTTGTTAGGTTTTAACGCACCTTTGGGTGCAGTCTTTTTAGTCGTTGCAGGTTTGGATGTAGTTGTTGGTCTTTTAATTGGCTTCGGAGAAGTCTCCTCAGATTTTCGTATATCATTGTCAGATTCTGAGTCTATTTCAATCCAGGGTGATAGGTCAAAGTTGTTTAGTAATCCGTTCTGGCAGGATATCCTGTCGTTGTCAGGGTTATCAGTAGAGAGGAAGACGAAAGGCTGAACTGTTTCAATGCTGTCTAAAGTACGGCACAGGATCTGGGCGAAGGAGATCCGACGAATTTGTTGGATTTGTGCTGGCGTGAATGACGAGTCGAAGCCTCCGTTTTCGTACCTAAAAATGTAAATTGTTATAAATACAATTTAATATAATTGTTGTATATACTTTTTGATTTTAGTGTGCAAGTGGCAACATTGTGTGTGTTTAGATTGATAATATTACTAAGAGCTGAGAACATTGGTGATGCAAATTAAATTTTAGTATTACATACGACGTACCAGAATCGGTCTCCTTTCCTGAGGTTGCTGAACTGTTGTGCAATGATGCAGGCGAAGGTTGGTCCCACCAGTCCACCCACTACCGGCCGCTCTGCCATCCCCGCCGTGAATAGATCTATGTCATCCACGTGCCTGGTAACATTACAAGACGGTATTCTTTCTTAAGATGTTTGGAATTGGTCTTGACTACGAAAGTTAATAAGTAGTTGCTCCCACCATACCTGCTGGGTATTAGGAATCAAACAGAACACGGTATGCCTACTCTTTGACGTCATTAATTGATCAGGAAGTTGCTGCTAGATTAAAAAGATTTAAACTATACTGTTATTATGCAACGTATATGTAAAAATTACCAACCTGTACAACGCCTTCATCTTCCTGGCAGCCCTAACCGGCATCACCCTCAGCAGATCTTCAAAGTCCACAATAGCTGTCAACCCGCACGGTTCCCTCCACGACGTATAAGGAGGCACTCCATGGTCCCTCCCTCTCTGAATGTTGATAGCTGCCAGGTCCATCCCGAAGTCAAACTGAGGAGTTTGGAAGAGGTGGTTGGTGAGTTCTCCCGAGATGAACTCGTCTCGTTTCTGGATGGGCTGGTTCAGCATGCCGAGGAGCAGACGGTCTACTGCGCCGACAGACCAGATGTTGGAGGGGTTGGTCAGCTCGTTGTGGAGAGATACGTCTGGAAGAGGTTTGAGTATTAATTAAATTATTTTCTGTATTATCATTCCGCGATTTTCGTAGGTGGAGAAGAGCCTTATGGGAAAAAATCATTTGGTTTCTTGAACCATCCAGTATTTCAAGCAACTTACAGGTGTTGTATGCAATTATGAAGAAAATGGTTACTAGGCAAACGGTTCTAACTGTCCCTGGTTCGTTCATGACCGAAAATAAACACATACGTGAGTCCTCTGGAATTGTTGCCGATTTAGCTTCTTTTTCTGTCTGACATTATAATTAGTTAATGTAAAGTACTTACTGTTACTCATAGGTCGATGGAACCTATCGAAGCGCACCATGGAAGACTGCACGAGGCTGTGGCCGAACCGAAAGGCAGCCGAGCCGAAGGAGCTGGCTGGACTAGGGTTGATCTTAATGTTGTAACCCTTGTAGAAGCCCTTCTTTTGCAGCTCCAGCTCGAAACGGTGGATTACTTCGGAACCTGGTGATGAAAAGGTTTATAAAGCAGGTTTTTGGTAGAAGTTAAGAAAGATATGTATCGGCTACGCCATGTGTTGTTGTAAATGTGCATGTATATGTTGAGTTGAACAAAAAGGGCTACAAAATTTGTCTGACGAAGTATGGATCAAAGAACAGCCTAGAGCCTACGCAATGACACATGTACTGCTCCCCAAGGTTAAGTGAGGTCTTCGTCGTTTCTTCTATGACTAGATCATTGTCTTGGCTAATAACTCACCCAGCACAATAGGCAGGAACTCCCTGTATGTGATGTGCTGTATCATGGCTCCCACAATCTTGCGCGTTTCCTGGTAAATCTTCTCATCGCTCCAGTGCGGGTTCAGGTGTGATAGCTCTTGTGCCATTCTGAAAATATTCATAGTCAGTATAATGCTATGCCGTCGTCGCTGAGGGAAGCCTACGAAACGCCGGCCTGATGACTTGGGGCAAAAGTGGAACGCTATGGTGAAGACCTTTGCCCAGCAGTGGGACAATACAGGTTGAATAAAAAAATACTATGTGTCTCCTTGGAGTTTCCCTACGTGATCGAATCAGAAATGAAGAGAGCCGTAGGAGATCTAAGGTAACCGATATAGCCCGAAGAATTGGCAAACTTAAGTGGCAGTGGGCAGGGCACATTGCTCGTAGAACAGATGGCCGATGGGGCCGAAAGGTTCTGGAGTGACGACCGCGTACCGGAAGACGTAGCGTTGCAAGGTCTCCCACAAGATGGACCGATGATCTGGTGAAGGCCGTAGGAATCCGCTGGATGCGGGAAGGTCAGAACCGGGTGAAGTGGTGGTGCTTGGGGAAGGCCTATGTCCAGCAGTGGACGTCTTTCGGTTGAAATGATGATGATGTGTTTCCTGTTGCAGACCGATTGAAAGCAAGTAACGAAACCTGATATTTATCTGTTAATCTGTTATGAAATGGTCCCAAGTTAGATGGTCCAGTAGTGTAAATGCTTCCTCACCTGTTGTGCTGTCTCAGCCACACAATATGCGCGGCCACGAGTCCCGGATGCTCGTTGACGCGCGCGTCGCCCGACTTGAAGCAGTCGGTGGACACGGCGCCCTGGCGGCACAGCTCGTCCGTGCGCTGCGGGGGCAGCAGCGGGCGGCGCTGGTGCATCCTGCCGTATTGGAGCATGCCTGGTGGGAGTTACAAGATTTTTAGGCATTTGTATAAAAGAATCTGGGATACTGAATATTATAAGCATATTGAAACTGGATTTCTCATGGAGGAAGTTTTGAAAATTGATGGCAGTGCCCTTAACACCTGTTGATTCTTTATGTTTTGGAAATTTACGCGTGTGTTTGTACAATTCACGACTTGGACTTGCTCTTGACCGGTCGGAAAAGGCAACAGATAAATATGAGTGGAAAAATATGGGGTAGAAAAGCCCAGCAGTAGGACAGGTAACGGTTAAAAAACGAATAACATCGATACACTCACCATTCCTGAACAGCCTCAATTTATCCGACTTGGTAGCCGAACTCCCGTATAACGGTGACCCATCAATGTACGCCGATACTTGGTTCAGCTGCTCCCGCCAGCCGAGCGCGCAGTCATCACGAGGAGCCGGCGATGATCGCACGAAGTCCAGGCACCGCACGCCGCGGGGGCCGTAAAACGGGTCTGACTCTGGCACCGGGATGGGGAAGCATTCGGGATGCTGTAGAAGGAACCCTTTAATTTAAATTGATGTCCAAGAAAAACAGTCGAAATTCCAGCACAGGAATTTGTTTTTTATAATTTTGAACTCTGTTGTATGTTTCTTGTATGGAGAATAACCAGTATCTAAAGCAATGTGGTCGAATGGTCGCGAGCACGATCAGTTCAATAATGTCCTCCATCCATTTAGAAGATATTCGTTTTACTTTGAGTGGTTATTTCACCACTGATATATAAGATAGAATATAGAATATCCTCACCATAAACTCCTTAGGAACGAAGCCTTTCCCACCATCCTTGCAGCACCTCGGCACTGATCCATTAAAACCCCTTGACTGCGAAGAAGACGTAACATCATGGTCTAGGAATTGCCCCCACTGCATCAACAGATGCGTCACTCCTATGGTTTCAGCATTCCTGTCTTCATGTATGGTGGAACTGATCTCTCTGGCTGATGGGAGCTTGGAGCCGAAGATGGACCTCCTGGCAGCTTGGATTCCGTCGGAGTAGGAAGGTGAAATGAAACGCTGGACGGGGGTCATAGTGGCCCCCCAGCGGGGACGGTTGAAGTTGTTGCAGGTGCCATCGTGGGTGCGGTATCTGGAGATAGATAGTAATTAAGTATTTTAAACCAGCTAATAATAACTCTTGTTTCTTAATTTATCTCTTACAAAACTTGTGTAAAGAGATGACTCGTAAAACTTGGAGCCAGATTGAGCACTGAAAATACATCCCTCTGATGGCAAAAGCTCTTAATTTCTTTGTTTATGCTAATTGAAACCTTGGTATTATAGGACTTTTCTAGTTCAACGGTACATTTAGATCTTTTAGAAGTTTTCATCATCAAGTTCGTGCAAGGAGACATACCTCTTAGAAGCGGGAGGACACTTGGGCGCTCCCCTCAGAGGACAGTTCTTCATAAGAGGCGACTGCCTCATCATGTTTGCCGTCGGGAACTGCGTCTCCTCCGTGCGACCTTCCAGCCCCCCGCCATTGCCACCGCTGTAACAAATGAAAAATAATGGTGAAGAAGATGGATCGTGGATGTATGGCGTTGAGATGATGGAATTGCCTAAAGTAAAGTCAGCACTTTGTAGTTGAGTAGAATATAAGTAATATTATATTCTTTATTATGTAGGGATGATGAAAACATTTTTTTTTTTTTCAAAAATATTGGACACCTTTTTGTTCTAGATTACAGCAATACATTGAGTTAAAATGTGGCATGACGTCGTTGTCCGGTAGATTTTATACTGAATTGTGACGTATTGAGCCCCACTGCAACTTTATTGCGTTTTATTAAATATTTTTTTATTAATATGATAAAGCAAAAAATAGGTGTCTAATATTTTTTTATTATCTGACTGACGGACTAAATAGTTTTTTTTTTAACCCGTTCACGATCCATATTACAGATTGAACAAGGTATAACAAATAAACTGTAAGGTTTTGATAACACGCAGTTTCTGAAAACTCTCAGGTTAAAATATTCTTCGATTAAAAGATTATTGTATATCTGCGGAGAATGTACAAATATTCATTTCAATTTGGAATGACTTCCACGTCAAAATCAGCAGGATCCAATAACCGCTGCAATAAACGGTCAAAGGAGATATTGTTATCTAACCAAAATACAGATTAATTATCACAATTTGTCGTTATTAGCAGACAGGAGGAAGCTGTATCCTAATGATAAAATGAATCCCACAATTGTGGCAAATGAATTATGATACAAAACACAATCAGCCTAAAAGGTTCCCACTGCAGTGGTGCTGAAAATTCAAAGTAAAGTGCAGAACTGCGTCTGAAATCTCGCCCTACAAGTCGGGGGTGCCTATGGGCCACAACGCCTGTAATTAATTGATTGATTGATGTGTCTATGTGATAACTACTCTACTATGTAATACATTATGTTAATAGTAATCGCGTGCTGCGGTGAGATCGCAAACTAATTAATTATCTAGCTCGGTGAACCTCAGACATTATCGCGTTGTATCAATATCCAATGAAACCGCAATTGATTAATTACTATGCTTTATGTAATCCTAGTTCACAATAATTATACTTATTAGAGAAATGGTAGGTGTATAAATAGTGGTATGATATCTATGGTACATTATTTCTGTAGCTACTGAAGTATGTCAAAGCTTTCTACTCGTCTATTATGAAATCACAAATTACAATTTAGAATGTTTAAAAATGTATTGAGAAATATCTTGCAGGAGAATGACATTTTTTTGATACGGAACTTTCAGGCTTTCAGAAAACTAAAGCCTGACAGTATCGACATAGATTTGCGAAGAAGAAGATAAAATTAATACGTTTCATGTGATAAGGCAAAAAATGCGTGTGTATGTGTTTAAAAGCCTAAATTACTACGTAGTTCTATTCTATCGCTTCTAAATTTAAACTTCTGTATACATTAAAAATATAGGTAGGTAAGGACAGCCTAGATTAGAGTATAAGGTGTCTAGAATTAAAATAATTACAAATTAATTAATGATGCAGTCAACAATAATCATCTCGACCTATAATGCAAATGATTGCAAATTAATAAAAACATTGCAAAACCCAGCCGGATGCAAAGACGGATTCAAAACGAATCGTGATGAGCAGTAGTTCAACTATCGCTTACAAAATGTACTTATTTTGAAATAAACCCCCGTATTAAAAGGTCAGAATTATCGTCCATAAATAAAGAATCTTTACAGCAAGAAATAAGGTGTATAATCGCTTAAAATATTCCTTATTTATATAAAAATATGCTGCTATTATATATAAGAGTCCCAAGGCTCAATATTAACATAATTGTAAATGTAAAAATTCAAGGGAAAGTGTAAATGTAGGTATTATGTAAATGTTGTTTCGAAAATCAATGGAGACTTCTCTCGGGAGAAAGTGATTCAAAAAAGTTTCACGTTATTTTGGGCATTATCGGTTTTAAATTGTCTTTTTCTTAGTTTATTGACTCTGAAGTCAACCTACGCAAGTAAGGCTTTTGTTTTTTGGTTGCATATGAATTTAAATAAAAACTGTGATGTTGCAAGTTGATGCAATTCTTGCTTTTGAATTTCGAAATCAATTTAATGTTGGGTTCACAACTTTGCATTCGTTTGATAACGAAAGATATAGAAAAAGAAAGAGATATAAAGAACCAAACGCGAAAGTTTTGAAAGAAGAATCACTTCCATGTTGAGAATTTCCGTTAAGCGTAGGGACATACCTAAATCCAAGATACTCAGGATAGCATGCAGTAGCCCACATACATAGCACGTTAAATTTTCTTGATCTTGAACATCAAGAAACAACCACGCATTGTAAATCACTTTTACAAATTCACAGGGTCCGCGTGGTGGGTAGCGTCTCGCAGAGAGGAGGCCAGTGTCCAAGCAGTGCGAACGTTATATGTTGATTATGGCCAATAATTAGGTATCAATATATAACGTATACGTACTTAAGTAGGTATATTTCCTTGAACATGGGTAGGAACCTACCCATGTTCAAGGAAATATACCTGCTTAAGTAAATACAATGTTAAGGACACGAACCGAAGAAGCAACATGCAACATTACGTGAGGGAAACGAATGCTAATTTTACTGTAATGAAGACCGTCCAAGTGAATCAGGAAACGATTTTCTGCGTTTAATAATGGACGGCATTAAAATTTATTCGATGCACATGAAAAAACAGCATGTGTATGATGCTCATTTATCTACAGGCTTTAGTAATTTCGAATCATGCGCAGCTATTATACTTTTAATATAATATTTATTACGTCATTGTTTTCCAATCCCTTCGTTTTTTTACGATACACTTATATCGTCATCCTCATCATCATCTGCTCTTATTCTAATTTAATTTAAGTCGGCGCAGTATGTTTTCGTCTCCCAAAAAACCATAATCTCTTATCCAAGTTGTTTACAATGAACCTGTTTCAGAATCTTGTAACCTTTTCTTCAAATGTACAAATACCTGGAGCATAGTATTCTGGCTTCGAACATCAGAGTGTGTAATTCATTCAACTCAAATGTCTTCATTGCTAAATCAAATAAAAATATTAAAATTAACATCTTCATCGTAACAGGTGTAGTCCCGCAGTAAAAGTGTAGTATAAGCACTTTAGTACCGGGTTTCTTTCAACAGCAATCACTGTCGAATAAATAATACTTAAACGATGTTCAATATTTAACATTTGCATTATAGAAATCTGGTAGCTTGTCCACTTGTCTTCGCGAGGCGTGTAGCAACGTTTATTTAGTATGTGGTTGTTAATTTGCCATAAGATTTAAGTCTAGTCTTGTAGTCTGTCATCTCTTATGTAAAGTTTTGTTTTAGAAACACCACACCACACAAAAGTCATCAGTCCCCGTAACCATCGGTAGAATCTGGATGAGACTGGCGGAGTATCGTGGAGTTTCGCAAAACAAAGAGAGTCAGACAGGCCTTCGTTCAGCAGTGTCTAACGCAGTGCGTGATGATAATGCTCAAACAAAGTCATGGCATTTCATGACTCTTGTAGTTTTGGCGAGTTATTTTAGATTAACCAATTGTATGAAATCATCATTTTCCTAACATTCAAAGCCAACCCCTTTTACTCTGTGAATTCGGGAAGGGGAGAAAGCAAATGACTCCTTTCTATCACTATGTCTGGAAATAGACTGTGAGCTCTGAGTTTTTTCGGACTTTCTTATCAGAGTAATCGGTTAGAAAACACAGAACTCATCTAGTTTTAAAACATAATTTATTTTTGATATGTTGTAAAAGTGTTTCTTTGAACCAATATACCTACAAAAATTAATATAATTTTACCCTTATCATTTATGCCAGAGTTTTGACAATCCATAATACCTTTTGACATAAAAGTAAAGAAAAGTTGTGATACATAATATACTACGGGCTCGTTTCTCAATATGTGATAATGTATCTTGATGTGTGACCTCGGGTGAAAGCGAACTCGCTTTCGCTCGCTCACATAATAATTATAGATTTGCGTATGTAGGTATACGAGTATCGCTTGTTATGAAAGCGAAACGAGCGATTGTTTACGTGTTTAATTGATTTATAGGGTTATTTAGTTTATTTTTTAATTTGTGAGATTTTTCTTGTAGAAAGTTCGGAATTATAAATGTTTTCTTTTCGTTATTGGTGTGTTTTGCGTACTTTTAAAATCGACATCAAGATATAAAAATAAAAATAATGGTTAAGGAAACTGATTTTTGTTTAAATTTCTTGAATTTGTTTTTTATATTAAAAATAAGGATAGTTATGGATAAATAAAATGGATTCTTCATAATTATTCGACACACTAGTTTTCAGCATTTCATGTAATAACTAAGGGTTTGTATTGTCTGAATTCAACATCTGATTTAAAAAAAAAGAAGTTTATTAAAGCTGAATTGTTAATCAACTTTCGTTGCTGAGCGTATCAACTTTTAATTACCTACTACTACTTTTGTTTCCAAAAGTTCATTAGTATATTTTCTAAAATTGGATTTTCGTTTTCGTTTGTGCAAGGTGTAGGTAACCATAAGTTGAAAATATGGTACCTACTTAAGGTCGTAAGGCCATCTTGGACCTATTTCCCTCCTAAAGGACAATGTAACTTTTCCTTTGACCGCTGGCCCAAAAAAATGAAACCTGTTGTGCATAACTGACACCTATGCCAAACGTTAGTACTAATCATCCATGACAACTTTTACTATGGGGACAAATAAATCTATCCCAGTAAAAAAAATATACAGGGTAACAAACGTTTTGAAAAAGTGTCGATGTTGATATCACTTACTTATAGGTTTTGTTTTAAACATTTAAAATATCGCCAATTGTAAACATATGGACAATAGTACATCTAAATAGAATGTAGGATAGGGTATTCAGAATTGACAAACTACTATACAAACCTTATTACTTATAGTTTTATAAACATAAAAAATACCGTAAAAATGACTCCTCATTTTGTTAGCAGAAATGACCACTATTTGTTTTAACTTAGCCAAAACTTATTTTTGTCGCTTAATCTAAGTGGCATATTCGTTAACTTAGTTTTTAAACATTAGTGCATAAAAGTTTTAAAACATTCGTGTCCATGGTTGTTATTATCCATACAAAACGCTGATTTCATAGGTGGGGACCTATTATTTATTTAGGTTTAAAGATATTTATTTCCCATAAGAACTACATATATAACAGTTCATTTATAATGAGATACAGTTATTTCTAAATAATAAGTATAATTAAGTCATATAAAAATCGACACTTTTTTAAAACATTTCTTACCCTGCATATTTTTTTTACTAGGATAGATTTATTTGGCCCCATAGTAAAAGTTGTCATGGATGATTAGAACTAACGTTTGGCATAGGTTTCAATTATGCACATTGGGTTTCATATTTTTGGGCCAATCGGTTGCATTGTCCTTTAGGGGTGGAAATTGCTCTTTAATATTTTGTTCATAATTGCTGGGTGCTTTCACCCGCTTTCAGGAAGCAACAACGTATAATATTTCAACCACTGAAGAAGAATTTATTTAGCGTCGTATTAGCATTTGGAAGTTTCAGGCCCAAAAGGGTTATGATTAATATCATGACGTTTTGTTACACCTTGTGCATAAGTTAATGATGGCAGTGACATACTTAAGTTAGTTTTCGTAATCATTATTTATGATTTAAATGTCCTACATTATAGGGTCAAGGTTATGAAATAATTAACTTTTTCTGGAAAAATGTTCACGTGATTTCAGGAAAATTTGAGTATAACTACACAGACTGGCAGGGTCATTGACGCGAAAACTTTTACCCTAGATTCAGTACATGAATCTCAACCCGCCTGAGAAAATCTGGAGTTTCATAGAAAAGTGAAATAATATGTATGGGACAGCTGATTTATTTTTTAATAACCGACGAAAAATTTCAACGCGGCGGTTTCAGAATATACGCGAAATCATGGATTCAGTACATGACTGAATCCATGGTATCAGTTTTCGCGTCGATGTCCCTGCCACCCTGTATATTATAAAATTTTACTTATTAGTGAGTGACAGTTTTTTATTTTTGCAGCAGTACATAACCCTCAAAAGAAAGTAGTAGGAAATCATAAAATAATTCAGTTAGCCTTCTTCCTTAGTAGTTTTCAATATTGATTTAAAAAGTTCCTCCAAATAAAAAGTGCATTACCAACCTGCATTTCCCGCTCCGCAGTCAAGTCCAGTCAGTCAATCCAAGTCAATAAAGTCACGTCATTTTGTCACACTAGTCACTGTCACCGTCACGTCACTTGTCAGTCAATACCATCGTCTTCAGTCATAATTTAAAAAAAAACACCGTCAAAACATTTATCTCGTCTATGCTTACGTTCGAAAAAAAAGAATGACTAGAATTTGAATTTGGCGCGCGAGAATGTCAGTGCGCGTGGGGCCGCCATGGCGTCCGCGCGTAACTGTTGAGGGGGGAGGAACGCGCGCGCTCAAATACTACCACTACTACTCGCAAAATGTCGTAATTGTAATTTTAAAAGGTGCATGTTGACATTAGCGGGTGCCACGGTACGATAAACAGTATTAAACAATTTGATTTGGAACTGATCAATTCGTTTAAGGGGTTCGATGTTCTTCGGATATCGACTTTTTGCAGCAGATACAGAAAAATTACAATGCAATATTGAGTTATGAAATAGGTAGTCGAGATTTCCCGCGTGAATGGTCAGTTGATCTTATTGTTTTTATTTGGTAACAACGTTTTCCTGATAGTAGGTCTCTACATTTTCTTTCACCATAAAATTTAGCCAATGCTGGTAACAATTTTCTTCATTGTTTTGTAACCGTACTTTCAAACACCTAGAAAAAGATCATTTTAATTTACCAGTTTCTGTACATCCGGTGAGTTTCTGGTTAGACTGGAAGCCGGCCCTAACATAGTTTAGAAAAGTCTAGATGTCAATCATTTTCGAAGCCAAAACGACAGACCGATAGTAAAACAATGTAGGTGCATTTGCACATACCTAAACTATTATTTGCATTTTGGTCAGTGTGGAGGAGGAACGAGAAGTAACGGCTGGTTGTTGTGAAAGCCGACATAAAAGCCAATAACCTGACCGTTTGAGGATGCTCAAGGCCGAGTGAAGTGGTTAAGACTCGACAGGAAAATAGAGCCTCGCACGAAGAGGCGATAGTGCCAAAAATAACAAAAAAAAGGCCTACCACTTTAAAAATAATTCAAATGCTCATTGTTAATGTGTAAATCAAAATATCTTGGGCGACTCATTCATCACATAGTTATTAAATGCTAGAAGTTTCTGTGGCTTCCCCCAACAAAGCAAGGTATGGAGATAGGCTTGACAGACAATATTCTATGTTTTTAAACCCGGGTTGTTACTGATATTTTATAAGGAAACTGTCAAGCTGATGAAACAATTACAAGTTTTACGACCCGTGCTAATTAAGACTGCAAATAATATTGCATCTGCCGTTAATCTCACCAAGTGAATGGTCGTGTGTCGATGTCTTTACACAGCGCCGGCAGATCCGCGTGACATTATGACCTTTTAACTCTGCCGGGGCAAGTGCCAACTATAAGCGGATGTTTTCTTTCGCCGTTTGAATTGGCTATAAATAATGAATAGATGTTTGAAGAGATGTATGGGATTCTCTCTTAGACCTTGGGGTTTTTACTAGGGCTCTTTTAAATCTTGAGACTACAAGTTTGCCAAGCTTTGGTGTTTCGTTTGTACAATTGTACACTCTAACATTTGTCACAAATAGAATCGTTTTAGGACTCACTTGAAGGTAAGGAAGGTAGTAAGAGGTCGTTAAAAGAGGAGAAAGAAAAAGGACCTGCAGTGCTATTCTGTAGCTATCTCACCGTGAAAACTTAGGTGAAGTGAGCGTGGAGTGAGCTGTCATTCCACAGGGATTGACACTATTGACAGCTCACTTCACCCAACTTTTCACGGTGAGATGTTTACAGAATAGCATGGCTGTAGCAGCTTTGCTATAAATAATATGTTCTCTATTGGTTGTGTAGCAACATCATTATTACACTAGAAAAACAAAATATGTATGTTGAGTTACTTACTAGCGATAATGCAATCTAGATACTCGTATTATAGATTTCTCAACAGTTACACTTTTCGGAAGATCCCCATTTATGGAGAGAATGCGTCAGTAGCAGATGGCCCTCAATCCATAAGAGTTAACACAACATTTTGACAAATTTTATCACCACTTTCACGATCTCACCGCACCTTGTTTACCCATAGTCAATAAGATCATCGACTTTAGACATAATAGTGACATTACATTGTTATTCCTTCTACAGAGATGTAATAAAAACTGCTCTAAATTACCCGGATTGAAACATCACGTCGGGTCTGTGTAACCATAGTCAATGTTTTTTTTCTGCTGTCGTAAATCAACGGATGTCAGTGGCCTGTGACTGCAAGGTTACTACACTGTGTTCTGTTGTGGGTTAATGTCAATTATGTGATAGATTTATGAGAAGAGGCCTTTGCCCGGCAGTGGGACAGTAACAGGCTGGTATTATTATATATGTGATAGATCAACGACCATGACGATTGATCTACGAGGTAAAACTGCGCTTGCCACGTTCAGGAGTGAGCGGTCTTTCCTTATCGAGACTTCGAGAGGTACGCAGAGCCGTTTCGGGCTTAATTCTAATCATAGGATTAGAATTAAGCCCGAAACGGCTAATATAGATTAGTGTGATTATTTTCTCTTTTTATTAGTAAATGTTCTTCTTCTTCTTTTTGAGTTGATGGCAAAGGTAAAAATATTATATTATGATAGATGAGTTGGGCCCAGTAGGTGGCCACGCCAATCGCGGCATCAGTGACGTTTTTAGGTCCTCGGAAATACAAGTGTATGGACACTTTGGACACTCCAACATATGGGAGATGGTTTTGATATTTCATGAGTAACCTTCATAAACTATGTATTACATAATATATTCGTGTGATTTATGGAAAACTAGAGTTTTCTAAACGAAACCTCTTCAATCCGCTCTAAAATGATGCTGAAAAGTTACAAAAACAATGCCTTTCTGCATTTATTTAGACGCAGTAGAAAGCAGTACTATGAGTCAATAATGCCATCTAAATTATGATAAAAATTACTAGATCCGTATTGCATTTTATTGATTTCTCACAGAATCTTTGAAAGCTAAGATCTTTTGGATTTCGATTACAAATAATATTCTATTTTATTGGCAATATAATTTTATGGCTTCGATCTCTACTTCGCCTTTCGAGTCTACTAGACTTAAAACTTTTACAACTTGAAATTATTGCTTGCTTGCTTTATTATTATTTGGTCACTAGAAATCGACTTAATACAGACATCAAAGAGATTGTCTAGTACTTACTTATCATTAATTTCTTAATGCTATGTCGAAACTGGCTTAACACTTTGGAATAAGTCATCCCGTCTCTTTCTAAAAGTGTCCTGATTCATGACAATATCTTAGTACAAATATATCAGATAAAGCGATATGTGCACATTTTTTGAAGTAGGTATAATTGATTGAAAACTTAGGTATTAAAATATAGCTCGATTTTTTTATAACTGTGCGCTTTGAGCTGTCAAAATCGTAGGTTGTTAGTATTGAATTCACCCGCCCGGTTACCTCCTCAGTGTCCCGAGGTCTCAACTCGTGTCGTCTCCACAGTTCTGTCATATTATTCGTTAAGTTGTTATTGTTATTATTTAAACCAAATGCACTGTAATATTTAGACGTTAACAGGCGCACTGTTATAAAAATCGGGTTATAACAGTCCAACCTACGACCCAATATGTCAGTCATTCATAAAATCATCAGAATATTCTTTATTCACATAAAACTGTCCCATTATAAAACTGTCGAAATGAGGAAAAAACTTCGTTGTATTACTATAAATTGTCTTCGCAAACGACAAAACAACAATAAAACATCAATCTTTCTCCAATAACAATAACATTATAACCGAAGTTTAGTGAGCACAAGGTTAGCAAGAAGTTTAAAAACATACAACCGCACTTCCGCGGTTGGTATAAAAATTGGCCGTTGCAACTTACCACTAGATAACTGTGGTTTTGATCTATTTCTTCAATAGCGTTACAACGAGTACGTAACAGCAGCTTTTTATTCTTTTAATTCATAATATATTTTGTAATATTATAATAAGTCAATCTTAGCAGCAATGATTTTTATGCTTCGATTAGGCTCGTGGCTAAATGATTACAGCCGCACAGGTCGATCGGAGGGTTAAGCTATGCTTGCCGACCCCAACATAGTCGGGAAAAGGCTAGGCAGATTGATTTTTTTATAAATTATTCATATAAATTTTCCATGTAACAGATCTAGAATCTAGAAATGGAAAACGCGCATCAATTTCTTCATTCAACGCAATTTGTGAGAGATAAGTGAGGGAAACTGGTTTCCCTAATGGTGGTTTTTAGCCTCATAGCGGTGAGATGCCTTGGGAATGTTTGCAAAACCTTGAGGCTACCTATAACTGTTGCTCAACAAGGCATGGAACATGAAAGAATTTGTGTGGATACAGATTTTGTGGGCAGTTTTATGGTTTAACCCTGAAACTAGATTATCTATAGCGACTAAACTGTTGGATATTTTTGATTGAATATTTGAATGCAGGCTGGGAACGTTGTTACGTTTTTTATACGAAGTTTAATTTATTGTCGTATTATCTACATCTCGTATAAAATCACCATGTATAAAATAAGCAGATATGTACAAGATACCTCAAAAAAAGTATTTGGAAATATTATTTGAAATACAAGATACAAAATACGTATTTGCTAAATACTTTTTTAAGATATAAAATACTTTTTGAAATAACATTACATTTATAAATTTTTAGGTTGATTTAGCTTGTTTAATTAATTATGAACAGTGATAGTGAATGTCAGAAAATATTATATATTTAAGGTTTAATTTGAGACTCATTTTTCTTCTATGAGGACTCATTATCTTCTCCGACCTTAGGGGGGTGCCCCTAAGGTCGGAGAAGAGTCGCTCCATAGGGGCGGGAAAAGAAATATTGTAGGATAAACATTTAAAATCTTTACACTGGTGTCTTTAGTACTTAAATATTTTAGCGTTTCTAAGTCAGCTGTGCTGCCAGTAGACCTCTTGAGTATTAATGTTCTTTGCTGTCGACCCTGTGTTGTTGTCGCTACTAGACCATACAGCTTCTTGAAAAGTTAATAAATTAAAATTTTAAGGGTGGGTTCAGTTCTAACTGTAAGATGAAATGCAGTAATGTAAAAAAGAAATGCATACTTGATGAATAAAAGTATCTTACCTAACTTAATATTTACAAGATACTAGGATACCAAAAGAATGGATCTAAATACAAGATACGTATTTTTTATCTTGTATCTGTATTTCAAATACTTGTATCTAAGGTAAGTCACATCTTTGAAAATAAGTATCCTGCTTCAGCATGCTGAATTCAGCCTTATGCACCGATTCGATGAGGCTTGAAACGTTGCCTTTATCCAGCCAACAATTGCCTGAGCTGCCATGTTTTCGCCGTTTTCTAGAACAAAATCTACATTTCTAGTTAGGAAACACGGTTCAGTAGCTATCGCCAGTTCTTCCGGACTCCCCATACCTTAAAGTTCATTGATATTAATCTTTTTTACCGGGAACTTTTCTATTTAACGAGCGCATAGCAAGGAAGTGTCATGCGATGTGCGCACGCGACTGATACGTAACTGATAAACGCAATTAATATTGTAGATCCATCTATTTCTTATGTTTGCAGTTGGAGGGAGATAGATACAGTTCTCACTTGATTGCTTTGACATGTGTGGTATTGTTTGCTTTCAGTGGTAAATTATTGTTTTTGACGAGGAAGCATAAAGTAACACGTCAATATAGGCTTGGAAAATGTCAGAGAATGGGCGCCCATCGTTACGACGACCATTTCCGTGAACTGTGCAATGTTGAAAAAAGATAAGTATTATTGAGTAAAGTCATAGAATAATACAGATGGTACTCTCCGCAAAATCATTTAAATATAAAGCGACTCTTGCTACAACACAATAAAGTGCAATTCAGGTCGCACACCGCTAATTACCTTCAGTTATATTTACGAAGAAATTGACTCTCTTTCTATCGCGTAGCTCGATCTTCTGACTACCTACGTTACACTCACTGAATTGGCCCGACAAGTCGAGCCGGCCGCTTACTTCTAGCTTCATAATTCATTTGTGGTAAAGTAAAGGGTTTATTGAAAAAAAATAAACAGAATATTTATCGAGGGACCACCATGCGGCCGTTTAGTTGAGGCGGGCTTCTCGTTTCATAAGTAAACGGAATGGATGTAAGACCTTACAGCCACTTGCAGGCTCATGCCATTGTGATCGGTTTGTTATCTGACACTAGGCTGATGTATTTTTTTTCGATAATCAATTCATAACCCACTACCTTTTTCTCTACCTTCTTTAGCTGTAGCTGCAGCATCTTATTATGATTACTAGCTTCTGCCCGCGACTTCGTTCGCGTGGAAGTCGTAAGATACCACAATATACTACAATAACAGCCACATTTTTATAAAACTTCCCTGTATACTACGTTTGTAGTTTTGTTCTCAGCAGCCAAAATATACAGAGAGTCACACAACAATAAAATTGATGTCCAGTGCTGCAAATATTTTCTTTAATCGCCTCTTTATCCCCAACTTCTCATTATTTTCTCGTGTACATTTTTTGTCATCACATCCGCGGTGAAAGTTTATTTCAATACTCCGAGTATAGCGCGAAAGTTGTGTGATCTCGGAAACATTTGTATTGTGTTTTATGCTTACGTAATTGTACTTTGGCGACAATCCAATGTGAGGCTGTCATGTATCGCAAGTGGAGGAAAATATAAGACTCTGTGACTCCGGCGCACCCTGGTAAATAATGGTACCAATATTTTCACAATGTATATGGTATTGTGGTAAGGCAGTTGCTGATCAAGTTATTTATTTATATATATTTTATTGTGAACCAGACAATGTAGGTTACAAGCAAGTTAGTATGTTCGTTCGGTTAGGTTAAAAATGTTTCAGGATATTTTTGACCTATGCTTATGTAGGTAAAGAGGAAAATAGAGTAGAGGACCCACTGCAATAAAAATCAGGATCAGATCAGTCTATCCTATTAAATGAGCAATATTTGTATATATATACAATATATAATAATATTGCAACCTATATTGCAACTTTAAACTTTATTGTAGATTTGTAATCACGTTCTCGAAAACAGCTCTAACGATTTCGATGAAAGTTACAATATAGGGGTTTACGGGGGCGGGAAATCGATGTAGCTAGGTCTCATATGTGGGAAAATACGTTTTCTCTATTTTCACCCGAGCAGAGCTCGGTTGCCCAGGTACTTAATGTTAAACTAAGCTAAGTACTGATAAGCTAAGTTTTTTCAAAGCTAGGCTTCCTCTCTTCTTCTATTTTGCTGTGCCCGACAGGGTCCGTAATGATCACATATAATTTTAACTTACCACCTAAGTACACATTGCTTTATTTGCATTCCGCAAATAAAGTTGAAACTTCGTATTGAAACTTCAGGCAATCACTCTAAACGATACATCGCGTATTCAAAACTTTATTGTCTAAAAACATTTTTTATTTATTCTACTAATTATTTCAAGTTCTGGTTAACTAGACAACTTAGCTAGATAGTTTTATACAAATTCTTTCTCATTCTCAACAGTCAAAAGTGCCTAAACGAACAGAAGCGGGCCCTTAGTTTCGCTTAAACAAATAATCGGAAATCAGGAATCGATTTTCGGGCGTGAGAAATCTTAAATTATTTTTACATAAGATAGCATTGCATCATACGTACTCATCAGCACGGAACCGCGTGTCAAGCAGCAATGTCCAAGGAACCGCACGATATGCTCCGTGATGCAAGAGATGATACTTCATACTAATGACCGCATAGCACTACAGTGGAAGCTGCAAACCTAGTTATGGTATTTGTATTTATTTTTTTACTGAAATTGCCAACGATTCGAAGAAGTTTGTGTCAGGCCTCAGATCAACTATAATGTCTCAAACAACAGTCAACCGTCACTACATGACACTGGCAGAATAATCGACATTGGCTCAGCTGGCAAAAAAAAATAAAAGGAAAGGCAATCAAGATTATGAAGAAATCATATTTAAAGCCTCGTGCAGACTGGCGCGACGACTCTAACAAAACAATTTCTAAGAAAACATCACGGTATCACCGGTGACGTGTCGCGCCGTCCGTCGCGTCGGGCTAGTCTGTACGATGCTCTAATTGACTGACTTTCGGGAATTGGGGTTTTAGGAGCAAGTGTGGTGACCAATTTTCTTTGTCCCTTCTCTGTATGAGAATATACCCATTTCACTGCAGTGGGACTGATAAAGGCCGACCCTACTACTGCTTGCCATGCAAAGCTTATGGCATGACATGACTAACAGCATTTTACGTGTTTATGTCTGACCTTCGTTTAAGAACATAACATCACGCTTGTAATTCCCGAAAGGTTAGGCAGAGTTGTACCTATAATACACCCACACTTCGCCAGTTATGTTTAAGTCCCATGTTATAAAGAATTTGAATGTTATAGAGAGCGAGGGTTGCGTGGCAAAAACAGGTAAGAGGTCAAAAACATGCGTTTTACTGTTAGATAGGAAAACATAGCATTCATGGTCTGCAAATATAGAATATTCATGATTACAATACCAAAAATCTTGTAATACATCCCAAAATGGTAATCAATATTTATGTAAATCTTGTCTTGTCACACCTTAAGCGACATGAAACTCGTACAGCCAAAGAAAACACGCAACAACATTAATTCCAATCAGGGTGAAAACTGGACGGATATGCTTTTAATACATCCGTATGTCACAAGTGGCTATCTCAGAAACTTGTCTTAGGCACTGGTCCCACAGCCGGCGATTAACGAGAAGCGAGTGCGCCACGGCGAGCGATTATTCGCTGGTATGCGTAATCCTTGTTTCCAATCGATGTTATTTTATGCAAATGTAAATAATATTGATATTCGACTGACTATTACTGTTAAAAAAGTCATACAAAATATGAGGTTATAGCGCAAACTTACCCTTACTTAACCTTATGTCTAGGCATTACAGTTGTTTTTCCTAAAACTCGTGTTTGTTTGCAAGTTTGGCAAATAAATTGCGATCGCAGATTATGTGCCAAGCGTGAGTCCCTCAGCGAGTGCTCTGCCCGCCAAACGAGCGTTGCTGAGCGAGAAAATAGTCTCTTTGACAGCTCTTGTCGCTGAGACAAAACGGTACTCGCCGGCGCGGCGGCGGCGGCGGCGCGGTCGCGGCGGCGGCGGCGGTGTGAACAGTCAGCGAGCAACTATTAATATCTATATTTATCTCTTTTACTTACACGAGACCTAAAATATTTTATACGTTTCTTGAGCGAGAAAATCGTTGATAGCTAATCCCTTCCTCGCTGGCAGTGGGGCAGGTGCCCTACACGCGAGAAAGTTATCGACTGCGATCGGAAACATAGTTGTCTGCCCCTATGAGGTAAAAAGGGATGTTTGTAAATTGGTAGTTATTTTTGGAATATTTAATGGGAATGAATGAATAGACCGTTAGTTATTTCCTATTGGTCAGTAGGTAAAAGTAGGCAGATGTACGGGAAATATCCATTACCAGCATCTGCCCACGACTTCGGTCGGGGGAATTTTCTTGGTTTAACATACTGTAGCTTCCCATTACTTAATAAAAGAATTTTCGGAACCGAATCCCGAATCGAGTTCCGAAGATAACCCCCAACATACAACCTCAAAATTTTTACCGCTTTTTAATATTAGTATAGATGAAAGAGTTAATTGATTCAGGCGTGACTTTGCGGAAATCCATTATATAATAAAATAGACGACGTATATTTAGTAACCTAATCCGCGTAACTGTTCTTAAAGAGTCATAAAGGGTGAGAACCCCGTAAGTCTCTCTGCTCTCGACGCTTGACGTGTCCACACGTCGGGTCCGAGTTCGCAACAAGTCAATCGCCATCCTGAGGATGCCTCGTTGAGAGGTGAAACACGTGTCGATTTCTTACAGGGTTCTTTATGACTCTTTAAGAACTACTAAGCGGATTAGGTAACTAAATATACGTCAACTATTGTATTTTAGATGAAGGAGATACATCTTATATGTATTTTAAAACAAAGTCGCTTTTCGCGTTTGTCTGTATGTCCGCGTTATTCTTCTAAACCACGAAACAGATTTTGATGAGGTTTTCACCATGCTTTAGAGAATTTATTCCGGAAGGTTTATGTGTATAGTAAGTTAATGTTAAAGTTACGTTTATCTAAGAAATCTCGTTATTTTTTCAAGTCGTAAAAACCGTACGAAGCAGGAGCGGGTCGTTAGTAATAGATATATGGTGATTCTGGGTTACCATAAAGAGCAGAAAACTCTTTGATTTGTGAATCAATTTGTATTGACATTTTGCACTGACTTCAAAGTGGATGAGGTTTTCGAATCGATTAATTTATATTAACTTTTTATGGAAAAGAAAGTCGAAATCACTGAAGAATGCAAGTCAGCTGTAATTAAATATTAAATGTCTGTCACTGATATGACTCGATATTTATAATTTCGTTTTCAAGAACTTAATTAAACGTTTTTTCAGATAATGTTGGTAACAAAAATAACTTTAAATACAAAACCTGTGTAAAGAAACTAATAATATATTTACTATGCCATTACACAGCTACCTCTTGATGATAGTTTAAGAGCTTACCCGTACCACGGCGAAAGTCTGCACTCAGACATAATTTACTCGCGGCGATCAAGTGAGAGTTAGGTTTCAGTAATATTACTTTCTATCTAATTTGTATGTTCTCCGGTAATATAAAGGTGTCGCTCCACAGCAGCCCAAGGCTAAGCCACGCAAGTGTACTCTAGCTTCGCTTTATATAAAATCTAGCTATTGTCCGCGATTGACATCTTGACATTGTATACTTACAATATTCTATATTTTTTATTAAATGTGATTTGTTACAGCTGTAGTGGCAACCATTGTCATTTGGTTTAAATAGGTTTTTATTTTTATTATTTTATTTATCTTTTATATAGAATATTATCTTTTAAATTTTGTGAATGTGAGAACATTGTAGACATAACAGACTGTAGATCTGTGGACCATTTTATATTTTGCTAAGTATCTGGTACATGTTGATGGGCCTACACTGTCCTCTAATACCTTTTAACACTGTAATTTGGAAACATTGTAAAAACCATTTACTTTTAAAAGAGTAACCGTGGAGTTTCTTGCCGGCTCTTCTCCATAGGAAGCGACCAATTGGAACCGTGCACCTAGCTTCTGACGTTTCATAAGTGCCCTTGTAGGTTTATGTGAAATAAAATATTTTGAATTTTGATTTCATCTGCGTGTATGTTTACACGACTGCCCAAAAAGGAGTGTAATGTTTTCAGGGTTCATGTATGTATTTGAGTTTATTTGTTCCACCATAACTTTTATGTATTTCATATTTTTTTTATCAAATAATTATGCAGGATGAAAAGTAGCCCATGTCTTTCTCCAGGTTTACCGCTCTAACAAATTTTATCCCGATCGGTTTAGGAACTATACGCGTGAAAATCTAACTGACAGACAGTTACTTTCGCATTGATAATACTAGAATGGAAGTATGCGTGGCGAACAAACAAAAAACCGCGCAGCTCAGGAAAATCCGCAGCTGTACCCTCGGGTACAGCTGCGGAAAAGCAGCAAAAGACGAAAGAAAATTTGAATTTCTCAAAATTCAAATTTTCTTTAGTCTTTTGCAATTTGCAGGTCAGTGTCAAGTTGTATCTTGATCAAAATATGATTCGCGACTATAACAGATATGTGTTAACAGAATTATTATCATTGAAATCATTAATAAATCTCTCTAAGTTAGAAAATAATGGAAAAGTTCAAAAGATACAAGCTCACACTGACCTGCAAATTGCAAAAAAACGTAAGAAAATTTGAATTTCACCCTAACGTCGCAAACCTTTCTTGCACATCCTACGTAGCTGTGGACGGCCGACTTAACAATGCACAGTTGCACTTTCATATTCATTAGATCAACGAATTCGCGAGGATGAGCGTGCATTTGCATCGTAATGACGCCTTAATGGACCCAGTCTGTTGATGGATGCATAGTCGGAAGCTTCCTTTGGTTAAAAACCGTGGCACACCGTCTGATTACTTTTGTCGTTACTGAAGATTGCAAATCATAGATGTGTAACGAAAGGATGTTGGTTCGATAATGGAAGGTGAATACTTATCATGTTTTGTGGGGGGGGCTCTTTGAAAAATATTTAAAAAGGAAAGACGATAAATATAAAAAAAAATTAACACATTGCCTTTTGGATAGGAAGAGTTGGTGATCAAAGCATGTGGGCACTGTTGGCAGCTAGCTATTGAAAATACTGATTTAATTATCTATGAAAAAAAAGGAATAATAATATAGTAAAAAACAAATATTGCGGAACTTTAGATGTTATGTAAATTATTTTGCAAAAAGGAATTGTGCAGTTGTAAATCCCGGCCAATGGCCTTCAATTTTAATAAAAAAATAATATACTATCTAGCTGCGCTAGTTAACTGTAAGTATCCCAAGAAGAATAAAAACAATAAATACTCCAGTCTTCATTTTTCCTCACTGTCTTACAGAAGATTTACGAAATCCATCGGAAGTTACAACAGATCTTTTATAACCAAAACCACAAGAAATTATGACATAAAGTCACAAAAAAAAAACCATGAATGAAAAGTCTTAAATTAACACAAAAGACCAGGCCAAAGACCACAATGCACTAAAAATAGAACTAGAATCCAACAACCAACATAACTTGACATTTGCTGGTGGCGCTGCTGGCTAAGAAAAGAGGACAAGTCTAGTACATTTTTCTAGTTAGTTCCCTATTTTGCCGTATCAAGCTGAACTAACCACTCTTACCAGATAATCTTACCGAAAATGACGCAACAATAGTCATTAGAAAATATTCAAATGACCTGACCATCACAATAGATCTGCTGTCACCAATTCCATTCAAAGTTTTAGAATATTAGTGTGTATTGAAAGAACTTATTAGTGTGTAACTGTAAATTGGACCTGGTATTGGGTAAAAGAAAGTTGGTTGGTTGTTTGTCTGGGGGGGGGCATGTACTAGAACCAAAAATTCGAAGATATGTGACATCTACCAACCCGCACTGGCCCGCGTGGTAGATTACGGCCCAGTCCCTTTCACTGAGAGGCGGCTTGTGTCCTAGCAGTGGGAACATTTAAGGCTAATTATGCCAGACATTGTGGGCTTGGTGAGATGAAAATGTTACAGGTTTTGTTCAGGATTGATTACTTACTTTTCTGACATCCTTAACTTGTCTTTTACCTATGCCTGAAACAGTTTAAACTTTTACGTAGACTTTAGAATATCTTCTTCATTACCAATTTCGCTGTGCCTGACAATGGTTTTGTGTTTTTAACCCTATGGTAGCTCTCGTATCATGGTCGAGCAGTCATAGCCTAGTGGTGTGACCGTCGGAGTGCCAAGTCATAGGTCTCGAGTTCGAACCCAAGGCACACTCCGCTGACTTTTCAGATTCATGTGCGTATTGTTTAACTATCACTTGCTTCAAAAACGGTGAAGGAAAACATCTTGAGGAAACCGGCATGCCTGAGAGATATTTCTCGACGGCATGTGAAGACAAGTCAGAGGCCCATGGGTGGCTTTAAAACTCTGACACCAGGTTAGTCACGAACCACACGAAAAGAAGGTGGTCGGTAACAGAAGGTAAAGTGGACGCACTGCCGTGCCCCGAGATTATCGTATCATCGTATTCAAGCACTGCAGCATTAGATAACTACAATAATTCATTTCTCTTTCTAATTCAGTTTCTCTGACATCCAAATTGACATGTTGATGTGATTTTAATCACAAAAAAACGCTGCAAGATCACGAGTAGGTTACGTTAGTATTTTTTATCGTCCGAGAGCTTATCCGTCCGCATAACCATTCATTTAGCTTTACATTTCCGTACAAAAAATGACTGGATAGACAAAAAATGGGACAAAAAAATCTAGGTATGTTACATCAGTCGTAAGTCAATATATGATAACGGCACGTAACTAAGAGTCATCGTCATCGTTCGTAATTAGCAAATATGTAATGAGCGCTTTCACTGCGAGAAAAAAGTTTGACCGGCCATGGCACACTGAGAGCGCATGCAGCATCCGTTGCAGTTTTTTTTGTTGATGATATAGTTTTATTTATCTTATACTATTAAAGGAGCAATATTTGTATATAATTATACAGTGGAATCCGTTTATAATGACATCGAAGGGAATTGGCAAACACGTCATACTAAGCGGACGTCATACAAAGCATATTTGTGAAAAATGTACAACCTTCTTTTTTTAGGTAAATAATTATTTTAATAAAGAAACATAGCATATTAAATATAAATAAAAATTGCACGTAATACATGTATGTATATTTTTCATTTTTACTTAAGAAATCTGTCAAAAACGGACAAAATTTATTAAAAATGGGACATAATAAGCGACATGTCACTGTAAGCGAAGTCATGAAGTCATTATATCCGACTTTGTTACAAAGAATTTTATATGAATACCAAACTTCGTTCTTTACGTCATAATAGGCGGTCGGTCAATATAGGCGGAGTCATAATAAACGGATTCTACTGTATATATGTCGTGATGGCCCAGTGGTTAACGCCTCGCTTCTCATGCACGAGATTGTGGGTTCAAATCCGGGCAAGTACCAATGTGACTTTTTCAATTGATATGTACTTTCTGAGTTTATCTTGGACATTACTGATATCGGTGAAGGAAAACACCGTGAGGAAACCTGGACTTATAGTTAATATAAGTCTGAAATCTGGTAATCAAGTAGGTATAGATTTCAATGAGGTAAGAAGTTATTTTGCTGGATTATATATCTACATATTTACAGAGATCCAAATAATATATCGTCACCAGACCTCATCGGCCATCCCAGGGATTTTAAGTAGTCGGTGAATAGGTTACCTAAGTTTCTTATACATTTTGCATATCCTGCAAAAGTCATATCTCAGTCGAATTTCTCGGTATTTTGAATTAACAGAAAAACTAATTGTGAACCTCGAATTTTTACATAAGAATATTTTCCAAAATACCGCACCCGCTATACCACAACCGCAAATGACACAGCGTTCACGTTTACGTTAGTTTCCGTTACCGGCGCGTACGATTGCGCAACGTTAACGCGTACGTGCGGGGATAGTCGCGTTATGATCCATTGGGTAGACGTGAGACTTATGCTGATATAATAGAAAACTGATTATGAAATATGATTCATTTACTGTTATTACGACCGGTATTTCGCGTCAATTTAAATTGCCTACGTATACGATAGTATGGTTGGATGAGTGGCCATCTTTACATACCGAGATTCCTCCGTGTCTCGGAAAGCACGTTAAGCCGTTGGTCCCAGCTGTCATTCGTGGATCTTTGACAGTCGTTACGGGTCGTCAGAAGCCCGAAAGTCTGACAACCAGTCTTACCAACGGGTATCGTATTACCCAGTTACTGGGTTGTGGAGGTCAGATAAGCAGTCGCTCCATGTAAAATACTGGTATTCAGCTGCATCCGGTTAGATTGGAAGCCGACCCCGACATGGTTGGGAAAAGGCTAGGCCGATTGATTGATTTTGGGATTGTTGCTGCAATTTGTGCTCGTTGATATTTTTTGGATGTTTACTGCAGTTTTATGTTTTCATTGTTTTCTTGAGTATCATCTGTATCTTTCTGCTTGTCATGTCTCGACTGGAAGCCGACCCCAACATAGTTGGGAAAAGGCTAGGCAGATTGATTTTTTTCTTGCTACAGTCCTGATTTTCTTTTCTACCCCTTTCAACCCATATCCCATGATGATGTTGTAACCTATCAGATATTCTACCTCGTTAGTAACACTAACGATCCGTTAGTATGTTTGCCATTATGTATTTCCCAACTGTGTAACACATGGGAACTAGCTTTTTTTAAATGCTGGTAATTGACGGAAATACGTGCGGTTTTTAGTTTGTGTGATTTTTCCACGCCTTCTATGGGAATTGAGGAAATGTAATTTAAGTTGATTAAAGGTACAATTCTGTAGCCGACTGCAGGCAGCAGCAGGGTTTGCGGACGGTAAGCGATGGGTAGCTCGCCGTACGATAAGGACCAGCCATGCTATTCTGTTAACATCTCACCGTGAAAAGTTGGGTGAAGTGAGCTGTCAATAGTGTCAATCCTTGTGGAATGACAGCTCACTCCACGCTCACCTCACCTAAGTATTCACGGTGAGATGGTTACAGAATAGCACTGCAGGCCCGAGTCGACGGCGCGTTGTGTTCCACGCGCGCCTCAAAGAGATGTCAGCACCAACTGACGGGGTCCGTTAGGGCCAATGCCTGCCGGGGTTGCGAGTTGTCCGAAAGGGATATCGTGGCCCCGGCACCGGAAGGAACATGGGTGGGTTTTAGTCAGTAAAAGTCTGACACGCCCTCCCGCTCGGCCCAGAGCGGGAGAAGTTATTTGATAATTTCCCACGCTCGAAAAAAAAAAAAGGCAGCAGCAGGTGACTTCATAGAAATTCGATTCGATTCAAGTTCATATAAATACCAGAGAAATCAGAGTGTCACAGCGACACGTCACGACTGCTGCTGCTACTTGCAGTCTGCTACGGACTTGTAGCTTTAGCTTGAAAATACACGGTGAAAACAATGACTAATTTTCTGATGCCTATGATTCTACCGATGCCTATGATGAGCAGGGTCCGTGGTAGCACCAACGCTGTCCTTAGAACGTTAGTGAGCAACATCGACAGTCCTTTTAATGTGTACACCTGCACAGAAATAGGAAGTAGACTTTAGTAATTATTGTATAACTTGTTTTGTTTACTAACAAATTACTACAACCTTTTATTTGTATTTTTTGTGTACTACTAACAACCCTTACTAACGCTATCTATGTAATAAATATGGACTGTATCTGTATACTTACCTATGTTTGAAATAAACATTTAAAAAAACCGCTTAACGTCGTTTTTTTCGCTCTCTTTCGAGAGCATCTACATATTATTAAAATTAACATTATATCTCTTGTAATGCTGATTGTATGTTGTCAAAATAGAACAAGGAATCATGTTAGTAACAGACCAATTTAGGCAAACCATTTTGAAGACCGGTCAAAGCCCGATGTTCAGAGACGTGTCACAATGACCTACAACCTACAACTTGCGATGACACGTCATTATGAACATGGCAAATCTGACGAGATGCGTTTCTGTCAACATGCGTTTTCTGGCGAAATACGTATTTGACCACTTGCATTTCTGACGACATGCTAGAGATCCGACTCCACCGTTACAATCGGCAATATACATACCTATCAATGAGATTTATCGACATATACCACAGTGACAACAATAAATATAAAATAAATCAAACAACCGAATTTGAAACGCCATCATCCCACACGACATCTATTCCAATAAAATATAACGGTGAGAATTAGAAAATATCGATTCAATCTATCGACGACACTTTTCCTATTGTTATTAGGTAGCTTTTTATCGATATAGAAATCGGAAACTCTTGCGCAGCAAAAACGTAACGCATTCAGCCTGTTCAGAAGAGTCACAGTATTGTTAAGATGCGTGCATGTTAGTGAGAGATTAGGTAGAAAGCCCCTTTGTTTAAATTCTATAGGCTATGGGAATTCGTGAAAATGTTTGTTTAGAAAACGTTGCTAAATGTAGTAAGATTTTTTTCGTGCTGACATAATATATTTATTTATACACCACAAAAAGATATAACATATAATAAAACACTACAAAATATGCAATGGGCGGCTTTATCTCTTTCCACGATCTCTTCCAGGCAACCTTGGAGAACGAACAGTGATTTGCCCGGACATAAAATGGGGCTGTCAGTGGTGAAAATAATAAGTATACAATATACTAAAATAGATACACAGATATATACATATCCTAAATAGATACATCAATACAAACATACTAAATATACAGGGTGGCATTCAGTAGGTACATGAGTCTGAACACCCCTCCACGTTAAAATTTCAAGTCGGTTTTTTTTTTTTAAACAGCTGTTCATTTTGACCGCGTAGGTACAGCACTTTTCTGTGAAACAGCAGATTTTTTTTTAATAACCGACGAAAAATTTCTATGCAGTGGGTTTCAGAATCATGTACTGAATCACTACTACCAAAAATGAATTTTGAAATATTAGTTTAGATTTTTATATTTATAGATAAGTCCGGTTTCCTCACGATGTTTTTTGCTTCGCCG
Organism: Agrochola circellaris; assembly: GCA_914767755.1. Taxonomy (NCBI): domain Eukaryota; kingdom Metazoa; phylum Arthropoda; class Insecta; order Lepidoptera; family Noctuidae; genus Agrochola; species Agrochola circellaris. Next base: position 2,288,233 of record OU611848.1, read on the forward strand.
ATGATATGAGTAGAAACATAATACATATAATATCATCACCTCGTTATTCTCTTGCCTGCGTTTAAGACCGTCAAGATAAATCCGTTCCTTCTCAAGGTAAGATGTAACTGAATAACATTAGTGAATGTACATACTGGACGAGTCCTGTTTACTTGAAGTTCACGACATTTGCCTCATCCACCGGTTTAAATCTAGGTTTATATTTAACTTAATGTTATAAGATGGCCGCCTTGTAATAAAAGGTTTCCTGTATTAAAACCGGTGTTTCGTAATGAAGAGGTAGCATTGGATGGCTCATACGAAACGGAGTCGAGAAGAGATGTTTTTCAGCTACGGTGTATTCACCGAAGCTGTGTGGAGTTGCGTACTGGCTAGACTGGAGCAGAGATATGTGCTTCTTAGAGCGGAGATGTGTGCTGGCTAGAGCGGAACTGAGCTGCGTGCGACGAGCGTTGGGTGTGGACCGCTCACTGCACGCCGCTCACAAATCTTCTCGGCTCCGGTGTGCGCCGACGCTAGCTTGCGAGGCACAGGTCACATCTCCGCTTCGATCGCGCCATACAAATATGACTACTAAAGCTGAGTGGAGTCGAAATGTCTGAATAACGAAATTCTATTGGTTGTTTAAGACACATCTCCTCTCCTCTCGTCTCGTCTCTGGTTTGGTAGAGCTCGGGCCTTAAACTAGAAAATTACCAGTATGGCTGTCAGTGCACTTTGTAAGACTTTCAAACAAACGAATCTAATAATACTAGTTGTAGTATAATATTAATATATTATAATAAAGCCGAAGAGTTTGTTTGTTTGAACACGCCAATCTCTGGAAATTCCATTCGGATTTGAAAAATTCTTTTTGCTTTTGATAACCCAGTTCTTGCGGAAGGTTATAGGTTATTTAACATCACGCTCCGACCCATAGGAGACGAGCAAGGAGAAAAAAAGAAAGAAAGAACGTTGAGCGGAAACGAGGCGTTGGGTCGAAGGCCGACAGTTTTGTAAAAATGTGGCTGTTATAATAGTATATTGTGTATCTTACAACTTCCACGCGAACGAAGTCGCGGGCAGAAGCTAGTCTAGTTATAATAGCTTAAAGTTATGATTGGTCGTTAGTAAGAGATATCATTACAGACAGCATATAATGTAGGGTAGACTGGGTACGGTTGTGACAGGTTATGGTTGTGACAGTCGTAATATTTGCGGAATTATAAGGAATACCGGGTATTCCTTATAAAAGTTGTGGGAAAAAGTTTTTTCAGAAGCAACTAACTACCTAAAAATGTTCTCAAATCAAATAAAATTATAACGCGTACTTGTTCGAAATTTTTGAAATTTGAAATTTTTTGAATTCCATTTTTTTTTGTGTATTTTCGGCCAAACTATCCATCGTGAAAAGTAGGTTGGAGTCTCATTTCCCACGAAATGTATGGGATTTTTTTGCGATTTCTGATTTTGTTTAGTACTCAAACCATAGTGGGTCCGATAGAGTTTTTTTATCCTTACAAGAAACTGGATCTATTGGCATCAAAAAAAGTTTTTGTGAAAACTGCCTACTTTCTTGCTGACTGTAATTCTTTTTCAAAATCTGTGAATGCAGATCAATATTACCCTAAAAGATAAGGACAGTCTCCTAAAACCGTTTTCCTGTAGATACTACGGTTAAGGTAGCTGTCCTTACTGCGCCATCTTCTCGCTGACGAGGTGAAAAGTTGTATGTGTTACACGAGACCAAAGTTATTTGCATCTCGTGTTTTTGAATCCCACGCTGCGCTTGGATTCTAACCTAGAATCACTTGCTACGCTCGGGATTCAAAATCAACACTCGCAGCAAACACCAACTTTGCTCTCTTGTTGCACAAATAACTATTTTACACCTAACAAAATTATTGGCCGTCGAATGAAAATAGTCACAACAGTACCCAGTCTACCTTACTCTCTCCATTGTGTATCAACAACAATGTCGTAGAAAGTGGCAAATTATTTGATAAAAATATCATTTACTAAGAAATTCAATTTATTATTGTGTTTGTTACGGGTAATAAATTATTATAATAGCTTGTTGTTTGTAATATAGATTTAATAACTTTAATTATATTTTGGAATTAGATTATGTTTTATATGATTATTTTATGCATTAAGAAGTGTTTAATTTTACGCTGCAAAAATATGGAGTTTGATAGTCGGGCCAATTTGCTGAGTTATATTTATACGTTTTAATTTTCCGGATATCTGGATTAAAATTTCGGTTATTATAAGTAAAGATCAAGACCATGAGTAGCATTATTTTCGTTGATCGCTAAGAAACTGCATCGAATAGGTATACATTGTATATGAGTATAATATTATATTATTATACTCATATACAACGGAATATCAGCATCGTCAGCATGGCCATCGACAGTTTGCTAAATATGCTCTTGTAAAACCTAAATCTTATATTCAACTATGGGGAGTTTTATATAATTAACAGAGGACACCTCTGCTAGTTCATATAATAATCCATCCATACATCCCTATATGATTACATACATATTATTATCAGAAGTAAATAATTATACAATTGCACAACTAACTATTTACATTATTATTATCTATTGAATAAAATCTGCCTTGTCGGTTTAGTGGTCGCAAGTGCTCCTGCTGAGCATGAGGTCTTGGTTTCGACTCCCAAGTCGGGCAAAGTGTTATTGGGTTTTTCTATCTGGAATTTCTCAGTGCTACTGGGAATTTCTCAGTAGCAGCCCGGAGTCTGGATTAGTGCCCGCTTGATGTCAAAAGGTTCGCCCCCTATTACATGGGACTTCCACGTAACTAGCGAAATGTGGGTGTACTATAGGTACACCTCTGCCTAACCCTTCAGGGAAATAAGGCGTGATGTTATGTTCTATGCTTAATAAAAGTCTCCAATTGATATATTCACTGACAGACAACGCACGGCAGAAAACGCTGGGCCTGGGGGTTTTTGAAAATTCATCCCCTAAAGGGGATGAAACTTTGTACAGAAGTTTGTCATTTTTGCCGGTGGGAAATTTCATGGGACGCAAGACTTGTCCAACTACAAACCGTTTCATATATTTTGCAGAGGACATCAGGTTTTTGAGAATCCATCTACGTACCAAATTAATTACTTATTATTACCATAATCATAATGTCAATCACACATCGTCAACTTCACCGGAGAGTTCACTGGCCCGACCAGGAACGCATAAAATCGAAAGTGGTCGCGTGAAAGTGGGACCTTGCTCTTGAAAGCGAAAGGTGCTCATAACATATTGTTAGCTTGTTCATCGTAAACAGTAGACTATCATGTTTTGTGGGCGAGCAGTAGGCGCATGTAATTAGATGCTTGAAGAGTGGCTTGGGTAGATTTAACAAGAAAAATATGATACGGCTATAGAATAAATAATCATCGGGAAGTGTTGCGTTCACAATTTCTGGGTATTATATGGCTTTAGGGAAAAAAAATGCTTGAAGTAGAAAAGTCCAGGGATGTCTTTAAATTGGACTTATAATCTAGAACACATTAATCACATTAAAATTATGTAGAAATCGCAATAAACTTGAGCTCAGGCCACCCAGAACCAATTACGGGAAGAAACATATTTTATACGAAGGAGCGGTATTGCAGCTGCAGATAAATCTCACCCCCTAGCAATGTACAAATACATTGCTAGGGGGTGAAATTTCTCTGCAGCTGACTGGACTGTAAATTGCCAGATAATGCAAAAAATGCTAATATTTAACAAAAAATGTTTAAAGATTAAAGAAAGAAAGAAGAAAGAAAAAGTATTTATTGAGACTCGCACAGGAAATCACACATTAAACTTAAAACACACTAAACATAAATAAAAAAGTAACATTAAAATTACAGATTAGAATTGCAGATTAGATGTTCAGAAACATTGTAAAACCAGGATAGAAAAAAATATAGCCTGTGTGTACTTTTTGGTTGAATTTAATTTATTTTGAAGCCAACTTTAAATATTCTGGTATCTTTATATCAACACACGGGGTCATTATGTTACCTTTATAAGTAAATGATTTATTTGTATATCGTGAATTTATTGTTGGTGCTTTATGAAAATAAAATTCTTTAAACCGGTTTGTTATTGAAAACACTTTGGTTCAAATCTACCTAACTAGCATAAGTTTATAACGTATGTATTGGTATGTTATAAATGGTTTGATAAAAAAGCGTCTACAAAGTTACACGTAATATTATAAATCAGGTCGGCGTGTTATATCCGTTACAATAAATTATAACTTATAACGGTTACGTACGTTTATTGTTTAGTTGTAACTGTATTAAGTTATTTTGTTACAAAACAAAATGTCGTTTGTGTGTTGGGATCGGTTTTCTACTTTTGTGTAGTCGAAAAAGAGTGGCCGCCCTGCGAGCCGCGTGCGAGGCAGCACCAGCAGCCTTCTGAATACCATTTTGGGAAGGGTTGATTGTCCGGTTGTGATATCGAGGCACTGGAACACCGTCCAGGAATCTGGAAGTGCCCTTTAAATAGCGCAATTGTAAATAATGATTATTATTATTATATTAATGCGTGAAGCAAAAGCTTTGTACCCCTTTTTACGAAAATTACGCGGACGAAGAAGTATGCAATTTGGCACAGTTAAAGTTTATATGTAGAAGGAGTGCAGAAAGCTAATATTTTTATATAATATACATTAGAAATAAATTAAATTAATAAAAAATACATTACACACACTACCATGCGTTTGACACACGATGGCTACCTTAGAATCATGACATCTAAATGAATTATGGTCGAATTTCGACCTCTGGGCGACCACTAGTAATAATAAAAAGCTTTGAAATATATAGTTGTGGACTCTGAGGTACCGTATTACAAGTATGTGCCCGAACCAGTTCTCGAAAAAGACCATGTCACGTTGTACTGGGATCGGTCTATCATTATTGACAGGACTCTTGTTGCCAATAAGCCTGATGCAATGGTGATAGATCGATTAGCGCGCCGCGCAATGATAGTCGATGTTACCATTCCACATGACGAGAACCTCGTGAAAGCTGAGAAAGAGAAACAAATAAAAACCTAGCTCGACTTAGCAGACGAGGTTGTTGACATGTGGAATGTGAGCTCGGCTATAATTGTGCAGATTGTCGTAACGGCCAATGGCCTGACGGCCGAAATCCTCGACATCTCTCGAGGGTCTCGTTAGTCGGTTGGATCAAGGGCCTGATCCAGAAGGCAGTACTCCTCGATACGGCTCGCATTGTGAGGAGGTTCCTGTCTCTGCAGCCCTATCCACCGGTAGCTTGGACCCTGCTCCCTACACCAGCGGATTTCTTTTTTTTAATTCTGTTTCTTTAAGATATGTTTAAAATAATAGTATTATTTACTAAAATATGATGAGTAAAATTTTGAAATAAAATGATAAATAATAAAACAGGATAGCTCGAAGAGCTCCCTAAGTCTCGGTATGACGAGTTACCAACGTAAAATATGTATGAGTATTTATGCTAGCCTTTGCCTGCGGTTGCGCCCGCGTGGAGTTCGGAAGTTATCCCACGGGAAAGTAGGACCGGGATATAAAACACCCCATGTCCAAGCCCAGGTCTTGGCAACCTCTCTCTGTATCAAATTTCATCCAAATCCGTTCAGCCGTTAAGGCGTGAAAAGGCAACAGACAGTTTGGAGTTACATTCTCACTGAAATATTAATAAATGGTTGTCACCCTACGTCAATTTGCCGTGTTTTAGTCATTTCAAACAACTGTCAAATAATGACAGGTGTGATTTGAATATACGGACAATTTAAGTGCCTGTCAATTCGCTTGACAATTAATTTGTCTGACTTTCCATGGAGAAACTGCCCACTGTTAATTAAAGCCATCGGATATCATTTATAGCTGTGTGTGTACATAATGATGTGTATTTAAGGCGAAAGCGTCAAGGTAGCCAGCGAAATTCAAATTTTCTTACGTTTTTTGCAGTTTGCAGGTCAGTATCATGTTCTATGTTGATCTAAATATGATTTGCGGTCGTATCAAATGTTTAATTATAGAATTATAATCATAAAAATTATCAATACAACTCTCTAAGTTCATGTAATCCCATTGAATGACTATTTCATGAAATCATGACATTTGACAATTATGCTAACTTATGGAGTTGTATTGCTGATTGTAATGATTATAATTATGTAAAGCCATATTTGTTACGGTCGCGAATTATATTTTAATCAACATACAACCTGACACTGACCTGCAAAATGGAAAAAACTCAAGAAAATTTGAATCTCGCGGGTTACCTTAGCGCATCCCCCTTAAAGCTAAGCTACACAAGCAGTCGGTGCAGCGGGAGTGGCTTCCTCTTTCCTGATGAGGTTGTTCCGTTCTGTACGGTGTAGCCTGCGCCTTATTATATTATGTTGAGTTGTTGATGGTGGTGTGTTCGCGTTAATGTTGTTGCGTTTTGATCTATATTCAAAAAAAATTAGGGTTCCGTTCAAAAAACAGAACCGATATAGGATCACGTCAGTCAGCCATGACCCTTTTTCTCAGGAACGCATGGAGGTATCATGTTGAATTTTATATCAAATACGTTGGTGTATAGTTTCAAAGTCAACGCAATAAATAAATACGATTTTTTATGCCATATATTTTGATACTCGTGAATAAATCAAAATCTATTGGGTACTTCTCGTTGAACTAGAATCATGAAACTTAGCAAGAAGCAAGGTCTCACAGCACAAGTAAAGGAAAACAACAAAAAATCGTTCATTGTGCGTTGTCCGACAAGCACAGTTTTTTTTTTGAGGGTGGGAAAATTATCATATAACTTCTCCCGCTCTGGGCGGAGCGGGAGGGCGTATCAGACTTTTACTGACTAAAACCCACCCGTGTTCCTTCCGTTGCCTGTGTGCCGAGGTCGCGATATCCCTTTCGGACAAACTGTCCGACAAGCACTTGGCCGGCAATTTTTGGTTTTAGTTGTAATACAATTGTGAGTGACTGTATCGTTGATCTAGTGGTCAAGCGCTAATGCTGAGCATGAGATCCTGGGTTCGATTCTCAGGTCATGCAAAGGGGCGAGCCTATTAAATTTTTGGGACGCACAAAAACACATCAGGCGTAGGGACCATGTCAAATTGTGTTGTCATTAATTCTTAGTTCAGTGTCACTAATTCTATGTCCGTAATGCTGCGGCCGCATCTGCGTCTGCCGTGACGAAGCTTCGCGCAGTGATACGATACACGCAGATGTGACCAACCATTATCGGTTATTGTCAGGATAGTTCGGACTGCGTAGCACGTATCGGGTGGCGGGACATATTAAACATGGCGAAGCCGCTAATGTGACCACCGCATTAGCGCGATAACTTTTTAGCGAGCATAACATACGAAGCTTCGGCACGCATTGCTTTGTCACGATAGACGCAGATGCGGCCGCAGCATTATAAGTGATACGGAGTAGGAAACGCCTGTAACTTCGGCTAAAACTACGGAGTTCGTGCTAAGGGGGTAGACCCCTAGATGTGTAAACGTGAAAGAAGTATTTGTAAGCCTAGCCCCTTGGAGAAGAACGCGTGAGGATATGTATGTATTTGTCATCTAACTTCCTCAACATAATTGCTTATGTATTAAAGATACATGGTTGTTAATCTGTCACCAGCGGGCGCCAACGTCATCATTTAACTTCACGTGAAGACTCTGACTAAAACTAAAATACTAATTAGTCTAAACTTTTAGTCACTGACAGAGTAAGAATAATCCTTTCTCTAGTTGCTTTTTTTTTGTTAAAAAGTAAATATACTATGCAGTAAGTGCGCCAAAGTAAATAAATAAGTGATTATATAAAGTTGCAGGTAAACTGAACTGAACTGATTTTTTTTATGTAATGTATATTATGTACTGAACTGTCGGAAGTTTCTGTCAGTAGATAATCACTATTTTAGATTAGTAGCTTTTATTTTTTGCAGGCGTGTTCCCGGGTTCGACGTCTATCTCTTCCGGTGAGAGTTTTAATAAACGATTTATATAATAGTTTGTATTACTTTTAAGAGAACCCGTGTTTCAAAGATATGCTAAGGTAGCAAGTTTGATACACGTAAGTATCGTTGGTCGTGGTAAAAATATGTCTGTAATTTAATATGAGGATTATAATAATTTATTTCGTTATTGGCATAAAAAATATTTACAAACAAAGTTAGTCCCTGACTCCTGCGCTAGGTAACAACGCCTGTGTTACAGGAGCTAGTGTCTTCTGAATTTTACGTAATATACTTAGATTGAATTTATTTTATGACAAAATGGCAAATAAAAATGAAGAAGATAAAAGGAAATACAATTCAAGCGTAAGTCCATAAAATCAAAGGGGGAGGGTGAAAAAAAAAAAAAAAATTGGTCCTCCTTTTAAAGCTAATTTTCAATAATTTTTCATGAATATTCAGAAAAATAAGGGCGATCAATGCCCATAGGCGACATTGTATATCTGCTCGAGGTATACTTCTGGAAGACCGTGCAAGAGGACAACGCTCCATGCTAAGTTATTGCAGGAATGATGAATTAAATATAATAATGATTTATATCTATTTCACTCGTTCCAATAAAAGAGGAAATAAAAAGTGAAGTGAAACTTCACTTAATTAGACGTTATAATTTAGAAAGATTATTTCTTTAATGAGAGTAAAATAAAAATTAAATAATAATTGCATAAAAGTTATAACAATTTATTTTTAATTATAAAGTAAACTCACAATTTAATTCACGTAATGCCTAGTTTTGCCCATAATTTAATTTACGTAATCCCTAGTTTTGCTCATAATTAAATTACATTAGGAAGCGTGGCAATACGCTTGAAGTATTTTATCACATAATTTAAATTAAACTTAATAAAGCGTTATTATATTTTGTTTACCTAATTAATAATTATGCATGCTCCTATACATTTCCAGTTTATGCTGATCTCGCATTGTATAGGATTTCCTCGCATTGCATTACAGTGCGAGGTCAGTTTATACTGGAAATTTTTAGCTTGATATGTAGCCGTGTGTACCTAGGTAGTGAGTATACAATATTAAATTATACTATCTAGCGAAAATAATTCTTACGTAAACGTGTGAAATAAACGCATTTAGGCATTTTATTCGAAAGGCCAATTCTTCTTAAACTGATCAGTTATTAATAAAACGTCAAAGCCACGTAATCTGGTATATTTGGTTGTCAGAAATAACTACAGAGTATCAAATCATTTGACATGAGATTTAATAACAGAATACTGCCTGGTTAAACGATGGTAGTGACTGGACCCAGTGACTCGGAATTTCGGACCCAGTCAGTGGGTTCATGTAGACGAGATTATGACGATAGCTAATGGGCTCGAAAATAGATGGGTAGGTTAGTTAACTGGACTGACTTGAGGGCGCGACGTCAGCACAGAGCTGGGTTGAAACTAGTGTCTACGCGAGCAAAGTGCAACTCAGCGCTGGACTGATTTACTGTAGTGTCACATTACTGGGCTCGTACTCGTATAAACTTGCTTCTGAGTTCGCAAATAAAAGTGCAAATAAATGGCAAGTTTCATGATTTTCCTGAGTATTTTTTCAGGACTTACGAAGCCTATAGTTTTTAATATATTCTGAAAAATCAGTCAGTCTCATAAATCTCACACCTTCAGAATCCCAGAAGAACTTAAGAATACTTAAGATACCAATGGGTTGGTAATCGTAAACGATTATATACAATACATGGTAGTAACAGTGTCTAGTAAATCCATACAAAATATTAAAAAACTTTAACTAAAAAACAGTACAAACACAATGCTATCACCGCGAATCGCACAAAGTTTCCCATACAAAACACCGGTTTTTGCTGAACCGGTTGCGCCTCGCAATGTCTCCGTGCTTTCTACACGGCTCAGCTTTCCAACCTGCGCGCGCGCCTGTCATAACACGTTATCTATATATAGAAGATGCTGTGATTGTAGATTTACGTGGGTCTATGGAATTTTTGACGTTAAATAACTTGAGAGAGATGTGAGAAGGCTTTGAGACGAAACTAAGAAAAATAGGAAACTGAATTAGGAACAGCGTTAAATTCTAAATTAATTTAAATTATCTACTTTTTTTAGAAGGTATTAAATTTATGAACAGGGCAATTAAAAATATATACACAATCTTAGATCTAATATACAACTAACACTAAAATATATAAATTATAAATAAGTATAAAGAGGAAAAAAATAAAAAATAAAGGAAGAGCTCATTGGGCATCAAAAAATTCGTCGGCATCGCTGTCAGTGGGAAAAGTGCCCAAAAGGCTGGCAGCATTGCCACGGTGGATTTACCTACTTAGGTAGAAAGCTAATTGGATTGATTGAGCAATAAACGTAGTAATTACTTTAATAATAATAATCATTTTATTTCAGAATGAAATTCCATAATTTGTTAGTAAACATTGATCTTAATAACTATGTTACATGCAGGTTGGACAAAAAAACGACAAGCGGGCAATCAAATTTACCCGCAATTACATTCAGGAGACTGTACGACTGACGACACGACTGTCGACTGTGGTGACTTTAAATGCGATGTTTCAGAAAACAGTAGTAATACTCAATACTTTTATTGCATTCCACATGTAGGTATTGTTAGGTGGTAAACTTATAATTAGATCATATGGACCCGTCAGGCACAGCAAAATAAGTGAGTTAGGAGAGAGGAAGCATTTGTTAAATACATTACAAAATTTTATTTGCCACAGAAATACGTGCACACAAAACGATCAGAAAAGACGACTTAAAAGAAAAAAATGGGTATCTTTTATAACACAAACTATAGGTTCTGTAGAGCGTTTAGGAACGTATCAACAGTAAACAAACGCATGCGCAAAATTTATACGTAAGTAGTATAAAAAAACCGAAACTATTTATCATTCACAGTCATGGCGGAATCGCCAAATTCATTGTCAATTGCACAAACTGACATTGAGACGAACGTGATGTGTGAGCGAAAGTAGTGCGCGCTACGGGCTGATGTGACAGGACATGGAGCCATAGAGGTTACGAAAAAATTAACCTAAGTAGGGTATCGATGTCATCATAATAGGTAACCCTATTTAGGTGCCGTAAGTAAGAAGTAAGGACGCCTTAAAGAGATGTCAGCACAACGGAAGGGGTCCGCTAGGTCCGATGCCTACCGGGGACGCGGGAAAGTCCACAAGGGATACCGTGGCCCCGGGCAATGTACAGGCAACTGAAGGAACACGGGTGGGTTTTAGTCAGTAAGAGTCTGACACGCCCTCCCGCTCCACCCAAAGCGGGAGAAGTTATTTAATAATTTCCAACATTAAAAAAAATAAAAGTAAGAGGTAAGGGATTCATAAGTAGTACTGAAATTGAAGCTCAGTCAGGATATGAATAAATTATACAAATCTTATTTACCTCAAATGATCAAAATCAAATTCAAAATATTTTATTTCACATAAAACAAGGGCAAGGGCACTTATGATACGTCAGAAGCTAGGTGCACAATAAAATTCCAATTGGTCGTTTCCGATGATTAAGTGCCGTAAGAAACTCCACGGTTACTCTAGTAAAAATAATTGACTTTTACAATGTTTTCAATTTACGTTGTTAATAGGGATGGGAGGACAGTATAGAAATAAGAAAGAAAATACGTTTATTTGCGGTACACATGACGCAAAGAAAGAACAAAACACGAAAATAAACAATTTGGGGGAAAATATGCGTCACATCCACGCAAAACGGCCATCGCTCAGCATAATGCTGCGACCCTATGCGAGACAGAGCCCCGACGCTGGTTTTCAGCGACAGCCGGACAACAAGGCTATAGGCTTGTCAACAAGTACCAGGTACTTAACAAAATGATCAACAAATCTACAGATCTAATCTATTAAGCCTATTACATTCTCACATTCACAAAATATAAAAGAATCGATATCCTAATCTTATTCTAATAAAATATTATAAATGCGTTTGTGTGTGAGTTTGTTTGTTTGTTACAGTTTCACGCTAAAACGTTAAAATGGATTTGAATGAAATTTGGCACACAGATAGACCATGACTCGGGTTAGGACAGAGGATACTTTTTATCCGGTTAGTACGTTCCCGTAGGATAATTTCCAAAAGCAAAAGCTAGTAAAAGATAAATAAAAAACCTATTATAACCAAATTACATAATTGCCATTACAACTGTATGAAATCTGAATTAATATCGTGTCCACAAAAGCCACTAACACGACCTATGGGCACACGGGAATTGATCTATAAATGGTCAAGGTTTCTGTAGTTCCCTTACAAGTCGTTCCTAACTATTTCCCATAAAAACATATGACAATCATATTCACAAACGTCCATATACAGAACAATTTAACTAACTGTGGGCTATATAAATAATAACGAATATTCTGTACCGACTCGTAACGCGGAAGAAGAAATGATGCTAAAAAGGTGTTGATTTTAACATTAAAGATACATCGACGGTCGATCCATCCAGTAACTTTAGCCTTACCTTAACTCTACACAACATACCAATAGTCAATCACAAATCCTAGTCATGACAAAATCGCCAATTTCATTGTCACTTGCGCAAACTGACATTGAGATGTACGCGCGACGTGTGTGCCAAAACGTAAACAATGCAAGCAGTGGGTAGGTACTGAATAGTACAGAAGGTGGGCTCCATACAACGCGCAGAAACAGGCGCACGCACAAAGACGCTTCCATACGGAGATCTAGAACAAATGCTAGTCGTGAGTGCGCTTGCACTCACTGTATGTGCCACGTGTGTATGTGTGCGTGCGTTTTCGCTCGGTGTATGGAGCCGATCTTCTGCACCTATTTTGTGGGGTAGGCTTGCTAGTTCATTGTCGCGCATGCGTCGTGTGTGTAATGTTTTAGAGTTATATAACTGAGGTTAAATGTGTCGTTTGTAAACACGACTAAAGTTCGTTTTTTAATCCCAGAGACTAATTTGACATTATATGTGATTCTATTCTATTTTTATTAAATGGCAAGCAAAACCGATGTTGACTATTCTGCCAATGTCTAAAGTGCATTGGAATTTTATGTGATTCTTGTTTGATTTTTCAATTTGAAGTTTGACATTTGCACCTGTCAAATTAGTCTTTGGGGTTAAAAACGAACTGTATGTTTCTTTGAAGAATGAGTGAGTATGACTGTGCTAGACAGGGTTCAGAGGTGAGTGAAAAGTTATGACTCTTATCTCTTTGATGTGTGAACCATAAAGAACGCTTATTATATTAGAGACCATTAATATTATAATTACTATTGTATAGCTTACATCTAAATGAAAGCTGAAATAGGTCGAAGGTAAGACACTCCGGTCCAGTCCTACGTTGTTGTGTTCGACAGGGTCCATAAATGATCATGTCTTAGTAAAACTTACCACCTAAGTTCACATTGCGGAAGCAATAAATATATTGGGTACTAGCTTCTGCTAGCGGCTTCGGTAGCGTGATATCTTTATAAATTATAGCCTACTAGGTAGTAGCCCCGTGGTTTCATCCATATAAGTGTCGATCCCGTGGGGCTATTGGGATAAAAAGGTATCCTATGTCCTAACCCAGGTCACGGTCTACCCATGTGCCAAATTTCATCCAAATCTTTCAGCCGTTTTAGCGCGAAAGCGTAACAAACAAACAAACAAAATCACTTTCGCATTTAAAATATTAAGTAGGGATGTTACTCAGTGATAATATAGCAATCTATTGGGGAAAGAATTGTTAAAACCGGCCTGGATTTTTTGAGTTTATTCTTTACAGACAAAAATACAAATCTATATTTTTTATATAATAAAAGTGTAGATTGATTATTGACATTGGAATAGCCATCGGAATACTACCACAATGGTATCTTACTGAACTTAACCTTTAACAGCTTTAGCTTTTTTTAGCCACGTTGGTAGCGTTAGCAGGGCAACATGCAACCCAATTTGTAAGAGTAAACTTTAAAACATAAGTGGAACTATAACTGTGACTGATACCATCACACTGGTACCTATTCGGTATTTCAACTGCATCCAGTAAGACTGGAAGCCAGCTCCAACATAGTTGGGAAAAGGCTAGGCAGGTGAGATACTGGTATAAAATAGGATTTCCGTACAATGAGAGGTCAGCTTATACTGGAAATGTATAGCTTGATGTGTAGCCGTGTGTTCCTATTTCAATAAAGTTCGTTTAACCGTTATTATGATCTATTCAGACATAATGATTAATGGTTACCACCTACAAGACAATTAGGCCTACGGTACTAAAAGGGTACAATTTAGTCCATGCACAATACGACACACGGTTGTTCATACCTTTGATATGTACTTTGTAACATAATCTTCTTAAGTTTTTAGTTCAAGGTGCAGCCCACGCGAGCTTCTGCTTTATTTCAAGTAGTCAGAACAAACAGCTCGAGAAAGTTGCAGCCACTGCACACAGTATACACACCCACTTCTGTAAGTTTGAGTTTTTATCTTACCCCACATCGCGATACAAACAAATGATTCTGAAGTGTTCGATTGTTTGCTGTCCTATACCCACAAACAAATAGGAAGATATTCGTGCTTTTTAATGCCCTACAAGGTCTACATTTGCACCTTAGGTTTAAGCCATTGTAACACCTTTAAACATTATGGAATGCAAATAAAGTAATGTTGTTTTTTATGTCTCTATTCGCTGTTAAGAGCGTTTATTCTGAAAGTGGGCAACGTCGCAAATAGATGTCAAATATTCCGCTGTTTTGATTAATTTGGCAATATTACTGTATGGAAATGAAATAAAGAGGCTAAGTAGTGAACTAAAGTATTGAGAAATGCAATAATTAATATCGTAACTCAAAATATTTAGTTTTAAATGTAAAAAAAGTATTTGGAAACTTCCAAATACCGTGGTCGGTCCGTGGATGAGTGACCAGCCATTACATACCGAGACTCCTCCGTGCCCCGGAAAGCACGTTAAGCCGTTGGTCCCGGCAGTCATTCGTAGATCTTTGACAGTCGTTACGGGTATTCTGAAGCCCAAAATGTAGCACGATACCTCGAGTTACATATTAACCAGGTTGTGGAGGACTGCTTGGGTTTGAACTCGAGACCTATGACTTGGCATTCTGACGGTCACATCACTAGGCTATTACTGCTCAAAGTAAAATACTGGTATTCAGCCCCAACATAGTTGAGAAAAGGCTAGGCAGATTGATTGATTTTGGATTGTTGCTGCAATTTGTGCTCGTTGATATTTTTTGGATGTTTACTGCAGTTTTATGTTTTCATTGTTTTCTTGAGTGTCATCTGTATCTTTCTACCTGTCATGTCTCGATTCTTTACATTGCGCGATACCCCAATTAAATCAGTATTTTCCGTCAATTCTAAAGTTGCAATAAAACCAATCTGAATTCGATTCATTGCTACAGCGATTGCTATTGTTTACATAAAGTCACAGACCAATAGAATACACAAGTAGGTCATTAATACGGTTACTTAGATTTGTAACGGACCGCAGTATTTCTCTTATTGATTAAAGTTACAACAAATTAGAGGCGTTTTATTTGAAAGAGATTTACATAATATTGTAATTTTTAGGGTCTCGTACTCAAGTAGTGCCAACGGGACCCTATTACTAAGGGCTCCGCTGTCCGTCTGTACGTCCGTCTGTCATAGGGCTGTATCTTTTGAATCGTTATAAGTATGTCGGAAATACGTTACTGAGTTGACTAATCGGAACGCCAGCGCTGCCTAGCGGCGCTCGACAGAGACTACAACATAATGATCAGACCGGCTGGTGCTAAGCAGACTTCATGGGTAGCGGTCAAGCAGTGAACACGTTTAGAAACTGTCTTGCATTTCGTGAATTACTATTATAATTAATTTGATAGTAAATTATAATTTGATCTGAACTGCAAACGGTTTTTCTATTGCCCAATAACCAACACTATCCACAGTACGCCCACAGTAGGTAAAATATGCCTGATAATAACGGTGTGTACTATAACAACAAATAATAAAAATAAAAATAAAAAAGAATATCGTGGTCCACACACAAGAAACGTGATTTCAAAAGTACCTATAAAAAATATTCGTTAGTAAATATTGTACGGTGGGGCGGAACCCTTTGTGTGCGAGAACTACTCGCACTTGGCCGCTTTTATTATTTTGCGTTGATGTCTTTTGTATGGATAATACGGAAACTGCGAGTTCTTGTGATTGCAAGTATTGGGTCCCCACCTATGAAATTGGCGTTTTTTTCTTACAAATAGAGAACGTTGTCACTTCTATTAATTAAAATATTCATCAATTGCTTGGTATTATATCGAATAATGACCATCATAGACAACTACCAATAGTAAAAAAAACCTTATTAATTATAGTTTATAAACATAAAAAATACCTTAAAAATTACTCCTCATTTTGTTAGCAGAAATGACCACTATTTGTTGTAACTTAGCCAAAACTTATTTTTGTCGCTTAATCTAGTGGCATATTACGTTATCTTAGTTTTTAAACATTAGTGCATAAAAGTTTTAAAACATTAGTGTTCATGGTTGTTATATAAATTAAGAAAATGTTAGTATGAAAAAAGCAACTTCTTTAAAATTCTCCATACAAAACGCTGATTTCATAGGTGGGGACCTAATATTATTTAGTTATTGTTATTTTTCCCCATTACTATTAAGACAGAAATTAGTCTTTAAACCAGCTGCAGCGTAGCATGACAGCCTTAGAAACGGGTTTTCTACGGGTTTTCTCGATGGAACAATAGACAAAATAACAGATTGTGATTATTTTATCTGTCATTTTGTCTATTCCTCCGTCGACAAAGTCCGTTTCTATTGTAGTCATGCTAAGCGTGCTGATGAGAGTTTTTATAATACCTAATTACCCACATAAGGCCTTATGCAAGAATAGATAACTAGGAGAAACGGTTAGATTTAGAAAATAATTATTCCAAATCTTATCCCGAGAAGGAACTGACTGATGAGGTTTTAACACTTCCGACTCCACCCATTTTTCATAGAACTCATACGCCATGTCGCCATACATATTGGAAGTGAACGCTCCAGGAGGGTTACCGGCATTACGTTTGCGCTAAAGTTAACCATCACGGACGGTCATTAGGTTTTAAGCCGTGTTATAAAACACTGTAAAACGAAGTAAAATTGTGTTTTCAGGGGATCTTGCCGCTACACGTGGCAACCTTTTAAATTTTTTGTGAATATTTGAAACCGTGACCAAAAAAAAAACCATTGGATATTAAAACCATATTCCACATGCGATTAGGTGAACCCTCCAGGAGGGCTCCTGGCACTGAACTTGTTAAAGATTGCAAAGGGACGCCATCTTTATTGCCCACCCTAAAATTCACACTAAGCTGTTGATGTTAGCTCTAGGATGGCAAAACACTCATCATTCATCCATCACTTATGTGATGGATGAATGAGTCTTTGCTATCACAAATCCGGCTTTTTGTACCAGTTAAATCAAAATCATCGTGTAGTAACCGAAGATTTGCAACTCCACAGCTGATTAACTCTAGAACTGATTCATGACAAATCAATCACCGCCGAAACAGATGGGGCAACAAACTTTTTTAATAAAATAAAATAAATGTCGCAAAACCATAACGGATAGTTTTGAAGTAACATTGTCTCCGTAATATTATTTACTCGACAGTGACGAAAAAAGAGAAGTAATGAATTTATTTAAGAAAACGATAAAGGCCAAGAAGTGTATTTTAAATTCTGAATCATCGGAATCTGTTTAGAAATGCAAAACTGCAGTTGAATTGAGAACGTCTTCATTTACGAATTCATCCATTCTTACTTAATATTTTATATGTGAAAGTAGCTCTGAATCTCTAGTATGTTTGTTGTCTGTTGCCTTTTCACACCTAAACCACTGAGTTGATCGTTATGAAATTTGTCAGATAGGTAGCCCGGAACCTGGAGAATGACACGGGGTACTTTTCATACCAGATACAGGGTGATGATTTAGTGATCTGGATCCGTCAAGCAGGTGATTCTACCTATCAACTTTCACTATGAAACTCATATAGGACGAGTAAAAAGAAAAAAAAAAAACATAGATGAATCGAAATAGCCTGTCACTGTTGTACAGGAATTTGTAATTTTTTTCTCTGAGTCGGATATAAGTTTCACCGTGAAAGTCGTTTAGTATGACGGGTCGAATCAACGCTTTATTTTGACGGTGGGAAATTATCCAACAACTTCTCCCGCTCTGGGCGGAGCGGGAGGGTGTGTCAGACTTTTACTGACTAAAACCCACCCGTGTTCCTTCCGTTGCCTGTGTGCCGGGGTCGCGATATCCCTTTCGTACAAACTCGCAACCCTGGAGTCCTTACGGACCTCGTCAGTTGCTGCTGACATCTCTTTGAGGCGCGCGTGGAACACAACGCGCCGCCGACCCGGGCCTGGTCCCTATCAGACGGCGAGCTACCCATTTCTCACCGTCCGCAAGAATCACCCCCTTGACGGATGCAGGTGATTTCATCGCCATTCTGTATAAGGATTAAAAAATGATAGAATGCAATATACAGGTTTATTGGTTATATGTAGTCAATCTATTAAAGGTATGTAGGAGAGGGCACATACAACCAAATTCCCCCTTTTGACTCCTATGCAAATGTCAAAAACTTACGAGTCATTTGACATTTTATATTTTTCAGAAGAGCTCGTGGCTAAGCAATAACTGCCGCACGGGTCGATCCATCAGGGTAAGCAACGCTTGCCGGGGTTGGTCTGTGGATGAGTGACCATCTTTACATACCGAGACTCCTCCGTGCCTCGGATAGCACGTTAAGCTGTTGGCCCCGGTAGTCATTCGTGGATCTTTGACAGTCGTTACGGGTCGTCAGAAGCCCGAAAGTCTGACCAAGGGGTATCGTATTACCCAGTTACTGGGTTGTGGAGGTCAGATAGGCAGACGCTCCATGTAAAATACTGGTATTCAGCTGCATCCGGTTAGACTGGAAGCCGACCCCAATATAGTTGGGAAAAGGCTAGGCAGATTGATTGGTTGATTGACATTTTATATTTTTATTCCATACATTTTAAAATATAAAATGTCAAATTACTAAAAAAAAATGGCATTAGCATAGGGGTCATGAGGTCATTTGGTTGCAAATTACCTCTTACATCCCCATGACGGATGCCGACATATAACCAATAATCCTGTATACGCAGACGAAGGAAAACGAACAGCTAGTAAGGTAGAGAGTTTTCATAAAGATTGTCGGTAGCGTTCCAAAGGAACTAACTTGAATACTAAGTAATATCTCAGCGGATACTTAAGCTTACGTCCTTAATTTAATAAGTATGTTTATGGCCGGACATAGCCTAGCGGTGGATGCAACAAAATTGCAACAGCCATGACTCAGCGGACGTAAGGCATCAATGAGGACCTGTTTGGTGGGTAGGCTGTACACCAGTGGCCAGTGCTATAGAGGAAGCTACAGATTAGAAAAATCAAGGATCACTGTTAAATCTGTGTTACAAGACATCGGATTTGAGTGCGTGAGAGTTTGAGTGTTCTAGCATAATTAGTACCTACTGGGACACAGGCCTCCTGTCTTTGAGAGGGAGTGGGTTGTAATCCACCACGCGGGCCCAGTGCGGGATGGTAGATGTCACATGTCTTCAAATTTTTGGTTCTGGGACATGCCGTCTTCCTCACTGTGTTTTTCTTCACCGTTTTGAGAGCAGTGGTGATGAAATTATTTACATAAAGTAAAGCATGCCTGGGTTCGAACCCATGACCGTAAGACGGAGGCCTTTACCACCTAACCACCACTACTCTAGTGGTCTAGGGATAAACTATACAGGGTGTCAGGGACATCGACGCGAAGCCGGTTACCATGGATTCAGTACATGATTCTGAGCTCCCCTGCAATGAAAATTTTCGTAGGTTATTAAAAAAAAAAAACACCTGTTCCATACATTTTGACCGCGTAGGTATTGCACTTTTCTATGAAACAGCTGACAAAAAAAAAAATAACCGACGAAAATTTTCAACGCAGGGGGGCTCAGAATCATGTACTGAATCCTGGTAACCGGCTTCGCGTCGATGTCCCTGTCACCCTGTATTTGTTCTCTGTGTGGCAGATATATGTCATGCACACAAGATTTTATTTATTTAATACGTATCAGATTCTTCAAGGCCTACATATAACTCGGAAAATCGATGCGAACTTTGCTTCTGAAGATATACGGTATGGTATACGAACTCTTCCGTCCTAATAGACCACTGTGACGTGCTGTCACTAACCTGGCAGCCTGTCAAGGACTCTGAAACACAGTACGTGAACTGGCCAAGAGGCTCCGACATAGGCACGTCTTGTTCTAAAATGTATGGTGGAAGATATAAAGGTTTGACCTTCTACGAAAGCCAATTCAAAAGCCTTACTCACTCCGACCACATTCTTAAGAAGTGAAGTTCGCATCGAATTTCCGACTCAATCTGAAGGGAAATTCCCGTAATTTTTACGAACGTTCGTATTCGCATTTCATTCGCAATCTGTAAAAAATACAATCAATTTACCAACAAGTTTGACAGATTGCGACATGAATGTGAACGTTTTTAAGTACAAAAATTAGCCTTCTGATCTGATCAGTTGACCACAGTAGAGAATATTTTCTACTTAAATGGCGATAGGGTCGCGATTCCAGGATCTTCCGTGGAAAGTCCATTCTATGCTACCCACTTGAGTTGTCATGGATCCCAAGTTTCTTTAAGATCACATAAAATTTTATCGTTGGAAGATCAGCAAACTGATATACGAGTACTGCTTAATGCATACGTTTAGATTAGGATCTCAATAAACTACATAAATATGACATTTTACACAACTTTGTCCGCTTGTAAAATTGTTTAAAAATATTCTGAATGCTAAAAATTGCGACAGCGTGGTCGGATGTGAGCTATCAATGAAGAACTCGTTTGTAAGGTGACGAGAAAAATAACTGTTTGCGAAATTATAACATTTATACAAAATGGTGATACGTGATTTATTGATTCGATACTGTTGCTGCAGAAATAAAAAATATTTGTGTTATTAAATTGGACAGAATAATAGGTAGGTAGAATTTAAATTTGAAAAAAGAAGTGGCCAAGTGCGAGTCGGACTCGTACACAAAGGGTTATTATTTTCTAAAAGGTATTTTTATTAATTGTTGTTATAGTGGCCATAAGGAACTCGTGGCTAAGTAATAACAGCTGCACGGGTCAATCCATGAGGTTAAGCTACGCTTGCCGGGTTTGGTCCGTGGATAGGTGACCTTCTTTACATACCAAGACTCCTACGTGCCACGGAAAGCACTTTAAGCCGTTGCTGTCATTCGTGGTTCTTTCTCAGTCGTTACGGGTCATCAGAAGCCTGAAAGTCTGACACCTGAATACTGAAACGCCACTCAAAACTTAAGCGTTACTTATGACTCGTTTAAAGCCTTTTGATTGGTTGAAACTAGTTTTAAGTAACGCTTAAGTTTTGAGTGGCGTTTCAGTATTCGGGTGTAACAGCTAGTATTACTAAGGGGGTATAGTTCCTTATTCTTGTTTCATGTTTATTATTTTATATATATTTATATGGATAAGTTTATGTTTTATGTATATATTGAGTATTTAAATGGTAAACCTGACTAACTGCAGTATTGTCTCTCCTTCTCACTTTAATCCATCCAAAGGTTGTCTGTAAAAGATCGCTTTTAGCGATAAGACCGCCCATTGTGTCACCCTATGTAAAATGTCTAAAATTTATTTCTGTAGTTTGCATGATATTGAATATTCTATATATCTATCTATCTACCGTATTACCCAGTTACTGGCTTGTGAAGGACCGATAGGCAGTCGCTCCATGTAAAATACAGGAATTGAGCTGCATTTGGTTAGACTGGAAGCCGACCCCAACATAGTTGGGAAAAGGCTAGGCAGATTGTTGTTATACTGGCCATAACACACTCATACCCTCTTCACACTCGTGAATTTCGAGTGTCTACCTATTACGGTTTCAAAGATAAAATCCTGTGACAGACGGACGGACGGATAGTAGAGCCTTAGTAATAGAGTCCCGTTGGCACCCTCTGGGTGCGGAACCCTGAAAATGGCGATAATTAATTTATTGATTCGATACGGTAGCCGAAGAAAAAAAACAAATATAGCTCTGTATTTTGTATTCGATAAAAAAAAACAAGTTTCGTTAATTGTGGATGTTTCTGAATATTAAGAAACGGTTAATTGGAAACATGCACCTGAATTTTGAAATTGTTTAAAAGCTTCACGTAGTGAGGAAATTAAGAATTGAAACCCGTGCAACAACTTGTGAAATTCTCCTCTTTATTTAAAGAGGAGATTTTTTTAGGGTAAGATTTTTCTAAGAGACTTTTTTTTTACTTCAGGCGCTCTTCTAAGTCTAATTCTTGAGGTGGGGTTACCATTTTAACATACAGTTCTTGGCTTAAAATTTTTATTACTTGAAATTAAAACGATTTTTTTAACTATTTGTTTAAAACACCAAGGAAATCTATTTGTTCGATTGTGCTAAGTACCTAGTAGTATGTGATAAGAGAAATGTCCAGCTCTTGAAGATTTCTATTTTTATAATTTTATGCTAGTATTCATCACAATTTGCTACCACTTTCCCTGAACCATAACAGCAATAAAAATCAATAAATCGAACTACTTTTTCAAATGCAATCCTATCAAGCCTTGAAGTTAATTGACGGTGGTCCGACCATCTTAATTAATCGAAATTAGATTAATTTGGTCTCGTGTGAATTTTGATCACTTGCAACACTTAGAAAGGTGTATCATCCTAAATATCAAGGCTAGGATTGACTGGGGTTGTTATTCATTAGCATTTCTCATTAAACATAAATTAAAAACTAACGTTCAAGGTGATCACACCTTGAACGTTAGTTTTTAATTTATGTGTATTTTGATTTATAATTGGACCTTTTAATGCCTTGATCTGGGAGTCAAATGCTCCTACATATTAATAAAACGAAGAGAACTGTCTTCCGGTGGATGTTGCAATGAAGAGTAAGACTTTATAATGATGGCGATCGGTATATATCTAAGTATGTTTATGTTAATGAAAAAGACATTGCGACGACAGAAAGGTTGTTTTGTCGTCGTTTATCGTGTGCCTAAAAAGGAAAAGAAAATAAATGTATTGTTGTCCTTGACATAAATTTTGTATATTGACATTAATATTGTATATTGACATCAGTTTTATTATTTTAAGACTGTTAGCGTTTTAAATGATTATTATCTTGGTAATTGAAATTAAATGTTGACTAAGTATTATTTTAAGAGACTGAACAGTAGCATCTAACAGAATGCAACCACCATTAATGGCGACATTGGCAAAAATTGCAATTGAATGGCAAAACATTTCAAAAACCAGATAATTACTTTTGAAATCTTCGTTAAACACAAATCCAGTTCAGAACAAGTTTATGCAAAGTTCACTGCAGTTTGAAACCGTATCATTTGAGAATTATCAAGCAATTGCATGGATCGGAATGGCGCCTGCGTCTGCGCATCTTATTGCGATTGCCGTCTCCGGCTGGGCTGGAGATAATTACGTAAACACTGACATCCCTGGGATGGAACAAATGTGTGGATGGGAAGTCATTTATATTGTAATGTATATTAGAGGCCGGATGGATTGTGGTCTGGTCATTATCTTGGATTGATTTTGAATCGGCTAGCTGCCGTTATTTTTTAATCCGGGATTCTTTTTCTAGGGAATCTTATGTTTTTCTATTATTCCAGCTGTATAAACCTAATTATTTTTTAAATCTCTATCAGATACATTTTGAAGGATCTAGAAATGCAGATCCGCCTTCGATCTGTTACTATGAGTGTAACGTAGGTAAGCCTCCGAGATCGTTCACAGATGTTCTCAACAGACCAGGAGACTTGATAAACTTCTGGAGGGAGGTGGGCTGGTTGGAGTAACCACCAATCGGCCGCTATGGCCCACGCACAATGGCCCACTGTAGGACTAAGTGCGGAAACCAAACCCCACAACATAGAACGTAGGTAAGTACACATATATACGTATACTTACGTATGTTTTTATATATGTAATGAGTTTTGTAGCTTTTCATTTGTTACGTACCAGCGTAAAGGTAAATAGAATTTAATTCAAACTCGTACATAGGTACACGTTTTAATTTCACACTTAATTCAGTAAATAATTAAAATTCCAACGTATCGCCGTTTCAATTAAGGCATATACACTTCAGTAAATTGCATAAGATATTAGGAGTCCCATTGAGGTCCATGCCCTCTTCGAAGCCAATGCCCTCTTTGATAGGATTCATATGGAGAGAAGTTACTCTAAATATTTCAAACACTTCAAGTAAAGATTGCACATTCATTACGTTAAGTCTATAAATTTACCATATAGAGACGCATCATGTTGACATGATCCAAATTAAGAGCGAAAGGACTTTGATTGCTAGCTGATTGATTAATTTGTTACATCATAACTCTGTTCGATATAATTTACGAATTTACTTTGCTATTCGATACTCATCACTAATGTGACGACGTGGGGATGCGACGATTTTTCAAGAAACGCCTGTAAAACATTTTGTACGATTTATAGGCATCGCAATTCCTGCAAAGCTGATACTTCAATTAACAAAACGCTTGCTTGAATTGAACGGAATGCATGAGAAAATTATCCGACAAATCATTAAGGAAAGCCACAATGGGTTTCGTCATTCCTCTAATCCAATTTTGTATCACTAACCTGGTCAGTTGCTTCAGCTTGGTGGCAGCTTGCAGAGAAGCATATCCGTACCGAGAGAACTTGGCAGCTTCTTCTGAAGGTGCATTGAATGCAGCCACGTAGCGAGCTGGACTGGAGTCGTCCAACCAAAGACCTGAGTTTAAGATAAATTTACATTATTATGATGTAGTTGACGAGAATAAAACTCACCATGATTCGATAATCTGCTTTGTTCTTTGATTTTAGTATAGTGGTTCCTGTGCTACTCTTATCCACTGTTCTCTATAGGCAATTAAGTCTTAGTGGTACAGATGATCATAAAATTATATTACGGTTTGACAAGATCCTAATAAGCTAGCAAAGCAATTTATAAGTCAATAGTATTGACTTATAAATTTCTTTGCTAGCTATTGACTCAATACAATAAAATGAGTGAACGAAGTGGAAGACATTATTAAGAATTATGCTTCGAATCATGTTTATTTTCATAAATATATCGTCTGGTAAACGTCTACCGCAGTACACGAGTTTCCCAATTGGAAGGTCATAGGCGCTTTAATCGAAAACGCCTCTTAAAATGGTGGTGGTCTCTTACCTGCCAATTACTTCACATTGCGACATCTTCCTATTACCTTGTATATTATGTTGGGATCTGTGCTTAAGTGCTTTCGATTTTTAAATACAGTTAATACTTACCCATAGAATATAGCTTAGGCTCCAAAACTGTGTACAGTTCATGCATCTTCTGCAAGCCATACTCAGCGGCTTCCATCATCTCTTTCTTTTCTCCTATCGTTATATTCCTTGCTTCACCTTCGCCTCCATCCGTCTCCAGACCCAGTTCATCATCATAGTAGTCATCATTACTGACCCCATCAGGTTTTTCATCATTTTCTTCCTTAATAGTTTTGTTTTCTTTTGTCAAATTGTCGTTATCACAATATGTAACTATGATGGTTGACACATTCTTAGTTGCAGAAAACGAATGATTGTTACTATGATCTCTTTCTATGATAGTTATGTTATGTACTTCTTTAGTCAAAGTACTGTTGAATAAAGGCATCAGATGCTTTAAAATTTCTATGATGTTTGCAGACGTTGTATTTTTGGTATGAGGATCTTTTGTTAGAATTTCTACGTACTTAGTGGTCTCTGTAGTAGTATCTTCAATTGTTTCTATACTTTTTGTGGTATTTTTCTTAGTTGTATTATAATTTAGAAAAGTATCAATCTTGTCTTCCAGACCGCTTTTAATTTGATTTACCTTTTTAATATCATTAGTTTTATCTCTAGTACTACCTTTTGGAGATGTCACTATGATAGCTTCGTTTAACTTATCAGATGTATCACTTATATTATTTTTAATTCTATTTATTGAAGCTATAATAACATTTATGAGATCTTCTTCTTTTCTACTTATATTTTCATTTGTAATATTGGCTATTGTACTCAGGAATTGTTTGACTCTTTCTTTGTCTTTCTTTTGAGAGTCTTTGTCTGAAGTTTTGTTGTTAATTTTGAAAACATCTTCTATGATTTTTGAGAACGGACAATTTGGCGTGGTCGCTGAGGTCTTTGTCTTTGATTCTTCGTTACTGACGCTCTTGAGAAGTAGTGATATTACTATGAAGATATATTTGTATCTGTAAAAAAGTAATGCAATATATAAACATTTATTTTAGCTATAAATTACTAAAGACGTTAAAACTACATTTTGCCCTAATAATGAGCAAATTGAATCTGATTTTACTCTAGATGGCTTCACATGAATAAATAACTTGTAATTTAAAAACTCTTTCTACATACTCCTTGACCTTGTCATCTCGAACAGTATTTTAATTATAAGAATTTTATTGATAAGAACCAAAGATTTAAATCGTAGATTTGCCCTCACTGTACTAAGTCGCACGAAAAATCGTCCATAATGAGAGGAGCGAGCTCACACATTAACAATGGCGTTTCCATGACAACCAAGTCAAGTCCCGGCGACACTGTCTGTCTCAGAGGTGTCAAAATGAAACAGAAACGTGACCACCTTTTGACGCGGCAGGGCAAAACTACGATTGAAATCTTTGATAAGAACATCTTGTAAATAACTATGCTGGCTTGCATGCCATTGTGACATTCACCAATCAGAAGTTGTTTTTGTGCATGTAACAGTCATGTGTATGTGCGACTTTAGGTCATATTCGCACACGTGTGCAACATATCACTTACTCATGCTAGATTACCACGAACTGTCCATCCTGAGACAAATAGCATGTATTACACAAGTTCACATTACGTGCGTGTAGTCATAGGTTACGCGCGATTGTCCACAGCACATACTTTCAACAAGCGACCGTTCGTCAGAAATGGAAAGTATGCTTTCTCCACAACTCGTTGTCTCTACTCGTTATTGTAAACCATCCGTACGTTAAATGTCAATGTATTATTTTGTCACGCTCTTTTTGTTCGGAAATGCATTTGTAAACTGCATCGCTGAACTTAGTCAATTGATAACAGTGCTGATGTGACAGTTAAGTGGAACTTGTCTCGGTATCATGACTATCAATTCGATAAAGTCCATGGCTAACCATGGGCTTTCTAGCGAAAGGGGCAAAAGCGATGATAACTATGATAACCATGCTTGGGAAAGGAATTGTCAGAAAAAGTGATTGTCTTTTGTTACAACCTTTTATTTAACATGCAATGTTTGTACGAGTATGTTAGGTACCTAGTTAGTTTGTTTTTGTTATTAGAAATCAAAGGAATAGTTTCATCTTCACTCTTGAGGTTCCTACGGTGAAGAATGAGCGGCATTTTCTTTGCAAAAACCTGCGCAGAATGCTAATATATGTCGATAGATGTGACAGATGACCTGTCGATATATTAGCAAGAAAAAAAGCACTAGCTTTTTAAGCCAGAGATATCATGATGACTAAAATATTTTTACACATTTTTATAATAGAGATCTGATTATAAGCGATCCGATGCATTAAACATTTCCTAATTTAAATAAAAATCCATTGAAAATGTCGTAAGTTTAAAACAGGTTTAAGATGTTTTGCGAAGCTTTCTCGGTTGATCAACTAAGGCCAACGTCATTGTTGGGCAAATTAATGAACGTTTACTTCATCGTGCAAATTGGGTTGCCAAATATTAGTCTTTTGGCATTTTATAAAAAAGTCAATTGAATGATTATTGGTTGGGATAAGTAATTTATTTAGCCAAGCTGTGATTTTTTAATTGAGACTTTGTGCATCGCAAAAAGTATAATTGAGACGTTCTGCGATGATTTGCCGATAAAAAAGTAATTGGTACCTAAAAGCGAATGATTTATGAACGAAATGCGAAGCGATTCAATTGATAATAGAAGTCCCCTCTTTACTAATAGAAGTCCCCTCTTTACTAATAGTTTGGGTTTGAAGCTACTTATTCTACAAAATTATTTATTCTGACTACTTCGTTGGTATAGTGGTCGGAAGGGCTACTGCTGAGCATGAGGTCCTGGGTTCGATTTCCAGGTCGGGAAGTGTTATTGGTTTTTCCATGAGGAATTTCTCAGTAGCAGCCCGGAGTCTGGATTTGTTCCCGGTTGATGACACTAGGCTCGCCCCCTATGTCATGGAACTTAAACATAACTGGCGAAATGTGGGTGTACTACAAGAACACCTCTACATAACCTTTCCAGGATTACAAGCGTGATGTTATGTTATTTATTCTAATGCCCGTTTGCACTAGAGGGGCATCGATTAACTAGCTTAGTTCTCTAATTTAACTATTTATAGCATCAGAGTCCGCTGTATGCGAGAAGTGTACAGCCATGCTATTCTGTAACCATCTCACCGTGAAAACTTGAGTGAAGTGAGCTGACAATAGTGTCAATCCCTGTGGAATGACAGCTCACTCCACGCTCACTTCACCTAAGTTTTCACGGTGAGATGGTTACAGAATAGCACTGCAGGACCGGTCGATGTGGTGACGTTTGGGGGAGGCCTATGTCCAGCAGTGGTGGCTTTCAGCTGATATGATGATGGATAGCATCAGAATTAAGGAACAGATTATCTCTTACAAATGAAATTGATGATCATATGTTTTGAAAACATCGTGAGGAAACCGGCATGCCTGAGAGATATTTCTTGACGGCATGTGAAGCCAAGTCGGAGGGCCCATGGGCGGTTTTAAAACTCTGACACCAGGTTAGTCACCACACGAAAAGAAGAAGATCCTAGCTTTGAAAAACTAGCCTCGTGTTTCTCGGGCATATATCGACGCCTTAGAGTGAAAAGCTCGGGAATGCAACTTTGACTTTTTATTCTATTACATCTTTGGAAAAAAAAACCTCGCCATACACGCAGTTTTGTGGCGGCATTTATATCGCCACATGCGAGCTATGCATCATACTGACGTCATACAAAATCCTGCATCGCGTAAGCAGATTTTACCGCGCGATCAGCATAATATAACTTCCCAGTTGCCCACCAGTTTTTCGCATAAAAGAGGTTTTCACTCACACCTAATAATATAAAATGTAAACTTAGGCAATATTACTTAAGTATTTTAAAGGAATGATTGTAACCACTTAATGACCTAAAGATTTTATTAATTGTATAGTATGATAATGAGATAGACTCACGATAGCATAAGTTTAAACCTTAGTGGTTTTTGATTGCTATCTATTATCTAATCCTGTGTTCTTTGTATATATGATAATTAAATATTAAAAAAACTCTAAGACGACGATATAGTGTTCTTACAGGCTCTTTAACACTTATATCTTCTGAGATTGCGTCAATAACGATTATGTACCTACCTACGTAAAACAAAGTTCCTATAACATAATCCTACATATCCGTATGTTTGTCATCAATCTACTTTCAATGAGAAAACACATAACTTACATAAGTATAAGTTACAAGTTAAGTACTACTATAAGTTCCGTGTCACGGGAAACAGGAACGTATTGTGCGTGTTGTTTGTTATGTAAAATAACTTGCTTTAAGAGAAATTTCAGTTCTCGCATACATTAAAGTTTTTTATTATTCTTATGGTAAAAGGACCAGTTTTAAAATAGCCTCCACAACTGGTGTTACTCAAATCTACGTCATGACAACCATAGAAACGAGCGTTTTTTGCCACCGACTTCCGAAATTAAAGTTATTTTTCACATTGTAGTGTTTTTTTGGAAGTCGGTTGTTTTTTTTTTGTAAGTAATAAGTTTTTGTTTTTCATTTTTTTGTTGTGGTACCTACCCCACACAAATTCGAATATCACTACTTGCTATGTAAATAACAGTGACAGGAAGTTATCATCATATCATCCACATATACTTGAGTGGGAAAAATACGTATTATTGAAGCTTACTCAAAAACTATCTAAGCAAAGTTAATAAAACGGCCCGTACGGATCTCCCGGACAGCTGTAAAACCAGCCTTAATATTTAGCCACTAACATGAACGACCAAAAACCGTCGCAACGATATAATTACAAGTACAAACACTGATATAATCTCACTACCGCTGCAGTAATTATGACATTCTCTGTCTATGGTTATGACAGCTAGGAGTTACCGATCTATTACTGGTCCACGAAGATGCAGGCGGTGAGAAAAAACATCTAGTTCAACCTGAAGTGAAGCTTAACTTCTACGAGTTAAAGTGGAAAGTCTATCGTGGGACCACGGATGAATGCTTGACAAATTGCGAGTATTACCAGTAATGTTATTACAGTTTTTGCTAAACGATTTAATTTGAAAATATTACGTGGTGATGAATGGGGATTTGATAATTTAATTGCAGCCATTGGTTTGCGAGGTAATTTGATATAACATTAAGCATAGGTAAATATTTAGCAGATTATCTCTTTAATGTTTTATAATTATTTAGATAAAAACATGGTACAGAATAGCAGATACAAGCACTTTGCTATGAAGCTGCACACACGAATTATAATAATGTAAAACAAGTAGGTATACATAATGGACAATATTGAGGGTAGATCATTATTTTTCCGTCACTCACTGGTATTTTGACGTTTCTTCTAGGTAAAATTAACTGATATTACACAGTCTCAAAATTTAAAACATGTAGTTATTTGAAATAAAATAAACATAACAAACCTTAAAACTTCCATAATTCGCAGTCTAAATTCAAATCCTGTTCTTAAACCAAAAAAGTCACAGACAACAACTCCACTCCCGCCAAAATCTGACAGTTTGACTGCGACCGATTAAAAATCCTTGTTTTTTTTTAATTCGCGTTGTGATCCAGGCGCGTGTTGTGGTTCAGCCAAGCGCCATTGGACTAGCTGTTACATAACGTCGGGAGGCTGGAATGATTAAAGTACAGTTACAAGACCTCGCATCGAGCGATGATCTCGTCTCACGTCCGCTTGCTCGTTTTGTGGCGAAATGAGCTTTTTTGGCTCGCTCACACCGTTGTGTTAGGTTTTTTAAGATTCCGTTAAAATTGCCCTGTTACTGATATTATGTGTACTTTGCTGAGTTTAGCCGAAATATAAACATTGATGTGAAAGAGATAGATGCGAAAACCGTTATTTAATAAGTTGTATGTTTTCTGCGTGCGGTTTCCGGCGCTCATTAATTCCTGTCGGTTTTATAAGAGCTGCTGAAACGCAAGAAAAAGCTTCAATTCGTGATGATATAAAACCATCCTTTTGTTGGCATCAATCCACCTGAAAAGCAAGGCAAGTGGAAATAGGATCGTGATGTTATAAGTCTGCAGATCGCAGCTCTAGTTTTTGCTCTAATATCGTGACGAGTTGCAGCATTTAGCATAACCGTCGATTAGGGGCACTAAGAAAAGGAGGGACAAAAAAGAACCTATGCACATCGGTGGTTAGGCTGCTGTGTCATCCATGTTTAGACAGTTACTTATTATGTTTTGTGAACTTTTTTCTCGAACAAAGGTATACCTGAAGACATATTGCTCGATCAACTGTATTCAGAATTCATAAATAATTTACAGCACAACCAGGAGCTGTTCGCTCTCGTAAAATCTAGACAGTATTTCGTAACCATAAAGAATAGAAAAAGAATAGGTTCTCGAATTTCGACGGAATCCAAACCCTAGCCAAAGATCACTTGGCCATTTTTTTGTGATCAATAAATAACGTGTACGGTCAAAAACGTTAGTTTAATTGACGCGCCCGTTAAGTATTGTTATATCGATAGATACTTGTTTTATTCGCAAGAAATCGATAGCTTTTTTTGTGATGTTTTCTTGGTGAATTGGATGCGAAAGAAAGAAATCTAATAAAGTTTACTAAACGCTGTGGTACTGGCATTGGCCATTTTTTTGTGAGAAACAATAATTTTTGAACTAAAATCTTTAGTTTACGCTGTTTTGTCGTTTTAATTCTGTCTAAGTATAATTTACCAGTCGACTGCCTCGCTACAAGAGGTGGGATAACTTTGGTACAAGCTCTGCCTTCATTGTTCGTATTGAACAAAGTTGTATGCCCCATAAAAGGATACCTCCTTTCCGTGGAACCTAGCTGTTTTTCTGGTCTATTTTAGTTAGAAGGGAATCATCGGATACCTACATGCTCCGTACAATAGATATCGATATATCTTGAGGTGCAATTATGTTTCCAAAAAGCTCAAAGCACTTATCCGAATCAAAAGTCGAACGGCAGTCGGGCTTACGATCATTTGAACACTGAAAAATGTCTTCGTAGGAGCGAAGATTTTTTGATTATGAATCAGGGACTGAAAGCGGTTACGGTTAATGGTTAAGATACGTCAAAAATATACCGGTACCGATTTAAAATAAGGGTTGAGTTAGACCGATACCTTTTTAAATACAGGTTGGGCTAAACCGTTATTTAACCTTTATAGGATTTCGGTACCGAAAAACATGTGACGCGGTGCGGCGCGGGTGCGCGGGGGTGTCGAACACGTTAGAACTTGTGTATTTATGAAGGTTTAGGTACTGCTACCGATACATTTATAAAGGTTGTAGTACTTCTACCGAAATATACCGGTATGCATTTCCAACCTCATAGTTCCGCTACTGAAAAAAGAACGGTATCGAAATATTTTGGTAACCCTTATTTAACGGTATGACGTCATACTGAAATTTAAAAGTACCTTAATTTTTGGGTAATTCAGTCCCTGTAATGAACATTACATACCATAACATTACGCCTGTATTCCCAGAAGGGTTAAGCAGAGATGTACTTATAGTTCACCCGCATTTCGGCAGTAATGTTTAAGTCCCATGTAACAGGGGATGAGTCTATTGCCATCAACCGGGCACAAATCTGGACTCCAGGCTGCTACTGAGAATTTTCCTAATGGAAAAACTCATGAAACATTTGCCAGACATTTGACATCAAACCGAAGACCCGCTCAGTAGCGCTTTCGACTACCTGACCAAAAAGGCGAATAAACGTTTTCAACTTATTCACAGAATATTAGAAGTTCATTCGCATGTTCTCTCGCTCGGTTCGGTGTAAGCGAGACAAAAGCGCCTTAGGCAAATCATTGTATTCTGTGTATATCACAATCCGGACATGAGCGATTTATCCCAACGGTTAAAGACCTTTGCTTCAATAAAAAAACAATATTTAAAAAAAAAGCAACAAATCTATTGTCACAAATGCTCTGAGAATTTTCGACCAAGATTAGTGTGCGTGTGGAACGGTAATGGTCATTTTTTTGGGACAGTCATTTGTCATACGAATACCTATGACCGTCACAGCGGTCAGAAACCTTTTTATTTCGTGGGAAAATCTTTTTGATTCGGCCCGTGGAAGACGGACGGTTATGGCCGCTTCTAGCAAATTAAAACCTACGGTGATCCTTTATGGGCATTCTAGGTATCCTTTAGATAGACCTTAGCAGATCCCGAATGTGGCGTGCAATCGAAAGCGGTCAGAATTTATGAGGAAGGTATGCCATCAAGATAAGTCTACGTTGGTGAGATAAAAATGTAACAGAATTTTGAACTAGCTCCACTACCTCCTACCTAGGAACTAGCCACCAGCGGCTTCGCCCGCATGCGATCTTTATAAATATACTCCTATGTTACTCAGTAGCACTCTAATGTTGCCCAATATGAGAATTTGAAAGAAAGAAAGAAAGAAAATACGTTTATTTGCGGTACACATGACGCAAAGAAAGAACAAAACACAAAAATAAACAATTTGGGGGAAAATATTAATTTGTTATTTATTATTATTATTGTCATCATCACACACTCACATATTAATATCATCAGCAACGCCCATAGAGTTAGTAACAATGATCTTAAAACTAGTGCTAGTAGACGTACAAGTTTTATTCCGTGTGGAGTTTCATCCAATGTCGCAGCATTGGAGGCTCCCATCTATCAGCGAATAAACTCAGGATAGTGTTGGTACTGCCGCGGAGACGAGCAAGCAGAGAAGCGCTTCTTTTACGTATGATGGCCGCAAAACCATCTATATGCCTTTCCGCAAACATCCTTGATGTTATGTCAAAACAAGTGTAAAACTGCTTTATTGAAAAAGAGGTCTTTGGTACTGGCTCCAAATATTTATAATAAAATATCAGATAATATTAAATGTATGCCTCTTTTAAAAAGTCCCTTTAGATGAATTCCTCGTAGATGAATTTTTAAACGTTTTAATGTTGCTTGTATAGAATTCTGATTGTGCGTATTCATTCGTTTTTTCTGTATGTCTCTTACTCAAATTGAATTAAAATTTGAACATTGTGATTTTGAATTGAATTAAAATATTGATATTGTAATTTTGAATGAGTGTAAAATTTTGGCATTTTAATATTAATTTAATTAAAATTTTGACATTGTATATTTAATTTTAATTTTGTATTGATTGTCTTTTGTAAATGGCAAAACATGTAGCCACCACATACTAATTATAAGAGCTTCATACTGTACTCATGTTTTACAAAATAAATATTATCTTATCTTATTCTACTGGTGAAATTGGTTTAGTAGTTTTTTACTTTATTCATTACAAACAAAAATATCTTTTCTCGTTATAATAGATTATCGTTATTGTAGATTAAAATAGTGTTGATGGAGTTGCTTGCACGTTCTTCTCCATAGGAACCTACTACACTTTGGAAATGGGCCAGTAGCTTCATCTTTCAGACTGACCGACTCCTTGACTATTCAAAATTGCCTGTAATTGGTTTATTAGAAATAAATGCTTTGAAGGGAGAAATTATGTAAAAACACCGACTTAACTCAGGATCGGGATTAATCAAGTTTCAGTCCTCGAAAAACAATATTTCATCCAGATGATTGCTTGTAACTGACCATGACCACACCCCGTGAGGTAACGAAACAAGCTATGCATTCATTTACAACTGCACGAATAGGTTCATGGGTCAGCAATACTATTTATGGTAATGAACCGACAAATGTTTAATTTTGCGGTAATTATACTGGTTCATATCATTATTATTATTAATCAATATTAAGGTTCATCTCAACTACCTCTATTTAACACGTGAGGGTTGGAAGACATCTGTCTTTTCAGGTATACTAGTAGTATTGACTAGTACTCCAATGAGGAGGTCGTGGCTAAGTAATAACAGCCGCACGAGTTGATCCAACAGGTAAAGCTACGCTTGCTGGGGTTGGTCCGTAGATGGGTGACCATCTTTACATACCAAGACTCCTTCGTGCCTTGGAATGCACGTTAAGCCGTTGGTCCCGGCTGTCTTTCGTGGATCTTTGACAGTCGTTACGGGTTTGAAGCCCGAAAGTCTGACAACCAGTCTTACCAAGGGGTATCGTTTTACCCAGTTACTGGGTTGTGGAGGTCAGATAAGCAGTCGCTCCATGTAAAATACTGGTATTCAGCTGCATCTGGTTAGACTGGAAGCCGACCCCAACATTGGGATAAGGCTAGGCAGATTGATTGACTAGTACTCCAATACACAGTATATTCATTTTAAAGGTTTATTAGCATATTAAGCACAACCAACCTACAACGTTCCCACTGCTGGGACATAGGCCTCCTCTCTGTGACAGGGAGTTGGTTTAATCCATATGTGGGCCCAGTGTGGGTTGGTGGATGTCACAATATGTCTAATAAGTTACTAAATAATATAAATGTGAACAAAATGTCTGTGTACTGTGAATAGCTTCGGCATATTGCTTGCTATTCTTTTGAAAAAATAATGCGACACCGAAAATATCCATATGAAGTCAGTTGCATGTGGCTATAAGTAACTGACGTTGACTTCATAACGATATTTTCGAGTAAATCGGCTGATTTATTCGAGATAACCACTAGAGCATGCACATCAATCAACTCAGCTTATCGCAGTCCACCGCTGGGCATAGGCCCCTACTAGGCTGCGTCACAAAACCCTACTCCACTTTCCACATCCAGCCTGTTCCAACCACCTTCCAAGCATAGTCATATAGTTGTACAAACTTTCCTAATCATTAAAGCATACGATATACTTTTGATATGTGCACAACGTATGCTATTAACAGCCAAGGTGCGCTTGCGCAATGTGTATGACAGTACGTGACGTGGGTAAGTAGAAACGACCCTAACCTGTTTAGTTTTGTTGCGAATTGATGACGTAATGTTATGGTGGTCAGTCGTCAATTAATTATGAATGGTCTAGTGCGGCATGGGGTTTTGATGAAAGGTAGTTTCTTATGGGATCATTCAGTTTTCTACAAAATGGCTTACCTGGATGGTACTGATCCACGCGTCATGTTCGTGAATGGGCGCCGTCAGTTGAAACTGGTCATCTGTTATCTGCCAGGGCTTATTTTTTGTTTAATTGAAATAAATGTTTGAGTTTTGAGTTTATGGTACCTTCTGGTTGGTGAGTGTGGCTGACTCTGGCTTGGCCACCATCAGGGATTTTAATTTGAATAACACAAATATTTAGTCGCTAATTAGTCGAAATTAGTCGCCAAATATCAGATTTAGTCGGTCACTGGTTCAAAAGTTAGAAGGGTTTATAGGTGGCCGATCTGGAGAGAGTCTCCCCAGCTTGGCCACATTTATATCTCAAAAACTAGGATACCTAACGAAGATCTGTTTTCTCCCAGATTTAGTCGCTAATTAGTCGAAATTAGTCACCAAAAATCAGAATTAGTCGATCACTGTTTCAAAAGTTAAAAGGATTTATAGGTGGCCGATCTGGAGAGACTCTCCCCGGCTTGACCACATTTATATCTCAAAAACTAGGATACCTAACGAAGATCTGTTTTCTCCCAGATTTAGTCGCTAATTAGTCGAAATTAGTCGCCGATTCACAGATTTAGTCGGGTCTTAGTTTAGAAGATAGAATGAGTTCAACTTTTAAGGTATAGTCCAAGAGCTAGATCGAAAAGATAACGAAAAATTGCCAAGATAAAAATATTTCTGTTAATATGTGTAATATACTTCTCGTTTTATCGGTCTAAAGTCATTAGAAATGTCAGAGAGATATAAATTCTCAATTAAATAATTTTGTTTATGTTATAAATTGCTATGTTAGAGTAGGTTAATTTTCTTTGAAAACATTACACCTGGCTCTTGGCCTATTTGGTGTCAAGATGTACAGTCGCATACAACTGTTTTACCAAATTATAATGTTAAGGCCTAAATTACGTTAGAATAATAAAACTTCTGTTGCCAAATAAGAATATATGATGTATCTACTGCTGCTGTTCCGGTGTGAATCGTCCCTGATATACCACAGACAGTTTGAACTTATAATATACTAGCTTCTGCCAGCGGCTCCGCCCGTGTGAATGTCGAAAATTATCCCTAGTGAACATATTCCCGCAATAAAAAGTATCTTATGTACTAAAAAAACAAAGATAAAGAAATGCTACTAGTTAATTTACGTGGAATTTTAAGTTTTGTACTTAAATAGTCATAGAATTTATTCATACTTAGCCATGTTTACCTACGTAGATCAGCCGCAGCCCTACGTAAACATGGCTATGTACGAATGTGAGATTAATCTAGGTAAATAGCTTTTTTTAATACAAATATCTCATCCACTGGTATTTTTTCAAATTACATAATAACTGAATGTTAAATTACTAGATAATTTTGCTTACCTACTATATTTTTTGCATTTACAGTTTACCAAACTAAGCATAATAATAATATATATAATTTCAAACTTACCCAAAGACTTCTCCTTATGTATTCTTTACACAGATATAATTAGTTATGTGCAGTTTCATACACTGCTTTATCTACACTCATACATTGGTAAATAAACCGGTATTATTTGAGTTCATAACTATTCTTAACAAGTTCCACTATAAACTGGCTGACTTTAATTTACGTCACGGGCAACTCGCTCTATGTAGTTCATCTGTACACGCGCATCTATCTCTTTCTTACTTACCATACATAAATGAAACGGAGCGCACAGGAGCGCAGCGATCTTGCTGCCAGCGACTTCCAAATTTTGTTCTATAAATAATTACATTATAATATTTATTGTAGATCTGTTTCTAGGTAATGCTTGCTTTCCTTTTTGGTAGGTATATAATAACAAAGAATAACTGTATATTTAGGTTTATTTAGAAACAAACATTCCACCTTAAGGCGACCCCCCCGGCAAAACCGCGTTTTTTGTCGTTATTCAGAGGCTATTAACTCAGTAATGAAGCGTAATTAACTATATCTAAAAGCACATTATTAATGTTCGATATCTTGTCATCACATTGCACATTTTAATTTATTTTTATGTGTTATAAATACATTTAAAATCTCCTTGTAAAAAATGTTCTAAAATTATTGATAGCATGCTTCTTTTGCTAAAGTTGACGTTCTGTTAATTTAAGAATTACACCAATGGATAGATAATTTAAAAATCTAAATATTCCACATTTTATTTTATTTGAAAAGATCGCTTATCTTTTTTTATTAAAAGAATTCCATTTTTTTTGTGGATTTTGTGATAAATGCGCGGGCGGAGTGAGCGGGACAGAGCGAGACTTATCAACGGGACAGAGAAGGACCGAATACTCAAGGTCGTTTGGTCGGGGTAGCGTCTTAAGACATAATAGGTATTGTCTAGAAACTACTTAAAGTGTTTTGTACTTGCTTGTACCAATGTATGGAGAAATTTATTACTTTAATATCTTTTTAATTACACACCGACTAAATCTGTGACTCGGCGACTAATTTCGACCAATTAGCGACTAAATCTGGGAGAAAACAGATCTTCGTTAGGTGCCCCAGTTTTTGAGATATAAATGTGGCCAAGCCGGGGAGAGTCTCTCCAGATCGGCCACCTATATATCCTTCTAACTTTTGAACCAGTGATCGACTAATTCTGATTTTTGGCGACTAATTTCGACTAATTAGCGACTAAATCTGGGAGAAAACAGATCTTCGTTAAGTATCCTAGTTTTTGAGATATAAATGTGGCCAAGCTGGGGAGACTCTCTCCAGATCGGCCACCTATAAACCCTTCTAACTCTTGAACCAGTGACCGACTAAATCTGATATTTGGCGACTAATTTCGACTAATTAGCGACTAAATATTTGTGTTATCAAAATTAAAATCCCTGATGGTGGCCAAGCCAGAGTCAGCCACACGGTTGGTGAACCGCTGCATGGTAGCCACCATGCAGCAGCTCACTTGATAGTTACTGGTCACTGTCGCCTATGGGCATTTGCAATACCAGAGGCATTACGGATTGGTTGCTATCACGGAGACAAGGCTGAACTATCTTATGTGCCTTTTTTTTTTGTGGTCCCCTCTAATTCCGAAATGTGTTCCTTTAACTTGTATATTTTGTAATGCACCAAATGATTTTCTTCGTTTTTCCAATAGCAGTGATAGCCTAGTGGTGTGACCGTTGGACTGCGAAGTCATAGGTCTCCAGTTCGAACCCAAGGCTCGCACCTCTAACTTTTCGGACTCATCTGCGTATTGTATAATTATCACTTGCTTTAAAAACGGTGAAGGAAAACATCGTGAGGAAACCGGCTTGCCTGAGAGATATTTTTCGACGGTATGTGAAGCCAAGTCATAGGCCTATGGGCAGCTTTAAAATTCTGACACCAGGTTAGTCACCTACCACATGAAAAATAATAAGAAAGAAGGTTTTTCTGTGAACCTTTTTCTACATAGAGCAATTCGAAGGGGTTTAGAATTGGTTAAAAATCAAACAAATATTCATAAACAAGATTTTAGTGTTATTTTACTGTTATTTAATACAAAATTTATTAATACAAAATCAAAAATATTCACTGGCTTTTTGTTTAGTCCACAACAATCTATACTTGACGTGAGTATTCAATGCTTCAGTCCAATCAAAATAGGTTAGATTTAACCTAGTTATATTAATTCTATATTAAGTATTTCTTTAATATCATCTTAATACTTGGCGTGGGCACAGACTTTTAAAAAGAAATAAGTACTAAATGCATTTAAAACTAAACGTATATGTATATAGAGATATAAAGTATTCATCTACGTTCATAAAATATTCCTGAAAACCAGTTAATTAAGCTGCCGAGCCTTTTCCCAACTATGTTGAGGTCGGCTCCCAGTCTAATTGGATGCAGCTGAATACCAGTATTTTACATGGAGTTATTGCTTCTGACCTGCACAGCCCAGTTCCTGGGTAGCACGATCCCCCTTGGTAAGACTGGTTGTCAGACTTTTGGGGTTTTGACTACCCTTAACGACTGTCAAAGATTTGCGAGTGACAGCCGGGACCCGGCTTGACGTGCTTTCCGAGGCACGGTGGGGTCTCGATATGTAATGGATGATGATCCAGGAACCAACCGCGGCAAGCGTAGCTTAACCTTCGATCGCCCCTTTGGCTGTTGTTATTTGGACACGAGGCCTGCACACCAATTAATTAATAAAAAAATGTTTATTAAGAGTTCAATGTCTGATCTAGATGTAATTTCACCACAATGCTATGAATCACCTGGCATTCCGTCTGGATTTCAAAGTGTGCGCAAAAAAGGAAATGAATTCGATCAATCAATTGAAGCAACACTTTTTTCAAGATTCAATCAATCTTATTTTCAATCTGTAAATCACGTTTGTTGTTGGCTACTTCAGGTTTTTTTTTTTGTTGATTTGATGAATTGGTACGCCGTGGTGCAAAATAGAGGTTTAATTTTGCACGTAGTATAATCAGCCTAGGGAGCCTAGGGAGGGAGGGAGTCGGCTATAATCTACCACGCGGACCCTGTGTAGGTTGGTAGATGTCACATATCTTCGAATTTTTGTTTCTAGGACATGCCGGTTCCCTCACGATGTTTTCCTTCACCGTTTTGAGAGCAATTGTGATGAAATTATTTACACAAAGTATAGTGCATGCCTGGGTTTGAACCTACGACTTACGACTCGTAAGTCGGGGCCGTGATCTATGGACCACCACTGTTCTCTTTGGCACGTATGCATGACTAACTAATAGAAGGCTTTTTATCACGCGGTATTCTTCGAAAAGCTAGACAATATTGTGTGTTTATTAAGTATTAATTTAGCCTACATTTAGCTGAGCCCATACAGGAGACTAATTAATTTAGCATAATATGTTTGATATCCAACTGAATCTTAATTGTCGGGCAAGTATTGTTTTTTGAGTAGTTTTGCTGTAACTAATGGGATTTAGTCACTTCTACTGCCATCTTTTTGCGTTTTGTAAGTTTTTAAAACTATTGTTTCGTGTTCTGTTGCCATGCTCCAGTATCCAGTTTGATAGATGCCAGTGAAATTACTGATATAAATAGCTGTACAACCAAAATCGGAACTAATCTTGTTTTTTCAATGCGTTACACAAAACAATTTCAGAAAGGTTACCAATACTGTTTTGTTTGTCAACGTCATTCGAGCGCCTAAAGTCCTTGTAGCAGTCACAGTATAAACAAGTAACAGTATTATGTCTTCATAGAACACGGCCGACACGACGCGCTTCGAAATCTCAGTGTATCAGTACGCAACAGTAACGACTAATCAAGTATGCAGCAGTTACGCACGGACGTGGAAGGTTTATCTATCGAGCGGCCGTAGGTAATTATTTCAAGGTCACTGCCGAGAAATAATACTGTTACTTTATTATACTGTGTAGCTGTGTATTTTTTTTAAATATTATTACGCGATGCCACGTGGGACATGTCACATAACCTACGAGTTACTGCCGCAGTTTTTAAATCTTTAATTATTTTTCCATTAAATATACTAATTATTTTTATTAAAAAGTCTGTGCTTACGTCAATTTTAAGTGTGTTTAATAGGTTAGTACAAAAATAAAATCTAAATTAAGTTTTTAATACATTAATAAAATCTCTAAAAAAACAACAGATCACAGATAAGTGTTGTGACGTTATCAACAAAATGTTGTCCTTGTTATTTCCTAAATTAAAATTAAGTTTATGTTTTTCTATGATTTAGATTTTTACAAAATAAGTTGCACAATAACTTGTTAAATTTATTTTCAGATAACCTCCAATTTTGACAAACTAACATAACTTCAAAAAATAAGATGCAGGAAAACTGACAACTTTGTCAGTTTTCCTGCATCTTATTTTTTGAAGTTAGTTAGTTCCTTTTTAACTTTAAAAAGGAATAAAATGATTAAAAACTGTTTTAACTTTGCAGAATCAGCATACTTATCCATATTTTTTGCATAACGTGTAAGTCAAATGCAAGTACTACAAAGGAATGTATTAAAGTATTTAGAAAAATATAAAACATTTATTAAAATTTTGATAAAATTTCACAAGGAGGCGGGAATATAGGAAACACCGAAAGATTAAATTTCTCATGACTTCAGTTACTCTTTGAATTTTACATAATCTCTTTTAAAATCTATAAAAAATTAAAAATAATTATTTTTATA
This sequence comes from Agrochola circellaris, assembly GCA_914767755.1. Lineage (NCBI taxonomy): Eukaryota > Metazoa > Arthropoda > Insecta > Lepidoptera > Noctuidae > Agrochola > Agrochola circellaris. The sequence continues at coordinate 2,330,786 of OU611848.1, forward strand.
ATTGTAACACGAATTTCAGTTCGATAAACCGCTCAATAGATGTCACTGTATTAGACTACGGATTCAAAGTTTTATTCTAAAATCAGTGTTACGTAACTTACGTATAAATATGTATCTTTTCTTAGTCGTATTATAAAAATGTATATAAAAATATTTATTATGGACATAAACTCTGTCTTCCGAGATCACTCCTTAGCTTCCAATAATTTCTTCTTATCACATAATCAGCTTCTGAAATTATAAAACAAATAATTCATAAGTTTTGTACATAGATAAATATTCTAAGGTTAGGTAACACAGGTAGGTTTTCACGGTATACCTAATATATTTGAAACAAGCATTTAACCATAAAACGTTCATATTTCTATTACTTTAAAATTAAATCCTTGGCTACCCCTAACAACAACACCCTATAGTTTCGGACCCAAGACCCAATCTCAAAGTTAGTGTATTAATTAGCCACAATTATTAATCTATGTCAATTCTGAATTGGTTGGGAGGGCACACTGTGATCTGCTCTCCAAGAATCCGAGCCACCATTCAAGTCCGATAGACGCGGCGCTAGTGTCTATATCATTGCATAAAATTGCATTAAAAAAAATGTAATTCCACAATTTTCCGCCAGACTTCAGTGGTGGCGCGGTTTAAAAGCAAATTCCAAAAGCAAATTGTGCTATATGTGTACTTGAAGCGCCATCTAGTGCCGCTACGCCAATCTACTAAATACTTTAGATACCTACATACAACTACCGCCATCTGTCATTAAGACTCTAAAGCTAAGTTTCCCTTACCTGAGTCTAGATGTCGCTAGTGTGTCCGCCGCACTTCCCGCTCCGTCTTGTCCTGCCGCTTGAGGTCATTGATCGTGGGGACGCCGCCAAACAGCACTTTCGCTGTCATTTGCTGCAAAAATACAAATATTTCTTAATATCTCTTGCGGTTTGATTGATTGGACACATTGGTTAACTTGTAAACGTAAATTAACTTGTTGCATTGGTAGTTCCAAAGTAAATAATTATTAATGAGTAAGTTTATCACTGTTGGGGTAGATGCAACCCCAGTTCTTGCAGACGTAGACGGCTTTATTACTATACTAGTTCGTTTCTGTTCAGTTTAATAGGCTACCGCTGCATTCAATGTGGTCTTAATTTTGAGTGGTGCTTGCTACTGTAAACGATTTACCGTCCAAATGTTGTATGGTCTCTGAAATAGGTGTTCTTCAGAGCTTTGATGGCCAGATTTTGTTTTATAGATTTATGTTTTTATGCTATTTTCTAGGCACTCGCGCTTACCACAAAGAACTGAGGTTAACTGTTGCTTGTTGATGAAGATGATCATTATTGTGGTATCTAATGTTTTACAGAGCATCGTCTGAAGTCAATGTATTCCTTTCTTAAGACTAGCTGCTGCCCGCGGCTTCCTCCGCGTGGACATTAATTCTTTTCTAAAATAAAAGTTAAGTTACTCCTTATACCATCAGATATCTGCCGGTGAAAATCCCGTCAAAATCGGTCCAGCCGTTTTGGAGATAAATCGGAAAAAACACAGGACAGACAGACAGAGAAAAAAAATTAAAACTGTAAAAAGCTTTTATTTTTACATTACAAACATACATTTTATTTATTTATATATTTGTATGTATAGTTATAGAAAACGAATTTGGGTCCACGCAGGCGAAACATTGGACAGCAGCTAGTCTAAATTAAAAGTAGCCTAAGTTACTACTTATAATATCAGCTATCTGCCAGTGAAAGTCCCGTCAAAATCGGGCCAGCCGTTTTGGAGATTAGCCGGAACAAACACAGGACAGACAGACAGAGAGACAGACAAAAATTTTAAAAATTGTTTTTTTTATAACTACCGTATATAATTATATACTTTCATATGCATTAAGTAATACAAAGCCGTTATTTTAACATTACAAACAGACACTCCAATTTTATTTATTTGTAGTATGTGTATAGTATTATGTATATATTTTGTATTATTTGTAGTATAGTATTGTAGTATAGTATGTAGTATTTTAGTATAGTATTTAGTATTGTATTATGTGTGTATGTAAACATGATGATGATGTTTGATATTCATTTGTAGACTAGAGACTGGGTTCACAGACAGGGTCCAACCACAGCTTATAATTATGTAGGTATGGTAATTCAATGGAAATGAACACAACCATAGGAAAAATTGTGACTGCTCATACAACTCTATCTATCGATGAGGAAATATGATAAAATATAAATCGTAAATAAATGGACACTGTCAAAAACCATGCGAAATTAAGTGCTGAAGGTATTGGCAGAGTTCCAAGTTACACCTGTCTGCGAAAGCAGTAGCCATTGGGAATTGATGATGCATTTGAACATTGCAGTAAAAATAATGGAAAGTTGCCTAGCTGACCTGTTCGAAAATGGTTACTGCCAGCTTACGAGCAATTGCAAAACAAGAGGATTGCCGATGATAGAATCAAGTCTCATTTGTTTGTAGTAGGTAATTTCAGAAGCTTTTTCTTTTGAAACTCGATTTCTCCAATGGTGCTAAGTGGCAGATAAAGGTATCGAAGGATTTAGTTCAGGGAAGGTCTTACTACCATAGTAAGAAAACTTATCTGGATTATATCCTTCGCAAGTAGCTGTACTACCTTACTTAGAGTGTATTAATGTCATCATGGTTTCGGAGGGACTCGTGGCTAAGTAATTACAGTCACACAGGTCAATTAAAGGTTAAGCTATGCTTGCCGCGTTCGGTTCGTGGATGGGTGACCGCCCATTACATATCGAGACCCCTCCGCGCCTCGGAAAGCATGTTAAGCCGTTGGTCCCGGGTGTCATTCGTAGATCTTTGGCAGTCGTTACGGGTCGTCAGAAGCCTAAAAGTCAAACAACTAGTCTTACCAAGGGATATCGTATTAACCAGTAACTGGGTTGTGGAGGTCTGATAGGCAGTCGCTCCATGTAAAATATTGGTATTCGGCTGCATCTGGTTAGACTGAAGCCGACCCCAACATAGTTGGGAAAAGGCTAGGTAGATTGATTGATAGTAGTATAATAAATACCTACTTCGTTAAAATTAAATCTCCTTTTCTGGCATGCACTTATCACGTACTCACCAACTACTCATCATTAACTGCCTCAATACAATTCAGGATCCACATTTTGCCAAAAACATTACACATTGCCCAACTGCTGGAAATTGGATCGTGTCGAAACGAACGGCCGCAATTAGGCACGCCATTATCATTTGTGTCCCACAGAGAAAGGGCTGTTAAGGTGTGTATCGATCTCTGCCGGACAAAGGACTGCCCGAATTATTTCGTTTTGTGTCTAAGCAATTAGTGTTTTGGGAATTAGAATTAATAGTTATTTGTGGGGGATGTTGTCTGTTTGTGTTTTGTTAGGGTGAAGTGTCAAGTGGCGCGAGTCTTGTGTTTCCGGGTCAGAATTTTTATGTTAGCTTGGAATAGTATTACAGTGGTTGTGAACTTAACATTAGTATAATGGTCGGTAATCTAAATCTTAAATAACGTAGCATGAATAAGTCGTATGTTTACAGTAAAAGTAAAATGCTCTTGAAGAACAAATTGATGGCGACATCATCAACTTGGCGAACTGTCCGGGAAATTACTAGAACGACGAAAATTCTACTCGAATCTAGATATAATTCCACTACTAGAAGTAATTTCAGCCACTCTATTCTGTAGAAATCTCATCGTGAAAACATATGTGAAGTGAGCTGTCAATCCACCAGACAATATTGACAGCTCACTTCAAGTTTTCACGGTTTTATCAGAATAGATCGGTGGCTCCAAAATCATGAGTTACAGAACAAATAATCTTCGAAATTATAATTGTATCTTTATTTTCGCCCCAGAAGCGTCGCCTTAACCGTTATATTTTAAGTGGACGATCAACATTGGGTGCTCCACATTTAATAATTACAATCTTTGGCTACATGGCCATGTAGCCATATAGCCACATGACACGTTATAGTTATGTAGATCGAAGTAATTCGCTTACGTATGTAAAAATTTACGAATCTGGATCATTTCTCAGCTTCAATAAAATGTTTAATGTACATTTTTGACCGACTTTCGATATTTTTATGAGTGATTAAGATTTCTTGTGATAAAAGGGAAGATAAAATAAATCTGTGATTTGTTATTAAGAGTGGAAAGTTTTATTTGTTCTTGCTATTGGAATGACTTGTTATTGTGGTGCAGTATTTCCAGTCGACTGCTTTATCTACGGTGAGGAAAAATGAGCCGGCGTAGTAAAAAAAAACCGAGCTAACTGAAGACGGAAACTAAGAAAAGCCATAAATAACTTTAAAGAAATAGTGTATCTTCAATTTAAAGATATTCAATAATAAGAAAGCAGCTTAGAAAATGTTCAATACTCAGATTTATGTTTATTGATTTATGTGTAAAAGAATACTGTTTCTAAATATGTCCCCAATATTTCGTACTTGCTACCAAATACACGAAACGTAAGAAAGAAAACATTATTAAACATTGTTAAATCTTTAGCATTTTCTTTCACTATCACTACACTTCTGCCCAACGTTTCGAGTAAACAAAGCGTGATGTTATGATATTTAATCCTGATCAAACCATGCTCCATCGGTTGGCAGGTCTAAAGTGTCTACCTGCACTTCTGAGAACCTAAAACACGCTACTGAAACTGCGATTAACGTTGCCACCTTCTGAGCCAAACTTATTTAATACAATAGTACCTGGGCGACCGAGCTCTGCTCTGCTGAGAATAGAGAATGCTCATTTAATAATATAGGATAGTTCATACTAATTCCATGCTGCCATGATAGTAGACACTTACTACTTCCATGCTGCCATGATAGTAGACACTTACTACTTCCATGCTGCCATGATAGTAGGTACTTACTAATTCCATGCTGCCATGTCAGTATTCTTAGGTAGCCATCTTGTTCTAAAGTTTGGGCGACCGAGCTCTGCTCGGGAGAAAATGAATTTTCCCAGATATGAGACCTAGCTAGAACAACTTTCGCCCCCGTAAACCCCTATATTGCAACTTTCATCGAAATCGTTAAGCAGTTTTCGAGAACGTGATTACAAATATATATATAATATAATATAAAAATATTGCTCGTTTAATAGTATTGTAGTACCAATTCCGTCAACTCGATAAGGAAACGATTGATACATCACTCTCTACTTACTTCGATAAGAAATAGCGTGATGATATTTCTTTACACATACGAGTATGATACAATTGCCCAGTGAAGCGAGCATCCTACCGCAGACGGACAGACTTCGCAATTCGACCAGACATTCCATACATAATGTATGAAAAATGTAGCGTTTCTTATGTATGGAAATTACTGAGCGGATAATTGAATTGCTTCATTTTTTGGTTTTGATTATATGCAAACGAAATAAGCATTTCAAGATATTCTGATACCTACAATGTTAGTATATGTACAACAGTGTTCTTAAAAATATTTTCAAGATCATTTCAAGCCTTTGAGAAAATGAAGGTTTCATAGACGGCTTTGGTTGAACTGATTTTGAATCAGTTTATTTATATTTAAGTCACCGTAAGATTGTTAGAACCGAATAAGCTTATAACCTATCGGTATTATTTCCGTTAGATTATAAACAAAATCAAACTGGTTGCTAAGTTAATTGTATAGTTTGTTATTTTATTTTATTTTTATAACACTAAAATCAGTGTACATTCTGTGATTACTTGAACTCACACACTGACTTATTAGTATTACTTGTTAAAATGTTAGGAATATCGTATAATTTTGCAATGTTTGCAAGTATGTGAGCACCATGTATCTATCACATAATTAATTTATCTGTCATTGCTTCATTTTTCATTCATTTTACCTATCGTGGTATAGTAATCTTATTCTAGATGCATCGTCTTCACATATAATTATGTAATTAATGAATACAAATATAGTAAAAACATTTTATAAGAGTAACGGTGGAGTTTCTTGCCCATTTTTCTCCATACGAGAACTACCTTTTGGAAGGGGCGACTAGAATCAATTCTATTTTGTGAAAAATTGACGTTCAAAAGTGCCTCTTATGTGCCTAATTGAAATAAATTGTTTGACTTTGACTTTGAAACTGTTGAAAATTTGAGAAATGGGTTAGATTAGGTTAGAAATGTGATCAACCGCTACTTTCAAGTTGCCCGCGGCTAGGTGGGCTACTTAGTATTAGCGCAAGGTGCATTACGTCACAAGTAAGTTTGATACCAGCCATGCTATTCTGTAAACATCTCACCGTGAAAACTTGGGTGAAGTGAGCTGTCAATAGTGTCAATTCCTGTGGAATGACAGCTCACTCCAGGCTCACTTCACCGAAGTTTTCACGGTGAGATGGTTACAGAATAGCACTGCAGTTCATAATTTGTCGGATCCCCATTTATAGATTATAAATTATCGAAAAATAATGCGTTGAATTGTAAATGGTTTTTGTTACAGTTCACAATTTTTCGACAAGTTACCTATAATCTAACGGAAATAATACCGATAGATTATGTACCAACGAAGTTCATAATTATTTGGTGACATATTATACATTTAGTATGAAAATGGCGAGATCGTTTGTCATCATAATTTTAGCCTTAGGATATCTGGTTAGGGGCTCCTTCCTTTGCGTTCCTCTGACCTTTGGGGCCATTGCCAAAAAATCAAGACTGATGTCTTTGTACACATGCAAACTGCACTCAATTAAGGCTTCTGAGATACTGGATTCGTCATCATCATCTTCAGTGAGAACTCTGAAGATGTGAATCCAGATGTCATTGTCACTGCTTAAGCTTCTTGTTATAATTATGGTGATTTCGTTATATTCGTATATCTTAGGGTCATTTTCAATACCAAATAGAGGCACGCCTTACCTGATAGTTTCCATTGCTGGCAACACTAGGAGGTGCATAACTCCTCCCTCCGTACCCCTGGCCAGTCCCTCCATGATACAGCGTGTTGTTATTTGCGTCCCGTGTGGTTGCGGTCGCGTACGACGATTTGCAGTTTTGAGACATTCTGTATTCCTGAAATTAGATATAAAGAAAAATTTGAGTACAGGGGAAACATAGAGAATGATTTGAGAAGTGGTGAGATCTGAAACGTGATCTTGGTGGTAGGTAAATATAAATCCAAATATGGTTTCAAATGTCACGCTAGCACTCGCTGGGAATTAGAGGAGCCAACAATTTAATTTCAACTCTTTATTAGTGACTTTAGTGTACATATTGGGTCCCCACCTATGAAATTGGCGTTTTTTTCTCACAAATAGAGAACCTTGTCACTTCTATGAATTAAAATATTCATCAATTGCTTGGTATTATATCGAATAATGACCATCATAGACAACTACCAATAGTAAAAAAAACCTTATTACTTATAGTTTATAAACATAAAAAAATACCTTAAAAATGACTCCTCATTTTGTTAGCAGAAATGACCACTATTTGTTTTAATTTAGCCAAAACTTATTTTTGTCGCTTAATCTAGTGGCATATTACGTTATCTTAGTTTTTAAACATTAGCGCATAAAAGTTTTAAAACATTAGTGTTCATGGTTGTTATATAAATTAAGAAAATGTTAGTATGAAAAAAGCAACTTCTTTAAAATTCTCCATACAAAACGCTGATTTCATAGGTCGGGACCTAATATTAATTATTCAGATTTGTTACAGTTGTAATAGCAATTATTAATTTAATTTAAAATTGGTTTTTCATTTTTATTAATTTCTTTGTCTTTTATTTAGATTATTTTCTGTATGTGAATGTGAGAACGCTGTAGTCTTAGTGGTCTGTAGATTTGTTGACCATCTTCTATTTTGTTAAGTACCTGGTACTTAGTGAAAGACATACACTGTCCTCCCATACCTGTTATTTGAAAATATTGTAAAAGCCAATTATTTTTAAAAGACTAACCGTGGAGTTTCTTGCACCTGACGTTTCATAAGTGCCCATGTAGGTTTATGTGAAAGAAAATATTTTGAAATTTAACCAAAAACAATGCATCAACATCATTAGCCTATTGCAGTCCACTGCTGGACATTGGCCTCTCCTGTTGCACACAATTCAACTCGATTTCCCGCAACTCTCATCCAGCTGCTACCATCCACTCTGCGAAGATCTTCGCTCCACCTAGCCTGAGGGCGTCCTGCCTTAAGTCCCGTGCCGATTCACGGTCTCCACTCAAGAACACGTCTACCCCAATGGTCATCTGTTCTACGACTAATATGGCCGGCTCATTGCCACTGAAGGCTCATAGTTCACAGAATAACCAAGCTGTTGCTTATTCTATGAGTTATCTCGACAAGTTCTCTGCCGGATCACCAGGTAACGGATTCGAGTCCTCAAAAACAATTAAAGGTGCGCAACTAAATTTTTAGTAGCCTGTTTTTCAGGCTTTTTATTCTTTGCCAACATAATGTTCAGCTGAAAATCAGGAGAATTTTCTTGAAGCGTATTTTTATCACTTTATCTGAGCAACATATTCGTAAGTGTTTCGCAGTTACTCTACGGTTATCTTGAGTTGCGATAACGGTGTATATGTGAGAAATATGAGTAGTATTCACCAGTGTTCTATTACTGCGCTCATCATAACTCTTGATAAGAATTTATCCCTGAGGACCGATTGTTCAGCGGTTGCACGAACACGGGGAAATCCAAAAACAGTTTTATACTAACGAAGACTAGATTATAGTAATATAACATACCATCACGCCTGTAATACTCGAAGGGTTGGGCAGAGGTGTGCCTGCAGTACACCCACATTTCGTCACCCCACGTTATAGGAGGCGAGCTTATAGTCATTAACCTGTCACAAATCCAAATTCCGGGCTGCTACTGAGAAATTTCAGATAGATGAGCCAATAACACACACACACACACACACACACACACACACTAATAATAATAATAATAATAATAAAAGTTTATTGATCCAAAAATATAAATAGACACAGGTTGTACACTAGTTACATGCTAAGACTTATTCAACTAACAATGGACACAAGGGGAGAAAAAATTATATAAAGAAAAACAATTAATTGTCTATACCAACAAAAATTAATCCTGTCTCCTAAACTAGGGATGGCCTGTATCTTAGGAGACAGTGATTCGACAGAGCTGAGTTGTAAATTAATGATGTACCTTGTTTTGAGTGTCGATGTTAATCTACCACAAGACAAAAATGTGAGTTAGCTGACTAAGTTATTAAGATTTATTTGAGCATGGATGGATGGAGAAAGAGTGGGGTTATAAATGGGAGAGAGGTGTGTGTGTTTATGTTCGTGAGTGTAATGTTTGTTGTTATGTATGGGTGTGTTTGTTTGTGTGTTGTGTTTTGTTTTGTATTTCTATTTAATAGTGATTTGTTAAGCGATGTATGCCAGTAAAGATTCGGTGTTATTGTAGTCCTGTTGTATGAGCCAGTCTGTAATTTTAGATTTAATATTGAATTTATTTAAGTTTATTATGTTTAATTTCTTTTGTATAATTTTATATACGTGAATACTTAACACGTAGTAATGGTGTTTCGCAAAAGAGGTTTTGTGCTGTACACCAGAGGGGACATATGTTCGCTTCCTTGGGTCAGGTAGGGGTAGGCAGCCGTGTACTCTGAGGGTAGATCGAAGAACAAACAGCTGACGTACCGTCAGTACTTTGCAGTCCGAATAGAGTTGTGCTGTGGGGTATCTAAACGGTTTCCTGGTCATCACCTTAAGTACAGCTCTTTGAGCTCTCTCTGCTCTTAGAATAAAAGTCTTTGCTGCTCCGCCCCACACGGTTATGCAGTATCCGAGGATTGACTGGCACAAAGTGAGGTAAACCATCTTGAGAATGTTACAATCAGCCGATTCTCGCAGAGATTTAAAGATGTGTATCAGACGAATAGTACGAGTAGTTAGAGTTTCGAGCTGTTTGTCCCATCTTAATCCTTCATCTATATGCACCCCCAGATACTTTACGTTATTAGTTCTAACAATGGCAGCACAAGAGCACGACATCAGCCGATTTTGGCATGAGTGAGCTGTAATCGAAAAAGTATTCGGGGGAAGGGTGTTACGTCGGATTGCAAAGGGTATATAATAGGTTTTATCCAGGTTTAGCGTCAGCAAGTTCAGATTAAGCCAGGTCATCACGGAAGTTAGTGCAAATTCAGCCCTAGTTTGCACATCGTCCCACGTAGGCCCGTGGATTAAAATCGCGGTGTCATCGGCATACGCATAGATCTTACCATCAGGTACTGACATTCTACACAGGTCGTTTATGTAGATTTGAAAGAGCGTGGGGCCTAATATGCTTCCTTGAGGCACGCCGAATGATACCGATTCTTCATCACTGTAACTTGAGCCTATTTTAACTTGCTGGGTACGATTTGTCAAGTAATTAGTAAAAAGTTTCAAAGCCATGCCACGCACGCCCACACACTCTAACTTAGCTATTAGTTTGGGAACAGAAACTGACTAAACACTACTTTCCCATTGCAGGTATGCTGGAAGAGATTTCTTTAGAAATAAGCATCACCTTTGTACGTATTTTTCCTTTTTTCTTGTCTGTTTACATGTGTGTACATAAACCGTTAAATAATAAATAATAACATTTTGCTCGACCTGGGAATCGAACCCAGAACCTCATGCTCACCAGTAGCGCTTGCGACCACTAGGCCACGAGGCAGTAAGTTTACGATTATTAACATTAAATTGTCTATGTTGTAAACATGGATACATAAAAGGTTTGGGCTGTAAAACTAGAGCTCATAATTTAGGTTGATCTTTCTTTTACGATGTTTGAAAATTCAAGGTAGGTAATAACTGTAATAAGTATTAACAGGGTCGTTAAATAATACCAGCCTCTTATTGTCCTACTGCAGGGCAACGGCCTCTTCTCATACAGAAAAGCCACAAGAATTCATCATATAAAATGAAGTGTAAAATATTATGTGTGCCCCTTTACTTTAAGTAAGTCAGTAAGTAAGTACACTCCTTTATATCTTATTCTTCATTTCTTATTCTATAATTATTCATTCATTCAATAAATAAATAGTACTTCACAGATGTGGTTGTTTCATTTGATACCACCCACACCTTAGGAACACCAACATTACAACCACGCTTTTTTTGGGTGGGAAATTATCAAATAACTTCTCCCGCTCTGGGCGGAGCGGGAGGGCGTGTCAGACTCTTACTGACTAAAACCCACCCGTGTCCCTTCAGTTGCCTGTATTTTGCCTGGGACCACGGTATCCCTTCCGGACTTTCCCGCGACCCTGGTAGACATCGGCCCTAGCGGACCCCGTCAGTTGTGCTGACATCTCTTTGAAGCGCGCGTGGAAAACAACGCGCCGATGACCCGGGCCTGGTCCTTATCGGACGGCAAGCTACCCATTGCTCACCATCCGCAGGCCCACGTCTACAGTGACCGGGAATCAGCCTGGGATTCTCGATGCCCACACACCACGCTTGCACAAGACGGGTTGGCGATTTCAGTGTTCCGGTTTCCTCACAATGTTTTTCCTTCACCGATAATAGTGATGTTCAAGATCGACATAGAAAGTAAATATGATTTGAAAAAGTCACACCAATGTGACTTTTTGGTTGTGGGATCAAAGCCGGGCAAGTACCAATACTTGCCCGGCTTTGAACCCACAACCTCGTGCACGAGAGGCGAGGTCTTAAGAGGCCGTGTACGAAATAGATTTTTTGTGAGAAAGGGAAACAGAATTTATATACCATATTTTCGAGAGCGCAAAAGTGATGCAACTATTAACAGGTGCTGTGACTGACACGAATTGCTTAGCATCACGAAAACTGTACTTTTACACTTACACAGACAATGTTTCAAATATTTCAAGCTTTGTTACAATTAGGTAAGTCATTGACGAAAAAGTGTTTTTTTCGTTCACGGAACCTTAACCACTGGGTCATCACAACAACGTCAGGGTCGCGTTGTCTTGCGTAAGGAATAAGGTCGAAAAGTGGCCACAGCGCCAGTGTGTGCGATGTACCTATGTACGTATGGGAGTAAAACTGACACCGTGGTCAAGCTAGACGCTTTCAGTTTCAGTATGATGTTGCTTATACACTGAAGCTTATCCGCAACTATTTAACAGAGCCTTCAAAATTATCAGCTCCCTTGGTCTCAATTTTAATAATACATGCTTTAAACCCATCGTTTTCCGGATAATTATGATAATGAAAACAAAAACAAACATTGCATCATCTACTTATTATTTCACGGATTGTTTTAAATTAATTGTAGGAAGTGTACGAGTATTATGTGTTTTGCAATAGGTTATCAGCCGCTTGTTAGTAGTATTGCATTAAATTATAAGCGTAGGGTTGAGGATCAATATATTAAAGAGAGATTTCACTTCGTACACGAGACTAATAAAAACTAAATAATACTTCTTCTTTTCGTGTGATTAGTGACTAACCTGGTGTCAGACTTTTAAATCCACCCATGGGCCTCTGTCTTGGCTTTACATGCCGTAGAGAAATATCTCTCAGGCATGCCGGTTTCCTCACGATGATTTCCTTCACCGTTTTTGACGCTTATACAATACGCACATGAATCCGAAAAATCAGGGGTGCGCCTTGGGTTCGAATTCGAGAGCTATGACTTGGCAGTCCGGCGGTCACACCACTAGGCTATCACATCTAAGTCTAATATTTATTACGTAGAGCGGTTCTTTTGGAGAGGTGTATCTAATTCTTGGACGTTAAAAGATTGCTCTAGCTAGGTCATTAGAAGGCAATTTGAAGTAGAGTCTTGGTTAGATTTTCTTCCCCAGAGATATTCTATCATGTGATCATAGTTTTTTATGTCATTCATAAGAATAGCATGCCTATTTGGTACTCCCCGTTGCCCCAGCAACATGAAGTTTGGCGAGAAGCAAGGTCAAGTATAGAGGAAAATACGAAAATTGGTAATTTATAGTTATAATAGCTGCGCCCCGCGGTTTCACCTGCATAAGTCTCGTTCTCGTGGGAGTATCGGGATAAAAAGTACCTTATATCCTAATCCAGGTCATGGTCTACCCATGTGCCAAATTTGTGCCAAATCCAAATCTATTCAGCCGTTTTAGCGTGAAAGCGGAACAAACAAACAAACTCACTTTCCCAGTTAGGATATTAAGTGACTTAATTTATAGGACGAGTCTTGAAGTAACGTTAAAGTTCATCGCTGACTCGGGATTGGCTCCATACGGGAGATGTCTTCACCGGTCAACAGCCCAGACATGAAATTTTGTATACGCATTCAGTTATGATGGCCCGTTCTAAAGTTTAGGATGACTTGGATAGTGCAACTTGGTTGGCTTCACACCATGACTGGCAATCCAAATCAAATCCAACGAACCCAGCCGCATTTGCACAAAATACGTTTGGATGTTAGTTGGATTTGTTTTTACAAGTACCTTTCAAGTGGAAGTGATATAACAGATATTTAAACAAATAGTAATGCTAAAAAGTATGAAATAAAATTGAAGTAAAAACCTTTTTTAAAACAAGCTTTTAATGAACTTAAAAGCACCAAATAAAACGTACGTAAACATAGAACTTAAAATTTTTCTTAAAAGCTTGAGGCGTGAACGTCTTACACTTTAAGATAAGCCTCTAGCTATTAAGTAAATATTAAAGTTCTATGTTAATGTAAGTTTTATTTGCTGCTTTTTAGTTGCTTTTAAGCTTGTTCCGTGTGGTGCCGGACGTAAAGAATAATACCATCCCATTTCTACCCGTGGGCGTCGTAAAAGGCGACTAAGGGACTCACTAGAGAATGGGCAGCAGCGTTCTTTATGCATTTTAACGCCATACTGCGATCGCCAACCCGCCTGCCAAGCGTGGTGATTAAGGCAAACCCCCCATTTGGGGGAGGCCTATGACCAGCAGTGGACGTCTTTCGGCTGAAATGATGATAATGATGAAAAGCTTGTTTTAAAAAAGGTTTTTACTTAAATTTTTCTTTCTTTAGATATTTTAGTTTCGTCATTGATAAAGGACCCCCGGTTTACTCACGATCCCCCAACCCGCACTGGGCCCGGTTGGTGGATTAAGCTTATATCGCAGCAGAGGGAATATTATAGACTGGATAAGCTTATGTATTGATGAAGACTTTTTGCAGCGCTCCTAAAGAAAATAACGTTAATTATAATTGACACACATTTTCAGATAGATAAAAAGGTCAGCAAGCTTAGATTTAGACACTAATTAGTCTAGTCTAGACATAAATCAGGGTATTAAGTCTCTTGTAAATAATAAAACAATGTGTCTTTGAAACTAGAGTCTTTTGGCACGTTTAAGTGGCGCTAATTCTGTTGAATAATTAAAAATGATGTCTGCTTTCTGCTCTTATTCGGGATTTCAACAGCAGTGCAACCAAAATAGTTTTGTTCAAGGTGCTTAAATGATGTGGTCTTTGTCAATGTTAGACGTAGTTTTAGATGCCCTATATTTGAGAAATTTTACTTCGTTAAGAGCACTTACAGTACTCTACTAAAAAGAGTCTACTAATATTAAAAAAAAAGAAGATAAATACCGATGTTCGTGGTAAACAATACTTTTAAGCGAGCAGTTCGTGAGTTCGAACCCAGACAGGTACTTTACTTTATGTATTTAATTTCATCACAGTGGTGGTGAGGTGTAGCTTTTAAAACGGTGAAGGAAAACATCGAGACGAAAACGGCATGTCGTAGAACCCAAAATTCAAAGACATGTGACATCTACCCACCCGCACTGGGCCCGCCTGGTGGATTACGGCCTGCTCCCTCTCACATTATAGGCTTATTATTTTACTTTTAAAGATATCATCATAAGTGGCTGTAATTTGAATCCAGAAGGTAGTGGTAAAAACATAAACTAGTTAACGAGATTTGTATCAAGGCTGACATATATTGAGCAGGACGACTGTCCCAGATAAACTTGAGAAGGTATATTCTATGGACACTCCTCTGATTCTCTTCGAGAGTATAGAGTATCCAGTTCTTAGCGAAAACCTTGGAAAGCATAATATCAATCTTAAGCTGCATTGTGGAATAAAACTGTCTTCACCATACTTGCAAAATATTTGTTTCTTACTGACTTTAAAATCAACTGCCCTATTTTAGCAGACTACCATAACTCTCACATTATCACATCCAATTTACATACCGCTTTAAACACGAAGTACAGTCAGCGTCAGAGACTTAACAACACTTATAATTTATGTAAAAAAAACAAAAAAGAACCGGTCTGAGTTGCAATGTCTTCGCGTGGACGGTGGCTGGGGTAATTAAAAAAAACCAGGCGAACCGAAACTGAGGCGGTACAGTTACTAACTGTAACACGAAACGAACAATTAAATACGTGGCGTGAGGCATAAGCGGCAGCGGGCGGTTAATTGGTGATTAAGAAGTTATTATTAAAGTTTTTAAGAACTGAATGCTTTGGCTATTGGAGGGCCTATGTTCAGCAATGGACTACGATATCTGAATTTATTTATGATAAGGTATTTTCACGGCAGAAGTAAATCGTTGTCCGTTTTTATTGAATAACGCCGTTATTTTTGGTATATTTATTCAAAGTGGCCATATAATGCAGAAATTTGAATTGGTTTAAGTAACATGTCATCAAATGTGAAATCAACATAGTGTGTGTGGTAAATAATAAATAATATAATTGGTTGGTAAGCTTATATAACATCAACATTATTTACAGACAGACGCATAACTATATCGAAAAATTATTCATTTTAAGAAGAACAACTCTGCCTTACCCTTCTCTAAAAACACGTGTGATATAAAAAACAGGTTATGTGTTATCCAATTTTGTTATCTCATATAACTTCAAGAGTACCTCCTACCTGGGTGTTTCAGCACTCATTCTCATAAATATATCAGTATCAGGATGTCGAAAATTCAATACCCGTCGAACACGAGCGTATTTCAGACATGTGCTCGATTTATTACTGGTATATAAACGCGGGGAACTATCGTGGGGAGACTGTTAGACGTAAACTATCGGTGGTACATACATCTAGTGTCACCGCAGTTTCACGACGTAACTCGTTTAAGAGGGTAACTGAAAGCGGTGCTGAAGGTGAGAAAATACTTGAAGTTTTCGTTGAATGTATTTAGAATTTAGGTTGTCTGATCGAAATTCAAGCGGAAATCTGCAGTATGAGGGCAGATACGAGATGATCATGAATCGAAATTAGAGGTTCTGGAATTTAATGAAATAAATCATTATAAATGACAAGAACTTTAATTGGCATAAATTAATTAAATGATTTTTAAGCTATTGCATAGCTTTTATCGGAGACTCTGAGCGCGGCGACCGAATGTAGAAATTCCGTAACGAAAAAAAAAACCTGACGCGAAAGTTTGTGAGGATGGATGGATGGATGTTTGTTACTCTTTCACGCAAAAACTACCGAACGGATTTTAATGAAACTTTACAGTAATGTGGCTTATATATCAGAATAACACATAGGCTACAATTTATAAAGATTTTATGTGATTTAGCCATAATATAACGATAAGTATCCAGTAAGTCGGAAAAAATCCTGCCCTCTGAGATCTATCTTTGCGTGCGCTGCCTAAACCGCTGGAGTTACATGAAAAGAATGTATTGTGGGGTTGTTTGTCTTAAAGAGTTCTAAATAAAAGTCCGCGACAGCATATATCTACCTTTTATGTGGAAGCCATTATAGCCAAAATAGTGAGCTATAAATACATTTAAATTGAATACTTTTTTTAAGTTGCATATTTTAGAGTATTTAGTTAATTCGTATCAAAATAAATACCTTCATCGCTTTCGGTATTTAATGTAGATAAAATTTGTCTTTTACACTAAGTAATTTGGACTAATATTTTAAAAGTTAGAACGATAAGAATGACCTGCGATGAGTCGACGGCGGGCGCGCAGAACGAGGGTGGAGGGGCGGGATAGTCAATGACGCGCGATCGCCGAGTGCGCGACCCGAACACGGGCAGACGCGTGAGGGCAGACGTCATTGACGGTTGTGTAAATTCTGCGATTTAGGGGGGGGGTATAGGGGTATTTTTTTAAAAAAATATTTTAAATCAACAATATTATCTTCTTATTTTTGAATATATGCTATGCAATAGCTTTACCGCGGCAGTCCTCGAGTGCCACACGTATTTTTTTTTCTGTAAGCAGATTTGTATACACTATATTATCTAGGAAACACCGAACTCATCTAGTTTTAAAACATAATTTATTTTTAAAGTGATGTTTATTTCATTTATCACGTAGACCAAGTATAACACTTGTGTCTTAACATAAAAACAGGTCTTTATCAAAACAAGAGGCTTATTGCGACACACATCGCGATGTGACCTGATTCTGATGCATTTCTTAAATTATTATGTCGATCACTTTCGGTGTGTAAAATTTAAGTGCATTGGTTCATTGCAATCGGCATGTTGTTTGTGCTCAGATTTTTTTTAAAGATTGAGTAGAACTCGAATTTAAATTGATGTCATGTGATGAAATGATTGGGACTTTAGTAATGTGTCCTCTGTGTATTGTGTGTGTGGGTGTCTTCCTGACTTAAATAATGTATTGGTTAGTTCATGTATTGGGACCTAAATAGTGTCTTGGTGATTCGATGGCATTTTATTGATTGATTTGTAATAAAACTTTAAGAAATGTTTATATGTGGCAATAATTTTTCTTTTTTCTTTTGCTTGCGTTAATGACGATTAATAGAAAGGGGTTGAGAATGATGATGGTTTGCGCAAATGTTTCAAAACATGTGACTGAGACATTATGCTAACAGCTATGTTTACTTATTAAATATAAAACTATTGTCTTCAGAAAAACATGTCAGATATTATTTTTGTTTTTCTCATTGCAAGTTAATTATCACGTGACGGAAACAGACGCAACATTAAACGAAATTATTGATTCAATGAAGCTGTCCATGTCCATGTCCCAATTTATTTGGGGTCAGCACAGTACATCTTTTTCTTTCATACTTCGCTATTAGTCGTCGTCTCGGTATAGTCACCCCCTTTCAAGCCATATTTTATTAGATTTAATGTATCAAATATCATTCTAAATTCGGAAGCGGTTCGTGTTGATGGATCAAAGTAACGGGATGGGTTGATTCATTCATTCGATTTCGATGAGTGACGTAAATGATTCGATTGCGATTTGTGTGATGTCAATAGACGTGATTAACGTCATGTCATGATCTTTTCAACTATAAAAGGTAGATTAGACTTTTTTATTTTTATTTCCTATTTAATTTCGGGATCGTTTAGATGTACCTACTAATATTGCAAATGAATGTATAGGTAAGTCAGTGGGGTACTGTGTAAATCACTTACAATAGCAATGCCTTTCATTTGATAGTTCAGTCACGTGACCACGTCCATTGTGTTATTAACGAATGTTTCAAACATGTAGGTATAAGGAAATGGATTTGCGATTACCTTCAAAACCCATCGAATTGTGATTGAAAATGTGTTACACAATAAGGCTAGTTGACTATGAATTCGAACGTCGATGTTATGGCCCAATCTAACTTATTGGCCAAAGAATCAGCATAGGACCTAGCTTGGGCACTTTTCCTGTTGACAGGGATGCGGAGGATTTTTTGGTCTATGAATATTTCGCCTCCTTTTTTATTCTTGTACATATTATTATTATTTGAATTCTGTAAGTTTTTAAATTATGTAAATATTATTTTGAAATAAAAAGTTAATTAAGTTAAGAAGATTATAAATAAAAAAAATTAACAGATAAGAAAAAAAATACATATTTGACAAATAATCTCGGTAGGTACCCAGTAGGCATCATTGTATAATCATAGTGACCACCAAAGTAGCTATTTAATTTTATAATTAACGTTACCACGATAATTATCTCGCTTCCGCTCCTAACTTGTCCCTCAGACGTGGGTGCTCGGGATTTTTTTGGCGTTCCGTCAAAATGGATTACCCATTTTCTTTTTGTTGACTGTACCGACATAGAAAAATGCCGTTTTTATGCGAAGCTTTTAATAATTCGGATGAGCATTTTTTTAAAGGGGCAAAATAGTGTTGCTTCTGCAACGACGTGTTGGCAAGCGGTTGTGCTTCGGACAGAGATAATTTGATAAATCTGCGACTCTTTATGAGAATTTAAATGCCTTTTTC
The DNA here is from genome assembly GCA_914767755.1 of Agrochola circellaris. Lineage (NCBI taxonomy): Eukaryota > Metazoa > Arthropoda > Insecta > Lepidoptera > Noctuidae > Agrochola > Agrochola circellaris. The sequence continues at coordinate 2,349,942 of OU611848.1, forward strand.
AAGCTAGAAAATATTGTTGGAATACCGGATAGATGACTAATTGTGTCATGTGACTTTGTTACTTGTTAATTTTGAAAGCTTTGTGTCTTTTTTCCTCTTTTTCTTTGTTTTAACACGGTGCATAATCTGCTTACTGTTTTAGGTAACTTTACATACATTAAACGAGCAATTGTGGCTTTAAATGCGCATGCCTCGGTTTCAGCAAACAACAACAATGTAATCTGTTCATGCCTCGATGCCTCGCGTTTATGCCTCGACAAAAGCCTTTATGGAAAATCTCGGTAACCGCTAACACTCTTGACTTTTTAACGTGAAAAAAAACAACCTTTTTTAATCATAACGCACTTGGCAACCGAGCTTCACCTTGAAAAGGACCAGTTCTCGAATTTAATATAGAGCGATTATACAATTGCAAAATTACGTTTTTCACACCACAAACTATTATTTGCACCTTATTTTTAACGTGGCAAGGGTGTAAATTCGTTCTTTTGGTGGTAATTTAATTTTTTTCGCGACTTGGTGACCATGTAACACGGAATTTTACCGCATACCTACTTTTTAAATAATATACATAAGTGTATGTATCGTATTTAATGCATTTTCGATTGTTGCTCTGATTATAATGTAGGTTATTTTGGATGTATATTTGGTTTCAGAGAAACCATGTAAAGAAACAGCAACTGACGAATAAAAAAAATGTTTTGCTATTACTAAAGATTTTTTTATTTGTCAGTTTGTAAATCAATTTAAATGCTTCGACTTTGAAACAGACTTAGCGTGGATGCTACTGAAGCTTTCGATACCTACTGTAGATTTCCTGAAGTTAATGATTTACCTGTATGTAGGTACTATCGCGGACACTGGCGCCTGATCACTTTTCGACCTTATTGCCTATTACGAACGGTAAACTAAAACAGATAGTAGTAATTTTCGAAAACTCCCAGATAACATATGTACTTGATTTCATTTATTTAAAAATGTTGTCGGTGTACTGTTACAAAAACTCATTGTTGAGTAAACTGACACCAGCGTACATCAATTTGTCGTGTTATAGCTATTTCACACAAGTGTCAAAGAATGACAGTTGTTATTTTAACAAACGGTCAATTTAAGTTGGTAGTCAATTTGCTTAGCAATTAATTTCCCTGACTGTACTTTCTGAATTACACGTGCAACTTCATTATACATATTATCTTACTGCCCAACACCACTAATCTCTGCAGCAATTCTGCATAATTTTATTTTCCAATTGACAGCTGTCTTAATTAAAATTGCAAACTAGACTTGTAATAGCCTGTTTACACGTTGATTTGCAAGCGATTAGTTTAGTATTTAAATAGTGCTAGTATTATGGCATGAAGTCAGGTGAGTGTATTTCTATCTCACCATAATATATGCAGCAAATTAAAAGTTACTAACACTTATTTATAACTAGATTTCGCGCGCGGCTTCGCCCGCGTGGATATCGGAATTTATCCCACGGGAATGTACTACCGGGATAAAAAATATCCTTTAGGTTAATCCAGGATATAAACAATCTGTGTGTCAAATTTAATCCAAATCCGTTCAGTCGTTTTTGCGTGATTGAGTAACAAACATACAAACGTAGGCCTAGCGAACCGCTCCTGATTCGCACGGGTGCAACAATGTACTAATTTGGCGACAAGTATAAACATTGAGATTTCTGTGCTATATCTAAGTTTTTTTCATCAATATATTATACACATACACCTTCCAGAATAAATTCCCTAAATGATTGTGAAAACCGCATTAAAATCCATTGTGTATTTACGAAGAATTGAGCGGTCACACAGACAGACAGGAAAAGCGACTTGGTTTTATAATAACCACCTACTGTAGAGGCTTTACTTCATATGGTTTTAGAATAAAGCCTCCGCGAGTTTATGATATGTAATCGGCAGATATATAGGCAAAATGGGAGACGGTCGCCTTCCGGGCTGTCAAGCGGGCGTTTAGAATATAGGTAATGATGTAAAAACGTGGCTCCAATTATAGATATAAGTACATATTATTCTAGTTAATTTATAAAGAAGTGTTTTATTCGTCCCGATACCGTAGGCTCCCGAAGAGTCTACAGTACCTATAGAGATGGATAATAGGAACCAGAGCACCTATATTATATGACGTAGATTTAAGAATAATTACAAACAATGACAAAGCCGATCGGCAATTTGTTCTTGGATGAAGACCGTGAATCGGAAAACAGTACGTTTGCCGATTCCCAGTCTGCAATTTAAGGTAACTTAGTAACTGCTATTAATCTTTCTGGCTGGTTAAATATCTTAGTTCCTGATGACCAGAGAGAAAAAGCACAAGTCTATGAAACTGAAAGTATGCCTTTCTTTTCTACCTATTACATTATACTGAAGTGCGAGAGAGATAGAGAAAATTATATCTTTTAGCACCAATTAGAACGTAAAAGAACCTTTACTTTTGAGCTATCGTTTTTAATTTTACTTCTCACCAGACGCTCGAGAGATTCTAATTAACTTGGCAGAATACTTGTCTGTTAGTTTGTAACAAGAATTCGAATTTTAATTCAATTTATGTAAATGGGTACCGCGTGCTTTGATCTGCGAGGTTAAGCAATGTTGCTGCGGTCAAGACTTGGATCAATGACCTGTCTTTATCATCCATGATGAAGTAGATAGCTGAATATATGTATCTAGTCTATTCTAGATTATAGTGGACAGTAAAACACATGAATATGCAAGTCAGATTAGAGCCATGTACCTACTGCTACAAGGACCATTTGGCGCCCGAATGACGATGTCGGGGTGGCGGTGTCGGTAAACATTTAGTGCAATTGTTTTTTGAAAAAACAAGATGGCGGCTTTGGTTCCAATTTTGACCACGCGCCAAAAGAACCTTTTACAGCTATGTTCTGTGTTTGCGTTTTCCGAAGATATTATGTTTGCCTATAATTGGACTAGGGACAGACAGATGGCACACCAAATTCAAGAGTCAAGCAATTACATCAGGCTAATATATCTGCAATTCCTTGTAAAGGCTGGTATACATTTGCATTTGTTAAGTAGCGAGTCAAGTCTCTTTTCATATATGTGACACTTCACAATGAAAAACTGTCACTTTTGGACTGACGGTTGGATACAACTTACTACATAAACTAAACTGCATACTTATCTAAATCAGCCTTTCATCATCTTATGGCTGCTACATACAATACCGGCGGCATGACTGCCGGCACTGCCGCCGGCACTGCCCGACCCTGCCGCACAAAGGATCGCAAAGGAAATGGAGGCTCAAAAGCCGGGGTACGTGCCGCGCGGCAAAAGCGGCCATGAAATTACATTACATCACGCCTGCATTTTCCGAAGGGCTATGCTATGCTATACCTATAAAATCTGACGAAACGAAAAACCAACGAAACAAAAATCTGACGAAACGAAAATTTGTCAAAACGGAAATATCAGATGGAAAAACCAATTAACACTTTGCCCGACCCGGGAATCGAACCCAGTAGGTACCTCATGCTCAGCAGTACCGCTTGCGACCACTAGATCAACGAGGCAGTCTAAATCAGCGTTGTTCATCTAGAATTCTAGAATATGTCCTAAATGACGTTATATTGTACTAAAATATGACAAGAAAGTTGAAGTCTCACGGGCTTGTAAGTTCATCAGCACCTACAACCTAGAAACTTTAGCGACAAAAATAATAGACAAGGTGATATTACTTTCCAGGAAGAAGTCTTCCACAAGGAGCTTTATACATACTAATAATGAAAATCTAAAAGCTAGCGTACCAAAAATGAAAGAAAACTCGTCGGCCGCAGGTAGTGGCCACAATAAACAAGTTACAGTGCAAAACCTCCCAGGATTTGCCGCAGTAATCCCCCGCTTACGGGATTATGAAAAATTCATTTTTCTTAGCATTTAAGCACTTACTTTTTTCTTGTTAATTTGCTAAGAAAGTCGCCATTTTTCAATGAAATGTATTATGATTGTTGGTACGTGTAAGCTTGATGAAATGTCTAGATTATTTTTAATGGATACTTACTTTAATAATAATGGATACGTTTTAGACAGTTTGTGGTTGTTAATTGATCAGTGGCCTGGACCCTTATACATTGAAAATCATATGAATTAAAAATCTCGACTAATTAAAAAGAAATGCAACAACGCGAAATTTCGCGGATATTGTGGTTTAATAATCGTATAATTGACAATTCGACTTATTTAAAAAAAAACACAAAAAAACAGAAAATGTGTGAAAAAACTTGTCAGGTTGTCAGATAGACTATCTGACAACCTGACAAGTTTTTTCACACATTTTCTGTTTTTTTCTACACCTATCGTAAAAATCTGTCAATTTGTGTTTTTTTTTAAATAAGTCGAATTCTGTCCTGACGGTTTTATTAAATAGGCCTCTAATATGATGACCATGTATTGTGTTGTATTGGATATTCCTTACGAAGCCGTGATTTGATTATGTTGATAATTTCTGAGGTAATAAGGTAATAATAGATATCAAAGATGATGCGTTTCTCCAGGCAAATATTTTTAAAGTTTCCTTAACACTTTTCTGAACTGAAAGGCTCAAAATCATGGTCCTTATTAGAAGAAACTATTTTAATTAATCGCACTAAATTTTCTACACAGGATTTGTTAAAAACTACCGAGAAATTATACCTGTGGTGTAGTAGGTATCTATTATTCATTGTAACAGTAAATCAATTTTCACGCCTCCCCTTAAGACCTAAGCCAATTTTTTTTTAATATTCGGATAGCTCATGACCAAGAAGAAGAAGAAAAAAAAAGAAGAAGTGCCATAAAGAATTAAAATGAAAAAAAAAAAAAAAAACACCGCTTATATACATTATATTACAGTAGTGCTATTCTGTAACGATCTCACCGTGAAAACTTAAGTGAAGTGAGCGTGGAGTGAGCTGTCATTCCACAGGGATTAACACTATTGACAGCTCACTTCACCCAAGTTTTCACGTTGAAATGTTTACAGAATAGCATGGCAGGTGTGTGTGTGTGTGTGTTTAGGTATACCACTTTTTAATGAGCCGAATAAAAGAAGTATCTAACCAGCATTCCAGATTCATAATTTCCGTCTTTAAATACCCACAACAAAACAATCTTAAGAGCGTTTACTCTGAAAGTGGGCAACGTCGCAAAAAGATGTCAAATATTTCGCTGTTTTGATTTATTTGGCAGAATTACTGTATGGAGATAAACAATTTGTCTAACTAGCGAACTAGAAAATTGATGATGAAATTCAATAATTAATAACCTAACACCAATTATTTAGTTTTAGATGTAAAAAAAGTATTTGGAAAGTTTCTAAATGCCTTGTTTACACCTAAAACGGGTAACCAAATTCAATGCTTTCATTTAAATTAATTATTAATATCCGAGTTCGCTAGTTAGCCACATTTCTTATTTCCATACAGTAATATAGCCAAATTAATCAAAACATGTAAATTTTTGACAGCTATTTGCGACGTTGCCAACTTTTAGGGTACACTATTTTTATTGTAACTGTCTTATTACAGCTAAGCAGACTAAAGAACAGATCAGGAATAAACAGATCAGATCAACAAATATCTTTTATGTGCCGGAGCTAATATATGAATATCTAAATACAAAATGGCCGGACCTGTTAAAGGATGTCCGTGTTTTATTGAATCAAGGATTATTTATGTGGAATAAACGATCGAGTGTTCCACTTAAATATATTACATTGATGATTCAGAATTTAGAAGGGATTTGCCGGATTTTGCTACGGAAAGTCGTAGAGCAGTACTGTGACGGCGAACTACGTATCAAAGACCTGACGTCACACAACATCCCGACGTCACACAAATCCTGCATCGCGCAATTAAAGTTTACAGGATGGATTTTTGAGATGGGGTAGTAAGGGTACCTTCATCAATGTAGCTAGAGGAATACGGTCTTAGGAGACTGTCTTTAACTTTTTGAGATATTTTTATCTGTTATCACAGATTTTGAAAAACTGTATATAACTTTCCCGACATCAATCATTGGGCAGTTGTGTGACACCCGTCTGGTCGGTGGATCCTCCCTTTTTTATAGAGGATGAGTGAACTTTACCCCCTGTTCCTCATACCTCTGAAGTACCACCGGCAAATATGCGTGTAATTGCCCACTGCACATATGTCTCCTCGTACAGAAATGAAACGAGCCTTGATCATCACGTTCACTCTCCACGTTCTATATCAGGTTTCAGGAGATTTCACGACGTTTTCCTCCACTGAAAGATGGTCGTGATTTCACTTTTCGTCGGTATGATAAACGATAAATCTATCTTTAACTGATGAAAGATGTCAAACATCTATACTGGTCTGCTAAGCCGAAAGGCGCTATCTCAATCGTAGTAAGTTTTGAGAAAATTTACTTTTTGTTAATTGTATTTTAAGGAAACATATGGAAATAAAAATCTTCTGAGTGTTTTTTTTTAATGTTTTAAGTTAGATAGCGATATTTGGCTTTACCATTAGATGCGAAATTGTTATAGCTATTGAATGGTATAAAAAACTAAAAGGGTGTATCTCTGAGATAGCGCCTTTTGGCTTAGCAGGGCAGTATATTAGTTGCTTAACTTTTATGAAGGACATCTTCTTTCTTTTCTTCGTCTTTTGTGACTGCACAAACGATTCGCGTAAAGTTCATACTAGGATAAGACGATTGCCCAGTAAGTTAGATAGGTAGCAGATTCAGGGTGCCGCGGAAGATCCCACTGACTAAAAAGTCTCTTGTGGAAGTTTTTTGAATAAAAAAAGCCTGCCGGGCCTGCGAACGGTGAGCAATGGATAGCTCGTCGTCCGATAAGGACCAGGCCCGGGTCGACGGCGCGTTGTGTTCCACGCGCGCCTCAATGAGATGTCAGCACCAACTGACGGGGTCCTTTAGGGCCAATGCCTGCCGGGGTTGCGAGTTGTCCGAAAGGGATATCATGGCCCCGGTACACAGGCAACGGAAGGAACACGGGTGGGTTTTAGTCAGTAAAAGTCTGACACGCCCTCCCGCTCCGCCCAGAGCGGGAGAAGTTATTGGATAATTAAAAAAAAAAAAGAAAGTGTGCGGCAGAAGGTCCCGAAGGTACTGACTAAAAAGTCTCTCGTGGAAGTTTTTTGAATGCATCCCTTTCTTTAGCTTATTCAATCGGCCGAGCCTTTTCCTAATTATGTTGGGGTTATGGCTTCAGGTCTTTACCTTAATATTCCCATTAATTATCAAGCTTTGAGTTATTAGCGTCCGTCGATATTCTTAATACAGGACAACTTATGAAATTGCACATTTCAACCTAAATTCTCGAATAACATAGACATCGTCAGGTCATTCTCTAGACAATAATTATAGTGCAGTGGCTAACGGGAGGACCGGACTAGAAGTGAACTAATGCTCTGAATACTTCAAACCGGTATCGGTATCTGGTATTTGATACCGGGATTATTTGTGCGCTCCACTATCATAAGTTGCTTTTGTCGGAGGTTGTTCCACTGGTTTCCGGGGAAATTTGAAGTTTATGTTGAGGATATTTTGGTTGGTTTTACCTCGAATAATTTCACCTAATTTGTAAGTTTGAGAGTTTGGAAGTTTATAGATAGAGTTGAAAACACTGGCAAATCTGAAAATCATTTTCAATGCGGTGATCAGTATCTTCTATGTGAAGAATATTAGTATTGGAACAATTACAGGCTGATAATATTTATTTATTTGTTTTATTATTTATGTACACACAGTTAAATACATGCGTACTTGCTCGTGTGTCTAAGTGTGACAATTCTCACCTTCGAGAAGATGAACTCCTCCGACCATCAGACATAGAGATACGACATAATTATAATTACATTATAGTCGCACGTAACCTGGCAAGAATCGTAGATGCGCGGAATTCGTTTTTGCTTGTGTTCAAAAATAAATTATGGCAAAAACCATAGAATGGCATGCAATAAAAGTGTAAATTTTTCTGTTGCAATAAGTGTACATGCGCAAACTTACATACGCCAATACCTTGCCAAGTAACGTTACTACATTATTATTTAAGAAATAAAAATAATTTTTCTAAATTATATTTTTCCAAACAGATTTTTTTTTCATAACTAAAATTAAATCTCAAGTTTTGTAACCTTGGACGGAACTGAAAATCCATTGCCGAAAATTCCGAGAGATACTGTTGTTAGAAAGTTTTAATGCGTAAGCAAGAACAAGGAAACTTTTCCCGAAGAGATTTCCTTCACGGAAACTTAAGTGTTTTTCTCATGTTTAGAAATCAATAAGAGCCTACTTACCCGGAAATTTTACACTGCTTAATTTTGCCTTCCTACCAAAAATTTTACTAACTTAAAACACAAGTATCGGAGGAATTGGGCTTTATTTTTAAATCAAAGAAGCGTTTCGGTAAATTCCGGAAGTTCCGTAAAAATAAGTGAGTTTCACGGGAATTCTCGATAAAAAATCACTTGACTGAAACCGCTCACCTTATTAACATAGATAAAGAAAACCGAAAAATTTCACTGCACTAAGTAACACAAACCACTAACCATAAGTTACATTTATCACCAATACTGAAAGAATTACGAAACAAAAATAAATAAAAATATTTACTCACAATGTGACCCACAAATTGACAAGCACCACAGTAAATGTAATACTAGTTAAAAATTGTGTATGTCTGTGTATATATATTGGGTATACGGTGCCAATGAATGATATAACGGTAGCTGACCACATCCGGGTTCGCGTCACATAACAGGGACATCCGTTAGTGCTGCTACACATTGTACAGGGAAAACCCGGAAATTAATGGGATTATAACAAAAAAAACCCTGGGACTTAAAGTTTGCTGATGAAAACAATGGACCTAAGAACGGTCTTAGTCTGTTAAGTTTAAGGTAGGACTTAATTTCTGTTTGTTTTGTAACTTGAGGTGTTAAATCCGGTTAATTCCGGATCCGTCACGTCTAAAAGCTTAGTTGAAGAAACCTGTTGTTTTGAACCCTGCTGCTTGATTGCGTTTTCGTAACGGAGCTTACACTTTCGATAACTGGTTCATCAGCTTGTCACTGGTTGGCAGAAAATATGGTGGAAGGTGGAGGAAATGGGCCATAGTCAGCCGAATATAGAGGTTAGTTCATGGAATTTAGGAAATGTTTTATGCCTGGAGTGTTCCTGAAATTTTCGCACATATCGTCATCAAGTAGGTTCGTAAGAATAGCGCAAGCACGACTGCTGAGCTTGAGCTCCTGGGTTCGATTCCGAAGTCGGACAAAGTGATATTGGATTTTTCCATCAGGAATTTCTAAGTAGCGGCCTGGATTCTGGAATTGTGGTCGGTTGGTGGCAATAGACTCGCCATGGGACTTAAACATAACTGGCGAAATGTGGGTGTTAATAATATAGGTAAGGCTACGGGTTATGGGCACATCGAGCTTTCCGCTACTGAATGGGATAAAAAACAGGCGGCTCGCGCGCAAATTTAGGTATTTCCTGAAACAAATACACATTTTGCAAAACATGCAGTTTTGTTATTATTTAAAAACTGATGACCTTCTGTGAAGTATTTAAGCCTTACTAAGGGTTTATGTGGTTTTTTTTATATCGAGGAAACTACAAGTAGGTAATTGTGTTTCTAAAGTGTACGATGTATAGAGTGAACCCTTAAATGTCTTACATATTAATTGCATAGCTAAAGGTTAAGTAATAACGATGCAGCAGTCAAAAGATTACGGCAATACATTGAGTAGACAATGCGTTAAAATGTGGCATGACGTCACTGGCCGGTAGATTTTATACTGACTTGTGACGTAACGAGCCTCCACTCCCCAACTTTAATGCGTTTTATCTAAACCATTTTTTAGTAATATGATTAAGCAAAAAATACGTGTCTAATATTTTTTTACGAAATACCCAATAACATTTGCCCGACCCGGGCTCCGAACCCAGGACCTCATGCTCAGAAGTAGCTTACGACTACTAAACTTGCGAATTATAAGAAGACTATCTGATGAGTGATGATTTTAGTTTAATGAACTTGATAGTATGCAAAATATGATCGATTCTGTTTGTTAATGTCATAATATATTATCTGGATTAGCATTAATACCACTAACATAAATTTTAACGAATTTACATTAATTAATTATGATAATGGTCTATAATAATAATTTATTGTTTTAGTCTCTCACTACCACTTTTCCAATTTCTATGAAAATATGTATTAAATAGTCAGTTTCAAAAGCATCTGTTAAAAGGGTAAACAAAACCTGTTCAGCATAAATTCTTACGTAATCCCACTAATAACACACTAAAGGGAATTCATTCATCTGTCTTTAAAGGGTTTCAACTTTATTTCTCACCACTTTTCCAACAATGATGGTTTGAAAAACCATCGACGAAATTTGAGGTTATAAAATTAATCTCTATTGTCAAATGAAAAAAACACCTTTCATTGAAATGTAGAAACGTAAAATCAAAGTGGTCAATTTGCAAGTGGCACTAGAAATTGCCATCCATAGGTACGTTTTGTGATCCATTTGTTTTCATTTTCATTAGATACTTTTGAAACAGACCAAACAGACATTTATAACAGCCAAGATTTTTTCTGGTATTAATAAAAATAATTTAAAATGCTGTTATTGTACAGCGAATTACTGCATACATTCGAACTTTATTTAACGTGGCTTTTGTGTATTTTGTTGAAAATTGTATTGCGAACAATGTTTTATATTTAAACAAACTATCGTGCATTTTTTCATTCAGTCATTTATTATTTCAATTTCAATTACAATTCTAGGAACTGAACAAATATTGTAATAACCGAGAACACAAATATAATTTCCCAAATTTATCAAAACAAAATCATTGTTCGTTCATTCGTTACAAAATGAAAATGTCCCATCATTTTCAGACTTTATTGGACAAGAGAATATTTTTTATACAATGCACATCCAGCTATGCCCTAGGCAGATACTAAGTATATTAAATAACTTAACTATATTCAGACTGTATTCAGTTAGCTAGGCTGCGGTTTATTTTTAACCTCAGTTTCTTTTCTTGATTGTTGAGATCTTCAGAATTCTTCCTGCTTAAAGCACCTGCCCACCGCCGCGCCGACGAGGAATCGACTACTTATATATCAAATAATATAGCGATTCTGGATCCCGTGTAAAGAAAATAGACAGATATATTGATAGTTGATTGCCCACTGTTCACACTGCCGCCCGGCGAGTATTCGTTTTTCACAGCGACAAGAGCTAACGAAGAGAGTAGTTAGCGACGCTCGCTTGGCGAGCAGAACTCTCGCTTGGAGACTCGCGCTTGGTACATACGCATATCAGCGAGTAATCACTCGTCACCGTCGCGCACTCGCTGCTCGTTGCTCGTCAACTCGTTTTTAGTTGCTACCTCTATTCGTTTCCCGTTAATTGCTCGCAGTGAGACAGGTGCCCCATCTTAGACAGTTGTCCTACCGCCGGCAATTAACGAGTAGCGAGTAGAGCTAGCAACTGAAAACGAGTTGGCGAGCAGTAAGCAGCGAGTGTGTAGTTCCGATAGTTTTGTCGTTGGGCTATCAGCGAGTGTCCGAGAGCGACTGGCGATTACTCGCACTACTGGCGGTTAAATGACGGCTGTTTGGAGTTCTGACCGCCAAGCGAGCATCGCTGATCGCCGAGCAAGTATCGCTGATCGAGTATTATCTTTGATAGCTCTTGTCGCTCAGCAACAAACTAGTGAAGCGAGTCCTCGCCGGCGGTGTGAACAGTCAGCGATCAACTATTAATATATGCATCTCTTTTGTTTACACGGAATGTATATGTATTGTACGTTTCTTGAGCGAGAAAATAGCCTAAGGTGGGACGACTGCCTTATAATGAAGCCTTTTGTTCATGTCAAATTACCAGAGCTCTACAAGAAACGACTAAATTCCTACAATTCTATCTAGCCATTGAACCAAAACGTCCCGAATATCGTCGTCTGTTACTGAGAAATCTAAACAACTTAATACTACATTTCTAGTACGGCAGTCGGACAGTGTAAGCGTCTGTTTATTTAGCAAATACCCGATATTCTGCTTGCTTAGTGAGCCTGGTTCGTACTGAATAGAAAATGATTTGTTTGTTTTTTGGAGGATATTGGATAGAGGACTACAACGCCGGCTGTCGCCATTATGCTGAGCGATGGCCGTTTTGCGTGGATGTGACGCATATTTTCCCCCAACTTGTTCTTTTTTGTTTTGTGTTCTTTCTTTGCGTCATGTTTACTGTCTGTATTTTCTGTCTTTCTAGATATTGCTGCATAGTAGATCATTTTTTGAATACGTTCTTAAGCGTTAAGTTCTTTAGCACATAGGCGATAAATGGAGTATTGTGATAATTAAAAATTATAAAAACGCTTTGCTAAATCCTGGGAACAATACAGGATAACGAACAAAAAGTAGGTATAGTTCATGAATTCGCTCGTAAACTTAACCTTCACCTAGCTATAAAATGTGTAGGAAATCGATCGAATGGTAAATAATAGTTAAAATTAAATAGTTTGAGTACATGCAGCTGAAGAAAATGGGTAAACAGCAACAATTGCAACAGCAGCAATTACAAAACAGCATCCAATAACACCTTTAATTCTCGATCTTTTCTAATTCTGCCAAAGTCAAAGTCAAATCATTTATTTCAAATAGGCCCTTGTAAGGCAATTTTGAACGTCAAAGTTAACAAAAAATTGAATTGATTCTAGTCGTCACAAAAGTAAAAAACCCATTCAGATAAGCATTAACTGTCATGGCCGCTCGGTACATTTATATCGTATCGTGTACGTCTCAACCCTTACAATCTACCCTCGTGGTACATTTACCTAAGCTAAGTGGCGATCACTAGCGCTTACAGATTTTCGCTTTAGATAAATTGCTACTCCAATACTGATTTTATTAAGGAGCTGGCCGAATTGTAAGAAAAAAAGCGATTGGAATAGTTTTTTTTAAATCCCTTGGTACCAATGCAAACGGAACTACCGTTTGGATTGGTCCCTTCCATTTATCCTTTATTTTATTTTTATTATAAACATAAAACTAAATGAAATAATACTGTTAAAAAGTGTAAATTTCTAGCTCATAGAAAACTCTTGAAGAATGAAGAATATCGCTTTTTATAACGATCCCCAACCAACTAATAATAAATAATATTTATTGTGGAGATTCTGGCCCCGCGTCCTAACCATAAAGATCGTTCGCGTGAATACGCCGTCGTCGTCGCGTTCATCATTTGCTCGGAAAACCGGTAGCCGCCTTCTGTCGACGCTACCAAGGTGCATACGCACGAACGAACAAAACATGGTGAACACGACGCTCGAACACGGAACATTTGATTGGTATGTGTGGACGTAAATTAGCAAAACGAACACGAAGATACGAATACAGTTCTCGCTCATCCACCCCGTTCTCTTTAGTCATGGATCCGAAATTGGATCGCTGCGAACATTATTAACGAACACAGTGTATGATGTTCGTATTCACCATGTTCTTGTTCGTTCGTACGCCTGAACAGGCTCGCCGAACAAAATGAAAGCGACGATCGCATACACGCGCGACAATTAAATTTTATTTATTTCGTAAAATAGTGAAACGTCTATGGTAGATGAGAGAAAGATGGGTAGTTTTATGGTAGTTGGCGAATCCCAGTTAATCGCCTCAGGATCATTCACCCGGTCTAATGACGTCACCCTTCGAACAAACAGTCTGTCAGTCAAATACTGTCATTATAGTGACACGCTCTCTTGATTATAGCGTTGTATGGGGAAATCCCGAGTTGTGACGAAGTTGTTATCTATGGTTAGTTTTTCTATGAATCAGTCATTGGTAAAGCATTATTATTTTAGTGATAAGTTTAAATAAGCAATAACGTAAAGCCATGGTTATTGATGTCTAGAAGATGCATAAATCGCAGATTTTTAGATGATCCAGTAAAACTAGTTTCTCTTCCACCTATTCGCGGAAATGTCAATCAATCAAATATCCAATATCGTTAATTTGTAGGTAAACGCTATAATATTATGAGCAGGAAGATCAATTTAATTTTGTGTTAATTTATTGCACCAATAACAATGGGTTGCCATTTTGACTAAATCGGTTCCTATATACACTCGAGAGCAATGAATCCGGGTCACTTAAAGAATGTTAAAAATCTCGGAAACTAAAAATGATAGGTTAATGCAATAAATTGTATTTAATAGACAATGTAATACTCCTTAAATGAAAGTAAAAAAAATATGAGTCACCATACATTTTATTAACACAAAATTACATAAAGAAAAAAACTGCTGATCTCTCCTTAAAACAAAAATAGGAAACATGAAATTTTTGAACTTTATTACGATTTTCTTGAATTTTAATACTTCGTATTGCCTCCTCGTGCTTCCATTACTGCGTTTACGCGGTTTGGCATGCTGTACACCAAGTTCCTTATACGATTTTGGGGAATATTCTCCCATTCCTCTGTGAGAGCAATTTTGAGCTCACGAAGCGTGATTGGGGGAGGGTTTCGTTGTTTTACGCATCTGCCTAGCTCGTCCCAAGCATGCTCGATCGGGTTGATATCCGGGCTGCGCGCTGGCCACTCCATACGAGTAATGTTCATCTCTTGAAGGTAGTCATTCACAATCCTACCTGTATGAGGTCGGGCATTGTCATGCATAAATATAGCATCCTCACCTAAATTGACCATAAATGGACCAACGTGATCATTGAGGATTTCTTCCACATATCTTACGCTAGTTAAAGAGCCGTTTTCTATGATCACCAGCTCTGTGCGACTTTCAGAACAAATTCCGGCCCACACAAGTACAGACCCACCACCGTAGGCTACTTTTTCTTCGATGCATGCTTGCTTGAATCTTTCCCCTGGTCTTCGATACACTCTGTGTCTTCCATCGTGCTTGTAGAGCATAAATTTTGATTCGTCGGAGAACATAACTTTTGACCAATCTTCAATACTCCAATTTACGTGGCTCTGGGCATATCTTAGTCTTGAAATACGATGCCCACGCTCCAGTTTAGGGCCGTTTGCAGGTCTAAGGGGTTTTAAGTTAGATTCAGCAAGCCGACGTCTTACTGTCCATGCACTTGGGTTACTTCCTCCGAGGCGTCGAAACTGATTTGTGAGTTCAGTTCCTGTGAGAAAGCGATTTCGAAGCATGGTGTTCACCAAGTATCGGTCTTCTCGTACTGTGGTACACCTGGTTCTGCCCGTTCCTGGTCTGCGTAGGTTAGAACCAGTTTCTTCGTAACGTCGGAGAACTCTTTGTACTGTTGACAGCGACACACCGACAGTCCTGGCTGTATCGCGCTGACTCCGGCCGGTTTCCAGCATTGTAAGTATTCTGGTGCATTCTTCAGGCGTAAGCGACATAATTTCAGCTTGAATAATGAATATAGAGCACTATCAACATGGTTTATGTACCCACATAAATGACAGATTACAAACAAAAGCAAAACCAAATGCTGTAATTTCGTAGTTCCATCTTCGAAAGTGGCCCTTTTTCAAATTTGATTTTTTTATGATATAACTTTACAATAACTAAGAAGTTTTAATACCTTCATTTAAGGAGTATTACATTGTCTATTAAATACAATTTATTGCATTAACCTAGCATTTTTAGTTTCCGAGATTTTTAGGATTCTTTAAGTGACCCGGATTCATTGCTCTCGAGTGTATTACCAAACGCTAGTCGTAAGTTTAACGAATCGGTGATTTACAGCAACTGCATTTTTTTTTAATTGGACATGCATGAGCAGGGCCTTGTGGCTTAACGATAACGGGTCGTCAGAAGCCCAAAAGTCAGACAACCAGTCTTAACCAAGGGGTGTCGTGTTACCCAGTAACTGGGTTGTAGAGGTCAGATAGGCAGTCGCTCTTATGTAAAATACTGGTATTCAGCTGGATCCGGTTAGACTGGCAGCGGACCCCAACATAGTTGGGAAAAGGCTAGGCCGATTGCATAGACGGTATGTTAAATAAAATTTCCGCGAATCGCTTTTCGCTTGTAGTGTATCTCAGTGTTTTCTATTTTATTCGTAAGCTTCTAGGCCTGTCCTCTTTAGTGAATTAGCATCAATAACACTAATGGATTAAGTTTATTTAATAGTAAGTTAGTACTGATATTTTGTGCGATATATTGGACTGGTTTAGGTAGAGAAAATACCTAAGGAGAATCTGATTTAAATATGTGTCCTAAGTGCATTTTTATCATTTCTAATGTGACGATATTATCGTGGACGTCAACGGCCACGTCCATAAATTGAATGGAAATACGTGCACGTGATCGTGGACGGAGATTTAAAAGCGTCTTTATATATTTCCATACATTTTACTTCCCTGTGTTATCGTGATGTCGTGAGGTGGACGTGTGCGTCCACGATAATATCGTCACGTTAGAAGTTATAAAAGCGCTTTTATAATTTCTCAAACGGCCTTTTCGTTGCTATGCTTGGCAGATGGATGTGCAAGCGCTGAATTGAATCGAGTTCCCATTTATTACGGAACCTACTTATGTTATAAAGGCCCTAACGATGATCTCTAGCTGCTACTTTCACTGCTTATTCTGCTACTTGTACTGCTAGACGTAGTCATCCCCAGGTATCACCACAACTGGGCACGCCACAATTGTGGCGATAAGTCCCCTCTTTGAGGAGTGGCTAGAGAGGCGCCACGGCGTCCTCACCTTCCGCCTGACACAGGTCCTCACCGGACATGGTTGTTTCGGGAGGTCCCTGTTCAGGATAAAACGGGAGGAAACGCCCGGGTGTCACCACTGTGTGGATCGCCCGGAGGACACGGTGGAGCATACGGTGGAGGTCTGCCCAGCTTGGGCGGAGCACCGCCGTGTCCTCACAGAGGCGATCGGCGGCGGCGATCTCTCGCGTCCGGCCCTGGTTCAGGCCATGGTCCGGAGCGAGAGTGCATGGGAGGCCGTCACCTCCTTCTGCGAAGCAGTAATGCTCGCGAAGGAGGAGGCGGAGCGCGCGAGGGAGAGGCAAAATGCGCCCCCTCGCGCCCCTAGTCGCCGCAGGAGACGCCCCGGGCGTCGGGAGTCGCGAGCCGACTTCCGGCCACCGTAGGCGCGGGCTTGCGGACGTTGAGCAATGGGTAGCTCGCCGTCCGATAGGGACCAGGCCCGGGTCGACGGCGCGTTGTGTTCCACGCGCGCCTCAAAGAGATGTCAGCACCAACTGACGGGGTCCGGAAGGGCCAACGCCTGCCGGGGTTGCGGGTTTGTCTGAAAGGGATATCGCGACCTCGGCACACAGGCAACGGAAGGAACACGGGTGGGTTTTAGTCAGTAAAAGTCTGACACGCCCTCCCGCTCCGCCCAGAGCGGGAGAAGTTATTTGATAATTTCCCATCCTCAAAAAAAAAAAAAAAAGGTATCACCACAACAGCCGGTTCTGGGCATCCCGTATCTAGCGTATTCTATCAGGTCGTTGGCCCTAAAGAGTATAATAGGACGGTTCAGTATCAATCAATCTGCCTAGCCTTTTCCCAACTATGTAGGGGTCGACTTCCAGTCTAACCGGATGCAGCTGAATACCGATATTTTACATGGAGTTATTGCCTATCTGACCTCCACAACTCAGTAACTGGGTAATACGATACCCCTTGGTAAGATTCGTTGTCAGACTTTCGGGCTTCTGACGACTCGTAACGACTGTCAAAGATCCACGAATGACAGCCGGGATCCATGGCTTAGCGTGCTTTCCGAGGCACGGAGGAGTCTCGGTAGGTAAAGATGGTCACCCATCGACGGACCAACCCCGGCTAGCATAGCTTAACCTGTTGGATTGAACGGACCGGCTGTTATTACTTAGCGACGAGCTAACGATGGTTTCGTACCACCATACAATATTTAGCAAAAAACGCCGAAATAAACACTTTTATTGTATGGGGGCCACCCTTTTTAATTTTTAATTATATTTAATTTTTATTATTGTTGTTATAGCGGCAATACAAATACACAATCAATTAAAATTTCAACTATTTACCTATTACAGTTCATGAGATACAGCCCGCTGACAGACGTATGGACAGCGGAGGCATAATAAAAGGGTTCCATTTGGCACCCTTCCGGTACAGAACCCTAAAAAATAGCTTGTGGCATTTTCTAAGAGGTTACAATCTTAACACGACAATGATTTGGAAAAACCTTTGAACGTCAAGGCAGGAACGTACAAGGTACGAAGCTAAATAAAACAATTTTTAAAAGGCAGGCTAGATAGTCAGCATGCCTGCAAAACCGCGGGTTTACCTCGAGCGCCGAGGTCGCTGATAAAAATGTAATACCTAAATGTATATCTGTAATGATTGACGTAGGCACGGCGGCTAAGTTCCTTTATTGTAGTTAGCTGTCAGTTTGAAATTCATATACTTAATATAACATGGGGTGAACTTCGGCTTTAGCCCGCAGTTTTACTCGTGTGGAGGTCAGAACTTATCCCATGGGAACGTACTACGGGGATAAAACGTAACCTATATCCAGGATAAAGATACTTTAGTTTGGATATATCCTAACTTAGGGCATGGTCTATCCGTGTGCCAAATTTCATCAAAAACTGAAAAGGTCATAAATTGTAGTTTTGTAAAAATATATACATTGGTACTTTAAAAATTTATAGTACTCATAGATATAAGAAAGAAGTTATTTATATTTCTATGATAGTACCTATGACTTTTCCGAAGAATGCACCTTTTAGAAGTTATAAATCAAAAACTGAAAGAAGTCTGAAAATTTCGAGGTTTTTCGTCGAGCACCACGCAATTAGCAGAGGTCATTCGAAGCTGCAAACTTGATTTTACACTATTAGTATCTATCCTAACAACATCTCAAAAAATCTGTAGTGTATTTTTTTTGCATTAATTTTATCAGAGTTTTTCATGATAAAAGGCACCGTTTGAATACTGATCTACTTGATCAATACCGCAACATCGAAAAGAGAAAATCGACAGTAAGTAATCGTAGCATGGACAGTCCCAAAAAAAAAATTACCGATAGCATATTTTATTTATTTTATTACTATTGGAATTCCAGTTGACAAGGCCAAGCATATCGCTACCTACAAATTAATAATAAACTAATGAGTAACGCTATCGGTACCAATGTTTAGTCACTTTCTTTGTCAACGAAGGCCGCGGAATGAATCACGACTCATTACCTTCATCAATTACTCATTAGTGCTATAATATTTTGTTATTCCTTGGTAAGAAGGATTAGCTACCATATTTATTTTTATTATGTACCTACATTTCTGTTTGTGTATGTTATAGGTATCCACATCTTACCCGTGTCGATAACGCGTGCTCAATATTTGTCCACTTTTAAAATTCTGGCAAAAAAGCACTTCCTCTCTCCTTAAACATCACCATTACGTATAATTCCTTAATCTTGTTTCATGTTTATTATTTTGTATATATACATAGATAAGTGTCGGCGACGAGACCCTATCTACGCACTAGGGCACAAGTAGCAGCGGGATTGCAACAAACGTGCCCCTCTCGTCCGAAACAATAAGTATATGCTTTATGAATGTATGTATGTATTGTGTATGTAAATGGCACACCACTGACTACCCGCAGTATTGTCTCTCCTTCTCACTTTAATCCATCCAAAGGTTGTCTGTAAAAGATCGCTTTTAGCGATAAGACCGTCCATTGTGTCACCCTATGTAAAATGTCTACATTTATATCTGTAATTTTTATGGTGTACATAATAAAGAATATTCTATTTATCTATCTATCTCTGTCTCATCTCAGTTCAGGCTGTATTGTAATTTATATTTTTTTTTAAGTATAGTTTTGTAGTGTGTGTCTTGTAATTTTATTAGTATGTAGTTGTAAATACTAAAATACTCGTAAGTAAGTACCTATCTAAGAAGGTATTATTAATGGTAAACTAATTCGCTTACCATAAACAGGTAAAATATGGACTGTGACAGTGCATAAACGACCAATTTTTTATCACATGTGCTAAAACCTTTATTTTCAGTCAATATCATAGAAATAAAGAAAAGAAAGAAAGAAAGAAAAATATTTTATTTGGGATACGCACAGGAGATACAAACAGTAAGTAATAATAAAAAATAATCAGCCATAGGCATAATCAGTCTATAATGTTCCCACAGATGGGACTCAGGCCTCCTCTCAGTGAGAGGGAGTGAGCTCCACCACGCGGGCCCAGTGCGGGTTGGTAGATGTCACATTTCTTCGAATTTTTGGTTCTAGGACTTGCCAGTTTCCTCACGATGTTTTCCTTCACCGTTTTGAGAGCACTGGTGATGAAATTATTTACACAAAGTAAAGCGCCTGACTGGGTTCTAACCTACAACCTACAACTCGTGAGTCGCGGCTGATACCACTGGGCCACCACTGCTTAGTAAATTATTTCAGCAAATAAATTTATTCAACAATACTCAACTGTAATTCCACGAAGGCTAAGCCCTTCGTGGAATTACAGTTGAGTATTTTTAAATGTTATGTAACATAAACTCTCGCGCTTAGCACACCGGCATGGGAAATTAAATACAGCAATACATCCACCTGAATTGCCACTCCTAGTTTACTTACCTATTACAGTAGGTAGGTAAGTTTCGGTAACTTAAATAAGTGACGGAACTGGCAGTTAGTTCTAGGGCCGGTGGCAAGCGTTAACTTCTGCCAATTGGAATCGAAACACCTCTAAGGTTAGGGATGTAACTTCCGTGCATTGTGCCCGTCACATAAAGTTCAAACTCACATGAAACGATTTCTCCAATATCCATCTTTTTAAGAGAAAAATGTTGATCAGAACTTTTTTAAAGATAGCCGTTTTATAAAAGAAACTTGAAATAATTCACGTATTAATGATGTAAAACGGTTCTTTATCAATTTAAAAAACAGAATAGTTATCTTATTGTTGACAACAGACGATATTATTATAAATCTTCACGATTTCCCGAAACTACAATGCATCCAAAAACTACGACCATTTTTCAAAACAGAACAACTTACAGGAAACGCTGGCTTCTAACAATTTCCCCAATGGTTTTCTAGCTATTAATCGTTGTCAATCATAATAAGAACTTGACAGTCGATGTATCCACGTTCTGAGAAGAAATTCTAACAATAATAAATGTAGGTATATGGTTAAGAAAAACAACGGGAGAATACCTCCGTTAGTAAGATAATGACGTCGGCGTCGGTCTGAACGTGCTGAAGTATGGGCATAACGAAATGTGGAGAGAGAAAGACGTTTTTTTTGGGCTAGTAGCTTTTCCCCGCGATTTTTTCCGTGTGTAATTTCTTGTTCCTCCGACCCACCGCGTCGCATCGCATCGCCACCCGCGCTATTACTTCGTATTCGCTTAACGTTCTTTCAGAGTTTTTATCATTTTTACTCGGCTCCTAAGACACAGTGTGATGTTAACCTCAAGAATCGGGCTATCAAATGCAAAAATATTTTTTTAAATCGGACAGGTAGTTCCAGAGATTAGCGCGATCAAACAAACACTGTCAAGCGCGACACTTATTTTAAGAGCGTTTATTCAGAAAGTGGACAACGTCGCAAATTGATGTCAAATATATCGCTGTTTTGATTGATTTGGCAATATTACTGTATATGGAAATAAGAAATGTGGCTAACTAGCGAACTTGAATATTGATTATGAAATGCAATAGTTAATATCGTAACACCAAATATTTAGTTTTAGATGTAAAAAAGAAAATGGAAATTTTCCAAATGCCTTTTTTACACCTAGAACGGGTACAACATCAAATTCAATGTTATAATTGCAATCCATTATTAATATTCTAGTTCGCTAGTTACTCACATTTCTTATTTCCTTATTAGTAATATTGTCAAATTAATCAAAACAGGATATTTTTTGACAGCTATTTGCGACGTTGCCAACTTTTAGGATAAACGGTCTTAAATGTCGCTGCATCATGCTGAGATAGGAGCCTTTTGGCCTCGTAAAGGACCCTCTTTTTTATTTTCATTTTATTTTGTTTTTTTATTTACATAACATCACACCTTGTTTCCCCGAAGGGTTGGGTAGTGATGTACCTACAGTGCCCAACATTTCGCCAGTTATGTTTAAGTCCCATGTAATAGGGGCGAGCCTATTACCAGCAATCGAGCACAGACCCAGACTTCGCGCTGCTAGTGAGATATTCCTGGTGGAAAAACCCGATAACACTTTGCCGTTTGACTTTGCTTTTGCTTTGCTTTGCTTTGTGTCTTTGCTTTGTTTTTTTTAAATTTATGTTTCTATGGGTGTGTTTAGTTTAATTTGTGATCTCCGGTGCGAGTTCCAATAAATACTTTTACTTTCTTTCAAACAAACAAACAAAGAAGCAAACTCTTCAGCTTTATTATTAGTATAGATAGATTGTAAGTATAGATGTATTACTCTCCTTACATAAAATAGTGTAAAGTTACAGAGGCAAACACACTTTATGGGGTATCGTATCCAAAACAAACAAAAAACCTTGCGATGGGAACTAATTAATGTCTGCCTCAGAAACTATTTATTACTTGACTAATTAAAAATAAAAGTTAATTTATTGCTAGGCTTAGACTTGAAGCATGAACATAACATCTTTTTTAGGTACCTGCACACAAAAAAAAAAAAAAAAAAACAGATTGCAGATGCTGTTGTTTTTTTTTCCATTTGATCAATGCCTTAGATTTAAATCTAGCGATAGGAGTATGTAAGGATCTTAGTAGGTGCGGTTCTGTCTACCCCCATGAGAAGGCATGAGTTTATATACATATTAATTCTATGTATTTTTTAACGTCTCATTATATAACTAACTGTTCCCGCGGTTTCGCTCATGTAACTGTATTATTTTGGCAATATACAGCACGTAACATAAACTCTGTCCGATCCGTGAGGGTGTTGTTAAGAATCGTGATTTCAAAAGAAAAAAAAAGAAAAAACGCGGCCTTTTTTTTTCAATGGGGACTTTTACCGGGATAATACTTAGGGCGCGGGGGCCGTCGTATAGCGGGTATCTACAAGTCAGTACAGAAAATTTACCGATTTTTAATGGGATTGGGATAATTTTAGTTCTAAAAACGTGAATTTTAAATAATATTAATGTTTTATTTTTATTTTTTTATTGCAGTAACCTTTTTGTTTTCACTTTTTTTTTTATTACTATTTGGTAATGTTGCAGTACCTATGTGCCGTGTCCGGTTCGGACAGGGTTTATGTAACACATTGTATATTGTAATCTGAATTAGTAGATCAGAAAAAAAATCATTCCTGTCACGAAAACTTGTTACTTAGTACATTTTTAGTTTCAATATCAACCTACATGAACAAGGAAAATAAAATCTTTCATATTATCTTATTATCTAAGTATTTCATACATGTTAAACTAACAACTAACAACTAACATCTTCTGTACAATCAGGATAAATTAAAAAAGGGGTCAACGACCGTAGGTGTAGTTACTTGAAATATCGGCTTAAAAATTTATTGTTTTCTGAGTAAACTTCACAGACCCCAACAGACAGACAGATCGTTGATCCAAAAAAAAATCATAAAATCATTTATTTTTTTGTTTTATTATGTTTAGATATTGAAACCCCGTGTCGTCGAGTTCCGCTAGATAATTTTATTTGACCCAGTATTGTATCACATTCTACCAATGTCACTTCCTCTCCCCACTACGTTCCTCAAATACGCCTCACACAACTAAGCCTGCTTACCACGTCTCACCCAGACACTATCTTGAAGATATCTAGCCTAGCCATCGCGAGAGCATCACAAGACCTAGGAGAAAGCTAGGTCTTTGAACCTAGAAAGTACTGGCAAGTTTCTCGAGCGTGGCAAACGTTTTGTAGTCATTTACTTGATATGTAGCTACAAGACTGGATGGAGTATTTAGTTAGTAGGTAGCTGTTTCGCTTTCCGTCCATAATGGAAATGTTACTGTACCTACTATGGGAATAGTGTTAAAAATGAACGACTAGTAATCGTAAAGTGCGTCATGGGATTCCGTGGGGTAGGCATGGCGGGCTGATACCAGTCGGGGTTTGCTTGAACTGTATAAGTATGTCCCGGGCCCCTGACTCATGGTAGTATTAGGAACAGGAGGTTTTAGTCGGTAGGAGTCCGATATAACCCTTTGTTCTCTCAAGTCCATGATCCATAAGGATATACCCACGGAAAAAAGTTAGGAAGCCTTTCAGGTAGGTGATGAAAATCTCCGTGTGGCTAGAAGCAGATGGATGAGAGTAGAATCGACGAGGTGGTAGTTGAAAACGCGATTAAGGGAAGTTAAGAGGTAAAGAATATCTCTGAGGGATAGTCCGGAATGAGGTAATCCGGCAGAGAACCGAAGTTGTCGACATAACTCACAGATTAAGCACGATGAAGTGGCAGTGGGCCGGCCATATTAGCTGTAGAACTGATGATCGTTGGGATAGACGTGTTCTCGAGTGGAGACCGTGAATCGGAAAACGTAAGGTCCGCCCTCAGGCTAGGTGGAGCGACGATCTTCTCACGGTGGCTGGTAGAGGTAGAGTTGTCGAGAATCGAGCTAAATGATGTGCTGTTGGAGAGGCCTATGTGCAGCGGTGGACTGCTGTAGGCTGATGCTGAAGATGATGACGAGGAAAAGCAGCAGCATTCTCCTTTCTGCTAAAGGCTAGCGCAGATTAGGGTGGGCCGCGTCGCAACGCATTGCAAAGATCTATATCAAACATCACTTTCGTACATTTTGAAAGAACACACTACAGGGGGCACCGTACTTTTTTATATGAAAATGCGTTGCGCTGCGGCCTGTTATGGCTGTAATGTGCGCTTGGCATAATGCTCCTTCAGAATTGAGCGTTTTGTTTTGTTTATTATTGAATTACAGCTGAAAGCGTCCTGGTGAAATAACCGAATATGTAGTGACATTTCGAGTGTAGTAACGCCCTTTAATGTTGCCGGTGTATATAGACAAATTAGGCAATTACCAGTTTCCATTAGCTTGGCCTTGGTTTGTTGGTTTTCAAGCAGTGGTGGCCCAGTGGCCAACTGCCGCGACTTACGAGGCGTTTTACTTTGTGTATATTATTTCATCACCACCGCCCTCAAAACGGTGAAGGAAAACATCGTGAGGAACCCGGCATCTCCTAGAACCAAAAATTCGAAGACATGGGACATCTACCAAACCGCACTGGGGATGGGCCCGCATGGTGGATTACGGCCCACACCTTCTTACAGAAAGGAGGCCTGTGTCCCAGCAGTGGGAACATAATAGGCTGATTATGCATTAGCTTACTGTCCCATTGCAGAGAAGGCTTCTCATACAGTGAAGGTACGACCATTGATCAAGTTGGGTTTTCAAGCCACATTACGATGCTATCTCTAATCCTATCTATGTCAGTAATGTCCAAAATAGACTTAGAAAGTATCGACAAGAAAATAGAAAATCCGTCCAATAAATCACAAACGAAATACCTCGTCCAACTTAATTTGGGCAGTAATAGCACCCTCCATCAAACAGAACAAGAGAAGACATTAGAACTAATAAACCAAGTGCGACAGCTCGTTTATATCTGAAATAGAGTCGTAATGCAGAACAATATCGGCATGGAGTCGACATCACGCCGGATTGCCGATAAAACAATTTATTTGTTGAGCAGTTTTGTCAAGGTGTGTTGTGGCTAGGGAGTTAGCGGGTTAGGTGATTTTGAGTTTTAAAGCTAAAAAAATTATCTAATGCGTAGTTGCGTATGAGTGGCTGACGACCGGTTTCTTATTGATCCTTGGCGCCGTGCGAGCCTCACGAGTTTGATAGCAGGCATATTTGATGACCTGTATCCCGAATGCGTCATGTCGACGAGTGTACACAAACCGAGCTAGGCTGTGTTGAATAGTGTCTAATATTATTAGACATTGATTATCATCGTGTTATCCAGTAACTGGGTTGTGGAGGTCAGATAGGCTGTCGCTCCATGTAAAATATTGGTATTCTGCTGCATTTTTGATTATTTGACATTGAGTTGTAAAAAGGTAAAATAAATATTACTGTTTTAAAATAAATTAATAATGCAAGAGAAGTATAAAACTAGCCAAAAGACTGCTTTGTAAATTGTTAAATATTCCGAAGTGTTATGTAAACCTAAGATTGTTTAGAAGTTTTAGTTTGAGCTTAAAAACGTCTTATATTTTATGTTATTATTATCGCTCCTGTTGCAGTAGTAGGTAGTAATAAAATTGTTAATAAGTATTTACATCGCTGCATAAATTCATGAGTCAAGTGACAGACTTAATTTAAGTTTATTTATTATAGAACACTTTCCTGTTTGTCATTAAGAAGTCCATGTTTATTAAAACAGACAAACGATTAATTAAATTAAAAAATGTTAACTGTCGTCTTTTAATGACATAAAATCACGCCGATATTTCCCGAAGAGCTAGACAGAGTTGTTTATTAATGAAACACCTGCTGGAATCCTACTCTTCTATTCTGAATCACTTTGTAGTTCAGCACGACAGCACCGAGTTAACATCCACACAGACAAATGTTTTTTTTTTCAATAACGTTTATTTCTGTTGTGTCAAGTAAACTCGTAAATTTCGATACAACTCATATATTTTAAATTACAGTTCATTACAAAATCTGGTGCATATAATTAATCTTTTAAAACCTGATCATGGTAATGACAATGTAGGTTCCTGCAAGTAGCAACAGTTCAGCCTTGGTTTAGTAAACGGACAAAAATATTTGACATTTTCTTGAAAACATTGGAAGTTTACGAGTTAATAAAAGGCAAGATTACAAACATGTTCTTATAAAATAAGAATGATTTATTATACTGTTGTTTCCTTGATGATCTGGAAAATTTATTTTTTCGTGTTCTCTTTATGGAACTTTTCTTATCAGTTCTGTCGTATCAGAGCGATTATCATGCTATGATTTTATTATTTACCTGCTTCACAAAAATATTGTTATTTTTCTGTCTTGAAATAATAATAAATGTCAATATGGCAGTATAATTATGGAATATTTATTGGCGGTATAATTATTGGAATTCGTCAGAAATCTGAATATTTATTATTTCTTACACGCTTTCGGCTGCCTACTAGCTTAAAATGATAAAAATCCAGTAATTTACATGAGAAAAATCCTAAACAAATGAAAATCACAACGTTCACTAAACAGTAAAGATGTTGGTTTCATGGCTCCACACTTATTTATCGTCTTATCCCTAAATTGGTACCGATGGCAAAGAAATTAAAACTCGCTACTAACAGTTGTACTGATTTACTACTAGTCTGTACTAATTTACGTTGCAGACGGTACCGCGCACATAATTAGGGTTGGTGATTGCGCGACTGCTCATTATTGCTTTTAATACACATTTAATGGAATGCTGAACGAATTTGCTTATCCGCTTGTAGCAACAATAAATTGGGCTCAAATTAGATTGAGTACTTTATGGGTTTACGGAATTGAAACTCGGTTTTTCGAAGCCTGCTATCAACCCAAGTCCGAAATGAAATTATCCGGAAAAGAACCGGAGTTACTGACATAGCTAGCAAGCAAGCAAGCTGAAAAAATAAAAGAATGATAGCCGGGACTGTCGGCTTAACGTGCTTTCCGAGGCACGGAGGGGTCTCGGCATGTAAAGATGGTCACCCATCCACGGACCGACCGCGGCAAGCGTAGCTTAACCTGATCGATCGACCCGTGCGCCTGCAAAATATATTGATAAAAAAATATTTATAGTTGGCAATCAAAACAACTCACATAAGGTTCGACAGATTTACTTGATTGGAGAGTTTATCCGGCTTTCCAACCGGGTTGTATGAACGACAGGTCATAAGGGGATACTGCCAATTTAGTTCCGTTCATTTCGTATTGAAAAGATTTAAGAATCAAATCGGGAATTCTTCTGGAAAATAGTGTCTTTCCAGCCAGTCGTCACGTACTGAGCAGAGTCGTTTGGCTTCCCTATGGATTAGACATTTAGTTTGAGAGCAAAGCATTTATTCGCGATGTTAAAGACACTTTGTAGTTTTTAGGG
Organism: Agrochola circellaris; assembly: GCA_914767755.1. Taxonomy (NCBI): domain Eukaryota; kingdom Metazoa; phylum Arthropoda; class Insecta; order Lepidoptera; family Noctuidae; genus Agrochola; species Agrochola circellaris. The sequence continues at coordinate 2,378,006 of OU611848.1, forward strand.
TTCCGTATCCGAAGGGTGCCAAACGCCTTATTAAACCGCAAGTTATTATGGTTAAAGAAATTTATTTCTCAATAAGAAATTACAAGGATTTCACTTGCTTGAGAACATTTTGGAACTTAAAAATATAGTATTATATGAACTTTGACACACGAACTAAGCAGGTATTCATACAAATCATTAATTTGATGATAACATTTCATTTATTTATTATTATTCCGCAAATTACTAAGCCTCCGCTGTCCGTCCGTCTGTCTGTCAGCGGGGTGTATCATGAACCGTAATAGGTAGTTAAATTTGTATTTTTTTTCACATATTGTGTATTTCTATTGCCATTAAAACAACAAATAATAAAAATAAAATAAAGTTCATAATAATTAGTCTGACATTTACTTTAAAATACCATTAGGTAACGTTACTAATCTACCAATCGAGAAATATGAGGCAGAATTTGGCGTCAGTAGTGTGTTGTCTACATGAAAGCCGGAACGGTGGAATAAAATTATTGCTTTCCAACAGCAAAGCAAAGCAGATATGAAAATTAAAAAATGATCGTTTCGCCTCACCAAGTCTATGTCTGTGGAGGTGAACAGAGACACGGGAGCATTGCGTTCTCTTTCGAAGGGGCGACTAGATTAATTATTTTTTTTTGTAAATTGTGGCGTTCAAAAGTACCTTTCATGTGCCTAATTGAAATAACTTATTGACTTTGACTCTGAGTAGTATTTAGTGTCAAGTGCTAAATGTTCTTCTTATCCCGTATTGGCATGAACTAGGCAGGCATGGTCAATGCCGGGCCTCTGTTGTTGATTATAGACCACTCCCTCACACAGAGAGGAGGCCTGTGTCCCAGCAGTGGGAACGTTACAGGCTGATTATGTAGTTGTAAAGTTTTATTTCTAACTAGCTGCCGCCCGCGACTTCGCGCGTGAAAAGACGATAAAAAGTAACCCATGTCTTTCCTCAGGGTTCAAAGTATCCCCATTCCAAATTTCATCTAAATCTGATCAGTCGTTTAACCGTGATTGCGTATCAAACAAACAAACTCACATTCGTATTTATTATATTTATCAGCCCGAGTTTTCCCACTTCTGGGCATAGGCCTCTCTTTTCTTGTGCCAATTCATAACAACAGACTGGATTGCCCTTATATCCGATAATGCTGCAACAGACATTTTGTTACTTTGTGAGTGTTCGTTTTTGTCTGTGCTTGTTATCCTGTAAGTATCCTTTTATGAATGTTTGTATATGAGTTTAGTTACTTGAAATAAATTAATTTTATTTTATTTATATATTTATAAGCTGAGTCAGCTTCATCCAGGTTTTGCCCGCGGTGGCAACGATGTCGTTCGCCCATCTCGGACGACCGACATCTTGACTTCCAGACTTGGTCACCACTCGTTCACAGCCTTACTCCATCTGATATGCCACCTTTTCCGATATCAAAGACCTTCGTACAACCTTTATAATATTAGTTAGAATTAACTAAACCCGACTATTTACGGTTTATTGTGTTTCTAAATACTAATTGAACTTTTGTTCCTAGAGTCTTATTTAAAAGTCGTTAACATTTAGATTTCAATTACCAAAATTACTGTTTTACGGCGCAGTTCGTAAAGCGCTAGTAACATTTTAACAACAACTAATTAATTATTTTGACTACATAAATTTAGCTGTTTTTGACTACATAATTTTAGCTGTCGGCTATATCTGCGATGGAATTTGATTTGAATAAAATATGCCAGTAGTTTGATGGTTATTTTAGATGCAAGAACGAATAAACGCATGCGATTGCTATCGATTTTGTACTGTTCGATGTCATGATAATTTATTTATTCATAACTTTCATAGCTCTCCCACAGACGTAGTTTTGTCAAAATTTCAATAATTCATACAAAATTCCCTTAGAAAATGCACTTGCAGTTTTCCCGAATTTTCCACTTTCTTTTAACTTTTTTTTTTCGTAGAACCTGATTCAAACATTGTAAACAAAAAATTTCTAATTCCGTCCTGCCATACTGAAGTGCCGCGCTTACCAACGAACAGCATTTCATTTTTCACATAGATGTCGAGTTGTAGCGTATATAACGCCCCAGGGTTTATTCAAAGAGATGTTAAGTAGATCCAGCGCACGCTATGTAGTCAGAGCTTTGCCGCTAATCTTTTCATTACGTTATAGTACCATTTTTTAACCTCGTACTTACGCGAAAATCGTGGTAATAAAAGAAAGAATGAAGCTGAAATTGAAAGTTTTGATTAATTTACCTAAAATTAAATTAATCAAAACTTTGAAAGATTGAACTCGCCATCAGCAGTTAAACGTACTAGTTATCCGGCTCGAAGGACCAAGGTCAATCCTCGGACTTGATGAGGGATTGTTTTTTGGAGTTTTCTGGGGCGTGTGGATGAGTAGTTAGTTGAAGTATACTGCGTTCTTTGTGGAGTGTCAGAAATGGGAGGAGATTCCCAGTAACATAAACAGTCTATCTTTTTGAGCTGGAACCCTCAGGATAACCCCTCATCAAGTCAAGAACCTACTAATAGTTAATTGTTTAGACGGTCTCATGTACTGTTCGTAAGCGTTACTGCTGATCACGAGCTCCGGGTCTGATTCTCAGGTCAGGCAAAGTGTTATTGGGTTTTATTCATCAGGAGTTTCTCAGTAGCAGCCCGGAATCTGGAGTTGTGCCCGGTTACTAGCAATAGGCTCACCCCCTATTACATGGGACTTAAACATACCTGACGAAATGTGGGTGTACTAAGGTGCACCTCTGCCTTGCCTTCGGGGAAATACAGTCGTGATCTTATATTATGTAAATAGTTTATTAGGTTCTTTTAGTGTAAAATATCACTTTAAAAGTGACAATACTGCTATGATAACAAAGCGGTTGTACGGAACAATGTAAATTAATAAGTATTGAAACTGTATCGATAGAGCGATACTGTTATTGATTCACTTTTAGTTTTAGTATACTGTTATTGATTTAATTTGGAGCGAGACGATTCTTTTAGTAAGTGGCTATAAAGTTTTATACGTATTTGGTTTTGCCCTCGACTTCACCCGCGTGGTAGTCGGAAATTGTATCACAGGATTAAAAAAAACCCTACCAGTGTGGGCCACGTCGTTGAATGTCAAAATTATGTACTGTGACAGTCCCCGAAAACTAATTCCTGGTGCTTTAGTTGGGAAGAAGAAGTGGCGCAACAAACTCGCCAGCAACACAGCTTGAACTTGATTCTATACAATAACTAATACTACAAAGTAATTAACATTACGAACCAAACATTAACATTAAACAAAAATGCTATACAATATATAGAAGTAATAAAACAGTGGTGGCCCAGTGATAACGGCCCTACTTACGAGTTGTAGGTCGTGGGTTCGAACCTTCGAAACCAGACAGGCGCTTTACTATGTGTAAATAATTTCATCACCACTGCTCTCAAAACGGAGAAGAAAAACATCGTGAGGAAATCGGCATGTCCTAGAACCAAAAATTCGAAGACATGTGACATCTACCAACCCGCACTGGGGCGCGCGGTATTACAGCCCACTCTCTCTCGAAGAGAGGAAGCCTGTGTCCCAGCAGTGGGAACATTATACATAGGCTGATTATGCTTATGCTATTATGCAATAAAATAATAGTTATATTTTCGGTTCAAAAATCGTTCGAATTCAAGTAACGTTCAAGTTTCGTGGTAGGACCTCTGACCATCGCTGTGTGAACAGGGCCATAGGCTATTCTAGATTCCAGTACCCTCGCGATAAGGAAGTAAATTGGCACTTTAAGATTCGATCGATAGGTCGCAGGTTCGTATCTCGGCAGAGGTACTTGACACAAGCACACTTAGTTGAAGAAGTTAACGGGAATAATATATTTGAACGTTGTTATTATTACTTGTAATAACTGTTGAGTTTAATTGAATAATAGTAGAAATAACTGTACGGAGTAACCATTATAGTATTGTTGGTGCAGTGGTTAGGTAAGTACTTAAGGTGGATTTTGCGTTGCGGGTCACGGGTTCAATACCCGTATGAAAAAACGTTAAAGTGCCTAAGATAGTTAGTTTATTGTTCCAGGTCTATATGTGATTAGTACCTAGATGTGAGATTTGTGCCTGTAAATGGATTCACAATGCAGAAGAAATATTACATAAAATGGAGAAACGTTCATTATGATAAAAAACTGATTTATTCTAGTCTAAGCCCAGACAGACACGTTACTTAACAGCAACAAAAAATAACAAGTTTACTTGCAAAAAACATAAACAATAAACATACGCAAAAACTGTTTTTTCTTGCTTTTGATCGTTTTTGTTTGGACAACCGAGAACCGCAATTAGTTTTTTGTTGTTTGATATTAATTTGTTAGGCTTTGTACAGTTGATCGATGATTTAACACATAAAATAAACACACAAAAACATTCTAATTATGTTTTTAAATGTAAAATTGATAAGTAATCAATTTTGTAGTTATAATAACTGGGAACCACATAGGCCACTTTTTATTGAATAGCACAATCAATTTACGCTCAAGTATTTGGGAAACTATAAAATGAAATTTAAAATGGCTGCAACGCAAAAAAATAAACATTGCAATTTGAGCTGAAAAAAGAAAGAAATATAATAAATAGCAACTCACCTCCTTCCGCAAACGAGATCTAAATTTAAACAGCCACAAAAAAACACTGGTAAAATAAAAATAAGATAAAAAAACACAACTCGCGAACGTAAGTTTGAAATTTAAAATGAGAACTAACAGTGTTGGGGTAGTGCCAAACTAAATTGGACAAGTTGTCACAAAATTTCGAGCTAAAATGAGTGATACAGGCTTTTAGAGAAGTTTTCAGGCTTTATGTGACAGGCTTTTTCGAGCTAGCAACGAGTGCAACAGTTTGTACGGTACAGTAATGAATGGTGAAGCAAGGTGCCCGCTTGAACGGCTTTGGCGGTAAATGTGTGTCTTAAAATGTGATTGGCGCAACACTACTTGATACTTTTGATTGGATTTCGCGCGTTCGCGGGATGATGGTGTGAAAAAGATGAGTTATGACTTTTTTATGAACGTTCGGCGCCTTTCTAGGTTTTCTGAATAGATGCTGATTTATTTTATATGGAGTTAAAAGGTAATAGGCCAAGCAGGAAATGTATAGGAATTGATGTGGTGACTGGGCAAGGGAATTGAAAAGAAATGTGTAGATTTAAGTTGTTGCATGATTAAATTTGATCAAAATGTTAGCATTCCTTTACCTTTTACTGGAATTTTACATCACAATAAAAATAAGTATTGCATGTCATTTAGCTCTTACTTTATGATTTTTTATTTAGCTATAAATAGATGCGAAAAATAGCAAGGCTATCGTAAGCCCAGATCAAATCACAAAACAGAACACACTGCGGTTTGCGAAAAATCCCCTAATATTTTATCAAATTGTTATACTTACTTGTTAAGTAAAATAGAGAAAACTTTGCAAAAATGTAATTTAGCACAGTCACGATGTATCAAATCACCTCAGTCGCAGTACACAGTATAGCGGTCTGTAGTCTCGAATCGACTTGGCATTTTGGCTGACAAAACGCTCGCGCCGATGCTGAATAGTGTGGAGTGAATTATTAATTTTAATTATATTTTTTATAATTTGTATTGTTGTTGCAAATAATTATATCTGATGATTTTGTAGAGGCCCAATAGAAAAATGCAGGACGAGTAATAAAAAGTGACTAAGAAACTCTTATAGCAGTATGAAAACCAGTGTTTGCTTTTTTGATAACAAGCCAACATTTTTTTTATGCTGATGTCAATCACAGCAACTTTAACGATTGCTTTTTAGCCATTCATTGCAGTAATAGGTAAACCGTCCTTGGGTTGCTGCTGCTGAATAATACTAAGAAATTGAGGTATTCAACACCTGACAATATGTGCATACTACCGCCAGGTTAGGGAATGGTCAAAAAATAATTAATAAATAAATCCTTCCAGATATAATAAAATCCCCTTGGCTCGGTCGCATTATTCAGGTAAAAAAAAGTCTTTGGTTTTCAAGTCTTCAATTGATTTGGGAACAGCAATGTCATCAGGATTCTCTTGTATATTATGTCGTCTATTATAATGATCAAATTAAATAAACATGATCTATAGATCCTGGCAACCTTAGTGATATTCGAGGTGAAGCTATGATTAATCATTCGAATTACCTACAAAGAGACGATTTTTAGGAAACTAATTTACATTTAAAACACCTCATTTATCAAAATTATGACCCATTTATTTAAAGGTCAATATGGTAATAGTGACATATTAGTATCATTGTCACAGTATTTTTTTTGTTTTTTAAATAGTATTTAATGTTAATTAATAATAATAATGGCAGCTGTTGAAGATGATGATGTCATCCTATTCTTTATAGTTTATAGCACGTGTTTTTTTTGTAAGCACTCGTAGAAACTGATCATTAAGTTCAGGATAATGTTTGAAAAGTTTCATCATTCATAGCCTTCTCATTTAACAAACGATCTCTTTGACATAGAGCTTTACTATTCGATTTTGAAGTTGTTAAGCATACTTCTAAGCTTTTTGTGATATTTCATCCTTGAAGTGTAACCCGACAACGCCCTCTGATGTCCACAGGGAACCCAATTTTTGGTGTGTAACTCGAACTCACTGTCCTTTTATCAACCCTTTGGCGGATAGCTATTCAGCCAGCGTTTATAGTTACCAATCCCTTTGACAAGTATGGAACTAGAACTGCCTTGTCGTCCTTTATGAAAGGTTAGAATCAGCTGGAGACGATAATACTTAGATTTTATAAAAAGCCAACTCCATACAACTTATCTCTTAGCGGCGTATGCGTCTATAGGTAAGCTTCCCACGGTGAACTGTGATGCAATTCTAGTGTCTAATGTCAGAGGTGCCCGTTTTTTGTACACCGTTAGCCCTGCACAAATGCTGTGTGGTGTATGTGGGGAGCGATGAGCGATATCACAAGCGGTAGCGGGGTTTGCATGCACAAGGACATTTCTGCCGCCGAGACAACGAACACGATTCATGGTGTTCATTCTATTTTCAAAGTGTGTATATATCTTGTGCTCAGCTAGCTTTGTTAAATTGCTATGTGGTTTTAGTGAGAAGCGGCAAGTAGTTGCATAAGCAGGAGCGGGATACTGGCACTTGAGATTGAATATCATTCATTCAATGACGCTTTCATTGAATGAATGAAAGAGTCCTTCTTGTATTTTGTACACCGTTAGCCAAATGCTGTGTGGTGTATGTGAGAAGCGGCAAGCTATATTATGAGCGGTAGCGGCTGATTCGATACTAACAAACTTTTTCTGCTGTTTGGAGAATCTCTATTGTACGCCGTTAGCAATGCACAAATCCTGAGTGGTGTGTGTGAAGAGTAAAGAGCGGTTTCATAAGCGTGTCGGGGTACTTAGATACTAGTACACTTCTGCTCAGCTTCAGCTCTATTGAGAATATCATTCGTTCTATGTGTGAGTGGTGATCATATTTTGTACACCGTTATTCAGTTCTACACAAACGCTGCGGGTTGTATGTAAGAAGCGGTAGGCGATGTCATAAGCGGAAGCGGGGTACTTGCAGGCTGTTGTTGTTCGATAGAACATCTCTATCATTCAAATGTTTTGTTGCATGTGAAAATAATTCTGTATCTTAAATCATGAAAATGTTTGTTTTCAGAAACTGTAAGTAGGCAACGAACCATGATCCTGAAAAAGCAGCAATGTCACAAGCTAGTCGACAATAAAAGAAAATGTAGATATTCAATTAGTGAAATAAGGTTTTGTTCGTTTATCTGCCTGAAAATTGATGTATGGGATATGTGAGAAGCGACAAACGTGAAACAGGACCTTGAAATACTACGTATGATCTGTTCCAAAAGTATCTGAAGTAGCTGAAGATTGTCCAGTGAATACTACATTTGCTGCAAGGCAATTTATTAAACAATCCCCCCGTATATATAACGCTCTCAATGAACAATGTACCATCTACTCTATGACATACCACAACTGCAAAAAAACGCTAGGTGAATGGCTCAAGAGCAAAAGTTATGAAGAAATCGAAGATATCCTACACAAGATCACATAACTAAGGAACACATATAATTGTACACATATACACACCACACACCCCCACGGTACACAAACCACATTTATCTTACACACATGCCCATTACATCCCGACACCCACACAAGCAGACACACACACACACACACGCACACAAACGAACCCACACACACGCACACAAACGAACCCACACACAAACTCACAAACATATTCTACACCCAGTGCCCTTACTAATATAATATGGGTTATATAAAATCTTAATTAGTTTTAAATGAATCTTTTGGCTTATTTCTCACACATTTGTAGAATTATTGTAAAGTGGAGGAGTGGAACCACCTAATACAAGCAAATCTATGCTTAAAAGGTGACTCCAAACCTAACATAGTTATTTACTTAAGTGAAGAAATAAACATTTTTATTTTATTTATTTATTTTATCTGATGAAAATGTTAAAAAACCCTCTTCAGGTTAAATTCTTACGTAATCAGTCTTTAAGAGCGCTAATACATTGGGACGCCATGGCGACGTCGCTGGCTACGTAGCCATGACTACCTCTGGCTACTTACCGTAGCCAAATGAGGTTGCCAAATAAGAAGCCAGTAACACGCGGGCCACTGAGAGGCGTAACTTACTTGTATACAAAATCCTGGTCACTTGCTACACGTTGCCAGGTCGCCAGAGTATCCAGTCGCCGGTCGGTCGGCCACGCTTCCAAATTGGAAGCGTAGCCATACGCTTCCAATTTGGTGATGTCGCTATACCGCAGCCAAGTGAGTTAACTGTCATACATTTCAATACGAATGTTTGAATACGTAGCCGGCGACGTCGCCGTCGCCATGGCGTCCAAGTATGTTAGCGCTCTAAGGACAAACTAACCGCTCCGCCCAGAGCGGGATAAGTTATTTGAGAATTTCCAAAACTAAAAAAAAAAAAAAGGTGTGCGCCCCATAGGTACTTATATCGCGACAATTACGCCACGCGGTCAGAGGCACCCGAAACTGAAATTAATTAAATGTGTGTTTGCGGTACTGCATTCTAAGTATTAGAAAAAGAAAAAAAAAAATTGCACGCGGTCTCACTCAAATATCATAAATGTTTCGGTGACTTAAGTAGTATAAATTTGCTTCCATATGTATGTGATCTATTTGTTTAGACTTTTTTGAAATACTTTTGGAACCGACTATAGTAAATTACTTAGTATTGAAGGAATAACGAGTATCAGTTCCAGATCCTTCATGCCACAGTATACTAAAGTACACAGTATTATGTCTCGGCGGTGACCTTAAAATAATTACCTACGGCCGCTCGGTAGATAAACTTGCGTCAGTGCGTTACTGCCGTGTAGTCGAGACTGTTGCGTACGGATATACACTGAGATTAAGAAGCGCGTCGTTTGGGCCGTTTTCTATGCAGACATAATACTGTTTCCTTATTTATACTGTGCACCTTGTACACCCATAAAACGATATTGATTTCCATACGACAAAATAAAAATACTCAAGCATGTGGCAACCAATGAACAAGCGGGTAGTTAATAATATGATGTACAGGTTGTTAAACCATTAGTTCATTACACAAAATTCCATTTAATTTAATGTCAAAGGTTATTGTATGTTTTGTTAATCAAAGTGCAGAATATTGTGTGGTTCGTATCAGAGGAGGTAGCGGGGGCGATAAGGGGAAAGTTGAATGCAGTTCCAAAGTTTAATGTCAAAGGTGCATCTTTTTGTTTACCGTTAATCTCGCGTGGTGTATGGTGTAAGTTAAAGGCGGTATGGTTAAGTATTAATTGCGAACTGTTGAATATTAGACCCATAAATGTTTTTTTTTTTTATATATCCTGCTCCCTTTAATTTTTTTAGAAGGCCGGCATCCCATCAACGATTTATTTGGCTACTAAATGTTAGTTGTACTTGTAAACTTACAGTGAAATGGTACTACAATATTAAATACATACATTTCTCAAAAATATTTATTATTTTGTCGCATAAATTGAAATCAGGAAGATTTTTCAGACATACATAAAAAAAAAACAACTTACACATAGTCAGGCACTCACTGTTCTTTACAAATGCCACGCATTCATGAAAGTGACTGACAGGTTTTGGAAGCAAGAATTTATAAACAGAATTCATTTTCTATGCTTAATTTATCGCAAGAATTCTGTATGGTCCCTGTAAAAAGCGGTAGCGAGTTAGTAAATGAATCGCCTCACTTTTGTCACGCTTTTTGCGTTACAATAGCAGTGATATCCTAGTGGTGTGACCGTCGGACTGCCAAGTCGTACGACTCGAGTTCGAACCCAAGGTACGCACCTCTGACTTTTCGGATTCATATGCGTATTATATAATTATCACTTGCTTCACAAAAAACGATGAAGGAAAACAACGTGAGAAAACTGGCATGCCTGAGAGATTTTTCTCGACAGCATGTGAAGCTAAGTCAGAGGCCCATGGGCGGCTTTAAGACTCTGACACCAAATTAGTCACTAACCACACGAAAAGAAGAAGAAGAAGTCGTTCCCATTTTAGATATGTTACGTCAATTCATCATCCCTATTCATCAGTACTAATTAGGAATTATTATTTAAAAAAAAAAAAAACTGGCACTTGACTATGTTACGCTATAATATCTTCAAAATGCATTGAGATCGTTTAATTTTTATATTGCGATTGCGATTCTATAAACGTCATCTGATACATCTGTAAAATGCCTAAACGGGAAAATATTAGTTAGTGTTAGTTGCCCGTCTATGTCACGGTCACTTGTCTCGTTTTTGCTGTATGAATGAATGAAATGCACCGACCCCAGCGTGGTTTAACCAGAATCGATAAATCGAATGAACCCCAAGATTTGCACTAGCCCCTGAAGCATCATGCTTCATGGGGCTACAGAGGCCATTGCATATCAAGGAGTAGACCGGGGGGCACAGGGTAATGGAAGGGAAGACGTGCCCTTAGGATAAGGAAGGATTTACGAGCCGTACCGGATATGCATCCTCACTTGTCTCGTTTTTGCTGTAGTACATTAATTCTTTGTAAGATACAGTAATACGTCGCCATATCTTCTCGCTTGTGCCATGTCGTAGCGGGGCTTGGCAGAGATGGTAGCGATAACACCGTCTTTGTACCACCACAAAGGTCGGTATCGGCCGCGATTGTCCTATTGTGAACCATGATGACAAAATTAGATTTTTGCTCAACAGTACTTGTCAGAGGTTCACGGTGATAAGTGGATAACCATTGTCTTTTAGAAAAGCCTTTATTTTTAACAGGTCAGGTTTATTTCGAGCCAACAGTAAAGATTTAAAAATTCATACTTAAACTTAAGGAGAAAAATTAATAGTGTAGTCAAGAAAAAAAATGAATAACGAATCACAAATATTACTCTTGTCAGGCCAACAAGACTTACCTCAAGCGAAGTGATACAGGGACGGAATTAAAAAAAAAGGCTAAGTGATTTTTTGGGTTTTATTGATAAATGAAATCATTAATTGTTATTGCTTTGCAATCTCTTAATTCAAATACTGCTTACATAGTTCTAATTTTATTAAACATGGATAGAATTTCAATTACTACATTATATTTTCTCCTTTTGTTTTCTGCCAGAATACTTTTACCTACACGTAAAGAATCACTTAAAAACCATACTCAATGGACATGGCATAATCATTATTTTCATTTTCGCCCCCATCATCAGGAGTTTCATAATTTGCAAGATCTATCTTGTCAGCCAAGAAAGTGTCAGGCGCATAAGTTGTCGACTTCTCCGTTGAGAAGAAGCTATCCATTCTATTTGTTGTGGTTTCTACTATTATACTTTCTTCTGTAGTCTTCTCATCAAGTATCTCTTCTGAACCTTTTTCTTCGGAGCTATCTTTAACTATAGTATTCTCTGTTGGTTTCTTTTCAGGTTCTGGTTGGCAGAATTCTCCCCAGAAATGCCAGCCGTGGGGACAGATAAAGATCTGAGGGTGTAACACTCCGTTGTTGGTGAGGCAAACGTAGTAATGGTTGGAGCTTAAGGCCAGGACTCCGTGTTGGCCGATGGTCTTGCATTCTGGAACTGGTCTGTCGGTGCACTGACTGTGTTCCAGTTTTATCTGGAATGAGAAACAGATATGGAGTTAGTGTTGTGTCAGGCCTTTTCATTTTGTTTCGCTGTGTTTAATAGCTTTTTGGAGTCTGTTGTAGAATGCGCCTCAAATAAAAATAATTTCTATAAAGATTAAATTTTTTTCTTTTCTTTTCTAACTAACCTTAACAGAGGTGCAAAATAAAACTTACTGAGCACTGTGCTGTGGCAGGGTTGTAGCCATAATGTCTTGGACATAGAGCTGCTCTATGATCGGCGGGTCTACCGTCAGGCAAACCTTCGGGTGGCGAGCAGAGATGGAACTTCCGGCAATCGTGGGCGTCTGGGAATATTCCAACCTGAAGAAATTGATTCAGAAAATTACCATGGTGTGAGTCATCGGAATGTTTGTAATCAGACACATATAGGCTATGCAACATCTGACGATATTAATCTGTTTGGTGAGCTTTTCTACTATATTCTTTGTATTTAACGACAAGTTAATAAAAAGTGACAAGTTGACAAGTTCATGTAACGCAAATACGTCAGAATTGAACAGAAAAGTATTTTCTTCTCATCTCACGTAAATGCAATTTTGATAATTAATATGTATCTACTGACTTGTTCACAGCTATGTTCAAATTCCTGAGCAGCTTCGCTACATTCAGGCACAGCTACACTGGAGCACTGCCCTAGATGAGCATTGCATGTGAAGCCTTCTTGGCATTCTTCTAGAGGCACCTGAAAAAATAATAAGAAGTTTGAGGTATGAGGTTTACTCGAAAAGGAACCCTGATCAACTAAGTCAAAAGCAGTCAAATGGAAGCCCATAGCATTCCTCTAAGTTACAAAGGATTGATGCAAATCTGGTTTATGATTTTTTTGTTAAGGAGACAACGTTCACAACTCCTCAGTCGCAGGACGAAACCTTCAACTCTGATACTCTAAGTTCTTGTATTGTCATAGAACTTGACTGGGTTTGTCAATCTGGGAGCATGGTTAAACAGGTTTTACATATCGTTTACTGCTCACTGTGTCTTGCTGCTAGTGTTGTACGAAACCACTTACCAACCAACGCTTCTCAAGATCACTTTACCTTCAGCCAACCCACAGGTAGCGGGACACATGTCACTGCCTGGCTACAGTTCTGGCAAGCCATGCCGGGCTTCGTGCAGATGCCTTCCACGTCCAGCTCTCCAGCGCCAAGGGTCATGCCCAGAGGGATGCCAGCCATGCGGTTGCCATCGATGACACCGCGAAGATCGAATGATGTAGTCAACTGGAAGGTAAAGGTTTGTGAAAATAATCTATTGCTAATAACTAGTTTCTTAAATCTATTGTCATCCAGCAGTAGACATATTTTGCCTGAAATGAGGATTATGATTTAATTCCTTTTCTGTGTTAATTTGGGCTCAAAATATGTCTTCATGTCAGCTTTATACAACGTGTTCTTTTTGTTGTCCCATAACTAAAGGTGCTGATGGACTTGAGCATTCACTTATAATGAGCATTCTAGCGAATGTTACATTACAGAAAAATAAACGGGAGCGTTTTAGCGAGCATTTTAGCGAGCGTCAAAATGTTCGTAACCGATGTTTGGCTCTATGCTTGGCTCTGTGCGTTGTTCAGTTCGACAAATGTTGTATCTAAGTTTCATTGATAAGTACGAGTACATCATTTTCATTCAAACCAACCATTCATATTTAAAGCTAAGAAAATGCGAAGTAAAATAGTCATATATGTTTTTTTATGGACATAAAATAGTCTTAATTAAATGTTTTTTTAAATATTTCACTTAAGGATGTTTAACATAAATAATTGTGACTTTTTCGAATTATTTTGCATGTTTTTTTTTTGTATCTTTTTCTTAATATCTCAAATGCCAGTTGATTCTTTGACATGGTCTCATTAATGGTTATTAAAGTGTTTATTTTTATATTTGATAACTCTAGGTTTAGAGTTATCAAATATAAAAATAAACACTTTGTATATAAAGAAATCCCTGCATTTCTTTATATACAAGAAAATACTAGGAAAATGAACAGCTTCATACTCTGAAATCTCTGCAAGGTATGCACATAATTATGACTATATCCAGATGGTTTATTAATTGCAAATTTTAGCAGTTAAAAGAGAGGTGATAGCTGTTATAAGGTTAAAGTTCAGCTAGTCTTTAGCTATGAAATAAGGCTGTCTATCTTTTTCTACGGATTTTGTCATTTACTTGTATCACTGCAATGAACAGTTGAACACACCACAATCATTCCGCGATGAAGGCGCCTATTTGTTTACCAGAGAGCTCTAATCGGCTGTCAAACACAGTCATTATTGCAATATTCTCCCATAATTGTTCATTGTAATGGTAAATGAGGTTTCAATCCTTAGCAACACTGCCATACGTTGTGAATCGGATATTTAAAAAATTACAGTAAACTTTTAGATACATATTATCACATATGAAAGAAGGAGAAGAAGTGTCTTATTTAATTTAGTTTTATTATAACGTTCCCATTGATAAATGATGAATTAATCATTTTTTCATTCTGCCTTTTCCCAACTATGTTGGGGTCGGCTTCCAGTCTAACCGGATGCAGCTGAATATCAGTATTTTACATGGAGCGACTGCCTATCTGACCTCCACAACCCAGTAACTGGGTAATACGATACCCCTTGGTAAAACTGGTTGTCAAACTTTCGGGCTTTGACGATCCGTAACGACTGTCAAAGATCCACGAATGACTGCCGGGACTGACGGCTTAACGTGCTTTCCAAGACACGGAGGAGCCTTGGTTTGTAAAGATGGTCACTCATCCACAGACCAACCCTGGCAAGCGTAGCTTAACCTTATGGATCGACCCTTGCGGCTGTTATTACTTAACCACGAGCTTCTCCTTTGCCACGAGCTCCTCGATATATAAATGATTTTATTTCTGTAAATAGGTTTGTACAAACACTTTTACACGTCAATTATATTTTAAAACTCGATGAGGTCGGCGTTTCCTTCCTAACTACTCTGAGTAGAAAGGGCGAAACAAACTCAGAGGTCATAGTCTCTTTAAAACTCTAGACAAAATCTGTTTCTCTGGGATCGCTTTGTTTAGATTTTTTGATGAAAACATACACACACAATCACACAGGTCCAATTTGCAGTAACTATTGCATTTCTACATGATTCAGATCTGTTTGCATCTCTGTTCTCTGATAGTTCTCGGTACTCGTAACTTGATATAGGGATGCTAAAAATGGCTGCGCTGAAATATTAGTCATAACAATGGCTGCCAGTGTGATGTCGAAGTGAGAATAATAGACGACCTAATCAATAGTAAACTTAGTCTACTAAGAAAGGATTGTTACGATAGAAAGAAGTAACCAAATGAGTCACAATAAAGTTAGTCATGAAACATTTCTCACTGCTGAATCTTACGATGTTTATAACGGATAATGTGAAAATGTCCCTATTACCATTGAACAAGTGAAATTATATTAAAATTTCAAAAACCCCCGACACAAAAATTTCCTCATTTCTCTTTCCTAGTCCATCACCAGACCTTGCTCATCTCAGTCATCTACCTATTCATTGAGACCATTCCGATGAGCCCAAACACGATACTTGGGGCTGTACAATGACGTGTTAAAGCCATCATTGTTCCAATGTGAGAGAGAGACGGAGCTATACAGCATATATAGCACTATCCCATTTTTACAGCGGAAAAACAATGGCTTTAACACGTCACAGTACGGCCCCTGTGCTGTAAGTTGGTACGAAAGTTGGGTATCTTACAGATTCCAGGTGATGCTGCAGCATCAGTTCAAGGTTACTATGTTGTACCCATTCATTAACTACAAAAGAGCTGATAATCTTCAAACAGCTGAGCTTATATTGATAAAGCATGTCTAAGAACTTCTGCTAGAAAACCAGCTTTCAAATAAAAAAACCGCATTCAAATCGGTTCACCCGTTTAAGAGCCAAGGTGTCACAGACAGATACACACAAATAGCGGTCAAACTTATAACACAACTGTTTTTGCGTCGGGTTTAGAAATAATAAATGCCATGAAACAAATTTATGAATGAGCTTGAAGAGTTTCAACGTGCATCGCTAAGTCAAAACTGCGAAGTGAATTCCTATGCCCGCCCAAATAGACGGTGAGCAAATGAACTTCTTATAATTTATTAATAAAATACTCACAGATCCATTAAAACCAAAAATACATAGCAACACTAACTTAAACCACATTTTTTTAACACACGAGCTGTCACTTTGCAGACGTATTTAAAAACTAACACAGATTTGTACCACTTTAACCGTTAAAGGCCTGATAAACAACTAATTAACGTGCTAATTGACGTGCTTGAGGGTCACCCAGGGCTTTACCGGTTAAAATGCGTAAAAATATAAGGCCAGCGATCTTTGACATTATTATCTACTTGCTTTAAGATAAAAATGTTTATAAATTAAGTACAAAGTTGTTTTTAATTCGCTAAGTTACTTGTTGTGTTATTTTCTGAAATGTTAGCTCAAGAAGGAATATTTCGGGAGGAAGGATCAGTTTTTTTTTATTTTATTTTTTTATTATTACTGCTGTTTCTATTTCCTGTGCGTGTCCCAAATAAAATATTTTTCTTTCTTTAATTTATTTTAGCTTATTATTGGCTAATAGAAATCTAATGCTTGCAACTAAAACGGGGATCGATGAATCGTCTATACTGATATACTATTATTATAATATTATAAAGAGGTAAAAGTTTGTTTATTTATTTGTAAGTGTGTATGTAGGGGGTAATCTCCGGAACTACCAGTCGGATTAGAAAAACTCTCTTTGCATTGGATAGCCCAATTCTTGAGGAAGGTTATAGGCAGACGAAGTCGCGGGCACAAGCTAGTTATTTATAAAACTTGTGATAATGTTCTTCCAAAAGATTACAGAGGTCAAAAGACAAGGTCGCTAGTAAACTCAGAACATGTTATATTGTAAATGATGGCATACGTCACGCTGGCCTGCTTGTGATGCATCACTCTGCACTCGTACGTAGCAAATTGGAATCCAGCTCCTGCGTGTGGAACCCTCATGAACGTACACTCGGTTTTATTGGAAAAGGTCCAAAAAGCGTTCCTTAAGTTTCTCTATAAGCGGAAACATGACTATTGTCCTTACCTCGATCCTACAAAATTTCTACTTGGATGCATCGGATATAACTCATTACAGGTAAGGCAAGCAAAAGACCAGCCGATCGATTCTGTAAAAATATCACCGTGAAACTTAGGTGAAGTGAGCGTGAAGTGAGCTGTCAATAGTGTTAATCCCTAGCATCCTGCCGGTCGATTTGTGACAGTGACAGCTCACTTCACCTAAGTTTCACGTTGATCTTTTTACAGAATCGACCGACTGCTCTTCATAGCCTGTAAGACGCTCTGTGGCACTATTGACGCGCTTGGTCTGCATGCTGTGCTGGCTCGCTTCTTTGTCTCAGACAGTTACTGCCGCGGCAGAAAGCACAGGCTGTTTGCTGTGCCTTCATCATGTCGCACTGCTGCGCGTGCTAAGTCGTACCTCGCAGTCTGGCCGCACTTAATAATCTCTTGATATAAATAGATGAGTAATTCCATGTTGTTTTGAGATAAGGTCATCCTGTCTCCTCTTGATATAAACTACAGTTGTGTTATTTCTGTTTGAGGCCTGTGCCAGCAAATCCACGGACAATACGAGGATTTTACGGTGACTGAGTTAATGTTGGAAAGCAGGACATGTAGGTACATACAAGTATACCCCCTGCCCTTCCCACTTATGGACTCATGGAAGTAGGAAGAATACTAGGGGGTTTTAGTCGGAGTCCGATGTAACTTCTATTGTCCCAAGATGGGTAATTTTCAAGACGGTTGGAAGGAAAATAGGTCACAGAGTTTAAAAATGTATGGGTCAGGTCTAAAAGAAAGAAAGAAGGAAAGAAATAAAGAAAGAAAAATATTTTGTTTGCACGTGCACAGGAAATACAACAATAAAAAAAGAACACTAAAATTTACAAAATCATGAAAACAATAACAATAAAAGACAAGAACATTAAAACTAACAAAAAAATATACAAAAAAGAAGATCTGTGTGAGGCCAAAAAGGCTCCTACTCGTATCTCAGCATACAGCTACGATATTTGAAAAAAACAAATACCGTGTAAGTACAGTGCGGTAGTAGAAGATAATGGGCAATATGGGCCTATTCTACGCTAATTGCAAAAATAGCTACGATTACACCTCAATTCTGCAATGTTAACTAACAACACAAGAATAGATATAACATAAGCAAGTTGCTTGAACATTAACCAACTGCGATGACTTACTAGTGAATTGTACTTTAAAGGGCGAAAGTCAACGACCGTCTGCGCTCTGAAGATGTTTACGCAATGTTTCTAATACTTTAGTTACGGTATAGTGCCATTAAATGATACAATATGGCCGATATAATAATAATAATAAAAGCTGCGCAATAATATTTTTTAGGAATCAAACGGTGACATGAGGCGAGTGTGAGTGAGAGAACATGCGCGAAAGTTCGTTGTGCCTATGTTCAGACCTGCCAAGTAATATCGGCCGTATTGTAGGTAATTAACAGTAAAATCTGGCGTATTGAGGTGTCTATTACTTAATATTTAAAATTAATCCTATTATATCAAAGGTGTTCTTACAAATAAATAAATAAAAAATTAAAATACATTTATTTTGAGCAGCCTTAACTCAAATACGGAAAACACAAAAATAAGAATTAAACAAACCAAAAGATCCAACCAAGAGATTATAAATGGAAGGTTGGGATGAACAAGGATGGGAGATAATCTTTTCTTGAAATCGGCATTTTGAGAGAAAGAAAGAAAGATGAACAATGAATATAACACGGCAAATTGACGTAGGGTTTCAATTTACTTAACAATGAATTTATCTTACTGCACCTGTGGTCTTATTGGCTGCTTTAGGAGTTTCAGTTATCTATCTAATGTAAGTATGAGAAGACAGGGTGTTGATAATTGAATATTTTATCGCCTATATTTATCACCATTGCAAAATTTATACAACGCCTTACAATTTTATATAGCAACAACTTTTGTTTCGAACGCTTGCAGCAATTGAAGTTGGCGTTATTACTTACAAAGCGATCTCTGGAAATATTACCGAGACTATTTGGTGCCAAAAGCCAATAGAATCTTACATCGGAAGCCGTCGGGATGGCTCATAAAAATGCCGTTTCGAAAGTAATTTTAAATGATAAATGATCGTGTACATTATTTCTATCTGGATTTTGGACTTTTAGATGTGAGCTGGAATTGAATTACCTAGAATATTAGGTAGTATATCTATTGCTTATTAATAATGTCTACACCTACAACAAGAACGCGTAAGTTTAATGATGACATCACTATAAAAAAAAAACTTTAATTATTTTTAGAGTTTTTTGAAAATGGAAATACGAAATATGCGCATAGTAGTTTGGTATTTGAAAGCGTCGATTAATTACAAAATGATTAAAGAACTAAAGGAATACCTACCCATTAATCCTAACTAATAATTATAAATTTTGTTATGTCTCTGCATCACCCTAAGGTTGACTGGTAGAAAATGCCTCAGGCATTAAGTCCGCCTTTGTATAGTATTTTTTTACTTGTGCATAAAGTTTTAATAAATAAATGCGAAAGTGAGTTTGTTTGTTACCCTCTCACGCTAAAACGGCTGAACGGATTTGGATGAAATTTGGCACATGGATAGACCATGACCTGGATTAGGACATAGGATACTTTTTATCCTGATATTCCCATGGTATCGAGACTTACGCAGTGAAACCGCGGGGCGCTGCTAGTAACTCATAATTGCATAAAAAAAGGCTTACAAAACATGCACTTCTATTTCAGTGTAAGGGTCTACAAAAAATATTTCTAAACTTTCGACACGACGCGACGTCATTTTACCCGGAAAGTGTGTAGTGCCCTTCCGGAAGCCGGTAAGTGTCAAGCCACACCATATCGACTTCTGAACGGGAAATGAACGGATATAAGTATGTTGCACGCTTCCATAAATATTGTTTTATTGTCGTCTTGTCGGTTATAGTGTGCTGTGGGTCCAATTTCCTTTCAATCCCATTTTGTGAAGCGTAAGTATTTGACAGTATGTCTATGTGGTGTTGGAACTGAGGCCGGGGAAATTAGGTTTGAACCCTGCAGTAAATCTTAACTGCTCTTCAAATAATAGTAACAAATCGTTACATATAAAAAAAATACGATGCGCGGTAAGGTGTTTCATTGACTTTAAACTAAAAATTCTGTTAATTCCTTGCCCGATAGGCGATTGAAAAAAAAAAAAAAAAATTGCGCTAGTACAATATGCTTAATTCTGTTGGATATCGAATTCAAATATTTGATTAAGTAATATAATGTAAAAAACCACAATTGCCTATTACCGTATTATTGCTTGAAGTACTATTAAAAAAATACATAATTTAATTTTTATCGAAATTTCCATGGTCAACATTTTTTAATTCACTGACGGACTTGTAATCTCTTCGACAAATACTTCATACAAAGCTCTGTTATTATATATTTTCTACTAAGTAAAATAAATTGACATAAGATGTTTTCTTAAAAAAAAAACCCCACCTTATGGGGTGAACTTTTCGCGGTATACATTTTAACATACAGGCCTGTCGATATCCTACACTAGGAGTAACCAAATGACGGACCGTGGTCCGGATCCGGACCACCGACTTATTTTGTATTTATAACTAAAACTTAATCTAAAAAGACTTAAAATAAAAAGCATATAGTTTTATGATTTATTATGATTTTATGTTCTTGTTCTTGTTTAGCTTTTTAGTCTAGAGTAACTTTACTCTAGATTTCAGACAAATAGTTCAAAGTAAAAATAAACATTTTTCACATGAATATTAATTACTTATTTTGTTATTTTTGTTCATTACGTACCTACTTTTTGTTTATTACCTACTTAATAATAAAGGTTTCTTTTCGTTTTATTTCTTAATTAATATTTTTTATTTTCGTTGCTAGTAATCGCCCAACAAACGAATCGCGACAGAACGACAGTCATATTATTTTTTACAACGAACCCTCAATAAAACTTATTGGTGATCCCTGGCTTACACGGTTAATGAAAAATATTGTTGTTTTTAAATTAATATAATGTTTTAAATTAATGAAAAATTTGCCTCTAATTCCTAGGGCTAACTATTTTGGTTAAATTCACTCCATATCTTGTTGAACTTTTGCTTAGCTTAAGTTGAATACAGTATTCCATAACTCTAAAATAGATGCCATTGCTTCTTAGAACAAAAATATATCTAACTCTAAGGGTAATCTGCATGAAATGCTTACTTTACTTAGCAAACGTCAAAGTGCGTTCTGTGAATCTCGCTCTAAAAGTTTTAGATTTTTCGATATCAACCCATCTTAATGAACCATCCTGTATATTCTTTTACTGGGCGTAATCTCAAAATCAAAGAAATTATTTCAAATAAACCAAATAAAGGCACGTTTGAATTCTCAAGGGGTCGATCAGTCAGAAAGATGAAGCTAGTGGGAATCCCCCTCTTGGCATACAATTTTAAGGCATAAAATTATTTGCCATAATGTTTTTGCGTAACTTTTATTAGCATAATAATACTGTGCCATAATAATACTTTGGCATTATGCAAAGGTTAGCATAACTGTCATTTGGTCTAATTTATTTTGTCATAATTTGGAGTTGCATACATTTTTAAGGCATTATATTTATTCGTCTATTAATCATGAGCAATAAATATAAACAATAATTTGGGAATTACTGTATTGCATTAATAGATTAAGGTGTGTTGGCTGAGTCGCAAACATGATTTTTTTAAATTTTCGCTTGAGTATAGATTTCGATTGTTGGTATATTGGCGTGTGCTAGATGTCATTAAGGCAAATAAATTTATTTACTGTTTTGTGTTGAGTAATGTAAATTATTTTGCATACTATTGTATAAATCAAGTTTTTTTTTTCTAACTGAACAGACGGCAGTGCTGCTGGGGAGTTTGTTGCGCCAATTCTTCACCATCACATCCTATTTAATTTAAAAAAATAAGTTCATATCGTAGCCACAAGGACTCGTCAAAATCTATATTAATAAACCTTCAAAGTCACCTGTGTATAAACATCCGCCCCTGCCCATAATAAGAAGCTATGGCAAACTTTAATTGCATAAATTATCATGCTAATTACTATTTGCTGTGAAGTGCCAGCAAACATACTTTATTACTGAACGATAATGCCATCAAAATAATAATCCAGAATTTTGGCGTAATTTACTTTATCTGACAATGCGACATTTATTTGTCAGAAGATGACATTAATTGTCACATGTCACGACAGGTACTGTTTAATAAAGCAGGTTAATTTATGAACAAAACTTACAAAATTGTCTGATTGTCGGATTAACCTCTGTCACCCTGTCGGTTTTATTAATTAAACTTACAATCCGGCCGTCGAGAGAATTCCTTCTTGACACCTGTCAGTTTCATGTTAACGAATATGTGCTTTGCAAATTTGATCCTTATTAGGACTAGAAAATCTCCAACTGACAGGTGTCAGGAATTCTTTCGACGGTCGGACTGTAGACCAGACATGCACCAGTTTCTGAAAATGTGATCTAAAAAGGTGAAGGAGCGCATCATCAGGAAACCGACATGTCCTACAACCAAAAATTCGAAGACACTGAAGTTCACCAACCCGCATTGGGCCCGCTCGGTGGATTATGGCCCACTCCCTTTCACAGAGAGAAAGCCTGTGTCTCAGCAGTGGGCACATAGGCTGATTATTTTTATGTCAATAACGTATACCTACTGAATGCTGTGCAGCAATTAAACTTAAACCGATCCAATTGGATGCAAATTTGCATATAGGTACGGCTGGTACGATTGAAATAATACTTAACCCCGCTTGAACCAAATCAGATCATTAAACACGTTTAGCACTAAACGAGTAAAGCTTTGTGCAGACCAGCGCGACGCGACAGCGCGACGCGACACCGGTTATTGTTATACCGTAAAGTTTTCTTAGAAATTGTATTGTTCGTGTCGCGGCGCAGCGTCGCGTCGCGCTGGTCTGTATGAGCTTTAACGCGTTCAGTTTCGTTGGTGAACGAATTTCACCATTAAAACATCGTCCTGTCTCTGTCTTCTTCAAACGATTGACAAAAACAAAACAATGTATGTCGATTTCACCAATGAAACTGAACGCAATCATCACTTCTAAACCGCGTTCATGAGTTGTCAGTGTCATCGTTGTTGGGGTATTGACACTGACAGCTCTTGAACGCACTTTAGACAGAGACAGGACGATGTTTTTAATACGTTATGGGATAGGGATAAATACATACATAGAGACATGAAAGCATTCCTCCCCATGGGGGTAGGTAGAAACTACAAAACGTCACTTATCGCTGCCTGCCTGCCCGGATAATTACTTTTCACATTAAAAACCATAATCGCACATGGTTAGGTAGCTTGCTTTAATCAGTTACCAGGAAATATAAATCATCCTTATTAAAATACCTTAATAATGACCGCATGTCGAAATTAACATTTTCATTCATGTTTATTTTCCTGAAAAGTTACTGAAAATCTGATTAAAAATGTTTCCGGTAAAAGGTCGGGAGGAGTTATAATATTTTCAGCTATGGAGTTTTTAATATTTTCACGAATTGTTTTGTAAATAAAGTACTCAATAGTATCTAGCATTCAAACTGTTTCGCTTATTAGAGTAAGTACAAGTATATGCTGACAACCTGTCTTACCAAGGGGTATCGTTTTACCCTGTAACTGGGCTGCGGAAGTCGCTCCATGTAAAACGACCGAACAAAGTTGGAAAAAAAAAACAAATTTCTTTCGGAAATACGTTACTGAGTTGACTAATCGGGACGCCAGTGCCGCCTGGAGGCGGCGCCCGACAGATTCTACAACTTAACGCTCGGATCGGTCGCCGGCCGGGGCTCAGCAGAGCAGACTTTATGGGTAGTGGTCAAGCGGTGAAGACGTTTAGAAACTGTCGTGCGTTTAATGCTAGTGTGATTAATGTTATCGTAAATTATAATTTGATCTGAACTGCAACGGTTTTTCTATTGCGCAATAACTAACACTACTCATTAGTACACTCACAGTAGTTAAAATATGCCTGGTAACGAACACATTCCCTCCTCCGACGTATATTATCTTCTTTTTTTTCAATTTTTCCCAAACTGCTCAAACACCAGACTTGGATCCGTATTATAAACCTAATTACAACCAATATTCTTTTCGTGCAAGAATCTAACCCTACACATAAGCCACAAGCTGACTATTGCAGCAATGGGCCAACCTGGTCAAAACATTCTACTAATTTCTGTATCGACCTGCAAGACCTTGCGCCACTTTTAACGACGTCCCCAAGGTCAGAAGTCCAAAAGAAAGTAATAATACTGAGTACTTCACACGTCTCGACATGCCCGCAAAATATTACCCAGAGAGCTTCAGAAATAATATTCCGAGCTTAGCACTTTATGTAAATACTCTAGAAATAAATGTTCGGAAAAATTTATTTGCTAGTACAGTTGCAAAAAGAGCTAGATAGATAGAATATTCTTTATTATGTACACCATATGAATTACAGACATACATTTTAGAAATTTAATTTTATTTGGAAACCGGAGTTGGAGTTTGGTTTCCAGATAAAAATATTCATCTTTCCAACTGAACTACCAATATTTTTTTAGGGTCAATACTGAATCAAAACTGCCAATCGACTGTCATTAGAACTGCACGCCGACTGGAGTTGGACTGTGCAGTCAGTTGGCAGGAATGATATAATTATGTCAACAGCACAAAAACTGCTTCCGAGCCGTAGTTTTGCAGCGGGCCTGAAGTTCTCTGCCGTCTGTTTCGATTTTTTTTTAACCATGACGGGGAAGATTGTCCTGCATCTCGCCTAATGGTAAGTGATGATCAGGCCGAAGCTGGAAGCGAGCTTCACCCGGAATCCTCAACCACAGAGGAACTGGGTATCATAATTAACAATTATGCAAAAATGCTGTTAACATTGTTGTTATGGCGATAGACTTAGATAAGATAATTAGCCAGGCGGTATTAGAACAAGTCCTGCCACCAACCAAACTCAGCAGAAATTTTTGCCCCCTCTGGGAATTAAACCCGACCTCTGGGTCTGAGACAGGTGGTCTATTTGATCACTCAGCACACTCACAACATAGTTTAAATGTAGGGAGTTGCATAACAGGAGCCTGCCTGTGTATTTATTTCGTTGGTTTTCTCTACATTTCAGGAAGCGTGATAGACGATATCTTTAATGGCATCTAATACGGTTCGTTAGTTCCTGTTTGGTAAATTTTCGTAGAAAAGGGAGAATATTGTTACGTATGGTGAGGGAATGTTAGTATAACTGGGTTACCTACTTGGGTAAGTTAGTTTTTCTGTGTATTGTTTGCAGTTTCGAAAACCTATGTAATTGTTTAAATTTCACAACAGATAATGCATTTCTCGAAACGGAACGCCTCGAAAAAAAGAGGTGCTGTGTTAAGGGGGATGCGCTAAGATAGCCCGCGAGATTCAAATTTTCTTGAGTTTTTTCCATTTTGCAGGTCAGTGTCAGGGTGTATGTTGATTAAAATATGATTCGCGACCGTAACAAATATGGCTTTACATAATTATAATCATTAAAATCAGCAATACCATAAGTTAGCATAATTGTCAAATGTCATGATTTCATGATATAGTCATTCAGTGGGCTTACATGAACTTAGAGAGTTGTATTGATAATTTTTATAATTATAATTCTATAACTAAACATTTGATACGGCCGCGAATCATATTTAGATCAACATAGAACATGATACTGACCTGCAAATTGCAAAAAACGTAAGAAAATTTGAATTTCGCTGGCTACCTTGACGGTTTCACCTTCAGGAACTTTTTGAATCGTTATCCGTTTCTTCAACCCTTACAAATCCCACAGTCGGCTAAAGGTGGTTTATATTTTCTGAAAACTTGATTGGCAGTGGCTAACCGATTGTCTACTGTACTACGAAAGGTAGATTACGCATGCAAATATTTGCATAGATAACAGTCGCTGTATTTCCTGGCTCTGGGTATTTATGTGCTTTGTCTGTGACTACAATTTCGCTCACAATAGAGTAGATAATTTACATACATTATTATGTATCTGTTTGTTTTCGTTTCCAACGTTTCTTTTTGGATAAGCTGGTATCAAAAGATATTCAACTATCTTTTCGCTAACATCCACTATCAAGCTCTAGAGCTGAACATTCGCCTTATCGTAGGATCATCGGCAATTTATATGATAATCCTCACAGTGGCTGTTAGTATACGGATGACGCTAATCTTACCGTCTTACCGTTTAACTATAACTAGAAACTACAGAAGGTTTAGAAAACTTTAATCTTTAGAGCGGTTCTTAACATTGAAAATACTTATCTTTCAAATCAGTATATTGTAAAGTTTCTCTGTATTAAAAAAAAAACAGTACTAAGCCAACTTCGTCTAAATTTCTTACAAAAGCAAAAAAAGACAGCATTTTATTAAATTATCTGCTAAAAAATCTAACTGAAACTTATAGGAGGTGGTGGAAAAGTTCATGAATGACGACGACTCATCATCGTTGGAATCATCGTCATTTCAGCCGAAAGACGTCCACTGCTGGACAAAGGCCTTCCCCAAGCACCACCACTTCGACCGGCTTTGCGCTTCTGGCAACCAGCGTATTCTTGCTGTCTTTACAAGGTCATCAGTCCAGTCAGGCACCTTGTGCTCTCACAAGGTGCCTTCCTACGCTACGTCTTCCGTTACGCGGTCGCCACTCCAGAAGCGTGACTTTCAGCCCAACTTCGGCTGACGGCGGAATGTTGCGATTTAATATTATAGATTTAGAACTTGCATTGTGTATTTATTTTATTTCTTATTTCGTTTTTTGTATCCCATTTAAAGCTTCGTGCAGACCAGCGCGACGCGACAGCGCGACGCGACACCGGCTATTGTTATACCGTGAAGTTTTCTTAGAAATTGTATTGTTCGAGTCGCGGCGCGGCGTCTCGTCGCCCTGGTCTGCACGAAGCTTTATGCAGCACTAGTTGACGACATCACGTCAACACCGGCTGTCGCTTAAAATCAGCACTTTGCGTGGATTGTGTTCGTGTTTTTTCTTTGCATCATGTTTAGCGCAAATAAATGATTTTTTTTTCTTTCTTTTCATCTTATTATATTAAAATCAATGTGTGTTGTTTGTTCGTATTTTCTGCCCTGCCATAACGTTAATCCCATTCCGACTTATTGTTTGCACTTGCGAGATATTTCCACAATTATTTCTTCTGCGGCAGCAACGCGCTGGGTACCAGCTAGTGTGGCGGCATTTGCGAACTTGCACGTATGGATTTATGTGACGTCAGGTCTTTGATGCGTATCAAAGACCTGACGTCACATAAATCCTGCATTGCGCAATTAGAGTTTACCGCCCGATGAACATATATACAAGCGACTTCAACCTCTGGGCAGTTGCCACCCGTCAAAAAGACACCCGTCTGGTCGGAGGATCCTCCCTTTTCTATCGTGGATGATTAAACTTTACACCCTATTCCTCATACCCCTAAACTAGTACTTCATTAATTATTCTATTTTTCTAACGTTCGTCTTACACAGAGGGGGTTTGTGACCCAGCACTGGGGACATGCCTGCAAGTAAAGGCTGATTATGGTCAACTTTCACTACAGAACGTGGGCAATGACCGTTTAGAAATCTTCAAGACGTCCCCTCTCGTATCGGCTACACTGTGTTCATTTCATGATTAATATGACACACTTAGAAGCCAAATTGAAATAAAACTTCTGCACCTATTCATTCTGTTGAACAAACGTGTGTGTAGCATATTTCTGGAAGTTATTCCCCCCGACTTCGGCTGACAAACGGATGAAACTCGAAGCGAATGTAATAAGAAGTTATTTGATTGATGATCGTTGAATGTGTGGGCTAAATTGTGAGAATATGCCGAGGAAGATACTTTCTTGCCTACTTATCTTCGAATAGCTGAGGTAGATTTTAAAGGGAAACACTGGATAAGTAATTGAAGCCCATAGATTCTGCTATCAACTCGGTGGATAGATGGATTTTAAACTGTTTTAAACTTTTGTTAATTAGATTGATTGGCGCAACGATGCCGTTTGTGTCTTTGAAGTATGAACTCCTGTGCCGTTTTTAGGAAATAAACTTTTATATATAAGCGTGCGTACTCCTGAGCTATTGGCCGGAGAAGGTCAACATAAGGAAAAGTGGAAAAGTATGAAGGAGACCTTTGCCAAGCAGTGGGATAACAGAGGTAAAAAAAGCATTTTTTTATCGATAACTTTTACTATTCTATACTAGACACTTAGTTACGATAAACAGGTCCAGGTACTTTAATGGTTGAATTACCCAACTAGCAACTGCTATATAGGTTCACCCCCCCATTACATGAGGCGGAGCGCGCGAGGGAGAGGCAAAATGCGCGCCCTCGCTCCCCTAGTCGCCGCAGGAGACGCCCCGGGCGTCGGGAGTCGCGAGCCGACTTCCGGCCACCGTAGGCGCGGGCTTGCGGACGGTGAGCAATGGGTAGCTCGCCGTCCGATAGGGACCAGGCCCGGGTCGACGGCGCGTCGTGTTCCACGCGCGCCTCAAAGAGATTTCAGCACCAACTGACGGGGTCCGGAAGGGCCAATGCCTGCCGGGGTTGCGGGTTTGTCCGAAAGGGATATCGCGACCCCGGCACACAGGCAACGGAAGGAACACGGGTGGGTTTTAGTCAGTAAAAGTCTGACACGCCCTTCCGCTCCGCCTAGAGCGGGAGAAGTTATTTGATAATTTGCCACCCTCAAAAAAAAAAAAAACCCCCGTTACATTACTGGCGATATTATGTGTGTGTAGCTTCGTGCAGACCAGCGCGACGCGACACCGGTTATTGTTATACCGTCAAGTTTTCTTAGAAATTGTATTGTTCGTGTCGCGGCGCGGCATCGCGTCGCGCTGGTCTGTACGAGCTTTTACACCTCTGTTTATCCTTCGAGGAATACAGGCCTGATGATTTATCCGTTATTTATTGTGTTCACATCGGCTTTCAGTCGAAGAAGTTCTGTCTGAATACAAAGAAAGAATATTAAGTATCTGTGTATCTATTTTAGTATATTGTGTACTTATTGTTTGCACTGACGATAGCCCCATTTTGTGTCCAGGCAAATCACTGTTCATTCCAAGGTTGCCTGGTTGAGATCGCGGATAGCGATAAGACCGCCCATTGTCTATTTTGTAATTTTTTAAATATATTTTTGTTGTTGTACAATAAAGTACATAATTATAAATAATACATAAGTGAACATAAAAAAAATAAAGAAACTTTAAGAAACAAAATCGCTTCTCGTTCCTCCCTTGCACACTCCCATTGAACGGAATCGTTCACTCAGTCGGCCCTTTTAACTTTTTCACGCCTTCCTCGCGCTAAAATATGGGCCTTTCAAACTTACTTATTTTCAGTTCTGGGTCCCGACTTGTAGAAACTCCTGCATTTTCTTAATCATAAGAATTCATGAATTATGAAGCTGTCCATGGTATCTTTGAAAGAGACTTTAATTTAATTTTGTGAGGGTGGTTCTTGACTCAGTTGAGATCTTTTACGATGCCCTTTCTATTGTACGAGTAATTTTGAAAGCTCACGAAGGGCAAAATAATTAGTCTGAGTCGTTGTCGCCGGATACAATGAAGAGAGGTCTATTATTGGGTGTTCCCAAGGTTATAAAGACGAGATTCTATTTATTAAAAACCAACTTATATTTACAGTTTGCACCACACATACACGTTATCGGTCAATATCTATTAGTAATTACACATATCAAAAAAATTGCATAAAACATCAAAATTAGATATAATTAGATAAAATAAAATTATATAGAATTGGAATAAAAATTGGAATAAAATGATTAAAAACAAGATACTTGCAATTTAATTTACTTACTCCAAGGAGATTGTACTGGGAGCGGCAATGGACTCCAGGTATCGAGTAGCAGTGTTTAGGAATCTCGCGACATCCTAGGATTCGTCATACAAAATGTTGTAGTAATATGGGTGAGAGCTAGGTACAATGGCCTTGAGGGCTATGGTATTGGTTCGAGGTATTGAGAATAGAGGACGTTGGC
Source organism: Agrochola circellaris (assembly GCA_914767755.1). NCBI lineage: Eukaryota > Metazoa > Arthropoda > Insecta > Lepidoptera > Noctuidae > Agrochola > Agrochola circellaris. The sequence continues at coordinate 2,408,390 of OU611848.1, forward strand.
GAGGGCGAAGTTTTTGTCTAATGGGTAGTGGGATGTTAACGGAAATGTATTGTAGTAAAAAGGAATTGAAATGCGTACCACGAATTAGTCGAATGAAATATTTGACGAGACTAAGATTTCTTCTTAGTTCTAAACTTTGGTAGCCCACGATACCTAGTACAAATGGTGTTGGGTACATGTACGGGTAATATCCATAAAGTTTTAAGTAGAGGTAGCGAACAAAAGACTTCTGAATCTTTTCGATGACCAGTGTATAGACTTTTTATGGGGTTCCAGATTGCACAGTTAGTCTCTAGCAAACTTGTACAGTATCGTTAGGGCTTGACGATTCGTGAAAATTTTGGCCTGACGCAAGACAAAACCTAAGTTTTTGCGGGACTTTGTTGCAGGTCTGTAGAATGTGCTGGTTAAATGTAAGATGTGGATCAAACTGAGCACCCAGATCGCGTACGGTTAAAACGCGTTTCAGGGGCTCATTGTTCATAGTGTACATAGATGTTGTGTATGGGTTATGTGATTTTTGAGTAGGTCATGACCGCGCATTTACTAATGATTCTATGGTACCTAACAACCAACCTTCATAAAAGTTGTATCGCTACACCCTAACCGTAATTGAAATAATGTAACCATAAAATCACGTTAAATAATATCGAAAGAAAACGCCACCTTGAAGTTCTATTCAAAACTGTTTTTTTTTCATATATGCTGTACTTTGCTACTTGACTTTCGAGGAATTTCACTTGAGATTCTATTTCTAAATCAAATTCTTCTAAAACGATCATGCAAGACAACATACTATATTATTTCCACTTTTTAATTTTTTGTGTTTCACGAACTGTGTCCAAATAAACATTATTCTTTCTTTCAAGACTCAAACACTACAGAATCAAAAGACAAAGCTCCTACTGGCACATCAGTCTTAAATTCTCCCAACTTCTTTGAAACCAGCACTAAATTTGGGCCGGAACCTGAAAAATCACAGAAGTGTCGTTATGAAAAGCGATCGTATACGTAAAAGGTTTGAGCGGGGCTTTCAGGCAAGCTTTGTGGGTGCATCAAACGGGCACTATTTCCGCTTCCGCCCGACTAGGCACTGATCGCGAACACCCTAGATGGTATAGACTTATGTAGTGTCTAGAATAGGTGGTACAAACAAACAAAATATATTAATACAAATATAAAAAAATTTATATATCTTTTTAGGGTTCCGTAGTAAACAAGGAACCCTTATAATTTCGCCATGTCAGTCTGTCTGTCCGCGGCTGAGCTCAGAGACGGTTAGTACTAGAAAGCTGTAATTTGGCATTTGTATACATATTAATCATGCCGACAGTGGTAAAATAAAATCACCAAAAATATATTTTTTTAGGGTACCTGCGCTGGGATGTTTTTTTTTCTCATCTACCCCATGGTGTGGGGTATCGTTAGAAAGGTCGTTCAGAAATATTGTGAGTTTATGGTGTCCCCCCCCCCCCCCTTAGCTATGATAGTTTTCCTTTTAACTTCGTTATATATACTACTGCTGTGAATTTATTCACAAATTTAAGTACAACCATTTAGCTGGCAGGGGGTGGGGACACTTGACTCTAACAAAAATTAGCACTTTAAAGTTTAATATTTTTGCATGGGTCCCTGAATTGAAAAATTATTTTCACATACCCTCAATATTTTTGAAAGACCTTTCCAACGACGCCCCACACCACGGGATAGAAAAAAAAAAAAAAACATCCCCACTTTACTTGTAGGGGTGGTACACAAAAAACGTTTGTTTGACGTCAGGTCTTTGATTCGCAGTTCGCATATGGCGTTGCAGATTTGATTTTATTGAGAAAGTGTAACTCGAAGAAAAATACTACTAATTTTAACTAATAATGTCTCACCGTTAAGACAATCACTTCCCAGTATCAAAGAAAGTAGGATGTATAAAGTAAGTAGTTGGCACATATATAACAACCTACCTACCTACCTACGTGACCGGCTGTACCATTTCTTTTAATGTTTCTATTAACCGTATAGGGGACTGATTTATAGTTACTCCGGTGATTGTCGCCAAAAGAGATTTAGAGTCACTTTCCCCCATTTCGTCGTTACGATATTAGGTTTCAAGTAATAAAGGGCGGGCCTTGCCATTTATCGGTCAAATTTTCCCACTGCCATTTACAATTATGGAAAAAACCCGCAGTTATTATTAGAGTTATCGTGTACATCGATTTGTTAAGTAGGTACCTACAAATACTGTACTTTGCTTACGGCCTGTCAAGATTCAGGTCTAGTTCGAACCCGGGGCACGCACCTCTGACTTTTCGGATTCATGTGCGTATTGTATAATTATCACTTGCTTCAATAACCATGAAGGAAAACATCGTGAGGAAACCAGCATGCCTGAGAGATATTTCTCGACGTGAATGTGAAGCCAAGTCACAGGCCCATGGGCGGCTTTAAAACTCTGACACCTGCACTAACAATACCAAAAAAGAAAGAAGACTGCTTTTCTTTATATAGAAGACTGGTTAGCAATAAAAACAATGTTTTTCAATGGCCATTTGTTTTCGATAGAGGACCAATAATAAAATCTCAAATACGAATAGCCACAGTATAAATAAGTAACAGTATTACATCTTCATAGAAAACGGCTGCAACGAAGCGCTTCGAAATCTCAGTATATAAAAAGTACGCAACTTAAGTATCGAGTACGCGGCAGTTACGCACGGATGCGGAAGGTTTAAGTATCTACCGAGCGCGAGCGACCGTAGGCTGCCGAGACGTATTACTGTTACTTTCTTATACTGTGCTATTGCCTAGCTTAAATATTTTTATATTAATCAAATCTATAAATTATTGCTGGTTTCCTTACTTATTGCAATGCCTGTCTAACCCTTTCTAAGCCTGTCGCACGTGCCAGTCGACTGCGTGTGGACACAGCTCTTGCTCCAATGACTTCTTGTGCCGTGAGCTTCGCACCAATATTACTGGTCAAAGGCAAGCGTTCATACTTATTGTGCACACAGTGGCTTGGATTCAACCTCTGTACCCCTTATGTGTTCCTGGTACTTAGATAATAGCGTTTAAAGCATTTTCAATGGTTTCTTGTGCCGTGTGAGCTTCGTTCGCATCAATATTACTTTTCAGAGACAAGCGTTCATACGCTGCTTATTGTGCACACAGTGGCTTGGATTCAACCACTGTACCCCTTATGTGCTCCTGGTACTTAGATAATAGCGTTTAAAGCATTTTCAATGGTTTCTTGTGCCGTGTGAGCTTCGTTCGCATCAATATTACTTGTCAAAGACAAGCGTTCATACTTATTGTGCACACAGTGGCTTGGATTCAACCACTGTACCCTTATGTGTTCCTGGTACTTAGATAATAGCGTTTAAAGCATTTTCAATGGTTTCTTGTGCCGTGTGAGCTTCGCACCAATACTGGTCCAGCCAAGCGTTTGTTCTAATTATTTTGCACACAGTGACTTGGATTCAACTTCTTGAACTCCTATGGGCTCCTGGTACTTATAATGTTGGTTTATAATGTGTTGTTGTTTTTGTTCAATAAGAAACATATTCATTCGAGTTTTAACGAATCAATGGAGTAGACGTCCGTTTAAACAAAGCTGCCAACAACTGACGATGAAAAATAGAAACCTTTGGAAACTTTTGAATGTTCACATTAGTATTACCAAGCGGCTTTGACCTGAATGCTAGATAATATGGAGTAGCCTAAATTCCTGAAGCCCGTACATCTGGCAGAGGATACCGCAGTCCGTGGCGCATTGAGACACCGCAGTTTTGGCAACATGTATGTAGCGACGTACAAACTTACATTTTTCATGTGTAGAGAGAGAGAGAAATGATGGTGTTTTTCTACGAAAAGTTTTCTGTATCTGTTCCAATATAGTTAGTGTAAGTAACACTATTTCCAGTCATGAAATCGAAAAAAAATCAAGGATTTTTATTTAGCTATCAGATAAAACAAAGAACGAAGTCGATCCATTCTGTAAACTTTTCACCGTGAAGAGTGAGGTGAAGTGAGCATGAAGTGACCTGTCAATAGTGTCAATTCCTAGCTTCAGCTGCAATGACAGCTCACATCAAGCTCACTTCACCCAAGTTTTCACGAATGAGATGAGATGATGCAGAATAGCACGTCTGCTACATAAGATAAAAACTCACACACATACACGAACCCAAATAACACAGATGCGCATTCATGTAAAAAAAGTCGGGTACTTACTTACAGTAATGATAGAACTTTACTAAGTATAAAATACAGTTGATCTTTTTATATTTTGTAGAATACTGGAACTATACAAATACATCATGAATAGGACGTGAGAAGCAAAAATGCTAGTTTATCATTATTTTGTTTCCAGTAACCAGCAACCCACACTTCGCTATTAAAAACCGGTGGGTGAAATGCACCCACGTACGCCCTCATTATGTAGGTAAACTCGGGGAAATTAATTGTTTATCAAATTGCCTACAAACTTAAATTGTCTGCATATTCAAATCATAACCGACATTCTTTGAATTGACTTAGGGTGTCAATTTGCTTAATATTGAATTTCCCTGACTGTATAAATATAACCGTAAATACAGTTGATCTTTTTATTCGATGTAGAATAACGGAACTATACAAATACATCATGATTAGGCCGTGATAAGCAGAAATGCTAGTGTATTATTATTTTCCAGTAGCTAACAACTCATACTTCACTATAATATAAAAATCCGGTGGGTGCATCCACCCACGTATGAAGGTACATACATACGTGGGTGGGTGCACCCACGTAGGTACTCATTACACCCACATACACCCACATACACCCCCATTATGTAGGTAAAGTCAGGGAAATTAATTGTTTATCAAATTAACTATAGTCTGATGAAAATGTAAACAAATGGATCACAAAACGTACCTGCGGATGTCAATTTGTAGTGTCACTTACAAGTTGAGTGCTGTGATTATTTGAATAAAACGAAATTCTAAATTTAAATCACCTGAAAGATTTTTCATTTGACAATTTTAGCTTCGTGCAGACTAGCGCGTTGCGACAGCGCGACGCAACACCGGTTATTTTTATACAGAGAAGTTTTCTTAGAAATTGTATTATTCAAGTAGCGTCGCGCCGTCGCGTCGCGCTGGTCTGCACGAGCTTTAAGTTAATTTTATAACCCCAATTTTCGTCAATGATTTTTCAATAACAATTTAATAATGTTATTCAAACTATAATTGTTAGAAAAAGTGGTGAGATATAAAGTTGAAACCTTCTAAATACAGATGAATGTGTTACTAATTCCCTTTAGTGAATGATTGCGTAAGAATTTAACATGAACAGGGACCAGACTACTTAAGTTGTCCGTACAATCGAATTACAACTTACTGACATTATTTGACAGTTGTATGAAAAATGTAGGTACATAGTGAGTCAATTTGATGAACAATTTATTTTCCTGACTGTACCTACACCAAAGTGACATCAAACGAAAATCAACTAACAACAAAACTTCAGGAGCTATTTAGTTGAAAACACCTGCAGCACTGGTTCATTTTAAAACCAAATCCGTTTTGGCAACATACGGGCTAGGTTGCGCCAACCGGCGGCGGCGGTCAGGTTGCTCCAGAACTTTGTGGAATTGTACTGGTACGGTACCGTACCTATTTGTTGGTTTGTACTGAAGATTTGTAGAGGCGAAATGTTAGTTCTGATTTTGAGTGGGCGGGAAAAATTCTGGAGTTGGAAAATAGGTTGTGCATGTTGATTCGGTGTAAGTTATGCTTACTCTGGAAGTTAGGTATGTTTTGTGATTTATGCATGTTTTTGAGTTTGAGACAGAGTCTCTTTTGTTTGCCTATGACGCGTATATGAGAAGTTTATTTTATGAAAAAAATATAAACAAAATAGAACATAAAGCTTCGTGCGGACCAGCGCGACACGACACCGGTTATTGTTATACCATCAAGTTTTCCTAGAAATTGTATTGTTAAAGTCGCGTCGCGGCGTCGTGTCGCGCTGGTCTGCACGGAGCTTGAATCACGTAAAAAAAATATACAATGCCCACTGTGTACACCATGTATATTATGTACACATACCAACGCGTATTTCAGTGATGTATTACTGGAATTAATCAACATACTACATACATATCAAATGTATACAGTACTCGGAATAATTGAAATAAAACAGCAATCGAAATATCTATTCATATTTATCTATTCGATCCAAAATGGACAAGCCAATGGTTTAATTCCTGTTCACGCAACAAACTACTTGTAATCTCCTTTCTAACGACACTAACAAAAGGTACAACCTAGGCAAACACTTATATAGATTACAAAACAAACAGTTGCTCCCAATTCCCAATCCTATACTAATTGTAAAGTCTCGAACGACCCTTATTAGTCCACCCAAACTTGAGCTTCGAGAACCAATCGAGAGCAAATGGTACACACTACGCCAATGCGCCATCGCGAGGAATGTCTACCATTTCAAGTCTCCCCGCGTCCATTGCATACCAGCCTAGAATTCTTTGTAAACCATCCGGAATATTCCCAGCAATGTATGCCAACACTTTAAGCCAGCCGCTCTGTGGAACTGTTTTCATTTTGGGATAGATGTCTGTGAATTCGGCGAATTGGTATTTGGTTTTCATTCTGCAGTGAAATGAAGGAATGGTTCAGGTTTCAGGTTGCTGTTTTGTTTGTAATCTTGCAGAGGACAATAAGAACAGTATTTGAACTTGTTATATACATTGTAAGATATTGTTTTCAAGAAGATTATATATACCTAAGTACTAGATCTTCTCTAGCTACTTTATTGTTTTGACCTATGGTAGCGAAATGCATTTTTTCTCCTATCTAATTAGGTAATTCTACATAATATTACCTATATCAGAGGGCAATTCCTCTATTTTTATGAATGTGCGCATTCTAATCTCAGTCTCAATCTGTGACAAAAAATACCACTAACTTACCAACATTTTTTACAAGTTTTTGACATTGATTGTCGCTAGATGAGCTTGCGACTTCAATTTGACAGTTTTTAGGGTTTCGTACCTCAAAAGGAAAACACGGAACCCTTATAGGATCACATGTGTCTATCTGTCGGTCCGTCTGTCACAGCCAATTTGCTCCGAATCTAATGGACCGATTAAGTTGAAAATTGGTACACATCCATCATTTCTGTGACCCAAACACGGACGTGTAACGTAAATAAATGAATAGTGAATATCTTAGTTTTTTTGGGTTTAGTCTCTTTTGGGAGCAAATAAGAAAAAAAAATGTCGTCAAATGAAAGAGCTTGTTGCGGGGATCCTATTTATTGTTTTGTAAATTTTAAAATAAATACTTTTAAAGATATTTAAGACAATAGATGAAAATTGACCATTCCCGGCGTTATCTCCGAATCAACGGAGCCAAAATATTTGAAAAATATACAGAAAATGGTTCTTTACTCATAGATTGTAGAAAAACCTTTAAGAAGTCTATGGTCTTTAAATAACATGGTAAATTTCACAATATTGTTCGTAAAAACTTACATTTGAAGTTGGAATGTATGGGAGAACATGTTTTTGAACTACAATGTTAAGTTTGTTCTTGGGATAAATTCATCACAAATACAGAACTGCTCCTTCTGCGTGTCCGACACGCACTTGGCCGGTGTTTAAGTAGGAGAATTGGTCTTCAGTGATCGAGAGTTCCTTCGATATCTAAACGTTTGATTATGAATTCCACGAAATAAATGTCAATTACAAGTTCAATTACAGTATGTATGTATTATTAGTTCAGGAATGTTCAATATGTCATAACTACGCTTGTATCGTGTTATGTATACATATAGGCATGCCGCATGCTTGTCCCAGCTGCGTATGAGAAAACGAATTTCCCCGGTATTGCTTATAAGGTATTTCCCTTGTAATAACCTACTATTTTGTTTACAGCCTCGTTGGTCTACTAATCGCAAGCATGACTGCTGAGCGCGGTTCTGAATTTGAGCCCAAGGTCGGAAAGTGACATTGGGTTTTTCAATTTACTTATTCTCATTAGTAGCCCTGAGTCTGGCTGGAGTTGCGTTCGGTCAATGTTGCCAATAGGCTAATGGTTTTAATATAAAATACAATAGACGACGTATATTTAGTAACTTAATCCGCGTAACCGTTCTTAATGAGTCATAAAGAACCCTGTCACAAATCGACACGTGTTTCACCTCTCAACGAGGCATCTTCAGGAAGGCGATTGACTTGTTGCGAACTCGGACCCGACGTGTGGACACGTCAAGCGTCGAGCGAGGCAAATCCACGCACAATGTACGGTTCCGTAGTTTGGCATGACATCGATATACGTCACGGTCAATTCTCCAACAGCAAACGATAGTTTTTAATCGCAAAAAATTAAAAATGTGTGATAGGATTACAAATTAACGATTTTCGGACCTTTTTCCTTTACTTGTGCTGTCAGACTTTGCTCCTTGCCAAATATAATGATTCTAGGCCAACGAGAAATACCATATAGGTTTTGATGTATTTGCGAGTATCAAAATATGTCGCATAAATGTCTGTACTTTTTATTGCGTTGACTTCAGAGCACCAAGGGACCGTAAACCTACGTATTGTATGATAAAATTTCAACTTGATACCTCCACGTGAACCTGAGAAAAAAAGTCTTGACAGATAGACAGACGGACAGACGGACAACGCAGTGAAAATACTTTTTATATGAAATACTTTTTAGGGTTCCGTTTTTTCCTTTTGAGGTACGGAACCCTAAAAAGTATTTAATTTAAAAGTATTTTAAAACTGGCATAATGAGAGTGTATTGCATCTCTGTCCACCCCTTTGGGGAAAACAGGCATGATATAATTTTAGTCCTATGTTTTAGCTTATTACAAAAAAGCGCTTAAAGCACACAAAACCGCCAGTCACGGATAGTCAACAAAAAGCTGTACAACTTTTGGGTCAACATTAAAACAGAGTTGAGTGATACGAGTACAAGTTGTTATTGTTGTTGTATTGCTGTTGGAGTTACTCAGTTACTGTTACTGAGTACACAACAGCAGCATAATGTATGTCCGAGACAAATTTAATTAGGTTTTTGCTTTGTTGTGGGGTAAAATATTGACCTTCCGGCCGGTCCCTTAAATATAATATTATTTAAAAGACTGCATGGAGTTTCTTGCCCGTTCTTCTCCATAGGAACTTACTATGTTTTGGAATGCGCAACTAGCTTCATCTTTCTGATTGACCGATTCCTTTTATAATTCATAGTATGTGATTTATTGAAATAAATGCTTTGTATGAATGTGGACACCAAAATGAAAGATGATTTGCTTAGAAACAGGGTAATTAATGAGATGGTAGCTTATAAATGATGTCTAAGATGGTTGATAATTGTATTGAACAAGTACCTACTACGCCAAATCAATTAGCCCCGTCTCCCTCTTCTAAGCCGCAGTGGCAGGAATATATAAAACGCGACTTGCATACAACGGAAATCTTTTTTAAACATCATTTTCACGATATATTTATCGTGAAAATGATGTTTAAAAAAGATTTAAGAATTTTTTTTATTCGCTCATTCGAGGAATTTACAAAAACGCAATAAATCTAAATCATTTTACCTTAACAGGCATCCCATTATACTTATACTAGATCATTGGTTATCAATGCGAAATAAAATGGCATTTTCTTCTTTATAGACCATTTTCAAAGAGAGAAAAATAACATTCAATAACATCTTAATCACTGGAAACCCATTATGTATAATTTCGCTAGAAAATTGGTCACTGAAGAAATTGGAAACCAATAAGATCTTCTAAAAAAAGTATAGGTACCTAAAATATCCCTGAAAAATGGGAGCATTGGCCCCATTTACCCAAAGTAAACATTATACGGTGGGTAATTTGGGCTTCAAATGAAAGTCGTTCGGTAATCGACTTTAAATTAACATGTACCCTCATCAAGGAGATGGCTTCAGCTGGCATATTTATCACCGGTCCGGCGGGGACATTACCACAATATGCCGTATTGGCGAATTTGGTGTTACTAGCCTTTCTCGAAAGAAAAAAGAAGAGAAGTATGCGAGTTTGGGATTTTTAATAAGGAAAAACAACTATTGACTTCCAAAATAAACACTACAAAGTGAAAAACACCTTTAATGTCGAATCTGTATTTAATTTTTTTGGCACCGATTTCCGAAATTAAAGTTATTTTTCACTTTGTACAGTGTTTTTTTTTATTCACTTGATAGTTCTGGTCCCTACCCCACACCAATTCGTATACCACTACTTGCTATGTAAACAATAGTGATAGGAAGTATTACAACATCATCAAGATACATTAAGTGTATTAAATACGCATTATCGAAACTAACTCAAAAACTACCCAAGCAACGTTATAAATCTATGTGGGACCATTGCGTAAGCTTACTCTACAAATTAAAAAAAAAAAATCTAAAATGGTCTACAATTAACGATAATATAGATTAATATAAATAATAAAAAAAACCTTTTTGAAGTCGGTTACGATGAAGCGGTTTGTTGAAGTAGTACATAATGCAGTAAATACCACCTTTAGAGTTGTTAAAATGTAGAATTTAAATATAACAAGAACTGTTATGTTAGTCACCAATTAAATATACCTAGTATTGTTATAAATACAAATTTTTGCTTGCCAAATGTTAGAATGTACCTGGAACCAAAAATTATTTTGTAACAACTCACCTGTGTATACCTACCTACATTGTATAAAAATAAATATTTTCTATTCTATTCTGACAGATCTCGGCGACTAGTGACAGTCCAGGAATGTGAGGCCTGATTTGGGCGGAATCCCGATGGGTCTCTTGAACACATAAGATGTCACAATGTGTCTTGCGAGATAATTCTGAGAGAATTTCTTCTTTATCCGCAAATAATCCCTCGATGTTGATCGAGATTACACACAAGACTGGTTCTCTTCTAATATATTAAGCATAGCACAGGATAATAAATTTCGACACATTCTCGTTGCTGGCCGTTAGGTAGATTATTAAAAAATATTAGACACGTATTTTTTCTTTTTTTACGTTATCAAAAGATTACGGCAATACATTGAGTTATAATGTAGCATGACGTCACTCCCCGGTAGATTTTATACCGACTTGTGACGTAGCGAGCCCCTACTCCCCAACTTTAATGCGTTTTATCTAAACCATTTTTTAATTTATTTAAAAAAAGTGTCAATTTTTTTTTTTTATCTGTCTGACGGACTAAATAGTTTTTTTTCCCTAGTTAACATCCCTATTATGGAAGTTTGATTATGAATCTTTATTTGTTGTGATCAAAGGATTTGAATAACTTGTTTAAATAAACGAACAGTAAACGTTTCATTGTTACAGACATTGCTCCAAATTTAGTGGGCCATCTGCTAGTTCCTAACTTAAATAAAAAAGTGGTCATAATGTAATGACATAACCTTAATAACACTAAGCTCTGGTAGAACCTCAAACTGTAATCGTAAAAAGTTTTCAGATTGCGTTTAATAAAATGTTAATACGGAATATTTTAAAAGCGTTGTTATAAACAATGTTAATAACAGAGTTAAAAACAATGTCATTTGGAAACGTTACGGTATTAATTTTTGAAACTCCAGTAAAGCTGTAATTAGAATATGTACGGATTCCCAGAAGGGAAAGAAAGTCCTAATATCGTGGTGGTTCTGGGGGATTAAATACTTAATTCTTTAGTACTAAGTTGTGGGTTATCAGGAAAATAGGCTTCTTTCACAATTTTCTTTCTTATTAGGGTTCCGTACCAAATGGGTGCCAACGGGACTCTATTACTAAGGCTCCGCTTTCCATCCGTCTGTCACAAGGCTGTATCTTTTGAACCGTAACAGCAAGATACTTGAAATGTTCACAGAGTGTAGAATACTATAGCTGCAATAACAGCAAAAAAATAAAAAAAGTAAAAAGGAATCCCTTCAAAAGAAACCTGTTTTTTTCCGATATTTCTTGCACTGTATTTAAAAAACAAAGTATTGTTACATACTTTGTTACGGAAGCCTTCGTTTGCGAGTCCAACTCGCACTTGGCCGCTTTTTTTATAGCCAGGCTGCCATCAAAAGTGGTCGTATTTCATAGATATTCTAAAAGTGAGTACTTATTTAAATGCAACACAACACTCAGGACGTAAAGTCCTTGCTTACTTTACTATAGTAGGTATCGCATTCACTCGATAGAGACATCAATATTTTATGATCCGACCTTCATACCTATGTATGGATCACTCCAATTGCATTTCCATAACACGAGTAGTACAACTATATTCAGCAATACATGAGATAATATTATTATCTACCTAGTTGGTAAAGAAATAGTTTTTTTGACATGTTCACAAGTACGTAGGTAGGTACAGACGCATTGTGATACTACCTTAGTAGGTTTTATGAGAATCGAGTGACTATCTTCGTGGAGTGACGGGATGAGAGTGGCTGATGATCGACGTAAATGTCGTGTCTTTGGAGAAGCCAAAGTCCAGCAGTGGACTTAAGCCTCTAGAATCTAGATAGACTACTAGGTTAGAGTCGACAGTCTATAGTATAACTATACTGTATACTGTTGATGACGCTGCTGAATTTGTTATGCGCTACCTACGAGCGCTAATATCTATCCAATTAGCAAAATTCAAAAGCAATTTTCTCATGTAATATTGACTGCAACTTTGAGATAAGGCCTCATCATCATCCTTTCAGCCGAAAGACGTCCACTGCTGGACATAGGCGTCCCCCAAAGGGGGGGTTTGCCATAATCGCCACGCTTGGCAAGCGGTTTGGTGATCGCAGTATGGTTTTAAAATGCACAGAGAACGCTGCTGCTCATTCTCTAGTAAGTTCCTTAGTCGCCTTTTACGACACCCACGGGAAGAAATGGGATAGTACTATTCTTTACGTCCGGCACCACACGGAGATAAGGCCTATTTCATATTAATATGGGTTCAAAAATACTATTTTTGTAACAACATAAAATAACAATCAACTCAGTAGGAGCAAATCACTTTTGAAAGTTGATAAGTGTATACATATTGGTGCTCGTGACTGTACCTCTACTTACACCTCGCGTGGCGTAAGATCTACTTAATGAAAGTTTTCAATTCACTGACGCACAGCCAAAATCGGTCTAGAAGCATGAAATTTTGCAGAAAATTTCCTTAAGCCGATATAAGGAGCATCATTTGAGTGAAGGTCCATATTGTTTCATTCCCCATTCAGACGAAATTATACATTTTTATTGGTAATATGTCAGCAATCTATTAAGGGAGGAGAGGAAGGGAGGGGGGGGTTATTTGCAACCAAATGACCCCTTATGACTCCTGTGCAAATGTCGAGCATTTTCGAGTAATTTGTCATTTTTTTATATTTATTTCATTAATTTTATATTTATTTCATTAATTTTATAATATAAAAACTTAAATTACGCGAAAATGGTTGACATTTGAATAGGGGTCATAAAGGGTCATTTGGTTGCAAATAACTTCTCCTATATCCCCTTAATATATTGCCTATATATTACTAATAACCCTGTATAGGGAATGAACGACCATCCGCTTCTATCATTTCTGTTTTAGATCATTCGGTAGGCGAGTGAAAGATGCCAAAATCCAACAACGTTGGATCGGTTCAATGATAAATTAATGTGTCACTTTTTATTCATTTTGTGTTCAGACGCTTCACTTCGAATAAAATTTGCCGAATGAAAGGAAGGAGGAACGAAAAGTGAAGACTCTGATATCGGCTTTAGATAACGAAAGTGAGCATCAAGGAAAGATTTTTGAAAATTCATCCCCTGAAGGGGTTAAATAAGGGATGAAAGTTTGTATGGAAGGTTTAAATTTTTGCTAATGAGAAATCCCATCGATCTGCGGCTTGTTAAATATTAAATACATAGCATTTAACATTGCAAGTAGATACACAAAAACCTATGACACCTTGTCCAAAAGAACAAATGACGGGCCAAAGTTTCAAATGGTAGGGTCAACAAAAAAACGTGCGACGAAAGCGGAGGGGTAGTTGTAATGGCGGCACGATTTATAGCGTTATTGTCGGGGGAGTTTAATCGAAAACGAGACTTTCGCTGTTACTGATTTATGGAAGCCAGTGTTAAATAGTTGTTTGATCTTCTTAGTTATCGACTGCAAACCCAATTAGTATGCCGCTGCAAGCACAATCTAGCAAAATTGGAGATTATGGACCTAACCAACACCCAGTGCGAATGCGGTACTCCTGATCGAACCATGTCCCATATGTTGGACTGTCCAAAGTGCCGATACACCTGCTCTTTTGAAGATCTAAAAAAACGCCAGTGATGCCGCGATTGGCGTGGCCACCTACTGGGCCCAACTCATCCAACATGATATAATATTTCACCTTTGACTCTTGCTATTAAATAGGAAGACTGGAGCTAGAGAAGGGTCATAAAGAATAATACTAGCCACTATTATACGAGTTATATAATTGTTTATTTTTATTTGACTGTTTAAGTCAATTTATTTTACTCATTACATTTTTTGTATTGTAATATGTGGTTAGCTAGCGACCTCGACAATTGATCATAATTATACTATTCTTGCCTAACTGTTTATTTATTTTTACTTCGATGGTCCTAGTTTATCATATGTGACTTCGAGTTACAGCTTTATTAGCTATATGTAAGCGGGCATGCCCTTTATGCCTGGTGGCTTTTATTCCGGTATTAAGTTCTGTTTACGTTGTGACTTTTTATTGTCGCTTGAGTATAGATTTCGATTGTTTTGTTGGTATATTGGCGTGTGCTAGCTGTCATTATGGCAAATAATTGTATTTACTGTTTTGTGTTGAATAATGTAAATTATTTTGCATACTATTGTATAGAATCAAGTTTTGTTTTTCTAACTGAACAGACAGCAGTGCTGCTGGGGAGTTTGTTGCGCCACTTCTTCTTCCCAGCTAACGCACTAGGAAGTAGGAAGGGCGGGCGTTTTGGGCGACTGTCTTATGTAATTATGACGTTCGAAAAGTGCTGATTCTTAGCCTAGTTTGAATAAATGACTTTTGAATTTTGTTTTTTTTTATTGCTGTCCCACTGCAGGGCAAAAGGTCTCTTCTCCTAGAAAAAAGGCATGAAGCTTTGATCATCACGCTCGCTTAAGACAGGTTTGGCGATTTCAGACTTACAAGTGCATATTTAGGGCATTATTTTGAATACTACTTATTATTGTTTTGAACCAGTTAAATTACTTACTCAAACAAAAACCCTTATTATTACCACAAAAAGTTAAGACCTAAAGCATATGATTGTTCTTTATTACATCACAACGATATTAATAAGACTTTCTGCTCATATTACAGTATAAAAGTTTGAAGATAAGTACATATAAATATGATATACCGAGTACGCAAAGCACGTTTATTATTGTGTCTTATTTTTACGACTCTTGGCGAACTTGATGTTGTAAATGTGTTCGTGTATTATTTTCGCTTTTTAGCGTAAGAAGTTGACGGAATTGGAGTCTTTTGTTTTAGTACTATTTAGAGTTTTCTGAGATGCTTTGCCTTTGTTATAGAGAAAACTGTTTCAGTAATAATAACAGTCTACAGGCAACCTTATTTCGTGGTGCCACGATGGTTTTTGGACCCATTTTGGTTGTGAAAACTTAGTTGTGGGATTAAAACCTAGGTCTATTCAGTAAAAATCTCACCCTGGAAACTTAAGTCACAGTATACAGTAAGGAAACTAGGCTTATTTGTTGAAATAATTACCTACGCTCCATTTTTAAAAAGATCGCGGCCACCACCGGTATCGCCATGGCACCCGTAACTGACAGCACCGCGACAATCTCTTTGGGGTCTCGGCAATGAGCACGTCTGTGTGAGTGGGCCGTTTTGAACGTATTTACTGTCCATATTTATACTGTGCTTAGGTGATGTAAGTTTGAAGTGAGCTGTCAATAGTTTCAATCAGTTGAAATGACAGCTAACTTCATGCTCACTTCACCTTAGTTTTCACGAGAATATATCGGCTGGTATGTAACTGGAACTTTTTATAGAATATAATGTAACGTTTTTAGGTAATCCAAGTCGCTTTTGAATAACAAAAACTCATCTGAAAAAAATCTGTTAGTTAACTAAAACTGGTAATCAATTGTATAAGAAAGAAGACGGTATTTTTTTGACACAAATAGCCTCAAGAAATACGTCCAGCCATTAATTCCAAGCTACGAATAATTCCGCTAATGTCTGATCCGACAGATCCAACCAGAACATATTGCCATCCTTGACCCCAGAACAATAGATCATACAAACTCCTTAATATTTCCCAGATCGACTTGAGAACAGAATCGCGATGTTATAGTGAACGCAAACGGCATAGTAAACGTTTAGTTCAGACAATTGACCTCGAATGCTGCTTACCCTTCCTACTTCATATTATTACGTCAATAACAAAGTTGTAGATAACTTTTGGGTTTTTTTGGGTGTCAAGTTGAGAGTGCAAAGCGTATTTTGAAAAACTACTGGTGTATCAGAAAAATCTCTGCCTTCTACAAACTTTAGTCTTGATAAAAACATAAAAAGTTCATATATTTTGTTTTTTTGAGGGTGGGAAATGATCAAATAACTTCTCCCGCTCTGGGTGGAGCGGGAGGGCGAGTCAGATTCTTACTGACTAAAACACCCGTGTTCTTCGTTCTCACCCGTGTTGCTTCAGTTGCCTGTACGTCGCCAGGGGCCACGGTATTCCTTTCGGACTTTCCCGCGACCCCGGCAGGCATCGGTCCTAGCGGACCCCGTCAGTTGTGCTGACATCTCTTTGAGGCGCGCGTGGAATACAACGTGCCATCGACCCGGGCCTGGTCTTTATCGGACGGCGAGCTACCCATTGCTCACCGTCCGCAAGCCCGCGCCTACGGTGGCCGAGAATCGGCCTGCGATTCCCGACGCCCAGGACGTCTCCTGCGGCGGCTAGGGGCGTGAGGGCGCGATATCCTCTCCCTCACGCGCTCCATCTCCTCCTTCGCGAGCATTACTGCTTCGCAGAAGGAGGTGACGGCTTCCCAAGCCTTCTCGCTCCGTACCATGGGCCAGGCCAGGCCAGCCTGGACCAGGGCCGGACGCGAGAGATCACTGCCGCCGATCGCCTCCACAAGGACACGGCGGTGCCCCGCCCAAGCCGGCCAGACCTCCACCGTATGCTCCACCGTAAGCTCACATATCTGGGATCCATTCTATTCAAATAATATGCACTATGAACAGCTTAGATATTTATTATCAGGTTCAGTATGTCCTCTCAATAAAGGAATGAGTGACTGAAGTCACCTTTGTGATGCAGGGCTAATGTTTCTGGCAGTAATGAATCTGTTTTGCGGTCCTCGAACATCTGGGTTATGTTAAAATACACCTACAGTAAACATTAGTGCGTAGATGATATTTAAGTAAAATGATGAAGCGTGAGAGGAGGGAAAATTTACTCTGCAAGAACTCGGTAAGTACCAATAATGCTCCAATTCTTGACTCCCTGCTCCACATATTGTAGAAGCATCTTGTACAAGCAGTTGACCGCTTTATCAGCCGCTTCTTCCGATACCTTGGCCATCAAGTAACGCGTACGCCGTCTCTGGCACAGTCTGGCCCATAAATTTTTGTACCTCCTGTCTCTGGACGATTTATGTTCTTAAAGATACGTGGCCAATGGAAATTGATGTTATTATATTATACATGAATTACTATCGGCTTTGATGATATTGGCTTGGCGGGAAATTGGATGTGTATATTGGAAAAAAAAGTTTTGTTTCTATTATTTTTAATTATACCTACATGATGAAAGTATTGAGATGTGAATGTATTATTTTAAAATAAAAATAGCGCGTGCAGCACCATACACGTGATAGTGCAACTTCTTAAAAAATAAACATTAAGAGAGATTTAGTGTGAGAGACAGAGAGAGTTATATCTTTCTACTCTCTCATGTGACGAAATATGCCTAAACGTGATTCTCGTCCATTTATCAAATCGCCGCCTCAGGCGTCGTTTATAGAGAGGCGGAGCGACGTGCGACACTTTGGGCGGGGCGTTGTGTCAGAGCGTTTACGGATACGCGGTTTCTTGAAATGCAGGAAGAGACCACGGATGACATCGCCACGTCGTACGCGCTAATATGCTTGAAGATGCGAGCTGCTGCACGCGCCGCCAGTCTGTAAACTGAAAAAACGTCCGACGCGCCGCGAGACACCACGCCGCGCGAGACGCGCGACGCCCCGCGTCTCCGTAAACGAGGCCGAAGTTTCACTTCAAAAATCACTAGCCACATTCAGATATTTTTCAGGGTCTACAGAAAAATGTAACGCTACACATCCCCGTTTACCGTTTAGAACAAATAGAGTGCAGGTTTTCTTTCATGGCTAATTTTATTATTTTTAACTTCCAGGTTGCTGCGTCCATTAATTACTGCTATTTTTAACTGTTATCTTTTATGGTTATATTTTTTATTTTATTATTATTAATTTGTTTTGTATTTCATTTTGTTTCATTCTATGATTTCGTGTTACAACACGAAATGTTATGATTTATTTTATTATTTTCGCTTTGTCAAACTTAATGTATCTACCTAGATTCTAAGACAACGATGTGGTCTCCTATAATTGAAAGCGCACACTAGTATTTGTCCCGGCTCTTACAAACTTGTATGAAATTGTGTAGCTTCTGTTGGAGATCCAATAAATAAATAATCATTTTCACGTATGGTACGTAGGTACCATACGTGAAAATGATTATTTATTTATTTTCACGTACCTACGTGATAATGATGGATGGAAAGACAGGTAATAGGTAGTAGGTAATACGGGCTGGTATCCGCAAGTCCACGACAAAACGCGTATTTTGCGTGCGGGTGGGAAAATCGCTTATTCGATTTACCCCAGCTCCTCAAAGAAGGCCAGCAATGCCTTGGTGTTACTGACAATTTCACGTAGGGTACCTGGGTTACCGAATAGTACTTTTACTGAATAGTTCCTGTATGTGGCGACCACTGAGAAGTTTAGCAGCACATGAGCTGCTGTCTCGTCGCATGGATGGAGTGATACAGACGAATCAATTTTGAGATACAAAAAATACTGGGGTTTATTTAATATTAGCTTTCGGCCGCGGCTTCGCCCGCGTAGATGTCGGAAATTATCCCACGAGAAATTACTACCGGGATGAAAAGTATCATAAATAAACATGTAATACATTATTTTATGTATCATCAATCGTTTTCGCAGCGCACGACAAATAATGACTTAAGCTTCGTGCAGACCAGCGCGACGCGACAGTGGTTATTGTTATACCGTCAAGTTTTCTTAGAAATTGTATTGTTCGAGTCGCGTCGCGGCGTCGCGTCGCGCTGATCTGCACGAAGCTTTATAGGCAAATTTTTAATACTTTGGGTTATGGTCATTATTGCAATTTTGGTTGATAATGTACTCGTTGATAATATAGCTTTCTATACGTGAAATATTTTTACTAAATCGGTTAAGTATTTTTTGAGTGTATCCATTACAAACAAAAAATCAAATTTTTCCTTTGTAAAATATTAGTTTAGATGAACCCCTAGATATAGGTAAATAAAAGCCTCTAAATTAAAATTTATCCTCATAACGCACATAAAATCAACACGTTTCTGTATGTGAACGTAAGTCTATTGGTATGAATTATAGCCTATGGTAACTAGAGCAAAAAAGAATTCACTATTAAAGCACAAACCCTCTACAATTTCAATATCCCCGTCGCATAATAAAAATATCCATAAAATATATGAAAACTACCCTTCAGCGTACGTGACCAAATCTCGTGAAATCGTACATATAATTCTAGATTCTGTAAGCAAGCTATGCATATAAAGAACTTGATTTTCAAGATTAGGTTTTGATAGATGGCAACACTTTTTGGAGGATTTGGAAATGAAATGTCTGCAGAGAATATCAAGATTGTGTCTTTTTATTGCGTATTATTTT
Source organism: Agrochola circellaris (assembly GCA_914767755.1). Classification (NCBI taxonomy): domain Eukaryota; kingdom Metazoa; phylum Arthropoda; class Insecta; order Lepidoptera; family Noctuidae; genus Agrochola; species Agrochola circellaris. The sequence continues at coordinate 2,428,380 of OU611848.1, forward strand.
TGTGACATTTATTTTTATTGAATTGGGTTTGATGATAGTTTCTGGTATTCTAGTGAGCATTTAAAATAAAAATGTTTCATAAAGTTTTAACTTCATACGTTACACTTCCACATTTTATACGCTACATTTCCAAGATTGAATATGAATGTCCTACTTGTAAAGATTAATTATTTCTAGAATTGCACTCATCACAGTTACTAGCAGAAAGTTCTTTAATAAAATCTTTTTATTACTGTAATCCTAGTCGATTGACGCCTAGATCCAATAGAATGTTAGATTTTCCCTGTCATCACTATTTTATCACCAAAATAATAGTAGTTGAACATCAAAACCAAAAGTCATGTATTCAAATTAGGCTGAGAATCAGCACTTTTTGAACGTCAAAATGAAGAAGACAAAGAAAAAAAAATTAAGTAAAGAAACAACAAAACAAAAAAGTTAAAAGAAAATAAAGGGTTGGGAAAAGGGGAGGGTTGTAAAGTACGAAACAAAAACAATTAAATTAATTAATTTGCCACATGTCAGTTAGCACATGCCTATGTTACGTACAAGTTTACTTCCAAACATGATTGTGAACAGTGTTACATACAGTGTTGCTACAAAACATCACAAAGGAGATGCAGCTCAAGCCTTCGTAATTGACTTCGTATTGTTTAACGAAACGGACCTCAAACTCAGAGGTCCACTACATCCACTCGATACAATTTTAGACGCTCCTGCCAACCCTCGAGGGCATAAATAGAGTGGATTTACAACCTGGGACCACTCAGCTACTCGAGATAAGAGGAGCATAGCGTACAAATAAAGTGTGAAAGTACAGTCAGAGACGTAAGTAGAAAACATATTCAAATTAGAGAATTATTGAAAGATACCTGACCACCAATTTTAGGTAAAACAATTTGAATGAATTGTTATGTGTACATATATATATGCAATATTGTTGCTAAAACCAATCTATATTGGCACTGAAAATCGGTAAGGGCGTCATCATTCCTAGATATTACTTAAAACAAATTATATAAGAAGACGCACAATATTTTTCAAGAAAATAAAACTACCGAGTACCGTGTAAAGATCGAGCAAAAAACGCCAAAAAAAACGTTTCTTGAATGTGGATGGGGACCCCCTTTAATTATTAACTTTATTATTTTTTTATATTTTTATGTTATAGCGTCAGAAGAAATACAAAATCTATAAAAATTTCAACTTTTTACCTTTTACGGTTCATGAGATACAGCCCGCCAACAGACATACGGACGGAAGGACGGACTGACAGAGTAGGTTTAGTAATAGGGTTTCGTTTGGCACAGTTCGGGTACGGAAACCAAAAAAAGGTTTATTTTACATAATTAACTTTTTTAAAAATTGTGCTGTGACAACTTACTTTTCCTGCAGACTGTACTTTAAAATGTTAAGAAAACAACGACCACTTTAACTCCTATCTATTTATTTCCACGCTTTCCTTTAAAAAAGTCATAAAACCAAGTAAACCGTGGATTACTTTCAAATACGTTCACTGGACGTGAAAGTTCAAGCAACGAATGGAATCGTAAACTGTTGTTATCTAGCCCGTTTGGAGCCATAGTGGAGATATACGGGGTGAGAAAGGGAGCGGGTAAGCGCGATTGTTGGGGGTGATAGCCGAATAATAGTTGAGCAGATCTGTGTGTAGACCAGCGTTCTACTCAGGTAGGTCTTAGCTGGATAATTGGAACCTAAATGGACATGGCTGTTTAGGAATGGCGTAATAAATAAAAAAGATCCTATCACAGCAGTAGATGAATTACTGTGATTGAATTGATGATCGTTGACTAGTTATTTTAAAAAATTGTCTCGTTCTGGGATTTTTATTTACTCCTAGTTGTGTTTACTAGTTATGACGCAAATGTATGCCAGTGATCTTGAGTGGTTAGCTTGCGTGTTCTGTACTGAGTTCACGCAACGCGTCGTACGTCCAGCCAGTAATACGACTCGCCCGTCAAGGAGCGCTGTCCCAAATTAGACGCATTATTGATTTGTACATACAACAAAAGATATTTTAATAAAACACGAAATTTTGAAATTAAAATTAAAAGATCAGTAATTAATTTATCTTTAAAATGGTTTAAGAAAAATACGCTTCATAGATTTTGCATGATTTTCAGTTTTTTATCCGCGTTAAACATAACTTTACAAATTAATTTCACTATGTGATATAAACATAATCGAAAATATTTCTATAATAAGTTATAAGAAAATGCTCTAATTTAACATATATTTTTTCCTAATCATTAAAACTACTCGTTTAGACGTGATTTTCAGTATAAAATAATTAATTAATCAATTAACCAAGCCTCACATACACTAAAACCTAGACCCGGAACAGAGGGGCAGTACCCGTATTTTCAAGAACGTTTGCATTCTAATCGATCTCATCTGTCAAAAACATCTCTAATTTACTTACATTTTGACAGGTTTTTGACACTGATTTTCGCTGAGATAAGTTGACGAATCGTTTTTGAACGTTTTTAAATACGGGAATTGGAAGCAACATATTCCTATAATTATATATCGGGTAGAAATCGAGCCCGAAGTGCAAACGCCAGTAATTGCTTTGACACTTTATCAACTATACCGTCACAAACCTTACTGTACTAGCTAGAAATGGACTGTTTAATAACGTCAGATCCACCACGACCCACCGCAAGTCCGCAAGACTATTAAGGTCATCACAATTAATTTACTGTGACCGCACGCGCCGCCGCGCCTAACTAACTCTCGTATATTTCAAGTTATGACTTTAAACGCTCGCTAATGTGTGTCGTGTGTAGTTGGCATTATATAAAGTTTCGTTCAAACTCAAACTCAAACTCAAACTCAAACTCAAATCATTTATTTCAATTAAACCATTACAGGCACTTTTGAATTGTCAAGGAATCGGTCAGTCAAAAATATGAAGCTAGTTGCCCATTCCAAAGCGTAGTAGGTACCTATGGAGAAGAACGGGCAAGAAACTCCACGGACACTCTTTTAAATAAAATAAATTGTTACAAAGTATTGGTTACATCATTCATGTTGAAATTATACATGTGAGAACAATGTAGAAAGACGTGCACGTTAGAAGCGTCCGTAATACAAAGATAAAAACAAAGAACAATTCAAAAATTAAAAATCAGCCATGGCCGCTCAGAGTTGACCAGTCCCAACTGACGGCGCCCGTTCACGAACATGACGTATGGATCAGCACCATTCAGCTCAACCATTTTGAAGGGAGCTAAATGATCCAACACACGCGCCACCATCAGCGAGACATTTGAGTGAGCATGACATACTCACAGCCGCCAGGGCACATTCAAGTCAATAAAAAAAAGTGTTACCCGGTAAATGGTAGCTCTTTAGTACATAGTACTCACACCTGTGCTCTGGAATTATATAATACAAAGGAGATTGACTTTATACAATGCAAAGATGGTCTTAAAATCTTCAGCAGCTCCAACAGTATTTTCAGATGTTACTTAATCAATTAGTTGTGGTTGTGGAGCAGGACCAGCATTGAGCCAAGCATTTTTATCAGAGATGTAATCCCCCAACTTATAATATGCCTGCCTGCATAGTGTGCGTTTTATACAAGACTTGAATTTCCTCTCATTCAGTTGAAGTATGTGGGGAGGAATTTTATTGTAACATTTTAAACAGTACCCCATGAAAGATGAGTCCACTTTAGCCAGTCTGAAACCTGGTTGAACTAATTGATCCCTATTTCTTGTACTATAATTATGTCTATCACCTCTTTTACTAAAAAGATGTAAGTTTTTTCTTACGTACATGATGTTTTCATAGATATATTGACAAGGTACCGTCATGATGTTAATATCCTTAAACAGTTCCCTTAGAGAGTCACGCTTGCGGAGATAGTACATGGCTCTAATCGCTCTTTTCTGCAGAATGAAAATAGACTCGATGTCTGCAGCCCGTCCCCACAGTAAAATACCGTAAGACATGATACTATGAAAGTAACTAAAATAGACCAGCCTCGCGGTATCTACATCAGTAAATTGACGGATTTTTCTGACAGCATATGCTGCTGAACTTAGCCGTCCTGCGAGAGATGTTAAATGAGGACCCCATTGTAGCCTTGAGTCTAGCGTGATCCCTAGGAAAACAGTTTTATCGACGAATTCTAGTTTCTCTTGATTCAATACTATCTCACAATCACTACTTTTGACATTTGGTAAAGAAAATTTTATACACTTAGTTTTTTTTCCATTTAATACTAAATTATTAGCAGTGAACCAATTTTGGACCTGCAATAGGGCGTTATTTACGTCGTCAAAATTTGTTGCACGTCTATCTACCTTAAAAATTAAGGAAGTATCGTCAGCAAATAACACCATTTGTGGTTGATTTTTTAATAAATGGAGTAGATCATTGATATACACTAAAAAGAGGAATGGACCCAATATCGAGCCTTGTGGCACACCTATTTTTTACAAGTGATCCACTTTTACGTTGCTGATAAACTATATGGTTTTAGGATAACTTTGATGGATTTTCAAAACAGGATGTTGAAGCCTGATTAGAGAGATTGAAAGTAAAGCTTCGTACAGACAAGCGCGACGCGACAGCGCGGCGCGACACCGGCTATTGTTATACCGTGAAGTTTTCTTAGAAATTGTATTGTTCGAGTCGCGTCGCGCCGTCGCGTCGCGCTGGGCTGCACGAGCCTTAAACTGTGTAAAGAAGTATGTAGTCGATCTCCTTGTGCTAAGATGTCTTTTTTTGTTTACAAAAAACAGCCTATAATGTTCCCACTGCTGGGAAACAGGCCCCCTCACGGTGAGAGGGAGTGGGCCTTCACCACGCGGGCCCAGTGCGGGTTGGTAGATGTCACATGTTTTCGAATTTATGGTTCTGGGACATGCCGGTTTCCTCACGATGTTTTCCTTCACCGTCTTGAGAGCAGTGGGGATGAAATAAATTAGACAACGTAAAGCGCCTGTCACGGCTCGAACCAACGACCTAGAACTCGTAAGTCGCGGCCGTTACCACTGGGCCATCACTGCTCTCTGTTTTTCGTTGGGACGAGCTTTAGATATACCATACGTGACTACGTGTATTATAATTATCACTTGTTTCAAAAATGGTGAAGGAAAACATCGTGAGGAAACCGTGTATGCCTGAGAGATATTTTTCGACGGCATGTGAAGCCAAGTCAGAGGCCCTTGGGCGGCTTTAAAACTCTGACACCAGGTTAGTCACTAACCATACGAAAAACAGAAGGTAGATACGTATTTCGGTTTAATTCAGGCATTCATCGCAATATTGTTTAAAAGTGACTGTTTGTGTGTTAATGCATAATTTTTATTAGTCGATCATGGACAAATTTTAACACAGCGTTCAGTACGTCTAACCAAAGATATCCAAGCAAAAAAAAAAACACTGACTAAAGTGATTTTATTTTGACCTAAAATAATAAATGGCAATGGATTTTCAGTGTATTTTCGTTAGCTGATTTATTTTTCTTGTAAGTATTTAATGCGTTTTTCTAATTTTTTGTTTTATCATTGTCCTTATTTTGGTGGTTTGAATCATTGCTAAAAGTTTGTCCATCTATTTTAATGGGACCTTATATAGGTACTTTGTAACCACCTTTCTTTTCCGTTTTGTTTTTAGTATTTATCTGTGGAAACTTGTTCCTAACCTTCAATTCCGTATCGTTTAAAAATACTGTATAAGTTAGCTATAAGTTCCCGAATAGAATACACCACACGGTGCCTCGGTGCTACATTGTCTATTGGTCCACCTCGTTTTTTTTTTTTTTGAGGGTGGGAAATTATGAAGTAACTTCTCCCGCTCTGGGCGGAGCGGGAGGGCGTGTCAGACTTTTACTGACTAAAACCCACCCGTGTCCCTTCCGTTGCCTGTGTGCTGGGGTCGCGATATCCCTTTCGGACAAACTTGCAACCCCGGCAGGATTGGTCCACCTCTGCCTTACCCTTCGGGGAAAACCGGCGTGATATTATGTGTGTGTGTTAATAAAATAAAATAAAATTGTATCAGAATCGTTGGTGTTGATTAAAACTTTCATAAGCCAGCAGTGGACTGGTATATGCAGATGATAAACCTGCCATTAGGTAGGCCATTGCCCTTTAAGAGACCAGGCACTCTAAAGACAATTTCCACTCAAGCTCCGCCCCCGAGCACCGCGCCACTCTACTATGTGCTTAAACGCTAACACATCAGTAATAAAGTTGAATATCGCGTGCGCTCTTTGATCGTGTTCGGGCTCGAAACTAAATGGCATAAGTCTCAATTTCGTTTATAACTAAAGTAATAATTTGATCAAGAGAAAAAATATCTTGTGGCTGGATAATAAACTATATTTTCTTACTGTGAAAACTTATTTTAGAGATATACTCGTAAGCCGGGCAATCTTGATTTAATTTTAATAATCTTTTAAAAGACATGATTTTCGAATAAAAAAATTAATCGAGTGAAAATATTACAATTACGTAACTGTCTTGTACATGGAAAGAAAAATATATAATTATTGAATGCGTGACTGTTCCAGAATATTAATGCAAATGAACATACAATTTAGTGAGCCTCCTCTTAACCAACTCGACTTTCTCCAACTCATTACGTACATATTCCTATATTTTCCTATACCTAATTAAAAATAAACTAAACCGCTATTTACTCCGACCAAAATTGTTGTTTCCCTTCAACCTTTCCGAGAAGATTTAAAGAGTGAAAAGGGCCTTGTGGGGAGAAAGATATCCACCTACCTTTATCAGAGGTCCCAAATTGTTGCCCCAGGAATTATACGGGTCGGGCAGGTATACATAATGTACTGTTTTTATATGTAGTACTGTGTGGAAATAAGGACTCAGAGACAGCGATTCTACTGTTACGAAACTTTAATAAATTTCATGAAAAATTTTTTTGCTTGTAAAAATTATTTAACATAACAACTTGACGTCACGCCGAGAGATGTTTATCATGTCTTTAGACTTTATTCTTGAATTGTGGTCACCAAAGAAGATTTTTTTTTGTCTTTGATGGCTGGGAATCAGCACTTTCTCAACGTCAAAATTACGTAAGACAGTCCCCCAAAATGCCCACCCTTCACGACTTCCTAGTGTATTAGCTGGGGGAATTTAGGCTGATCTCAGACAGCGACGATATTCACGGGTGACTGGCTGCTGCCAGACACTCCGTGAATACCGTCGCTGTCTGTCCTCAATACCGTCGCTGAGTGAGACTGGGAATATCTGAAGAGCGAGTTAAATGACGTGCGATTGAAGAGGCCCATGTCCACTCTTAGATTTCTATAAACCGAAGCCAAAGATACGAGATAAGACTTTGTTCCGGCTGTTACCGCTGTAAATCTTCGAAAATAATGAACTAAGCCTTTTATTTGATAAATCTGTTTTATTTTTCTGAATAATCTGAAAAGCAATACGTCTGCCATGAGATCTCTGTATAAGACTTCTTTTCTTCCTTTTTTGAAAACTCGCGGCGCTCCTGACGTCGCGGAGAGCACAGGCTGGCAACACCGCCGAAACAGATTTACTAGATTTTATTAAAACCTACGTTGAAAACGTTCCCCGCGATCACTGTAAGCCAACCCTTATAATGAAAGATCGATAAAAAGTGAACTTTCTTCGAGATTTGTTAACGTAAAGGGTTAGAGGGTCTATACCCTCTGTTTTTGCTAGTTTAATATTGATACTAGTAGATATTCAGTGATGATGTATAGATAAACAGATGCGTAAATACAAATGCGTAATACAAGCTGTTCTGTAACGCAGCCGCTTCCGAATGAATAATAAAAAAAATATATATATATGCGAGTCGCCTTGGGAACCTCCTCCTTTTTCTTCGTCGGTTAAAAAACGATTACATCACAGACATTTGTAAACTGTCTGCTGCAATGTGATCGGCTCCGAAAGCCATTGTATTAACAAAAACGACAACACAGCTTGTAAGTACTCGCTCTGTCTATGCTGCTTGCGACGTAACGCACCTTGCGCTAATATTAAATAGCCTGCCTAACTGCGAGCAACTTGGAAGTAGCGCTCACCGGCCGCTGCCGCAGCACCGCTCGCTTCACTCGCTCGGCTTGCGCGCGGTTTGTATTCTGACCTAACCTGACACATTTCACCCCGTAAAAATTTTTTCGACAGTTTATAATCTAACAGAAATAAAACTATGGGTGTCTGCGTTGAATCCGCCTTTTCATTGCCTTATACAAACAAATGCGGCTGCACTACAAACCGCTGTTTTGCAGCATTGACGGACTATTAATGCTATAGGCCATTCGCGAGATGATGTAGCACAGACTATGGGTGTCTGTGTTGCATCCGCCTTTGTATTTACGCAAACAGGAGACTTACGAGTTTGTAAACAAAGTGTGTGTTTATGACTTTGTAGCAGAAAGTTGTGATCTTCATCTAGTTTTAAAGATCTAAAGGTGCTAAGTTATTTTCTAGTGGCTACAAGCGCTACTGCTGCGCATGAGTCAAGCAAAGTGTTATTGGGGATTTTTCTCAGTCGCTAACCGGAGTCTAGATTTGTACCCCGGTTGATAGCAATAGGCTCGCCGTCCATTACATGGGACTTAAACATTACTAGCGAAACGTGGGTGAACACCTCTGCCTAACCCCTAACAGGCGTGACGTTAAGATACGTCAAGTTTTTTTTAATAAATAAATATCGCATGTACGTATACATAGCTCATGCCGTGGTGAAAAGACGTACCGATCCCGTCAATATAATCAGCCAATAATGTTCCTACTGCTGAGACACAGGCCTCCTCTCAGTGAGAGGGAGTGGGACGTAATCCACCACGCGGGCCCAGTGCGGGTTGGTAGATGTCACATGTCTTAGAATTTTTGATTCTAGGACATGCCGGTTTCCACACGATGTTTTCCTCCACCGTATTGAGAGCAGTGGTGATGGAATAAATTACACAAAGTAAAGCGCCTGTCAGGGTTTGAACCTACGACCTACAACTCGTGAGTCGCGGCCGAACGATACCAGAAAAGCTAACGATGATGGTGAAATGTAATTTAGAGGGCTGGTAGGTACATCATTAGTCAGTAATCAGCCACTCTTGATAGTATCGAGGACCGTCATGGTTTTGTATAAGATTACACTCGTGTCCGTTGCCTAATAAAAAAGTTTCCTAGTTTCTTTTACAACACCCACGAGATATATAGAGACCCCTATTCTAGGGACAGACTCCAACAAAGAACCGAGTGTAGTAAGTAGTTCACTTCAAATATATCTGAATTTAGCAGTGGACTGAGTTGGCTAATTCGAGGGTACCACATGGTCTATGGTCTATTTTAATGAAAAATCGGCCAACTGCGAGTCGGACTCTCACACGAAGGGTTCCGTACCCCCGTACAATGTTTAAACCTAAGTATTTTTTTTTATGCAAAACCAAAAAAGCCGAAAAAATTTAGTTAAAAAAAATTAAAGGCTTAAATTTTTAACTTTATTTTATTTTTATTGTTGCTTCTGTGAAAATATCAAGTGTTACCACCTATTACGTTTAAAAAAATAAAGCCCTGTGACAGACGGCCGGACAAGCAGCGGAGATGTAGTAATAGTAGTCCCGTTAGAACCCTAAAAAGCTACCAGAGAAATACAGACAGACGTGGCTGAAATACTAGATTTAAAACGTGTAGTAAAACTAAAAATGCAGCGACCTGGAACGTTTTATTTCTGGAATTCCTAATCTAATTTAATGCAAGTCCCCATTATGTAATCCTCCCCTTAATTGAAGTCTTCTTTTACTCAAGTTATTTGAGTTTATTAGTACTTCAGTGTAATAGCTTTTTGTGTACTGTTTGAAAAGAATCGTAAAATAAAAGAAAATGATTCTTTACGACTTTTTAAGAAATATAAAATTAAAGGAAATAATGTAGGTACCTATGAGACAGACTCGGGGATATTGTAAGAACCTTTATGAGTGACGATACATAAAGCAGCATAATTAGCCTATAATGTTCCCACTGCTGGGACACAGGCTTCCTCTCTGTTAGAGGGAGTGGGCTTAAATCCATCACGCGGGCCCAGTGCGGGTCGGTAGATGTCACATGTCTTAGAATTTTTGGGTCTAGGACATGCCGGTTTCCTTACAATGTTTTCCTTCACCGTTTTGAGAGCAGTGGAGATGAAATAAAATTACACAAAGTAACGCGCCTGCTGGGGAGCGCACCTACGACTTACAACTCGTAAGTCGGCACTGCTCTCATACAGCAGCGACACTGTATAATGGCGCCTGTGTGAGACGCCTTACAAAAATAACTACGGAACCCTAAAAAACTAGCGACCCGCCCCTCCTTCGCACGGTTTTTGCGAGTTGACAAACCATCGAGATTTCTTTATTATATGTAAGTTTAATATTTATCTAAGGTACTATATAAAAGCTGAAGAATATTTTTTTTGTGTTTGATGTCGGTAATCTCTGGAACTACCAGTAGGATTTGAAAAATTCTTTGTTTACTTTTTGTTTTTATTTTTGCTTGAGTATAGATTTCGATGTTTTTGTTGGTAAATTGGCGTGTACTAGCTGACATATTATTATAGCAAATAATTTAATTTAATGTTTTGTCTTGCGTTATATAAATTATTTTGCATAAGTACTATTGTATCGAATCAAGTTTTTCTAACTGAACAGACAGCTGTGCTGCTGGGGAGTTTGTTGCGCCACTTCTTCTTCCTAGCTAACGCACTAGGAAGTGGTGAAGGGTGGGAGTTTTTGGGGGACAGTCTTATGTAATTTTGTCGTTCGAAAAGTGCAGATTCTTAGCCTAGTTTGAATAAATGACTTTTGAGTTTTGAAGTAATAGCGAGGACGAGCGATGCGATGTGATGGGGTGGGTCAGGGTAAGGATAAATTTCAGGCGGACGAAATCGGCAGTAAAAGCTAGTATATTATAAACATAAATCTTCCAGAATGAATCCTCTAAATAATTGCAAAAACCGCATTAAAATCCGTTGCGTACCTATTTTAGGAGCTATAAATTAATTCAAATTATTTATTCAATTAACATAGACTCATAATAACAATATAGGTAGGCATAACATTTACAAATAAAATTAAGATTAAATTAAAAATTAAAATTACAATTACCTTCAAAATTCATTAAAAAATTCGTATTAAAATAAAAATAAAACAATTTAATTACAATATAATTGTTCGTCAAAGAAAGAAAGTGACACGTAACACGCATAGATCACGTATAGATTCTGTAAATTATAATTCCTGCGTTATGTACCAGCAAAGAAGTTCATATCGAACCAGTTTCAAAACAAAATCCTGTGAACACGATGACCACATCTGTTACCGGCCCGGTTCTATAGCCGCCGAGCGCTGCAAGCAAGAATAGCCCTTACGGTGGTTAGATATGAACTTCTTCGATGGTACTTATTGCGGCCCGTACGATAATGCAGTATGACCAATGTGTTCCTTCACAATTAAATTCATTTAAACGTGCAAACGTCACAAGCCTGCATACAGTTCCGCCATTGTAAAGGGTCCCCGAAACGACCAATTGAAAATGTAAATTTTTAAGTGATTGATACACATTTATGCGCAAATTGATCGTCTACCAAAAGCAATTAAAGCTATTGACAATAAACACACACAACATTGACACTTGCAATTGATAATTGCAATTGATCGTTTCGGGGACCCTTAAGTACCGTCAACCACACGCCTATGGTAACAATTTGACATTGACATGAAATTTATATCGAACCAGTAAGCGTTGTTTTCGTAGTTCGCTAACGTGCGTTTGACCGTTCCAATGCTGAGCGTACCCTATTTGCCCTGCAAACAACCAACGACGAAAGAGGAAACTTTTCACCCCACTTTGCAGTTATCTAAGGGTTGATTTCACCAATGAAACTGAACGCGATCAGCATTTCTAAAACGCGTTCATGAGCTGTCAGTGTCAAAATTGTTATGGAACATTGTACACTGACAGCTCTTGAACGCGTTTAGATTCGCGTTCAATTTCATTGGTGAAATCGGCACTAAGGCCACTATTACATTGTCATATGATCATAGAAATATGATAAAACTATGACAGTGTATTTTATGCCTTTTGCTCTGTGTGAAAAGAAATGGTTCAGGGCTGATGATAAAAGGTCCTGGAAGCTAGCCAGGATAATTCTAGGATCCAGTAGATAGTATTAAATTTTACTGCACACAATTTCATTCCAGTTGCAACACTTTAGAAATATTTTCAATTTTATAGTTTGAAATAAAACTTTATTTTTATTTTATTCTGAGAGGGAATGGCATAGGACAGTGTCTGCATAAATCAGGGCGAGATAGTGTTGAAATGCAAAGGAAAAAATTAATAATTTAACTCTGTTTTTCTGACACTGCATTAGCATTCACTGCTTCAGTGATCTGACAGTAGTGAGGAAGGCTACAGAATTTTCTAAACTAATATTTTATAGAGAAAGTATTTGATTATTTGTATGTTTTTTTGTTACGATTTCATGCTGAAACGGCTTAACGTATTTGGATGAAATTTGGCACATGAGATGAAATTTGACATAAGATTTCCCTTTTCATCCCGATATTCTCACGGGGTTGGTCGGGTGAATCCGCGGGACGCAGCTAGGTTTTTATATACAGAACTAGCGACCCGCCCCTGGTTCGCACGGTTTTTTAGACTTGACAAAACATCGAGATTACTTTATCATGTGTGAGTTTAATATTAATGTTTTTTATTATTAGCCTGGTATTATTATAAACAAAAAAATGGCTGGTATTATTGAAAAAAAAAACTAAATGTTGGTGGAAATCGCATCAAAATCCGTTGCATAGTTTAGAAGAACAACGCGGTTACACAAAAATACACGATAAACGACTTGAATTTATACTACGGTACCTATTAGACGTGCTAAGTTAAAAAAAAGAACACATAGTACTTCATAACTCATAAAACTACTTAGGTACTTTTTCTTCCATTTCAATGTTCTTCGATTCAATCATTTATTCTACACAAAATTACTCGCATAACCCTTATACCTATTAGCTAGTAAACGGCTCCCAGTTCGAATGCGGAGCTCCTGACCAAACCAAGTGCCACATGTTGGAGAGTACAAAGTGTCAATACTCCACTCCTGAGCACCCAAAAAACGCCACTGATGCCGCGATTTGCGTGGCCACTGGAACATAATAATAATAATATATTTTTTACCTTTGCCACCGACTAGAAAAGAATTAGAAGCTACGGGAAAATATATTCTAATAAAAATAAACTGTGCAAAGTTAGGGAGCTCTGCAATACATAATATTTTATCGTTGAATACATAGTAGTTGAATTTTGACAACATGGTTGGCGCAGTGGCTGAGCGATTGACTGCTGCGCCGCGTGTTGCGGGTTCGATCCCCGCACGGAACAAATATTTGTATGACCTACAGATAGTTGTTCCGGGTCTGGCTGTTTGTGTATGTGAGTTTAAATGTTTGTAAACGCACCCACGATACAGGAGAAATTCCTAGTGTGGAGCACGTTTTAAAAAAAAAAAAAAAAAAAAAAAAAAAAAAAAAAAAAAAAAAAAAAAAAAAAAAAAAAAAAATAACAGAGTGTTACGTTTTATGTAATGTTCCATTGAATTTAAATGAAGCAATTATGTACGAAGCTTGCATTTTTCATTTGCAGAGTGACTGGCTTTTTTCAATTACTTACTTTAAACTTTTATACTTCCAATTTCTTTTCATTTCAGAGAGTGTCATCGAACTTTCAGTTTAAAATGGATTAAAATGAGTGCTTTTTTAACATCGTGGTGGCAAAAATCTGACTTCAGAAATGGTTAAATCTGAAGGACTTTCAAGTGTTCAAACTGTTCAAGATAGGAAGAAGCAGTGCAACAAACTTTTCATCTCAACACTCATTAAATTTATCACCCCATACGCGGTCGACTGCACGACATACGGTGTCTCATGAAATCACGAAAGAACACAGCTGCAAGACAAGGCATAAACCAATGCTTATGCCAAGTCTTGCAGCAGTGTTTTTTCAAGGAATATCCAAGTATTAGAGTTCAAGTTCAAAAGATCCAAGTGGATACAACAGTGCTGACAGTTAGTGAAATACATTTCTACAGGACCCCACATTCCCCTCACACTCCACTTGATTTCCCCTTTATGCTTCTACACCACTCGTATGGTAACTCCATCACTTGATTTTTGGGGATCAGGTCTCCCAGATTTTTCTAAGTATACCATTCTTAATGATGGTAAACCGATTTATTATGTATTGTAGGGGTTCGTGGAATTGAAATTGCCCGCACACTCGTTAAAAGAATTTAATGTAAGTAAAACACACAGTTTACACAATGTATGTATGTAATGTTTAGCATTTAGGTACAAGGAAGTTACTTATAATAATGGCGACAGGACGCAGACGGGCACGCGTGCGTGTCCTTTGATTTTACCCGGGAAAGAGAGCGGAGCGGACAGGGGTATGAGGCGCGGGCGGCAGGACGCGGTTATAAGTTGGCGTCCTGGAGGTGCGCTCGCTGCCAACTTAACGGCGCTGTGATTTGGGTTTTGAGAAGTTCGGAAACGGTGCGCGCTTCACTATCTATTTATTTTTCAAAAGTTTCCTTTTACAACAGGCTCGAAAGTAATTCAGAAGCAAAACCCGCTAAAATTACGTTCACACAATTTCCACTTGAAATAAATTATTATCGATGACTATAGCAAGAAACCAAACGCTGTTTTGTTTGCCTCCTCCATTTTTCTTGCATCCAGATTGCAAGATCGTAAGAAGTGGAAACTTCTCAACTTGTTATAGGAGAGTTTTTCATGAAAAATTCAAATATTAATTTGTGTGCGGTGAAACTGGTGAAGTAAATCTATATTAGAGATGTACTTGTTGCAATATATCTTGCATACTACGATATATTTTGGGTTTAAAGACAAGATTCTATGAAATTAAATTAATAAAGTGACTACTCGTATCTTTAAGAAACTTCGGGTATAATTTATTTTAAGAAATTATGTTGATAATTTGTGTTGTAATGTGAAAGTATTTTATGGGTTTTTGTAGGTATCTATTAAGTACTTAGCGATCAAAGTAACAATACGTTTTTTTTCGTGGTTTACGGTTTATTCTAAGAATCAGCATTGCCATACAACGTGGCAATTAGCCTTTTGGGCATTTTTCCTGTTGACAGCGATGCGGACAATTTTTTTGCAGCCTCTAAAACTATTTCCCCTCATTTTTTTTATTTGTACATTTTATTATTTTAAGCCTGTAAGTTTTTAAATTGTGTAAATAAGTATTATCTTAGATAAGAAAATTGAAAAACTTGACATTTAAGGCACATTCTATTTTCGGCGTGCTTTCAAACAGCCTTCTAAACGACTGGCCATACTAAGTGACTCGACTCTAAGAAAAAGAAAAAAAAAATCACTCAGCCAAAGTTACTTTGTCAAGCACGAACGTAAAAATTTCCCGAAAGGTCATTTTAATTCTAACTTAGATCGCAAGTAAGCCTGAAGTGATGTTGTTTCTACAATTCTCAATACATTACAGTAATTGTATTACCGTCCAATTTGTGACCCTTTCCGTCGCCGGGGAAATCTTGGATGGTAGTATAGAAATCATTTGTATGACGCCCACGCTGTACATACAAACCTTGGGTTTTATGTGGGTGCTGCGACACTTTTCTGTGAATTTTATGAGTGAGCGTGTCCGAAGGCTGTTGTAGTAAGATTGTTTCACATCATTTAATATTAATTCGATTTTTAGTGGACAGTAAAGGCATTGATGTTAGGCACCTGTCCCACCAAACCTTGAGGATGCAACTATAGCGCTAGCTATCAACGATTTTATCTCTCAAGAAACGTAAAAAAGGTTGTAGATCCCGTGTTAGTAAAAGAGATACATGTTTTAATAGTTGATCGCTGACTGTTCACACCGCCGGCGAGTACTCGTTTGTCGCATACAACAGCTATCAAATAGAGTTCTCGCTCAGCGACGCTCGCTTGGTGGAAAGAAAACTCGCTGAGAGACTACATACTTACGCGTATACCAGCGAATAATTGTTCATCACCATCGCGCACTTTCTGCTCGTTGCTCGCTAACTCGTTTTTAGTTGCTAGCTCTACTCGCTTCTCATTAATAGCCGGCGGTGAGGCAGGTGCTTTAAACGAGGTCTAATACAAAGATCCCAAATACCATTATGATTAACATTCATATAGGGGATACTCGCTTTTGTCCATGGCTTCGCCCACGTGGTAGTCAGAAATTTCCCACGGCATTGTAGATACTACCAGTATAAAAAGTATCCTATGTCCTAACCCAGGTTATGGTCTACCTGCGTGCTAAATTTCATCGAAATCCGTTCAGCCGTTAAGGCGTGAAGAGGTAACACATAGACAGAGTTACTTTCGCAGTAAATATACATTTATTCTACACATACAAATAAATACAATTGAAGTGTCTGTTTGTAATTTCAAAATAACAGCTTTCTACTAAATTCATATGAAAGTATATACGGTACTTATAACAAGAAAACAATTCTTAAAATTTTTGTCTTCTTGGCAGCCGAATTTGTTAAGATTGTTAGGTCGTTATAAAAACGTTATTATTAGTGTAGCCGTAGAGGAAGTGACTTTTGGCCATCCTCTTGATATAATATGGCTTAATTTACTTCAACAATGGTGTCAGAGTTTTAAAGCCGCCCAAGGGCCTCTGACTTGGCTTCACATGCCGTCGAGAAATATCCCTCAGGCATGCCGGATTCCTCACGATGTTTTCCTTCACCGTTTTTGAAGCAAGTGATAATTATACAATACGTACATGAATCCGAAAAGTCAGAGGTGCGTGCTTTGGGTTCGAACTCGAGACCTATGACTTGGCAGTTTACACGTCAAGTTTTGAAACAAGCCGTAGTCCAAGATTAAATACATGCTTGTCTTGTTGAATAGTCCAAACACTAGATAATTTCCTCCTTTTCTAAAATCTCTTACCTATCTAAATACGAGTCCTAATTACCACCAATTACCCCGTCTACCTAGACCAAGTTCTTTTTGAAGCTATCACACCATCTACATGATCCTCAGAGTTCAAATTAACTTCAAAGTATAAGCTAACCGAGTTAACAGAACTGTAACAACAACTCGTTATTTGATAAAATACAAAGTAATAAGGTATCATGTGTAGTTGCATACAGCTATATGGAGAGTTGCATAATTAACACAAACTATAGCAGTTTCAGAAAGTACTTTGTGCGAGCGTTTTATGTTTGTTGATTAACGAGATGAAACAACGTTGGAATGTGTTTTTTGGAGTTATTCAGGTCGGATCCCCCGATCTGATCCTCTGCTAGGTATTAATATGTTTTAATTCCTGCCTGATTCACTACAAACTTTGTCATTCTTATGATTAGGGTTATCATCTGACAGGCATTTTACGGTTAAGACAGGCGTGCGGCCGGCGCTAAGCTGACACAGGCATTTTTGAATTTCCCTAATAAATGCACAGTTGAGTAAAGAAAGGAATCGCCGGACAATAGAGTCGGTAAAAGCAAAGTAACATAATAGAATTTAAAAAACGTTTCGTGTGAAGATTTTTATATTTATATTTTAGAAAAAATAGAAATTTTGAAAAAAAAATAAACGTCTTCGGAAAAATGTCACTCAATGAGTAGTAAGTTCGTTTTTTCTTCTAATTTAATTTAGTGGTCATAAATTGTTCATAATTTTCATTTCAATAAATGTCAGTCTTTGAAAATATCCGTTGCGTATTATTTATTTTAAGACTTTTACAATAGACAGGCATTTTTCTGAAAATCAGGCTTTTTGTATATCCTAGACAGTCATCCTCCCTTACATAGATGGTAACCCTAGGTCTCCTTACTCTTTTTATTTTATATCTCTATATTATCAATTGTCTAAAAAGGTAAATATCAGCACGTTACTGACAGCTTATCATGGACTAGTCGCTTCAGTGCTTCGGTACCTACGGAATTATATTTTGGGGGCAGTCAACTGACAGGGAACTTATATTTAAGATGCAAAAACGCTGTATAAGATCTATGTGTGGATTAAAGACTACTGATAGCTGTGTACCATCATTCAAATCACTGAAAATACTAACACTACCAGCATTGTATATTTTAGAATCTGCAATATTTATAAAAAGCAACCCCCACTTATTCGAAAAAATTTCTGATAATAAAAGAAAGCCAATACGTGCTCAATATTTGTCACAGTTATGTAATATAAAATGCAAGACATCTTTAATGCAAAAGAGTTTTTTTTGGCATTGCGCCAAAGATCTATAATAAAATACCAGACAATTTTAAAAATATGCCTCAAGTAAATTTTAAAAAAGCTCTCACATTATTGCTAATTGACAAATTTTATTATAAAATTGAAGACTTTTTAAAAATGATAATGTTAATTAATATTGAAATTTAGTGTAAACGAACTATTTAATTCATTATGTAATTTTTTTTCTTTTTTTTTTTTCTTTTATAGTTGATAATTGACTACGCTTGTTTCCTCTAAAAATATCTGTATGTCAAAATTGACAAGACATAGCGCACTATTTAGTTCTTAAGATCCATCTATCATAAAACCTATGTTTCACAAATAAATTGATTTGATTTGATTTATTCTGGTCGGTGGGGCTGGGGACGGGATGCTGGTGCATTTGTTCGTGGCACTTTCTGTTCACGACTCCACCTATAGTGATAAAAAGGGTAACCTATTCGTATCATGGCATTATGAGTCTGCAATAAGTAAAAGAACGGATTTCTTTTAAAAAACTATGTAAATATTGTAGATACATAAAAAGTTACCAGACAAATAAAGAAATTACAAACTGTGCTTTTTCATAAAATTTAACACTGCTTTAGGGCGCTTCTGAAGAATTGTGGGGCAGTTAATGTTGCCAACCCAGATCTTAGAGTAATTTCATTCAAAGTCAAAGTCAAAATTAGATCGTTTATTTCCAGTTGGCTTAAAAGGCACTCTTGAAAGTCAAAATTTACAAGAAAATAGAATTGATTCTAGTGTCACCCAAATCCTTCAAATCAGGTAACAGCAATGCTGTAGGTGTTTTAAGTTAGTAGAACCTAATTCCTCGTATTTCGTTTTCACAATTAGTTTTTCCATGAATTTGGTGTTATATTTAATAAACTTCAATCAAGCACACGGGTTCAACTGAATTTTCGTTTTTAACTTCCCCGAATTTCCACTGCAGTAGAATGTCCAATTTGTACAACAAAGGGTTCGTATATCAATATGTTAGTCACAACTGGATTTATTTTAATAGATCATTGATAATCCGTGGCGATGTGCCAGGCCATTGATTGAAAATCGTCGCTTCGATGCCCGAAAACTTGTATTTTCTGTTTTTGATGTAAAAATGTAGGGTCCAGTGCCAAAATGTGGTATTGAGTAGTGAAACAGCTGATATTGGAAATAAATAGATGGAAAGTTATTTTCTTTTTTAATATGTGGAATCCGAGAAACATGTTATTTGAATTATAAAGAGGACGCTCTCTACGCTTCTTGCGAGTCAACTTTCTTAAAGAAAATTAAATAAAAGACGTGAAGATGGTGAGATCTTATTTATTCGTGAACTCATAAAGTAACATAAAAGTAAGTATAAACTATTTGGTCTATAAAGGATCTCGCATACTACAAGGCCACGGCCACGACCAGTGGTCGCACCTCCCAGGTAACCTATACAAACCGATACGAATCGCGCACTTGGTCGCAACGGCCAACTAGCCGCAGACCGTATAATACCACTGTCGACTCCGACCAGTTGTGGCCGTCTAGTGCGGGAGATCCCTTAATCAAAAGGCCGGCTGGTGCTGTATATATTTTTGTTTTTATAAAGTTGTACTAGTGCTCATAGATCATAGAAACTATCTCGCCTTGTGCAAATAATAATTGGTAACTAACTCACTCCATTGCTACAAATTGTGAAATTGGATTACCTACTCCGTGCCCCGTGATGAGAAATGAACACATTGCAAATTCTACTTCGGAATATTGTGGCCATGTTTCATTTTGTAGATCATTCTGAAACGAAAATAAGGTATTTTCAGACTTATTGGACCACACATAAACTTGAATTATGAAGATTAAGTGCTCAAGGAAACAGTCGAAAAATTTAAGCTTCCGTTCCAAAACGTAGATCGCTTTAGAGAAAAACCAGTAAGTGAAGGCATTTACTTACCTTTCTAACATCATGATGAATGTAGCCAGCATGTACCCTCCAGCCAGGAGTATGAAAGCAGGTGCTGCTCCTCCTAAAGCGAGGGCTCGAGGAGAACTTCCCTCACACTTGACTTCGAATGAGGAGCTGCGGATCTGGATGTAGGAGACTATGCCTTGTTCTGACAGGCGCATTAGACTGGAACAGAATCAAATGACGCGACTCGTCAATCACACGATCTCTGGACAACTGTCGCCGCGCCATCGCGCGTGCCGACAACAAAAAATGGCGGCCGCCACTTTCCGAATATTTGCGAAGATGGCCGAAGTGAGTACTTCTTATATCTCGATGAAAAGGAGAGAGGGGGAAAAAGAATAACGAACGAACGCTCATAGTAATAATTTTAAACATTTTCATAAAATACTTAAGTCTTCGCGTACTAGGCTTTTGAGACAATAATAGTCATTTTGGCTTCAACATACCTCCAAGTCATAAACTCCTTGAAAGGGCTATGTTTCTGGAGCACAGAATACAGGTCGGTCTTCTCCATCGACTGTAAGGAACCCAGCTCGCATAGCTCGTCTTGGGTAAACGTTTTAGATATCAGGGCGTTGGCACTGTTTACTTCGGTGTGGTACGCGTAGCCTGGAAGATGATGATCATTACATAGTAAACAATGTAACATGATTCAAATGAACAAGAGTATTTTTATTTGTAGGTTATAATTTTGAATCTAATAATAAATGATAGTACTGAGGAATGATGTGATATGGTAACTGTGCGGTTTGAAAGAAGATGTGACAAAAATTTAAAAGAGTCTGCATAGATACTGTCGTCGTTTTGTTTTTGTTAGTATGACTTAATGGTGCTTTAAAAAGGTTTTGTGACAAGGCAGATGTGAATGCAAACGTCGGGAGGGGACTCTCTAGAAGGTGATACATGCTCTTCAGAAAGGTCAGATGCGTAGTACTCGCAACGGCGTGCGTGTATGACATGTATGAAGATAAACGAAAGAAAAGAAGTATACACGGATCGTAGCAGGTGGTGTTCTGTAGTTTCTGCATACCCCCATTGGAAGAAGGCATGAGTTTATGTATGTAATCTAGAATCTAGTGGTTCCATTTTACCCTAAGTACAAAACATAGTAAACAATTCATTTTACCAAAACAAAGTAAACATTTTGTCTCATTTTGATAGAATAAATTGTATACTATTTTTGACGTACAAAAATAGACGGCATGAAGAAGGCATGAGTACCCTAAGTACAAAACATAGTAAACAATACATTTTACCAAAACAAAGTATACATTTTGTCTCATTTTGGTAAATGAATTGTATACTATTTTATTACGTATACGGTGGATAAAATGTTATGGAACATAAGTTGTTGACAATAAAATGGTTCCTTGTCCGTGTATATATCTTTTAGGGTCTGACTGTACCTGGTTACACGTAAAATGAACGCTGAGCGATAGTGCAGCGGATGTGTCTGCGCACGGGCACAGTCGCACCCTAAAGGACTAGGGTATTGTTTTACTATATAAATGTAATTGTTTTATTGTAGAATCAGAATAGGTACTTTATTAACTACTTAGTACTTTAGAACAGGCTGGAATCGATAAATGGCTCAGTGCGCAGGTAAATACCCTGCGTTTTTTTTACGTGACGGGACCTGTACGTTTTTGATGAATATTAGCCTTCATTAGAAAATGGTTTATTTGAATGGCGTCACAAAATCCAGTCCTGTATTTTCAACATAACATTAACATTTTCTAACATAACAAAATTCCTTTAACTTTTTCCATAGAAGACCTTCCTACAAATCTAATACCATAGAAAAACGATCCGGGTCGAAGTAAATTACAGCAATTTATAACGGAACTCCAATTTCGGGTCCATGTGTAAAAACGCTACCCGTATCTGACTGGACTACGAGAGAATCGATCGTGTTACTCGTATCCCCATCCTAACTAGACCTATTACACTATTGTATTATAATCAAGTCCTTACTTTACAGATAGCTGTGCTGCTGGGGAGTTTGTTCCGCCACTTCTTCTTCCAAGCTAAAGCACTAGGCAGTGGTGAAGTGCGGGCATTTTGCGGGACTCTCTTATGTAATTCCGACGTTTAAAAAGTGCTGATTCTCAGCCTAATTTAAATAAATGACATTATTTTGATTTTGATATAGTATAGTATGCAATTAAAATACAGTCATATTAGCTTTTGCTCGCGGCTTCGCTTTCGTGGAGGTGGTAAATTATCCCACGGGTACGTAAACAGAGATACATTTTTATGTCCTAACCCAGTCTCCCTGTGTGCAACATCAAAATCCGTTCAGCTGTTAAGGCGTGGAAAGGTAACAGACAGACAGACAAATAGAGTAACTTATGCATCTATAATATTCGAATGGAAGTGTGGATTATTTTAGTTACAGTTGGTTTAACGCTTCATTTTCAAAACAATCTTATGGTGGCTTACAAACTCTGGATATTTATTTATCTGAAAACAAGGTATAGAATAACGAATAGCATCTAACTTAGTGTGGCAATATGGAGGAAATTACAGTAACTCCACTATTTTAGCGGTTTATCTCCAGGAAGTAGTTACTAGTTTCAGTGAATTATTGCGCGTACTTGTTTAATAGGAACTTTCAAGTTCAATTTATAACGTTCTTATTAGGTTGATGGTATATGCATTATATATTATGCATGCATTATCGCGTGATGTGACATGCCCAACCAACCATAGCCTATAATAGTAGTAGGGTAACAATAAAAACCAGCCCAGCCATG
The DNA here is from genome assembly GCA_914767755.1 of Agrochola circellaris. Taxonomy (NCBI): domain Eukaryota; kingdom Metazoa; phylum Arthropoda; class Insecta; order Lepidoptera; family Noctuidae; genus Agrochola; species Agrochola circellaris. The sequence goes on from OU611848.1 coordinate 2,451,376, forward strand.
CTATTCTGTAAACATCTCACCGTGAAAACTTGGGTGAGGTGAGCAATAGTGTCAATCCCTGTGGAATGACAGCTCACTCCACGCTCAATTCACCTAAGTTTTCACGGTGAGATGGTTACAGAATAGCACTACTGTTCACAGCCTCGAGCGGTGCGACTTGCGTCAAGCGACACGCGTGCGTCTCTCCTGTTTCCGTCCGTCGCTGTAGTCACATATCATTGACTCGTGGAACGCTCTAAACCACTGTGTTCATTTGTTTAATTCGCAGGCGCTGTCGCAAGACGCGTGTCGCTTGATCGTGTAAGTCGAGTCCAAGGGGCCAATCAAACTAACCTCCTCTCTGCACCATTTTGATTCCTTCCACCAAGTCCACCAATAGCGGGGCGTCCTTCTTCTTGTTCAATACTTTCTTACGCAACTCGTCTTCAATGTGAGCATTCCTTTTGTTGAAGTAATATGTAGGGGACTGCAAGATTATTAGAAATTTAATTGTTTGATGGTAGTTTCGTAGGAGTAGAATTTTGGGTTATTGAAACATTATGTGCTTTGGTTTGCTTCTTGTTGGTTCTGAAAACGTCAATTTGAAAGTCTAACGCCACTGAAGATATCAATATCGATGTTTTGCGCGCGTCGAAAGTTCGTGTCATTAAATTATTAAGAAGTCGCGCGGCTATTTGCGATAGTTTGAACAACTCCATAGAAGTGAATTGATACAGCCAGCGTGAGCAAGTTTCGTTCCACACTTCACGGCCAGATAAATACACCTACAGCTATTTTATATATAAACATGAATAGTGTGACATCAGAAACGATGAAGTTTTAAGTGTTTTCTGACACGCCATACGTTTAAAAATATTCTGTTTGCATGGGTGACATGGGTCGACTTAAACTTTAGAGAAGTGAATTTTGGATAGCTGTTCATGTTTTGTTACAAAATTCGAATCCTCGTGGTGGAATGGGTGCGGTATTTTAGATCGCAAGCCATTTTTTAAGAGGCTTACAACAGCTAAAGCGCTGTCACTGTCGGACTGCATAGAAATGAAAGAGAAGCGCGATGACACGACGCAGGTAATTTATTGCAAAATATGAAGCAGTTAGCGATTTACAGAAAATCTATTGATTGGACTGGAAAATTAAAACACTATTATGCTAATATGTAGCTTGAGAATAATCTCGTTATACGTAATAATCGTTAAAAGAAATTTTTAGAGGTATTTTCATGATTTTTTTCTATCGTATCAAATTAGTTGTATTATGTTTTCAACACACTATCATACTAGCATATATCCTGAAGAATATCATATATTTTTCTGATTTTGTTTACTGCAGTGGATCATATTCTCTTAGGCATTATAAAACTTGCGTTTAGGCACGTTTAGGTCCTGTAGTCCCCTTAAAAGAAAATCAAACTAATGGCTTTCTAGAATAGGGCACCAGGCAGGATACAATGTAGTATTTATTACCTATAATCTAGCCTACAAACATCCATAGTATCAGATTAATGTTGGTGCTAATTAATTTCTATATGGTTTACAGGACAGATGACATTTTTACATGCTCACCTGCAACCAAGACCGCGAATACCCAATATCCTCAAAGATCAGCTCCAGTGGACTATCGAGCAGTTCCTTCAAGGAGTTGATGGAAGGTGGTGGACCGTTTAGGAGCCAGCTTACCACGGAACTGGTGTAGTAGTTGTATATCAGTACGCAAGACAGTCCAGTCACCAGGATTGTCAGCTGGCGAGCTGAGGAAGGAGAGTTTAAATGGTAGAATAGGTTTAGGGAAAACAATGTTTTTATTTTTTGTCTAGCGAGTATAACCAATTGAAAAAACATTAGTTAAAATTGCAAATAAATAAATATTATTTCTAAAGTATTAATATCATTTTCTCAAACGAATATTATTTTGCCAAGCTTCTTCGAGATAAATCAAAATTCTGGTACTGGTCGAATAATGTGAGCGCCCGGCCGGCAATGTTTGTATGAAAATCTATAAACAATGTTTAAAAAAAAAACGAACAGTAGAGTCGAATTGTTTATTCCTGTAACACTAGTTCACTTCTTATTACTTTTACCCGACTGCGGTTGAGTCCAAAATGAGGGTAATGTTTTTAATGCCGTATTTACGAAAAATCCATGGAAAACAGTTTGCAATTTACTCTTCGAAATATACTTTTTAACTACCACCTACCTTTTTACTACTTTTTATCAGTTGAAGATTTACCACTAAATATACTTCAAGATTTAACAATAGTTATAGTTAGTCTAGAATTAATAACTTTGAGGTTAAAACACTAATATTAGAACCAGACATGAATCTTGATTATTATTCGACTTTGATAACTTTGCTCGATCAAGCTCGGTTTGATCGCTATCAAAGAAACTTAATCGCGTGTCAGTCATTGTAATAAATGGATAGCTTTCAAATAAGCGACGACCCGAATTTATCAGATTTGGGATCATCATTAATGTAGTAAGTAGACCTCGGAAAAAAGTAAAACGACAGCGAAATTTTAATGACGTTAAAACCAGCTCGTGTAGCATGACAATCATAGAAACGGGTTTTCTACGGGTTTTGTCGACGGAAGAATAGACAAAATGACAGATTGTGATTGTTTATCTGTCATTTTGTCTATTCTTCCGTCGACAAAACATGTTTCTATTGTGGTCATGTGAAAATGTGGTCGTGCTGTTGAAATAAAAACATTACCTGTTGAAATTCTCTTCGTTACACCATCATCAATGTCTTGGAAAACTGAAAATATTCAAAATATTATTTCTCAAAGCTCATAAAAACAATATGGCTGAAATCATCTAATAAAATCATTAATCTTTGTGGTATAATAATATAATCTGTTGTTTATATGTACTAGGCATATACTTATTAATAAATTTATGTAATTTTAAGGTGTTTTCAGTATTAATGCCAATAAAAGCATTTTTCTTTCTGTGTTCTGTCTCATATGAGGAAACTGTATCTGGATTTTATTGGGGCTATATAATTGTGTAATTATATTTTTTACTAGATCTGTTTGTTTCCTAAATAAAATCAAATTAATTGAAAAATGTATGCTGTTCAACCTACATTGCTGGCAAATCGAAGCAACAACGGAGAACACTGCGTACTGAACCGACGATGGACGCTGTTCTAACAGTGCTGACAGAAACAGGAGAGCAGCACATAATACTGATACTGCTATCATAGACCACCATGCTGTGGGACTTAGAGGTCTTAGGAACTGGTTCTCGAACTTTCCAGGACCTACTGTTGGTATGCGGTAGTAGTAGCGAGTTCTGGAAGAAGAAATACATGACGTATAATAATACCTGAATAATACAGAAGGTGCACTCCGCAATTAGGTATGAAGCTACAAGTACGCCGTGGGCTCGTCTTGTCGGGCCAATTCAGTAACAAAGTCAGAAGATATAAGAGTTACGCGATAGAAAGAGAGGCAACTTCTGGGTGAATAAATTATGGGGCTAAGTTAATTGCCATTTACCGAGCACAAATCTAAGCTCTGGACTATTTAAAGGGCAAGCCTATTGCCACATATCTGGATTCCAGATTACTAGTAAAACCCAAATGTTATAGCCCAATAAAACTTTGCTTGTCCTTAATCCATTGAATTGATTGATTGAACCAAGAACCATAATAATATGGTAAGCAGCCACGCTAACTGTAACCAGTAGATGAGCGCACAAGTAAATCGTTGTTTATAGTATAGGTACTAACAGCACCTCGCAGTTTCACCCGCATAAAGCTTCGTGCAGACCAGCGCGACGCGACAGCGCGACGCGACACCGGTTATTGTTATACCGTCAAGTTTTCTTAGAAATTGTATTGTTCGAGTCGCGGCGCGGCGTCGCGTCGCGCTGGTCTGTATGAGCTTTTATAAAAAATGTGGCTATTATTTTGGTATATTGTAGTGTCTTACGACTTCAACGCGAACAAAGTCGCGGGCAGAACCTAGTTTGTATTAATGAATTAAGAGAAAAAATTCTTACTCAATTGCAGTCAGAGGTGTATTTATAACATCGTTATTTTCTTGAACGCTCTTGAGAGTTCGAATTACTGGTGACATATCTTGTTCCCGAAAGTATAAAGTGTTGGTTACTACCTGGAAATATAAACTAAGTCTTATTAGGTGTCCCTCAAGGACTAATACTGGGTCTTATAGAATTAATATCAATATCAAAATTATAATTTTAATAAAGATTACCCTCGAGCTATTTCTTTCGTATGAACCAATCCATCTATCAGTAATGGTGGGAATATACCTGTGAAAATAACAAAATTTTAAACAAGTATAACAAAAATAGCGAAAAAACTCATTCATAGAAGAGCTTCATAAATGATAGAAACAGTGTTAAATAATCAATTCATTTTACCTAATGTTATGCATTTTTGCAACAACATACAGAACAGTAGTAGCTACTTGTGTTATGATGGCAACCCCAGGAACTGGTTCGGGACCTGTTAATGATTCTGGGTCGAAATGTTTTGGAGCTGGTTGTACCTAAAAGAATACTATATTAAAGGGATTTGGGCTGAAAGTTCAAGATCAATCATCCACGACGCTACTAAAAACAACAGACTTCCAAATAAAAAACTTTACATAGTGAAAATAATATTTTTGTATTTTCGTTTTTTCGTTTTTTGCCACCGACTTCCGAAATCAAAGTAATTTTTTATTTTATAGTGTTTTTTTTTGGAAGTCGGTTGTGTTTTTTTTGTAAAAAGTTTTTATTTTTCATTTTTAGTTGTGTTACCTACCCCACACAAATTCGAATACCTGCTATGTAAATAACAGTGACGGGAAGTTATTATATTATAATCATCCACTTATACTAAGTGCGCGAAATACGTATTAATGAAGGTAACTCAAAAACTACCCAAGCAAAGTTAATAAAATTTATTCTCAAAAGAGACAGGAAGCTTCATACTTGCGACTGTCTTCTTCTAATTCAAAGTGAAAGAACGAGAGAGAAAGTGTGAATTTACACTCTCTCTCTGTCTCTCTTTTTTTCTCTTTAATTTAGAAGAAGACAGTCGCAAGTATGAACGCTTTTTCGCGTGACGCTTTCTGCCAACCCTCCTACCGCAAGCCGCGTTAAAGAACTTCGTTCCAAAAAAATAATAAAAAATTTACTGACGAACATAGAATCTTCATATTATTGGAAGTCAGTTTAAAAGTCGTTAAAAAACAGCAGTCAGTACATGACGCGACTTAAGAATGCGTTATTACTAGTTTGTGATTGGTTGCGTCGTTCATGGACCGCCATTGAAATACAAGTACTCTAGTGTACTCATTGGCGTTTTGATTTTTAACTGGTTACTTTTGAGTAGCGTCGCGACAGGCCTAAGAATATGGATGTTTGAGTAAGGCTTTATAATATTCATCTCAATAATATAAATGGAGATACTTACGACCAAAATCATCCTCATTGTTATATTCTGGAAATCCCACCGTCGATAGTACTTGTACCCATTCAAATTAATATCCAAATTAAGTCCATTATCAGCATCCCAAGACCCAACTTCATGTACGATCAAATTGCCTCCTTGGATCTTGCCGTAGTTGTATATATCGTAGAGTGTGTAGTTGGAGTTATCTTGACAAGAAAATCAAGGGTTATGTTATGGGTTATGTATCACCACAGATTACCGGCGGTATTGTCTCTCCATCTCCCTTTAAATGCATCCAAAGGTGTCTTTAAAATATCCATTGTGTCACCCTATGTAAACTTTCTTCATTCATGTCAAGCACATAATAAAGAGTTTTCTATTCTCATCATCTGCCTAGCCTTTCCCAACTATGTTGGGGTCGGCTTCCAGTCTAACCGCATGCAGCTGAATACCAGTATTTTACATGTAGCGACTGCCTATCTGACTTCCACAGCCCAGTTACTGGGTAACACGATACCTCTTTGTAAGACTGTTTGTCAGACTTTTTGGGCATCTAACTACCCGTAACGACGTTCCGTTTTTAGAACAAACTTAGCTTTGTAGTGGAAAAACATGTTCTCCCATACATTCCGTATGGGAGAAAATGTTTTTGCAACCGCAAATTTAAGTCGGTCGATTATTACTCGTTAACCTGTAAAGCCTTCTTAGCTGTGATAGTTTTCCTTTTAATTTCGTTATATCGCACCTTTAGTAGAACAAGGTCATAATTGTCATAAATTGCCAAACGAATGTCTTTGTCCCTCCAGTTCAAAGGGCCTTTTTAAAGCATTTCTGCATATTTAAGTCATTTTGGCAATTTATGACAATTATGCCCTTGTTCTACCAAAGGTGCGATATATACTACTGCGGAGAATTTTTTCACATATCCAAAACCAACCATTTAGCTGGCAGGGACACGTGATTCTAACAAAAAAATTTACTTTAAAGCTTAATATTTCGCAAACGGGTCCCTGAATTGAAAAATGATTTTCAAACAGCCTCATAATATTTTTGAAAAACCTTTCCAACGACACCATACATTGGAGTAGACGAGAAAAAAAGAAAACACCCCCCTTAACGTGTAGGGGAGGTATCCTAAAAAAAAAATCCTGATTTTATTTTACCGCTTTGTCGGCGTGATTAAGCTGTAATTTGGCATGGGTCTGACTCTGAGCTAAGCCGCGGACATGGCGAAACTATAAGAGTTCCTTGTTTACTACGGACGTTTATACCAAAGTTTGCAACCCTGAAAACCTTGTGCTCTTGTGTTTTGTACTCCCATGGTTCTCGAAAAACTGTGAAATTCTGGCACTTGTTTCAGGTTTTTTTTTAAATATATTTTTACTCTATCTTGTTCCTTAAGAAAAGTAAGATTGAAGATATTTCTCCTTTTTCCAATAAGTTCTTACTGATAACATCTTAAGTCCCACACTCACACATTGTTAGTTAGATGGTCCTATAGATAAGAGCCGTAAGTTCTGATAATGGGCCTCTTTTCTTCCTGCAGGTACTTTATTTAATTCCTACTTTTTATCTTCGCATCTTTAGTTAAATGTATGGGAGGGAGTTAATTTGACAGTGCTCTAAGGGGTTGCGTTATACAAACTTAGTTTTTGTGTGTCTAACCTCACAAGGGGTTGTTGAAAAAAATACAGCTTTTCTGTACATTTGTGTTTACATTCATCGACAAAATTTATAGGAAAGGTTTTCGCGATTTCTGGATTGGTCCTATATTAAAAGTTGATCATAACGATGAGTAGGTACATTTATTTCAAATCTAAATGCACATTTTACGGTAGGATGATATTTACTAATGGAAAAACACAACACAAAGGCTTCTTGCCTAACAAAAACATTACCGAAATCAACAAATCCGAAATGTATACAAAGGCGTCCGCCATTATTTACAGCGTAGTCATCACAGACTTCAAAGAATTAATATTTCGGCGCGAAATAATGTCAGATGTTTAACATGTGCGATTGTATGCCACCCTAGTTCCAATCCGTACACAATCATGCATGTTTAAGAGGCCCTGCACGAAATCGACTGATTTTAATCAATTTTGTTCATTAATTGTGAGAAAGGGAAAAATAATTTAAACAAATTATTTATGATTTGAAAAGCCGAGTTCTTTGTTTTGCATGAGGCTGGGAAAGTGAGTACTCATGGAAAAACACAAATATTCGCAACAAAATTTTCGAAAAATGACGTAAGACTGACGTTTGATCACTTTTTTACAAGAAACTGCCTTTTGATTTTGAACATTTAAAAATATAATCAACATCGTAATATGGTCTACATGAATGTGGTTGAACCACTTTTTTCAACTTCGATATTACATTAGTCTTCAACTACCCTTGAAATAAAATCAAAAGTTTATTTTATGATATACAGGTGCTGTTACTGACACGAATGGTTTAGCACCACGAATTCCATATTCTTATAGTTACACAGACTCAATGTTTAAATTATTTCATTAGCTTTCTAACAATGAGATAAGTTATTGGCGAAAAGGGTATTTTCGTGCACGGAGCCTTAACCTTTAAAAACACAGATTATTAATACAAATATCAGTCAAAATGTAAGGCCCTAGTCATAACAAACGAGGCGCGCGTGTTGTACGCTGCGTTTTGGGCGTTAAATAATATGTATGAATTTCTATTTAACGAATTATAACAAGCGCTGCCGTCAAAGGCCGCGCATCAAACGCGCGTTGAATGCGCGTATGACTCATACGCATCATACTCGCGGGGCGCGAGTCATACGCGCATTCAACGCGATATCGCCTCGGGCGCTTGTTATAACTAGTCTTCTTTCTGTTGCGACATAATTGGTTCAGATTTTTGACAAGTATCTGAACCAGATATTTCGATAGATAGCCCGGTTAAGCAGTCAGGTTGACTCCTAGGTTGGTTTGAGGTTTAGGGTAAACAAAAACTAAGGTTGTATAAGTTAGCCTGATTTAAGTTAAACTAAAGTACATATACTACTGCTGAGCTTTTGGTCAAACTGTAAAATGAGCAATTTATAATCAAAACGAGAACTATTGAACTAAACAGCATGCGTACTACGGAAGTAACAGTATAAAGCAGGGGAAATGAAGTTGTCGAGGCGTTCATAGTAGTAAAGGCATCTTATTTTCTGCAATACCAATAGTCGGATCCTGTATTTGCTAGATATTATGATAATCTTGTGCAATGTGTCTGACTCGAATTTAAGCCTGAATTTTATTTAAATTTGAGTCCATAATACCTCAGCTCAAATTCACTCCTTATCTTGCTCGCACGATACTGTTCGTGGAACAAGTGAGAGTGATACTGAGCGGCGGGGAGAAGGCTCCAAGGTGCAAATAGTTTAGGTAATTTCTTTTTAATGCGAAAATAATGGTAATTAAAAAAAAACAGTATCTGCTTTATAGTTAGTTCAGTTATTATGTAAAGTTTCATGATCTAATTTGAAGTAGTTTTTGAATACCAGCGGATCTTTGGATTTTTTTCCTATTGAGAAAATTTTATTATGGAATAGTGTTTTCGTCACACATAATTATTTTAATTTTGGGGTAAGTGCTCATGCCTTTTCTGGATGAAACGCCTTTGCGCTGTAGTAGTGAAAGCTATTATTACTATTGTAACCGTTTTAAGCATTTGTGCAATTGTGGGTACCTCTCTACATAAACGTGTTTCGGAACCTAATAGAGTATTATATAATAACTACAAAACAAATTTAATACTTTTACGTATGTACGTGCTAAGGACACATCTAGGATATTAAAATTCTTTATTTTTTATTTATTCATTATTAGGAGCAGCCGCACTGGTCGATCCATCAGGTTAAGCTACGCTCGCCGGGGTTACGCCGTGGATGGGTAACCATCTTTATATACCGAAACTTTTCCGTGCCTCAGAAAGCACGATAAACCGTTGGTCCCGGTTGTTATTCGTGGATCTTTGACAGTCGTCACGGGTCGTCACAAGCCCAAAAATCTGACAAGCAGTCTCACCAAGGGGTATCCTATTTTGGTGAAGTATTTGGGTAATACGATACGTATTACCCAAATACTGGTATTGAGCTGCATCCAGTTAGACTGGAAGCCGACTCCAACATAGTGACTTTCTTCTTATTAATATTTATTAACAAATCCAATAATCTTAGTAAGTTACACTCTATAATATTAAAAACATTACCTCTTTTAGCCAGCACGACATCAGCATCCACGCTCATATTCAGGTTAACAAGCACGTCATTCATGGTCGCGTTTCGATCCTTATCAAACATGATCATATTGATATCTGAGTCATTATACCTCTCAGTTTTAGCTTCATCATCGTCGATAAGTAGCCATTTGTGACTTGCATCTAGCCACATGTTTTCAGATGCCTGAAATTGACACTTGGTTTCAAAGTCAAAGTCAAATCATTTATTTCAAATAAACCCTTGTTAGGTACTTTTGAACATCAAAGTTTACAAAAAATTGAATTGATTCTAGTCGCCCATTCCAAAAGGTAGTTTTCGTATGGAGAAGAATGGGCAAGAAACTCCACCGTTACTCTTTTAAAAAGTGTGACAAGATTTTGTATATGTAGGTACATTAGTTACATAATTATATTTAACATTAGTTTATTTGGTGATGACACATAAAACTCACGCCTTTTAACCATGGGGGTGGGTAGACAGAAACTATAAAACGCCAACTACTACGCTCCTTAAATTATTTGAATTTATTTGTTAATAATGGTATTAATAAGTAAATAAAAAAAATAAAAAACAAATAATCGTTCGTAATCGTTTAATAAAATTTTATTCAGAAACAAAAAATTGGTTTTTTAAACGCTTTTAGGATATAAATCGACGGCGAACGTACCTTAGACCGTGCGGTTGACGCGGGTAAATCCCACGTCTAAACTTATTAATTATAAATCAATAGAAACGTTTTAGAAAAGATTAATTTTTATGTGAATTATTTTAAATGATAAAATTATAGGACATAAACGAGTCAACCGTTCCTTAAGTTCTGATCGTCACGACACTCGAACAAAAAAATTGTCTACCGTTGGTTGACGGCTATTTATCTTAAAGAGCCATTCTGAAATAGACCTTTTACCGACCTAGGTAGATAAGTAGCAATTTATTATTTAGTTATATAGATAAATCATTTATTTGGTACACACAAAAGACATAGCACAACATACAAAATCACGAATAAATAATAACAAATTACCTACATGGATATTAAGAAAATACCTACAAGGTGCCAATACAAAAAAGAAAGAAATAAAGACATATTTTGAAGGCACCAATATCATAGCCAATAGTTATGATACACATAAAATGAAATAACGAACCTACAAAGTGCTTTGTTGCACCAAATGCAGCCGATCAATTCTGTAAAAATCTCACCGTGAAAATGTAGGTGAAGTGAGCTTGAAGTGAGCTGTCATTCCACCTGATGCTAGAGATTGATGAACTTACTTCACCTAACTTTACACGGTGATATTTTTACAGAATCGATCGTCAGTTCAGCATGTGTCAGGCAAATATACCTGACGTTGATATTCAGCTGAATCCCTGCAGTGACTTACGGACGTGAAGCAGACGAAATAAATACGCGAATTATTGGTGTTGTGAAGACATATTTGAGGGTCTGTTCCGTCAAAAACAAGGGTTGCTGTGCTAGGCTCACTCACCATGTAAGCCCCCAATTGCAAAAGACACTGCTCACTGTATGATCTGCTTCTTCTTTTCGTGTGGTTAGTGACTAACCTGGTGTCAGAGTTTTAAAGTCGCCCATGGGCCTCTGACTTGGCTTCACATGCCGTCGAGAAATATCTCTCAGGCATGCCGGTTTCCTCACGATGTTTTCCTTCACCGTTTTTGAAGCAAGTACTAATTATATAATACGCATTATGAATCCGAAAAGTCAGAGGTGCGTGCCTTGGGTTCGAACTCGAGATTTAAGACTTGGCAGTCTGACGGTCACACCACTAGGCTATCACTGTCATGATCTGCTATGACAGCATCTTTCCAAAATCCCCAACAATCTTCACGTTTGGTAATCGAATCGTTGATCACAGCAGTGATAGATAACAATAAAGAAGCCTACTATTGATCCCATAATCAGTCACGCTTAGAAACAGATGTAGCAGCCTTTTCTTTGATGAATGTACAAGTATAAATAATTATATAGCTATAAGCATTTAATACTTTAACAGCTTCATTTATAGGAGATCGATCGAAGCTTAGCCTAGTTAAGCTACGGTTGCCGAGGTCGGTGCGTGGATGGGTTCACCCATCTTTAAATATCGAGACCCCTAGCCGCTCGTCTCGGGTGACAAGTTTTGACAGCGTTACGGGTAGTATGAGGCTCGAAAGTCTGACGGTTCTAACTAAGGGGGGTAAACAGTAACTGGGTTGTGGAAGCAGCCGATGTAAACTAGGCAGTGATGAGGGCTTTGCTTATGATGAATCGGTGGATGATAATAATTTCTCGTAGGTAATCCTGCTTTAGATGCAGTTAAATCACCACAGGCCTTCACTGCGGCCGCATTCTCAAATACAGCTCATACTGTCACTGTTATTATGAGCAATAGGTAAAATGACATCTATGCATATTTTAAACGTAGTTTTTCTTGAGATTTCAGGGTTCATCATCTGCCTAATCTTTTCTAACGATGTTGGGGTCGGCTTCCAGTCTAACCGGATGCAGCTGAATACCTTTATTTTACATGGAGCTGCTCCCTCTCTGACCTCCATATCCCAATCATCTACTGGGTAACACGATACCCATTTGTAAGACTGGTGTCAGATTTTGGGCTTCTGAATATCCGTAACGACTGTCAAAGGTGGTGAATGACAACCGGGACCAACGGTTTAACGTGCTTTCCGAGACACGGAGGAGTCTCAGTATGTAATGGATGGTCACCCATCCACGGACTGACCTCGGCAAGCGTAGCTTAACTTTCGATCGGACCGTGCAGGTGTTATAACTTAGCCTCCTAGATTTCAGGGATTATACTCACAAAATACAAGACATCTACAGATCTTCCACATCCAGCATCTATGATGACTCCAACAGAGTAGAACTTCCGCTGCAAACAATTTTCGACTCTATTGTAATTAATCAGAGAGTCATCTATAGATGCGGCGGAAACGGCCATCATGAGGTTTGATGATAATTTAGAAAATTGAAGAGGCCCTGAAAATAAAATTAAAATTAATTCAGTTATCAGTTCTGCAACTGACAATTCAACTGCTACTAATCATATCATTTTTGACCCACATTAACTCGATAATTTCTAACTCGATGCATTCAATGAAGTTGCTATTAATTAAGCATTTTATTGCTTAATTAATAGCAACTTCATTGAATTCATATGGACGAAAATAGGCGGCTCCTAAAGTCAAAAAGCTAACACGTGATTAAGAAATGCTTAACTGTTTATGTGTAAAAGGTGGTGCTTGGTTCATTTATTTATTAACACAACATGAAGACATAATAAAAATTAAAAGAAATACATATATTCTATATATATTATGGGTACATGAGTTTGGTTTATATAGGTTTATATATACATGTAGGTTTCAAAATTTTCAAATCCACTAATTTCAGAAGACCTTTAAAAAACATATATATTTGGGACATTCACACCGATACAAATGTTAAGAAAGAAAAAAAAGATATTATACATATTATTTAATTAGGTTTGGGTACATTAGTACCCAAACTTAACGACACCGATATAAATGTCAAGAAAAGAAAGAAAAAATTATAAAAGAAGATAAAAAAGAATAAAACAAAGGTTAACAATCAAAACAGTCCCCTAGTTATACACATCACTGAGAAACTCATCAAGTGTATAACAATAGCACTTTTCCATCAGAAATCACTTTACCTGGTTCTTAAACAGATTTTTATAATTGTATAATTATATAATTGGATGGTTCAACTTACAAGAAATATCATTTTCACAAGTTAGTAAGCAGATAAACTTAGCATCTCTATACTTAAGATATTCAATACTGAACTTCAAAGCATTTTGGTCTAGACCCAAAATTAGGTAAGGAAATAATAACGTTAATAATGTTTGACACCACATTATGATAGAACTCCTTTAGTATCGAGTACTGATTGTTTAGTAACATTTCATTTGATTTTCTCTTTTTATATTTTCGCAAACTATGTACGGTCAGGTAGAAAATCATTCCAGTATAAATTTTTCCTCGTAACGTTTTTTTCAAGTTAAATCACTTTTCTTTTCAATTCCAGTAACATAAAGGAAAAAAACTTGGATCCAATTAATTCTCTCATGCAATTCCGAAGTAAATTGGAAAACAAACAAATTCCTTTTCTCTAAAGAACATTACCGGAGATTTTTTACAATAAAAGCTTTAGGAAAAGCTTCGATGCTATTTATAGAATAGTTCTTCTGGACTTCTTCCTTAGTAAGTGGTCGCAAGCCTGATCGCTGAGTAGGGGGTCCTCGGTTAGCTCTTAGATTGGGTAAAGTGTTATTATAGTTTCTTGCCCGTTCTTCTCCATGGGAACCTACTATGCTTAGGAATGGACCACTAGCTTCATCTTTCTGACTGACCGGCCCCTTGATATTTCAAAACTGCCTGTAGTTGGTTTATTTGAAATAAATGCTTTCTGTTTGGGATTTTGTTGTAGCAGCCTGGAGCCTGGATTTGTGTCCCGGTTACTAGCAAAAGGCCTGCCCCCTATAATATGACTTAGGACTTAATCACAACTAGTGAAATGTGGGCGGCCCATAAGCATCAGCCAACCTCTTTGATAAATCCAAGCATGATATTGTGACATGTTATCGAAATACTAGAAAAATTGTGTTATCTGTAGTAAATGTACCCACGTGATGAATTGTTTCAGGGCTGCGCCTGACATGTTTGTAGTCCCCAAACCCCGCAGTAAGAAATATGATAAAATATTTTGGCATCCCTACACGGGTATGCCGAATTTACATTTGGATATACATCTAATGTATTAAACATTAGGAATATTTTAGGATACCCCAATTTTATTGCCATTGCATCGAACTCAGTGGTTCGCAATTTGAGAGGCTTGTCCAGCTGGGGGTTGCTACAGGCTAATGTTGAATGATGATCATAAATGTTGGTGAGTGAGTACCTACTGGGATTCCTTGGTGGTGTTTTTTAAGGGGCTTCTTAAAGTAAAAGATACAGCATCAGATTAAATTTGGTGTATATTATAAATTGAAGTCACTTTTCGAGTCTGACGGTGTGACGGCGTTGTTCTTCTAAACTACGCAACGGATTTTGATGCATTTTTCATCATCCTTTAGAGGGTTTATTCCGGTTGGTTTATGTGTATAATATACTATATTAAACTTATATTTAATATAGAAATCTCGATTTTTTATCAAGTCTTCTCTTAGTAATTTAGTCACTCATTGAATTTGAGAAGCTACACAATAAATTCCTCGAATATTTCATTACATAAAATAGATACAGCTCTTCACCTATAGTACTATTACAATTATTATACTGCCCGGTATTCACATTAGTTTACAGGGAGAGTTTCGGGTGAATTCGTTATTACTCGGGAATCCTGCAAGCTACACTGAGTTGTAACATGAACTGAGTTACCTTCAAAGGATTTCATGGAAATATTGGGTTCCCACCTATGAATTGGCGTTTTTTTTCTCACAAATAGAGAACTTCGTCACTTCTATGTTTTAAAATATTCATCAATTGCTTGGTATTATATCGAATAATGACCATCATAGACAACTACCAATAGTAAGAAAACCTTATTACTTATAGTTTTCTAAACACAAAAAATACCTTAAAAATGACTCCTCATTTTGTTAGCAGGAATGACCACTATTTGTTTTAACTTAGCCAACACTTATTTTTGTCGCTTAATCTAAGTGGCATGTTACGTTATCTTAGTTTTTAAACATTCGTGCATACAAGTTTTAAAACATTAGTATTCATGGTTGTTATATAATTTAAGAAAATGTTAGTATGAAAAATGCAACTTCTTTAAAATTCTCCATACAAAACGCTGATTTCATAGGTGGAGACATAATAAATACGATTTATGTATGTTTACGGTAGACGTTATTCGTATATTTTAAGCTTTTTATTGTATGTAAATATTGCAGGCATTTTATAATATATTTATGGAACCCTTTCAGACAGAACTGTGCTCTCATGAAAAGTTAGTAAGCAGAAAGTTATACATCGACATGTAGGTATATAAAAGTCTACTAAGTCTAAAAATACGTCAAATAGACACCTACAATACGTATACAGCTGTATTAATTCATCAATCAAATTTACCGTGCATTGAAATAACTATTGGCCTTAACACTTACATAATGAAATAAAATTGTATATTCTGTAAATAGGATATTGGAATCACTTTTACACGTCATATTAAAAAAATATTAAAATTTGCCAGATGAGTTCGGCGTTTCCTATCTGACTACTCTGAGAAGAAAGGCCGAAATAAACTCAGAGGTCGCACTCAGTTTTAAACTCCAGACATAATATTGATCAGGCTATATGAGGAACATGTAGATCAGTGTCTGAAATGATCTTTTGAGAAAAAAACCACACAGATTTGAGTGGACCTGTCCAGTCAGTGCATTTGTCAGTAATCGTGTCAACTCAGAACATAAGGAGCTCAAGAAATACAAATAAATACAAATAAAGTGAAAATCTAAGACGAGATAATAAAGACTGCTAAAATAAACAGCTAAAGAGGAATTCCTACTCAAAGGAATTCCTAATGAATAACTGATCGCAGTTTGGTCTTATTTGTAATCAGAAGGATGTATAATCCCTCAGTGGCCATAGCGAGCCAGCTATTTATGACACCCATGAGTGAAAAAGGTATAATCGAAAAAATACCCTCGTAAATCATAGGTTTATTTAGGGAATTTGTAATAAAATTGACCCTCTAAAAAGTTTTCAATAGAAAAGTCACCGGTTGTATTGTATTATATAAATTGAAGTTGCAAAATCTCCGACTCCTAAGATACAGGTCTGCGTACCTAGTTTAGGAGCCCGGAAACCTGACAATAATTTTAAACTTGGTAGTACAACCCTTTTTCCATATGCTATGTACTTAATAGGTAATACGGGCTGATATCCGCAACTCCACGTCTAAGCGCGTATTTTGCGTACGGGTGGGAAAAATCGGTTATTCGATCCACCCCAGCTCTTCAAAGAAGGCCAGCAGCGCCTTGGTGTCACTGACAATCTCACGTAGGGTACCTGGGTTACCGAAGTACTTTGCCCTGTATGTGGCGACCACCGGGCAGTATAACAGCACATGAGCTGCTGTCTCGTCGTCCTCCATGCAGGCTCTGCACAGCGGACTGTTTGTGACTCCTATGACAAAGAGGTATTTATTAACTACTATACTCCATACGTTAAGGAAGTTAAATAAAGGTAATAAAAAAAACCACGTGACGAGACAGCTGTCAAATAACCGACTAAACGTAATACTCACGTCACTTCAGATGTCATGCTACGTCACAGTTAAACTCTCCAATTTAGCAACGTTATAATTCGTAGATGTTTAGAGTTTCGGTTCTTTACAATAGACAGATTACTAAATATTATATTATTATTATAAATGTAACAAAAAAATTGTGCTCAAGCAGTTACATTTACGAAAAGTAGTTTAAGAATAAATGATAAAGTTTAACATACATTAATAAAAGACGGAACTATTGTAAAAATCTAAAATAAATTGAATTTGGTTATAACGTATTTTTAAAGAAGAAAGTGTCATCTATAAAAACCTATGGAGTATAGATTAGGGCACATCACAAAAGACGACCAGTAGTAAAAATACAATAGCGTAGCGATTAGTATTTTTATTAAAACAAAGTTAAAGTCCAACAATTTTTTTCGATTAGGCACATAAAAGGCACTTATGAACGTCAATTTTACAAAAAATAGAATTGACTCTAGTCGACCCTTCCAAAAGATAGTTTTCGTATGGAGAACAATGGGCAAGAAACTCCACCGTTACTCTTTTAAAATGTTTTGACAATATTTTGTATGCATTAATTATTATAATTATATGTGAAGACGATGCATCTAGAATAAGATTACTATACCACGATAGGTAAAAAAGAATGAAAAATGGAGTAATGACAGATAAATAGATTATGTGATAGATACATGGTGCTCACATATTTACAAACATTGTAAAATTATACGATTTTCCTAAAATTTTAACAAGTAATAATAATAAGTCAGTGTTTGAGTTCAAGAAGTCACAGAAAGTAAAATCAGTGATAATCAGATAAGAATCACTTTTAGGAAATAAAAGAATTACTTTATGATATCGAAATGAGAATTACTAGTTTATTTATTACTAGTTTATTTATTTATTTAGAAGTATACAAATTATCTATTAGGTATGTTGAAACTGTTTTGTACTCACCGTCACTTGTCCCTACTTATAGGTTCATTAGAAAACCAGCGTCAGACAGCACCTGTCTGGCATTAATGCTGAAATGAACCTTTTTGGCGCAGCCTATTATTGTTAAAATATTATTTTCACTTTTTTTTTTTTTGTGTTTCACGAACTGTGTCCAAATAAATATTATTCTTTCTTTTCTTTCTTTCTAATTATTTGGCGATCGATTAAACACCTACCAACATGCCGATTTATTTGCTTACCATACGTGTAAATACTCAATAAACCAACCTGACATCATAATGACCGGATAGTAATTTTCTTGTCACAATTCTATAGAAGTCTGTTTCTCTTTGATATCAGTAGTTTCCAAGTTAATCCCAACAATTTTCATAATTGGACCTTTGATGATAAGATCTGTTACAAAGCATTTTCATACTTAATTTATTTGGAATATGGAAGGCTAATATTATAAAAAGAAAAGATTAAATTGTTTGTTATATGTTTATTTAATTGTTTGTAATGGATAAACTCACAAAATAATTAACCGATTTAAAAAACCTTTAGAAGGTACTTTATCAGCGAATAACATGGGTGTTTATTTTTCAAAAAGTTAGAGATTCCTACGAAACTTGTTGTAATGTAACCCAAGGTATCAAAAATTTGCTTGTTAAATACACTATTTGACGTGCACTGCGAAAACAATTGATGATACATAAATAAAGTACATTTTTATAGTACTCATCATCATAACGGCATAAATATAAAACTTACCCGACATCAATCGCTGGGCAGTTGCCCGCCAGATACGACACGCGTCTGGTCGTCCCTTTTGTATAGAGGATGAGTGAACTTTACACCCTGTTCCTCTTATCTCTAAACTGGTATTATTAAATTTTGTTAATGTAAATGATTTCTAAATAATTTAC
This sequence comes from Agrochola circellaris, assembly GCA_914767755.1. Lineage (NCBI taxonomy): Eukaryota > Metazoa > Arthropoda > Insecta > Lepidoptera > Noctuidae > Agrochola > Agrochola circellaris. Next base: position 2,470,169 of record OU611848.1, read on the forward strand.
ATGGCATGTCTATTGTGATGTGACGCATATTTTCCCCCAAATTGTTTATTTTTGTGTTTTGTTCTTTCTTTGCGTCATGTGTACCGCAAATAAACGTATTTTCTTTCTTTCTTTTCTTCTTGAACCAAACGAAAATTTTTGAACGTTCAAATTCGAACATCTTGTAAAACTGCATCGTTCAAAGTTCTGGAATGTCAAACACGTGTACAAACGGATAGAATGGAATCATTCGTGAATAGTTTTCAAAATACGAATTCATTGGTAAATGCATGGTTATGCCTCCGAGGCAGTGTGGCCATGATTTCTTTTATTTATAGAGAGTTTAATCACAAACTAATTATCCCACACTCATCGGTACAAGCGATCTAAATCCTATTTTTGGCAACTTATGCAAGAGTGTTGCATCCTTTGACAATGGGGATGCAAGAAAACTATTACACCTCCCGACATGTAGTGATCTGGATATTATTATGATTCTTTCGGCCTCGATCGGGACGCACTCCAACTATGACGAAAACCACTTATTCAATTCAAGTGTTATTTTGTGAATATTAGTTTGTATTAATAAATTAATACACTACATGTAGGTAATCCTTGGCAAGTCTCCGCATGGGTGAAAAACGTCCAGTCCTCCGTTTTTTTCCGAAGTCAGGCTAAGTAATATTTGTAGGAGAGGGTTAAATTTTATTACGAGAATTTTCAGTGTTTAGCCGATTGGGGTCTGATTTACAAACACAATAAAATCAAATTATACAATTTCGCGCATCGAGCTCATTCACCATTACCACTTAGGCCATTTTCTTTCATTCTTGTATCTCGTTCAAGTAAACAGAGGTCACCCTACCCAGAGCGGTACTGTAGCTATCTGAAAACATTCCCGATGTAATTGGACGAGTTTCAGCAGATTTCGCTCGCCCCTGTCGAGCCATGCCAAACGTCATTACACATGAAAATGTGAAAGAAATTTCAACCGACTTATAGGGAAAATTTTGCAGAATAAATGCTCTTTCTGCTAGACTCTGCTGCTTCTTAAAACTTTTAGGAAAAATTTTAGGGATGATAGTCGTATACATTAACAACTAGCTGCACCCCGCGGTTTCACTCACATAAGTTTCTATCCCGTGAGGATATTGGGATAAAAGGTATTTTATGTCCTAAATTAGGTCATGGTCTACCCATGTGCTAAATTTCATCCAAATCTGTACAGCCTGTTTAACTTGAAAGCGTAATAAACAAACAAACTCACTTTCGCATTTATAATATTATTATATTATATTATACATATATATAGGATTAGAATAATCTAATTTAGCGAAGATTTCCCAAAAGATTTACCACCCGTGGAGAATATAGTAGCTAAATAATAACAGTCGCACGGGTCAATCTAAGGTTACAAAGCTACGTTTGCCGCGGTCGGTTCGTGGATCAGTGACTAACCATTATATTATATTGAGAACCCCGTGGCACGCTGTCTAACACTCGGCCTAACGTGCTTTCCGTGGCATGCACGGAAAGCACGTTAGGCCGTTGGTCCCGGCTGTCATATCGTAGACTTTGACAGTTGTTATGGATACTCAGAAGCCCAAAAATCTGGCAACCAGTCTACTAAGAGGTATCGTGTGACCCAGTAACTGGATTGTAGAAGTCGCTCCATGTAAAATACTGGTATTCAGCTGCATCCGGTTAAACTAGAAGCCGACCTCAACATAGTTGGGAAAAGGCTAGGTAGATTGTATCTAGAATGCTGCAGACCATTATTTTTCCTAAACATAAGTCTTAACTACTTTGTAAAATATCACGTGGGTAACGTGTTAACTACCTCATATCTTACTAAAACAGTAACAACACGTAAAAACAAAACAGGAAAACTACTAAATATATCCCAGTTATTCTGTAACAGTGCTGTAAACTAGAAAAATACAACAACTAACATTACGGCGTGAAAGAAGTACTCTTTCGGCAGAATTTGTAGTATGTAGTGTTTTTACTGAAGGCTCTTCAGGTGTTGAATCCCCCCCCCCCCTGTGGCAACACAGGTGCGCAATTGACTATGAAATGAGTACGTAATTGATTTTTGGTAAGGACCTTTTAAGTCTGCCTTTTGTAAGGATTTTGCGTTTGAGTCCCAGACTGAAAGTTAAACAATTCGTGTGGAAAAAAATGCTTTGGAAATCTAACTCAATGAGCCTCAGAAGCCTAAAGCGTATATTGTACCTACCCAAAAAAAGAAATTGAAAGATTTGCGTTTTATTATTATACATTTACATCTAGACAAACAGACAAAAAAATATTTTATATAAAACTATATTTTCATGTTGAAGTTCAAATGTTTGTATAAGGTTTATATTCGGTTTGCACAAATATGACATTATCAATATGTCCTGCCATCTATCAGCATTATTTATTGCCGACGATGGCAATTTCGTTCGATGTCAATAGCTGTGCCTGAAACTTATGTTTTTCGTGTTTCGTAATCTGTAATGATAGTATTCAGTATGTTAGAGGAGTACATTGTGTTATTACTGTTTGCTGCTTTAGAAAGTTATATGTTATTGTTAGTGAGGAACTTTGGCTCCTGAGCTACAAGTATCTTTTTACTTAGTTCAGGAGCCAGCTGTTCAACCTGCTTTTAACCACTGCTTGTACAATAATGTTTAGTGTATGACTAACTTTATGTGTTTTTCTTAGTACAATAAAGTTATTATTTACTAGCTTTTGTCCGCGGCTTCGCCCGCGTAGAGGTCGGAAATTATCCCACGGAAACTTACACTGTAACGCCCAAGCCAGTAAAGCTCCTAGCAGCATGTTTTTTTCCGACATCTTCAATAGTCATTCCCATATTTTAGCCAATTTACACAAAACCCTAATTAAAGACGAACATTGATGACACCGTATGAAAATCCGTTCGGAAGTTTTTGAGTTTATGTTGTTCAGACAGACAGACAGACGCGGCTTGGGGATTTTGTTTTATAATATGTAGTGAAAATGATTTATTTATATGAAATTAAATACTCGTTCCTCCTATGTAGGTCGTATTCGTACTCAATCACCTGAATGTGGCTCTCTAGGGACTAACTGAGGAAATATCTCATCTGAACGTTCGATCAAATTAATTCAATGATCTCCGTTTACATAACGTATCAATTCGCTGCTGGGGAGTGAAATTATAACATTAGGTATAGACAGTTAGACAGAAGCTATTCTTAGCAAACCGATATTAGATGAAGGAATGATATATTTATTTGCAAGAATATAGGTAGCTAACATAAGTTCTTAAGATCTATGGGTTTCACTTATTCGGCATTTCAGCCGTGCAAATATTTAGATTTTACATCTTGGTTATACTTATAGCATGCAGTACACATTTAGTAATTAGCAATAACATAAAAATACTAATTATAATTTCATAATTTAAATTTAGATTTAGATAACAAGAATTGTATTTTTATTTTTAACTACAAAAAAAAAAAAAAAAATATACAATTCAATTCATTTAAAATAATAATTTATATTAAAAATAGCGATCTAAAATAATGGTGTCATATCAATAAAAGAAATAGCAAGAATAATGAAAATGTTTCAATATTATTTAAGTTATGTCATAATAATTATAATAAATAAGTTTTACATTTTACATCAAAATATTCATTGATGGAATAAAAACATCTCTCACACAACCAGTTATATAGCTTTCTATTAAATCACAATTCTGTAGCACTTCTAAATTTTTCGGCTAAGTGGTTATATATTTTCACCGCCATGGTATAACAATTTTTGTTGGATACTTTTAGTCAATTACGCGGGACGACTAGTGGTAATATTTTCTTTATAACTATTGTACCATTTTCTTCTTTAATATAGCCTTTTCATCTTTTTCAAAAAGTGAGTAATTGTTTCTTACGAATTACAGATGATAAAGCAGTATACACTTGAAGCATTCTTGAAGTTTAAAAAAAGATCGTCTTTTATAGACGTAGATATATTTATTAACCTATTCCTATTCCGTCGAGAAAAGGCTAGGCAGATGGAATAGCCTCAAGAACAAATAACATTATTTAAAAGTGTCGATTCGCCCGTTTCGGGCGAGTAAGTGAGTCCGAATCACCAAAAAGCCGTTCCGTCACCAACGGGAAAAGTTGGTTTAGTATTTTCTCTTATAGAAACCACGCTTACATAATTTATATACTATATACTATAATAGACGTATCACTGACATTTCTGCTTACCTCCTGCATGACATCCAAAGGGCTAAAAGGGAAGTTTAGAAGGCATAAAAATTATGACGTCACCGCAATAACTCAGCGCAAACGTCTCACAAATGCTGACGCCATGAGGGTTTTGGGTCTGGCCTTACCTGATATGCTGAGATTTACGAATGGAGAGGTGACATTTTGCGTGGCAGTTGTTGAAGGTATTTTCTTATTTTTTACAATGATACATTTGTCTTATAGGCTATATTTTCTTTTAACAAATGAATTAAACATCTGTAGCGGAAATAGGCAAAAGCCTGTATTTTGCTATCAGCGCCAATCCTGTCAAATAGTAAACAATAAAAAATAGGTAGAAATAAAACGGAAAATTTTCCGATAAAATGTTAACATTTTAAATGGGTTGATAAATAACATAATAATTCAATTTGTCTAAAACATGTAAAGGCAAAATTAAGAGCTTTTGTTTTGGATTTTTGAGAGGATAATTTTTTTTATATAATAGGTTTTCATTTGCGTTGACATGTATGAATACAAGGCTCAGAAATCGTAAGCCAGAAGTATGTTCATAAAGATTCATTTTGAAAATAAATGGCCAAAGAATCAGACTTGCCATACATCTTGGCTATGCTGCCAGCCTTTTGAGCACTTTTCCTGACAGCGATGCGGGTGAATAAGGGGCACACTTACCACCTCGAGGTGCACCCTGATGAGTAAAGAAGAAAGGAATACGTTTATTTGTGGTAAACGAATTTGACTAATAAACGAGGCTCTGACAACCGACAAATGGCATCATATAACCAATCTAAATAAAAATTCTGAGCCTAATGGCGCAGACTAGTGACGGGTAGCACCATCACTAGTGCAAGAAGCTGCAACCTGTGATCGCCTATCCGTATGTCCAGGGTTGCAATTATGGGCAATCCCTCCAAATGGCAAGCCAAATGCAACCACGGCCTCCAGTTCCCGGGCGCCTTGCTATTCCTGATTTCGACGGCGGTCACGGTAACGGCAAGGGGTACGAATCCCCGGGTTACGAATGGCCGCTAAACCAAATTGACCTTGGCGATGTATAACGCGGCTTCACGAACACCTAGTGCAGCTAGAGGAAAAACTCGGAAAAATAAGGTGGCAGATTTTTGGGTTGAGTGAAGTCTGAAGAGAGGGGGAGAGGATTGTGGTAGTTCAATTCTTTTGAAGAATTACAGACCTAAATCGCTTAGCCACGCATAATGTATATAAGTTGTTTTTAAGAGTCTAGAGAATATTTCGCATTTTGTTTAAAAAAAACATCAGCTGAGTGGTATACCAAATGCGATATCGATGGTTACGTTTGCGCGAGAGGTGAATTCAGCTATTATTTCTTGAATTGTTATAAAGAAGATGTTAACTTTATTTTCGACATGTTTCTATAGTGTGTCACCACACCTCGACCCAAGCACAGCAGCCAGTTTTGCATTGACGGCATCGAAATCATATTAATATCTGTTAAAGTTTACCGAAAGAGTACGGCCCGACATGAGACACTTACTGTTACAAGAAAGTTTTACTGTCATTATCACTGGCGGATGGTTCGAATCCAGCTTCGACAAATGTTTAGCAACCTCATATACTTTAACGCGCTCAGGGATGTTAGATAATATTAAATCGATACCACAGAGCATCATTTCCTCCAAAAACCTCCCCTCAACATAATCTCCAGTTAACAAAGGCGAACATAATCCCAAAGAAGCTTTCCTTTGCCATGAGATACGAGGTAAATTGAATCCTATTAGTAACTTTTTGCAAATGTATTATGAGAGACGTCACTAAAGTTACTGAGAAACGCCTCGATATAGTCGCTATTGACAGGCCGTGCCATATTAATAGAACAAATATTAAATATCAAAAGACCATTTCAGACACAGATCTACACGGTCCTCAAATGATCTGACTAAGATTATTTCTGGGTTTTATATACACATTGACATTAATGAATTTTATATATACAATGACATGAATATTTAATTTTTAAAGTATTATATTATTTTAATAATTTTGAATGTGAACACTATGTGGATCATCCTTTTTATTTTATTTTCTCATTTCTTGAGTAATTTATGCGGCCTACCCAAATCCTTTCTTTGGTATTGTTCGTCGAAACGTTGAGCTCCTTAAATTCTGAGTTGAGCTGCACGGTCACTGACAAATGCGTGCACTGACTGGACAGGTCCACTCAATCTGTGTGGTTCTTTCAAAATACCATTTTTAGACACGAATCTACATGATCTTCACATGATCTGACTAAGATTATGTCTGGACTTTTAAAGAGACTGTGACCTCTGAGTTTGTTTCGGCCTTTCTTCTCGGAGTAGTCAGATAGGAAACGCCGACCTCATCGAGTTTTAAAATATGATTGACGTGTAAAAGTGTTTTGTACAAACCTACTTACAGAAATAAAAATCATTTATCAATCATCATTTATCATTATAAAGGCATTTTTATTTTGCCCTATTTTGAGGGATATCTACAACTCTTCAGACTCCCAAGACTTCATCCGTAAAACATTTATGGTATATCGAACTGCTACCAAAACACCAACACCCTCTTTTTTATAAGAATGTCCAGAAGAGCTATGATCTCGCCGAAATACATTATATGTATCATCTAATATCTCGTAATCAAATACAGTATCATTGAGTCACAGCTCGGTTATAACAATTACGTCGAAAAATTAAATGCTTTGTTAATAATAAATCTATGAGACATATTACATTACTACTGAAGAGAATTTATCATCAAAGGTTCCAATTTATTGTGGAAATTGCTAGGATTAACCGCGAAACTACTGATATCAAAGAGAAATAGACTGCTATAGAATTGTGACAGGTCAATTGCTATACGGCCATTCTGATGTTAAGTTGATGTATTGATTATACACATATATATATATATATATATATACAGTATATTCATACGTATGATTGGCAAATAAATCGGCGTGTAGGTTATTTAATCAAATAACCTACATGCCGATTTCATTAAATAAAACTTAAGGGAAAAGTTTAGAAATAATAAGGTGTTTTTAAGAATCGCTCTAAAGTACCAACTTTAGGGCGATTCTTAAAAACACCATCAATTTGTCCCAGTAGGTAGCCACTCACCAACATTCATGATCATCATTCAACATCAGCCTGTACCAAACCCTAGCTGGACAAGCCTCTCAAATTGCGAACCACTGAGTTCAGTGCACTGAAAATTGGCGTATTCTAAAATATTCCTAATGTTTAATACATTAGATGTATATCGAAATGTAAATTTGGCGTACCTACCCATGTAGGGATGCCAACATATTTTATCATATTTCTTATCGGGGGTTTGGGGACTACAAACATGTCAGGCGCAGCCCTGAAACAATTTATCACGTAGGTACATTTACTAACAGATAATACTATTTTCCTAGTATTTCGAAAACATTTCACGACACCTTGCTTGTATTCCTCAAAGGTGTTGGCAGAGGCTCATGGGCCACCCAAATTTCACTAGTTATGATTTAAGTCCTATGTCATAGGGGGCAGGCCTTTTGCTAGTTACCAGGACACAAATCCAGGCTCCAGGCTGCTACTACAAAATTCCTATTAGAATATCCCAAAGTGAAAGCATTTATTTCAAATAAACGGATTACAGGCACTTTTGAATTTGTAAAGCGGTCGGTCAGTCAGAAAGATGAAACTAGTTACCCATTCCAAAGCGTATTAGGTTCCCATGGAGAATAACGGGCAAGAATGTCCAATAACACTTTTCCCAACAAGGGGATCAAACCCTGGACCCCACTTTCAGCAGTCAGGCTTGCGACCACTTAACCAACGAAGAAGTCTAGAAAAAGAATTCTAAAACAAAAATAGTATCGAAGCTTCTCCTAAAGCTTTTATTGTAAAAAATCACCAATAATGTTCTTCAGAGAAAATAAATTTGTTTGTTTTCCAATTTGCTCGGAATTGCATGAGAGGATTAATTGGATCCGAGTTTTTTCCTGTACGTTACTGGAATTGAAAAGAAAAGTGAGTTTATTGAAACCTTTACGAGGAAAAAAAAGATACTGGAACGATTTTCTACCTGACCGTACATAGTTTGCGAAAATATAAAAAGAGAAAATCAAATGAAATGTTACTGAACAATCAGTACTCGATACTAAAGGAGTTCTATCATAATGTGGTGTCAAACATTTTTAATGTTTAAATTACCTTACCTTATTTTTAGTCTTGGCCAAAATGCTTTCAAATTCAGTATTGAATATCTTAATAATAGAGATGTTTATCTGCTTACGAACTTGTGAAAATTATATTTCTTGTGAGTGTAACCAAACTGAGCATCACCTAAATTGACACTCAAAAAGTTAAGCGTTTTCTAATCACGTGTTGGCTTTTTAACTTTAGGAACCGCCTATTTCTGTCCAAATGAATTCAATGACGTTGCTGTTAATTAAGCATTTTATCGTTCTTCTTTATTCGTGTGGTTGTTGACTTGGTGTCAGAGTTTTAAAGCCGCCCATGGGCCTCAGACTTGGCTTCACATGCCATCAAGAAATATCTCTCAGGCATTCCTCATTCTCAGGCAAGTTTTCTCACGATGTTTTCCTTCACCGTTTTTGATAATGAGAAATTATACTAATGTGGGCCGTATATGACATGATTACATACCATTACGTATAGTAGTTGATTTTCGTCAGTTACAAAACTGTTATCTAAATTAATACATTTTTATTTTCAGGGCCTCATCAATTTTCAAAATTATCGTCAAATCATATGATGGCTGTTTCCGCTACATCTTTAGACGACTCCCTGATTAACTACAATAGAGTCGAAAATTGTTTGCAGTGGAAGCTATACCCTGTTGGATTCATCATAGATGCTGGATGTGGAAAATCTGAAAATGTCTTGTATCTTGTGAGTATAATCCCTTAAATCTAGGAGCACGTGGTTAAGTAATAACAGCTGCACGGTCCGACCGAAGGTTTAGCTACGCTTGCCAAGGTCAGTCCGTGGATGGGTGACCATCCGTTACATACCAAGACTCCTCCGTGCCTCGTAAAGCACCACCGTTGGTCCCGGCTATCATTCATCGATCTTTGTCAGTCGTTACGGATAGCCACATATTCAAAAGTCTGACACCCAGTCTTACCAACCAAATGGGTATCGTGTTACCCAGTAATTGGGTTTTAGAGGGTTAGTCGCTCCATGTAAAATACTGGTATTCAACTGCATCCGGTTAGACTTGAAGCCGACCCCAACATAGTTGGGAAAAGGCTAGGCAGATTGATTGGTTTAGATAAAACGCATTAAAGTTGGTGAGTGGGGGCTCGCTACGTCACAAGTCAGTATAAGATCTACCGGGGAGTGACGTCATGCCACATTTTAACTCAATGTATTGCCGTAAGCTTTTTATTACGTAAAAAAAGAAAAAAATGTGTCCAATATTTTTTAATAACCTACCTGACGGACAAAAATAAATGTTTGTCAACATCCCTATTTACGACCAATTAACTAATTTAGAATAAATGAACTTACAACTTTGAGTGATATTTTTCCGAAGCATTTTTTTTTAAGGTCTTTATTTTCTTAAATGTTAATATAAAAATCTTCACATGAAACGTTTTTAAAATTTTCTTGGGTTACTAATAGCGCTTTTACCGACTGTATTGTAGGGAGATGCCTTTCTTTACTCCACAGTGCATTTATTAGGGAAAACATTAGTTCTACATTTGCATTGTGTGCGAAGATTGAAAATAAAAAATTACAGATTAAAAAAAAATCTGTGATGTCACCATTCACGTCCCTACTTTTCAATAAACTGCACTACTGTGACATTAGACTTTTAGTATTGGAGTACTGCATGTCGTCTAAGCTTCTGCAATATTCTTTCAGGACTATATAGTCAGTCAGTTTCATCTGGCCAGGCAGGCTTGCGTGGTACCGTGATATAAAAAATGCATGTCTCAGCTTAGAGTCTACCTATTTCAAACGGTTGGTAAAAGGTATATTTCAGAATGTCGAGACAGGCCAAGTACCTATATGATAGATAAATTAAAATACTTAATAGGATTTAATTAATTAATTTGCTTGATAAGTTAGTCAACATTTTCTAGAGTTTCTGAAACTTTTTTTGTAAATCCCTAAGCAAGTTACTTTTTCTCCCTCATGAATATAATAAAATAAACAGACCAAGACTTTGGTATTGGTGACTGACGCAGTGACCCAGTTTTTGTAACCCTTTAAATCACGTACGTGATTCTGTTCCTAGTCAAGGGATTATCGCATAATTGATTATCCACCAGCCGATAGTAACTTTTGTGTTAGTAGAACATTCATAGTGCATTTGTGTTTTTGAACAAGATAACTAACATTGTTTTTAAGTACACATTTTTAAAACAAAAAATGATTTCCAGGCCTCCGAAAACATGTGGCTATGCGCACGCATGTCACAAATGGCTCCTTATCAACAATGATGAAGCTGAAACTGAGAGGTATAATAACACTGATATCAATATGATCATGTTTGATAAAGATCGTAACGCGATCCTGATTGACGTGCTTGATAACTTGAATATTAGCGTGGATGCTGATGTTGTGATGGCTAAAAGAGGTACCTAATGTTTTTAATGTAATCATTGAAGTTCATAAAATTAAGTATTCGATTTGTTCACTAACATTATTCAGACGAAAGTTAATGTTTAATCTGGGTTTAGACCAAACTAATATAAATGAACGAGGAGCAAGACCTTTCTTTTCTTGTCCAAGACACAGGATTTTCCTAGTTTGGGGGGCAGGGTACTCTTATTGGACTTTTGACGTCATTACCTACCCAGAATACACAGAATGGTGGTACAGAATGGTGTATCTGGCTTATTGTCAAAGTTTGTTTTTTTGTGAATATTTTTTTAAATTTATTATTTATATTCTTGACATATTCGTATGGATAAATATACGCTAGAATGCTTTGAAAAGAAGTGGAGATAGAATGGCCCAGTCGCAAAATGACCACTTTGCAAAATGTCATTTACTGGTATACATAATTACGTGGGCCACTGGTTCCTGAGCAATCAGGCCGTTCAGCAGATTGATTGCCTGGATTATAGGAGCATATTGAGCGGTATATGTACGTACTGGGGAAGGGCACCGCGAGGCACAGGCGCGCCACAACTGCACCCTGAATGAACAGCGGGCACTTACATCTCAGTTCCGCGACAAACAGAGACATACGAAATAGGGATAGTAGGTTCCCATATTTTTTTTTATATATGTTTCGAGCAAATTTTCGTTCGACCCATTCTATCATGAGCATTATACCTACTTAAGGTTTTTCCATCTGGAGTATGGGTCGCACTGGCGGAGCAGCGAACAGGCACCACGAGGCAAAGGCGCGCGACCAGCGCTGCAATTAAAAAAATCAAACAATGAACTGCGCACACTTCACGTCTCAGTTACAATTCAAACTCAAAGCATTCATTTCAAATAAACCAATTACAGGCACTTTTGAATTGTCAAGGGGGTCGGTCAGTCAGATGAAGCCAGAGCCCATTCCAAAGCGTAGTAGGTACCTATGGAGAAGAACGGGCAAGAAACTCCACGGACACTCTTTTAAATCATGATATGGTTACAAAATACTGGTTACATCATTCATGTTGAAGTTATACATGTGAGAACGATGCAAAACGTGAAAAGCGTCCGTAACAGAAATAAAAAAATAAACAATCCAAAATTAAATTAAATTAAATTAAAATAAGCCGTGGTAGCTAAGAGATGACCAGTCCCTACTGACGGCGCCCGTTCAACGTGTTGATGCGTACAGATAGAGAGGGCTAGAAATAGGGATAGTTTCCATATATTTTTTTATATAGGTAGCGAACAAATTTTCGTTGCACCCGTTCTATCATGAGCAAAGGTTTTTCCATTTGGAATTTTACAAAGCCCGGACTTTGAATTTGTTCCTGGTTAATTGCGATAGAGGCCGGGTCCATGTAATAACATGGGACTTAAACATAGCGGTCAAAATGTGGGTGTACTTCTATCTTCTATCCTTTTAGGGAATTCAGTAATAATAATAAAAAAAACAAAATTAATGTACAAAGTAATTATGCGCAGCATTTACAGCGTAGGACTTACAAGTGCATAGAAATTTGATCAATGACCCCCATGCTAGGTGGAGCCTGTGTTACAGGGGTCATCCATCCGTCCATTATATTTATATATGATTACAGGTAAGTAAGCAGTACTTATTTTTAGGGGTACTATTATGTGTTTTATTCTTGTGAGAAAAATATGTGGTGAGTGCGTGTGTGAGTGTGTATGTGAGGATGTGTGTGTGTAGCGGTATGTTTATAGAGTGGTCGTTGTATTGGTCATGGATATTGCGATTTTAATAAACAATATAATTAACAATATATTATACAATATAATTAACAATTAATACCAAACCAAAATTTAATGATTGGGCCACTGCTGGCATTAGAAAAAGCAGAGATATTTTATATAATTTGTACAACGAGAAATCATTGACTTCTGATCAAGCCCTTCATAATTATGTCAGAAATTATTCTAAGATATTCAAACGAGTCTGCGCCCAAGCTAAATCTAAATTAATAAGTAACAAAATTAGTATCTCTAAAAATAAAATAAAAGCTGTGTGGCAGGTAATTAACAAAGAAACTGGAAACCTAAAACAACGAGATCAGAGTGAATTGTCTTTAAAAATTGGTAATGAAACCATTTCAGATAAGTTAAAAGTTGCTGAGACACTAGAAAATTTCTTTACCAACATCCCAATAGAGGTTACGAATTGTCTCCCCTCATCATCTATATTAGCTGAATCTCTTCTCAAAGAAAACTTCAGTAAGGATATTCCAAGTTTTGTTTTTGAGCCCATTTCTATTGTCACAATTAAAAAAGCATTCAAAAGTCTTAACATAAAAAACACTGAAGACTTATGGGGGATTTCCGTTAAGGTTCTTGGAGATATCATTGACACAATTGCCCCTGCCCTAACAGGCATATTTAATCAATGTTTAGATAGCGGTACGTTTCCTGATTTAATGAAACATAGTAAAGTAGTACCAATCTTCAAATCAGGTAGTAAGAGTGATCCCTCTAATTATAGACCTATATCTGTGCTACCAGCATTGAGTAAAATCTATGAAAAAGTCATGCTAGACCAGATGTTGTCACATTTTAATTCAAATGGGATTTTACATGGTCACCAGTTTGGTTTCACGAAAGGTAGGTCCACGACTGACGCAGGAGTAAAACTCATAAGTCACATTTTGGAATCCTGGGAGAATTCCCAGGACGCAATTGGCATTTTCTGTGACCTCTCAAAAGCGTTTGACTGCGTTGACCACAAAACACTGATCTGTAAATTACACCACTACGGAATTCGTGGACAAGCTGCTGATCTTGTTCTTTCCTATCTGTCGAACAGGCAGCAAAAAGTAAACGTTAACGGGGCGACGTCCTCGGGGTCTCTAGTTAAGATGGGCGTGCCTCAAGGATCAATTCTTGGCCCTTTCCTATTTCTAGTCTATATTAATGACCTTCCTTACATGATGGCCAACTTATCAGATATAATTCTATTCGCTGATGACACTTCTCTTATTTTTAAAATAGATAGAAAAGATACGGATGTCTTACATGTCAACAATAGTCTAGCAGTTCTTTCGAAATGGTTCGCAGCTAATAATCTTTTACTTAATGCGAACAAAACTAAATGCCTTAAGTTCTCATTACCAAATGTACCTCAAGCAGGTCTAAATTTAAAACTTGACGGCAAGAAACTAGATGCTATTACGGAAACTGTATTTCTAGGAATTACTTTAGATTCGAGATTGCAATGGGGCGCCCACATTAGAGCCCTTTCAGGTAGATTAAGTTCAGCTGCATATGCAGTAAGAAAAATAAGGCAGTTGACTGATGTAGCCACAGCTAGGTTGGTATACTTTGCTTATTTCCACAGTATTATGTCTTATGGCGTTCTGCTGTGGGGATCGGCAGCTGATGTAGATTCAGTTTTCATCTTACAAAAGAGGGCAATTCGCGCGATCTATAAAATGGCTCCTCGTGAGTCGCTTAGAGATAAATTCAAAGAAATTGATATACTTACTCAGCCTTCTCTTTATATTTTAGAAAGTATTTTGTATGTTCGCAAAAACTTAGGACTTTTCAAAATAAGAAGCGATTTCCATAATATAAATACACGTAGTAAACATGAAATTGTGATACCCAAATTTAGATTAACCAAAACTAGTAAGTCATTTCTTATAAACAGTATTCGCTTTTATAACAAGTTGCCAAAGTCAGTTACAGAACTTAGCGATGGAAAGTTCAAAGCCCACATCAAACGTGTCCTTATCAAAACAGCATATTATAAGATTAAAGACTACGTTGAAGACAAGGAAGTTTGGCAATAATTACTTCTGCACATGTGGCTTCCCTGGTGCCTCATTAACGGCATAACTATGTAAATGTCTATTAACTGCTCCCAAATTACGATAATTATTTTAATTTACTTTTTTATTTTATTTTAATTTACAAATGACATAATCTTTGTATTATTTGACATTGTATATTTACAATATATTAAATTTGATTTATTACAGCAGTAATGGCAACCATTATCATTTGGTTTAAATAGGTTTTTATTTTATTTAGGAATTTCATTTGTCTTTTATATAGCTTATTTTCTTTTAAATTTTGTGAATGAGAGAACGTTGTAGACTTAACAGACTGTAGATCGGTGGACCATTTAATTTTTTGCTAAGTACCTGGTACTTGTTGATGGGCCTACACTGTCCTCTCATACCTTTTAACACTGTAACTTGGAATCATTGTAAAAACCATTTACTTTTAAAAGAGTAACCGTGGAGTTTCTTGCCGGCTCTTCTCCATAGGAAACGACCAATTGGAACCGTGCACCTAGCTTCTGACGTTTCATAAGTGCCCTTGTAGGTTTATGTGAAATAAAAATATTTTGAATTGAATTTGAATAGGTCTTCTCAAAACTCTTCTGAAAACAGTCGTACAGTCATAATGTTGTGTGTGTCGTATTACTTTAGGTAAAGAATAAGGCGGTGCATTTGACCGTATCGCCTCAACTATCTCAATTTGACCTAACAACTACCCTAATCTGAATTACGTTAGTTGGTGTCGGTTTCCAATCTAACCGAATGCTGCCCTAGATTGTGGACTTAGGTTACTAACTACCTGTAAATGCCTGTAATGACTGACATAGATATTCCTGTGACAAGTTACAACGGCAGATTAATTGAGCTGTGGCTTTGAGGGGTCTCAATATTTAAGGGATAGTAATTTATCCACTGGTTTGCTGGAGCAATAACTGTTTTACTTGCAAATCTTCTACAATTCTCTTGAAATTGATTATTGCGGTATTTTGTACGTATTAATTATTTCATCTTTGAGGCATTTACAAAGCGACATTGAAATCGTTGGCTATCTTTCACGGGGTGAAAATTCTCACGAGTATCGAAATGAAATGAAATTGTTTATTCTGTAAATAGGATATCGGAATCACTTTTACACGTCATATAAAAAAATATTAAAAATAAGCTAGATGAGGTCGGTGTTTCCTATCTGACTACTCTGAGAAGAAAGGCCGAAACAAACTCAGAGGTCGTAGTCTCTTTTAAAGTCCAGACATAATCTTGGTCAAGTCATATGAGGACCATGTGGATCAGTGTCTGAAATGGTCTTTTGAGGAAAGAACCACACAGATTTGAGTTGAGCTGTCCAGTCAGTGCAAGCATTTGTCAGTAATCGTGGAGCTCAACTCAAAACTGAAGGAGCTCAACTCGACGAACAATACCAAAGAAAGGATATTTGTCTAGGCCGCATCAACTACTCAAAACTGCCAGACCATCATTAAAACTAAATGAGAAAGAAAAAAATAATGAAAGAGAAAAAATAAAAATAAAATATCCACATAGTCCAGTCACATTCACAATAATTAAAATAATATAATACTTTACAAAGTAATCGTGTGCAGTTTGAATATAATTTTCAACAATGTCAATATGTATATAAAACTGGTTTATTGTGATGAATAAGCAAAATGTCAAGTTTTATGGTTTTCACAAGGCTTAGCAGAGCGAGCAGCTCAATCCCAAGCTTTTTTATCTTCAAAATAATCTGAAATTTTATAGTACCCTTTTTTACAAAGTTTGGTTTTAATACAGTTTTTAAATCGTTTAATGGGTAAGTTTCTAATGTCAATGGGAAGTTTGTTGTAAAAGCGTATACATTGACCCATGAACGAGTTGCCTACTCTGTGGAGACGTGTGCGATGTACAGCAAGGTTGTGTTTATTCCTGGTATTTAAACTATGAATATCGGACATTTTCTTAAAATTTGATATATTTTTGTGTACATACAATAGGTTTTCAAAAATATATTGTGAGGCTACAGTCAGAATATTTTTCTATGTGTGGGCCCCATTGTAATTTACCGTCAATAGTTATTCCAAGAAAAACTGTTGACTCAACAGGGTCCAACTCTATTCCATTAACTTGAACATTGGTAGTTAGCTGCCTGACATTTGGCGTTGAAAATTTGATGAGTTTAGTCTTTTATTTTTTCGTTCAGGAGAAGATTATTTACATTAAACCAATGCACAACTTTAGAGAGTGCATCGTTGACTTGTTCAAAATTGACTAACTGACGTTTGATTTTAAAAATGAGGGAAGTGTCAAATTCTGTTACCATGAACATTTTTTTACTGATCACGTAGCAGTGATAGCCAAGTGGTGTGACCGTCGGACTGCCAAGTCATAGGTCTCGTGTTCGATCCCAAGGCACGCACCTCTAATTTTTCGGATTCTTGTGCATATTGTATAAAGAAAGAAAAATAAAGAAAGACTGAAAAATATTTTGTTTGGGACACGCACCGGAAATACAAACTATAAATAGGTTGTTG
This sequence comes from Agrochola circellaris, assembly GCA_914767755.1. Classification (NCBI taxonomy): domain Eukaryota; kingdom Metazoa; phylum Arthropoda; class Insecta; order Lepidoptera; family Noctuidae; genus Agrochola; species Agrochola circellaris. The sequence continues at coordinate 2,487,334 of OU611848.1, forward strand.
TTATCAACTACAAGGCATTCTAAAGAAGTTAATGGAAATTTGTTATTAAGACATATTTATGCCTAGTGCATATAAACAACAGATTACTATACCACAAAGTTATATGATTTCGTATCGGTGAATTCAGCCATATTGTTTTTATGAGCTTTGTTGAGTAATGTGCTGAATATTTTACAGTTTTCCAAGATATTGATGATGGTAGTACAAAAAGGATTTCAACAGGTAATGTTTTCTTTTCAATGGGTTTAACGTCATTATAAATTCTCTTAAGTTTAATTTTTTTTCGGAGGTCTGCTTAGTACATTAATGACGATCCCAAATCTGATAAATTCGGGTCGTCGCTTTGAAAGCTTACCATCCATTTATTACATTGACTGACATGCGATTAAGGAGACGATAACCGACTTTTAATGATTTTATACTGAAGATCACGTCTAAACGAGTAGTATTAATGATTTGGAAAATATATATGTTAAATTAGAGCATTTTATTTATAACTTAATATACGAATGTTTTCGATTATATTTATATTACATAGTGAAATGAATTCGTAAAGTTATGTCTAACGCGGATAAAACTGTCAAATCATGCAAATCTATCAAGCGCATTTTTCTGAAACCTTCACCATTTTAAAGATAATTTAATAATTGATCTTTTAGTATACGTGTTTTCTTAAAATACTTTTTGTTTTATGTATAATTAATTAATAATGCGTCTAATTTGGGACAGCGCTCCTGGATGGGCGAGTCCTATTACTGGCTGTATGTACGACGCGCATTGCGTGAGCTCGATGCCTAACATGATCTAATTAAAAACGATTCAAAAGCATGGCATGTCAGTTTAGGTTCTTAAACTGCATCAATTCAAAGTCTTACCATGACGTCCAATACTCTCAGCGGCATTTGGATCGTTAAAAGTGAATGAAAGATCGCAATTTGTGGCTGAACCGCGTTTCGTGAAACGTTTTTGGTGAAAAATAGACAACGCTATTGAAGCTTTTTATTTAACAATTATTTATCATGAATAATTTCCAATATACTGTTCGGGTTTGTTACATTTAATGTGATTCATGGATAGGGAAGACCTTGTGCCCTGCATTGGGATGTATAGAGTGTGAAGTGGTGATAGTGGAAGCAGCTTAAGGTTTCACCTTATTATTCTTCGTGCCTAGACAATATCAACCCAAAACTATTGTTTTACTTACTCTTTTCTTATGGAATTCCTTTCCTCTAATGTTCTTGGGAAAACAATGTATTTATCACGTCACCTGCATCCAGAACCGCAGCTCCTCATTTGAAGTCAAGTGTAGTGGCAGTTCTCCCCGAGCCCTTGCTTTAGGAGGAGCAGCACCTGCTTTCATACTCCTGGCTGGAGGGTACATGCTGGCTACAGTCATCATGATGTTAGAAAGGTAAGTAAATGCCTTCACTTACTGGTTTTTCTCCAAAGCGATCTACGTTTTGGAACAGAAGCTTCAATTTTTCGACTGTTTCCTTTTTTTTTTTTTTTTTTTTTTTGAGGGTGGGAAATTATCAAATAACTTCTCCCGCTCTGGGTGGAGCGGGAGGGCGTGTCAGACTTTTACTGACTAAAACCCACCCGTGTTCCTTCCGTTGCCTGTGTGCCGAGGTCGCGATATCCCTTTCAGACAAACCCGCGACCCCGGCAGGCATTGGCCCTTCCGGACCCCGTCAGTTGGTGCTGACATCTCTTTGAGGCGCGCGTGGAACACAACGCGCCGTCGACCCGGGCCTGGTCCCTATCGGACGGCGAGCTACCCATTGCTCACCGTCCGCAAGCCCGCGCCTACGGTGGCCGGAAGTCGGCTCGCGACTCCCGACGCCCGGGGCGTCTCCTGCGGCGACTAGGGGCGCGAGGGGGCGCATTTTGCCTCTCCCTCGCGCGCTCCGCCTCCTCCTTCGCGAGCATTACTGCTTCGCAGAAGGAGGTGACGGCCTCCCATGCACTCTCGCTCCGGACCATGGCCTGAACCAGGGCCGGACGCGAGAGATCGCCGCCGCCGATCGCCTCCGTGAGGACACGGCGGTGCTCCGCCCAAGCTGGGCAGACCTCCACCGTATGCTCCACCGTGTCCTCCGGGCGATCCACACAGTGGTGACACCCGGGCGTTTCCTCCCGCTTTATCCTGAACAGGAACCTCCCGAAACAACCATGTCCGGTGAGGACCTGTGTCAGGCGGAAGGTGAGGACGCCGTGGCGCCTCTCTAGCCACTCCTCAAAGAGGGGACTTATCGCCACAATTGTGGCGTGCCCAGCGCTGGGTTGCGACAATCGCACTCTCCATGCCGCCATGAGATCCCGCCGGAGCTCTGTCCGCTGTGCCGCGATTTCTCGCGGCAGCGGAGTTACGCCCCGGCGTTTCGCCTCCTCGCGCAACTCCCACATGTGCGCGAGGAGCTTCGACTGTTTCCTTGAGCACTTAATCTTCATAATTGAAGTTTATGTGTGGTCAATAAGTCTGTACAAAACCTTATTTTCGTTTCAGAATGATCTACAAAATGAAACATGGCCACAATATTCCGAAATATTTTGCAATGTGTTCATAACTCATCACAGAGCACGGAGTAGGTAATCCAATTACACAATTTGTAGCAATGGAGTGAGTTAGTTACCAATTATTATTTGCACAAGGCGAGATAGTTTCTATGATCTATGAGCACTAGAACAAAGTTTATAAAAACAAAAATATATATACAGCACCAGCCGGCCTTTTGATTTATAGACCAAATAGTTTATACTTATTTTTGTGTTACGTATGAGTTCAAGAATAAATAAGATCTCACCATCTTCACGTCTTTTATTTAATTTATATCTTTAAGAAAGTTGCCTCGCAAGGAGGGAGCGTAGAGAGCGTCCTCTCTATAAATTCAAATAGTAATGTTTCTCACATGCCACATATTAAAAAGAAAATAACTTTCCATCTATTTATTTCCAATATCAGCCGTTTCACTACTCAATACCACATTTTGGCACTGGACCCTACATTCTTACATCAAAAACAGAAAATACAAGCTTTCGGCCATCGAAGCGACGATTTTTAATCAATGACCTGGCACATCGCCACGGATTACCAACGATCTATTAAAATAAATCTAGTTGTGACTAACATATATACATACGAACCCTTTGTTACTACAAATTTGATATTCTACTGCAGTCGAAATTCGGGGAAGTTGATAACGAACATGCAGTTGAAGCCGTGTGCGTAATTGAAGTTCATTGAGTCTGACACAGAATGCATGGAAAAACTCCTCGTGAAAACGAAATACGAGGAATTAGGTTCTACTAACTTGAAACACCTACAGCATTGCTGTTACCTGATTTGAAGGATTTGGGGGTAATACTAGAATCAATATTTTTTATTGTCAACTCTGTCTCGTCAAATGATATATGTTTGACTTTGACAGAAACTTCTGTGAGGTCTAAGGTTGTCAACATTAAGTACCCCATAATTCTTCAGACGCGCCCTAAACCAGTGTAAAATTTTATGATAAAGCTCAGAATGTATTCTTTTTATTTGTATTTTACTTTTTATTTATCTACAACATCTATATCGTTTTACATAGTATGTTAAAAGAAATGCGTTCTTTTACTTATTGCATACTCATAATATAATCATACGAAAAGGTTATCTACTATTTTACTTAACTGTACTGCCCTGCTAAGCCGAAAAGCGCTATCTCTGAGAAACAGCCTTTTAGTTTTTTTATACCATTCAATAGCTATAACAATTTCGCATCTAATGGTATCAGCCAAATAGCGCTATCTAACTTAAAACATAAAAAAAAACACTAAGAAGTTTTTTTTTATCCTTATGTTTCCATTACAATGTACAAAAAGTCAATTTTCTCAAAACTTACTCCGATTGAGATAGCGCCTTTTGTCTTAGCAGGGCAGTGTAGGTGGTGTCGTAGAGAGAATGTGCCACGAGCAAATGCACCAGCATCTCAACCCCAACGTTGTTTTATCTCGATAATCAACAAATATAAAACGCTCGCACAAAGTACTTTCTGAAACTGCTACAGTTTCTGTTATTTATGCAACTCTCCTTATATACTGTATGCAACTACACATGATACCGTATTACTTTGTAGTTCATCAAATAACGGGTTGTTGTTACAGTTCAGTTAACTCAGTTAGCTAAAACTTTGAAGTTAATTTGAACTCTGAGGATCATGTACGTGGTGTGATAGCTTTAACGGAAACTTGGTCTAGGTAGCCGGGTTAATTGGTGGTAATTAGGACTTGTATTTAGATAGGTAGGAGATTTTGGAAATGTAGGAAATTATCGACCCGTCCACGTTTAAATACAGGTAAGTCACAAAGCATGACATACTTTACTTGCTCTTTGGCGGAATTCCAAAGAGTGAGACATAATATTATATATATATTTTACACTTTATGTATCTAAAAGCATCACCTTTGTACGTATTTTTCTGTTCCTTTCTTCTTGTCTGTTTATATGTGTGTACATAAACTGTTCAATAAATATATTTTTTATGTATTTTGTATTGTCCTCTGTATGACTTGTGTCAGATACTCAGACTCGTTACTTGGGGCTTGTTAATTGATCATCCACGTTAATCGACAGATATAAATTTGAACCCTGTCAGTCAAAATATTACAGTTTAAAAATATTTCTTTTTTGTTGGTGGTGGTGTTTAATTAGTTTTTGGGTGACGTCTCTGATTGTGGACATTGTGACTTCATTGTTGTTTTGGGTACCCAACCGTAAAAAACAAAAAATGTAAGTGATAATAGTAAATACTCGTAAATGTCAACTGAGAAATATTAGCTATAAATCTGTTTTTTTTCACAGATCTCTGTACATTTATGAAATATGTGTGTTCGTAGTTAAGAATAAAAAAATATTTAAGACAGCAAATGATGTAAGTCGTCGTAATAGACGAGATCCAGCGTATTTTTAACAACTCAATTCAAAACATTAATTAACCAAGTCAATTCAAAACATTAAATTCTAGATTATTTAAGATAAAGTTGTACAAGTGGTTGAATGAGTGTAGCTTCTATTGTTTAAAAGAATGTATGGAGAAAAAATGGTGATGTACCTACGTTGTAACATTTTCAAATACGCTCAAATTTTGCATGCTGTGTTTTATGCAAATAAATAATTTATTTATTTAAAATTAAAAGACATCAAAATCCAAATAAATTTCAATTATGTACCTATACACAACTTACAATCGACTAAAGTGGAGATGGACTGAATGGTGCCCACGAGACAGCAAAAGAAACAGAGGTAGACAGACTAAGAGATGCAAGAATGAGTCAGAATAACAGCGGGTCCAATAGTGACTTGTAGTGCAAAGGACAGGACTGAATGGAAAGCTATACAGGAGGCCTTTGTTGGAAGACAAGCTGTTTCAGAGTTTGCCGATATTTATTGTAATTATCAGGCACACTTCGTATTTTTAATAGCAGTTTAAAATCAAGCTCCAAACTTTCCAGGAACGATTTACAATTCTTTTATAAACTGCTGAAAATACCATTGTCTGCGCAATTCATTCTATTCGCTTATATACCTTTAGTACCAAATATAGCACAAAAAGAACCTACGTAATCATATTTCTAGCTCATTAACTATGGAACGTTAAAATTTTCGGTCAAAAAAGAACTTTTACTTTAGATAATAATCGTCTCTTTTAGGTGGAAATTCGTGAAAATGCTGATTAGTAGAAAAATATGCTGGTTTTACAAGACTTACATTTAAATGCCCTGTTTCAAGACCTCTAAGGTCCCGTCCTAATCAAAAGTAATTGTCACGCGAACATGGGAGCGTCATTATATGTCACTTTTTGTTCAGCGAACCCGAACGCGTGCTCGCGCCGACAGAGAGCGCCTTTCAGTTTTCTGAAGTGACATAATGAAAGCGACGATCGCGAAGAGGGACGATAGACTGAGTAAAATAAAAACTATTTTGACCGTGAGTCAGATATTAAAAAATATACGACACGTATTTTTTGCTTTATCATATTAATAAAAAAATACTTAGATAAAACGCATCAAAGTTGGGGAGTGGGGGCTCGCTACGTCACAACTAAGTATAAAATTTACGCGTGACGTCATGCTACATTTTAGCTCAATGCATCGCAGTAATCTTTTGATTACGTAAAAAAATAAAAAAATACATGTCCAATCTTTTTTAATAATCTGAGGGACAATTTTTTTTGTCGTGTTTCCTATTCCCGTGAACGATCATTTTAGTTAGGACGCGGGCTTACCGTCAAATTATGTCTAGTTAGTCGCTATCTGCCAGATAATTTGATAGAATAATTGAACGATGTCCATATGTAGCATAGTTTTTTTAGATATCAGCAAAAACCCTCCTATTTTTACAGAATTAATAATGAAATTTAAAATGAAATATACTAAAGTATTATTTAATAAAAATAATAATATAATATCTTATTAAAACATACTAAAATATGGCGTCGAAAAATTCATCCGCGTTGCTGTCCAATAGACTTTGACAAATATACCCAAGAGACTTTGCCACGTTGAATGGCTAAGCCTATGGCCAAGGTAACCATGTAACGTGTCAACCTTACACATAACGGTTGTTTTCAATAATGTCGGTATATTTGACTAGTTTGCAAGCTAGAAGCTTTCCGGTAGGAATATAATATGATCAGCAAGTCTATCAAATTACAATATCTAAGTAACCCAATTGGTATTACGACTAAATTAACACAATTAATACCTAACCAGTAGCAGGCTGGTATTATATACGTAAGCCCGCTATTCTAATACCGTTACTACATTAGCAATCAAATTATATTAACTCAATGGTTCAATATACTCGAGAGTGAAGATAGACAAGGTATCTCAAGGTACTCTCTGATTTGGGCTCATAGAGTTGCTTTTACCCACAGCTTAGCCTGTGTGGAGGTTGAAAAAAACGTAGCATAAAAACTATCAATAAAAAAATACACTTTCATGGTGATCGGTCAAACGGTGTTGGATTTTTTAATCTCATATTATACCTACATCCATTTCTTAAAATAATATTAATAGTTTAAAAAACACAAAAAAACACGCTTTTACGTGCACCTATAGGCGTATTCAGACCTTGAAACCTAATCGTGGTCAAAGTTCATTACAAGACCTTTCTAACAAGTCCAAACACGGCTATGATACGATCATCCATCATGAAGTTCCAGTTCATATCTTCCGGCTCCATCATCAGATCAGCTCGACAGTACCATGTTATTGTATTGTCATCAAAATCACATACAACTGCCAATTTTCATAACGCTACGATCTTAAGAAGATGGTTAAATTAGTTTTCTTAGATTTGATTACATAGTTACATACATACAGGTCGACCTAATAAAAGCATGTTAAAAAGTAGGTTATCATTTCGACGCGTATGTATGTAATATTATATCTATTGGAACTGCAATGTATATGATAATAATCTATTAGGGTTTCCAAACAAATATACAAAATTTTATAGGTGTGTGTAGGTTTGTCCACGCATTTCTCCGAAATTATTAATTGGATCGAGACCATTTTTTTATTGGTATACATTTACTTCAACTTAGGGAACAGTGTAAGTTTCATCAAAATCGGTTTATTAGTTTTCAAGATATGGGACTAATACATATTTAAGTGTGACGGCCTGGCTTATTCATACGAGCTACTGGTGTGGTGTAAAAGGGAAATAATCTCAAAACCACAACCAAAACTTTGAAAATATAATACTTTTTTACAAAAATGAAGGATATCGGTTTTTTTTGTCGGTTTGGAAGTCGTTTTTTTTTGTAAAAAAGATTTTTAAATCTGCATGTATTCTAAATAAAAGTCTTTACGTGTCTGTCTGTGTCACCGGACTGTTCTTCTAAACTACGCAATGCATTTTGATGCGGTTTCCACCATAATTTAGATAACGAATTTATTTATGTGCCTAATACAATAATAAACTTACATATAGTTAAGAAATCCCTAGCTCTAGCCAGCGGTTTTGTCGAAAAAAAAAACATAATTATGCGCCAACTTTCATGGTGATCTGTCATACGGTGCTGGAGTTTTTTAATCTCATAATTTTACTAATATCCATTTTTTTGATTTTGACAAAATGAAGTTGCTTTTCGTGTATGTCTCTATGGCCGTTTAATTGTATTAACAAAATAAAGTTTAATTAGATACCTATAGCAGATAAATCTCGATGCTTTTTACAGTCGTAAAAGCCGTGCGAAGTACGGCGGGTCGCTAGTACAGATAGTGTCATTCCACGAAGATGCGCCCCACTCGGCGATTACTGTAGGTACTGTAAACTATACTTTATTACGGAGCGGAGCGGAGTGAGCCACGCCTTCGTGGATGTCACTATTTATTTATTTTATTATTTGTAGTTGTACATGTTACTGCAATAAACTTTTTGTATTTTTGTATTTTGTATTATTTATGTACACACAGTAAAATACATAGAGATACGACATAATTATAATTTGAGTACAAAGGTACCTACTGCTTATTTCTTAAGAAATTTCTTCCAGCAGACCTGCGAAAGGAGAAATGAGAAATAAATGTTGAACAAAAAGAGAAAAATATAAATAAGCGAAGTCTTATACAAAAAAATAATCGAAATATATCTCATGTCTACACGTATAACGTAATCACTACATAGTATAAAACAAAGTCGCTTCCCTGTCTGTCCCTATGTATGCTTAGATCTTTAAAACTACGCAACGGATTTTAATAGATAGAGTGATTCAAGAGGAAGGTTTATGAAAGAAAGAAAGAAAGAACGAACGAAAGAAAGAAAGAAAGAAATAAATTTTATTTGCTCGAACATATTTATACATACAGAACTAAAATAATACATGCATGCAAGATCTTAAATAAGAGTGGCTCACAACATGTGTGTGTGTGTGTGTGTTGTGTTGTTTGTATGTATAATACATGCATAATATAGTAGAGAAACACTGATAATTTTAGAGGTTTCTAATGTGATGTCGTAAATAAACACATTTTTTTGCGCGATTGCAAACGCTAGCTGAACCCTAGGAGAGATACAAGGACTCATCAAGATTTATGGGCAGTAGGTACTACCCGTTACTATAACATAATTCAATTCCTAAATTAAATACCTATCCAAAATATAATTATGTTAATGTGGGATGCAACCTCTGTCGACACCCTTGCACCATCTCATGTTCCTAGCACGGCGGGCTGTGCTGGCGCTGCTGCTGCGGCTGTTGAGACCCTCAAGCGGCGCAAATACTGTAACCTAATGGGTATTTGAGCCGTTTGGGGTCGAAACGCTCGGGTCGTGGGGTCCGAGTGCGCGTCTCCTTTTTAAGGTCGCCGACTGGTCGACACTTCACGCGACCAGAGGGCTGGCTCGTTCTTTGGCCAAAGAATTAGCATTGCCATTCAACGTGGCAATGCTGCCAGTCTTCTGGGCACGTTTCCGGACGACAGCGATGCGGACGAATACTTCGACGCCTAAGTGTCCGTTTGTTTTTTGTATTTATTTGTATAGTTCGTTATTGTATTTAATACCTATTATTTTTTTAATTAATTTTTAGTTTTGATATCATTGTTTTATTGAGTTTTTTTTTTGTGTATGTAAAATAGCTTTCACTAATATTTGTATGTCATCAATGACAAAACATAGTGCGACATGTATAATAATTATTAGACCTTGACCTTAACCTACCTATGTTTTACAAATAAAAAATTCTGATTCTGATTCTGATACCTAGTGTAAATAGTTATTTGTGTTAAGTATTGTAAAGCGAATTGGTTTATTATGTTAATTATAAAGCACACCTTACTTACCCTTCTTGGTAACCCATAAGCATTACCCATTTGACTCATACAATTTGCATGACCATTTTCCTTGCCAAGCTCATAATTAAATACCCACTATGCACAACAAAATTCTCGTCAAACATCCGACTCCTTAAATTCGTACAGTCAAGGCTCATTCAGTTAGCCTGGGGCTCACTCAGTTATTTAAGACTCCGAACAGACTGTTACACAAGTGAATATCGCTACAATGGGAATATATGACAAGTTTCTGAATGGAACCTTACTGTTCCGATAAGAGATATGACTGGTTTTGCTGCAAGAGATCTGAAAATTGGATGAGGATTGGGGTTTGCTGAAAGAGCTTTTAAAGCTGTGCTGTGGCTTTGAGCATATCTGGCATATACCTAAGCCATTTGAACCATTTATTGTTGGTAGCGTTAAGGAACTTTGCTGCGGAAGAATGAGGAAAATTAAGTCAGGAAAGTTTTTAGTATTAATGTGGATAGTTATACGAGTAGGAGAAGACCACAGAAACGATGGATTGCTTGTGTGAAAGATGATATGGCTAGTAAGGGAGTGACTACGGAGATGACGACAAATAGAGAAGTATGGAAGAAAAAGACAAGTTGCGTCAAATAAATTGGGATATTGGTAGGAGAATGATGACGATGTTGAGTGTTGATCGAGATGGATCTTATTCTTATTCTGTTATTAATGAGACTTGCCATTCCTGTAGATACTTATGAAAACATGAGGAGGTCGTGGCAACCGTACAGATCGATCCATCAGGTTAAGCTATGCTTGCCGGGGTTGGTCCGTGGATGGGTGACCAACTTTACATACCGAAATTCCTCCGTGCCTCGAAAAGAATGTTAAGCCGGTGGTCCCGGCTGTCATTCGTGGATTTTTGGTGAGATTTATCTGCAGCCCACTGTACATAATCACTGCGGGAAACCACACGAAATAAAATTCTATTATAACTCAATTACTTCGGTAGTTACTTGACAGAAACTGTTACCTCGTTTAACCCAAAAGGAATAAAGTGTAAAGTTTTCTTAAAGGAAATCGTGCCAAAATCCACCCCCAAGTCCCGCTGATTCCCCTTAAATACGAACTGACAGCGCGGTGGGGAACTTTGCCTTAACTTTTTACGTTAATTTTAACTGCCTCTCTAAAGTAGCGTTAAATTTTGCGTTCGAGGACCTGTTGGAAAAACGTGTGGTTCTAGATTTTTTTGATGTTCTTAATGATGCAGTAAAGGGCAATATGCTCACCGTGTAAATAACCCTTTACAACCGTCAACAGAACACTACAGTTCCATAAACGTTTACTATAGAGTAACAATCTGGACTTTAAAAGAGACTCTGAGTTTGTTTCAGTCTTTCTTCTCAGAGTACTCAGTTAGGAAACACTGAACTCATCGAATTTTAAAAACATAATCTATTTTGACGTCTAAAGGTGTTTTTTAAAATCAATTTACAGAAATAAATAAATCATTAATTATCAAGCTACTCCAATGTACCCAACAAACAAGTGTTTTAGAATCAACTAATAAATGACACTATATTATGAGCTCATATAATTGTTTAATTAATTTTATTTGACTGTATAGGTCAATTTATTTTAATATTATTTCTTATATAATTGATATAATTACAACAATCTCATTACAATGTTTATTTTTAGGAGTTGTATTGAAATATGTGGTTATGTGAATATTTTTTGCATAAGTACTATTATATAGAATCAAGTTTTTATAACTGAACAGATAGCTGTGCTGCTGGGGAGTTTGTTGCGCCATTTTTTCCCAGCTGAAGCACTAGGAAGTGGTGAAGGGCAGGCGTTTTTGCGGGACTGTCTTATGTAATTTTGATGTTCAAAAAGTGCTGATTCTCAGCCTAGTTTGAATTAATGACTCTTTATGAATTTATCATTTAATCACTGTGAATAACAACATAACACAATTGTTTGCTATGTGATTTTGTAGATCAAGAAACCTCAGGAAAAATTCAGACCTTCATCCAGAACAAATCGATATAAAACTCAACATTTCAATACTCCAATTGTGAACACAGAACCCCAGGTCCACCACTGGCATACCAAATGTCTTCCAATGCAAACGCCTGGCGGGCAGCCAAGCTGATGCTCCAAGTCTTGCCCTTTTAGCCCAATTAAATATTTGTTATTGCCCCAAGAAATATGGCGGCTGGATTAACTTATGTTTCTGTTTTTTGCGTCTTATTATAATTTAGGAGCCATAAGGAGTCGTAAGTACTTGTAAAAATAATAATAACTATGTTGAGAAAAGGCGGCACTTAGAAAGAGGACCGGCGAAGTAGGTCGGGATAAGGATGGTTTATAAGTTGTGCACATCTTTGTCTGACTAAAAATAGCGTGGAATTGTCTATGACGTGTGCTAGAAAGCGAAATTTTGATTTTTCAATATTGTTCTGTAAGATTTCTTCGACATTATAGGTAGGTACATATGCCTGCACGCGTACCATGATTGTGATTGTTTATCTGTCATTTAGTCTATTCTTCCGTCGACAAAACTCGTTTATCAACCGGGCACAAATCCAGACTCCGTGCTGCTACTGAGAAATTCCAGATAGAAGAACCCAGTAACAATTTGCCAGACCTGGGAATCGAACCGAGGACCTCATGCTCAGCAGTAGCGCTTGCGACAATCAGACGAACGAGGCAGTCAGTGTTCTTTGATATTCCTACGATTTTTTTTTATACCCCTATATAATGTCGTACTATATTATATTTGAATTATATATATTTCTATTATTATATTCGTACATATCATCGGCAAACTTGCACCCTCTTATAAAATTTCCTCTAAGTTGAAACCTAATAAAGTCTACATACTTAATCACTGAATCCTTTGCTCAACTTTGCTCAAACGTAGGTGCTCACAAGTACTAGCACAGCTGATTACATGTAAATGTAACTCAAACGGAGTCGGCAACTGTTCACAATTGTTCGTTCTAGCCGAGAAGTTTTCTTTGAGTCCCTGCAAGTAGTTAATTTCCAATGAGTGTTTGGATTCGTGTGTTTGATGAAAAGGTGGGTAACTTTGCAGGGTTTTATTATGTATCTATAAAGGTATTTGTGAGTTTGTATGTAGGAGGTAATCTTCGGAAATCCTTGACAGATTCCGATAATTCTTTCCCTAATGGGAAGCTATTCCCGAGTGTCATAGGATATATTTTGATTGGGAATAAAAGAGGTTTTATTATTATGATGTTGATTAGTTGGCAATCAAGCAGTCTTTTACTCTTTCTTATTGATTCAATAACTTGATATCTTATTTAATTATTACTAATATTTTGTATACCAGTTAATGGTGAAACATGTAGACCTATTTGTAATGTATGAAAATCCTAAATGAATACAATAGATTTGCATGGTCTTGAATATTCGGGAATAGGTTCTACATGTTTTGCCATAGATGGCGTAAACATTTTGTTGGTTAACTTAACCGTTCATTTGAATTTATACATAACAGAAAAAAAATACAAATTACGCGCGCAGGCGCTTACAGAGATAATAAAAAATAAAAAACTAAAGAGTGTTTCCTATGTACCGTATTTCTGTCAAATAAATTACTTTTACTATGTAGTTCACTTGATGGTAAGCAGTAACCGTCGCAGATCTTTGTATTTATATTTTTCCTTTACAATTATTAGTTAAAGAAGAAGAATATTAGTTCAACCAGGTTTCAGACTGGCTAAAGTGGACTCATCTTTCATGGGGTACTGTTTAAAATGTTACAATAAAATTCCTCCCCACATACTTCAACTGAATGAGACGAAATTCAAGTCTTGTATAAAACGCACACTATGCAGGCAGGCATATTATAAGTTGGGGGATTACATCTCTGATAAAAATGCTTGGCTCAATGCTGGTCCTGCTCCACAGCCACAACTAATTGATTAACATCTGAAAATACTGTTGGAGCTGCTGAAGATTTTAAGACCATCTTTGCATTGTATAAAGTCAATCTCCTTTGTATTATATAATTCCAGAGCACAGGTGTGAGTACTATGTACTAAAGAGCTACCATTTACCGGGTAATAATTTTTTTTATTGACTTGAATGTGCCCTGGCGGCTGTGAGTATGTCATGCTCACTCAAATGTCTCGCTGATGGTGGCGCGTGTGTTGGATCATTTAGCTCCCTTCAAAATGGTTGAGCTGAATGGTGCTGATCCATACGTCATGTTCGTGAACGGGCGCCGTCAGTTGGGACTGGTCAACTCTTAGCGGCCATGGCTGATTTTTAATTTTTGAATTGTTCTTTGTTTTTATCTTTGTATTACGGACGCTTCTAACGTGCACGTCTTTCTACATTGTTCTCACATGTATAATTTCAACATGAATGATGTAACCAATACTTTGTAACAATTTATTTTATTTAAAAGAGTGTCCGTGGAGTTTCTTGCCCGTTCTTCTCCATAGGTACCTACTACGCTTTGGAATGGGCAACTAGCTTCATATTTTTGACTGACCGATTCCTTGACAATTCAAAAGTGCCTGTAATGGTTTAATTGAAATAAATGATTTGAGTTTGAGTTTGACGTTGAGAATATAATATTACACAAAAACGGGTGTGTTGCAAACCCAAAAAAACGCAGATCAGTATGATTCATGTACCTGTTTTCTTTTTTGCGTCATGTTTACCGCAAATAAACGTATTTTCTTTTCTTTCTTTTCTTTCTTTTCTTTCTTTTCTTTCTTTTCTTTCTTTTCTTTCTTTTCTTTCTTTTCTTTCTTTTCTTTCTTTTCTTTCTTTTCTTTCTTTTCTTTCTTTTCTTTCTTTTCTTTCTTTTCTTTCTTTTCTTTCTTTTCTTTCTTTCTTTCTTTTCTTTCTTTTCTTTCTTTTACCTGTTATTGTTACACATGTCACAAATAAAGCATGGTTAAGCTTGGTTTTCTGTACAGCGGTGGCCGCCTTATAATGGCCGCAGTGACACGGCTGTCATCATTAAAATGATGGCACCGGGGTTTGACGTTACGGTGTCAAAAAGTTCTCTAGGGAAACACGCCAACGTACCTTCATAAATAACGTGTGGCAGCCACCGCAGTCTTAGGAAACCATAGCTTTACCGGTTGTTTCATAATCATAATTCGAACTAATTGAAGCTTGTAGCAATGGCAGAGCGTAATGACATCGTTTGTAGGTACGTGTTGTCCAATCACGGGCCTTCATTAGTCGCGTCTGTAATGGCGCGTTTTCGCCGGCATGCTACACGAGCAGTTTGTAAAAAATAAAAATAACAAGGAACTTCAAAACTTTGTACGTGTAAACTGTGTTACTAGTGTTCTTCAAAGCCTTAAGACACTATAAGAAGGTAAATCGCGACTCGGTCGAGAATCAACTAGGACTAAGCATGGGAGCTCCCAGCTAACTGCATCTGGACAAGACGTACGTGGATTAATAGTTAGGGGATCTTGTTTTGATGGCGGACCATTTGAGCGGACTTCTGGCCCATTCGATCATTATTTTTATTTTCAACCAGCATCCCGTGATTGTAAATCCGTAACACGATTTTAATAACAAATTCCTAATCCATTCTGCCAGGGTTGCGAGTTTGTCCGAAAGGGATATTGTGGCCCCGGCACACAGGCAACGGAAGGAACACGGGTGGGTTTTAGTCAGTAAAAGTCTGACACGCCCTCCCGCTCTGCCCAGAGCGGGAGAAGTTATTTGATAATTTCATACAATTATCAAATAACTTCACATACATATGATGATTTTCATCCTGTATCGCAGACGAAAAGAAGAAAAGAAAGAAAGAAAGAAAAGTGCGTTTATGGGCATTATAAAAAATAAAAAATAAATACACCTTAAAACTATAAAACAGAAAACAATTATTAAAATGCCAAAAGGGCTTCAGCTCAGCATAATGTCAGATGACAACACAAAGTGAACCACCTGACGCTGACGAAGTTGCGGGCAACAGTTAGTACCTAATAAAGTAAAAATAAACAATATAGATCTACCTGCACAGAACAGAAAAAGTCGGCAGCTGCACGTCGTGATTGTGACAAGAAGGCTTCCACTCAGCATGATGCTATGCTATGACACAGCGCTGATTTTCAGTCGTGACTCGAAAAATTACGTACGGAATCCAAGTCAAGTTTTTATTGTGTGCGCTATAGATGCGAGACTTATTCAACCAACAACTAGTCATTCATGGACCAATAACTAAATACAACTAGACCATCTATTAATTATAATAATATCTATCCGCAAATTTAATTTCATCCGCAATTTTTCCTACCATAAAACAATTTAACGGTAATGTTAAGAGATTCGCAGGGAGTCCCGGCAAATCCCGGGATTTAGCTTGAATAATGTCCCGGGGTAAAACCGGGACAGGAGCATTTATTTTATTTATATAGCTCATCGGTTACGGATCTAATGCTCTATCGTGGGTTAGGTCGTTTTTAGACTTTTGTACGTGCCTTCTTTGGGTTGGAGTTACGAATAAATAATGGGACAGAGGTCCTAGTCCGAGTGCGACGTAATCGTAACGTAAATATGAAAGATTTTTGAATCGAAAATATATAATTATCATATAGAATTTGGTTTAAATTGCGACAAGCACAATCACAATCACCCATAGATATGAATAAAGTCTTCATCATCAACGTACAGCAGTCTGCTGGACTGCCATTCAGCTCGGTTCTGGTCAACTACCATCCAGCTACCCACCCTGTGAACATCGTCGTCCTATCTACCCTGAGGGCGTCCTACCTTACGTTAGCAGATTCGCGGTCTCCACTCGAGAACACGTCTACCCCAGCGATCAACGGTTCTACGGCTAATATGGCCGGCCCATTGCCACTTCAGTTTGCTTATTCTGTGAGCTATGTCAACAACTTTGGTATCGGATTCTATCTCTCGGAGAGACTCCAAACATAGCTCGTTCCACAGCTTGAACAAAGGTTTAAAAAAAAAATTCGGAAGCCGAATTTCATCGCCGTCATATTATTATTTTCAAATCGTCATATTTTTCAAACTCATTTTAATAAATTTCCAGGAAACATACAGAATTGTTTTTTAATTTGAAAAGTATGTTTTTATTTTGTTTTGTTAGTCTTCTTTTCATGTGGTTAGTGACTAACCAGCACGCGTAGCAGGAACACCGTTTCGTCTACGGAAGAGTAGACAAAACTGACGTTCCGTGTAGACAGTGCGACGGTAGCAAAGTAGAAAGAGTCAACTGCACATTTTACGAAATTCACTCTTTTACATAATTCGACTCAGGTTTCTTTGTTTTGTCATAAGATTTATTTTTCTGTTTGATTCTCAATTTTTACTGATATTAAGTAACGTACATATAGACAACTACAACAATTTTTCCCCAGTGTCGAAGAACCGTATTTTAGAACAAATAAATATTTCAGTAATATTGGCCTTAACCGTTTCCTTGGTAATATTTCCTTTTAACGAAATGATGTAAAATATGAGAAGATAGCTTTGTTCTTCTATTAATTATCACAGTTTTGTGTTTAAATGCTCTCCTGTAAAATCATGATTTTGTAGATAACCGTTTATACTTTGTGGCCGTGGAGACAAGTGTCAGCTGTCTGTGTGATTTTGACAGTTTGGAATAGAAAACTCTCTTCTGAAATAGTCTACATATAAAAGGATAGACAAAGATTGTTAGAAACGAAAGACAAAATGACAGATTGTAGAAAGATTTCTACGGTGCGATGTCAAAAATGGAGAAACAAAATGTCACTTTGTATAGAAAGAGCTGTGTCTATTCTTCGTAGACATAAAAAGCGTCATGCTACGCGTGTTTTGTCAGATTTTTTTTAAAGCCGCTCATGGGCCTCTGATTTGGCTTCAAACCCCGTCGAAAAATATCTCTCAGGCATGCCGGTTTCCTCACGATGTTTTCCTTCACCGTTTTTGAAGCAAGTGATAATTATACAATACGCAGATGAATCCAAAAACTCAGAGGCCTTGGGTTCGAACTCGAGACCTATGACTTGGCAGTCTGACGATCAGACCACTCAGCTATCACTGATTCTGTTATTTATATTTTTACCCAACAAAATATACCAATTACAATAGCTTAAAAACATTCAGAAATACAATACAGGCAATTTAAATTCAATTTTCAATCCTGATTTTACGCCTTACGCTCCTAAATACGATATTTCAATTACGAAGCAACGGTTCTAAACCACCACTTGTAGAAAATAAACCAATATTTCACTCTGACGTCACTAATTAGGAAGAAAACGGTCATCTTTCATGCGAGCCGATCCGCGTGGTGGAGCTACTCCCCAAACAGCCTCGCTATAAGTAATTAAAGCCTTTCAAACCACGAAGAGCCTGGCTGGTATTATAATTCCAGAAATACAAGCCTTTTGTAAAGTAATGTTTAAAATACTAGGTGTTACAGTCGGTTTTGGTTGAATTTAGTCGGAAATTAACATAATTACAAACTTGAATGTAAAGGTACATACCTTCACCGAAGGGAAAAAACAGGGGTTTAATGATATGTGGTTTACGATTTATCGTTTCGGTCGCCATTCATCGGGACCATTCTATCCTATCCGTATTTAAAGTTTATCCAAATTCGACCTACTTCTACGTTTTTGATCTACGAATATCCAGAAAACGAATTCTGCCCCAACTGGGAATCGAACGCAGGACCTCTGGGTCTGAGACAGATGGTCTAATCACTACACCACAGATAAGGTTATTGGTAGAATTTTTCACTGTGTTGTTCTAAAGTAACTTATATTCCCAGACACAGAAACGTCCATTTTAGTATTACTCAAGAGTCGGAGGAATAAAGTTTTCTTTATGATTTATAACACATTGTAAGTTAGAGCATTGCTGAAACACCAGGCTATCCCCGGGTGATTTTAAAATTGTCTCTAGAAAGATTAATGTAAGCTGTACTGCGGAACGGATGGGTTGCCAGTTAAAGCGATTTTGTGAGAGAATAAAATAACGAAATATTTTTGAAAATTAATCAGTAGAGAGTGAAGCTATCATAGAAATAATGAAAGAATTATCTAAGCACTGAAACTATGGAAGAATCTTTAAAAATTATAAGTTACCAAAACGTGTCTCCTAGCAAAAGGCCAGTTTCTTTCGGTCGTCATAATTAATTCAACTTAATCATGGCATAAATCCGTCTAAACCCTGTTACTTACGAGTTTTATGGAGGTTATCTTCAGTATACTAAAGCATTGACAAATGGTTCCTATGCTCTTTCTTCAAAGCAGCCTACATCATTTCTGGTTCAGAAAGGGCAGCCAGAAAATAGGTCGAAAAGTGCTGTGTCAGTTTTCAGTCTCATGCTAAAAAAGTGACAATGACCATAATCTTGTCTTTCCCGGACAATGAAATCAACAGGAAAAGAAAATAAATATATATACAGGGGACATCGGATTCTGTACCCCTCTGCGTTGAAATTTATTGTCGGTTATTTTAAAAAAAATCTGCTTGACCATACATTTTATGAAACAATGTTTTTTTTTAATAACCGACTAAAAATTTCAAAGCAGAGGGGTTCAGAATCATGTACTGAATCCATGGTATCAGTTTTCGCGTCGATGTCCCTGACATCCTGTATAATCAAAACCCAATTATTTTTGTATCTCCCCTTCTTTCTCATCACTGGCGCCATACAAAAATTATGTCAAGGTATATAGGTAGGTTTTGGATTTTCGCCAGCACCCCCGTACGAGTTTCCACAGAATTAAGTCATTCTATTACATAAGTGATGGCGGTGGAGACATTGTTTTCATATTCTCAAGGGGATTACGGTAGAACGTTCTGGATATAATTTCTATGACGATTAATTACGGTAATGGAAGTCTGTACACGAAGATTATTACAGAATTTACGGGTCTTCACGAGAGGCGATACTTAAATGTACGTCTGGCGCTCTAAGTGGTCAGCCTCATTACCTACCATCTTGTTGCCTGGCTATTTTTTTACCACGGCATGATGTTCTTATTTATTTTGTATTGATGTAAGAAAAGTAAAAGAACATAGAAGTTAGGACTAGAAGCTTTTTCTCCCTTACTCTGTCCCACTTCACTGGGTTGTGGAGGTCAGATAAGCAGTCGCTCCAAGTAAAATACTGGTATTCATCAGTATTCTATTAAACTGGAAGCTCACTCCAACAGCGTTAGAGAAAGTCTAGCAGATGATAGAAATAGAAATAAAAATATCATTTATTTGCTAAAAACATAGTATAAAAGGTGGTAATGTTATTAATGTAAACAAACATGTTTTGCTTAATAGATACAAGTGTGCAAATTTTACATGCATAACGAAACAATCAGTAATCATGCGATTTTATGTTCCATGAACTCCCAAACACTGTGATGATGACTCTGTTCCACTTTAGAGCATAGCTTCCTCTTTCCAGTTCCCGCCATCTCCCTCTAATAATGGCCATAGTCCTTCCATAGTTCCAGGTGCCTTTAGCCATTGTTTCCATATCCTGCAATAGTCCTGCACCAACCGAGGGTTGTCCTTGGGTGCACTTGCATAGTACATACAGGGATAATCGTCGGTTGGTGCCTCATTTCATTTAAAACGCCTAACGGGCCTCTGCGAGTTGGCTTCGGCTCCTCGTACGCCTTCCAAAGTGTCCGGGACCACAGGGTCCCGAGAATAGTTAAGAAAAGAAAAAAAAAGAAAAAAAAAATTTGCTCAAAACATGGTAGGTATTAACCTACTAACACTAGAACTTAAGTAAAATTGTTACTAACCCTATGGACTCCGGTCTGAAATAAAAACTTTCTATTCTATTCTATTCTATTCTATTACAGGTCTTGTAGTTTAAAATAGTACAAACATGTACAAACATGTTGTTGTGTGTTCTAGAAGGACTTAGGTCTAAGAACTTAAAGAAGAAACTATTATAGGTACCTACTGCTTTTATTAATGGCTGTCCCAGAACTCAAAGCTAACCATACACATGCAGAAACGATTAAAATAATTTATGTTACAAAGTTTGTTCTATAAAGTACGTGAGACACGTTATCCTGAAACTTGTGCAGGAAATCGATCCGCCATTTTGTACTTACCTACCTACTATTGCTCCTTCGTCGAACTTAAGATTCGGGGCAGTGCTATAAACGTGTCAAATATCATCCCAGTTCCGGGCAATTTATGCGGGTATCATTGTGGTCCAGGGACTATTGGCGAAGTCAGGTAAGGACTTAGGGTTACTTTAAATACCTGAGTAAGGTATTTTATTGGGATTGGCACAGATTTGGAAAAATCCGGTATTTTTACTGAAGGTATTTTTGTTCGTGAGATGACCTTGGTCTTTTGGATAACATTTAAACTTCGTAGTTTTTTTTTCACAATAATTAGTTCAGTATCAGTCTACAGAAAAATGATGTTAGGTTCTTCAATTAAGAATTCCTTACCCGGGTACAAATGTTGACTCCAGGCTGGAGTCAGGATTTGTACCCGGTTTATGGCAAGAGACTCCCCCGTACTCTTTTTTTTTTCGACGTTTGTTGTCCCCCACGTCTTCCCACGCTACCCTGTGTGTTGTCTTCACCACATTCTTCCCCCCTATTATATGGACTTCAAATTAACTAATGAAATGTGGGTGTAGTGAGAGGTTTCATACCTCTGTCTACCTCAGCGGAATACAGGCGGAATGATGTAAGGTATATTCCTAACAGGTATTTGATAATAGAACAATGACTTACTGTCAGCCTCAAAAAGATGTATATGTTGCAGTCAAAACTCTTAACCAGTCAAAAGTACTATTGACTAGCAAAATCAGTCAAAAGTACTTTTGACCGTATGCTTTAGTCAATAATACTTTTGACTAAAATAACAGTTAAAAGTACTTTTGACTAAAATAACAGTTAAAAGTACTTTTGACTAAGTGATTCCGTCAAAAGTGGTTTTGACTGGTTGTATTAGTCAAAACTCTTAAAAAGTTAAGATGGTCAATAAAAATAACGACAAACGCACATATAAACTTTTATATTACTCATTATTAGTGGAGAACGTGCTGATATTAGAACAAAAATGAGTGACTACGAAAAGAAAGATCACTTTTTGCAAAGAATTTTAGCAGGATGAGGTGCCCAACGTAACAATTACATTAAGAACAGCTGTAAAGAACGCTGCTATCGGAACAGGACAAGGTTATGCACGATGTATATGTTCTACGGGCTGTAAACCCAAAAAATGTTTATGCAAGAAAAAAGGATTGCTGTGTAATTCAAAGTCCCATAATAGTTTGAGTTGCATGAATAAATAATTCGTCATTGTAGACTGATAGCCTTGTAAAGTTATTTAAAAAAAACACAAATATTTCCTACTAAACGATTTCACATTTAATAAATATCTTTTTTATTTACATCTAACGAGTTAATAGTGCTTTTGACTGATGCTTTATTGCAGTTAAAACTACTTTTGACGAAGAGCGTCAGTCAAAAGTACTTTTAACCGCAAATTTGCAGTCAAAAGTACTTATAACCAATAATTTTCAGTCAAAACCACTTTTGACCAACCTGTTCAGTCAAAAGTACTTTTGACTGATTTTGCTAGTCAATAGTACTTTTGACTGGTTAAGAGTTTTGACTGCAACTTATATATCGACAAGAATTCATTTAATTGCCTACAACTTGTGTTCCTTAAAACTGTATCTATGTGAAGCTATTATTCAGTACCCAATGTGTTTTGTGACTACACATCATATGTGTTGTCTATAATGTTCCCACTGCTGGGACACAGGCTTCCTCTCGGTGAGAGGGTGTGGGCCGTAATCCACCACGCAGGCCTAGCAGGGTTTGTAGATTTTTTTTTTATTTCGATTTTGTGGTTCAAGGACATGTCAGTTTCCGATGTTTTCATTCACCGTTTTGAGAGCAGTGGTTATGAAATAATTTACACTATTTAAAGCATCTGCCTGGGTTCGAACCCATGACCTACAACTCGTAAGTTGTGGCCTCCACCACTGCTTTACCACTACTCTCTCACCGTTTTGGCTACACACTGATACAAATATTGTAGACAATTTAATAAATTCTTGTCAATGTATACGTCGTAGGGTGATCTGATAATTCGAATTTTCGCGAAAACCCTAGGGATACCCTAGGGATATTGCGAAAACACAGATAATTAGACAATGGTGAAAACATTTCTGCGAAATCCCTAGGGTTTTCGCGAAAATTCGAATGATCAAATCATTCTAGGACATATACATCTTTTAAGGCTGACCGTATAGTACGTAATGGTATATGTATCTCCAGTTAATATTATCCACTAAGATCTAAATAGCAATTAGAGCAGGTGTTAACTTATGCTAAGGTCACATCTGCGTTCAGGTGTATGCATAAGCTCTAAGGTAAGTTAAGCTTAAGCGGGATTCACTACAGTACACATATTATGTAGCACTGACTTGACTTAACTGCATTGTCGGAATTGGCACAAACCCGTATTATGTTCCATATCGATAGACAGCTTTGAGCACTGGCCGTTCAAGTATGGTGTTTGATACATTGAAGGGAAGACAGAAAACATGTATTGGTAAAATTGAAAAGAGTATGCTTAGATGGAAATGAAATGAAATTGTTTATTCTATAAATAGGATATCGGAATCACTTTTACACGTCATATAAAAAATAAATAAAAATAAGCTAGATGAGGTCGGTGTTTCCTATCTGAATACTCTGAGAAGAAAGGCCGAAACAAACTCAGAGGTCACAGTCTCTTTTAAAGTCCAGACATAATCTTGGTCATGGTTTGGTCATGTTAAGATGATGAATGAAAGGCGACTACCAAAAGGTACAACGCAGATGTGAATGGAAACGCCGGGAGGGGAGGCTCTAGAAAGACATATAATGACCTTATTGGTGAAGTTCTTCAAAAAGGACTTCAGGTGCGTAGTACTCGCAACCGACGTGCGTGTATGGCCAGATGTATGAACGTAAACGAGGCAAAATGAGTATGTAAGGATTGTGGCAGGTGGCGTTCTGTAGTTTTTGCCTACCCCCAATACCATGTATTGTACTTTTAAAACAATAAACAATATCAGTCTATTACTATCCCACTGCAGGGCAAAGCCCTCTTCTTATACAAAGAAGGCATGAGCATTGATCTCCATCATGCTTGCATATGACGGGTGGTTCTCTTTTAAATCAAGAGAAGCGGACATATATTTTACTTGAGCACAGGTACAGTCAACAGCACGTTCACAATATCCACATTGACAACTCCCATATTTCATGACAGTAACGAAAGGTGGTTTTTGTAGTTCACGAGTTACCTACCTACTTCTGACGGAAAACATCGTGAGGAAACCGGCACGCCTGAGAGATATTTCTCGACGGCATGTGAAGCCAAGTCAGAGGCCCATAGATGGCATAAAATCTCTGACACCAGGTTACTGACGTGTTGTTGAAAATGTTATCATTACACGGTTTTTTGTCAACATAAAGGACTTTAATCACAGGTAACTTGGCCTACAACGTCATTAGTTTTGAAAGAGTCATTTTTCAAGTTTCTTCAGTCACTCAAAGAAAAGAAGGCCAATTCCCGTAATTAAAGACGTTCAAAATCTAGTCGCTATCTCATCTCAGTGACATTCAATTTCAAAAACTTGTCAAAAATATGAGGGAAGTTAGAGGTATTTTTGACAGGTTCTCGTCAGGTTTCAATCTGCCTAGCCTTTTCAAACTAGTTTGGAAAAAAAAATAAGGGAAAACTACGCCAAAAAAACACGTTTTTTTGTATGGAAAACCGTATAAGAAACGTGTTTTTTTCTGCATTTTTTGCTCGATCTTAATACGTTAATACTGAACCCTTTGTGTGCGAGTCCAAGTCGCACTAGGCCGGTGTTTTTTTCACTCTGTATAATTTCCCATCATCTTACGCAATCCAAAATAACACAGTATATCCAAGAAACAGATAGAAAGCAGGGTAACATGTTGGGTTCAAATTTAATAAAGGACAATGGACGTAGCGGCAATAACTCTATAGGAGTGCAGCCGCGCGATGGGGTATAGTATCCAATATCAACCAATACTATAAACTTTGTCTTAAGTTAGATTGATACTGCGGGTTTGCTTGGATTTGAAGTAAATACTTCTCTCTCTGCTTAACCCGTTCAGGATTACGATGTTATATTTCGTCGCGCGGCGTCCAATACCGCGAATGTGACATTTTTGACGAAAATCTGATTTTTTATGCAGGATCACGTATTTGAACGTGTAGAATGAAATAAAATAAAAACCAGATTTTCGTCAAAAATGTCACATTCGCGGTATTGGATGCCGAGCGACGATTTGTGTTATGACTTCTTTTCTATAATCATTTCAGTCTATCTTCGACGTATATTTCAAATCATACATATTAATACTATATATGATTTTTCTCGACGGCATGTGAAGCCAAGTCAGAGGGCCATGGGTGGCTTTAAAGTCTGACATCAGGTTAGTCACTAACCATGTGAAAAGAAGGAGAAGATTAATGAAGCCTAAGGCATTAAGTCCGCCTTCTTTGAGTGTGAAAAGTTTAAATAAATAAATAAGAAGATCGTACTATCGAGATGTGATAGAGTTATCAACAGTAAAAAAAGGTTCATAAAGAAAGAAACGGAAAAAAGAAGTTATTTGTGAACAATATTATGTATTATCATAGCGTGCCTCGCTCCATTTTCGTAAAAAATAAATAATATAAACAATTATAAAATCGAATGTGCGTATTTTGTGGCATATCGTAAGTAATTAAATAAAGGAGATTACTCAAAGTTACCCCACGTCTGACAGCAAACAGAAGTATCTAAAAAAATATTTAAAGAAATATATAGGCTTCGGTTTAAAAAAATGCTCTGAAATATATGAATTAAAGGGTAGTGTATAATTAAGTAAAATCGGCGGATTTTAGTTTTAGAACAGCAGGTGTGTTACTGACCTTTGTTGTGTCCAATCAAGTGTAAAACTGCCTTACTGAAAAAGAGCTTCTTTGGTAGGGCACCCATTATCTATAATAAAATACCTGATGCTGTTAAATGTTTACCTTTAACCAAATTTAAAAAGTCCGTTCAGGGGTTTTTACTGGAAAAGTGCTATTACAGCGTAGATGACTTTTTAAATGATAATCTTCTGCAATAGAATTTGGAATGTGTACCTTTGTTATTATTTTTTTCTAATCTGTATTTTACTTATATTGAATTTAAATTGTTGACATTTTAATTTAATCCTATGTTTTTTTTTGTTTTTCTTTAATGTTTTGTTTTGTTTTAATTTATTATTGACGATTTTATAATTATCATTTTGTAATAGTTGTCTTAGTGCGACTAATTTTGTACGCCATGATTGGCAAAACATGTAGCTACCTCCTATTATTTTTAAGACCTGTATAATTCTACACTCATGTTTTACAAAATAAATATCTTGTATCTTGTATCTTGACGTTTTTGGAAGTAAAACAAGCTTGTTTTACTTCTAGAAATGTAAAACTAAAATCTGCAGATCTTCTCTAATTAAATATTTCCCCTGAATTTAATTCTGCAGATTTTACTAAATTATATAATACTACCCCTGAACGAATATTCAGAGCATTTTTTTCGTATGTTAGCCAGTAAGGATTAAAACTGTAAGTACGTATTTTTATTAATTCATTTTTTGTGATTTTTTTAGATAAGTACTACTCTTTGCTGTCAGACGTGGGGTAATTTTTTAGGGGTGATGAGACTTTTGTTGAACCAATGTTTCCTTATAATTTGCTTAACTTAATATCGGTTCGTAACCGTTAACGATCTTTGATGTTTACGGCGCGCGGCGGTCCTCAAACTATGCGGCGCTTGTATCTTGGGGACCAGATTTGTGATAGAATACATAATGCTAATATAGAGCCCGTATTGCACTGAACGAAGCCAAAACTAAACTAAAGTAAACATTAGGTTTTACAGTAACAAAAAGTGCAAAAAACTTTTCCATTAAGATTTTACAACTTTTCTATTATTCTCAATCATTTTCATGCACAAGCTTACAAACAATTTTACTTACCCCTGAACCCTCATTTCCTCTGATCCTCTTTATGGTCGTAACTGAAACTTAGCCTTTTTTATTTGAACCCGGTACAGTGGCGGGTCCAAGTTCTGTCGCGAGATTAGTAAAGTTCGCAGTGATTTAAACTTGCGTTCTAGAGTGTACGTAGTTCAGTGTTGGGATGTTTTTATTATTAAAGCATATTAATTATTGTTGATTTGCTTATTTAATGCCTTATTATAGGCTTAGTGGCTAAGTAATAACAGCCGTACGGGTCGATACATTAGGTTAAGCTACGCTTTGCCGTGGTTGGCCCGTGGATGGGTGACCATCTTTACATACCAAAACCACTCCGTGCCTAGGAAAGCCGTTGATCCAAACTGTCATTTGTAGATTAATACTGTTGTTTCCAATAAAATTATGTGGATTTTTACCAATAATCTGAACAATAAGGTCGCGTGCCGAAGTTTTGCTCGCTAAAAAGTCATCGCGCTAATGCGGTGGTCACATAAACGGCTTCATAATTTTAACGAATTACCGTGCAATAATCCAAGATGGCTCTTCATTATTTTGACAGAACGTTTACGCAGTCCGGAAACAACAGTCAAATTTACCAACGCTAGTCCGACCACGCGCCACGCTTATATGTACCGCCACCCGGGCGATAAGTGCTACACAGCTCGAGCTATCGCGACGATAACCGATAATGGTTGGTCACATCTTTTTTTTTTTTTTTGAGGATGGGAAATTATCAAATAACTTCTCCCGCTCTGGGTGGAGCGGGAGGGCGTGTCAGACTTTTACTGACTAAAACCCACCCGTGTTCCTTCCGTTGCCTGTGTGCCGGGGTCGCGATATCCCTTTCAGACAAACCCGCAACCCCGGCAGGCATTGGAAGGACCCCGTCAGTTGGTGCTGACATCTCATTGAGGCGACAGTTGGTGCTGACATCACATCTGCGTGTATCATATTACTGTGCGAAGCTTCGTCACGATAGACACAGATGCGGCCCCAGCATAATTATAAGTTCTACTAATGATTGTGGAAGCTTCTCTACACAACTCCTGAAAACTCTTACGTCAACGTCCAAAAAATAAAAAGCAACTTTCTGACCCAATTACATTAAAATTTGCTACCCAGATAAGTGTTTCCGAAACAGACACAAGTGCTCACAACAATTACACTAATAATACTAACAGAAACCCCTCTTAAATTCTAAAACGAATCTTCCACTAACAGCATTGACACAGCCTAACAAATGGCGCACAGATCACACCACTGACAGTACTACCAAGTTACATATAAGACAAACTACAGTATTAACGTTCCTAATCTGTTTGCTACAGCTTCGGTGGCGAGCAGCCAAGTTGTGTTGCACGTTGCTGCAACTTGCTCTGTTTCTTGTTACAAGTTCGGTTGAGATTTGTTGTAAATGAAGCGTAGCTATTGCTATACGTAAGTTATAGTTTATTGCCATAATATTTTGAATTCTGCCTCATTGGTCCAGTGGTCGCAAATGCTACTGCTGAGCATGAGGTCCTGGGTTCGATTTCCCATGGAATTTCTCAGTAGCAGCCCGGAGTCTGGATTTAGGTCCAATGTCCGTTGATGGCAACGGGGTCGTCTTCACTTACATTGGACTTAAACATTACTGGTGAAATGTGGGTAATAGGTACACCTCTGCCTCTCTCTTCGGGGATTGCAGGCGTGATGTTATGTATTTTGAATATATAATTTATTTTTCTCAAGTGAATTGAAATTTGTGAGAATATTATACAGAATCAGATTTAAGTAGCCAGCTAAACTCCGTAGATGTGATTGGTATCGATAAAAAAACCGGCCAACTGCGTGTCCGACTACGCAAAAGGGTTCCGTAGTTGGGATTTATGCCAAGAATAAACTTAACGTTGTTGTTGAAAAACATGTTCTTCCATACGGAATGTATGGGAGAACATGTTTTTGCAACTGCAAATGTAAGTCGATCGATTATTACTTGTTAACTTATAGAGCCTATTTAGCTGTGATAGTTTTCTAGTATGTACAAGTATTTCAGTTTCTGAGAAGCTGTGTTGAATTAATCTGAACTGCTCACTTTTATAAAGAAAGAAAATACAAAGAAAATACATTCATTTAGCACAGACTAAAACACACACAATATAATGACAAAGCAGATAAAAAAAAAGTGTAAAGTGCGATGTAAGCAGAAATTTGATGGGGAGTGTGCCTCAGGGCTGCGTCAAAAAGGCCCAGAACAGCAAAAATATTAGACAACTTTATATGCCTGACGCTGATTTTCAACTGGACCTGAGAGTGTAATGTGACGGATGTAAATCAGTTTTATAATTTAACGTGTGTAAGCAGCATACTTAATAAATAAAATAAATTTGTATCAGATAAAAAAATAATAAAGAATATGTAGGTACATAAATAATGTGATTGTGCATAAAATTGCAAATCAACACAAAAAACAATTTGATAAATTCATGAGTAAATGAGACGGATGCATGAAAGACCATAATCATGTGCGTATGTCATGTTATCATTTTGAATAAATAATAATTTATGAATGAAATTCAAAATTCAAAAGACATTTATTCAAACTAGACTGAGAATCAGCACTTTTCGAATGTCAAAAAATGAAAAACAATTTGCTGACTGGTTAATTTTTTACCTTGAGTATGGTATAAGTTATTCTCGTGTAGCTCGTGCTACACGCATACAAGATTATCGCTTCGCACCACACTGGACGACATATTTCTTGAACACAATTCTAAGCAGTTTAGGAAGCAATAAATCTATTGTTCTGTCAAAACAACAACTCGTTTTTGCTTATCCGCTATATTACAAGTCTGTTCTGTTATAACTTATAACACTGACTCTGCTAAACTTAGAAGATTGTTTTGAAGTATGAAACTGTCGAAGAATGAAGAAAGTAAGGCCTGTGAAACTATTAATTGTTTTTATGAATTTATAGATCTTACTTTTACAAAAGATAGGTGTTTAAGTGGTTGTATATTTTTGGTTATGGTTGACTTGACAAAACTTCGAGATTTCTTTATAATTTGTCAGTTTAATAAATACAGAAACCTTCCGGAATGATGGTGAAAACCACATCAAAATCCGTTAAAGATAAAGATAAAGATAAAGATCAATTTATTTGTTTAAACATGTGTAACATGAAACATGAATATGCACATATAGATAGAAGCGAAATTTTACCGGACCAACATGTTTTGCCTCTCTCGGCGTACAAATATTGTTTTTAATATGTTATTAATTTGATTGGCAATTATAAATTAATTATGAATGTCAGACTCATACATAGAAATTAGAGCCAGTGCAAGATATAGTCAATAATTCATTTCACAATCAGAGTCAGTACAAAAAGTAGTCAATAATAATTACAGGCAAAATATGTCAATACGATGTAATAAACGTAAATAAGCAATAAAATTCAAAATGTATCATTTAAAAAGTAGTTGCGTAGTTTAGATGAACTTCGCGGTCACAGACACGCAAAGCGACTAAAATTTATAATATGTATGTCTACAACATGCCTCGGAATTAACGCACACGTTTATGGGTTTAGCGTAGTAGGTACTTCGTCCATTTTGGTTTGTTTTGAATGTTCAGTGGAAGTGTGACTGTAATTAACGTTATTTTAATTATTTTTGGGATAAAAATATGCGTAAGTATATTCTTCTTCTTATTTTCGTGTGGTTAGTGACTAACATGCCATGCGATTCTGTAAACATCTCACCGTGAAAACTTGGGTGAAGTGAGCTGTGAATAGTGTCAATCCCTGTGGAATGACAGCTCACTCCACGCTCACTTCACCTAAGTTTTCACGGTGAGATGGTTACAGAATAGCACTGCTGGTGTCAGAGTTTTAGGCTACACATGGGCCTCTGACTTAGCTTCAGATGCCGTCGAGAAACATCTCTCAGGCATGCCGGTTTCTTCACAATGTTTTCCTTCTGCGTTTTAGAAGCAAGTTATAATACGCACATGAATCCGAAAAGTCAGACTTGCGTGGCGTGGGTTCGAACTCGAGAACTATGACTTGTCAGTCCGACGGTCACACCACTAGGCTATCACTGCTATGTATATTAAAAATGACAGTAAACGATTTTGAAAAAACTACTTTAATAATTTGCATTAATTCAGTTACACATTGTATTAGATATAGAAGTCTTGGATAAATTTAAAAAACCTGCGCGGGATGTCCAGTGTAGTTTAGTAGTCAGACCTAGTAAAAAAAAAAAATACAACAAGGCTTTTAGGTCGGGACATTCCCTTTTCATAATGTTTAGTTTTCCTTCAGATGTGCCGAAGAAAGACTAAACTAATACTTCCCTTTTCATAATGTTTAGTCTTCCTTCAGAATCTGAAGGAAGACCTAGCCTTTTTTATTTGAACCCGGTACAGTGGCGGGTCCAAGTTCTGTCGCGAGATTAGTAAAGTTCGCAGTGATTTAAACTTGCGTTCTAGAGTGTACGTAGTTCAGAATTGGGAGGTTGAACATTTAAAAATATTTCAAATTCAATACATAGAATAATCTTAATTATAATATACAAGCTAACACTAAAATATATATAAACTATTAACTAACTATACAAAAATATAAAGGGGGAAGACAATCATAGGGCATCAAAAAATTCGTCCGCATCGCTGTCAACAGGAAAAGTGCCCAAAAGGCTGGCAGCATTGCCACGCTGTATGGCAATGCTGATTCTTTGGCCGAAGAATAGGCCAGCCTTCTGGTCACATGAAGAGTCGACCAACCGCTTTGCGATGTCTTGAAAAACTAAGTGGGCACTCGGACCCCATGGCCCTAGTGTTTCAACCCCAAACGGCTCAAACATATAAGTCCCAATAAGATTGGAATATTTGCGCCGTTTGAGGTTTTCCGCACCTGTAGCAGCAGCCCCAGCACAGCCCGCCGTGCTAGGAAGATGGGATGGCGCAAGGGTGAATTGGGATGATTTTATTATTAAAAAATATTAATTATTGTTGATTTGCTTATTTAATGCCCTATTATAGGCTTAGTGGCTAAGTAATAACAGCCATACGGGTCGATACATTAGGTTAAGCTACGCTTTGCCGTGGTTGGGTGACCATCTTTACATACCAAGACCACTCCGTGCCTAGGAAAGCCTTTGTCCCAACTGTCATTTTAGATTAATATTTTTGTTCCCAATTAAATTATGTCAGACCTAGTAAAAAAAAATATACAACAAGGCTTTTAGGTCGAGGCATTATGAAAAGGGAAGTATTAGTTTAGTTTTCCTTCAGATGTGCTGAAGAAAGACTAAACTTATAATTCCCTTTTCATAATATTTATTTAGTCTTCCTTCCGAATCTACAGGAAATCTAAAGGAATACTTCCTTTTTCATAGTATTTAGTCTTCCTTCAGAATATGTAGGAAGACTAAACTTATTCTTCCCATTTCATAATGTCCCGATCTAAAAACTCTGTTGTGTGTGAATTATTACCCCGGAGATTGAAGAATAACATTCTACCCTACGGAAGTTAGAATGAAAACCAAAGCCATGTGTGACGAATTAGAAAGGACTTAAATATTATAATATAAGACATTCGGGAACCGCCTCCTAAACCGTATCTTGCATGCTTGGCTTACCACACACAAAATTATAACCAACAACACTGAATATTCATAAGATTGGCTTAAAAATACCCTCTTGTTTGTCAAAGCTGAACTCCGAAGCCTATAAGACGTGATTAAGTAGCAAAACAGAAAGACTAAGAGAAAACAGACGTGATGGCACGTAAATTGCTTGGCGGGGTAAGCAGGAATGTACACAGTTCTCCCACGAAAATTCAAAAGGTTAATTAAAGTAAAATAGAGCAACTTCTTCGTGCTAAGTAGAATTTTCTCGGCTCGTTGTTCATGCTTGCTTTTGTTTACGGAAAAAAGGTTGCGTTGGCGAATTTATAGTCTACTAGCGACCCGCTCCTGCCCCGCACGGTTTTTACGACTCGAAAACATTGAGATCTCTTAGGTAAACGTAACTTTAAAATTAAGTAATTATACACATACCCTATCGGAATAAATTCTCTGAACGATGGTGAAAAGCTCATCAAAATCTGTTGCGTGGTTATGAAGAACAACGCGGACATACAGACAAGAGTAAAATGCGACTTTGTTTTATAATATGTAAATAGAAGGGATAAACTTTTTGTAAACTTTACTTTTACGATTTATTTGTGCTTCGAACCTCGCACACAAACATTCTTTGTTATCAACTGTTTTGTATCAGGCAGCGAAGTGACTAAATAAAAAAATCTACCTTTTAGGTAAATAAAATATGATTTTATGTAGGGGTACCTAATGTTACCTACATTAGGTACCCCTACATAAAATCATATTTTAAGAAGAAAACTTTTTACGCTTAGTCCGATTACTCTTAGTGATTATTCATGGGCATATTTCAACCTCTGAAGTTTTTTTGGTTTAGATATTCGTTTTCGGTAACAGCTGAAAACATTAGTACCACCTTATGTGGGTCTTGTAAGTATAGTGTTCATAAGGGAAACAATTTACACAGTAACATAAATGGCAAAATGTCTTCTGTCATTTTTTTCTACGGGTTTTTTCGGCGGAAGAATAGACACCGACAATGACAGATTGTGATTGTGAATCTGTCATTTTGTCTATTCTTCCGTCAACAAAACCCGTTTCTATTGTGGTCATGCTACACGTGCAGGGATATACAACCTTAATTTATGTAGGTATTCTCTTTACAGTAAGTAATAAATTTGTGGGCACTGCTAGTGAATAAATAAATGAGAAATAATAAAATTATCTCCAGCCCGCTTTCCCCCAGAGCTAGTACGAAGCCGTTCGGCAATGAAGTGCGAACTTTCTCAAACTTAACGCTGCTAATTAGTTCGTTTTGTTAGTTTTTGCTCCAAAACTTACAATGTTGTGTTGCTTTCCATACTTCACTTATTATATTTTGTTGTTTGTATTTTGGAAAAATTTGCAATTAAGTTTTCATGCAGACTGGGAAGATTAATTTGGATAATATCTTAGTTTTAGTAAAATTAAGTTCATCCGATATGTAATTGCCAATCTATATAAAGTCATTACAACGTTATCAATACATACATACAGGCAGAAACGACGTAGAGCCACCAGCTACGGTAGTTAAATTTAAAAATAATGAAGACAAAATATAAGAAAAAGATAATTTAAGTATTTGACGTAAATGTATCTTCTTTCTTTCCCAAGAAAGAAGAAAGAAAATACATTTATTTAGCACACACTAAAAAGCACACAATATAATTATAGGTAAAGCTGATAAAAAAAATTGATTGTCGGATTAATTAAAAACAAAAAAAAAGTGTAAAGAGCGATGTAAGAAAATAGCAGGTGTGCCTCACGACTTCGCCAAAAAGGTCCACACGACTTCTATTTAATTAAACATGATGAAATTATTATAATAATTGCAGTAAAATAGGAAAAAGAAAAGCAGAATTACCAGATTGGGAAAAAAAATCCTCTGAAGACCGGAGTTTTACAAAACTTTTAATATACGAGCGGGTGACCTCTAAAAGGTACTCAACTTTCACACTGAGGTCGCGAGCACATCCGGACCTTTTGTACCTCAGCTTTTCACACCTACACCTTATTTCTCGGTACC
Organism: Agrochola circellaris; assembly: GCA_914767755.1. NCBI lineage: Eukaryota > Metazoa > Arthropoda > Insecta > Lepidoptera > Noctuidae > Agrochola > Agrochola circellaris. The sequence goes on from OU611848.1 coordinate 2,521,824, forward strand.
TTACTAATCTCATAAAACCCTCAACACACACATCTCCCAACAAGCCGTGACATCGTAAAGCTAGGTTCACACACTATAAACTTTACGTGTCCATAAAGATAACTACCTCAGCAGAATTGTAGCCGATCTTAGTTATGGTACCGTTAAAATTATATAGCAAAAATTTGTAACCTTTGGTCAATAGGATCGAAATTAATTGGTCGTTATAGCTACGGTTTTTTCAAAGACTGGTGGCCGCCACATTACGGTCGCAGTGACGGCTGTCATAAAAATGATGACAGAGAGGTTTGACTTTACGGTGTCAAAAAACGTTCTCTAGGAAAACACACCATTATTACTTTCATAAATTACGTTTCAGTGACGTCATTTGACGGTAAATTGCAGACACTATGTGGCGGACGCCGCTCTTCTAGAAAAACCGTAGCTTAACTGTTTCAAAGTAAATGAAGGTTAGATAGAAGATGATTTATCATTAATTTACGTAAACTTGTACCTATTATATATTTTGATTAATTTATCTGTTCAGTTTGAATGGTCGCCGTTTGTTTGGGGGTCTATAGAAATGACATGGGTATTGGTCATTGTGATTAGGGGTCAAGTCTTTAATACATATTACTTATTTTTATGAGTAAATTAAAATTACTAATATTTATGAATGTTTTGATAAAAGTTACTAA